>OY728130.1:1014225213-1019225213 GCA_963277665.1 Viscum album | reverse complement strand
TAATTTGTTATATTAATAGTATGACCTACATCTATATATGTTTTTCTCAAATATGAAATGAAACTGTCGATCGTGTGTACGATGGACTACCACTTCACAAACCAACGTTAAACATTTTCCATAACCACTAAAAGCACAATTGATTTTTTCCTATCTACCATTAAAGGTTTTGGTGCTCTTCTAATGTGTATAGAAGCACTCGGGTTGAATCTTCAGTGATGATCCTTTTTAATAGTCGATTGTTTTTAGTTGATTGTATTTTGATTGGGGGGTTTGTTTGTAGAGATTAAATGAAATTGATTAATGGATGATGTTTGATTTAACAAATTGATAAATATTGGGGTGATTTCATTATTGGGGATTTAAGATTATGATATCCTTGATCTTTACTTTATATTGCATTAAATTAATACCCACTTCACAAGATGACTTTGATCGGAATTCTCAAGTGTTAAAGCTTTAATCCAAGTCATAACTTAACTTAGGGTTCTAATAATTATCATTACTTGTTTATGGTAGTGTATTTGTGGTTCCAATAATCCATGGATTCTACATTCTAAACAAAACATGTCATTTATCCATGACATATTAAGTTCAACATACACAATATTAATTTAAAGAATATTCATTTAGAAAAGGCTGTCAATCACTTAATATCCCCAAATTATGAATCACCCCAATGATAGATTTACTCATCCATTTGGGTGGTCAATAATCTGGTTATAATTTTTATTGTTATGGGTTAAAAATAGAATAAAAATAATGAGATAAGAAAAAAACAGTGCTTCAAATACACACACAAAATGTAAAGAGAAGTAACAAAAACACACTTTTTCTCGAATGAGAAAGTGAATGAAGAGAATTATTTTCAAATTGATTTAGAATATTTAAAGGTCATTAATATTAAAATATATAAGTTAGATGAGAATAAGATATTATTAAGAAATAAACATGCATTAAAACAGAATTACAAATACAAACACTTATGAAATTACAATTGAAAATGAACGAAAAGAACATGAAATCAAAGAGAGGAGGAAGAGTTTATCAAGTGAAAACATGAGTTTGGAAGATCCTACCAAGCCTTTTCAGGGCCTTGGTCATGCCAATGTATCCCCCTTTTCTCTCAAATTCCAACCCCTTGAATGGAGAAGAGGGGGATGTATATATAGCCCAAGGAGGTGGACCGTTTGCATTCCAAAACTACCCCTCCACTTGGCTTGACAATTTGGACATCCAAACAGCTAAATAACAAAATATCATCTTCTTAAAAGTTTTAGATATGAATTTATTATGTCTACTCAAAATATTTTGATGCCATTGGACTTAAGGAGACAAATTTAATGTTATTTTAATGAACAATTGTAATATGTCCATTTCAATCTACACTTTTTCAAAGGATTAAATGTGAATGGGTTTTTAAACATGAATATGTCCTCAAATTAAAATAATTTATTCTAAAAAGTTGGCCAAACATATCTTAGATTTCACACTGAAAATTCACAGCTTGATTTTATGAGTAGATCAGGATAAAAGTCGTGAATAGTGTCATGATTTTAATTCCCGACCAGAATGGTGGGATGGACTTCAAAGCATCAGTTGGGCCCCTTGTGTTTCTAGTTGGACCTTCAAATTTTTATCCATGATTATTTTGGATAATCAAGAATATATGGTGGAGTTTCATAAAATTTGGGATTTGGGATTTAGACCAATAACTCAATCAGCATGGTTGGTCAAGTTTCTTCACAGATTCTTTGGGTCTTCTTTTGTGGACCATTTGACCCTCCAAATGGATTATTTTGACAAATGTCCCTTATAAAGAAATGGTTTAATTTTAATAAGGAACCCTAAAAAATAATCATGAAATTTGGATAAGTAGGGTAATTAAAATAGTAAACTGACTTGATTTTATTAATTCAAATAATGCTAAAAAATTACATTTAATATTAAAACATGATTATTTCACACCAATTATAAACTTTTAATTGAAAATAAGTAAAGAGAGTAAATAAAAATTTCTTAATAAGTGAATAACATAAACTTCCCCATAATTAGGTTTGTGCATGTCCTCATGTGCAACAAATATAAAAAACATTACAAAATTATTTTCACTCACCAACAAATATTAAAATTTTGTTTCCCCCACTCATTGGAGGTTTAGACCATTTTAATCATCTATATTTAATTACACCAAAAATTGTTACAAAAATAATATTCCAAAAACAATTCATTTTTCATGCTCAAATTTAGAAATGGAAAATGTAGGCACTCAAAACATACTCCTCTCAAGATGATAAAAAATTATTTCTGTAGGTTCACTCATTCACCACCCAAAAGTGAAATTTGTAGAGTTTTAAAGACCTCTCAGTTTTCATTCCCTATCCTAATGTGCAAACGAATAAAGATGGATTTTGAAGGTGTTTTTCTATGGATATGGGATGGTAGGAATTAAGTATTCAAAAGAGTAGAAAGAGTGGTAAAACACCAACATGGAAAAATAAATGCATAATATTTTTGAAATAAAACATGGAAAGAAATAGAAACACATATTTACAAGGGAACAATTGTGTGAATAAAGACACAAAAGTGAAAGAAATTTTGAAGGGAATGAGAACATGGAATATTTAAAAAACACAAAATGTCTCCTAATGACATAAGTGTTCTTTTTTTTCTTTTTTTCTTTTTTCAAAAGTTGAACTTGAAACAGATCTGACACTCATCTCTCAACCCATGTTTGATCTCCTCACGACACTAATTTTAATAGTTATAACAAGATCAAAGGTTGAGGAAAAGTTATTTTTGACCCACCCAAGACACAACCCATGTTTTTATCTCTCGTTTTTTTATTTTTTTATCATTTTTTTTTAACACTTGTTAATAAAATTTACAAAATTACATAAATAAAAGTGCATTCCACAAGTCTCACTGAATGAAAACCTGTCCCCCACACTAAACTGGAAGTTTTCCCTCAAGCATATGATAACATGTTGAAAATCAATAAAAGGTCACCCAAAAATGAAATTCATTCCCCCCCATACTTAAATTTCAATAAATAATTCAATGTAAATCCATGTAGATGTTGGGTGGGATAAGGTATTGGGCTTGTAATTTGGCTATCAAAGAAAAGGTTTTCATAGGATCAGATGGGATTTCAAAAGTAGGATTAATGTAAGTATAATGAGAGGCTATTTGGATATTATGATTCGCATGAGGTTCAGAAAATGCCTCTATCATATTAATTCACACAAAAGTAGGAAATTCAGCTCGAAGGTCCAAAAACTCAAAACTCACAAGTGGGGGTGAAAACACACATGTTTAAAAGACGGTCATAGGTGGCCTTGGCATAAAAGATAATGTTGTTTCTCATGGTTGGGGGAAATCATTTTCCAAATCAAAAATTGAGCATGCAAAATTTTTTGGGTTTGATACAAGATTCTTTATCCAAAATTATAATTAAAATAAAAAAAATGAGATAAAAACATGTCTTTTGACCCCCCAAAATGGTTGGACAAAATTTCAGAACTGGATGGTGAGTAAGTATAACTCTTTTTGTTTGTTTGTCTTTTTTGGTTTTTTTTTTGTTTGTTTTTTTTTCATTTTTTTGTTTTTTTTAGTTTTTTAGTGTGTTTAAAATACACACCCACACAAAAGATAAAGAGAGAAATAAAAAAAATTGATGATGAAAGTGGTAAAAAATGAAAAAGAGAGGAAGAAGAAGAAAATTGAGAGAGAGAAGGAGGAAGAAGATAGAAAGATGGAGTTAAAGGGAAAGAGGTGCCCCCTGGTTTGGATTTGGTGGGTCTCCATCACCATATGGTGGTGGGTTTGTGGAATTTGTGGATATGATGGAAGTCGAGGTGGTTCTCGGGATGTGTGTCCTCTTATGGTGATGCTTTAACCGATTTCCGTTAACTATTAATATCCTTTTGTAATATGGGTCTTGTACTTGCACTGCACCAAATGGGTAAACATTAGAAACAATAAAAGGACCTTCCCATCGAGAATTAAGATTACCTAGGTGAATCCAAAATCGATAGTTGAATAGAAATACATTTTCACCTTCATAGAATACTTTTCTTAGGATGTGTTTGTCATAGAGTACCTTAGCCTTTTCTTTGTACAGATTGGAATTCTCATAGGAATCAAGATGAAGCTCCTATAGTTCAGTCAACTACAATAATCTCTCTTCACTAGATTTTTCACAATCAAAATTACAGGTTTTCAGAGTCCAAAAAGACTTATGTTGGATTTAAACTAGTAAATGACATGCTTTAGAAAATACTAGCCTAAATGGAGACATCCCAATGGGTGTTTTATAGGCAGTTCGATAAGTCCAAAGTGCTTCACCAAGTCTCTCAGGCCAGTATTTTCTAGTGGGATTAACAATTCTCTCAAGCACTATTTTCACTTATCTGTTATAAAGTCCAGCCATGCCATTTGTTTGGGAGTGATATGCAGTTGAAGTTTTACGTATAATCCCATTCTTTTTCAAAAGATATTTCATGGTTCTATTGCACTAATGGGTTCCTAAGTCACTAATCAAGGCACGGGGAGTGCTAAATTGATGGAAGATGTGGGTTTTTAGGAACTCACTAACAGTATGTGAATCATAATTTCTAGTGGTTTTGGCCTAAATCCACCTAGAAACACAATCAAATATAAGAAGAATTTATGAGAATCCATTGGAATGGGGGAACGGTCCCATGAAATCAATTCCCTAAACATAAAAGATCTCACAGAAGATTAAAGGCTTTTGGGTCATTTCATTTCTTTTGGAAATTGTGCCAAACTTTTGGCAAGTGGGACATGATTGAAAAAACTCATGTGAGTCCTTGAAGAGTGAAGGCCAGAATAATCCAGAGTCTAAGACCTTTTGGGAGGTCCTTTGTGGTCCAAAGTGGCCACCTCCGGAAAGTGAGTGATATAATTATAATATGGAAGAATGTTCATCTTCATCAAAACATATTATAATTACCATGTCTACCCTAGTTTTCCAAAGTTTATTTTCTTCCAAAAAATAGTATTTTGAATCACTTTTCAACTTCATTTTTTGATATTTTGAAAATTTTTCTGTAAAAACACAAGAAACCAAGTAATTTACAATTGGGGCATACCATGGTATTTTTGGAGTGAGAGATGAAAGGTGCTCAGTTGGAAATTCTAGATCAATTATTTTAGAATGAGAAGAATTAGAAATTCTAATCAAGTGATCAACCATAGGGTTTTCTTTTTTAGGTCTATATTTGATTTCAAGATCAAACTCTTGGAGCATTAGGATCTATCTTATTAGCCTCGGTTTGGAATCACTTTTCTTGAGTAATAACTTTATAGCAGAATGTTCTGGGAAGATAATGATGTTAGCACCTAAGAGATAGGTCCAGAATTTATCTAAGGCAAAAACCACTAATAAAAGTTCCTTTTCAGTCATAGTATAGTGATATTGATTTTCATCAAAAAAAATTGAGGCATAATATATTACATGAGGAATTTTTTCTCTTCTTTGACCAAGAACAGTCCCAACGGCTCTATCAGAAGAATCACACATCAACTCAAAGGGTAAAGACCAATCTGGGGGTTGGCTTATCGGGGCAAATGTAAGAGCAGTTTTGAGTTCAATGAAGTCTCTCTTGAAAACCTCATTGAAATGTAAAGTGACATCATTTTAGACCAACTGAGTGAGTGGGAGGGAAATCCTATTGAAGTTATGGATGAATCTCCGATAGAAATCAGCATGACCAAGGATTGAATGGATGTCTCGAATAGAGGTGGGTTCAGGAAGTGATTGGATCACTTCAATTTTGGTAGGATCAACTTCAATACCATCTTTTGAAACTATGTTCCCTAGAACAATCCCATTTGCAACCATGAAGTGACATTTTTCAAAAATTAACACAAGGTTACACTTGACACACTTTTTAAGGACTAGATAGAGTGAATTCAATCAAGATTCAAATGAATCACCATAAATGGTAAATTTATCCATGAATACATCCATGTAGTGTTCAATGAATTCAAAAAATATACTCATCATACACCTCTGGAATGTTGTTGGACCATTTCAAGGGCCAAAAGGCATTCTACTATATGCATATGTTCCAAAGGGGAAAGTGAATGTAGTATTTTCTTGGTCCTAAGGTGTGATTGGGATTTTAAAATAGTCAGTGTATCTATTAAGAAATCAATAATGTGACTTTCCAGCTAATAATTCTAGCATTTGATCAAGGAATGGAAGAGGGTAGTGATCTTTTCTTGTTTCTACATTAAATTTCCTATAGTCTATGCACACATTCCATTTGTGCTTCACTCAAGTTGTGACTACCTCCCCATATTCATTTGTTACAATAGATATCCCACCCTTCTTAGGTACAACTTGAATTGGACTAACCCATTCACTTTAGGAAATTGGGTAGATAATACCAGCTTGAAGAAGCTTGGTGATATCTTCTCTAACTACCTCAAGTATGAGTGGATTGAGTCTTCTTTTTGGTTGTCTAATTGGTTTGGATGATTCTTCAAGATGGATGTGATGCATGCAAAGGGTAGGGTTGATTCTTGGTATGTCATCTAGGGTCCAACATAAGGCCTTTTTATTTTACTCTAATGCCTGAACAAGTTTGGACTCCTCATTTTTAGTAAGTGAAGCAGAGATAATGACAGGATATGAATGATCATGGAAAAGTAATGCATATTTTAGGTTTTCAAGAAGAGGTTTCAGATCAGTATCATCTCTCATTTGTGGGTTAGACAACTCAGTAATGGAGGAAGGTATTTCATTTGCTTTAGATTCATTTTCCTTAATACTGTACAAGGTGGAGCATTAAAAATCAGAGTTAATGTGGGATTCAAGAGTTTTCAAGATCCTCTATATTGATATAGTCTATGAATGAGAGGTCCACATCAACTTCACCATTTACTACTTTGTTAATCATGGTGCATATTTCACAAGATCCTTTATCATTAGAACATGAAGAACATGATGGATTGGGGTTTAATTGACTCTCAGAAGTGTCCTCAGAAGCATGGATTGAGAATGCAGAGTGATCCTCATATGGGTATTTCATGGCTTGGAAAATGTTGAACTTGACCATTTAGTCACCACATTACATGGATAGGATGCCTGAATAGACATCAATCTTGGTTCTCGTTGTCATTAGGAATGGTCTTCCTATAATTAGGGGAGATCAAGAAGAGTTCATCTCACCTTCCATGTCAAGGACATATAAATTAGCAGGGGACATAAGATCATTCATACGAATAAGGACATCCTATATTATACCTTCAGGACTAGAAGTGCTTTGATTGGCCAATTGAGTGAAAACACATGTTGGATGTAAGGGACCTAGACCAATTTTGGAGAAATGTATTTGTTCATGACATTAATTGAGGCTCTTAGGTCTATGAGTGCATCATCGAAGTTGGAATTTCCAATTTTGCATGGAACCGTAAATGTCCTTGGATCTTTTCACTTTATGGGAATAGACTACTGGGTGGAAACATTTTCGAAGGTCCTAAGTTTCCTCTTATGGGTGCACAATTCCTTAAGAAACTTATCATACTTAAGGATTTTTTTATGGCATCTAAGAGGGGAATGTTGACTTTAGAACATCTAAACATGTCAAGAATTTTAGGATCGACTTCAAAGGACTTAATTGGTTTAGAAATAACTCGAGGAAAAAGAATTGGATTCCTAATTGGAATAGAAGGAGGTGATGGAATGGATTCAGATTCTTTTTCATGTTTCTTTTCCTTTTCATTTTTCTAGGTCAACATTCAAAGGGGGGTTGGAGGACTTATCTTGAGGCATAGCAATTTGCTTCCCCAATCTAAGTGAAATTGCACTTACATTACCCTTGGGGTTGGGTAATGGTTGATCTGGGAGTTGGGAAAAATTTGATTGTTGTTGATGGCTTAGGTGAGATGCAAGTTAACCAATTTGGGTTTCAATATTTTTAAGGTTGTAATAGGTGAAGGAGGAAAGATCTTCCACTGCACTTTCCCATGGTTTCTTAGAAGAATCGGCTTATCCCGAATTGGTATTTCCTTGATTTTGGTTCTTGGTAAAGTGATTTTATTGGTTTGGGAATTGGGAAGGATCACTAGAATAGTGGAATCCAGGAGGAGGAAGAGGAGGATTGGTCCTTTGAGGTTGAGAAACAAAAGGGTAAGGTTGTTGGAAGTTACCAACACCTTTACCATATTAGAATTGGTTTGGGTTTTGAGGATGGAATTTAGGGGGATAAAAAATGGGATTACCATACCTCAAGCCTTGGTTAAAGGTAGAAGAGAATGGCTCAGAGTGGGATTGGTTGAAGTTTTTAACAAACTGACATGATTGTTGAGTATTGGGGTTCCGCTAAGCATATATTTCATTGATCTTTATTGGTCTAGATGAATCAGATGTATCCTCTTGAAGTTGTGGACATGTGTCAGTTGGATGATATGGGTAGAAGCATATTACACAGTTCTTAATAGGTCCAGAGAATAAAGATTGTGGAGAAGATGAGGTTGGGGCTTTAGCCACCGCATCTAGTTGTCGCACAAGACCTATAAGTTCACTCATCCACTCTTTCATCTTGTTCGGCTCTATCAATTGAATATCTTGATCTTGTTTGACTTGATCATGTGTTCGAGTATGGAATTGTTGTGTGTTTTCATCCATGTTGCTTATGAGATCTCTTGTAGCTACAGGATTTTTATCAACAAGAGCACCGCCACTTGCGGCATCAATGAGAGTTCTCTCCATAGCCAATAACCCCTCATAGAAGTATTGGATCAAGAGTTGGTCAGGGATTTGGTGGTGTGGGAAGGTTGAAACATTCTTCTTGAACCTCTCCCAGTATTCATGGAGTGATTCATTTGGTAATTAATAGAAACCACTTATTTCCTTTCGGAAAGAACTAGTATGAGAAGCAAGAAAGAATTTTTCTAATAAAAATCACTTTATGTAATTCTATGTAGTTATGGAACCAGTAGAGAGGTAGTAAATCCATGAATTAGCAGTGTCAGATAAGGATAAATGGAATGCTCGGAGTTTTATTTGTTCTTCAGAAACCCCTTGAGGCTTCATGGTAGAGCACACCACTTGGAACTCTTTAAGATGAAGATGTGGATCCTCACCGGCTAGCCTGTGGAAATGAGGAAGAAGATGAATCAAACCCGATTTGAGTTCAAAGTTAGCCTCTATGTTTGTATATTGAATACCAAGGGGTTATTAATTCATATTAGGGGTAGTAAGTTCTTTAAGTGTTTGTTCCTTAGGATTGGACATATCTAATTCAATTGGTTGTATAAGTACTGGTTCTTGAATGAGTTGATTATCTCTTATGTTCCTCCTAAGTTGGAGAAGAGTTCACTCTATTTCAATGTCAAAAATATCCAAGGGATTGTTAAGGAGGCTACTACGAATTCAGAGAAAATTTAAAAGGATTAGGAAGATAGTTTTTTCTTTGTTTTTTTTTGTTTATGATTTTTATGAGAAGTCGAGTTTTTATTTGTGTTTTTTTTTTCAACTTTTTAAAATTTTGTTTTTTTTTCTATTTTTTTTTTACAATAACCAGAAACTAACAAATACTTAATTGCACCATCCCTGAAAACAGTGCCATTTTAAATCACATCCGGTTTTTTCCTATCGACCGTTCAAGGTTTTGGTGCTCTGCTACTGTGTATAGCATCACTCGGGTCGAATCCTCAGTGATGATCCTTTTTAATAGTCGATTGTTTTTATTTGATTGTATTTTGATTAGGGGGGTTTGTTTTCAGAGATTAAATGAAATTGATTAATGGATGATGTTTGATTTAATAAATTGATAAATATTGGGGTGAGTTCATTATTGGGGATTTAATATTATGATATCCTTGAGTTTTTCTTTATATTGCATTAAATTAATTCCCACTTCACAAGATGACTTTGATCGGAATTCCCAAGTGTTAAAGCTTTAATCCAAGCCATAACTTAACTTAGGGTTATAATCATTATCAATAATTGTTTATGGTAGTGTATTTTTGGTTCCAATAATCCATAAAATCGACATTCTAAACAAAAAATTTCATTAATCCATGACATATTAAGTTCAACATACACAATATTAATTTAAAGAATATTCATTTAGCGAAGGATCTAAATCACTTAATATCCCCAAATTATGAATCACCCCAATGAGAGATTTAATCATCCATTTGGGTGTTTAATAATTGTTATAATTTTTATGGTGATGGGTTAAAAATAGAATAAAAATAATGAGACAAGAAAATAACGGTGCGCCAAACACACACACGAAATGTAAAGAGAAGTAACAAAAACACACTTTTGCTTAAATGAGAAAGTGAATGAAGATAATTATTTTCAAATTTATTTATAATATTTAAAGAAAATTAATATTAAACTACTTAATCTAGATGAGAATAAGAGATTATGAATAAATAAACATGCATTAAAACAGAATTACAAATACAAACACTTACGAAATTACAATTGAAAATGAACGGAAAGAACATGAAATCAAAGAGAGGAGTAAGAGTTTCTCAAGAAAAAACATGAGTTTGGTAGATCATACCAAGAATTTTTCAGGGCCTTGTTAATGCCAATTTATCCTCCTTTTCTCTTAAATTCCAACCCCTTTAATAGGGAAGAGGGGGATGTATATATAGCCCAAGGAGGTGGACTGTTTGTATTCCAAAACTACCCCCCCATTTGGCTTGACAATTTGGACATCCAGACAGCTAAATCATGAAATATCGTATTATTTAAAGTTGTAGATATGATTGTATTATGTATACTCATAAAATTTGGTAGCCATTGGACTTAAGGATCCAAATTTAATTCTATTTGAATAAACAATTTTAATCTATCCGTTTCAATCTACACTTTTTTAAGGCTGAAATGTGAATGAGTTTTTGAATAGGAATATGCCGTAAAATAAAAATAATTTCTTATAACAAGTTTTCCTCCCACATATTATCTTTCACAGTAAAAATCTCAGCTTTATTTGATGATTAGATCAGGATAACATCCATGAATAGTGTCCTCATTTTAATTCCCAGTCATAATAGTGGGATGGAATTCAAAGAATTAATTGGGCCCCTTCTGGTTGTAGTTGGACCTTCAAATTTTTATCCATGATTCTTTTGGATAATAAAGAACATATAGAGTAGTTTCATAAAATTCGGTCTTTGGGATTTAAACTAGTAACTCAATCATCATGGCTAGTCCAGTTTCTTCATAGATTATTTGGGTCTTCTTTTATGGACTGTATGACCCTCCAAATAGACTATTTAGCCAAAGGTCCCTTGTAATAAAATGGTGTAAATTGAATAAGGAACCCTAAAAACAAGAATCATGCAATTTGGATAAGTATAGTGAGACTTATAATTAAAATATTAAACTAAATCGATTTGATTAATTCAAATAATGCTCAAAAATTACATTTAATATTAAAAAATGAGTATTTCACACCAATTATGCACTTTTCATTGAAAATCAGTAAAGATGGTAAATAAAAAGTTCTGAATAAGTGAATAACATCAACCAACTCCCATTATTGGGTATAATGATTCTTTTAGTATATGTACATTATATTTGTAGAAAAAATTCACTTCTAGAAAAATAATATCACATATACCTTTTTACTTTCCATTTCGTGGGGGATATGCTAATGTATCTCTTAAGTACGATGGACTACCGCCTCGCAAAGAAATGTGATTAATTCTAACTAAAACTTTACATGGAAGGTAATAATGATTATGTTATTAAATATATATGATATATATGAAATAATAATTATTATATAAAGGTGAATAATAGTTTTCTTTTCTTTCCTCTCATCCATCGAAATATGGAAACAATGTTCATGCATACGTAAGGCCTACTGTCTACATGAATTATGCATTTCATATTTCTATCTCTAACTTTTATGAATGAATTTAAATATGTATATAATGAAAATATAATATATTAATTTCATTTTTAACATTATCAAGATTATGGAATGATAATAAATGTACAAATACCAAAAATACTAAACCAAAATGTACATGAAAAGCGTAACAGTTATTACTCAAAACATGATTTTAACAACGAATTATTAAAAAATAGGTAATAAAAATGGAATAAGTAAATAATGTATGGTGTGATACACATGATTATGGTTCTATAATATGTGTATAATAAACTTATATATATATATATATTATATAGGAAGTTCAAATGTCTGCGAATGAATTCGAGGCTTAAGATAAGGGATTTTTGTGTCACTTTTATATTCTATGAGACACATGCCATATTCACCGCACATTTCTTTTATGTGGGGTTTATACTTCCCATGAATTCCTTTTATGATGATTATAATGAATTATTTGTGGATTTATTTATATCTATTTGAGTATATTTATTTCATGGGGTTTACATGTTACCAAAGTGGTAATGATTTTATTCTACAATCTTATCATTTATCGAGATTATTTATGATTAAGTCTCCAATATTTAAATATTATGATCCACCTATTAATAATTATCATGAATTTTATTATCCTGTGGTTATTTCTTGAGAATACATGTTTTCCCATCATTTTCATCTCTTTATGTACTCAATAGATCAAAAAAAATTAAGAAAAATCAACTTTATTCCTTTCTTCATTCAAAAAAACTTTTTCCTCCATATCTGTAATTTCTAAAAAAAATTAAAGAATTTTTTCAATATTATATTATTATTATTTAAAGAAACATGTACCCATTTTTTCTCTTTTACATAATGGTTTATAAGGAATCTTCTTTTCATTCTCCAAATAAGGTTCTTTTTACTTTTATCAATATTGTGAAAGGAATCTATCTTTTTATATATACAGAATGTGAAAAATTCTCTACTATCATGACCACTCAATGCCTTAAATAATCCCTCTTAAGTTTTCAAGGTTATTTTTAAAGAAAATTTTTTCATTCATATTTTGGAATGATTTTTATTTTAATTTTATTTTCAAATAAAATGATTTTGGAAATTTTTTATGTTTTAAAATTTTCTTTTTTAAGTGGAATGGATATTTTCCAAAAGAAATTTTTAAATGTGTCATTAAAAGTTATTGTCCATATAAGATGACAACCATTGATGTTACTCATCCTTTAATAGGGATATGACCCAGGGATAATAATCTTACTCTTTCCCTAAATGGTTTATGTTTATAATGAAAAGATGTTTATGGAAATCATTTCTCTTCCACAAGTTATACCATGATGAAATGTTTATAAAACTTGTTACTCTTCCACGGGTTATGTTATGATGAAATGAGGGAATGTTTATGAAACTCGTTTCATTTACACGGGTTGTGATATGATGATATGATGAATTTTTTATGGTATTTTAGCACACATAAGTATGGTTTTCATTATGTGATGGGTGGGACCTATATCTCCCTCCAACGAATTGGAAAAATCTTTATATCTTATGAGATAATGATGGGAAAGAAGTTAATGTGCTTGATCAACTATAGGAAACAGGTGCATCCTAATCCATAATGGGAAATAGGTGACAAATCTTGGTCTATTATGATGATGGTATTGGTGGTTAACCTTGACATACGGAATGGAATCTATATTTATGATGGTGCTACACTTTTATGAAATGAGCTTACGGTTCATGACTGATTTATGATGTTTTATCACACTTATGCCCCATGTATTTGTAAATGATAATGCTTTATTCTATGACCCATGTTTATGTTCTATGACAGGTTGGTTATTAACTTTTTAATTTATTTTCATGATCTCATACACTTATTTTTATCTTATGCTTTCATATGATCATGGATTGATATCTCTCATGTTTACCCTTATTGAGAATCATATAACACCCTTTCTTATGTTTCCTTTCCTCAGGTTATGAAGAAAGGTTCTAAGTAGGGTGTTTCTATAAAGGGTACTAAATGGGGAATTTTTTGTGGGATATTTTGAAGATCATTCATGAAATAAGAAGATTTTTAGTATAATCTATGAAGATACTAAACTTATACAGTCCTTGAGTATATATTATTTAATGTAATTAATATTCATCTAAAATGATGTAATATTTTTTTGTGAAAAGACTGGGTCATTATAGAAAATGATATAAAGTCTCTAGTTTTTTGAAAAACATTAAAAAAAAGTAATCAATAATTATAGTTGGTTCTTGAAAATGTTAAACTTCTTTTAAAGAGGGATAAAAGGAAATAAATAAAAGAATTGAGATAACTAAAGTAGTACTAAAAGTGATACTAAAATTAAACAACTCCACACAAAAAGAATTTTGGAGGAGGTACTAGCTCATATAGAATATGTAATTCCACTTTTTAGGTAATTAAATGTCTATTTTAATAACTTTCTATCAACACCTCTCTAAATTAAAGAACATAATATTTTATTTAGGATCTAACAATCACTCTTTGAAGCATAAACCCACATTGTCCAATCTTATAAATTACATTTAATATATTGATAGAGGGGTCCCAAAAATGATGGCAGGGATGAAAATTTGAACAATTAGAAGATTATGAGTCATATAATAACAAATATATTAGAATTTCTTATATATATATATATATTTCTTGCATTATTAATAGAATTCTAATAAATAAATCTAATATTTTATGATCTATTACTTCTATAAATATGTAATAAATATATTTTCAAATAATATATTATAATATTTATAATAAAAACATTCTATTGAACTCCAATATACTCACATTAGTTGAAATAAATTTGGGTGAACTGAATAGGGAATTGAAGATAACATGAACCTACTGACATTTGGGAGTATGGAAGGAATGGAAGGAAAGGTTGATATGTTAATGATATATTTTTTAATGATAAAATAGAATTCATAATTATTTAATGAAGTTTAATAAATGAGTTGAATAATGTATATTGAATATTTCTAATGAATAAAAGGTAAGAATAAATGAAACTCAATTTATAGATCTGAATAAATGAATAATAATGAATATTTTTCATCTCATAAAAAATAATGCAGTGTAGGGAAAATATAATTGATTCACTGAAAGTGTTATTTTGTATAACATACCAATGGTAATGAAAATACATATGCTTCATTTCATAATTATGTAATAATGGGAGTTATTTCCTAAAAAAGTATTTCTTTAAAGTGATATATATATATATATAAAGACAAATAGGAATTGAGATAACTAATGTAGTACCTAACATGCTACTAAAATTAACCAGCTCCATGAAAAAATAAATTTAAAGGACATACCTACTGATATAGAATAAGGAATGTATTTTATAGGTAATTCAATGTCCATTACAATAACCTACAATCAACTCAACTCTAAATTAAAGAAAATAAAATTTTATTTAATCTTTAATAAAAACTCTTATATAAATAAACCCATAGTGTCCAAGTTTATAAATTTTATTTCTTATATTTATAAAGGGGTCCTAAAATAATGGAAGGGAAGAAAAAATGAAAAATTAGAAGATTATGAGCTATATAATAACAAATATATTGGTATTTCATATTTATATTTGTTGCATTTTTAATGGAATTATAATAAAAAAGAAATTTTCATTATCCATTAGTTATATATAATTTCAATAAATATATTATAAAATAATATATTATAATAAATAGAATAATCTCTTTCTCTTTAACTCTTATCTCCTCACAATAGTCTATAGTAGTGTTATCAAAGACACGTAGTGCAATAAGGTGAAATGTTCACTTGAGGATGCGGCACGAGGCATGTGCCTCATAAAACTAAGGCATATCCCATGAAATAATTAAATATTCATAGTTTTAAACAATATTTTAAATTAAAAAAACATAAATTCAATCAAAATAATACAAATTAAAGTACATAGTGATAGTTTTGGTGTTTTTTTGTGTAGTTTTGGTGACTGTTTATTTTTTAGAGTGAAATTTTTTTATTACTTCATTAAATGTATTTTTAATGATGTTGATATCCCACTTATATTTAATTCTACTAATAGTAGTCCCCTATTTCCACCCCAATTTCCACCATTGTCTCTTGTATCCTTGATTTCCACACCTTATCCCCTATCGCCCCCAATTTACACCCCCTGATTTCCACCTATGTAGCCTTGAAGACCCGATTTCCACCCCATGTTCCCTATACCCCAGATTTACACCCCTTTGTATGCTAGATTTCCACCCCTATCTCCTCCAATTTTGCTTAATGTTGACCTAATTTTTTTAAGGGGTGCACATTTACAACGTCTGGTACCTAAGTGCATCTTATGATGGCTCACGAGGCTCAGGCCTTTGGCATTACTTAGTGAGGTTGAAGTGCCACACCAGTGTCGAGGTGCTCCAAGTGTGCCTCACAGAGCCTCTCACCAATGAACATGCCTCAACGCACCTTTGACAACACTATTTGGAATAAATTTGTGTGTACTAAATAGGTAATCAAAGATATCATGAACTTACTAATAGTTGGGGTGCATGAAGGGGTAGAGGGAAAGGTGGAGAAGTTGGTGATATATTTTTTAATGAGAAAATAGAATTCATAATTAAGTAATAAAGTTTCATAAATGATTTAAATGATGAATGCTAATAATTTATGATTAACATGTGTTCATAAGAAATGAAACACTACTTATAGATATGCATAAATGAATACATGTGATTATTTCTCATCTCATAAAAAATAATGCAGTGTAGGGAAAATATAATTGTTTCATTTAAAGTGATATTTTGTATAACATACCGGTGGGAATAAAAATACATAAGATTCATTTTATAATTATGTAATAATTGTACTTGGTGCTTGAAAAATTCATATTTATTTAAGGTGTAAGATATGGGAAGATAGATATAAATTGAGATAAATAATACAGTACCAAATGTGCTACTAAAATTCATAATGTCCTGACCTAAATGCCACTAATATGGTTCCCCAAGACAGTTGACCACAAGGCCTCAAGTGTATTTCCCCATATGCTAGATACTACTGACTAGTAGTAAGGGTCTAAAGGTGGTATATTTGGGAGACTATACCCTCATATCAGAGTAACATAGTAGAAATATAACTAGATATCATCCCAGGTAGTAAATAAATAGAGTGTGGAAGAAGTAAATAACTGAAATGGAAACATGTTGTAATAATCAATGAAATGCTATAAAATCACAAATATCCATGTCATAGATACAAAATTGGTCACCCACTGGGCCAGCCATACACACATTAGTATATAAATGAAATGAAAAATAAAGTACATAGATCCACTACTAACTCAGGTCCAGACCACATACCCTATCTCTAAGACAATGTCGAGTTGCTCCAACTTGATCATAAGAATCCACATGAGATGATCTGCTCTATCATGAAACCCTGAACCTCATCTCTATCCATCAAGAAATCTGTGCTCAACATGAAAAGTATAAATAAGGTATGCACACACACTGAGGTGCACATGTAAGGGTGAGAAATAATCTCAGTAGGCCACCCAAATGATGAACCTATAATATTCTTCCATGTGTTCATGCTCATGCAATATTATCATCCTAGTCGAGACATAACTGGAAGATAAATGGATGAAAATATCATAAGAAAGTCCACAAAAAATCCTTGGGTATGTAATCTTGATCATATGGACATAGAATTATCTTATAAATGTATATGTATGCATGGATATATATATATATATATATTCCCATAAATATATATATATATATACACACACATGTGCTCATATACATACTTATATAAGAAAGGCATGAAAACATGAACAATTGAAACCACAGTAGATCTTTGGACCCATGATCCGATCAACTGGACATCATATAAAAAGGGCATTGAGCTAGATGTTATACCACTCAAGAGTCAAATCAATAAGTCGGTCTCTAGGTATATAATCCCAATCAAAAATAAATACTTCATCCAATGCCAGAAATGTCTCTGAGTAAGTTATGTCACCATATGGAGATACCCTTCATAGCCCTATAATCACCATTACTCAGCTCCAATCACTATAAAGAAGGATGTCGTATACCAATGGATGATCCTGTAAATGGTCACAATGTTTGATGTCATACCACTCATGCCATGTAAATATATTCTGATGTATGAATCCCAGGTCTTGGTACATAGGCATTTACGACATGGTGACTTAGATGACTCCTGTGGGGATGAAACTTAGGAAATATGTATATGGAATTATCTCTATATCTATGTACATGATCGACATCCATTCATATAAATAGCTCAATAGCCCCAACCCAAGAAGTACCTATAGACAATATAGTAGTCATGGTGCATCCACCTGATCATATGGAGTATCCTATGCATCGATCGAGGAAAGATTAATCATCCATTGAGTTTATAAAAATATTTGACCTATGATTCCATCCAATGAATTCTTACAACTAGAATCTAAGTATCACTCAAGGCGTATAATAAACCGTATGGCCTATGAGTCCATCCAAGGAATTCCTATAATAGGAATCTAAGTATCACTCAAGGTGTATCATAAACCATCTTGCCTATGAGTCCATCCAAGGAATTCCTACAACAGTAATCCAAGTATCACTCAAGGTGTTCAACAAACCATCTAGCATATTATTCCATCCAAGGAATTACTATAACAAGAATCCAAGTATCACTTAAGGAATAAAATGTAAGTTGGATCCAAGGAGTAGAAATTTCCAAGGCATCCCCTTCAGCATGTGCTAAGTAATAAAGTGTCAAACCTGTATAGGCTAGATCTAAGGAGTAGAAATGTCAAAGGAATCTTATCATGTAAGGCTCAAAATCTGAATATCAGGAAGCACATCTAGGCATACCTAAAAACAGTGCATTACATTAGGCTCATCAACCAAAAACTAGGAAGTACCTCTGGCTAACATAACTATCCCATCACTAAACATGTGAATGCATAAATAAAGAGTGATGGTGGTCAGATTCCTAAACCCACCACTACTGCTACAACCCCATGGGATTTCACATTTGGAATTATTTCTATGCTAACACCTTATACCATCTATACCCAAACACATCATAATAGCTTAGGGTTGGTCAAACATCAGGGCACCCATTGGGTCCCTCAAGTGAAACACAGGAGAGAAATCCTACTCTGAATCATTGAAACGGTATATAGAAAAAGGAATACTACATAGGACCCTCAAAAGAAGCAATAAGATAGATGAATCCTACATGGGATCTTCTAGGTCTACACATAATAGAAGGCATCCTACTCAGGGTCCACTAGGTCAAAATGTAAATAGAGGTGCCCTAATCAAGATCCTTGGAAACAACTAATTTCATGGCCTCCTAGGCCAGAAGGGCACATATCACAAGGGAGATATCCTCATGGAAAAATCCACATAATCAATGGTCATGAGAGATGGATCATGGCCCATCTCAGATCAAGGTATCACTCTCAGGGGAAAATAGATTCGATTATTAGAGGATAAACCTCTCCATTATAGAATAAGCTTGAAATGCCTCCTAGGAGTCCTCAAATTACCCTAGGGGTTTCACCATCGTGATCTACATGGAAAAATACTTAGAATGGAGTCCTCATGTGTCCAATTCTGACTCCTAGGTGTAAAGATATTAAGAAACCCTCATAATAGTAGCAAAGGAGGAGTACATGGTGTGTGTACCTTGGTACATAGTGTGTACCCTCAAAATTCCAACTGGATGTGTACTCTAGATGAACTTGGCATGTAAACACCCAAGTACACGACATGTTGATAATGTATATGGAATGCACCCTACATGGGGTACTACTTGTGTACCTCACATGGCATGACCATGTATATTCCCTGGCCGTGTACCTCTACATGGTGTGCAACCCACACGGGGTCAGGTCGTGTACTCAACACGGTCATGTGCCCCTACACGGGCAGTCTGGCTAAGTACTCAGCTACACATATGAGTCCTATTACATGGCGTGTATACCCCATACATGAAATTTAATTCAGAAATCACATCTTCCACTAAATAATAAGAACACATGGTGTGTGTTCTCTAAACCACGTGTCGTGCGCACGGGTTTTCCCAAATGAAAAACCTCCAAAACACCCTAAAACCTCAGATTTCTCATAAAAAGTTACAAATCAACCCAATATGGGTCCTATGTAGTTATAAAAAGGCATTAAATTTTGAAAATGATAAATATATGGGGATTTATGGAAAAAAAATAAAAAATGGTCTACCTTTGGGCAGAATCCACAAAAGATTCGCCCGTTTCAGTGATCCACAGTTGTTACACAATGGTCCAGCTCCTCCCAAGATCCATAGTGGTACCCCTATTACCTTATCCCTCTTTATATCCCTTCATCTCCCTATCCTATCTCAATCATGGTGAAGGATCCCATGGATGGTTGTTCATGAGAATCCAGGGGAGAAAAGAATAAAATAAAAAGTAAAAAGAAAGGGAAGAAAAAGAAAGGAAAAAACAAACAGTGGCCTAGGCTGGCACCGATGTTGGACCTGAGTATACGCCTTACCTCGGAAAAACTCTACATTAATGATAGAGACACAATCTAGATCTAATTATCCATTCAAAATATATGGATGAACAAACCTACATGAATAAATTGATATTTAATTAATTAATTATTAATTATTTCGTTAAAATTTGAACAGCTCGAAATTCCACCAAACTCATATCCAAGGGTAAAATCCTGATTTTGGGACCAACTAAGTGGTAAGAAAAAATATCTAAGATTATATTCTAGTGTAAAATTGTTATTTTACACCTTATAAGCATCCAAAAGCAAAAATTCAAATTTATGCTCAAAATTACAGTTTGAAAGAACACAGGTCCTTACAATCTCCCCACCATAAACCTTGTCCATGAGAAGCCTTGGTAGAAAAATGTGGCCATGCTCTCAACCCAGGAATCTGTACAACTATGCTATCTTGATATTCCAATGACTAGTCTCATAACATCAAAAATTGTCTCCTAAATAGAATACATTTAACTACAATCGATTTAGTACTCCCCACTATAGGAATACCCTTATCATCATCTGAAAACTGAACATAAAGCTCAAAACTCATGGAAATGGAGAATTTCAACTAAAAATGAGGGTCACCACCATCAAATGGACAATGGTTCACTCCCCACCATATGGATAACCTTATAATTATCCTCTAGCATAACCTCAAAAGGATCCTTTTCCAACTATGAAGGATATTTAAGAAGAAAATCTCAGCATAGAGATGATGCTCTCTCAGCGTACTCAGGATGATATCAAAATAGAGCATGATCATGTATAACTATGAGTTCCATAATATTCCATAAAAATGTGTGTATAGATCCCTATGATCCATGCTCACATCAAAAAAGTTCATACTTGCCTTCAACCAACACCAGACACCATGTATCCCGACAATGTGTGTCTAGGTCCAAACATGGGTCAACTATCTCAAGAATCCAGATCCATTTTTGATGTATCATCTATTGTGGAGGGACATTTGTCTCTTAACCACAACTCCTTGGAAACCATGACTATGAAAAGTCTTTGAAAACATAGGTCCTCATCTCGCACCCCACCACTCATCGATTTACAATTTAAATTTTACCACGCACAACCATTATGTACCTTGACCACATGACTCATACACTAGTGAGTCATCTACTACTAAAACCAAGCTTACCATTCTACATAGCATGTTAGTACAAATAATTAAGAATCTTTGTTGGAACTCCTCTTCAAAATCAAGCACTTCACCTGTTCCATAATTTATTTCAAGATCGATGCCCACAAAACTTTGTTCCAATCATGATCATATACCCATGATCTAATTACATTAGAAATAGATGAAACACTAGTCAATAGGGTCAGGCACCTGAGCACTAATGGTGAATCAGTATCAAATGAGCATACAGCCAACCTCAATCCCTAAAAAGGCATCCAAAAAAATATTATCCAACCTCGCACACAAGTTTCCCTTGTTTAAATTGAAATTTTGACCTACAAGGGTCTGAGTCAAAAGTAAGGGCATCTAGGCCTATCACCTTTCCCTACTAATAATGTCCCATAACTGGGTCGTAAGATCCAACTACCTTGCCTAAAATTCAAACCTCTCCAATGTATTTAAAGATAAAACTAACCTGTGAGGGTCAAAACTATCAACAAGGCCTATTAGGGCCCAGATCCTCTCCATGAATCCTCATAAGATCTTCTCCCTAGAGGTCATGATACCAATGTAGAAGAGACACTAAACTAACACTCATCGGGAATCATGATACGGTAATACCCCCTCAAGGTCCAGTCCACTAGAAACATCCTAGTACCTATCGACTTCATACTTAGCGATCCAACTAGATAATCGTAAGCAAAGGTCAGTTAAGTAAATTTTATTCCGAACTATGAAGGAAAAACTGTATATATTGTTACTGACACTTTAAATTACCAAACATAAGAAAAAACCCCATGAGGGATCTCAAAAATGGGAATCATATTCCTTATTGACCTTCTAGGTTCACTACACCTCATGTGCATGAAGACTGAGTCATCAGACTCACTTCCAAACATCACAACATAGATTGACACAACCTTCCATCAGAAGGAAATATATTCAATTCATCCCAATTGAGTATAATTCCACAAAAAAAAATATATGGGGAAACACCATTTAGGTTATTGTTTCACCTTAAACAATTTTTCTCTTTCATTAGTAAATTCACATACTAGTATGACTATAAAATGTGAATCTTACTTGCCAAATATGATGTATGAGATGCCTCTTGCCTTTATAATCCAAGATTAAAAATCCATCTCTATCATCTTACCAATGTAAAAGATCCAGAAATCAATAATAAATCCTAACATCCACACAACATGTTCTTCTCTTGAAATGAAAATCATAAAAAAATTATAGCATCACAGATTGGAACAACAATACTATAACCCTAGCAACCAGGGCTTCTTATCAGAAAAAGTTTTTTGGACACACTAGTCTGATATCCATCACATGTTCCAATGCATTCCTAATACTCTTGTCTATCATAGCCTAAATAGTAAAACAAAATGAAAGGAAGTACACCTTTGGTACCAATTTTTAATGTCTCAACCCGAATGCTACTAATCTAGTTCCCCAAGACAATTCACCACAAGGCCTCAACCATGCATCCCCATACTCCAGAGGATACTAACTTGAAGCAAGGGTATAAAGGTGGTACATTTGGGAAAATATACCCTCATATCAGAGTAACATAGTGGAAAAATCACTAGATATCATCCCAAGTAGTAAATAAACATAGTGAAGAAGTAGTAAATAACTGAAATGTAAAGATTCTATAATAATAAATGAAATGTTATAAAAGACAGAACAACCATGTCATACATACAACACTGGTCACCCATTGGGATGACCATGCATACAAGATTACACTGGTCACCCATTGGGATCTACTATTAACTCCTAGATAGACCACATACTTGGTCTCCAAGACACTATCGAGCCACTCCATCCTGATCATAAGAATCCACACAAGCACTTCTTCTTATTCATGCAACACTGAGACTCATCCCTATCTATAATGCAATCTATGCTCAACCTAAAAAGCATATATAAGTTATGCACACGCATCGAGGTGTGTGTATATGGGTGAGAAATATTCTCACGAGGCCACCCCAATGATGAACCTATAATTTTCTTCCATAATTGCATGCTCAAGCAATATACTTATCCAAGCTGAGACACAACTGGAAGATAAAAAAATATAAATATCAAAAGCAATTCCATAACTAATCCTCGGTTCTATAATCCCAATCATCTAGACGCAGTACCATCTAATAAGAGTATATGAATGCATTGATATATATATATATATATATACATGTCCACATATACATACTTATATAATCAAGGGAGAAGAATATGAACAACTCAAATCATAGTAGATCTTTAGACCCATGATCTGATCAACTAGATTTATCATAAAAGGTTAATTGAGTTGGATGTCATACCACTAAAGCCTCACATCAAAAAGTTGATCTCTAGGTCTGTAATCCCAATCAACAATACCTTCTTCGGCCAGTGCCGGAAAAGTCACTGAGCAAGCTATGTCACCATAGGGGGATACTTGGCCTAGCCCTGGGTTCACCCATACTCTCTTCCAATCACTATAAAGAATGATGCAATATATATATGAATGATCCTATAAATGGTCACTGATCTAGATGTCATTCCACTCATGCCATGTAAATCTAGTTTGATGTTTGAATCCTAGGTCCTGGTCCATAGGCATTCACAATATTGTGACTTGGATGATTCATAAGGGGATGACCCTTAGGAAATCTGTATAAGGAATTCTATCCATATCCATGTACATACTCAATATACATTCATATAAATGGCTCAACATCCCCAACCCTAAGAATTACCTCTAAGCGATATAGTAGTCATGGTGCATACACCTAGTCCTAGGGAGCATCCTAGGCATCGCTCGAGGATAGCGTAATCATCCATCAAGTATATAAAATGATCCAGACTATGAATCCATCCTAGGAATTCCTAAAACTTGAATTTAAGTAACACTCAAGGTGTATAATAAACCATCTATCCTATGAGTCCAACCAAGGCATTCCTACAATGTAAATCCAATTATCACTCAAGGACTAAAATAAACCATCTGGCCTATGAATCCATCTAAGGAATTCTTACAATGGGAATCCAAGTATCACTCAAGGGATACAATAAAACATCTATCCTATGAGTATTTCCAAGTAATTCATACAATATTAATCCAAATATCACTCAAGGCATACAATTTAAGTCAAATACATGGAGTAGAAATGTCGAAGGCACTCCCTTAGGCATGTGCCAAGAAATCAAGTGTCAGACCCTTATGGGCTGGATCCAAGGAGTAGAAATGTACGAGGCATCCTATAATGTAAGGATCAAATGTTGGATCCTAGAAATTACATCTGGGCATCCCAAAAAATAGTGCACCACATCAAGCTCATCATCCACAAACTGGGAAGCACCTATAGTTAGCATAGTCACATCATCAATAACCACTTGAATGCATAAATAAAGAGTGATGGTGGGAAAATGCCTAAACCCACCACTACTTCCATAACCTCATTGACTTCCACATTTAGTATGAGTTCTATAATGACTCATGCTACCATATCTTCCCAAATACGATGTACTATCTTAGGGTCAGTCAAACATTGGGGAACCTAATGGGTCCCTCAATTCAAACACAGGATAAGTATCCTACTCAAAATCAACAAAACGTTTCATAGTATAATGCATCCTAAATTGGACCCTCAAAAAAAGAAATAATATAGAGGCATACTACATGTAATACACTAGTTCTACACATAAGTTCTGGAATCCTACTCGATAACCTATATGTCAAAATGTAAGCAGAGGAATCCTACTTGGGATCCTTGAAAACAACTAATTTCATGGCCTCCTGGGTCAAAAGGGAACATCTCATAAGGGAGATTCCATCAAGGTAAAATCCACATAAGCACTGATCACAAGAGATAGCTCATGGACCATCTCATATCAAGGTATCACTATCAGGAGACAATGGATTCCATTACTAGATGAAGAACCTATCCATTTTATAATAAGCCCGAAACACCTCCTAGGATTCCTCAAATCACCCCCATGGGTTTCACCATCATGGTAGACACGTACAAATACTCATAATGGACTCTTCATGTGTCCAATTATGAATCATGGGCGTAAATTTATGAAGAGACCCTTAAAAGGGTAACAAGGGAGGAGTGCATGGTGTGTGTACCTTGGTACACGATGTGTACCCTGATACATGGTGTGTACCCTCAAAACTCCACATGGGTGTGTACTCTAGCCTGACATGGCGTGTAAAAACCTAACTATATGGCATGTTGATCATGTAAACGGTGTGTACACTACACTGGGTACTTTTTCGTGTTCCTCAAATGGAATGGCCATGTATATATCCTATACATGTACCTCTACATGGTGGGGAACCCACATGGGGTCTAGTCATGTACTCTACATGGCCATGTGCCCCTATATGGGCAGTCTGGTTGGGAAATTGGCTACATGACCAAGAACCATTACATGGTGTGTATACCCCATAAATGGTGTGTTCATACAAAATATCATCTTCCCCAAACATGAAGAACACGTGACGTGTGTTCTTTAAAACACACGTTGTTTACACGGGTTTTCTTGAATGAAAAAACCCCAAAACACACTAAATCCCCTGTTTTCTCAGCACAAGCTATAGATCGACCCATGAGGGGTCCTATGTAGTCATAAAAATGCATTAAAACTTGAAAATTATAAATATATTGGGATTTATGGAAAAAATTAAAAATTGACTACCTTTTGGTTGATTCCATTGAAGCTTTGCCCATTTCCATGACCCATGGTTGTTGCACGACAGTCTAACTCCCCCTGAGCTCTGCGGAAGTACCTCTCTTCCCCTCTCGCTCTATCTCTTTATCTACCTATACCTCTCCTCTCTCTATCATTAAAAAGGAACCCAAAGAGTGGAATGCATGAGAAGCCAAGGGAGAAAATAAGAAAACAAAAAGGAAATAAAAAAGCAAGAAAAATAAAATAAAAATAAAACGGGGCTCGGGCCGAACCCGGCGCCCAACCTTAGATTATGCCCCACCAAGGAAAAAATCCACATTACAAACTCAAAGAAGGAGACATAATATCAATATGAAGCTGAATTCAAAATATATGAATAAATGGACCTGTAAAAATAAATTAATCTTTAATTAATTAAATATTAAATATTAATTATTCAGCTAAAATTTGAACAGCTTGGAATTCCACCAAAATCTTATCCTATGGTAAACACCCTATTCTGGGACCAACAGAGTGATCATAAAAAATTATTTGAGATTATCTACAAGGGGAAAATTATTATTTTACCCCTTACAAGAATCATAAAGTAAAAAAACAAATTTCTACTCAAAATTCCTATCTGAAAAAAAACATATTCCTTACAAAATTAACCAACTCCAAGTGAAAATAAATGTAAAGGACATACAAGCTCATATGGAATATGAAATTTTTTTTTATAGGTAAGTCAATGTATAGTAAAATAACATACAATCAACTTATGTCAAAAATAAAGAACATAAAATTTTAATTCAACTCTAATAATAACTCTATGAAGTATAAATCCAGTGTCCATGATTATATATTTTATTTCATATATTGATATAAGAGTTTGTAAATGATGGATGGTAAGTAAACATGCACAATTAGAATATCATGATCCATATAATAATGAATATACATGTATTTATGATGTATATTTGTTACATGTTAGTGGAATTATAATAAAAAATCTAATTTTTTCTGATCTATTGGTTTTATCTAAATATGATAAATATGTTTCAAAATAATTTTTTATAAGACTTAGAAGAAGAATCTGGTATCAAAACCCAATCTTCTTGTAATAGTTGATAGAGATTTGTGTATACTGAATAGGGAATCAATGATAACATGAACCAAAAAACATTTGGTGGCTAGGATGGCATGGAGGGAATGGTGGGGAAGTTACCAAAAGTGATATTTTGTATATCATAAAAATTGAACTGAAAATACATCGGATTCATTTCATAATGTAATTTAGTGTATTTAAATGTGATCATTGAATTAATCTAGTTATAATAAATTCATTTTAAAAAAATAAATTTCATCTTTATTCATATTGTGTATAACTAAATAAAAGTTGCAAAAAAACCATTTATTAGGGGAATGGGTCAAAAAATTATTGTTATCACACTTCATTTGCTAAAGAATATAAGATAAAAACATTCAAACCTGCATATTTACAAACTTTCATATTAGAAAAAAATACTATTAAAAAAATCAATAGATATGAACAAAGAATTAGAATATAAATTTGTATATTTAACAAATATGAACAGATGTTGTTGGCACCCTTGATTTAATGATCACAAAATCATGTTTATTATTTCATTAATGAGTTTTATGTTTTATGGT
The DNA here is from genome assembly GCA_963277665.1 of Viscum album. Taxonomy (NCBI): domain Eukaryota; kingdom Viridiplantae; phylum Streptophyta; class Magnoliopsida; order Santalales; family Viscaceae; genus Viscum; species Viscum album. The sequence goes on along the minus strand of OY728130.1, from coordinate 1,019,197,271 downwards.
TTCATTTTATAATGTAATACAGATTAGAGAAAATTTGAAAAAGTGTTGGAAACACTCACCGCCAAATGTGACTTGCCATTGATGATGAGAAATTTGGCTAAGTATTGAAAACACCTACCATCAGAGATGACACGTGGAAATTTGAAGAAGTATGGAAAATACATACCGTCATAAATGAGTCACTGCCATGATTAAAAATTGGCTAAGTTTCAAAAAGACCTACCTCTAGATGATGACTCACCATTAGATCTTAGCACCACCAAAATTGGCTAAGTATTGAGATAACCTATCATCAGAGTGGGATTTTGTAAAATTAATGGAATAACCTATTTCTGAGTTGAGTCACGATTGAGTGCGATCAATCATTAGCCTGACTCACTTTTGTCGCCACCATATTAAGTCGTTGTTAGGATGAATCACATCTAGATATTGTCTCACCATTCAAAGGAGTAACCATCGCTATTTTTCATTATTTTAAATTAACTTTTTCTAAAGTCTATTTTATCAAATTTAATGTAATTGATTATTTTAATCATTGTTTCTTAACCACTTGCAGAGAACATTAAATAGAATATCAGAGCTCAGTATAATGATTATATCTTAATGATAATTATTCAAATGGATACACCTACATGCTTTTTTCAAAAGAAATAGTAGACTCCCTCATGTGGATATGTGAGAACACATAGAAAAATACACATGCATGTGAAGTGAGGTGAATCGCATTCCAAATACCTGGAGAGTGAAACTTTTTGAGATATTACATGCTTTATCATTGACTACACATGAATATGTGAATGTGGAGCACATTGAACATTCATCTCCTTCCCATAGTCAGAACAAAAGAGTTCATGACACTCTGTCCTACTACAATTTTCAGAAACATGACTCGATCATCATTTCAAACTACACTCAAGGAGTCACAAGCTACAGAGGTTATCATACATATCAACACAATATTTATACATATATTTATTTGATATTTATATATATATTCTTTAAATTATGAGCATTGTGTATATACGTTTTATTTAAGACGCACATTGTCTCATATTCTTTATCTGGAAGATACTTAATATCTTCTCAAACTCTCTTTACTCATGTTTCCCTATGGTGTTTTTTGAAGAGGTCACTACGTGGCCTGTGTTTATTTTTTTCCCACGGTGTTGTGGAAGAGGTACCTATGTGTAATGGATAGATTTTCTATTGTTTACCCGATCCAGGTTGTAGAAAAAATATTATTTTATATAATCTACTTGGAATCAGGTGATTACCAAGTGGAGAGGATTAATTCTCTGCTTAAGATTAAACCTCTTGTAGTCATTCCATTGTGTGTTGTGTTTTGTTTTATGTCTATGATTTAAAATTGAATCTATTTTAAACTATAAACAAAACCACTAGTTTGATAGTTAGTCTTGATTAGTGTTTATATAAGGTTTTGATTAAGAAAATATATTTCAAAAGCTAAAGTATTTTTCATAATTTTTTTAATAGAGACATAATCAATCTTTTGATAAATCTTTTAAAATATTCGAAATTATATCAATCTTCTATTTTGATTAATTGGGTTTTTTTAATTAAATTGGGGGATTTTATTTAAAACTATTTTAGACAGAATTTTTTATTGGGTACTCAATTCACCCCCCCCCCCCCCCGCTTTAGATACTCACTCTGACCAGCATTTGGTATCAAAGTATTTTCAAAATAATTTCAACTGTGATTTTATTTCTACTAAAGATCTTAAATTTATATCAATTATAAATTTAGTTCTTTAAATGGATAATAGATAAGAAGGTTATATTAACAAAATACCTCCTTTCTTTAAAGGCAATAACTATTCATAATGGAATATAAAGATGAAAATGTTTATAGAGAGTATGGGTTTCAAAGTTTGGTCTGCTATAGAGGATAAGTATGAGTCACCTAAGACTCTTAGAAAAGACCAGAGTGATGCTACTAAACTTTCCTATAACAATAATTATAAAGCTATGAATTACCTATAATGTTCATTGGGAGATGAAGAGATTAACATAATATATGCTAGTAAAAAAACTTATGAAATTTTGGATACTTTAGCTATTTCACATGAAGGAACTACCAATGTTAACGGATTTATATTGAATGCCTATAAAATTAAATATGATATTTTTAAGATGAAACTAGATGAATTGATTTCTAATATGTATCTAAAGTTCAATGATATGGTCAATATAATGATCTCCTTGAGAAATCTAGTGTCAGAGAAAGACCAAATCATGAGACTACTGAGATTCCTTCTAGATATATGGAGAGGGACATCTATTTCTATAAGGGAATCATGCACATCAGTAAAATGCTTGTCAAGGAATTTATTGGAATGTTGATGATGTATAAATAAGAACTTAAGTTCAGTCGTGATGAAGATGGTAAACCTAATAGAAAATCAGTTGCATTCAATTCTACTACATACAAAAAAAATAAAAGGAAAAGGTACAAGTTGAGAGTTCCTATGATAAGGAATCACCTGTAGATAGTGATGTGAAAATGGACTATTTGTCCAAAAGGTTTATGATTTTTTACAAGAATAATAATTCTTAAAATAGACAAGTTTCAAAGGAAAATATGTTAATATAGGAACCTAGAAATTTATTAGAAAAATATGACCACTCAAATGAGATTATCTGTTATGAATGTAAGAAAAAAAGACATGTTAAGGATGACTTTGAAGTTCCCAATCAGGATCTAAGTATCACTGAGAGGGGGAGGGGGTGAATCAGTGATATCTTTTTCTTTTTAAGTTTCCCCCTTTTTTGAAACAACCTTCGCCTCCTGTTAAAGAGATTCTTCCCTGCTGAACACACACAACCACAGGAACACAAGATTTACAAGGTTCACTACTCAACAAGAGTAGCTACGTCCTTGGTATGGTATGGAAACAATCCAGTACCACACAATCCACTAGAAAACAATCCTTTGATGTGGAATACAACGATTAGGATATACCCTTACACTCGTGCAGCACTTTAAAAACAATCTAATAGTGCATGTGCTCCCTCTTAGCACAAATAGGGTAACACAATGTTTCAGTGCTTCTTTACAATTGAACAGATGTATTCTCTGAAGTACAAATCTTCACTTTCTTACCCAGAAGCCGGTAAGAACGCTCTTACGCACTACTGAATACGTGCGAAGACCCAAAATATTTCGCGCAGCCTTTAGGGTTCCTTGCGCGCAATTCAAATGGCTTGCGCGTAAAAATCCCTTTTTGGCGCGAAAAACGTTTTCACGCAACTTTCCTTTTGCGCGCAACTTTTTCTCTTATCGCGCAACTTCTCAATTTTCCGCGCAGCTATCCTCTTTTCATGCAAACTTATTTCTTTTCGCGCAACTCACTTAGCGTATAATTTACGTGCACCAGAGCTCGGGATTTCTTCTAAGTGTCGAGCATTAACAACTAACAAGGATTAGCCTCATATTTATAGGCATTTTTGAACCCGCGCGAAAAACACTAATCCGTGCGTAAAACCTCCTCCATGCGCGTAAAAACTCTTTTATGCAACTTCATATTTCGCGCCATGCTTTAATATTCCGTGCACCTCATGCCTTTGCCATCTTTCATCCTTCTAAGCATGAAGCACCAATTGCGCGCAAAATTCCGCACCACGTTCCACATTGCGCGCAAACCCAATCTTTCCTGCAACATCAGATTTCGCGCACTGCTCCAATATTTCGCGCATTTTATGCCTTTGCCAATTTTTGATCTTCTGATCTTTAACAATCATTTGTGCGAAAACTTCATTCCTCAATTTTGCGCACCATGCCAATATTTCGCGCATCCCGCAGATTTTTTGCGCAACCCGCTATTATTTCGCGCATCCCGCAGATATTGCACGCACCACTTTATTTTTGCGCGAAACGTGCCTAAATTTCCGCGCACTCCATTCCTTTGTTATTTTTCATCGTTCTGACCTTGAATAAATCTTTTTCACGTATAAACCATCTTCAATCTTATGCGCAACATCCATTGCCAAGCACATTTCTTCATCTCCCGATTTTCAGGCCCTAAAATTTGGCAAACACTGGAAAACGACGCCTCCTTAAACTGTGCTTTTCTGCCATCCCCAGATTGTCTATTGCTTTGCCATTTTATCTCTTTACTGCTTCCCATAACCATTCTTCTGCTCTTATCACGAATCCCACTATCGTGATATTTATCCTTTGATAGATCAGCTTAAGAATCGTCAGAGTTGCAATGGGAACTGAATCTTTCCTATCTTCCAGCAGCATCATTCCTTCCAATCAAAACATTATATGACTGGCATCATCATTTCTCCCCCTTTCCTTCATAAGGCTTGCATCACAAGTTCTCCTAACTCATGATTTGTGTGAAATACATACCAGCAAAGCATCGTCTGATTTATGATCCTTCTACAAAGTGAATTGATTTATCGCCTTTGACAACAAAATACAACACTCTACAAAAGCTAACTCTTCAAACTTTCATCTTCATTCAACCTGGTCCCAACAATCTCCCCCTTTGGATTTTGTTGTCAACAAAGATTCATAAATCACTGAATTTTGAAACCTTTTGCAATGGATTACTTATCAACAATTCTAAGCATACGTGAGCTAACTCATTGTAGGAAACAAGATTTATTGACAGCCAAAACCATGCTGTCCAAAAGCAGTGACTGTGAAATCTCATGAACATACCTCCTCATCCTTCTTCAGAACATCTTTCAATCTTTTACTTCAGCATTCTTCACTCTTGCAATAGCATTCTTCACTTCTTCAGCTTTCCTGTAAAACAACTTTGTTTCCTACAACCACTCCAACAAATAGTTAGAATAGTTCACTCACATACATGCTGAATTCACAGCTTACCCACAACTCTCCCTTAATACATTCTTCCTTATGGATAGATTTATGAAACAATTCTCCCCCTTGACAACACTATCCAAAGCTAAGACGAGAGAGGGGACAGAAACATGTACCTTAACTTTGACGAGAAGGAGGTTGCACACCCATGTTCAACCTCAACTTTGCAAATGGTTCCTTCGGTAACGGTTTTGTAAATATATCAGCAATTTGTTCAGATGTAGGAACATACTCCAGCCTCAGTTCATTCTTTTCAACCTGCTCTTTGATGAAGTGGTACTTTATATCAATGTGTTTTGAACGAGAATGTTGTACTGGATTTCTTGTAAGATTGATTGCACTCTGATTATCACAACCCAAGAGCAATGGTAGCTTTACTTCAACAAGTAGATCTTCCAGCTGAGTCTTCATCCACATTAGTTGAGTTGCAGCTTGAGTAGCAGCAACATACTCAGCCTCAGCTGTGCTAAGAGTTACTGAATTCTGTTTCTTGGTATGCCAACTAACATAGCTTTTTCCTAGAAAGAATACTCCACCAGATGTGGATCTTCGATCATCAACATTTCCTGCCCAATCAGCATCAGAATACCCAAATAGATCAATATTTTCAGAGTTGTCATACCGGATTCCAAAGTTTGTTGTGCCTTTGATATATCTGAGAATTCTTTTTCTAGCAATCAAATGTGATTCTTTAGGATCACTCTGAAATCTTGCACATAATGTAACAGCATAGACGATGTCGGGTCATGAGGAAGTCAAATATAGCAGACTTCCAATCAGTTTTTGAAACTCTTTCTGATCAACTTCCTTTCCTTCTCCATCTTTAGACAACTTGGTTCCCACTGAAATCGGTGTGGAAACTGGTTTCGAATTTTCCATTCCAAACTTCTTCAGAAGTTCCTTAGCATACTTTTCTTGAGACAGAAAAACATGATTCTTCTTCTGTGAAATTTGTAACCCAAGAAAGTACTTCATTTCTCCTAGCATGGACATCTCAAATAACTTCTTCATCTCCTCAGCAAATTTTTCACATGATCTTTCATTATTTCCAGAAAATATAATATCATCGATATAAACAATAACGATCAGTGAAAACTCCTGACATTTCTTGATGTAGAGATTGCTGTCAACTCCCCCTTTCTTAAAGTTCATCTTCTTCAAGCAAGTATCTAATTTAGAATACCATGCTCTCGGAGCCTGTTTTAGCCCATACAGAGCCTTCTTCAACCTGCACACATAGATTTCATCTTTCCCAATAACAAATCCACAAGGTTGATCAATGTAAACTTCCTCATCAAGATCACCATTCAAGAATGCAGATTTTACATCCATTTGAAAGATTTTGTAACCTCGTTGTGCAGCAATGGCAAGAAATATTCTGATTGTTTCTAATCGAGCTACTGGAGAAAAGGTTTCATCAAAGTCAATGCCTTCAATTTGTGAATACCCTTTGCAGACCAATCTTGTCTTGTTTCTTATTACATTACCTTCTTCATTCAGCTTGTTTCGAAAAACCCACTTTGTACCAATAATGTTCTTGTTGTCCGGCTTGGGTACAAGTTCCCAAGTATTGTTCTTCTCTATCTGATCAAGCTCTTCATTCATAGCATGAACCCATTCTGGATGCTCAAACGCTTCATTTACATTATTCAGTTCAACTTTCGAATAAAGAGAAGTATGTGATATAGCATTCGTTGTTCTTCTTGTTTGAACCCTCTGATTTTTATCTCCAATAATGTTCTGAGCCTCCACTTGTTTCTTCAACCTAGGATGAGTTGATTGAACTTCATCCTCATCACTTGATATTTCTGAGTTAGATTCCTCTTCTTGAGTAGGATGAACAAATTCTGCAACATTATCAGAATTGTTAACAAAATCTTCTCTATCCCGCTCGACTTCCACATCAACATATGACTGCTTTTCTTTCTCAGCACTTTCAACAACTTTTACATCTGAAGAATCAATAATTCTTACTGTTTCTTTGTTGAGGCATCTATATCCTCTTCCTTCTGGAGCATATCCAAGAAAAATTCCGTCATCTCCTCTTTGCTCGAACTTTCCCAGATTTCCACCTTTCTTCTTTATAATACATGGACTCCCAAAGACTCTCAAGTGTTTCAGACTTGGAGTTTTTCCATAGAACATTTCATATGGAGTCATATCTGAGTTTGGCCTATAGAAACACCGGTTCTGAATATACACAGCAGTGCTCATGGCTTGCCTCCAATAAAAATGAGAGAGACTATGTTCAAGTAACATAGTTCTCCCCATTTCCACCAGACTTCGATTCTTTCTTTCAGCCACCCCATTTTGTTGAGGTGTGTATGGTGAACTAAACTCATGCCGAATTCCATGTTTCTCAAGATAACTTTCAAACTCTTCATTATTATACTCACCACCATTATCAGTTCTCAACTTCTTCACTGAATACTCACATTCTTTCTCTGCTTTCCTTCTGAAAATCTTAAGCATTGTTAGAGCATCTGACTTATGTCTCATGTACATAACACAAGTAATGCGAGTAAAGTCATCAATGAAAGTAATGAAGTACTTATCTCCATTTGAAGATTGCTTGCTCATTGTCCCACATATATCTGAGTGTATGAGTTCTAAGGGTCTTTTTGAGCGAATTTCAACTCTCTTGTGCATAGAATTAGCAATCTTCCCTTTCTCACAAATAGTGCAGCACCAATCTCTTTCTCTTGATAAATCAGGCATATCCCGAACACTTTCTCGCTTTGACAACTTGCACATATTTCTCTGACACATATGACCTAGCCTTTTATGCCATAATTTATTTTCATCCACCACACTCATGTAACAAGAGTTCTGTCCATCCCCAACTTGGAACAAATTCCCTCTTGTACGCTAGCCCCTTGTAACTATGTTTCCATCATTTTCACTTTTTACAACAAATCCATCTTTTCTGAAGATCACTTTGTTGCCCTCATCACAGAGTTGTGACACACTGATCAGGTTTTGTTTCAGTCCATCAACATATAGTGTTTTTCTGGATTTCATCTTTTCTTTTCCAATGATGGTTGATCCAACACCTTTGATCCTTAGAGATTCATCATTTCCAAATGTCACAGTTCCTTCTTTAAAGTCTTTCACATTATTCAGCAGCTTTAAGTCTCCTGTCATATGAGATGAACATCCACTATCAAGAATCCATGGACGTTCTCCTTTGGTAGCCTTCAAAGCTGTTTCAACAACAAGTGCTTTTTGATCTTCCTTTTCCTTCACTTTCTGTTTTGCTTCTTCCAATTTCCTAGCCAAATCAATGTGTTCTGGCCAGAGAACCATGCATTCTTTCTTTTCAGACTTATCATACTTGTCCCTTTTGTATTTTAAAAACTCTGTCTTCTGAGGATTATTAACAAACTTTTGTTGCTCTGGTAACACACTAAGGCAGCCCTTAGCAAGATGTCCAGGTTGATCACATCTTTCACAATAAGTTTCCAGTGGTTGGAATCTGTTCCCAACTTTCACACCAGTCTTCTCAGATTTCTTCTGAAACTTATTTGGAGATCTTCTATTTTGAAAGCGTTGGCTCCCCCTCAATCCTTGTCCTTCAAAACTTTTGTAATAGTTGTAATGTTGTTGGTTAAACCAACACATACTTTCCATGTGTCCGAATCCACCACAATACCAGCAGTAACCATAGAAAGAATATTTACCTCTGAAACCTTTATACTGAATGGAGTTGTGAACACGCTTCTCAAAAACCATCATATTTTCATTTGTAACTCTCTTCTTCAGCTCAGATTCAGCAGTACCAGAAGTATTAGAATCTTTTCTTGACTCAAGATTTTTATGCACTTCTGGTTTTTCTGCATTGCTGATTTTGACCACATACTTTGTCTTTCCAGACTTGTTCTTATCAGAACCAGTTTTGTCTTTCATTTCAACCTTTGAAGGTAAGTTTTGTAGATCCCTTTTTGGTTCATTCTTACTGGAACATTCCCCTACTTCTGAGATAGAATTTTTGGAACTGATATTCATTTCTTTAGCTTTATGCAGTTTTTGTTGGACAAGTTCCAACTCTTCTTCTTTTGCCTTCAACTTCACTTCAAGATGATCATTACGATTCTTTGTATTCTCAAGAGAATTTTTCAGATCATCAATCTCTTTTTTCATCATGATTTTATCATCTGTAAAACCTTCTTGATTGTTTACTGTGGAATTTTCTTTTACTAACTTGTTGTTTTCTTTCTCCAGTTTTCTGATCTTCCTCAAACATTCCTTCAGCTCTTCTTTCAGATACTGTTCAAGTTGAGTCTCTTCTTCTTCAGTACTACTACTCTCATAATCATCATTATTCACTGTTGCAAAAAAGGTACTCTCTCTAGTTTTTTCAGTAGCAGATTTTTCTGATTCAGTCTCTCTATCATCATCTTCCTTATCATTTGACAAAAAGCTTCTTCTTTTTGATTTAAAGAACCTTTTATTCTGACTTCTACCAGAATATTTATCTTTTCGATCCTGTTTCTTCCATGACCTTCTTGGTCCTCTGTCTTCTTCATCACTGATGGCATCTTTCCCCTTTTGAGGGCAATTAACCGCAAAGTGGCCAACTGCTCCACATTCAAAACATTTCAAAGGGAGTTTCCCTTTGTATTTCCATGTGCCTCTTTTAACATTTTTAGAAAACAAGGATATAATTTCATCAAAATTTTGACATACCTCATTTTCAGAGTTGGATTCACCATCTTCTTCATTAATAAGAATTTTCTTCGACTTCTCTTTCTTTTCTGCCCTGAAAGACATTTCTCTATCAGTTTTTGCTTTGCTCTTCATGGTCTTCTCTCTTCTCATCTCATAAGTGATGAGAGTACTGTGCAAATCATCAAGAGATAATGTTTCCGGATCTCTGTCTTCTAGTGAAGAAACTTTAGCATCAAATTTGTCAGGCAGAATTCTCAGGATCTTTTCAACAACTGTATCATCTTCTAACTTTTCACCAAGACATCTGATTGTACTGACAATGTCATTAACTCTGGTAAAGAATTCCCCAACAGATTCAGATTCTCCCATTTTCAAGTCTTCATACTTCAGCCTCCAGATTTGTAGTTTTGCCTTCTTCACTTTTGTATTTCCTTCATAGATATTCATTAGCTTATCCCAGATGCCTTTAGCAGTAGTGACACCTTTCACTCTTAAAAACTCACTCTCAGAAAGTGATGAGAGTAATGCATTTTTAGCTCTTCCATCATTCTCAAGATTCTTCTTATCGACAGGAGTAAGAGGGACTTTGTCATCAATATCAGGAAATCCATCTGTTGTAGTTTCAAGAACTTCATATCCAAGAGACATAAGATACGGCATCATTCTGACCTTCCAGATGTGATAGTTCTTTCCATCGAAGATTGGAATCCCCTTACTGTTCACGCATTTTAGATTTTCCATCACAACTTCTCTTCAAACAATTCAGCAAAGAGTAAACGAAGGCAACCTACCTCTGATACCAATTGAAGTTCCCAATCAGGATCTAAGTATCACTGAGAGGGGGAGGGGGTGAATCAGTGATATCTTTTTCTTTTTAAGTTTCCCCCTTTTTTGAAACAACCTTCGCCGCCTGTTAAAGAGATTCTTCCCTGCTGAACACACATAACCACAGGAACACAAGATTTACAAGGTTCACTACTCAACAAGAGTAGCTACGTCCTTGGTATGGTACGGAAACAATCCAGTACCACACAATCCACTAGAAAACAATCCTTTGATGTGGAATACAACGAGTAGGATATACCCTTACACTCGTGCAGCACTTTAAAAAAAATATAATAGTGCATGTGCTCCCTCGTAGCACAAATAGGGTAACACAATGTTTCAGTGCTTCTTTACAATTGAACAGATGTATTCTCTGAAGTACAAATCTTCACTTTCTTACCCAGAAGCCGGTAAGAACTCTCTTACGCACTACTGAATACGTGCGAAGACCCAAAATATTTCGCGCAGCCTTTAGGGTGCCTTGCGCGCAATTCAAATGGCTTGCGCGTAAAAATCCCTTTTTGGCGCGAAAAACGTTTTCGCGCAACTTTCCTTTTGCGCGCAACTTTTTCTCTTATCGCGCAACTTCTCAATTTTCCGCGCAGCTATCCTCTTTTCATGCAAACTTATTTCTTTTCGCGCAACTCACTTAGCGTATAATTTACGCGCACTAGAGCTCGGTATTTCTTCTAAGTGTCGAGCATTAACAACTAACAAGGATTAGCCTCATATTTATAGGCATTTTTGAACCCGCGCGAAAAACACTAATCCGCGCGTAAAACCTCCTTCATGCGCGTAAAAACTCTTTTATGCAACTTCATATTTCGCGCCATGCTTCAATATTCTGCGCACCTCATGCCTTTGCCATATTTCATCCTTCTAAGCATGAAGCACCAATTGCGCGCAAAATTCCGCACCACGTTCCACATTGCGCGCAAACCCAATCTTTCCTGCAACATCAGATTTCGCGCACTGCTCCAATATTTCGCGCATTTTATGCCTTTGCCAATTTTTGATCTTCTGATCTCTAACCATCATTTGCGCGAAAACTTCATTCCTCAATTTTGCGCACCATGCCAATATTTCGCGCATCCCACAGATTTTTCGCGCAACCCGCTATTATTTCGCGCATCCCGCAGATATTGCGCGCACCACTTTATTTTTGCGCGAAACGTGCCTAAATTTCCGCACACTCCATTCCTTTGTTATTTTTCATTGTTCTGACCTTGAATAACTCTTTTTCACATATAAACCATCTTCAATCTTATGCGCAACATCCATTTCCAAGCACATTTCTTCATCTCCCGATTTTCAGGCCCTAAAATTTGGCAAACACTGGAAAACGACGCCTCCTTAAACTGTGCTTTTCTGCCATCCCCAGATTGTCTATTGCTTTGCCATTTTATCTCTTTACTGCTTCCCATAACCATTCTTCTTCTCTTATCACAAATCCCACTATCGTGATATTTATCCTTTGATAGATCAGCTTAAGCATCGTCAGAGTTGCAATGGGAACTGAATCTTTCCTATCTTCCAGCAGCATCATTCCTTCCAATCAAAACATTATATGACTGGCATCATCATTTCTCCCCCTTTCCTTCATAAGGCTTGCATCACAAGTTCTCCTAACTCATGATTTGTGTGAAATACATACCAGCAAAGCATCGTCTGATTTATGATCCTTCTACAAAGTGAATTGATTTATCGCCTTTGACAACAAAATACAACACTCTGCAAAAGCTAACTCTTCAAACTTTCATCTTCATTCAACCTGGTCCCAACAATCTCCCCCTTTGGATTTTGTTGTCAACAAAGATTCATAAATCACTGAATTTTGAAACCTTTTGCAATGGATTACTTATCAACAATTCTAAGCATACGTGAGCTAACTCATTGTAGGAAACAAGATTTATTGACAGCCAAAACCATGCTGTCCAAAAGAAGTGACTGTGAAATCTCATGAACATACCTCCTCATCCTTCTTCAGAACATCTTGCAATATTTTACTTCAGCATTCTTCACTCTTGCAATAGCATTCTTCACTTCTTCAGATTTCCTGTAAAACAACTTTGTTTCCTACAACCACTCCAACAAATAGTTAGAATAGTTCACTCACATACATGCTGAATTCACAGCTTACCCACAACTCTCCCTTAATACATTCTTCCTTATGGATAGATTTATGAAACAATTCTCCCCCTTGACAACACTATCCAAAGCTAAGACGAGAGAGGGGACAGAAACATGTACCTTAACTTTGACGAGAAGGAGGTTGCACACCCATGTTCAACCTCAACTTTGCAAATGGTTCCTTCGGTAACGGTTTTGTAAATATATCAGCAATTTGTTCAGATGTAGGAACATACTCCAGCCTCAGTTCATTCTTTTCAACCTGCTCTTTGATGAAGTGGTACTTTATATCAATGTGTTTTGAACGAGAATGTTGTACTGGATTTCTTGTAAGATTGATTGCACTCTGATTATCACAACCCAAGAGCAATGGTAGCTTTACTTCAACAAGTAGATCTTCCAGCTGAGTCTTCATCCACATTAGTTGAGTTGCAGCTTGAGTAGCAGCAACATACTCATCCTCAGCTGTGCTAAGAGTTACTGAATTCTGTTTCTTGGTATGCCAACTAACACAGCTTTTTCCTAGAAAGAATACTCCACCAGATGTGGATCTTCGATCATCAACATTTCCTGCCCAATCAGCATCAGAATACCCAAATAGATCAATATTTTCAGAGCTGTCATACCGGATTCCAAAGTTTTTTGTGCCTTTGATATATCTGAGAATTCTTTTTCCAGCAATCAAATGTGATTCTTTAGGATCACTCTGAAATCTTGCACATAAAGTAACAGCATAGACGATGTCGGGTCTTGAGGAAGTCAAATATAGCAGACTTCCAATCAGTTTTCGAAACTCTTTCTGATCAACTTCCTTTCCTTCTCCATCTTTAGACAACTTGGTTCCCACTGAAATCGGTGTGGAAACTGGTTTCGAATTTTCCATTCCAAACTTCTTCAGAAGTTCCTTAGCATACTTTTCTTGAGACAGAAAAACATGATTCTTCTTCTGTGAAATTTGTAACCCAAGAAAGTACTTCATTTCTCCTAGCATGGACATCTCAAATAACTTCTTCATCTCCTCAGCAAATTTTTCACATGATCTTTCATTATTTCCAGCAAATATAATATCATCGACATAAACAATAACGATCAGTGAAAACTCCTGACATTTCTTGATGTAGAGATTGATGTCAACTCTCCCTTTCTTAAAGTTCATCTTCTTCAAGCAAGTATCTAATTTAGAATACCATGCTCTCGGAGCCTGTTTTAGCCCATACAGAGCCTTCTTCAACCTGCACACATAGCTTTCATCTTTCCCAATAACAAATCCACAAGGTTGATCAATGTAAACTTCCTCGTCAAGATCACCATTCAAGAATGCAGATTTTACATCCATTTGAAAGATTTTGTAACCTCGTTGTGAAGCAATGGCAAGAAATATTCTGATTGTTTCTAATCGAGCTACTGGAGCAAAGGTTTCATCAAAGTCAATGCCTTCAATTTGTGAATACCCTTTGCAGACCAATCTTGCCTTGTTTCTTATTACATTACCTTCTTCATTCAGCTTGTTTCGAAAAACCCACTTTGTACCAATAATGTTCTTGTTGTCCGGCTTGGGTACAAGTTCCCAAGTATTGTTCTTCTCTATCTGATCAAGCTCTTCATTCATAGCATGAACCCATTCTGGATGCTCAAACGCTTCATTTACATTATTCGGTTCAACTTTCGAATAAAGAGAAGTATGTGATATAGCATTCGTTGTTCTTCTTGTTTGAACCCTCTGATTTTTATCTCCCATAATGTTCTGAGCCTCCACTTGTTTCTTCAACCTAGGATGAGTTGATTGAACTTCATCCTCATCACTTGATATTTTGATTCCTCTTCTTGAGTAGGATGAACAAATTCTGCAACATTATCAGAATTGTTAACAAAATCTTCTCTATCCCGCTCGACTTCCACATCAACATATGACTGCTTTTCTTTCTCAGCACTTTCAACAACTTTTACATCTGAAGAAATCAATAATTCTTACTGTTTCTTTGTTGAGGCATCTATATCCTCTTCCTTCTGGAGCATAGCCAAGAAAAATTCCGTCATCTCCTCTTTCCTAGAACTTTCCCAGATTTCCACCTTTCTTCTTTATAATACATGGACTCCCAAAGACTCTCAAGTGTTTGAGACTTGGAGTTTTTCCATAGAACATTTCATATGGAGTCATATCTGAGTTTGGCCTATAAAAACACCGGTTCTGAATATACACAGCAGTGATCATGGCTTGCCTCCAATAAAAATGAGAGAGACTATGTTCAAGTAACATAGTTCTCCCCATTTCCACCAGACTTCGATTCTTTATTTCAGCCACCCCATTTTGTTGAGGTGTGTATGGTGAACTAAACTCATGCCGAATTCCATGTTTCTCAAGATAACTTTCAAACTCTTCATTATTATACTCACCACCATTATCAGTTCTCAACTTCTTCACTGAATACTCACATTCTTTCTCTGCTTTCCTTCTGAAACTCTTAAACATTGTTAGAGCATCTGACTTATGTCTCATGTACATAACACAAGTAATGCGAGTAAAGTCATCAATGAAAGTAATGAAGTACTTATCTCCATTTGAAGATTGCTTGCTCATTGGCCCACATATATCTGAGTGTATGAGTTCTAAGGGTCTTTTTGAGCGAATTTCAACTCTCTTGTGCATAGAATTAGCAATCTTCCCTTTCTCACAAATAGTGCAGCACCAATCTCTTTCTCTTGATAAATCAGGCATATCCCGAACACTTTCTCACTTTGAAAACTTGCACATATTTCTCTGACACATATGACCCAGCCTTTTATGCCATAATTTATTTTCATCCACCACACTCATGTAACAAGAGTTCTGTCCATCCCCAACTTGGAACAAATTCCCTCTTGTACGCTGGCCCCTTGTAACTATGTTTCCATCATTTTCACTTTTTACAACAAATCCATCTTTTCTGAAGATCACTTTGTTTCCCTCGTCACAGAGTTGTGACACACTGAGCAGGTTGTGTTTCAGTCCATCAACATATAGTGTTTTTCTGGATTTCATCTTTTCTTTTCCAATGATGGTTGATCCAACACCTTTGATCCTTAGAGATTCATCATTTCCAAATGTCACAGTTCCTTCTTTAAAGTCCTTCACATTCTTCATCAGATTTAAGTCTCCTGTCATATGAGATGAACATCCACTATCAAGAATCCATGGACGTTCTCCTTTGGTATACTTCAAAGCTGTTTCAACAACAAGTGCTTTTTGATCTTCCTTTTCCTTCACTTTATGTTTTGCTTCTTCCAATTTCCTAGCCAAATCAATGTGTTCTGGCTAGAGAACCATGCATTATTTCTTTTCAGACTTATCATACTTGTCCCTTTTGTATTTTAAAAACTCTGTCTTCTAAGGATTATTAACAAACTTTTGTTGCTCTGGTAACACACTAAGGCATCCCTTAGCAAGATGTCCAGGTTGATCACATCTTTCACAATAAGTTTCCAGTGGTTGGAATCTGTTCCCAACTTTCACACCAGTCTTCTCAGATTTCTTCTGAAACTTATTTGGAGATCTTCTATTTTGAAAGCGTTGGCTCCCCCTCAATCCTTGTCCTTCAAAACTTTTGGAATAGTTGTAATGTTGTTGGTTAAACCAACACATACTTTCCATGTGTCCGAATCCACCACAATACCAGCAGTAACCATAGAAAGAATATTTACCTCTGAAACCTTTATACTGAATGGAGTTGTGAACACGCTTCTCAAAAACCATCATATTTTCATTTGTAACTCTCTTCTTCAGCTCAGATTCAGCAGTACCAGAAGTATTAGAAGCTTTTCTTGACTCAAGATTTTTATGCACTTCTGATTTTTCTACATTGCTGATTTTGACCACATACTTTGTCTTTCCAGACTTGTTCTTATCAGAACCAGTTTTGTCTTTCATTTCAACCTTTGAAGGTAAGTTTTGTAGATCCCTTTTTGGTTCATTCTTACTGGAACATTCCCCTACTTCTGAGATAGAATTTTTGGAACTGATATTCATTTCTTTAGCTTTATGCAGTTTTTGTTGGACAAGTTCCAACTCTTCTTCTTTTGCCTTCAACTTCACTTCAAGATGATCATTACGATTCTTTGTATTCTCAAGAGAATTTTTCAGATCATCAATCTCTTTTTTCATCCTGATTTTATCATCTGTAAAACCTTCTTGATTGTTTACTGTGGAATTTTCTTTTACTAACTTGTTGTTTTCTTTCTCCAGTTTTCTGATCTTCCCCAAACATTCCTTCAGCTCTTCTTTCAGATACTGTTCAAGTTGAGTCTCTTCTTCTTCAGTACTACTACTTTCATAATCATCATTATTCACTGTTGCAAAAAAGGTACTCTCTCTAGTTTTTTTAGTAGCATATTTTTCTGATTCAGTCTCGCTATCATCATCTTCCTCATCATTTGACAAAAAGCTTCTTCTTTTTGATTTAAAGAACCTTTTATTCTGACTTCTACCAGAATATTTATCTTTTCGATCCTATTTCTTCCATGACCTTCTTGGTCCTCTGTCTTCTTCATCACTGATGGAATCTTTCCCCTTTTGAGGGCAATTAGCCGCAAAGTGGCCAACTGCTCCACATTCAAAACATTTCAAAGGGAGTTTCCCTTTGTATTTACCCGTGCCTCTTTTAACATTTTTAGAAAACAAGGATAGAATTTCATCAAAATTTTGACATACCTCATTTTCAGAGTTGGATTCACCAGCTTCTTCATTAATAAGAATTTTCTTCGACTTATCTTTCTTTTCTGCCCTGAAAGACATTTCTCTATCAGTTTTTGCTTTGCTCTTCATGGTCTTCTCTCTTCTCATCTCATAAGTGATGAGAGTACTGTGCAAATCATCAAGAGATAATGTTTCCGGATCTCTATCTTCTAGTGAAGAAACTTTAGCATCAAATTTGTCAGGCAGAATTCTCAGGATCTTTTCAACAACTGTATCATCTTCTAACTTTTCACCAAGACATCTGATTGTACTGACAATGTCATTAACTCTGGTAAATAATTCCCCAACAGATTCAGATTCTCCCATTTTCAAGTCTTCATACTTCAGCCTCCAGATTTGTAGTTTTGCCTTCTTCACTTTTGTATTTCCTTCATAGATATTCATTAGCTTATCCCAGATGCCTTTAGCAGTAGTGACACCTTTCACTCTTAAAAACTCACTCTCAGAAAGTGATGAGAGTAATGCATTTTTAGCTCTTCCATCATTCTCAAGATTCTTCTTATCGACAGGAGTAAGAGGGACTTTGTCATCAATATCATGAAATCCATCTGTTGTAGTTTCAAGAACTTCATATCCAAGAGACATAAGATACGGCATCATTCTGTCCTTCCAGATGTGATAGTTCTTTCCATCGAAGATTGGAATCCCCTTACTGTTCACGCAATTTAGATTTTCCATCACAACTTCTCTTCAAACAATTCAGCAAAGATTAAACGAAGGCAACCTGCCTCTGATACCAATTGAAGTTCTCAATCAGGATCTAAGTATCACTGAGAGGGGGAGGGGGTGAATCAGTGATATCTTTTTCTTTTTAAGTTTCCCCCTTTTTTGAAACAACCTTCGCCTCCTGTTAAAGAGATTATTCCCTGCTGAACACACACAACCACAGGAACACAAGATTTACATGGTTCACTACTCAACAAGAGTAGCTACGTCCTTGGTATGGTACGGAAACAATCCAGTACCACACAATCCACTAGAAAACAATCCTTTGATGTGGAATACAACGAGTAGGATATACCCTTACACTCGTGCAGCACTTTAAAAACAATCTAATAGTGCATGTGCTCCCTCTTAGCACAAATAGGGTAACACAATGTTTCAGTGCTTCTTTACAATTGAACAGATGTATTCTCTGAAGTACAAATCTTCACTTTCTTACCCAGAAACCGGTAAGAACTCTCTTACGCACTACTGAATATGTGCGAAGACCCAAAATATTTCACGCAGCCTTTAGGGTGCCTTGCGCGCAATTCAAATGGCTTGCGCGTAAAAATCCCTTTTTGGCGCGAAAAACGTTTTCGCGCAACTTTCCTTTTGCGCGCAACTTTTTCTCTTATCGCGCAACTTCTCAATTTTCCGCGCAGCTATCCTCTTTTCATGCAAACTTATTTCTTTTCTCGCAACTCACTTAGCGTATAATTTACGCACACCAGAGCTCGGGATTTCTTCTAAGTGTCGAGCATTAACAACTAACAAGGATTAGCCTCATATTTATAGGCATTTTTGAACCCGCGCGAAAAACACTAATCCGCGCGTAAAACCTCCTCCATGCGCGTAAAAACTCTTTTATGAAACTTCATATTTCGCGCCATGCTTCAATATTCCGCTCACCTCATGCCTTTGCCATCTTTCATCCTTCTAAGCATGAAGCACCAATTGCGCGCAAAATTCCGCACCACGTTCCACATTGCGCGCAAACCCAATCTTTCCTGCAACATCAGATTTCGCGCACTGCTCCAATATTTCGCGCATTTTATGCCTTTGCCAATTTTTGATCTTCTGATCTCTAACCATCATTTGTGCGAAAACTTCATTCCTCAATTTTGCGCACCATGCCAATATTTCGCGCATCCCGCAGATTTTTCGCGCAACCCGCTATTATTTCGCGCATCCCGCAGATATTGCGCGCACCACTTTATTTTTGCGCGAAACGTGCCTAAATTTCCGCGCACTTCATTCCTTTGTTATTTTTCATCGTTCTGCCCTTGAATAACTCTTTTGCACGTATAAACCATCTTCAATCTTATGCGCAACATCCATTTCCAAGCACATTTCTTCATCTCCCGATTTTCAGGCCCTAAAATTTGGCAAACACTGGAAAACGACGCCTCCTTAAACTGTGCTTTTCTGCCATCCCCAGATTGTCTATTGCTTTGCCATTTTATCTCTTTACTGCTTCCCATAACCATTCTTCTACTCTTATCACGAATCCCACTATCGTGATATTTATCCTTTGATAGATCAACTTAAGCATCGTCAGAGTTGCAATGGGAACTGAATCTTTCCTATCTTCCAGCAGCATCATTCCTTCCAATCAAAACATTATATGACTGGCATCATCATTTCTCCCCCTTTCCTTCATAAGGCTTGCATCACAAGTTCTCCTAACTCATGATTTGTGTGAAATACATACCAGCAAATCATCGTCTGATTTATGATCCTTCTACAAAGTGAATTGATTTATCGCCTTTGACAACAAAATACAACACTCTGCAAAAGCTAACTCTTCAAACTTTCATCTTCATTCAACCTGGTCCCAACAGACTTCACAAAGTTGAAATACAAGAAAAAGTATGCAGTTAAGGATAGAAAATATAATAAAGCTATTAAATCCACGTTGAGTGACTCTGAGGACAGTTCCAGTGACTCAGACTCAACTCATGAAGATAAGCCTAATAGATCCAACATGTGGTTCAGGAAAAGTGTATCTAAGGTACCTACTATATGTAATATACTTAATTATAATCACTCTAGAAATGAAAATGAAGATGATATATCTAAAGAAGAAATGTTTGAATACTTTAATATGCTTGAGGATAATTTTAATGAACTCAAAGAAAAATACAAAGTTTTGAAGAAGCAACATGCTTTATATATCAATGTTAAATCTGATCTCACTGTAAAAAGATAATAGAATGGTCAATTATTAAAGGAAAATAGTGAATTAAAATTTAAAAATGAGAAACTAAAGAAATATTTAGAAATATTTTCAAAGAGAATAGAAATAATTACTCAAATTCTAGGAAAAAAAATTGCTCCAAAATATATTACTTATCTAGGATACCAACCTAGGTAGAGAAGAGTTGTTAAGACCACATTTTTACCTACATTTTTACCTAAGTCTAATTCTGAAAAATCCACTACAAATTTTTATTAAAGATGATCGAATAATGTTTTTTTTAAAAAAAATTATAATCTTATTATCAGAAACCTAATAAGAAAATGTGGGTTTTTAAGGATCTAATCACTAACATATTTGGACCTAAGAAAATTTGGGTACCAAAATCATTTTTGGTGTAAATTTTTTTCATAGTAAACCTGTTTAAAGATCTCCTATAGGAATTTATGGTACTTAGGCAGTGGTTGTTCCAGACATATGAGAGGTGACTAATCAAGTTTCAATACCATCATAAAGGTAGATGGTGGACATGTCACCTTTGGTGACAATGCTAAAGGAAAGATCACCGGTCTTAGAAAAATTGGTAAGACTAACTTAGTATTAATTTCTAAAGTACTTCTTATTAATGGATTAAAATATAATCTACTTATCATTTCATAATTGTGTGATGATGGTTTTTGTGTGAAGTTCAAAAATAATGCATTTAATGTTTTTAACTCTAATTTTTTTGTAGTATTTACTACTTTGAGAAATAAGAATGTGTATATTGTTAATCTTGATTCATTGATTTCTCAAAACGTTTCTTGACTGAGTGACTTTCATAGAGAATCTTAGAATCATAATAGGATGTTGAGATCTATCCTTTTCCTTGTAGGACTTTGAAAAATTTCTATATATATTTCTAGATCTAGGCGCTGAGA
Organism: Viscum album; assembly: GCA_963277665.1. Classification (NCBI taxonomy): domain Eukaryota; kingdom Viridiplantae; phylum Streptophyta; class Magnoliopsida; order Santalales; family Viscaceae; genus Viscum; species Viscum album. The sequence continues at coordinate 1,019,176,240 of OY728130.1, read as the reverse complement.
TGGCATCTGATTTTGAGTCCCGGTGTTCCTAGAATTAATTTTATAAGAATTTTAAACATATTTTATACTGTGTTCAGGTGTTTAGTTAATGAAAAAAGGATAACTCTTAAAAAGTTGATTTGATTAGAAATCTAAGACCACATATGGGTCCGGAACATGGTATTTTCCCTAGGCGTGACATAAAATGATTTGGTGCGGGATGTTCGGACACCTCACTCTTTGGTGGTGTGTTTAATGGATACATTAATTTAATTACTTAATTAGTTTATTTATTTTCTAGTCCAATGAATAATTATATAAATATATCATTTTGGTTTTTTGTCCAGGGTTGTTCACATAACCCTACAATTGCTAATGAGATCTCTCTTTCTCTGTCCATTGGCGGATCATAAAAAATGATAACAGAACATCAGATTAGATCAGATCAAGACAAGATGAACACAACTGATCCTCCTCCTTCGTTGGTGAACACATTCTTCATTAGTGATTGATCCATAACAGAGGTAGGACACATCAATTTGGTGTTTTATGCCATTTTGATTAAATTATTAGGAATATTGAATTTTGTTCTTCAATCTCCACCCTTTTGCAGCCTTTTCATGTTCCCATGTATAGAAATTAATTTTTTCTCAATTATTTTCTAACCTTGGGTTCACCTTTCTTGATCAACTAGCCAAGAAATCTTGACCTTGATCTGTAAACCTTTATTCTTGTTCTTTTCTCCCCATTTTTATTTGAGTTCATCACTAGTTAGATCCTTGCGATCCTGGTTCCACTTTGTCAGGAGGTATTGAGCCTGATTAGACCCTCAGATTCATGTCGGATCGACAAAATGAGAATGAATTGATGAACCGAGAATGGACTTGAGAATCCTACGGTGTGGTAGGATTGATTCTGAGCTGAGGACATGTGCAAAGCCTTAGGGCGGAGGCTACTCGGAATGAACGTGATGGTGGTTGGGCTCGGATCTCTGACAGAGTAGTCGAATGTGGTCAACATGGTGGGAGTTAATTATTATTATTATTATTATTATTATTATTATTATTAATGGTGGAGTAAAACGTTTGGTTAATTAAATTAAATGGTTTTAATTTAATAAAGTAAAATCATTTTAAATAAATTGGTTTTAAATTTATGAGATATGATATATAATATATAAGATATAAGATATAAGATATGAGATATGAGATATGAGATATGAAATATAAGATATGACATATTACATATAAGATATAAGATACATTTTATGAGATATAATATATGTGATATAAATTGTGGTTAAATAATTTTATATCAGATATATCTTTTAATCGAGGTGTTTATTTGACGAAACATTAGTGAAAACATGATCCTAGAATTGATACATCCATTTTAATGGATACCTTTTTCGGACTCATGCCTTGGGTCAACGAAACACCCAATAATAATAAAATTATTATTATTACAGAATCTTGTATCCGACATATCTCCCTAATACAATGTCAAAATGATGAATTGTTTGTGATGCTATGACCCTGAAATTTAGGTAGATGTTTCAAGACTAATATTGAGTATTTAATTTAAACTCATGTATTGGGCCCATGAGACGTCATTCGATCATGATTCAGTGAAATGTTACTTTTTCACCGGGTGTTCGATTGAGGTAACTGAATAGCTTATCTCGAGCTTCTTCCTACATAGAACGTGATGGTGCCCTGTGTTTGGGATTTTTAGATATGATGTGAGAATTTATAATCATGATGCATTGATGTGAAACCCTATAACAATAGAAATTGTATAGGATCACTCGAGATTTCCAGGCTTACCCTCCAATAGGGATGGGTAGTGGTGTTCCCTGGTGATATTTCTGAGTTACAGTCATGTAAGGCTAGGAAGTGGAGTTTCACGATGTTCTGAGCTTACCCACTAGCAGGGATGGGCAATGGAATTCCTCAATGATCTTTCCTAGTTACCCTCTAGTAGAGTTGGGCAGCAGAGTTCCTCAATGTTTCGATCTTACCCTCCAGTAGGGCTGCAAAGTGGAGTTCTCGAATGACCTTGTCAGGATTACCCTCTAGTACAACTGGGCGGTGGAATTCCCCAATGACCTTCATGAGTGGTACTCTCCATTAGGATTGGGTAGTGGAGTTCCTCAATGATTATCAGAGTAGGACCCTCCTATCGTACTAGTCATGGGATCCTTACCTAGAATTTATGGGGCCTCGGCTCTGCAACATAGTGATGAGATGTGGTTTGACATGGATTTGGACTCATAAGGAAGAAGAATTATTTCCCAAAAAATACACATTATTGTGATGTGACCTACAACTGTGAAGTTGAGTCAGTGCCGCCCAAAGTGGATAGTATTAAGGTGTGTTGGTTGAGTCCCTTAGGCTTTTTTTTTTGGGCAGATGCATGAGATGTTGAGCATCATTGATGGACTTCTATTGAAACTGTTATCGACTCTTCTTCTTGGGACTGTGAGATGAAGATCCCCATACTCTCTTATTTGGGATTCTTTGACTGAGGATATATATATATATATATATATATATATATATATATATATTATTTCTTCTAGATTCGCACTTTTTCTTTGGATACTCTCCTTCTGAAAGTGGCGATGACACATGGGGTATGCCACATGCTTTCTGTGTCTAGTTTCTTAGGGTTGGATGAGTCTACTCTCCTACTATAGGTGGATAAGGGTTGATGGGTAGTTCATCTACTCACCATGTTTAGCCCTTTGTTCTTGGACGATCTTACTTTCACTGTCTTTGTTGGGTTGAGTTATACTATTTCACTATACTTTATTATATTTACTTCTTCCATCATCATTTATATCTCTTATTACCCCCCCCCCCCCTTCACCCCTTTTGGGGCATTCTACTGGGTATGTATATACTCACCCCTACATGGGATTTTCCCACACATGTTGTTTCATTTTTAGATTATGGATAGATTGACTGTGACTTTAGAGGATCTTAGGGGTACTGGGTACTTAGACTGCGTACATTGGTCATAGATTGGGATACAAGAGTTGGGCTCTCTTAGCTGTTTACTCTTCTCTAGTTTTTTTAGGTTGGGACATATTTCTAGTTAGGCATGTATTGTTTCCCTTTACCTTTAGTTTACACTACTATACTTGTGTACCATCTAGAGGTTCATTCATGCCTAGTTTATTTTATAGAAGTGTTGAATCTTTTCCCCTTCCCCTCTACAATTTTTCATTGAGTTGGTTGTGTGTGTGTGTGTACAAGTACTTAGGAAAAGTCCTACCCGAGTTTAGTCGTGCCTTCGGCACTTGTCGCCACCCATAACCTATGGAAGTAGGCTTGGGGTAGTTGCGGCCCGAGCCCTAGAATGGTTCAGGTCATCATAGATTGGTATCAGAGAAAGTTAATTCATTGGGATATCATTTTTAATGTATCCCCTTAAGAGGATTAGTTTGGATTAGGGAAACTATATCAATGTGTCTCGAGTGTGGCTCTTAGTCCAGGGAGTCCAGTGATAGTACGAGCAGCCGATGTATCTATTCACTAGTACCTTGACTACCTTCTTGTTGACTCGGTATACCGAAATATTTATTATAGGGATCAATGGTATATAAATCATATAGGATTGGTTCTTTGATTATCCTTCTTGATTCATCTCCTCATTTTTGTTGATGAATATATATTCTCAATTAATCATGGTACTCCATGATAACTTTCAGGAAGCCTCTGCGAAAATATCCATCCAGGATATCATCTCTGGTTCATGATGACAATCCTGTGAGAAATGAGGCCCCAGTTCAGGGTCCATCTCGTGATCCCCTACCTCCAGGTGGGAAAGTAGTGGCACATACACCTTTTGAGTATCAGATCATCCCAACAGAGTAGGTTGAGGATGTGCATAGACTTAGCGCACTCCATGAGTTCCAGTGTCAGAGAACACTGAGGTTCTGTGGATATCCAGATCCCTAGGTAGGAGAGGATTTTCTTGAGTAAGTGGTTAGTATCCTTAGGCTTGTTTAGACTCTGACGGATTAGGTTGTGGCTCTAAAACCCAACCTTTTTCATGAAGCAGTTGGGCATTGGTGGATCCTTGTTACACAGATGAACGATGAGTTGACACTCTCATGGGATGACTTCCAATGACTGTTCCATGAGGTGTACTACCCCTACTACTTACGCTCATTCTGGATCTAAGAGCTCCTAGAGCTTCAGTAGGTAGGGATGATGGTAGATGAGTATATAGAGAGGTTCACATACCTAAATCATTACTCCCTTAACATGATATGTGATGGCTACTTCTGAGAAAGGATTTTTGAGCAAGGACTCCGCTGAGAGATTTGAGTCATCATTGTGCCCTTGTACATCCCCACCTATGTCGGGGTGCTTGAGCAGGAACTGGTGATAGAGAGATTTCTATCAGAGGGATAACGCATAGCTGGAGATGGAAAAGGGCACAATAGAGTTTATTCATATGTAGTAGCTAGCAGGTATCGGGTGCCAGGATCACGGTGCAGGAAACCCTTTCGTAAAGAGGCGCAGGCATGTGGTTGTATAGTGCAGGGACAACGCAGAGAACAAGGGAAGCCCAAGGAGATCCAATGCTATGATTTTTATGGGTGGGGTCACATAGAACAGGACTAAATAACCAGACATGGAGAGCAGTCCAGGAATATGGCTGATGGACCACCACGATAGAGACATCACTGTGATCAGGGATCTTCTAGGCATGGACAGGGTGGTCCCTAAGGAGGAAGAGCTGGCAGAGGATCAGGAGTTATGGGCGGTGGATGCTGGTATGAGATCCTTCCACCACCACCACTAGGCGTCCCACATCAGGCTTAAGGAGCTGGTTATTGGGGATGTGGACAACTACATACTATGGATGTCTATGATCTTGCATCACACGAGATAATTCGAAATACGATCTGTGTGTTATCTAATATTTTTCAAGTGTTAGTAGAAACAAGTTTCAGACATTCTTTAATCTCTACACTCCTAGTGCAAGAGTTAAAGCTCCCAGTGGAGGTTCAAACATAACAACTTCACCTTGATGTTCCTAAAAGGAACACTTCTTCTGTATCTTCCTTCTGCCGGCAGTACGAGCTATCACTTAGAGGAGAGAGGTTCACATGGGACATTTTATTCATCACAATGGAACCTTGTGACATCATCCTAGGTATGGATTGGCTTTCCATGGTCTAAGACCAGATTTATTTTTACAGCAGACAATTCAGATGCCTACACGTTAATGGGACAAGTTTCTCCTTTTTGGAAAGAGAGATCTCCTGGTAGGACAAGTTAATGCTGAAATCAAGAGGTTGAAGCCTATCACTCATCAATTGGAATGTGTAACCCATATTTCATCAAGCTTTTTAGGCATATGTGTGACTTCAATTGACGAGGATTATATGTATATATTCCCCAAAGATGTTTCGGGACAACCTCTGAGGTGGGAGATGGAGTTATTCATTGACTTTCATCTTAGGAATACCCTGATGTCTTCTGCGGCATATCATATGTCACCTAATTAGCTCTAGGAGCTTCGGTTTCACTTGGAGGTCCTTCGTGAGAAAGGTTTCATTAGACTCATTGTGTCTCTCTGGGCAGATCTAGTGTTTTTCGTGAAAAAGGCGGACAAGTGCTTATGGATTTTCATGGATTATCATCACCTAAACCTAAGGGTGTAATTTTGGCCCGGCAGCCCGAAAGCCTGAGCGGCTCGGCCCGAAAGCCGAAAGGGCGTGGCCCGGAAAAGCTCGTGTCGGGCCAAGTCGGGCTCGGGCCGTAGGTTCATCAGGCCAGGCATGGGCCTGTCCAAGAAGGCTCGCGAGCCAGGCCGGGTCGTCCTGAAATAGCCTGGCCCCCTGGCCCATGTGAAGCCTGGCCCGATGGCCCATGCGAAGCCGGTCTGCTGTAAAAAAATATAATAGGAAACTGCGGGTATGGAGATTTGATCCCCCTACCCCAAGTTTCCATGGCTGCATCTGGACCAACTGGTCCAGGCGTTACGCCTGTTATATTATCACAAGACTATATAGATAAATATATCAACGATATATGTATATATATATCATTATATATTAACAATATATATATATAATAATGTATATATATACATATAATTATAATGTGTGTGTGTGTAAAACGATATATAATTATATATATATATACACACACACACACACACACATATATATATATATAAACAAAGCCATTAATAATATATATCAATTAAGTGTGTCTTTTAATAATCCATTAATAATATATATATATATATATATATATATATTGTCACGAACCAGGTCGGGTCACCATCCGACCCGGCGCCCGACCCGGTCCGCGGAAAGGCTTGAAGGGTGTTCCCGATCCCCATGGGCTGGCACAAGTGCCCGGGTATCAAAAAAAGAAACTTGGGAACGATGTACCTGAATAAATAAATATAAGACAAACAACAAGCTGGAAAAAAACTAAAAAACAGATAACCAAACATGACCTTAATCTACAGTCAAAAATTAGGTTTACAACTCGAACCAAAATCCCAAAAAAGGAACGGAGATAAAGGAAAAACTAAAAACACTAACTCAAACCTCCAAGCACTATGAGGTGCAGCAACCTCAAGATACAATCACCAAACCAACATGAGGATGCCACTGTCAACGCAAACCACCAATGTTGTGCACGATGCCTCAACCTGGAATGTAGAAGAAACAGAATCTACATACACCCAAGGGTGTATGTAGGGTGTGAGCTAAAATCTTGGTAGGATGCCACCGAGAAAAGGTTCCACGCATAATTATTAAATGACAAATACATATGTAGTTTAATGGAATAAAAATAAATAAGTGCTTAAATAATTTTAATGAAAACAGTTTTTAAGGGGAAACTACTCTAAATGGAAAACAACTTAAATTAACACACACACACACACACTTTCTTGATAACCCAAATGTCACACCGTGTGCCGACGGTGAGCACATAGAAAAAGAGGATCACAATACATGGGAGAGGCCCTAAAGATACTAGCGAGAAGTGGGACCCTAGAACATCATGTCTCGGTGAACAATGGTACAGAAACACAACAATATACGTTCTCATGCATGAGCCACTAGTAGGGTAACACATCCATAACCTAGTGGTCTCCAGTCATCATCCAAAAGTTTAGTTAGTATTGTAGTCGTCAATCTAGCTAAGTAAAACCGGGTTGATGCCACTTTCGAATCACTAGCGCACTAGTCCTAGTCCGCCCACCAAGTACACAGTTTTCCCGTTTGTGATCAAGTAGTTCAGAGTTCATGTCACATGTCATACTCATACACTCAAACCCAACAAGACACTACACACGCCAAAACAACCATTTGCACATACAAAAGCCATTTGAAATAATACGCACACAAAAATGTTTTCCCAACACGTTCCATGCTATTGATATAATCTAATAAACCATTTAAAAAGTTTATAAAACAATGGAAAAAATGTCACATGGTTTTACACACACAAAAGTAATTATTTATAAATTCAAAACACATTCTAACATTGCACGCACTCAAATAAAGTTTAAATTATGACATGCACCACCCAACAGTTTAATGAAAAACCTTACGCCACATGTAAGACACTTTTACACAAACTACACAACCTAATAAGCCAAAAGCAAAAGCTCGTGATACAATTTCAAAGAAGTAACTTGGAATCACCCATTAACCCACACAAAACCTTCTTTAATGATAAGGTGCACATGACACTATGTCAAAAATATAGTTCACACTAATTGCACAACATAATAAGCTAACCGCATAATTTAAAAAAAATCACTCACAACTCTATATGAGTTTTCAGTAGAAAACACCCACTTAATATAAACATGCTACCAAAGAATTAAGATGAAATCAAACATCAAAGAAGAATAATTTCGCACAACTCAAATTAATTAAATAACATACTAAATTGATTAAACTTGCAAATTAATTTAATTAGATAATAATTAAGAGTGAAACCACCTACCTGGAATGTAGGAAACCTCATGATCTTGGCGCGAAACTCTGGCCACATGCCAAACGCACTACAAACAACACAATTAAACCCTAAAAACAAACAATTGGACCAAATTACACTACAAACAAACCAAATGCAAAACTGCAACCCAAATGAATCTGAATCACGACCCAAAAATAAAACAAGTAAAACCAAAGATTGTCGGAGGGGAGGCTTACCAAGAGGGGCGGACCCCGAAGGGAGAAGGTGTGGTAAACCATTGGGGGTCGCCGGAGGAGAACTGCGCCAGAAGTGGCTTTGCCGATAGGGGGGACAGGGTTAGTCAGCGGATCACACAAGGGAAATTCTGGCACTGGCTTGGATGAGTGAGGCCACGTCAAAAAAAGATGTTGTCGGACCTGCTGGACGGGGGGGATGCGGACTTCCGGAGTGAGATCCGACCGAGGAGGAACTGGGACGCCGGTCGGTGAAGCTGGAAGGGCGGGTGGCCATGGGTGATGCGGCGCGGTGGTTGCAGACCAGAGGGGAGGAGATGTGCCGACGCCGAAGGGAGATGGGGGTAGGGCGCGGCGCGGTTGTCTAGAGAAGGGAGGAGGGTTCGGCAGGGGTCTAGGGCGTGTGCGGCAGCGGGCGGCGACACGGTTTGTCGTGAGGAAGGAGGTGCCACGGGTCCGGCACGAGGCAGTGGTCGTTGGTTCGAGGGTGGGGTGCGGCCAAGGATGAGGAGGCCAGAGAGGCGGACACGGCCGGTGAGGAAGCCGGTGAGGGTGGTGCCGGACAGAAACAAGGGGGAAGGGGGGAACTGCGGTAGGGTTGCGGGAGCTGCTGCGCAAAAGAAAAAAAAAACAGGGTGTGGGGGCTTTGCGCGACGGAAGGAGAGTGAGGGAGGAGAGAAAGGGAAAAAAAGAAAATAAAAATAAAGTAAAACAAAATAAAATAAAACCTAAAAAAAACTAAACCAATTAAAATTTAATATCAATAATAATAATAATAGAAAAGACATGCTAACAATCTTATAATTATGGGGAATATTTAATTTTTAACAACCTAATTAAAATATTAACTTAAGTAATGAGAATAAGAATAATAAAATTAAAATAATAAGACCAACCAAAATAATAATATCATTATTATTATTGAGGTTGGGCGACGTGAACGGTCCCAAATAATAACATATTTAATAATAAAACATTCTCTAATTACTATTGGGCGCTACACACGGTCGCGCATGCGGGCACACACCCGTATAAGATCCCAAATCCCTCTTAAAATAGAACAGATTCTAACCGCAACTCAAAAGAAAGACCCAAGATAATTAAATTAAAATAAAGCATGATCAGGGCGCATATCACTTTAACGAAGTGATGCGGCTTCGACCAAGCCATGCACATGTGTCAACCGCTGCTAAACCAAAAGTTCATTTATCAGCAAAACGTAAAAACTCTCGTCGTGTCTGACATGCACCTCGACGAAACAACTAAATCAAATAAAATTATCAGATAAAGGTAAAAAAATAAAATCATTACCGGTGTGCGATGTCGGGGTGTGACATATATATATATATAAATGATTTAATATAATATATATATATATATATATGTGTATATATATATATAAACAAAGTCATTAATAATATATATCAATTAAGTGTGGCTTTTAATAATCTATTAATAATATATATATATATATAAATGATTTAATATTATATATATATATATATATAAAAACAAATCCATTAATAATATATATCAATTAAGTGTGGCTTTTAATAATCTATTAATAATATATATATATATATATATAACTGATTTAATATAATATATATATATAAAAACAAAGTCATTAGTAATATATATCAATTAAGTGTGGCTTTTAATAATCCATTAATAATATATATATAAATGATTTAATATAATATATATATATATATATAAACAAAGCCATTAATAATATATATAAATTAAGTTTGGCTTTTAATAATCCATTAATAATATATATATATATATAAATGATTTAATATAATATATATATAAAAACAAAGCTATATATATATCATTGATTTAATATTATATATATACAATAACTTATTGTATATTAATAAAAAAATAACACACTCACCTAATGATGTTTGTGTATGCCCCCCAACCTCGTTAATTTTTTTAAGTATGTTGAAGCTTGCATATATTATACATACTATACATATATAAATCTATGTAGAAAAAAATTAATCCACCCACTGTGGCGCACCCCCAACCCCTACTTATTTTTTTTTACAATTTTCTCATATTATATATATATTTATATATATCAATAATTTAACAATATATATGTATAATAACTTATTATATATTAACAAAAAAATAACACACTCACCCAGGGATGTTCGCACACACCTCCAACCTCATTAATTTTTTTTAAATATAACGAAACTTTCATATTATATATATGTATATATGTATATATATAAAAAAAATCTATTAATAATATATATATCAATGATATGATACAGTATATATATATAAACAAAGCCATTAATAATATATATATATATATAAAGTTATTAATAATATATATCAATTAAGTGCATCTTTTAAAAATCCATTAATAATATATATATAAACAAAGCTATTAATAATATATATATATATATATATTTATTTATTTATATCAATGATTTAATATTATATATATAATAACTTATTGTATATTAGCAAAAAAAATAACACACTCACCTAATGATGTTGGTGCACGCTCCCCACCTCATTAATTTTTTTAAGTATGTTGCAACTTACATATATTATATATAATTCTATTTAGAAAAAAAAATCAACCCGCTCACAGTGACGCACCTCCCAACTCCTAATTATTATTTTTTACAAATTTCTCATATTATATATATATATATATATCAATCATTTAACATTATATATATATATATATAATAACTTATTATATATTAACAAAAAAATAATTACTCACCTAATGATGTTCGTACACCCCCAACCTCGTTAAATTTTTTTAAATATGATGAAACATGCATATACTATATATACATATATAAATCTATTTAGAAAAAAAATAACCCACCCACTGCTGCGCACCCCCCAACCTCTCATTATTTATCTGCACATAATATATATATATAGTCACATATATAAATCTGTTTAGAAAAAAATAATATATCCTCCCACTGTAAAATATCAATAAAATAGAAAATAAACGTTCTTACAAAAAAATGTTTAATATTTAATAAAAATACATGTAAAAAACATGCGTTTAAAAAAATTAAAAATGTTTTAAAAAATGTTTTAAATTAAACAAATGCTTAAAATTTTTTTTTATAAACATGTTAAAAAAATAAATGTAAAAAACATTTTAAATAAGTGATAAAAAACGTTTAAATAACAATGCTTTAAATCCACCCACTATTGTGCACCCCCCAATTCCTCATTAATTTTTTTTTCAATTTGCGCATAATATATATAAATTCACACACATATATAAATCTATTTAGAAAAAAATAACATATCCACCCACTGTAAAATGTTAATATTTTTTTTACATAAAACATGTTAAATGTTTAAACAAAATACATCTAAAAAAATGCGTTCAAAAAATGTTTTAAATTAAATGTCTAAAAATAAATGTAAAAAATATTTTAAACAAATATTTAAAAAAAAATAAAACAGACATTTAAATTATTATTTTTTAAAGAAACACTTAAAAAACTTTTTACAATAAAATTTAAAAAAAAGTTAAATGTTTTAAAAAAATACTTGTAAAAAGCATGCATTTAAAAAAAATAAAAAACATTTTAAATTAATCATTTAAAGATAAATGTAAAAAAATGTTCTAAACAGATGTTAAAAATCGGTTTAAATAAAAATGTTTAAATAAAAAAAATTAACAAAAATTTAAAAAATTATATACAAGTTAAACAAATGTTTTAAATAAATGTTAAAAAACGTTTAAATAACAATGTTTTAAACTCACTCACTGTTGCGCATCTCCCAACCCCTCATTATTTTTTTTACAATTTGCACATAATATATATAGATTCACATATATAAATCTATTTAGACAAAAAAATAACATATCTACCCACTGTAAAATGTTAATAAAAACTAAAATAAATGTTTTTACAAAAAACATGTTAAAAATTTAAAAACAATACATCTAAAAAACATGCGTTTAAAAATAAATGTAAATAAATGTTTTAAAAAAATGTTTATATATTTTTTAAACAAACATTTCTTTTGAAAATAATAAAAACCCACCCTGGGCCAACTTGAAAAAGCCCAGCTCGGCTCAAAAAAGCTCGACCCGACCTGGTGGTTTGGGTCGGCCCGAGGTTGGGCTCGGGCTGCCTCATGGGGCTGTTCGGGTCGGCCCAGCCCGACCCGAATAGTGGTCAGTGGCCCAAATTTTTTGAGGGCAAGCCCGGGCTGGGCCGGGCCGAAATTATACCCTTACCTAAACTAGGGCATGATAGAGAAAAAGTACCCATTGCTAAGAATTGATGAACTCTTTGATTAGTTGTGAGGTGAGAGATGTTTCTTTAAGATTTATCTCATATTTGACTACCACCAGTTGAGGGTTTGCGAGGCTCATATTCGAATGATGGCATTCCAATGTCGCTACGGACACTATGGGTTTCTAGTGATTCCCTTTGGTGTGGAAAATTCCTCTTCCATGTTTATAAATTTGATGCACCAGGTATTCCATCCATACATGGACCAGTTTGTTGCCGTATTCATTAAAGACATACCCGTCTACTTTGAAACAGAGGAAGAGCATGCAGAACACTTGAGGATGGTCATATACTTGCTTTGAAAACACCATATTTATGTAAATCTCTTGAATTTCCAGTCCCGAATACATGAGGTTCAATTTCTGGGTAATTTTATTTCTGAACAATTATTATCCATGGATCCATCAATGATTGAAGTAGTTCTTTCATGGGAACCACCCAAGAATGTTTCAGAGGTGCACAACTTCCTTGGCTTGGAAGATTACTATAGGAGGTTTATAGCAGACTTTTCTAGAATCGTATCTACATTGACCATCCTGATGTGGAAAGGGCAGCCATTTACCTAGTATGAGTAGTGCCAGAGGGCCTTTGAGGAGTTGAGGCAGAGGTGATGATTTCTCAAGTGTTGAGACTAACAGAGGAGGGAATGGATTTCATTGTGTATTGTAATGCCTTCGGAGCTGATCTTGGTTGTGTATTGATGTAGTAATAAGCAGTTATCGCATACAGGTTGAGGAAGTTGATACCCCATGAGAAGAAATACTCAACTCACAACTTAGATCTGGAAGTAGTAGTCTTTAACCTGAGGATGTGGAGACACTATCTTCAAGGAGAAAACTTTGTGGTTTACTCAGACCACTAAAATCTCAAGTACGTCTTCACTTAGAGAGACCTGAACCTGAGACTGTAACAATAGTTGGAGTTCCTGCAGGACTATAACTTTGAGATAGTCTATACTCTAGGGAAGGGAAATTTTGTGGTAGATGTCCTTAGCTAGAATTCCTAGGATCATTTAGTGCAAGAATCTATGGAGCTATTAGCTTCCCTGCAGCTAACCCTGGTGGAGCAGGAGGGTACATTTTTTCTTCAGTTGATGGTTTTGAATCCTTTGCTCCATGAGTGTGTGAGAGAGTCACAGCTGGGAGACATCGAATTCAAGGTCTTATGTGATCAGATATCCACATGATATGCACTCAATGGATATTTTGAAGGAGGGAATCACATTATATTTTTCGAGGGGTGAACAGTGGTTCCTATCACAATGCGAGAGGAGGTGATGTGGGAGTTCCACGCTTCTCTACTAGATAATGTGGGGAAGATGTACAGAGACCTTCAACATAAGTTTTTGTGGTCCGAAATGAGACGAAGCATAGATGAGTTCATCTCTCGGTGCCTCACCTATCAGTAGGTGAAGGCTGAGCACCAAGTTCTGGAAGGTTTGTTATAGCACCATGAGATCTCAAAGTGGAAGTTGTATAGAATATCCATGGAATTTTTCATAGGGATTCCACGCATAGTGAATGGACACAATTCCATCTGGGTGATAGTTGAACGACTCATGAAGTCGGTACACATCCTTACCATCAGGGAGTAGAGTTCAGTGGAGAGTTGGGGGTAGTTGTACATATGGGATATCATTTGCCTTCATGGGGTTCCCTTAATGATTGTCTCTGATCATGACATGTGGTTTACATCACAATTGTGTAGAGACTTGTAGGAGGCATTCATGGCCCAATTGAGGATTAATACGACATTTCTCCCATATACTAATAGGCAGACTGAGCACACAATCTAGGTGCTAGTCGATATGCTGAGAGCTTGCATGTCATGCTTCAGCTGAAGCTGGGAGGATCACCTACCCTTGGTAGAGTTTGCGTACATCAACATATACCACTCTACCATCAGCATGGCACCTTTTTAGGCCCATTATGGGAGACTCTACATGTCACCCTTATGCTAGATATAGATTGGTGAGTCATCTCTTATGGGACCAGAGTTGGTGCAGGCAATAACAGAGAAAGTCCAGGTCATCTGTGAGTGGATGAGGATGGCCCAGAGAAGATAGAATTATTATGCAGATCACTATCATAGGACCTTGGAGTTCAATAAGGGAGACCATATTTACTTGATAGTCTCCCCATGGTGAGGAATACAGAGGTTCGGCTGGGGAGGAAAGCTATCCCTAAGGTTCATCTGGTCATTCAAGATCATGCATAGGTTTGGCAAGGTTTCCCACCACCTCATTGCCCCCACAGTTGGAGTGGGTTCACGATGTCTTCCATGTGTCAAAACTGAGAAGATATTTTCATGACACTACACATGTCATCAACTGGGGTGAGCTAGACATTGAGAATTTATCCACCTTTGCATATCACTCAGTGTTGATCGAGGACCAACAAGAGCGGACCCTGCATAGATAGACAAACACTTTGGTTCGCGTGTTATTGTAGCATGGGAACATGCAAGAGAGTTCCTAGGAGCGGGAGAGACAAGTATGGGCTCAGTATCCTGAGTTGTTTTCCTAGTTTTTCTTTTCAATGATGAAAAACATAAAAGAGGAAATGATATAGTGACTTGATTATTTCCTTGTAAGACTTTGAAATATTTATCTATATATTTCCAAATCTAGGACATGGGACGACATGCGATTCTGAGGCCTAGTGTGCCCAGAATTGATTATATAAAAGTATTAAATATATTTTATACTATGAACACATTTAGTTAAAAAAATGGTATAACTCTAAAAAGATTGATCAAATCATAAATTTCAGAACACGGTTGGGTCTGTAATGCAGTGTTTTTCCTAAACACAACATAAAATGAGTCAGTGCAAGACATTAGAACCTCTCTCTCATTGGAGGTGCATTTAATGGATAAATTAATTTAATTACTTAATTAATTAGTTTATTTTCCAATGCAATAGATATGTCTATAAATATATCATTATGTATTTTTGTCCATGGTTGGTCTCATAATCCTACAATCACCGGCAAGAGATCTCTTTCCCTTTATGTTGGTGGATCATGAAAAATGATGATGGAACAACATATCAGATCATATCAAGACACAACGAATGCAATGGATCCTTCTCCTTAATTGGTGAATGTGTTCTTCATTAGTGATTGAACCAAAACAGAGGTAGGACTCATCAATTTAGTGTTTTATTCCCTTATTATTAAATAATTTAGTAGATCGAATTTTTTTTCTTCGATCTGTGCCCTTTTCGTAATCATTGCATGTTCCCATGTAGAGAAATTAATTTGTGGTCAGTTGTTTTCTAACCTTGGGATCCCCGTTATTGATCGACTGGCCAACAATGCTTGGCCTTGATCAGAAAACCATTGTTCTTGTTGCTTTCTTCCCATTTTACTTTGAATTCATCATCGAATGGATCCTCGGGGTCTCGATTTGACTTTTTCGAGAGGTACTGAGCCCGATTGGACCCCCGGATTCATGGCAGATCGACCAAATGAGAATGAATCAATGAATTGGTTATATACTTGGGAATTATATGGTGTGATGTGATTGATTCCGAGTGGAATTTGTGCGCAGAGCCTCATGGAGAAGGCTACTCGACATGAACATGATGGTTGTCAATATCAAATCTCTAATGGGGTGGTTGGACGTGGTCAATGTGATGGGTACTAATAATTATTATTATTATTATTATCAATGGTGGAATAAAATGTTTGGTTAATCAAATTAAATGGTTTTAACATAATAAAGGAAAAGTGTTTTAAATTAAGTGGTTTTTAATTTATGAGATATAATATATAAGATATAAGATATAAGATGTGATATTTGATATTTGATATTTGAGATATAAGATGTGAGATGTGAGATATAAGATATAAGATTTTTTTTTGAGATATAAGATATGAGATATAAATATTGGTTAAATAATTTTGTATCGGGTATATCATTTAACCGAGGCATTCGTTTGATGAACCGTTAGTGACAAAATGATCATAGAATTTAGATGGTCATTTTAAGACTAATGTTGGATACCTTTTCTGGACTCATTTCTCAGGTCAATGAACCACCCAATAATAATAAAATTATTATTATTGTGGAATCTTGTATCTGACATATCTCCCTCATATGATGTCAAAATGATGAACCTCCTGCGATGTTGTGATCCTAAAATATATTTGGATATTTCAATACCAATATTGAGCATTTAATCTGGACTCATGGCTCGGTCCCATGAGATTCTATTCGAACATGATGTGGTGAAATGCAACTTTTTCATCGGGTGTCTGATTGAGGCAAGTGAATTGCCTATCTCAAGCATTTTTTCATGTATAATGATATGGTACCCTCATTTGTGGATTTTTGAGATATGATGTGAGATGTTATAACCATGATGCACTCAGTTGACATCCGATGATAGTAACAATCATACAAGATCACCATAGCTTTCTGGGATTACCCTCTAGTAGGGATGGGCAGTGGCATTCCTTGATGGTCTTTCTGAGTTACCCTCCATTAGGGCTAGTTAGTGGAGTTCCTCAACATTTTGGGCTTACCCTTCGGTATTACTGGGTAGTAGAATTCCTTGATGATCTTTCTGAGTTACCTCTAGCAGGGTTGGGCAGCGGAGTTCCTTGGATTTCTAGGATTACCATCTAGTAGGTCTAGGTAGTAAAGTTCCCTAATGAACTTATCGGGCTTACCCTCTAATAGGAATGCACAGTGGAGTTCTTCGATGACCTTCCTAAGTGTTACCCTCTAGTAGGACTAGGTATTTGAGTTCCTCAATGAACATCAGAGTAGGAGCCTCTTTTCATACAAGGGTATGGGATCCTTACTTAAAATTTGTGGCCCATCCACTATGTGGCATAGTGACAAAACGTGGTTTGATAGGGCTTTGGACTCATAAAGAATAGGGATGCTTTCCCCACTAATACACATTCATGTCACATGAACTATAATTGTAGGGGTGAGTTAGTGCCACCATGCGAAGGTGGAGAGATGATTTCATGATGAAGATGCTGGGGAGGAGCATTTCCAAGTAGTTAGTCTAGGTTTTATGTAATGTTTGAAACCTACAGGCAATGAATTCTTCTAAGGCCTAAGATCCATTTAATAATTACACCTACAGGCCTTGTAAGGGTTCCACCTCACCCCTTGAAAGGTGGATTATCAAAAAATAAATAAAAAATGAAGGCCTTCGGGCCATTGGAGATCAAGGTGTGGTGATTGAGTCCCTAAGACTTATATGTTTAGGGAAGATGTGTGAGATGTTGGGAATCATTGATGGACTTCTTTTAAAACTATTGGTGACTCTTCTTATTGGGTTGGGCTATGAGATGGAGATCCCCTTACTCTCTCTTTTGGGATTCTTTGACTAAGTATATATATATATATATTCTTTCTTATTGATTCACATTTTAGAATTGGATACTCTCTTTCCTAGAGAGGAAATAATGCGTGGGGTATGTCATGTGCTTTCCATGTATAGCTTCTCGGGGTTGGATGAGTCTACTCTCCTGCTATAGGTGGTGAAGGCTTGATGGGTAATTCCTCTGCTCACCATGTTTAGCCTCTTGTGCTTGGACGATCTTACTTTCACTCTCTTGTTGGGTTGAGTTGTACTCTTTTATTGTACCTTTTTCTATCTGCTACTTCCCTCTTTAGTTGCATCTCTTACTGCTCCCCCTTCACCCCTTTTAGGGATTTTTAATGGGTATGTATATATTCACCCCTGCATGAGATTTTCCCACATGTGTTGTGTCTTTTGAAGATAACGGATAGGTTGACCATGACTTCAGAGGAGCTTAAGGATATTGGGTGCTTGGACTGTGTACGATGGTCGTAGCTTGGGATATAGGAGCTAGGATCTCTTAACTATTTACTCTTTTCCAGTTTTTTCATGTTGGGACATATTTCTGGTTGGGCGTGTATTTTTTCACTTTACCTTCAATTTACACTACCATACTTTTGTACTCTCTATAGGTTCATGCATGACTAGTTTATTTTATATTAGTGTTGCATATTTTCCCCTTTCCCTATACACTTTTTCATTGAGTTGGTTGTGTGTTTTCATATAGGTACTTTGGAAAAGGCCTCCCTGGGTTTAGTTGTGCCTTTGATGCTTGTCTCCACCCCCTGGCCTATGGATGTGGACTTGGGGTAGTTGCGGATCAAGCCCCGACATGGGTTGAGTCATGACATAGAAGACTAGTCCATTGTAACATTCACTCAATTAGAAATATTACTAGGAAAGGGTTTGTAATGTATCTACCCAAACATGAATTCCCAAATGAAAAAAAATCTGTAACCCCTATCAAAAAGGTAAATAGCACAATTTTTTTAAAATTGAAGAAAAAATTTCAACTTCTCAACCTCTTGATTTAGTTCACATGGATTAGTTTGAACCTTACAGAGTTTCTAGTTTAAATGTAAATCATTATGTCTATAAACTTGTAGATGACTTTTCTAAGTACACTTGGGTATTCTTTTTAGCTTACAAAAGTAAATCTTATTATTATTTTACCAATTATGCTAAATATATAGAAAATATAAGTGGACGTATAATAAAGACCTTAAGAAGTGACCATGGTCGTGAGTTTGAAAATCAAGACTTTGAATCTTTTTTCTCACATAATGGATATAACCATAACTTCTCTGATCCTGGGAATTCTCAGCAGAATGGAGTTGTAGAAATAATAAAAATAACACTTCAAGAGATATCATGGACTATGCTTAATGAATATGTCTTGCCTATCTACTTTTGGGGAGAGGCTGTAAATACAACCTATTATATAATTAATAGAGTTTTAATTATACCTATCTTGAAGAAAAACCCTTATGAACTTTGGAATAATAGGAATACTTAGGTTAATTACTTTAGATTTTTTGGTTGCAAAGTCTTTATTATTAATAATAAGGATAATATTGACAAGTTTTCCTCCAAAAGTGATGAAGGAATTTTCCAAGGATATTCTACTTATAGTAAATATTATATAGTTTTTAAAAAATGAACCAAGACTATGGAATAGTTTGTTCATATCAAATTTGTTGAGATAAATCCACATGAACCTAAGAACACTTTAGGGAAACTTGAGGATGATTTATCTACTTTGAACTTAAATTTTGAACCTTATGATTCTACTGTAAATCATTCAAAAAATCATCTAGTTCTGGGGAACTTTCATAACATGAAGAACCTAAACCTGTAGAGGAATCTGAGGTGACCATCCCTAATTTTTCTAAAGTTGTTTGGACTCTTAAATACCATCCTTTAGATGCTGTTGTTGGAGACTTAGATAGATGTACACAAACTATAGCTTCTCTAAGGAACCAAGATGAACATCAAGATTTCTTGTCTCAGCTTGAACCCAAGAACATCAATGATGCAATTAATGATGAATTCTAGGTGATGGCTATATAAGAAGAACTAAATAAATCTGAAATAAATAATTCTTGGGAACTTGTTAATAAACCCAAAGATACCTTGAATATAGGCACTAAATGTGTGTTTAGAAACAAGGTTGATGAATTTTGAACTATAGTAAGGAATATGACTAGAGTAGTTGCATATGTGTATAGTCAAGAATATGGTATAGACTATGAATAGACCTTTTCACCTATAGCCTAACTTGAAGACATTAGAATACCACTTGACTATGCAACACATATATATTTCAAACTATATCAAATGAATGTCAAAAGTATATTCATGAATGGGTATATAATTGATGGCTTTTTTGTTGAACAACCCCCTAGATTTAAAAATCCTTATTTTCTAAATCATGTTTTTAAATTAGAAAAAGCTTTATATGGTTAAAAAAAATCTCTTAGAGCTTGGTATGATTGGCTGAGCTATAATCTAATTTCAAAACGTATAGTTGATCCTACACTATTTATAAAAAAATATCAATAAATGTTTTAGTTGTTCAAATTTATATAGATGATATTATTTTTGGATCTTCTAAAAATTATTTATGTACTAAATTTTCAAAAAATATGAAAAATGAATTTAAAATGAGTTTAATAGGTAAACTAAAATTATTTCTTGGTTTTCATATTTTTCAAAATAAAGAAGGAATTATTTTAAATCAAATTAAATATACTAAGGATATTTTAAAAAGTTTTAATTTGGATAGGACTAAGAGTATTGATACTCCTTTGAGTACCACATGTAAGTTGGATCTTGATGAAGCTAGAAAATTAGTTGATCAAACCAGTTACAAAGGTATGATTGTAAGTCTTCTCTACATAACTACTAACCGACCTGATATTATGTTTAGTGTGTATATGTGCGCTCGTTCTCAAGAAAACCCAAAAGAGTCACACTTGGTTGTTGTAAAAAGAATTTTTAAATACCTCAAATATACAACCAATTTAGTATTTTTCTATCCTATATGACAATCATTTGATTTGGTTAGTTATTCAGATGCAGATTTTAGTGGTTGCAAGTTAGATAGAAAAATAACTTATTGAACATGTTATCTTTTAGACAAGTCTCTAGTATCTTAGTGCAGTAAGAAAAAAAATTGGTTGCACTACCTAGTATTGAAGCTGAATACATAGGTATAGGTAGTTATTGTGCTCATATTTTGTGGATGAAACACACATTACTAGACTATGAATATCAATTCCGACATGTCCCTATAAATTGTGACCACACAAGTGCTATAAACATTTCTAAAAACCTTATACCTAACTCTAGAAAAAAAACATATTGATGTAAGACATCACTTTTTGAGAGACCATTTTCAAAAGGGTGATATAACTCTTGAATACATTGGTACAGAACAACATCTTGCTGATATTTTTACTAATCCATTGAATTCTGAGAGAATGAACTACATCAAACATGGATTAAGAATGATTAATTTTGGTTAACATTAATTTTTTGGGACCCACCATTGAGTTTTACCCACTGTTGAGTTTAACCTACCATTGAGTTTTATACACCGTTGAGTTTTACCCACCACTAGAATTACTCACTGTTGGAATTACTCATTGTTGGAATTACTCACCATTGAAATTACTTACCATTGGAAACAATTTTCCTTTATCAATTTCAAGCTATTTTTTTATCCCGTCATTTCTAATCTAGTTTTACGATTTATTTATTTATTTATTTATTTTTTAATTAGATTCAAATTTTATTATATTTTTTTTAATTCATTGAATCCCTAAAATCCACAAATGATATAAATTATACAACCACCTAAATTTCAATGCCCTCCTTTCCTCTCACCTTTCTCTCGACCTTTTTGTGACCCTTTCTCTCCTAATCATTGACCTTACCTTGCCTTTTCCCGAACCGATCGAGTTGATCTCCATGGTTAAGATGAAGAGAGCTACTTAATATTCTCTAGAAAAGTTGTGTCCATATATGAAGTGGAAAGGTGAATCAATATGTTTAGTTGTGGTTCAGCTAGTGAACCCGAGCTTTCTAAGTGTATCATTGTTCCTAAAAAATATGTTCAGGCCGAGTTGTTACATTCGAGAAAGTATTTGGTGATCAGAGATTTTCATGAATAGGGATGGGTAGAATGGTTTTTGTCTAACCATAGGCCCTTCTATCCTAGGTTAGTACATCATTCTTATCAGTTGTTGAGTTCAGTTTTGAGGAAAATGAAGACTAGTCAAGAAGCCGTGTAGATGGAAGAAAAGTTATTTTCTCTTCAATATAGTGGGATAAATGCTTGATAGTTTCTCATGAAGGAGTTTCAAACAATTATTAAGGTAATATTTAGAATGACAGTGAAAATTTGGTTTATAAAGGTTCATTGGTTGAGTTAACTGGTGATGGGATAGTTAGGAGTCTAGTTTCCACTGAACAC
Organism: Viscum album; assembly: GCA_963277665.1. Lineage (NCBI taxonomy): Eukaryota > Viridiplantae > Streptophyta > Magnoliopsida > Santalales > Viscaceae > Viscum > Viscum album. Next base: position 1,019,153,939 of record OY728130.1, on the reverse strand, counting down.
GATGGTGAATGAAGGTTGATTTTCAAGTTTATCCAACATATGCTTTTCCCAAAGAAAGGTGAATTTTCTACAATTAGGTATCATGTTTTTTATGTTTTTTGTCTTTTAGAAAGAGGATATAAGATCAACATGTTTAGAAATCTAATGATTCACATGATGGAGATGTGTAAGACATCTTTAAGATCAAATTACTTAATATATCCTATGTTTATATCGACAATGCAACAATCCAAAGGTCTAGTTGATGAAAGTGAAGAAAAATTAGTGGACCGTGGAATATTTTTCAATACTAGGGTTATTTTCAAAATGATGAAAATTAGTTTGAATCCTTGGAAGAAACAATGGGTGGATAATGGTGAAAGGATATATAATTATTTCAATCCAGTTGATCTTCCATCTATACTGACGAACCTTGTTGATCTCGACTTCAAGACAGATGCAGTTTCTAAATATTTTAATGTGGAAGAAGAAGCTTCTACCTCTAGTGATGTGGAGTAAGAGTTTCCAGTGGATAAAGGAAGTGATCTGGACCTACCCTAAAGTTCTCATACTATATCATATGGTTCTCCCAATAATCCTAGGACTCTCCCTATCAGAGATTCTATCTTGAAAGAAGGTAGTGAGGAAGAGGAAACTGAGGTTTCTAGTGAGGTGAAATTCAAGATTTCTTCCAGATCATATGAGGAAAATGAAAATGGTGAAGATGATAATGACAATGGTGATGAAAATGGAGAAGGTAATGTTAATGGAGATGAAGATGACAATGATGGATATTCTGATCGTGATGGTCCCAGTGGCAGAATTGGTGTTGAGGATATGGAAATACCACAAGTACGTGTCCCTTATCCAAGAGTTTTATTCTCTAGATCCTAAGAGAGACCCATCCTTGTTAAATATATGGAACAAACTTCTAGATAATAAAAAGAGGAATTAGTTGAGGGGGGAAATTCCTAAGTCTATCTAGTCATCCGATTGATCCTATTGTTGGAGATCTTGTTGTGTCTTTTGCTAATGTGCAGAAGGTTGGTGATTAGATAGATGTGGATTGGTCAGATGCTAAGTAGATGAAGGTTGAGTCTTCTATTTTTGATAAATCTAGTGATGTGAAGAGATATATTGAGTAGTTGATCATAGTTCCTACTGTTGGTGAACATTTAGTTGTTCTCTATTCTACTGATAAGTATTATGATATTTCCTCTAGTGGGTTGATGGACCCTATGCTTTAGGAGTGGAATAACTATACTGGCTATATTATATCAGGCTTAGATTATTCTGATTCAAATGAGAATGAAAGTTCACCAAGTCATGGTGGACCTGCTAGTGGAGAAGTGATAGACACTAAGGGATACTTAGTAGATCAAATTGATGTTACTGGTGAGTTGTAGAGGTTTTCTTATGATATTACTATACCAAACGTTTCCTATACATATTTTCTCACACCTTTTGTTCCTTTAATTGTAGTTGATTTTGTAAAAAGAGGTGACTTAGATTCATTCAAAGAAAATATTCATTCTGATTTTGGTGATTTTTTGAAAAATCAACCTACCTTGGTTACCAAGCTCAGTGATAAGGATGCAAGAAAACTGTTGGTGATTTTGATTCATTATATCTATCCAAAGATGATACTTCACGTTATTTAAGTGGAAATGGAAAATAGAAGGTTGAAAAATGAGATGGAAGTTATGAGATCCAGAGTGGATGAAATGAGGTATTCTTTCATAGATTCCATTGTTGATTTGCTGGAGAGGATAGAGAATCTTACTTCCATAGCTGCTTCTTCAAATGAACCTTATCCTCTTTCTGTTGATGTTGAAATGGTCATATCTTGTTTGAGAGAATAGCTTCAAGCTACTATAAGTGATGTTCTTGACCTACCTTAGGAGATTTTGAGAAAAATCAGAATGCGATAATGCCTCCAGTAACTCAAGAATATGATAATGCCTCCAGTAACTCAAGAGTTAAAATAGAAAGTGAATCAGCTAAAAGTGATGACTCATGTGGAAAAATATTTTTATGAAAGAGAATAAGGATTTATTTAGTGATATAGAGAGAGGTGAAAATATCATTATTGATTTCACAAATCTTATGAAACCCTTTCTTCATTTTCTAGGAATTTCATTGGTGGATTAGGATTTCATACCATTTACGCCCATTTGATCCCTTCAGCTACTAATCTAGATTTATTATGTCCCGGTGTAACCAAAGACCCTAATTCACCTTTGCCATCCCATTTCTATCCTTTCAGTTTATCTCCCCGAGAAGTGGTCCAGCATCTCCAACCTATCATTATCAGAGCAACTCTTTCCCTAACTGGTCTTCCTATAGCCATTTCTTTAGTGCCTTTCTTTGTTTCCTATCTAATTACATTTTATACCATTATCTTTCCTTTACCTTTTGATATTATAGTTTATAAAATTCCATGATTTGTGATCATCAAAAGGGGGAGATTGTTGGAACCCTTGTTTTAATGACCACAAAATCTTGTTTATTTTGTCATTAATGAGTTTTATATTTTATGGTATCATTTTATAATGTAAGACAGATTGGAGATAATTTGACAATGTGTTGAAAACACTCATCACTAGATGTGACTCACTATTGAGGATGATAAATTTGGCTAAGTATTGAAAACACATATTGTCAAAGATGAACCATGGAAATTTGACAAAGTATGAAAATGATCTACCGTCAGAAATAAGTCCCCACCAGGATGCAAAAAATGTCTAAGCATCAGAAATACCTACCTCTAGAGGATGAGTCGCTATCAGATCATGAAACCTCCAAAACTGGCTAAGTGATGAGATGACTTACCATCAGAGCAGAATTTTGGAAAAGTACTGGAATAACCTACCATTGAGATGAGTCACCATTGAGAATGACCTACCATCATCCTGACTCCCCATTAGAATGACTTGCTGGCAACTTAAGTCACTATTAGGATAAATCGCCGCCAGAGATTGTCTCACTATTCAAAGGAGTCACCATCACTATTTTTCATTATTTTGAATTAAATTTTGTAACTGATATTTTATGAAATTTAATATGATTGATTATTTTATTCATTGTTTCTTATCCACTTGCAGAGAACATTAAATATCTTGTTAGATCAAGGTAAAAGGAGTAGATCCTGATGATTTTTCTTCAAATGGATATGCCTGCATGTTGCTGTTAAAAGAAGTAACAAACACCAACATACAGATATGCAAGAACACACATAAAAATACACACACATGTGAAGTGAGTTGAATCACATTTCAAGAACTTGAAGAGTGCCACTTTCTAAGAGATTACATGATTCGTCATTGACTACACATGACTGTGAAAAAGTGGAGAACATAAAACATTCATTTCCTTCCCACAGTTAGAATAAAAGAGTTCATGACACTCTGTTTGACTATGATTTTCAGAAACACGACTAGAGCTTAATTAGAAACTAAAATCAAGTATTCACATGCTATAGATCTTATTAGACATAGAAGAAAAATCTTTCTACATATCTTTATTTTCTCTTTATATCAATTTATTTATATTACGAGCAGTGTGTGTATACTCTATATTTAACACACACATCGTCTCCTATGCTTTATCGGGGAAATACTTAATATCTTCTTAAACTCTCTTTACTCTCGTTTTCCCATGGCATTTTGGAAAAGGCCCATGCATGGCCTGTGTTAATTTTATTCCCACGGTGTTTTGGAAGAGGTCCTTGTGTGGCCTAGATAGATTTGTTGTTGTTTTCCCAATCTAGGTTGTAGATCAAATAATATTTTATATAATTTTCTTGAAAGTAGGTGATTGCCAAATGGTGAGGATTAAGTCTCTGCTTGAGACTGAAGCTCTTGTATTAATTATGTTGTGTGTTTTGTTTTCTTTTATTTCTAAGATTTAAAATTAAATCTATTTTAAACTATAAATAAAACCAATACATTAGTATTTAGTCTTAATTAGTTTTTATACAAGGTTTTGATTAAGTAGATTGATTTCAAAAGTTAAATTAGCTTTTATAATTGTTTTAACTAAGGCTTAATAAATCTTTCAAGAAATATTTTAAATGATCAAAACCTCAAGGTTGGTACCTCTAATTCAACGTGAGAGAGGAACTATCCAAATTAGGTCATCCATGAAAAGACTGAGATATAAAAATCCAAAAAATGAAACTTTTAACCAAAATGGAGAGAAATATCGAGCAGTCGTGGTGATGATGTAGGAGTGGGGATTTATAGGAAACCTAATTATGTTCAACGTGATACCATTGAAAGATATGTGGTTTTTGTAGAGGAAAATGGATTTGAGGATGGGATGCGCCAACGATGTGTTTATGGAGGATAAGAAATTAGGGGTGGGTTCAGGGATTTGGAATGTGGATAATGTAGGATATGGGGCGGGATCGGGCGCCTGAAATGGGTAGGAGGAAGAATGAGGGGGAGGGGAGACGAATCAGAGATGCGTGAGTGATGCGTATATGGAGGAGGAATAAATTGGGGTGAGTTCAGGTGTCTGTAACACAAAGAAGGTGAGATTTTGGGCAGGCTCAGGGATCCAAAATGGGGAGGAGGAAGATGAGAGGGAGGAGATAAATATGTGGTAGCTATGGAAGAATGAGAGGTTGACACGTACGAGTGGATAACTCTGGAAGAGTCATGTGTCTATGGATTCACATGCAATAGTATAAATAATGGATGGAATAAAATAATAATCAATTGTAAAGTAAATATTTACTAAAAATTTGAAAATCCAACAAAATATTTTCAACTCATTCAAATCTTATTGAGATGCATTTTTAAATTTTAGAAAATTCGGTTTCCTTTTGAAATAGAAAGGTTCATTTAACACTATGTTTGGTAATGTTTTAGTAAAAGATAAGAAAAGAAAAGAAATAATTTTTGATTTCTCACCATCTTGTTTGGATGTAAAATTTAGTAAAATAAAAGAAATGAATGTAATCACTCTTCATCCTATTTGGTGATAATTTTTAAAAGAAAAGAAAAGAAATGATCTAGAAATATAGAAAATATAACCCTTATTAAAAAATATAGTTTTACAATACTCGATTATTCAAAATAAAAAATATTATAATTTCAAATTGTATCTTTGGTTTTTATATCATTTTAATTATATAGACATTTAATTTTGAAAAATATATTAGCAATTATATTTTTTCAATTTCATAATCATTTATGTTAGATGTGTATATATATAATTTAATAATATAATTATTGGAGAAGGATAAAAGGTATTATCTTTACTATTTTTATATCGCAACAATCATATATACATTTTACTTCAATAAATATATTAATACAATTAATTAATTTTTCGAAAAAAAATATTTAGTTACAAGGAACTTTATATCAATTAAAAAAAGAATGAATCATGAGACGCAAATATTTTAAATTAATTATATTTTACTTTGATACATAATTTTCATTACATATACATTTTTTTAAAACTTTTAATTTCAATAATTATAAAAAATATTAATATAAAAACATAAAAAATTGAAAAAATATATTATTTACATATAAATCAAAATAAATATTATTTTAAATATTAAATATAATTTAAGAATAAATATGATTTTATATGATTTATGAATAAATATTAAAATAAATATAATTTAATCATTTATTATAACGACTCGAACCCGCGCTTCCGGACTTAACACATATAGATGTTGTGTATATTTTTTTGATAAAAGAAATGGAAAAACTACACAAGATTTATTACATACTAATAATTTTTACCCATCTAGGTTTTGCAGGATTAGAAAAACCTTAAATTTTATCTGATTTGTACAAAAGTAAAGAAAAATAAAATATCAAATCTAATTCGCAGGTACTAACTCTTTATCAAAGCCACCTGACTTAGAACTGCTAGTTGACTTGTGAAAATAATTTTAAAACAAGGGATGAACGTTAAATTTCCTAGTAAGGGGTTTTATAAAAGGTTAGTGAAAAATACCTTATAAAATACTTTTATAAGATATTATAATACTTTGAAAATAGTTATTCTTTGAAAGTTCATTAAAAATAATACAGTGATTTTTTTGAAAATATTAAGCAAGCTCTTGAAAACAAAACACACGAGGCTGCTTGGAACATGGAAGGTTGTCTCGACCTACCCACTTTTTTGGGGGATGTGTTCACTCTTCACTCCCTATCATTTTTACCATGTCTAAGCACCATTTTTTTATAAAAACCTTTTCATCTTTCCTTACATACAAATATATATATATATTCCAATGGATTTTTTTAAAAATATATTCATACATTAATTAGTCATACACACTTATATTTATAAATAAATATATAAATAATAACATCATTTGAAAATCACTTTTTACACTTGATACAACCAAATCTCATGATACATGGACTTTTCATATTCACATGGAAGGTTAATAAACATCCAAATACTCAAAGTTTAATTCATAACTCATAAAAATCCATTTTTTGAGGTAGTTCTGATAAATGAACAAGTTTATTCAATGAACATACTTACACATATATACATATATAGAAACATATATTATTATATGAAATTTCATGGAAAATCAATGATGTATGACCAAAATCATGATTTATAAATGACATGCATATGACACTAATCTAATTCATTAAATTTTTAGAAACTCTTAACCTTCATTTTATTAAATAATAATGAATAGAACATATGTATAAATTATAAATTTAATACTTTCATAATTTTGATGTAAATAATAATGGAATAATTCTTAAATATGTAACAAACATAATTGAAAAACAAATGAATTTTTAAACACACATATATATATGGCATGGATTTTATAATACAAATAATAAATTCATGTTTAAACAAAATTTTGATAAATAATAATATCCGCAGTAGATTTATCATGAATTAAAACATAATTTTAATAAACATAAATATAATCATTTAATATAGAATATAAGAAAATATTTAAACTCACCACACAACCATGAATTAAAACATTAATTGATAATTAAAAAATAATTCTTTACAATTATAATCTGATTACTAAAAATATATAATCTCTCTTTAATTATAAGTTCTGAAAATAATTGAAGTTATATATACATATAATTTGTAAATATAACTCAAACTAATAGAATAAATTAAACCCTTATAAAATGAATTTAAAAATCAAGAATAAAAATAATAATCAAAATACCACCCTTCAGATTTTCAAAACATAAATTAGATAAAAATAATCCTAAGAAATAAATTATAAAATGATCCCTTATTTGAATTACTGGAATAAAATAGAAGATGTTCTATTGATACAGACTCCCACTCCCTGAACTCCATGTTAGTTTTTTCCCATATTTCATTTACATGCTGGTTTAAATGGCTTTTATAGCCATAAAAGCTACTTTTTATACATTGAAGAAACACAATCTTGCCCACCAAGCTCAAAATTGAAGAAAACATCAAAATGAAATTTATAATTTATATAAATTCATTCATTCTCTTAAACAGATTCATCTAAAGAAGTATTTGAAAAACTGACTCAAAACGATCACTACTATAACTTGGCCTTTTATTAGTGCTAAAAACTGACATTAACAGCGCTAGAAAAGTGTTGTTAATGTCGGCGAAGATAAAGAGGACCCCCCCATTTATCTACACCAGCATTAACAGTGCTTTTTTGGTGCTAATAAAGGTGTGCCTTTATCAGCGCTCTTTTAGCGCTGTTAAAGGTGTCCTTTATCAGTGCTCAAAAAAGCGCTGATAAAGGCACCCTCCCTTGAACCTGCATAACCAGCACCTATACAAACTAGCACCTGCACACCTACACAAAATAGAACCTGCACACCTATACAAAACAGCACCCGCACACAATATTTTGACAAACAATGCTATATACATTTACTTAACATCATGAATACAAAAAAAACACACTGCTATATACATTTCAAAAAATGTTTTACATGGTTACAATTAAAATTATCCAACAAAAATTATAAACATTAATTTTTAATCTTTTTATATCTGTGATCCTCTCAAAAAATTTCGTCCATGGTATTTGTTGTCGAACAAAGCATCCGAACTCAAGGAAAAAATTCACCTATATAAGAAAATAAATATTATCTTAGTAATATAATAATGAAATAAATTAAAACATTAATATGGAAGAATACATTAATATGGAAATGTGAAACTAAAATATAGAAATGATAAACTCAAATGTTTTCATTCTGATAACAATGAAAGGGAATAATGTAAAATCAATATGTTTTTGGATGATTTATCTCATTTAATAAATGTTGATTATTTATCTAACGAAAAGCTTTACAGGTCACACCATGCATCGGATTGAGGTGAGGTTGATTCTTACATGTCACAAATGACTCATGGATCATTGTACTAAAGTATCAAAACAATCCGAATGCATTTTCTCGGTTTTCCGTATGTCACTTGTGTTGTTTTCTAATGTTAATGTCAATTTGAAACTGATATCAGACACTTTTAGCCATACCGGTCACACCGTGCGTCATATTGATGTGCGGTCAATTTTTACACATCAAAAATGACTCATGGATCATTGTATTAAAGTATCAAAACAATCTGAATGTGTTTGATCGGTATTTCGTATGTCAGTAGTGTTGTTTTCTAAAGTTAATGTCGATTTCAAACTAATATCAGACACTTTTAGCCATACCGATCACATCGTGCATCAGATTGAGGTAAGTTAGATTTTTACACGTCAAAAATGACTCATGGATCATTTTCCTAAAGTATCAAAACAATCCAAACACGTTTTCTTGGTATTCCGTATGTCAGTAGTGTTGTTTTCTAAAGTTAATGTCAATTTCAAACTGATATCAGACACTTTTAGCCATACCGATCATACCGTGTGTCGGATTGAGGTGTGGTCAATTCATACACATCAAAAATGACTCATGTATCATTGTCCTAAAGTATCAAAACAATCCTAACGTGTTTTCTCAGTTTTCTGTATGTTAGTAGTGTTGTTTTCTAAAGTTTATGTCAATTTGAAACTAATATCAGACACTTTTAGCCATACTGGTCACACCATGGATCGGATTGAGATGAGGTCGATTTATACACATCAAAAATGACCCATGGATTGTTTTCCTAAAGTATCAAAACAATCCGAATGCATTTTCTCGGTTTTTCGTATGTCACTTGTGTTGTTTTCTAAAGTTAATGTCAATTTCAAACTGATATCAGACACTTTTAGTCATACCGGTCACACTGTGGGTCGGATTGAGGTGTGGTTGATTCATACACCTCAAAAATTACTCATGTATTGTTTTACTAAAGTATAAAAACAATCCAAATGTGTTTTATTGGTTTTTCTTATGTCACTTGTGTTGTTTTCTAAAGTTAATGTCAATTTCAAACTGATATTAGACACTTTTAGCCATACCAGTCACACCGTGCGTCGGATTGAGGTTCAATTGATTCGTAAACATCAAAAATGACTCATGGATCATTTTAATAAAGTATCAAAAAAATCCTAATGTGTTTTCTCGGTATTTCATATGTTAGTAGTGTTGTTTTCTAAAGTTAATGTCAATTTCAAACTAATATCAGACACTTTTATCCATACTGATCACACCATAATTCGGATTGAGGTGAATTCAATTCTTACATGTCAAAAATGACTCATAGATCATTTTACTAAAGTATCAAAACAATCCAAACGTTTTTTCTCAGTTTTCCATATGTTAGTAGTGTTGTTTTCTAAATTTTATATCAATTTGAAACTGATATCAGACACTTTTAGCCATACCGGTCACATTGTGAATCGTATTGAGGTGCGGTCAATTTTTACATGTCAAAAATGACTCACGGATAATTTTCCTAAAGTATAAAAAAAATCCAAATGCGTTTGCTCAGTATTCTGTATGTCAGTAGTGTTGTTTTCTAAAGTTAATGTCAATTTCAAATTGATATCAGACACTTTTAGCCATACCGATCACAACGTGTGTCGGATTGAGGTGCGATCGATTTGTACACATCACAAATGACTCATGGATCATTGTCCTAAAGTATAAAAACAATCTGAATGCATTTTCTCAGTATTTCGTATGTCAATAGTGTTGTTTTCTAAAGTTAATGTCAATTTCAAACTAATATCAGACACTTTTATCCATACCGATCACACCGTGCATCGTATTGAGGTACAGTTAGATTCGTACACATCAAAAATGACTGATGGATAATTTTTCTGAAGTATCAAAACAATCTGAATGTGTTTTCTCATTTTTTTCGTATGTCACTTGTGTTGTTTTCTAAAGTTAATGTCAATTTCAGAATGATATCAGACATTTTTAGCCATACCAGTCACACAGTGTGTCGTATTGAGGTACGATTGATTATTACACGTCAAAAATGACTCATGGATCATTTTCCTAAAGTATCAAAACAATACAAATGCGTTTTATTGGTATTCCATATGTCAGTAGTGTTGTTTTCTAAAGTTAATGTCAATTTCAAACTGATATCAGACACTTTTAGCCATACCGGTCACACCGTGCATCGGATTGAGGTGTGGTCGATTATTACACGTCAAAAATGACTCATGGATTGTTTTATTAAAGTATCAAAACAATCCGAATGCATTTTCTCAATTTTCCGTATGTTAGTAGTGTTGTTTTCTTAAGTTTATGTCAATTTGAAAGTGATATCAGACACTTTTAACCATACCGGTCACACCGTGCATCGGATTGAGGTGCATTCAATTTTTACACGTCACAAATGACTCATGGATCGTTTTCCTAAAGTATCAAAACAATCTGAATGCATTTGATCAGTATTCCGTACGTCAGTAGTGTTGTTTTCTAAAGTTAATGTCAATTTCAAACTGATATCAGACACTTTTAGCCATAACGATCACACCATGCATTGGATTAAGGTGTGGTCAATTTGTACAGGTCAAAAATGACTCATGGATAGTTTTACTAAAGTATCAAAACAATCTGAACATGTTTTCTCGGTATTCCGTATGTCAGTAGTGTTGTTTTCTAAAGTTAATGTCAATTTCAAACTGATATCAGACACTTTTAGCCATACCTATCACACCGTGCATTGGATTGAGGTGAGGTTGATTTGTACACGTCAAAAATGACTCATGGATTGTTTTCCTAAAGTATCAAAACAATCCGAATGTGTTTTCTCAGTATTTTGTATGTCAGTAGTGTTGTTTTCTAAAGTTAATGTCAATTTCAAACTGATATCAGACACTTTTATCCATACGATCACACTGTGCATCAGATTGAGGTGCGATCAATTCTTACATGTCACAAATGACTCATGGATCATTTTCCTAAAGTATTAAAACAATCTGAATGTGTTTTATTGGTTTTCCATATGTTAGTATTGTTGTTTTCTAAAGTTTATGTCAATTTGAAACTGATATCAGATACTTTTAGCCATACTGGTCACATCGTGCGTCAAATTGAGGTGTGGTTGATTAGTACATGTCAAAAATGACTCATGGATCGTTTTCCTTAAGTATCAAAACAATATGAATGCTTTTTCTTGGTTTTCCGTATGTCACTTGTGTTGTTTTCTAAAGTTAAAGTCAATTTGAAACTGATATCAGACACTTTTAGCCATACCGGTCACACCGTGCGTTGGATTGAGGTGAGATCAATTCGTACACGTCAAAAATGACTCATGGATCGCTTTCCTAAAGTATCAAAACAATCCAAATGCGTTTTCTCGGTATTTCGTATGTCAGTAGTGTTGTTTTCTAAAGTTAATGTCAATTTCAAACTAATATCTGACACTTTTAGCTATACCGATCACACTGTGCATTGGATTGAGGTTTGGTTGATTTTTAAACATCAAAAATGACTCATGGATCGTTTTCCTAAAGTATCAAAACAATCCAAACTTGTTTTCTCAGTATTTCGTATGTCATTAGTGTTGTTTTCTAAAGTTAATGTCAATTTCAAACTGATATCAGACACTTTTAGCCATACCGATCACACTGTGCGTCGGATTGAGGTATGGTTGATTCATACACGTCAAAAATGACTCATGTATCATTTTCCTAAAGTATCAAATCAATCTGAATTCATTTTCTCTGTTTTTCGTATGTCACTTGTGTTGTTTTCTATAGTTAATGTCAATTTCAAACTGATATCAGACACTTTTAGCCATACCAGTCACACCGTGCATCAAATTGAGGTGAGATTGATTCATACACATCAAAAATGACTCATGGATCATTATCCTAAAGTATCAAAATAATCTGAATGTGTTTGCTCGGTTTTCCGTATGTCGCTTTTGTTGTTTTCTAAAGTTAATGTCAATTTGAAACTGATATCAGACACTTTTAGCCATACCGGTCACACCATGCATCAGATTGAGATGAGATAAATTCATACACCTCAAAAATGACTCATGGATCATTTTCCAAAAGTATAAAAACAATCTGAATGCATTTTCTCAGTTTTCCGTTTGTCACTTGTGTTGTTTTCTAAAGTTAATGTCAATTTCAAACTGATATCAGACACTTTTAGCCATACCGGTCACATTGTGCATCGGATTGAGGTACGGTCAATTCATACACCTCAAAAATGACTCATGGATCATTTTACAAAATTATAAAAACAATCCTAATGCACTTGCTCAGTTTTCCATATGTCACTTGTGTTGTTTTCTAAAGTTAATGTCAATTTCAAACTGATATCAAACACTTTTAGCCATACCGGTCACACCGTGTGTCAGATTGAGGTACGATTGATTCATAAACATCACAAATGACTCATGGGTCGTTATCCTAAAGTATCAAAACAATCTGAATTTGTTTTCTTGGTATTCCGTATGTCAATAGTTTTGTTTTCTAAATAGGTTGTTTTTGATCCACCAAGAGATAGAGTGAGGGTTCTGTTGAAAGTTTATGATTTTGTGATCATCCAGAGATTATGTCTCCATGGAGGTGAGGTTTCTAGTTGTGTTTATGAGAGGATAGGGTTTGGTATGAGATTTTTATAGCCTAGTTAGGTTTTCTAAGGCTATTTGAGTAGGTATTAGAGTCTTAGGCCTAAAGAAGATGGATAATATAGTTTTATATATCACGTATGATGGGGAACACCCTATTAAGGATATATAAGAGTCATGGTGTGTGTGATGAGTATGATATTCCATATAGGGATTGGTGAAGTGTGACATAGAGGATTTCCTCCTTATAATTGTATTAAGATTCTCGTGAGTGGACTGAATGACTATGCATCGGTCGACTTCCACACTATCGACCAGTGTAGTCCAATGAGTTATGCGTTACTAGAAATAAAAATCATATCTAAAACCATTCTTCATAACCTAAGGATATAAAACATAATAAAGGGTGATCATATATGCTCAATAAGTGTAAAAAGGGAGATATCAATGATCATATATGGATAACATTAGTAGGAATTCACCTTCATCCTATTTGTGTACAATCTTCCATCAGGTATGTTGCCCATTCGTTTCTAAACACATCTATATCATCTTCTGAATATGATTTTTTGCGACAGTCATGGTAGTACTGAAAAAATATAAATACACAAAGGATTAATAAATATTTTAAATGAACTCGTAATTATTTTCGAAAATACCTCGTCAGGGATGCTATTTGTTGATGAAATACGGTCTCTTTCATAAATTTACAAACATAATAACCATAGTACTTTCTGTTTGTTTGTTTTGGACACTGCAGAAACATTGACAACAATAAGTAATTTGTTTTGATATGAGTTTGGATAGTGCAATGTTATTATATATACCTGGATACTTTTCCAGTTGTAGATCTTTTAAGCTTGCTCATCCTTATGCCCTAGATTCATTCCATGTATTAGACGATATTGATGCACCGCCCTATCATAACAGAATCCTCATTAAAAGATAACATAAATTATATAACTAGATGTTTAGTTTTAAAATGTTGGATCTAGTGTATTACAAATTAACAAATTCCATCATGTGTGGTCGATTTGTTGGATATCCATGCATTGAATCCGGAAAATAAATCTTTGGAGTATCCAAATCGACTGCAATCAACATCCAATGCTCCCTAAAAATACAAAAAGGAATAATTAAAGAAAGAAATGAAAATATAGTTGATATGATTAAATTGTAGAGTTTCACCCCTGCATCATTGGTATTAAAAAGAGTCTATCATCCGTAATTTTGTTTTCAATCGATTTGAGCAGGGATGACATTATTACAACCTCTTTATCAGAATCTATTTCATCTTTTGAAGAGGTGGTGCGAGGACTAACGAGTCCAAATTTTTGTTCATGGGGAAATCCCTTCAATTGTTTTTCATATATACGCCTACGAAAAATATAAAATGTATTTAGTCATAATTATCATAGTATATCACTTTTGTAAAATCAAATCATGAAAACATACCTCATGTATACATTTACAACTGAGGTTCCTAGCTATTCATACTTGAGGATTTCATTTACATTTTCAGCACTAATGAAATTTGATGCTTCCTCTCCGTACATATTTTTTTCAAAATCAACTGTGTGAGCATTGTTGTCTATCAACTTTGTATCCACATGAGTCTGCAATGATATTAACTGTGGATATAGAAAAGGCGGGGTGAAGGTGCTCTCAGTAGACCGTTTCAATCGGTTGGTTGATCCTTGAGATAGTTCTAAGCTGATATTTCATTTCACCCCCTTCTCTTTGTCGTTTTGTAATAAAATTCATTGGTTCAGACCTTTTTTCATTAAATTTTAAAGGTCCAGCTTGAAAAATAACTTGGAAATGGATAACTCCTTGTCGACATGTTTTTTTACAAGAACTGGCGGCCATGCGATGAATGTTACAATAGCTTGTTCAACCATATGAATGTCTTCATCATCATTTGGAATAGGTATCTCGACACTCAGCTCATTATCTACATTAATTGACACTCTGAAATGATCTGTTGGAAGTTGTCTGTTGTGTAGCATGTCATTCTGCGTATTGAACACCGTAGCCCTCGCTAAAAGGCAATAGGTGGGAGTTGATAGATATAAATCACAGTCATTTTCACCCTATAGAATATTATTACAGGAAAGGTATCAGTGTCTATGTGAATCACATTTCATATAAACAATTATTAAAACATTAATTACCTCAGCTAAGTCAGGTTTTTTAGGGGAATGGCTTGCCTCAAAGCTGGCGGGGGGTGGGGCGGGATCGTCACGCACGGGTTGTTGTTGAGTTGTTTCTTCTCTTTGCCTCCCCCCATCAATGTTGATATAATCTCTCTTTGGTATTGTAATTATTCTTGAAAAATAGATGATTTTTCTTGCATCTTTTCCATTTTTTCATTTTCATCCTCCGCTTGTTTTATTTTTTGAAAATATATTCGGGGTGTCACCCTAAAACTCACACCTTTAACGCGGCCATACTGGTCTGGCCGCTTCAAGGCTACTGAAAGTATGTCTGCATCTGGTGCGGGTGTTGTTGATTCCTGTGACTATGTCAGATAGAAAATATAGAAAAATAAGTAGTCATTGTAATGTAATAACGATTTAAAACAAATCAAATTTATATTATGTCATACTTACATATGTTTCCTACACTTTTTGTGTGTTTTCATCTATCAATATCCCCTCTTTATTTACACGAGCCTCCTTCTATAGCACATGGCGTGGGATGAATTTGGATTTCGATTTCGATTCATCAATCTGCATATAAACAGAGAAACATGGTTATGGTGTTGTTTTATGTCACATATAATTAGTACAGTAGATTTAAAAGACGTACCAATTTTTTCACAAGTGAAGAATACCCCATACTTGCTTTATGGTAAGGGTATGCTGGTTTTTCTGCGTGTTTTTTATTTTCAGCACTCAGTTTCTATTTCATAAATAAAAAACTGTCAATCGAAGTGATGAATACAAGCAACGTCAAACAACGTATTACCCCACACAATGTACCTGAAAAGTCTTCTCCCCATGACGATTTATAAACGCATCCCACGCTCCTTGGGATATCAAGTGTGCATAAAGAGGAGGTGGGTGCAGCTTGATTTTCCCTTCAGCATCTTTAAGATGATATTTCGTTAAAATTGTGCGGAAACCTCTATGAATCCTTCCTGCAACTCTTAATACATATTCCTTGTGTGAGGCATCTACTATAAATGCACTCTGCAATGGATGATGAAGATTAAGTCAATGTTTTGGTATTTTATTTTAATAAATTAAAAAAGATGATATCATAATGTTACCATAATATCTTCCCACATTAGTGTCTTAAGACCAGTGACAACATGGTTCCACGACTGTACATCAATCGGAATGCGTTGCCGAGTGACGATTCCAATGTAGCTACTAAATATGGATTTGTTGGGGTTAACATGTTGGTCTCGCTTATTCCATCCCACCTCAAATTTGATGCCTTTTGCTTTTGCCTTAAGAATTTTGGCTAACATTGTCAAACTACGATGCTCTTGTTTTTTTTTTGCGCTTTCAGGGTTTCATTTCCTACCATTTCCTCAAAATTATCATCAATATCTTTCTCCGGAGCACTAGCATCAGCACTGGGACCAGCAGCAATAGTTTGAGAAACTTGTTGTTGCTCTGCACTGGGACCAGCAACAACAGGTTGAGAAACTTGTTGTTGCTCTGCACTGGGACCACTAGTAGCTGGTTGAGAAACCTGTTTTTTGCTCTGCACTGGGACCACCAGCAGGTGGTTGAGAGACCTTTTGTGCCTTAGGATTGGGCGCATCAGTAGGTGCAGAAGTCATTATCTGCAAAAGTGGTTTAACATTTAATTTAGATTACATAAAAGCAGCAGCGGATAGATAATAACATAAAATAACACAATGTATATTACAGTAAACAAATAAACTGATTATTGTACTCTCTTTTTTTCTTTAAAGTCTGAAGAGATTTGACTCCTCTATCGACTATTTAAATCCCTTAATTATGGTCTCCTCTGACATACAAAACACCGTCTACATTGGGACCACTACGAAATGATTGTGAAGTCCCTATAAAAGGGTCATCCTCCATTGAAATTTCATCTGACCCTTCAGTTTTTTTGGTCGATAATAGAACAATTGACCAATTTCGGTTTGTGGGGTCTAGAACATAAAATACTTGTACTGCCTATGATGACATTATAAATGGTTCGTCTTTCTCCCCTTCCTTACTGAAATCAACTTTCACAAATCCTAATTCATCTATTTTAACGGCACTCCTATTATCAACCCACTTGCATTGAAAAATCAGCACTTTGAATTTAGTATAATCCAACTCTCATATTCGTTTGATGATGCCAAAGTATGACATATTCGCATAAATTAGATTTTTTTCCTTATCACTGGAAACATGCATCGCCTCAAACAAAAGTGTAACCGCACTATTCTGCATGGTACTTTCTTCATCATGTTCATTAGTATAGAATGTATAACCATTAACTGCATAAGAATTATAAGATAATACATACACACTTGCTCCTCCGGCTAGCCATCGAAGTTGTTCTGAAATTGAGTCTGTATTTTCATCTAACTGCTTCAAAATATGGTCCTAAAACCATCCTATACATTGTTGATTATGTGTATTTGATATCCATTTTTTAGCCCTAGATGGATTCAAACGCCTAAGAATTTCTTTGTGGGTTTGAACATATGGGTCAATGTCGAAACTGTTATGTAAAACATAAAGGTGAGCCTGCTCCCGATCTGTAATATTGATTGTGACAACCTCTCTTCCAGAAATTCCTTCACCCTCAAGTCGCTCAGTGTGACAAGATTTCGGTAGGTCAGCATTTTCCACACCAGACAGGTATTCGGTACAAAATTCAACGGCTTCCTCAACAATATATTGCTCCACAATACAACCCTCTGGCCGACTTCGATTTTTGACATACCCTTTCAAAATCTTCATATACTGTTCAATGGGGTACATCCATCTATAATGTGTAGGACCACATAGTCGAATCTCTTTCACCAAATGAACCATCAAATGAACCATCATATCAAAAAATGTCGGTGGGAAGAACATTTCCAATTCACATAATATGATGGCAATTTCTCTTTCCATAGTTGGAAATTTCATCAGGTCTATAACTTTGCTGCATATAGCTTTGAAGAAGAAATAGAGCTTTGTTAATGTATGGCAGACATTCTTGGAAAAAATGAAACGTAAAGCTATAGGAATTAGATCTTGCATCAAAACATGGAAGTCATGTGATTTCAGACCCTTTAATTTTAAATCGCTCATTGACACAATGTTCTTGATATTTTATGAATACCCCTCTGGAACCTTTAGGTCATTCAAGAAGTTGTAAAACTGATATCTCTCCTGCCTGGAAAGAGTGTAAGCAGTAGGAGGAAGAAATGTTCGTCTTTCACCCTTCATTGGTGCCAACTCTTCTCGTATTCTCATCTCAACCATGTCCAATCTAGCCTTAATTCCATATTCCATTTTTTTAGGGTGAATTTAGAAATGTGCCAATGACACCATCACATACATTTTTTTCAATATGCATAATATCAAGAAAATGTCTGACATACAGACAATTCTAGTATGGTAATTCAAAAAAAACTGATCTCTTTTTCCAACCAGTTTTCGTAAGGTTTTTCAAAAAAGGTTTACCAAAAGTAGTGTCCAAATCTTTTACCTTCTCAAAAAATTGATCACTTGTTAGTGGAGATGGTGTTGTACATTCTTCTGAACTTCCGTCGAATAATGTCATCCAAGATCGGTACTTATGTCATCGGAGTAGAAATCTGCGATGTCCTAAAAACACGGTTTTCGATGAATGTTTCAACCTAATTGACTGTGTACCTTGTTCGCAAACGAGACACCCTTGAGTTCCTTTAATGCTATATCCTGAGAAATTTCCATAAGCAGAAAAGTCATTTATCGTCCCATACAACATGACTTTCAAAGTGAAATCTTTTTTTTTGTAAGCATCATACAACGTAACACCTGAATCCCAAAATATTTTCAAATCCTCGATCAATGGAGCCAAATAAATATAAATATCATTACCCGGTTGTTTTGGTCCTGATATAAGCATAGATAATATGATGTATTTTCATTTCATGCATAACCATGGTGGTAAGTTATAATTTACCAACATAACCAGCCATGTACTGTGACTGCTGCTTTAAAAACCAAAAGGATTCACCTCATCTGTAGATAACACCAGAAGAAGGTTTCTCGAATCGTTTCCAAATTCAGGATACTCGTGATCAATTCTCTTCCACTAAGAAGAGTTTGTCGGGTGACGTAGTTTCCCATCTTTAATTCTTGTATATGCATGCCATGTCAATTGTCCTGCAGTCTCCTCACTTCCATATAGGCGCCTAAACCTTGGAATGATTGGAAAGTACCATACAACTTTTGTAGGACTGGAATAATCTTTATTGTATCGAGAATCACTACACTTTGGACATTCTTTAAGTGATTTGTGGTCCTTGAGAAACAATATACATTCATTCGGGCAGGCGTGCATTCTTTCAGAGATCATACCCATCGATCGTAGAATTCATTTGGCATCGTATGTTCAGCTTGGGAATTCATTATCTTCTGGGAGCATGTCATTCAGGAGATCAAGTAGTTCCATAAAACTGGCGTCACTCCACCCGTTGTCTGCTTTCAAATTATACAGCTTCAGTACGGCTGACAATGCTGTATATTTAGTGCAACCAGCATACAATGGCATTTTTTCACAACTCTTTAACTTCTCAAATAATTTTGGGCAATCATGAAGTTTATCTTCAACTATCCTTGTCATTTACTCAATATGATCTTCATCATCATTCAAATCTGTAATCACACCCTCCATACGATTGTCTTCGCTATTCACGCTTGTAATAATATCAGATCTTCCATAAAACTTTGTGTTGTCCAAGCCACTACCTACATTCATTTTTCCCCGTGTTTATTCCAACATGTATAACTTCGATCTATTCCATGATAGATCATGTGTTCTTCCAACTCCTATAGACTAATTTTTCTTGAATAACAATAGCATAAAAACGGACAGAGGATTTAAGAAGGGTCACATGCATGATCTCCTGCAAACTTGATAAACTCTTTCACGCCATCTTCATACTCTTTTGTCAACCGATTGGCATTCATCAATTCATTATTCATATTCATCGTCTTTATGGGTTTGATCTCGAACTTGCCTAATATTATGTTTTAATTAATCAAGTAGCATTTTTTGGGTTTTATAAAAAAAATCATGGTACAAATGCCTCTATAATGAAATAGAGAAACCTACCCCAAAACATGTGAAAGTACTTGAACTCTATCTATATACGGGGGATTGTGCCCTGTCTTTTGTATATCTCCATGAAGTACCTAAAACCTATACATGGAGGACTCTTCACCGAAACATGGGGGAGTACCATACTCCATATTTTCTCCAAACATATCACTTGTCACTTGTAAACTCTCAAGCAGAGTGAAGATAATTAAAATATCCAAACAACATCGTGTACAGTTTCCAATGAATGAGGGAATCATAATATTGTGATATACATGAGAAGATATTTATAATAGGGTACTCATACATTAAATATTATCATCTAAGTGAAAAATAAATAATAATAATGAAATTAACATAACACACAATTTATTCAATGGATACACAATGTGTAGGGTTCTCAGTTAAGGTTGGTTGTATACTACCATTTCTAAACTCATGTGAAATCCATATACATGGTGTGTTCAGTAGGTTGAACATCGTCTATGGATAAGATACCTGATTTAATCTGACATATATCAAATTAATTCCAAGTTAGTCTTACAAAGACTGCATGATGCCTTTGAAAATACATGACATATAGAACAACTTGAGCTAAAGGCGTGTACTTTAGATACAAAATGATTCACTTCACCAGCTATGCATCACATTTTTGTGGAATACACGGTGTGTAGTCCTTACATGACCACTAGGGGTGTATAGTCTATACACATCGAGTTTCTATGGTATCTATACATGGTGTGAGTGAAGTAAAATGCATCTCATATGGTTCTACCATTATTTCATGGCATGTACATGGTTTCATGCTGAATTATATGTCTTGGAGATACATTGTGTGTGACCTACATTCACATGACATGTAACATTTAAAATAAAACCTATTCCAAGTTTGAGTCATAAGATGAGTCATGTGGTGTAAATTTTGGAGATAACTGTTGTCTGGCATTAAAATCTATATGAAATCCATGTATGGTGAAGCATGTTCCATTTAACAAGACTACATAACATGTATTTTAAAAATATATATAATATTAAAAACATTATATTCACACCATAAAGTGTCTCATAGAGTCCTCTAGAAGTGGTTTTTTAGGATTTAGTGGAATTGCACTAGTAACAAAGTGGTGGTGCCATTGAAATGGGTAAAGTTTGGATTGATATTAAATGGTGGAAGAACTACAACATGAAAAACAAATGGCATATCAATCATGCCAACAACCACAACACCATACAAAAACACAACTGTGCTCACAATCGCAACACTATACAAACCAAATAATCACAATTTTAGATTTTACAAAGCATCCCTTATTCAATTTTATTTGTTAATTCAGGGGTTATCACAGAAGTTTTATCATCCTAGGGAATTCATTCATAAGTCAAGTATATGTAAATTACCAATTTTTATATTCAAATGTTCAACAAGAACCAACCAACATGCAATTCATTTAGTGCGCAAACAAGGACCACCAACATCCATGATTTTTAGCGGGGCGTTTAGCGCGTACATTTCACATTATAACCATCAATATCAAATAGTAATAACATGTGAACAAGAGGAAAAAAATGAGTAATAGGAGAAAACTCACCGCAAAGGTGACGTTAAGCACACAGTAGAGGTGCGTTCGTGGCAGAGGAGAGGTGCACAACAGAGGAGATTTCCAATTGAAAAGAAAACATAAAATAGGGAAAACTCATGAGAATAAAATAATCTAAAACTGAGTACACCATTAACCACATCCCACAAACCCTAATAACCCACTAAAACTGAAATCAACCCACACCATGGTTAAACACACCTTAAGATAACAAGAAATTATAGAACCCACCTTCGATAGAACGAGTTCAACGGAATTTTTAAAATATAAAAGATGAACATACTATGGGTAAGCCCTAACCAATAGGTCCTCCTTACTAGGTATAATCCCCAAGTTTATTCTAGATAGAATATCCCAAATGAGTAAGCCCTGATCAATCCTCTGTTATCACACATTTCACGACACATACATCCTAATCGCATGACTTTAAACTTCATGGTACAATATTTTCAACACAACACATGGTATCTAGTGAGTAGGATCATATCCCTATTCAAAATCAATGAGCCCACCCATACATCTTGACAAAAATTAGGGGGAATGCACATATTTCCAATGGGACACCCCTGGTACTCTTTTCCAATCTTAACATCACACCATGCCAAAACTCACCACACGATCACCAGTTACCCAACATTATTCCAAAACCAAAGGAATATACCCATGCTTCATTACCCTAAACCCATCCATCTAGGTTCAATAGTGATGGTCACATTAAAACCATGCTATAAATCAATAGGGTTAGGAATCCAAATGATCATGTCCCTCAACCCAATCATAACACCAAAACTCAAGAATAGAGAGTGCTTCCCTTATACAAATCCAAGGCACGACCATTCCTTCGCTATCAACTTGATAACACCTAATATGAATCAATCCCTCATGTTAAAGAATCTACCCTGGATTCATGTATCAAAGGTATTCATAACACCAAGATAACCCCACTCATTAGTCTCCCACTACCACCAAAACTCACTAACTCGCTACCATCCTGAGTCACATGCTAACGACCACTGGGATCTCACACAAACCCCTTACATCTGTTCTTACACAATCCTTAGACCATGGGTGCCACTCTTATCCCCACCTCAAAACACACATCATCTAGTGAACCAAACCAACCACTTATTATAGGTTCTCACACACCCGCTATCTAAAACAACCTACAATACAAGGGTCTCACCACCTGGGCTCTCACTCTTTCCCCAACTACTCATACATAGGTTCAACTCACTTATAAAATAACTATAAGTCATCATAATCATTAAAGTATCATAATTTCTCATTTATAGTAACCCAAGAGAAGGAAAAATACTCCTACATTGACCAGCGGCGACAGAGGCAGCAGCGACGGTCGCGGCGGAGGAGGAAAACCCAGCGGCGGTGGAGGCAGTGGTGGTCACAACGGAGGAGAAAAACCCAATGGCGGCAGAGGAAATAGCAGAGGAGAAAAACCCAACAGAAGTGGCAGAGGAGGAGGACAAGGAGGAGGAGGAGGAGGAGGAGGATGCGGAAGAGGAGGAGAACAAGGAGGAGAGTTCGCGACAGAAGAGGGGCCTGGTTCAGCTTCCGCAAAAGCTTTACCACGTATGAGAGAGGAGGGCCTGTTAGGGTTATTAAATAGAAATCGTTGGAACCTTTATCAGTGCTCGTTGAAAGCGCTGATAAAGATATGTTTTATCAGCACTTTTATTTTAGCACTGATAAATATTATAATTTTATATAAATTAAGAATAAAAACTTTTATCAGTGCTAAAATAAGCACTGATAAATGTAACCTTTTATCAGTGCTAAAAAAGGTGCTGATAAAGGGTATACCTTTATCAACGCTTATTTTAGCACTGATAAAGGTTAGATTTATCAGTGCTTTTAGCTAGCGCTAATAAAGGCATACCCCTTTATCAGCGCTTTCTGTTTAGCACTGATAAAGGGCATCGCCTCCCTTGCCTTATTTTGTGGTAGTGGATTGACATAAACAATAGAAAAAGGATGCACATAGGGACAGTTGAACCGATTTTGGTAGAAAAAAACAAAATGATAAATAATGAGATTGACAAAGGAAGATAAGACAAGCATCTCAATTTTCCAACAAAAAACAACAGTGCAATTATGTTTCAGACACCTAAAAAGTAAACCACAAGCCCACCCTGCTTGGTTGAAGAAGATCTGAACCCCTCAGATCTGGATTTGGATGTTTGCTTTGAAATATCCAACCGCAAGCGAACCACAATGACGCCGCTTGGATCTCCAGAAGCCCTCAGTTGTCACTCGCATAGACTCCCCATCGTCAGATGGACTACAGTCAAGCCATCCCAGACAATGCTCGATTGGGATCCGCTGCTGCGCTCGACCTCCACTCATCTCCTACGGTCCAGACCTCTCAAATTCGCGCTTGACCTCACCTTCCCCCACATTCGTCCCACTCAAACCCTCTGCCCGAGCCGAAACCCTAAGTAATTTCCTCCCAAGGGGGTCGACCTCACGAACCCCTATTACCCAATTCCTTAATTTCATTTCTTTTTTTATTTCAATTATTCTTTTATTATTATCCTTCCAATTTAGAAACTAAATTTATATTTTAGTTAAATAATATTCTGATCATAAATTATAATTATACAAAAAATTCATAAATATATATTAAATTGAAAATAATAATAATTTTTCTTTAAAATAAATAAATAAAAATACATTATTATTATTAATCTCATGATTTTTTTACCTTTACTTCAAAATTTTATTTATTATATATAATTTAGATTATTTTAATTCAAAACTTTATAAAGAAAAATAATAATATATTAATTTTAATATTACCTTTAATTATTTTTATTTATTAAAACAATATATCAGAAAATGTTATTATAAAAGAATATTTAATTTTTAATATTTCATCATATATTAAAAAAATGTGACAATTTGAAAAATAATACAAATTAAAGTAAACAAATTTAATTTTGATTAAATGGAATCATATATTTTTATAAAAGATATTTCATAACATTATTAATTTAAATTATAATTTATTTATTAATTACACAAAATTTCTGAGATGTTACATTTATGAATTAATATTAAAATAAAAACAATTTTATGATTTACAAATAAATATAATTTTATAAAAATATAAATTTCCAAATAAATATAATATTATATTTTATGAATAATTATTAAAATAAATTTAGTTTTACCATTTACGAATAAATATAATGTACAAATATATAATTTTATAAATATAATTTACTAATAAATATAATTTCAAAATATATAAAATTTAGGAATAAATATAATTTTGCAGTTTTTCATTTACGAATAAATACTAAAAATAATTTTATCATTTACGAGTAATTAAAATAAATGTAATTTTATATTATTTTAAATTTCAATAACTATCAAAATTATTTATATAAAATTCTTAAAATATTTATATGCACACTATTTATATGTAAACTTTCAAAATTATTTATAGATTATGTTAAAATTAGAAAAACAATTGTTTGTTGGTGTTATTAATAATTAAAAACATGATAATTTATATAAACAATAATAAAAAACATTAAAATAAATTAAAATATGTTTAGAGACAATATATTAATTTTTTTTAAAAAATGGGCGTGATCTACTTGGTTTCTTCCCAATCACTGCATTTTTTTGGGGGTGCTTTGAATCGTTCTGTTCCTCCCCATTTCTCTGCCTACGATTTATCAGATTTAAATCGTCTCAGGTTCGGCACCTGAACCTGAGCTTCAGGTTGGCCGCTCGATTCCCACCACGTGGTTAAGACATTGGGGGACCGTTCGATTACTTTGGGAAAGTAATAGGGGTGTCCATGGGTCGGGTTGGGTGATCGTACCACGATTCACTGTTTTATTCCACCCTTACACCGTCGTTTTAAACTAGTCTTGTAATGAATATTCCAAATATAATAATAAATTTCACTTTATGTTTGAATCAATCAATTAATGTTAATCAATATTATAATGGGCAATGTTAATTGTTTTTATTATTTCAATGTAGGTGGAGATGATTTGGAGGGCCTTTGATGAAGTGGAAGAAAAATGGGTCAAAATTGCATGGATCCATGGAAATATATCCACTGTTTTACATAGTACACGATATCTGTGCATATAAATGGGATGAAATTTTTTGAACCTGTCCAAAATTTAATATGATACATTTCATATTAAGGAACCCAATCCTGATTCGGCTTCCATGGGGCCCATCCGAACTGATATGTCCATGCCACCGAATATGGACCAAGTCAAATGCGGTGTTCTGTATGTTATCAATATCTTGAGACTTAGTTGTCTAAATGGTGCCAAACATTCAGTGGAGACATTAAAGAGGTAGGGATACAACTTTTATATTTTCTCCAAAGCGATATAAGGCTTTCTGTAGGCCTAAACGCATGGTACAAGTGGATTGATGAAATCTGTGTGTCTAAAACCACCTTCCATTTTTCCTATAAAATGACACCTTGGGCTCCCCATTTGGGAATTAGAACCAGAAGCCACACTCTACCATTTTGGAGACCCAAGGGAGTCCTCTCACGATACAAGAAGTTCTGGAGGACCCTATCCTCATAGAGGGATCAAGGATGAAGAAGGAGATCCACTTGAGCTTCCTCCTCCTCTAGATGTTGGGCTAAACGGTGGGTGTTCGTTGTGAGGGAGCTACACACATGTCAAGGGAGTTACGATGCATACACTAGCTACTGGTTTGAATTAATTTGGGTGTTTAAACATTTCATTCCATGTATCTTATTTTATTTCAGATTTGAATGCTTGATTTGATGCATGTGAGTGTTATGCTCTTAATTTCTAACCAATTGGTGTGAGGTTTTGAGTGTGTGACTTGTGTTGTTCCAATTGGACATCACAAGAATCCTTTTCATACCCACCTTATTGATATTTCAATCTGCTTTGGAAGATCTTATTCCATGCATAAGTACTGGACCTTTAAAATATGATTGTTATGTCAAGGTTTGGTCCTTAAAGCATTGAAATAAAAGCTTAGGAATTAATCGGGATTCCAATTAACTCCAACCAAAGAATTACTCTAAACCTAAGATGAATCTCTATGAACAATGAACTTGATATGTGTGTAGTGAAATCACATCAACCCTTTTATCTCATATTTTTCAAAATCCACTAGGTAACTCAACTTTTAAGCTATTTCAACTAAGTCATTGTTTTAAACTCTTTTCAAAACCACCCCCTCTCTTAGTCATTTTTATTAAAAATACACACTATAAACCTACCAACGCTCCTTGAGATATGGCCTAGGGTCTACCCTAGACTATAAATCAACCTTAAAATCATAATCAATTTGACGTGTCATGACAACGTGGTCAAATTTTGGCACCATTTCTGGGGAGCACTTTGGATTTTTTTGTGCGTGTTTTTTATAAAATCTTTGTAATTTTTGTGAATATTTGTTTGTTTTATCTTCTACCTTTGAATTTATTTTTATGTTATAATTTATTTATTGTGTAGGTTCTATGTATGACGCGTTCTACTCCGAGAGACCTACAAACTTTTGAACCCAAACCGGAGAGGATCCTACATCAACGAAACCGAGACACACAAGACAACACTTTGAAGGAGGAGACATCACATCTTAAAATTATTCTTGATCCTTCTTCTTCTTTTGAAACCAAAGTTAAAACTGAACATAACTTGTATAAAATGGATGAAAATAATAGAACACTAAAATAACTCACCTCACACGATGTTGATATCCGACCCACTTACTTTCAATTACAAGGCGAGGCACCCAATTTTGAACTAAAATCTAGTTTAATTCATTTATTACCAAGATTTCATGGACTGCCTGGAGAAGATCTACATAAGCATTTAAAAGAATTTCATATTGTGTGTTCAACATTAAAACCTGCTAATGTGGATGAATAACAAGTAAAACTTAGGGAATTTCCATTTTCATTAGAATACACGGCTAAAGATTGGTTGTATTATGTTAATTCACCTATTAGAGGTTGGGCGGACATGAAACGACTTTTTCTTGAAAAATACTTCCCAGCCTCTTAAAATGAAACAATAAGAAAAGAAATATATGGGATAAGAAAATCTCAAGGAGAAACCCTTCATGAATATTGGGAACTCTTTAAAAGATTATGTTCAAGTTGTCCACACCACCAAATAAGTGATCAACTTTTAATACAATATTTTTATGAAGATTTAATTCCAATAGATAGTAACATGATTGATGCTGCTATAGGTGGTGCACTAGTGGATAAAACCCCAATCGCTGCAAGGACCCTAATTGATACCATGGCATAGAACACTCAACAATTCAGTTCAAGGTCCAGTGTACCCATTCGAGGTGTCCATGAGGTGAAAAGTACTGAATTTGAGAAGAAGGTGGACACAAAGTTTGAAGAGGTGAGTACCCTTCTACGACAACTTGCTCTTTCCCAAGGGAAATTCCAATATCCTCCTCCCATACATTGTGGTATATGCTCTTCTGATACCCACTATTCTGAAAATTTCCCCCAATTGAGAGAAACTTCTGAGAGTTGTGAGGTAATATTTCTCGGACGCCCCTATAACCAACCCTTTAGGCAAGAACCTTACTATCCATCCAACCCTGGGTGTAAAGACAACCAAGACTATAGGCAAGGGGGTATTCAAACCAACCTCAACAACAATGGAACCAACAAGGTCAGAGTAGTCATCCACCACTACCCAGAAATCCTCAACCACCCCAAAGGCCTTTCTAACAACCCCTCCAAAACCTGAGCCCAGCTTAGAAGATATGATGAAACAAATGGCTGCTAATAATCTCCACTTCCAATAAACCACCCAAGCATCCATACAAGACCTCAAAACCCAATTAGACCAACTAGCTAACTTAGTGGGTAAAATCCAAATCCATGGGTCTAGTAAACTACCATCTCAACCACTTGTCAACCCTAGGGATAAGGGAAATGTTAGTGCCATCACCCTTAGGAGTGGAACTCAACTTAAAATCCAAATAACACCTCCATTAGAGTCATCCCCTCCTAAGGGAACCACCATCCCAACCACTGAAAAAGGTTCAAATGAGATGGAACCTTGTCTTGAGAGAAGTCCTACTAAAGGAAAGAGTGTGTCTATTGATGAGTTACCAAGCCCAAGCATTCCTCTTCCATTTCCCCAAAGAGACACCCAACCAAGGAAACAAAAAAGAAACTGAACTTGATAAAGAAATCTTAGAGACTTTAAAAAAAGTGCAGGTTAAAATTCCATTGATTGATGTCATCAAGCAAATTCTGAGATATGCCAAGTTTTTTGAAGGAGATGTGTACCCACCGAAGGCGACTTAGAGGTGATGAGAAGGTGAGCATGGGGAGGAACTTCTCAGCATTGATACAACCATCACTTCCCACCAAGTGCAACAATCCTGGAACATTCTCGATTCCATGCACCATAGGGGAGTATTCTTTCTCCAATGCTATGCTTGATTTGGGTGCCTCTATTAATGTGATGCCTCACTCTATTTACTCTTCTTTGTAGGTTGGCGAACTAAAGCCCACAGGAATAGTTTTTCAGCTAGAAAATCGGAGTACGGAACACCCTTCTGGTGTGTTAGAGGATGTTCTTGTGAGGGTTCAAAATTTAATATTTCCTGCTGATTTTTATGTGCTAAAAATGGAAGATGATATGATGAATGGACATGCCCCAATTATATTGGGGAGACCTTTCTTGAAAACTTCCAAAGCCATAATTAATGTTCATAATGGTACATTATCTATGGAATTTGGTGGTGTCATAGTCCATTTCAACATCCTTGATGTCATGAAGCACCCCTCAGAAGAACATTCCTCTCTCTCAGTAAATTCAATTGATGTACTCCCTTCCCCTAAAATCACTTCATTTTTTCCCCTGACCCCCTTTCTAAATTTTCCTCTTTGATTGAAATTATTGGAAATGAATCATGTGTTGATTGTTGTAGTGGTCTAGAAAAGTTTCATGCATGTTTATTAATTGATAATTTCTTGAACACAGAGGATCACATGACCATCGATGATACTGCTACGCTTGTAAAAGCTAATTCCTCATCTGAGGATGATACCATTGAGCAGTTAGATGTGATTAGTGACCTATCACTTTCACACACACTCCCATCAATCCAAAATCCACCTGAATTGGAACTAAAGCAACTACCACAAGATTTAAAATATTCATATCTTGAGAATGGAAATAAGTTTCTCGTCATCATTTCTAGTTCACTCCCTCCTGGGCATGAATTGAGACTGCTTGAACTTTTGAGGGAGCATAAACAAGCATTGGGATGGACACTTGCAGACATTCCTGGTATTAGCCCATCAATTTGTACACATCATATTTTATTAACTGATGAGGCTAAACCAGTGAGGCAGGCACAATGTCGACTGAACCCAAACCTCTTAGAAGTAGTTAAAAAGGAAGTAACAAAATTATTGGCTGCTGGAATCATTTACCCCATCTCTGACAGCCAATGGGTTAGTCCCGTTCAAGTAGTTCCTAAAAAAACTGGCCTAACAGTAATTAAAAATGAAAACAATGAATTGGTTCCAACTCGTGTGCAGAATAGTTGGTGTGTCTGTATAGATTATCGTCGACTAAACCAACACACTAGGAAGGACCATTTCCCATTGCCATTCATTGACCAAATGCTAGAGAGGCTAGCGGGGAAGTCCCATTACTGTTTTCTTGATGGATATTCTGGATACTTTCAGATTCATATTGCCCCCGAGGATCAGTAAAAGACAACCTTCACTTGCCCCTTTGGCACATTTGCCTATAGAAGGATGCCATTTGGCATGTGCAATGCTCCAGGTACTTTCCAGCGATGTATGGTTAGTATTTTTTCGGATTACCTGGAGAATTGCATGGAAGTTTTCATGGATGATTTTACTGTTTATAGATCCTCTTTTGATGAATGTTTAAGTAGTCTTGGTTTCATCCTACATCGTTGTATTGAAAAGAAACTTGTATTAAATTATGAGAAATGTCATTTCATGGTGCGACAAGGTATAGTTTTGGGACATGTCATTTCTGGGGCTGGTATCCAAGTATATTAATCGAAAGTGGATGTCATTTCTTCCCTATCATTCCCTAAAAATGTACATGATGTGCGGTCTTTCCTAGGTCATGCTAGATTTTACCGATGTTTCATTCGTGACTTTGGTAAAATTTCACTCCCCCTCTCCCGCTTACTCCAAAAAGAAAAGGAATTTGTTTTTGATAAGGAATGTGAATAAGCTTTTAATAAGTTAAAATGGAGTCTCACATCACCCCCGGTAATCCAACCACCTCAGTGGAATTTACCATTTGATCTCATGTGTGACACCTCTAACTATGAAGTTGGGTCAGTCTTATCACAAAGGGTCGATCGAGCTCCACATGTCATTGCCTATGCCCCACGTACTTTGGAACCTGCCCAAGCAAACTACACCACCACTGAAAAAGAATTTATTTCCATTGTGTTTGCCTTGGATAAATTCAGGTTGTATCTTCTAGGGTCCAAAGTAATCGTTTTCTCAGACCATACAGCCCTCTGGTATCTCCTAAAGAAACCGGAATCCAAACCACGTCTCATTCGTTGGATGCTCCTCCTTCAGGAATTCAATCTAGAAATTAGAGATAAAAAAGGAGCAGAGAATGTGGTGGCAGACCATATCAGTAGGATCCCCCCATCCTCAGACATTGTCTCATCCCCCTGTATTCTCATTAATGACATGTTTCCTGATGAGCAATTGTACAAAGTGCAATATGTTATTCCCTAGTATGCTGAAATTGTAAATTATTTGGTAGCATCTTTCATTCCTACTAATTTCAACAAAAACCAAGCCAGTCGTCTAAAACATGAGTCTTGTTGGTACATTTGGGATGACCCCTACCTTTGGTGCACATGTAGCGATCAGGTCCTTAGGCGTTGTATTCCCGATAGCGAGTTTCAGTATGTCCTTAGATTCTGCCACACTCTTGCTTATGGGGGCCACTTTGGTCCCCAACGGACTGCTCGCAAAGTTCTTGATTTTGGTCTCTTTTGGCCAACACTTTTTCGGGATGCCCATGAATTTTGTAAATCTTGTCCTCATTGTCAAAGAATGGGGAATGTCTCTAAAAGGAATGAAATGCCACAACAACCCTTGCTCTTTCATGACATCTTCTATGTTTGGGGTATTGACTTTATGGGGCCATTTCCAAATTCTTTTGGAAACTTGTACATTATTTTGGTCGTTGATTACGTATCAAAATGGGTAGAGGCACGAGCCATAATGATAGATGATTCCAAAACAGTTGTAGAATTTTTGAGAACTCAGATATTTTGTAGTTTTAGATTACCTAGGTTCATCATTAGTGACCAGGGTTCTCATTTCTGCAACCGAACAATGCAATCACTTTTGCATCGGTATGGGGTCGTTCATCGAGTTTCTACTCCATATCATCCACAGACCAATGGTCAAGATGAGGTGTCAAATAGAGAGGTAAAACAAATTCTTGAAAAAATGGTTCAACCCAATAGGAAATATTGGAGTCTTAGACTTGATGATTCATTATGGGCCTACTGTACTGCTTTCAAAACTTCCATTGGAATGTAACCCTATCATCTTGTGTTTGGAAAGATTTGTCACCTCCCTATTGAGATTGAGCACCGGGCCTACTGGGCCATCAAACAATGCAATTCTAATCATTATGGTGCAGGTGCTCAAAGGAAGTTGCAGATTCAGGAGCTATAGGAAATGAGAAGAGATGCATATGAAAACTCCAGGATTTATAAGGAGAGAACCAAGGCTACCCATGACCGTCTTATCCTTCATCGTCAGTTCCATATTGGGAAGAAGGTCCTCCTTTATAATGTAAGGCTGAAGTTGCATCCAGGTAAGCTTCTTTCCTACTGGTTTGGACCATACATTGTTACTAATGTCTCTCCATTTGGTGTTGTCCAGGTTCAAAATGAAGAAACCAAGCAAACATTCACTGTCAATGGCCAGCGGCTGAAGCACTTCTATGAATCCATTCAGGAGTATCCGATGGAGGAACTCCAAGTTCAAGAAGCAAACTATGAATGACATTCACCAGGTTTTATCCTTCCTTCCCACATTCTCTTTTACTACAGTGAGGACACTACATACTCTAGGTGTGGGGGGTGGATACATTCCTGGGTTAGTTAGGAATTTTCATCATTTTCTCTTTTCTTCTCTTTTTAGCCCTTTTTATGGTATTTTCATTTTTCCACATCAACAATTTCGAAGTTCGATGATTTGGTGACCATAAAGGGGGGAAAGTAAAAATACCATAACGAAGGATAAAAAGAATTTTTGTCTGAATTTAACATCAGGGAGTGATTTTTAGTGAATTAGTTTTCTATCAATGATATAAATAGTCGTATCTATGTGAAACCTTTGAGATGATTGATGCCCTTTGTGTGAGTAGTTTTTTGGAAAACTGTGTCACTAATATCTCAACAAATTATTGCACCAAGCCACAAAGTGTGATTATTTATTACTTAATATAAGGTAAATATATGTTGGGTTAATATTTTTCATCTTTAAATGATATTTCCATACGTTCATTCCTTATCCGATCTGTTTCATTACTGTACCAGATTGACCTATGCATGTGTACCTAATGTCCGACTATTGTACGCCCTCAAAAAAAATTATTGTGTCTTGGGCAGGTCAAAAACCACTCCTCCTCAACCTTTTATCTTGTTATAACTATTGCAATTAGTGTCGTGAGGAGATCAAATAAGGGTTGAGAGATGAGTGTGAGATTTGTTCCAATTGCAACTTCAAAAAAAATATAATAAATGATGGGAGTGATGAAATGTGCAACATATGGGGATATCTAGGTCGGGAGCTTATGGCTTGACTTCTGGGAATGATTAAATGAGTGGGTCTTGAAATATGATTTCAAAGGATGTAGGACATGTTTGGTGACAAAATCATTTAAGCTGAAAAATGTTAAAATAACATATATTTATTGGATAGCAAGTGGAAAGAATAGCATGGAATGGTTTTCACACACACACATGGAGAGTTAGTGTCATGTTTTACTTCTGAATTCCTTTCTCAATTGGGTATCGTGAATCTTTTTGAATTTCTCTATGATATGATTTATGAGACATCTTTTTCTATTTTCACTAGGAAGAACTCCTTGGTGTGGTTCGTGCATTGATCACTTTACTTTAAATAAAATTTCATCAAATTATAAATCTTCAGGATGATGGAAATATATATATATATTCATCATTGTATTTGGATATGTGACTTTGCCCAGGAGTGCAAATTTTTAGGTGTGGGGTGTGATCGTACCACGATTCACTGTTTTATTCCACCCTTACACCACTGTTTTAAACTAGTTTTGTAATGAATGTTCCAAATATAATAATAAATTTCACTTTATGTTTGAATCAATCAATTAATTTTAATCAATATTATAATGGGAAATGTTACTTGTTTTTATTATTTCAATGTAGGTGGAGATGATTTGAAGGGCCTTTGATGGAGTGGAAGAAAAATGGGCCAAAATTGCATGGATCCATGGACATATGTCCACTGTTTTGCATAGTACACGATATCCGTGCATCCAAATGGGCTGAAATTTTGTAGGCCTTTCTAAAATTTAATAGGATACATTTCATATTAAGGAAACCAATCTTGATTCGGCTTTCATAGGACCCATACGAACTGATCTGTCCATGCCACTGAATATGGACCAAGTCAAATGCAGTGTTCCATATTTTATCAATATCTTGATATGTAGTTGTCTAAATGGTCCCAACCTTTCGGTGGAGACAATAAAGAGTTAGGGATACAACTTTTCTATTTTTTCCAAAGCGAGATAAGGCTGTATGAAGGCTGAAACGTGTAGTACAAGTGGATTGATGAAATCTGTGTGCCTAAAACCACCTTCCATTTTTCCTATAAAATGACACCTTGGGCTCCCCATTTGGGAGTTCAAACCAGAAGACACACTATGACATTTTCGAGACCCAAGGGAGTCCTCTCATCATACAAGAAGTTCTAGAGGCCCCTATCCTCATAGAGGGATCAAGGATGAAGAAGGAGATCCACTCGAGCTTCCTCCTCCTCTCGATGTCGGGCTAAACGGTGGGTGTTCGTTGTGAGGGAGCTACACACATGTCAAGGGAGTTCTGATGCATACACCAGCTACTAGTTTGGATTAATTTGGGTTTCTAAACATTTCATTCCATGTATCTTATTTTATATCAGATTTGAATGCTTGATTTGATGCATGTGAGTGTTATGCTCTTAATTTCTAACGGATCGGTGTGAGGTTTTGAGTGTGTGACTTGTGTTGTTCCGATTGGACATCACAAGAATCCTTTTCATACCCACATTATTGAGATTTAAATATTCTTTGGAAGCTCTTATTCCATTCATAAGTACTGGACCTTGACAATACGATTGTTACATCAAGGTTTGGTCCTTAAAGCATTGAAATAAAAGCTTAGGAATTAATCGGGATTCCAATTAACTCCAACCAAAGAATTACTCTAAACCTAAGATGAATCTCTATGAACAATGAACTTGATATGTGTGTAGTGAAATCACATCGACCCTTTTATCTCATATTTTTCAAAATCCACTAGGTCACTCAACTTTAAAGCTATTTCAACTAAGTAATTGTTTTAAACTCTTTTCAAAACCACCCCCTCTCCTAGTCATTTTTATTAAAATTACACACTCTAAACCTACCAACGCTCCTTGAGAGATGACCTAGGGTCTACCATAGAATATAAATCAACCTTAAAATCATAATCAATTTGACTTGTCATGACAACGCGGTTATTGGGTCGGGTTGGAGGTTTTTTTTGGACCCGACCCAAATAAAAGAAGTCGGGTCGGGTCGGGTCGGGTTATGCATTGTTTTAAATTCAAACCCGACCCGACCCAACCCATTTGAGATAGGGTTAGGTTGGGTTGGGTCGATCGGGTTATTGAGAAAAAAATATGCCACTTCGTAGATATCCCTTGCACGACATCTCCCCTACTTGGGTTCGTCATCCTCACCGCCACACTAGGGAACACCCCCTTCCTATGGATGAATCGACCCTAAAAAGAGCGATGGTCGGCAATATCAGTTTGCCTAGTCGAATGAAGGTTAGGTTTTTCAATATAGGGTTTGAGTGATGGGGTGACTTCTCTCTCCCTCCAGCAAGCTTCAACAGGCCCTCACCAAACCAACACAGTTCGACATTATAGGGCTTTGCAGTAATGCAAGATCTTTATTGAAAGTGACTATTCGAACACAACGGCGGTGAGGGTCAATACGCATCTAGCGGGATCCATCCACAGGTGATCGATGCTCGATCAAATGCTCAGAAATGATTTGTTCATCTTATCGGGGTCATCACTTTCACTTTCCATGGATCAAGCAGGGAATCTTCATCACTTTGAGGAGATCGGCTGTTTTTCGGCCTTGTTCATCCCCGAATGGCACGAAAGCGGTGCTGATTCTTCAAAAAATGGCTAACTTCGATGGAGATTCATCGGGGTGGCAGTCACGAGTCTCGTCTTCTCCTTCGGTGGTGGTATCGTGGCATGAAATCGTTATTTGTGGTGGGATATTTCTTCAACAGTGAGTGTACTAGGCATCCTCTCCCTCCGGTGAGTGTCAATGTCTCCTCTTGTGATGTGAGTTCTACTAGTATCTTATTTTTTGACAGTCTTCAGTAGATCTGGCCTTGGGGCCACAATCGCGGCGAAGACGGTGGAGGCGGAGGGGTAGATACTAGATTTAGGTGCGGTGTGGTGGAGGCAGTGTGTTGGATGAAGACGGGCGGTGACAAGGTGAGGTAGAGGGCCTTGAGTCTAGACGGGTGGAGGGCGCGGGAGGGAAGATCGGTGTAGCAGCAGGGGTCATCAGGTTGGTTGGGTCGGGTTGGATAATTTTTTCCCCAACCCGTGACCCGACCCAACCCGATCACGGGTCAACCCGAACTAACCCGGCCCGAGCATATAGTTTTTTGAACCCGACCCAACCCGACCCAACCCAGTCAGGTCGAGTCGGGTTGGACGGGTTGGGTCGGGTCTGGACACCCCTAGAAAGTAAAGAGAAAAGCGAGGGTTATTTAATTCTCGCCTAAACAAAGGTGATATAAATATTTCCGACTGACGATGGATCCGCCACGACTTAGACGTGGCTGAGAAGCTCGTCGAGGGTTTCGACGTCGAGAATCCCGCAGAACTCCCCCTGATTTTTTTCTGGTTGCACCTACATCGACTCAGGTCCACTTGTTAGGGGTGGTTATATCTGTGCGGGTTCTTTATGATTCTAGGGGATGGAAGCCATACCTTGCATTTGCAGGCGCCATTTTCATCTTTCGTTCCCAAGGGGCAGCAATAAACCATGCACGTTTGGGGCTTTCTGAAGGTTCATTCACAGGAGGTGTTCTAACGCAGCAGTTGCAGCACGCATTTTCAGAAACGCTTTCTAAGAGCGTAGTAGTTTGCAGGAGGCATTCCCATCAAGGTTCAGGATTCTTCTAGTTCCTTTCTCTGTTATAAAGAACATTATTAAATCATAGTTCAAATTATACGTTGACATATCTACTACAAAATGTCACTACGAATTGACAATTGAAATTCCAAGTTCAAAATTTCAAAAGATTCGAAGAAGAGAACTGGGATTTTGAATGAGAATTTTCCAACGGGAAATTCTGATGGCAGTTTCCATTGGAAATTTTCCAGTGAGAATTTTCAGTGCGAATTTCAACTGGGAGTTACTACTGTGAATTTGCAACAGCAATTTCCAATGGGAATATCCAATGTGAATTTGCAGTGCGAATTGGCAGTGCGAATTGGAAGTACAAATTTGCAGTGCAAATTTCCAGTGGGAAATAATAGTTTAAATTTGAAACTCTAATTTCCAATGGGAATTTCCACTAGATCCAAAGTAAAAACCATTAAAAAATTATAGACAATTGTGATCTAACACTTTGTGCAGATAAATTGTACATCACAGAATGACAGCAAGGGACCTCAATCTGAATTATCTAGAAGGTATAGAGGCCATAAATTCATTTGATTTAAATGTTGTTCAAAATTTGTCTGAATGCTACATCATGAAGCATAGCAATGAGGACATTAAAAACTCAAAGAGTAGTGTAGAAATTAGCATCAACATAGAGGAATTCCAAAATTCGGAAGAAAGCACCCCATGTGAAAACATTTCTAAAGAAAGCAGTACATGGAGACCAAGTATTGGGATGGATTTTAAATCAGATTTAGATTCTTATTTGTTTTATGTTGCTTATGGAGACATTGTGGGTTTCAGTGTACGGAAACAGTATGTTAACAAACATAAAAAGGACAGAAGTTTGGTAACATCCACATTGTATACATGCAGCAAAGAAGGATGTCGAAGAGCAGACAAACGTGATGTCAATGTCAAAAATCCACGTTCAGAAATAAGGAATAATTGTCCATCACGAATGGGAGTTGTCTACATGTCCAATAACCAATATGAGTGCACACAGTTTGTTGAGGAGCATAATCATCCCTTACATGCTCCCGGGACCATGCATTTCATGAGGTCACAAAGACACATTAGTGATGCACAAGGTGCCAAGTTGGATGTTAGCGACAGAGTTGGTCTAAAGCCTGGTGATTCGTTTTCACTTGCAATAGTTATTGCAGGTGCCTCTGCAAGTCTTGGATATACACGAGTGGACCAACTAAACTATCTACGGTCCAAAGTACAAAGGGAGTTGCAACTATGTGATGTTGATGGTATGTTACAATACCTAGAGAAGCAATCATGAGAGAACATGTCATTTGTATACTCAATGCAACTTGACATGTGTGGTCAAATTAGCAACATTTTTTGGATTGACCCGAGAATGAAGGTTGATTATGAGCATTTTGGAGACGTTTTCATGTTTGACACTACCTTCAACACAAACAAGGAGTCTAGGCCTTTGGGAGTGTTTGTCGGTATAAATAATCATAAGGAGATTGTAATTTTTGGTGCAACATTGTTATATTATGAGACTGTAGACTCATTTAGTTGGTTGTTTAATAGATTTGTTGATTTTCATGGAGGCAAACATCCAAATACAATTTTCACAGATCAAGATCCAGCTATGTCTAAAGCAATTGGTTTGACACTAACTAAAAAAAGACATGGCCTATGCACTTGACACCTAATGCAAAATGGCATGAAACACTTGGCCCATGTAATGAAATATGACTCGACAGTGTTGGAAAAATTGAACAAATGCATGTATGGAACTGCAGAGATTTCAAAATTTAAAACAATGTGGAAAGAAATCCAACTACATTGCAGTGATATGAATTCAACATGGATAGAAGATATGTACAAATTCAAAGAAAAATGGTCTCATTGTTTTATGAAAGTTGCATTGACATTAGGAATTCGAAGCACATAGTTAAGTGAAAGTTTCAATGGTGTATTAAAGGATTATTTGAATCATAAACTTAGTGTCTTGGAATTCTTCCAACAATTTGAGCGTGTGTTGGAGAAGAATCGGTATCGAGAAATGAAATATGAATTTGATGGAAGGGAAAATCTACCACACAATCATTTTCCATATCATCCGATCATGGTTCGAGCAAGTCATTTGTACACTCAAAAGATATTTGATCTTTTTCAGCATGAACACCAACTATGTGGTGCTTGTTTTCCTTAAGTCTTGTAATGAAACTGTTTCCCCAAAATGGTATCTTGTGGCAATGAAAGGTTTGTCAAATGACTATATAGTAGAAGTGTGCCAACAATCACCTGTCAGAATTGGATGTACTTGTTTGAAATTTGAAAGTTATGGTTATTTGTGTTGTCATGCTTTGAAAATATTAGAAAGGTTGGATGTGCAGTCCTTGCCAGAGTTGTATATCTGTAAGAGATGGACAAGACAAGCCCATGACATCCAGTTGGCAGACATCACAATTAATCATACTGAAGAGGATATGGTAGCAAGAAAAGCTCAATGTTACCAACAGTTGGCACAGATGGAAATAAAGCTTGTAAAAGAATCCTGTGACTTTGAAGAAGGATATAGAATTGGAATGTCAAATTTGAACAATTATGCCAGAGAATTGCAGGATACCAAAAAGAATTTACCCTCAAAATCCAGTAAACAAGAGGCTAACAACCAAGGTTGACAATAGTGTAAAACATCATTTAAGAGAAAAGATAAAAGGAAAGGTGGTGACAGGCTGAAAAGTTGTCTAGAGTGGGCAAGAAAACACATCAAAAACCGGTGCAAAATCAAAAATCAAGAGACTACGGAACTGGTATTGCATTGTTATCATTTACTTATGTTATTGAAATAATACATTTAATGTTGTCATGACTAAATATTGTTATAATTCTATTGCAGGTAACAACTAGAGAACCGGAAAATAGTGGTTGTAATGGACAAACTTTCACATATGTCAATGTAAGTATTGTACATTAGGTTACAAAACATTTGATATTGAAACCAACATCACAACACTTTATATAATGTGATATTTAAAACCTTATACAATATAAATGGTTATGTGTAACTCTCAGTGGTGGTTTCATGGTTGGACACTCTATATAGCTCTATAACATATTGATAGTAAATTCTAAACGACTAGAAAAATCAGACCCTCCACATCATAGCCTACTGACCACACAGTATAGTCCTGGGATAAGAACATTTTTGTAGAAAAATCAGACCCTATAGCTCAGAATTTAATTTCCACCATTCCATGGGTAAAACATGCTTGGACCCCTATCTTGGATCCACTATTGTATACACACCATAGTCTGAATCCACCTAGTCAGCCTATGGTGCTTCCAAATATTCTTACTCTTCTATCCCCAATTATTCACCTAGCCAAATTCTCTATAATACTAGCCTAGTGGACCATGTTCCAACCATGAAACCACCATTGAGAGTTACATTGATACCCACATCATAGCACTACATATAATGTGATATTTAAAACCTTATACAACAGTTGTGCTATTATTTTATTATGTTAATGAACTATTTAATTCAATGCTAACATGCATAAATAATGTTATAATAAT
Organism: Viscum album; assembly: GCA_963277665.1. Classification (NCBI taxonomy): domain Eukaryota; kingdom Viridiplantae; phylum Streptophyta; class Magnoliopsida; order Santalales; family Viscaceae; genus Viscum; species Viscum album. Next base: position 1,019,113,108 of record OY728130.1, on the reverse strand, counting down.
GTTTTAGGAAAATGCAACATAACCGTTGAATGTTGGTTACCATGATGATAGTTTCATAAATGTCAATGTAAGTACATATTGTTCTGTATCTTCAAAACCTACAAATTTAAAAACAGTTTATAGCAGTTGATATGTTGTCCTATTTGAAATCTTATGCAACCCTTTTGTTAGTTATCATTTTAGTTGTTAATATATAATTATTGATGCAATTAGGAGCCAATAAGGAGGAATTTTCCACTACTAATGATGCAACATTCAGCAACGGCTGCAAATGGGAATGACAATCTAAATATGAGGACCGATAACTCATTACAAGCATTTTGGGATTCAATTGATACACAGCTTCAACTGCAGATGTCATCAGAATATGAAACTTCTTTTGAAAATCAATTTTTATAATTGAATTTGTTGGTGCAGATAGGGAAATTGTAAAAAGCATCTTGTACACGATCAAACTAGAAATGTCCCCTCCCATTTTACAATGAAACAGTCCAGTGGAAAATTCCAATTCGAATTCTCAGTTGCAATTTGTATGCTTAATAAAATGATGTAAACGAAACTGCAAATTCCCACTAAAATTTTCCAGTGGGAGTTCCCACTGGAAATTCCCAGTTGGAATTTATATACATAACCAGCTTGCATTAAAATAACCAAACCACTGTTAATAGTGGGAAATTGTGAGTCAAAACATAAAACTGGAAGTTAAAGAAGTGACTCCAGATACTATAAAGACATATATTAATTTAACACCCTTCAATGAAAATTCCCTATTAATAATTCTATGCAGAACAAGTTTCCAAGTCATTCAAATAACACAATGTAGAGAAAAAAGACAAATAACAAAGAAACACTTATCTTAAAACTAACTTTTGTTCATCGTGAAAATAAATTAACCATTTCACCCCCAAATCAACAACCACCATCACAAAAAGTCACAACAGTTATGTTTGTTACAGAATAAATATCTGAATTAGTGAATAAAACCCAAATCCCCCACCCACCCAAACTGTCATCCAGCCAAACCGTCACAATAACTGTGAAGAGTTAAGTTTGTACAACAACAACTGAAATATTAATTTCACTCAAAAACTCTTTAGTCACTTCAATCGGCTCTAGAAGCAACCATATACATCTTACTCTCTCCATCAACCACCTAGGTACTCCTTCCAGGATCATTTAAGAAATAATGCACCATAAAAAACCACCTCTCAACAAGTTCTTTATCCGTCAAACTCTTCGCAACTGCAACACCTGTAGCCAAACACTCCATCACATAACAAATAATCACCCCACAATCCAAACTGCAGTCTCCCTGTTGTGGGGTCTTCTCAGTTGCCATCTCCTATTTTCTGTGTTTCACTTCTCCACAGATCAAGTCTTCCAAGAAAGATTTCTGCAAAAAACAAAACTTAGCACACTATCTTGAAATGTATTCTGAATTGTCATGCGCATTCTAGAAGACCTTACCACACTAACTGCGTCTTTTATAAACGGATCACTAGATCTGGTTCCTCTAACTGGTTGTAGTGAATTGTAATATCTAAAAACCTGATTCTTTGAATCCATAACTAACAAGGTCCAATGAAGGTTATCATAGTTTACTGGACAAAATAAAAAATCAGAGTTCTTCATGTTCTCAATTGATACCCACTTAAAAAAGGTCTCCTTTAATTTCTCATTTAACGAATACAGAACTCCCTATAAGCGAATAATAAAAGAGTATAAGAATGTACTCATAGTTTACTTCAAACATGGAATACAAAAAATGAAAATCTGAAAAAATATAAGCTAATAGTTTGTCATAAACAAACAACAATCTTACAGTGAATGTGCTCGGCATAAAGGAAAAACTAATCATTTCTCCAATCCTATCCATACTCCGAAGGCGACATTTTTCTTGAATAATAACGCTATATGCATCAATGACCTGTGTCCAAAAAAAGAACTCAATGAAAACTAAAACACCAAAGCTGATTACAAAAGGTAATAGAAGACATACCATACTAGAAGTGCAGTGCTTGTTTAACAAATCAATGATATTTTTAATATTGATGACATATGAGTTTTCACTTGATTCCCAGAAAACAGCACAGTTTTTATAGAAAGTCATTTCCCTTATCATTAAATAGTCAAAGATGAAAAAATATATAATAAATACAGTAAATAAATTGTAATACCTCTCCCCATCACCATCAAGAAGCATAGAAATGGGCCTTCTATCATGAGACGTCACTATATTATATTGCTTCACCCACTGAGGAAATACTTGCGATAGTTTGGGGGTCAATGGAACCCTCTTCTTGCCTGTAACTTGTGGATATATATAGGGAGATTGACGTTTCGGCTTCCTTTCTCTACTCTTCACACCCCTTACCAATGAGGTATGTATATTAGAGGCAGAACAAGTTGCAGTGGGCTGCACAACACATTTTCCTTCATCCATGTGAAAATTCAACATTCACATCCTCCTTCTGACTGATATCTACATCATCTACTTCCTTCAGCTCATCTACAACAGTTTCCTCTATGATGTCGTCAATAGAAGCAGATGAATTTGGCTTCTTTTCAACTTCAATCTCTGGAATATGAACATTTTTTAACATAGTTTCTTCCCCCTTGCCAATAACTACTTTCATCTCCTCCTTCATATTTAGTCTTTCTCTCAAAACTACAATCTGTTTGTTCTTCAATTTTATTTGTGTCTGTAGTTTTCTAATCTTCTTGTTTAGCTTCACATTCTCCATATACAGTCTGACACTCTCCTCCTTTGAAACATTTTTCAATGATGTTGTCATAGTTAAATGAACTTTTTTCCTTCAATTATCTGCTAAACACGTTCTTCACCCTCACAAGGGCTTGACTGCAACCTAGAGATCTTTCTCGGGGTCCTTTGAGTCTACAATGAATAGTGAAAACAAAAATGCAGATTTCATAAATTAATATTAAAATAAAGGACTGGTCGAAAAATTAAAATAGTAACAATACCTTGGAACTTTCTTGCACAGCAGCAACAATATCTTGCAGACTCCACCGTACGAATAACGGTGCACCCTCTCTATTGAGAAAAACATTCTCAGATTTCTCGTCAAACCAATACTATAAAATTTAACATTATTAAGAAATGTTCTACCAACATAGCAAAAGTAATCATTTAAATAAAATTGAAGACATTACCAGTAAATAAACAACACAGCCAACAACTTTTAAGGGAGTTCTGAAAAAAAAATCACCGATGTGAGAAACTGCTCATGAATAGCAGCAGCCCAAGCATAACTATTCACTTTTGCTACATCTTCAAAATATGTAACAAAATTCCAACCAACATAAGACCCAGAAGTTGGGAAAAATAATGTTGTGCACGCAAATAGAGAAAGCAAAGAAGCCACATCGGAGAAGTCTTGCTCCTCATTAGCTTCAACAGCCTCAAGAATTGCTCTCCATAACACACCTTGGGACAATAGTCGTCCGACATTAGAAAACCTCCTTACCAACAATTCAGAACTATTAGGCCGTATTGTATATGCAACAGAGACAGGTAATTCACCATCCTCAATGCCAAAAATATGCGAAATGTCAGCAACTCTTAAATCCATCAGCTTACCAGCTATCTCAAACATTATTAAATCCACATTAAACCTCTATAGTAAAAATAACATGGAACCATCAGTTTTCTTGAAATCATAAAATGGCATTAAGTTATCAATAAACACTTTAAACAACTGTCAAAACGGAATCCTTTGAAGATATTTAATATGATTGTCATTAATCTTAGGCCTAATGTCATTAAAATTTTTGAACAGCCCAGTCATCGAAGACCGGTAGTGGTTGCTAGCTGATGTAGACAGTTCTTCTGCCATAAAAAAACAATATCCCTTAAAATTAGCATTAAGATAATTGGAATATTAAAATAACGCATAAGAGTTGAAACATAAAACCGCCACTGAAAATTTCAAGTATAGAAATGCGACATGACTTTGAAAGAGTACGTTCAAATAAGTGGACCAATCAAAATTCATGATGATAATGACATAATATATTTTTAGTGCACACTAACACTAGAAATCCCACCACAAATCATAGTTCAAATTATAGTTCCATAAGAGTGAGACTTTTCTGTGGGGCTTTCTAGTGGGGAATTTTCAGTGGGAATTTCCAGTGGAAATTCCGCAAAATTACCACTGAGAATTCCCACTTACTTATTTTAAGAGGTAAGTTCAAGTGAGAATTCAACACCAAAATTGCAACCACTGGAAAATTACAGTGGGGATTTCTAGTGGGGATTTACAATGGGTAGTTACAACAGGAATTTCCAGTGGGGATTTACTGTGGGGATTTGCAGTGGAGATTTCCAAGGCATTTATAGTGGGGCTTTAGAGTGGAACTTTCCAGTGGGACTTTCCGGTGGACATTTCCGGTGGGAACTTCCAGTGGGAATTTCCTGTGAGAATTTCCAGTGGCACCAGTGGAAATTCCCAGTGACAAAATTACCACTGACAATTCCCACTGGCTTCTTTCCAGAGGTAAGGCGGTAGGAAATGCCGGTGGGAATTTCCAGTGGGAATTTTCACAGGAAGTTGCAACTCAGAATTCCCAATGAGAATTTCAACTATAAATTCCCAGTGCGAATTCCCAGTTGAAATATCCACTGTGAATTTCCAACATACAATTACGAATTCCAGCTTTACAATTTCAATAGATTCTATAAATTGATATGTAGTTCCAAATTATAACGGCATAGCAATCCAACTTCCTAGTGAGAATTTACATTGGGAAATCCCAGTGGGAAATCCAATGGGAATTTCTAGTGGAAATTCCCACTGGGAATTATCAGTGTGAAAAAAAAAGTGGGAAGTGGCAATTCCAAGTGCGAATTCCCAGTTGGAATATCCACTGTGAATTTCCAACATACAATTACGAATTCCAGCTTTACAATTTCAATAGATTCTATAAATTGATATGTAGTTCCAAATTATAATGGCATAGAAATCCAACTTCCTAGTGAGAATTTTCATTGGGAAATCCCAGTGGGAAATCCAGTGGGAATTTCAAGTGGGAATTTCTAGTGGGAATTATCAGTGTGAAAAAAATAGTGGGAAGTGGCTTTTCCCAGTGTGAATTCCCAGTTGAAATATCCACTGTGAATTTCCAACATACAATTACGAATTCCAGCTTTACAATTTCAACAGATTCTATAAATTGATATGTAGTTCCAAATTATAATGGCATAGCAATCCAACTTCCTAGTGAGAATTTCCATTGGGAAATCCTAGTGGGAAATCCAGTGGGAAGTGGCATAACAAATTCACACTGTGAATTTCCAGTCAAAATTTCCACTGGCAATTTCAACTGGGAATTCAAGATGAAATCAGTATGAATTATCTCTCTGATATTACAATTGATTCAAATTTAAATTATTTAGTACTACACAAATGTAATTGATTTCCACTAGGAGAATCTATAACCATTCAGAAATCAAATTCCAAACTGGCAGTTCTTAAAATCAATGCAACAAAATCAAATAGTAACTAATAATCAACTATTATAATTCAAAATGGAATTATCTAGTAAGAAATCACAGTAGAACAGATAAAGTGAAACAAATAAATTGGAAATTCCACTCAAATCTTCTATTTTAGCAATTACTGGAAAACAAAAACTTAAACTTTGGAATTTCAACATCACATACTAAAAAAACCAGAATATCACATTTAGACTATTCCAACTCAAAAAAATAAAACCGCATTGAAACAAACAGAAATCCCATCTCCCTATCTTCTTAATATTTACAAAGAAAGAAATACAACATTGTTAAAAAAACAGTCAACAAATAGAAATTGCATAAACAACCTCCCATTTTCCTCAGGATGGTGGTAGAAAACTTCACTTGGCCAAGATATTCAGCGAAGAGTTCACCAAAAAAATTCACCTCTGATTATACCCAGGGTTTCTCCGACGACGAATCGACTAAGCTTCCCTCAAAAGTCGCATAATCTGCGGCTGACCTCACAATAGAACAAGGATGCGCTCAGAACTCCGACCGATGATGGATCCGCTGATGCACCCAATTTGTGTATACATTTCCATATATATAATTGAAGATAAAAACATGTTTTCAAAAAATATCTATTGTTTTATGAACATATTCTTTGATTTTGGTGATTCTGTTTACTTTCAGGAGCTTTCTGGCTAAATACATGAATCAAGGGAAGCCTGTGAAAATTTTGAAACTACACGGTATGTACCTTTATAAACACCGTGTACATCCAGACAGGGACACAGACCGAAGGAGGGAGTACACGCCCATGTCACCAGGCAAAAGATACATGTCGTGTGAAGCGGTGTTACATGTCGTGTAATACTTTCTAGAAGTGGTGATTGCTGAGAAAAGTCCACACGCCCATGTGGCCGTTGAAGGAGACACGTCGTGTTTGAATTTCTACACGCTGTGTCTGCTATTCTAGAAGGGGTTGGCGGCCAAACTTATGATACTACACGCCGTGTACACCCAACAACCAGGTGGTACCGTGTTCAACAGTCAAATACGGCGTGTTACGCCACCTGCCAGCAGAGAAATTGGCACCAAAGAGAATTGACGAAAAGTACACGATGTGTACTTTCTATACACGTCGTGTACTCTATTTTTCTATAAAAAGAGGCCTCGGCCTACAGATTTGGGAGTTCAAAACCTTTGGAGGAGAGAAGAAGCTTTGTTGCTACCATTCCTGAGCCACTGTGGTGCCATAGTTCCACTACTTCACCTTCTGACACCCTACCTCAATGCTTACACGATGAATCCGTCAAGTATCACGTGTGTTGTTTCTCCTCCAATTTCTATGTGTAACTAAACCCCTCGTATTGGGGTTGTGGATAAAGGGATCGTAATTTGTATGTTGTTTTATATAGTTGTGTTTTATCGTTGTAATTCATCTTACTCTTCTTAATCTACTGTTAAATATAACTGAGAATTCTGAGCCGAACCAAGGGAAGAATTCTCAGCGATACAAAAGAAAAAGTAACGGTGAAAACATCCATGACCATTGGAAGGATTTCACTGATTCAAATAATGGACTAGAATTAATAAAGAATTAAGAACACTGACTATCAGACCAAGGAGTCAACTGCTCTAATTCCAAACAAGAGGAACCGGACCAAGGAAATCTTGTAACAAAATGAAATCCAGAATGATTGAATTATTATGAACAACACAACCATTTAAACAATCTGTATAAGACCTACTTAATCACCACAGCCCCGACACGTCTTTTCATCCCGTTTAAAAACTCTTTAAATTTACCCGTTGTTTTCTTTAAAACTATTATTCATTTCTTCAAAGTAAAACAATTTAGTGTCGATCAAAACCCAAAATCAACCCAATCGATTCTAAATTTGGCATACTTCACCTAATTAAGTATTAACTCAATTAAATTCATGCACGCCATAGTTCCCTATGGATCGACCCCGATCTTATGATATACTAAAGTTCTAAGAATGGGTAATTAATTTGGGATGCATATAACTTCAATCAACGACAAGCGAGATAAAATTTTGGAGCCGTTGTCGGGGAACACGTTTGGTTTTAGTGCTAAGATTTTAATTGTGTTAATAATTGATTTAAGTGAAAATAAAAATCAAAAATTATCAAAACTCTCTTTTCTAATCCCATTTAAAATTTTCTCTTTTATTTTTCCCTTTTATGCATGGTTTTCGTTTTTGTGTTGTGCAGAGCTTAAAGTGTATGTTTAGAAGTCTTACACGATCCAGAAGCGTCGAGTCTTCGGAATTAGTTCCGCTTGACCCAGAAATCTAACGAACATTGCTTCATCGTCGGCGTACACGGACAGAAACTCACAACCATCAACCACAACACATGGTGAACAAGGAAAAGGGAGCACTAGCCGTAGATGTTGCGACTGAGCATCAGTACCAGGATCAACAGCCTCCCGCTGCTAGTCTACCGGAGCAACCTCCTGGTGCATTCATGGAATTCCTCCCAAGGGATTATCAACGGCCGCCGCAACAACTCTTCCCACGGCCATACTTCTCCCCTTAGGAGCAGTTCATGCAAGCTCCACCCCTTTAGCAGCAACCTCCAAGACATACCCTTATAGAGTATGGACTTCCATCGATTCATGGAGCTGATACGAGCATTGTCCATCCCCCGGTCCAGGCCCAGCACTTCGAGATCAAGCCTGCTATTATGCAGCTGATCCAGAACACAGTCCAATTTGGAGGCCTGGCCAGCGAGGACCCAAACGCCCATCTCTCCAACTTTCTGGAGATCTGCAACACCTTTCGGTACCATGGCGTGTCCGAGGACGCCATCCGTCTTTTCCTATTACCCTTTTCTCTACGGGACAAGGCGAATGACTGGATCAAGGGGCTGTCACAACGTTCCATCCTCACCTGGGAGGAGCTAGCCCAGGCGTTCCTATCCAAGTACTTTCCACCATCCAAGATGGTGACACTCTGGAATGAGATCCATAACTTCTAGCAGCACGACTCCAAGTCGTTGTACGAGTTCTGGGAACGCTTCAAGGAGATGTTACAAAAATTCCCCCACCACGGACTCCCACTTTGGATGCAAGTCCAGACCTTCTACAGAGGAATTACCACAAATACCAAGTCCGTGGTGGATGCTGCTGCTGGAGATACGGTGATGCGGAAATCCCCCGAAGAACTATTAGAACTACTGGAAGACATGTCAGCCAACAACTTCCAGTGGCACTCCGAGCGGGGGACTCAAAAGCAAGGTATGCACAACATTGATGCCACCACTATGTTAGCTGCTCAGTTGGACGTTGTGTCCAAAAAAATTGATGCATTAAACCTCAAAGGAGCATCTCAAGTTCATGTGGCGAACCATCCAGTATGTGACGACTGTGGTGATAACCACATCATGGGAGAATGCCCGGGTTCGACTAGAGGCCCTTCGATGAGCGAGGTGAGTTATATTGCCCAAAATCGAGGGACAACCAGTACCAGCAGTACCAGAACCCGGCATGGCGAGATCAACAGAACACAGGCTGGGGCCAACAACAGCAGAATCCTCTGCCCTAGCGACCGCCCAGCTACAACCAGCCTCCATACCAGAACCAATAACAAAGGCCGCAACAACCCCTGCAGGGTCCTTATCAGTAACAAGGGTATCAAAACCCTCGTCCACAACAGCCACGACAGCCACCTCCTCCACCGGCTCAACAACCACCTCAGCAGGAGAACACTTCAAGGTTGGAGGATCTGATGACTAAATTCATATCTACTATTGAGACTCGGTTCCAAAATCAGGAAGCTTCGATTCGAGGCTTGGAGAATCAGATTGGCCAGCTGGCAAACCAACTTTCAGGGAGGCAGCCCGGTACACTACCGGGGAACACCGAAAATAACCCAAGGGAAGAGGCCAATGCTATCATGCTCCGGAGTGGAAAAGAGCTCCAACATAACCAATCAGCACAGCAAGGTGCGTCCACACCCACTGTTGATGAAAAAGGTACCAATACCGACCCCTCCTCATCCAAAAGCCTGTATAAGGAGGCTTTGTAGAATAAAGGAAAGGAAGTAATCCAATCATTCAAGCCTGCCTTACCCTTTCCAGAAAGATTGAAGCAGAGGAAGCTGGACCACCAGTTCAGCAAATTCATGGATGTGTTCAAGAAGCTACATATCAACATCCCATTTGCAGAGGCCCTAACTCAGATGCCCACCTATGCCAAATTCATGAAGTAAATCCTCTCGAATAAGAGGAAGATAGAGGATTTGGGCGTTATTGCACTAACAAAGGAGTGCTCCATGGTGGTTCAACATTCCATTCCTCCCAAACTCCAAGATCCAGGTAGTTTCACCATTCCTTGTACTATTGGATCCTGTGAGTTTGGGAAGGCCCTCTGCGACTTAGGGGCCAGCATGAACCTCATGCCCCTCAAAGTTTTCAATAAGTTGGGACTCAACGAGCTCAAGCCTACCCGCGTAGCCCTTCAACTTGCTGATCGATCCATCAAACACCCGAAGGGACTACTGGAGGACGTACTGGTCAAGGTGGGTAGGCTGATCCTTCCTGCTGATTTCATTATCCTCGACATGGGGGATGACTAGGAAGCACCTCTTATACTTGGAAGACCTTTCTTGGAAACTGGGAAGGTACTGGTCGATGTGCACCAAGGGGAGCTTATTTTTCGGGTAGGCAATGGAAGAGTTTCCTACAACGTCCTCAAGGTCGTCAAACATGCTTCCTTGTCAGAGCATGAGGACTGTTATGTAGTGTCCACCATGGTTAATCATTTTAGCAAAAAATGGGATGATCTGGTATGTTCTTTTACTTCAAATAATTTAACTATTCCAGATATTCTATTAGAAGAAGCGCCAGAAGACTTGCAATTCATAGAAGTCCAGGGCAACCACTATTGGCAGCGTGCAGTTGTTCCTGATAGTTTGGAATGAGACAAGGTGTAGCCACTTGTGCCTTCGATTTTAAAGGTGCCTGAACTCGAACTGAAGCCTCTTACATCTTCTCTCAAGTATGGGTATTTAGGGCCCAATCAAACTTTTCCTGTTATACTTAATGCAGAACTATCACAGGAGTAGGAAGATGCACTTCTGCAGGTTCTCAGACAGTGGAAGCATGCTATTGGGTGGACAGTCGTTGATCTGAAGGGAATTAGCCCTACCATTTGCACTCACAAGGTGCTACTTGAAGAAGGTGACAAGCAATCTCGGCAATCACAATGGTGCTTGAATCCTCCCATGAAGGAAGTTTTCAAAAAGGAGGTGATCAAATTATTGGATGCAGGCATCATCTATCCCATCTTGGATAGTCCGTGGGTGAGTCCTCTCCAAGTGGTACCCAAAAAGGGGGGTATCACTATGATTTCAAATGAAAAGAACGAGCTCATCTCTACACGCACTATCACGGGCTGGTGAGTCTGTGTGGATTACCGAAAGCTAAACGATGCCATAAGAAATGATCATTTCCCCTTGCCATTCATGGATCAAATGCTAGAGAGACTAGCAGGGCACAACTTCTATTGTTTCCTCGACGGTTTTTCCAGTTACAACCAAATCTCCATTGCTCCAGAGGATCGGGAAAAGAGCACATTCACTTTCCCCTACGACACATTTTCTTATCAAAGGATGTCTTTCGGCATGTGCAATGCCCCTGCCACCTTCCAGCGTTGTATGCTGGCCATCTTCCACGACATGGTGGAACAAATTCTGAAGGTATTCATGGATGAATTTTTTGTTTACAGAAAAGCATTCACCATTTGTTTACAACACCTAGAACTAGTTTTGGAACGATGTGAGCACACTAACCTAGTCTTGAACTGGGAAAAGTCTCATTTCATGGTGTAAAGTGGCATAGTCATTGGCCACAGAATTTCAACGAAGGGGATAGAGGTGGACCCGGTGAAGATCGAAGTCATTTCACGACTACCTATACCGACTTCCGTTCGCGCCATCCGCAGTTTCCTAGGGCATGCAGGATTTTACAGGCGATTTGTCCGCGACTTCTCCAAAATAGCCCAGCCCCTCACCAATCTTCTAACAAAGGATTCCATATTTGAGTTCGATGAGACATGTGTCAGATCTTTTGAGCATCTAAAGCAGCTCCTGGTGGAAGCTCCAGTTATGATTTCTCCCAACTGGGAGGAACAATTTGAGGTGATGTACGATGCAAGAGACTACGCAGTGGGAGAAGTCTTGGGCTAGCGACTTGACCGGATTTTCCGACCTATCTATTATGCCAGCATAATGCTCAATAAGGCATAGATCAACTACACCACCACAGAAAAGGAGATTCTTGTAGTGGTTTTTGCATTTGATAGGTTTCGTTCTTACTTAGTGTTGTCTAAAGTTATTGTTTATACTGACCATGCAACACTAAAGTACCTACTCAACAAGAAAGACGCGAAGCCCCGATTGATATGTTGGGTACTCCTCCTACAAGAATTCGATCTTGAGATCCGATACAAGAAAGGGAGTGAGAACTTCATTGCTGACCATCTCTCCCGCCTCGAGCTGCCTCATTTGGAGAAGGAAGAAGATCGGGAGATCATGGAGGATTTTCCTGATGAGCACCTCTTTTTGATCAACGAAACACCTCGACCATGGTATGTTGATATCGCTAATTTTCTGGTTACAGGTGTCATTCACCCTGACCTCTCCTTCCAGCAAAGGAAAAGATTTTTCTCTGATGTGAAAAGGTACTTCTGGGAGGATCCTCTGCTATTCTGATCCTGTGCAAATGGAGTGATCCGCCGTTGCATCCCGGAGAATGAATTTCATAGTGTCCTGGAGTTCTGTCACGCCTCACCAGTAGGAGGACATCATGGGTCGGACTGTACCATAGCTAAGATCATGCAGTCTGGATTTTCCTGGCCCACCATGCATAGAGATGCCTGGGCCTTTGTTTCCTATTGCGATCAGTGCTAGAGGACAGGTAATGTGGGACGTAGAGCCGAGATGCCTCAGCACCCCATCCTAGAGGTCGAGATTTTCGACGTATGGGGAATTGATTTCATGGGTCCCTTTCTCCCATCTTTTGGAAACACTTACATCCTGGTCTGCATCGACTACATCTCCAAATGGGTGGAAGCCACTACTACAACTCATGACACAGCCATGGTAGTCATAAATTTCTTAAAGAAAAATATTTTTAGTAGGTTTGGAGTCCCACGAGTACTGATCAGCGATAGAAGGGCCCACTTCGACAACACACTGATGAGAGGGATACTGTCGAAGTATGGAGTAAACCATCAGATGGGGACACCATATCATCCCTAGTCCAGTGGACAGGTAGAGATATCCAATCATGAGCTCAAGCAGATCCTGGAGAAAACAGTGAACACTTAGCGGAAGGACTGGTCCAAGAAGTTAGATGATTCCTTGTGGGCATATCGGACTGCTTTCAAAACACCACTGGGAATGTCCCCGTTCCGCCTCGTCTATGGAAAACCCTGTCATTTACCAGTAGAATTGGAACACAAAGCCTACTGGGCCGTCAAAGCCCTCAATTTTGATCTAAAGGCAGCTGAAGAGAAATGGAAGTTCCAACTGTCGGAACTAGATGAGATTCGATTAGAGGCATACAAGAACGCCAAGTTGTACAAGGAGAAGACAAGAGCCATTCACGACCGGATGATATCACGAAAATCTTTCCAACCCGGTGATTAGTTACTTCTCTTTAATTCTCGTCTTCACTTATTCCCAGGGAATTTAAAGTCATGATGGTCGGGACCATTCCACGTTATCCGCGTATTCCATCATGGAGCGGTAGAAATTTCTGGAGAAGATGGTCAACCATTCAAGGTAAACGGGCAGCGGTTGAAAGATTACCATCCTACATACAACATGGTGGGAACATTGTCCACCATACAGCTCAGGTAAGTAAGGTAAGAAGGTCGAGCCAACGACCTAAAACAAAGGCGCTTCCTAGGAGGCAACCCAGAGGTTACACGTCGTGTCCCACTTATATACACGGCGTGTACTTATCTTTTTACTTTATAATCTTAATAGTATAAATCTCTAGAATAACAAATAAATAACCAGGGATGATACCGGTGTCGATGGCAAAGTCACAAGAGTTTATTCGAGCCGTCCACAGTTCGAATCCTCCTAACCTACCTTCAGCACGAGGTTCCTCCTTTTATTCACACGACGTGTGTGGTATTTTCCATCTATATATATATATATATATATATATATATATATAAATGTGTTTAATAAAACCCATGGTGGGGATGGATCGGTTGGCTAGAATCGTAATCCGGTTTCAAAAGACCCGGGTTCGAATCCAGACAACCGTCCCATTTCCATCATTTTTTCTTTTAATAAAACCACACGACGTGTACTACGATATACACCGTGTGCGCCATGATTTTTCAAATATAAATTAAAACATTTTTAAAAATAATAACTTACATGCGAGTGAAGTTGGCGGATTGGCAAAGTCTCGGCACCAGGTTCAAAAGACCTGGTTTCAAATCGCGCTAATCTCCCCGCTTCACCCCCATCATTTCCTAAATAAAAACCACACGTCGTGCTTTTCTTTCTTTCCGTGTGTATAGGCTGTATAGAATAACTATATATATAAAATAAATATGAATAGCAGAACAACCTTTGCTCCAGTGGTTGATGGCATTCGTTCGGAAAGGCCGATCGCCGGTTCGAATCCCGCCCCAAGCACCGGACCAAAGGTTGTACTACTCTTTTTCTCATTTTAAAATACATGGCATGTATTTCCCGATATACGTCATGTATAGGTTTATGTATAATAAATTTGTAGATATATCTATTTTATTTTAATTATTAATAATAATAATTATATAGTTTACTATAATAATTATATTTATTTATATAATTCTTAATCAAAAAAAAAAATTGGGATACACGGCGTGTACCAAGCATACACGTTGTGTACCTCGGCTATATAAGTTGCGGTCCACCCGGCTTGAGGTCATGTCGCACGACCGCCCCTTTTCTCTCCTTTCTTCTCGTTTCTTCTCCCGAACGCCACCCAAACCCCCTTTGCCAGATCCATCGATTTGGGGCATTTCAAGTTCTGATTCTTCTCACATTGTGATCCTCAGTCCAGGTACGCCGTCCTGTACCCTCTATTTCAAGTTTTTAGAATCGTTTAGGGTGTTTATCGGATCGGCCGACCGTTCGGCTTCCACCTGTACATGGCCACGAAATGAAGAACACACGCTGTGTAATTCTGTACACAACCACACACAAAATATTTTGAAATTTTCATATACACGGTGTGTTTGTTTGGTACACGCCATGTCCTTTATATCTGTAGTCGGCCCGTGTCTCCCCTCTACACGGCCTCTCACCCCATGTTCCTCTACACGGAGTGTGTGTTTGGTATACGTCGTGTCTATTAGATGTTTAGTCGGCCCGTGTCTCACCCTCTACACGGCCATGTTCTTCATGTGCAGTACACGTCATGTCCTATACCTGCACGACGTGTATTGTTTTCTTTGAAATGATAACAACATGGTCGTGTCATTTATATTACACAACCACCTGCACTTTGAGTGACCACAGCGTGTATGTTCGGTACACGTTGTGTACTGTTACATGGTCTATTTCCACCCTCAGCGTGTCTATCCAGAGAACACGGGATACTCTATATTCTGACTACACGCCGTGTACTCTGGAGTACACGCCGTGTACTTATATTTTCCAGTTTTCTCACATTTTCTTTGTTTTATTTTCTTCCTTTTTCTTTTTCTTTTGTTTTGTTTTCTTTTTCTTTCTATTTCAGGATATGGCAGATCATGATCCTTCTCGAGGGAAGCGGCCAACCTCTGCCACCGAGGGCGAGAGGCCCAACTATCGTCGGATCTGACTCCGAACACCTACGCAGCCGGACCCCGACGCTCCGGTCTTTGAGCTCCCTCCATTGGCCATTCTACCGCCACTCACTCCCTCAGATGAGGCTGGGCCTACTTTTGTTACACCAGCTGCCACTTTCCCTGTACTATCATCCTCAGCAGCTGGTCCCTCTTCAAGCACACCTTCCACTGAGTCACCTTCTTCTTCGGCAGATCCACCTCCAGAGCCAGACGTTGCTGCTGCACCGACACCTGGGTCGGGACCTGCAGGTGCTCCCTATCCCTGCACAGTATTCCCGGTCACCGACCTTGCATACGACAGGTTCCGACGCTTCTCTCGTCGGTCGATACCATTGAGTGGCCGGTACCTTGACAGCAGCATTCCGCAGCGGCTCGGTATTTGGGAGGAGTTGGAGGTGCTTCTCAGGCACACCGCACTCCTCGAGATTTTCCAGGTCAGCACTCCTGTGTTCCGTGATTTATTTTTGGAGTTTGCGGCCTCCTTTGAGTTCGATGGAGCGGAGTACCGGGAGACACCAGGCGATGCGGTACCCATAGTCCGATTCCGGCTAGGCGGCCGACGTTTCTCTCTTACCATGACTCAGTTTGGCCGATGGTGCGGCTTCTACCCCCATCCTATCACACCACCCCTTGTTTCTGACTTGACCTGGCCCGAGCGCTCTGACCTTATTTCCATATGGCGGGAGATCGCTTGGCCTGACCACCGGTACTCCCCCACTTCCCAGAAGAGCACTCTTATAGTCGACCATGTCTTTCGCTTCACCCACCAGTGCTTCAGCACCATCCTTTTCCCCCGCCATGAGGATATGGGGGTCATGACTAGCCGTGACATGGAGCTTCTTACCTGTGTCATCTGGCACGACTACCTAGACCTCCCCTATCTTGCGGCCTCCTATTTCTACTCCATGTTTACCGACCGTCAGGGCAACCTGAACGGCGAGTTTTACACCACTCGTCTTGCCCACCACTTGGGGGTATTCGAGCCCTCTTTACCTCATGACTTGTTAGGTTCACCCCGACGGATGGACTTTCTCATGCTCATTCGCATGGGATTGGTCCGGAAGTAAGGGGGTGCCTACATCCTTGCTCGGGCTCGGGCCCCGCCACCTGCTGACCCCCCTGCCCCAGCTGCTGACCCTGCTCCTCCTTCCCCACCCCCTCCAGCTTCTCCACCTCACCCACCTCCTACTGACCCCACTTCTTCTTCTCTTCCTTCTTCTGTCCCATCCCCCATCCCACCTACCCCTGCACCCTCGATCGATCCAACTCTTTCCCTCCGCCTAGCCACGATGGAGTAGAAGTTAGTTCGTATCATCAGCCGCCAGGACACCATTTCACGCCATTTGATTCGTCTGGACGACCGCCAGGACCGGATGGAGCATCTGTTGGTGCATATTGCTAAGCATCTTGGTGTTCCGCTGCCTCAGCCACCAGCCTCTGCCTCCGTTCCTGGCCCTTCTGCTGCTGCTCCACCGCCATCTCCTGCGCAGGTCACAGATTCCGTTCTGATGACCACAGTGAGCTCTACTGCTGCCACTTCTGTCGGGCCAAGGCCTGCTGCTGAGTTTTCGATCTCGATTCTAGCACCTGTGACTCCTACTTCTTCAGCTTCCCTTCCCGATGCAGAGTCAGAGCCTCGCGCTACCACGCCTCTTGCGCCGTCTCTACCGGCCGATTCTGTACTCGATGTGCCGTCCCCTACGGTGACCCCATGATAGTGACATTTTTCTTTATCTTATATATCTCTTTTGTCATTTTCCGTGCTGTGATGTTATGCGTGTTTGTAGTTTTTCTTTTTCTCGACAGTCACAGGTACGGGCATAGAGCGCCTTGGGCATCACTTTTCACGAGGGGAGTATTTTTCCATTTTTATTTTCTTTCTTTTTGGATTTACTTCTTCCACTGCTTCCCCTCGTTTTGTCCCCAATATCACCCCCTTGCCCACCCTTTCCCTTAGTATTGCACTTGGTGGGCCATGTGCCTTATTCAGTGTGAGGGAGCATCTATCTTTTTCACCTTCGTCTTTGCCCTTTAAACTAATCTAGGAGACATCATTATTAGATTCTATATTTGAAAATATAAAGCAATTTTAGTTAATCATTCTTATAAATGCTAGAGTTATCAGTAGAAACTTTTGGAAAGGTTGCATGCTTATTTTAGTTTTTAAGTATTTTAAAATGATTGCTAATGTAGTTTCAATTGCAACTTTTCGTCCTTGATTAAATTACATTGATTAGGCTAATCATTTATATACATGTCATGATCTGATTATCTCTTTATTATTTTCCCAATCCTGAGAGGTATTCTAAACTCTTTTTCGTATTTCTTTTCTAATACCCTCTTTCTTGAGAGATTCTTAGGATATGAATCACTACTAGAATTTTCAAGTTTTTCTTTTCGAAACATGAAGAAATTTTTGAATTACTTTAACATGATTGAGGCGTTGGATTGTTTCAACCCCTTTATCTTGAGACCTACCCTACATTTAATCTTCGTTAATCTCATAGAAGCCATGAACAACCTTTATAGGAAGCCACATTACAAGCCTATTTCCCTTCCTACCCTATTTCTTTTTAAACTCTGCATGATTATTCATTTGAGCTTTAAAGAGGGAGTTGGAAATACATGACATATTTTTTTATGTACAACCATGAAATAAAGTGTGGGGGAGTGGCTCTTGATTATTTGGGGCAGAATGGGTTTCAAACATCTACTCATTGTATTCATAAGAGTTTCCCTTGTGTATGTTGTATTAAAACAAACAAACAACAAGGGGACCTTATGCTTATTTGCCCATGAACCCTACTTGCCTAAGGAAGATGGTGACGATTACAAAAGCATTTGACTGAGCTTGTGAATGATGTATTTTCAGTGAGTTTTACTTTGAATATCATGCAATGTTATTTAAAGGAATTAGCCTTCCTTTTTCAAGCCTCAGAATTTATTTTCACATCTGAACCTACCAACCCTTAGCCACAGAGACATCTGAACCTTATTGATAAAGCCCTCATGATTTTTGTAATTCAATTTTTCTAAAGTAGAGAACAAAATATCTTGCAAACCTATGGATAGAGTGTATATACCTTAGATTGAGCATTACTTTGATTAAAAACATCTTGAGTGTGGAGTGTGATTTTAACTGGTAAGGTAAATCATCAAGTGACATGCTTATTTTTGAAAGGTTGGAAAATGTGTTGAAAGAGGATGAGAGTAGTTAATTGCATTATACATGAGGCATGATTTTAATATCTTATGAATTGAATTTGTTTGTGCCTTTTAGAATTTTTCCTCAGTAACTTTATCAGTTATATGTTTGATTAATTAAATGTCTTCCTTTTAAAGTATAGACTCTCTTAATTAGATGTTGAGATTTTGCTTGAGGGCAAGCAAAAGACTAAGTGTGGGGGAATTTGATGCACCCAATTTGTGTATACATTTCCATATATATAATTGAAGATAAAAACATGTTTTCAACAAATATCTGTTGTTTTGTGAACATATTCTTTGATTTTAGTGATTCCGTTTACTTTCAGGAGCTTTCTGGCTAAATACACGAATCAAGGGAAGCCTGTGAAAATTTTGAAACTACACGGCGTGTACCTTTATACACGCCGTGTACATCCAGGCAGGGACACAGACCGAAGGAGGGAGTACACGCCCATGTCACCAGGCAGAAGATACACGCCGTGTGAAGCGGCGTTACACGTCGTGTACTACTTTCTAGAAGCGGTGATTGCTGAGAAAAGTCCACACGCCCATGTGGCTGTTGAAGGAGACACGTCGTGTTTGAATTTATACACATCGTGTCTGCTATTCTAGAAGGGGTTGGGGGCCAAACTTATGATACTACACGCCGTGTATGGCAGCGCTACACGCCGTGTACACCCAACAACCAGGCGGCGCCGTGTTCAACAGTCAAAGACGACGTGTTAGGCCACCTGCCAGCGGAGAAATTGGCGCCAAAGCGCGTTGATGAAAAGTACACGACGTGTACTTTCTATACACGTCGTGTACTCTATTTTTCTATAAAAAGAGGCCTTGACCTACGAATTTGGGAGTTCGAAACCTTTGGAGGAGAGAAGAAGCTTTGTTGCCACCATTCCCGAGCCACTGTGGTGCCATAGTTCCACTACTCCACCTTCCGACACCCTACCTCAACGCTTACACGATGAATCCGTCAGGTATCACGTGTGTCGTTTCTCCTCCACTTTCTATGTGTAACTAAACCCCTCGTATTGGGGCTGTGGATGAAGAGATCATAATTTGTATGTTGTTTTATATAGTTGTGTTTTATCGTTGTAATTCATCTTACTCTTCTTAATCTACTGTTAAATATAACTGAGAATTCTGAGCAGGACCAAGGGAAGAATTCTTAGCGATACAAAAGAAAAAGTAACGGTGAAAACATCCATGACCATTGGAAGGCTTTCACCGATTCAGATAATGAATTGGACTTAATAAAGAATTAAGAACACTAAATACCGGACCAAGGAGTCAACTGCTCTAATTCCAAACAAGAGGAACCGGACCAAGACAATCTTGTAACAAAATGAAATCCAAAATGATTGAATTATTATGAACAACACAACCATTTAAAAAATCTGCATAAGACCTCCTTAATCACCACAGTCCCGACACGTCTTTTCTTCCCGTTTAAAAACTCTTTAAATTTACCCGTTGTTTTCTTTAAAACTATTATTCATTTCTTCAAAGTAAAACAATTTAGTGTTGATCAAAAGCCAAAATCAACCCAATCGATTCTAAATTCTGCATACTTCACCTAATTAAGTATTAACTCAATTAAATTCACGCACACCATAGTTCTCTGTGGATCGACTCCGATCTTATGCTATACTAAAGTTCTAAGAATGATTAATTAATTTGGGATGCATATAACTTCAATCAACGACAAGCGAGACTATCCGCCACGACTCAGACACGGCTGAGAAGCTCGTCGAGGGTTTCGACGTCGAGAATCCCGTAGAACTCCCCCTTCCCTCCCCCGATTTTTTTCAAAATCGTGAGGTATTCAAAACCTAATTTTAATCCGAAGGTGATTAATTTCCCGAGACACGTGTCACATGGTCAGGTTGGGTACCTGACACGATAAAAATCGCGATTTATCTGCTTCCCAATCACCGCATTTTTTGGGGGTGTTTTGAATCGTTCCGTTCCTCCCCGTTTCTCTGCCTACGATTTATCTCCGTCGAATTTGAAGTCGCCAAACGGGAAATCAATTTCAGTCGTTCGGTTTCACACCATCGGTGTTGATGGAGATGGTCGCGGCAGAGCGGGCGAAACTCAGGCGAGAGATGCTGTGGGAAATTATTTACGAAATCCTCAGTCGAACGTCGTTAGAAGTAGTCTACAAATGCCGTGTTGTTTGCAGAATGGAATATGATGATCCGCGATCCTTACTTCATTCATCTCCACTCACGCAGAACCCCAACCCTATCGGGGGTTTTTGTTCAGTTCATTGGTTGGGAAACAGAACGTCGCTTCATCTCTCCTACACCCTCCCGTAGCAACGAGGTTTTGTCATTGAAGTTTGCCCCTGATTCACGCGACATCCGGGTATTGGCATCCTCCCATCTAGGGCTGCTATACTATTCTGTTGTAAACTTATCTTCTGTGTATGCCCTTGGGATCTGCAAACCCACCACCAAACAATGGCGCTCCATCCCCTTACCCAGCTTTGACATGCTGAAGTATGCCGATTTTGCTGCCTTGCTGATTACTGACACTAGCCCATTGCGATATAAAATCATACATGCCGTGCCGTCAGAGTAAGTCTGTGTGTCTCAGATTAAGTTAATTCTGAAGATGCTAACCTTTTTTTTTTGGCAGTGTCAGGCCCCACAAGGGGAAAGACGTGTGGTCATTCCATGTTTTCGATTCCAATAAATGGGAGTGGAGACATGCAGGGGATATATCACACACGCACATCAATTTGGTCGCAGAACAACCAATGGTTTTGATCAGAGGGACCGCTCACTGGATAAGCAATGGGTTCCGCATCCTGACTTTTGATGGGTACAGTGAGAGCTCTCAGATGAGGGATTTGCCGTGGGCCATGCATCCACACCCATATTCAGAGGCGCATAGGGGGATTGTTGAATATCAAGGGATGTTGGGATTCGTGGGCATAAGTAGGACAGGACCTATAGATGAGGAAGAAGACAACGTCGTGGAGTTGAGGGGAAAATTCTTGATAGAATTATGGGTATTGGAAAATTACGGTCACCATGATGGGTGGGGTGTATGGAAGAAAAGACATGCACTTGTAGTAAATTTCAGCTTGCACGACTTATATGAGCCGCCGGTAACATTGCATGGAAACACCCTCGCTGTTTTGTATCAAGGATTTTTTAGATCCCTCCTGTGTATCGATTTCACAACTGGTCACACAATCAGCTGGGTTCATGGTGGACCTAACCGGTTTCCAACCGCAGTCATGAGTTTTCGTTCTGATTGGGAGCCATGCCATCTTGCAATGCAAACGCATCCGTGTGGGAACAATACAGAGAATTTAAAGGAAGATGGATAAGATGAGATCTAATTTTCCATTCTTTCTTTGTCTCATCATCCATGTCGTCTTGGTTTCTATATTTCCTTGCTATCGACCTTGAATCGAATTTGATTATGACTTATGTTCATTGTCTAAATTATAAATTGTTCTGACTCTTTCTTTCAAGTCAATCATGATTGTTTATATCCAATGTCAGCATTTGTTGGCTTATACGATTGTGTTTTATTTGAATTGTTCATTACTTTATTCACTAGAAATTTGTTTCTTGTTTGGTATTTGAGAAACTCATTGAATTTTGTTATTGTATTTTATGTTTTCAGGTATTCAAAATTGTTTTTTATGCAGTGTGAAAATTTTATATTATATGCTTTCAAAACAATACAATATACACTATTCCTGTGGCCCGCTTCATATTTTTGGAAATTGTTATTTTGGAAATTGTTAAGTGCCAAAACCTATCACAACATGTTCATTGACTTAGAGACAATGTAAATTATGGCCTACATATTCCATTGCCTTTATCAAGGAAAAACTAACATTTATTTTTAGAACTGTCATTTTTTTATTTTCAATACCTCAATTATTAGTTTTCTTTTAGTCTTTGCAGGAACTAAATCAACTTAAAATACCTCTAATTCATTGACATATATGAGTAGAATGGTTGAAAAAAATGGCAATCACTGAAAAGGATGATATGTGCCATAGTTATTTAGACACAATCACCCTAAACATACATGATTATTTCTTATTTATGAGCACATACTTGTGATTCACCTATTGTACATATACAATAAAATTATAAGGTGAGTGTCTATATGATATTCTTAATCGATTATTTGTTATTCACAGTTTACTATACTTATTATTATAATTTCAAAATCTATTTACAACAAACAATCCAAATAATTTTATCCTGTTATAATCAACCACATGAAGAAAATACTGATGGAGTCATCCATAGCTGATTTTTCAAAGGTTGGTGCATTTACTCTACCAACCCGTTGACTTCAACCATGGATGTTGCATTTATGGGATTTATTCTACTGAATGCCATGGGAGAAGTCCAAGATAAGTAGATTGTTGGGTTTAGGTGGGAGTTATGCCAAATTTATACTCCTCCCACAATGGCTATTTCAAGAGGGTCATGAGAGCCTTCCACCATCATTTGTGGGAGAGATTTCTTTGTATACTGAACAGAGGTGGCAAAGTTCCATGTAAAGGGAGGGAGGTGTAGAGAGAGATTTTGTACAGCTTTGTTCTTGAGAAATAAATCCTTAATTTTCATCCCAATTTTATTCCTCCAGACCCATTCTATGTGATCAAAGAATCACAACTAGTGGTATCAAAGCCATTGACGTCAAAATGGCAACGAGCACAGAAGACATTCCAATGGCTGAAAAATTCATAATTTCCAAATTCATTTTTTAAAGAATGATGTTGAATTCTCATGTATAGAAAATTCCAACATCATAAACAACGTCGAAAACAGAGCTAAAATGAACTCTATAATGGTGGTCAATGTTCAGCTCAACTTGAGGTGTTTCAATGACCCCATTCCCGAGAATACGACGCTATTCTGGCACCGATAAAATTTCAGGAAGCTTTCCAGCAATTGTTCCGATGTGCCATGACAATGATATGTCATTGGTCCATCTCAATCATTGATACTCTTTCGATCTTATCTTGATGAATTAGAGTCTGTTTTGGATGATCTTGGAGTCAATTCCACTATTTTCAACTATTCTGAAGACAAATATACTTTTTTTTTTCAAATTCCGCTTAAATGATTTACCAAATTGCAATGGAGGGACCATCCATGGGAGGCATGATAATGTTGATTACTTTGATTTACTCTATTTGGAAGTCTCTAATGGACAATCTCCTTAATGCTAAGGATTTGTTTGATCTCATTGAGAACAACGGTGTCAACCCTGATGCCACTAAGGATGTCGAGTGGAAGAAGCTAGAAAAGAATATGATCCCTCAGATTCACCAATGGATTAATCACAACGTTTATCATGTTGCTTAAGAGACTGGCGAACTCTGGATAAAGTTAGAGAATACGTACCACTCAAAGTCCATTCAAAACAAGATCCTCCTATTAAAGCAATTGATAAGTCATCGATTACAGAGTGCAAAATTTATATGAAAATACACAAGCGAGTTCCAAATCCGAGTAAATCAATTAGTGGATGTAGGTATGTTTCTGACTAATGATGATCAGGCAAACCACATACTATGCACACTTCTCTATAACTGGGATACAATGGTGGTCTCCCCAACTTCTCGGTGTCTAGAGGAAAACTTACCTTAACAATGGTAAGGAATGCACTATTCAAAAAGAAGTCTTGAAAGAAGGATACAAGTTATAACCAAACACAAGCTCTCATCTTAGAGAAACAAGGGAAAAAACAAGGTGGTGGTTGAGGAGCATGAAGTAGAGGACAAAATAAGTGCAAAGGAAGGTCCACAAATGGTAGGAGGGTAACACAAAAATGTTATCAGTATGGCATAGAGGGACACATAAAGAAAAACTATTGAAAGTTGCGACAAGAGAAGGGCTAAGGTAGTAACCAACAAAGAAGAAATGGAGATACACATGTAACAATCACCGGAGAAGTTGCTCTTTGCTCCAGTAACTTTGAATAAGAGACTTGCCTTCACACATCAGGGCAAGACATGATGGAATGGGTGGTCGATATTGTAGTATTGTACCACTTCACTCCGCATCATATGTATTTCCTAAATTATCAAGTTGGTGAATATGGTGCAAACAAGATGGGCAATACCAGTTCGAAGAAGATCGTTAGAATAGGTGATATCCATGTTAAGATAAATGTTGGATATATAATCACCCTGAAGGATATATGAAATTTTCCATGTTCTTGACTCAACCTGTTATCTGGGATAGCCTTTGACCGATAAGGTTATGCAAACATCTTTAGCAATGGCACATCAAAGATGAAAAAAGGTTCCTTCATCATTGCTTGAGGACACATGTGGTATATTGTAGAAAACTCATGTGAAGATACGTATAAATTGCCTCAACATAATGGAGAGAGAGGCATTATGAAATATGTGACATAGGAGGCTCAACCACATGAGTGAAAACAGTTATCAACCATGACAAAGACGAAGTACATTAGTGTTGACAAGGATGTATCACTAGATCCCTGCAATTAGTGATTCTTCATCGAGGATATCAAAGTTATTGGATTCGATACATGCCAATGTATGCAATCCCAAGGAGGTGGATTGACCGGGAGCGAACAAATATTTTCTAACTTTTATTGATGATGCATCTCGAAAGGTGTGGGCATTATTTTTATGAATGATTGACCAAATGATGGATTATATCAAGATGTTCCTCTTCGTAGAGGAGTGTGAAGATAGAAGGAAGGTGAAGTATCATCATTCTCATAATAGAGGAGAGTACACATCTAGGGAGTTTGATGCCAGTTACAGGAGTCAGGGCATCTAACATGCGAGGAAGGTCCCACAAATCCCATACCACAACAGTGTTACAGAAAGGACGAACACAACCATCATGGAGAAGGCCAGGGGCATGTTGAGTTTGGTTAAGCCGCATATGACATTTTGGGGAGAAGTTCGAGCTTCATTTTTCCTCATCAATAGATCACCATCAATCCCTCTGAATTTTGAGATTCCATATAATATACGGTCGATTAAACACCCCTCTTAATCCCATTTAGGAGTATTTAGATTTTTGGCATTTTCCCACGTATCCAAAGAGCTCAGGTAGAAACATTATGAGACATCTATTCTATGAATCTTCATCGACTATGGAGATTTAGAGTTTAGATACAAGATTTTGAACTTGAAGGAGAAGAAGGTGATTAGAAGAAGAGGTGCCATGTTCCATCAAAACCAAATGATTGAGGACATTCAAAATCTCAAAATATCTCATAGAAAAAGTGCCAACAAATCAATTCCTAATCCAACACCTGTACCTGTACTTAACATCGATCATTTAAGTGGATGAAGTGCTAGAAAACACATCAGCAACAAATCATGCGGTAGTAGAGGAGGAGATTGAGCAGCGTAGACTCAATCCTCTCCACCTGAAGCTGAATAACCATCATAGGAGCTTAGTGATGGTGCCCCCGTGATGCCCCCCGTGTCACTGTTGCGTTTCTTTCAATAATATTTTATTTTATTTTGGAGTAATTTAAATTTTTAGAGAGTTTGTTTCGAATTTCAGAATTATGGAATTTTTTCCTCAGTGCACGGTTTGCGCACGGTCACCATACGATTTGGTGAACATTGCATACGATCTTCACGTGGGGTATTTCTTCTACGCACATTTTGGTGAACCGTGTAGGGTTACCTTTACATCGAGGTCATGGTTACCTTTATGTAGGGGCCTTCTTAGTTTATTTTTTCATGCATGGTTTGGTTCGCAAGGGCACCGCATGGTTTAGTTTGGATCGTGTAAGTTTCAGTGGAAACCGTGCAAGACCCTTTGTGCATATGGGTGACGACACACCGATGCTTTCCTCTATTCACACGCACCATCGGTGTTCTTGGGGATGATCACAGGGGCACCACATGGTTTAGTTTGGATCGTGTGAGTTTCAGTGGAAACCGTGCAAGACCCTTTGTGCATATGGGTGACGACACACCGATGCTTTCCTCTATTCACACGCACCATCGGTGTTCTTGGGGATGGTCACGACTGAGCGGCCAAAACTCAAGTGAGAGATGCGGTGGGAAATTATTTTCGAAATCCTCAGTCGAACGTCGTTACAAATAGTCTAAAATGCCTTGTTTGCAGAGAATGTAATATCATGATCGTTTATTAATCTACGCAGAAGCCGAACCCTATCAGGGGTTTTTGCTCAGTACCATGGTTTGGGAATAGGTCGTCACTTCATCTCTCCCACAACCTCTCGTAACAATGAGGTTTTGTCATTAAAGTTTGTCCTCGATTCACGCGACATTCGGGTATTGGCATCCTCTCATCTAGGGCTGCTATACTGCCTCTAACAATTATGTTGAAAACTTATCTTCTATGCATGCCCTTGGGATCTGCAAACCCACCACCAAACCTTTAACACCGCCATCCCAAACCTGTAACACCCGGCCCAAACCAAGAAGTTTGAACCAGAGCACCACATGACCTCATGCGCGCTTCCCTGTATGCAAGAGGCTATCGACTAGTAGTTGTAAGGGTTGGTGTCCTCAGAACCAACTGTTTTGTACTTTGATTACATAAATGTTCACTTATTATATATTGTTCATTGTTCTGCATAACTATAATATAATAATGTCTTGAAATATTTGTTGCATTAATAAGGTCATAGCAGATCCCCGCTATGATGAGAACCTTGAAATGCTATAACAATATTCTTAAATAAAGTTCTGCGGTTGGATGACATACTATGATAGGACACATAGTATACAGACCGTCATGTGCGAGTACTCGTAAGAAGATGAGACTCTCTCTCATGGAGTTCGCACTTGGTAATCTCCAAGATGGGAGATTATGAGAACAGACCCGCCAGTAGTAATTCCGCATGTCTTGGTGTCATCGGATATTGCTATCTACGAGCGTGTGTAATGGTCCTTAGACTGGAAGATTATCATTAACTCATGTCATGACTCGCGCACTTAGATTTACTGACGAAAACCGTCACGCAGACAGTTGGCGGGAAGTAGGGTACGTTGGGTGCGTCACGAGTGACATGTTGTTAATGGATAAGTCGAGGAAGGATTTGTCCCTTCCATTTATGGAAGTTGATATCTCGGCCCTTTGATTGAAATAGAACTGTCGCATTAAATTCCATGGCCATGGTGTAAACGATGAGTTTATTTCAGGTAGTCAAAGAACGACATATCAAGCATATAGGTTTATGACACTGCCATGAAACCTGCTTGATGAGATATTGAGACAAAGGGATTAAATTACACAGTAAGCGTTCGTATGAGGTGATACGTCAATGCGGCGTCAACTTCTTTCTCTTGGGTGCCTTGACCCGTTGCTAGACAGTAATCTTGGACTTTAGGCAAGCCCGCCTAATGCCAACGAGAAAGAGGCCTAGAGGGTCACACACTAAGTGTATCAAAGTATCTCAAGTTGAATAAAGATTATTCTCGTACGTGGTTTAATAATTATTCAAGGAAGCCTAAGTTGTTTTAAATGATGGAGGAAAAATAAAATAAAACAAGTACACGCCGTGTATTATTATTACATGCCGTGTAGTTTTATTTTGGAAAGGAAATGAATAAATGAAAACAAGATATACACGCCGTGTACATTTAATGTACACGCCGTGTAGTTTTCAATGAAAAACAAGTACACGCCGTGTAGTTTTTTTTTCAGTTGGGATTTTGAGGATATAATATTGTTTTAAATGATATTTATTATAATAAGCGTGAGCGCATGTCAAGGAATTATTTATTCGACATGGGGTTTTAAATAAAGAGTCAATGAAATAAATAAAACGCGTAACACGTTTATTTATTGTCATAACTTTATAACCCCACACACCCGATTATAAATATCCTCACAACCCCAACTCTTTTCCGACACACAAGAGAATCGTTGTGCACAACATCTCTGGAGAATTATTTCAAGGCCGAAAGAACCTCTTCCTCCAAGAACGCTCTCAAGACCGAGAGAGATCCTCTTCCATCAGATCAAGACAATCTAAGGCGGACAACGCAAGCAAAGGCTTCTCCACGCTAGCACCCGGAGAATCCTTTGGCGACGTCCAGAGATACGAGGTACACGTGTGGATCACCGCTAGATGGAGTCTACACTTGGCTTCTGCGACGCAACGACGGATCACATCGACAACGTGATTGAGAACATCAACGATGAAAGAACACCCAAAAGGTATTTCTTTATAATTAATTAAATTAATTATAATCAACCTGTAACGATCCTTGTTTATGGTTCCGGGACAAACCATCTTCTTTGTCTTTTTCTGTGATTCGATCCGTGGAGACTGGCGTTTATCGTCGTATTGATCCCGGATTGATCATTGCTAATGACAAAAAGCCAAGTGGGCACATCCACCCACGCGCTTCCGCTGCTCCCGGAACCTTCAATAGTAAGGGTATAAATCCGTCAGTGGAGAGACTATACCCTCAGTATCATGTCATATCACAAATAATAAACAAATAAACAATAGAATAAATAATCAGAGTAACATGATGAAACTAAAATATGGAATAAATGTCATACAATAAAAAAACGAGCTCCCAAGGTGGCAAGCTCAACTAGAGTATGTGTAACAGATAAATAAATAAATAACACTGCGGCATCACCCTAAAGCATGTCCCGATCCCACCTCCAACTCCATGTTCCATAGCTCAACCATCTTCCATGGATTCCTTTCCCTTGCTTGGATCTCTATACATGAAGTCTACATGCGCATCAAGATGCCTGTGTAGGGTGTGAGTAATAAAACCCTGTAGGACACCACCAATGCATCCTTAACTAATGTGCTCATGTAAATAAAGTGCATGCCATAATAATAATAAATTCCCAAGCAACACAACAATACAATATCGAGCACCTGAGTGCTAACTAAGCCACCACGATCCTCGATTGAACCTACTTCGGCTCTATGCTGGAAGGAATGTCATGATATCAGGAGTAATCAAGGACTATCCACGAGCCCCAATCAAACCCACTTCATCGTGATCATATCTCCCTCTCGATATGTTGAGTCCCAACTCCATCTCCCGTTCGTCGATGACTTTTTTGAAGGAAGAATGAACGACAACTAAAGGTGATGACACCCTATTTCACCTAATCCAGTATCGATCCCCTGCCTAGCATTAACCTTGAGTGTTCATCTGTCTGTGCATCATATTTCCCCAAATTAACTTTCTCGATGACGAACACCTGTCATCTAGCGTCTCTGCTAGTCCGGCTAGCTCCCCCTCCGTCAGCTCCTCCTGGTAATTACTCTCAAGCCGATGTCAATTTTGGTCTAGTGACACAGTGCATCCATGTGCGCGTTGATGTGAAAATGTCGGGAGTCGCAACGATAGAAGGAAACGATTCACATAAGAGTAAAAGAGAAAAAACAAAAGAAAGATGAAGAACTTGGACACAGAGATTTATGTGGTTCGGGAAATGATTCCTACGCCCACGGAGAGGTAGAATAACTTCACTATGAAAAATCTGGGAGCACAATTCACAAAGAGTATATCAGAGTTTCTCACTAAGAAACCTTAGCTTGAAAATGGGCTACAAAAGGAGGAAGACGATCCACTGTTCCACCAACCAGACTGGAAGTCCGCATCACTACAGTGAAAAGGTGGCTGAAAGTCCGTGTCACTACAGTGCCGTGACCACCCAAGTCAAAAGTGTTACAGTGGGTGTTGGCTAGAAGTCTAAGGAGCTACAATACCGTTGACTCCAAAGTCTGGCCTGCTACAGTAGTCACGCCAAAGTCCGCATTGCTACAGTGCCCTGTCAGTGTCGGTCGGTCAGTTCTGCTACAGTGTCAGAGATGCTATAGTGCCCCAAAATTTGGGCCGGGGGTTTTCGGCTCCCCAGAGGAGTGTGTTGCCCCCTGCAACCCCCAACGAGTTCACAACGGAGCTCGACCTGCGGAAGTTGTGGCCTGGTGCGTAGTACGGCTCGGATGCATTCAGCCCAAATATCATCCAGAAACAAATCGAGCTACGCCAATCCAACACGCGTTCAACTTCCCTAGGTATATTATTTAATAAATATCTAATACTCCTCAAGTCATTAGTTTGGTTTTTTTTTGTACAGTGAACCTCAAATGTTTTTTCCATGATGCAAGCATTTGTTTTTATTCCCACACACGGATCACTGTATCCAATATTTTTATTTATTTCATTTTGTATGAATACTAAAACTAGATTGTTTTAATTTAAGTTAATTAATTAATTATATAATAATATTAGTATATTAACTGGGTATATAAAATATACACCGTGACTTAAGGTAGACTCTTACGATTCGATCCAATCCTATATGTTATGACCCCCCCCCCCCATTCGGTTCCTAGGGTAGGACCTCAATCCTAAAAACCATGCTCATTAATTATTTCGATCTTATATAAATTTATTTGGAACATATATTCAAACTGCGTTAAATATAATCATGCTTACACATTTTTTTTGAAGTTGAACTATTTAAATTCGAATTATATTAAATATGAAGAGTTTGTCTTGTGCACTCTATGGGAGTGTTCCAAGGTTATTTAATGTTGATTATTATGGATATTAAGTGTTGTATTATATGTTATAACATCTTGTGTTGTATAGCTAGTTCAATGTTCCTTCAATGGTCTGAAGACCTTCATTTTTTATTGATTTTTGATAATCCACCTTTCAAGGGATGAGGTGGAACCCTTACAAGGCCCGTAGGCGTAAGTATTACATGGCCCGTAGGCCTTAGAGGAATTCATTGCCTGTAGGCTTCAAACATTACATATAACCCAGACTAACTACTTGGAATTGCTCCTCCCCAGCATCTTCATTGTGAAATCAACTCTCCACCTTCGGCTAGACATTCCCATGCATGCACAGGCCTGTCCCGATGACAAGTGCCATACCTTCTCATTCTTGCAATCCGTTTAGCTTCTGCTATGGTGTAAGCTTCTTGCTCCTCTTCCTTCTGGAGCTTCTTTGTAGGTTGTCTGGTTTGCATTTGCACTTAAGGTGGCCCGAAGGCCTTTGAGGTGGCCCGAAGGCCTTACTGACCCGAAGACATGGGTGGCCCGAAGACCTTAAAGGACTCGGGGACCAAATCGGTGGTCTGAATGCCCAAACAGAGGAATATTCCCGACCGCTACAGTGCCAAACAGTACCATCTACAGTTACCGCTACAGAACCTGCCACAATACTGCTGCAGTTCCCTCTACAGTACCTGCGATTCCACGTGAACATGTTTTGCATGCACGTTAAATAGAGATACAACTACTTCAAAAAACCATTATCAAAGAAATAGAAAAGTGTGGCTACATTGGAAAATAAGTTTTACGGCGGTTATATATAAAGACACTCTTTATAGAAGAGTTTGATAGATCTAGTTGAAGCACAAAGGTTGAGGATTCTTTGTATTGTGTGAATCATTTGAGAAATTACAACACACTCGGCTGGGCTTCATTCTTTAGCACTCTTATACTGGCGTGATCTATATTGCTTCAACACTCACAAGCTTCATTGTCAAACTAGTTATGTGTTGCTTTATGTCTTTTTATTTGTCTTTTGGGATTAAGAGTGTGTGAGTTATACCATCCCTTCAAAAGGTACACGTGTCTGGGTTGTGAATCCCCTTAATATTCAGTTCAGGGTTGTACCTCTAGGGTAAAAAGGAAGGATTGTTTGGTTTGTTCCTTCATGGGAAAAATTCGGGTTGTACCTCCAGAGGAAAAAGGAAGAACTGTTCAGGTTGTGCCTCTAGGTTGAAAAAGGCAGGTCAATCATGGGTTTAATCCTGCAGGGGTTAAAAAGGATTTGTAATTGGGTTGTGACTCTAGGTGTAAAAAAATTAGTGTAAGAGATTCTATTATTAGTGGGTGTCATTCCTCTTCGTTCTTTTTATTATTTTATTTTCATTGTATTAATCATTTAACTCTAATATAATTTACTTTAATTTTTTTGAAAAGGATATTTCACCCTCATCTTAGCCATTCTGCCATCACCTCTTCTTGGACCAACAGGAATCACATGTTGCTTTGAGAAGGATGAAATGCCACGAGCTTTTATGCTTTGAATCTTCTTTGCATGAAATAACTCTATATATCGAGTTCAATATAACCAAATCATGTTAATAAGGTTGAGGGTATTCTTGAATGGTATTGTGTGATGCACCTTGGAAACCAATTACTGCTCTCGACTGTACTTAAATTGTTTGATCCATTGCTACTAGAGAGAACCTTGCTGCCTCAACCCTCGAATCCATTCTTGTTTATCTGGTTTCTATGGTTCTTACTTTATATTTTCCATGTTATTAATCATGTTTGGGTTATACTTCCCATAAAAGGTAGGAGTCAAGTTATAATATCTCATACAAAATGTAAGTTTTGGGTTGTGTCTTTGGGTGTGCAAAAGGTAGTGTAATTGAGTTGCGGCTCCATGTGAGAAAAAGTTAGTAGTGGATTGTGACTGCATGTTAGAAAAAGTCAGCTTTGGGTTTTGCCTCTAGGGTTTAAAAAGGCAGTTGTATAGGGTTTTGACTCCCTTCAAAAGTCATAGATTCCATTTTTAGTGGGTTTCATTTCTCTGTGTGTTTGAGAGGGGTGAAGAGTAGAGTATGATCATTTATATACGAAGTACTATAAAAATATCTGTGTTCATTTCTTCATACTTCCGGTTCATTTCTTATCTTCTGTAACAATTCATTGAATGTGTTTAAAAATGTCAATTCACCTCCCTCAATCATTCAAACATTCTCACATTAAGAGCTAACATAGAATATTTCTTCTATAAGAGTGATCACTGATGTATGTTCGAACCTCCACACAGGCTATTTGGAAGTTGATCATGCTTCTATTCCTTGATCTCATCCAATAGTCTTCTTTTTCATTGGATCCAACTTCTGCAATACTGTTTATTACTGGATTACTTCTTTGATACTCATAATGATCTTCATCTATCTAGGAGAAATACTGGGTTCTCTTATTTTTCTCACATAGAGTGAACACATTTCTCTTTTCTTCTTCTTTCAATTTATATTCTCATGCACAAGAATATATTTTTTATATTCTGAATATAGAAATATTCATTAAAATCCACACCATGATTCTCCTGCTCATTTCCTCTATATTTCTTTTAACAAACCATGTGGTTGTGTTCCCACGATCTTCAGATATTCTATTTTTCCTCAACCGCCCGTGTTCACTGATTTTCTAGGAATACCTGATAGGAATAATAGAGGGGGAGAGAGAGAGATAACCGTGGATTTCTATTGAATACCAGTATCAGTGTACAAGAATTAACAGAAGATCAGTGGAAGAAGGAAAAATAAAAAAACTAGGAAGGAGAAGAAGATTCTTGGAGGTCACTCCACCAAGTCCAGGTCTAACCCTCTTGGCTGCCTAGTTACACTTCAGTAAATAAATCTGCACCTCCCCACTTCCCTGAGCCACCATGTTTATTGTTCCAACCTAACACAGCCAACAACCCAACAAATTCCTACCCCAAAGACATCACTAACCTTGGTAGTTTATTAATACTCGTAACCTACCCTGAGCACAGTTATGGCAGTACCGCCTCTGCAGCAGCAGCCACACAACAGCTCCCCTGTACCCACGCGCGACCCATGCCTAACAGCTTTGGCCTCACTGGCCTTCAGAGCACATATTCCTATCATTTCCCCAAGCTTTGGCCTCTGCACATATTCCTATTAGGGGTGTCCATGGGTCGGGTTGGGTTGGGTAGGAGGCTTTTTTTGGACCCGACCTAAATAAAAGAAGTCGGGTCGGGTCGGGTTATGCATTGTTTTAAATCCAAACCCGACCCGACCCGACCCGACCCGACCCGTTTGAGATAGGGTCGGGTTGGGTCGGGTCGATCGGGTTATTGAGAAAAAAATCTGCCGCTTCGTAGATATCCCCCGCACGGCATCTCCCCTACTCGGGTTCGTCATCCTCGCCGCCACATTAGGGAACACCCCCTTCCTGTGGATGAATCGACCCTAAACAGAGCGATGGTCGGCGGCGGTGATATCAGTTTGCCTAGTCGAATGAAGGTTAGGTTTTTCAATATAGGGTTTGTGTGATGGGGCGACTTCTCTCTCCCTCCAGCAAGCTTCCACAGGCCCTCACCAAACCAACACAGTTCGACATTATAGGGCTTTGCAGCAATGCAAGATCTTCATCGAACACAACGGCGGTGAGGGTCAATACGCATCTGGTGGGATCCATCCACAGGCGATCGATGCTCGATCAAACGCTCGCAAATGATTGGTTCAGCTTATCGGAGTCATCACTTTCACTTTCCATGGATCAAGCAGGGAATCTTCATCACTTGGAGGAGATCGGCTGTTTTTCGGCCTTCTTCATCCCCGAATGGCACGAAAGCGGTGCTGATTCTTCAAACGCTCGCAAATGATTGGTTCAGCTTATCGGAGTCATCACTTTCACTTTCCATGGATCAAGCAGGGAATCTTCATCACTTGGAGGAGATCGGCTGTTTTTCAGCCTTCTTCATCCCCGAATGGCACGAAAGCGGTGCTGATTCTTCAAAAAATGGCTAACTTCGATGGAGATTCATCGGGGCGGCAGTCGCGAGTCTCGTCTTCTCCTTCGGTGGTGGTATCGTGGCATGACATCGTTATCTGTGGTGGGATATTTCTTCAACAGTGAGTGTACCAGGCATCCTCTCCCTCCGGTGAGTGTCGGTGTCTCCTCTTGTGATGTGAGTTCTACTGGTATCTTATTTTTCGATAGTCTTCAGCAGATCTGGCCTTGGGGCCACAATCGCGGTGAAGACGGTGGAGGCGGAGGGGTAGATACTAGATGTAGGTGCGGTGCGGTGGAGGCAGTGTGTTGGATGAAGACGGGCGGTGACAAGGTGAGGTAGAGGGCCTTGGGTCTAGATGGGTGGAGGGCGCGGGAGGGAAGATCGGCGCAGCAGCAGGGGTCATCGGGTTGGTTGGGTCGGGTTGGATAATTTTTTCCCCAACCCGTGACCTGACCCAACCCGATCACGGGTCAACCTGAACTTACCCGACCCCGAGCATATAGTTTTTTGAACCCGACCCGACCTGGTCGGGTCGAGTCGGGTCGGACGGGTTGGGTCGGGTCTGGACACCCCTAATTCCTATCATTTTCTTTCAGAGCACATATTCCTAACCATCTGGTCCTTAAGGTGACCAAATCGATCTCACCACTTGTGTGTAGAATTCATAGCTTGTTGAGCCCACATCTTTTCCCGCACAGCCGTAGTAACAGATTGCAAAATCACATCCACATTCCACTACCGCACAATGAAAAGCAGAAGTCCAGCACAGTCGGATATTTCAATATAGCTTCTCCCAATGCCTGTTGACAAGATGATTGCTCAGGAACAACCCAGAAAACTACACCTGTGTTCATCTATTCAGAATACAGGTCAAACTACCTTTGATCCTCCAGAAGCGTTCTAATAATTTTCTTAGCACTTTGGTTGTCGAGAAGAAGAGGTAGATATTGCCTGTATGAAAATTTGGGTAGTCTATTTGGATCCGTTGTTCTGAGCTGGCCGGATGGTCCAATGAAAGCACCAAGCCGAGGATAAGAAGAAGAAGATTCTTGGGGGTGGACTCCAGCAAATAGATATAGCAGTACCCCCTTTGTAGTTGCAGCCACACAGCAGCTCCCCTACACCAACACGCGACCCATGCCCATTATCCTTAGCCGCACTGTCCTGCACTTCCATCACATGGTAATAATATTATCATTCCTTTACCATCTCTATAAAAACCGCTTGTAATTAATCCTTCAAAACTGCATGAAGACATGGAAAACTCTTTACAGCATAATAGCCTCTCAATATCAAAATTAGCCTCACCTCATTTATTATTAATAAGCTGTTTCATAGCATAGCCCTTCTCTCCACAGTGCAACTTATTTAACTATCTCAATTTCCATCACTGATTCTTTTTTCTAGAATCATGATTATGATGTTTAATCATGATTTTTAGTCAATGAATATTAGAAAATCATCATCTTGATTAATTTTCTTCAAAATATTTAATTTTGGGATTCTCAGACTTCACAAATTTCTTAAAGTATATGAACCATATAAAATCCCTTGTGTGAGGCAACCCATTTGCCAACTTTTTGCATCTATAATGCTAAAAGGACGCTTACAAAGTCAAAATGAATCTAATGAAAAATTACTTAACTTATTTTTCTGCACCTGGGTGAGCCTTATAAAGCTTGAGTAATTAAAGGATGTTCTACTCAATATTTTTCAATATATATTAACAAAAAATACAGCATCATTCTCGAGTGGGTTCAATGACTACTTGAGAATATATTATAGGTCACATGTAGGGAAATTGATTCATGAAAATTGTTCATCATATTCTATTTATAATATATTCATTTAGTCATGAGCATTCTATGATATTTTTAGTGTAACATCTCATTTCATTGGAATTGGTAAAATTTTCTTAATTCAACCAAATGGTAAACATTATTCATCAATAATGTTTTGGGAATATAATGAATGTATGATTCTATACAATAATTTGATTTGTTGATTTAACAACATATCTTTTTAGTTCATTTTTCTCAAAATAAACGTTGTGTTAAATTAGATTGTTTCACATGCAACACTAAACCAAAACAAACCGCAACACTTTTTATTATGATAAATATAACTATTATAAAATTGTCGTTGAATTGGAGGGTATAAGAAGAGGTAACATAATTATGAAATATATGTAAAAATAAAAACAAAGGTCACTTTTTATACCAATACACTAATGAAATTCAATTGGTGTAGCTAAATAACTAATAAGATCGTTTTATGCTTAAAAATATATTTTTCTAAAATTTGGTATTTGTATGATTTATTTTAAAAATAAATATATTAAGATTAATGAAGGATAATTATATTGTTGTTCTGAATAATACAATAACACTAATTTAACTAGTGATTAATGAGAAATAAGAATAAGAACAATAAATATTTGAAAGTCATTTTCCTATAAAAACACGTTTCCATTATATTTTATGATTTTAATTAAAAGTTAAATTCCTAAATTTTAGAATTTGAACTTGTAAAAATGAACATTTTTGAATTCAGTATAACAATATTACCTTAGGATGGATTTTTTAGTATTTTTCTAAAAATGTTGATTCTTAGGTATAGTACAAAATATCGTGACTTTTATGACATCATTAGGATATAAGAATGACTTAAAATTTTTACAAAACCCTTTTAAAGACCAAATTTGACACTTCATTTCATTGAAACATCTTATTTTGAGCTTTATTTATTTAGTTATTTATTTGGGGAGTTTTCAGAAGTTGGAGTTTGAGAACCTCAATTTTTAGGGAAACAAACCCTAGTACACTGGTAGCACACAGTTAGAGGAAACTATGCGGCCAACCGTGCTAGTGGGATATTTAAGGAACAATGAGTTTTCGCATGGCTTGGGAATGATTTGTCTAATTGTGTGGTGGTTTCCAGAAACTAGGTGTTTTTTTGGAGACAATGGTTCATGCACGGTTGACACACAATTTTTCTGACCTTGCGCCCAAATCATGCGGTTTTTCCAGGTCATTAAAAAGTTTGCTTTTTTTTTTTTACGATTTTTCATATATGAACATTTAAGGATTTCTCCCTAATTTCACCCCCACTTGTGTGTAACTTATCCCCCTATGCCTTCGAGCTCTCCTCCCTTGGAGTTTGGTGGATTTCTTGCTTCATTCGATGATTTCCTTAGTATTCTTGGATTTCTCTTGATTTCATATTTCTCCCCTTTGTTCATCCTTGTTCTTCCATTTTCATATAGTATGGAAACCCAAGTTTTTGATTTTTCCAAACCAAGGTTTGTTGATGGGGGTTTTATGTTGTTTACTTGTGGCTTAGGTGTGTGATGACCTCTTAAATCTTGTGGTTGCCATCAAAGGCGACAAGTTTTTGTTTGGTATTGATGTAGGT
Organism: Viscum album; assembly: GCA_963277665.1. Lineage (NCBI taxonomy): Eukaryota > Viridiplantae > Streptophyta > Magnoliopsida > Santalales > Viscaceae > Viscum > Viscum album. Next base: position 1,019,074,612 of record OY728130.1, on the reverse strand, counting down.
GTCTCTATTTAAGGGCATTTTTCCATGGATCCTCATTGATTCTTGATTTCCCCTGGGTTTTGTTTATTAAATTGCCCATAATTTGATATATTATTGATGGTTTGTCCATGTATGTTGTCATTCTTGGGTTGCCAATATGACAGATTGAAGTGGCTTTTCAAAGGGAGTTGTCTTTGATGCACTCCATGTGTTTGTTAAAATGGATCAAAGATGTTTTTTGCTTTCAAATACGCTTTTGAAAGGGGTTTTAAATGGTTCTTGCATTCTGTTAAATGCTCGACTTGTTATGGGAATTAAAGGTTTGTGAAATTGGCTTTTAAATGACTTATGTGATTAGCACTTGTTGTTTATATGTTTGGCATTGAGTATCACATGAGAGGCCGTGGGTGTGTGTGTCATTGGCTAAGGCGGATGGAGCTCAGGCCTAGGATGTAACTAGCCAAGGAACGTTGTCCATGTGGACCAAGTGAGCCCATTGAGGGAACGTTCTCCATGGAGCCAAGAGAGCCCATGAGAGCAGTGTTATCCATGTGGACCGAGGGAGCCCATGGAAAGGATGTTTCCTAATGGATTGGGTGAGCAGTTGGAAGGTTGGTCCCGAGGAAGACCGAGGGGGATTCCCAAACTTGTTGTATTCTCTTAGAAAATTGTGAACCTAAGGTCATTCTAAGTCACACTAGAGCCCATTGTTAGAGCCCATGATGCGTATTTTCTAGTGCTCAGTTGGTTTTCACATGCTTTATGTTTGATGCTAGTGCCTTATTTGTTTTTAAAAGATAGTTTGTTTGGGAAAAGCCAAAGGGACTTCTAAAGCATTTTTTTCAAGTTCACATGCTTTTACAAAGTGATCTTGGTTTAGAAAATATATTTTCAAACTACACTTAATGGTTTTCATGTAGATTCATGGTGATATCCTACTAGGCTTTGTGCCTTATAACGGTCCATGTTTTTCCAGTTCATTACTTTGCCAGTTTTGGTTGTTCGAGGTGTTTAGAGGAGGCTCAGAGGAAGTTTGGAGGAGTTCGGGTGTTGAGAGCTGGGAGTAGGGGGCTTTCACGATGTGAAAGTGTGTTTCACGCTGTGTAAAACAATTATAAGACATGAAAGTTGGTTTCATGTCATATCGGGGTTAGAAAAATAAAATAAAAGGAAGAGACGACGCATTTTTTGGTGGAAACCGGACCCTGGGTATTTCACGAAGTGGAAGGGGATTACACACCAGTGCAATTTTAAAATTCTTTTTCAGTTGAACTTTCATTCATTCAGCCGTTCTCTCTTCTCCTTCTCATTTTGGGCAAACCCTTGGCACCCCGAGGTGTTCTTTGAGCCCTTCTTGCTCCCTCTTCAACTCGTTGATCCCGATGGATGTTCATTGGCGATCTGTGGTTGATGCGTGATGAGTTATCTTCTCCTTCTCACCCCTTTTCTTCCATTATTAACCTGGGGATCCACTGCGATGGTGTTTCTTTGGTTTAGGGTGTGTGTTGGGCTGCGTTTGATGGTCTTGGGATGCAGTGTAGGTTGATCTGTGGTTCCTCATGGTGTGATTGTGGTTTGCGGGCGTTCTTCTTCACCCTGCGGTGCACAACGAGTTGGAAAACTTCTTTGAGGTAGGATTTTCCTCGTTTTTCCTTATTTGTCTATCATGCGGAGGGGTTGCTCTTGTTTGCCTATGGATCATGGTTGTGCCAGCTTAATGAAAGATAAAGAATTGGTTAATTGAATTGAAAGGGGTAAATGAGGTTTGATTTACATGCTTTTACGACTTTTTTGTTATTGTGATGTGGTGGATTGTACGAGCTAAACACCCCGTTAAAAATTGTGGCCGTTGGTGGTTTTGTTCGCGCTGTTTGACATGAGTTGTGGAACCCTTGTTTGGTTGTGACTGTAGTGATTGTTGTGGTATCACCTTAAATGGAAATTTGCTAATTACTTATACTTGGCTAATGAAATGGTTGCCTCAAGATTTTGGTTTGTGTGACTACACCCCTAAAATAAAGTGGAATATGATAAAAAGACCCTTTGTAAATATGTAAAATGATCTTGATGTGTTTTGATGTTTGGCCGTGCTTGTGGGACGACGATTTGTGTTTTGCAATGAGGTGTGGGGTGATAGGTAGTTATCTGGCCTTGCTTTTGGGGCGGCGAGGGGGTGGTTTGTTGGGTTGTGCTTTTGGGGCGGCAAGGACGTGGTTTGTTGGGTTGTGCTTTTAGGGTGGCTAGTTGGCGGTTTGTTGGCCATGCTTTTTGGGCGGTGAGGTGGTGGTTGCTTCGTGCTAGATGCCCGAGTAGTGCTGGAATAAATAAATGAGTAATTGCTTAATAAAGTTTGAAATGACATGAGTTGGTTTGGTTAATGAAATGAAAATGGTTAGTGGATAATTAGATGATGGGTTATGTGATTAAATGTGGTTGATGCTAAATAATGAAATGAATGAGTGTTAAACAAAGAGGAAATGTGAAGTCACTTTAGTTTATTAGGGCTCTTCACCTTCTGAAATGACTATTGCAGATGTTAATAAATGCATTTAGAGGTGACAACAAAAGTGATAATGTGGTGAGTTGGTTGGTTGTATGTGAGCCCATAGGTTGGGTTTGAGTGTTTGATACTATATATATGTGTTTTATATTCTTGTGATTTCTATACGCACCCCGCCCATGTTGAGAACTACGTGCCGAACACCCACATAGTCATGCAGGGGTGTTTTTCCCAACATTCGGTGGGGTGTACATATGGCTGGGTACCCGCTCTTTTTCGCTCTCTCTTCCAGGTGAGGTAGGTATGGCACAAGCTCTGATGGTTAGAGGTCTGTTAGTGCTTTAGATGGTGTTTGTGATGGCCCGGGTGTCTTCGGGTGAGATGTGATAACCCAAGTGTTTGTGGGTGAGGTGTTATGTGTCCCAAGTGTCTTCAGGATGAGGTGTGACGGTCCAGGTGTTTTCAGGCGAGACGTGACTATACTTGTGGGGCAGTAGCCCAGGTGTTTTTGGGCAAGATGTGTGTGGTCGTGCTTGTGGGGGCGGCGAGCACTGGTGTTTGCGGGCGAGGTGTGTTGTGACCATGCTTGTGGGGCGGTGTAGTATACAGAAGAGATGAGAGCACCGGGACATACAATGTTGGGTGTGAGAGCGGCATACCAGTGGGAAAGCAGTGCGAGGCACCCTTATCGATGTGATCATGTTATATTATATTACTTGACTTGTATTATTTGGTGAGCGTGCCTTGGTGAGGTTGGGTTTGGTTAGTATGCATGCTTAGGTGTTTTTTGGTTCTGTTGTTTTCTCACAGGTGCATTAGTATGCTTCTTTCACATGTGCACGAGAGACTTTGGTTTTCCTATCGAGTATACCTGTATGCTCACCCTACGTATGTAAAACTGTTTTTTGGTTTCTAGGAGGATTACGTGGAACATGCTGGGCATTACTAACTTGAATCCTTGATAGTTGTTGTGTCACTGCTTTAGCTTTACTTTTGGGTATTTACTTTGAAAACTTTTAATTGTATCAGTTCTATTTATACTCACTTATGGGAGGTTTGAGTTTCTTTTTTGTATTATGTCTTGGAGTTGTTGTGGATGATTCATTCTATCTTCCGATCTTGTTTTCTTATAAAGGGTAATGTCTCCCATATTGTGAGATTTGTACACCATTGGTGCTAGTCGCCAACATGGGGCCTACTGGAGGTGGGACTCGGGGGTATTATCTCTCTCCCCTCATTGTTGTATCTTTGGAGGGAGGGGGTCATGACATGTCACACCCTACATATGTTTCTGGGTATATGCAGACCTTGTTTTTCATGACATGGGTAAAGGCAAGGGCACCGTACAGTTTAGTGGCCCTTATTGATTTCCAATGTTTGTGGTCATTTTGGGATGGTGGATACATGGCTTCATGGAGTTTAGCCCTCATAAAGTAGTTTTGGGATTTTGGTTGTTGGGGTGTTATGTATTGTTTGTTTTGGTCTGATTCCCTGATTTGAGTTGTGAGTATGGATATCATATGTATATGTCTTGTTTATGATCAATGATGTGATGATGTTGTGATATCCATTTTTTTAATCTTGGTTGTGTTTCCAAAATGGTTATATGTGATGCTCCAATGCCTGTCTCCAACCTGTGGTAATCGGGAACACACTTTAGGTCGTGTGGCATATTGACTTGGGTGATGGGTCGGGTCAAATCGAGCTAGTTCTCTACACTTAATATGTATTTTATATGCAACATTATACATTTAAAAATATTTATTTTAATTTATAAACCTATATTTAACATTTTAGAACATAAGTTATATTTTCCTCTAAAACTATTTTAATGTGTTATATATTTTTTACTTAAGAATTATTTTTTATAATTTTTAAAAGTTATATGAAATAAAATAGACTTCATATTTGGAATGAGAAAGTCCAAATTATGTATTAAGGCCCATTTTGTTTTTAGGGAAAAAATAGTTACCAAGGTAAAAACAAAAATGATAAACAGGTTAAACCAGATGGGTAAACAACCTAAAACATGTTATATATATATATGAGTGGATGGGGCATTGATTGACCAATAATAATCACCTCTCCCTTATTATTTGCATATGGAGACATTTTCCTTTGAATATAACATGCCATTATTAGAAAGTTATGGGTATTTACAAAAAAGTCACCCCTTTCACTTATAAAAGGAGCTCACATGCAGCCCACTTCTCCTCACACCACAATCCTTTTGGTTTGACCAAATCTACCCAAACTCTCTTCCCAACACTCTTATACATGAACTAGAAGTCTTTCTCTCATCAAAATACCACTCTTCAAAGGCTAAATTATTTTGAAAAAATGGATTAATATTAATCACTACTTTTTCATTTCTCTTCCTTTATTCTTCTACCTTATCCAATCCTATTCCACTAACGATAACATAATTACTTCAGTATTGTATGTATAATGAGATGTTATTATGTTAATAGAATAATAATTTTCTACCTTTCCCAACAATTCAAAAAGTGAAATGGTGTTCATGCTTACATGCAGACTGCCATATCTAGGAATGATGTGTTTTATTTTTCAGCACCGCTTTACATGGATGGTTCAAAGGGGTTGTTTAATGAATGAATATTATATTTACAACATTAATATGTTTCTAAAATGATAAATCAACTTTCTACTTTACGGAAAACAAAAATGTCATCTCTGTGCACATACATACCACCACCTCCATAGAACGATGTTTTTCATTTCTAATTACCACTGTACTTGAATTATTCTGATAAATTATATAACAATTTAAAATTTTTTCTATAATAAGAAAAAGGTTTTGTAAAGTTTATATTAACATTTAACTTGTTATTAATGTACCAACTCTTCCGGTTCCCACTAAACCTTAAAGTTGCTTATAGAAAATACAAAAATAAAGATTGGATGACAATGTACCAACTCTTCCTCTGTTAAAATTACCAAAACAAGTTTTTCACCAATTATATCTTTATAAATCATCACTAAAACTCTCATGGAATTAAATTAAATATTTATAAATCATTATAAATCTTAAATCCTAGTACTTTTAATAATCTATGAATGATGAACATTGTATAAAAAAACAGGGATCGATATCAACATCTTAATGCTTGTGCAAAACACTCAAAAATCATTAACACTTGATGATGAAAATAAACTATAACTAACCATTAAATGTATAATAAAGGATTATAATTGAAGTGCATAAAAGGTAATATAAATGGATAAGGTTCTTAAATAGGTTATCACGAGGGTTATATTTATTATACAGGAAGTTAAAGAACTTTCATGAAAGCTGAGAACAAAGTAAAGGGATTTGGGTAACTCAAATTTATTTCTTTGATTTATAAGGTTTCTTCTTGAACTTAATTTATCTAAGTTCTCTATATTATTACATTTCCCATTTTATATGATATTTTATCTAGGGAAATTGATATTTTAATTCAAATCTTCTTTCCTTGTTGATCTTTTTTAAAAGCCATAACATTGATAAAAATTATTTTCAACTTCTTTAATAACGATTTATTTTCCATATTCATGTTCTCTATTCCCGATAATGTTCTTATTTGGGAACCCAATTATGTATTATAACATATGGCCTTCATTTTTCTATTTTCCTCTTTCCAAAAGGATTATTTATTATCTTTATTATGATGGGGGTGTTAATAAAATTATTTTAAAATATTAAGAATATTTTTCTTTTCACAATAATAAATTTTATCTCTCACTCCACATTTCCTTTAGAAAACCTTTATATTTTTTTAAATGATGATTTATTGATATTTCTTTAAAATTAATGTTTTGAGAAAGTATTCATTCCAACTTCCCAAAAGTGATCATTTTGAAAATGATTAGTAACTTCGTATCATTACAATAGTGTGAAGGAATGTTTTATAAAGTCTCTTTTATGTTCATTCTAAAAGATCTATAAAAAATGAAGTCATATATTATAAATAACCCACTAATCACCTTTATGAAATACTTCTTTTGGGTGATTGAAATTTTTGAATCGACCGATCTACTCTCGATATCACTTTATGCGATAACATTTGGAAATGATATAAAACACATTTTATTTCCATGGGTTTTCATGAAATGATGAATGATTGATATCCTGTGGCACATATATGTATGGATGATTGAAACATAGGGTCTAGTATCACCCTAAAATGAATTGTTTAAGGTTTTACATCTCATTAGATAACAATGTTATGTGTGAATATTATTTATATATTCACAACATGATGTTTGGACATTATTGTTATATTCAAAACATAATGTGTGGACATTATTGTTATGTTCAAAACATGATGCGGGGACATTGTCATTATGTTCGAAACATTTTTTTGGAATGAGGAAAATATGGCCTTGTTCACAAGGTTATGATTTCCTAATATTAATTTTGTACTATGTATTTATGATAAATTTTTTTATATTATATGTTTTTGATATTCTATGTGGCTCATGTTTACGGTCTCATGTTCCTGAACTCTTATTCCATATCATATGTTTGATCACTAGAGATTGCATGGACAACTCTTATTGGTTCATATCCCTTTTCAATCAGATATTTATCCCTTCATCATGTTTTCTCAAGCTTATGATCCCTTAATGAAATATGGATATATTTTTCCCTTACTGAGTTTTTGAACTCACCCTTTAGTCTAGAAGGTGGTTTAGTGTGCTGTGATATATGGAGAAATGTTCATAGTATTATAAAATATGTTGTTTATAAAGCTAATATACAATGACAATAAACCTTCGATTCTTGGTATAGTGACATTAATGATGAGATTTAATGTTTTAAATTATAAAAAAGATGCAAAATATATGAAAGATTAGTTTGGGTCACCTCACCTGATATGCTAGAATATATTTGATCACTAAGAATATTTGGAGCAATATATCTGTATAATGGAGATTAATATGAGTTGTGTTGGGTCGGAGAGTGATGACAAGAGGGGGGGTGAATTGCCTTTTTAAAAAAGTTTAACAAATTAAAACAATTATCAATGCAGTGGAAATAAAAGAGGCAAGACACAAAATTGATAACGGAGTTCGGCCTAAATCCCAAGCCTACGTCTCCGCTCCCAACAAGAACCGTTGAGAGATTTATACGTCAGCTTGCTTTTTAATGGTTGTAGCAAGAAACCCACTAGACTTTAAGGCAGCCTAGAAACCTATTACAGCTTGCTTTTTATTGGTTGTAGCAAGAAACCCACTAGCCTTCTTACAGGTGAAGGCTAGCTCACCTATGACTCAAGCCTTTTACAGGGAAGGCTTGACTAACCTCTTCACACCTTGAAGGTGGTGTGAAAACCCAAACAAAGGGAGGATGAGAGAAAGAAGGGTTTGTATGCACAAACTCAAAATAATGCTCAAAATGATAAAATAATAAAAACCGTAAATAGGAGAAGTCTTGGGCGCCAATGGATTGATTGGTGATGATGAAGAGCGCTCCCAAGCTTCTATGGTGGTGCTCCTTGGTTGTGGAAGTGAGTTGGAGCAGGTGGGGATCCTTGAAGGAATGCGCCGGGTCGAAGAGTGATGACAAGAGGGGGGGTGAATTGCCTTTTTAAAAAAGTTTAACAAATTAAAACAATTATCAATGCAGCGGAAATAAAAGAGGCAAGACACAAATTTGATAACGGAGTTCGGCCTAAATCCCAAGCCTACGTCTCCGCTCCCAACAAGAACCATTGAGAGATTTATACGTCAGCTTGCTTTTTAATGGTTGTAGCAAGAAACCCACTAGCCTTCTTACAGGTGAAGGCTAGCTCACCTATGACTCAAGCCTTTTACAGGGAAGGCTTGACTAACCTCTTCACACCTTTAAGGTGGTGTGAAAACCCAAACAAAAGGAGGATGAGAGAAAGAAGGGTTTGTATGCACAAACTCAAAATAATGCTCAAAATGATAAAATAATAAAAACCGTAAAGAGGAGAAGTCTTGGGCGCCAATGGATTGATTGGTGATGATGAAGAGCGCTCCCAAGCTTCTATGGTGGTGCTCCTTGGTTGTGGAAGTGAGTTGGAGCAGGTGGGGATCCTTGAAGGAATGCGCCGGAGGTTCGCCAAATGATCGAAAAATGTTCCCGTAGGCTACCGTTGTTTTCTGGGGCTTCCTAGTCCTCTATTTATAGGAGAGGGACACCCAAATGGCCGTTGGGGGTCTTTGGAGCCGTTGGAGAGGCCTTCGGAGCCGTTGGGAGTCAAAAGTACAAGTCTGGTCAAAGCCCAACGGCTAGTTTGACTGGGCACACCGGCTGGCCGGTGGTGTCTCACCAGCTGACCGGTGGTCCACCGGCTGGCCGGTCCTGAGCCACCGGCTGGCCGATGCTCCAGACAGAGACAACTTCTCTGCCCAGGTGCTACCGGCTGGCCGGTGGTCATCCACCGACTGGCTGGTGACAATACCGGTTGGCCGGTAGACTCAGAGAGTCTACTTTCAGCCCTTCTTGGCCCAACTCCTTGGCAGCCTTTTGCCTATCAACAAAAACACTTGAAAACAAGTTAGAACAAAATAAGAGTGATTGTGATCATTAAAATCCAAGAAAGAGAGGTACAACAATCTCCCCCTATTTTGATGATCACAATCACCAAAACAAGCAATGTAAAAGACTGAAATGAAAGACATGCTTTAAAGGATAAAATGAAAAGTAAAGCAAAGCATAAGAGAAATATTTCTCCCCCAATCAACCAAGGAAGTCTCCCCCTTTGTGATTATCAAAATAGCACGGGGCATAAAATTTGATTGAAGGAAAGGATTGAAAAACAAGATAGATATTTTGAACCAATTGAAATTTTTGAAATTTGAATTGAAAGTTTTGAATTGAAAGTTTTGAAATGAAAGTTTTGAATTGAAAGTTTGAATTGAAAAAATAAAACGCAAAAAGGCTTAAACGATCCTAACTCCCCCTAAATAAAAACAACAAATCACCGGGGAGAGGATTTTAGAACCGAGACAAATTTTGGTCCAGAGAGACTCGCTAAAAGGGATTTTTCAATCCAAACTTGTCTTGTGGCGGGTCTTCTCCTATGAAATTCATCGTTAAAGGAAATGGTTTTGGGCCTTCCATACCGGGCATTTTTGCAGTCGCACTCGTAAATTAAGTGCCCGATCTTTTTGCAATAGTTAAGTCTTCCTTCTCTTTGAGAAGTTGATCCTTTTCGGAAGAAAGATATTTGAATTTCTTTTTTAAAGCAATAAATTTGGAATAAAGTTCGTGAAAACCTTCCTCTAATTGATCTCTCGCATGTTGGAGATCCTCGTAAGATAAATGATTGGAAGAATTGGAAGAACAAGAGGAAGATGAGTCGGAAGAGGTTACCTCATGAAATGCCATTAGACATTTTTTACCGTCGTCTTTTGAGGAGGAGGAGGATGAGGAGCTATCACTCCAAGTGTCCTTGAATGCCTTTTTCTTTTCCTTTTGCTTGGCCCTTATCTTGTGGAGTGGGAAATCGGGCTTATAATGGCCTTTCTTGCCGCACCCATAGCATGTTACCTCGGGTTCGGATTTTTCGTCGAGTTCTTCCTTTCGAGCCTTGCGAGATTTCTTCTTTTTGTTCTTCTTCATGAATTTGTGCATCTTGCGGGCAAGGTTCTCAATTTCTGAATCGCCGCTTGAAGAGGAAGAAGATGAGGAGGAGGAGCTTTCTTCTTTTTGAACTTTGAAGGCGATATTCTTTGGAGTTTTGATGAGTTTGCCTTCCTTTTCAGCTTGCCTCCTCATGGTGATCTCGTAGGTCATGAGGGATCCGATGATCTCTTCAACCGGCATTTTCTTGATATCTTTTGCTTATTGAATTGCGGTCACCTTTGGTGCCCATGAGCTTGGTAAGATCCAAAGGATCTTCTTGACCATCATCTCTGCAGAAACATCATCTCCAAGAGACTTTCTCCCATTACAAACATCAGTAAAGCGAGTAAACATATCAGTAATATTTTCAGATGGATGCATGGTAAAAGACTCAAAATCTTGACGGTACATATCCAATCGAGTATCCTTAACTTTGTTGGTCCCCTCATGGGTAACCACCAAAAGTTTCCAGATTTCATGAGATGTAGTGCATGTGGAAACTCGATTGAATTCATTACGATCAAGGCCGCAATGAAGAGCGTTCATGGCTTTGCCATCAAGCTCGAAATTTTTAATATCGGCTTGAGTCCATTTGGATTCATCGGGAGAAGAGAGAGAGTATCCATGCATGACAATTCTATAAATAGGATAACCAATGCTTCTAAGAAAAGTAATCATGCGAGTTTTCCAATAAGTGTAGTCGGTTCCATCAAAAAAAGGAGCACGACCCAATGAATAACCTTCGGGGGAGAAAGAAGATGAAGCCATCACAATGGATCTTGAATTTGAAACCGGTGAAGGTATTACTCAAATTTTGCCTCTGATACCAATTGTTGGGTCGGAGAGTGATGACAAGAGGGGGGGTGAATTGCCTTTTTAAAAAAGTTTAACAAATTAAAACAATTATCAATGCAGCGGAAATAAAGAGGCAAGACACAAAATTGATAACGGAGTTCGGCCTAAATCCCAAGCCTACGTCTCCGCTCCCAACAAGAACCGTTGAGAGATTTATACGTCAGCTTGCTTTTTAATGGTTGTAGCAAGAAAGCCACTAGACTTTAAGGCAGCCTAGAAACCTATTACAACTTTCTTTTTATGGGTTGTAGCAAGAAACCCACTAGCCTTCTTAGAGGTGAAGGCTAGCTCACCTATGACTCAAGCCTTTTACAGGGAAGGCTTGACTAACCTCTTCACACCTTTAAGGTGGTGTGAAAACCCAAACAAAGGGAGGATGAGAGAAAGAAGGGTTTGTATGCACAAACTCAAAATAATGCTCAAAATGATAAAATAATAAAAACCGTAAAGAGGAGAAGTCTTGGGTGCCAATGGATTGATTGGTGATGATGAAGAGCGCTCCCAAGCTTCTATGGTGGTGCTCCTTGGTTGTGGAAGTGAGTTGGAGCAGGTGGGGATCCTTGAAGGAATGCGTCGGAGGTTCGCCAAATGATCGAAAAATGTTCCCGTGGGCTACCGTTGTTTTCCGGGGCTTCCTAGTCCTCTATTTATAGGAGAGGGACACCCAAATGGCCGTTGGGGGTCTTCGGAGCCGTTGGAGAGGCCTTCGGAGCCGTTGGGAGTCAAAAGGACAAGTCTGGTCAAAGCCCAACGACTAGTTTGACTGGGCACACCGGCTGGCCGGTGGTGTCTCACTAGCTGACCGGTGGTCCACCGGCTAGCCGGTCCTGAGCCACCGGCTGGCCGGTGCTCTAGATAGAGACAGCTTCTCTGCCCAGGTGCTACCGGCTGGCCGGTGGTCATCCACCGGCTGGCTGGTGACAATACCGGCTGGCCGGGGAGCTCACACCGGCTGACCGGTGGTTCTGGACAGAAACCATTGCTTCTGCCAGAGACCACCGGCTGGCCGGTGGGAATCCACCGGTTGGCCGGTAGACTCAGAGAGTCTACTTTCAGCCCTTCTTGGCCCAACTCCTTGGCAACCTTTTGCCTATCAACAAAAACACTTGAAAACAAGTTAGAACAAAATAAGAGTGATTGTGATCATTAAAATCCAAGAAAGAGGGGTACAACAATCTCCCCCTATTTTGATGATCACAATCACCAAAACAAGCAATGTAAAAGACTGAAATGAAAGGCATGCTTTAAAGGATAAAATGAAAAGTAAAGCAAAGCATAAGAGAAATATTTCTCCCCCAATCAACCAAGGAAGTCTCCCCCTTTGTGATTATCAAAATAGCACGGGGCATAAAATTTGATTGAAGGAAAGGATTGAAAAACAAGATAGAGATTTTGAACCAATTGAAATTTTTGAAATTTGAATTGAAAGTTTTGAATTGAAAGTTTTGAAATGAAAGTTTTGAATTGAAAGTTTGAATTGAAAAAATAAAACGCAAAAAGGCTTAAACGATCCTAACTCCCCCTAAATAAAAACAACAAATCACTGGGGAGAGGATTTTAGAACCGAGACAAATTTTGGTTTGGAGAGACTCGCTAAAAGGGATTTTTCAATCCAAACTTGTCTTGTGGCGGGTCTTCTTCTATGAAATTAATCATTAAAGGAAATGGTTTTGGGCCTTCCATACAGGGCATTTTTGCAGTCGCACTCGTAAATTAAGTGCCCGATCTTTTTGCAATAGTCGAAAAATTTATATTGGGAGCTCCCCCTTACAAAAATAGTAGGAGCATGGGAAGAGGAAGCTTGCTTGGAATAGCCAAGCCCTTGGGTGGTTCTAGATATGCATTGGGAACCAAGGAGCTTCGAAAGGTTATGTTCACCTTCGGTGAACTTAGCTAGAGATTCCCTTAAATCCTTGATTGTTGATTCCATAGAATCAACATCGGGAAGGTTTTGGATCTTGAGGGACAAGTCTTCCTTCTCTTTGAGAAGTTGATCCTTTTCGGAAGAAAGAATTTTGAATTTCTTTTTTAAAGCAATAAATTTGGAAGAAAGTTCGTGAAAACCTTCCTCTAATTGATCTCTCACATGTTGGAGATCCTCGTAAGATAAATGATTTAAAGAATTGGAAGAACAAGAGGAAGAGGAGTCGGAAGAGGTTACCTCATGAAATGCCATTAGACATTTTTTACCGTCGTCTTTTGAGGAGGAGGAGGATGAGGAGCTATCACTCCAAGTGGCCTTGAATGCCTTTTTATTTTCCTTTTGCTTGGCCCTTATCTTGTGGAGTGGGCAATCAGGCTTATAATGTCCTTTCTTGCCGTACCCATAGCATGTTACCTCGGGCTCAGATTTTTCGTCGAGTTCTTCCTTTCGAGCCTTGCGAGATTTCTTCTTTTTGTTCTTCTTCATGAATTTGTGCATCTTGCGGGCAAGGTTCTCAATTTCTGAATCGCCGCTTGAAGAGGAAGAAGATGAGGAGGAGGAGCTTTATTCTTTTTGAACTTTGAAGGCGATATTCTTTGGAGTTTTGATGAGTTTGCCTTCCTTTTCAGCTTGCCTCCTCATGGTGATCTCGTAGGTCATGAGGGATCCGATGAGCTCTTCAACCGACATTTTCTTGATATCTTTTGCTTCTTGAATTGCGGTCACCTTTGGTGCCCATGAGCTTGGTAAGATCCAAAGGATCTTCTTGACCATCATCTCTGCAGAAACATCATCTCCAAGAGACTTTCTCCCATTACAAACATCAGTAAAGCGAGTAAACATATCAGTAATATTTTCAGATGGATGCATGGTAAAAGACTCAAAATCTTGACGGTACATATCCAATCGAGTATCCTTAACTTTGTTGGTCCCCTCATGGGTAACCTCCAAAAGTTTTCAGATTTCATGAGATGTAGTACATGTGGAAACTCGATTGAATTCATTATGATCAAGGCCGCAATGAAGAGCGTTCATGGCTTTGCCATCAAGCTCGAAATTTTTAATATCGGCTTGAGTCCATTTGGATTCATCGGGAGAAGAGAGAGAGTATCCATGCATGACAATTCTATAAATAGGATAACCAATGCTTCTAAGAAAAGTAATCATGCGAGTTTTCCAATAAGTGTAGTCGGTTCCATCAAAAAAAGGAGCACGACCCAATGAATAACCTTCGGGGGCGAAAGAAGATGAAGCCATCACAATGGATCTTGAATTTGAAACCGGTGAAGGTATTACTCAAATTTTGCCTCTGATACCAATTGTTGGGTCGGAGAGTGATGACAAGAGGGGGGTGAATTTCCTTTTTAAAAAAGTTTAACAAATTAAAACAATTATCAATGCAGCGGAAATAAAAGAGGCAAGACACAAAATTGATAACGGAGTTCGGCCTAAATCCCAAGCCTACGTCTCCGCTCCCAACAAGAACCGTTGAGAGATTTATACGTCAGCTTGCTTTTTAATGGTTGTAGCAAGAAACCCACTAGACTTTAAGGCAGCCTAGAAACCTATTACAGCTTGCTTTTTATTGGTTGTAGCAAGAAACCCACTAGACTTCTTACAGGTGAAGGCTAGCTCACCTATGACTCAAGCCTTTTACAGGGAAGGCTTGACTAACCTCTTCACACCTTTAAGGTGGTGTGAAAACCCAAACAAAGGGAGGATGAGAGAAAGAAGGGTTTGTATGCACAAACTCAAAATAATGCTCAAAATGATAAAATAATAAAAACCGTAAAGAGGAGAAGTCTTGGGCGCCAATGGATTGATTGGTGATGATGAAGAGCGCTCCCAAGCTTCTATGGTGGTGCTCCTTGGTTGTGGAAGTGAGTTGGAGCAGGTGGGGATCCTTGAAGGAATGCGTCGGAGGTTCGCCAAATGATCGAAAAATGTTCCCGTGGGCTACCGTTGTTTTCCGGGGCTTCCTAGTCCTCTATTTATAGGAGAGGGACACCCAAATGGCCGTTGGGGGTCTTCGGAGCTGTTGGAGAGGCCTTCGGAGCCGTTGGGAGTCAAAAGGACAAGTCTGGTCAAAGCCCAACGGTTAGTTTGACTGGGCACACCGGCTGGCCGGTGGTGTCTCACCAGCTGACCGGTGGTCCACCGGTTGGCCGGTCCTGAGCCACCGGCTGGCCGGTGCTCCAGACAGAGATAGCTTCTCTGCCCAGGTGCTACCGGCTGGCCGGTGGTCATCCACCGGCTGGCTGGTGACAATACCGGCTGGTCGGGGAGCTCGCACCGGCTGACCGGTAGTTCTGGACAGAAACCATTGCTTCTGCCAGAGACCACCGGCTGGCCGGTGGGAATCCACCGGTTGGCCGGTAGACTCAGAGAGTCTACTTTCATCCCTTCTTGGCCCAACTCCTTGGCAACCTTTTGCCTATCAACAAAAACACTTGAAAACAAGTTAGAACAAAATAAGAGTGATTGTGATCATTAAAATCCAAGAAATAGGGGTACAACAAGTTGAGCAACGTATGATGCATTGACAAGCCATTGGTATCTATACCAAGGACCAAGGATATATCAAAAATCCAATGTAAGCCTATTCATTCACCTTAGGTTATGTTGTTATCCAATGTTACCATAAGAAGGAAAATATGCTTAAGACTATGTTGGATTAAGAATGTATTATCTTTATTTTAGAAAATCTAACCATCACGTATATGGAAAATCACTTGAAAAAAGGCGTGTAGGTGGAATATACAAAACTCAACCAAGAAATGCAATAAGTGAGTTTTACTTGAGTTAGAACTCCAATATGTGACACTGCAGACTTCCATGTCTCATGACTGCTGCATCAAGGTTCAACATTAAGCCTATACCTTTTTGTTCTGGTCTTAGATGAACTTTCAATGAATATTCAAAATGAGATTCATAATTTCATGCTTTTTGCGGATGATATAGTTCTCATTGTAGTATCCAAAGAGACTATCAATTTAAAGTTAGATCTTTGGAGATAGAATTTAGAATCGAAAGGTTTCCATCTTAGTAGGGATAAAATAGAATATATAGAGTATTGTTTTAGCAAAGGATTATCCTATAAAATTATGGATATGATATTTAGGGGCCACATTATTTCAATAGTTGACCATTTTTTATATTTAGACTCATTTCTACAATGTGATGGAGACATTAATGTAGATATATCTCACAGGATTTAAACCAGAGGGATAAAATAGATAAAGTCTTCTGAGGTGCTTTGTGATTATAAAATTCCTTTGAAATTAAAGGTTAAATTTTACAAGACTATTAATAAAACAACTATTCTTAATGTTAGGGAGTGTTTCCTTAGACAAGATATCTTGATAAAAAAATAAGGGTACTAGAAATGAAAATGTTAAGATTGACATGTGGACATACTAAGATGGATAAGATTAGAAATGATTATGTTTAATGGAAAACTATAGTGGCTATGGTTTATAAAAAGATTACTAAGATAAGATTGTTTGGACTAGTTAAAAGAATATCTAGGTATTATAATATTAACAGGGTAAACCTAATGATAAATTGAATTATTAAAATAGGTTAAGGTAGACCTAAAAGGACCCTTAAAAAAATCATCAAGGATGATTTTTTTCTAAATGGTTTCAATGGAAATATAGTTTTCAATAAAGCTAATTAGATATGTTTGATCCATATAGATGACCCTATTTAATTAAGTTTAGGGCTTGTTTGTTGTTGTTGTTGTTGTTTAATCATCAGGTACATAATGATTCTTCAAATAATCATTGTAACATCACATCATCTCTTCACTTTACATCTACTATCAAGGGAATCTAAGTAAACTTACTGATGTGATGTTATGCCTATGATTTCCTCAAGGCCTAATCCATAAACCACGTCCACTAAAAATAGACACAATGTCCAATTGTTGATGCTGCATTGGACCCAATGAAATCCTCGAATCCAAGATATAATCTAAACATCATAGAATATAAGGAGAATTATGAATACCTATTATAGAGACCAATCCAACATATTGTTAAGCCTATGTTTCCCCCACCCCAATGAAGCCTTAAGCTCCAAAAAAATATTTACAAGACTACCCATGTACTATCAGAATCCAATACAACATTCTCTTGCCTATAAATGCTGTAAAAAATGGACATTTTCAAGAGGAAATACCTTAAGATAGAATATATCTCAATAAACATTGAACCACACGTGGCAAGCATGTAAGGAATGTGAGGACTAAAAGGTGACTTCTTTTAAACTGTCTAACTAAATCAGGAAAGGGAGAAACAAACTAAATATATGAAACATTATTAAAGAGAGAGGAATCAGTTGTGATCATAGGAGAATGAAATTCACTAGAGAGCTCATGTAAAAACTATACACTCTATATGGAATAAATCAAAGGAACCTCAATGACACATGGAATGGTATCGAGGAAGGGAAGAGCCTATAACAATAATTAGTCACTTTTATCTTGTTATCTTTTAGGGACTTACTTATTTTTAGCCGTTAGAATTATTGTTTATATAGATCAATGTTCATGGTTATGGGATTTAACAAGGAGGAATAAAATCATTAATTTTTGATTGATTCAATACATGAGAGACTTATTATTCTTGAATTTATATACATATCTCTAGTTCTTCTTCATTTTCTATCATTCTCAATTTAATGTTTGAGTTATACTTGTTGAGTGTGAACAATTTTTAAACTTTGTAGATGGATTATAAGAAAACACACACACACACACACACTCAAACACCTCAATGAGTTAAAACTTATCCTGATACATGATGGAATTGGATTTATTGAGTGGTGATTTTTTTAAGATCACATGAGTGGAATGATAGGTTTTCACTCCCTAAATCTCTAGATCACCATTTTTTACTGGGAGTTGCTCAAGAAATTAAAGGTGAGTTCTCTATTAGATAATTGGGTAATTTATCAGAACTCATTCATTCACACATAAAGTAGTTTTATCTTACATTGATCATTGTAATGCTAGAACTGACTTTTTTTGGCAACCAATGACTGGAGCTTTATGATTACAAACTCTCATTGAGCACCAATATAAGGAGAGCTCATAATTTAAAAATATGATAACATAAAATAAGTACTCTTACCCTTGGATTAATAACTGAACTATCATTTAATTTTTAATTTAGTAATTATCTCTCCTATTCTCATGAATTCCTAAAAAACAAACACAACCCCCATACACTAACACTTAGATTGCAACACTATGAATTTGAACCCTTCCTTATAGAAAAATTGAGTTCACCATTATAATGGATTTAACCTCTGATTTATATATGTATTTATACACACATGAACTCTATGTGTCTCTCAAATCATTGGCATCATTTTTGAGGAATTTTTTTCCATTCATTAACACCTAACCGATCATCTTATTTTCATGGAAAAATACTGTAGTGAATTTATAATCACTTTTGACCCAAAAAAGAAATGAACCTATTGATCATGTGTTGATTCAACAATTTCATTAATTTCTTTTTGGTTTTGATGCTCACAAACACCCACATTTATGTTACTAATGATGTTTATTTTAAGTGAATTTTAGGAAAATAATATTCGTTAGAATATTTATTATGAAAATATATTCAAGTCATTGATCCATGGAGAAATATTTGTTAAAGTATTCTAGATGTTTTTTTGGAAGTATTTTGGAAACACTGTTCATACCCTATGTTTGTAAGTGTAACGTAAGGATTAAAAATCCTATGTTTGGAAGAATGAGTATAGATGATATAACCTATGTTTGGAAGAAACCCTGTGTTTGAGGAATGGAAAGTATGGTTCATCAATCATACATTTGTGAACAACCATATGCCATGAACCCTACCTTTGGAGTTTTGTCATCACATGAAAGAACCCTACATTTGACTATGCAATGACAACATTTTAAATCTATGTTATTATCTAATATTTATGAAGCAATCTTGATGGAAGTAAAGATCTATTCAAAGGCTCATCATGATCAATTCAAAGTCTCATATTCAATGGAGTAAATCATTTATATTCTTATGGGAAGTTACAAATCTCTTAAATGATTTTGAATTTAAATATTCATGATTTATTGAGTGATATTTCTGGAGCTGTTTTGAACTAGAGATATTCAACCTACAGTATAAATATCAAGATGTTCTACATCGATAGAAAAAAAGGAGGAGATATAAAATAGATATATGCATAAGGAAAAGCTATGTTTGAAAACAACAAGTGTGTTGTTGCCTTCAAAGCTACACTTTGGAGACATACATGTTTTGATCCATCTAATTTATTCACTATTGTTGCTGTCACTGGTACTGCATCTTATTGTTACATATTCTTATGAAAGATCAACAAATCATTTTTCAGAGATGGAATTTAGAGACATACATGTTTAAACATCTATCTGGTGTTTTTTTTCCGTTGTTTGAAGAAAGAATGTACAACGTTGGAGATCTATTTGCTGCTGTGTGTTATTGAAGATCAATTATATATGTCAGTTTCTACTACAATTGTGAAGTTTAATACTTTTTATCAATAAAATCAATCTCTATTGATTTATTATAGTTTTGATGGCTTGGAATTAGTCATGGTAAAGTGTCAGCTTGTTGTTCTAAGCTGTGGATTTTCAGTTTCTTGTAAAAGAACCAAAAGGCCCTATAAAAGCCTTGTAAAGGTGTCAACTACCTGCACTCAATTGTTAAAGTCTTGTGATAAGAGGATATATCTAGTGAAATCCCTAAACTCACTGAGAGAGTGTTGGTGGAGTGTACTAAGGGATCATTGTGCCCTGAACCACTATACATCACTGTGTTATTTTCCTCTATTTATTTCCGCTGATCACTTGTCTTTAAGAGAGAAGGAAAGGTTAATTACATAGCACGAGAGGTGTTCAGAATATATCAATGTTTTTGAAGAACACAATTCACCCACTTCTTATATATTTGTCTTCTTCATTGTCATCCTGACCTAACAAGTGGTATCAAAGGCAGATCTCTACTGGTATATTTTCTTCTTGAAAAAATTATTTTTTTCGATTCTATATCATATCTACAAATATTTTTGCTCTATTCGTTGAGTATTTTGTTTGATTATAATAAAGTGATTCAAAAAATTTTACACCTGTACAAAATCAAGAATATTTTACTGGCTCTAACAAGCCTGAGTTGAAGGTTCAGCTAAATACATCTTGAAATGACTGATTCTAGAGAAGGAACTGATGAGTTTAATTGAGTTTTTGAATGTGCTACTATATATGAGATGTGACAGACTATTTCTATTATCTATGATGGAAATAACAATATCAGATAATTAAGCTAAGATGTAGGCTGAATCTGAAAATCATATCAAAAATAAAGTAGATACTCTCAAAAATACTATGGATGAATCATATGATTCAAGTCATCCAGATAAATATTTATCATATCTAGATGAAAGATTTGAAATACCATACAACAAGAAAAATAAAGGGATAAAAGAAAAAAAAATGCAATGAATGAAAATAAAAAGGCCATATAAAGGTTAAATGTACTTTACTTAAAGATCAAAGGAAATATGATTATATGAGAAAAGGAAAGAAAATTATGAAGGAAACTTTGAGTTTTTATTCTGGTTCACATAATGAATCCTCTATAAATTCTGAGACGAAACATAAAAAACAGATGACATGTCTTATGGCTCATACTGATGAGGTATAATCTTCTTACTCTCAAAACTCTAATTGTGAAAAACTTTATTATGATGAATTAAATATGCATTTCTTTATGTTACAAGATAAATATGAATCCTTAAAGAAATATCATAGAGAAATTATAAAATATTATGATTCCATTCTATTAGATAAATAAAGTTTGTTAAAAAAGATTACAGATTTAAAACTAACTCTACTAAAAATTCTTGTGATCTGCATGAAACTAAGATTAATAAATTATTGGTTGAAGTTGATACATTAAAACAAGCTTCTAGTATGCTGATAAAAGGAGAAAATTATTTAAATAAAATATTTGGTAAAAATAAAATTCAGAAAGGAAAACATGGAATATGAAGTAATAGCGAAAGAAGAAAATTATATAGGAATTATTTTGTTCCTAGTTTAAATAGAAAAATCATGTTAGCTGTTAAATATTTTTATTATGGCATTAATAGACATTATGAAAATGACTATTAATTTAGAAAAACTCAAATTTCAGGTGTTAAAAATTTTTATTGTTCAAAATAATTGTTTAACTTAAATAGTAGAATAACTACTCAAAATAAACAAGTTTGGTTAAATAAAAATTTAATTACCAACACTTCTCGAACCAAAAGCATGTGGGTACCAAAAGACACTTATATTTGATGTTTTTTTAGGATTACATCACTGATCTACATCATTAAAACTTTAAGTGGTTGATTGAGTGATTTATGAAAATCTTTACCAAAGGAGTGATCAACATTGAAGTAGTTTGTAATAAAAAATCCATAGTACTAAAATCTATGATCCAGGAAGGATTTCATTTTTATATATCTATATGATTCTAGTGATTTAAATTACTTATATAGGGGGAGAGAGATATCTATTATAATTTGATAAAACTCTTATTTACTCTATGAATCAATTCCTAGTCTATTTTAATTGTATGATTATTTTTCTAAACTTTAAAAATCTATAAACATTTTTTTAATCTTTAGACAATACAGTACTTGTTTACATTATGAAAATTTTTATATTTTTTCCATATTTAAACCTATTGAAATAATTATATTTCATGTTTTAATTTTTTTTGTTTATGTAACTAGAAAATATTTCTTACGTAATATGTATTTTCAAAATTTAAAATCTATAATGATTATTCTATATTTTTTCAACTCGAGAATGTTAAGTGTCATCTGCAGTGTGAAAAAACAAAATGTTTCATCTTCTTATTGAAAATTTTAAACTATGTATCCGTATTATTCAAAATATATTGTTCAAAGGAATCTGAAAACTAGTCACAATAAGACGAAGTGGTCAAATACTTCTATTTTAGAAGAAAATATTTTTCACAAATGGAAAAAGGCAATCCTTCTGATTTTTTAGAAGAACAATCAGTTTTTTATGTTAAAGATTCATTTAGAAAACATTTTGAAAGAAATAAGGAATCTCATAAGTATGAAGAACTGTAAGTATCTTCATCTCAAATGTATTATAAAAAGATTCTATTCAAATTTAGTACCTTGAATGAAGAAAATGTAAAGTTACAAGATGATCTAAATAGGTCTATAAGGTCATATGAAGAACTATACAATGAATATGTATAAGGTCCCAGCCTTAATCATCACATAATCTTGAGTTAAGTTAAGAATTCACATTATGGATCTTTTCAGGTTTAGATTTTTAGAGAATTAGGCCATAACTATTACATTACATCTCAAAAATTTCAAAGTAGACACTTCTACTCTATCCATTTTTTACAATAAGAAAACTCCTTAAATAAAAAAGAATTATTTTCTTGATAAAAATATTCTTGAATTAGGCCTTTCTCTCACCCTTCCTTATACCCTGTGAAAAATATTTCAAAAACTTGGGATGAGCATAAAAATCTCATTAAGGGATATAAAATAAGGAAATAAAACATTAGTCCATGAATACATACAAATCAATGAAATCATAATTTTACTCATAAAACATAAGATCTTTAACATGCATCATAAAATCATAAGATTTAAGAATAACTCATAGAAATCATAAATCATAAAGGTAACTTGTGGCATCCATAACATACATACTTTGTAGCTTTCACAACTACATAGGGAGTAACCTTCATGGTTACGCTTGGAATACCCATCATAGTATATTACCTAAATCTCTTATGAGGAACCTTAACATTTACCTCCATCATGTTACCCAATGCATTGGAGAGTTATCTCAGGCTCACCCACCCTCAGTTTATCACATAACCACCCCTATACGTAAACAATACCCAAGAATCATAATATAATCATAACACATACAACAATCATAAAGGAAAGATACCATTTCCACATTGCAATCACAATGTATCATTTCAAGATATTGACATAATCAATGATTTCTAAAAACCATTTTCAATACCAAAATACATAAAAAGGGTATATGGTATTTATTTTCCTTTTAAAAACATTACTAATTGTTAAGGAAGCCAAATATCAAATAATGCTCGCAGTGGCGGAAAAGTCATTGTCACCGCATACGTTAAAAAGAAACATTCCTTTTGTCATTTAGTAAAAATATTCATAGAAAAAGTATTCCATTTTAATGAAATTAAAATTCAAAGGGGTTTATACACTGTATAAAATAAAGTCATGTATAAATCAAAATATGCCTCAATGAAAGGAGATTGAGACAAAGTCCCTTACCTTGAGTCCGACTTATCTTGTTCGTTCTTTAAATTCTTGAATAATAAACTTAGGTTAATTTATACTTGATTCAAAACCTTTTTCAAGTTTATTATTGATTTTATATTACTTATCATCATGTTATAAAAATTACATAATTATTTAAGTTCATATCGGTTGTTTTGTCAATATTCGGTACTTGAGTCGAAAATGAACTTGTTTTGATTTAAATTGTCCTTGTAGTCAAAAGTCTATCACATATATAATGATATTAATGATTTAAATATAAAAAATATCCAGTATATATTTATTTTATAATATTCCATAACATTTAGATATAAGAAATGAAATGCACCATTTATGGAGATGGTAGACCGTACGTACGCATGAATGCTACTTTCATTTCTTTGTCATATTAAAGGAATGAAAATTAAATGATACATAGGTATGTTATAATTATAGTATAATATATATGATATATATGTTACATAAGTTTATTAATGCCATCCTTTATATGTTCCATGTATGCCATGAACGAGTCATATCACTTTGAGGGAGCGGTAGTCCTCACTTCCTCAAATGAAATTATCGTATTTAGACATTATGGAAAGCATAAAAGTATGATGTAAATAAAAAATAAAGAATCATAGAGAAAATATAAATATAATATATATCACATATAAATATAGTGCCATCATAATGGCCACCATGAGAGGTGGTAGGAGAAAATTGAACAATCATCGTTTCATGAGGTAGTAGTTCTCCGTACATAGAAACAATATATTCGTATCCATTAGATGGAGGTGTGTGTAAGTGAAGTTCAAATCCTTCTCATAAAAACATTCTTGTATATTTAGTATACTGGTATTGTTATGTAATCAAATAATAATAAGAACATAGGGAGTGAAGAAGGAAAATAAAATAAAGGAACTTGAGAGAAGATGTTACCTCTAAATCGGGTAACTTCTTTTGATTTGAACCAAAAGGCTTTCTTAAATTGCCTTCTGCCCAAGGTAAGGCTTCTAGGATGAAATTAGGGATTTTTGGAGCTTATTTGAGTATAATTTGGACAATAAAAGGGTCTTGAGAGGTGTGTTTATGTGGGTAGAGGTGGTGACCTTTTATAAGAGGGAGGATGAACACTTTAGGAAAGTCTTGAAATATTAATTTATTATAAATTCTATTTCGATTAAAAATGATCCAAAATTAAATTAGTTAAAATATAAGATACATATGAGTTGAAATAAAATCATACAATAAGAATTAGATAGGTTTTTTTTATATTTTTTAATCCTTATCTTTTTGATTTAACCCTTTTTTACTCTTACCGTTTTATCAAGCATTTAACATTTTGAGAATCAAAATAGTTACCAAAACATGAAAAATGTCCAATAAAAGAGTCATTAATGTAATTTTAGACTTATCATAACCATTTGGATTAATATTATATATTTTTTTGGAATTTTATAATATTTAATAAAATATTTTATATTTTAAAATATGAATTATGTCAATTTTGACACTATTCATATCATAAAATTTTAAAAATCCATAACAACTTGATTCCTTCGAAAAATATTTATTAATTCAAATATAACATGTCATATTCATCTATAAAATTCGTAGAAGTCATAAAAATCTCAATAATATTTATTTTAATATTTATAATATCATTTATTTGAATCTTTCATTAATAAGGTAATCACTCATCATCATTGTGTCATAAATAAATAAATAATTTATTGTCTAAAAATTATAAATAAAATACCATGATGTATTAAATATTTTTATCTTTATAATGACTATTTATAGTCAAATATATCAATTATATTACCCTATATTAAAATTATTTTAGTAAAAAGATATATGTTTATGTTATATTTCTCTTTACTTTAAATTAGTTATTATAACATGTCATTTTCACACCCAAGTGGCTCCCAAATGCCAAAATTTTGGCCTAAGGATGATCATGGTTAGATATATATCATTCAATAGGATTAGGACACATTTTAGGGTAGTTTTATATTATTATAATATTATTTTTTATCCTTATTAACCTAATTTACCCTTTAACGATGATAAATAAAAATAATTACTCAAGTTACTATTTATAATGTCAAAAAATAAAAGGTTTCTATTTAAAAAATTTGGACCTTATGATTCCAAATATGGAATCCATTTTTCCAAATTCAAAACACAGAATTTTCAGAAATTAATTTAAAATTAATTCTCATTGTCAAAACCAGAAAGTGTGTTTTTAAGAAGTAAAAACTACAAAAAGATTAACATGTGTTTATATCTAATTTCAATGTGAAATTACTTATAATGACCAAAATTGAAATAAATGATAAAAATATATTCAGTTTATACTTTAAAACTATTAAATAATATGATTTAACCATATAAATTATCTCAATGGAAAAAGTTGTTTTCAATTAAAAATTGACGTATTTTTACTATTCATCAAAACATGATAGTTATCAGAAAAATATAAAAAATTCATTTAAAGTAAATTTTAATGTCCTGTTTCTAAATAAGAAGATTATTTTTTCAAATAGAACATATAAAGGTTTCAAAAACTAAATTTAAAAAGGGTTCTCCATCAAAAGGCGGTAAAACTGCATTTTTAGAAAAATACTTCTTTTATCTAAAAAATTGAATTTGTTCTTATATCATATCTAAAAAACACATAAAATGAATATAAAACATTACATTGAATATATAACATATATTTTTCATTAAATAAAAATCCATAAAGAGTGATATGATTTTATAAACACAATTATTCTCTTTTTAAATAGGTTTTCATAAAAATACATCCATTATATTCAATAAGTTTTTATTTCCATTTCTAATAAATTTGGTAACCAATGAATCATTATTTAAACATGTTTAATCCTTATTTTCACAATTCAGTTGATACTATTCATTCCTTCCATTCCAATAGATAGGTTATAACAATAACATTTAAATAATAATATTCAGTTGTTCGTTTAAGCTCGATGTAGTGTATCATATATGATATTTAACATAGTGTTTCTTTCTTAAAACTTGGGATGTTACATCATTCCCCCCTTTTGGAAATTGCGTCCTTGCAATTTTAAAATTTGGCTCGGTAAATTCATTAAAAATCCCACATTGGAAAAAGGTTAATAAAACTACCACTTTAAAAGAAAGAAAAAGAAGTACAAAGGTCACATGAGATAACACATTTTAGGGTTCCATTTATGAAAACATGGATATGGAAGAAAAAAAAAGTGTCAAGTTTTAATGGAGAGTGATAGAAAACATGATTAAGAGAAAGTAAACAACCAGAAAACCATAAACTTGTGATGGGTTAAACAGTCTTTGATTTCCCAGTAGGAAAAGTAAATGAAAAACATTTTTGTTTTAAGGTCCTTTTCATAAAGTTGAGGAATTATTTTACTACTTAGAATAAGAACATAAAGAAACATACTTACTTGTCAAGTAGAGTTCCATCCTTTAATAAATATCTACCACAAAATCATCTTTTCTCCAAACGATGAGTAGTCAAGATGACTTGGTAACACCTGAAGCACTGGAATCAACTTCTATAGAATCTCATGATCCAAAAAATATGAACTATATATTTCCCCTATCATTATACATTAACTCAAAACCAAAATGGTTAGAAAAAGATCAGATAATCCCCCCAAAAGAATAATCCTTTATAAAAGGAAATACTACTCTTAATCTCCAAAATTCAATAACAATACCCAAAGTTCAGAAATGACCATTGAATAAAAAATTGACCTTAAAATTCTTAAAAATAATCCAAACTAAAATTGAAACACAAAATTCAGAAGGATTTGATCACAAAGACTTCCATAATAAATCTTAATATTTATCTCCAAATAACATCAACTACTCTTAAAGTCTCAGACTATAAGTAACTAACCTAATCACATATTCTCTATGATAGGTTAATCATTTCCATAAATAACCCAAATCACCATATGTCCAAAATAAAAAAATATATTCTTCCAAAATAAAATTCAACCATTACTCCTCAAATGAAATTCCATAGTATTTTATTTTCCTTATGCATATAGTGTTCCCAAATGAGCAAACGTCTTCCAAAATAACATTTATCACTTAATCACCAAATCATTTTTCGATACTATGGATATCCATTTGATAAAACATGAGTTAAAAAAATAAACTTATTCTTTATCCATAAAATCATTTAACTAATAATTCAAACTTTGATTCCTGTGGTCTTACTTAACGTGACGGGTTATCACCCATCTTGCGGGTTGTCCCTTTTATAAAACTAAAAAATAACCCTAACATGTTTTAACCTCAATGGCTATCTTATACATCTCATTTTCATCCCAACTCATAATTAACTCAATATCCTAATTCATGAATTCTTATATATATTGACATTTTTTATTTCACATCCATATAATAAAATAAAACTATTCCCAAAAGAAATAACATCGTACCTTGATCATGGTATCCACCGGGTTTCATCATTATCTTGTTCACGTAGATAGAAGGTCCATGCATTGAAAAAATGATTTAGAGATCCTTAAAAATCATTTTCTTCCTTTATCCAAATATACCTTTTACAACTTGGGTCATACGGGTGTTCACAGAAAAATAATTTTAGAAAATAATCATGTATGGCATATAATTTCAAAACATCCGGTAAAACTTGATTTTTATAAAACAGTCAAACCAAGTTTGAGTTGAAACTTTCAATCAATGTTCTTTTTAAAATACCACAATTATGTGTTGAAAGACTATATTTTAAAATCAAATATAAATAAGTTGATAAAGGGTCTTCTTCTTCAGAACCTTTTCCAAAATTATAACATGTTTCAAAATCTTGTGATAAGGAAAAATATTTGAAAATGATTTGATAATATTTACCTTTCTTGAAAATATGAGAATATTTAGAAAATAGGATTTGATTAAGTACAACCCATGATCCACAATGGTATCGAGGTATAGTAGAGGTGTTTGATATTTCAAACAACTGCTTACAAGTGAGTTGTATGCTAGAAAAAGTTCCACAATCATCTAAACACAAATTTGCAATAATTATTGCAATCATGTCATTAGGAATAGATAGGAATTTTGTTTTATATCCTCATACTTCCATTTGTAATTGACTTTCCTTGATCTTAAAAAGTTATAATTCAAGTATTTAACTAAAAGAATAGACATAGAGACTTACCATGTGGTTATCCAAAACTCTTAATCCCTAAAGTTGTCTAAAACTTTCCTCTGATACCAAATATAAGGCCCCAGCATTAAACATTACATAATATTGAGTTTTTTCAAGAATTCACATTGAGGATCTTTTCAGGTTTAATGTTTTAGAGAATTAGGCCATAACTATTACATTACATCTCAAAAATTTTAAAGCAGACACTTCTACTCTATCTAATTTTTTTACAATAATAGAACTACTTAAATAAAAAAAGAATTATTTTCTTGATAAAAATATTATTGAATTATTCCTTTATCTTACCCTTCCTTATACCATGTGAAAAAATTTCAAAAACTTGTGATGATCATAAAAATCTCAATAAGGTATATAAAATAAGAAAATAAAACATTAGTTCATGAATATATACAAATCAATGAAATCATACTTTTACTCATAAAAAATAAGCTCTTTAACATGCCTCATAAAATCATAATATTTAAGAATAACTTATAGAAATCATAAATCATTAATTTAACTTGTGGCATCTATAACATACTTACTTTGTAGCTTTCACATCTACATAGGTAGTAACCTTCTTGGTTACTTTTGGAATATCCATCACAGTATATTCCCTAAATCTCTTAGGAGGAACCTTAATGTTTACCTCCATCATGTTACCCAATTTATTAGAGAGCTATCTCAGGCTCACTCTCCCTCAGTTTATCATGAAACCATCTATATACATAAAAAATTCCCAAGAACCATAACATAATCATAGCACATAAACAATCATAAAGGAAAGATAACATTTCCACATTGCAATCAAAATATATCATTTCAATATATTGATATAATAAATGCTTTATCAAAACCATTTTCAATACCAAAATACATAAAAAGGGTATATGATATTTATTTTCCTTTTAAAAACATTATGACTTGTTAAGGAATCCAAATATCAAATAATGCTCACTGGGAAGGAAAAGTTGTTGTCATTGTGTACATTAAAAAGAAAGATTCCTTTTGTAATTTAGTAAAATGATTAATAGAAAAAATATTCCATTTGAATGAAATTAAAAGTCAAAGGGGGTTATAAACTATATAAAATAAAGTCGTGTATAAATCAAAATATGCCTCAATGAAAGGAGATTGAGACGAAGTCCCTTACCTTGAGTCCGACTTGTCTCGTTCGTTCTTTATATTCCTGAATATTAAACTTAGGTTAATTTATAGTTGCTTCAGAAAATTTTTCAATTTTATTATTCATTTTATAATACTTATCATCATTTTATAAAAATTACATAATTATTTAAGTTCATATCAATCATTTTGTCGATATTCGGTACTTGAATAAAAAATGAACTTGTTTTGATGTAAATTGTCCATGTAGTCGAAATTCCATCATCTCTATAATTATATTAATGATTTAAATATCACATATATCCAGTATATATTTATTTTATAATAGTCTATAACATTTGGAGATAAGAAATGAAATGCACCGTTCATGGAGATGGTAGGCCGTACGTACGCATGAACACTACTTTCATTTCTTTGTCATATTAAAGGAATGAAAATTAAATGATACATAGGTATGTTATAATTCTAGTATAATATATATGTTATATATGTTACATAAGTTCATTAATTCCATCCATTATACGTTCTATGTATGGCATAAATGAGTCATATCACCTTGTGGGGGCGGTAGTCCGCACTTCCTCAAATGAAATTATCGTATTCACAAATTATGGAAAGAATAAAGGTATGATGTAAATAAAAAATAAATAAGAATAGATAAAATATAATATAATATATATCATATATAAATATAGTTCAATAATAATGGCCACCATGAGAGGTGGTGAGAGAAAATTGAACAATCATCATTTCGTGAGGTAGTAGTTCGTCGTACCCAAAAATAATATGTTCATATCAATTAGATAGAGGTGTGTATAAGTGTAGTTCGAATAATTATCATAATAAAAAACTAGTATATTGAGGATATTGATGTTTTTATGTAATCATAGAATAATAAGAACATAGGGAGTGAATAAGGAAAATAAAAGAAAGGAACTTGAGAGAAGACGCTACCTCTAAATCGGGTAACTTCTTTTGATTTGAGCCAAAAGGCTTTCTTGAATTGCCTTCTTACCAAAGTAAGGCTTATAGGAGGAAATGAGGGATGTTGGGAGATTATTTGAGAATAATTTTGATGATCCAAGGGGCTTTTGAGGTGTGTGTATGTGGGTAGAGGTGGTGACCTTTTATAAGAGGGAGGAGGGGCACTTTAGGAAAGTCTTGAAATATTAATTTATTATAAATTCTATTTCGATTAAAAATGAGTAAAAATTCAGTTAGTTAAAAGATAATATGAATATGAGTCTAAATAAAATCATCCAATAAGAATTATATAAGTTTTTGTATATTTTTCTAATCTTTATCCTTTTGATTTAACCCCTTTTTACTCTTACCGTTTTATTAAACATTTTACACTTTGAGAATCAAAATAGTTACCAAAACATGAAAAATGTCCAATAAAAGAGCCATTAATGCAATTTTAGACTTTTCATAATCATTTGTATAAATATTATATTTTTTTGAAATTTTATAATATTTAATGAAATATTTTATATTTTAAAATATGAATTATGTCAATTTTGACACTATTCATATCATGACTTTTTAAAAATCTATAAGAACTTGATTCCTTTGAAAAAAATTCATTAATTCAAATATAACATGTCATATTCATCAAAAAAATTCACGGAAGGCATAAAAAATTTCAAATAATATTTATTTTAATATTTATAATATCATTTATTCGAATCTTTCATTAATAAAGTAATCACTGCATCATCATTGTTTCATAAATAAGTTAATTTATTTAATGTATAAAAATTATAAATAAAATACCATGATGTAATAAATATTTTTATCTTTCTAATGGATATTTACAGTCAAAGAGACCAGTTGTATAACCCTATATTAAAATTATTTTAGTAAAAGGATATATGTTTATATTTCTCTTTACTTTAAATTAATTATTATAACATGTCATTTTCACACCCAAGTGGATCCCAAATGCCAAAAGTTTGGCCTAAGGATGCTCATGGTCAGATATATATCATGAAATAGGACTAGAACACATTTTAGGGTACTTTAAAATTATTATAATATTATTTTTTTATCTTTATTTACCTAATTTACCCTTTAACCATGGTAAATAAAAATAATTACTAAAGTTACTATTCATAATGTCAAAAAATAAAAGGCACCGATTTAAAAAATTTGGACCTTATGATTCCAAATATGGAATCCATTTTTACAAATTCAAAACACAGAATTTACAGAAATTAATTTAAAATTAATTCCCGTTGTCAAAACCAGAAAGCGTGTTTTTAAGAAGTAAAAACTACCAAAAGATTATCATGTGTTTATGTTCAATTTCAATGTGAAATTACTTATAATGACCAAAATTGAATTAAATAATAAAAATATATTCCATTTATACTTTAAAACCATTAAATAATATGATTTAACCATATAAATTATCTCGATTGAAAAAGTTGTTTTCAATTAAAATTTGGCATATTTTTACTATTCATCAAAACATGATAGTTATTAGAAAAATATCAAAAATTCATCCAAAGTAAATTTTGATGTCCCACTTCTAAATAATAAGTTTATTTTGTCAAATAAAACACATAGAAGTGTCAAAAACTAAATTTAAAAAGGGTTCGCCATCAAAAGACGGTAAAACTGCATTTTTAGAAAAATACTTCTTTTATCCAAAAATTGAATTTGTTCTTATATCATATATTTAAAACATATAATATGAATTTAAAACATTATATTGAATATATAACATATATTTTTCATTAAATAAAAATCCATAAAGAGTGATATGATTTTATAATCACAATTATTCTCTTTTTAAATAGGTTTTCATAAAAACACATCCTTTATATTTAATTGGTTTTTATTTCCATTTATAATAAATTTGGTTAACAATGAATCATTATTTAAACACGTGTAAATAATATTTTCATAATTCAGTTGATACCAGTCATTCCCACCATTCCAATAGATAGGTTATAAATGTAACATTTAAATAATAATATTTAGTTGTTTGTTTAAGTTAGATGTAGTGTATCATATATGCTATTTAACATAGTGTTTCTTTATTAAAACTCAGGATGTTACAATATGTGTTAAAGATGGTTTTTGATTCATTACAAAGAGAGTATCAGAATGTGAATGAGGGTTCGATCTCAAAAGAATACTTTGAATATTTTAATATAGAAATATTAATACAGAAGGAGTTACTCAGAAAAGAAGTTGTTACTAAGATGGATCTAGATAAGATGAAACTACTATTGGTTGAACAATGTTCATCTTTTTGATATATCAAAGAATAACAGATGTTCAAAACAGAATATAAGAACTATCAAGAGTGTTAGCTGATCTAAGTGAAAAAGTTCAAAGTTTGGAAAGTTCAGATGAATCGCTTATTCCTTCCTAACACCCCTTTTCTTTGTTTTCTATAAATTATTTGAAGTCAATGTTATATATAATGTTTTTAATATTCTTCTAAAAACATTCCATAAGTTTTTTCATAATTTATTTTTAAAATTTTATACTTTTTACTCTATGTAAGCATGAACTTAATATTTGATTATCTCATTACATATTACAATAAGAAATAAATAATTTCGTTTAAAATATTACTCATGCAAAACTTAGTTAAAAGTATTTTATTCCTCAGAAATATTTTAATTCGTTGAATATCCTATATTCTTGAATTAAGGGGAGTTATTAAAAAATGGTCATTTTTATTCATTAGGGGAGTTTTTTTTTAAAGGTTGGGGCTGAAGCCTCAATTTATTATTTAAAGAAAAGACCTCTTTATACTGGGTAGAGGGAGACCCATTACATAGCCTAAAGGCCCAAGGCCAAGTGGCCTGAATACAAGGCTTGAAAGCCCATTTTATGGCCCAAATGACCCCTTGGTGAACTGTACTGCTACAGTACCCGCGCAGCTACAGTTCCCACTACAGTACAGCCGCTGCTATAGTACCTGCTACAGTCCCTCCGCCGCTACAGTGCCGCTGCTGCTACTATTATGCCGTTTCTACAGTACTACTACAGTGCCCTGTTACATCACTACTACAGTACCTAGAAATTCTCCCCTGCCCAGATTTGATCCTGGGTCTTTTGGATGCCAAGCAGGAGCCTGTACCACTAGGGTACAAGCTCGTTGGCATTAGGGGAGTTTATTTTACTACATTTTACTCTTATCTTTTTTGATGTTACAAAAAGGGGGATAATTTTTATGTATAATAAATTTTCATATCATTATGTGAAGATTTTTTATCATTAGTTTTATTTTATAGTCATGGGCGAGATTTTTTGTATGGGAGATTTTATGAGAAATTTTATAGAGATAAAAGGAGATAAATTTATGTGCTTATGAGAAATGTTGTTAAAATAAGAAATGTGTTTTTAATTTATTTATGGTTATGAAAATTTCTTCTTCTAAAAATTGTTTTAAATTTTATGTATTTATTAATGGGTTTTGTGATCATAAAAAAGGGGGAGATTTTTGAGCATGTGTTGATTCATAAATTTCAGAAATTTCTTTTTAGTTTTGATGCTCACAAATGCCAAAATTTATGTTACTAATGAATTTGATTTTAAGTGAATTTTAGGAAAATAATATTCATTAGAATATTTATTCTAGAAATATATTGAATTCATTGATCTTCATGGAAATATATTTTAAAGTATTCTGGATGTGTTTTTGAAAGTATTCTAGAAACACTATTCATACCCTACATTTTTAATCATAACATAAGGATTAGAAATCCTATATTTGGAAGAAAGCATATGGATCATATACCCTACATTTAGATGAAACCCTATGTTTGAGGAACAGAAAGCATGGTTCATCAAACCTACGCTTGTGAAAAAATATACATCATCAATCCTATGTTTGTAAACAACCCTATGTTGTCAACCCTACATTTGGAGTTTTGTCGTCACATGAAGGAACCCTATATTTGACTATTCAACAAATGGGTTTTAAATCTATGATATTATCTAAGATTTATGAAACAATCATGATGGATGTAAAGATATCTTAAAAGGCTCGTTATGATCAATTCAAAGGATCATATTCAATAGGGGTAAATTGTTCCTATTCTTATAAGAAGTTATGAATCTCTTAAATGATTTTGAATTCAAATATTCATGATATATTATACGATATTTCTGGAGATGGTTTGACATAGAGCTGTTCAACTTATAATATAAATATCAAGATGTTATGCATAGAAATAAAAAGAGAATATATACAACATATATATACATTAGGAAAATCTATGTTTGAAAACAACAAGTGCATCATTTCTTTCAGAGATACGCTTTAGAGACA
Source organism: Viscum album (assembly GCA_963277665.1). Classification (NCBI taxonomy): domain Eukaryota; kingdom Viridiplantae; phylum Streptophyta; class Magnoliopsida; order Santalales; family Viscaceae; genus Viscum; species Viscum album. The sequence goes on along the minus strand of OY728130.1, from coordinate 1,019,039,780 downwards.
TACATGTTTTGATCTATCTAATTGACTCACTACTGTTGCTTTAACTAATACTACATCTCATTATTACTGTAACATCCCGTTGCTGTTTCAGGTATTCCTAATCTTTATTAGGTTAATTTATTATTATATAAAATGAAAAAAATAATTTATCAGTAAAAAGTTTCATTTTTGTTAAACACGTCGCGGAATGGTAAAAACACCCAATTAACACCCCATAACATTCAATTGAATATTTTCGGTGTTAAACATTGGGTAAATATAAGTTTCCAAGGTCTGAAAAGTCTCACGGAGGATGAAATAAAAATATTAATTATATTATTTTTAAGCACGGGCAATTTATTCAATATAATTGAATAACTCCAAACGGTTCGTCGTATGAGAAATCTGAGCATAATGTTATGTATTAAATATAGTGTTTACCCTAGGAGGGGTATAACATTCAAAGGCACCGGACTTTTTGATGTATCGCTCGTGAGATAATTTTTTTAAATAATATTAAATATATTATTTATTAAAATTTAAATATCTCCCAAATGGTGTGTCATATAGACAATCTGAGACCACCGATGGGTCCGGAATGAGGGGTTTACCCTATAAAAGGTATAAATTTTGTTCTCATTGGGTGTTTGGATGCCTCACTCCCAAGAATACCACTTTTTATATTAATTAATTAATTATTCCAGGTTTTAATTAAAAAATCATTAATATCTCTCAAACCACTCATCGTTTGAGAAATCCGAGACCATTGTTGGGTCCGAATCGGGGTGTTTACCTGAGAAGGGGTATCACTTTCATTCGCAACGAATCTTTGGTATATTTTCTCATTAAATTAAGCTATTTAATATTAATATTAATTAATTAATTATTTTTAACCACAATTTCACTTCATCTTCTCCACGCACGTTAGAAACACCATTTTTAACGGATGGCTTCACTCGAGAGCTTCTGAATCATCACCATTTTTATCCGTTTCAGTTGCAATGTCTTAATGAGAGTAAATTAATGACTCCATAATAAATTTTGAGTTGAACTGTGGATTAAATCTGATGTTTGAAATTGGGGTTTTAAATGATCCGATTTTAGGGTTCTTAAATCGCCAAAATCCTCCCGTTGGTTGATCTTGAGAAGTCCTACTGATTGTAGATCTCCTTTGCACTTGATCCGTGAATCCCTGATGCTAATCATGTTGTCCTCCATCACCTTCAAGCATGGGTGGGCAGTCTTCTTCTTGTGCATGGTGTGCCTGGAAAAAAATGGGTATGCCTATTTTATTTTATCTATTTACTTTATTCTTCAATTTCTTTTCATCTATAATAATTAATGAAAAATGGTGGATGTTAATATAAATGGAAAAACCTAAATTAAAATTCTTAAAATTATCAAAGGATATTTTGGTGGAGTTTATCAAAATATAATCTTGAAGTTTTATCAAATGAAAATTAAGCCAAATTATCAATGTATAATTGCATGAAATTGTCAAAAATATTTTTACACAACTTATTGAATTGATAATTGTTCAAAAATATCAAATGATATTTTTTTTGGCTTATCTAAAGATAATAGATTATCAAAAGATATATATATATATATATATATATATATATATGTACACACACACACACATATCGATAAATGCACATGGGGTAATATATTAGAATTATCTGATGTTATTTTTTTTAATTATATATATATACATATAGTTTGATATATATATATATATATATATATTATAATTACTTTGGAAGTTAAGTATAATTTTATTAAATATAAAATTATCACCATGTAATTGCATGAACTATTGAGGGTAAAGTTCAAATACATGTGTTGACATAAAATGATAATCCAAATATTATCCAAGAGAGATAAAATATTATCTCATGTAATATTTTAATCAATAATTTCAAATTATCCATGAGAGATAAAATATTATCACATGTAATATTTTAATCGATAATTTGAAATTATCCTTGAGGGATAAAATATTATCGCATGTAATATTTTAATCTATAATTTTAAAATTTATCAGGGAGAGAAAATGTTATCACATGTAATATTTTTAATCGATAGTTTGAAAATTATTCAGGAGAGAGAAACTATCATCACATATGATATTTTATTTCCTTTTGAAATAAAATATATGGTTTTGGTTCTAGGAACCTGTGATGAACGTCGAGCATTGGTGTGTCGACGCTTATGATAATAAGGCCTCAAAGTGGTGTGTTGAACCACATAGGGTGGTTTATCTTTGCCGCTAACATCGATGACCTTGAGGTAGGTGGTTCTATCCCGACTTGCAAAATTTATTATCCTTTTATTGCTTGATTTATTTCAATTATTTATTTAAATTCAATTGCTCAAATCTGCTTTCAATTAAATTGATAAAAACTCGATTCTAGTGAATCGAGATATTTGAAATGGTTTTGGCATGAAAATTTAGAAGACTCCCAATTCTATTGAATTGGGTGTGTTTATGGAAATTGGGTGATTTAAATTGTTTAATTTAAATTTTGGATTTGATGGAAATGATTTCAATTTTCTTTGTTGAATTTCATTGTGGAAATAAATTGTGTAATGATGAAAATGGTTTTGATTGGATTTCAAACTGGTGAAAATAGCTTAAAATGATTTTATAGAAACCCATTGGTTTTATCTTGTGAAAAAGACATGTTTTTGAATAAAAATTGTTTTGTTTTTAAATGGAAAGAAATTGGAACATTTGAAATGGAAGAATGGGATTGATCGTATTTTTAAGCATTCTTAAAATAGTTCACCCATCATGTAAGAGCGCATGCAAGCCTTAGGTAGTTAGTGAGTTATTTCTATACACTCTATGCTATGATAACGTTCTAAAACATACTTGCAGCAGGTCACATCCCTGATGGGTTGGTGACGAGTCTCCTTTGGACAGTGTCATAGGGATGTGTGTATACAAATTTTTCTAAGTTCACATAGAGAGTGTGGAATCGTATAGCTGGTTAATACTATCTTACCTTTTGGCAGATGACCATGTTGCTCGCTTGTTTATTTATATTTGAGATATAAATGTATGCCAATGCTTTTGAATTGCTTTACATGCCTACTGAATTTATATAAACTGTTTTATATAAATGTTTTATTTAAGCCATTATTTTAGAAATATTCCATTATTTGTAAAATCATTGCTTAAAATATTTATTTCCATCATTTGAAAATGTATATCATGTTTTGTTTAAATATGATTTTGAATTTCCAAAACTGTTCACTTTAAAATTGAAAGCTTTTATTTGGATAATCTAAATTTGGCATATATTATGGAATCTTTGGTGGTATCCTACTTGGCTTAGGCTCACACCCTACTTTTTCCCTTGGGTGTTTGTAGACTTTCTTCTTCTAGGTTCGAGAAAAGGGAAGGGATCTCTTGGAGGTGGATCCAACTATTGATCTTTGGTCTTGGTGAGTTGTGTCCTTAGAGACCTTGGGGCTGTTTTCACATTTTTAGTACTTGGGTTGTAGTACTTTGGGATTTTTATGCCTCTTTGTATTCTGGTACATTACTCCCAGTGGAGTTTCTTTTTGTTATGCGTACTGTCTTGTTTCTTTTCTTCTACATTGTTGGTGGAAAAATCGTTCCCACTTGCATGTTGTGTGATGCCAGGTGCTAGTCGCCGACCCGTGGGGATTGGGAATACCCTTCGGGCTATGTCAGGGCTGGCTCAGTTATGAGGTTACCAGGGTAATTGGGCTGGTTCGTGACAATTACATCTTCTTCTACAAGTTTGACAAAGCATTTTTTAGAGATACACTTTAGAGATATACATGTTTAAACACCTATCTAGTGTTTTTTTATATTTGGAGAAAGCCTATGAAAATTTTAAGATCTATTTTATGTTGTGTGTTACTGAAGATCAATTAAATCTATTAGTTACTACTACAACTATGAATTTTAACCTATATTCTCAATCAAATCAATCTATATTGATTTATTAGAGTTTCAACTACTCGAACTCAGTCATGGTAAAGTTTCAGCTTCTTGTACTAATCTATGGATTTTCAGTTCCTTGTAAAATAACCAAAAGGCCCTATAAAATCCTTGTAAATATGTCAACTACCTATAGTCAGTTGTTAAGGTCTTGTGATAAGAGGACCTATTTGGTGAAATCTCCAAACTCACTGAGAGAGTGTTGGTGGAGTGGACTAATGGATCTTTGTTCCATGAACCACTATACATCACTTTGTTCTTTTCCTTTATTCATTTTAACTACTCATTAATATTTAAGATAGAATGAAAGGTTCGCTGTAGAATAAGAGTGGTGTTCATAATCTATCAAAGTTTTTGAAAAACAGAATTTACCCCCTCTTATTTCTTTTTCATCGTCATCACCATCCTGACCTAACAGAACCTTCCTACCAAGAATAAGATATTGATAAATATTTATCATTTCCAAACTAAATTTGAAACTATTTCATCATCATCTCCATCCCGACCTAACAAAATATTCCTATCAAGAATAAGAGAACTGAGAAATATTTATCATTTGTAAACTAAATTTAAAACTATTTCATTGAAAGAATAAAATTAAAAAGCATTGACATTGAATATGACATTAAAGTCATAGAATGAAACCATGAACAAACCTTTAAAGATCTATATGCACCTAATTTTATAAATCAAAACAACTAGATTATCTACCATGCTTTACATGCTGAATTTTAATTGAAAATTGGACTAGTCCAATTATTGCCTAAATTCCATGGCCTTGTATGAGAGGATCCAAACAAATACATTAATTATTTCACCATGGCATGTGTTACATTGAAGTTAAGATTTGTAGTAGAGGAAAAAGTCAAATGGAAATCATTCTAATTCTCTTGTGATGGTGTTGCTAAGGAGTGGATATATAACATATAACTAGATGAAGTCACTAGCTAGGTTGAACATCATAGGAAATTACTTCATTGATTATTTAAAACAAAAAGAGTAATTAATTGAGGAAAGATATCTATTTAATCAAGAAAGTATTAGGATAGATACTCTATGAGTATAGAGATGGATTTAGGAAACCTTGTGCAATTTTTCCACACTAAGTCATTGAGGAACATATCTTCTTAGTGTTATTCAAACAAGGACTACTCAATAGTGAGATAAATATACCAGATGAACTCTGAATGGAAACTCACTAGTTAACCCAAAGGAATCATATAAAAGATAGTTTAGAATCCCAAAAAATTCAGTATAATAGGTACCAACCCCAAAGGATCCCATAAGGTAAAGTCTATTAAACCACTTTTGATTGAATATAAGAATGAATAACTATCCGATTTTGAAATAAAAATGACTCCTAATCAGTCTAATGAACAACCAACACCCCTTAAGTTTTATGGCCTTTGTTCTTCTCTAAGTGATTTCACAGTCCAATATGATCAACTATAGGATATTGATAGTTGTGTCTTCTATCAATAAAGACCATTTCAATAGCCTATAAATAACAAAGGGTAGAGAGATAACTCATATGTCCTATATTTATTTTTAAATTCATAGATTTTATTTCAATAACCATTTCACTAACCTCCACTATTTTAGTAAAATTTCATTCTAGGATACCAATATACTTTCCAAAATTCATTATTTTAATAGTGGAAATTTCATGACCATCCTTCCTCTAGTTCTCAAACACAAATCTATAACCCACCAAATCTAAACATAGTGGAGATAAAAAATAAAATTAATTAATTAAGAAAATAGTTATGGAATCTAGTGTAAATGCTGACTAAATTCCTAAGAAATTCCTAGATAAAAAATTACAAAATACCAAGGGTAATGTGATTTTGGTAATAACTAGAATTGATCAGTAAATTAAACATTCTCTAAAACCACAATCAGGAAAAACAAAACCAATAAAAGGAGAGAGGAAATAATTTTTAATAGAACAAGGAAAAATTTGAAATTAGATATAATAAATAATTAAAATAAGGGAACATCATTATATTGTCCTTTCACACATGAATGATTCAAATTAAGAAAATTAATGAAGTGAAATTCAAAATGAAATTTTAGACACATTCAAGAAAGTTGAATTCAACATACATCTTATTGAGTCACTTAAAAAGACTCCCTAATATTTAATGTTACTAAAGGAATTATTCACTAAGAAAAAGAGTCTTTTAGGAATGAGAGAGTATTCTTAGGAAGAAATGTGTCATCTCTAATAAAACCTCTATTTCCTATAAAAATTTAAGAACTAGGTATATTTTCTATTCCTTGCACTATCAGTTTTATTTTATTCTCAGATCCTTTATGCAATTTAGGATCTTTAATTAATGTAATTCCTCATTATGAATTCTTATATTTACATAATTGAGAGCTCAAACTAACCTGAATGGTAGTTCAGTTGGTAAACTATGCTACTTCATTCCTAGATATAGTTCATGAACATGTGTTGGGGAGGGTTCATAAGATGACCTTTCTAGATAATTTATATGTCCTCAATATGTATGAAGATAAAATACCTATTAAATATCAAATTTTATAGGTAAAATATTTTTGATGACAAACATGATAATCATCAGTTTTAATAAAGTAATATTAGAAATGTAATTTGAAGAAAACATAGTACATTTCAATATTTTATATTCAATAAAGTTTCCATAAGAAAAGTCACTCTTCACACACTAAGGAATCTAATTCACAAATATAAAATAATTGGTTAAAAGATATTCTGAATATAGGTAACAAATTGAGATGTAATAATTCTATGGGATGTTACCATAGGTAAACTAAAATTGCTATATAAGAACATGGTAATGATATAGATCATGATTTCTTGATGGTTTTGATTGTTTGTTTTCAATTGATGGTGAAACTGATAATAAGGTATGTGAACCTAAGTTGTAACCATCCTAAATTCAACCATCCAATATTGAATTGAAACAAATACAACCAAATTTAAAGTATGTATTTATAATGGGTGAAGAAAAATACCCAGGATAATCAATAGCGTATTAAAACCTAATTAGAAAATGAAACTCATAAGACTTTTGAGTGATATTGTTAAGGACATATGATGGAGTCTAGGTGACATGGACAACCTTATCCTTGGATCAATGCACAAGATCCTATAATAAGATAGTTCCAAACCTTTTAGATAATCCAAAATGAGACTAAAACCAACCATGATGGAGGTATATAAAAAAATTGAGAAATTTCTAGAATAATGAAACATATATCTCATTTTAAACATATAGTGGGTAACCCCATTCACATTATACCCAAAAAATCAGCTCTAAAAATTATTTAGAGTGAAAAAAATGAACCGATTCTGGTGATAGTGTCGAATAGTTTTAGTCTATATTGAATATATCTTATTGAATCAAGTGATTAGGAAATACCCCTTTATAGTATCATTCATTAACCAAATTATTAGAAGACTATTAAGAAAGACCCATTACTATTTTATTGATGGATTCTTAATGCATATATAAGTGATCATTTCTCCTAATGATCAAGAGAAAACAATATTTACCTATCCTTATTAAAAATTATCCTATAAAATGATTCCATTCAGATTATGGAATACCCCTATGACTTTTTAAAGATTCATGGTAAGTGTATTCTCTGGTTTGATTGAAAAATTTATGGAAATTGTTTTAGATATTTTCAGTGTTTGGAAATTCATTTGATCATTTTTGTTCAAATATGGATATGGTTTTAAAAAATTTCATAGAAAACTAACATCTAAATTTTTAAAATTTCCATTTCATAGAAAGAAAAGGAGTTGTATCGAGGAAAGTGATTTCATAGAATTTAATTGAATGTGACTAAATAAAGATTGAAGTCATCACTACATTACCCTACCCTACTTATTATAAATGTGTTATATCATTATTGGGACATGTAAGTTTTTATAGATGAATCATTAATAAATTTAATAAGATTTTATTACCAATTTCAATTTTCAAAAATATATTGAGTTCATATTTGATGATTCTTGAAGGAATGAATATTATGATATAAAGAGAAAATTGAATTCACCATCTAGTAATTAGACCACCAAATTGGACCACAATTTTGAATTGTTCTATGATATCTCTAATGGAGCTATAGGGGTTATTCATTACCATTGAATTTATGGAAGAAATAATATTATATATTATTCATTTAAAACACTATATTTTACCTATAATAATTATATAAACACTTAATGGAATTTCTTGAAATTGTATCTCCTTTGAAAAAATTTAGACCATATTTTCCTAGAAAAAATACAACAGTCTGATCTACTCATGTGAAACTTAGGAACTTGATGAAGAAGGTGAATAAAATATGAGATTTATGTGATAAAAGTGATTTTTAAAAGAGTTTTATATAGATATAAAATAAAAAATGTAGTAATTCCAAACCAAGATCCACTTCATGACTCAATAATTGGTGTGAAACACTATCTGGATGATGGAGAGGTTCCATGGTGTCATAACATGGTAAAATTTCTTATAAATTTTCAGGTCCCTTTACACATTAACCAATTACATATCTCAAGACTTTACACTGAATCTAAATTGAATGTATGGGATGATCCATGTCTTAAGAGAATCGATAGTGAAAAAGTTATTGGTAGATGTTTATTCGTGTCTAATGTACATTATGTGCTCAACTGTTAGGTCTCTATCCTAATAATGGTTTCACATAATAAAAAGGTAAAATAAACACTATATAATTGTATAGGAACTAGCTATGTAGGGTTGCAGTAGGAGAGTAGAAGGAGATAGAGGTAGAAAAAGAATCTCCGCAGAAGACCACTTCTTAGAGTACAAAGGGCGATATGTCCAAGGACCATGCCTCCTAGATTCCAAGTTGAATTGAATCCAAATAACATCATATCCCCCACCTACTAACAAAAAACATATTTAATATCCCCTACCATCTAAAAAATTTCCCTAATTAAATAATAAACTAACGACTATACTACCCTTGAATAGTTATTCACTCCTTCCTTCTACACATACACAACCCTCATACAGACTACCCACAACCCCAAAAACTATACATTAACTCCCTCTTGAAAATAAATCATTCTACCAATGTGGAAATAAAAAAAGATCGATATATTCCACTAGAAGGTAAGACCCCTGCACATTGAATATGGTAGCACACTTATTCCTGTGCACTCTAGTTGTGCATTTTTCATGTTACCACCACCATTTTTTTTGAAAATACATTCCTTCTTTCATATCTTCAAGTACTGATGTATAAATAAATTCTTCCCACCTATGCCAAATTCATGAAGTAAATCCTCTCGAATAAGAGGAAGATAGAGGATTTGGGCGTTATTGCACTAACAAAGGAGTGCTCCATGGTGGTTCAACATTCCATTCCTCCCAAACTCCAAGATCCAGGTAGTTTCACCATTCCTTGTACTATTGGATCCTGTGAGTTTGGGAAGGCCCTCTGCGACTTAGGGGCCAGCGTGAACCTCATGCCCCTCAGAGTTTTCAATAAGTTGGGACTCAACGAGCTCAAGCCTACCCGCGTAGCCCTTCAACTTGCTGATCGATCCATCAAACACCCGAAGGGACTACTGGAGGACGTACTGGTCAAGGTGGGTAGGCTGATCCTTCCTGCTGATTTCATTATCCTCGACATGGGGGATGACTAGGAAGCACCTCTTATACTTGGAAGACCTTTCTTGGAAACTGGGAAGGTACTGGTCGATGTGCACCAAGAGGAGCTTATTTTTCGGGTAGGCAATGGAAGAGTTTCCTACAACGTCCTCAAGGTCGTCAAACATGCTTCCTTGTCAGAGCATGAGGACTGTTATGCAGTGTCCACCATGGTTAATCATTTTAGCAAAGAATGGGATGATCTGGTATGTTCTTTTACTTCAAATAATTTAACTATTCCAAATATTCTATTAGAAGAAGCGCCAGAAGACTTGCAATTCATAGAAGTCTAGGGCAACCACTATTGGTAGCGTGCAGTTGTTCCTGATAGTTTGGAATGAGACAAGGTGTAGCCACTTGTGCCTTCGATTTTAAAGGTGCCTGAACTCGAACTGAATCCTCTTCCATCTTCTCTCAAGTATGGGTATTTAGGGCCCAATCAAACTTTTCCTGTTATACTTAATGCAGAACTATCACAGGAGTAGGAAGATGCACTTCTGCAGTTTCTCAGACAGCGGAAGCATGCTATTGGGTGGACAGTCGTTGATCTGAAGGGAATCAGCCCTACCATTTGCACTCACAAGGTGCTACTTGAAGAAGGTGCCAAGCAATCTCGGCAATCACAATGGTGCTTGAATCCTCCCATGAAGGAAGTTTTCAAAAAGGAGGTGATCAAATTATTGGATGCAGGCATCATCTATCCCATCTTGGATAGTCCGTGGGTGAGTCCTCTCCAAGTGGTACCCAAAAAGGGGGGTATCACTATGATTTCAAATGAAAAGAACGAGCTCATCTCTACACGCACTATCACGGGCTGGTGAGTCTGTGTGGATTACCGAAAGCTAAACGATGCCATAAGAAATGATCATTTCCCCTTGCCATTCATGGATCAAATTCTAGAGAGACTAGCAGGGCACAACTTCTATTGTTTCCTCGACGGTTTTTCCAGTTACAACCAAATCTCCATTGCTCCAGAGGATCGGGAAAAGAGCACATTCACTTTCCCCTACGACACATTTTCTTATCAAAGGATGTCTTTCGGCATGTGCAATGCCCCTGCCACCTTCCAGCGTTGTATGTTGGCCATCTTCCACGACATGGTGGAACAAATTCTGGAGGTATTCATGGATGAATTTTTTGTTTACAGAAAAGCATTCACCATTTGTTTACAACACCTAGAACTAGTTTTGGAACGATGTGAGCACACTAACCTAGTCTTGAACTGGGAAAAGTCTCATTTCATGGTGCAAAGTGGCATAGTCATTGGCCACAGAATTTCAACGAAGGGGATAGAGGTGGACCTGGTGAAGATCTAAGTCATTTCACGACTACCTATACCGACTTCCGTTCGCGCCATCCGCAGTTTCCTAGGGCATGCAGGATTTTACAGGCGATTTGTCCGCGACTTCTCCAAAATAGCCCAGCCCCTCACCAATCTTCTAACAAAGGATTCCATATTTGAGTTCGATGAGACATGTGTCAGATCTTTTGAGCATCTAAAGCAGCTCCTGGTGGAAGCTCCAATTATGATTTCTCCAAACTGGGAGGAACAATTTGAGGTGATGTACGATGCAAGAGACTACGTAGTGGGAGAAGTCTTGGGCCAGCGACTTGACCGGATTTTCCGACCTATCTATTATGCCAGCATAATGCTCAATAAGGCACAGATCAACTACACCACCACAGAAAAGGAGATTCTTGTAGTGGTTTTTGCATTTGATAGGTTTCGTTCTTACTTAGTGTTGTCTAAAGTTATTGTTTATACTGACCATTCAACACTAAAGTACCTACTCAACAAGAAATACGCGAAGCCCCGATTGATATGTTGGGTACTCCTCCTACAAGAATTCGATCTTGAGATCCGATACAAGAAAGGGAGTGAGAACTTCATTGCTGACCATCTCTCCCGCCTCGAGCTGCCTCATTTGGAGAAGGAAGAAGATCGGGAGATCATGGAGGATTTTCCTGATGAGCACCTCTTTTTGATCAACGAAACACCTCGACCATGGTATGTTGATATCGCTAATTTTCTGGTTACAGGTGTCATTCACCCTGACCTCTCCTTCCAGCAAAGGAAAATATTTTTCTCTGATGTGAAAAGGTACTTCTGGGAGGATCCTCTGCTATTCTGATCCTGTGCAAATGGAGTGATCCGCCGTTGCATCCCGGAGAATGAATTTCACGGTGTCCTAGAGTTCTGTCACGCCTCACCAGTAGGAGGACATCATGGGTCGGACTGTACCATAGCTAAGATCATGCAGTCTGGATTTTCCTGGCCCACCATGCATAGAGATGCCTGGGCCTTTGTTTCCTATTGCGATCGGTGCTAGAGGACAGGTAATGTGGGACGTAGAGCCGAGATGCCTCAGCACCCCATCCTGGAGGTCGAGATTTTCGACGTCTGGGGAATTGATTTCATGGGTCCCTTTCTCCCATCTTTTGGAAACACTTACATCCTGGTCTGCATCGACTACATCTCCAAATGGGTGGAAGCCACTACTAAAACTCATGACACAGCCATGGTAGTCATAAATTTCTTAAAGAAAAATATTTTTAGTAGGTTTGGAGTCCCACGAGTACTGATCAACGATAGAAGGGCCCACTTCGACAACACACTGATGAGAGGGATATTGTCGAAGTATGGAGTAAACCATCAGATGGGGACACCATATCATCCCTAGTCCAGTGGACAGGTAGAGATCTCCAATCATGAGCTCAAGCAGATCCTGGAGAAAACAGTGAACACTTAGCGGAAGGACTGGTCCAAGAAGTTAGATGATTCCTTGTGGGCATATCGGACTGCTTTCAAAACACCACTGGGAATGTCCCCGTTCCGCCTCGTCTATGGAAAACCCTGTCATTTACCAGTAGAATTGGAACACAAAGCCTACTGGGCCGTCAAAGCCCTCAATTTTGATCTAAAGGCAGCTGAAGAGAAATGGAAGTTCCAACTGTCGGAACTAGATGAGATTCGATTAGAGGCATACAAGAACGCCAAGTTGTACAAGGAGAAGACAAGAGCCATTCACGACCGGATGATATCACGAAAATCTTTCCAACCCGGTGATTAGGTACTTATCTTTAATTCTCGTCTTCACTTATTCCCAGGGAATTTAAAGTCATGATGGTCGGGACCATTCCACGTTATCCGCGTATTCCATCATGGAGCGGTAGAAATTTCTGGAGAAGATGGTCAACCATTCAAGGTAAACGGGCAGCGGTTGAAAGATTACCATCCTACATACAACATGGTGGGAACGTTGTCCACCATACAGCTCAGGTAAGTAAGGTAAGAAGGTCGAGCCAACGACCTAAAACAAAGGCGCTTCCTAGGAGGCAACCCAGAGGTTACACGTCGTGTCCCACTTATATACACGGCGTGTACTTATATTTTTACTTTATAATCTTAATAGTATAAATCTCTAGAATAACAAATAAATAACCAGGGATGATACCGGTGTCGATGGCAAAGTCACTAGAGTTTATTCGAGCCGTCCACAGTTCGAATCCTCCTAACCTACCTTCAGCACGAGGTTCCTCCTTTTATTCACATGACGTGTGTGGTATTTTCCATCTATATATATATATATATATATATATATATGTGTGTGTGTGTGTTTAATAAAACCCATGGTGGGGATGGATCGGTTGGCTAGAATCGTAATCCGGTTTCAAAAGACCCGGGTTCGAATCCAGACAACCGTCCCATTTCCATCATTTTTTCTTTTAATAAAACCACACGACGTGTACTCCGATATACACCGTGTGCGCCATGATTTTTTAAATATAAATTAAAACATTTTTAAAAATAAGAACTTACATGCGGGTGAAGTTGGAGGATTGGCAAAGTCTCGGCACCAGGTTCAAAAGACCCGGTTTCAAATCGCGCTAATCTCCCCGCTTCACCCCCATCCTTTCCTAAATAAAAACCACACGCCGTGCTTTTCTTTCTTTCCGTGTGTATAGTCTGTATAGAATAACTATATATATAAAATAAATATGAATAGCAGAACAACCTTTCCTCCAGTGGTTGAGGGCGTCCGTTCGGAAAGGCCGATCGCTGGTTCGAATCCCGCCCCAAGCACCGGACCAAAGGTTGTACTACTCTTTTTCTCATTTTAAAATACATGGCATGTATTTCCCGATATATGTCGTGTATAGGTTTATGTATAATAGAATTTGTAGATATATCTATTTTATTTTAATTATTAATAATAATAATTATATAGTTTACTATAATAATTATATTTATTTATATAATTCTTAATCAAAAAAAATTGGGATACATGGCGTGTACCAAGCATACACGTTGTGTACCTCGGCTATATAAGTTGCGGTCCACCCGGCTTGAGGTCGTGTCGCACGACCGCCCCTTTTCTCTCCTTTCTTCCCGTTTCTTCTCCCGAACGCCACCCAAACCCCCTTTGCCAGATCCATCGATTTGGGGCATTTCAAGTTCTGATTCTTCTCACATTGTGATCCTCAGTCCAGGTACGTCGTCCTGTACCCTCTATTTCAAGTTTTTAGAATCGTTTAGGGTGTTTATCGGATCGGTCGACCGTTCGGCTTCCACCTGTACATGGCCACGAAATGAAGAACACACGCTGTGTAATTCTGTACACAACCACACACAAAATATTTTGAAATTTTCATATACACGGTGTGTATGTTTGGTACACGCCATGTCCTTTATATCTGTAGTCGGCCCGTGTCTCCCCTCTACACGGCCTCTCACCCCATGTTCCTCTACACGGAGTGTGTGTTTGGTACACGCCGTGTCTATTAGATGTTTAGTCGGCCCGTGTCTCACCCTCTACACGACCATGTTCTTCATGTGCAGTACACGTCATGTCCTATACCTGCACGGCGTGTATTGTTTTCTTTGAAATGATAACAACATGGTCGTGTCATTTATATTACACAACCACCTGCACTTTGAGTGACCACGACGTGTATGTTCGGTACACGTTGTGTACTGTTACATGGTCTATTTCCACCCTCAGCGTGTCTATCCAGAGAACACGGGATACTCTATATTCTGACTACACGCCGTGTACTTATATTTTCCAGTTTTCTCACATTTTCTTTGTTTTATTTTCTTCCTTTTTCTTTTTATTTTGTTTTGTTTTCTTTTTCTTTCTATTTCAGGATATGGCAGATCATGATCCTTCTCGAGGGAAGCGGCCAACCTCTGCCACCGAGGGCGAGAGGCCCAACTATCGTCGGATCTGACTCCGACCACCTACGCAGCCGGACCCCGACGCTCCGGTATTTGAGCTCCCTCCATTGGCCATTATACCGCTACTCACTCCCTCAGATGAGGCTGGGCCTACTTTTGTTACACCAGCTGCCACTTTCCCTGTACTATCATCCTCAGCAGCTGGTCCCTCTTCGAGCACACCTTCCACTGAGTCACCTTCTTCTTCGGCAGATCCACCTCCAGAGCCAGACGTTGCTGCTGCACCGACACCTGGGTCAGGACCTGCAGGTGCTCCCTATCCCTGCACGGTATTCCCGGTCACCGACCTCGCATACGACAGGTTCCGACGCTTCTCTCGTCGGTCGATACCATTGAGTGGCCGGTACCTTGACAGCAGCATTCCGCAGCGGCTCGGTATTTGGGAGGAGTTGGAGGTGCTTCTCAGGCACACCGCACTCCTCGAGATTTTCCAGGTCAGCACTCCTGTGTTCCGTGATTTATTTTTGGAGTTTGCGGCCTCCTTTGAGTTCGATGGAGCGGAGTACCAGGAGACACCAGGCGATGTGGTACCCATAGTCTGATTCCGGCTAGGCGGCCGACGTTTCTCTCTTACCATGACTGAGTTTGGCCGATGGTGCGGCTTCTACCCCCATCCTATCACACCACCCCTTGTTTCTGACTTGACCTGGCCCGAGCGCTCTGACCTTATTTCCATATGGCAGGAGATCGCTTGGCCTGACCACCGGTACTCCCCCACTTCCCAGAAGAGCACTCTTATAGTCGACCATGTCTTTCACTTCACCCACCAGTGCTTCAGCGCCATCCTTTTCCCCCGCCATGAGGATATGGGGGTCATGACTAGCCGTGACATGGAGCTTCTTACCTGTGTCATCTGGCACGACTACCTAGACCTCCCCTATCTTGCTGCCTCCTATTTCCACTCCATGTTTACCGACCGTCAGGGCAACCTGAACGGTGAGTTTTACACCACTCGTCTTGCCCACCACTTGGGGGTATTCGAGCCCTCTTTACCTCATGACTTGTTAGGTTCACCCCGGCGGATGGACTTTCTCATGCTCATTCGCATGGGATTGGTCCGGAAGTAAGGGGGTGCCTACATCCTTGCTTGGGCTCGGGCCCCGCCACCTGCTGGCCCCCCTGCCCCAGCTACTGACCCTGCTCCTCCTTCCCCACCCCCTCCAGCTTCTCCACCTCACCCACCTCCTACTGACCCCACTTCTTCTTCCCTTCCTTCTTCTGTCCCATCCCCCATCCCACCTACCCCCGCACCCTCGATCGATCCAACTCTTTCCCTCCGCCTAGCCACGATGGAGTAGAAGTTAGTTCGTATCATCAGCCGCCAGGACACCATTTCACGCCATTTGATTCGTCTGGACGGCCGCCAGGACCGGATGGAGCATCTGTTGGTGCATATTGCTAAGCATCTTGGTGTTCCGCTGCCTCAGCCACCAGCCTCTGCCTCCGTTCCTGGCCCTTCTGTTGCTGCTCCACCGTCATCTCCTGCGCAGGTCACAGATTCCGTTCTGATGACTACAGTGAGCTCTACTGCTGCCACTTCTGTCGGGCCAGGGCCTGCTGCTGAGTTTCTGATCTCGAGTCTAGCACCTGTGACTCCTACTTCTTCAGCTTCCCTTCCCGATGCAGAGTCAGAGCCTCGCGCTACCACGCCTCTTGCACCGTCTCTACCGGTCGATTCTGTACTCGATGTGTCGTCCCCTACGGTGACCCCATGATAGTGACATTTTTCTTTATCTTATATATCTCTTTTGTCATTTTCCGTGCTGTGATGTTATGCGTGTTTGCAGTTTTTCTTTTTCTCGACAGTCACAGGTATGGGCATAGAGCGCCTTGGGCATCACTTTTCACGAGGGGAGTATTTTTCCATTTTTATTTTCTTTCTTTTTGGATTTACTTCTTCCACTGCTTCCCCTCGTTTTCTCCCCAATATCACCCCCTTGCCCACCCTTTCCCTTAGTATTGCACTTGGTGGGCCATGTGCCTTATTCAGTGTGAGGGAGCATCTATCTTTTTCACCTTCGTCTTTTCCCTTTAAACTAATCTAGGAGACATCATTATTAGATTCTATATTTGAAAATATAAAGCAATTTTAGTTAATCATTCTTATAAATGCTAGAGTTATCAGTAGAAACTTTTGGAAAGGTTGCATGCTTATTTTAGTTTTTAAGTATTTTAAAATGATTGCTAATGTAGTTTCAATTGCAACTTTTCGTCCTTGATTAAATTACATTGATTAGGATAATCATTTATATACATGTCATGATCTGATTATCTCTTTATTATTTTCCCACTCCTGAGAGGTATTCTAAACTATTTTTCGTATTTCTTTTCTAATACCCTCTTTCTTGAGAGATTCTTAGGATATGAATCACTACTAGAATTTTCAAGTTTTTCTTTTCGAAACATGAAGAAATTTTTGAATTACTTTAACATGATTGAGGCGTTGGATTGTTTCAACCCCTTTATCTTGAGACCTACCCTACATTTAATCTTCGTTAATCTCATAGAAGCCATGAACAACCTTTATAGGAAGCCACATTACAAGCCTATTTCCCTTCCTACCCTATTTCTTTTTAAACTCTGCATGATTATTCATTTGAGCTTTAAAGAGGGAGTTGGAAATACATGACATATTTGTTTATGTACAACCATGAAATAAAGTGTGGGGGAGTTCCTCTTGATTATTTGGGGCAGAATGGGTTTCAAACATCTACTCATTGTATTCATAAGAGTTTCCCTTGTGTATGTTGTATTAAAACAAACAAACAACAAGGGGACCTTATGCTTATTTGCCCATGAACCCTACTTGCCTAAGGAAGATGGTGACGATTACAAAAGCATTTGACTGAGCTTGTGAATGATGTATTTTCAGTGAGTTTTACTTTGAATATCATGCAATGTTATTTAAAGGAATTAGCCTTCCTTTTTCAAGCCTCAGAATTTATTTTCACATCTGAACCAACCAACCCTTAGCCACAGAGACATCTGAACCTTATTGATAAAGCCCTCATGATTTTTGTAATTCAATTTTTCTAAAGTAGAGAACAAAATATCTTGCAAACCTATGGATAGAGTGTATATACCTTAGATTGAGCATAACTTTGATTAAAAACATCTTGAGTGTGGAGTGTGATTTTAACTGGTAAGGTAAATCATCAAGTGACATGCTTATTTTTGAAAGGTTGGAAAATGTGTTGAAAGAGGATGAGAGTAGTTAATTGCATTATACATAAGGCATGATTTTAATATCTTATGAATTGAATTTGTTTGTGCCTTTTAGAATTTTTCCTCAGTAACTTTATCAGTTATATGTTTGATTAATTAAATGTCTTCCTTTTAAAGTATAGACTCTCTTAATTAGATGTTGAGATTTTGCTTGAGGGCAAGCAAAAGACTAAGTGTGGGGGAATTTGATGCACCCAATTTGTGTATACATTTCCATATATATAATTGAAGATAAAAACATGTTTTCAACAAATATCTGTTGTTTTGTGAACATATTCTTTGATTTTAGTGATTCTGTTTACTTTCAGGAGCTTTCTGGCTAAATACACGAATCAAGGGAAGCCTGTGAAAATTTTGAAACTACACGGCGTGTACCTTTATACACGCCGTGTACATCCAGGAAGGGACACAGACCGAAGGAGGGAGTACACGCCCATGTCACCAGGCAGAAGATACACGCCGTGTGAAGCGGCGTTACACGTCGTGTACTACTTTCTAGAAGCGGTGATTGCTGAGAAAAGTCCACACGCCCATGTGGCTGTTGAAGGAGACACGTCGTGTTTGAATTTATACACGTCGTGTCTGCTATTCTAGAAGGGGTTGGGGGCCAAACTTATGATACTACACGCCGTGTATGGTGGCGCTACACGCCGTGTACACCCAACAACCAGGCGGCGCCGTGTTCAACAGTCAAAGACGACGTGTTAGGCCACCTGCCAGCGAAGAAATTGGCGCCAAAGCGCGTTGATGAAAAGTAAACGACGTGTACTTTCTATACACGTCGTGTACTCTATTTTTCTATAAAAAAGAGGCCTTGACCTACGAATTTGGGAGTTCGAAACCTTTGGAGGAGAGAAGAAGCTTTGTTGCTACCATTCCCGAGCCACCGTGGTGCCATAGTTCCACTACTCCACCTTCCGACACCCTACCTCAACGCTTACACGATGAATCCGTCAGGTATCACGTGTGTCGTTTCTCCTCCACTTTCTATGTGTAACTAAACCCCTCGTGTTGGGGCTGTGGATGAAGAGATCATAATTTGTATGTTGTTTTATATAGTTGTGTTTTATCGTTGTAATTCATCTTACTCTTCTTAATCTACTGTTAAATATAACTGAGAATTCTGAGCAGGACCAAGGGAAGAATTCTCAGCGATACAAAAGAAAAAGTAACGGTGAAAACATCCATGACCATTGGAAGGCTTTCACCGATTCAGATAATGAATTGGACTTAATAAAGAATTAAGAACACTAAATACCGGACCAATGAGTCAACTGCTTTAATTCCAAACAAGAGGAACCGGACCAAGACAATATTGTAACAAAATGAAATCCAAAATGATTGAATTATTATGAACAACACAACCATTTAAAAAATCTGCATAAGACCTCCTTAATCACCACAGTCCCGACACGTCTTTTCTTCCCGTTTAAAAACTCTTTAAATTTACCTGTTGTTTTCTTTAAAACTATTATTCATTTCTTCAAAGTAAAACAATTTAGTGTTGATCAAAAGCCAAAATCAACCCAATCGATTCTAAATTCTGCATACTTCACCTAATTAAGTATTAACTCAATTAAATTCACGCACACCATAGTTCTCTGTGGATCGACCCCGATCTTATGATATACTAAAGTTCTAAGAATGATTAATTAATTTGGGACGCATATAACTTCAATCAACGACAAGCGAGACTATCCGCCACGACTCAGACACGGCTGAGAAGCTCGTCGAGGGTTTCGACGTCGAGAATCCCGTAGAACTCCCCCTTCCCTCCCCCGATTTTTTTCAAAATCGCGAGGTATTCAAAACCTAATTTTAATCTGAAGGTGATTAATTTCCCGAGACACGTGTCACAGGGTCAGGTTGGGTACCTGACACGATAAAAATCGCGATTTATCTGCTTCTCAATCACCGCATTTTTTGGGGGTGTTTTGAATCGTTCCGTTCCTCCCCGTTTCTCTGCCTACGATTTATCTCCGTTGAATTTGAAGTCGCCAAACAGGAAATCAATTTCAGTCGTTCAGTTTCACACCATCGGTGTTGATGGAGATGGTCGCGGCAGAGCGGGCGAAACTCAGGCGAGAGATGCTGTGGGAAATTATTTACGAAATCCTCAGTCGAACGTCGTTAGAAGTAGTCTATAAATGCCGTGTTGTTTGGAGAGAATGGAATATGATGATCTGCGATCCTTACTTCATTCATCTCCACTCACGCAGAACCCCAACCCTATCGGGGGTTTTTGTTCAGTTCATTGGTTGGGAAACAGAACGTCGCTTCATCTCTCCTACACCCTCCCGTAGCAACGAGGTTTTGTCATTGAAGTTTGCCCCTGATTCACGCGACATCCGGGTATTGGCATCCTCCCATCTAGGGATGCTATACTATTCTATTGTAAACTTATCTTCTGTGTATGCCCTTGGGATCTGCAAACCCACCACCAAACAATGGCGCTCCATCCCCTTACCCAGCTTTGACATGCTGAAGTATGCCGATTTTGCTGCCTTGTTGATTACTGACACTAGCCCATTGCGATATAAAATCATACATGCCGTGCCGTCAGAGTAAGTCTGTGTGTCTCAGATTAAGTTAATTCTGAAGATGCTAACCTTTTTTTTTGGCAGTGTCAGGCCCCACAAGGGGAAAGACGTGTGGTCATTCCATGTTTTCGATTCCAATAAATGGGAGTGGAGACATGCAGGGGATATATCACACACGCACATCAATTTGGTCGCAGAACAACCAATGATTTTGATCAGAGGGACCGCTCACTGGATAAGCAATGGGTTCCGCATCCTGACTTTTGATGGGTACAGTGAGAGCTCTCAGATGAGGGATTTGCCGTGGGCCATGCATCCACACCCATATTCAGAGGCGCATAGGGGGATTGTTGAATATCAAGGGATGTTGGGATTCGTGGGCATAAGTAGGACAGGACCTATAGATGAGGAAGAAGACAACGTCGTGGAGTTGAGGGGAAAATTCTTGATAGAATTATGGGTATTGGAAAATTACGGTCACCATGATGGGTGGGGTGTATGGAAGAAAAGACATGCACTTGTAGTAAATTTCAGCTTGCACGACTTATATGAGCCACCGGTAACATTGCATGGAAACACCCTCGCTGTTTTGTATCAAGGATTTTTTAGATCCCTCCTGTGTATCGATTTCACAACTGGTCACACAATCAGCTGGGTTCATGGTGGACCTAACCGGTTTCCAACCGCAGTCATGAGTTTTCGTTCTGATTGGGAGCCATGCCATCTTGCAATGCAAACGCATCCGTGTGGGAACAATACAGAGAATTTAAAGGAAGATGGATAAGATGAGATCTAATTTTCCATTCTTTCTTTGTCTCATCATCCATGTCATCTTGGTTTCTATATTTCCTTGCTATCGACCTTGAATCGAATTTGATTATGACTTATGTTCGTTGTCTAAATTATAAATTGTTCTGACTCTTTCTTTCAAGTCAATCATGATTGTTTATATCCAATGTCAGCATTTGTTGGCTTATACGATTGTGTTTTATTTGAATTGTTCATTACTTTATTCACTAGAAATTTGTTTCTTGTTTGGTATTTGAGAAACTCATTGAATTTTGTTATTGTATTTTATGTTTTCAGGTATTCAAAATTGTTTTTTATGCAGTGTGAAAATTTTATATTATATGCTTTCAAAACAATACAATATACACTATTCCTGTGGCCCGCTTCATATTTTTGGAAATTGTTATTTTGGAAATTGTTAAGTGCCAAAACCTATCACAACATGTTCATTGACTTAGAGACAATGTAAATTATGGCCTACATATTCCATTGCCTTTATCAAGGAAAAACTAACATTTATTTTTAGAACTGTCATTTTTTTATTTTCAATACCTCAATTATTAGTTTTCTTTTAGTCTTTGCAGGAACTAAATCAACTTAAAATACCTCTAATTCATTGACATATATGAGTAGAATGGTTGAAAAAAATGGCAATCACTGAAAAGGATGATATGTGCCATAGTTATTTAGACACAATCACCCTAAACATACATGATTATTTCTTATTTATGAGCACATACTTGTGATTCACCTATTGTACATATACAATAAAATTATAAGGTGAGTGTCTATATGATATTCTTAATCGATTATTTGTTATTCACAGTTTACTATGCTTATTATTATAATTTCAAAATCTATTTACAACAAACAATCCAAATAATTTTATCCTGTTATAATCAACCACATGAAGAAAATACTGATGGAGTCATCCATAGCTGATTTTTCAAAGGTTGGTGCATTTACTCTACCAACCCGTTGACTTCAACCATGGATGTTGCATTTATGGGATTTATTCTACTGAATGCCATGGGAGAAGTCCAAGATAAGTAGATTGTTGGGTTTAGGTGGGAGTTATGCCAAATTTATACTCCTCCCACAATGGCTATTTCAAGAGGGTCATGAGAGCCTTCCACCATCATTTGTGGGAGAGATTTCTTTGTATACTGAACAGAGGTGGCAAAGTTCCATGTAAAGGGAGGGAGGTGTAGAGAGAGATTTTGTACAACTTTGTTCTTGAGAAATAAATCCTTAATTTTCATCCCAATTTTATTCCTTCAGACCCATTCTATGTGATCAAAGAATCACAACTAGTGGTATCAAAGCCATTGACGTCAAAATGGCAACGAGCACAAAAGACATTCCAATGGCTGAAAAATTCATAATTTCCAAATTCATTTTTTAAAGAATGATGTTGAATTCTCATGTATAGAAAATTCCAACATCATAAACAACGTCGAAAACAGAGCTAAAATGAACTCTATAATGGTGGTCAATGTTCAGCTCAACTTGAGGTGTTTCAATGACCCCATTCCCGAGAATAGGACGCTATTCTGGCACCGATAAAATTTCAGGAAGCTTTCCAGCAATTGTTCCGATGTGCCATGACAATGATATGTCATTGGTCCATCTCAATCATTGATACTCTTTCGATCTTATCTTGATGAATTAGAGTCTGTTTTGGATGATCTTGGAGTCAATTCCACTATTTTCAACTATTCTGAAGACAAATATACTTTTTTTTTTCAAATTCCGCTTAAATGATTTACCAAATTGCAATGGAGGGACCATCCATGGGAGGCATGATAATGTTGATTACTTTGATTTACTCTATTTGGAAGTCTCTAATGGACAATCTCCTTAATGCTAAGGATTTGTTTGATCTCATTGAGAACAACGGTGTCAACCCTGATGCCACTAAGGATGTCGAGTGGAAGAAGCTAGAAAAGAATATGATCCCTCAGATTCACCAATGGATTAATCACAACGTTTATCATGTTGCTTAAGAGACTGGCGAACTCTGGATAAAGTTAGAGAATACGTACCACTCAAAGTCCATTCAAAACAAGATCCTCCTATTAAAGCAATTGATAAGTCATCGATTACAGAGTGCAAAATTTATATGAAAATACACAAGCGAGTTCCAAATCCGAGTAAATCAATTAGTGGATGTAGGTATGTTTCTGACTAATGATGATCAGGCAAACCACATACTATGCACACTTCTCTATAACTGGGATACAATGGTGGTCTCCCCAACTTCTCGGTGTCTAGAGGAAAACTTACCTTAACAATGGTAAGGAATGCACTATTCAAAAAGAAGTCTTGAAAGAAGGATACAAGTTATAACCAAACACAAGCTCTCATCTTAGAGAAACAAGGGAAAAAACAAGGTGGTGGTTGAGGAGCATGAATTAGAGGACAAAATAAGTGCAAAGGAAGGTCCACAAATGGTAGGAGGGTAACACAAAAATGTTATCAGTATGGCATAGAGGGACACATAAAGAAAAACTATTGAAAGTTGCGACAAGAGAAGGGCTAAGGTAGTAACCAACAAAGAAGAAATGGAGATACACATGTAACAATCACCGGAGAAGTTTCTCTTTGCTCCAGTAACTTTGAATAAGAGACTTGCCTTCACACATCAGGGCAAGACATGATGGAATGGGTGGTCGATATTGTAGTATTGTACCACTTCACTCCGCATCATATGTATTTCCTAAATTATCAAGTTGGTGAATATGGTGCAAACAAGATGGGCAATACCAGTTCGAAGAAGATCGTTAGAATAGGTGATATCCATGTTAAGATAAATGTTGGATATATAATCACCCTGAAGGATATATGAAATTTTCCATGTTCTTGACTCAACCTGTTATCTGGGATAGCCTTTGACCGATAAGGTTATGCAAACATCTTTAGCAATGGCACATCAAAGATGAAAAAAGGTTCCTTCATCATTGCTTGAGGACACATGTGGTATATTGTAGAAAACTCATGTGAAGATACGTATAAATTGCCTCAACATAATGGAGAGAGAGGCATTATGAAATATGTGACATAGGAGGCTCAACCACATGAGTGAAAACAGTTATCAACCATGACAAAGACGAAGTACATTAGTGTTGACAAGGATGTATCACTAGATCCCTGCAATTAGTGATTCTTCATCGAGGATATCAAAGTTATTGGATTCGATACATGCCAATGTATGCAATCCCAAGGAGGTGGATTGACCGGGAGCGAACAAATATTTTCTAACTTTTATTGATGATGCATCTCGAAAGGTGTGGGCATTATTTTTATGAATGATTGACCAAATGATGGATTATATCAAGATGTTCCTCTTCGTAGAGGAGTGTGAAGATAGAAGGAAGGTGAAGTATCATCATTCTGATAATAGAGGAGAGTACACATCTAGGGAGTTTGATGCCAGTTACAGGAGTCAGGGCATCTAACATGCGAGGAAGGTCCCACAAATCCCATACCACAACAGTGTTACAGAAAGGACGAACACAACCATCATGGAGAAGGCCAGGGGCATGTTGAGTTTGGTTAAGCCGCATATGACATTTTGGGGAGAAGTTCGAGCTTCATTTTTCCTCATCAATAGATCACCATCAATCCCTCTGAATTTTGAGATTCCATATAATATACGGTCGATTAAACACCCCTCTTAATCCCATTTAGGAGTATTTAGATTTTTGGCATTTTCCCACGTATCCAAAGAGCTCAGGTAGAAACATTATGAGACATCTATTCTATGAATCTTCATCGACTATGGAGATTTAGAGTTTAGATACAAGATTTTGAACTTGAAGGAGAAGAAGGTGATTAGAAGAAGAGGTGCCATGTTCCATCAAAACCAAATGATTGAGGACATTCAAAATCTCAAAATATCTCATAGAAAAAGTGCCAACAAATCAATTCCTAATCCAACACCTGTACCTGTACTTACCATCGATCATTTAAGTGGATGAAGTGCTAGAAAACCCATCAGCAACAAATCATGCGGTAGTAGAGGAGGAGATTGAGCAGCGGTAGACTCAATCCTCTCCACCTGAAGCTGAATAACCATCATAGGAGCTTGGTGATGGTGCCCCCGTGATGCCCCCCGTGTCACTGTTGCGTTTCTTTCAATAATATTTTATTTTATTTTGGAGTAATTTAAATTTTTAGAGAGTTTGTTTCGAATTTCAGAATTATGGAATTTTTTCCTCAGTGCACGGTTTGCGCACGGTCACCATACGATTTGGTGAACATTGCATACGATCTTCACGTGGGGTATTTCTTCTACGCACATTTTGGTGAACCATGTAGGGTTACCTTTACATCGAGGTCATGGTTACCATTATGTAGGGGCCTTCTTAGTTTATTTTTTCATGCATGGTTTGGTTCGCAGGGGCACCGCATGGTTTAGTTTGGATCGTGTAAGTTTCAGTGGAAACCATGCAAGACCCTTTGTGCATATGGGTGACGACACACCGATGCTTTCCTCTATTCACACGCACCATCGGTGTTCTTGGGGATGATCACAGGGGCACCACATGGTTTAGTTTGGATCGTGTGAGTTTCAGTGGAAACCGTGCAAGACCCTTTGTGCATATGGGTGATGACACACCGATGCTTTCCTCTATTCACACGCACCATCGGTGTTCTTGGGGATGGTCACGACTGAGCGGCCAAAACTCAAGTGAGAGATGCGGTGGGAAATTATTTTCGAAATCCTCAGTCGAACGTCGTTACAAATAGTCTAAAATGCCTTGTTTGTAGAGAATGTAATATCATGATCGTTTATTAATCTACGCAGAAGCCGAACCCTATCAGGGGTTTTTGCTCAGTACCATGGTTTGGGAATAGGTCGTCACTTCATCTCTCCCACAACCTCTCGTAACAATGAGGTTTTGTCATTAAAGTTTGTCCTCGATTCACGCGACATTCGGGTATTGGCATCCTCTCATCTAGGGCTGCTATACTGCCTCTAACAATTATGTTGAAAACTTATCTTCTATGCATGCCCTTGGGATCTGCAAACCCACCACCAAACCTGTAACACCGCCATCCCAAACCTGTAACACCCGGCCCAAACCAAGAGGTTTGAACCAGAGCACCACATGACCTCATGCGCGCTTCCCTGTATGCAAGAGGCTATCGACTAGTAGTTGTAAGGGTTGGTGTCCTCAGAACCAACTGTTTTGTACTTTGATTACATAAATGTTCACTTATTATATATTGTTCATTGTTCTGCATAACTATAATATAATAATGTCTTGAAATATTTGTTGCATTAATAAGGTCATAGCAGATCCCCGCTATGATGAGAACCTTGAAATGCTATAACAATATTCTTAAATAAAGTTCTGCGGTTGGATGACATACTATGATAGGACACATAGTATACAGACCGTCATGTGCGAGTACTCGTAAGAAGATGAGACTCTCTCTCATGGAGTTCGCACTTGGTAATCTCCAAGATGGGAGATTATGAGAACAGACCCGCCAGTAGTAATTCTGCATGTCTTGGTGTCATCGGATATTGCTATCTACGAGCGTGTGTAATGGTCCTTAGACTGGAAGATTATCATTAACTCATGTCATGACTCGCGCACTTAGATTTACTGACGAAAACCGTCACGCAGACAGTTGGCGGGAAGTAGGGTACGTTGGGTGCGTCACGAGTGACATGTTGTTAATGGATAAGTCGAGGAAGAATTTGTCCCTTCCATTTATGGAAGTTGATATCTCGGCCCTTTGATTGAAATAGAACTGTCACATTAAATTCCATGGCCATGGTGTAAACGTTGAGTTTATTTCAGGTAGTCAAAGAACGACATATCAAGCATATAGGTTTATGACACTGCCATGAAACCTGCTTGATGAGATATTGAGACAAAGGGATTAAATTACACAGTAAACGTTCGTATGAGGTGATACGTCAATGCGGCGTCAACTTCTTTCTCTTGGGTGCCTTGACCCGTTGCTAGACAGTAATCTTGGACTTTAGGCAAGCCCGCCTAATGCCAACGAGAAAAAGGCCTAGAGGGTCACACACTAAGTGTATCAAAGTATCTCAAGTTGAATAAAGATTATTCTCGTACGTGGTTTAATAATTATTCAAGGAAGCCTAAGTTGTTTTAAATGATGGAGGAAAAATAAAATAAAACAAGTACACGCCGTGTATTATTATTACATGCCGTGTAGTTTTATTTTGGAAAGGAAATGAATAAATGAAAACAAGATATACACGCCGTGTACATTTAATGTACACGCCGTGTAGTTTTCAATGAAAAACAAGTACACGCCGTGTAGTTTTTTTTCAGTTGAGATTTTGAGGATATAATATTGTTTTAAATGATATTTATTATAATCAGTGTGGGCGCATGTCAAGGAATTATTTATTCGACATGGGGTTTTAAATAAAGAGTCAATGAAATAAATAAAACACGTAACACGTTTATTTATTGTCATAGCTCTATAACCCCACACACCCGATTATAAATATCCTTACAACCCCAACTCTTTTCCGACACACAAGAGAATCGTTGTGCACAACATCTCTGGAGAATTCTTTCAAGGCCGAAAGAACCTCTTCCTCCAAGAACGCTCTCAAGACCGAGAAAGATCCTCTTCCATCAGATCAAGACAATCTAAGGCGGACAACGCAAGCAAAGGCTTCTCCACGCTAGCACCCGGAGAATCCTTTGGCGACGTCCAGAGATACGCGGTACACGTGTGGATCACCGCTAGAGGGAGTCTACACTTGGCTTCTGCGACGCAACGACGGATCACATCGACAACGTGATTGAGAACATCAACGAAGAAAGAACACCCAAAAGGTATTTCTTTATAATTAATTAAATTAATTGTAATCAACCTGTAACGATCCTTGTTTGTGGTTCCGGGACAAACCATCTTCTTTGTCTTTTTCTGTGATTCGATCCGTGGAGACTGGCGTTTATCGTCGTATTGATCCCGGATTGATCATTGCTAATGACAAAAAGCCAAGTGGGCACATCCACCCACGCGCTTCCGCTGCGCCCGGAACCTTCAAATGGTATCAGAGTGAGGTTACAACGTTGATTATAGTTATTTAATTTTCGTTGATAATTTACGCATTCATATTTGATTCAATTCGAAATAAATCGTTCTATAAATCTGAATTAATGAGATCTATTATTCCTCCTTCATTTCTTGATTCATATCACAGAAACGACCTTTTAATTTTAATTTTGATTAAAATAAAAACGAGGAACTCATCCGGAGGAGCCGCTCTTTCTGTCTGTACAACACGGGGTTACACGGCGTGTAATTAAAACTACACGCCGTGTACTTAGGTTCAACAAACCGGCACTGGTCCGCCAAACCACGCCGTGTGAATTGATTATGCCTAAGTTTTAATCACGCCGTGTTGACCAGAATAGAACGGCACGTGGAAACTGGAATACACGGCGTGTATGTTGGAACAACACGCCGTGTAGTCCGTTCCGACCCAGGTGAAACTGTGTACAAAGATAAGTCGTGTACCGCGTATACGGGATCGCCAAGCCGGTTACCGCGTAACAAGGAAGTACACACCGTGTATGAGTCATCTACACGCCATGTACTCTAAAATTTCCAAAGTACAGAAAACACGCCAAAGCCCCGACGTGTACTTTGGACAAAGGGTGAAAAGAAAAATACACGCCGTGTAATTATAAACTACACGCCGTGTACTTTCCAGAAATGGAATTTCACCAGGTTTCCTCCAATGTACAAAGACCCGTACAAGGAATATGGATGAGAATAATCTCAAGGAAATTCAGAAAGGAATTTAAGATAAAGAATTGATTAATTATAAGATCATAATTAATTGAATTCGAGCGCGTCTTATCTTAAATAAAAGAACGATTAAAAGAATTTGAATTCTAAATATGCGTAAATGTCGTTGCATACTATGGATGATCATGAGCTAGACCAAAGACCCTTTGTATGTGTATGGTTTATTTAAATTTATTTAATTTAAATTTGTTGGCCTGCGAGCCTTCTTCCAATAAAATGTAGGGCCTGCGTGCCCATGATTTCTTTAATGTAAACTCATGTAATGGAGGATCTCCCAAGCCAGAGGAGACGGTTCAAAATCCCGAAGCTGAGGCGAAACCGACACAAGATGATACAAAGGTGGACAGGTGGGAGCTGCAAAACATGAACCATCAGGTTCAAGGTGTTTTCCCTAGGTCAGGGTTAGCTTATCAAAACCGCTAGATAAGCTAACCAAATAGAAGCTCATGATCATGCCATCTTATTTTATTTCTGTCTGATTGCATGGTTTATTTATTATGCATGTGTTGTCGCGATCACATAATTAATAAAATGAATGCAAAGATGGAATAAAATAAAAACCGGTCTATGCGTATACATTATCGGAACATGGTTAATCACTTAAGCAAGCATCACTTAATATTAACAAGCATGTGATAATGCAAAGGTACGCATAAAGAATAAAATCCCTCAAATACCATATTAAGTCAGACCAAGCCTTCCGTTACTTGATTAAGGGAAAGACTCAATAAAACTATGTGTTTGACCAACCCTTGTTGGGACACTTACTTTTATAAAGGAAGCCCTTATGAAAGGTTTCGGGTTGACTTAACCATATTACATCAAGAGAAGTAGCCCTTGCTAGACTTGATGTAATATTGGAGGCAAGAGTTGAGGAAATCCAAGTCAGGATTTCAGGATTGGGGAGTCCACTCAACAGATCAAGGAACTGTAAGCTCACAGTTGGAAAAGACCCGCCTACCTAAATACCTTCAAATAGCTTGACCAACCCTTGTTGGGGTTATGCGAAGGGAAATATGGATCCTTGCCATTAGAATGTCAAAGAAACTGGACATTCCGAGTTCAATGGTGAGGGCCATTGGGACTTGATAAAATAGTGGGAGACTTAATAAAATTTATTATTTCTCATAAAATGTAATCAAGAAAGTACTGATGAATCTTCTCTTTTAAATTGTAGAATCAATATGACAAACACATCAACCACATTTTCTCTGCGATCAATTCTGGATAAAGACAACATCCTCACCGGGAGTAACTTTCAGGAATGGTTTAGGCGCCTTCGGGTTATCCTACGCCATGAACGGAAGTTTTACGTGCTGGAGTCCTCACTTCCTGATTCTCCTGCCCCAGGGGCAAGTGATGAAGATTTCCTAGTCTATGATCAACATTTGAACGATGCTCTCGACGTTCAATGTTTGATGCTGTCATCTATGTCTAGTGAGCTCATGAAGTCTCATGAAGACATGGATGCCTACAGCATGCTCGAGCACCTTCGTGGTTTATACCAGGAGAGAGCAAGACAGGAAAGGTTTGAGATCTCCAAGGCTCTGTTTCAGAGCAAGCTTGGAGAGGGTGCCCCAGCTGGGCCTCATGTAGTCAAGCTCATTGGCTACATTGAGCGCTTGGAGGTTCTAGGGTTTAAACTCCCTGAAGAACTGGGTACCGATCTCATTCTCGCATCACTCCCCCAGAGCTTCTCAAACTTTGTTGTTAATTTCAACATGAACAATATTGAGAAGTCTCTATCTGATCTTCTTATCCTTATTCGCCAAGTGGACAATGACATGAAGCGTGAAAAGCCTTCTGTCCTTATGGTGAATAAAAGGAAAGGGAAGGCGAAGAGCTTCAAGCCCAAAGCTTCTTCAAGGCCTTCCAAGAAAAGGAAGATCAAAGGGGAGGCAAAGGAACAGGATGGTGTTTGTTTCGCATGTGGCAAGAAGGGCCACTGGAAGAAAAACTGCACCCAGCCAAGGAAGCAAGGGGAACCTTCAGGTGCGTTTGTTATCGAATGCAATCTATCTGTTTCTACTAATTGGGTATTAGATACTGCTTGTGGTGCTCACATCTGTATCCAAATACAGGAACCAAGTAGATTCAGAAAGATTGATCGAGGGGAGATAGATCTACGAGCAGCCAACGGAGCCAGACTTGCTGCTGTAGCTGTCGGGGACTACCACCTCACATTGCCTACCAGGATGGTCTTGGTTTTGAAAGGATGTTATTATGTACCCTCTGTAACCAAAAACATTATTTCAGTATCCAGATTAGATACTGATGGATTCATATTCAAGTTTGGAAATGAATGCCGCTACTTTTATAAAGATAGCATTTGTTTTGGTAGGGCACATTTATATAACGACCTTTATGTGTTAGACTACACAAACCAAGTAATGGCAATCGATAACAAAGTTAATTCACATGACTCATACCACACCCAACTTTGGCATCACCGGCTAGGTCATGTCAATGAGAAACGTTTGACAAAATTACATCAAGATGGGTATTTAGATTCTTTCGAACTAAAACCACTTGGTGTATGTCATGCGTGTCTACAAGGCAAAATGACCAAAGCCCCATTTAGTGGAAAAGGTGAAAGAGCTAAAGAGCTTCTAGAATTAGTTCACACAGATGTGTGTGGACCATTTCCAGTTGAAGCAAGGGGTGGGTTCTCGTACTTCATAACTTTTACTGATGATTTTATTAGATATGGATATATCTATTTAATGAGGTATAAGTCAGATTCTTTTGATCGGTTCAAAGAATACAAGAATGAAGTT
Organism: Viscum album; assembly: GCA_963277665.1. Classification (NCBI taxonomy): domain Eukaryota; kingdom Viridiplantae; phylum Streptophyta; class Magnoliopsida; order Santalales; family Viscaceae; genus Viscum; species Viscum album. The sequence continues at coordinate 1,019,007,759 of OY728130.1, read as the reverse complement.
GAGAACCAGCTTGGTAAGAAGATTAAGAAACTCCGCTCAGACAGAGGAGGAGAATATCTTAATCAAGACTTCATTGATTTCTTACGGGAGTTTGGGATTCTATCTCAACTCACTCCTCCTTACACACCGCAGTGGAATGGTGTAAGTGAAAGGAGGAACCGCACCCTGTTGGACATGGTGAGATCAATGATGAGTCATGCGAGTCTTCCATTATCCTTTTGGGGATATGCATTACAAACAGCAGCACACATACTAAACCAAGTACCAACTAAATCAATAAATGGTATTCCATACGAGTTATGGAGTGGACGCAAAGCCATGTTATCGAATTTACACGTGTGGGGTAGCGAAGCATTTGTTAAGGCCTCTTCAGGTAACAAACTTGCACCATGAGGCACAAAGTGTATCTTTATAGGATATCCCAAGGAAACAAGGGGATATTACCTATAAAACCCCTCAGACAAAAAGGTTACAGTGGCAAGACACGCCATATTCATTGAGAGGGAGCACATCTCCAGAAGAGATAGTGGGAGCGAGATAGACTTCGATGAAGTCGAGGCTCAAGATACACATGATTTGGTACAAGAACAGATTCCACAAAGCCCCGTGGAAGAACAATCTGTTCCAGAGACACAAGAACTGCGTAGGAGCACGAGAGAGGTGAGAGAACCAGAACGATATGGTTTTCTTGTCACTGAGGATGGTGACTCATTATTGGTTGACAATGATGATCCTCTTACCTACAAGGAAGAAGTTGAAGGCACAGACGTTGCCAAGTGGCAAGAAGCCATGAATTCTGAAATGGATTCCATGTACCAAAACCAAGTCTGGATTTTGGTAGATCCTCCAGTTGATGTAAAGCCTATTGGTAATAAATGGATATTCAAGAAGAAACTGGACATGGAGGGGCAAGTCAGCACCTACAAGGCACGACTGGTTGCAAAAGGTTTTAGACAGCGTCAAGGAATTGACTATGATGAAACCTTTTCACCGGTTGCAATGCTGAAGTCCATCAGAATCCTATTGGCCATTGCTGCTTACCATGACTATGAAATTTGGCAAATGGATGTCAAAACAGCTTTCCTTAACGGGAACCTCCAGGAAGATGTCTACATGACACAACCTGAAGGGTTTGTAACTCCAAAGGATGCCAACAAGGTATGCAAGTTGCAGAAATCCATTTATGGATTAAAGCAAGCATCAAGGTCATGGAACATTCGTTTTGATGAAGCTGTTACGGAATTTGGCTTTGTTAAGAACGAATGTGAGCCTTGTGTCTACAAAAGGTTTAGTGGAAGTGAAATCGTTTTCCTAATAGTATATGTCGATGACATATTGCTAATTGGAAACGAAGTACCTGTCTTACAGTCAGTTAAGGCATGGTTGAATAAATGTTTCTCCATGAAAGACTTGGGCGAGACGGCATATATTCTTGGGATCAAGATCCATCGTGATAGATCCAAGAGAATGCTGGGCCTAAGTCAAAGTACATACATTGACAAGATACTGAAGAGATTCAGTATGGAACATTCCAAGAGGGGATTGTTGCCAGTGTCACATGACATTCATCTTTCCAAGAAAATGTGTCCTCAGACACATGAGGAAAGAAAGAGAATGACAAGGATCCCTTACGCATCCGCGATTGGGTCAGTCATGTATGCTATGCTATGTACGAGGCTAGATGTTGCTTATGCATTAAGTGCGGTAGGCAGATATCAAGCTGATCCAGGAGACCGCCATTGGATGGCAGTCAAGACTATCCTTAAGTATCTGAGGCGTACTAAGGATATGTTCTTGGTTTATGGAGGAGATGAGGAACTAGTCATCAGAGGACATGTAGATGCTAGTTTCCAGACTGATCAAGATGACATGAAGTCGCAGACTGGATACATCTTCAGTTTGAATGGAGGTGCAGTGAGCTGGAAGAGCTCAAAACAAAGTGTGGTGGCAGATTCTACAGCGGAGTCCGAGTATATCGCAGCTTCTGAGGCAGCTAAAGAAGCAGTATGGATACGAAGCTTCGTCCAAGAGCTGGATGTTGTACCGAGCAGTAAAGATCCTATCACACTCTATTGTGATAATACTGCAGCGGTGACACTTGCAAAAGTGACAAGGTCACATCAGCGGACAAATCACATACTTCAGAAGTATCATCTCTTGAGGGATTTTTCTCAGAGAGGTGAAGTTGCAGTGAACAGTATTTCCACAGAAGACAACGTGGCGGACCCATTGACTAAAGCCTTGACTCAGCAGAAACATGATCATCATGTGAGGTCTAGCGGACTAAAAGTCGTAGGCAGTTGGCTCTAGTCCAAGTGGGAGTTTGTAAGGGTTGGTGTCCTCAGAACCAACTGTTTTGTACTTTGATTACATAAATGTTCACTTATTATATATTGTTCATTGTTCTGCATAACTATAATATAATAATGTCTTGAAATATTTGTTGCATTAATAAGGTCATAGCAGATCCCCGCTATGATGAGAACCTTGAAATGCTATAACAATATTCTTAAATAAAGTTCTGCGGTTGGATGACATACTATGATAGGACACATAGTATACAGACCGTCATGTGTGAGTACTCGTAAGAAGATGAGACTCTCTCTCATGGAGTTCACACTTGGTAATCTCCAAGATGGGAGATTATGAGAACAGACCCGCCAGTAGTAATTCCGCATGTCTTGGTGTCATCGGATATTGCTATCTACGAGCGTGTGTAATGGTCCTTAGACTGGAAGATTATCATTAACTCATGTCATGACTCGCGCACTTAGATTTACTGACGAAAACCGTCACGCAGACAGTTGGCGGGAAGTAGGGTATGTTGGGTGCGTCACGAGTGACATGTTGTTAATGGATAAGTCGAGGAAGGATTTGTCCCTTCCATTTATGGAAGTTGATATCTCGGCCCTTTGATTGAAATAGAACTGTCACATTAAATTCCATGGCCATGGTGTAAACGATGAGTTTATTTCAGGTAGTCAAAGAACGACATATCAAGCATATAGGTTTATGACACTGCCATGAAACCTGCTTGATGAGATATTGAGACAAAGGGATTAAATTACACAGTAAACGTTCGTATGAGGTGATACGTCAATGCGGCGTCAACTTCTTTCTCTTGGGTGCCTTGACCCGTTGCTAGACAGTAATCTTGGACTTTAGGCAAGCCCGCCTAATGCCAACGAGAAAGAGGCCTAGAGGGTCACACACTAAGTGTATCAAAGTATCTCAAGTTGAATAAAGATTATTCTCGTACGTGGTTTAATAATTATTCAAGGAAGCCTAAGTTGTTTTAAATGATGGAGGAAAAATAAAATAAAACAAGTACACGTCGTGTATTATTATTACATGCCGTGTAGTTTTATTTTGGAAAGGAAATGAATAAATGAAAACAAGATATACACGCCGTGTACATTTAATGTACACGCCGTGTAGTTTTCAATGAAAAACAAGTACACGCCGTGTAGTTTTTTTTTCAGTTGGGATTTTGAGGATATAATATTGTTTTAAATGATATTTATTATAATAAGCGTGAGCGCATGTCAAGGAATTATTTATTCGACATGGGGTTTTAAATAAAGAGTCAATGAAATAAATAAAACGCGTAACACGTTTATTTATTGTCATAACTCTATAACCCCACACACCCGATTATAAATATCCTCACAACCCCAACTCTTTTCCGACACACAAGAGAATCGTTGTTCACAACATCTCTGGAGAATTCTTTCAAGGCCGAAAGAACCTCTTCCTCCAAGAACGCTCTCAAGACCGAGAGAGATCCTCTTCCATCAGATCAAGACAATCTAAGGCGGACAACGCAAGCAAAGGCTTCTCCACGCTAGCACCCGGAGAATCCTTTGGCGACGTCCAGAGATACGAGGTACACGTGTGGATCACCGCTAGAGGGAGTCTACACTTGGCTTCTGCGACGCAACGACGGATCACATCGACAACGTGATTGAGAACATCAACGAAGAAAGAACACCCAAAAGGTATTTCTTTATAATTAATTAAATTAATTATAATCAACCTGTAACGATCCTTGTTTGTGGTTCCGGGACAAACCATCTTCTTTGTCTTTTTCTGTGATTCGATCCGTGGAGACTGACGTTTATCGTCGTATTGATCCCGGATTGATCATTGCTAATGACAAAAAGCCAAGTGGGCACATCCACCCACGCGCTTCCGCTGCTCCCGGAACCTTCAGTAGTAAGGGTATAAATCCGTCAGCGGAGAGACTATACCCTCAGTATCATGTCATATCACAAATAATAAACAAATAAACAATAGAATAAATAATCAGAGTAACATGATGAAACTAAAATATGGAATAAATGTCATACAATAAAAAAACGAGCTCCCAAGGTGGCAAGCTCAACTAGAGTATGTGTAACAGATAAATAAATAAATAACACTGCGGCATCACCCTAAAGCATGTCCCGATCCCACCTCCAACTCCATGTTCCATAGCTCAACCATCTTCCATGGATTCCTTGCCCTTGCTTGGATCTCTATACATGAAGTCTACATGCGCATCAAGATGCCTGTGTAGGGTGTGAGTAATAAAACCCTGTAGGACACCACCAATGCATCCTTAACTAATGTGCTCATGTAAATAAAGTGCATGCCATAATAATAATAAATTCCCAAGCAACACAACAATACAATATCGAGCACCTGAGTGCTAACTAAGCCACCACGATCCTCGATTGAACCTACTTCGGCTCTATGCTGGAAGGAATGTCATGATATCAGGAGTAATCAAGGACTATCCACAAGCCCCAATCAAACCCACTTCATCGTGATCATATCTCCCTCTCGATATGTTGAGTCCCAACTCCATCTCCCGTTCGTCGATGACTTTTTTGAAGGAAGAATGAACGACAACTAAAGGTGATGACACCCTATTTCACCTAATCCAGTATCGATCCCCTGCCTAGCATTAACCTTGAGTGTTCATCTGTCTGTGCATCATATTTCCCCAAATTAACTTTCTCGATGACGAACACCTGTCATCTAGCGTCTCTGCTAGTCCAGCTAGCTCCCCCTCCGTCAGCTCCTCCTGGTAATTACTCTCAAGCCGATGTCAATTTTGGTCTAGTGACATAGTGCATCCATGTGCGCGTTGATGTGAAAATGTCGGGAGTCGCAACGATAGAAGGAAACGATTCACATAAGAGTAAAAGAGAAAAAACAAAACAAAGATGAAGAACTTGGACACAGAGATTTATGTGGTTCGGGAAATGATTCCTACGCCCACGGAGAGGTAGAATAACTTCACTATGAAAAATCTGGGAGCACAATTCACAAAGAGTATATCAGAGTTTCTCACTAAGAAACCTTAGCTTGAAAATGGGCTACAAAAGGAGGAAGACGATCCACTGTTCCACCAACCAGACTGGAAGTCCGCATCACTACAGTGAAAAGGTGGCTGAAAGTCCGTGTCACTCCAGTGCCGTGACCACCCAAGTCAAAAGTGTTACAGTGGGTGTCGGCTAGAAGTCTAAGGAGCTACAATACCGTTGACTCCAAAGTCTGGCCTGCTACAGTAGTCACGCCAAAGTCCGCACTGCTACAGTGCCCTGTCAGTGTCGGTCGGTCAGTTCTGCTACAGTGTCAGAGATGCTATAGTGCCCCAAAATTTGGGCCGGGGGTTTTCGGCTCCCCAGAGGAGTGTGTTGCCCCCTGCAACCCCCAACGAGTTCACAACGGAGCTCGACCTGCGGAAGTTGTGGCCTGGTGCGTAGTACGGCTCGGATGCATTCAGCCCAAATATCATCCAGAAACAAATCGAGCTACGCCAATCCAACACGCGTTCAACTTCCCTAGGTATATTATTTAATAAATATCTAATACTCCTCAAGTCATTAGTTTGGTTTTTTTTTGTACAGTGAACCTCAAATGTTTTTTCCATGATGCAAGCATTTGTTTTTATTCCCACACACGGATCACTGTATCCAATATTTTTATTTATTTCATTTTGTATGAATACTAAAACTAGATTGTTTTAATTTAAGTTAATTAATTAATTATATAATAATATTAGTACGGCTCGGATGCATTCAGCCCAAATATCATCCAGAAACAAATCGAGCTACGCCAATCCAACACGCGTTCAACTTCCCTAGGTATATTATTTAATAAATATCTAATACTCCTCAAGTCATTAGTTTGGTTTTTTTTTGTACAGTGAACCTCAAATGTTTTTTCCATGATGCAAGCATTTGTTTTTATTCCCACACACGGATCACTGTATCCAATATTTTTATTTATTTCATTTTGTATGAATACTAAAACTAGATTGTTTTAATTTAAGTTAATTAATTAATTATATAATAATATTAGTACGGCTCGGATGCATTCAGCCCAAATATCATCCAGAAACAAATCGAGCTACGCCAATCCAACACGCGTTCAACTTCCCTAGGTATATTATTTAATAAATATCTAATACTCCTCAAGTCATTAGTTTGGTTTTTTTTTGTACAGTGAACCTCAAATGTTTTTTCCATGATGCAAGCATTTGTTTTTATTCCCACACACGGATCACTGTATCCAATATTTTTATTTATTTCATTTTGTATGAATACTAAAACTAGATTGTTTTAATTTAAGTTAATTAATTAATTATATAATAATATTAGTATATTAACTGGGTATATAAAATATACACCGTGACTTAAGGTAGACTCTTACGATTCGATCCAATCCTATATGTTATGACCCCCCCCCATTCGGTTCCTAGGGTAGGACCTCAATCCTAAAAACCATGCTCATTAATTATTTCGATCTTATATAAATTTATTTGGAACATATATTCAAACTGCGTTAAATATAATCATGCTTACACATTTTTTTTGAAGTTGAACTATTTAAATTCGAATTATATTAAATATGAAGAGTTTGTCTTGTGCACTCTATGGGAGTGTTCCAAGGTTATTTAATGTTGATTATTATGGATATTAAGTGTTGTATTATATGTTATAACATCTTGTGTTGTATAGCTAGTTCAATGTTCCTTCAATGGTCTGAAGACCTTCATTTTTTATTGATTTTTGATAATCCACCTTTCAAGGGATGAGGTGGAACCCTTACAAGGCCCGTAGGCGTAAGTATTACATGGCCCGTAGGCCTTAGAGGAATTCATTGCCTGTAGGCTTCAAACATTACATATAACCCAGACTAACTACTTGGAATTGCTCCTCCCCAGCATCTTCATTGTGAAATCAACTCTCCACCTTCGGCTAGACATTCCCATGCATGCACAGGCCTGTCCCGATGACAAGTGCCATACCTTCTCATTCTTGCAATCCGTTTAGCTTCTGCTATGGTGTAAGCTTCTTGCTCCTCTTCCTTCTGGAGCTTCTTTGTAGGTTGTCTGGTTTGCATCTGCACTTAAGGTGGCCCGAAGGTCTTTGAGGTGGCCCGAAGGCCTTACTGACCCGAAGACATGGGTGGCCCGAAGACCTTAAAGGACTCGGGGACCAAATCGGTGGTCCGAATGCCCAAACAGAGGAATATTCCCGACCGCTACAGTGCCAAACAGTACCATCTACAGTTACCGCTACAGAACCTGCCACAGTACTGCTGCAGTTCCCTCTACAGTACCTGCGATTCCACGTGAACATGTTTTGCATGCACGTTAAATAGAGATACAACTACTTCAAAAAACCATTATCAAAGAAATAGAAAAGTGTGGCTACATTGGAAAATAAGTTTTACGGCGGTTATATATAAAGACACTCTTTATAGAAGAGTTTGATAGATCTAGTTGAAGCACAAAGGTTGAGGATTCTTTGTATTGTGTGAATCATTTGAGAAATTACAACACACTCGGCTGGGCTTCATTCTTTAGCACTCTTATACTGGCGTGATCTATATTGCTTCAACACTCACAAGCTTCATTGTCAAACTAGTTATGTGTTGCTTTATGTCTTTTTATTTGTCTTTTGGGATTAAGAGTGTGTGGGTTATACCATCCCTTCAAAAGGTACACGTGTCTGGGTTGTGAATCCCCTTAATATTCAGTTCAGGGTTGTACCTCTAGGGTAAAAAGGAAGGATTGTTTGGTTTGTTCCTTCATGGGAAAAATTCGGGTTGTACCTCCAGAGGAAAAAGGAAGAACTGTTCAGGTTGTGCCTCTAGGTTGAAAAAGGCAGGTCAATCATGGGTTTAATCCTGCAGGGGTTAAAAAGGATTTGTAATTGGGTTGTGACTCTAGGTGTAAAAAAATTAGTGTAAGAGATTCTATTATTAGTGGGTGTCATTCCTCTTCGTTCTTTTTATTATTTTATTTTCATTGTATTAATCATTTAACTCTAATATAATTTACTTTAATTTTTTTGAAAAGGATATTTCACCCTCATCTTAGCCATTCTGCCATCACCTCTTCTTGGACCAACAGGAATCACATGTTGCTTTGAGAAGGATGAAATGCCACGAGCTTTTATGCTTTGAATCTTCTTTGCATGAAATAACTCTATATATCGAGTTCAATATAACCAAATCATGTTAATAAGGTTGAGGGTATTCTTGAATGGTATTGTGTGATGCACCTTGGAAACCAATTACTGCTCTCGACTGTACTTAAATTGTTTGATCCATTGCTACTAGAGAGAACCTTGCTGCCTCAACCCTCGAATCCATTCTTGTTTATCTGGTTTCTATGGTTCTTACTTTATATTTTCCATGTTATTAATCATGTTTGGGTTATACTTCCCATAAAAGGTAGGAGTCAAGTTATACTATCTCATACAAAATGTAAGTTTTGGGTTGTGTCTTTGGGTGTGCAAAAGGTAGTGTAATTGAGTTGCGGCTCCATGTGAGAAAAAGTTAGTAGTGGATTGTGACTGCATGTTAGAAAAAGTCAGCTTTGGGTTTTGCCTCTAGGGTTTAAAAAGGCAGTTGTATAGGGTTTTGACTCCCTTCAAAAGTCATAGATTCCATTTTTAGTGGGTTTCATTTCTCTGTGTGTTTGAGAGGGGTGAAGAGTAGAGTATGATCATTTATATACGAAGTACTATAAAAATATCTGTGTTCATTTCTTCATACTTCCGATTCATTTCTTATCTTCTGTAACAATTCATTGAATGTGTTTAAAAATGTCAATTCACCTCCCTCAATCATTCAAACATTCTCACATTAAGAGCTAACATAGAATATTTCTTCTATAAGAGTGATCACTGATGTATGTTCGAACCTCCACACAGGCTATTTGGAAGTTGATCATGCTTCTATTCCTTGATCTCATCCAATAGTCTTCTTTTTCATTGGATCCAACTTCTGCAATACTGTTTATTACTGGATTACTTCTTTGATACTCATAATGATCTTCATCTATCTAGGAGAAATACTGGGTTCTCTTATTTTTCTCACATAGAGTGAACACATTTCTCTTTTCTTCTTCTTTCAATTTATATTCTCATGCACAAGAATATATTTTTTATATTCTGAATATAGAAATATTCATTAAAATCCACACCATGATTCTCCTGCTCATTTCCTCTATATTTCTTTTAACAAACCATGTGGTTGTGTTCCCACGATCTTCAGATATTCTATTTTTCCTCAACCGCCCGTGTTCACTGATTTTCTAGGAATACCTGATAGGAATAATAGAGGGGGAGAGAGAGAGATAACCGTGGATTTCTATTGAATACCAGTATCAGTGTACAAGAATTAACAGAAGATCAGTGGAAGAAGGAAAAATAAAAAAACTAGGAAGGAGAAGAAGATTCTTGGAGGTCACTCCACCAAGTCCAGGTCTAACCCTCTTGGCTGCCTAGTTACACTTCAGTAAATAAATCTGCACCTCCCCACTTCCCTGAGCCACCATGTTTATTGTTCCAACCTAACACAGCCAACAACCCAACAAATTCCTACCCCAAAGACATCACTAACCTTGGTAGTTTATTAATACTCGTAACCTACCCTGAGCACAGTTATGGCAGTACCGCCTCTGCAGCAGCAGCCACACAACAGCTCCCCTGTACCCACGCGCGACCCATGCCTAACAGCTTTGGCCTCACTGGCCTTCAGAGCACATATTCCTATCATTTCCCCAAGCTTTGGCCTCTGCACATATTCCTATTAGGGGTGTCCATGGGTCGGGTTGGGTTGGGTAAGAGGCTTTTTTTGGACCCGACCTAAATAAAAGAAGTCGGGTCGGGTCGGGTTATGCATTGTTTTAAATTCAAACCCGACCCGACCCGACCCGACCCGACCCGACCCGACCCGACCCGACCCGACCCGACCCGACCCGACCCGACCCGACCCGACCCGACCCGACCCAACCCAACCCAACCCGTTTGAGATAGGGTCGGGTTGGGTCGGGTCGATCGGGTTATTGAGAAAAAAATCTGCCGCTTCGTAGATATCCCCCGCACGGCATCTCCCCTACTCGGGTTCGTCATCCTCGCCGCCACATTAGGGAACACCCCCTTCCTGTGGATGAATCGACCCTAAACAGAGCGATGGTCGGCGACGGTGATATCAGTTTGCCTAGTCGAATGAAGGTTAGGTTTTTCAATATAGGGTTTGTGTGATGGGGCGACTTCTCTCTCCCTCCAGCAAGCTTCCACAGGCCCTCACCAAACCAACACAGTTCGGCATTATAGGGCTTTGCAGCAATGCAAGATCTTCATCGAACACAACGGCGGTGAGGGTCAATACGCATCTGGTGGGATCCATCCACCGGCGATCGATGCTCGATCAAACGCTCGCAAATGATTGGTTCAGCTTATCGGAGTCATCACTTTCACTTTCCATGGATCAAGCAGGGAATCTTCATCACTTGGAGGAGATCGGCTGTTTTTCGGCCTTCTTCATCCCCGAATGGCACGAAAGCGGTGCTGATTCTTCAAACGCTCGCAAATGATTGGTTCAGCTTATCGGAGTCATCACTTTCACTTTCCATGGATCAAGCAGGGAATCTTCATCACTTGGAGGAGATCGGCTGTTTTTCAGCCTTCTTCATCCCCGAATGGCACGAAAGCGGTGCTGATTCTTCAAAAAATGGCTAACTTCGATGGAGATTCATCGGGGCGGCAGTCGCGAGTCTCGTCTTCTCCTTCGGTGGTGGTATCGTGGCATGACATCGTTATCTGTGGTGGGATATTTCTTCAACAGTGAGTGTACCAGGCATCCTCTCCCTCCGGTGAGTGTCGGTGTCTCCTCTTGTGATGTGAGTTCTACTGGTATCTTATTTTTCGATAGTCTTCAGCAGATCTGGCCTTGGGGCCACAATCGCGGCGAAGACGGTGGAGGCGGAGGGGTAGATACTAGATGTAGGTGCGGTGCGGTGGAGGCAGTGTGTTGGATGAAGACGGGCGGTGACAAGGTGAGGTAGAGGGCCTTGGGTCTAGATGGGTGGAGGGCGCGGGAGGGAAGATCGGCGCAGCAGCAGGGGTCATCGGGTTGGTTGGGTCGGGTTGGATAATTTTTTCCCCAACCCGTGACCTGACCCAACCCGATCACGGGTCAACCTGAACTTACCCGACCCCGAGCATATAGTTTTTTGAACCCGACCCGACCTGGTCGGGTCGAGTCGGGTCGGACGGGTTGGGTCGGGTCTGGACACCCCTAATTCCTATCATTTTCTTTCAGAGCACATATTCCTAACCATCTGGTCCTTAAGGTGACCAAATCGATCTCACCACTTGTGTGTAGAATTCATAGCTTGTTGAGCCCACATCTTTTCCCGCACAGCCGTAGTAACAGATTGCAAAATCACATCCACATTCCACTACCGCACAATGAAAAGCAGAAGTCCAGCACAGTCGGATATTTCAATATAGCTTCTCCCAATGCCTGTTGACAAGATGATTGCTCAGGAACAACCCAGAAAACTACACCTGTGTTCATCTATTCAGAATACAGGTCAAACTACCTTTGATCCTCCAGAAGCGTTCTAATAATTTTCTTAGCACTTTGGTTGTCGAGAAGAAGAGGTAGATATTGCCTGTATGAAAATTTGGGTAGTCTATTTGGATCCGTTGTTCTGAGCTGGCCGGATGGTCCAATGAAAGCACCAAGCCGAGGATAAGAAGAAGAAGATTCTTGGGGGTGGACTCCAGCAAATAGATATAGCAGTACCCCCTTTGTAGTTGCAGCCACACAGCAGCTCCCCTACACCAACACGCGACCCATGCCCATTATCCTTAGCCGCACTGTCCTGCACTTCCATCACATGGTAATAATATTATCATTCCTTTACCATCTCTATAAAAACCGCTTGTAATTAATCCTTCAAAACTGCATGAAGACATGGAAAACTCTTTACAGCATAATAGCCTCTCAATATCAAAATTAGCCTCACCTCATTTATTATTAATAAGCTGTTTCATAGCATAGCCCTTCTCTCCACAGTGCAACTTATTTAACTATCTCAATTTCCATCACTGATTCTTTTTTCTAGAATCATGATTATGATGTTTAATCATGATTTTTAGTCAATGAATATTAGAAAATCATCATCTTGATTAATTTTCTTCAAAATATTTAATTTTGGGATTCTCAGACTTCACAAATTTCTTAAAGTATATGAACCATATAAAATCCCTTGTGTGAGGCAACCCATTTGCCAACTTTTTGCATCTATAATGCTAAAAGGACGCTTACAAAGTCAAAATGAATCTAATGAAAAATTACTTAACTTATTTTTCTGCACCTGGGTGAGCCTTATAAAGCTTGAGTAATTAAAGGATGTTCTACTCAATATTTTTCAATATATATTAACAAAAAATACAGCATCATTCTCGAGTGGGTTCAATGACTACTTGAGAATATATTATAGGTCACATGTAGGGAAATTGATTCATGAAAATTGTTCATCATATTCTATTTATAATATATTCATTTAGTCATGAGCATTCTATGATATTTTTAGTGTAACATCTCATTTCATTGGAATTGGTAAAATTTTCTTAATTCAACCAAATGGTAAACATTATTCATCAATAATGTTTTGGGAATATAATGAATGTATGATTCTATACAATAATTTGATTTGTTGATTTAACAACATATCTTTTTAGTTCATTTTTCTCAAAATAAACGTTGTGTTAAATTAGATTGTTTCACATGCAACACTAAACCAAAACAAACCGCAACACTTTTTATTATGATAAATATAACTATTATAAAATTGTCGTTGAATTGGAGGGTATAAGAAGAGGTAACATAATTATGAAATAAAATAGACTTCATATTTGGAATGAGAAAGTCCAAATTATGTATTAAGGCCCATTTTGTTTTTAGGGAAAAAATAGTTACCAAGGTAAAAACAAAAATGATAAACAGGTTAAACCAGATGGGTAAACAACCTAAAACATGTTATATATATATATGAGTGGATGGGGCATTGATTGACCAATAATAATCACCTCTCCCTTATTATTTGCATATGGAGACATTTTCCTTTGAATATAACATGCCATTATTAGAAAGTTATGGTTATTTACAAAAAAGTCACCCCTTTCACTTATAAAAGGAGCTCACATGCACCCCACTTCTCCTCACACCACAATCCTTTTGGTTTGACCAAATCTACCCAAACTCTCTTCCCAACACTCTTATACATGAACTAGAAGTCTTTCTCTCATCAAAATACCACTCTTCAAAGGCTAAATTATTTTGAAAAAATGGATTAATATTAATCACTACTTTTTCATTTCTCTTCCTTTATTCTTCTACCTCATCCAATCCTATTCCACTAACGATAACATAATTACTTCAGTATTGTATGTATAATGAGATGTTATTATGTTAATAGAATAATAATTTTCTACCTTTCCCAACAATTCAAAAAGTGAAATGGTGTTCATGCTTACATGCAGACTGCCATATCTAGGAATGATGTGTTTTATTTTTCAGCACCGCTTTACATGGATGGTTCAAAGGGGTTGTTTAATGAATGAATATTATATTTACAACATTAATATGTTTCTAAAATGATAAATCAACTTTCTACTTTACGGAAAACAAAAATGTCATCTCTGTGCACATACATACCACCACCTCCATAGAACGATGTTTTTCATTTCTAATTACCACTGTACTTGAATTATTCTGATAAATTATATAACAATTTAAAATTTTTTCTATAATAAGAAAAAGGTTTTGTAAAGTTTATATTAACATTTAACTTGTTATTAATGTACCAACTCTTCCGGTTCCCACTAAACCTTAAAGTTGCTTATAGAAAATACAAAAATAAAGATTGGATGACAATGTACCAACTCTTCCTCTGTTAAAATTACCAAAACAAGTTTTTCACCAATTATATCTTTATAAATCATCACTAAAACTCTCATGGAATTAAATTAAATATTTATAAATCATTATAAATCTTAAATCCTAGTACTTTTAATAATCTATGTATAGCATCCCGCCTTTTTATCACATAAACTTTCATTACATTATACAAAACTGAGGATCTTTAAGGTTTAGTGTCTTGGAAACCAGGAACTTAAAACATGAAAACATAAAACATTCTTCTAAAAGACTTGAAAGGCTTCTCCTCATGTTCATCCTAGGTTCATTACGGCATCACATAACCTGGGATCATACATCAAAAGAAAGGGTGAGCAGAAGGCCCAGTAAGGAAATCAAGGGAAACATTTAACATGTGAACTTGAGATACATCAACTATGTCATGAACAAGAACTTTAAGGCATGATAAAAAAAACATGTGGCATATCATAATCAAAATAACATTTTCATAACTTGAAGATGTGGCTACATCATTTAACATAGACAATCATGAACATATCACCAAGGTCCATCCCCAAGGTGTCATTTGAAAATTACCAAGGTTATTCACCAAGGTATCGTGAAAATTGTAATCTCTAGTGGTTACATCATTACCCAATGCATTGGAGCGCTATCAGGGCGCACCCTTAAATTTGCCATTATTATCATGTGAGCCACATATATCATCATCAAACATTTCATAAATAACCCATATAGCATAAAATAAATGGGTTTCATTTCATAATCATAACGTTTTAAAAACTGCTTTAAAGACATGATCTTTACGACACTTTAAAACCCACAAAAAAGGAAGGTGGGTCTCATGTATGTAAATCCCAGAATTTAAAATTGAACATTTTGATATATATGTGAATAACCTTGTAGAAATAAGAGCTTTGAGTATTCACTTTATAACATAAAATAATTTTTGAGAAAAGAGAGAGGCATTTTGAGGGGAAAATTCTGCAGCATAACGGCTAAGTTTCGGGGTTTTAGAAAACATTGAAATGAGAGGGGACATGGGTCACCCACTCATAAATGATCCATAAAACAGTAGGGTGAAAGAATAATAAGGACATATGGACATGGTAATGAAATTTTAGGGACATACCATTTGAAATGAAAAACATGGAAAAAAGATTAGATTTCTCTTATGAAAATTCGGCAGCCTTACGGCGTCACTTAACTTCAAAAGAAAATGATTTGACAAGATCAAATAGGGTCCCTCATCATATGATCATAAGAGATCAGTATGATAGATATAGAGATCATACCCCAACATAATAAAAAGGAACTTGAAAGACTTGACATGAAAATCGAACTTGAAAAATGAGAAGGGTGAAAGAACCCCTTAAAAATTCGGCAGCCTAACGGCGCCACTTAAAACTTCAAAATACTGAATTGAAGCGATCAAATGGGGTCTCTCATCATATGATCATAAAAGACCAGTATGATAATTTAGAGATCATACCCCAACATAATAAAAAGGAACTTGAAAGACTTGAATGAAAATAGAACTTGAAAACGAGGAAGGTGAAAGAATCCCTTAAAAATTCGGCAGCCTAACGGCGCCACTTAAACATTCTTAAAACGAATTGATGAGAGCAAGGGGGGGGTCTCTCATCATATGAACATGAAATAGGCAGTAGGATGGATATAGAAGAACATCCTCCAACATAAGAACATGGAGTATAAAAGAAATGACATAAAAGAGATTACTTGAAAAGAAAGAGAGAGGTCGAATCCCTTACCTTAAAATGTAACTCTTAAACCTCAAAGGTTGGGACCTTGAGGGCTTTGGGGCACCTTGGGAGGACTCCTTGGGAGGTAATGAGACCAGAAATTCGTTGGGAATGAGTGGGGAGTCGAATGGATGAGAGGAGGGCTTGGTATTTATAGGGAAAGTGAGGGGACAAGGCATTAATGGCCAAGGGACACCTCACATGTGCTTTTCTCAAACCCATGTGCTCTCCCTTGTCATTTATCATGGAGTTAGGCCACATGGGGCCCCCAAAACAATAATCATCACCCTTGGCCGGCCAACCCTCAAAATATCTCATGACATCATCATGACACAGCTATGATGTCACTAAACATACCGAAACCCTAAAACTGCATTTTTACTATTCACTGAAAATTCAACTTTCTCAGAAAAATCCCAAAATTTCACACTAACCAAATATCGATGCTCTGATTTCAAAAATGAACTCCATTTTATAAAAATAATTTTCTAAATTTTTTTTAATTCAATTTTTAAATAAATTCACTATTCACCGAAAATTCATTTTTTTCAGAAAAATCCCCAAAAATTATCTTAACACAATATCGATGCTCTGAGTTCAAAAATGAAATCCATTTTCTAAAAATAATTTTCTAAATATTTTTAATTAATTTTTTAATTAAAAAAAACACTATTCACCCGAAAAAACTAATACTTGAATAATAATTAATGAAACCGTTATTTAACTATTTTATTGAATCACATTACTTAATCAAGGTGCCTAGATTATTTTAAAACTTTCTTTAAGTGAAATTACTAATCCATTTGGTCATATTACTAATCCTAATCACAAAATCACTATTCATAATTTACTATTCATCAAAAATCAAGTTGATCTTATTAGACTCTAAATTTAGTACTGAACATAACTGCAGAAGACCATTTTTTGAAAATCATTACACATTTTTAATTATTTAGGGTTTACATAAACATATTTAAAATATCCTTTTTCTAAAATTCATCAAAAATATGCATACTATATTTATCCGGTCATTTCAAAATTCATAAACTTCATCATAAGAAGAAATCCCAATTTTTATTTAAAACAAGGATTACACAAGGTAGTTACGGTCTCGTTACATAGCCCCTTATAATACCAGCATAGGACCTAAGAGTAAGGTGTGCTAGGGTGATAGAAGCTTGGGGTGGCTCAGTCAACATTGCCCGAATAGTAATTTCTATTAGTTTGAACTTCTCACGAAGGCGATTCCGTTCCAGCTTCACATGATGAAGTTCGGCTTGGATTTGATCTAGAGCAAAGCCCAGTGGTGCTACCTCCTTCCCAAGCTCTGTTAGATGGGCTTCGATCGGTCCAAGACTACTAGGTGAGGCCATCGAATCTTCTTTCTATAATAAGTAACCAAGATTACTTATATTTAGAGACAAAAATCAAAACATTTTGTTCACAACGGTCATGTTGACCGATGGTTATATAATAGTCAAAACCCACTGATCTCATTTTAATTATAATCATGTTTATCAAATAAAACATTTTTGTTGAGTATAATAACACATAAAATTAGGAAACAAAATTTATTTAAAAAAATTCGGGTCGTTACAATCTTCCCCCCTTAATAAATTGCGTCCTCGCAATTTTAAAATTGGGTTTTGAAATTTCATTGAAAGTCCCACATCGGAAAAGGAGTCAGTAAAACTATTACTTTAAAATAAAGAAAGGGAAGTAAAATGGTCACCCGAGTTAACCCACACTAGGGTTCCATGTAGGAAAACATGGACATGGAGGAAAAAACAAAGGGTCAAGTTCTGAGGGAGAGTGATAGAGAACATGATTAGGAGAAAGTTAACCATGAGAAAATCCCAAACTTATGATGTGTGTAAACGGTCTTTGATTACCTCATAGGAAACGTAAACCAACAATATTTTTGTTTTACGTTTCTTTTCATAATTTTGAGGATTTCATTTACTACATAGAACAAAAACATAAGAAAATATATCTACCTTCAAGTAGAGTTTCATCCTTTAACAAGTCCCTACCAACACTAATCTTTTCTCCAAATGATGAGAATTCAAAAACACTTGGTCTCATAAAAGCACAAGAATCATCTTCTATAGAATCACATAATCTACAAAAGATTAACTATCTATTTCTTCTATCTTTAAACATTATCCCAAAAACAGAAAGGTTAAGGTAAAACAACTCTTCAAAAAGAAAGAATCCCATAGGAATGGAAACTACTTTTAAATCATCAAATTCCATGGTACTACCCAAAGTTCATCATAGTCCATTCCGTAAATAATGGTCCTTAAGATTCCTCAAAATAAACCAAACTAAGATTGAAACCCAAATACAAGAAAGATTTGATAACATAGTCTTCCAAAATAAACTTCATTGTTCATCTCCAAACAACATCAACCACTCCTAACATCTTATAACAAAAGTAGCTAACCTAAACATATTTTACCCAAGATAGGTTAATCATTCCCGTAAGTAACCTAAATTACTATAAGTCCACCTTAAATTCATCGACTCTTCAAAATATAAGTCAACCTTACTCCTCAATGAAAATACCGTTGTAGTCTATTTACCTCGATCATATAGGGTCCCCAAAATAGTGAACGTCTTCCAAAATAAAAATCATATTTTAATCCCCTAATCATCTCTGTCATCTTAATACGGAAATCGTATCATTTCCTATCACATTGGTTGTTGAGACATGTTCTTCTATTTCCCGCCATTAACTATGAAAAGAAACTATAGTTAGGGGCTTAAGTACTTAGCTAATAATCATGAAAAGGAACTGAAAGCATATAAGGATAACTTGTATATGAAAGGTATACCCTAACTTGTGATCTCCTAGGTTCCCATATAGCTTGTGAATGGTCATATATTCTTATGTGAACCTTTATTTTATTTTATCTTTGTTCCTTTAACAATGGTTCATACCAAGCTTATGAATTTACCAAAGCATATCCCCCGGGAGTGTCGTAACCAAGAGTGCAGCAAGGCCCGTTGTCGTGTACCAGTTCCCGTTCGAGTCTAGCTCAAAGCGGTGTTTTCGGGTTTTACCCCTATGTACATCTGTGCCATAGCCACCTCTACCTGCTCGTATCCAGACAGGGATGTATTTGCTTGGCAACCCCTTACTCAATACTCACCAAAATACCAGGAAGATTTCCTATATTAAACTTTTCTATAGGGTTCTTCCTAGAGTTTTCATATCCTATTTTCCACAAATAACTAAACCATCCTTTGATACCAACTATAGCATCCCGCCTTTTTATCACATAAACTTTCATTACATTATACAAAACTGAGGATCTTTAAGGTTTAGTGTCTTGGAAACCAGGAACTTAAAACATGAAAACATAAAACATTCTTCTAAAAGACTTGAAAGGCTTCTCCTCATGTTCATCCTAGGTTCATTACGGCATCACATAACCTGGGATCATACATCAAAAGAAAGGGTGAGCAGAAGGCCCAGTAAGGAAATCAAGGGAAACATTTAACATGTGAACTTGAGATACATCAACTATGTCATGAACAAGAACTTTAAGGCATGATAAAAAAAACATGTGGCATATCATAATAAAAATAACATTTTCATAACTTGAAGATGTGGCTACATCATTTAACATAGACAATCATGAACATATCACCAAGGTCCATCCCCAAGGTGTCATTTGAAAATTACCAAGGTTATTCACCAAGGTATCGTGAAAATTGTAATCTCTAGTGGTTACATCATTACCCAATGCATTGGAGCGCTATCAGGGCGCACCCTTAAATTTGCCATTATTATCATGTGAGCCACATATATCATCATCAAACATTTCATAAATAACCCATATAGCATAAAATAAATGGGTTTCATTTCATAATCATAACGTTTTAAAAACTGCTTTAAAGACATGATCTTTACGACACTTTAAAACCCACAAAAAAGGAAGGTGGGTCTCATGTATGTAAATCCCAGAATTTAAAATTGAACATTTTGATATATATGTGAATAAACTTGTAGAAATAAGAGCTTTGAGTATTCACTTTATAACATAAAATAATTTTTGAGAAAAGAGAGAGGCATTTTGAGGGGAAAATTCTGCAGCATAACGGCTAAGTTTCGGGGTTTTAGAAAACATTGAAATGAGAGGGGACATGGGTCACCCACTCATAAATGATCCATAAAACAGTAGGGTGAAAGAATAATAAGGACATATGGACATGGTAATGAAATTTTAGGGACATACCATTTGAAATGAAAAACATGGAAAAAAGATTAGATTTCTCTTATGAAAATTCGGCAGCCTTACGGCGTCACTTAACTTCAAAAGAAAATGATTTGACAAGATCAAATAGGGTCCCTCATCATATGATCATAAGAGATCAGTATGATAGATATAGAGATCATACCCCAACATAATAAAAAGGAACTTGAAAGACTTGACATGAAAATCGAACTTGAAAAATGAGAAGGGTGAAAGAACCCCTTAAAAATTCGGCAGCCTAACGGCGCCACTTAAAACTTCAAAATACTGAATTGAAGCGATCAAATGGGGTCTCTCATCATATGATCATAAAAGACCAGTATGATAATTTAGAGATCATACCCTAACATAATAAAAAGGAACTTGAAAGACTTGAATGAAAATAGAACTTGAAAACGAGGAAGGTGAAAGAATCCCTTAAAAATTCGGCAGCCTAACGGCGCCACTTAAACATTCTTAAAACGAATTGATGAGAGCAAGGGGGGGGTCTCTCATCATATGAACATGAAATAGGTAGTATGATGGATATAGAAGAACATCCTCCAACATAAGAACATGGAGTATAAAAGAAATGACATAAAAGAGATTACTTGAAAAGAAAGAGAGAGGTCGAATCCCTTACCTTAAAATGTAACTCTTAAACCTCAAAGGTTGGGACCTTGAGGGCTTGGGGGCACCTTGGGAGGACTCCTTGGGAGGTAATGAGACCAGAAATTCGTTGGGAATGAGTGGGGAGTCGAATGGATGAGAGGAGGGCTTGGTATTTATAGGGAAAGTGAGGGGACAAGGCATTAATGGCCAAGGGACACCTCACATGTGCTTTTCTCAAACCCATGTGCTCTCCCTTGTCATTTATCATGGAGTTAGGCCACATGGGGCCCCCAAAACAATAATCATCACCCTTGGCCGGCCAACCCTCAAAATATCTCATGACATCATCATGACACAGCTATGATGTCACTAAACATACTGAAACCCTAAAACTGCATTTTTACTATTCACTGAAAATTCAACTTTCTCAGAAAAATCCCAAAATTTCACACTAACCAAATATCGATGCTCTGATTTCAAAAATGAACTCCATTTTATAAAAATAATTTTCTAATTTTTTTTTAATTCAATTTTTAAATAAATTCACTATTCACCGAAAATTCATTTTTTTCAGAAAAATCCCCAAAAATTATCTTAACACAATATCGATGCTCTGAGTTCAAAAATGAAATCCATTTTCTAAAAATAATTTTCTAAATATTTTTAATTAATTTTTTAATTAAAAAAAACACTATTCACCCGAAAAAACTAATACTTGAATAATAATTAATGAAACCGTTATTTAACTATTTTATTGAATCACATTACTTAATCAAGGTGCCTAGATTATTTTAAAACTTTCTTTAAGTGAGATTACTAATCCATTTGGTCATATTACTAATCCTAATCACAAAATCACTATTCATAATTTATTATTCATCAAAAATCAAGTTGATCTTATTAGACTCTAAATTTAGTACTGAACATAACTGCAGAAGACCATTTTTTGAAAATCATTACACATTTTTAATTATTTAGGGTTTACATAAACATATTTAAAATATCCTTTTTCTAAAATTCATCAAAAATATGCATACTATATTTATCCGGTCATTTCAAAATTCATAAACTTCATCATAAGAAGAAATCCCAATTTTTATTTAAAACAAGGATTACACAAGGTAGTTACGGTCTCGTTACATAGCCCCTTATAATACCAGCATAGGACCTAAGAGTAAGGTGTGCTAGGGTGATAGAAGCTTGGGGTGGCTCAGTCAACATTGCCCGAATAGTAATTTCTATCAGTTTGAACTTCTCACGAAGGCGATTCCGTTCCAGCTTCACATGATGAAGTTCGGCTTGGATTTGATCTAGAGCAAAGCCCAGTGGTGCTACCTCCTTCCCAAGCTCTGTTAGATGGGCTTCGATCGGTCCAAGACTACTAGGTGAGGCCATCGAATCTTCTTTCTATAATAAGTAACCAAGATTACTTATATTTAGAGACAAAAATCAAAACATTTTGTTCACAACGGTCATGTTGACCGATGGTTATATAATAGTCAAAACCCACTGATCTCATTTTAATTATAATCATGTTTATCAAATAAAACATTTTTGTTGAGTATAATAACACATAAAATTAGGAAACAAAATTTATTTAAAAAATTTCGGGTCGTTACACTATGAATGATGAACATTGTATAAAAAAACAGGGATCGATATCAACATCTTAATGCTTGTGCAAAACACTCAAAAATCATTAACACTTGATGATGAAAATAAACTATAACTAACCATTAAATGTATAATAAAGGATTATAATTGAAGTGCATAAAAGGTAATATAAATGGATAAGGTTCTTAAATAGGTTATCACGAGGGTTATATTTATTATACAGGAAGTTAAAGAACTTTCATGAAAGCTGAGAACAAAGTAAAGGGATTTGGGTAACTCAAATTTATTTCTTTGATTTATAAGGTTTCTTCTTGAACTTAATTTATCTAAGTTCTCTATATTATTACATTTACCATTTTATATGATATTTTATCTAGGGAAATTGATATTTTAATTCAAATCTTCTTTCCTTGTTGATCTTTTTTAAAAGCCATAACATTGATAAAAATTATTTTCAACTTCTTTAATAACGATTTATTTTCCATATTCATGTTCTCTATTCCCGATAATGTTCTTATTTGGGAACCCAATTATGTATTATAACATATGGCCTTCATTTTTCTATTTTCCTCTTTCCAAAAGGATTATTTATTATCTTTATTATGATGGGGGTGTTAATAAAATTATTTTAAAATATTAAGAATATTTTTCTTTTCACAATAATAAATTTTATCTCTCACTCCACATTTCCTTTAGAAAACCTTTATGTTTTTTTAAATGATGATTTATTGATATTTCTTTAAAATTAATGTTTTGAAAAAGTATTCATTCCAACTTCCCAAAAGTGATCATTTTGAAAATGATTAGTAACTTCGTATCATTACAATAGTGTGAAGGAATGTTTTATAAAGTCTCTTTTATGTTCATTCTAAAAGATCTATAAAAAATGAAGTCATATATTATAAATAACCCACTAATCACCTTTATGAAATACTTCTTTTGGGTGATTGAAATTTTTGAATCGACCGATCTACTCTCGATATCACTTTATGCGATAACATTTGGAAATGATATAAAACACATTTTATTTCCATGGGTTTTCATGAAATGATGAATGATTGATATCCTGTGGCACATATATGTATGGATGATTGAAACATAGGGTCTAATATCACCCTAAAATGAATTGTTTAAGGTTTTACATCTCATTAGATAACAATGTTATGTGTGAATATTATTTATATATTCACAACATGATGTTTGGACATTATTGTTATATTCAAAACATAATGTGTGGACATTATTGTTATGTTCAAAACATGATGCGGGGACATTGTCATTATGTTCGAAACATTTTTTTGGAATGAGGAAAATATGGCCTTGTTCACAATGTTATGATTTCCTAATATTAATTTTGTACTATGTATTTATGATAAATTTTTTTATATTATATGTTTTTGATATTCTATGTGGCTCATGTTTACGGTCTCATGTTCCTGAACTCTTATTCCATATCATATGTTTTATCACTAGAGATTGCATGGACAACTCTTATTGGTTCATATCCCTTTTCAATCAGATATTTATCCCTTCATCATGTTTTCTCAAGCTTATGATCCCTTAATGAAATATGGATATATTTTTCCCTTACTGAGTTTTTGAACTCACCCTTTAGTCTAGAAGGTGGTTTAGTGTGCTGTGATATATGGAGAAATGTTCATAGTATTATAAAATATGCTGTTTATAAAGCTAATATACAATGACAATAAACCTTCGATTCTTGGTATAGTGACATTAATGATGAGATTTAATGTTTTAAATTATAAAAAAGATGCAAAATATATGAAAGATTAGTTTGGGTCACCTCACCTAATATGCTAGAATATATTTGATCACTAAGAATATTTGGAGCAATATATCTGTATAATGGAGATTAATATGAGTTGTGTTGGGTCGGAGAGTGATGACAAGAGGGGGGGTGAATTGCCTTTTTAAAAAAGTTTAACAAATTAAAACAATTATCAATGCAGTGGAAATAAAAGAGGCAAGACACAAAATTGATAACGGAGGTCGGCCTAAATCCCAAGCCTACGTCTACGCTCCCAACAAGAACCGTTGAGAGATTTATACGTCAGCTTGCTTTTTAATGGTTGTAGCAAGAAACCCACTAGACTTTAAGGCAGCCTAGAAACCTATTACAGCTTGCTTTTTATTGGTTGTAGCAAGAAACCCACTAGCATTCTTACAGGTGAAGGCTATCTCACCTATGACTCAAGCCTTTTACAGGGAAGGCTTGACTAACCTCTTCAGACCTTGAAGGTGGTGTGAAAACCCAAACAAAGGGAGGATGAGAGAAAGAAGGGTTTGTATGCACAAACTCAAAATAATGCTCAAAATGATAAAATAATAAAAACTGTAAATAGGAGAAGTCTTGGGCGCCAATGGATTGATTGGTGATGATGAAGAGCGCTCCCAAGCTTCTATGGTGGTGCTCCTTGGTTGTGGAAGTGAGTTGGAGCAGGTGGGGATCCTTGAAGGAATGCGCCGGGTTGAAGAGTGATGACAAGAGGGGGGGTGAATTGCCTTTTTAAAAAAGTTTAACAAATTAAAACAATTATCAATGCAGCGGAAATAAAATAGGCAAGACACAAATTTGATAACGGAGTTCGGCCTAAATCCCAAGCCTACATCTCCGCTCCCAACAAGAACCATTGAGAGATTTATACGTCAGCTTGCTTTTTAATGGTTGTAGCAAGAAACCCACTAGCCTTCTTACAGGTGAAGGCTAGCTCACCTATGACTCAAGCCTTTTACAGGGAAGGCTTGACTAACCTCTTCACACCTTTAAGGTGGTGTGAAAACCCAAACAAAGGGAGGATGAGAGAAAGAAGGGTTTGTATGCACAAACTCAAAATAATGCTCAAAATGATAAAATAATAAAAACCGTAAAGAGGAGAAGTCTTGGGCGCCAATGGATTGATTGGTGATGATGAAGAGCGCTCCCAAGCTTCTATGGTGGTGCTCCTTGGTTGTGGAAGTGAGTTGGAGCAGGTGGGGATCCTTGAAGGAATGCGCCGGAGGTTCGCCAAATGATCGAAAAATGTTCCCGTAGGCTACCGTTGTTTTCCGGGGCTTCCTAATCCTCTATTTATAGGAGAGGGACACCCAAATGGCCGTTGGGGGTCTTTGGAGCCGTTGGAGAGGCCTTCGGAGCCGTTGGGAGTCAAAAGGACAAGTCTGGTCAAAGCCCAACGGCTAGTTTGACTGGGCACACCGGTTGGCCGGTGGTGTCTCACCAGCTGACCGGTGGTCCACCGGCTGGCCGGTCCTGAGCCACCGGCTGGCCGGTGCTCCAGACAGAGACAGCTTCTCTGCCCAGGTGCTACCGGCTGGCCGGTGGTCATCCACCGGCAGGCTGGTGACAATACCGGCTGGCCGGGGAGCTCACACCGGCTGACCGGTGGTTCTGGACAGAAACCATTGCTTCTGCCAGAGACCACCGGCTGGCCGGTGGGAATCCACCGGTTGGCCGGTAGACTCAGAGAGTCTACTTTCAGCCCTTCTTGGCCCAACTCCTTGGCAACCTTTTGCCTATCAACAAAAACACTTGAAAACAAGTTAGAACAAAATAAGAGTGATTGTGATCATTAAAATCCAAGAAAGAGAGGTACAACAATCTCCCCCTATTTTGATGATCACAATCACCAAAACAAGCAATGTAAAAGACTGAAATGAAAGACATGCTTTAAAGGATAAAATGAAAAGTAAAGCAAAGCATAAGAGAAATATTTCTCCCCCAATCAACCAAGGAAGTCTCCCCCTTTTTGATTATCAAAATAGCACGGGGCATAAAATTTGATTGAAGGAAAGGATTGAAAAACAAGATAGAGATTTTGAACCAATTGAAATTTTTGAAATTTGAATTGAAAGTTTTGAATTGAAAGTTTTGAAATGAAAGTTTTGAATTGAAAGTTTGAATTGAAAAAATAAAACGCAAAAAGGCTTAAACGATCCTAACTCCCCCTAAATAAAAACAACAAATCACCGGGGAGAGGATTTTAGAACCGAGACAAATTTTGGTCCGGAGAGACTCGCTAAAAGGGATTTTTCAATCCAAACTTGTCTTGTGGTGGGTCTTCTCCTATGAAATTCATCGTTAAAGGAAATGGTTTTGGGCCTTCCATACCGGGCATTTTTGCAGTCGCACTCGTAAATTAAGTGCCCGATCTTTTTGCAATAGTTAAGTCTTCCTTCTCTTTGAGAAGTTGATCCTTTTCGAAAGAAAGAATTTTGAATTTCTTTTTTAAAGCAATAAATTTGGAATAAGGTTCGTGAAAACCTTCCTCTAATTGATCTCTCTCATGTTGGAGATCCTCGTAAGATAAATGATTGAAAGAATTGGAAGAACAAGAGGAAGAGGAGTCGGAAGAGGTTACCTCATGAAATGCCATTAGACATTTTTTACCGTCGTCTTTTGAGGAGAAGGAGGATGAGGAGCTATCACTCCAAGTGGCCTTGAATGCCTTTTTCTTTTCCTTTTGCTTGGCCCTTATCTTGTGGAGTGGGAAATCGGGCTTATAATGGCCTTTCTTGCCGCACCCATAGCATGTTACCTCGGGTTCGGATTTTTCGTCGAGTTCTTCCTTTCGAGCCTTGTGAGATTTCTTCTTTTTGTTCTTCTTCATGAATTTGTGCATCTTGCGGGCAAGGTTCTCAATTTCTGAATCGCCGCTTGAAGAGGAAGAAGATGAGGAGGAGGAGCTTTCTTCTTTTTGAACTTTGAAGGTGATATTCTTTGGAGTTTTGATGAGTTTGCCTTCCTTTTCAGCTTGCCTCCTCATGGTGATCTCGTAGGTCATGAGGGATCCGATGAGTTCTTCAACCGGCATTTTCTTGATATCTTTTGCTTATTGAATTGCGGTCACCTTTGGTGCCCATGAGCTTGGTAAGATCCAAAGGATCTTCTTGACCATCATCTCTGCAGAAACATAATCTCCAAGAGACTTTCTCCCATTACAAACATCAGTAAAGCGAGTAAACATATCAGTAATATTTTCAGATGGATGCATGGTAAAAGACTCAAAATCTTGACGGTACATATCCAATCGAGTATCCTTAACTTTGTTGGTCCCCTCATGGGTAACCACCAAAAGTTTCCAGATTTCATGAGATGTAGTGCATGTGGAAACTCGATTGAATTCATTACGATCAAGGCCGCAATGAAGAGCGTTCATGGCTTTGCCATCAAGCTCGAAATTTTTAATATCGGCTTGAGTCCATTTGGATTCATCGGGAGAAGAGAGAGAGTATCAATGCATGACAATTCTATAAATAGGATAACCAATGCTTCTAAGAAAAGTAATCATGCGAGTTTTCCAATAAGTGTAGTCGGTTCCATCAAAAAAAGGAGCACGACCCAATGAATAACCTTCGGGGGCGAAAGAAGATGAAGCCATCACAATGGATCTTGAATTTGAAACCGGTGAAGGTATTACTCAAATTTTGCCTCTGATACCAATTGTTGGGTCGGAGAGTGATGACAAGAGGGGGGGTGAATTGCCTTTTTAAAAAAGTTTAACAAATTAAAACAATTATCAATGCAGCGAAAATAAAAGAGGCAAGACACAAAATTGATAACGGAGTTCGGCCTAAATCCCAAGCCTACGTCTCCGCTCCCAACAAGAACCGTTGAGATATTTATACGTCAGCTTGATTTTTAATGGTTGTAGCAAGAAACCCACTAGACTTTAAGGCAGCCTAGAAACCTATTACAGCTTTCTTTTTATGGGTTGTAGCAAGAAACCCACTAGCCTTCTTACAGGTGAAGGCTAGCTCACCTATGACTCAAGCCTTTTACAGGGAAGGCTTGACTAACCTCTTCACACCTTTAAGGTGGTGTGAAAACCCAAACAAAGGGAGGATGAGAGAAAGAAGGGTTTGTATGCACAAACTCAAAATAATGCTCAAAATGATAAAATAATAAAAACCATAAAGAGGAGAAGTCTTGGGTGCCAATGGATCGATTGGTGATGATGAAGAGCGCTCCCAAGCTTCTATGGTGGTGCTCCTTGGTTGTGGAAGTGAGTTGGAGCAGGTGGGGATCCTTGAAGGAATGCGTCGGAGGTTCGCCAAATGATCGAAAAATGTTCCCGTGGGCTACCGTTGTTTTTCGGGGCTTCCTAGTCCTCTATTTATAGGATAGGGACACCCAAATGGCCGTTGGGGGTCTTCGGAGCCGTTGGAGAGGCCTTCGGAGCCGTTGGGAGTCAAAAGGACAAGTCTGGTCAAAGCCCAACGGCTAGTTTGACTGGGCACACCGGCTGGCCGGTGGTGTCTCACTAGCTGACCGGTGGTCCACCGGCTAGCCGGTCCTGAGCCACCGGCTGGCCGGTGCTCTAGACAGAGACAGCTTCTCTGCCCAGGTGCTACCGGCTGGCCGGTGGTCATCCACCGGCTGGCTGGTGACAATACCGGCTGGCCGGGGAGCTCACACCGACTGACCGGTGGTTCTGGACAGAAACCATTGCTTCTGCCAGAGACCACCGGCTGGCCGGTGGGAATCCACCGGTTGGCCGGTAGACTCAGAGAGTCTACTTTCAGCCCTTCTTGGCCCAACTCCTTGGCAACCTTTTGCCTATCAACAAAAACACTTGAAAACAAGTTAGAACAAAATAAGAGTGATTGTGATCATTAAAATCCAAGAAAGAGGGGTACAACAATCTCCCCCTATTTTGATGATCACAATCACCAAAACAAGCAATGTAAAAGACTGAAATGAAAGGCATGCTTTAAAGGATAAAATGAAAAGTAAAGCAAAGCATAAGAGAAATATTTCTCCCCCAATCAACCAAGGAAGTCTCCCCCTTTGTGATTATCAAAATAGCACGGGGCATAAAATTTGATTGAAGGAAAGGATTGAAAAACAAGATAGAGATTTTGAACCAATTGAAATTTTTGAAATTTGAATTGAAAGTTTTGAATTGAAAGTTTTGAAATGAAAGTTTTGAATTGAAAGTTTGAATTGAAAAAATAAAACGCAAAAAGGCTTAAACGATCCTAACTCCCCCTAAATAAAAACAACAAATCACTGGGGAGAGGATTTTAGAACCGAGACAAATTTTGGTTCGGAGAGACTCGCTAAAAGGGATTTTTCAATCCAAACTTGTCTTGTGGCGGGTCTTCTTCTATGAAATTAATCGTTAAAGGAAATGGTTTTGGGCCTTCCATACCGGGCATTTTTGCAGTCGCACTCGTAAATTAAGTGCCCGATCTTTTTGCAATAGTTGCAAAATTTATATTGGGAGCTCCCCCTTACAAAAATAGTAGGAGCATGGGAAGAGGAAGCTTTCTTGGAATAGTCAAGCCCTTGGGTGGTTCTAGATATGCATTGGGAACCAAGGAGCTTCGAAAGGTTATGTTCATCTTCGGTGAACTTAGCTAGGGATTCCCTTAAATCCTTGATTGTTGATTCCATAGAATCAACATCGGGAAGGTTTTGGATCTTGAGGGACAAGTCTTCCTTCTCTTTGAGAAGTTGATCCTTTTCGGAAGAAAGAATTTTGAATTTCTTTTTTAAAGCAATAAATTTGGAAGAAAGTTCGTGAAAACCTTCCTCTAATTGATCTCTCACATGTTGGAGATCCTCGTAAGATAAATGATTTAAAGAATTGGAAGAACAAGAGGAAGAGGAGTCGTAAGAGGTTACCTCATGAAATGCCATTAGACATTTTTTACCGTCGTCTTTTGAGGAGGAGGAGGATGAGGAGCTATCACTCTAAGTGGCCTTGAATGCCTTTTTCTTTTCCTTTTGCTTGGCCCTTATCTTGTGGAGTGGGCAATCGGGCTTATAATGTCCTTTCTTGCCGTACCCATAGCATGTTACCTCGGGCTCGGATTTTTCGTCGAGTTCTTCCTTTCAAGCCTTGCGAGATTTCTTCTTTTTGTTCTTCTTCATGAATTTGTGCATCTTGCGGGTAAGGTTCTCAATTTCTGAATCGCCGCTTGAAGAGGAAGAAGATGAGGAGGAGGAGCTTTATTCTTTTTGAACTTTGAAGGCGATATTCTTTGGAGTTTTGATGAGTTTGTCTTCCTTTTCAGCTTGCCTCCTCATGGTGATCTCGTAGGTCATGAGGGATCCGATGAGCTCTTCAACCGGCATTTTCTTGATATCTTTTGCTTCTTGAATTGCGGTCACCTTTGGTGCCCATGAGCTTGGTAAGATCCAAAGGATCTTCTTGACCATCATCTCTGCAGAAACATCATCTCCAAGAGACTTTCTCCCATTACAAACATCAGTAAAGCGAGTAAACATATCAGTAATATTTTCAGATGGATGCATGGTAAAAGACTCAAAATCTTGACGGTACATATCCAATCGAGTATCCTTAACTTTGTTGGTCCCCTCATGGGTAACCTCCAAAAGTTTTCAGATTTCATGAGATGTAGTGCATGTGGAAACTCGATTGAATTCATTACGATCAAGGCCGCAATGAAGAGCGTTCATGGCTTTGCCATCAAGCTCGAAATTTTTAATATCGGCTTGAGTCCATTTGGATTCATCGGGAGAAGAGAGAGAGTATCCATGCATGACAATTCTATAAATAGGATAACCAATGCTTCTAAGAAAAGTAATCATGCGAGTTTTCCAATAAGTGTAGTCGGTTCCATCAAAAAAAGGAGCACGACCCAATGAATAACCTTCGGGGGCGAAAGAAGATGAAGCCATCACAATGGATCTTGAATTTGAAACCGGTGAAGGTATTACTCAAATTTTGCCTCTGATACCAATTGTTGGGTCGGAGAGTGATGACAAGAGGGGGGGTGAATTGCCTTTTTAAAAAAGTTTAACAAATTAAAACAATTATCAATGCAGCGGAAATAAAAGAGGCAAGACACAAAATTGATAACGGAGTTCGGCCTAAATCCCAAGCCTACGTCTCCGCTCCCAACAAGAACCGTTGAGAGATTTATACGTCAGCTTGCTTTTTAATGGTTGTAGCAAGAAACCCACTAGACTTTAAGGCAGCCTAGAAACCTATTACAGCTTGCTTTTTATTGGTTGTAGCAAGAAACCCACTAGCCTTCTTACAGGTGAAGGCTAGCTCACCTATGACTCAAGCCTTTTACAGGGAAGGCTTGACTAACCTCTTCACACCTTTAAGGTGGTGTGAAAACCCAAACAAAGGGAGGATGAGAGAAAGAAGGGTTTGTATGCACAAACTCAAAATAATGCTCAAAATGATAAAATAATAAAAACCGTAAAGAGGAGAAGTCTTGGGCGCCAATGGATTGATTGGTGATGATGAAGAGCGCTCCCAAGCTTCTATGGTGGTGCTCCTTGGTTGTGGAAGTGAGTTGGAGCAGGTGGGGATCCTTGAAGGAATGCGCCGGAGGTTCGCCAAATGATCGAAAAATGTTCCTGTGGGCTACCGTTGTTTTCCGGGGCTTCCTAGTCCTCTATTTATAGGAGAGGGACACCCAAATGGCCGTTGGGGGTCTTCGGAGCTATTGGAGAGGCCTTCGGAGCCGTTGGGAGTCAAAAGGACAAGTCTGGTCAAAGCCCAACGGCTAGTTTGACTGGGCACACCGGCTGGCCGGTGGTGTCTCACCAGCTGACCGGTGGTCCACCGGCTGGCCGGTCCTGAGCCACCGGCTGGCCGGTGCTCCAGACAGAGATAGCTTCTCTGCCCAGGTGCTACCGGCTGGCCGGTGGTCATCCACCGGCTGGCTGGTGACAATACCGGCTGGCCGGGGAGCTCACACCGGCTGACCGGTAGTTCTGGACAGAAACCATTGCTTCTGCCAGAGACCACCGGCTGGCCGGTGGGAATCCACCGGTTGGCCGGTAGACTCAGAGAGTCTACTTTCATCCCTTCTTGGCCCAACTCCTTGGCAACCTTTTGCCTATCAACAAAAACACTTGAAAACAAGTTAGAACAAAATAAGAGTGATTGTGATCATTAAAATCCAAGAAATAGGGGTACAACAAGTTGAGCAACGTATGATGCATTGACAAGCCATTGGTATCTATACCAAGGACCAAGGATATATCAAAAATCCAATGTAAGCCTATTCATTCACCTTAGGTTATGTTGTTATCCAATGTTACCATAAGAAGGAAAATATGCTTAAGACTATGTTGGATTAAGAATGTATTATCTTTATTTTAGAAAATCTAACCATCACGTATATGGAAAATCACTTGAAAAAAGGCGTGTAGGTGGAATATACAAAACTCAACCAAGAAATGCAATAAGTGAGTTTTACTTGAGTTAGAACTCCAATATGTGACACTGCAGACTTCCATGTCTCATGACTGCTGCATCAAGGTTCAACATTAAGCCTATACCTTTTTGTTCTGGTCTTAGATGAACTTTCAATGAATATTCAAAATGAGATTCATAATTTCATACTTTTTGCGGATGATATAGTTCTCATTGTAGTGTCCAAAGAGACTATCAATTTCAAGTTAGATCTTTGGAGATAGAATTTAGAATCGAAAGGTTTCCATCTTAGTAGGGATAAAATAGAATATATAGAGTATTGTTTTAGCAAAGTATTATCCTATAAAATTATGGATATGATATTTAGGGGCCACATTATTTCAATAGTTGACCATTTTTGATATTTAGACTCATTTCTACAATGTGATGGAGACATTAATGTAGATATATCTCACAGGATTTAAACCAGAGGGATAAAATAGATAAAGTCTTCTGAGGTGCTTTGTGATTATAAAATTCCTTTGAAATTAAAGGTTAAATTTTACAAGACTATTAATAAAACAACTATTCTTAATGTTAGGGAGTGTTTCCTTAGACAAGATATCTTGATAAAAAAATAAGGGTACTAGAAATGAAAATGTTAAGATTGACATGTGGACATACTAAGATGGATAAGATTAGAAATGATTATGTTTAATGGAAAACTATAGTGGCTATGGTTTATAAAAAGATTACTAAGATAAGATTTTTTGGACTAGTTAAAAGAATATCTAGGGATTATAATATTAACAGGGTAAACCTAATGATAAATTGAATTATTAAAATAGGTTAAGGTAGACCTAAAAGGACCCTTAAAAAAATCATCAAGGATGATTTTTTTCTAAATGGTTTCAATGGAAATATAGTTTTCAATAAAGCTAATTAGATATGTTTGATCCATATAGATGACCCTATTTAATTAAGTTTAGGGCTTGTTTGTTGTTGTTGTTGTTGTTTAATCATCAGGTACATAATGATTCTTCAAATAATCATTGTAACATCACATCATCTCTTCACTTTACATCTACTATCAAGGGAATCTAAGTAAACTTACTGATGTGATGTTATGCCTATGATTTCCTCAAGGCCTAATCCATAAACCACGTCCACTAAAAATAGACACAATGTCCAATTGTTGATGCTGCATTGGACCCAATGAAATCCTCGAATCCAAGATATAATCTAAACATCATAGAATATAAGGAGCATTATGAATACCTATTATAGAGACCAATCCAACATATTGTTAAGCCTATGTTTCCCCCACCCCAATGAAGCCTTAAGCTCCAAAAAAATATCTACAAGCCTACCCATGTACTATCAGAATCCAATACAACATTCTCTTGCCTATAAATGCTGTAAAAAATTGACATTTTCAAGAGGAAATACCTTAAGATAGAATATATCTCAATAAACATTGAACCACACGTGGCAAGCATGTAAGGAATGTGAGGACTAAAAGGTGACTTCTTTTAAACTGTCTAACTAAATCAGGAAAGGGAGAAACAAACTAAATATATGAAACATTATTAAAGAGAGAGGAATCAGTTGTGATCATAGGAGAATGAAATTCACTAGAGAGCTCATGTAAAAACTATACACTCTATATGGAATAAATCAAAGGAACCTCAATGACACATGGAATGGTATTGAGGAAGGGAAGAGCCTATAACAATAATTAGTCACTTTTATCTTGTTATCTTTTAGGGACTTACTTATTTTTAGCCGTTAGAATTATTGTTTATATAGATCAATGTTCATGGTTATGGGATTTAACAAGGAGGAATAAAATCATTAATTTTTGATTGATTCAATACATGAGAGACTTATTATTCTTGAATTTATATACATATCTCTAGTTCTTCTTCATTTTCTATCATTCTCAATTTAATGTTTGAGTTATACTTGTTGAGTGTGAACAATTTTTAAACTTTGTAGATGGATTATAAGAAAACACACACACACACACACACACTCAAACACCTCAATGAGTTAAAACTTATCCTGATACATGATGGAATTGGATTTATTGAGTGGTGATTTTTTTAAGATCACATGAGTGGAATGATAGGTTTTCACTCCCTAAATCTCTAGATCACCATTTTTTACTGGGAGTTGCTCAAGAAATTAAAGGTGAGTTCTCTATTAGATAATTGGGTAATTTATCAGAACTCATTCATTCACACATAAAGTAGTTTTATCTTACATTGATCATTGTAATGCTAGAACTGACTTTTTTTGGCAACCAATGACTGGAGCTTTATGATTACAAACTCTCATTGAGCACCAATATAAGGAGAGCTCATAATTTAAAAATATGATAATATAAAATAAGTACTCTTACCCTTGGATTAATAACTGAACTATCATTTAATTTTTAATTTAGTAATTATCTCTCCTATTCTCATGAATTCCTAAAAAACAAACACAACCCCCATACACTAACACTTAGATTGCAACACTATGAATTTGAACCCTTCCTTATAGAAAAATTGAGTTCACCATTATAATGGATTTAACCTCTGATTTATATATGTATTTATACACACATGAACTCTATGTGTCTCTCAAATCATTGGCATCATTTTTGAGGAATTTTTTTCCATTCATTAACACCTAACCGATCATCTTATTTTCATGGAAAAATATTGTAGTGAATTTATAATCACTTTTGACCCAAAAAAGAAATGAACCTATTGATCATGTGTTGATTCAACAATTTCATTAATTTCTTTTTGGTTTTTATGCTCACAAACACCCACATTTATGTTACTAATGATGTTTATTTTAAGTGAATTTTAGGAAAATAATATTCGTTAGAATATTTATTATGAAAATATATTCAAGTCATTGATCCATGGAGAAATATTTGTTAAAGTATTCTAGATGTTTTTTTGAAAGTATTTTGGAAACACTGTTCATACCCTATGTTTGTAAGTGTAACGTAAGGATTAGAAATCCTATGTTTGGAAGAATGAGTATAGATGATATAACCTATGTTTGGAAGAAACCCTGTGTTTGAGGAATGGAAAGTATGGTTCATCAATCATACATTTGTGAACAACCATATGCCATGAACCCTACCTTTGGAGTTTTGTCATCACATGAAAGAACCCTACATTTGACTATGCAATGACAACATTTTAAATCTATGTTATTATCTAATATTTATGAAGCAATCTTGATGGAAGTAAAGATCTATTCAAAGGCTCATCATGATCAATTCAAAGTCTCATATTCAATGGAGTAAATCATTTATATTCTTATGGGAAGTTACAAATCTCTTAAATGATTTTGAATTTAAATATTCATGATTTATTGAGTGATATTTCTGGAGCTGTTTTGAACTAGAGATATTCAACCTACAGTATAAATATCAAGATGTTCTACATCGATAGAAAAAAAGGAGGAGATATAAAATAGATATATGCATAAGGAAAAGCTATGTTTGAAAACAACAAGTGTGTTGTTGCCTTCAAAGCTACACTTTGGAGACATACATGTTTTGATCCATCTAATTTATTCACTATTGTTGCTGTCACTGGTACTGCATCTTATTGTTACATATTCTTATGAAAGATCAACAAATCATTTTTCCGAGATGGAATTTAGAGACATACATGTTTAAACATCTATCTGGTGTTTTTTTTCCGTTGTTTGAAGAAATAATGTACAACGTTGGAGATCTATTTGCTGCTGTGTGTTATTGAAGATCAATTATATATGTCAGTTTCTACTACAATTGTGAAGTTTAATACTTTTTATCAATAAAATCAATCTCTATTGATTTATTATAGTTTTGATGGCTTGGAATTAGTCATGGTAAAGTGTCAACTTGTTGTTCTAAGCTGTGGATTTTCAGTTTCTTGTAAAAGAACTAAAAGGCCCTATAAAAGCCTTGTAAAGGTGTCAACTACCTGCACTCAATTGTTAAAGTCTTGTGATAAGAGGATATATCTAGTGAAATCCCTAAACTCACTGAGAGAGTGTTGGTGGAGTGTACTAAGGGATCATTGTGCCCTGAACCACTATACATCACTGTGTTATTTTCCTCTATTTATTTCCGCTGATCACTTGTCTTTAAGAGAGAAGGAAAGGTTCATTACATAGCACGAGAGGTGTTCAGAATATATCAATGTTTTTGAAGAACACAATTCACCCACTTCTTATATATTTGTCTTCTTCATTGTCATCCTAACCTAACAAGTGGTATCAAAGGCAGAGCTCTACTGGTATATTTTCTTCTTGAAAAAATTATTTTTTTCGATTCTATATCATATCTACAAATATTTTTGCTCTATTCGTTGAGTATTTTGTTTGATTATAATAAAGTGATTCAAAAAATTTTACACCTGTACAAAATCAAGAATATTTTACTGGCTCTAACAAGCCTGAGTTGAAGGTTCAGCTAAATACATCTTGAAATGACTGATTCTAGAGAAGGAACTGATGAGTTTAATTGAGTTTTTGAATGTGCTACTATATATGAGATGTGACAGACTATTTCTATTATCTATGATGGAAATAACAATATCAGATAATTAAGATAAGATGTAGGCTGAATCTGAAAATCATATCAAAAATAAAGTAGATACTCTCAAAAATACTATGGATGAATCATATGATTCAAGTCATCCAGATAAATATTTATCATATCTAGATGAAAGATTTAAAATACCATACAACAAGAAAAATAAAGGGATAAAAGAAAAAAAAAATGCAATGAATGAAAATAAAAAGGCCATATAAAGGTTAAATGTCCTTTACTTAAAGCTCAAAGGAAATATGATTATATGAGAAAAGGAAAGAAAATTATGAAGGAAACTTTGAGTTTTTATTCTGGTTCACATAATGAATCCTCTATAAATTCTGAGACGAAACATAAAAAACAGATGACATGTCTTATGGCTCATACTGATGAGGTATAATCTTCTTACTCTCAAACTCTAATTGTGAAAAACTTTATTATGATGAATTAAATATGCATTTCTTTATGTTACAAGATAAATATGAATCCTTAAAGAAATATCATAGAGAAATTATAAAATATTATGATTCCATTCTATTAGATAAATAAAGTTTGTTAAAAAAGATTACAGATTTAAAACTAACTCTACTAAAAATTCTTGTGATCTGCATGAAACTAAGATTAATAAATTATTGGTTGAAGTTGATACATTAAAACAAGCTTCTAGTATGCTGATAAAAGGAGAAAATTATTTAAATCAAATATTTGGTAAAAATAAAATTCAGAAAGGAAAACATGGAATATGAAGTAATAGCGAAAGAAGAAAATTATATAGGAATTATTTTGTTCCTAGTTTAAATAGAAAAATCATGTTAGCTGTTAAATATTTTTATTATGGCATTAATAGACATTATGAAAATGACTATTAATTTAGAAAAACTCAAATTTTAGGTGTTAAAAATTTTTATTGTTCAAAATAATTGTTTAACTTAAATAGTAGAATAACTACTCAAAATAAACAAGTTTGGTTAAATAAAAATTTAATTACCAACACTGCTCGAACCAAAAGCATGTGGGTACCAAAAGACACTTATATTTGATGTTTTTTTAGGATTACATCACTGATCTACATCATTAAAACTTTAAGTGGTTGATTGAGTGATTTATGAAAATCTTTACCAAAGGAGTGATCAACATTGAAGTAGTTTGTAATAAAAAATCCATAGTACTAAAATCTATGATCCAGGAAGGATTTCATTTTTATATATCTATATGATTCTAGTGATTTAAATTACTTATATAGGGGGAGAGAGATATCTATTATAATTTTATAAAACTCTTATTTACTCTATGAATCAATTCCTAGTCTATTTTAATTGTATGATTATTTTTCTAAACTTTAAAAATCTATAAACATTTTTTTAATCTTTAGACAATACAGTACTTGTTTACATTATGAAAATTTTTATATTTTTTCCATATTTAAACCTATTGAAATAATTATATTTCATGTTTTAATTTTTTTTTGTTTATGTAACTAGAAAATATTTCTTACGTAATATGTATTTTCAAAATTTAAAATCTATAATGATTATTCTATATTTTTTCAACTCGAGAATGTTAAGTGTCATCTGCAATGTGAAAAAACAAAATGTTTCATCTTCTTCTTGAAAATTTTAAACTATGTATCCGTATTATTCAAAATATATTGTTCAAAGGAATCTGAAAACTAGTCACAATAAGACGAAGTGGTCAAATACTTCTATTTTAGAAGAAAATATTTTTCACAAATGGAAAAAGGCAATACTTCTGATTTTTTA
The DNA here is from genome assembly GCA_963277665.1 of Viscum album. Classification (NCBI taxonomy): domain Eukaryota; kingdom Viridiplantae; phylum Streptophyta; class Magnoliopsida; order Santalales; family Viscaceae; genus Viscum; species Viscum album. Next base: position 1,018,968,804 of record OY728130.1, on the reverse strand, counting down.
GAAGAACAATCAGTTTTTTATGTTAAAGATTCATTTAGAAAACATTTTGAAAGAAATAAGGAAGCTCATAAGTATGAAGAACTGTAAGTATCTTCATCTCAAATGTATTATAAAAAGATTCTATTCAAATTTAGTACCTTTAATGAAGAAAATGTAAAGTTACAAGATGATCTAAATAGGTCTATAAGGTCATATGAAGAACTATACAATGAATATGTATAAGGTCCCAGCCTTAATCATCACATAATCTTGAGTTAAGTTAAGAATTCACATTAGGGATCTTTTCAGGTTTAGATTTTTAGAGAATTAGGCCATAACTATTACATTACATCTCAAAAATTTCAAAGTAGACACTTCTACTCTATCCATTTTTTACAATAAGAAAACTCCTTAAATAAAAAAGAATTATTTTCTTGATAAAAATATTCTTGAATTATGCCTTTCTCTCACCCTTCCTTATACCCTGTGAAAAATATTTCAAAAACTTGGGATGAGCATAAAAATCTCATTAAGGGATATAAAATAAGGAAATAAAACATTAGTACATGAATACATACAAATCAATGAAATCATAATTTTACTCATAAAACATAAGATCTTTAACATGCATCATAAAATCATAAGATTTAAGAATAACTCATAGAAATCATAAATCATAAAGGTAACTTGTGGCATCCATAACATACATACTTTGTAGCTTTCACAACTACATAGGGAGTAACCTTCATGGTTACGCTTGGAATACCCATCATAGTATATTACCTAAATCTCTTATGAGGAACCTTAACATTTACCTCCATCATATTACCCAATGCATTGGAGAGTTATCTCAGGCTCACCCACCCTCAGTTTATCACATAACCACCCCTATACGTAAACAATACCCAAGAATCATAATATAATCATAACACATACAACAATCATAAAGGAAAGATACCATTTCCACATTGCAATCACAATGTATCATTTCAAGATATTGACATAATCAATGATTTCTAAAAACCATTTTCAATACCAAAATACATAAAAATGGTATATGGTATTTATTTTCCTTTTAAAAACATTACTAATTGTTAAGGAAGCCAAATATCAAATAATGCTCGCAGTGGCGGAAAAGTCATTGTCACCGCATACGTTAAAAAGAAACATTCCTTTTGTCATTTAGTAAAAATATTCATAGAAAAAGTATTCCATTTTAATGAAATTAAAATTCAAAGGGGTTTATACACTGTATAAAATAAAGTCATGTATAAATCCAAATATGCCTCAATGAAAGGAGATTGAGACAAAGTCCCTTACCTTGAGTCCGACTTATCTTGTTCGTTCTTTAAATTCTTGAATAATAAACTTAGGTTAATTTATACTTGATTCAAAACCTTTTTCAAGTTTATTATTGATTTTATATTACTTATCATCATGTTATAAAAACTACATAATTATTTAAGTTCATATCGGTTGTTTTGTCAATATTCGGTACTTGAGTCGAAAATGAACTTGTTTTGATTTAAATTGTCCTTGTAGTCAAAAGTCTATCACATATATAATGATATTAATGATTTAAATATAAAAAATATCCAGTATATATTTATTTTATAATATTCCATAACATTTAGATATAAGAAATGAAATTCACCATTTATGGAGATGGTAGACCGTACGTACGCATGAATGCTACTTTCATTTCTTTGTCATATTAAAGGAATGAAAATTAAATGATACATAGGTATGTTATAATTATAGTATAATATATATGATATATATGTTACATAAGTTTATTAATGCCATCCTTTATATGTTCCATGTATGCCATGAACGAGTCATATCACTTTGAGGGAGCGGTAGTCCTCACTTCCTCAAATGAAATTATCGTATTTAGACATTATGGAAAGCATAAAAGTATGATGTAAATAAAAAATAAAGAATCATAGAGAAAATATAAATATAATATATATCACATATAAATATAGTGCCATCATAATGGCCACCATGAGAGGTGGTAGGAGAAAATTGAACAATCATCGTTTCATGAGGTAGTAGTTCTCCGTACATAGAAACAATATATTCGTATCCATTAGATGGAGGTGTGTGTAAGTGAAGTTAAAATACTTCTCATAAAAACATTCTTGTATATTTAGTATACTGGTATTGTTATGTAATCAAATAATAATAAGAACATAGGGAGTGAAGAAGGAAAATAAAATAAAGGAACTTGAGAGAAGATGTTACCTCTAAATCGGGTAACTTCTTTTGATTTGAACCAAAAGGCTTTCTTAAATTGCCTTCTGCCCAAGGTAAGGCTTCTAGGATGAAATTAGGGATTTTTGGAGCTTATTTGAGTATAATTTGGATAATAAAAGGGTCTTGAGAGGTGTGTTTATGTGGGTAGAGGTGGTGACCTTTTATAAGAGGGAGGATGAACACTTTAGGAAAGTCTTGAAATATTAATTTATTATAAATTCTATTTCGATTAAAAATGATCCAAAATTAAATTAGTTAAAATATAAGATACATATGAGTTGAAATAAAATCATACAATAAGAATTAGATAGGTTTTTTTTATATTTTTTAATCCTTATCTTTTTGATTTAACCCTTTTTTACTCTTACCGTTTTATCAAGCATTTAACATTTTGAGAATCAAAATAGTTACCAAAACATGAAAAATGTCCAATAAAAGAGTCATTAATGTAATTTTAGACTTATCATAACCATTTGGATTAATATTATATATATTTTTGTAATTTTATAATATTTAATAAAATATTTTATATTTTAAAATATGAATTATGTCAATTTTGACACTATTCATATCATAAAATTTTAAAAATCCATAACAACTTGATTCCTTCGAAAAATATTTATTAATTCAAATATAACATGTCATATTCATCTATAAAATTCGTAGAAGTCATAAAAATCTCAATAATATTTATTTTAATATTTATAATATCATTTATTTGAATCTTTCATTAATAAGGTAATCACTCATCATCATTGTGTCATAAATAAATAAATAATTTATTGTCTAAAAATTATAAATAAAATACCATGATGTATTAAATATTTTTATCTTTATAATGACTATTTATAGTCAAATATATCAATTATATTACCCTATATTAAAATTATTTTAGTAAAAAGATATATGTTTATGTTATATTTCTCTTTACTTTAAATTAGTTATTATAACATGTCATTTTCACACCCAAGTGGCTCCCAAATGCCAAAATTTTGGCCTAAGGATGATCATGGTCAGATATATATCATTCAATAGGATTAGGACACATTTTAGGGTAGTTTTATATTATTATAATATTATTTTTTATCCTTATTAACCTAATTTACCCTTTAACGATGATAAATAAAAATAATTACTCAAGTTACTATTTATAATGTCAAAAAATAAAAGGTTTCTATTTAAAAAATTTGGACCTTATGATTCCAAATATGGAATCCATTTTTCCAAATTCAAAACACAGAATTTTCAGAAATTAATTTAAAATTAATTCTCATTGTCAAAACCAGAAAGTGTGTTTTTAAGAAGTAAAAACTACAAAAAGATTAACATGTGTTTATATCTAATTTCAATGTGAAATTACTTATAATGACCAAAATTGAAATAAATGATAAAAATATATTCAGTTTATACTTTAAAACTATTAAATAATATGATTTAACCATATAAATTATCTCAATGGAAAAAGTTGTTTTCAATTAAAAATTGACGTATTTTTACTATTCATCAAAACATGATAGTTATCAGAAAAATATAAAAAATTCATTTAAAGTAAATTTTAATGTCCTGTTTCTAAATAAGAAGTTTATTTTGTCAAATAGAACATATAAAGGTTTCAAAAACTAAATTTAAAAACGGTTCTCCATCAAAAGGCGGTAAAACTGCATTTTTAGAAAAATACTTCTTTTATCTAAAAAATTGAATTTGTTCTTATATCATATCTAAAAAACACATAAAATGAATATAAAACATTACATTGAATATATAACATATATTTTTCATTAAATAAAAATCCATAAAGAGTGATATGATTTTATAAACACAATTATTCTCTTTTTAAATAGGTTTTCATAAAAATACATCCATTATATTCAATAAGTTTTTATTTCCATTTCTAATAAATTTGGTAACCACTGAATCATTATTTAAACATGTTTAATCCTTATTTTCACAATTCATTTGATACTATTCATTCCTTCCATTCCAATAGATAGGTTATAACAATAACATTTAAATAATAATATTCAGTTGTTCGTTTAAGCTCGATGTAGTGTATCATATATGATATTTAACATAGTGTTTCTTTCTTAAAACTTGGGATGTTACATCATTCCCCCCTTTTGGAAATTGCGTCCTTGCAATTTTAAAATTTGGCTCGGTAAATTCATTAAAAATCCCACATTGGAAAAAGGTTAATAAAACTACCACTTTAAAAGAAAGAAAAAGAAGTACAAAGGTCACATGAGATAACACATTTTAGGGTTCCATTTATGAAAACATGGATATGGAAGAAAACAAAAAGTGTCAAGTTTTAATGTAGAGTGATAGAAAACATGATTAAGAGAAAGTAAACAACCAGAAAACCATAAACTTGTGATGGGTTAAACAGTCTTTGATTTCCCAGTAGGAAAAGTAAATGAAAAACATTTTTGTTTTAAGGTCCTTTTCATAAAGTTGAGGAATTATTTTACTACTTAGAATAAGAACATAAAGAAACATACTTACTTGTCAAGTAGAGTTCCATCCTTTAATAAATATCTACCACAAAATCATCTTTTCTCCAAACGATGAGTAGTCAAGATGACTTGGTAACACCTGAAGCACTGGAATCAACTTCTATAGAATCTCATGATCCAAAAAAGATGAACTATATATTTCCCCTATCATTATACATTAACTCAAAACCAAAATGGTTAGAAAAAGATCAGATAATCCCCCCAAAAGAATAATCCTTTATAAAAGGAAATACTACTCTTAATCTCCAAAATTCAATAACAATACCCAAAGTTCAGAAATGACCATTGAATAAAAAATTGACCTTAAAATTCTTAAAAATAATCCAAACTAAAATTGAAACACAAAATTCAGAAGGATTTGATCACAAAGACTTCCATAATAAATCTTAATATTTATCTCCAAATAACATCAACTACTCTTAAAGTCTCAGACTATAAGTAACTAACCTAATCACATATTCTCTATGATAGGTTAATCATTTCCATAAATAACCCAAATCACTATATGTCCAAAATAAAAAAATATATTCTTCCAAAATAAAATTCAACCATTACTCCTCAAATGAAATTCCATAGTATTTTATTTTCCTTATGCATATAGTGTTCCCAAATGAGAAAACGTCTTCCAAAATAACATTTATCACTTAATCACCAAATCATTTTTCGATACTATGGATATCCATTTGATAAAACATGAGTTAAAAAAATAAACTTATTCTTTATCCATAAAATCATTTAACTAATAATTCAAACTTTGATTCCCGTGGTCTTACTTAACGTGACGGGTTATCACCCATCTTGCGGGTTGTCCCTTTTATAAAACTCAAAAATAACCCTAACATGTTTTAACCTCAATGGCTATCTTATGCATCTCATTTTCATCCCAACTCATAATTAACTCAATATCCTAATTCATGAATTCTTATATATATTGACATTTTTTATTTCACATCCATATAATAAAATAAAACTATTCCCAAAAGAAAGAACATCGTACCTTGATCATGGTATCCACCGGGTTTCATCATCATCTTGTTCACGTAGATAGAAGGTCCATGCATTGAAAAAATGATTTATAGATCCTTAAAAATCATTTTCTTCCTTTATCCAAATATACCTTTTACAACTTGGGTCATACGGGTGTTCACAGAAAAATAATTTTAGAAAATAATCATGTATGGCATATAATTTCAAAACATCCGGTAAAACTTGATTTTTATAAAACAGTCAAACCAAGTTTGAGTTGAAACTTTCAATCAATGTTCTTTTTAAAATACCGCAATTATGTGTTGAAAGACTATATTTTAAAATCAAATATAAATAAGTTGATAAAGGGTCTTCTTCTTCAGAACCTTTTCCAAAATTATAACATGTTTCAAAATCTTGTGATAAGGAAAAATATTTGAAAATGATTTGATAATATTTACCTTTCTTGAAAATATGAGAATATTTAGAAAATAGGATTTGATTAAGTACAACCCATGATCCACAATGGTATCGAGGTATAGTAGAGGTGTTTGATATTTCAAACAACTGCTTACAAGTGAGTTGTATGCTAGAAAAAGTTTCACAATCATCTAAACACGAATTTGCAATAATTATTGCAATCATGTCATTAGGAATAGATAGGAATTTTGTTTTATATCCTCATACTTCCATTTGTAATTGACTTTCCTTGATCTTAAAAAGTTATAATTCAAGTATTTAACTAAAAGAATAGACATAGAGACTTACCATGTGGTTATCCAAAACTCTTAATCCCTAAAGTTGTCTAAAACTTTCCTCTGATACCAAATATAAGGCCCTAGAATTAAACATTACATAATATTGAGTTATTTCAAGAATTCACATTGAGGATATTTTCAGGTTTAATGTTTTAGAGAATTAGGCCATAACTATTACATTACATCTCAAAAATTTTAAAGCAGACACTTCTACTCTATCTAATTTTTTTACAATAATAGAACTACTTAAATAAAACAAGAATTATTTTCTTGATAAAAATATTATTGAATTATTCCTTTATCTTACCCTTCCTTATACCATGTGAAAAAATTTCAAAAACTTGTGATGATCATAAAAATCTCAATAAGGTATATAAATAAGGAAATAAAACATTAGTTCATGAATATATACAAATCAATGAAATCATACTTTTACTCATAAAAAATAAGCTCTTTAACATGCCTCATAAAATCATAATATTTAAGAATAACTTATAGAAATCATAAATCATAAATTTAACTTGTGGCATCTATAACATACTTACTTTGTAGCTTTCACATCTACATAGGTAGTAACCTTCTTGGTTACTTTTGGAATATCCATCACAGTATATTCCCTAAATCTCTTAGGAGGAACCTTAATGTTTACCTCCATCATGTTACCCAATTTATTAGAGAGCTATCTCAGGCTCACTCTCCCTCAGTTTATCATGAAACCATCTATATACATAAAAAATTCCCAAGAACCATAACATAATCATAGCACATAAACAATCATAAAGGAAAGATAACATTTCCACATTGCAATCAAAATATATCATTTCAATATATTGATATAATAAATGCTTTATCAAAACCATTTTCAATACCAAAATACATAAAAAGGGTATACGATATTTATTTTCCTTTTAAAAACATTATGACTTGTTAAGGAATCCAAATATCAAATAATGCTCACAGCGAAGGAAAAGTTGTTGTCATTGTGTACATTAAAAAGAAAGATTCCTTTTGTAATTTAGTAAAATGATTAATAGAAAAAATATTCCATTTGAATGAAATCAAAAGTCAAAGGGGGTTATAAACTATATAAAATAAAGTCGTGTATAAATCAAAATATGCCTCAATGAAAGGAGATTGAGACGAAGTCCCTTACCTTGAGTCCGACTTGTCTCGTTCGTTCTTTATATTCCTGAATATTAAACTTAGGTTAATTTATAGTTGCTTCAGAAAATTTTTCAATTTTATTATTCATTTTATAATACTTATCATCATTTTATAAAAATTACATAATTATTTAAGTTCATATCAATCATTTTGTCGATATTCGGTACTTGAATAAAAAGTGAACTTGTTTTGATGTAAATTGTCCATGTAGTTGAAATTCCATCATCTCTATAATTATATTAATGATTTAAATATCACATATATCCAGTATATATTTATTTTATAATAGTCTATAACATTTGGAGATAAGAAATGAAATGCACCGTTCATGGAGATGGTAGGCTGTACGTACGCATGAACACTACTTTCATTTATTTGTCATATTAAAGGAATGAAAATTAAATGATACATAGGTATGTTATAATTCTAGTATAATATATATGTTATATATGTTACATAAGTTCATTAATTCCATCCATTATACGTTCTATGTATGGCATAAATGAGTCATATCACCTTGTGGGGGCGGTAGTCCGCACTTCCTCAAATGAAATTATCGTATTCACAAATTATGGAAAGAATAAAGGTATGATGTAAATAAAAAATAAATAAGAATAGATAAAATATAATATAATATATATCATATATAAATATAGTTCAATAATAATGGCCACCATGAGAGGTGGTGAGAGAAAATTGAACAATCATCATTTCGTGAGGTAGTAGTTCGTCGTACCCAAAAATAATATGTTCATATCAATTAGATAGAGGTGTGTATAAGTGTAGTTCGAATAATTATCATAATAAAAAACTAGTATATTGAGGATATTGGTGTTTTTATGTAATCATAAAATAATAAGAACATAGGGAGTGAATAAGGAAAATAAAAGAAAGGAACTTGAGAGAAGACGCTACCTCTAAATCGGGTAACTTCTTTTGATTTGAGCCAAAAGGCTTTCTTGAATTGCCTTCTTACCAAAGTAAGGCTTATAGGAGGAAATGAGGGATTTTGGGAGATTATTTGAGAAGAATTTTGATGAGCCAAGGGGCTTTTGAGGTGTGTGTATGTGGGTAGAGGTGGTGACCTTTTATAAGAGGGAGGAGGGGCACTTTAGGAAAGTCTTGAAATATTAATTTATTATAAATTCTATTTCGATTAAAAATGAGTAAAAATTCAGTTAGTTAAAATATAATATGCATATGAGTCTAAATAAAATCATCCAATAAGAATTATATAAGTTTTTGTATATTTTTCTAATCTTTATCCTTTTGATTTAACCCCTTTTTACTCTTACCGTTTTATTAAACATTTTACACTTTGAGAATCAAAATAGTTACCAAAACATGAAAAATGTCCAATAAAAGAGCCATTAATGCAATTTTAGACTTTTCATAATCATTTGTATAAATATTATATTTTTTTGAAATTTTATAATATTTAATGAAATATTTTATATTTTAAAATATGAATTATGTCAATTTTGACACTATTCATATCATGACTTTTTAAAAATCTATAAGAACTTGATTCCTTTGAAAAAAATTCATTAATTCAAATATAACATGTCATATTCATCAAAAAAATTCACGGAAGGCATAAAAAATTTCAAATAATATTTATTTTAATATTTATAATATCATTTATTCGAATCTTTCATTAATAAAGTAATCACTTCATCATCATTGTGTCATAAATAAGTTAATTTATTTAATGTATAAAAATTATAAATAAAATACCATGATGTAGTAAATATTTTTATCTTTCTAATGGATATTTACAGTCAAAGAGACCAGTTGTATAACCCTATATTAAAATTATTTTAGTAAAAAGATATATGTTTATATTTCTCTTTACTTTAAATTAATTATTATAACATGTCATTTTCACACCCAAGTGGATCCCAAATGCCAAAAGTTTGGCCCAAGGATGCTCATGGTCAGATATATATCATGAAATAGGACTAGAACACATTTTAGGGTACTTTAAAATTATTATAATATTATTTTTTTATCCTTATTTACCTAATTTACCCTTTAACCATGGTAAATAAAAATAATTACTAAAGTTACTATTCATAATGTCAAAAAATAAAAGGCACCGATTTAAAAAATTTGGACCTTATGATTCCAAATATGGAATCCATTTTTACAAATTCAAAACACAGAATTTACAGAAATTAATTTAAAATTAATTCCCGTTGTCAAAACCAGAAAGCGTGTTTTTAAGAAGTAAAAACTACCAAAAGATTATCATGTGTTTATGTTCAATTTCAATGTGAAATTACTTATAATGACCAAAATTGAATTAAATAATAAAAATATATTCCATTTATACTTTAAAACCATTAAATAATATGATTTAACCATATAAATTATCTCGATTGAAAAAGTTGTTTTCAATTAAAATTTGGCATATTTTTACTATTCATCAAAACATGATAGTTATTAGAAAAATATCAAAAATTCATCCAAAGTAAATTTTGATGTCCCACTTCTAAATAATAAGTTTATTTTGTCAAATAAAACACATAGAAGTGTCAAAAACTAAATTTAAAAAGGGTTCGCCATCAAAAGACGGTAAAACTGCATTTTTAGAAAAATACTTCTTTTATCCAAAAATTGAATTTGTTCTTATATCATATATTTAAAACATATAATATGAATTTAAAACATTATATTGAATATATAACATATATTTTTCATTAAATAAAAATCCATAAAGAGTGATATGATTTTATAATCACAATTATTCTCTTTTTAAATAGGTTTTCATAAAAACACATCCTTTATATTTAATTGGTTTTTATTTCCATTTATAATAAATTTGGTTAACAATGAATCATTATTTAAACACGTGTAAATAATATTTTCATAATTCAGTTGATACCAGTCATTCCCACCATTCCAATAGATAGGTTATAAATGTAACATTTAAATAATAATATTTAGTTGTTTGTTTAAGTTAGATGTAGTGTATCATATATGCTATTTAACATAGTGTTTCTTTATTAAAACTCAGGATGTTACAATATGTGTTAAAGATGGTTTTTGATTCATTACAAAGAGAGTATCAGAATGTGAATGAGGGTTCGATCTCAAAAGAATACTTTGAATATTTTAATATAGAAATATTAATACAGAAGGAGTTACTCAGAAAAGAAGTTGTTACTAAGATGGATCTAGATAAGATGAAACTACTATTGGTTGAACAATGTTCATCTTTTTGATATATCAAAGAATAACAGATGTTCAAAACAGAATATAAGAACTATCAAGAGTGTTAGCTGATCTAAGTGAAAAAGTTCAAAGTTTGGAAAGTTCAGATGAATCGCTTATTCCTTCCTAACACCCCTTTTCTTTGTTTTCTATAAATTATTTGAAGTCAATGTTATATATAATGTTTTTAATATTCTTCTAAAAACATTCCATAAGTTTTTTCATAATTTATTTTTAAAATTTTATACTTTTTACTCTATGTAAGCATGAACTTAATATTTGATTATCTCATTACATATTACAATAAGAAATAAATAATTTCGTTTAAAATATTACTCATGCAAAACTTAGTTAAAAGTATTTTATTCCTCAGAAATATTTTAATTCGTTGAATATCCTATATTCTTGAATTAAGGGGAGTTATTAAAAAATGGTCATTTTTATTCATTAGGGGAGTTTTTTTTAAAGGTTGGGGCTGAAGCCTCAATTTATTATTTAAAGAAAAGACCTCTTTATACTGGGTAGAGGGAGACCCATTACATAGCCTAAAGGCCCAAGGCCAAGTGGCCTGAATACAAGGCTTGAAAGCCCATTTTATGGCCCAAATGACCCCTTGGTGAACTGTACTGCTACAGTACCCGCGCAGCTACAGTTCCCACTACAGTACAGCCGCTGCTACAGTACCTGCTACAGTCCCTCCGCCGCTACAGTGCCGCTGCTGCTACTGTTCTGCCGTTTCTACAGTACTACTACAGTGCCCTGTTACATCACTACTACAGTACCTAGAAATTCTCCCCTGCCCGGATTTGATCCTGGGTCTTTTGGATGCCAAGCAGGAGCCTGTACCACTAGGGTACAAGCTCGTTGGCATTAGGGGAGTTTATTTTACTACATTTTACTCTTATCTTTTTTGATGTTACAAAAAGGGGGATAATTTTTATGTATAATAAATTTTCATATCATTATGTGAAGATTTTTTATCATTAGTTTTATTTTATAGTCATGGGCGAGATTTTTTGTATGGGAGATTTTATGAGAAATTTTATAGAGATAAAAGGAGATAAATTTATGTGCTTATGAGAAATGTTGTTAAAATAAGAAATGTGTTTTTAATTTATTTATGGTTATGAAAATTTCTTCTTCTAAAAATTGTTTTAAATTTTATGTATTTATTAATGGGTTTTGTGATCATAAAAAAGGGGGAGATTTTTGAGCATGTGTTGATTCATAAATTTCAGAAATTTCTTTTTAGTTTTGATGCACACAAATGCCAAAATTTATGTTACTAATGAAGTTGATTTTAAGTGAATTTTAGGAAAATAATATTCATTAGAATATTTATTCTAGAAATATATTGAATTCATTGATCTTCATGGAAATATATTTTAAAGTATTCTGGATGTGTTTTTGAAAGTATTCTAGAAACACTATTCATACCCTACATTTTTAATCATAACATAAGGATTAGAAATCCTATATTTGGAAGAAAGCATATGGATCATATACCCTACATTTAGATGAAACCCTATGTTTGAGGAACAGAAATCATGGTTCATCAAACCTACGCTTGTGAAAAAATATACATCATCAATCCTATGTTTGTAAACAACCCTATGTTGTCAACCCTACATTTGGAGTTTTGTCGTCACATGAAGGAACCCTATATTTGACTATTCAACAAATGGGTTTTAAATCTATGATATTATCTAAGATTTATGCAACAATCATGATGGATGTAAAGATATATTAAAAGGCTCGTTATGATCAATTCAAAGGATCATATTCAATAGGGGTAAATTGTTCCTATTCTTATAAGAAGTTATGAATCTCTTAAATGATTTTGAATTCAAATATTCATGATATATTATGCGATATTTCTGGAGATGGTTTGACATGGAGCTGTTCAACTTATAATATAAATATCAAGATGTTATACATAGAAATAAAAAGAGAAGATATACAACATATATATACATTAGGAAGATCTATGTTTGAAAACAACAAGTGCATCATTTCTTTCAGAGATACGCTTTAGAGACATATATGTTTTGATCTATCTAATTGACTCACTACTGTTGCTTTAACTAATACTACATCTCATTATTACTGTAACATCCCGTTGCTGTTTCAGTTATTCCTAATCTTTATTAGGTTAATTTATTATTATATAAAATGAAAAAAATAATTTATCAGTAAAAAGTTTCATTTTTGTTAAACACGTCGCGGAATGGTAAAAACACCCAATTAACACCCCATAACATTCAATTGAATATTTTCGGTGTTAAACATTGGGTAAATATAAGTTTCCAAGGTCTGAAAAGTCTCACGGAGGACGAAATAAAAATATTAATTATATTATTTTTAAGCACGGGCAATTTATTCAATATAATTGAATAACTCCAAACGGTTCGTCGTATGAGAAATCTGAGCATAATGTTATGTATTAAATATAGTGTTTACCCTAGGAGGGGTATAACATTCAAAGGCACCAGACTTTTTGATGTATCGCTCGTGAGATAATTTTTTTAAATAATATTAAATATATTATTTATTAAAATTTAAATATATCCCAAATGGTGTGTCATATAGACAATCTGAGACCACCGATGGGTCCGGAATGAGGGGTTTACCCTATACAAGGTATAAATTTTGTTCTCATTGGGTGTTTGGATGCCTCACTCCCAAGAATACCACTTTTTATATTAATTAATTAATTATTCCAGGTTTTAATTAAAAAATCATTAATATCTCTCAAACCACTCATCGTTTGAGAAATCTGAGACCATTGTTGGGTCCGAATCGGGGTGTTTACCTGAGAAGGGGTATCACTTTCATTCGCAACGAATCTTTGGTATATTTTCTCATTAAATTAAGCTATTTAATATTAATATTAATTAATTAATTATTTTTAACCACAATTTCACTTCATCTTCTCCACGCACGTTAGAAACACCATTTTTAACGGATGGCTTCACTCGAGAGCTTCCAAATCATCACCATTTTTATCCGTTTCAGTTGCAATGTCTTAATGAGAGTAAATTAATGACTCCATAATAAATTTTGAGTTGAACTGTGGATTAAATCTGATGTTTGAAATTGGGGTTTTAAATGATCCGATTTTAGGGTTCTTAAATCGCCAAAATCCTCCCGTTGGTTGATCTTGAGAAGTCCGACTGATTGTAGATCTCCTTTGCACTTGATCTGTGAATCCCTGATGCTAATCATGTTCTCCTCCATCACCTTCAAGCATGGGTGGGAAGTCTTCTTCTTGTGCATGGTGTGCCTGGAAAAAAATGGGTATGCCTATTTTATTTTATCTATTTACTTTATTCTTCAATTTCTTTTCATCTATAATAATTAATGAAAAATGGTGGATGTTAATATAAATGGAAAAACCTAAATTAAAATTCTTAAAATTATCAAAGGATATTTTGGTGGAGTTTATCAAAATATAATCTTGAAGTTTTATCAAATGAAAATTAAGCCAAATTATCAATGTATAATTGCATGAAATTGTCAAAAATATTTTTACACAACTTATTGAATTGATAATTGTTCAAAAATATCAAATGATATTTTTTTTGGCTTATCTAAAGATAATAGATTATCAAAAGATATATATATATATATATATATATATATATATATATATATATATGTACACACACACACACATATCGATAAATGCACATGGGGTAATATATTAGAATTATCTGATGTTATTTTCTTTAATTATATATATATACATATAGTTTGATATATATATATATATATATATTTTTTATAATTACTTTGGAAGTTAAGTATAATTTTATTAAATATAAAATTATCACCATGTAATTGCATGAACTATTGAGGGTAAAGTTCAAATACATGTGTTGACATAAAATGATAATCCAAATATTATCCAAGAGAGATAAAATATTATCTCATGTAATATTTTAATCAATAATTTGAAATTATCCATGAGAGATAAAATATTATCACATGTAATATTTTAATCGATAATTTGAAATTATCCTTGAGGGATAAAATATTATCGCATGTAATATTTTAATCTATAATTTTAAAATTTATCAGGGAGAGAAAATGTTATCACATGTAATATTTTTAATCGATAGTTTGAAAATTATTCAGGAGAGAGAAACTATCATCACATATGATATTTTATTTCCTTTTGAAATAAAATATATGGTTTTGGTTCTAGGAACCTGTGATGAACGTCGAGTATTGGTGTGTCGACGCTTATGATAATAAGGCCTCAAAGTGGTGTGTTGAACCACATAGGGTGGTTTATCTTTGCCGCTAACATCGATGACCTTGAGGTGGGTGGTTCTATCCCGACTTGCAAAATTTATTATCCTTTTATTGCTTGATTTATTTCAATTATTTATTTAAATTCAATTGCTCAAATCTGCTTTCAATTAAATTGATAAAAACTCGATTCTAGTGAATCGAGATATTTGAAATGGTTTTGGCATGAAAATTTAGAAGACTCCCAATTCTATTGAATTGGGTGTGTTTATGGAAATTGGGTGATTTAAATTGTTTAATTTAAATTTTGGATTTGATGGAAATGATTTCAATTTTCTTTGTTGAATTTCATTGTGGAAATAAATTGTGTAATGATGAAAATGGTTTTGATTGGATTTCAAACTGGTGAAAATAGCTTAAAATGATTTTATAGAAACCCATTGGTTTTATCTTGTGAAAAAGACATGTTTTTGAATAAAACTTGTTTTGTTTTTAAATGGAAAGAAATTGGAACATTTGAAATGGAAGAATGGGATTGATCGTATTTTTAAGCATTCTTAAAATAGTTCACCCATTATGTAAGAGCGCATGCAAGCCTTAGGTAGTTAGTGAGTTATTTCTATACACTCTATGCTATGATAACGTTCTAAAACATACTTGCATCAGGTCACATCCCTGATGGGTTGGTGACGAGTCTCCTTTGGACAGTGTCATAGGGATGTGTGTATACAAATTTTTCTAAGTTCACATAGAGAGTGTGGAATCGTATAGCTGGTTAATACTATCTTACCTTTTGGCAGATGACCATGTTGCTCGCTTGTTTATTTATATTTGAGATATAAATGTATGCCAATGCTTTTGAATTGCTTTACATGCCTACTGAATTTATATAAACTGTTTTATATAAATGTTTTATTTAAGCCATTATTTTAGAAATATTCCATTATTTGTAAAATCATTGCTTAAAATATTTATTTCCATCATTTGAAAATGTATATCATGTTTTGTTTAAATATGATTTTGAATTTCCAAAACTGTTCACTTTAAAATTGAAAGCTTTTATTTGGATAATCTAAATTTGGCATATATTATGGAATCTTTGGTGGTATCCTACTAGGCTTAGGCTCACACCCTACTTTTTCCCTTGGGTGTTTGTAGACTTTCTTCTTCTAGGTTCGAGAAAAGGGAAGGGTTCTCTTGGAGGTGGATCCAGCTATTGATCTTTGGTCTTGGTGAGTTGTGTCCTTAGAGACCTTGGGGCTGTTTTCACATTTTTAGTACTTGGGTTGTAGTACTTTGGGATTTTTATGCCTCTTTGTATTCTGGTACATTACTCCCAGTGGAGTTTCTTTTTGTTATGCGTACTGTCTTGTTTCTTTTCTTCTACATTGTTGGTGGAAAAATCGTTCCCACTTGCATGTTGTGTGATGCCAGGTGCTAGTCGCCGACCCGTGGGGATTGGGAATACCCTTCGGGCTATGTCAGGGCTGGCTCAGTTATCAGGTTACCAGGGTAATTGGGCTGGTTCGTGACAATTACATCTTCTTCTACAAGTTTGACAAAGCATTTTTTAGAGATACACTTTAGAGATATACATGTTTAAACACCTATCTAGTGTTTTTTTCTATTTGGAGAAAGCCTATGAAAATTTTAAGATCTATTTTATGTTGTGTGTTACTGAAGATCAATTAAATCTATTAGTTACTACTACAACTATGAATTTTAACCTATATTCTCAATCAAATCAATCTATATTGATTTATTAGAGTTTCAACTACTCGAAATCAGTCATGGTAAAGTTTCAGCTTCTTGTACTAATCTATGGATTTTCATTTCCTTGTAAAATAACCAAAAGGCCCTATAAAATCCTTGTAAATATGTCAACTACCTATAGTCAGTTGTTAAGGTCTTGTGATAAGAGGACCTATTTGGTGAAATCTCCAAACTCACTGAGAGAGTGTTGGTGGAGTGGACTAATGGATCTTTGTTCCATGAACCACTATACATCACTTTGTTCTTTTCCTTTATTCATTTTCACTACTCATTAATATTTAAGATAGAATGAAAGGTTTGCTGTAGAATAAGAGTGGTGTTCATAATCTATCAAAGTTTTTGAAAAACAGAATTTACCCCCTCTTATTTCTTTGTCATCATCATCACCATCCTGACCTAACAGAACCTTCCTACTAAGAATAAGATATTGATAAATATTTATCATTTCCAAACTAAATTTGAAACTATTTCATCATCATCTCCATCCCGACCTAACAAAATCTTCCTATCAAGAATAAGAGAACTGAGAAATATTTATCATTTGTAAACTAAATTTAAAACTATTTCATTGAAAGAATAAAATTAAAAAGCATTGACATTGAATATGACATTAAAGTCATAGAATGAAACCATGAAAAAACCTTTAAAGATCTATATGCACCTAATTTTATAAATCAAAACAACTAGATTATCTACCATGCTTTACATGCTGAATTTTAATTGAAAATTGGACTAGTCCAATTATTGCCTAAATTCCATGGCCTTGTATGAGAGGATCCAAACAAATACATTAATTATTTCACCATGGCATGTGTTACATTGAAGTTAAGATTTGTAGTAGAGGAAAAAGTCAAATGGAAATCATTCTAATTCTCTTGTGATGGTGTTGCTAAGGAGTGGATATATAACATATAACTAGATGAAGTCACTAGCTAGGTTGAACATCATAGGAAATTACTTCATTGATTATTTAAAACAAAAAGAGTAATTAATTGAGGAAAGATATCTATTTAATCAAGAAAGTATTAGGATAGATACTCTATGAGTATAGAGATGGATTTAGGAAACCTTGTGCAATTTTTCCACACTAAGTCATTGAGGAACATATCTTCTTAGTGTTATTCAAACAAGGACTACTCAATAGTGAGATAAATATACCAGATGAACTCTGAATGGAAACTCACTAGTTAACCCAAAGGAATCATATAAAAGATAGTTTAGAATCCCAAAAAATTCAGTATAATAGGTACCAACCCCAAAGGATCCCATAAGGTAAAGTCTATTAAACCACTTTTGATTGAATATAAGAATGAATAACTATCCAATTTTGAAATAAAAATGACTCCTAATCAGTCTAATGAACAACCAACACCCCTTAAGTTTTATGGCCTTTGTTCTTCTCTAAGTGATTTCACAGTCCAATATGATCAACTATAGGATATTGATAGTTGTGTCTTCTATCAATAAAGACCATTTCAATAGCCTATAAATAACAAAGAGTAGAGAGATAACTCATATGTCCTATATTTATTTTTAAATTCATAGATTTTATTTCAATAACCATTTCACTAACCTCCACTATTTTAGTAAAATTTCATTCTAGGATACCAATATACTTTCCAAAATTCATTATTTTAATAGTGGAAATTTCATGACCATCCTTCCTCTAGTTCTCAAACACAAATCTATAACCCACCAAATCTAAACATAGTGGAGATAAAAAATAAAATTAATTAATTAAGAAAATAGTTATGGAATCTAGTGTAAATGCTGACTAAATTCCTAAGAAATTCCTAGATAAAAAATTACAAAATACCAAGGGTAATGTGGTTTTGGTAATAACTAGAATTGATCAGTAAATTAAACATTCTCTAAAACCACAATCAGGAAAAACAAAACCAATAAAAGGAGAGAGGAAATAATTTTTAATAGAACAAGGAAAAATTTGAAATTAGATATAATAAATAATTAAAATAAGGGAACATCATTATATTGTCCTTTCACACATGAATGATTCAAATTAAGAAAATTAATGAAGTGAAATTCAAAATGAAATTTTAGACACATTCAAGAAAGTTGAATTCAACATACATCTTATTGAGTCACTTAAAAATACTCCCTAATATTTAATGTTACTAAAGGAATTATTCACTAAGAAAAAGATTCTTTTAGGAATGAGAGAGTATTCTTAGGAAGAAATGTGTCATCTCTAATAAAACCTCTATTTCCTATAAAAATTTAAGAACTGGGTATATTTTCTATTCCTTGCACTATCAGTTTTATTTTATTCTCAGATCCTTTATGCAATTTAGGATCTTTAATTAATGTAATTCCTCATTATGAATTCTTATATTTACATAATTGAGAGCTCAAACTAACCTGAATGGTAGTTCAGTTGGTAAACTATGCTACTTCATTCCTAGATATAGTTCATGAACATGTGTTGGGGAGGGTTCATAAGATGACCTTTCTAGATAATTTATATGTCCTCAATATGTATGAAGATAAAATACCTATTAAATATCAAATTTTATAGGTAAAATATTTTTGATGACAAACATGATAATCATCAGTTTTAATAAAGTAATATTAGAAATGTAATTTGAAGAAAACATAGTACATTTCAATATTTTATATTCAATAAAGTTTCCATAAGAAAAGTCACTCTTCACACACTAAGGAATCTAATTCACAAATATAAAATAATTGGTTAAAAGATATTCTGAATATAGGTAACAAATTGAGATGTAATAATTCTATGGGATGTTACCATAGGTAAACTAAAATTGCTATATAAGAACATGGTAATGATATAGATCATGATTTCTTGATGGTTTTGATTGTTTGTTTTCAATTGATGGTGAAATTGATAATAAGGTATGTGAACCTAAGTTGTAACCATCCTAAATTCAACCATCCAATATTGAATTGAAACAAATACAACCAAATTTAAAGTATGTATTTATAATGGGTGAAGAAAAATACCCAGGATAATCAATAGCGTATTAAAACCTAATTAGAAAATGAAACTCATAAGACTTTTGAGTGATATTGTTAAGGACATATGATGGAGTCTAGGTGACATGGACAACCTTATCCTTGGATCAATGCACAAGATCCTATAATAAGATAGTTCCAAACCTTTTAGATAATCCAAAATGAGACTAAAACCAACCATGATGGAGGTATATAAAAAAATTTAGAAATTTCTAGAATAATGAAACATATATCTCATTTTAAACATATAGTGGGTAACCCCATTCACATTATACCCAAAAAGTCAGCTCTAAAAATTATTTAGAGTGAAAAAAATGAACCGATTCTGGTGATAGTGTCGAATAGTTTTAGTCTATATTGAATATATCTTATTGAATCAAGTGATTAGGAAATACCCCTTTATAGTATCATTCATTAACCAAATTATTAGAAGACTATTAAGAAAGACCCATTACTATTTTATTGATGGATTCTTAATGCATATATAAGTGATCATTTCTCCTAATGATCAAGAGAAAACAATATTTACCTATCCTTATTAAAAATTATCCTATAAAATGATTCCATTCAGATTATGGAATACCCCTATGACTTTTTAAAGATTCATGGTAAGTGTATTCTCTGGTTTGATTGAAAAATTTATGGAAATTTTTTTAGATATTTTCAGTGTTTGGAAATTCATTTGATCATTTTTGTTCAAATATGGATATGGTTTTAAAAAATTTCATAGAAAACTAACATCTAAATTTTTAAAATTTCCATTTCATAGAAAGAAAAGGAGTTGTATCGAGGAAAGTGATTTCATAGAATTTAATTTAATGTGACTAAATAAAGATTGAAGTCATCACTACATTACCCTACCCTACTTATTATAAATGTGTTATATCATTATTGGGACATGTAAGTTTTTATAGATGAATCATTAATAATTTTAATAAGATTTTATTACCAATTTCAATTTTCAAAAATATATTGAGTTCATATTTGATGATTCTTGAAGGAATGAATATTATGATATAAAGAGAAAATTGAATTCACCATCTAGTAATTAGACCACCAAATTGGACCACAATTTTGAATTGTTCTATGATATCTCTAATGGAGCTATAGGGGTTATTCATTACCATTGAATTTATGGAAGAAATAATATTATATATTATTCATTTAAAACACTATATTTTACCTATAATAATTATATAAACACTTAATGGAATTTCTTGAAATTGTATCTCCTTTGAAAAAATTTAGACCATATTTTCCTAGAAAAAATACAACAGTCTGATCTACTCATGTGAAACTTAGGCACTTGATGAAGAAGGTGAATAAAATATGAGATTTATGTGATAAAAGTGATTTTTAAAAGAGTTTTATATAGATATAAAATAAAAAATGTAGTAATTCCAAACCAAGATCCACTTCATGACTCAATAATTGGTGTGAAACGCTATCTGGATGATGGAGAGGTTCCATGGTGTCATAACATGGTAAAATTTCTTATAAATTTTCAGGTCCCTTTACACATTAACCAATTACATATCTCAAGACTTTACACTGAATCTAAATTGAATGTATGGGATGATCCATGTCTTAAGAGAATCGATAGTGAAAAAGTTATTGGTAGATGTTTATTCGTGTCTAATGTACATTATGTGCTCAACTGTTAGGTCTCTATCCTAATAATGGTTTCACATAATAAAAAGGTAAAATAAACACTATATAATTGTATAGGAACTAGCTATGTAGGGTTGCAGTAGAAGAGTAGAAGGAGATAGAGGTAGAAAAAGAATCTCCGCAGAAGACCACTTCTTAGAGTACAAAGGGCGATATGTCCAAGGACCATGCCTCCTAGATTCCAAGTTGAATTGAATCCAAATAACATCATATCCCCCACCTACTAACAAAAAACATATTTAATATCCCCTACCATCTAAAAAATTTCCCTAATTAAATAATAAACTAACGACTATACTACCCTTGAATAGTTATTCACTCCTTCCTTCTACACATACACAACCCTCATACAGACTACCCACAACCCCAAAAACTATACATTAACTCCCTCTTGAAAATAAATCATTCTACCAATGTGGAAATAAAAAAAGATCGATATATTCCACTAGAAGGTAAGACCCCTGCACATTGAATATGGTAGCACACTTATTCCTGTGCACTCTAGTTGTGCATTTTTCATGTTACCACCACCATTTTTTTTGAAAATACATTCCTTCTTTCATATCTTCAAGTACTGATGTATAAATAAATTCTTCCCACCTATGCCAAATTCATGAAGTAAATCCTCTCGAATAAGAGGAAGATAGAGGATTTGGGCGTTATTTCACTAACAAAGGAGTGCTCCATGGTGGTTCAACATTCCATTCCTCCCAAACTCCAAGATCCAGGTAGTTTCACCATTCCTTGTACTATTGGATCCTGTGAGTTTGAGAAGGCCCTCTGCGACTTAGGGGCCAGCGTGAACCTCATGCCCCTCAGAGTTTTCAATAAGTTGGGACTCAACGAGCTCAAGCCTACCCGCGTAGCCCTTCAACTTGCTGATCGATCCATCAAACACCCGAAGGGACTACTGGAGGACGTACTGGTCAAGGTGGGTAGGCTGATCCTTCCTGCTGATTTCATTATCCTCGACATGGGGGATGACTAGGAAGCACCTCTTATACTTGGAAGACCTTTCTTGGAAACTGGGAAGGTACTGGTCGATGTGCACCAAGAGGAGCTTATTTTTCGGGTAGGCAATGGAAGAGTTTCCTACAACGTCCTCAAGGTCGTCAAACATGCTTCCTTGTCAGAGCATGAGGACTGTTATGCAGTGTCCACCATGGTTAATCATTTTAGCAAAAAATGGGATGATCTGGTATGTTCTTTTACTTCAAATAATTTAACTATTCCAGATATTCTATTAGAAGAAGCGCCAGAAGACTTGCAATTCATAGAAGTCCAGGGCAACCACTATTGGCAGCGTGCAGTTGTTCCTGATAGTTTGTAATGAGACAAGGTGTAGCCACTTGTGCCTTCGATTTTAAAGGTGCCTGAACTCTAACTGAATCCTCTTCCATCTTCTCTCAAGTATGGGTATTTAGGGCCCAATCAAACTTTTCCTGTTATACTTAATGCAGAACTATCACAGGAGTAGGAAGATGCACTTCTGCAGGTTCTCAGACAGCGGAAGCATGCTATTGGGTGGACAGTCGTTGATCTGAAGGGAATCAGCCCTTCCATTTGCACTCACAAGGTGCTACTTGAAGAAGGTGCCAAGCAAACTCGGCAATCACAATGGTGCTTGAATCCTCCCATGAAGGAAGTTTCCAAAAAGGAGGTGATCAAATTATTGGATGCAGGCATCATCTATCCCATCTTGGATAGTCCGTGGGTGAGTCCTCTCCAAGTGGTACCCAAAAAGGGGGGTATCACTATGATTTCAAATGAAAAGAACGAGCTCATCTCTACATGCACTATCACGGGCTGGTGAGTCTGTGTGGATTACCGAAAGCTAAACGATGCCATAAGAAATGATCATTTCCCCTTGCCATTCATGGATCAAATGCTAAAGAGACTAGCAGGGAACAACTTCTATTGTTTCCTCGATGGTTTTTCCAGTTACAACCAAATCTCCATTGCTCCAGAGGATCGGGAAAAGAGCACATTCACTTTCCCCTACGACACATTTGCTTATCAAAGGATGTCTTTCGGCATGTGCAATGCCCCTGCCACCTTCCAGCGTTGTATGTTGGCCATCTTCCACGACATGGTGGAACAAATTCTGGAGGTATTCATGGATGAATTTTTTGTTTACAGAAAAGCATTCACCATTTGTTTACAACACCTAGAACTAGTTTTGGAACGATGTGAGCACACTAACCTAGTCTTGAACTGGGAAAAGTCTCATTTCATGGTGCAAAGTGGCATAGTCATTGGCCACAGAATTTCAACGAAGGGGATAGAGGTGGACCCGGTGAAGATCTAAGTCATTTCACGACTACCTATACCAACTTCCGTTCGCGCCATCCGCAGTTTCCTAGGGCATGCAGGATTTTACAGGCGATTTGTCCGCGAATTCTCCAAAATAGCCCAGCCCCTCACCAATCTTCTAACAAAGGATTCCATATTTGAGTTCGATGAGACATGTGTCAGATCTTTTGAGCATCTAAAGCAGCTCCTGGTGGAAGCTCCAGTTATGATTTCTCCCAACTGGGAGGAACAATTTGAGGTGATGTACGATGCAAGAGACTACGTAGTGGGAGAAGTCTTGGGCCAGCGACTTGACCGGATTTTCCGACCTATCTATTATGCCAGCATAATGCTCAATAAGGCACAGATCAACTACACCACCACAGAAAAGGAGATTCTTGTAGTGGTTTTTTCATTTGATAGGTTTCGTTCTTACTTAGTGTTGTCTAAAGTTATTGTTTATACTGACCATGCAACACTAAAGTACCTACTCAACAAGAAAGACGCGAAGCCCCGATTGATATGTTGGGTACTCCTCCTACAAGAATTCGATCTTGAGATCCGATACAAGAAAGGGAGTGAGAACTTCATTGCTGACCATCTCTCCCGCCTCGAGCTGCCTCATTTGGAGAAGGAAGAAGATCGGGAGATCATGGAGGACTTTCCTGATGAGCACCTCTTTTTGATCAACGAAACACCTCAACCATGGTATGTTGATATCGCTAATTTTCTGGTTACAGGTGTCATTCACCCTGACCTCTCCTTCCAGCAAAGGAAAATATTTTTCTCTGATGTGAAAAGGTACTTCTGGGAGGATCCTCTGCTATTCTGATCCTGTGCAAATGGAGTGATCCGCCGTTGCATCCCGGAGAATGAATTTCACGGTGTCCTGGAGTTCTGTCACGCCTCACCAGTAGGAGGACATCATGGGTCGGACTGTACCATAGCTAAGATCATGCAGTCTGGATTTTCCTGGCCCACCATGCATAGAGATGCCTGGGCCTTTGTTTCCTATTGTGATCGGTGCTAGAGGACAGGTAATGTGGGACGTAGAGCCGAGATGCCTCAGCACCCCATCCTGGAGGTCGAGATTTTCGACGTCTGGGGAATTGATTTCATGGGTCCCTTTCTCCCATCTTTTGGAAACACTTACATCCTGGTCTGCATCGACTACATCTCCAAATGGGTGGAAGCCACTACTAAAACTCATGACACAACCATGGTAGTCATAAATTTCTTAAAGAAAAATATTTTTAGTAGGTTTGGAGTCCCACGAGTACTGATCAACGATAGAAGGGCCCACTTCGACAACACACTGATGAGAGGGATATTGTCGAAGTATGGAGTAAACCATCAGATGGGGACACCATATCATCCCTAGTCCAGTGGACAGGTAGAGATCTCCAATCATGAGCTCAAGCAGATCCTGGAGAAAACAGTGAACACTTAGCGGAAGGACTGGTCCAAGAAGTTAGATGATTCCTTGTGGGCATATCGGACTGCTTTCAAAACACCACTGGTAATGTCCCTGTTCCGCCTCGTCTATGGAAAACCCTGTCATTTACCAGTAGAATTGGAACACAAAGCCTACTGGGCCGTCAAAGCCCTCAATTTTGATCTAAAGGCAGCTGAAGAGAAATGGAAGTTCCAACTGTCGGAACTAGATGAGATTCGATTAGAGGCATACAAGAACGCCAAGTTGTACAAGGAGAAGACAAGAGCCATTCACGACCGGATGATATCACGAAAATCTTTCCAACCCAGTGATTAGGTACTTCTCTTTAATTCTCGTCTTCACTTATTCCCAGGGAAGTTAAAGTCATGATGGTCGGGACCATTTCACGTTATCCGCGTATTCCATCATGGAGCGGTAGAAATTTCTGGAGAAGATGGTCAACCATTCAAGGTAAACGGGAAGCGGTTGAAAGATTACCATCCTACATACAACATGGTGGGAACGTTGTCCACCATACAGCTCAGGTAAGTAAGGTAAGAAGGTCGAGACAACGACCTAAAACAAAGGCGCTTCCTAGGAGGCAACCCAGAGGTTACACGTCGTGTCCCACTTATATACACGGCGTGTACTTATATTTTTACTTTATAATCTTAATAGTATAAATCTCTAGTGTCACGAACCAACCCGGGTCGACCCTGAACCGGTCACCCGATCCGGTCCGCGGCAAGTCCCGAGGGGCGTTCCCGATCCCCCCGGGATGGCAACCAGTGCCGGGCATTAAGACTTGATCGTTGGGAACGATTTCAGCCCAAAACAAAAGTAAATAGAACAGAATAAATAAACACTAACAGCAAAAAAGAAATAAAAACCACACAACCACGTACCTCCATGTGACCTCTCAGGTCACCACCCAACTAGAGAGCAACCTCGCTCCAACACTGAGTGACTCAAAACAGAAGACCTACGACTGAAATGGTAAAAGATAGGCGTGAGCACAAAAGTACTCAGTAGGTGAGCCCCACAACAAATCCCAATGCACCGCCAGTAAATAAAGAATCTACATAATCCAGGTTTGAACTATAATGTATAAAAGTAAGTTTTCACAATGCTTTACTTGAAAATCAAACACGAGACATTTCCCTTATTCCTTTTTCGAAAGTTAGTTCCATTTCATTAGTTTTAAGCTCAATCTGATAAGCAAAGTGTTACATTTTCAAATCTAACCCAAAGAGAATAAAGCATTTTCATTTTAAAACCATTTTTCCCAAAGTCTAACAGTATAGGCTGTGAAATATGACTGAAGGCAAACAAGCAGGGAAAACAAGTGCAAGTAAAGGTAAGCAGGCAAGGAAAACCAAGTGCAAGCAAAAGTAAACCAGAAGTTATCAGCAATAACCATGGGCGATCCTGAACATCCCTAGAAAACCCCTGGACATACTCAGGTTCAGACTACCTGCCGGCATGGTACTCCATAGTCAATAACCAACTGGCCGCCCTAACAGCCAACCAGTGGCACATCCCTCCTGGCCTGTCTGTAACTCCAGAGGGTACTAACCCGTCTAATCAGGGTTAGCAAGCAACCGTCACTCGATAATCTACAAGACGCCCAGGAACCCATAGTAGTTTTTGTAACACTGTGTAAGTGGGAGACCCGCGCACGCGTGACTCATCTCACCGCACTTGCCAACCCCTTACACGGACATCGCTACACGACAACCCTCGAAGGGAAGTCCCCCTGTAGAAATGCCCTCACAAGTACGTATATATATATATAATCACTTCACATTTGATAAAGTGCCAACCGGGCCGTCATGTCACTTACATTTTGATCATCTAAGACCAAAGCATTTTTAAAGAGGGATGACACACGCCATTTCATTGAAAACCGGAAACGCACTTAGAAATTTATTTAAGAAACTCAAATCAGCATCTTAACCTGGAACACATTTGTTTCACAAGCAGAGTCACTTTCCAATCACCAAACGCACCCCACTTTTATCAAGAGCCAAACGGGCCTTTAATCTTTTTTTTTGAAGGAACACCATTCCCCAAATGAAATCCAAACTTTTGTTCGCGTAACAAAGGAAAACATCTTTCATCAACCAAGAGCCACACATAAAGTTTCCAAAACAAGTTCAAAGGTCACACGACGTTTTCTCTAATCAAGGTTCTAAGAAAAACACCATTTTCCATAAACAATACATCTACTAATTTACACACGCCAAAAACATTTCGAAACACAATTTAACATGACTTTCATTATTCAGGAAGAACCATTTAGCAATACTACCATGGAAGCACAAAACTAAATCCAAGAAGAACACTTTCAATGAAACGCTAAAATTAAAAACGGCTTTTATCATCAGCAGATCACCACACTATAAAAACTACTAAATTTTCCTTTAAATTTACTGAAATTCAATAAAAGGCAAGGAATAAATAAATTCTTAATTTAAAGGCAAGTGCAATGGGAGACCTACCTCAAGACGCAGCTCGGAACGAAACGACACGGCGCAAGACTCCCGTTGCGTGATGGTCGCACCGTACCGCACCGTCAACCCAATCCTAAAACAATAGGCCGTTAAGCAGGCTCATTAATGACAACATACTAATAATAATAATAATTATAATAACGTAATAATAACCAAAATGTAGTAATAGTAATGTCATAATAATAATAATTATTATTATTATTATGACATAATAATAATATAATAATAATAAGAGTAACAATAATATCATAACAATAATATTAACATATTAGTTATAATGACATAATACTAATAACAACAATAATAAATATAATAGCGCAATAATAATAATAATAATAATAACAACAATAATATGATATTAATAATAAAGTAATAATTTAATAATAATTATAACAATAATAATATATTAATAATATAATAATATTAACATAATAATAATAATAATAATATAAGCATAATAATAATATAATTATGATAATAATAAAAATAGTATTAATAACATAATATAATAAAAATAACAACATAATATAATAATAATTAAAACAATAATAAATATATTCATAATAATAATAATAATAATAATATAGTATTAATAGTAATAACATAATAATAATCATAATAATGATGTAATGAGATTAATAATATTATTAAAATAGTAATAAAAATAATAAATGTAATAATAATAATAATAATAATAATGTAATAATTATAATTATAACAAAACAAAAGATAAATAAATATAAAAAAAAAAGAAAACTCACGAGCAGGGGGGGAGACGGGTCGGCGATGGGAGGAGCAGGCGGCGCGGGGTCGGCGCGGCGAGCTCGGGACGGCGAGCAGGAGGGAAGCGGGGCGGAGAGGCGAGCGGCGGAGCAGGGAGGCCGGGACGGCCAGCAGGGGGTTGCTGGGTGCGGGGCGCGGCGGAGGACGGGAAGGGAGGCCGGGTGTGCGGGACGGCGGAGGAGTCGGGACGGCCGGGATGAGGCGGCGGGCGGTGGCTGGGTGCGGCTGAGAGGAAGGAGAAGGTGGTGGTGCTGGGGTGAGCAGGCGCCAGCGAGGCGGAGGCGGGAGCCGGGACGCGCGGCGGTGCGTGGGGGTGAGCGGGAGAACGCTGGCACGGGAGGGGGTTGGCGCGGCGAGGCCGGGACGGGGTCGGTGCGGGCCGGCGACGACGAGCAGGGGGTCGGTCGGGCACGGGCTGAAGGAGGGAGGCCAGGGCAGGGGGTGTTCGCCGGAGGAGGCCGGAACAGGGTGAGGCGATAGTCGGCTGGGTGCTGCGCCTGGGCTGAGCGGAAGAGAAACGGGGAGAGGGAGAAGGGGAGAAAAGGGGGTGGCGGCTACCGGGAGGTAGGCTAGGGTTAGAGGTTAGGCTTAAATATATATATATATATATATATGTGATAAAAATAATAACTATAATTATAATAATAATAATAAAACATATAATCTTAATAATAATAAAACTTATATAATAATAATAAAACTTATGTAATAATAATAAAACTTATAATAATAATAAATAATAAATTAGTTAATTCAAATAATAATTATTTTTGACCAAATATTTAAAATAATAATTATAAAATAATTTTAAGATGTTACACATATATATATATTTGTACCTATATAGATCTATATATACACACATACATTATTATACATATATATATAAAAACATATATAAACATATATACAATAACACAAATAAACAGGTATTAATAATAAAATACCAACTTAAAAATTATAATATTTAAAACACCGGGTGAACACACTGTCACCCGGGCTGAACGCACGGTCACCGCTAACGATGCGGTGACCGCGCACCGGCGCGAAACCACCAATGCAATTAATCTCCGAAAAATTTAAATCGGGACCAAGAAAGGAGAACAATTACTGACACCCGCGGTCGGGGTGTGACAATTCTCCCCACCACAGACACTTTCTGCCCCCAGAAAGTCACCAGGCCACAAGTCATCCAAAATCCAAGTATATGCCCAAACAGAACTAAAGGAACTGAAGAAAATTGAGATTCTCGGGGTTGATCTTACTTTACACAGGTCACACCCGACCAATTCAAGGGAAAACTGAGGTCCGAGATTGAGGGGAGAACACGAAGGGGTTCTCCCCACCACAAGAACTTAACTAGTGCAGAAAAGATGACCATTTAAATAGAACACCCTGGGAAAGGGGGGGGGCGACGCGGGAACTCCCAACCAATTCAAACCAACTCTTATAGCACGATTACTACAATGCCTCCGTCGAAACCTTGTACCCACGACTAGAGTCATCAACTTCAACACCAGGGAAAACCCATAGAAAAACATTTAACCAATATCAAATTGGAGATATGATTCACCGAAGTCCACAAAGCATAACCACATCGACAACATAACTAAAGCGAGGTCAACCCACACGAGATTCAAACACACTTTTAAGAAGGACACACGATTTAGAATATTACATCCACACGACAAGTCTACTTAGATTTATCATAGGACAAGTCCATTGTCACTTTTTAGAAAAACAACACATTTACATAAACCAGACTACTTGGGTTGTAATAGAACAAATCCATGATAACCCCATGGTAAAACAATGAACATACCATAACGTCAAAACTTAACAGCAGAAAATAAGTACTAAAAGATCTTGATTGTTCCACTGCTAACACGGAACACAAAACCTGGACCAAGGTTTCACACCCCTGGGGACTCCTGACTGTGCGCGAGCTTCACCCCGAGACTTGTGGCTGGGGCTCTGATGGCTGAATCATCTTCTGCCTCACAGTCAGGTACTGACATTCTCTCATCACAGCTTCCTCTTCAAGCGACGCTTCTTGCAAAACTTCTCCAGATGACCCAGACAACCACAGCGATGACACGTCTTCGGAGGGTTGCGACAAGATGACTTTAAATGCCCGAAACGACCACACTGAAAGCATACCATCGAACGATCTGATGAACTGGAAGCTGGGACCAAAGGGGATAACTCATTAGGAACATGTATCTCTGGCGCCTTTTCCTCACCGGAGGGGGAACTCTTACGAACAACAACAGGGGACGCTGAAGTATTAGCCACCCGCACACCGGAAACCAACTCAGCCAAGAAAGCTTTCTCCACCAGCTTCTCGAAACAAAGGTCTTTAGAAGGGAGGACATGCTCCTTGATCTCTGGACGAAGACCTCCAGTGAAAAGAGAGGCTTTCATGACCTCATGCGATGCTACCTCTGGAGAAAAGGGAATCAGTTCCTTGAAATGGTCAACATATGCCTTCACCGTCCGTTGGCCTTGTTGAATATGCACAAGCTCTCTCTTTTTCTCCAGCTTCACTTCCTCAGGTACAAACCATTGGATGAAAACGGTTCTGAAGACATCCCACGTCATTTCACCTTGCGTTGACGGTGGGGTAACCATCTTCCACTGGTCCAGAGCTGGACCCTCAAACAACTCCATAATTGCACGAACCTTAACATTATCGGGAGTTCCCAATATTCTAAAGACACGTTCCACTTCCTCGAGCCATTCCACTGCCTCTAACGGACCCTGATCACCATGGAGAACAGGCAAAGTCTGAGGAGGACTAAAAACTGGGCATGACATATCCGAATCCTTAAAGACCTTTCTGGGCGGCATTTCCTGAGCGACATATAAAACACAAGGCCAAAACCCACATCAAAACGAAGCAACATCAAATCGAAGCAACATCAATAAAAGCGTCTTTATCAAAAACAGTCAGCACAAGGACCAATCAAATACAACACAACCCAAAATAAAATCTCCTCCTTAAAATTTCCTTTTCATTTTTGATTTCAAAACCACCCTTTCTCAAAATCACTTTCCAAAAACCAACCCACTTTCAAACCAAAAACATTCCAAAACCATTTCCTCTTTAAAACCAATTTAGAAAACAAGGTCAAGCCCTTAATTTCAAATACACACCCAGGTAATCTCATGAACCGTTGCACATGTCTTTATCCACATTCTATTCATACGTGCATCAACACACACTTTCCATGCATTCTCACACATGTGCAGACGTTCATAAAGAGGAACCGAGGTTTCAATCCAAATCATTCTTATCCAATTCCAAGCAAACAACAGATTTTCAAATCAAGAGATTTCAGTTTTAAAACCCATTTCATATATTTAAAGTCCTTTAAAAGAAACCAGTCCAATTTTCAAAAACCTTTTTCATTCCCAACAACGCACTCACACAAACCAAAACAAAAGCAGGATCCAAATTTGCATCAACCACTGAAATGAGGGACTAGTAGTCACACTCAACCTGGCGACATGGTAGTGAGCCATGTCCCAAGTCAGTGTCGACCACTAGGAGGAATTCAAACCATGTACTCAGACTCCACATGGGTCACTACTCCATGTGAAATCACGACGTAACATCGGCTTGCCTCCATTGTCATCTCTCAATCCAAGACAAACCAGGAAAGACAAGGACACAATTCCCGAACTACCCCTGGTAACTCGAAGATCAGTGCGAGCAAGAGTTCGCGACGCTCTTCCCGTACCTACCCCTCGAGTTCCGACAGTCCTAATCTCCTTCTACCGAACAACCCAAATAATAAGAACCTCCCTTTGATACCATTTTGTCACGAACCAACCCGGGTCGACCCTGAACCGGTCACCTGAGCCGGTCCGCGGCAAGTCCCGAGGGGCGTTCCCGATCCCCCCGGGATGGAAACCAGTGCCGGGCATTAAGACTTGATCGTTGGGAACGATTTCAGCCCAAAACAAAAGTAAATAGAACAGAATAAATAAACACTAACAGCAGAAAAGAAATAAAAACCACACAACCACGTACCTCCATGTGACCTCTCAGGTCACCACCCAACTAGAGAGCAACCTCGCTCCAACACTGAGCGACTCAAAACAGAAGACCTGCGACTGAAATGGTAAAAGATAGGCGTGAGCACAAAAGTACTCAGTAGGTGAGCCCCACAACAAATCCCAATGCACCGCCAGTAAATAAAGAATCTACATAATCCAGGTTTGAACTATAATGTATAAAAGTAAGTTTTCACAATGCTTTACTTGAAAATCAAACACGAGACATTTCCCTTATTCCTTTTTCGAAAGTTAGTTCCATTTCATTAGTTTTAAGCTCAATCTGATAAGCAAAGTGTTACATTTTCAAATCTAACCCAAAGAGAATAAAGCATTTTCATTTTAAAACCATTTTTCCCAAAGTCTAACAGTATAGGCTGTGAAATATGACTGAAGGCAAACAAGCAGGGAAAACAAGTGCAAGTAAAGGTAAGCAGGCAAGGAAAACCAAGTGCAAGCAAAAGTAAACCAGAAGTTATCAGCAATAACCATGGGCGATCCTGAACATCCCTAGAAAACCCCTGGACGTACTCGGGTTCAGACTACCTGCCGGCATGGTACTCCATAGTCAATAACCAACTGGCCGCCCTAACAGCCAACCAGTGGCACATCCCTCCTGGCCTGTCTGTAACTCCAGAGGGTACTAACCCGTCTAATCAGGGTTAGCAAGCAACCGTCACTCGATAATCTACAAGACGCCCAGGAACCCATAATAGTTTTTGTAACACTGTGTAAGTGGGAGACCCGCGCACGCGTGACTCATCTCACCGCACTTGCCAACCCCTTACACGGACATCGCTACACGACAACCCTCGAAGGGGGAAGTCCCCCTGTAGAAATGCCCTCACAAGTACGTATATATATATATATAATCACTTCACATTTGATAAAGTGCCAACTGGGCCGTCATGTCACTTACATTTTGATCATCTAAGACCAAAGCATTTTTAAAGAGGGATGACACACGCCATTTCATTGAAAACCGGAAACGCACTTAGAAATTTATTTAAGAAACTCAAATCAGTATCTTAACCTGGAACACATTTGTTTCACAAGCAGAGTCACTTTCCAATCACCAAACGCACCCCACTTTTATCAAGAGCCAAACGGGCCTTTAATATTTTTTTTTGAAGGAACACCATTCCCCAAATGAAATCCAAACTTTTGTTCGCGTAACAAAGGAAAACATCTTTCATCAACCAAGAGCCACACATAAAGTTTCCAAAACAAGTTCAAAGGTCACACGACGTTTTCTCTAATCAAGGTTCTAAGAAAAACACCATTTTCCATAAACAATACATCTACTAATTTACACACGCCAAAAACATTTCGAAACACAATTTAACATGACTTTCATTATTCAGGAAGAACCATTTAGCAATACTACCATGGAAGCACAAAACTAAATCCAAGAAGAACACTTTCAATGAAACGCTAAAATTAAAAACGGCTTTTATCATCAGCAGATCACCACACTATAAAAACTACTAAATTTTCCTTTAAATTTACTGAAATTCAATAAAAGGCAAGGAATAAATAAATTCTTAATTTAAAGGCAAGTGCAATGGGAGACCTACCTCAAGACGCAGCTCGGAACGAAACGACACGGCGCAAGACTCCCGTTGCGTGATGGTCGCACCGTACCGCACCGTCAACCCAATCCTAAAACAATAGGCCGTTAAGCAGGCTCATTAATGACAACATACTAATAATAATAATAATTATAATAACGTAATAATAACCAAAATGTAGTAATAGTAATGTCATAATAATAATAATTATTATTATTATTATGACATAATAATAATATAATAATAATAAGAGTAACAATAATATCATAACAATAATATTAACATATTAGTTATAATGACATAATACTAATAACAACAATAATAAATATAATAGCGCAATAATAATAATAATAATAACAACAATAATATGATATTAATAATAAAGTAATAATTTAATAATAATTATAACAATAATAATATATTAATAATATAATAATATTAACATAATAATAATAATAATAATAATATAAGCATAATAATAATATAATTATGATAATAATAAAAATAGTATTAATAACATAATATAATAAAAATAACAACATAATATAATAATAATTAAAACAATAATAAATATATTCATAATAATAATAATAATAATAATATAGTATTAATAGTAATAACATAATAATAATCATAATAATGATATAATGAGATTAATAATATTATTAAAATAGTAATAACAATAATAAATGTAATAATAATAATAATAATAATAATGTAATAATTATAATTATAACAAAACAAAAGATAAATAAATATATAAAAAAAAAGAAAACTCACGAGCAGGGGGGGAGACGGGTCGGCGATGGGAGGAGCAGGCGGCGCGGGGTCGGCGCGGCGAGCTCGGGACGACGAGCAGGAGGGAAGCGGGGCGGAGAGGCGAGCGGCGGAGCAGGGAGGCCGGGACGGCCAGCAGGGGGCTGCTGGGTGCGGGGCGCGGCGGAGGACGGGAAGGGAGGCCGGGTGTGCGGGACGGCGGAGGAGTCGGGACGGCCGGGATGAGGCGGCGGGCGGTGGCTGGGTGCGGCTGAGAGGAAGGAGAAGGTGGTGGTGCTGGGGTGAGCAGGCGCCAGCGAGGCGGAGGCGGGAGCCGGGACGCGCGGCGGTGCGTGGGGGTGAGCGGGAGAACGCTGGCACGGGAGGGGGTTGGCGCGGCGAGGCCGGGACGGGGTCGGTGCGGGCCGGCGACGACGAGCAGGGGGTCGGTCGGGCACGGGCTGAAGGAGGGAGGCCAGGGCAGGGGGTGTTCGCCGGAGGAGGCCGGAACAGGGTGAGGCGATAGTCGGCTGGGTGCTGCGCCTGGGCTGAGCGGAAGAGAAACGGGGAGAGGGAGAAGGGGAGAAAAGGGGGTGGCGGCTACCGGGAGGTAGGCTAGGGTTAGAGGTTAGGCTTAAATATATATATATATATATATATGTGATAAAAATAATAACTATAATTATAATAATAATAATAAAACATATAATCTTAATAATAATAAAACTTATATAATAATAATAAAACTTATGTAATAATAATAAAACTTATAATAATAATAAATAATAAATTAGTTAATTCAAATAATAATTATTTTTGACCAAATATTTAAAATAATAATTATAAAATAATTTTAAGATGTTACACATATATATATATTTGTACCTATATAGATCTATATATACACACATACATTATTATACATATATATATAAAAACATATATAAACATATATACAATAACACAAATAAACAGGTATTAATAATAAAATACCAACTTAAAAATTATAATATTTAAAACACCGGGTGAACACACTGTCACCCGGGCTGAACGCACGGTCACCGCTAACGATGCGGTGACCGCGCACCGGCGCGAAACCGCCAATGCAATTAATCTCCGAAAAATTTAAATCGGGACCAAGAAAGGAGAACAATTACTGACACCCGCGGTCGGGGTGTGACATCTAGAATAACAAATAAATAACCAGGGATGATACCGGTGTCGATGGCAAAGTCACTAGAGTTTATTCGAGCCGTCCACAGTTCGAATCCTCCTAACCTACCTTCAGCACGAGGTTCCTCCTTTTATTCACACGACGTGTGTGGTATTTTCCATCTATATATATATATATAAATGTGTTTAATAAAACCCATGGTGGGGATGGATCGGTTGGCTAGAATCTTAATCCGGTTTCAAAAGACCCGGGTTCGAATCCAGACAACCGTCCCATTTCCATCATTTTTTCTTTTAATAAAACCACACGACGTGTACTCCGATATACACCGTGTGCGCCATGATTTTTTAAATATAAATTAAAACATTTTTAAAAATAAGAACTTACATGCGGGTGAAGTTGGCGGATTGGCAAAGTCTCGGCACCAGGTTCAAAAGACCCGGTTTCAAATCGCGCTAATCTCCCCGCTTCACCCCCATCCTTTCCTAAATAAAAACCACACGCCGTGCTTTTCTTTCTTTCCGTGTGTATAGGCTGTATAGAATAACTATATATATAAAATAAATATGAATAGCAGAACAGCCTTTGCTCCAGTGGTTGAGGGCGTCCGTTCGGAAAGGCCGATCGCCGGTTCGAATCCCGCCCCAAGCACCAGACCAAAGGTTGTACTACTCTTTTTCTCATTTTAAAATACATGGCATGTATTTCCCGATATACGTCGTGTATAGGTTTATGTATAATAGAATTTGTAGATATATCTATTTTATTTTAATTATTAATAATAATAATTATATAGTTTACTATAATAATTATATTTATTTATATAATTCTTAATCAAAAAAAAATTGGGATACATGGCGTGTACCAAGCATACACATTGTGTACCTCGGCTATATAAGTTGCGGTCCACCCGGCTTGAGGTCGTGTCGCACGACCGCCCCTTTTCTCTCCTTTCTTCCCGTTTCTTCTCCCGAACGCCACCCAAACCCCCTTTGCCAGATCCATCGATTTGGGGCATTTCAAGTTCTGATTCTTCTCACATTGTGATCCTCAGTCCAGGTACGCCGTCCTGTACCCTCTATTTCAAGTTTTTAGAATCGTTTAGGGTGTTTATCGGATCGGCCGACCGTTCGGCTTCCACCTGTACATGGCCACGAAATGAAGAACACACGCTATGTAATTCTGTACACAACCACACACAAAATATTTTGAAATTTTCATATACACAGTGTGTATGTTTGGTACACGCCATGTCCTTTATATCTGTAGTCGGCCCGTGTCTCCCCTCTACACGGCCTCTCACCCCATGTTCCTCTACACAGAGTGTGTGTTTGGTACACGCCGTGTCTATTAGATGTTTAGTCGGCCCGTGTCTCACCCTCTACACGGCCATGTTCTTCATGTGCAGTACACGTCATGTCCTATACCTGCACGGCGTGTATTGTTTTCTTTGAAATGATAACAACATGGTCGTGTCATTTATATTACACAACCACCTGCACTTTGAGTGACCACAGCGTGTATGTTCGGTACACGTTGTGTACTGTTACATGGTCTATTTCCACCCTCAGCGTGTCTATCCAGAGAACACGGGATACTCTATATTCTGACTACACGCCGTGTACTCTAGAGTACACGCCGTGTACTTATATTTTCCAGTTTTCTCACATTTTCTTTGTTTTATTTTCTTCCTTTTTCTTTTTCTTTTGTTTTTTTTCTTTTTCTTTCTATTTCAGGATATGGCAGATCATGATCCTTCTCGAGGGAAGCGGCCAACCTCTGCCACCGAGGGCGAGAGGCCCAACTATCGTCGGATCTGACTCCGACCACCTACGCAGCCGGACCCCGACGCTCCGGTCTTTGAGCTCCCTCCATTGGCCATTCTACCGCTACTCACTTCCTCAGATGAGGCTGGGCCTACTTTTGTTACACCAGCTGCCACTTTCCCTGTACTATCATCCTCAGCAGCTGGTCCCTCTTCGAGCACACCTTCCACTGAGTCACCTTCTTCTTCGGCAGATCCACCTCCAGAGCCAGACGTTGCTGCTGCACCGACACCTGGGTCAGGACCTGCAGGTGCTCCCTATCCCTGCACGGTATTCCCGGTCACCGACCTCGCATACGACAGGTTCTGACGCTTCTCTCGTCGGTCGATACCATTGAGTGGCCGGTACCTTGACAGCAACATTCCGCAGCGGCTCGGTATTTGGGAGGAGTTGGAGGTGCTTCTCAGGCACACCGCACTCCTCGAGATTTTCCAGGTCAGCACTCCTGTGTTCCGTGATTTATTTTTGGAGTTTGCGGCCTCCTTTGAGTTCGATGGAGCGGAGTACCGGGAGACACCAGGCGATGCGGTACCCATAGTCTGATTCCGGCTAGGCGGCCGACGTTTCTCTCTTACCATGACTGAGTTTGGCCGATGGTGCGGCTTCTACCCCCATCCTATCACACCACCCCTTGTTTCTGACTTGACCTGGCCCGAGCGCTCTGACCTTATTTCCATATGGCAGGAGATCGCTTGGCCTGACCACCGGTACTCCCCCACTTCCCAGAAGAGCACTCTTATAGTCGACCATGTCTTTCACTTCACCCACCAGTGCTTCAGCACCATCCTTTTCCCCCGCCATGAGGATATGGGGGTCATGACTAGTCGTGACATGGAGCTTCTTACCTGTGTCATCTGGCACGACTACCTAGACCTCCCCTATCTTGCTGCCTCCTATTTCCACTCCATGTTTACCGACCGTCAGGGCAACCTGAACGGTGAGTTTTACACCACTCGTCTTGCCCACCACTTGGGGGTATTCGAGCCCTCTTTACCTCATGACTTGTTAGGTTCACCCCGGCGGATGGACTTTCTCATGATCATTCGCATGGGATTGGTCCGGAAGTAAGGGGGTGTCTACATCCTTGCTTGGGCTCGGGCCCCGCCACCTGCTGACCCCCCTGCCCCGGCTACTGACCCTGCTCCTCCTTCCCCACCCCCTCCAGCTTCTCCACCTCACCCACCTCCTACTGACCCCACTTCTTCTTCCCTTCCTTCTTCTGTCCCATCCCCCATCCCACCTACCCCCGCACCCTCGATCGATCCAACTCTTTCCCTCCGCCTAGCCACGATGGAGTAGAATTTAGTTCGTATCATCAGCCGCCAGGACACCATTTCACGCCATTTGATTCGTCTGGACGGCCGCCAGGACCGGATGGAGCATCTATTGGTGCATATTGCTAAGCATCTTGGTGTTCCGCTGCCTCAGCCACCAGCCTCTGCCTCCGTTCCTGGCCCTTCTGTTGCTGCTCCACCGTCATCTCCTGCGCAGGTCACAGATTCCGTTCTGATGACTACAGTGAGCTCTACTGCTGCCACTTCTGTCGGGCCAGGGCCTGCTGCTGAGTTTCCGATCTCGAGTCTAGCACCTGTGACTCCTACTTCTTCAGCTTCCCTTCCCGATGCAGAGTCAGAGCCTCGCGCTACCACACCTCTTGCGCCGTCTCTACCGGCCGATTCTGTACTCGATGTGTCGTCCCCTACGCTGACCCCGTGATAGTGACATTTTTCTTTATCTTATATATCTCTTTTGTCATTTTCCATGCTGTGATGTTATGCGTGTTTGCAGTTTTTCTTTTTCTCGACAGTCACAGGTACGGGCATAGAGCGCCTTGGGCATCACTTTTCACGAGGGGAGTATTTTTCCATTTTTATTTTCTTTCTTTTTGGATTTACTTCTTCCACTGCTTCCCCTCGTTTTCTCCCCAATATCACCCCCTTGCCCACCCTTTCCCTTAGTATTGCACTTGGTGGGCCATGTGCCTTATTCAGTGTGAGGGAGCATCTATCTTTTTCACCTTCATCTTTGCCCTTTAAACTAATCTAGGAGACATCATTATTAGATTCTATATTTGAAAATATAAAGCAATTTTAGTTAATCATTCTTATAAATGCTAGAGTTATCAGTAGAAACTTTTGGAAAGGTTGCATGCTTATTTTAGTTTTTAAGTATTTTAAAATGATTGCTAATGTAGTTTCAATTGCAACTTTTCGTCCTTGATTAAATTACATTGATTAGGCTAATCATTTATATACATGTCATGATCTGATTATCTCTTTATTATTTTCCCACTCCTGAGAGGTATTCTAAACTATTTTTCGTATTTCTTTTCTAATACCCTCTTTCTTGAGAGATTCTTAGGATATGAATCACTACTAGAATTTTCAAGTTTTTCTTTTCGAAACATGAAGAAATTTTTGAATTACTTTAACATGATTGAGGCGTTGGATTGTTTCAACCCCTTTATCTTGAGACCTACCCTACATTTAATCTTCGTTAATCTCATAGAAGCCATGAACAACCTTTATAGGAAGCCACATTACAAGCCTATTTCCCTTCCTACCCTATTTCTTTTTAAACTCTGCATGATTATTCATTTGAGCTTTAAAGAGGGAGTTGGAAATACATGACATATTTTTTTATGTACAACCATGAAATAAAGTGTGGGGGAGTGCCTCTTGATTATTTGGGGCAGAATGGGTTTCAAACATCTACTCATTGTATTCATAAGAGTTTCCCTTGTGTATGTTGTATTAAAACAAACAAACAACAAGGGGACCTTATGCTTATTTGCCCATGAACCCTACTCGCCTAAGGAAGATGGTGACGATTACAAAAGCATTTGACTGAGCTTGTGAATGATGTATTTTCAGTGAGTTTTACTTTGAATATCATGCAATGTTATTTAAAGGAATTAGCCTTCCTTTTTCAAGCCTCAGAATTTATTTTCACATCTGAACCTACCAACCCTTAGCCACAGAGACATCTGAACCTTATTGATAAAGCCCTCATGATTTTTGTAATTCAATTTTTCTAAAGTAGAGAACAAAATATCTTGCAAACCTATGGATAGAGTGTATATACCTTAGATTGAGCATAACTTTGATTAAAAACATCTTGAGTGTGGAGTGTGATTTTAACTGGTAAGGTAAATCATCAAGTGACATGCTTATTTTTGAAAGGTTGGAAAATGTGTTGAAAGAGGATGAGAGTAGTTAATTGCATTATACATGAGGCATGATTTTAATATCTTATGAATTGAATTTGTTTGTGCCTTTTAGAATTTTTCCTCAGTAACTTTATCAGTTATATGTTTGATTAATTAAATGTCTTCCTTTTAAAGTATAGACTCTCTTAATTAGATGTTGAGATTTTGCTTGAGGGCAAGCAAAAGACTAAGTGTGGGGGAATTTGATGCACCCAATTTGTGTATACATTTCCATATATATAATTGAAGATAAAAACATGTTTTCAACAAATATCTGTTGTTTTGTGAACATATTCTTTGATTTTAGTGATTCTGTTTACTTTCAGGAGCTTTCTGGCTAAATACACGAATCAAGGGAAGCCTGTGAAAATTTTGAAACTACACGGCGTGTACCTTTATACACGCCGTGTACATCCAGGCAGGGACACGGACCGAAGGAGGGAGTACACGCCCATGTCACCAGGCAGAAGATACACGCCGTGTGAAGCGGCGTTACACGTCGTGTACTACTTTCTAGAAGCGGTGATTGCTGAGAAAAGTCCACACGCCCATGTGGCTGTTGAAGGAGACACGTCGTGTTTGAATTTATACACGTCGTGTCTGCTATTCTAGAAGGGGTTGGGGGCCAAACTTATGATACTACACGCCGTGTATGGTGGCGCTACACGCCGTGTACACCCAACAACCAGGCGGCGCCGTGTTCAACAGTCAAAGACGACGTGTTAGGCCACCTGCCAGCGGAGAAATTGGCGCCAAAGCGCGTTGATGAAAAGTACACGACGTGTACTTTCTATACACGTTGTGTACTCTATTTTTCTATAAAAAGAGGCATTGACCTACGAATTTGGGAGTTCGAAACCTTTGGAGGAGAGAAGAAGCTTTGTTGCTACCATTCCCGAGCCACCGTGGTGCCATAGTTCCACTACTCCACCTTCCGACACCCTACCTCAACGCTTACACGATGAATCTGTCAGGTATCACGTGTGTCGTTTCTCCTCCACTTTCTATGTGTAACTAAACCCCTCGTGTTGGGGCTGTGGATGAAGAGATCATAATTTGTATGTTGTTTTATATAGTTGTGTTTTATCGTTGTAATTCATCTTACTCTTCTTAATCTACTGTTAAATATAACTGAGAATTCTGAGCAGGACCAAGGGAAGAATTCTCAGCGATACAAAAGAAAAAGTAACGGTGAAAACATCCATGACCATTGGAAGGCTTTCACCGATTCAGATAATGAATTGGACTTAATAAAGAATTAAGAACACTAAATACCGGACCAAGGAGTCAACTGCTCTAATTCCAAACAAGAGGAACCGGACCAAGACAATCTTGTAACAAAATGAAATCCAAAATGATTGAATTATTATGAACAACACAACCATTTAAAAAATCTGCATAAGACCTCCTTAATCACCACAGTCCCGACACGTCTTTTCTTCCCGTTTAAAAACTCTTTAAATTTACCCGTTGTTTTCTTTAAAACTATTATTCATTTCTTCAAAGTAAAACAATTTAGTGTTGATCAAAAGCCAAAATCAACCCAATCGATTCTAAATTCTGCATACTTCACCTAATTAAGTATTAACTCAATTAAATTCACGCACAGCATAGTTCTCTGTGGATCGACCCCGATCTTATGCTATACTAAAGTTCTAAGAATGATTAATTAATTTGGGACGCATATAACTTCAATCAACGACAAGCGAGACTATCCGCCACGACTCAGACACGGCTGAGAAGCTCGTCGAGGGTTTCGACGTCGAGAATCCCGTAGAACTCCCCCTTCCCTCCCCCGATTTTTTTCAAAATCGCGAGGTATTCAAAACCTAATTTTAATCCGAAGGTGATTAATTTCCCGAGACACGTGTCACAGGGTCAGGTTGGGTACCTGACACGATAAAAATCGCGATTTATCTGCTTCCCAATCACCGCATTTTTTGGGGGTGTTTTGAATCGTTCCGTTCCTCCCCGTTTCTCTGCCTACGATTTATC
Source organism: Viscum album (assembly GCA_963277665.1). Classification (NCBI taxonomy): domain Eukaryota; kingdom Viridiplantae; phylum Streptophyta; class Magnoliopsida; order Santalales; family Viscaceae; genus Viscum; species Viscum album. Next base: position 1,018,925,642 of record OY728130.1, on the reverse strand, counting down.
TCCGTCGAATTTGAAGTCGCCAAACAGGAAATCAATTTCAGTCGTTCGGTTTCACACCATCGGTGTTGATGGAGATGGTCGCGGCAGAGCGGGCGAAACTCAGGCGAGAGATGCTGTGGGAAATTATTTACGAAATCCTCAGTCGAACGTCGTTAGAAGTAGTCTACAAATGCCGTGTTGTTTGCAGAGAATGGAATATGATGATCCGCGATCCTTACTTCATTCATCTCCACTCACGCAGAACCCCAACCCTATCGGGGGTTTTTGTTCAGTTCATTGGTTGGGAAACAGAACGTCGCTTCATCTCTCCTACACCCTCCCGTAGCAACGAGGTTTTGTCATTGAAGTTTGCCCCTGATTCACGCGACATCCGGGTATTGGCATCCTCCCATCTAGGGCTGCTATACTATTCTGTTGTAAACTTATCTTCTGTGTATGCCCTTGGGATCTGCAAACCCACCACCAAACAATGGCGCTCCATCCCCTTACCCAGCTTTGACATGCTGAAGTATGCCGATTTTGCTGCCTTGCTGATTACTGACACTAGCCCATTGCGATATAAAATCATACATGCCGTGCCGTCAGAGTAAGTCTGTGTGTCTCAGATTAAGTTAATTCTGAAGATGCTAACCTTTTTTTTTTGGCAGTGTCAGGCCCCACAAGGGGAAAGACGTGTGGTCATTCCATGTTTTCGATTCCAATAAATGGGAGTGGAGACATGCAGGGGATATATCACACACGCACATCAATTTGGTCGCAGAACAACCAATGGTTTTGATCAGAGGGACCGCTCACTGGATAAGCAATGGGTTCCGCATCCTGACTTTTGATGGGTACAGTGAGAGCTCTCAGATGAGGGATTTGCCGTGGGCCATGCATCCAAACCCATATTCAGAGTCGCATAGGGGGATTGTTGAATATCAAGGGATGTTGGGATTCGTGGGCATAAGTAGGACAGGACCTATAGATGAGGAAGAAGACAACGTCGTGGAGTTGAGGGGAAAATTCTTGATAGAATTATGGGTATTGGAAAATTACGGTCACCATGATGGGTGGGGTGTATGGAAGAAAAGACATGCACTTGTAGTAAATTTCAGCTTGCACGACTTATATGAGCCGCCGGTAACATTGCATGGAAACACCCTCGCTGTTTTGTATCAAGGATTTTTTAGATCCCTCCTGTGTATCGATTTCACAACTGGTCACACAATCAGCTGGGTTCATGGTGGACCTAACCGGTTTCCAACCGCAGTCATGAGTTTTCGTTCTGATTGGGAGCCATGCCATCTTGCAATGCAAACGCATCCGTGTGGGAACAATATAGAGAATTTAAAGGAAGATGGATAAGATGAGATCTAATTTTCCATTCTTTCTTTGTCTCATCATCCATGTCGTCTTGGTTTCTATATTTCCTTGCTATCGACCTTGAATCGAATTTGATTATGACTTATGTTCATTGTCTAAATTATAAATTGTTCTGACTCTTTCTTTCAAGTCAATCATGATTGTTTATATCCAATGTCAACATTTGTTGGCTTATACGATTGTGTTTTATTTGAATTGTTCATTACTTTATTCACTAGAAATTTGTTTCTTGTTTGGTATTTGAGAAACTCATTGAATTTTGTTATTGTATTTTATGTTTTCAGGTATTCAAAATTGTTTTTTATGCAGTGTGAAAATTTTATATTATATGCTTTCAAAACAATACAATATACACTATTCCTGTGGCCCGCTTCATATTTTTGGAAATTGTTATTTTGGAAATTGTTAAGTGCCAAAACCTATCACAACATGTTCATTGACTTAGAGACAATGTAAATTATGGCCTACATATTCCATTGCCTTTATCAAGGAAAAACTAACATTTATTTTTAGAACTGTCATTTTTTTATTTTCAATACCTCAATTATTAGTTTTCTTTTAGTCTTTGCAGGAACTAAATCAACTTAAAATACCTCTAATTCATTGACATATATGAGTAGAATGGTTGAAAAAAATGGCAATCACTGAAAAGGATGATATGTGCCATAGTTATTTAGACACAATCACCCTAAACATACATGATTATTTCTTATTTATGAGCACATACTTGTGATTCACCTATTGTACATATACAATAAAATTATAAGGTGAGTGTCTATATGATATTCTTAATCGATTATTTGTTATTCACAGTTTACTATGCTTATTATTATAATTTCAAAATCTATTTACAACAAACAATCCAAATAATTTTATCCTGTTATAATCAACCACATGAAGAAAATACTGATGGAGTCATCCATAGCTGATTTTTCAAAGGTTGGTGCATTTACTCTACCAACCCGTTGACTTCAACCATGGATGTTGCATTTATGGGATTTATTCTACTGAATGTCATGGGAGAAGTCCAAGATAAGTAGATTGTTGGGTTTAGGTGGGAGTTATGCCAAATTTATACTCCTCCCACAATGGCTATTTCAAGAGGGTCATGAGAGCCTTCCACCATCATTTGTGGGAGAGATTTCTTTGTATACTGAACAGAGGTGGCAAAGTTCCATGTAAAGGGAGGGAGGTGTAGAGAGAGATTTTGTACAGCTTTGTTCTTGAGAAATAAATCCTTAATTTTCATCCCAATTTTATTCCTCCAGACCCATTCTATGTGATCAAAGAATCACAACTAGTGGTATCAAAGCCATTGACGTCAAAATGGCAACGAGCACAGAAGACATTCCAATGGCTGAAAAATTCATAATTTCCAAATTCATTTTTTAAAGAATGATGTTGAATTCTCATGTATAGAAAATTCCAACATCATAAACAACGTCGAAAACAGAGCTAAAATGAACTCTATAATGGTGGTCAATGTTCAGCTCAACTTGAGGTGTTTCAATGACCCCATTCCCGAGAATACGACGCTATTCTGGCACCGATAAAATTTCAGGAAGCTTTCCAGCAATTGTTCCGATGTGCCATGACAATGATATGTCATTGGTCCATCTCAATCATTGATACTCTTTCGATCTTATCTTGATGAATTAGAGTCTGTTTTGGATGATCTTGGAGTCAATTCCACTATTTTCAACTATTCTGAAGACAAATATACTTTTTTTTTTTCAAATTCCGCTTAAATGATTTACCAAATTGCAATGGAGGGACCATCCATGGGAGGCATGATAATGTTGATTACTTTGATTTACTCTATTTGGAAGTCTCTAATGGACAATCTCCTTAATGCTAAGGATTTGTTTGATCTCATTGAGAACAACGGTGTCAACCCTGATGCCACTAAGGATGTCGAGTGGAAGAAGCTAGAAAAGAATATGATCCCTCAGATTCACCAATGGATTAATCACAACGTTTATCATGTTGCTTAAGAGACTGGCGAACTCTGGATAAAGTTAGAGAATACGTACCACTCAAAGTCCATTCAAAACAAGATCCTCCTATTAAAGCAATTGATAAGTCATCGATTACAGAGTGCAAAATTTATATGAAAATACACAAGCGAGTTCCAAATCCGAGTAAATCAATTAGTGGATGTAGGTATGTTTCTGACTAATGATGATCAGGCAAACCACATACTATGCACACTTCTCTATAACTGGGATACAATGGTGGTCTCCCCAACTTCTCGGTGTCTAGAGGAAAACTTACCTTAACAATGGTAAGGAATGCACTATTCAAAAAGAAGTCTTGAAAGAAGGATACAAGTTATAACCAAACACAAGCTCTCATCTTAGAGAAACAAGGGAAAAAACAAGGTGGTGGTTGAGGAGCATGAAGTAGAGGACAAAATAAGTGCAAAGGAAGGTCCACAAATGGTAGGAGGGTAACACAAAAATGTTATCAGTATGGCATAGAGGGAAACATAAAGAAAAACTATTGAAAGTTGCGACAAGAGAAGGGCTAAGGTAGTAACCAACAAAGAAGAAATGGAGATACACATGTAACAATCACCGGAGAAGTTGCTCTTTGCTCCAGTAACTTTGAATAAGAGACTTGCCTTCACACATCAGGGCAAGACATGATGGAATGGGTGGTCGATATTGTAGTATTGTACCACTTCACTCCGCATCATATGTATTTCCTAAATTATCAAGTTGGTGAATATGGTGCAAACAAGATGGGCAATACCAGTTCGAAGAAGATCGTTAGAATAGGTGATATCCATGTTAAGATAAATGTTGGATATATAATCACCCTGAAGGATATATGAAATTTTCCATGTTCTTGACTCAACCTGTTATCTGGGATAGCCTTTGACCGATAAGGTTATGCAAACATCTTTAGCAATGGCACATCAATGATGAAAAAAGGTTCCTTCATCATTGCTTGAGGACACATGTGGTATATTGTAGAAAACTCATGTGAAGATACGTATAAATTGCCTCAACATAATGGAGAGAGAGGCATTATGAAATATGTGACATAGGAGGCTCAACCACATGAGTGAAAACAGTTATCAACCATGACAAAGACGAAGTACATTAGTGTTGACAAGGATGTATCACTAGATCCCTGCAATTAGTGATTCTTCATCGAGGATATCAAAGTTATTGGATTCGATACATGCCAATGTATGCAATCCCAAGGAGGTGGATTGACCGGGAGCGAACAAATATTTTCTAACTTTTATTGATGATGCATCTCGAAAGGTGTGGGCATTATTTTTATGAATGATTGACCAAATGATGGATTATATCAAGATGTTCCTCTTCGTAGAGGAGTGTGAAGATAGAAGGAAGGTGAAGTATCATCATTCTGATAATAGAGGAGAGTACACATCTAGGGAGTTTGATGCCAGTTACAGGAGTCAGGGCATCTAACATGCGAGGAAGGTCCCACAAATCCCATACCACAACAGTGTTACAGAAAGGACGAACACAACCATCATGGAGAAGGCCAGGGGCATGTTGAGTTTGGTTAAGCCGCATATGACATTTTGGGGAGAAGTTCAAGCTTCATTTTTCCTCATCAATAGATCACCATCAATCCCTCTGAATTTTGAGATTCCATATAATATACGGTCGATTAAACACCCCTCTTAATCCCATTTAGGAGTATTTAGATTTTTGGCATTTTCCCACGTATCCAAAGAGCTCAGGTAGAAACATTATGAGACATCTATTCTATGAATCTTCATCGACTATGGAGATTTAGAGTTTAGATACAAGATTTTGAACTTGAAGGAGAAGAAGGTGATTAGAAGAAGAGGTGCCATGTTCCATCAAAACCAAATGATTGAGGACATTCAAAATCTCAAAATATCTCATAGAAAAAGTGCCAACAAATCAATTCCTAATCCAACACCTGTACCTGTACTTACCATCGATCATTTAAGTGGATGAAGTGCTAGAAAACCCATCAGCAACAAATCATGCGGTAGTAGAGGAGGAGATTGAGCAGCGGTAGACTCAATCCTCTCCACCTGAAGCTGAATAACCATCATAGGAGCTTAGTGATGGTGCCCCCGTGATGCCCCCCGTGTCACTGTTGCGTTTCTTTCAATAATATTTTATTTTATTTTGGAGTAATTTAAATTTTTAGAGAGTTTGTTTCGAATTTCAGAATTATGGAATTTTTTCCTCAGTGCACGGTTTGCGCACGGTCACCATACGATTTGGTGAACATTGCATACGATCTTCACGTGGGGTATTTCTTCTACGCACATTTTGGTGAACCGTGTAGGGTTACCTTTACATCGAGGTCATGGTTACCTTTATGTAGGGGCCTTCTTAGTTTATTTTTTCATGCATGGTTTGGTTCGCAGGGGCACCGCATGGTTTAGTTTGGATCGTGTAAGTTTCAGTGGAAACCGTGCAAGACCCTTTGTGCATATGGGTGACGACACACCGATGCTTTCCTCTATTCACACGCACCATCGGTGTTCTTGGGGATGATCACAGGGGCACCACATGGTTTAGTTTGGATCGTGTGAGTTTCAGTGGAAACCGTGCAAGACCCTTTGTGCATATGGGTGACGACACACCGATGCTTTCCTCTATTCACACGCACCATCGGTGTTCTTGGGGATGGTCACGACTGAGCGGCCAAAACTCAAGTGAGAGATGCGGTGGGAAATTATTTTCGAAATCCTCAGTCGAACGTCGTTACAAATAGTCTAAAATGCCTTGTTTGCAGAGAATGTAATATCATGATCGTTTATTAATCTACGCAGAAGCCGAACCCTATCAGGGGTTTTTGCTCAGTACCATGGTTTGGGAATAGGTCGTCACTTCATCTCTCCCACAACCTCTCGTAACAATGAGGTTTTGTCATTAAAGTTTGTCCTCGATTCACGCGACATTCGGGTATTGGCATCCTCTCATCTAGGGCTGCTATACTGCCTCTAACAATTATGTTGAAAACTTATCTTCTATGCATGCCCTTGGGATTTGCAAACCCACCACCAAACCTGTAACACCGCCATCCCAAACCTATAACACCCGGCCCAAACCAAGAAGTTTGAACCAGAGCACCACATGACCTCATGCGCGCTTCCCTGTATGCAAGAGGCTATCGACTAGTAGTTGTAAGGGTTGGTGTCCTCAGAACCAACTGTTTTGTACTTTGATTACATAAATGTTCACTTATTATATATTGTTCATTGTTCTGCATAACTATAATATAATAATGTCTTGAAATATTTGTTGCATTAATAAGGTCATAGCAGATCCCCGCTATGATGAGAACCTTGAAATGCTATAACAATATTTTTAAATAAAGTTCTGCGGTTGGATGACATACTATGATAGGACACATAGTATACAGACCGTCATGTGTGAGTACTCGTAAGAAGATGAGACTCTCTCTCATGGAGTTCGCACTTGGTAATCTCCAAGATGGGAGATTATGAGAACAGACCCGCCAGTAGTAATTCCGCATGTCTTGGTGTCATCGGATATTGCTATCTACGAGCGTGTGTAATGGTCTTAGACTGGAAGATTATCATTAACTCATGTCATGACTCGCGCACTTAGATTTACTGACGAAAACCGTCACGCAGACAGTTGGCGGGAAGTAGGGTACGTTGGGTGCGTCACGAGTGACATGTTGTTAATGGATAAGTCGAGGAAGGATTTGTCCCTTCCATTTATGGAAGTTGATATCTCGGCCCTTTGATTGAAATAGAACTGTCACATTAAATTCCATGGCCATGGTGTAAACGATGAGTTTATTTCAGGTAGTCAAAGAACGACATATCAAGCATATAGGTTTATGACACTGCCATGAAACCTGCTTGATGAGATATTGAGACAAAGGGATTAAATTACACAGTAAACGTTCGTATGAGGTGATACGTCAATGCGGCGTCAACTTCTTTCTCTTGGGTGCCTTGACCCGTTGCTAGACAGTAATCTTGGACTTTAGGCAAGCCCGCCTAATGCCAACGAGAAAGAGGCCTAGAGGGTCACACACTAAGTGTATCAAAGTATCTCAAGTTGAATAAAGATTATTCTCGTACGTGGTTTAATAATTATTCAAGAAAGCCTAAGTTGTTTTAAATGATGGAGGAAAAATAAAATAAAACAAGTACACGCCGTGTATTATTATTACATGCCGTGTAGTTTTATTTTGGAAAGGAAATGAATAAATGAAAACAAGATATACACGCCGTGTATATTTAATGTACACGCCGTGTAGTTTTCAATGAAAAACAAGTACACGCCGTGTAGTTTTTTTTTTCAGTTGAGATTTTGAGGATATAATATTGTTTTAAATGATATTTATTATAATCAGCGTGGGCGCATGTCAAGGAATTATTTATTCGACATGGGGTTTTAAATAAAGAGTCAATGAAATAAATAAAACGCGTAACACGTTTATTTATTGTCATAGCTCTATAACCCCACACACCCGATTATAAATATCCTTACAACCCCAACTCTTTTCCGACACACAAGAGAATCGTTGTGCACAACATCTCTGGAGAATTCTTTCAAGGCCGAAAGAACCTCTTCCTCCAAGAACGCTCTCAAGACCGAGAAAGATCCTCTTCCATCAGATCAAGACAATCTAAGGCGGACAACGCAAGCAAAGGCTTCTCCACGCTAGCACCCGGAGAATCCTTTGGCGACGTCCAGAGATACGAGGTACACGTGTGGATCACCGCTAGAGGGAGTCTACACTTGGATTCTGCGACGCAACGACGGATCACATCGACAACGTGATTGAGAACATCAACGAAGAAAGAACACCCAAAAGGTATTTCTTTATAATTAATTAAATTAATTATAATCAACCTGTAACGATCCTTGTTTGTGGTTCCGGGACAAACCATCTTCTTTGTCTTTTTCTGTGATTCGATCCGTGGAGACTGGCGTTTATCGTCGTATTGATCCCGGATTGATCATTGCTAATGACAAAAAGCCAAGTGGGCACATCCACCCACGCGCTTCCGCTGCGCCCGGAACCTTCAAATGGTATCAGAGTGAGGTTACAACGTTGATTATAGTTATTTAATTTTCGTTGATAATTTACGCATTCATATTTGATTCAATTCGAAATAAATCGTTCTATAAATCTGAATTAACGAGATCTATTCTTCCTCCTTCATTTCTCGATTCATATCACATAAACGACCTTTTAATTTTAATTTTGATTAAAATAAAAACGAGGAACTCATCCGGAGGAGCCGCTCTTTCTGTCTGTACAACACGGGATTACACGGCGTGTAATTAAAACTACACGCCGTGTACTTAGGTTCAACAAACCGGCACTGGTCCGCCAAACCACGCCGTGTGAATTGATTATGCCTAAGTTTTAATCACGCCGTGTTGACCAGAATAGAACGGCACGTGGAAACTGGAATACACGGCGTGTATGTTGGAACAACACGCCGTGTAGTCCGTTCCGACCCAGGTGAAACCGTGTACAAAGATAAGTCGCGTACCGCGTATACGGGATCGCCAAGCCGGTTACCGCGTAACAAGGAAGTACACACCGTGTATGAGTCATCTACACGCCATGTACTCTAAAATTTCCAAAGTACAGAAAACACGCCAAAGCCCCGGCGTGTACTTTGGACAAAGGGTGAAAAGAAAAATACACGCCGTGTACTTTCCAGAAATGGAATTTCACCAGGTTTCCTCCAATGTACAAAGACCCGTACAAGGAATATGGATGAGAAGAATCTCAAGGAAATTCAGAAAGGAATTTAAGATAAAGAATTGATTAATTATAAGATCATAATTAATTGAATTCGAGCGCGTCTTATCTTAAATAAAAGAACGATTAAAAGAATTTGAATTCTAAATATGCGTAAATGTCGTTGCATACTATGGATGATCATGAGCTAGACCAAAGACCCTTTGTATGTGTATGGTTTCATTTAAATTTATTTAATTTAAATTTGTTGGCCTGCGAGCCTTCTTCCAATAAAATGTAGGGCCTGCGTGCCCATGGTTTCTTTAATGTAAACCCATGTAATGGAGGATCTCCCAAGCCAGAGGAGACGGTTCAAAATCCCGAAGCCGAGGCGAAACCGACACAAGATGATACAAAGGTGGACAGGTGGGAGCTGCAAAACATGAACCATCAGGTTCAAGGTGTTTTCCCTAGGTCAGGGTTAGCTTATCAAAACCGCTAGATAAGCTAACCAAATAGAAGCTTATGATCATGCCATCTTATTTTATTTCTGTCTGATTGCATGGTTTATTTATTATGCATGTGTTGTCGCGATCACATAATTAATAAAATGAACAAGCATGCAAAGATGGAATAAAATAAAAACCGGTCTATGCGTATACATTATCGGAACATGGTTAATCACTTAAGCAAGCATCACTTAATATTAACAAGCATGTGATAATGCAAAGGTACGCATAAAGAATAAAATCCCTCAAATACCATATTAAGTCAGACCAAGCCTTCCGTTACTTGATTAAGGGCAAGACTCAATAAAACTATGTGTTTGACCAACCCTTGTTGGGACACTTACTTTTATAAAGGAAGCCCTTATGAAAGGTTTCGGGTTGACTTAACCATATTACATCAAGAGAAGTAGCCCTTGCTAGACTTGATGTAATATTGGAGGCAAGAGTTGAGGAAATCCAAGTCAGGATTTCAGGATTGGGGAGTCCACTCAACAGATCAAGGAACTGTAAGCTCACAGTTGGCAAAGACCCGCCTACCTAAATACCTTCAAATAGCTTGACCAACCCTTGTTGGGGTTATGCGAAGGGAAATATGGATCCTTGCCATTAGAATGTCAAAGCAACTGGACATTCCGAGTTCAATGGTGAGGGCCATTGGGACTTGATAAAATAGTGGGAGACTTAATAAAATTTATTATTTCTCATAAAATGTAATCAAGAAAGTACTGATGAATCTGCTCTTTTAAATTGTAGAATCAATATGACAAACACATCAACCACATTTTCTCTGCGATCAATTCTGGATAAAGACAACATCCTCACCGGGAGTAACTTTCAGGAATGGTTTAGGCGCCTTCGGGTTATCCTACGCCATGAACGGAAGTTTTACGTGCTGGAGTCCTCACTTCCTGATTCTCCTGCCCCAGGGGCAAGTGATGAAGATTTCCTAGTCTATGATCAACATTTGAACGATGCTCTCGACGTTCAATGTTTGATGCTGTCATCTATGTCTAGTGAGCTCATGAAGTCTCATGAAGACATGGATGCCTACAGCATGCTCGAGCACCTTCGTGGTTTATACCAGGAGAGAGCAAGACAGGAAAGGTTTGAGATCTCCAAGGCTCTGTTTCAGAGCAAGCTTGGAGAGGGTGCCCCAGCTGGGCCTCATGTAGTCAAGCTCATTGGCTACATTGAGCGCTTGGAGGTTCTAGGGTTTAAACTCCCTGAAGAACTGGGTATCGATCTCATTCTCGCATCACTCCCCCAGAGCTTCTCAAACTTTGTTGTTAATTTCAACATGAACAATATTGAGAAGTCTCTATCTGATCTTCTTATCCTTATTCGCCAAGTGGACAATGACATGAAGCGTGAAAAGCCTTCTGTCCTTATGGTGAATAAAAGGAAAGGGAAGGCGAAGAGCTTTAAGCCCAAAGCTTCTTCAAGGCCTTCCAAGAAAAGGAAGATCAAAGGGGAGGCAAAGGAACAGGATGCTGTTTGTTTCGCATGTGGCAAGAAGGGCCACTGGAAGAAAAACTGCACCCAGCCAAGGAAGCAAGGGGAACCTTCAGGTGCGTTTGTTATCGAATGCAATCTATCTGTTTCTACTAATTGGGTATTAGATACTGCTTGTGGTGCTCACATCTGTATCCAAATACAGGAACCAAGTAGATTCAGAAAGATTGATCGAGGGGAGATAGATCTACGAGCAGCCAACGGAGCCAGACTTGCTGCTGTAGCTGTCTGGGACTACCACCTCACATTGCCTACCGGGATGGTCTTGGTTTTGAAAGGATGTTATTATGTACCCTCTTTAACCAAAAACATTATTTCAGTATCCAGATTAGATACTGATGGATTCATATTCAAGTTTGGAAATGAATGTTGCTACTTTTATAAAGATAGCATTTGTTTTGGTAGGGCACATTTATATAACGACCTTTATGTGTTAGACTACACAAACCAAGTAATGGCAATCGATAACAAAGTTAATTCACATGACTCATACCACACCCAACTTTGGCATCACCGGCTAGGTCATGTCAATGAGAAACGTTTGACAAAATTACATCAAGATGGGTATTTAGATTCTTTCGAACTAAAACCACTTGGTGTATGTCATGCGTGTCTACAAGGCAAAATGACCAAAGCCCCATTTAGTGGAAAAGGTGAAAGAGCTAAAGAGCTTCTAGAATTAGTTCACACAGATGTGTGTGGACCATTTCCAGTTGAAGCAAGGGGTGAGTTCTCGTACTTCATAACTTTTACTGATGATTTTATTAGATATGGATATATCTATTTAATGAGGTATAAGTCAGATTCTTTTGATCGGTTCAAAGAATACAAGAATGAAGTTGAGAACCAGCTTGGTAAGAAGATTAAGAAACTCCGCTCAGACAGAGGAGGAGAATATCTTAATCAAGACTTCATTGATTTCTTACGGGAGTTTGGGATTCTATCTCAACTCACTCCTCCTTACACACCGCAGTGGAATGGTGTAAGTGAAAGGAGGAACCGCACCCTGTTGGACATGGTGAGATCAATGATGAGTCATGCGAGTCTTCCATTATCCTTTTGGGGATATGCATTACAAACAGCATCACACATACTAAACCAAGTACCAACTAAATCGATAAATGGTATTCCATACGAGTTATGGAGTGGACGCAAAGCCATGTTATCGAATTTACACGTGTGGGGTAGCGAAGCATTTGTTAAGGCCTCTTCAGGTAACAAACTTGCACCCCGAGGCACAAAGTGTATCTTTATAGGATATCCCAAGGAAACAAGGGGATATAACCTATACAACCCCTCAGACAAAAAGGTTACAGTGGCAAGACACGCCATATTCCTTGAGAGGGAGCACATCTCCAGAAGAGATAGTGGGAGCGAGATAGACTTCGATGAAGTCGAGGCTCAAGATACACATGAGTTGGTACAAGAACAAATTCCACAAAGCCCCGTGGAAGAACAATCTGTTCCAGAGACACAAGAACTGCGTAGGAGCACGAGAGAGGTGAGAGAACCAGAACGATATGGTTTTCTTGTCACTGAGGATGGTGACTCATTATTGGTTGACAATGATGATCCTCTTACCTACAAGGAAGCAGTTGAAGGCACAGACGTTGCCAAGTGGCAAGAAGCCATGAATTCTGAAATGGATTCCATGTACCAAAACCAAGTCTGGATTTTGGTAGATCCTCCAGTTGATGTAAAGCCTATTGGTAATAAATGGATATTCAAGAAGAAACTGGACATGGAGGGGCAAGTCAGCACCTACAAGGCACGACTGGTTGCAAAAGGTTTTAGACAGCGTCAAGGAATTGACTATGATGAAACCTTTTCACCGGTTGCAATGCTGAAGTCCATCAGAATCCTATTGGCCATTGCTGCTTACCATGACTATGAAATTTGGCAAATGGATGTCAAAACAGCTTTCCTTAACGGGAACCTCCAGGAAGATGTCTACATGACACAACCTGAAGGGTTTGTAACTCCAAAGGATGCCAACAAGGTATGCAAGTTGCAGAAATCCATTTATGGATTAAAGCAAGCATCAAGGTCATGGAACATTCGTTTTGATGAAGCTGTTACGGAATTTGGCTTTGTTAAGAACGAATGCGAGCCTTGTGTCTACAAAAGGTTTAGTGGAAGTGCAATCGTTTTCCTAATAGTATATGTCGATGACATATTGCTAATTGGAAACGAAGTACCTGTCTTACAGTCAGTTAAGGCATGGTTGAATAAATGCTTCTCCATGAAAGACTTGGGCGAGACGGCATATATTCTTGGGATCAAGATCCATCGTGATAGATCCAAGAGAATGCTGGGCCTAAGTCAAAGTACATACATTGACAAGATACTGAAGAGATTCAGTATGGAAAATTCCAAGAGGGGATTGTTGCCAGTGTCACATGACATTCATCTTTCCAAGAAAATGTGTCCTCAGACACATGAGGAAAGAAAGAGAATGGCAAGGATTCCTTACGCATCCGCGATTGGGTCAGTCATGTATGCTATGCTATGTACGAGGCTAGATGTTGCTTATGCATTAAGTGCGGTAGGCAGATATCAAGCTGATCCAGGAGACCGCCATTGGATGGCAGTCAAGACTATCCTTAAGTATCTGAGGCGTACTAAGGATATGTTCTTGGTTTATGGAGGAGATGAGGAACTAGTCATCAGAGGACATGTAGATGCTAGTTTCCAGACTGATCAAGATGACATGAAGTCGCAGACTGGATACATCTTCAGTTTGAATGGAGCTGCAGTGAGCTGGAAGAGCTCAAAACAAAGTGTGGTGGCAGATTCTACAGCGGAGTCCGAGTATATCGCAGCTTCTGAGGCAGCTAAAGAAGCAGTATGGATGCGAAGCTTCGTCCAAGAGCTGGATGTTGTACCGAGCAGTAAAGATCCTATCACACTCTATTGTGATAATACTGCAGCGGTGACACTTGCAAAAGAGCCAAGGTCACATCAGCGGACAAATCACATACTTCAGAAGTATCATCTCTTGAGGGATTTTTCTCAGAGAGGTGAAGTTGCAGTGAACAGTATTTCCACGGAAGACAACGTGGCGGACCCATTGACTAAAGCCTTGACTCAGCAGAAACATGATCATCATGTGAGGTCTAGCGGACTAAAAGTCGTAGGCAGTTTGGCTCTAGTCCAAGTGGGAGTTTGTAAGGGTTGGTGTCCTCAGAACCAACTGTTTTGTACTTTGATTACATAAATGTTCACTTATTATATATTGTTCATTGTTCTGCATAACTATAATATAATAATGTCTTGAAATATTTGTTGCATTAATAAGGTCATAGCAGATCCCCGCTATGATGAGAACCTTGAAATGCTATAACAATATTCTTAAATAAAGTTCTGCGGTTGGATGACATACTATGATAGGACACATAGTATACAGACCGTCATGTGCGAGTACTCGTAAGAAGATGAGACTCTCTCTCATGGAGTTCGCACTTGGTAATCTCCAAGATGGGAGATTATGAGAACAGACCCGCCAGTAGTAATTCCGCATGTCTTGGTGTCATCGGATATCGCTATCTACGAGCGTGTGTAATGGTCCTTAGACTGGAAGATTATCATTAACTCATGTCATGACTCGCGCACTTAGATTTACTGACGAAAACCGTCACGCAGACAGTTGGCGGGAAGTAGGGTACGTTGGGTGCGTCACGAGTGACATGTTGTTAATGGATAAGTCGAGGAAAGATTTGTCCCTTCCATTTATGGAAGTTGATATCTCGGCCCTTTGATTGAAATAGAACTGTCACATTAAATTCCATGGCCATGGTGTAAACGATGAGTTTATTTCAGGTAGTCAAAGAACGACATATCAAGCATATAGGTTTATGACACTGCCATGAAACCTGCTTGATGAGATATTGAGACAAAGGGATTAAATTACACAGTAAACGTTCGTATGAGGTGATACGTCAATGCGGCGTCAACTTCTTTCTCTTGGGTGCCTTGACCCGTTGCTAGACAGTAATCTTGGACTTTAGGCAAGCCCGCCTAATGCCAACGAGAAAAAGGCCTAGAGGGTCACACACTAAGTGTATCAAAGTATCTCAAGTTGAATAAAGATTATTCTCGTACGTGGTTTAATAATTATTCAAGGAAGCCTAAGTTGCTTTAAATGATGGAGGAAAAATAAAATAAAACAAGTACACGCCGTGTATTATTATTACATGCCGTGTAGTTTTATTTTGGAAAGGAAATGAATAAATGAAAACAAGATATACACGCCGTGTACATTTAATGTACACGCCTTGTAGTTTTCAATGAAAAACAAGTACACGCCGTGTAGTTTTTTTTTTCAGTTGAGATTTTGAGGATATAATATTGTTTTAAATGATATTTATTATAATCAGCGTGGGCGCATGTCAAGGAATTATTTATTCGACATGGGGTTTTAAATAAAGAGTCAATGAAATAAATAAAACGCGGAACACGTTTATTTATTGTCATAGCTCTATAACCCCACACACCCGATTATAAATATCCTCAAAACCCCAACTCTTTTCCGACACACAAGAGAATCGTTGTGCACAACATCTCTGGAGAATTCTTTCAAGGCCGAAAGAACCTCTTCCTCCAAGAACGCTCTCAAGACCGAGAGAGATCATCTTCCATCAGATCAAGACAATCTAAGGCGGACAACGCAAGCAAAGGCTTCTCCACGCTAGCACCCGGAGAATCCTTTGGCGACGTCCAGAGATACGAGGTACACGTGTGGATCACCGCTAGAGGGAGTCTACACTTGGCTTCTGCGACGCAACGACGGATCACATCGACAACGTGATTGAGAACATCAACGAAGAAAGAACACCCAAAAGGTATTTCTTTATAATTAATTAAATTAATTATAATCAACCTGTAACGATCCTTGTTTGTGGTTCCGGGACAAACCATCTTCTTTGTCTTTTTCTGTGATTCGATCCGTGGAGACTGACGTTTATCGTCGTATTGATCCCGGATTGATCATTGCTAATGACAAAAAGCCAAGTGGGCACATCCACCCACGCGCTTCCGCTGCTCCCGGAACCTTCAGTAGTAAGGGTATAAATCCGTCAGCGGAGAGACTATACCCTCAGTATCATGTCATATCACAAATAATAAACAAATAAACAATAGAATAAATAATCAGAGTAACATGATGAAACTAAAATATGGAATAAATGTCATACAATAAAAAAACGAGCTCCCAAGGTGGCAAGCTCAACTAGAGTATGTGTAACAGATAAATAAATAAATAACACTGCGGCATCACCCTAAAGCATGTCCCGATCCCACCTCCAACTCCATGTTCCATAGCTCAACCATCTTCCATGGATTCCTTGCCCTTGCTTGGATCTCTATACATGAAGTCTACATGCGCATCAAGATGCCTGTGTAGGGTGTGAGTAATAAAACCCTGTAGGACACCACCAATGCATCCTTAACTAATGTGCTCATGTAAATAAAGTGCATGCCATAATAATAATAAATTCCCAAGCAACACAACAATACAATATCGAGCACCTGAGTGCTAACTAAGCCACCACGATCCTCGATTGAACCTACTTCGGCTCTATGCTGGAAGGAATGTCATGATATCAGGAGTAATCAAGGACTATCCACAAGCCCCAATCAAACCCACTTCATCGTGATCATATCTCCCTCTCGATATGTTGAGTCCCAACTCCATCTCCCGTTCGTCGATGACTTTTTTGAAGGAAGAATGAACGACAACTAAAGGTGATGACACCCTATTTCACCTAATCCAGTATCGATCCCCTGCCTAGCATTAACCTTGAGTGTTCATCTGTCTGTGCATCATATTTCCCCAAATTAACTTTCTCGATGACGAACACCTGTCATCTAGCGTCTCTGCTAGTCCAGCTAGCTCCCCCTCCGTCAGCTCCTCCTGGTAATTACTCTCAAGCCGATGTCAATTTTGGTCTAGTGACATAGTGCATCCATGTGCGCGTTGATGTGAAAATGTCGGGAGTCGCAACGATAGAAGGAAACGATTCACATAAGAGTAAAAGAGAAAAAACAAAACAAAGATGAAGAACTTGGACACAGAGATTTATGTGGTTCGGGAAATGATTCCTACGCCCACGGAGAGGTAGAATAACTTCACTATGAAAAATCTGGGAGCACAATTCACAAAGAGTATATCAGAGTTTCTCACTAAGAAACCTTAGCTTGAAAATGGGCTACAAAAGGAGGAAGACGATCCACTGTTCCACCAACCAGACTGGAAGTCCGCATCACTACAGTGAAAAGGTGGCTGAAAGTCCGTGTCACTCCAGTGCCGTGACCACCCAAGTCAAAAGTGTTACAGTGGGTGTCGGCTAGAAGTCTAAGGAGCTACAATACCGTTGACTCCAAAGTCTGGCCTGCTACAGTAGTCACGCCAAAGTCCGCACTGCTACAGTGCCCTGTCAGTGTCGGTCGGTCAGTTCTGCTACAGTGTCAGAGATGCTATAGTGCCCCAAAATTTGGGCCGGGGGTTTTCGGCTCCCCAGAGGAGTGTGTTGCCCCCTGCAACCCCCAACGAGTTCACAACGGAGCTCGACCTGCGGAAGTTGTGGCCTGGTGCGTAGTACGGCTCGGATGCATTCAGCCCAAATATCATCCAGAAACAAATCGAGCTACGCCAATCCAACACGCGTTCAACTTCCCTAGGTATATTATTTAATAAATATCTAATACTCCTCAAGTCATTAGTTTGGTTTTTTTTTGTACAGTGAACCTCAAATGTTTTTTCCATGATGCAAGCATTTGTTTTTATTCCCACACACGGATCACTGTATCCAATATTTTTATTTATTTCATTTTGTATGAATACTAAAACTAGATTGTTTTAATTTAAGTTAATTAATTAATTATATAATAATATTAGTACGGCTCGGATGCATTCAGCCCAAATATCATCCAGAAACAAATCGAGCTACGCCAATCCAACACGCGTTCAACTTCCCTAGGTATATTATTTAATAAATATCTAATACTCCTCAAGTCATTAGTTTGGTTTTTTTTTGTACAGTGAACCTCAAATGTTTTTTCCATGATGCAAGCATTTGTTTTTATTCCCACACACGGATCACTGTATCCAATATTTTTATTTATTTCATTTTGTATGAATACTAAAACTAGATTGTTTTAATTTAAGTTAATTAATTAATTATATAATAATATTAGTACGGCTCGGATGCATTCAGCCCAAATATCATCCAGAAACAAATCGAGCTACGCCAATCCAACACGCGTTCAACTTCCCTAGGTATATTATTTAATAAATATCTAATACTCCTCAAGTCATTAGTTTGGTTTTTTTTTGTACAGTGAACCTCAAATGTTTTTTCCATGATGCAAGCATTTGTTTTTATTCCCACACACGGATCACTGTATCCAATATTTTTATTTATTTCATTTTGTATGAATACTAAAACTAGATTGTTTTAATTTAAGTTAATTAATTAATTATATAATAATATTAGTATATTAACTGGGTATATAAAATATACACCGTGACTTAAGGTAGACTCTTACGATTCGATCCAATCCTATATGTTATGACCCCCCCCCATTCGGTTCCTAGGGTAGGACCTCAATCCTAAAAACCATGCTCATTAATTATTTCGATCTTATATAAATTTATTTGGAACATATATTCAAACTGCGTTAAATATAATCATGCTTACACATTTTTTTTGAAGTTGAACTATTTAAATTCGAATTATATTAAATATGAAGAGTTTGTCTTGTGCACTCTATGGGAGTGTTCCAAGGTTATTTAATGTTGATTATTATGGATATTAAGTGTTGTATTATATGTTATAACATCTTGTGTTGTATAGCTAGTTCAATGTTCCTTCAATGGTCTGAAGACCTTCATTTTTTATTGATTTTTGATAATCCACCTTTCAAGGGATGAGGTGGAACCCTTACAAGGCCCGTAGGCGTAAGTATTACATGGCCCGTAGGCCTTAGAGGAATTCATTGCCTGTAGGCTTCAAACATTACATATAACCCAGACTAACTACTTGGAATTGCTCCTCCCCAGCATCTTCATTGTGAAATCAACTCTCCACCTTCGGCTAGACATTCCCATGCATGCACAGGCCTGTCCCGATGACAAGTGCCATACCTTCTCATTCTTGCAATCCGTTTAGCTTCTGCTATGGTGTAAGCTTCTTGCTCCTCTTCCTTCTGGAGCTTCTTTGTAGGTTGTCTGGTTTGCATCTGCACTTAAGGTGGCCCGAAGGTCTTTGAGGTGGCCCGAAGGCCTTACTGACCCGAAGACATGGGTGGCCCGAAGACCTTAAAGGACTCGGGGACCAAATCGGTGGTCCGAATGCCCAAACAGAGGAATATTCCCGACCGCTACAGTGCCAAACAGTACCATCTACAGTTACCGCTACAGAACCTGCCACAGTACTGCTGCAGTTCCCTCTACAGTACCTGCGATTCCACGTGAACATGTTTTGCATGCACGTTAAATAGAGATACAACTACTTCAAAAAACCATTATCAAAGAAATAGAAAAGTGTGGCTACATTGGAAAATAAGTTTTACGGCGGTTATATATAAAGACACTCTTTATAGAAGAGTTTGATAGATCTAGTTGAAGCACAAAGGTTGAGGATTCTTTGTATTGTGTGAATCATTTGAGAAATTACAACACACTCGGCTGGGCTTCATTCTTTAGCACTCTTATACTGGCGTGATCTATATTGCTTCAACACTCACAAGCTTCATTGTCAAACTAGTTATGTGTTGCTTTATGTCTTTTTATTTGTCTTTTGGGATTAAGAGTGTGTGGGTTATACCATCCCTTCAAAAGGTACACGTGTCTGGGTTGTGAATCCCCTTAATATTCAGTTCAGGGTTGTACCTCTAGGGTAAAAAGGAAGGATTGTTTGGTTTGTTCCTTCATGGGAAAAATTCGGGTTGTACCTCCAGAGGAAAAAGGAAGAACTGTTCAGGTTGTGCCTCTAGGTTGAAAAAGGCAGGTCAATCATGGGTTTAATCCTGCAGGGGTTAAAAAGGATTTGTAATTGGGTTGTGACTCTAGGTGTAAAAAAATTAGTGTAAGAGATTCTATTATTAGTGGGTGTCATTCCTCTTCGTTCTTTTTATTATTTTATTTTCATTGTATTAATCATTTAACTCTAATATAATTTACTTTAATTTTTTTGAAAAGGATATTTCACCCTCATCTTAGCCATTCTGCCATCACCTCTTCTTGGACCAACAGGAATCACATGTTGCTTTGAGAAGGATGAAATGCCACGAGCTTTTATGCTTTGAATCTTCTTTGCATGAAATAACTCTATATATCGAGTTCAATATAACCAAATCATGTTAATAAGGTTGAGGGTATTCTTGAATGGTATTGTGTGATGCACCTTGGAAACCAATTACTGCTCTCGACTGTACTTAAATTGTTTGATCCATTGCTACTAGAGAGAACCTTGCTGCCTCAACCCTCGAATCCATTCTTGTTTATCTGGTTTCTATGGTTCTTACTTTATATTTTCCATGTTATTAATCATGTTTGGGTTATACTTCCCATAAAAGGTAGGAGTCAAGTTATACTATCTCATACAAAATGTAAGTTTTGGGTTGTGTCTTTGGGTGTGCAAAAGGTAGTGTAATTGAGTTGCGGCTCCATGTGAGAAAAAGTTAGTAGTGGATTGTGACTGCATGTTAGAAAAAGTCAGCTTTGGGTTTTGCCTCTAGGGTTTAAAAAGGCAGTTGTATAGGGTTTTGACTCCCTTCAAAAGTCATAGATTCCATTTTTAGTGGGTTTCATTTCTCTGTGTGTTTGAGAGGGGTGAAGAGTAGAGTATGATCATTTATATACGAAGTACTATAAAAATATCTGTGTTCATTTCTTCATACTTCCGATTCATTTCTTATCTTCTGTAACAATTCATTGAATGTGTTTAAAAATGTCAATTCACCTCCCTCAATCATTCAAACATTCTCACATTAAGAGCTAACATAGAATATTTCTTCTATAAGAGTGATCACTGATGTATGTTCGAACCTCCACACAGGCTATTTGGAAGTTGATCATGCTTCTATTCCTTGATCTCATCCAATAGTCTTCTTTTTCATTGGATCCAACTTCTGCAATACTGTTTATTACTGGATTACTTCTTTGATACTCATAATGATCTTCATCTATCTAGGAGAAATACTGGGTTCTCTTATTTTTCTCACATAGAGTGAACACATTTCTCTTTTCTTCTTCTTTCAATTTATATTCTCATGCACAAGAATATATTTTTTATATTCTGAATATAGAAATATTCATTAAAATCCACACCATGATTCTCCTGCTCATTTCCTCTATATTTCTTTTAACAAACCATGTGGTTGTGTTCCCACGATCTTCAGATATTCTATTTTTCCTCAACCGCCCGTGTTCACTGATTTTCTAGGAATACCTGATAGGAATAATAGAGGGGGAGAGAGAGAGATAACCGTGGATTTCTATTGAATACCAGTATCAGTGTACAAGAATTAACAGAAGATCAGTGGAAGAAGGAAAAATAAAAAAACTAGGAAGGAGAAGAAGATTCTTGGAGGTCACTCCACCAAGTCCAGGTCTAACCCTCTTGGCTGCCTAGTTACACTTCAGTAAATAAATCTGCACCTCCCCACTTCCCTGAGCCACCATGTTTATTGTTCCAACCTAACACAGCCAACAACCCAACAAATTCCTACCCCAAAGACATCACTAACCTTGGTAGTTTATTAATACTCGTAACCTACCCTGAGCACAGTTATGGCAGTACCGCCTCTGCAGCAGCAGCCACACAACAGCTCCCCTGTACCCACGCGCGACCCATGCCTAACAGCTTTGGCCTCACTGGCCTTCAGAGCACATATTCCTATCATTTCCCCAAGCTTTGGCCTCTGCACATATTCCTATTAGGGGTGTCCATGGGTCGGGTTGGGTTGGGTAAGAGGCTTTTTTTGGACCCGACCTAAATAAAAGAAGTCGGGTCGGGTCGGGTTATGCATTGTTTTAAATTCAAACCCGACCCGACCCGACCCGACCCGACCCGACCCGACCCGACCCGACCCGACCCGACCCGACCCGACCCGACCCAACCCAACCCAACCCGTTTGAGATAGGGTCGGGTTGGGTCGGGTCGATCGGGTTATTGAGAAAAAAATCTGCCGCTTCGTAGATATCCCCCGCACGGCATCTCCCCTACTCGGGTTCGTCATCCTCGCCGCCACATTAGGGAACACCCCCTTCCTGTGGATGAATCGACCCTAAACAGAGCGATGGTCGGCGACGGTGATATCAGTTTGCCTAGTCGAATGAAGGTTAGGTTTTTCAATATAGGGTTTGTGTGATGGGGCGACTTCTCTCTCCCTCCAGCAAGCTTCCACAGGCCCTCACCAAACCAACACAGTTCGGCATTATAGGGCTTTGCAGCAATGCAAGATCTTCATCGAACACAACGGCGGTGAGGGTCAATACGCATCTGGTGGGATCCATCCACCGGCGATCGATGCTCGATCAAACGCTCGCAAATGATTGGTTCAGCTTATCGGAGTCATCACTTTCACTTTCCATGGATCAAGCAGGGAATCTTCATCACTTGGAGGAGATCGGCTGTTTTTCGGCCTTCTTCATCCCCGAATGGCACGAAAGCGGTGCTGATTCTTCAAACGCTCGCAAATGATTGGTTCAGCTTATCGGAGTCATCACTTTCACTTTCCATGGATCAAGCAGGGAATCTTCATCACTTGGAGGAGATCGGCTGTTTTTCAGCCTTCTTCATCCCCGAATGGCACGAAAGCGGTGCTGATTCTTCAAAAAATGGCTAACTTCGATGGAGATTCATCGGGGCGGCAGTCGCGAGTCTCGTCTTCTCCTTCGGTGGTGGTATCGTGGCATGACATCGTTATCTGTGGTGGGATATTTCTTCAACAGTGAGTGTACCAGGCATCCTCTCCCTCCGGTGAGTGTCGGTGTCTCCTCTTGTGATGTGAGTTCTACTGGTATCTTATTTTTCGATAGTCTTCAGCAGATCTGGCCTTGGGGCCACAATCGCGGCGAAGACGGTGGAGGCGGAGGGGTAGATACTAGATGTAGGTGCGGTGCGGTGGAGGCAGTGTGTTGGATGAAGACGGGCGGTGACAAGGTGAGGTAGAGGGCCTTGGGTCTAGATGGGTGGAGGGCGCGGGAGGGAAGATCGGCGCAGCAGCAGGGGTCATCGGGTTGGTTGGGTCGGGTTGGATAATTTTTTCCCCAACCCGTGACCTGACCCAACCCGATCACGGGTCAACCTGAACTTACCCGACCCCGAGCATATAGTTTTTTGAACCCGACCCGACCTGGTCGGGTCGAGTCGGGTCGGACGGGTTGGGTCGGGTCTGGACACCCCTAATTCCTATCATTTTCTTTCAGAGCACATATTCCTAACCATCTGGTCCTTAAGGTGACCAAATCGATCTCACCACTTGTGTGTAGAATTCATAGCTTGTTGAGCCCACATCTTTTCCCGCACAGCCGTAGTAACAGATTGCAAAATCACATCCACATTCCACTACCGCACAATGAAAAGCAGAAGTCCAGCACAGTCGGATATTTCAATATAGCTTCTCCCAATGCCTGTTGACAAGATGATTGCTCAGGAACAACCCAGAAAACTACACCTGTGTTCATCTATTCAGAATACAGGTCAAACTACCTTTGATCCTCCAGAAGCGTTCTAATAATTTTCTTAGCACTTTGGTTGTCGAGAAGAAGAGGTAGATATTGCCTGTATGAAAATTTGGGTAGTCTATTTGGATCCGTTGTTCTGAGCTGGCCGGATGGTCCAATGAAAGCACCAAGCCGAGGATAAGAAGAAGAAGATTCTTGGGGGTGGACTCCAGCAAATAGATATAGCAGTACCCCCTTTGTAGTTGCAGCCACACAGCAGCTCCCCTACACCAACACGCGACCCATGCCCATTATCCTTAGCCGCACTGTCCTGCACTTCCATCACATGGTAATAATATTATCATTCCTTTACCATCTCTATAAAAACCGCTTGTAATTAATCCTTCAAAACTGCATGAAGACATGGAAAACTCTTTACAGCATAATAGCCTCTCAATATCAAAATTAGCCTCACCTCATTTATTATTAATAAGCTGTTTCATAGCATAGCCCTTCTCTCCACAGTGCAACTTATTTAACTATCTCAATTTCCATCACTGATTCTTTTTTCTAGAATCATGATTATGATGTTTAATCATGATTTTTAGTCAATGAATATTAGAAAATCATCATCTTGATTAATTTTCTTCAAAATATTTAATTTTGGGATTCTCAGACTTCACAAATTTCTTAAAGTATATGAACCATATAAAATCCCTTGTGTGAGGCAACCCATTTGCCAACTTTTTGCATCTATAATGCTAAAAGGACGCTTACAAAGTCAAAATGAATCTAATGAAAAATTACTTAACTTATTTTTCTGCACCTGGGTGAGCCTTATAAAGCTTGAGTAATTAAAGGATGTTCTACTCAATATTTTTCAATATATATTAACAAAAAATACAGCATCATTCTCGAGTGGGTTCAATGACTACTTGAGAATATATTATAGGTCACATGTAGGGAAATTGATTCATGAAAATTGTTCATCATATTCTATTTATAATATATTCATTTAGTCATGAGCATTCTATGATATTTTTAGTGTAACATCTCATTTCATTGGAATTGGTAAAATTTTCTTAATTCAACCAAATGGTAAACATTATTCATCAATAATGTTTTGGGAATATAATGAATGTATGATTCTATACAATAATTTGATTTGTTGATTTAACAACATATCTTTTTAGTTCATTTTTCTCAAAATAAACGTTGTGTTAAATTAGATTGTTTCACATGCAACACTAAACCAAAACAAACCGCAACACTTTTTATTATGATAAATATAACTATTATAAAATTGTCGTTGAATTGGAGGGTATAAGAAGAGGTAACATAATTATGAAATATATGTAAAAATAAAAACAAAGGTCACTTTTTATACCAATACACTAATGAAATTCAATTGGTGTAGCTAAATAACTAATAAGATCGTTTTATGCTTAAAAATATATTTTTCTAAAATTTGGTATTTGTATGATTTATTTTAAAAATAAATATATTAAGATTAATGAAGGATAATTATATTGTTGTTCTGAATAATACAATAACACTAATTTAACTAGTGATTAATGAGAAATAAGAATAAGAACAATAAATATTTGAAAGTCATTTTCCTATAAAAACACGTTTCCATTATATTTTATGATTTTAATTAAAAGTTAAATTCCTAAATTTTAGAATTTGAACTTGTAAAAATGAACATTTTTGAATTCAGTATAACAATATTACCTTAGGATGGATTTTTTAGTATTTTTCTAAAAATGTTGATTCTTAGGTATAGTACAAAATATCGTGACTTTTATGACATCATTAGGATATAAGAATGACTTAAAAATTTTACAAAACCCTTTTAAAGACCAAATTTGACACTTCATTTCATTGAAACATCTTATTTTGAGCTTTATTTATTTAGTTATTTATTTGGGGAGTTTTCAGAAGTTGGAGTTTGAGAACCTCAATTTTTAGGGAAACAAACCCTAGTACACTGGTAGCACACAGTTAGAGGAAACTATGCGGCCAACCGTGCTAGTGGGATATTTAAGGAACAATGAGTTTTCGCATGGCTTGGGAATGATTTGTCTAATTGTGTGGTGGTTTCCAGAAACTAGGTGTTTTTTTGGAGACAATGGTTCATGCATGGTTGACACAATTTTTCTGACCTTGCGCCCAAATCATGCGGTTTTTCCAGGTCATTAAAAAGTTTGCTTTTTTTTTTTACGATTTTTCATATATGAACATTTAAGGATTTCTCCCTAATTTCACCCCCACTTGTGTGTAACTTATCCCCCTATGCCTTCGAGCTCTCCTCCCTTGGAGTTTGGTGGATTTCTTGCTTCATTCGATGATTTCCTTAGTATTCTTGGATTTCTCTTGATTTCATATTTCTCCCCTTTGTTCATCCTTGTTCTTCCATTTTCATATAGTATGGAAACCCAAGTTTTTGATTTTTCCAAACCAAGGTTTGTTGATGGGGGTTTTATGTTGTTTCCTTGTGGCTTAGGTGTGTGATGACCTCTTAAATCTTGTGGTTGCCATCAAAGGCGACAAGTTTTTGTTTGGTATCGATGTAGGTGTCTCTATTTAAGGGCATTTTTCCATGGATCCTCATTGATTCTTGATTTCCCCTGGGTTTTGTTTATTAAATTGCCCATAATTTGATATATTATTGATGGTTTGTCCATGTATGTTGTCATTCTTGGGTTGCCAATATGACAGATTGAAGTGGCTTTTCAAAGGGAGTTGTCTTTGATGCACTCCATGTGTTTGTTAAAATGGATCAAAGATGTTTTTTGCTTTCAAATACGCTTTTGAAAGGGGTTTTAAATGGTTCTTGCATTCTGTTAAATGCTCGACTTGTTATGGGAATTAAAGGTTTATGAAATTGGCTTTTAAATGACTTATGTGATTAGCACTTGTTGTTTATATGTTTGGCATTGAGTATCACATGAGAGGCCGTGGGTGTGTGTGTCATTGGCTAAGGCGGATGGAGCTCAGGCCTAGGATGTAACTAGCCAAGGAACGTTGTCCATGTGGACCAAGTGAGCCCATTGAGGGAACGTTCTCCATGGAGCCAAGAGAGCCCATGAGAGCAGTGTTATCCATGTGGACCGAGGGAGCCCATGGAAAGGATGTTTCCTAATGGATTGGGTGAGCAGTTGGAAGGTTGGTCCCGAGGAAGACCGAGGGGGATTCCCAAACTTGTTGTATTCTCTTAGAAAATTGTGAACCTAAGGTCATTCTAAGTCACACTAGAGCCCATTGTTAGAGCCCATGATGCGTATTTTCTAGTGCTCAGTTGGTTTTCACATGCTTTATGTTTGATGCTAGTGCCTTATTTGGTTTTGATATATTATGTTCATGCACATTTTTCATTATTTTTTTATGTGATGGTGTTTACGTTTATGCTTATGTTTATTCTATGTTTTGGTGTATTGAGCATGTTTATGTTGGGTGGATTTATTTCTTTATTTGAGCCTTTTTCGCTATGTTTTTAAAAGATAGTTTGTTTGGGAAAAGCCAAAGGGACTTCTAAAGCATTTTTTTCAAGTTCACATGCTTTTACAAAGTGATCTTGGTTTAGAAAATATATTTTCAAACTACACTTAATGGTTTTCATGTAGATTCATGGTGATATCCTACTAGGCTTTGTGCCTTATAACGGTCCATGTTTTTCCAGTTCATTACTTTGCCAGTTTTGGTTGTTCGAGGTGTTTAGAGGAGGCTCAGAGGAAGTTTGGAGGAGTTCGGGTGTTGAGAGCTGGGAGTAGGGGGCTTTCACGATGTGAAAGTGTGTTTCACGCTGTGTAAAACAATTATAAGACATGAAAGTTGGTTTCATGTCATATCGGGGTTAGAAAAATAAAATAAAAGGAAGAGACGACGCATTTTTTGGTGGAAACCGGACCCTGGGTATTTCACGAAGTGGAAGGGGATTACACACCAGTGCAATTTTAAAATTCTTTTTCAGTTGAACTTTCATTCATTCAGCCGTTCTCTCTTCTCCTTCTCATTTTGGGCAAACCCTTGGCACCCCGAGGTGTTCTTTGAGCCCTTCTTGCTCCCTCTTCAACTCGTTGATCCCGATGGATGTTCATTGGCGATCTGTGGTTGATGCGTGATGAGTTATCTTCTCCTTCTCACCCCTTTTCTTCCATTATTAACCTGGGGATCCACTGCGATGGTGTTTCTTTGGTTTAGGGTGTGTGTTGGGCTGCGTTTGATGGTCTTGGGATGCAGTGTAGGTTGATCTGTGGTTCCTCATGGTGTGATTGTGGTTTGCGGGCGTTCTTCTTCACCCTGCGGTGCACAACGAGTTGGAAAACTTCTTTGAGGTAGGATTTTCCTCGTTTTTCCTTATTTGTCTATCATGCGGAGGGGTTGCTCTTGTTTGCCTATGGATCATGGTTGTGCCAGCTTAATGAAAGATAAAGAATTGGTTAATTGAATTGAAAGGGGTAAATGAGGTTTGATTTACATGCTTTTACGACTTTTTTGTTATTGTGATGTGGTGGATTGTACGAGCTAAACACCCCGTTAAAAATTGTGGCCGTTGGTGGTTTTGTTCGCGCTGTTTGACATGAGTTGTGGAACCCTTGTTTGGTTGTGACTGTAGTGATTGTTGTGGTATCACCTTAAATGGAAATTTGCTAATTACTTATACTTGGCTAATGAAATGGTTGCCTCAAGATTTTGGTTTGTGTGACTACACCCCTAAAATAAAGTGGAATATGATAAAAAGACCCTTTGTAAATATGTAAAATGATCTTGATGTGTTTTGATGTTTGGCCGTGCTTGTGGGACGACGATTTGTGTTTTGCAATGAGGTGTGGGGTGATAGGTAGTTATCTGGCCTTGCTTTTGGGGCGGCGAGGGGGTGGTTTGTTGGGTTGTGCTTTTGGGGCGGCAAGGACGTGGTTTGTTGGGTTGTGCTTTTAGGGTGGCTAGTTGGCGGTTTGTTGGCCATGCTTTTTGGGCGGTGAGGTGGTGGTTGCTTCGTGCTAGATGCCCGAGTAGTGCTGGAATAAATAAATGAGTAATTGCTTAATAAAGTTTGAAATGACATGAGTTGGTTTGGTTAATGAAATGAAAATGGTTAGTGGATAATTAAATGATGGGTTATGTGATTAAATGTGGTTGATGCTAAATAATGAAA
The DNA here is from genome assembly GCA_963277665.1 of Viscum album. Lineage (NCBI taxonomy): Eukaryota > Viridiplantae > Streptophyta > Magnoliopsida > Santalales > Viscaceae > Viscum > Viscum album. The sequence continues at coordinate 1,018,896,721 of OY728130.1, read as the reverse complement.
TGAATGAGTGTTAAACAAAGAGGAAATGTGAAGTCACTTTAGTTTATTAGGGCTCTTCACCTTCTGAAATGACTATTGCAGATGTTAATAAATGCATTTAGAGGTGACAACAAAAGTGATAATGTGGTGAGTTGGTTGGTTGTATGTGAGCCCATAGGTTGGGTTTGAGTGTTTGATACTATATATATGTGTTTTATATTCTTGTGATTTCTATACGCACCCCGCCCATGTTGAGAACTACGTGCCGAACACCCACATAGTCATGCAGGGGTGTTTTTCCCAACATTCGGTGGGGTGTACATATGGCTGGGTACCCGCTCTTTTTCGCTCTCTCTTCCAGGTGAGGTAGGTATGGCACAAGCTCTGATGGTTAGAGGTCTGTTAGTGCTTTAGATGGTGTTTGTGATGGCCCGGGTGTCTTCGGGTGAGATGTGATAACCCAAGTGTTTGTGGGTGAGGTGTTATGTGTCCCAAGTGTCTTCAGGATGAGGTGTGACGGTCCAGGTGTTTTCAGGCGAGACGTGACTATACTTGTGGGGCAGTAGCCCAGGTGTTTTTGGGCAAGATGTGTGTGGTCGTGCTTGTGGGGGCGGCGAGCACTGGTGTTTGCGGGCGAGGTGTGTTGTGACCATGCTTGTGGGGCGGTGTAGTATACAGAAGAGATGAGAGCACCGGGACATACAATGTTGGGTGTGAGAGCGGCATACCAGTGGGAAAGCAGTGCGAGGCACCCTTATCGATGCGATCATGTTATATTATATTACTTGACTTGTATTATTTGGTGAGCGTGCCTTGGTGAGGTTGGGTTTGGTTAGTATGCATGCTTAGGTGTTTTTTGGTTCTGTTGTTTTCTCACAGGTGCATTAGTATGCTTCTTTCACATGTGCACGAGAGACTTTGGTTTTCCTATCGAGTATACCTGTATGCTCACCCTACGTATGTAAAACTGTTTTTTGGTTTCTAGGAGGATTACGTGGAACATGCTGGGCATTACTAACTTGAATCCTTGATAGTTGTTGTGTCACTGCTTTAGCTTTACTTTTGGGTATTTACTTTGAAAACTTTTAATTGTATCAGTTCTATTTATACTCACTTATGGGAGGTTTGAGTTTCTTTTTTGTATTATGTCTTGGAGTTGTTGTGGATGATTCATTCTATCTTCCGATCTTGTTTTCTTATAAAGGGTAATGTCTCCCATATTGTGAGATTTGTACACCATTGGTGCTAGTCGCCAACATGGGGCCTACTGGAGGTGGGACTCGGGGGTATTATCTCTCTCCCCTCATTGCTGTATCTTTGGAGGGAGGGGTTCATGACATGTCACACCCTACATATGTTTCTGGGTATATGCAGACCTTGTTTTTCATGACATGGGTAAAGGCAAGGGCACCGTACAGTTTAGTGGCCCTTATTGATTTCCAATGTTTGTGGTCATTTTGGGATGGTGGATACATGGCTTCATGGAGTTTAGCCCTCATAAAGTAGTTTTGGGATTTTGGTTGTTGGGGTGTTATGTATTGTTTGTTTTGGTCTGATTCCCTGATTTGAGTTGTGAGTATGGATATCATATGTATATGTCTTGTTTATGATCAATGATGTGATGATGTTGTGATATCCATTTTTTTAATCTTGGTTGTGTTTCCAAAATGGTTATATGTGATGCTCCAATGCCTGTCTCCAACCTGTGGTAATCGGGAACACACTTTAGGTCGTGTGGCATATTGACTTGGGTGATGGGTCGGGTCAAATCGAGCTAGTTCTCTACACTTAATATGTATTTTATATGCGACATTATACATTTAAAAATATTTATTTTAATTTATAAACCTATATTTAACATTTTAGAACATAAGTTATATTTTCCTCTAAAACTATTTTAATGTGTTATATATTTTTTACTTAAGAATTATTTTTTATAATTTTTAGAAGTTATATGAAATAAAATAGACTTCATATTTGGAATGAGAAAGTCCAAATTATGTATTAAGGCCCATTTTGTTTTTAGGGAAAAAATAGTTACCAAGGTAAAAACAAAAATGATAAACAGGTTAAACCAGATGGGTAAACAACCTAAAACATGTTATATATATATATGAGTGGATGGGGCATTGATTGACCAATAATAATCACCTCTCCCTTATTATTTGCATATGGAGACATTTTCCTTTGAATATAACATGCCATTATTAGAAAGTTATGGGTATTTACAAAAAAGTCACCCCTTTCACTTATAAAAGGAGCTCACATGCACCCCACTTCTCCTCACACCACAATCCTTTTGGTTTGACCAAATCTACCCAAACTCTCTTCCCAACACTCTTATACATGAACTAGAAGTCTTTCTCTCATCAAAATACCACTCTTCAAAGGCTAAATTATTTTGAAAAAATGGATTAATATTAATCACTACTTTTTCATTTCTCTTCCTTTATTCTTCTACCTCATCCAATCCTATTCCACTAACGATAACATAATTACTTCAGTATTGTATGTATAATGAGATGTTATTATGTTAATAGAATAATAATTTTCTACCTTTCCCAACAATTCAAAAAGTGAAATGGTGTTCATGCTTACATGCAGACTGCCATATCTAGGAATGATGTGTTTTATTTTTCAGCACCGCTTTACATGGATGGTTCAAAGGGGTTGTTTAATGAATGAATATTATATTTACAACATTAATATGTTTCTAAAATGATAAATCAACTTTCTACTTTACGGAAAACAAAAATGTCATCTCTGTGCACATACATACCACCACCTCCATAGAACGATGTTTTTCATTTCTAATTACCATTGTACTTGAATTATTCTGATAAATTATATAACAATTTAAAATTTTTTCTATAATAAGAAAAAGGTTTTGTAAAGTTTATATTAACATTTAACTTGTTATTAATGTACCAACTCTTCCGGTTCCCACTAAACCTTAAAGTTGCTTATAGAAAATACAAAAATAAAGATTGGATGACAATGTACCAACTCTTCCTCTGTTAAAATTACCAAAACAAGTTTTTCACCAATTATATCTTTATAAATCATCACTAAAACTCTCATGGAATTAGATTAAATATTTATAAATCATTATAAATCTTAAATCCTAGTACTTTTAATAATCTATGAATGATGAACATTGTATAAAAAAATAGGGATCGATATCAACATCTTAATGCTTGTGCAAAACACTTAAAAATCATTAACACTTGATGATGAAAATAAACTATAACTAACCATTAAATGTATAATAAAGGATTATAATTGAAGTGCATAAAAGGTAATATAAATGGATAAGGTTCTTAAATAGGTTATCACGAGGGTTATATTTATTATACAGGAAGTTAAAGAACTTTCATGAAAGCTGAGAACAAAGTAAAGGGATTTGGGTAACTCAAATTTATTTCTTTGATTTATAAGGTTTCTTCTTGAACTTAATTTATCTAAGTTCTCTATATTATTACATTTCCCATTTTATATGATATTTTATCTAGGGAAATTGATATTTTAATTCAAATCTTCTTTCCTTGTTGATCTTTTTTAAAAGCCATAACATTGATAAAAATTATTTTCAACTTCTTTAATAACGATTTATTTTCCATATTCATGTTCTCTATTCCCGATAATGTTCTTATTTGGGAACCCAATTATGTATTATAATATATGGCCTTCATTTTTCTATTTTCCTCTTTCCAAAAGGATTATTTGTTATCTTTATTATGATGGGGGTGTTAATAAAATTATTTTAAAATATTAAGAATATTTTTCTTTTCACAATAATAAATTTTATCTCTCACTCCACATTTCCTTTAGAAAACCTTTATGTTTTTTTAAATGATGATTTATTGATATTTCTTTAAAATTAATGTTTTGAAAAAGTATTCATTCCAACTTCCCAAAAGTGATCATTTTGAAAATGATTAGTAACTTCGTATCATTACAATAGTGTGAAGGAGTGTTTTATAAAGTCTCTTTTATGTTCATTCTAAAAGATCTATAAAAAATGAAGTCATATATTATAAATAACCCACTAATCACCTTTATGAAATACTTCTTTTGGGTGATTGAAATTTTTGAATCGACCGATCTACTCTCGATATCACTTTATGCGATAACATTTGGAAATGATATAAAACACATTTTATTTCCATGGGTTTTCATGAAATGATGAATGATTGATATCCTGTGGCACATATATGTATGGATGATTGAAACATAGGGTCTAATATCACCCTAAAATGAATTGTTTAAGGTTTTACATCTCATTAGATAACAATGTTATGTGTGAATATTATTTATATATTCACAACATGATGTTTGGACATTATTGTTATATTCAAAACATAATGTGTGGACATTATTGTTATGTTCAAAACATGATGCGGGGACATTGTCATTATGTTCGAAACATTTTTTTGGAATGAGGAAAATATGGCCTTGTTCACAAGGTTATGATTTCCTAATATTAATTTTGTACTATGTATTTATGATAAATTTTTTATATTATATGTTTTTGATATTCTATGTGGCTCATGTTTACGGTCTCATGTTCCTGAACTCTTATTCCATATCATATGTTTGATCACTAGAGATTGCATGGACAACTCTTATTGGTTCATATCCCTTTTCAATCAGATATTTATCCCTTCATCATGTTTTCTCAAGATTATGATCCCTTAATGAAATATGGATATATTTTTCCCTTACTGAGTTTTTGAACTCACCCTTTAGTCTAGAAGGTGGTTTAGTGTGCTGTGATATATGGAGAAATGTTCATAGTATTATAAAATATGTTGTTTATAAAGCTAATATACAATGACAATAAACCTTCGATTCTTGGTATAGTGACATTAATGATGAGATTTAATGTTTTAAATTATAAAAAAGATGCAAAATATATGAAAGATTAGTTTGGGTCACCTCACCTGATATGCTAGAATATATTTGATCACTAAGAATACTTGGAGCAATATATCTGTATAATGGAGATTAATATGAGTTGTGTTGGGTCGGAGAGTGATGACAAGAGGGGGGGTGAATTGCCTTTTTAAAAAAGTTTAACAAATTAAAACAATTATCAATGCAGTGGAAATAAAAGAGGCAAGACACAAAATTGATAACGGAGTTCGGCCTAAATCCCAAGCCTACGTCTCCGCTCCCAACAAGAACCGTTGAGAGATTTATACGTCAGCTTGCTTTTTAATGGTTGTAGCAAGAAACCCACTAGACTTTAAGGCAGCCTAGAAACCTATTACAGCTTGCTTTTTATTGGTTGTAGCAAGAAACCCACTAGCCTTCTTACAGGTGAAGGCTAGCTCACCTATGACTCAAGCCTTTTACAGGGAAGGCTTGACTAACCTCTTCACACCTTGAAGGTGGTGTGAAAACCCAAACAAAGGGAGGATGAGAGAAAGAAGGGTTTGTATGCACAAACTCAAAATAATGCTCAAAATGATAAAATAATAAAAACCATAAATAGGAGAAGTCTTGGGCGCCAATGGATTGATTGGTGATGATGAAGAGCGCTCCCAAGCTTCTATGGTGGTGCTCCTTGGTTGTGGAAGTGAGTTGGAGCAGGTGGGGATCCTTGAAGGAATGCGCCGGGTCGAAGAGTGATGACAAGAGGGGGGGTGAATTGCCTTTTTAAAAAAGTTTAACAAATTAAAACAATTATCAATGCAGCGGAAATAAAAGAGGCAAGACACAAATTTGATAACGGAGTTCGGCCTAAATCCCAAGCCTACGTCTCCGCTCCCAACAAGAACCATTGAGAGATTTATACGTCAGCTTGCTTTTTAATGGTTGTAGCAAGAAACCCACTAGCCTTCTTACAGGTGAAGGCTAGCTCACCTATGACTCAAGCCTTTTACAGGGAAGGCTTGACTAACCTCTTCACACCTTTAAGGTGGTGTGAAAACCCAAACAAAGGGAGGATGAGAGAAAGAAGAGTTTGTATGCACAAACTCAAAATAATGCTCAAAATGATAAAATAATAAAAACCGTAAAGAGGAGAAGTCTTGGGCGCCAATGGATTGATTGGTGATGATGAAGAGCGCTCCCAAGCTTCTATGGTGGTGCTCCTTGGTTGTGGAAGTGAGTTGGAGCAGGTGGGGATCCTTGAAGGAATGCGCCGGAGGTTCGCCAAATGATCGAAAAATGTTCCCGTAGGATACCGTTGTTTTCCGGGGCTTCCTAGTCCTCTATTTATAGGAGAGGGACACCCAAATGGTTGTTGGGGGTCTTTGGAGCCGTTGGAGAGGCCTTCGGAGCCGTTGGGAGTCAAAAGGACAAGTCTGGTCAAAGCCCAACGACTAGTTTGACTGGGCACACCGGTTGGCCGGTGGTGTCTCACCAGCTGACCGGTGGTCCACCGGCTGGGCGGTCCTGAGCCACCGGCTGGCCGGTGCTCCAGACAGAGACAGCTTCTCTGCCCAGGTGCTACCAGCTGGCCGGTGGTCATCCACCGGCTGGCTGGTGACAATACCGGCTGGCCGGGGAGCTCACACCGGCTGACCGGTGGTTCTGGACAGAAACCATTGCTTCTGCCAGAGACCACCGGCTGGCTGGTGGGAATCCACCGGTTGGCCGGTAGACTCAGAGAGTCTACTTTCAGCCCTTCTTGGCCCAACTCCTTGGCAACCTTTTGCCTATCAACAAAAACACTTGAAAACAAGTTAGAACAAAATAAGAGTGATTGTGATCATTAAAATCCAAGAAAGAGAGCTACAACAATCTCCCCCTATTTTGATGATCACAATCACCAAAACAAGCAATGTAAAAGACTGAAATGAAAGACATGCTTTAAAGGATAAAATGAAAATTAAAGCAAAGCATAAGAGAAATATTTCTCCCCCAATCAACCAAGGAAGTCTCCCCCTTTGTGAATATCAAAATAGCACGGGGCATAAAATTTGATTGAAGGAAAGGATTGAAAAACAAGATAGATATTTTGAACCAATTGAAATTTTTGAAATTTGAATTGAAAGTTTTGAAATGAAAGTTTTGAATTGAAAGTTTGAATTGAAAAAATAAAACGCAAAAAGGCTTAAATGATCCTAACTCCCCCTAAATAAAAACAACAAATCACCGGGGAGAGGATTTTAGAACCGAGACAAATTTTGGTCCGGAGAGACTCGCTAAAAGGGATTTTTCAATCCAAACTTGTCTTGTGGCGGGTCTTCTCCTATGAAATTCATCGTTAAAGGAAATGGTTTTGGGCCTTCCATACCGGGCATTTTTGCAGTCGCACTCGTAAATTAAGTGCCCGATCTTTTTGCAATAGTTAAGTCTTCCTTCTCTTTGAGAAGTTGATCCTTTTCGGAAGAAAGAATTTTGAATTTCTTTTTTAAAGCAATAAATTTGGAATAAAGTTCGTGAAAACCTTCCTCTAATTGATCTCTCGCATGTTGGAGATCCTCGTAAGATAAATGATTGAAAGAATTGGAAGAACAAGAGGAAGAGGAGTCGGAAGAGTTTACCTCATGAAATGCCATTAGACATTTTTTACCGTCGTCTTTTGAGGAGGAGGAGGAGGAGGAGGAGCTATCACTCCAAGTGGCCTTGAATGCCTTTTTCTTTTCCTTTTGCTTGGCCCTTATCTTGTGGAGTGGGAAATCGGGCTTATAATGGCCTTTCTTGCCGTACCCATAGCATGTTACCTCGGGTTCGGATTTTTCGTCGAGTTCTTCCTTTCGAGCCTTGCGAGATTTCTTCTTTTTGTTCTTCTTCATGAATTTGTGCATCTTGCGGGCAAGGTTCTCAATTTCTGAATCGCCGCTTGAAGAGGAAGAAGATGAGGAGGAGGAGCTTTCTTCTTTTTGAACTTTGAAGGCGATATTCTTTGGAGTTTTGATGAGTTTGCCTTCCTTTTCAGCTTGCCTCCTCATGGTGATCTCGTAGGTCATGAGGGATCCGATGAGCTCTTCAACCGGCATTTTCTTGATATCTTTTGCTTATTGAATTGCGGTCACCTTTGGTGCCCATGAGCTTGGTAAGATCCAAAGGATCTTCTTGACCATCATCTCTGCAGAAACATCATCTCCAAGAGACTTTCTCCCATTACAAACATCAGTAAAGCGAGTAAACATATCAGTAATATTTTCAGATGGATGCATGGTAAAAGACTCAAAATCTTGACGGTACATATCCAATCGAGTATCCTTAACTTTGTTGGTCCCCTCATGGGTAACCACCAAAAGTTTCCTGATTTCATGAGATGTAGTGCATGTGGAAACTCGATTGAATTCATTACGATCAAGGCCGCAATGAAGAGCGTTCAGGGATTTGCCATCAAGCTCGAAATTTTTAATATCGGCTTGAGTCCATTTGGATTCATCGGGAGAAGAGAGAGAGTATCCATGCATGACAATTCTATAAATAGGATAACCAATGCTTCTAAGAAAAGTAATCATGCGAGTTTTCCAATAAGTGTAGTCGGTTCCATCAAAAAAAGGAGCACGACCCAATGAATAACCTTCGGGGGCGAAAGAAGATGAAGCCATCACAATGGATCTTGAATTTGAAACCGGTGAAGGTATTACTCAAATTTTGCCTCTGATACCAATTGTTGGGTCGGAGAGTGATGACAAGAGGGGGGTGAATTGCCTTTTTAAAAAAGTTTAACAAATTAAAACAATTATCAATGCAGCGGAAATAAAAGAGGCAAGACACAAAATTGATAACGGAGTTCGGCCTAAATCTCAAGCCTACGTCTCCGCTCCCAACAAGAACCGTTGAGAGATTTATACGTCAGCTTGCTTTTTAATGGTTGTAGCAAGAAACCCACTAGACTTTAAGGCAGCCTAGAAACCTATTACAGCTTTCTTTTTATGGGTTGTAGCAAGAAACCCACTAGCCTTCTTACAGGTGAAGGCTAGCTCACCTATGACTCAAGTCTTTTACAGGGAAGGCTTGACTAACCTCTTCACACCTTTAAGGTGGTGTGAAAACCCAAACAAAGGGAGGATGAGAGAAAGAAGGGTTTGTATGCACAAACTCAAAATAATGCTCAAAATGATAAAATAATAAAAACCGTAAAGAGGAGAAGTCTTGGGTGCCAATGGATTGATTGGTGATGATGAAGAGCGCTCCCAAGCTTCTATGGTGGTGCTCCTTGGTTGTGGAAGTGAGTTGGAGCAGGTGGGGATCCTTGAAGGAATGCGCCGGAGGTTCGCCAAATGATCGAAAAATGTTCCCGTGGGCTACCTTTGTTTTCCGGGGCTTCCTAGTCCTCTATTTATAGAAGAGGGACACCCAAATGGCCGTTGGGGGTCTTCGGAGCCGTTGGAGAGGCCTTCGGAGCCGTTGGGAGTCAAAAGGACAAGTCTGGTCAAAGCCCAACGACTAGTTTGACTGGGCACACCGGCTGGCCGGTGGTGTCTCACTAGCTGACCGGTGGTCCACCGGCTAGCCGGTCCTGAGCCACCGGCTGGCCGGTGCTCTAGACAGAGACAGCTTCTCTGCCCAGGTGCTACCGGCTGGCCGGTGGTCATCCACCGGCTGGCTGGTGACAATACCGGCTGGCCGGGGAGCTCACACCGGCTGACCGGTGGTTCTGGACAGAAACCATTGCCTCTGCCAGAGACCACCGGCTGGCCGGTGGGAATCCACCGGTTGGCCGGTAGACTCAGAGAGTCTACTTTCAGCCCTTCTTGGCCCAACTCCTTGGCAACCTTTTGCCTATCAACAAAAACACTTGAAAACAAGTTAGAACAAAATAAGAGTGATTGTGATCATTAAAATCCAAGAAAGAGGGGTACAATAATCTCCCCCTATTTTGATGATCACAATCACCAAAACAAGCAATGTAAAAGACTGAAATGAAAGGCATGCTTTAAAGGATAAAATGAAAAGTAAAGCAAAGCATAAGAGAAATATTTCTCCCCCAATCAACCAAGGAAGTCTCCCCCTTTGTGATTATCAAAATAGCACGGGGCATAAAATTTGATTGAAGGAAAGGATTGAAAAACAAGATAGAGATTTTGAACCAATTGAAATTTTTGAAATTTGAATTGAAAGTTTTGAATTGAAAGTTTTGAAATGAAAGTTTTGAATTGAAAGTTTGAATTGAAAAAATAAAACGCAAAAAGGCTTAAACGATCCTAACTCCCCCTAAATAAAAACAACAAATCACTGGGGAGAGGATTTTAGAACCGAGACAAATTTTGGTTCGGAGAGACTCGCTAAAAGGGATTTTTCAATCCAAACTTGTCTTGTGGCGGGTCTTCTTCTATGAAATTAATCGTTAAAGGAAATGGTTTTGGGCCTTCCATACCGGGCATTTTTGCAGTCGCACTCGTAAATTAAGTGCCCGATCTTTTTGCAATAGTTACAAAATTTATATTGGGAGCTCCCCCTTACAAAAATAGTAGGAGCATGGGAAGAGGAAGCTTGATTGGAATAGCCAAGCCCTTGGGTGGTTCTAGATATGCATTGGGAACCAAGGAGCTTCGAAAGGTTATGTTCACCTTCGGTGAACTTAGCTAGGGATTCCCTTAAATCCTTGATTGTTGATTCCATAGAATCAACATCGGGAAGGTTTTGGATCTTGAGGGACAAGTCTTCCTTCTCTTTGAGAAGTTGATCCTTTTCGGAAGAAAGAATTTTGAATTTCTTTTTTAAAGCAATAAATTTGGAAGAAAGTTCGTGAAAACCTTCCTCTAATTTATCTCTCATGTGTTGGAGATCCTCGTAAGATAAATGATTTAAAGAATTGGAAGAACAAGAGGAAGAGGAGTCGGAAGAGGTTACCTCATGAAATGCCATTAGACATTTTTTACCGTCGTCTTTTGAGGAGGAGGAGGATGAGGAGCTATCACTCCAAGTGGCCTTGAATGCCTTTTTCTTTTCCTTTTGCTTGGCCCTTATCTTGTGGAGTGGGCAATCGGGCTTATAATGTCCTTTCTTGCCGTACCCATAGCGTGTTACCTCGGGCTCGGATTTTTCGTCGAGTTCTTCCTTTCGAGCCTTGCGAGATTTCTTCTTTTTGTTCTTCTTCATGAATTTGTGCATCTTGCGGGCAAGGTTCTCAATTTCTGAATCGTCGCTTGAAGAGGAAGAAGATGAGGAGGAGGAGCTTTATTCTTTTTGAACTTTGAAGGCGATATTCTTTGGAGTTTTGATGAGTTTGCCTTCCTTTTCAGCTTGCCTCCTCATGGTGATCTCGTAGGTCATGAGGGATCCGATGAGCTCTTCAACCGGCATTTTCTTGATATCTTTTTCTTCTTGAATTGCGGTCACCTTTGGTGCCCATGAGCTCGGTAAGATCCAAAGGATCTTCTTGACCATCATCTCTGCAGAAACATCATCTCCAAGAGACTTTCTCCCATTACAAACATCAGTAAAGCGAGTAAACATATCAGTAATATTTTCAGATGGATGCATGGTAAAAGACTCAAAATCTTGACGGTACATATCCAATCGAGTATCCTTAACTTTGTTGGTCCCCTCATGGGTAACCTCCAAAAGTTTTCAGATTTCATGAGATGTAGTGCATGTGGAAACTCGATTGAATTCATTACGATCAAGGCCGCAATGAAGAGCGTTCATGGCTTTGCCATCAAGCTCGAAATTTTTAATATCGGCTTGAGTCCATTTGGATTCATCGGGAGAAGAGAGAGAGTATCCATGCATGACAATTCTATAAATAGGATAACCAATGCTTCTAAGAAAAGTAATCATGCGAGTTTTCCAATAAGTGTAGTCGGTTCCATCAAAAAAAGGAGCACGACCCAATGAATAACCTTCGGGGGCGAAAGAAGATGAAGCCATCACAATGGATCTTGAATTTGAAACCGGTGAAGGTATTACTCAAATTTTGCCTCTGATACCAATTGTTGGGTCGGAGAGTGATGACAAGAGGGGGGTGAATTTCCTTTTTAAAAAAGTTTAACAAATTAAAACAATTATCAATGCAGCGGAAATAAAAGAGGCAAGACACAAAATTGATAACGGAGTTCGGCCTAAATCCCAAGCCTACGTCTCCGCTCCCAACAAGAACCGTTGAGAGATTTATACGTCAGCTTGCTTTTTAATGGTTGTAGCAAGAAACCCACTAGACTTTAAGGCAGCCTAGAAACCTATTACAGCTTGCTTTTTATTGGTTGTAGCAAGAAACCCACTAGCCTTCTTACAGGTGAAGGCTAGCTCACCTATGACTCAAGCCTTTTACAGGGAAGGCTTGACTAACCTCTTCACACCTTTAAGGTGGTGTGAAAACCCAAACAAAGGGAGGATGAGAGAAAGAAGGGTTTGTATGCACAAACTCAAAATAATGCTCAAAATGATAAAATAATAAAAACCGTAAAGAGGAGAAGTCTTGGGCGCCAATGGATTGATTGGTGATGATGAAGAGCGCTCCCAAGCTTCTATGGTGGTGCTCCTTGGTTGTGGAAGTGAGTTGGAGCAGGTGGGGATCCTTGAAGGAATGCGTCGGAGGTTCGCCAAATGATCGAAAAATGTTCCCGTGGGCTACCGTTGTTTTCCGGGGCTTCCTAGTCCTCTATTTATAGGAGAGGGACACCCAATTGGCCGTTGGGGGTCTTCGGAGCTGTTGGAGAGGCCTTCGGAGCCGTTGGGAGTCAAAAGGACAAGTCTGGTCAAAGCCCAACGGCTAGTTTGACTGGGCACACCGGCTGGCCGGTGGTGTCTCACCAGCTGACCGGTGGTCCACCGGCTGGCCGGTCCTGAGCCACCGGCTGGACGGTGCTCCAGACAGAGATAGCTTCTCTGCCCAGGTGCTACCGGCGGGCCGGTGGTCATCCACCGGCTGGCTGGTGACAATACCGGCTGGCCGGGGAGCTCACACCGGCTGACCGGTAGTTCTGGACAGAAACCATTGCTTCTGCCAGAGACCACCGGCTGGCCGGTGGGAATCCACCGGTTGGCCGGTAGACTCAGAGAGTCTACTTTCAGCCCTTCTTGGCCCAACTCCTTGGCAACCTTTTTCCTATCAACAAAAACACTTGAAAACAAGTTAGAACAAAATAAGAGTGATTGTGATCATTAAAATCCAAGAAATAGGGGTACAACAAGTTGAGCAACATATGATGCATTGACAAGCCATTGGTATCTATACCAAGGACCAAGGATATATCAAAAATACAATGTAAGCCTATTCATTCACCTTAGGTTATGTTGTTATCCAATGTTACCATAAGAAGGAAAATATGCTTAAGACTATGTTGGATTAAGAATGTATTATCTTTATTTTAGAAAATCTAACCATCACGTATATGGAAAATCACTTGAAAAAAGGCGTGTAGGTGGAATATACAAAACTCAACCAAGAAATGCAATAAGTGAGTTTTACTTGAGTTAGAACTCCAATATGTGACACTGCAGACTTCCATGTCTCATGACTGCTGCATCAAGGTTCAACATTAAGCCTATACCTTTTTGTTCTGGTCTTAGATGAACTTTCAATGAATATTCAAAATGAGATTCATAATTTCATGCTTTTTGCGGATGATATAGTTCTCATTGTAGTATCCAAAGAGACTATCAATTTAAAGTTAGATCTTTGGAGATAGAATTTAGAATCGAAAGGTTTCCATCTTAGTAGGGATAAAATAGAATATATAGAGTATTTTTTTAGCAAAGGATTATCCTATAAAATTATGGATATGATATTTAGGGGCCACATTATTTCAATAGTTGACCATTTTTTATATTTAGACTCATTTCTACAATGTGATGGAGATATTAATGTAGATATATCTCACAGGATTTAAACCAGAGGGATAAAATAGATAAAGTCTTCTGAGGTGCTTTGTGATTATAAAATTCCTTTGAAATTAAAGGTTAAATTTTACAAGACTATTAATAAAACAACTATTCTTAATGTTAGGGAGTGTTTCCTTAGACAAGATATCTTGATAAAAAAATAAGGGTACTAGAAATGAAAATGTTAAGATTGACATGTGGACATACTAAGATGGATAAGATTAGAAATGATTATGTTTAATGGAAAACTATAGTGGCTATGGTTTATAAAAAGATTACTAAGATAAGATTGTTTGGACTAGTTAAAAGAATATCTAGGGATTATAATATTAACAGGGTAAACCTAATGATAAATTGAATTATTAAAATAGGTTAAGGTATACCTAAAAGGACCCTTAAAAAAATCATCAAGGATGATTTTTTTCTAAATGGTTTCAATGGAAATATAGTTTTCAATAAAGCTAATTAGATATGTTTGATCCATATAGATGACCCTATTTAATTAAGTTTAGGGCTTGTTTGTTGTTGTTGTTGTTGTTTAATCATCAGGTACATAATGATTCTTCAAATAATCATTGTAACATCACATCATCTCTTCACTTTACATCTACTATCAAGGGAATCTAAGTAAACTTACTGATGTGATGTTATGCCTATGATTTCCTCAAGGCCTAATCCATAAACCACGTCCACTAAAAATAGACACAATGTCCAATTGTTGATGCTGCATTGGACCCAATGAAATCCTCGAATCCAAGATATAATCTAAACATCATAGAATATAAGGAGCATTATGAATACCTATTATAGAGACCAATCCAACATATTGTTAAGCCTATGTTTCCCCCACCCCAATGAAGCCTTAAGCTCCAAAAAAATATCTACAAGCCTACCCATGTACTATCAGAATCCAATACAACATTCTCTTGCCTACAAATGCTGTAAAAAATGGACATTTTCAAGAGGAAATACCTTAAGATAGAATATATCTCAATAAACATTGAACCACACGTGGCAAGCATGTAAGGAATGTGAGGACTAAAAGGTGACTTCTTTTAAACTGTCTAACTAAATCAGGAAAGGGAGAAACAAACTAAATATATGAAACATTATTAAAGAGAGAGGAATCAATTGTGATCATAGGAGAATGAAATTCACTAGAGAGCTCATGTAAAAACTATACACTCTATATGGAATAAATCAAAGGAACCTCAATGACACATGGAATGGTATCGAGGAAGGGAAGAGCCTATAACAATAATTAGTCACTTTTATCTTGTTATCTTTTAGGGACTTACTTATTTTTAGCCGTTAGAATTATTGTTTATATAGATCAATGTTCATGGTTATGGGATTTAACAAGGAGGAATAAAATCATTAATTTTTGATTGATTCAATACATGAGAGACTTATTATTCTTGAATTTATATACATATCTCTAGTTCTTCTTCATTTTCTATCATTCTCAATTTAATGTTTGAGTTATACTTGTTGAGTGTGAACAATTTTTAAACTTTGTAGATGGATTATAAGAAAACACACACACACACACACACACACACACTCAAACACCTCAATGAGTTAAAACTTATCCTGATACATGATGGAATTGGATTTATTGAGTGGTGATTTTTTAAAGATCGCATGAGTGGAATGATAGGTTTTCACTCCCTAAATCTCTAGATCACCATTTTTTACTGGGAGTTGCTCAAGAAATTAAAGGTGAGTTCTCTATTAGATAATTGGGTAATTTATCAAAACTCATTCATTCACACATAAAGTAGTTTTATCTTACATTGATCATTGTAATGCTAGAACTGGCTTTTTTTGGCAACCAATGACTGGAGCTTTATGATTACAAACTCTCATTGAGCACCAATATAAGGAGAGCTCATAATTTAAAAATATGATAACATAAAATAAGTACTCTTACCCTTGGATTAATAACTGAACTATCATTTAATTTTTAATTTAGTAATTATCTCTCCTATTCTCATGAATTCCTAAAAAACAAACACAACCCCCATATACTAACACTTAGATTGCAACACTATGAATTTGAACCCTTCCTTATAGAAAAATTGAGTTCACCATTATAATGGATTTAACCTCTGATTTATATATGTATTTATACACACATGAACTCTATGTGTCTCTCAAATCATTGGCATCATTTTTGAGGAATTTTTTTCCATTCATTAACACCTAACCGATCATCTTATTTTCATGGAAAAATACTGTAGTGAATTTATAATCACTTTTGACCCAAAAAAGAAATGAACCTATTGATCATGTGTTGATTCAACAATTTCATTAATTTATTTTTGGTTTTGATGCTCACAAACACCCACATTTATGTTACTAATGATGTTTATTTTAAGTGAATTTTAGGAAAATAATATTCGTTAGAATATTTATTATGAAAATATATTCAAGTCATTGATCCATGGAGAAATATTTGTTAAAGTATTCTAGATGTTTTTTTGAAAGTATTTTGGAAACACTGTTCATACCCTATGTTTGTAAGTGTAACGTAAGGATTAGAAATCCTATGTTTGGAAGAATGAGTATAGATGATATAACCTATGTTTGGAAGAAACCCTGTGTTTGAGGAATGGAAAGTATGGTTCATCAATCATACATTTGTGAACAACCATATGCCATGAACCCTACCTTTGGAGTTTTGTCATCACATGAAAGAACCCTACATTTGACTATGCAATGACAACATTTTAAATCTATGTTATTATCTAATATTTATGAAGCAATCTTGATGGAAGTAAAGATCTATTCAAAGGCTCATCATGATCAATTCAAAGTCTCATATTCAATGGAGTAAATCATTTATATTCTTATGGGAAGTTACAAATCTCTTAAATGGTTTTGAATTTAAATATTCATGATTTATTGAGTGATATTTCTGGAGCTGTTTTGAACTAGAGATATTCAACCTACAGTATAAATATCAAGATGTTCTACATCGATAGAAAAAAAGGAGGAGATATAAAATAGATATATGCATAAGGAAAAGCTATGTTTGAAAACAACAAGTGTGTTGTTGCCTTCAAAGCTACACTTTGGAGACATACATGTTTTGATCCATCTAATTTATTCACTATTGTTGCTGTCACTGGTACTGCATCTTATTGTTACATATTCTTATGAAAGATCAACAAATCATTTTTCAGAGATGGAATTTAGAGACATACATGTTTAAACATATATCTGGTGTTTTTTTCCGTTGTTTGAAGAAAGAATGTACAACGTTGGAGATCTATTTGCTGCTGTGTGTTATTGAAGATCAATTATATATGTCAGTTTCTACTACAATTGTGAAGTTTAATACTTTTTATCAATAAAATCAATCTCTATTGATTTATTATAGTTTTGATGGCTTGGAATTAGTCATGGTAAAGTGTCATCTTGTTGTTCTAAGCTGTGGATTTTCAGTTTCTTGTAAAAGAACCAAAAGGCCCTATAAAAGCCTTGTAAAGGTGTCAACTACCTGCACTCAATTGTTAAAGTCTTGTGATAAGAGGATATATCTAGTGAAATCCCTAAACTCACTGAGAGAGTGTTGGTGGAGTGTACTAAGGGATCATTGTGCCCTGAACCACTATACATCACTGTGTTATTTTCCTCTATTTATTTCCGCTGATCACTTGTCTTTAAGAGAGAAGGAAAGGTTCATTACATAGCACGAGAGGTGTTCAGAATATATCAATGTTTTTGAAGAACACAATTCACCCACTTCTTATATATTTGTCTTCTTCATTGTCATCCTGACCTAACAAGTGGTATCAAAGGCAGAGCTCTACTGGTATATTTTCTTCTTGAAAAAATTATTTTTTTCGATTCTATATCATATCTACAAATATTTTTGCTCTATTCGTTGAGTATTTTGTTTGATTATAATAAAGTGATTCAAAAAAATTTACACCTGTACAAAATCAAGAATATTTTACTGGCTATAACAAGCCTGAGTTGAAGGTTCAGCTAAATACATCTTGAAATGACTGATTCTAGAGAAGGAACTGATGAGTTTAATTGAGTTTTTGAATGTGCTACTATATATTAGATGTGACAGACTATTTCTATTATCTATGATGGAAATAACAATATCAGATAATTAAGCTAAGATGTAGGCTGAATCTGAAAATCATATCAAAAATAAAGTAGATACTCTCAAAAATACTATGGATGAATCATATGATTCAAGTCATCCAGATAAATATTTATCATATCTAGATGAAAGATTTGAAATACCATACAACAAGAAAAATAAAGGGATAAAAGAAAAAAAATGCAATGAATGAAAATAAAAAGGCCATATAAAGGTTAAATGTCCTCTACTTAAAGCTCAAAGGAAATATGATTATATGAGAAAAGGAAAGAAAATTATGAAGGAAACTTTGAGTTTTTATTCTGGTTCACATAATGAATCCTCTATAAATTCTGAGACGAAACATAAAAAACAGATGACATGTCTTATGGCTCATACTGATGAGGTATAATCTTCTTACTCTCAAAACTCTAATTGTGAAAAACTTTATTATGATGAATTAAATATGCATTTCTTTATGTTACAAGATAAATATGAATCCTTAAAGAAATATCATAGAGAAATTATAAAATATTATGATTCCATTCTATTAGATAAATAAAGTTTGTTAAAAAAGATTACAGATTTAAAACTAACTCTACTAAAAATTCTTGTGATCTGCATGAAACTAAGATTAATAAATTATTGGTTGAAGTTGATACATTAAAACAAGCTTCTAGTATGCTGATAAAAGGAGAAAATTATTTAAATCAAATATTTGGTAAAAATAAAATTCAGAAAGGAAAACATGGAATATGAAGTAATAGCGAAAGAAGAAAATTATATAGGAATTATTTTGTTCCTAGTTTAAATAGAAAAATCATGTTAGCTGTTAAATATTTTTATTATGGCATTAATAGACATTATGAAAATGACTATTAATTTAGAAAAACTCAAATTTCAGGTGTTAAAAATTTTTATTGTTCAAAATAATTGTTTAACTTAAATAGTAGAATAACTACTCAAAATAAACAAGTTTGGTTAAATAAAAATTTAATTACCAACACTGCTCAAACCAAAAGCATGTGGGTACCAAAAGACACTTATATTTGATGTTTTTTTAGGATTACATCACCGATCTACATCATTAAAACTTTAAGTGGTTGATTGAGTGATTTATGAAAATCTTTACCAAAGGAGTGATCAACATTGAAGTAGTTTGTAATAAAAAATCCATAGTACTAAAATCTATGATCCAGGAAGGATTTCATTTTTATATATCTATATGATTCTAGTGATTTAAATTACTTATATAGGGGGAGAGAGATATCTATTATAATTTGATAAAACTCTTATTTACTCTATGAATCAATTCCTAGTCTATTTTAATTGTATGATTATTTTTCTAAACTTTAAAAATCTATAAACATTTTTTTAATCTTTAGACAATACAGTACTTGTTTACATTATGAAAATTTTTATATTTTTTCCATATTTAAACCTATTGAAATAATTATATTTCATGTTTTAATTTTTTTTTGTTTATGTAACTAGAAAATATTTCTTACGTAATATGTATTTTCAAAATTTAAAATCTATAATGATTATTCTATATTTTTTCAACTCGAGAATGTTAAGTGTCATCTGCAGTGTGAAAAAACAAAATGTTTCATCTTCTTCTTGAAAATTTTAAACTATGTATCCGTATTATTCAAAATATATTGTTCAAAGGAATCTGAAAACTAGTCACAATAAGACGAAGTGGTCAAATACTTCTATTTTAGAAGAAAATATTTTTCACAAATGGAAAAAGGCAATCCTTCTGATTTTTTAGAAGAACAATCAGTTTTTTATGTTAAAGATTCATTTAGAAAACATTTTGAAAGAAATAAGGAAGCTCATAAGTATGAAGAACTGTAAGTATCTTCATCTCAAATGTATTATAAAAAGATTCTATTCAAATTTAGTACCTTGAATGAAGAAAATGTAAAGTTACAAGATGATCTAAATAGGTCTATAAGGTCATATGAAGAACTATACAATGAATATGTATAAGGTCCCAGCCTTAATCATCACATAATCTTAAGTTAAGTTAAGAATTCACATTAGGGATCTTTTCAGGTTTAGATTTTTAGAGAATTAGGCCATAACTATTACATTACATCTCAAAAATTTCAAAGTAGACACTTCTACTCTATCCATTTTTTACAATAAGAAAACTCCTTAAATAAAAAAGAATTATTTTCTTGATAAAAATATTCTTGAATTATGCCTTTCTCTCACCCTTCCTTATACCCTGTGAAAAATATTTCAAAAACTTGGGATGAGCATAAAAATCTCATTAAGGGATATAAAATAAGGAAATAAAACATTAGTCCATGAATACATACAAATCAATGAAATCATAATTTTACTCATAAAATATAAGATCTTTAACATGCATCATAAAATCATAAGATTTAAGAATAACTCATAGAAATCATAAATCATAAAGGTAACTTGTGGCATCCATAACATACATACTTTGTAGCTTTCACAACTACATAGGGAGTAACCTTCATGGTTACGCTTGGAATACCCATCATAGTATATTACCTAAATCTCTTATGAGGAACCTTAACATTTACCTCCATCATGTTACCCAATGCATTGGAGAGTTATCTCAGGCTCACCCACCCTCGGTTTATCACATAACCACCCCTATACGTAAACAATACCCAAGAATCATAATATAATCATAACACATACAACAATCATAAAGGAAAGATACCATTTCCACATTGCAATCACAATGTATCATTTCAAGATATTGACATAATCAATGATTTATAAAAACCATTTTCAATACCAAAATACATAAAAAGGGTATATGGTATTTATTTTCCTTTTAAAAACATTACTAATTGTTAAGGAAGCCAAATATCAAATAATGCTCGTAGTGGCGGAAAAGTCATTGTCACCGCATACGTTAAAAAGAAACATTCCTTTTGTAATTTAGTAAAAATATTCATAGAAAAAGTATTCCATTTTAATGAAATTAAAATTCAAAGGGGTTTATACACTGTATAAAATAAAGTCATGTATAAATCAAAATATGCCTCAATGAAAGGAGATTGAGACAAAGTCCCTTACCTTGAGTCCGACTTATCTTGTTCGTTATTTAAATTCTTGAATAATAAACTTAGGTTAATTTATACTTGATTCAAAACCTTTTTCAAGTTTATTATTGATTTTATATTACTTATCATCATGTTATAAAAATTACATAATTATTTAAGTTCATATCGGTTGTTTTGTCAATATTCGGTACTTGAGTCGAAAATGAACTTGTTTTGATTTAAATTGTCCTTGTAGTCAAAAGTCTATCACATATATAATGATATTAATGATTTAAATATAAAAAATATCCAGTATATATTTATTTTATAATATTCCATAACATTTAGATATAAGAAATGAAATGCACCATTTATGGAGATGGTAGACCGTACGTACGCATGAATGCTACTTTCATTTCTTTGTCATATTAAAGGAATGAAAATTAAATGATACATAGGTATGTTATAATTATAGTATAATATATATGATATATATGTTACATAAGTTTATTAATGCCATCCTTTATATGTTTCATGTATGCCATGAACGAGTCATATCACTTTGAGGGAGTGGTAGTCCTCACTTCCTCAAATGAAATTATCGTATTTAGACATTATGGAAAGCATAAAAGTATGATGTAAATAAAAAATAAAGAATCATAGAGAAAATATAAATATAATATATATCACATATAAATATAGTGCCATCATAATGGCCACCATGAGAGGTGGTAGGAGAAAATTAAACAATCATCGTTTCATGAGGTAGTAGTTCTCCGTACATAGAAACAATATATTCGTATCCATTAGATGGAGGTGTGTGTAAGTGAAGTTCAAATCCTTCTCATAAAAACATTCTTGTATATTTAGTATACTGGTATTTTTATGTAATCAAATAATAATAAGAACATAGGGAGTGAAGAAGGAAAATAAAATAAAGGAACTTGAGAGAAGATGTTACCTCTAAATCGGGTAACTTCTTTTGATTTGAACCAAAAGGCTTTCTTAAATTGCCTTCTGCCCAAGGTAAGGCTTCTAGGATGAAATTAGGGATTTTTGGAGCTTATTTGAGTATAATTTGGACAATAAAAGGGTCTTGAGAGGTGTGTTTATGTGGGTAGAGGTGGTGACCTTTTATAAGAGGGAGGATGAACACTTTAGGAAAGTCTTGAAATATTAATTTATTATAAATTCTATTTCGATTAAAAATGATCCAAAATTAAATTAGTTAAAATATAAGATACATATGAGTTGAAATAAAATCATACAATAAGAATTAGATAGGTTTTTTTTATATTTTTTAATCCTTATCTTTTTGATTTAACCCTTTTTTACTCTTACCGTTTTATCAAGCATTTAACATTTTGAGAATCAAAATAGTTACCAAAACATGAAAAATGTCCAATAAAAGAGTCATTAATGTAATTTTAGACTTATCATAACCATTTGGATTAATATTATATATTTTTTTGGAATTTTATAATATTTAATAAAATATTTTATATTTTAAAATATGAATTATGTCAATTTTGACACTATTCATATCATAAAATTTTAAAAATCCATAACAACTTGATTCCTTCGAAAAATATTTATTAATTCAAATATAACATGTCATATTCATCTATAAAATTCGTAGAAGTCATAAAAATCTCAATAATATTTATTTTAATATTTATAATATCATTTATTTGAATCTTTCATTAATAAGGTAATCACTCATCATCATTGTGTCATAAATAAATAAATAATTTATTGTCTAAAAATTATAAATAAAATACCATGATGTATTAAATATTTTTATCTTTATAATGACTATTTATAGTCAAATATATCAATTATATTACCCTATATTAAAATTATTTTAGTAAAAAGATATATGTTTATGTTATATTTCTCTTTACTTTAAATTAGTTATTATAACATGTCATTTTCACACCCAAGTGGCTCCCAAATGCCAAAATTTTGGCCTAAGGATGATCATGGTCAGATATATATCATTCAATAGGATTAGGACACATTTTAGGGTAGTTTTATATTATTATAATATTATTTTTTATCCTTATTAACCTAATTTACCCTTTAACGATGATAAATAAAAATAATTACTCAAGTTACTATTTATAATGTCAAAAAATAAAAGGTTTATATTTAAAAAATTTGGACCTTATGATTCCAAATATGGAATCCATTTTTCCAAATTCAAAACACAGAATTTTCAGAAATTAATTTAAAATTAATTCTCATTGTCAAAACCAGAAAGTGTGTTTTTAAGAAGTAAAAACTACAAAAAGATTAACATGTGTTTATATCTAATTTCAATGTGAAATTACTTATAATGACCAAAATTGAAATAAATGATAAAAATATATTCAGTTTATAATTTAAAACTATTAAATAATATTATTTAACCATATAAATTATCTCAATGGAAAAAAGTTGTTTTCAATTAAAAATTGACGTATTTTTACTATTCATCAAAACATGATAGTTATCAGAAAAATATAAAAAATTCATTTAAAGTAAATTTTAATGTCCTGTTTCTAAATAAGAAGTTTATTTTGTCAAATAGAACATATAAAGGTTTCAAAAACTAAATTTAAAAAGGGTTCTCCATCAAAAGGCGGTAAAACTGCATTTTTAGAAAAATACTTCTTTTATCTAAAAAATTGAATTTGTTCTTATATCATATCTAAAAAACACATAAAATGAATATAAAACATTACATTGAATATATAACATATATTTTTCATTAAATAAAAATCCATAAAGAGTGATATGATTTTATAAACACAATTATTCTCTTTTTAAATAGGTTTTCATAAAAATACATCCATTATATTCAATAAGTTTTTATTTCCATTTCTAATAAATTTGGTAACCAGTGAATCATTATTTAAACATGTTTAATCCTTATTTTCACAATTCAGTTGATACTATTCATTCCTTCCATTCCAATAGATAGGTTATAACAATAACATTTAAATAATAATATTCAGTTGTTCGTTTAAGCTCGATGTAGTGTATCATATATGATATTTAACATAGTGTTTCTTTCTTAAAACTTGGGATGTTACATCATTCCCCCCTTTTGGAAATTGCGTCCTTGCAATTTTAAAATTTGGCTCGGTAAATTCATTAAAAATCCCACATTGGAAAAAGGTTAATAAAACTACCACTTTAAAAGAAAGAAAAAGAAGTACAAAGGTCACATGAGATAACACATTTTAGGGTTCCATTTATGAAAACATGGATATGGAAGAAAAAAAAAGTGTCAAGTTTTAATGGAGAGTGATAGAAAACATGATTAAGAGAAAGTAAACAACCAGAAAACCATAAACTTGTGATGGGTTAAACAGTCTTTGATTTCCCAGTAGGAAAAGTAAATGAAAAACATTTTTGTTTTAAGGTCCTTTTCATAAAGTTGAGGAATTATTTTACTACTTAGAATAAGAACATAAAGAAACATACTTACTTGTCAAGTAGAGTTCCATCCTTTAATAAATATCTACCACAAAATCATCTTTTCTCCAAACGATGAGTAGTCAAGATGACTTGGTAACACCTGAAGCACTGGAATCAACTTCTATAGAATCTCATGATCCAAAAAATATGAACTATATATTTCCCCTATCATTATACATTAACTCAAAACCAAAATGGTTAGAAAAAGATCAGATAATCCCCCCAAAAGAATAATCCTTTATAAAAGGAAATACTACTCTTAATCTCCAAAATTCAATAACAATACCCAAAGTTCAGAAATGACCATTGAATAAAAAATTGACCTTAAAATTCTTAAAAATAATCCAAACTAAAATTGAAACACAAAATTCAGAAGGATTTGATCACAAAGACTTCCATAATAAATCTTAATATTTATCTCCAAATAACATCAACTACTCTTAAAGTCTCAGACTATAAGTAACTAACCTAATCACATATTCTCTATGATAGGTTAATCATTTCCATAAATAACCCAAATCACCATATGTCCAAAATAAAAAAATATATTCTTCCAAAATAAAATTCAACCATTACTCCTCAAATGAAATTCCATAGTATTTTATTTTCCTTATGCATATAGTGTTCCCAAATGAGCAAACGTCTTCCAAAATAACATTTATCACTTAATCACCAAATCATTTTTCGATACTATGGATATCCATTTGATAAAACATGAGTTAAAAAAATAAACTTATTCTTTATCCATAAAATCATTTAACTAATAATTCAAACTTTGATTCTCGTGGTCTTACTTAATGTGACGGGTTATCACCCATCTTGCGGGTTGTCCCTTTTATAAAACTCAAAAATAACCCTAACATGTTTTAACCTCAATGGTTATCTTATACATCTCATTTTCATCCCAACTCATAATTAACTCAATATCCTAATTCATGAATTCTTATATATATTGACATTTTTTATTTCACATCCATATAATAAAATAAAACTATTCCCAAAAGAAAGAACATCGTACCTTGATCATGGTATCCACCGGGTTTCATCATCATCTTGTTCACGTAGATAGAAGGTCCATGCATTGAAAAAATGATTTAGAGATCCTTAAAAATCATTTTCTTCCTTTATCCAAATATACCTTTTACAACTTGGGTCATACGGGTGTTCACAGAAAAATAATTTTAGAAAATAATCATGTATGGCATATAATTTCAAAACATCCAGTAAAACTTGATTTTTATAAAACAGTCAAACCAAGTTTGAGTTGAAACTTTCAATCAATGTTCTTTTTAAAATACCACAATTATGTGTTGAAAGACTATATTTTAAAATCAAATATAAATAAGTTGATAAAGGGTCTTCTTCTTCAGAACCTTTTCCAAAATTATAACATGTTTCAAAATCTTGTGATGAGGAAAAATATTTGAAAATGATTTGACAATATTTACCTTTCTTGAAAATATGAGAATATTTAGAAAATAGGATTTGATTAAGTACAACCCATGATCCACAATGGTATCGAGGTATAGTAGAGGTGTTTGATATTTCAAACAACTGCTTACAAGTGAGTTGTATGCTAGAAAAAGTTTCACAATCATCTAAACAAGAATTTGCAATAATTATTGCAATCATGTCATTAGGAATAGATAGGAATTTTGTTTTATATCCTCATACTTCCATTTGTAATTGACTTTCCTTGATCTTAAAAAGTTATAATTCAAGTATTTAACTAAAAGAATAGACATAGAGACTTACCATGTGGTTATCCAAAACTCTTAATCCCTAAAGTTGTCTAAAACTTTCCTCTGATACCAAATTTAAGGCCCCAGCATTAAACATTACATAATATTGAGTTATTTCAAGAATTCACATTGAGGATCTTTTCAGGTTTAATGTTTTAGAGAATTAGGCCATAACTATTACATTACATCTCAAAAATTTTAAAGCAGACACTTCTACTCTATCTAATTTTTTACAATAATAGAACTACTTAAATAAAACAAGAATTATTTTCTTGATAAAAATATTATTGAATTATTCCTTTATCTTACCCTTCCTTATACCATGTGAAAAAATTTCAAAAACTTGTGATGATCATAAAAATCTCAATAAGGTATATAAAATAAGGAAATAAAACATTAGTTCATGAATATATACAAATCAATGAAATCATACTTTTACTCATAAAAAATAATCTCTTTAACATGCCTCATAAAATCATAATATTTAAGAATAACTTATAGAAATCATAAATCATAAATTTAACTTGTGGCATCTATAACATACTTACTTTGTAGCTTTCACATCTACATAGGTAGTAACCTTCTTGGTTACTTTTGGAATATCCATCACAGTATATTCCCTAAATATCTTAGGAGGAACCTTAATGTTTACCTCCATCATGTTACCCAATTTATTAGAGAGCTATCTCAGGCTCACTCTCCCTCAGTTTATCATGAAACCATCTATATACATAAAAAATTCCCAAGAACCATAACATAATCATAGCACATAAACAATCATAAAGGAAAGATAACATTTCCACATTGCAATCAAAATATATCATTTCAATATATTGATATAATAAATGCTTTATCAAAACCATT
Organism: Viscum album; assembly: GCA_963277665.1. Classification (NCBI taxonomy): domain Eukaryota; kingdom Viridiplantae; phylum Streptophyta; class Magnoliopsida; order Santalales; family Viscaceae; genus Viscum; species Viscum album. The sequence goes on along the minus strand of OY728130.1, from coordinate 1,018,869,791 downwards.
TTCAATACCAAAATACATAAAAAGGGTATATGATATTTATTTTCCTTTTAAAAACATTATAACTTGTTAAGGAATCCAAATATCAAATAATGCTCACAGCGAAGGAAAAGTTGTTGTCATTGTGTACATTAAAAAGAAAGATTCCTTTTGTAATTTAGTAAAATGATTAATAGAAAAAATATTCCATTTGAATGAAATTAAAAGTCAAAGGGGGTTATAAACTATATAAAATAAAGTCGTGTATAAATCAAAATATGCCTCAATGAAAGGAGATTGAGATGAAGTCCCTTACCTTGAGTCCGACTTGTCTCGTTCGTTCTTTATATTCCTGAATATTAAACTTAGGTTAATTTATAGTTGCTTCAGAAAATTTTTCAATTTTATTATTCATTTTATAATACTTATCATCATTTTATAAAAATTACATAATTATTTAAGTTCATATCAATCATTTTGTCGATATTCGGTACTTGAATAAAAAGTGAACTTGTTTTGATGTAAATTGTCCATGTAGTCGAAATTCCATCATCTCTATAATTATATTAATGATTTAAATATCACATATATCCAGTATATATTTATTTTATAATAGTCTATAACATTTGGAGATAAGAAATGAAATGCACCGTTCATGGAGATGGTAGGCCGTACGTACGCATGAACACTACTTTCATTTCTTTGTCATATTAAAGGAATGAAAATTAAATGATACATAGGTATGTTATAATTCTAGTATAATATATATGTTATATATGTTACATAAGTTCATTAATTCCATCCATTATACGTTCTATGTATGGCATAAATGAGTCATATCACCTTGTGGGGGCGGTAGTCCGCACTTCCTCAAATGAAATTATCGTATTCACAAATTATGGAAAGAATAAAGGTATGATGTAAATAAAAAATAAATAAGAATAGATAAAATATAATATAATATATATCATATATAAATATAGTTCAATAATAATGGCCACCATGAGAGGTGGTGAGAGAAAATTAAACAATCATCATTTCGTGAGGTAGTAGTTCGTCGTACCCAAAAATAATATGTTCATATCAATTAGATAGAGGTGTGTATAAGTGTAGTTCGAATAATTATCATAATAAAAAACTAGTATATTGAGGATATTGGTGTTTTTATGTAATCATAGAATAATAAGAACATAGGGAGTGAATAAGGAAAATAAAAGAAAGGAACTTGAGAGAAGACGCTACCTCTAAATCGGGTAACTTCTTTTGATTTGAGCCAAAAGGCTTTCTTGAATTGCCTTCTTACCAAAGTAAGGCTTATAGGAGGAAATGAGGGATGTTTGGAGATTATTTGAGAAGAATTTTGATGAGCCAAGGGGCTTTTTAGGTGTGTGTATGTGGGTAGAGGTGGTGACCTTTTATAAGAGGGAGGAGGGGCACTTTAGGAAAGTCTTGAAATATTAATTTATTATAAATTCTATTTCGATTAAAAATGAGTAAAAATTCAGTTAGTTAAAAGATAATATGCATATGAGTCTAAATAAAATCATCCAATAAGAATTATATAAGTTTTTGTATATTTTTCTAATCTTTATCCTTTTGATTTAACCCCTTTTTACTCTTACCGTTTTATTAAACATTTTACACTTTGAGAATCAAAATAGTTACCAAAACATGAAAAATGTCCAATAAAAGAGACATTAATGCAATTTTAGACTTTTCATAATCATTTGTATAAATTTTATATTTTTTTGAAATTTTATAATATTTAATGAAATATTTTATATTTTAAAATATTAATTATGTCAATTTTGACACTATTCATATCATGACTTTTTAAAAATCTATAAGAACTTGATTCCTTTGAAAAAAATTCATTAATTCAAATATAACATGTCATATTCATCAAAAAAATTCACGAAAGGCATAAAAAATTTCAAATAATATTTATTTTAATATTTATAATATCATTTATTCGAATCTTTCATTAATAAAGTAATCACTGCATCATCATTGTGTCATAAATAAGTTAATTTATTTAATGTATAAAAATTATAAATAAAATACCATGATGTAGTAAATATTTTTATCTTTCTAATGGATATTTACAGTCAAAGAGACCAGTTGTATAACCCTATATTAAAATTATTTTAGTAAAAAGATATATGTTTATATTTCTCTTTACTTTAAATTAATTATTATAACATGTCATTTTCACACCCAAGTGGATCCCAAATGCCAAAAGTTTGGCCTAAGGATGCTCATGGTCAGATATATATCATGAAATAGGACTAGAACACATTTTAGGGTACTTTAAAATTATTATAATATTATTTTTTTATCCTTATTTACCTAATTTACCCTTTAACCATGGTAAATAAAAATAATTACTAAAGTTACTATTCATAATGTCAAAAAATAAAAGGCACCGATTTAAAAAATTTGGACCTTATGATTCCAAATATGGAATCCATTTTTACAAATTCAAAACACAGAATTTACAGAAATTAATTTAAAATTAATTCCCGTTGTCAAAACCAGAAAGCGTGTTTTTAAGAAGTAAAAACTACCAAAAGATTATCATGTGTTTATGTTCAATTTCAATGTGAAATTACTTATAATGACCAAAATTGAATTAAATAATAAAAATATATTCCATTTATACTTTAAAACCATTAAATAATATGATTTAACCATATAAATTATCTCGATTGAAAAAGTTGTTTTCAATTAAAATTTGGCATATTTTTACTATTCATCAAAACATGATAGTTATTAGAAAAATATCAAAAATTCATCCAAAGTAAATTTTGATGTCTCACTTCTAAATAATAAGTTTATTTTGTCAAATAAAACACATAGAAGTGTCAAAAACTAAATTTAAAAAGGGTTCGCCATCAAAAGACGGTAAAACTGCATTTTTAGAAAAATACTTCTTTTTATCCAAAAATTGAATTTGTTCTTATATCATATATTTAAAACATATAATATGAATTTAAAACATTATATTGAATATATAACATATATTTTTCATTAAATAAAAATCCATAAAGAGTGATATGATTTTATAATCACAATTATTCTCTTTTTAAATAGGTTTTCATAAAAACACATTCTTTATATTTAATTGGTTTTTATTTCCATTTATAATAAATTTGGTTAACAATGAATCATTATTTAAACACGTGTAAATAATATTTTCATAATTCAGTTGATACCAGACATTCCCACCATTCCAATAGATAGGTTATAAATGTAACATTTAAATAATAATATTTAGTTGTTTGTTTAAGTTAGATGTAGTGTATCATATATGCTATTTAACCTAGTGTTTCTTTATTAAAACTCAGGATGTTACAATATGTGTTAAAGATGGTTTTTGATTCATTACAAAGAGAGTATCAGAATGTGAATGAGGGTTCGATCTCAAAAGAATACTTTGAATATTTTAATATAGAAATATTAATACAGAAGGAGTTACTCAGAAAAGAAGTTGTTACTAAGATGGATCTAGATAAGATGAAACTACTATTGGTTGAACAATGTTCATCTTTTTGATATATCAAAGAATAACAGATTTTCAAAACAGAATATAAGAACTATCAAGAGTGTTAGCTGATCTAAGTGAAAAAGTTCAAAGTTTGGAAAGTTCAGATGAATCGCTTATTCCTTCCTAACACCCCTTTTCTTTGTTTTCTATAAATTATTTGAAGTCAATGTTATATATAATGTTTTTAATATTCTTCTAAAAACATTCCATAAGTTTTTTCATAATTTATTTTTAAAATTTTATACTTTTTACTCTATGTAAGCATGAACTTAATATTTGATTATCTCATTACATATTACAATAAGAAATAAATAATTTCGTTTAAAATATTACTCATGCAAAACTTAGTTAAAAGTATTTTATTCCTCAGAAATATTTTAATTCGTTGAATATCCTATATTCTTGAATTAAGGGGAGTTATTAAAAAATGGTCATTTTTATTCATTAGGGGAGTTTTTTTTAAAGGTTGGGGTTGAAGCCTCAATTTATTATTTAAAGAAAAGACCTCTTTATACTGGGTAGAGGGAGACCCATTACATAGCCTAAAGGCCCAAGGCCAAGTGGCCTGAATACAAGGCTTAAAAGCCCATTTTATGGCCCAAATGACCCCTTGGTGAACTGTACTGCTACAGTATCCGCGCAGCTACAGTTCCCACTACAGTACAGCCACTGCTACAGTACCTGCTACAGTCCCTCCGCCGCTACAGTGCCGCTGCTGCTACTATTCTGCCGTTTCTACAGTACTACTACAGTGCCCTGTTACATCACTACTACAGTACCTAGAAATTCTCCCCTGCCCGGATTTGATCCTGGGTCTTTTGGATGCCAAGCAGGAGCCTGTACCACTAGGGTACAAGCTCGTTGGCATTAGGGGAGTTTATTTTACTACATTTTACTCTTATCTTTTTTGATGTTACAAAAAGGGGGATAATTTTTATGTATAATAAATTTTCATATCATTATGTGAAGATTTTTTATCATTAGTTTTATTTTATAGTCATGGGCGAGATTTTTTGTATGGGAGATTTTATGAGAAATTTTATAGAGATAAAAGGAGATAAATTTATGTGCTTATGAGAAATGTTGTTAAAATAAGAAATGTGTTTTTAATTTATTTATGGTTATGAAAATTTCTTCTTCTAAAAATTGTTTTAAATTTTATGTATTTATTAATGGGTTTTGTGATCATAAAAAAGGGGGAGATTTTTGAGCATGTGTTGATTCATAAATTTCATAAATTTCTTTTTAGTTTTGATGCTCACAAATGCCAAAATTTATGTTACTAATGAAGTTGATTTTAAGTGAATTTTAGGAAAATAATATTCATTAGAATATTTATTCTAGAAATATATTGAATTCACTGATCTTCATGGAAATATATTTTAAAGTATTCTGGATGTGTTTTTGAAAGTATTCTAGAAACACTATTCATACCCTACATTTTTAATCATAACATAAGGATTAGAAATCCTATATTTGGAAGAAAGCATATGGATCATATACCCTACATTTAGATGAAACCCTATGTTTGAGGAACAGAAAGCATGGTTCATCAAACCTACGCTTGTGAAAAAATATATATCATCAATCCTATGTTTGTAAACAACCTTATGTTGTCAACCCTACATTTGGAGTTTTGTCGTCACATGAAGGAACCCTATATTTGACTATTCAACAAATGGGTTTTAAATCTATGATATTATCTAAGATTTATGCAACAATCATGATGGATGTAAAGATATATTAAAAGGCTCGTTATGATCAATTCAAAGGATCATATTCAATAGGGGTAAATTGTTCCTATTCTTATAAGAAGTTATGAATCTCTTAAATGATTTTGAATTCAAATATTCATGATATATTATGCGATATTTCTGGAGATGGTTTGACATGGAGCTGTTCAACTTATAATATAAATATCAAGATGTTATGCATAGAAATAAAAAGAGAAGATATACAACATATATATACATTAGGAAAATCTATGTTTGAAAACAACAAGTGCATCATTTCTTTCAGAGATACGCTTTAGAGACATACATGTTTTGATCTATCTAATTGACTCACTACTGTTGCTTTAACTAATACTACATCTCATTATTACTGTAACATCCCGTTGCTGTTTCAGGTATTCCTAATCTTTATTAGGTTAATTTATTATTATATAAAATGAAAAAAATAATTTATCAGTAAAAAGTTTCATTTTTGTTAAACACGTCGCGGAATGGTAAAAACACCCAATTAACACCCCATAACATTCAATTGAATATTTTCGGTGTTAAACATTGGGTAAATATAAGTTTCCAAGGTCTGAAAAGTCTCACGGAGGATGAAATAAAAATATTAATTATATTATTTTTAAGCACGGGCAATTTATTCAATATAATTGAATAACTCCAAACGGTTCGTCGTATGAGAAATCTGAGCATAATGTTATGTATTAAATATAGTGTTTACCCTAGGAGGGGTATAACATTCAAAGGCACTGGACTTTTTGATGTATCGCTCGTGAGATAATTTTTTTAAATAATATTAAATATATTATTTATTAAAATTTAAATATCTCCCAAATGGTGTGTCATATAGACAATCTGAGACCACTGATGGGTCCGGAATGAGGGGTTTACCCTATACAAGGTATAAATTTTGTTCTCATTGGGTGTTTGGATGCCTCACTCCCAAGAATACCACTTTTTATATTAATTAATTAATTATTCCAGGTTTTAATTAAAAAATCATTAATATCTCTCAAACCACTCATCGTTTGAGAAATCTGAGACCATTGTTGGGTCCGAATCGGGGTGTTTACCTGAGAAGGGGTATCACTTTCATTCGCAACGAATCTTTGGTATATTTTCTCATTAAATTAAGCTATTTAATATTAATATTAATTAATTAATTATTTTTAACCACAATTTCACTTCATCTTCTCCACGCACGTTAGAAACACCATTTTTAACGGATGGCTTCACTCGAGAGCTTTCGAATCATCACCATTTTTATCCGTTTCAGTTGCAATGTCTTAATGAGAGTAAATTAATGACTCCATAATAAATTTTGAGTTGAACTATGGATTAAATCTGATGTTTGAAATTGGGGTTTTAAATGATCCGATTTTAGGGTTCTTAAATCGCGAAAATCCTCCCGTTGGTTGATCTTGAGAAGTCCGACTGATTGTAGATCTCCTTTGCACTTGATCCGTGAATCCCTGATGCTAATCATGTTCTCCTCCATCACCTTCAAGCATGGGTGGGCAGTCTTCTTCTTGTGCATGGTGTGCCTGGAAAAAAATGGGTATGCCTATTTTATTTTATCTATTTACTTTATTCTTCAATTTCTTTTCATCTATAATAATTAATGAAAAATGGTGGATGTTAATATAAATGGAAAAACCTAAATTAAAATTCTTAAAATTATCAAAGGATATTTTGGTGGAGTTTATCAAAATATAATCTTGAAGTTTTATCAAATGAAAATTAAGCCAAATTATCAATGTATAATTGCATGAAATTGTCAAAAATATTTTTACACAACTTATTGAATTGATAATTGTTCAAAAATATCAAATGATATTTTTTTTGGCTTATCTAAAGATAATAGATTATCAAAAGATATATATATATATATATATATATATATATGTGTGTGTGTACACACACACACACACATATCGATAAATGCACATGGGGTAATATATTAGAATTATCTGATGTTATTTTTTTTTAATTATATATATATACATATAGTTTGATATATATATATATATATATATATATATATATTATAATTACTTTGGAAGTTAAGTATAATTTTATTAAATATAAAATTATCACCATGTAATTGCATGAACTATTGAGGGTAAAGTTCAAATACATGTGTTGACATAAAATGATAATCCAAATATTATCCAAGAGAGATAAAATATTATCTCATGTAATATTTTAATCAATAATTTTAAATTATCCATGAGAGATAAAATATTATCACATGTAATATTTTAATCGATAATTTGAAATTATCCTTGAGGGATAAAATATTATCGCATGTAATATTTTAATCTATAATTTTAAAATTTATCAGGGAGAGAAAATGTTATCACATGTAATATTTTTAATCGATAGTTTGAAAATTATTCAGGAGAGAGAAACTATCATCACATATGATATTTTATTTCCTTTTGAAATAAAATATATGGTTTTGGTTCTAGGAACCTGTGATGAACGTCGAGCATTGGTGTGTCGACGCTTATGATAATAAGGCCTCAAAGTGGTGTGTTGAACCACATAGGGTGGTTTATCTTTGCCGCTAACATCGATGACCTTGAGGTAGGTGGTTCTATCCCGACTTGCAAAATTTATTATCCTTTTATTGCTTGATTTATTTCAATTATTTATTTAAATTCAATTGCTCAAATCTGCTTTCAATTAAATTGATAAAAACTCGATTCTAGTGAATCGAGATATTTGAAATGGTTTTGGCATGAAAATTTAGAAGACTCCCAATTCTATTGAATTGGGTGTGTTTATGGAAATTGGGTGATTTAAATTTTTTAATTTAAATTTTGTATTTGATGGAAATGATTTCAATTTTCTTTGTTGAATTTCATTGTGGAAATAAATTGTGTAATGATGAAAATGGTTTTGATTGGATTTCAAACTGGTGAAAATAGCTTAAAATGATTTTATAGAAACCCATTGGTTTTATCTTGTGAAAAAGACATGTTTTTGAATAAAACTTGTTTTGTTTTTAAATGGAAAGAAATTGGAACATTTGAAATGGAAGAATGGGATTGATCGTATTTTTAAGCATTCTTAAAATAGTTCACCCATCATGTAAGAGCGCATGCAAGCCTTAGGTAGTTAGTGAGTTATTTCTATACACTCTATGCTATGATAACGTTCTAAAACATACTTGCAGCAGGTCACATCCCTGATGGGTTGGTGACGAGTCTCCTTTGGACAGTGTCATAGGGATGTGTGTATACAAATTTTTCTAAGTTCACATAGAGAGTGTGGAATCATATAGCTGGTTAATACTATCTTACCTTTTGGCAGATGACCATGTTGCTCGCTTGTTTATTTATATTTGAGATATAAATGTATGCCAATGCTTTTGAATTGCTTTACATGCCTACTGAATTTATATAAACTGTTTTATATAAATGTTTTATTTAATCCATTATTTTAGAAATATTCCATTATTTGTAAAATCATTGCTTAAAATATTTATTTCCATCATTTGAAAATGTATATCATGTTTTGTTTAAATATGATTTTGAATTTCCAAAACTGTTCACTTTAAAATTGAAAGCTTTTATTTGGATAATCTAAATTTGGCATATATTATGGAATCTTTGGTGGTATCCTACTAGGCTTAGGCTCACACCCTACTTTTTCCCTTGGGTGTTTGTAGACTTTCTTCTTCTAGGTTTGAGAAAAGGGAAGGGATCTCTTGGAGGTGGATCCAGCTATTGATCTTTGGTCTTGGTGAGTTGTGTCCTTAGAGACCTTGGGGCTGTTTTCACATTTTTAGTACTTGGGTTGTAGTACTTTGGGATTTTTATGCCTCTTTGTATTCTGGTACATTACTCCCAGTGGAGTTTCTTTTTGTTATGCGTACTGTCTTGTTTCTTTTCTTCTACATTGTTGGTGGAAAAATCGTTCCCACTTGCATGTTGTGTGATGCCAGGTGCTAGTCGCCGACCCGTGGGGATTGGGAATACCCTTCGGGCTATGTCAGGGCTGGCTCAGTTATCAGGTTACCAGGGTAATTGGGCTGGTTCGTGACAATTACATCTTCTTCTACAAGTTTGACAAAGCATTTTTTAGAGATACACTTTAGAGATATACATGTTTAAACACCTATCTAGTGTTTTTTTCTATTTGGAGAAAGCCTATGAAAATTTTAAGATCTATTTTATGTTGTGTGTTACTGAAGATCAATTAAATCTATTAGTTACTACTACAACTATGAATTTTAACCTATATTCTCAATCAAATCAATCTATATTGATTTATTAGAGTTTCAACTACTCGAACTCAGTCATGGTAAAGTTTCAGCTTCTTGTACTAATCTATGGATTTTCAGTTCCTTGTAAAATAACCAAAAGGCCCTATAAAATCCTTGTAAATATGTCAACTACTTATAGTCAGTTGTTAAGGTCTTGTGATAAGAGGACCTATTTGGTGAAATCTCCAAACTCACTGAGAGAGTGTTGGTGGAGTGGACTAATGGATCTTTGTTCCATGAACCACTATACATCACTTTGTTCTTTTCCTTTATTCATTTTAACTACTCATTAATATTTAAGATAGAATGAAAGGTTCGCTGTAGAATAAGAGTGGTGTTCATAATCTATCAAAGTTTTTGAAAAACAGAATTTACCCCCTCTTATTTCTTTTTCAGCGTCATCACCATCCTGACCTAACAGAACCTTCCTACCAAGAATAAGATATTGATAAATATTTATCATTTCCAAACTAAATTTGAAACTATTTCATCATCATCTCCATCCCGACCTAACAAAATATTCCTATCAAGAATAAGAGAACTGAGAAATATTTATCATTTGTAAACTAAATTTAAAACTATTTCATTGAAAGAATAAAATTAAAAAGCATTGACATTGAATATGACATTAAAGTCATAGAATGAAACCATGAACAAACCTTTAAAGATCTATATGCACCTAATTTTATAAATCAAAACAACTAGATTATCTACCATGCTTTACATGCTGAATTTTAATTGAAAATTGGACTAGTCCAATTATTGCCTAAATTCCATGGCCTTGTATGAGAGGATCCAAACAAATACATTAATTATTTCACCATGGCATGTGTTACATTGAAGTTAAGATTTGTAGTAGAGGAAAAAGTCAAATGGAAATCATTCTAATTCTCTTGTGATGGTGTTGCTAAGGAGTGGATATATAACATATAACTAGATGAAGTCACTAGCTAGGTTAAACATCATAGGAAATTACTTCATTGATTATTTAAAACAAAAAGAGTAATTAATTGAGGAAAGATATCTATTTAATCAAGAAAGTATTAGGATAGATACTCTATGAGTATAGAGATGGATTTAGGAAACCTTGTGCAATTTTTCCACACTAAGTCATTGAGGAACATATCTTCTTAGTGTTATTCAAACAAGGACTACTCAATAGTGAGATAAATATACCAGATGAACTCTGAATGGAAACTCACTAGTTAACCCAAAGGAATCATATAAAAGATAGTTTAGAATCCCAAAAAATTCAGTATAATAGGTACCAACCCCAAAGGATCCCATAAGGTAAAGTCTATTAAACCACTTTTGATTGAATATAAGAATGAATAACTATCCGATTTTGAAATAAAAATGACTCCTAATCAGTCTAATGAACAACCAACACCCCTTAAGTTTTATGGCCTTTGTTCTTCTCTAAGTGATTTCACAGTCCAATATGATCAACTATAGGATATTGATAGTTGTGTCTTCTATCAATAAAGACCATTTCAATAGCCTATAAATAACAAAGGGTAGAGAGATAACTCATATGTCCTATATTTATTTTTAAATTCATAGATTTTATTTCAATAACCATTTCACTAACCTCCACTATTTTAGTAAAATTTCATTCTAGGATACCAATATACTTTCCAAAATTCATTATTTTAATAGTGGAAATTTCATGACCATCCTTCCTCTAGTTCTCAAACACAAATCTATAACCCACCAAATCTAAACATAGTGGAGATAAAAAATAAAATTAATTAATTAAGAAAATAGTTATGGAATCTAGTGTAAATGCTGACTAAATTCCTAAGAAATTCCTAGATAAAAAATTACAAAATACCAAGGGTAATGTGATTTTGGTAATAACTAGAATTGATCAGTAAATTAAACATTCTCTAAAACCACAATCAGGAAAAACAAAACCAATAAAAGGAGAGAGGAAATAATTTTTAATAGAACAAGGAAAAATTTGAAATTAGATATAATAAATAATTAAAATAAGGGAACATCATTATATTGTCCTTTCACACATGAATGATTCAAATTAAGAAAATTAATGAAGTGAAATTCAAAATGAAATTTTAGACACATTCAAGAAAGTTGAATTCAACATACATCTTATTGAGTCACTTAAAAAGACTCCCTAATATTTAATGTTACTAAAGGAATTATTCACTAAGAAAAAGAGTCTTTTAGGAATGAGAGAGTATTCTTAGGAAGAAATGTGTCATCTCTAATAAAACCTCTATTTCCTATAAAAATTTAAGAACTAGGTATATTTTCTATTCCTTGCACTATCAGTTTTATTTTATTCTCAGATCCTTTATGCAATTTAGGATCTTTAATTAATGTAATTCCTCATTATGAATTCTTATATTTACATAATTGAGAGCTCAAACTAACCTGAATGGTAGTTCAGTTGGTAAACTATGCTACTTCATTCCTAGATATAGTTCATGAACATGTGTTGGGGAGGGTTCATAAGATGACCTTTCTAGATAATTTATATGTCCTCAATATGTATGAAGATAAAATACCTATTAAATATCAAATTTTATAGGTAAAATATTTTTGATGACAAACATGATAATCATCAGTTTTAATAAAGTAATATTAGAAATGTAATTTGAAGAAAACATAGTACATTTCAATATTTTATATTCAATAAAGTTTCCATAAGAAAAGTCACTCTTCACACACTAAGGAATCTAATTCACAAATATAAAATAATTGGTTAAAAGATATTCTGAATATAGGTAACAAATTGAGATGTAATAATTCTATGGGATGTTACCATAGGTAAACTAAAATTGCTATATAAGAACATGGTAATGATATAGATCATGATTTCTTGATGGTTTTGATTGTTTGTTTTCAATTGATGGTGAAACTGATAATAAGGTATGTGAACCTAAGTTGTAACCATCCTAAATTCAACCATCCAATATTGAATTGAAACAAATACAACAAAATTTAAAGTATGTATTTATAATGGGTGAAGAAAAATACCCAGGATAATCAATAGCGTATTAAAACCTAATTAGAAAATGAAACTCATAAGACTTTTGAGTGATATTGTTAAGGACATATGATGGAGTCTAGGTGACATGGACAACCTTATCCTTGGATCAATGCACAAGATCCTATAATAAGATAGTTCCAAACCTTTTAGATAATCCAAAATGAGACTAAAACCAACCATGATGGAGGTATATAAAAAAATTGAGAAATTTCTAGAATAATGAAACATATATCTCATTTTAAACATATAGTGGGTAACCCCATTCACATTATACCCAAAAAATCAGCTCTAAAAATTATTTAGAGTGAAAAAAATGAACCGATTCTGGTGATAGTGTCGAATAGTTTTAGTCTATATTGAATATATCTTATTGAATCAAGTGATTAGGAAATACCCCTTTATAGTATCATTCATTAACCAAATTATTAGAAGACTATTAAGAAAGACCCATTACTATTTTATTGATGGATTCTTAATGCATATATAAGTGATCATTTCTCCTAATGATCAAGAGAAAACAATATTTACCTATCCTTATTAAAAATTATCCTATAAAATGATTCCATTCAGATTATGGAATACCCCTATGACTTTTTAAAGATTCATGGTAAGTGTATTCTCTGGTTTGATTGAAAAATTTATGGAAATTGTTTTAGATATTTTCAGTGTTTGGAAATTCATTTGATCATTTTTGTTCAAATATGGATATGGTTTTAAAAAATTTCATAGAAAACTAACATCTAAATTTTTAAAATTTCCATTTCATAGAAAGAAAAGGAGTTGTATCGAGGAAAGTGATTTCATAGAATTTAATTGAATGTGACTAAATAAAGATTGAAGTCATCACTACATTACCCTACCCTACTTATTATAAATGTGTTATATCATTATTGGGACATGTAAGTTTTTATAGATGAATCATTAATAAATTTAATAAGATTTTATTACCAATTTCAATTTTCAAAAATATATTGAGTTCATATTTGATGATTCTTGAAGGAATGAATATTATGATATAAAGAGAAAATTGAATTCACCATCTAGTAATTAGACCACCAAATTGGACCACAATTTTGAATTGTTCTATGATATCTCTAATGGAGCTATAGGGGTTATTCATTACCATTGAATTTATGGAAGAAATAATATTATATATTATTCATTTAAAACACTATATTTTACCTATAATAATTATATAAACACTTAATGGAATTTCTTGAAATTGTATCTCCTTTGAAAAAATTTAGACCATATTTTCCTAGAAAAAATACAACAGTCTGATCTACTCATGTGAAACTTAGGAACTTGATGAAGAAGGTGAATAAAATATGAGATTTATGTGATAAAAGTGATTTTTAAAAGAGTTTTATATAGATATAAAATAAAAAATGTAGTAATTCCAAACCAAGATCCACTTCATGACTCAATAATTGGTGTGAAACACTATCTGGATGATGGAGAGGTTCCATGGTGTCATAACATGGTAAAATTTCTTATAAATTTTCAGGTCCCTTTACACATTAACCAATTACATATCTCAAGACTTTACACTGAATCTAAATTGAATGTATGGGATGATCCATGTCTTAAGAGAATCGATAGTGAAAAAGTTATTGGTAGATGTTTATTCGTGTCTAATGTACATTATGTGCTCAACTGTTAGGTCTCTATCCTAATAATGGTTTCACATAATAAAAAGGTAAAATAAACACTATATAATTGTATAGGAACTAGCTATGTAGGGTTGCAGTAGGAGAGTAGAAGGAGATAGAGGTAGAAAAAGAATCTCCGCAGAAGACCACTTCTTAGAGTACAAAGGGCGATATGTCCAAGGACCATGCCTCCTAGATTCCAAGTTGAATTGAATCCAAATAACATCATATCCCCCACCTACTAACAAAAAACATATTTAATATCCCCTACCATCTAAAAAATTTCCCTAATTAAATAATAAACTAACGACTATACTACCCTTGAATAGTTATTCACTCCTTCCTTCTACACATACACAACCCTCATACAGACTACCCACAACCCCAAAAACTATACATTAACTCCCTCTTGAAAATAAATCATTCTACCAATGTGGAAATAAAAAAAGATCGATATATTCCACTAGAAGGTAAGACCCCTGCACATTGAATATGGTAGCACACTTATTCCTGTGCACTCTAGTTGTGCATTTTTCATGTTACCACCACCATTTTTTTTGAAAATACATTCCTTCTTTCATATCTTCAAGTACTGATGTATAAATAAATTCTTCCCACCTATGCCAAATTCATGAAGTAAATCCTCTCGAATAAGAGGAAGATAGAGGATTTGGGCGTTATTGCACTAACAAAGGAGTGCTCCATGGTGGTTCAACATTTCATTCCTCCCAAACTCCAAGATCCAGGTAGTTTCACCATTCCTTGTACTATTGGATCCTGTGAGTTTGGGAAGGCCCTCTGCGACTTAGGGGCCAGCGTGAACCTCATGCCCCTCAGAGTTTTCAATAAGTTGGGACTCAACGAGCTCAAGCCTACCCGCGTAGCCCTTCAACTTGCTGATCGATCCATCAAACACCCGAAGGGACTACTGGAGGACGTACTGGTCAAGGTGGGTAGGCTGATCCTTCCTGCTGATTTCATTATCCTCGACATGGGGGATGACTAGGAAGCACCTCTTATACTTGGAAGACCTTTCTTGGAAACTGGGAAGGTACTGGTCGATGTGCACCAAGAGGAGCTTATTTTTCGGGTAGGCAATGGAAGAGTTTCCTACAACGTCCTCAAGGTCGTCAAACATGCTTCCTTGTCAGAGCATGAGGACTGTTATGCAGTGTCCACCATGGTTAATCATTTTAGCAAAGAATGGGATGATCTGGTATGTTCTTTTACTTCAAATAATTTAACTATTCCAAATATTCTATTAGAAGAAGCGCCAGAAGACTTGCAATTCATAGAAGTCCAGGGCAACCACTATTGGCAGCGTGCAGTTGTTCCTGATAGTTTGGAATGAGACAAGGTGTAGCCACTTGTGCCTTCGATTTTAAAGGTTCCTGAACTCGAACTGAAGCCTCTTCCATCTTCTCTCAAGTATGGGTATTTAGGGCCCAATCAAACTTTTCCTGTTATACTTAATGCAGAACTATCACAGGAGTAGGAAGATGCACTTCTGCAGTTTCTCAGACAGCGGAAGCATGCTATTGGGTGGACAGTCGTTGATCTGAAGGGAATCAGCCCTACCATTTGCACTCACAAGGTGCTACTTGAAGAAGGTGCCAAGCAATCTCGGCAATCACAATGGTGCTTGAATCCTCCCATGAAGGAAGTTTTCAAAAAGGAGGTGATCAAATTATTAGATGCAGGCATCATCTATCCCATCTTGGATAGTCCGTGGGTGAGTCCTCTCCAAGTGGTACCCAAAAAGGGGGGTATCACTATGATTTCAAATGAAAAGAACGAGCTCATCTCTACACGCACTATCACGGGCTAGTGAGTCTGTGTGGATTACCAAAATCTAAACGATGCCATAAGAAATGATCATTTCCCCTTGCCATTCATGGATCAAATGCTAGAGAGACTAGCAGGGAACAACTTCTATTGTTTCCTCGACGGTTTTTCCAGTTACAACCAAATCTCCATTGCTCCAGAGGATCGGGAAAAGAGCACATTCACTTTCCCCTACGACACATTTGCTTATCAAAGGATGTCTTTCGGCATGTGCAATGCCCCTGCCACCTTCCAGCGTTGTATGTTGGCCATCTTCCACGACATGGTGGAACAAATTCTGGAGGTATTCATGGATGAATTTTTTGTTTACAGAAAAGCATTCACCATTTGTTTACAACACCTAGAACTAGTTTTGGAACGATGTGAGCACACTAACCTAGTCTTGAACTGGGAAAAGTCTCATTTCATGGTGCAAAGTGGCATAGTCATTGGCCACAGAATTTCAACGAAGGGGATAGAGGTGGACCCGGTGAAGATCTAAGTCATTTCACGACTACCTATACCGACTTCCGTTCGCGCCATCCGCAGTTTCCTAGGGCATGCAGGATTTTACAGGCGATTTGTCCGCGACTTCTCCAAAATAGCCCAGCCCCTCACCAATCTTCTAACAAAGGATTCCATATTTGAGTTCGATGAGACATGTGTCAGATCTTTTGAGCATCTAAAGCAGCTCCTGGTGGAAGCTCCAGTTATGATTTCTCCCAACTGGGAGGAACAATTTGAGGTGATGTACGATGCAAGAGACTACGTAGTGGGAGAAGTCTTGGGCCAGCGACTTGACCGGATTTTCCGACCTATCTATTATGCCAGCATAATGCTCAATAAGGCACAGATCAACTACACCACCACAGAAAAGGAGATTCTTGTAGTGGTTTTTTCATTTGATAGGTTTCGTTCTTACTTAGTGTTGTCTAAAGTTATTGTTTATACTGACCATGCAACACTAAAGTACCTACTCAACAAGAAAGACGCGAAGCCCCGATTGATATGTTGGGTACTCCTCCTACAAGAATTCGATCTTGAGATCCGATACAAGAAAGGGAGTGAGAACTTCATTGCTGACCATCTCTCCCGCCTCGAGCTGCCTCATTTGGAGAAGGAAGAAGATCGGGAGATCATGGAGGATTTTCCTGATGAGCACCTCTTTTTGATCAACGAAACACCTCGACCATGGTATGTTGATATCGCTAATTTTCTGGTTACAGGTGTCATTCACCCTGACCTCTCCTTCCAGTAAAGGAAAATATTTTTCTCTGATGTGAAAAGGTACTTCTGGGAGGATCCTCTGCTATTCTGATCCTGTGCAAATGGAGTGATCCGCTGTTGCATCCCGGAGAATGAATTTCACGGTGTCCTGGAGTTCTGTCATGCCTCACCAGTAGGAGGACATCATGGGTCGGACTGTTCCATAGCTAAGATCATGCAGTCTGGATTTTCCTGGCCCACCATGCATAGAGATGCCTGGGCCTTTGTTTCCTATTGCGATCGGTGCTAGAGGACAGGTAATGTGGGACGTAGAGCCGAGATGCCTCAGCACCCCATCCTGGAGGTCGAGATTTTCGACGTCTGGGGAATTGATTTCATGGGTCCCTTTCTCCCATCTTTTGGAAACACTTACATCCTGGTCTGCATCGACTACATCTCCAAATGGGTGGAATCCACTACTAAAACTCATGACACAGCCATGGTAGTCATAAATTTCTTAAAGAAAAATATTTTTAGTAGGTTTGGAGTCCCACGAGTACTGATCAACGATAGAGGGGCCCACTTCGACAACACACTGATGAGAGGGATATTGTCGAAGTATGGAGTAAACCATCAGATGGGGACACCATATCATCCCTAGTCCAGTGGACAGGTAGAGATCTCCAATCATGAGCTCAAGCAGATCCTGGAGAAAACAGTGAACACTTAGCGGAAGGACTGGTCCAAGAAGTTAGATGATTCCTTGTGGGCATATCGGACTGCTTTCAAAACACCACTGGGAATGTCCCCGTTCCGCCTCGTCTATGGAAAACCCTATCATTTACCAGTAGAATTGGAACACAAAGCCTACTGGGCCGTCAAAGCCCTCAATTTTGATCTAAAGGCAGCTGAAGAGAAATGGAAGTTCCAACTGTCGGAACTAGATGAGATTCGATTAGAGGCATACAAGAACGCCAAGTTGTACAAGGAGAATACAAGAGCCATTCACGACCGGATGATATCACGAAAATCTTTCCAACCCGGTGATTAGGTACTTCTCTTTAATTCTCGTCTTCACTTATTCCCAGGGAAGTTAAAGTCATGATGGTCGGGACCATTCCACGTTATCCGCGTATTCCATCATGGAGCGGTAGAAATTTCTGGAGAAGATGGTCAACCATTCAAGGTAAACGGGCAGCGGTTGAAAGATTACCATCCTACATACAACATGGTGGGAACGTTGTCCACCATACAGCTCAGGTAAGTAAGGTAAGAAGGTCGAGCCAACGACCTAAAACAAAGGCGCTTCCTAGGAGGCAACCCAGAGGTTACACGTCGTGTCCCACTTATATACACGGCGTGTACTTATATTTTTACTTTATAATCTTAATAGTATAAATCTCTAGAATAACAAATAAATAACCAGGGATGATACCGGTGTCGATGGCAAAGTCACTAGAGTTTATTCGAGCCGTCCACAGTTCGAATCCTCCTAACCTACCTTCAGCACGAGGTTCCTCCTTTTATTCACACGACGTGTGTGGTATTTTCCATCTATATATATATATATATAAATGTGTTTAATAAAACCCATGGTGGGGATGGATCGGTTGGCTAGAATCGTAATCCGGTTTCAAAAGACCCGGGTTCGAATCCAGACAACCGTCCCATTTCCATCATTTTTTCTTTTAATAAAACCACACGACGTGTACTCCGATATACACCGTGTGCGCCATGATTTTTTAAATATAAATTAAAACATTTTTAAAAATAAGAACTTACATGCGGGTGAAGTTGGCGGATTGGCAAAGTCTCGGCACCAGGTTCAAAAGACCCGGTTTCAAATCGCGCTAATCTCTCCGCTTCACCCCTATCCTTTCCTAAATAAAAACCACACGCCGTGCTTTTATTTCTTTCCGTGTGTATAGGCTGTATAGAATAACTATATATATAAAATAAATATGAATAGCAGAACAACCTTTGCTCCAGTGGTTGAGGGCGTCCGTTCGGAAAGGCCGATCGCCGGTTCGAATCCCACCCCAAGCACCGGACCAAAGGTTGTACTACTCTTTTTCTCATTTTAAAATACATGGCATGTATTTCCCGATATACGTCGTGTATAGGTTTATGTATAATAGAATTTGTAGATATATCTATTTTATTTTAATTATTAATAATAATAATTATATAGTTTACTATAATAATTATATTTATTTATATAATTCTTAATCAAAAAAAAATTGGGATACACGGCGTGTACCAAGCATACACGTTGTGTACCTCGGCTATATAAGTTGCGGTCCACCCGGCTTGAGGTCGTGTCGCACGACCGCCCCTTTTCTCTCCTTTCTTCCCGTTTCTTCTCCCGAACGCCACCCAAACCCCCTTTGCCAGATCCATCGATTTGGGGCATTTCAAGTTCTGATTCTTCTCACATTGTGATCCTCAGTCCAGGTACGCCGTCCTGTACCCTCTATTTCAAGTTTTTAGAATCGTTTAGGGTGTTTATCGGATCGGCCGACCGTTCGGCTTCCACCTGTACATGGCCACGAAATGAAGAACACACGCTGTGTAATTCTGTACACAACCACACACAAAATATTTTGAAATTTTCATATACACGGTGTGTATGTTTGGTACACGCCATGTCCTTTATATCTGTAGTCGGCCCGTGTCTCCCCTCTACACGGCCTCTCACCCCATGTTCCTCTACACGGAGTGTGTGTTTGGTACACGCCGTGTCTATTAGATGTTTAGTCGGCCCGTGTCTCACCCTCTACACGGCCATGTTCTTCATGTGCAGTACACGTCATGTCTTATACCTGCACGGCGTGTATTGTTTTCTTTGAAATGATAACAACATGGTCGTGTCATTTATATTACACAACCACCTGCACTTTGAGTGACCACGGTGTGTATGTTCGGTACACGTTGTGTACTGTTACATGGTCTATTTCCACCCTCAGCGTGTCTATCCAGAGAACACGGGATACTCTATATTCTGACTACACGCTGTGTACTCTGGAGTACACGCCGTGTACTTATATTTTCCAGTTTTCTCACATTTTCTTTGTTTTATTTTCTTCCTTTTTCTTTTTCTTTTGTTTTTTTTCTTTTTCTTTCTATTTCAGGATATGGCAGATCATGATCCTTCTCGAGGGAAGCGGCCAACCTCTGCCACCGAGGGCGAGAGGCCCAACTATCGTCGGATCTGACTCCGACCACCTACGCAGCCGGACCCCGACGCTCCGGTCTTTGAGCTCCCTCCATTGGCCATTCTACCGCTACTCACTCCCTCAGATGAGGCTGGGCCTACTTTTGTTACACCAGCTGCCACTTTCCCTGTACTATCATCCTTAGCAGCTGGTCCCTCTTCGAGCACACCTTCCACTGAGTCACCTTCTTCTTCGGCAGATCCACCTCCAGAGCCAGACGTTGTTGCTGCACCGACACCTGGGTCAGGACCTGCAGGTGCTCCCTATCCCTGCACGGTATTCCCGGTCACCGACCTCGCATACGACAGGTTCCGACGCTTCTCTCGTCGGTCGATACCATTGAGTGGCCGGTACCTTGACAGCAGCATTCCGCAGCGGCTCGGTATTTGGGAGGAGTTGGAGGTGCTTCTCAGGCACACCGCACTCCTCGAGATTTTCCAGGTCATCACTCCTGTGTTCCGTGATTTATTTTTGGAGTTTGCGGCCTCCTTTGAGTTCGATGGAGCGGAGTACCAGGAGACACCAGGCGATGCGGTACCCATAGTCCGATTCCGGCTAGGCGGTCGACGTTTCTCTCTTACCATGACTGAGTTTGGCCGATGGTGCGGCTTCTACCCCCATCCTATCACACCACCCCTTGTTTCTGACTTGACCTGGCCCGAGCGCTCTGACCTTATTTCCATATGGCAGGAGATCGCTTGGCCTGACCACCGGTACTCCCCCACTTCCCAGAAGAGCACTCTTATAGTCGACCATGTCTTTCACTTCACCCACCAGTGCTTCAGCGCCATCCTTTTCCCCCGCCATGAGGATATGGGGGTCATGACTAGCCGTGACATGGAGCTTCTTACCTGTGTCATCTGGCACGACTACCTAGACCTCCCCTATCTTGCTGCCTCCTATTTCCACTCCATGTTTACCGACCGTCAGGGCAACCTGAACAGTGAGTTTTACACCACTCGTCTTGCCCACCACTTGGGGGTATTCGAGCCCTCTTTACCTCATGACTTGTTAGGTTCACCCCGGCGGATGGACTTTCTCATGCTCATTCGCATGGGATTGGTCCGGAAGTAAGGGGGTGCCTACATCCTTGCTTGGGCTCGGGCCCCGCCACCTGCTGATCCCCCTGCCCCAGCTACTGACCCTGCTCCTCCTTCCCCACCCCCTCCAGCTTCTCCACCTCACCCACCTCCTACTGACCCCACTTCTTCTTCCCTTCCTTCTTATGTCCCATCCCCCATCCCACCTACCCCCGCACCCTCGATCGATCCAACTCTTTCCCTCCGCCTAGCCACGATGGAGTAGAATTTAGTTCGTATCATCAGCCGCCAGGACACCATTTCACGCCATTTGATTCGTCTGGACGGCCGCCAGGACCGGATGGAGCATCTGTTGGTGCATATTGCTAAGCATCTTGGTGTTCCGCTGCCTCAGCCACCAGCCTCTGCCTCCGTTCCTGGCCCTTCTGTTGCTGCTCCACCGTCATCTCCTACGCAGGTCACAGATTTCGTTCTGATGACTACAGTGAGCTCTACTGCTGCCACTTCTGTCGGGCCAGGGCCTGCTGCTGAGTTTCCGATCTCGAGTCTAGCACCTGTGACTCCTACTTCTTCAGCTTCCCTTCCCGATGCAGAGTCAGAGCCTCGCGCTACCACGCCTCTTGCGCCGTCTCTACCGGCCGATTCTGTACTCGATGTGTCATCCCCTACGGTGATCCCGTGATAGTGACATTTTTCTTTATCTTATATATCTCTTTTGTCATTTTCCGTGCTGTGATGTTATGCGTGTTTGCAGTTTTTCTTTTTCTCGACAGTCACAGGTACGGGCATAGAGCGCCTTGGGCATCACTTTTCACGAGGGGAGTATTTTTCCATTTTTATTTTCTTTCTTTTTGGATTTACTTCTTCCACTGCTTCCCCTCGTTTTCTCCCCAATATCACCCCCTTGCCCACCCTTTCCCTTAGTATTGCACTTGGTGGGCCATGTGCCTTATTCAGTGTGAGGGAGCATCTATCTTTTTCACCTTCGTCTTTGCCCTTTAAACTAATCTAGGAGACATCATTATTAGATTCTATATTTGAAAATATAAAGCAATTTTAGTTAATCATTCTTATAAATGCTAGAGTTATCAGTAGAAACTTTTGGAAAGGTTGCATGCTTATTTTAGTTTTTAAGTATTTTAAAATGATTGCTAATGTAGTTTCAATTGCAACTTTTCGTCCTTGATTAAATTACATTGATTAGGCTAATCATTTATATACATGTCATGATCTGATTATCTCTTTATTATTTTCCCACTCCTGAGAGGTATTCTAAACTATTTTTCGTATTTCTTTTCTAATACCCTCTTTCTTGAGAGATTCTTAGGATATGAATCACTACTAGAATTTTCAAGTTTTTCTTTTCGAAACATGAAGAAATTTTTGAATTACTTTAACATGATTGAGGCGTTGGATTGTTTCAACCCCTTTATCTTGAGACCTACCCTACATTTAATCTTCGTTAATCTCATAGAAGCCATGAACAACCTTTATAGGAAGCCACATTACAAGCCTATTTCCCTTCCTACCCTATTTCTTTTTAAACTCTGCATGATTATTCATTTGAGCTTTAAAGAGGGAGTTGGAAATACATGACATATTTTTTTATGTACAACCATGAAATAAAGTGTGGGGGAGTGCCTCTTGATTATTTGGGGCAGAATGGGTTTCAAACATCTACTCATTGTATTCATAAGAGTTTCCCTTGTGTATGTTGTATTAAAACAAACAAACAACAAGGGGACCTTATGCTTATTTGCCCATGAACCCTACTTGCCTAAGGAAGATGGTGACGATTACAAAAGCATTTGACTGAGCTTGTGAATGATGTATTTTCAGTGAGTTTTACTTTGAATATCATGCAATGTTATTTAAAGGAATTAGCCTTCCTTTTTCAAGCCTCAGAATTTATTTTCACATCTGAACCTACCAACCCTTAGCCACAGAGACATCTGAACCTTATTGATAAAGCCCTCATGATTTTTGTAATTCAATTTTTCTAAAGTAGAGAACAAAATATCTTGCAAACCTATGGATAGAGTGTATATACCTTAGATTGAGCATAACTTTGATTAAAAACATCTTGAGTGTGGAGTGTGATTTTAACTGGTAAGGTAAATCATCAAGTGGCATGCTTATTTTTGAAAGGTTGGAAAATGTGTTGAAAGAGGATGAGAGTAGTTAATTGCATTATACATGAGGCATGATTTTAATATCTTATGAATTGAATTTGTTTGTGCCTTTTAGAATTTTTCCTCAGTAACTTTATCAGTTATATGTTTGATTAATTAAATGTCTTCCTTTTAAAGTATAGACTCTCTTAATTAGATGTTGAGATTTTGCTTGAGGGCAAGCAAAAGACTAAGTGTGGGGGAATTTGATGCACCCAATTTGTGTATACATTTCCATATATATAATTGAAGATAAAAACATGTTTTCAACAAATATCTGTTGTTTTGTGAACATATTCTTTGATTTTAGTGATTCTGTTTACTTTCAGGAGCTTTCTGGCTAAATACACGAATCAAGGGAAGCCTGTGAAAATTTTGAAACTACACGGCGTGTACCTTTATACACGCCGTGTACATCCAGGCAGGGGCACAGACCGAAGGAGGGAGTACACGCCCATGTCACCAGGCAGAAGATACACGCCGTGTGAAGCGGCGTTACACGTCGTGTACTACTTTCTAGAAGCGGTGATTGCTGAGAAAAGTCCACACGCCCATGTGGCTGTTGAAGGAGACACGTCGTGTTTGAATTTATACACGTCGTGTCTGCTATTCTAGAAGGGGTTGGGGGCCAAACTTATGATACTACACGCCGTGTATGGTGGCGCTACACGCCGTGTACACCCAACAACCAGGCGGCGCCGTGTTCAACAGTCAAAGACGACGTGTTAGGCCACCTGCCAGCGGAGAAATTGGCGCCAAAGCGCGTTGATGAAAAGTACACGACGTGTACTTTCTATACACGTCGTGTACTCTATTTTTCTATAAAAAGAGGCCTTGACCTACGAATTTGGGAGTTCGAAACCTTTGGAGGAGAGAAGAAGCTTTGTTGCTACCATTCCCGAGCCACCGTGGTGCCATAGTTCCACTACTCCACCTTCCGACACCCTACCTCAACGCTTACACGATGAATCTGTCAGGTATCACGTGTGTCGTTTCTCCTCCACTTTCTATGTGTAACTAAACCCCTCGTGTTGGGGCTGTGGATGAAGAGGTCATAATTTGTATGTTGTTTTATATAGTTGTGTTTTATCGTTGTAATTCATCTTACTCTTCTTAATCTACTGTTAAATATAACTGAGAATTCTGAGCAGGACCAAGGGAAGAATTCTCAGCGATACAAAAGAAAAAGTAACGGTGAAAACATCCATGACCATTGGAAGGCTTTCACCGATTCAGATAATGAATTGGACTTAATAAAGAATTAAGAACACTAAATACCGAACCAATGAGTCAACTGCTCTAATTCCAAACAAGAGGAACCGGACCAAGACAATCTTGTAACAAAATGAAATCCAAAATGATTGAATTATTATGAACAACACAACCATTTAAAAAATCTGCATAAGACCTCCTTAATCACCACAGTCCCGACACGTCTTTTCTTCCCGTTTAAAAACTCTTTAAATTTACCCGTTGTTTTCTTTAAAACTATTATTCATTTCTTCAAAGTAAAACAATTTAGTGTTGATCAAAAGCCAAAATCAACCCAATCGATTCTAAATTCTGCATACTTCACCTAATTAAGTATTAACTCAATTAAATTCACGCACACCATAGTTCTCTGTGGATCGACCCCGATCTTATGCTATACTAAAGTTCTAAGAATGATTAATTAATTTGGGACGCATATAACTTCAATCAACGACAAGCGAGACTATCCGCCACGACTCAGACACGGCTGAGAAGCTCGTCGAGGGTTTCGACGTCGAGAATCCCGTAGAACTCCCCCTTCCCTCCCCCGATTTTTTTCAAAATCGCGAGGTATTCAAAACCTAATTTTAATCCGAAGGTGATTAATTTCCCGATACACGTGTCACAGGGTCAGGTTGGGTACCTGACACGATAAAAATCGCGATTTATCTGCTTCCCAATCACCGCATTTTTTGGGGGTGTTTTGAATCGTTCCATTCCTCCCCGTTTCTCTGCCTACGATTTATCTCCGTCGAATTTGAAGTCGCCAAACAGGAAATCAATTTCAGTCGTTCGGTTTCACACCATCGGTGTTGATGGAGATGGTCGCGGCAGAGCGGGCGAAACTCAGGCGAGAGATGCTGTGGGAAATTATTTACGAAATCCTCAGTCGAACGTCGTTAGAAGTAGTCTACAAATGCCGTGTTGTTTGCAGAGAATGGAATATGATGATCCGCGATCCTTACTTCATTCATCTCCACTCACGCAGAACCCCAACCCTATCGGGGGTTTTTGTTCAGTTCATTGGTTGGGAAACAGAACGTCGCTTCATCTCTCCTACACCCTCCCGTAGCAACGAGGTTTTGTCATTGAAGTTTGCCCCTGATTCACGCGACATCCGGGTATTGGCATCCTCCCATCTAGGGCTGCTATACTATTCTGTTGTAAACTTATCTTCTGTGTATGCCCTTGGGATCTGCAAACCCACCACCAAACAATGGCGCTCCATCCCCTTACATGCTGAAGTATGCCGATTTTGCTGCCTTGCTGATTACTGACACTAGCCCATTGCGATATAAAATCATACATGCCGTGCCGTCAGAGTAAGTCTGTGTGTCTCAGATTAAGTTAATTCTGAAGATGCTAACCTTTTTTTTTTGGCAGTGTCAGGCCCCACAAGGGGAAAGACGTGTGGTCATTCCATGTTTTCGATTCCAATAAATGGGAGTGGAGACATGCAGGGGATATATCACACACGCACATCAATTTGGTCGCAGAACAACCAATGGTTTTGATCAGAGGGACCGCTCACTGGATAAGCAATGGGTTCCGCATCCTGACTTTTGATGGGTACAGTGAGAGCTCTCAGATGAGGGATTTGCCGTGGGCCATGCATCCAAACCCATATTCAGAGGCGCATAGGGGGATTGTTGAATATCAAGGGATGTTGGGATTCGTGGGCATAAGTAGGACAGGACCTATAGATGAGGAAGAAGACAACGTCGTGGAGTTGAGGGGAAAATTCTTGATAGAATTATGGGTATTGGAAAATTACGGCCACCATGATGGGTGGGGTGTATGGAAGAAAAGACATGCACTTGTAGTAAATTTCAGCTTGCACGACTTATATGAGCCGCCGGTAACATTGCCTGGAAACACCCTCGCTGTTTTGTATCAAGGATTTTTTAGATCCCTCCTGTGTATCGATTTCACAACTGGTCACACAATTAGCTGGGTTCATGGTGGACCTAACCAGTTTCCAACCGCAGTCATGAGTTTTCGTTCTGATTGGGAGCCATGCCATCTTGCAATGCAAACGCATCCGTGTGGGAACAATATAGAGAATTTAAAGGAAGATGGATAAGATGAGATCTAATTTTCCATTCTTTCTTTGTCTCATCATCCATGTCGTCTTGGTTTCTATATTTCCTTGCTATCGACCTTGAATCGAATTTGATTATGACTTATGTTCATTGTCTAAATTATAAATTGTTCTGACTCTTTCTTTCAAGTCAATCATGATTGTTTATATCCAATGTCAACATTTGTTGGCTTATACGATTGTGTTTTATTTGAATTGTTCATTACTTTATTCACTAGAAATTTGTTTCTTGTTTGGTATTTGAGAAACTCATTGAATTTTGTTATTGTATTTTATGTTTTCAGGTATTCAAAATTGTTTTTTATGCAGTGTGAAAATTTTATATTATATGCTTTCAAAACAATACAATATACACTATTCCTGTGGCCCGCTTCATATTTTTGGAAATTGTTATTTTGGAAATTGTTAAGTGCCAAAACCTTTCACAACATGTTCATTGACTTAGAGACAATGTAAATTATGGCCTACATATTCCATTGCCTTTATCAAGGAAAAACTAACATTTATTTTTAGAACTGTCATTTTTTTATTTTCAATACCTCAATTATTAGTTTTCTTTTAGTCTTTGCAGGAACTAAATCAACTTAAAATACCTCTAATTCATTGACATATATGAGTAGAATGGTTGAAAAAAATGGCAATCACTGAAAAGGATGATATGTGCCATAGTTATTTAGACACAATCACCCTAAACATACATGATTATTTCTTATTTATGAGCACATACTTGTGATTCACCTATTGTACATATACAATAAAATTATAAGGTGAGTGTCTATATGATATTCTTAATCGATTATTTGTTATTCACAGTTTACTATGCTTATTATTATAATTTCAAAATCTATTTACAACAAACAATCCAAATAATTTTATCCTGTTATAATCAACCACATGAAGAAAATACTGATGGAGTCATCCATAGCTGATTTTTCAAAGGTTGGTGCATTTACTCTACCAACCCGTTGACTTCAACCATGGATGTTGCATTTATGGGATTTATTCTACTGAATGCCATGGGAGAAGTCCAAGATAAGTAGATTGTTGGGTTTAGGTGGGAGTTATGCCAAATTTATACTCCTCCCACAATGGCTATTTCAAGAGGGTCATGAGAGCCTTCCACCATCATTTGTGGGAGAGATTTCTTTGTATACTGAACAGAGGTGGCAAAGTTCCATGTAAAGGGAGGGAGGTGTAGAGAGAGATTTTGTACAGCTTTGTTCTTGAGAAATAAATCCTTAATTTTCATCCCAATTTTATTCCTCCAGACCCATTCTATGTGATCAAAGAATCACAACTAGTGGTATCAAAGCCATTGACGTCAAAATGGCAACGAGCACAGAAGACATTCCAATGGCTGAAAAATTCATAATTTCCAAATTCATTTTTTAAAGAATGATGTTGAATTCTCATGTATAGAAAATTCCAACATCATAAACAACGTCGAAAACAGAGCTAAAATGAACTCTATAATGGTGGTCAATGTTCAGCTCAACTTGAGGTGTTTCAATGACCCCATTCCCGAGAATACGACGCTATTCTGGCACCGATAAAATTTCAGGAAGCTTTCCAACAATTGTTCCGATGTGCCATGACAATGATATGTCATTGGTCCATCTCAATCATTGATACTCTTTCGATCTTATCTTGATGAATTAGAGTATGTTTTGGATGATCTTGGAGTCAATTCCACTATTTTCAACTATTCTGAAGACAAATATACTTTTTTTTTTCAAATTCCGCTTAAATGATTTACCAAATTGCAATGGAGGGACCATCCATGGGAGGCATGATAATGTTGATTACTTTGATTTACTCTATTTGGAAGTCTCTAATGGACAATCTCCTTAATGCTAAGGATTTGTTTGATCTCATTGAGAACAACGGTGTCAACCCTGATGCCACTAAGGATGTCGAGTGGAAGAAGCTAGAAAAGAATATGATCCCTCAGATTCACCAATGGATTAATCACAACGTTTATCATGTTGCTTAAGAGACTGGCGAACTCTGGATAAAGTTAGAGAATACGTACCACTCAAAGTCCATTCAAAACAAGATCCTCCTATTAAAGCAATTGATAAGTCATCGATTACAGAGTGCAAAATTTATATGAAAATACACAAGCGAGTTCCAAATCCGAGTAAATCAATTAGTGGATGTAGGTATGTTTCTGACTAATGATGATCAGGCAAACCACATACTATGCACACTTCTCTATAACTGGGATACAATGGTGGTCTCCCCAACTTCTCGGTGTCTAGAGGAAAACTTACCTTAACAATGGTAATGAATGCACTATTCAAAAAGAAGTCTTGAAAGAAGGATACAAGTTATAACCAAACACAAGCTCTCATCTTAGAGAAACAAGGGAAAAAACAAGGTGGTGGTTGAGGAGCATGAAGTAGAGGACAAAATAAGTGCAAAGGAAGGTCCACAAATGGTAGGAGGGTAACACAAAAATGTTATCAGTATGGCATAGAGGGAAACATAAAGAAAAACTATTGAAAGTTGCGACAAGAGAAGGGCTAAGGTAGTAACCAACAAAGAAGAAATGGAGATACACATGTAACAATCACCGGAGAAGTTGCTCTTTGCTCCAGTAACTTTGAATAAGAGACTTGCCTTCACACATCAGGGCAAGACATGATGGAATGGGTGGTCGATATTGTAGTATTGTACCACTTCACTCCGCATCATATGTATTTCCTAAATTATCAAGTTGGTGAATATGGTGCAAACAAGATGGGCAATACCAGTTCGAAGAAGATCGTTAGAATAGGTGATATCCATGTTAAGATAAATGTTGGATATATAATCACCCTGAAGGATATATGAAATTTTCCATGTTCTTGACTCAACCTGTTATCTGGGATAGCCTTTGACCGATAAGGTTATGCAAACATCTTTAGCAATGGCACATCAAAGATGAAAAAAGGTTCCTTCATCATTGCTTGAGGACACATGTGGTATATTGTAGAAAACTCATGTGAAGATACGTATAAATTGCCTCAACATAATGGAGAGAGAGGCATTATGAAATATGTGACATAGGAGGCTCAACCACATGAGTGAAAACAGTTATCAACCATGACAAAGACGAAGTACATTAGTGTTGACAAGGATGTATCACTAGATCCCTGCAATTAGTGATTCTTCATCGAGGATATCAAAGTTATTGGATTCGATACATGCCAATGTATGCAATCCCAAGGAGGTGGATTGACCGGGAGCGAACAAATATTTTCTAACTTTTATTGATGATGCATCTCGAAAGGTGTGGGCATTATTTTTATGAATGATTGACCAAATGATGGATTATATCAAGATGTTCCTCTTCGTAGAGGAGTGTGAAGATAGAAGGAAGGTGAAGTATCATCATTCTGATAATAGAGGAGAGTACACATCTAGGGAGTTTGATGCCAGTTACAGGAGTCAGGGCATCTAACATGCGAGGAAGGTCCCACAAATCCCATACCACAACAGTGTTACAGAAAGGACGAACACAACCATCATGGAGAAGGCCAGGGGCATGTTGAGTTTGGTTAAGCCGCATATGACATTTTGGGGAGAAGTTCGAGCTTCATTTTTCCTCATCAATAGATCACCATCAATCCCTCTGAATTTTGAGATTCCATATAATATACGGTCGATTAAACACCCCTCTTAATCCCATTTAGGAGTATTTAGATTTTTGGCATTTTCCCACGTATCCAAAGAGCTCAGGTAGAAACATTATGAGACATCTATTCTATGAATCTTCATCGACTATGGAGATTTAGAGTTTAGATACAAGATTTTGAACTTGAAGGAGAAGAAGGTGATTAGAAGAAGAGGTGCCATGTTCCATCAAAACCAAATGATTGAGGACATTCAAAATCTCAAAATATCTCATAGAAAAAGTGCCAACAAATCAATTCCTAATCCAACACCTGTACCTGTACTTACCATCGATCATTTAAGTGGATGAAGTGCTAGAAAACCCATCAGCAACAAATCATGCGGTAGTAGAGGAGGAGATTGAGCAGCGGTAGACTCAATCCTCTCCACCTGAAGCTGAATAACCATCATAGGAGCTTAGTGATGGTGCCCCCGTGATGCCCCCCGTGTCACTGTTGCGTTTCTTTCAATAATATTTTATTTATTTTGGAGTAATTTAAATTTTTAGAGAGTTTGTTTCGAATTTCAGAATTATGGAATTTTTTCCTCAGTGCACGGTTTGCGCACGGTCACCATACGATTTGGTGAACATTGTATACGATCTTCACGTGGGGTATTTCTTCTACGCACATTTTGGTGAACCGTGTAGGGTTACCTTTACATCGAGGTCATGGTTACCTTTATGTAGGGGCCTTCTTAGTTTATTTTTTCATGCATGGTTTGGTTCGCAGGGGCACCACATGGTTTAGTTTGGATCGTGTAAGTTTCAGTGGAAACCGTGCAAGACCCTTTGTGCATATGGGTGACGACACACCGATGCTTTCCTCTATTCACACGCACCATCGGTGTTCTTGGGGATGATCACAGGGGCACCACATGGTTTAGTTTGGATCGTGTGAGTTTCAGTGGAAACCGTGCAAGACCCTTTGTGCATATGGGTGACGACACACCGATGCTTTCCTCTATTCACACGCACCATCGGTGTTCTTGGGGATGGTCACGACTGAGCGGCCAAAACTCAAGTGAGAGATGCGGTGGGAAATTATTTTCGAAATCCTCAGTCGAACGTCGTTACAAATAGTCTAAAATGCCTTGTTTGCAGAGAATGTAATATCATGATCGTTTATTAATCTACGCAGAAGCCGAACCCTATCAGGGGTTTTTGCTCAGTACCATGGTTTGGGAATAGGTCGTCACTTCATCTCTCCCACAACCTCTCGTAACAATGAGGTTTTGTCATTAAAGTTTGTCCTCGATTCACGCGACATTCGGGTATTGGCATCCTCTCATCTAGGGCTGCTATACTGCCTAACAATTATGTTGAAAACTTATCTTCTATGCATGCCCTTGGGATTTGCAAACCCACCACCAAACCTGTAACACCGCCATCCCAAACCTGTAACACCCGGCCCAAACCAAGAAGTTTGAACCAGAGCACCACATGACCTCATGCGCGCTTCCCTGTATGCAAGAGGCTATCAACTAGTAGTTGTAAGGGTTGGTGTCCTCAGAACCAACTGTTTTGTACTTTGATTACATAAATGTTCACTTATTATATATTGTTCATTGTTCTGCATAACTATAATATAATAATGTCTTGAAATATTTGTTGCATTAATAAGGTCATAGCAGATCCCCGCTATGATGAGAACCTTGAAATGCTATAACAATATTCTTAAATAAAGTTCTGCGGTTGGATGACATACTATGATAGGACACATAGTATACAGACCGTCATGTGCGAGTACTCGTAAGAAGATGAGACTCTCTCTAATGGAGTTCGCACTTGGTAATCTCCAAGATGAGAGATTATGAGAACAGACCCGCCAGTAGTAATTCCGCATGTCTTGGTGTCATCGAATATTGCTATCTACGAGCGTGTGTAATGGTCCTTAGACTGGAAGATTATCATTAACTCATGTCATGACTCGCGCACTTAGATTTACTGACGAAAACCGTCACGCAGACAGTTGGCGGGAAGTAGGGTACGTTGGGTGCGTCACGAGTGACATGTTGTTAATGGATAAGTCGAGGAAGGATTTGTCCCTTCCATTTATGGAAGTTGATATCTCGGCCCTTTGATTGAAATAGAACTGTCACATTAAATTCCATGGCCATGGTGTAAACGATGAGTTTATTTCAGGTAGTCAAAGAACGACATATCAAGCATATAGGTTTATGACACTGCCATGAAACCTGCTTGATGAGATATTGAGACAAAGGGATTAAATTACACAGTAAACGTTCGTATGAGGTGATACGTCAATGCGGCGTCAACTTCTTTCTCTTGGGTGCCTTGACCCGTTGCTAGACAGTAATCTTGGACTTTAGGCAAGCCCGCCTAATGCCAACGAGAAAAAGGCCTAGAGGGTCACACACTAAGTGTATCAAAGTATCTCAAGTTGAATAAAGATTATTCTCGTACGTGGTTTAATAATTATTCAAGGAAGCCTAAGTTGTTTTAAATGATGGAGGAAAAATAAAATAAAACAAGTACACGCCGTGTATTATTATTACATGCCGTGTAGTTTTATTTTGGAAAGGAAATGAATAAATGAAAACAAGATATACACGCCGTGTACATTTAATGTACACGTCGTGTAGTTTTCAATGAAAAACAAGTACACGCCGTGTAGTTTTTTTTTTCAGTTGAGATTTTGTGGATATAATATTGTTTTAAATGATATTTATTATAATCAGCGTGGGCGCATGTCAAGGAATTATTTATTCGACATGGGGTTTTAAATAAAGAGTCAATGAAATAAAGAAAACGCGTAACACGTTTATTTATTGTCATAGCTCTATAACCCCACACACCCGATTATAAATATCCTTACAACCCCAACTCTTTTCCGACACACAAGAGAATCGTTGTGCACAACATCTCTGGAGAATTCTTTCAAGGCCGAAAGAACCTCTTCCTCCAAGAACGCTCTCAAGACCGAGAAAGATCCTCTTCCATCAGATCAAGACAATCTAAGGCGGACAACGCAAGCAAAGGCTTCTCCACGCTAGCACCCGGAGAATCCTTTGGCGACGTCCAGAGATACGAGGTACACGTGTGGATCACCGCTAGAGGGAGTCTACACTTGGCTTCTGCGACGCAACGACGGATCACATCGACAACGTGATTGAGAACATCAACGAAGAAAGAACACCCAAAAGGTATTTCTTTATAATTAATTAAATTAATTATAATCAACCTGTAACGATCCTTGTTTGTGGTTCCGGGACAAACCATCTTCTTTGTCTTTTTCTGTGATTCGATCCGTGGAGACTGGCGTTTATCGTCGTATTGATCCCGGATTGATCATTGCTAATGACAAAAAGCCAAGTGGGCACATCCACCCACGCGCTTCCGCTGCGCCCGGAACCTTCAAATGGTATCAGAGTGAGGTTACAACGTTGATTATAGTTATTTAATTTTCGTTGATAATTTACGCATTCATATTTGATTCAATTCGAAATAAATCGTTCTATAAATCTGAATTAACGAGATCTATTCTTCCTCCTTCATTTCTCGATTCATATCACAGAAACGACCTTTTAATTTTAATTTTGATTAAAATAAAAACGAGGAACTCATCCGGAGGAGCCGCTCTTTCTGTCTGTACAACACGGGGTTACACGGCGTGTAATTAAAACTACACGCCGTGTACTTAGGTTCAACAAACCGGCACTGGTCCGCCAAACCACGCCGTGTGAATTGATTATGCCTAAGTTTTAATCACGCCGTGTTGACCAGAATAGAACGGCACGTGGAAACTGGAATACACGGCGTGTATGTTGGAACAACACGCCGTGTAGTCCGTTCCGACCCAGGTGAAACCGTGTACAAAGATAAGTCGCGTACCGCGTATACGGGATCGCCAAGCCGGTTACCGCGTAACAAGGAAGTACACACCGTGTATGAGTCATCTACACGCCATGTACTCTAAAATTTCCAAAGTACAGAAAACACGCCAAAGCCCCGGCGTGTACTTTGGACAAAGGGTGAAAAGAAAAATACACGCCGTGTACTTTCCAGAAATGGAATTTCACCAGGTTTCCTCCAATGTACAAAGACCCGTACAAGGAATATGGATGAGAAGAATCTCAAGGAAATTCAGAAAGGAATTTAAGATAAAGAATTGATTAATTATAAGATCATAATTAATTGAATTCGAGCGCGTCTTATCTTAAATAAAAGAACGATTAAAAGAATTTGAATTCTAAATATGCGTAAATGTCGTTGCATACTATGGATGATCATGAGCTAGACCAAAGACCCTTTGTATGTGTATGGTTTCATTTAAATTTATTTAATTTAAATTTGTTGGCCTGCGAGCCTTCTTCCAATAAAATGTAGGGCCTGCGTGCCCATGGTTTCTTTAATGTAAACCCATGTAATGGAGGATCTCCCAAGCCAGAGGAGACGGTTCAAAATCCCGAAGCCGAGGCGAAACCGACACAAGATGATACAAAGGTGGACAGGTGGGAGCTGCAAAACATGAACCATCAGGTTCAAGGTGTTTTCCCTAGGTCAGGGTTAGCTTATCAAAACCGCTAGATAAGCTAACCAAATAGAAGCTCATGATCATGCCATCTTATTTTATTTCTGTCTGATTGCATGGTTTATTTATTATGCATGTGTTGTCGCGATCACATAATTAATAAAATGAACAAGCATGCAAAGATGGAATAAAATAAAAACCGGTCTATGCGTATACATTATCGGAACATGGTTAATCACTTAAGCAAGCATCACTTAATATTAACAAGCATGTGATAATGCAAAGGTACGCATAAAGAAAAAAATCTCTCAAATACCATATTAAGTCAGACCAAGCCTTCCGTTACTTGATTAAAGGGCAAGACTCAATAAAACTATGTGTTTGACCAACCCTTGTTGGGACACTTACTTTTATAAAGGAAGCCCTTATGAAAGGTTTCGGGTTGACTTAACCATATTACATCAAGAGAAGTAGCCCTTGCTAGACTTGATGTAATATTGGAGGCAAGAGTTGAGGAAATCCAAGTCAGGATTTCAGGATTGGGGAGTCCACTCAACAGATCAAGGAACTGTAAGCTCACAGTTGGCAAAGACCCGCCTACCTAAATACCTTCAAATAGCTTGACCAACCCTTGTTGGGGTTATGCGAAGGGAAATATGGATCCTTGCCATTAGAATGTCAAAGCAACTGGACATTCCGAGTTCAATGGTGAGGGCCATTGGGACTTGATAAAATAGTGGGAGACTTAATAAAATTTATTATTTCTCATAAAATGTAATCAAGAAAGTACTGATGAATCTGCTCTTTTAAATTGTAGAATCAATATGACAAACACATCAACCACATTTTCTCTGCGATCAATTCTGGATAAAGACAACATCCTCACCGGGAGTAACTTTCAGGAATGGTTTAGGCGCCTTCGGGTTATCCTACGCCATGAACGGAAGTTTTACGTGCTGGAGTCCTCACTTCCTGATTCTCCTGCCCCAGGGGCAAGTGATGAAGATTTCCTAGTCTATGATCAACATTTGAACGATGCTCTCGACGTTCAATGTTTGATGCTGTCATCTATGTCTAGTGAGCTCATGAAGTCTCATGAAGACATGGATGCCTACAGCATGCTCGAGCACCTTCGTGGTTTATACCAGGAGAGAGCAAGACAGGAAAGGTTTGAGATCTCCAAGGCTCTGTTTCAGAGCAAGCTTGGAGAGGGTGCCCCAGCTGGGCCTCATGTAGTCAAGCTCATTGGCTACATTGAGCGCTTGGAGGTTCTAGGGTTTAAACTCCCTGAAGAACTGGGTACCGATCTCATTCTCGCATCACTCCCCCAGAGCTTCTCAAACTTTGTTGTTAATTTCAACATGAACAATATTGAGAAGTCTCTATCTGATCTTCTTATCCTTATTCGCCAAGTGGACAATGACATGAAGCGTGAAAAGCCTTCTGTCCTTATGGTGAATAAAAGGAAAGGGAAGGCGAAGAGCTTTAAGCCCAAAGCTTCTTCAAGGCCTTCCAAGAAAAGGAAGATCAAAGGGGAGGCAAAGGAACATGATGCTGTTTGTTTCGCATGTGGCAAGAAGGGCCACTGGAAGAAAAACTGCACCCAGCCAAGGAAGCAAGGGGAACCTTCAGGTGCGTTTGTTATCGAATGCAATCTATCTGTTTCTACTAATTGGGTATTAGATACTGCTTGTGGTGCTCACATCTGTATCCAAATACAGGAACCAAGTAGATTCAGAAAGATTGATCGAGGGGAGATAGATCTACGAGCAGCCAACGGAGCCAGACTTGCTGCTGTAGCTGTCGGGGACTACCACCTCACATTGCCTACCGGGATGGTCTTGGTTTTGAAAGGATGTTATTATGTACCCTCTGTAACCAAAAACATTATTTCAGTATCCAGATTAGATACTGATGGATTCATATTCAAGTTTGGAAATGAATGTTGCTACTTTTATAAAGATAGCATTTGTTTTGGTAGGGCACATTTATATAACGACCTTTATGTGTTAGACTACACAAACCAAGTAATGGCAATCGATAACAAAGTTAATTCACATGACTCATACCACACCCAACTTTGGCATCATCGGCTAGGTCATGTCAATGAGAAACGTTTGACAAAATTACATCAAGATGGGTATTTAGATTCTTTCGAACTAAAACCACTTGGTGTATGTCATGCGTGTCTACAAGGCAAAATGACCAAAGCCCCATTTAGTGGAAAAGGTGAAAGAGTTAAAGAGCTTCTAGAATTAGTTCACACAGATGTGTGTGGACCATTTCCAGTTGAAGCAAGGGGTGGGTTCTCGTACTTAATAACTTTTACTGATGATTTTATTAGATATGGATATATCTATTTAATGAGGTATAAGTCAGATTCTTTTGATCGGTTCAAAGAATACAAGAATGAAGTTGAGAACCAGCTTGGTAAGAAGATTAAGAAACTCCGCTCAGACAGAGGAGGAGAATATCTTAATCAAGACTTCATTGATTTCTTACGGGAGTTTGGGATTCTATCTCAACTCACTCCTCCTACACACCGCAGTGGAATGGTGTAAGTGAAAGGAGGAACCGCACCCTGTTGGACATGGTGAGATCAATGATGAGTCATGCGAGTCTTCCATTATCCTTTTGGGGATATGCATTACAAACAGCAGCACACATACTAAACCAAGTACCAATTAAATCGATAAATGGTATTCCATACGAGTTATGGAGTGGACGCAAAGCCATGTTATCGAATTTACACGTGTGGGGTAGCGAAGCATTTGTTAAGGCCTCTTCAGGTAACAAACTTGCACCCCGAGGCACAAAGTGTATCTTTATAGGATATCCCAAGGAAACAAGGGGATATTACCTATACAACCCCTCAGACAAAAAGGTTACAGTGGCAAGACACGCCATATTCCTTGAGAGGGAGCACATCTCCAGAAGAGATAGTGGGAGCGAGATAGACTTCGATGAAGTCGAGGCTCAAGATACACATGAGTTGGTACAAGAACAGATTCCACAAAGCCCCGTGGAAGAACAATCTGTTCCAGAGACACAAGAACTGCGTAGGAGCACGAGAAAGGTGAGAGAACCAGAACGATATGGTTTTCTTGTCACTGAGGATGGTGACTCATTATTGGTTGACAATGATGATCCTCTTACCTACAAGGAAGCAGTTGAAGGCACAGACGTTGCCAAGTGGCAAGAAGCCATGAATTCTGAAATGGATTCCATGTACCAAAACCAAGTCTGGATTTTGGTAGATCCTCCAGTTGATGTAAAGCCTATTGGTAATAAATGGATATTCAAGAAGAAACTGGACATGGAGGGGCAAGTCAGCACCTACAAGGCACGACTGGTTGCAAAAGGTTTTAGACAGCGTCAAGGAATTGACTATGATGAAACCTTTTCACCGGTTGCAATGCTGAAGTCCATCAGAATCCTATTGGCCATTGCTGCTTACCATGACTATGAAATTTGACAAATGGATGTCAAAACAGCTTTCCTTAACGGGAACCTTCAGGAAGATGTCTACATGACACAACCTGAAGGGTTTGTAACTCCAAAGGATGCCAACAAGGTATGCAAGTTGCAGAAATCCATTTATGGATTAAAGCAAGCATCAAGGTCATGGAACATTCGTTTTGATGAAGCTGTTACGGAATTTGGCTTTGTTAAGAACGAATGTGAGCCTTGTGTCTACAAAAGGTTTAGTGGAAGTGCAATCGTTTTCCTAATAGTATATGTCGATGACATATTGCTAATTGGAAACGAAGTACCTGTCTTACAGTCAGTTAAGGCATGGTTGAATAAATGCTTCTCCATGAAAGACTTGGGCGAGACGGCATATATTCTTGGGATCAAGATCCATCGTGATAGATCCAAGAGAATGCTGGGCCTAAGTCAAAGTACATACATTGACAAGATACTGAAGAGATTCAGTATGGAACATTCCAAGAGGGGATTGTTGCCAGTGTCACATGACATTCATCTTTCCAAGAAAATGTGTCCTCAGACACATGAGGAAAGAAAGAGAATGGCAAGGATCCCTTACGCATCCGCGATTGGGTCAGTCATGTATGTTATGCTATGTACGAGGCTAGATGTTGCTTATGCATTAAGTGCGGTAGGCAGATATCAAGCTGATCCAGGAGACCGCCATTGGATGGCAGTCAAGACTATCCTTAAGTATCTGAGGCGTACTAAGGATATGTTCTTGGTTTATGGAGGAGATGAGGAACTAGTCATCAGAGGACATGTAGATGCTAGTTTCCAGACTGATCAAGATGACATGAAGTCGCAGACTGGATACATCTTCAGTTTGAATGGAGGTGCAGTGAGCTGGAAGAGCTCAAAACAAAGTGTGGTGGCAGATTCTACAGCGGAGTCCGAGTATATCGCAGCTTCTGAGGCAGCTAAAGAAGCAGTATGGATGCGAAGCTTCGTCCAAGAGCTGGATGTTGTACCGAGCAGTAAAGATCCTATCACACTCTATTGTGATAATACTGCAGCGGTGACACTTGCAAAAGAGCCAAGGTCACATCAGCGGACAAATCACATACTTCAGAAGTATCATCTCTTGAGGGATTTTTCTCAGAGAGGTGAAGTTGCAGTGAACAGTATTTCCACGGAAGACAACGTGGCGGACCCATTGACTAAAGCCTTGACTCAGCAGAAACATGATCATCATGTGAGGTCTAGCGGACTAAAAGTCGTAGGCAGTTGGCTCTAGTCCAAGTGGGAGTTTGTAAGGGTTGGTGTCCTCAGAACCAACTGTTTTGTACTTTGATTACATAAATGTTCACTTATTATATATTGTTCATTGTTCTGCATAACTATAATATAATAATGTCTTGAAATATTTGTTGCATTAATAAGGTCATAGCAGATCCCCGCTATGATGAGAACCTTGAAATGCTATAACAATATTCTTAAATAAAGTTCTGCGGTTGGATGACATACTATGATAGGACACATAGTATACAGACCGTCATGTGCGAGTACTCGTAAGAAGATGAGACTCTCTCTCATGGAGTTCGCACTTGGTAATCTCCAAGATGGGAGATTATGAGAACAGACCCGCCAGTAGTAATTCCGCATGTCTTGGTGTCATCGGATATTGCTATCTACGAGCGTGTGTAATGGTCCTTAGACTGGAAGATTATCATTAACTCATGTCATGACTCGCGCACTTAGATTTACTGACGAAAACCGTCACGCAGACAGTTGGCGGGAAGTAGGGTACGTTGGGTGCGTCACGAGTGACATGTTGTTAATGGATAAGTCGAGGAAGGATTTGTCCCTTCCATTTATGGAAGTTGATATCTCGGCCCTTTGATTGAAATAGAACTGTCACATTAAATTCCATGGCCATGGTGTAAACGATGAGTTTATTTCAGGTAGTCAAAGAACGACATATCAAGCATATAGGTTTATGACACTGCCATGAAACCTGCTTGATGAGATATTGAGACAAAAGGATTAAATTACACAGTAAACGTTCGTATGAGGTGATACGTCAATGCGACGTCAACTTCTTTCTCTTGGGTGCCTTGACCCGTTGCTAGACAGTAATCTTGGACATTAGGCAAGCCCGCCTAATGTCAACGAGAAAGAGGCCTAGAGGGTCACACACTAAGTGTATCAAAGTATCTCAAGTTGAATAA
This sequence comes from Viscum album, assembly GCA_963277665.1. Classification (NCBI taxonomy): domain Eukaryota; kingdom Viridiplantae; phylum Streptophyta; class Magnoliopsida; order Santalales; family Viscaceae; genus Viscum; species Viscum album. Next base: position 1,018,828,973 of record OY728130.1, on the reverse strand, counting down.
AGATTATTCTCGTACGTGGTTTAATAATTATTCAAGGAAGCCTAAGTTGTTTTAAATGATGGAGGAAAAATAAAATAAAACAAGTACACGCCGTGTATTATTATTACATGCCGTGTAGTTTTATTTTGGAAAGGAAATGAATAAATGAAAACAAGATATACACGCCGTGTACATTTAATGTACACGCCGTGTAGTTTTCAATGAAAAACAAGTACACGCCGTGTAGTTTTTTTTTCAGTTGAGATTTTGAGGATATAATATTGTTTTAAATGATATTTATTATAATCAGCGTGGGCGCATGTCAAGGAATTATTTATTCGACATGGGGTTTTAAATAAAGAGTCAATGAAATAAATAAAACGCGTAACACGTTTATTTATTGTCATAGCTCTATAACCCCACACACCCGATTATAAATATCCTTACAACCCCAACTCTTTTCCGACACACAAGAGAATCGTTGTGCACAACATCTCTGGAGAATTCTTTCAAGGCCGAAAGAACCTCTTCCTCCAAGAACGCTCTCAAGACCGAGAGAGATCCTCTTCCATCAGATCAAGACAATCTAAGGCGGACAACGCAAGCAAAGACTTCTCCACGCTAGCACCCGGAGAATCCTTTGGCGACGTCCAGAGATACGAGGTACACGTGTGGATCACCGCTAGAGGGAGTCTACACTTGGCTTCTGCGACGCAACGACGGATCACATCGACAACGTGATTGAGAACATCAACGAAGAAAGAACACCCAAAAGGTATTTCTTTATAATTAATTAAATTAATTATAATCAACCTGTAACGATCCTTGTTTGTGGTTCCGGGACAAACCATCTTCTTTGTCTTTTTCTGTGATTCGATCCGTGGAGACTGACGTTTATCGTCGTATTGATCCCGGATTGATCATTGCTAATGACAAAAAGCCAAGTGGGCACATCCACCCACGCGCTTCCGCTGCTCCCGGAACCTTCAGTAGTAAGGGTATAAATCCGTCAGCGGAGAGACTATACCCTCAGTATCATGTCATATCACAAATAATAAACAAATAAACAATAGAATAAATAATCAGAGTAACATGATGAAACTAAAATATGGAATAAATGTCATACAATAAAAAAACGAGCTCCCAAGGTGGCAAGCTCAACTAGAGTATGTGTAACAGATAAATAAATAAATAACACTGCGGCATCACCCTAAAGCATGTCCCGATCCCACCTCCAACTCCATGTTCCATAGCTCAACCATCTTCCATGGATTCCTTGCCCTTGCTTGGATCTCTATACATGAAGTCTACATGCGCATCAAGATGCCTGTGTAGGGTGTGAGTAATAAAACCCTGTAGGACACCACCAATGCATCCTTAACTAATGTGCTCATGTAAATAAAGTGCATGCCATAATAATAATAAATTCCCAAGCAACAAAACAATACAATATCGAGCACCTGAGTGCTAACTAAGCCACCACGATCCTCGATTGAACCTACTTCGGCTCTATGCTGGAAGGAATGTCATGATATCAGGAGTAATCAAGGACTATCCACAAGCCCCAACCAAACCCACTTCATCGTGATCATATCTCCCTCTCGATATGTTGAGTCCCAACTCCATCTCCCGTTCGTCGATGACTTTTTTGAAGGAAGAATGAACGACAACTAAAGGTGATGACACCCTATTTCACCTAATCCAGTATCGATCCCCTGCCTAGCATTAACCTTGAGTGTTCATCTGTCTGTGCATCATATTTCCCCAAATTAACTTTCTCGATGACGAACACCTGTCATCTAGCGTCTCTGCTAGTCCGGCTAGCTCCCCCTCCGTCAGCTCCTCCTGGTAATTACTCTCAAGCCGATGTCAATTTTGGTCTAGTGACACAGTGCATCCATGTGCGCGTTGATGTGAAAATGTCGGGAGTCGCAACGATAGAAGGAAACGATTCACATAAGAGTAAAAGAGAAAAAACAAAAGAAAGATGAAGAACTTGGACACAGAGATTTATGTGGTTCGGGAAATGATTCCTACGCCCACGGAGAGGTAGAATAACTTCACTATGAAAAATCTGGGAGCACAATTCACAAAGAGTATATCAGAGTTTCTCACTAAGAAACCTTAGCTTGAAAATGGGCTACAAAAGGAGGAAGACGATCCACTGTTCCACCAACCAGACTGGAAGTCCGCATCACTACAGTGAAAAGGTGGCTGAAAGTCCGTGTCACTACAGTGCCGTGACCACCCAAGTCAAAAGTGTTACAGTGGGTGTCGGCTAGAAGTTTAAGGAGCTACAATACCGTTGACTCCAAAGTCTGGCCTGCTACAGTAGTCACGCCAAAGTCCGCACTGCTACAGTGCCCTGTCAGTGTCGGTCGGTCAGTTCTGCTACAGTGTCAGAGATGCTATAGTGCCCCAAAATTTGGGCCGGGGGTTTTCGGCTCCCCAGAGGAGTGTGTTGCCCCCTGCAACCCCCAACGAGTTCACAACGGAGCTCGACCTGCGGAAGTTGTGGCCTGGTGCGTAGTACGGCTCGGATGCATTCAGCCCAAATATCATCCAGAAACAAATCGAGCTACGCCAATCCAACACGCGTTCAACTTCCCTAGGTATATTATTTAATAAATATCTAATACTCCTCAAGTCATTAGTTTGGTTTTTTTTTGTACAGTGAACCTCAAATGTTTTTTCCATGATGCAAGCATTTGTTTTTATTCCCACACACGGATCACTGTATCCAATATTTTTATTTATTTCATTTTGTATGAATACTAAAACTAGATTGTTTTAATTTAAGTTAATTAATTAATTATATAATAATATTAGTATATTAACTGGGTATATAAAATATACACCGTGACTTAAGGTAGACTCTTACGATTCGATCCAATCCTATATGTTATGACCCCCCCCATTCGGTTCCTAGGGTAGGACCTCAATCCTAAAAACCATGCTCATTAATTATTTCGATCTTATATAAATTTATTTGGAACATATATTCAAACTGCGTTAAATATAATCATGCTTACACATTTTTTTTGAAGTTGAACTATTTAAATTCGAATTATATTAAATATGAAGAGTTTGTCTTGTGCACACTATGGGAGTGTTCCAAGGTTATTTAATGTTGATTATTATGGATATTAAGTGTTGTATTATATGTTATAACATCTTGTGTTGTATAGCTAGTTCAATGTTCCTTCAATGGTCTGAAGACCTTCATTTTTTATTGATTTTTGATAATCCACCTTTCAAGGGATGAGGTGGAACCCTTACAAGGCCCGTAGGCGTAAGTATTACATGGCCCGTAGGCCTTAGAGGAATTCATTGCCTGTAGGCTTCAAACATTACATATAACCCAGACTAACTACTTGGAATTGCTCCTCCCCAGCATCTTCATTGTGAAATCAGCTCTCCACCTTCGGCTAGACATTCCCATGCATGCACAGGCCTGTCCCGATGACAAGTGCCATACCTTCTCATTCTTGCAATCCGTTTAGCTTCTGCTATGGTGTAAGCTTCTTGCTCCTCTTCCTTCTGGAGCTTCTTTGTAGGTTGTCTGGTTTGCATCTGCACTTAAGGTGGCCCGAAGGTCTTTGAGGTGGCCCGAAGGCCTTACTGACCCGAAGACATGGGTGGCCCGAAGACCTTAAAGGACTCGGGGACCAAATCGGTGGTCCGAATGCCCAAACAGAGGAATATTCCCGACCGCTACAGTACCAAACAGTACCATCTACAATTACCGCTACAGAACCTGCCACAGTACTGCTGCAGTTCCCTCTACAGTACCTGCGATTCCACGTGAACATGTTTTGCATGCACGTTAAATAGAGATACAACTACTTCAAAAAACCATTATCAAAGAAATAGAAAAGTGTGGCTACATTGGAAAATAAGTTTTACGGCGGTTATATATAAAGACACTCTTTATAGAAGAGTTTGATAGATCTAGTTGAAGCACAAAGGTTGAGGATTCTTTGTATTGTGTGAATCATTTGAGAAATTACAACACACTCGGCTGGGCTTCATTCTTTAGCACTCTTATACTGGCGTGATCTATATTGCTTCAACACTCACAAGCTTCATTGTCAAACTAGTTATGTGTTGCTTTATGTCTTTTTATTTGTCTTTTGGGATTAAGAGTGTGTGGGTTATACCATCCCTTCAAAAGGTTACACGTGTCTGGGTTGTGAATCCCCTTAATATTCAGTTCAGGGTTGTACCTCTAGGGTAAAAAGGAAGGATTGTTTGGTTTGTTCCTTCATGGGAAAAATTCGGGTTGTACCTCCAGAGGAAAAAGGAAGAACTGTTCAGGTTGTGCCTCTAGGTTGAAAAAGGCAGGTCAATCATGGGTTTAATCCTGCAGGGGTTAAAAAGGATTTGTAATTGGGTTGTGACTCTAGGTGTAAAAAAATTAGTGTAAGAGATTCTATTATTAGTGGGTGTCATTCCTCTTCGTTCTTTTTATTATTTTATTTTCATTGTATTAATCATTTAACTCTAATATAATTTACTTTAATTTTTTTGAAAAGGATATTTCACCCTCATCTTAGCCATTCTGCCATCACCTCTTCTTGGACCAACAGGAATCACATGTTGCTTTGAGAAGGATGAAATGCCACGAGCTTTTATGCTTTGAATCTTCTTTGCATGAAATAACTCTATATATCGAGTTCAATATAACCACCAAATCATGTTAATAAGGTTGAGGGTATTCTTGAATGGTATTGTGTGATGCACCTTGGAAACCAATTACTGCTCTCGACTGTACTTAAATTGTTTGATCCATTGCTACTAGAGAGAACCTTGCTGCCTCAACCCTCGAATCCATTCTTGTTTATCTGGTTTCTATGGTTCTTACTTTATATTTTCCATGTTATTAATCATGTTTGGGTTATACTTCCCATAAAAGGTAGGAGTCAAGTTATACTATCTCATACAAAATGTAAGTTTTGGGTTGTGTCTTTGGGTGTGCAAAAGGTAGTGTAATTGAGTTGCGGCTCCATGTGAGAAAAAGTTAGTAGTGGATTGTGACTGCATGTTAGAAAAAGTCAGCTTTGGGTTTTGCCTCTAGGGTTTAAAAAGGCAGTTGTATAGGGTTTTGACTCCCTTCAAAAGTCATAGATTCCATTTTTAGTGGGTTTCATTTCTCTGTGTGTTTGAGAGGGGTGAAGAGTAGAGTATGATCATTTATATACGAAGTACTATAAAAATATCTGTGTTCATTTCTTCATACTTCCGGTTCATTTCTTATCTTCTGTAACAATTCATTGAATGTGTTTAAAAATGTCAATTCACCTCCCTCAATCATTCAAACATTCTCACATTAAGAGCTAACATAGAATATTTCTTCTATAAGAGTGATCACTGATGTATGTTCGAACCTCCACACAGGCTATTTGGAAGTTGATCATGCTTCTATTCCTTGATCTCATCCAATAGTCTTCTTTTTCATTGGATCCAACTTCTGCAATACTGTTTATTACTGGATTACTTCTTTGATACTCATAATGATCTTCATCTATCTAGGAGAAATACTGGGTTCTCTTATTTTTCTCACATAGAGTGAACACATTTCTCTTTTCTTCTTCTTTCAATTTATATTCTCATGCACAAGAATATATTTTTTATATTCTGAATATAGAAATATTCATTAAAATCCACACCATGATTCTCCTGCTCATTTCCTCTATATTTCTTTTAACAAACCATGTGGTTGTGTTCCCACGATCTTCAGATATTCTATTTTTCCTCAACCGCCCGTGTTCACTGATTTTCTAGGAATACCTGATAGGAATAATAGAGGGGGAGAGAGAGAGATAACCGTGGATTTCTATTGAATACCAGTATCAGTGTACAAGAATTAACAGAAGATCAGTGGAAGAAGGAAAAATAAAAAAACTAGGAAGGAGAAGAAGATTCTTGGAGGTCACTCCACCAAGTCCAGGTCTAACCCTCTTGGCTGCCTAGTTACACTTCAGTAAATAAATCTGCACCTCCCCACTTCCCTGAGCCACCATGTTTATTGTTCCAACCTAACACAGCCAACAACCCAACAAATTCCTACCCCAAAGACATCACTAACCTTGGTAGTTTATTAATACTCGTAACCTACCCTGAGCACAGTTATGGCAGTACCGCCTCTGCAGCAGCAGCCACACAACAGCTCCCCTGTACCCACGCGCGACCCATGCCTAACAGCTTTGGCCTCACTGGCCTTCAGAGCACATATTCCTATCATTTCCCCAAGCTTTGGCCTCTGCACATATTCCTATTAGGGGTGTCCATGGGTCGGGTTGGGTTGGGTAGGAGGCTTTTTTTGGACCCGACCTAAATAAAAGAAGTCGGGTCGGGTCGGGTTATGCATTGTTTTAAATTCAAACCCGACCCGACCCGACCCGGCCCGGCCCGGCCCGGCCCGACCCGACCCGACCCGACCCGACCCGACCCAACCCGTTTGAGATAGGGTCGGGTTGGGTCGGGTCGATCGGGTTATTGAGAAAAAAATCTGCCGCTTCGTAGATATCCCCCGCACGGCATCTCCCCTACTCGGGTTCGTCATCCTCGCCGCCACATTAGGGAACACCCCCTTCCTGTGGATGAATCGACCCTAAACAGAGCGATGGTCGGCGGCGGTGATATCAGTTTGCCTAGTCGAATGAAGGTTAGGTTTTTCAATATAGGGTTTGTGTGATGGGGCGACTTCTCTCTCCCTCCAGCAAGCTTCCACAGGCCCTCACCAAACCAACACAGTTCGACATTATAGGGCTTTGCAGCAATGCAAGATCTTCATCGAACACAACGGCGGTGAGGGTCAATACGCATCTGGTGGGATCCATCCACAGGCGATCGATGCTCGATCAAACGCTCGCAAATGATTGGTTCAGCTTATCGGAGTCATCACTTTCACTTTCCATGGATCAAGCAGGGAATCTTCATCACTTGGAGGAGATCGGCTGTTTTTCGGCCTTCTTCATCCCCGAATGGCACGAAAGCGGTGCTGATTCTTCAAACGCTCGCAAATGATTGGTTCAGCTTATCGGAGTCATCACTTTCACTTTCCATGGATCAAGCAGGGAATCTTCATCACTTGGAGGAGATCGGCTGTTTTTCAGCCTTCTTCATCCCCGAATGGCACGAAAGCGGTGCTGATTCTTCAAAAAATGGCTAACTTCGATGGAGATTCATCGGGGCGGCAGTCGCGAGTCTCGTCTTCTCCTTCGGTGGTGGTATCGTGGCATGACATCGTTATCTGTGGTGGGATATTTCTTCAACAGTGAGTGTACCAGGCATCCTCTCCCTCCGGTGAGTGTCGGTGTCTCCTCTTGTGATGTGAGTTCTACTGGTATCTTATTTTTCGATAGTCTTCAGCAGATCTGGCCTTGGGGCCACAATCGCGGCGAAGACGGTGGAGGCGGAGGGGTAGATACTAGATGTAGGTGCGGTGCGGTGGAGGCAGTGTGTTGGATGAAGACGGGCGGTGACAAGGTGAGGTAGAGGGCCTTGGGTCTAGATGGGTGGAGGGCGCGGGAGGGAAGATCGGCGCAGCAGCAGGGGTCATCGGGTTGGTTGGGTCGGGTTGGATAATTTTTTCCCCAACCCGTGACCTGACCCAACCCGATCACGGGTCAACCTGAACTTACCCGACCCCGAGCATATAGTTTTTTGAACCCGACCCGACCTGGTCGGGTCGAGTCGGGTCGGACGGGTTGGGTCGGGTCTGGACACCCCTAATTCCTATCATTTTCTTTCAGAGCACATATTCCTAACCATCTGGTCCTTAAGGTGACCAAATCGATCTCACCACTTGTGTGTAGAATTCATAGCTTGTTGAGCCCACATCTTTTCCCGCACAGCCGTAGTAACAGATTGCAAAATCACATCCACATTCCACTACCGCACAATGAAAAGCAGAAGTCCAGCACAGTCGGATATTTCAATATAGCTTCTCCCAATGCCTGTTGACAAGATGATTGCTCAGGAACAACCCAGAAAACTACACCTGTGTTCATCTATTCAGAATACAGGTCAAACTACCTTTGATCCTCCAGAAGCGTTCTAATAATTTTCTTAGCACTTTGGTTGTCGAGAAGAAGAGGTAGATATTGCCTGTATGAAAATTTGGGTAGTCTATTTGGATCCGTTGTTCTGAGCTGGCCGGATGGTCCAATGAAAGCACCAAGCCGAGGATAAGAAGAAGAAGATTCTTGGGGGTGGACTCCAGCAAATAGATATAGCAGTACCCCCTTTGTAGTTGCAGCCACACAGCAGCTCCCCTACACCAACACGCGACCCATGCCCATTATCCTTAGCCGCACTGTCCTGCACTTCCATCACATGGTAATAATATTATCATTCCTTTACCATCTCTATAAAAACCGCTTGTAATTAATCCTTCAAAACTGCATGAAGACATGGAAAACTCTTTACAGCATAATAGCCTCTCAATATCAAAATTAGCCTCACCTCATTTATTATTAATAAGCTGTTTCATAGCATAGCCCTTCTCTCCACAGTGCAACTTATTTAACTATCTCAATTTCCATCACTGATTCTTTTTTCTAGAATCATGATTATGATGTTTAATCATGATTTTTAGTCAATGAATATTAGAAAATCATCATCTTGATTAATTTTCTTCAAAATATTTAATTTTGGGATTCTCAGACTTCACAAATTTCTTAAAGTATATGAACCATATAAAATCCCTTGTGTGAGGCAACCCATTTGCCAACTTTTTGCATCTATAATGCTAAAAGGACGCTTACAAAGTCAAAATGAATCTAATGAAAAATTACTTAACTTATTTTTCTGCACCTGGGTGAGCCTTATAAAGCTTGAGTAATTAAAGGATGTTCTACTCAATATTTTTCAATATATATTAACAAAAAATACAGCATCATTCTCGAGTGGGTTCAATGACTACTTGAGAATATATTATAGGTCACATGTAGGGAAATTGATTCATGAAAATTGTTCATCATATTCTATTTATAATATATTCATTTAGTCATGAGCATTCTATGATATTTTTAGTGTAACATCTCATTTCATTGGAATTGGTAAAATTTTCTTAATTCAACCAAATGGTAAACATTATTCATCAATAATGTTTTGGGAATATAATGAATGTATGATTCTATACAATAATTTGATTTGTTGATTTAACAACATATCTTTTTAGTTCATTTTTCTCAAAATAAACGTTGTGTTAAATTAGATTGTTTCACATGCAACACTAAACCAAAACAAACCGCAACACTTTTTATTATGATAAATATAACTATTATAAAATTGTCGTTGAATTGGAGGGTATAAGAAGAGGTAACATAATTATGAAATATATGTAAAAATAAAAACAAAGGTCACTTTTTATACCAATACACTAATGAAATTCAATTGGTGTAGCTAAATAACTAATAAGATCGTTTTATGCTTAAAAATATATTTTTCTAAAATTTGGTATTTGTATGATTTATTTTAAAAATAAATATATTAAGATTAATGAAGGATAATTATATTGTTGTTCTGAATAATACAATAACACTAATTTAACTAGTGATTAATGAGAAATAAGAATAAGAACAATAAATATTTGAAAGTCATTTTCCTATAAAAACACGTTTCCATTATATTTTATGATTTTAATTAAAAGTTAAATTCCTAAATTTTAGAATTTGAACTTGTAAAAATGAACATTTTTGAATTCAGTATAACAATATTACCTTAGGATGGATTTTTTAGTATTTTTCTAAAAATGTTGATTCTTAGGTATAGTACAAAATATCGTGACTTTTATGACATCATTAGGATATAAGAATGACTTAAAAATTTTACAAAACCCTTTTAAAGACCAAATTTGACACTTCATTTCATTGAAACATCTTATTTTGAGCTTTATTTATTTAGTTATTTATTTGGGGAGTTTTCAGAAGTTGGAGTTTGAGAACCTCAATTTTTAGGGAAACAAACCCTAGTACACTGGTAGCACACAGTTAGAGGAAACTATGCGGCCAACCGTGCTAGTGGGATATTTAAGGAACAATGAGTTTTCGCATGGCTTGGGAATGATTTGTCTAATTGTGTGGTGGTTTCCAGAAACTAGGTGTTTTTTTGGAGACAATGGTTCATGCACGGTTGACACAATTTTTCTGACCTTGCGCCCAAATCATGCGGTTTTTCCAGGTCATTAAAAAGTTTGCTTTTTTTTTTTACGATTTTTCATATATGAACATTTAAGGATTTCTCCCTAATTTCACCCCCACTTGTGTGTAACTTATCCCCCTATGCCTTCGAGCTCTCCTCCCTTGGAGTTTGGTGGATTTCTTGCTTCATTCGATGATTTCCTTAGTATTCTTGGATTTCTCTTGATTTCATATTTCTCCCCTTTGTTCATCCTTGTTCTTCCATTTTCATATAGTATGGAAACCCAAGTTTTTGATTTTTCCAAACCAAGGTTTGTTGATGGGGGTTTTATGTTGTTTCCTTGTGGCTTAGGTGTGTGATGACCTCTTAAATCTTGTGGTTGCCATCAAAGGCGACAAGTTTTTGTTTGGTATCGATGTAGGTGTCTCTATTTAAGGGCATTTTTCCATGGATCCTCATTGATTCTTGATTTCCCCTGGGTTTTGTTTATTAAATTGCCCATAATTTGATATATTATTGATGGTTTGTCCATGTATGTTGTCATTCTTGGGTTGCCAATATGACAGATTGAAGTGGCTTTTCAAAGGGAGTTGTCTTTGATGCACTCCATGTGTTTGTTAAAATGGATCAAAGATGTTTTTTGCTTTCAAATACGCTTTTGAAAGGGGTTTTAAATGGTTCTTGCATTCTGTTAAATGCTCGACTTGTTATGGGAATTAAAGGTTTATGAAATTGGCTTTTAAATGACTTATGTGATTAGCACTTGTTGTTTATATGTTTGGCATTGAGTATCACATGAGAGGCCGTGGGTGTGTGTGTCATTGGCTAAGGCGGATGGAGCTCAGGCCTAGGATGTAACTAGCCAAGGAACGTTGTCCATGTGGACCAAGTGAGCCCATTGAGGGAACGTTCTCCATGGAGCCAAGAGAGCCCATGAGAGCAGTGTTATCCATGTGGACCGAGGGAGCCCATGGAAAGGATGTTTCCTAATGGATTGGGTGAGCAGTTGGAAGGTTGGTCCCGAGGAAGACCGAGGGGGATTCCCAAACTTGTTGTATTCTCTTAGAAAATTGTGAACCTAAGGTCATTCTAAGTCACACTAGAGCCCATTGTTAGAGCCCATGATGCGTATTTTCTAGTGCTCAGTTGGTTTTCACATGCTTTATGTTTGATGCTAGTGCCTTATTTGGTTTTGATATATTATGTTCATGCACATTTTTCATTATTTTTTTATGTGATGGTGTTTACGTTTATGCTTATGTTTATTCTATGTTTTGGTGTATTGAGCATGTTTATGTTGGGTGGATTTATTTCTTTATTTGAGCCTTTTTCGCTATGTTTTTAAAAGATAGTTTGTTTGGGAAAAGCCAAAGGGACTTCTAAAGCATTTTTTTCAAGTTCACATGCTTTTACAAAGTGATCTTGGTTTAGAAAATATATTTTCAAACTACACTTAATGGTTTTCATGTAGATTCATGGTGATATCCTACTAGGCTTTGTGCCTTATAACGGTCCATGTTTTTCCAGTTCATTACTTTGCCAGTTTTGGTTGTTCGAGGTGTTTAGAGGAGGCTCAGAGGAAGTTTGGAGGAGTTCGGGTGTTGAGAGCTGGGAGTAGGGGGCTTTCACGATGTGAAAGTGTGTTTCACGCTGTGTAAAAAAATTATAAGACATGAAAGTTGGTTTCATGTCATATCGGGGTTAGAAAAATAAAATAAAAGGAAGAGACGACGCATTTTTTGGTGGAAACCGGACCCTGGGTATTTCACGAAGTGGAAGGGGATTACACACCAGTGCAATTTTAAAATTCTTTTTCAGTTGAACTTTCATTCATTCAGCCGTTCTCTCTTCTCCTTCTCATTTTGGGCAAACCCTTGGCACCCCGAGGTGTTCTTTGAGCCCTTCTTGCTCCCTCTTCAACTCGTTGATCCCGATGGATGTTCATTGGCGATCTGTGGTTGATGCGTGATGAGTTATCTTCTCCTTCTCACCCCTTTTCTTCCATTATTAACCTGGGGATCCACTGCGATGGTGTTTCTTTGGTTTAGGGTGTGTGTTGGGCTGCGTTTGATGGTCTTGGGATGCAGTGTAGGTTGATCTGTGGTTCCTCATGGTGTGATTGTGGTTTGCGGGCGTTCTTCTTCACCCTGCGGTGCACAACGAGTTGGAAAACTTCTTTGAGGTAGGATTTTCCTCGTTTTTCCTTATTTGTCTATCATGCGGAGGGGTTGCTCTTGTTTGCCTATGGATCATGGTTGTGCCAGCTTAATGAAAGATAAAGAATTGGTTAATTGAATTGAAAGGGGTAAATGAGGTTTGATTTACATGCTTTTACGACTTTTTTGTTATTGTGATGTGGTGGATTGTACGAGCTAAACACCCCGTTAAAAATTGTGGCCGTTGGTGGTTTTGTTCGCGCTGTTTGACATGAGTTGTGGAACCCTTGTTTGGTTGTGACTGTAGTGATTGTTGTGGTATCACCTTAAATGGAAATTTGCTAATTACTTATACTTGGCTAATGAAATGGTTGCCTCAAGATTTTGGTTTGTGTGACTACACCCCTAAAATAAAGTGGAATATGATAAAAAGACCCTTTGTAAATATGTAAAATGATCTTGATGTGTTTTGATGTTTGGCCGTGCTTGTGGGACGACGATTTGTGTTTTGCAATGAGGTGTGGGGTGATAGGTAGTTATCTGGCCTTGCTTTTGGGGCGGCGAGGGGGTGGTTTGTTGGGTTGTGCTTTTGGGGCGGCAAGGACGTGGTTTGTTGGGTTGTGCTTTTAGGGTGGCTAGTTGGCGGTTTGTTGGCCATGCTTTTTGGGCGGTGAGGTGGTGGTTGCTTCGTGCTAGATGCCCGAGTAGTGCTGGAATAAATAAATGAGTAATTGCTTAATAAAGTTTGAAATGACATGAGTTGGTTTGGTTAATGAAATGAAAATGGTTAGTGGATAATTAGATGATGGGTTATGTGATTAAATGTGGTTGATGCTAAATAATGAAATGAATGAGTGTTAAACAAAGAGGAAATGTGAAGTCACTTTAGTTTATTAGGGCTCTTCACCTTCTGAAATGACTATTGCAGATGTTAATAAATGCATTTAGAGGTGACAACAAAAGTGATAATGTGGTGAGTTGGTTGGTTGTATGTGAGCCCATAGGTTGGGTTTGAGTGTTTGATACTATATATATGTGTTTTATATTCTTGTGATTTCTATACGCACCCCGCCCATGTTGAGAACTACGTGCCGAACACCCACATAGTCATGCAGGGGTGTTTTTCCCAACATTCGGTGGGGTGTACATATGGCTGGGTACCCGCTCTTTTTCGCTCTCTCTTCCAGGTGAGGTAGGTATGGCACAAGCTCTGATGGTTAGAGGTCTGTTAGTGCTTTAGATGGTGTTTGTGATGGCCCGGGTGTCTTCGGGTGAGATGTGATAACCCAAGTGTTTGTGGGTGAGGTGTTATGTGTCCCAAGTGTCTTCAGGATGAGGTGTGACGGTCCAGGTGTTTTCAGGCGAGACGTGACTATACTTGTGGGGCAGTAGCCCAGGTGTTTTTGGGCAAGATGTGTGTGGTCGTGCTTGTGGGGGCGGCGAGCACTGGTGTTTGCGGGCGAGGTGTGTTGTGACCATGCTTGTGGGGCGGTGTAGTATACAGAAGAGATGAGAGCACCGGGACATACAATGTTGGGTGTGAGAGCGGCATACCAGTGGGAAAGCAGTGCGAGGCACCCTTATCGATGTGATCATGTTATATTATATTACTTGACTTGTATTATTTGGTGAGCGTGCCTTGGTGAGGTTGGGTTTGGTTAGTATGCATGCTTAGGTGTTTTTTGGTTCTGTTGTTTTCTCACAGGTGCATTAGTATGCTTCTTTCACATGTGCACGAGAGACTTTGGTTTTCCTATCGAGTATACCTGTATGCTCACCCTACGTATGTAAAACTGTTTTTTGGTTTCTAGGAGGATTACGTGGAACATGCTGGGCATTACTAACTTGAATCCTTGATAGTTGTTGTGTCACTGCTTTAGCTTTACTTTTGGGTATTTACTTTGAAAACTTTTAATTGTATCAGTTCTATTTATACTCACTTATGGGAGGTTTGAGTTTCTTTTTTGTATTATGTCTTGGAGTTGTTGTGGATGATTCATTCTATCTTCCGATCTTGTTTTCTTATAAAGGGTAATGTCTCCCATATTGTGAGATTTGTACACCATTGGTGCTAGTCGCCAACATGGGGCCTACTGGAGGTGGGACTCGGGGGTATTATCTCTCTCCCCTCATTGTTGTATCTTTGGAGGGAGGGGGTCATGACATGTCACACCCTACATATGTTTCTGGGTATATGCAGACCTTGTTTTTCATGACATGGGTAAAGGCAAGGGCACCGTACAGTTTAGTGGCCCTTATTGATTTCCAATGTTTGTGGTCATTTTGGGATGGTGGATACATGGCTTCATGGAGTTTAGCCCTCATAAAGTAGTTTTGGGATTTTGGTTGTTGGGGTGTTATGTATTGTTTGTTTTGGTCTGATTCCCTGATTTGAGTTGTGAGTATGGATATCATATGTATATGTCTTGTTTATGATCAATGATGTGATGATGTTGTGATATCCATTTTTTTAATCTTGGTTGTGTTTCCAAAATGGTTATATGTGATGCTCCAATGCCTGTCTCCAACCTGTGGTAATCGGGAACACACTTTAGGTCGTGTGGCATATTTACTTAAGAATTATTTTTTATAATTTTTAGAAGTTATATGAAATAAAATAGACTTCATATTTGGAATGAGAATGTCCAAATTATGTATTAAGGCCCATTTTGTTTTTAGGGAAAAAATAGTTACCAAGGTAAAAACAAAAATGATAAACAGGTTAAACCAGATGGGTAAACAACCTAAAACATGTTATATATATATATGAGTGGATGGGGCATTGATTGACCAATAATAATCACCTCTCCCTTATTATTTGCATATGGAGACATTTTCCTTTGAATATAACATGCCATTATTAGAAAGTTATGGGTATTTACAAAAAAGTCACCCCTTTCACTTATAAAAGGAGCTCACATGCACCCCACTTCTCCTCACACCACAATCCTTTTGGTTTGACCAAATCTACCCAAACTCTCTTCCCAACACTCTTATACATGAACTAGAAGTCTTTCTCTCATCAAAATACCACTCTTCAAAGGCTAAATTATTTTGAAAAAATGGATTAATATTAATCACTACTTTTTCATTTCTCTTCCTTTATTCTTCTACCTCATCCAATCCTATTCCACTAACGATAACATAATTACTTCAGTATTGTATGTATAATGAGATGTTATTATGTTAATAGAATAATAATTTTCTACCTTTCCCAACAATTCAAAAAGTGAAATGGTGTTCATTCTTACATGCAGACTGCCATATCTAGGAATGATGTGTTTTATTTTTCAGCACCGCTTTACATGGATGGTTCAAAGGGGTTGTTTAATGAATGAATATTATATTTACAACATTAATATGTTTCTAAAATGATAAATCAACTTTCTACTTTACGGAAAACAAAAATGTCATCTCTGTGCACATACATACCACCACCTCCATAGAACGATGTTTTTCATTTCTAATTACCATTGTACTTGAATTATTCTGATAAATTATATAACAATTTAAAATTTTTTCTATAATAAGAAAAAGGTTTTGTAAAGTTTATATTAACATTTAACTTGTTATTAATGTACCAACTCTTCCGGTTCCCACTAAACCTTAAAGTTGCTTATAGAAAATACAAAAATAAAGATTGGATGACAATGTACCAACTCTTCCTCTGTTAAAATTACCAAAACAAGTTTTTCACCAATTATATCTTTATAAATCATCACTAAAACTCTCATGGAATTAGATTAAATATTTATAAATCATTATAAATCTTAAATCCTAGTACTTTTAATAATCTATGAATGATGAACATTGTATAAAAAAACAGGGATCGATATCAACATCTTAATGCTTGTGCAAAACACTCAAAAATCATTAACACTTGATGATGAAAATAAACTATAACTAACCATTAAATGTATAATAAAGGATTATAATTGAAGTGCATAAAAGGTAATATAAATGGATAAGGTTCTTAAATAGGTTATCACGAGGGTTATATTTATTATACAGGAAGTTAAAGAACTTTCATGAAAGCTGAGAACAAAGTAAAGGGATTTGGGTAACTCAAATTTATTTCTTTGATTTATAAGGTTTCTTCTTGAACTTAATTTATCTAAGTTCTCTATATTATTACATTTCCCATTTTATATGATATTTTATCTAGGGAAATTGATATTTTAATTCAAATCTTCTTTCCTTGTTGATCTTTTTTAAAAGCCATAACATTGATAAAAATTATTTTCAACTTCTTTAATAACGATTTATTTTCCATATTCATGTTCTCTATTCCCGATAATGTTCTTATTTGGGAACCCAATTATGTATTCTAACATATGGCCTTCATTTTTCTATTTTCCTCTTTCCAAAAGGATTATTTATTATCTTTATTATGATGGGGGTGTTAATAAAATTATTTTAAAATATTAAGAATATTTTTCTTTTCACAATAATAAATTTTATCTCTCACTCCACATTTCCTTTAGAAAACCTTTATGTTTTTTTAAATGATGATTTATTGATATTTCTTTAAAATTAATGTTTTGAAAAAGTATTCATTCCAACTTCCCAAAAGTGATCATTTTGAAAATGATTAGTAACTTCGTATCATTACAATAGTGTGAAGGAATGTTTTATAAAGTCTCTTTTATGTTCATTCTAAAAGATCTATAAAAAATGAAGTCATATATTATAAATAACCCACTAATCACCTTTATGAAATACTTCTTTTGGGTGATTGAAATTTTTGAATCGACCGATCTACTCTCGATATCACTTTATGCGATAACATTTGGAAATGATATAAAACACATTTTATTTCCATGGGTTTTCATGAAATGATGAATGATTGATATCCTGTGGCACATATATGTATGGATGATTGAAACATAGGGTCTAATATCACCCTAAAATGAATTGTTTAAGGTTTTACATCTCATTAGATAACAATGTTATGTGTGAATATTATTTATATATTCACAACATGATGTTTGGACATTATTGTTATATTCAAAACATAATGTGTGGACATTATTGTTATGTTCAAAACATGATGCGGGGACATTGTCATTATGTTCGAAACATTTTTTTGGAATGAGGAAAATATGGCCTTGTTCACAAGGTTATGATTTCCTAATATTAATTTTGTACTATGTATTTATGATAAATTTTTTTATATTATATGTTTTTGATATTCTATGTGGCTCATGTTTACGGTCTCATGTTCCTGAACTCTTATTCCATATCATATGTTTGATCACTAGAGATTTCATGGACAACTCTTATTGGTTCATATCCCTTTTCAATCAGATATTTATCCCTTCATCATGTTTTCTCAAGCTTATGATCCCTTAATGAAATATGGATATATTTTTCCCTTACTGAGTTTTTGAACTCACCCTTTAGTCTAGAAGGTGGTTTAGTGTGCTGTGATATATGGAGAAATGTTCATAGTATTATAAAATATGTTGTTTATAAAGCTAATATACAATGAAAATAAACCTTCGATTCTTGGTATAGTGACATTAATGATGAGATTTAATGTTTTAAATTATAAAAAAGATGCAAAATATATGAAAGATTAGTTTGGGTCACCTCACCTGATATGCTAGAATATATTTGATCACTAAGAATATTTGGAGCAATATATCTCTATAATGGAGATTAATATGAGTTGTGTTGGGTCGGAGAGTGATGACAAGAGGGAGGGTGAATTGCCTTTTTAAAAAAGTTTAACAAATTAAAACAATTATCAATGCAGTGGAAATAAAAGAGGCAAGACACAAAATTGATAACGGAGTTCGGCCTAAATCCCAAGCCTACGTCTCCGCTCCCAACAAGAACTGTTGAGAGATTTATACGTCAGCTTGATTTTTAATGGTTGTAGCAAGAAACCCACTAGACTTTAAGGCAGCCTAGAAACCTATTACAGCTTGCTTTTTATTGGTTGTAGCAAGAAACCCACTAGCCTTCTTACAGGTGAAGGCTAGCTCACCTATGACTCAAGCCTTTTACAGGGAAGACTTGACTAACCTCTTCACACCTTTAAGGTGGTGTGAAAACCCAAACAAAGGGAGGATGAGAGAAAGAAGGGTTTGTATGCACAAACTCAAAATAATGCTCAAAATGATAAAATAATAAAAACCGTAAATAGGAGAAGTCTTGGGCGCCAATGGATTGATTGGTGATGATGAAGAGCGCTCCCAAGCTTCTATGGTGGTGCTCCTTGGTTGTGGAAGTGAGTTGGAGCAGGTGGGGATCCTTGAAGGAATGCGCCGGGTCGAAGAGTGATGACAAGAGGGGGGGTGAATTGCCTTTTTAAAAAAGTTTAACAAATTAAAACAATTATCAATGCAGCGGAAATAAAAGAGGCAAGACACAAATTTGATAACGGAGTTCGGCCTAAATCCCAAGCCTACGTCTCCGCTCCCAACAAGAACCATTGAGAGATTTATACGTCAGCTTGCTTTTTAATGGTTGTAGCAAGAAACCCACTAGCCTTCTTACAGGTGAAGGCTAGCTCACCTATGACTCAAGCCTTTTACAGGGAAGGCTTGACTAACCTCTTCACACCTTTAAGGTGGTGTGAAAACCCAAACAAAGGGAGGATGAGAGAAAGAAGAGTTTGTATGCACAAACTCAAAATAATGCTCAAAATGATAAAATAATAAAAACCGTAAAGAGGAGAAGTCTTGGGTGCCAATGGATTGATTGGTGATGATGAAGAGCGCTCCCAAGCTTCTATGGTGGTGCTCCTTGGTTGTGGAAGTGAGTTGGAGCAGGTGGGGATCCTTGAAGGAATGCGCCGGAGGTTCGCCAAATGATCGAAAAATGTTCCCGTAGGATACCGTTGTTTTCCGGGGCTTCCTAGTCCTCTATTTATAGGAGAGGGACACCCAAATGGCCGTTGGGGGTCTTTGGAGCCGTTGGAGAGGCCTTCGGAGCCGTTGGGAGTCAAAAGGACAAGTCTGGTCAAAGCCCAACGGCTAGTTTGACTGGGCACACCGGCTGGCCGGTGGTGTCTCACTAGCTGACCGGTGGTCCACCGGCTGGCCGGTCCTGTGCCACCGGCTGGCCGGTGCTCCAGACAGAGACAGCTTCTCTGCCCAGGAGCTACCGGCTGGCCGGTGGTCATCCACCGGCTGGCTGGTGACAATACCGGCTGGCCGGGGAGCTCACACCGGCTGACCGGTGGTTCTGGACAGAAACCATTGCTTCTGCCAGAGACCACCGGCTGGCCGGTGGGAATCCACCGGTTGGCCGGTAGACTCAGAGAGTCTACTTTCAGCCCTTCTTGGCCCAACTCCTTGGCAACCTTTTGCCTATCAACAAAAACACTTGAAAACAAGTTAGAACAAAATAAGAGTGATTGTGATCATTAAAATCCAAGAAAGAGAGCTACAACAATCTCCCCCTATTTTGAGGATCACAATCACCAAAACAAGCAATGTAAAAGACTGAAATGAAAGACATGCTTTAAAGGATAAAATGAAAAGTAAAGCAAAGCATAAGAGAAATATTTCTCCCCCAATCAACCAAGGAAGTCTCCCCCTTTGTGATTATCAAAATAGCACGGGGCATAAAATTTGATTGAAGGAAAGGATTGAAAAACAAGATAGATATTTTGAACCAATTGAAATTTTTGAAATTTGAATTGAAAGTTTTGAATTGAAAGTTTTGAAATGAAAGTTTTGAATTGAAAGTTTGAATTGAAAAAATAAAACGCAAAAAGGCTTAAACGATCCTAACTCCCCCTAAATAAAAACAACAAATCACCGGGGAGAGGATTTTAGAACCGAGACAAATTTTGGTCCGGAGAGACTCGCTAAAAGGGATTTTTCAATCCAAACTTGTCTTGTGGCGGGTCTTCTCCTATGAAATTCATCGTTAAAGGAAATGGTTTTGGGCCTTCCATACCGGGCATTTTTGCAGTCGCACTCGTAAATTAAGTGCCCGATCTTTTTGCAATAGTTAAGTCTTCCTTCTCTTTGAGAAGTTGATCCTTTTCGGAAGAAAGAATTTTGAATTTCTTTTTTAAAGCAATAAATTTGGAATAAAGTTCGTGAAAACCTTCCTCTAATTGATCTCTCGCATGTTGGAGATCCTCGTAAGATAAATGATTGAAAGAATTGGAAGAACAAGAGGAAGAGGAGTCGGAAGAGGTTACCTCATGAAATGCCATTAGACATTTTTTACCGTCGTCTTTTGAGGAGGAGGAGGATGAGGAGCTATCACTCCAAGTGGCCTTGAATGCCTTTTTTTCTTTTCCTTTTGCTTGGCCCTTATCTTGTGGAGTGGGAAATCGGGCTTATAATGGCCTTTCTTGCCGCACCCATAGCATGTTACCTCGGGTTCGGATTTTTCGTCGAGTTCTTCCTTTCGAGCCTTGCGAGATTTCTTCTTTTTGTTCTTCTTCATGAATTTGTGCATCTTGCGGGCAAGGTTCTCAATTTCTGAATCGCCGCTTGAAGAGGAAGAAGATGAGGAGGAGGAGCTTTCTTCTTTTTGAACTTTGAAGCCGATATTCTTTGGAGTTTTGATGAGTTTGCCTTCCTTTTCAGCTTACCTCCTCATGGTGATCTCGTAGGTCATGAGGGATCCGATGAGCTCTTCAACCGGCATTTTCTTGATATCTTTTGCTTATTGAATTGCGGTCACCTTTGGTGCCCATGAGCTTGGTAAGATCCAAAGGATCTTCTTGACCATCATCTCTGCAGAAACATCATCTCCAAGAGACTTTCTCCCATTACAAACATCAGTAAAGCGAGTAAACATATCAGTAATATTTTCAGATGGATGCATGGTAAAATACTCAAAATCTTGACGGTACATATCCAATCGAGTATCCTTAACTTTGTTGGTCCCCTCATGGGTAACCACCAAAAGTTTCCAGATTTCATGAGATGTAGTGCATGTGGAAACTCGATTGAATTCATTACGATCAAGGCCGCAATGAAGAGCGTTCATGGCTTTGCCATCAAGCTCGAAATTTTTAATATCGGCTTGAGTCCATTTGGATTCATCGGGAGAAGAGAGAGAGTATCCATGCATGACAATTCTATAAATAGGATAACCAATGCTTCTAAGAAAAGTAATCATGCGAGTTTTCCAATAAGTGTAGTCGGTTCCATCAAAAAAAGGAGCACGACCCAATGAATAACCTTCGGGGGCGAAAGAAGATGAAGCCATCACAATGGATCTTGAATTTGAAACTGGTGAAGGTATTACTCAAATTTTGCCTCTGATACCAATTGTTGGGTCGGAGAGTGATGACAAGAGGGGGGGTGAATTGCCTTTTTAAAAAAGTTTAACAAATTAAAACAATTATCAATGCAGCGGAAATAAAAGAGGCAAGACACAAAATTGATAACGGAGTTCGGCCTAAATCCCAAGCCTACGTCTCCGCTCCCAACAAGAACCGTTGAGATATTTATACGTCAGCTTGCTTTTTAATGGTTGTAGCAAGAAACCCACTAGACTTTAAGGCAGCCTAGAAACCTATTACAGCTTTCTTTTTATGGGTTGTAGCAAGAAACCCACTAGCCTTCTTACAGGTGAAGGCTAGCTCACCTATGACTCAAGCCCTTTACAGGGAAGGCTTGACTAACCTCTTCACACCTTTAAGGTGGTGTGAAAACCCAAACAAAGGGAGGATGAGAGAAAGAAGGGTTTGTATGCACAAACTCAAAATAATGCTCAAAATGATAAAATAATAAAAACCGTAAAGAGGAGAAGTCTTGGGTGCCAATGGATTGATTGGTGATGATGAAGAGCGCTCCCAAGATTCTATGGTGGTGCTCCTTGGTTGTGGAAGTGAGTTGGAGCAGGTGGGGATCCTTGAAGGAATGCGCCGGAGGTTCGCCAAATGATCGAAAAATGTTCCCGTGGGCTACCGTTGTTTTCCGGGGCTTCCTAGTACTCTATTTATAGGAGAGGGACACCCAAATGGCCGTTGGGGGTCTTCGGAGCCGTTGGAGAGGCCTTCGGAGCCGTTGGGAGTCAAAAGGACAAGTCTGGTCAAAGCCCAACGACTAGTTTGACTGGGCACACCGGCTGGCCGGTGGTGTCTCACTAGCTGACCGGTGGTCCACCGGCTAGCCGGTCCTGAGCCACCGGCTGGCCGGTGCTCTAGACAGAGACAACTTCTCTGCCCAGGTGCTACCGGCTGGCCGGTGGTCATCCACCGGCTGGCTGGTGACAATACCGGCTGGCCGGGGAGCTCACACCGGCTGACCGGTGGTTCTGGACAGAAACCATTGCTTCTGCCAGAGACCACCGGCTGGCCGGTGGGAATCCACCGGTTGGCCGGTAGACTCAAAGAGTCTACTTTCAGCCCTTCTTGGCCCAACTCCTTGGCAACCTTTTGCCTATCAACAAAAACACTTGAAAACAAGTTAGAACAAAATAAGAGTGATTGTGATCATTAAAATCCAAGAAAGAGGGGTACAACAATCTCCCCCTATTTTGATGATCACAATCACCAAAACAAGCAATGTAAAAGACTGAAATGAAAGGCATGCTTTAAAGGATAAAATGAAAAGTAAAGCAAAGCATAAGAGAAATATTTCTCCCCCAATCAACCAAGGAAGTCTCCCCCTTTGTGATTATCAAAATAGCACGGGGCATAAAATTTGATTGAAGGAAAGGATTGAAAAACAAGATAGAGATTTTGAACCAATTGAAATTTTTGAAATTTGAATTGAAAGTTTTGAATTGAAAGTTTTGAAATGAAAGTTTTGAATTGAAAGTTTGAATTGAAAAAATAAAACGCAAAAAGGCTTAAACGATCCTAACTCCCCCTAAATAAAAACAACAAATCACTGGGGAGAGGATTTTAGAACCGAGACAAATTTTGGTTCGGAGAGACTCGCTAAAAGGGATTTTTCAATCCAAACTTGTCTTGTGGCGGGTCTTCTTCTATGAAATTAATCGTTAAAGGAAATGGTTTTGGGCCTTCCATACCGGGCATTTTTGCAGTCGCACTCGTAAATTAAGTGCCCGATCTTTTTGCAATAGTTGCAAAATTTATATTGGGAGCTCCCCCTTACAAAAATAGTAGGAGCATGGGAAGAGGAATCTTGCTTGGAATAGCCAAGCCCTTGGGTGGTTCTAGATATGCATTGGGAACCAAGGAGCTTCGAAAGGTTATGTTCACCTTCGGTGAACTTAGCTAGGGATTCCCTTAAATCCTTGATTGTTGATTCCATAGAATCAACATCGGGAAGGTTTTGGATCTTGAGGGACAAGTCTTCCTTCTCTTTGAGAAGTTGATCCTTTTCGGAAGAAAGAATTTTGAATTTCTTTTTTAAAGCAATAAATTTGGAAGAAAGTTCGTGAAAACCTTCCTCTAATTGATCTCTCACATGTTGGAGATCCTCGTAAGATAAATGATTTAAAGAATTGGAAGAACAAGAGGAAGAGGAGTCGGAAGAGGTTACCTCATGAAATGCCATTAGACATTTTTTACCGTCGTCTTTTGAGGAGGAGGAGGATGAGGAGCTATCACTCCAAGTGGCCTTGAATGCCTTTTTCTTTTCCTTTTGCTTGGCCCTTATCTTGTGGAGTGGGCAATCGGGCTTATAATGTCCTTTCTTGCCGTACCCATAGCATGTTACCTCGGGCTCGGATTTTTCGTCGAGTTCTTCCTTTCGAGCCTTGCGAGATTTCTTCTTTTTGTTCTTCTTCATGAATTTGTGCATCTTGCGGGCAAGGTTCTCAATTTCTGAATCGTCGCTTGAAGAGGAAGAAGATGAGGAGGAGGAGCTTTATTCTTTTTGAACTTTGAAGGCGATATTCTTTGGAGTTTTGATGAGTTTGCCTTCGTTTTCAGCTTGCCTCCTCATGGTGATCTCGTAGGTCATGAGGGATCCGATGAGCTCTTCAACCGGCATTTTCTTGATATCTTTTGCTTCTTGAATTGCGGTCACCTTTGGTGCCCATGATCTTGGTAAGATCCAAAGGATCTTCTTGACCATCATCTCTGCAGAAACATCATCTCCAAGAGACTTTCTCCCATTACAAACATCAGTAAAGCGAGTAAACATATCAGTAATATTTTCAGATGGATGCATGGTAAAAGACTCAAAATCTTGACGGTACATATCCAATCGAGTATCCTTAACTTTGTTGGTCCCCTCATGGGTAACCTCCAAAAGTTTTCAGATTTCATGAGATGTAGTGCATGTGGAAACTCGATTGAATTCATTACGATCAAGGCCGCAATGAAGAGCGTTCATGGCTTTGCCATCAAGCTCGAAATTTTTAATATCGGCTTGAGTCCATTTGGATTCATCGGGAGAAGATAGAGAGTATCCATGCATGACAATTCTATAAATAGGATAACCAATGCTTCTAAGAAAAGTAATCATGCGAGTTTTCCAATAAGTGTAGTTGGTTCCATCAAAAAAAGGAGCACGACCCAATGAATAACCTTCGGGGGCGAAAGAAGATGAATCCATCACAATGGATCTTGAATTTGAAACCGGTGAAGGTATTACTCAAATTTTGCCTCTGATACCAATTGTTGGGTCGGAGAGTGATGACAAGAGGGGGGGGGTGAATTTCCTTTTTAAAAAAGTTTAACAAATTAAAACAATTATCAATGCAGCGGAAATAAAAGAGGCAAGACACAGAATTGATAACGGAGTTCGGCCTAAATCCCAAGCCTACGTCTCCGCTCCCAACAAGAACCGTTGAGAGATTTATACATCAGCTTGCTTTTTAATGGTTGTAGCAAGAAACCCACTAGACTTTAAGGCAGCCTAGAAACCTATTACAGCTTGCTTTTTATTGGTTGTAGCAAGAAACCCACTAGCCTTCTTACAGGTGAAGGCTAGCTCACCTATGACTCAAGCCTTTTACAGGGAAGGCTTGACTAACCTCTTCACACCTTTAAGGTGGTGTGAAAACCCAAACAAAGGGAGGATGAGAGAAAGAAGGGTTTGTATGCACAAACTCAAAATAATGCTCAAAATGATAAAATAATAAAAACCGTAAAGAGGAGAAGTCTTGGGCGCCAATGGATTGATTGGTGATGATGAAGAGCGCTCCCAAGCTTCTATGGTGGTGCTCCTTGGTTGTGGAAGTGAGTTGGAGCAGGTGGGGATCCTTGAAGGAATGCGTCGGAGGTTCGCCAAATGATCGAAAAATGTTCCCGTGGGCTACCGTTGTTTTCCGGGGCTTCCTAGTCCTCTATTTATAGGAGAGGGACACCCAAATGGCTGTTGGGGGTCTTCGGAGCTGTTGGAGAGGCCTTCGGAGCCGTTGGGAGTCAAAAGGACAAGTCTGGTCAAAGCCCAACGGCTAGTTTGACTGGGCACACCGGCTGGCCGGTGGTGTCTCACCAGCTGACCGGTGGTCCACCGGCTGGCCGGTCCTGAGCCACCGGCTGGCCGGTGCTCCAGACAGAGATAGCTTCTCTGCCCAGGTGCTACCGGCCGGCCGGTGGTCATCCACCGGCTGGCTGGTGACAATACCGGCTGGCCGGGGAGCTCACACCGGCTGACCGGTAGTTCTGGACAGAAACCATTGCTTCTGCCAGAGACCACCGGCTGGCCGGTGGGAATCCACCGGTTGGCCGGTAGACTCAGAGAGTCTACTTTCAGCCCTTCTTGGCCCAACTCCTTGGCAACCTTTTGCCTATCAACAAAAACACTTGAAAACAAGTTAGAACAAAATAAGAGTGATTGTGATCATTAAAATCCAAGAAATAGGGGTACAACAAGTTGAGCAACGTATGATGCATTGACAAGCCATTGGTATCTATACCAAGGACCAAGGATATATCAAAAATACAATGTAAGCCTATTCATTCACCTTAGGTTATGTTGTTATCCAATGTTACCATAAGAAGGAAAATATGCTTAAGACTATGTTGGATTAAGAATGTATTATCTTTATTTTAGAAAATCTAACCATCACGTATATGGAAAATCACTTGAAAAAAGGCGTGTAGGTGGAATATACAAAACTCAACCAAGAAATGCAATAAGTGAGTTTTACTTGAGTTAGAACTCCAATATGTGACACTGCAGACTTCCATGTCTCATGACTGCTGCATCAAGGTTCAACATTAAGCCTATACATTTTTGTTCTGGTCTTAGATGAACTTTCAATGAATATTCAAAATGAGATTCATAATTTCATGCTTTTTGCGGATGATATAGTTCTCATTGTAGTATCCAAAGAGACTATCAATTTAAAGTTAGATCTTTGGAGATAGAATTTAGAATCGAAAGGTTTCCATCTTAGTAGGGATAAAATAGAATATATAGAGTATTTTTTTAGCAAAGGATTATCCTATAAAATTATGGATATGATATTTAGGGGCCACATTATTTCAATAGTTGACCATTTTTGATATTTAGACTCATTTCTACAATGTGATGGAGACATTAATGTAGATATATCTCACAGGATTTAAACCAGAGGGATAAAATAGATAAAGTCTTCTGAGGTGCTTTGTGATTATAAAATTCCTTTGAAATTAAAGGTTAAATTTTACAAGACTATTAATAAAACAACTATTCTTAATGTTAGGGAGTGTTTCCTTAGACAAGATATCTTGATAAAAAAATAAGGGTACTAGAAATGAAAATGTTAAGATTGACATGTGGACATACTAAGATGGATAAGATTAGAAATGATTATGTTTAATGGAAAACTATAGTGGCTATGGTTTATAAAAAGATTACTAAGATAAGATTGTTTGGACTAGTTAAAAGAATATCTAGGGATTATAATATTAACAGGGTAAACCTAATGATAAATTGAATTATTAAAATAGGTTAAGGTAGACCAAAAGGACCCTTAAAAAAATCATCAAGGATGATTTTTTTCTAAATGGTTTCAATGGAAATATAGTTTTCAATAAAGCTAATTAGATATGTTTGATCCATATAGATGACCCTATTTAATTAAGTTTAGGGCTTGTTTGTTGTTGTTGTTGTTGTTTAATCATCAGGTACATAATGATTCTTCAAATAATCATTGTAACATCACATCATCTCTTCACTTTACATCTACTATCAAGGGAATCTAAGTAAACTTACTGATGTGATGTTATGCCTATGATTTCCTCAAGGCCTATTCCATAAACCACATCCACTAAAAATAGACACAATGTCCAATTGTTGATGCTGCATTGGACCCAATGAAATCCTCGAATCCAAGATATAATCTAAACATCATAGAATATAAGGATCATTATGAATACCTATTATAGAGACCAATCCAACATATTGTTAAGCCTATGTTTCCCCCACCCCAATGAAGCCTTAAGCTCCAAAAAAATATCTACAAGCCTACCCATGTACTATCAGAATCCAATACAACATTCTCTTGCCTATAAATGCTGTAAAAAATGGACATTTTCAAGAGGAAATACCTTAAGATAGAATATATCTCAATAAACATTGAACCACACGTGGCAAGCATGTAAGGAATGTGAGGACTAAAAGGTGACTTCTTTTAAACTGTCTAACTAAATCAGGAAAGGGAGAAACAAACTAAATATATGAAACATTATTAAAGAGAGAGGAATCAGTTGTGATCATAGGAGAATGAAATTCACTAGAGAGCTCATGTAAAAACTATACACTCTATATGGAATAAATCAAAGGAACCTCAATGACACATGGAATGGTATCGAGGAAGGGAAGAGCCTATAACAATAATTAGTCACTTTTATCTTGTTATCTTTTAGGGACTTACTTATTTTTAGCCGTTAGAATTATTGTTTATATAGATCAATGTTCATGGTTATGGGATTTAACAAGGAGGAATAAAATCATTAATTTTTGATTGATTCAATACATGAGAGACTTATTATTCTTGAATTTATATACATATCTCTAGTTCTTCTTCATTTTCTATCATTCTCAATTTAATGTTTGAGTTATACTTGTTGAGTGTGAACAATTTTTAAACTTTGTAGATGGATTATAAGAAAACACACACACACACACACACACACTCAAACACCTCAATGAGTTAAAACTTATCCTGATACATGATGGAATTGGATTTATTGAGTGGTGATTTTTTTAAGATCACATGAGTGGAATGATAGGTTTTCACTCCCTAAATCTCTAGATCACCATTTTTTACTGGGAGTTGCTCAAGAAATTAAAGGTGAGTTCTCTATTAGATAATTGGGTAATTTATCAGAACTCATTCATTCACACATAAAGTAGTTTTATCTTACATTGATCATTGTAATGCTAGAACTGACTTTTTTTGGCAACCAATGACTGGAGCTTTATGATTACAAACTCTCATTGAGCACCAATATAAGGAGAGCTCATAATTTAAAAATATGATAACATAAAATAAGTACTCTTACCCTTGGATTAATAACTGAACTATCATTTAATTTTTAATTTAGTAATTATCTCTCCTATTCTCATGAATTCCTAAAAAACAAACACAACCCCCATACACTAACACTTAGATTGCAACACTATGAATTTGAACCCTTCCTTATAGAAAAATTGAGTTCACCATTATAATGGATTTAACCTCTGATTTATATATGTATTTATACACACATGAACTCTATGTGTCTCTCAAATCATTGGCATCATTTTTGAGGAATTTTTTTCCATTCATTAACACCTAACCGATCATCTTATTTTCATGGAAAAATACTGTAGTGAATTTATAATCACTTTTGACCCAAAAAAGAAATGAACCTATTGATCATGTGTTGATTCAACAATTTCATTAATTTCTTTTTGGTTTTGATGCTCACAAACACCCACATTTATGTTACTAATGATGTTTATTTTAAGTGAATTTTAGGAAAATAATATTCGTTAGAATATTTATTATGAAAATATATTCAAGTCATTGATCCATGGAGAAATATTTGTTAAAGTATTCTAGATGTTTTTTTGAAAGTATTTTGGAAACACTGTTCATACCCTATGTTTGTAAGTGTAACGTAAGGATTAGAAATCCTATGTTTGGAAGAATGAGTATAGATGATATAACCTATGTTTGGAAGAAACCCTGTGTTTGAGGAATGGAAAGTATGGTTCATCAATCATACATTTGTGAACAACCATATGCCATGAACCCTACCTTTGGAGTTTTGTCATCACATGAAAGAACCCTACATTTGACTATGCAATGACAACATTTTAAATCTATGTTATTATCTAATATTTATGAAGCAATCTTGATGGAAGTAAAGATCTATTCAAAGGCTCATCATGATCAATTCAAAGTCTCATATTCAATGGAGTAAATCATTTATATTCTTATGGGAAGTTACAAATCTCTTAAATGATTTTGAATTTAAATATTCATGATTTATTGAGTGATATTTCTGGAGCTGTTTTGAACTAGAGATATTCAACCTACAGTATAAATATCAAGATGTTCTACATAGATAGAAAAAAAGGAGGAGATATAAAATAGATATATGCATAAGGAAAAGCTATGTTTGAAAACAACAAGTGTGTTGTTGCCTTCAAAGCTACACTTTGGAGACATACATGTTTTGATCCATCTAATTTATTCACTATTGTTGCTGTCACTGGTACTGCATCTTATTGTTACATATTCTTATGAAAGATCAACAAATCATTTTTCAGAGATGGAATTTAGAGACATACATGTTTAAACATCTATCTGGTGTTTTTTTCCGTTGTTTGAAGAAAGAATGTACAACGTTGGAGATCTATTTGCTGCTGTGTGTTATTGAAGATCAATTATATATGTCAGTTTCTACTACAATTGTGAAGTTTAATACTTTTTATCAATAAAATCAATCTCTATTGATTTATTATAGTTTTGATGGCTTGGAATTAGTCATGGTAAAGTGTCATCTTGTTGTTCTAAGCTGTGGATTTTCAGTTTCTTGTAAAAGAACCAAAAGGCCCTATAAAAGCCTTGTAAAGGTGTCAACTACCTGTACTCAATTGTTAAAGTCTTGTGATAAGAGGATATATCTAGTGAAATCCCTAAACTCACTGAGAGAGTGTTGGTGGAGTGTACTAAGGGATCATTGTGCCCTGAACCACTATACATCACTGTGTTATTTTCCTCTATTTATTTCCGCTGATCACTTGTCTTTAAGAGAGAAGGAAAGGTTCATTACATAGCACGAGAGGTGTTCAGAATATATCAATGTTTTTGAAGAACACAATTCACCCACTTCTTATATATTTGTCTTCTTCATTGTCATCCTGACCTAACAAGTGGTATCAAAGGCAGAGCTCTACTGGTATATTTTCTTCTTGAAAAAATTATTTTTTTCGATTCTATATCATATCTACAAATATTTTTGCTCTATTCGTTGAGTATTTTGTTTGATTATAATAAAGTGATTCAAAAAATTTTACACCTGTACAAAATCAAGAATATTTTACTGGCTCTAACAAGCCTGAGTTGAAGGTTCAGCTAAATACATCTTGAAATGACTGATTCTAGAGAAGGAACTGATGAGTTTAATTGAGTTTTTGAATGTGCTACTATATATGAGATGTGACAGACTATTTCTATTATCTATGATGGAAATAACAATATCAGATAATTAAGCTAAGATGTAGGCTGAATCTGAAAATCATATCAAAAATAAAGTAGATACTCTCAAAAATACTATGGATGAATCATATGATTCAAGTCATCCAGATAAATATTTATCATATCTAGATGAAAGATTTGAAATACCATACAACAAGAAAAATAAAGGGATAAAAGAAAAAAAAATGCAATGAATGAAAATAAAAAGGCCATATAAAGGTTAAATGTCCTTTACTTAAAGCTCAAAGGAAATATGATTATATGAGAAAAGGAAAGAAAATTATGAAGGAAACTTTGAGTTTTTATTCTGGTTCACATAATGAATCCTCTATAAATTCTGAGACGAAACATAAAAAACAGATGACATGTCTTATGGCTCATACTGATGAGGTATAATCTTCTTACTCTCAAAACTCTAATTGTGAAAAACTTTATTATGATGAATTAAATATGCATTTCTTTATGTTACAAGATAAATATGAATCCTTAAAGAAATATCATAGAGAAATTATAAAATATTATGATTCCATTCTATTAGATAAATAAAGTTTGTTAAAAAAGATTACAGATTTAAAACTAACTCTACTAAAAATTCTTGTGATCTGCATGAAACTAAGATTAATAAATTATTGGTTGAAGTTGATACATTAAAACAAGCTTCTAGTATGCTGATAAAAGGAGAAAATTATTTAAATCAAATATTTGGTAAAAATAAAATTCAGAAAGGAAAACATGGAATATGAAGTAATAGCGAAAGAAGAAAATTATATAGGAATTATTTTGTTCCTAGTTTAAATAGAAAAATCATGTTAGCTGTTAAATATTTTTATTATGGCATTAATAGACATTATGAAAATGACTATTAATTTAGAAAAACTCAAATTTCAGGTGTTAAAAATTTTTATTGTTCAAAATAATTGTTTAACTTAAATAGTAGAATAACTACTCAAAATAAACAAGTTTGGTTAAATAAAAATTTAATTACCAACACTGCTCGAACCAAAAGCATGTGGGTACCAAAAGACACTTATATTTGATGTTTTTTTAGGATTACATCACTGATCTACATCATTAAAACTTTAAGTGGTTGATTGAGTGATTTATGAAAATCTTTACCAAAGGAGTGATCAACATTGAAGTAGTTTGTAATAAAAAATCCATAGTACTAAAATCTATGATCCAGGAAGGATTTCATTTTTATATATCTATATGATTCTAGTGATTTAAATTACTTATATAGGGGGAGAGAGATATCTATTATAATTTGATAAAACTCTTATTTACTCTATGAATCAATTCCTAGTCTATTTTAATTGTATGATTATTTTTCTAAACTTTAAAAATCTATAAACATTTTTTTAATCTTTAGACAATACAGTACTTGTTTACATTATGAAAATTTTTATATTTTTTCCATATTTAAACCTATTGAAATAATTATATTTCATGTTTTATTTTTTTTTTGTTTATGTAACTAGAAAATATTTCTTACGTAATATGTATTTTCAAAATTTAAAATCTATAATGATTATTCTATATTTTTTCAACTCGAGAATGTTAAGTGTCATCTGCAGTGTGAAAAAACAAAATGTTTCATCTTCTTCTTGAAAATTTTAAACTATGTATCCGTATTATTCAAAATATATTGTTCAAAGGAATCTGAAAACTAGTCACAATAAGACGAAGTGGTCAAATACTTCTATTTTAGAAGAAAATATTTTTCACAAATGGAAAAAGGCAATCCTTCTGATTTTTTAGAAGAACAATCAGTTTTTTATGTTAAAGATTCATTTAGAAAACATTTTGAAAGAAATAAGGAAGCTCATAAGTATGAAGAACTGTAAGTATCTTCATCTCAAATGTATTATAAAAAGATTCTATTCAAATTTAGTACCTTGAATGAAGAAAATGTAAAGTTACAAGATGATCTAAATAGGTCTATAAGGTCATATGAAGAACTATACAATGAATATGTATAAGGTCCCAGCCTTAATCATCACATAATCTTGAGTTAAGTTAAGAATTCACATTAGGGATCTTTTCAGGTTTAGATTTTTAGAGAATTAGGCCATAACTATTACATTACATCTCAAAAATTTCAAAGTAGACACTTCTACTCTATCCATTTTTTACAATAAGAAAACTCCTTAAATAAAAAAGAATTATTTTCTTGATAAAAATATTCTTGAATTATGCCTTTCTCTCACCCTTCCTTATACCCTGTGAAAAATATTTCAAAAACTTGGGATGAGCATAAAAATCTCATTAAGGGATATATAATAAGGAAATAAAACATTAGTCCATGAATACATACAAATCAATGAAATCATAATTTTACTCATAAAACATAAGATCTTTAACATGCATCATAAAATCATAAGATTTAAGAATAACTCATAGAAATCATAAATCATAAAGGTAACTTGTGGCATCCATAACATACATACTTTGTAGCTTTCACAACTACATAGGGAGTAACCTTCATGGTTACGCTTGGAATACCCATCATAGTATATTACCTAAATCTCTTATGAGGAACCTTAACATTTACCTCCATCATGTTACCCAATGCATTGGAGAGTTATCTCAGGCTCACCCACCCTCGGTTTATCACATAACCACCCCTATACGTAAACAATACCCAAGAATCATAATATAATCATAACACATACAACAATCATAAAGGAAAGATACCATTTCCACATTGCAATCACAATGTATCATTTCAAGATATTGACATAATCAATGATTTATAAAAACCATTTTCAATACCAAAATACATAAAAAGGGTATATGGTATTTATTTTCCTTTTAAAAACATTACTAATTGTTAAGGAAGCCAAATATCAAATAATGCTCGTAGTGGCGGAAAAGTCATTGTCACCGCATACGTTAAAAAGAAACATTCCTTTTGTAATTTAGTAAAAATATTCATAGAAAAAGTATTCCATTTTAATGAAATTAAAATTCAAAGGGGTTTATACACTGTATAAAATAAAGTCATGTATAAATCAAAATATGCCTCAATGAAAGGAGATTGAGACAAAGTCCCTTACCTTGAGTCTGACTTATCTTGTTCGTTCTTTAAATTCTTGAATAATAAACTTAGGTTAATTTATACTTGATTCAAAACCTTTTTCAAGTTTATTATTGATTTTATATTACTTATCATCATGTTATAAAAATTACATAATTATTTAAGTTCATATCGGTTGTTTTGTCAATATTCGGTACTTGAGTCGAAAATGAACTTGTTTTGATTTAAATTGTCCTTGTAGTCAAAAGTCTATCACATATATAATGATATTAATGATTTAAATATAAAAAATATCCAGTATATATTTATTTTATAATATTCCATAACATTTAGATATAAGAAATGAAATGCACCATTTATGGAGATGGTAGACCGTACGTACGCATGAATGCTACTTTCATTTCTTTGTCATATTAAAGGAATGAAAATTAAATGATACATAGGTATGTTATAATTATAGTATAATATATATGATATATATGTTACATAAGTTTATTAATGTCATCCTTTATATGTTCCATGTATGCCATGAACGAGTCATATCACTTTGAGGGAGCGGTAGTCCTCACTTCCTCAAATGAAATTATCGTATTTAGACATTATGGAAAGCATAAAAGTATGATGTAAATAAAAAATAAAGAATCATAGAGAAAATATAAATATAATATATATCACATATAAATATAGTGCCATCATAATGGCCACCATGAGAGGTGGTAGGAGAAAATTAAACAATCATCGTTTCATGAGGTAGTAGTTCTCCGTACATAGAAACAATATATTCGTATCCATTAGATGGAGGTGTGTGTAAGTGAAGTTCAAATCCTTCTCATAAAAACATTCTTGTATATTTATTATACTGGTATTTTTATGTAATCAAATAATAATAAGAACATAGGGAGTGAAGAAGGAAAATAAAATAAAGGAACTTGAGAGAAGATGTTACCTCTAAATCGGGTAACTTCTTTTGATTTGAACCAAAAGGCTTTCTTAAATTGCCTTCTGCCCAAGGTAAGGCTTCTAGGATGAAATTAGGGATTTTTGGAGCTTATTTGAGTATAATTTGGACAATAAAAGGGTCTTGAGAGGTGTGTTTATGTGGGTAGAGGTGGTGACCTTTTATAAGAGGGAGGATGAACACTTTAGGAAAGTCTTGAAATATTAATTTATTATAAATTCTATTTCGATTAAAAATGATCCAAAATTAAATTAGTTAAAATATAAGATACATATGAGTTGAAATAAAATCATACAATAAGAATTAGATAGGTTTTTTTTATATTTTTTAATCCTTATCTTTTTGATTTAACCCTTTTTTACTCTTACCGTTTTATCAAGCATTTAACATTTTGAGAATCAAAATAGTTACCAAAACATGAAAAATGTCCAATAAAAGAGTCATTAATGTAATTTTAGACTTATCATAACCATTTGGATTAATATTATATATTTTTTTGGAATTTTATAATATTTAATAAAATATTTTATATTTTAAAATATGAATTATGTCAATTTTGACACTATTCATATCATAAAATTTTAAAAATCCATAACAACTTGATTCCTTCGAAAAATATTTATTAATTCAAATATAACATGTCATATTCATCTATAAAATTCGTAGAAGTCATAAAAATCTCAATAATATTTATTTTAATATTTATAATATCATTTATTTGAATCTTTCATTAATAAGGTAATCACTCATCATCATTGTGTCATAAATAAATAAATAATTTATTGTCTAAAAATTATAAATAAAATACCATGATGTATTAAATATTTTTATATTTATAATGACTATTTATAGTCAAATATATCAATTATATTACCCTATATTAAAATTATTTTAGTAAAAAGATATATGTTTATGTTATATTTATCTTTACTTTAAATTAGTTATTATAACATGTCATTTTCACACCCAAGTGGCTCCCAAATGCCAAAATTTTGGCCTAAGGATGATCATGGTCAGATATATATCATTAAATAGGATTAGGACACATTTTAGGGTAGTTTTATATTATTATAATATTATTTTTTATCCTTATTAACCTAATTTACCCTTTAACGATGATAAATAAAAATAATTACTCAAGTTACTATTTATAATGTCAAAAAATAAAAGGTTTCTATTTAAAAAATTTGGACCTTATGATTCCAAATATGGAATCCATTTTTCCAAATTCAAAACACAGAATTTTCAGAAATTAATTTAAAATTAATTCTCATTGTCAAAACCAGAAAGTGTGTTTTTAAGAAGTAAAAACTACAAAAAGATTAACATGTGTTTATATCTAATTTCAATGTGAAATTACTTATAATGACCAAAATTGAAATAAATGATAAAAATATATTCAGTTTATAATTTAAAACTATTAAATAATATGATTTAACCATATAAATTATCTCAATGGAAAAAGTTGTTTTCAATTAAAAATTGACGTATTTTTACTATTCATCAAAACATGATAGTTATCAGAAAAATATAAAAAATTCATTTAAAGTAAATTTTAATGTCCTGTTTCTAAATAAGAAGTTTATTTTGTCAAATAGAACATATAAAGGTTTCAAAAACTAAATTTAAAAAGGGTTCTCCATCAAAAGGCGGTAAAACTGCATTTTTAGAAAAATACTTCTTTTTTCTAAAAAATTGAATTTGTTCTTATATCATATCTAAAAAACACATAAAATGAATATAAAACATTACATTGAATATATAACATATATTTTTCATTAAATAAAAATCCATAAAGAGTGATATGATTTTATAAACACAATTATTCTCTTTTTAAATAGGTTTTCATAAAAATACATCCATTATATTCAATAAGTTTTTATTTCCATTTCTAATAAATTTGGTAACCAATGAATCATTATTTAAACATGTTTAATCCTTATTTTCACAATTCAGTTGATACTATTCATTCCTTCCATTCCAATAGATAGGTTATAACAATAACATTTAAATAATAATATTCAGTTGTTCGTTTAAGCTCGATGTAGTGTATCATATATGATATTTAACATAGTGTTTCTTTCTTAAAACTTGGGATGTTACATCATTCCCCCCTTTTGGAAATTGCGTCCTTGCAATTTTAAAATTTGGCTCGGTAAATTCATTAAAAATCCCACATTGGAAAAAGGTTAATAAAACTACCACTTTAAAAGAAAGAAAAAGAAGTACAAAGGTCACATGAGATAACACATTTTAGGGTTCCATTTATGAAAACATGGATATGGAAGAAAAAAAAAGTGTCAAGTTTTAATGGAGAGTGATAGAAAACATGATTAAGAGAAAGTAAACAACCAGAAAACCATAAACTTGTGATGGGTTAAACAGTCTTTGATTTCCCAGTAGGAAAAGTAAATGATTTTTTTTTTTGTTTTAAGGTCCTTTTCATAAAGTTGAGGAATTATTTTACTACTTAGAATAAGAACATAAAGAAACATACTTACTTGTCAAGTAGAGTTCCATCCTTTAATAAATATCTACCACAAAATCATCTTTTCTCCAAACGATGAGTAGTCAAGATGACTTGGTAACACTTGAAGCACTGGAATCAACTTCTATAGAATCTCATGATCCAAAAAATATGAACTATATATTTCCCCTATCATTATACATTAACTCAAAACCAAAATGGTTAGAAAAAGATCAGATAATCCCCCCAAAAGAATAATCCTTTATAAAAGGAAATACTACTCTTAATCTCCAAAATTCAATAACAATACCCAAAGTTCAGAAATGACCATTGAATAAAAAATTGACCTTAAAATTCTTAAAAATAATCCAAACTAAAATTGAAACACAAAATTCAGAAGGATTTGATCACAAAGACTTCCATAATAAATCTTAATATTTATCTCCAAATAACATCAACTACTCTTAAAGTCTCAGACTATAAGTAACTAACCTAATCACATATTCTCTATGATAGGTTAATCATTTCCATAAATAACCCAAATCACCATATGTCCAAAATAAAAAAATATATTCTTCCAAAATAAAATTCAACCATTACTCCTCAAATGAAATTCCATAGTATTTTATTTTCCTTATGCATATAGTGTTCCCAAATGAGCAAACGTCTTCCAAAATAACATTTATCACTTAATCACCAAATCATTTTTCGATACTATGGATATCCATTTGATAAAACATGAGTTAAAAAAATAAACTTATTCTTTATCCATAAAATCATTTAACTAATAATTCAAACTTTGATTCCCGTGGTCTTACTTAATGTGACGGGTTATCACCCATCTTGCGGGTTGTCCCTTTTATAAAACTCAAAAATAACCCTAACATGTTTTAACCTCAATGGCTATCTTATACATCTCATTTTCATCCCAACTCATAATTAACTCAATATCCTAATTCATGAATTCTTATATATATTGACATTTTTTATTTCACATCCATATAATAAAATAAAACTATTCCCAAAAGAAAGAACATCGTACCTTGATCATGGTATCCACCGGGTTTCATCATCATCTTGTTCACGTAGATAGAAGGTCCATGCATTGAAAAAATGATTTAGAGATCCTTAAAAATCATTTTCTTCCTTTATCCAAATATACCTTTTACAACTTGGGTCATACGGGTGTTCACAGAAAAATAATTTTAGAAAATAATCATGTATGGCATATAATTTCAAAACATCCGGTAAAACTTGATTTTTATAAAACAGTCAAACCAAGTTTGAGTTGAAACTTTCAATCAATGTTCTTTTTAAAATACCACAATTATGTGTTGAAAGACTATATTTTAAAATCAAATATAAATAAGTTGATAAAGGGTCTTCTTCTTCAGAACCTTTTCCAAAATTATAACATGTTTCAAAATCTTGTGATAAGGAAAAATATTTGAAAATGATTTGATAATATTTACCTTTCTTGAAAATATGAGAATATTTAGAAAATAGGATTTGATTAAGTACAACCCATGATCCACAATGGTATCGAGGTATAGTAGAGGTGTTTGATATTTCAAACAACTGCTTACAAGTGAGTTGTATGCTAGAAAAAGTTTCACAATCATCTAAACACGAATTTGCAATAATTATTGCAATCATATCATTAGGAATAGATAGGAATTTTGTTTTATATCCTCATACTTCCATTTGTAATTGACTTTCCTTGATCTTAAAAAGTTATAATTCAAGTATTTAACTAAAAGAATAGACATAGAGACTTACCATGTGGTTATCCAAAACTCTTAATCCCTAAAGTTGTCTAAAACTTTCCTCTGATACCAAATATAAGGCCCCCGCATTAAACATTACATAATATTGAGTTATTTCAAGAATTCACATTGAGGATCTTTTCAGGTTTAATGTTTTAGAGAATTAGGCCATAACTATTACATTACATCTCAAAAATTTTAAAGCAGACACTTCTACTCTATCTAATTTTTTTACAATAATAGAACTACTTAAATAAAACAAGAATTATTTTCTTGATAAAAATATTATTGAATTATTCCTTTATCTTACCCTTCCTTATACCATGTGAAAAAATTTCAAAAACTTGTGATGATCATAAAAATCTCAATAAGGTATATAAAATAAGGAAATAAAACATTAGTTCATGAATATATAAAAATCAATGAAATCATACTTTTACTCATAAAAAATAAGCTCTTTAACATGCCTCATAAAATCATAATATTTAAGAATAACTTATAGAAATCATAAATCATAAATTTAACTTGTGGCATCTATAACATACTTACTTTGTAGCTTTCACATCTACATAGGTAGTAACCTTCTTGGTTACTTTTGGAATATCCATCACAGTATATTCCCTAAATCTCTTAGGAGGAACCTTAATGTTTACCTCCATCATGTTACCCAATTTATTAGAGAGCTATCTCAGGCTCACTCTCCCTCAGTTTATCATGAAACCATCTATATACATAAAAAATTCCCAAGAACCATAACATAATCATAGCACATAAACAATCATAAAGGAAAGATAACATTTCCACATTGCAATCAAAATATATCATTTCAATATATTGATATAATAAATGCTTTATCAAAACCATTTTCAATACCAAAATACATAAAAAGGGTATATGATATTTATTTTCCTTTTAAAAACATTATGACTTGTTAAGGAATCCAAATATCAAATAATGCTCACAGCGAAGGAAAAGTTGTTGTCATTGTGTACATTAAAAAGAAAGATTCCTTTTGTAATTTAGTAAAATGATTAATAGAAAAAATATTCCATTTGAATGAAATTAAAAGTCAAAGGGGGTTATAAACTATATAAAATAAAGTCGTGTATAAATCAAAATATGCCTCAATGAAAGGAGATTGAGATGAAGTCCCTTACCTTGAGTCTGACTTGTCTCGTTCGTTCTTTATATTGCTGAATATTAAACTTAGGTTAATTTATAGTTGCTTCAGAAAATTTTTCAATTTTATTATTCATTTTATAATACTTATCATCATTTTATAAAAATTACATAATTATTTAAGTTCATATCAATCATTTTGTCGATATTTGGTACTTGAATAAAAAGTGAACTTGTTTTGATGTAAATTGTCCATGTAGTCGAAATTCCATCATCTCTATAATTATATTAATGATTTAAATATCACATATATCCAGTATATATTTATTTTATAATAGTCTATAACATTTGGAGATAAGAAATGAAATGCACCGTTCATGGAGATGGTAGGCCGTACGTACGCATGAACACTACTTTCATTTCTTTGTCATATTAAAGGAATGAAAATTAAATGATACATAGGTATGTTATAATTCTAGTATAATATATATGTTATATATGTTACATAAGTTCATTAATTCCATCCATTATACGTTCTATGTATGGCATAAATGAGTCATATCACCTTGTGGGGGCGGTAGTCCGCACTTCCTCAAATGAAATTATCGTATTCACAAATTATGGAAAGAATAAAGGTATGATGTAAATAAAAAATAAATAAGAATAGATAAAATATAATATAATATATATCATATATAAATATAGTTCAATAATAATGGCCACCATGAGAGGTGGTGAGAGAAAATTGAACAATCATCATTTCGTGAGGTAGTAGTTCGTCGTACCCAAAAATAATATGTTCATATCAATTAGATAGAGGTGTGTATAAGTGTAGTTCGAATAATTATCATAATAAAAAACTAGTATATTGAGGATATTGGTGTTTTTATGTAATCATAGAATAATAAGAACATAGGGAGTGAATAAGGAAAATAAAAGAAAGGAACTTGAGAGAAGACGCTACCTCTAAATCGGGTAACTTCTTTTGATTTGAGTCAAAAGGCTTTCTTGAATTGCCTTCTTACCAAAGTAAGGCTTATAGGAGGAAATGAGGGATGTTGGGAGATTATTTGAGAAGAATTTTGATGAGCCAAGGGGCTTTTGAGGTGTGTGTATGTGGGTAGAGGTGGTGACCTTTTATAAGAGGGAGGAGGGGCACTTTAGGAAAGTCTTGAAATATTAATTTATTATAAATTATATTTCGATTAAAAATGAGTAAAAATTCAGTTAGTTAAAAGATAATATGCATATGAGTCTAAATAAAATCATCCAATAAGAATTATATAAGTTTTTGTATATTTTTCTAATCTTTATCCTTTTGATTTAACCCCTTTTTACTCTTACCGTTTTATTAAACATTTTACACTTTGAGAATCAAAATAGTTACCAAAACATGAAAAATGTCCAATAAAAGAGCCATTA
The DNA here is from genome assembly GCA_963277665.1 of Viscum album. Taxonomy (NCBI): domain Eukaryota; kingdom Viridiplantae; phylum Streptophyta; class Magnoliopsida; order Santalales; family Viscaceae; genus Viscum; species Viscum album. Next base: position 1,018,787,395 of record OY728130.1, on the reverse strand, counting down.
ATGCAATTTTAGACTTTTCATAATCATTTTTATAAATATTATATTTTTTTGAAATTTTATAATATTTAATGAAATATTTTATATTTTAAAATATGAATTATGTCAATTTTGACACTATTCATATCATGACTTTTTAAAAATCTATAAGAACTTGATTCCTTTGAAAAAAATTCATTAATTCAAATATAACATGTCATATTCATCAAAAAAATTCACGGAAGGCATAAAAAATTTCAAATAATATTTATTTTAATATTTATAATATCATTTATTCGAATGTTTCATTAATAAAGTAATCACTGCATCATCATTGTGTCATAAATAAGTTAATTTATTTAATGTATAAAAATTATAAATAAAATACCATGATGTAGTAAATATTTTTATCTTTCTAATGGATATTTATAGTCAAAGAGACCAGTTGTATAACCCTATATTAAAATTATTTTAGTAAAAAGATATATGTTTATATTTCTCTTTACTTTAAATTAATTATTATAACATGTCATTTTCACACCCAAGTGGATCCCAAATGCCAAAAGTTTGGCCTAAGGATGCTCATGGTCAGATATATATCATGAAATAGGACTAGAACACATTTTAGGGTACTTTAAAATTATTATAATATTATTTTTTTATCCTTATTTACCTAATTTACCCTTTAACCATGGTAAATAAAAATAATTACTAAAGTTACTATTCATAATGTCAAAAAATAAAAGGCACCGATTTAAAAAATTTGGACCTTATGATTCCAAATATGGAATCCATTTTTACAAATTCAAAACACAGAATTTACAGAAATTAATTTAAAATTAATTCCCGTTGTCAAAACCAGAAAGCGTGTTTTTAAGAAGTAAAAACTACCAAAAGATTATCATGTGTTTATGTTCAATTTCAATGTGAAATTACTTATAATGACCAAAATTGAATTAAATAATAAAAATATATTCCATTTATACTTTAAAACCATTAAATAATATGATTTAACCATATAAATTATCTCGATTGAAAAAGTTGTTTTCAATTAAAATTTGGCATATTTTTACTATTCATCAAAACATGATAGTTATTAGAAAAATATCAAAAATTCATCCAAAGTAAATTTTGATGTCCCACTTCTAAATAATAAGTTTATTTTGTCAAATAAAACACATAGAAGTGTCAAAAACTAAATTTAAAAAGGGTTCGCCATCAAAAGACGGTAAAACTGCATTTTTAGAAAAATACTTCTTTTATCCAAAAATTGAATTTGTTCTTATATCATATATTTAAAACATATAATATGAATTTAAAATATTATATTGAATATATAACATATATTTTTCATTAAATAAAAATCCATAAAGAGTGATATGATTTTATAATCACAATTATTCTCTTTTTAAATAGGTTTTCATAAAAACACATCCTTTATATTTAATTGGTTTTTATTTCCATTTATAATAAATTTGGTTAACAATGAATCATTATTTAAACACGTGTAAATAATATTTTCATAATTCAGTTGATACCAGTCATTCCCACCATTCCAATAGATAGGTTATAAATGTAACATTTAAATAATAATATTTAGTTGTTTGTTTAAGTTAGATGTAGTGTATCATATATGCTATTTAACATAGTGTTTCTTTATTAAAACTCAGGATGTTACAATATGTGTTAAAGATGGTTTTTGATTCATTACAAAGAGAGTATCAGAATGTGAATGAGGGTTCGATCTCAAAAGAATACTTTGAATATTTTAATATAGAAATATTAATACAGAAGGAGTTACTCAGAAAAGAAGTTGTTACTAAGATGGATCTAGATAAGATGAAACTACTATTGCTTGAACAATGTTCATCTTTTTGATATATCAAAGAATAACAGATGTTCAAAACAGAATATAAGAACTATCAAGAGTGTTAGCTGATCTAAGTGAAAAAGTTCAAAGTTTGGAAAGTTCAGATGAATCACTTATTCCTTCCTAACACCCCTTTTCTTTGTTTTCTATAAATTATTTGAAGTCAATGTTATATATAATGTTTTTAATATTCTTCTAAAAACATTCCATAAGTTTTTTCATAATTTATTTTTAAAATTTTATACTTTTTACTCTATGTAAGCATGAACTTAATATTTGATTATCTCATTACATATTACAATAAGAAATAAATAATTTCGTTTAAAATATTACTCATGCAAAACTTAGTTAAAAGTATTTTATTCCTCAGAAATATTTTAATTCGTTGAATATCCTATATTCTTGAATTAAGGGGAGTTATTAAAAAATGGTCATTTTTATTCATTAGGGGAGTTTTTTTTAAAGGTTGGGGCTGAAGCCTCAATTTATTATTTAAAGAAAAGACCTCTTTATACTGGGTAGAGGGAGACCCATTACATAGCCTAAAGTCCCAAGGCCAAGTGGCCTGAATACAAGGCTTAAAAGCCCATTTTATGGCCCAAATGACCCCTTGGTGAACTGTACTGCTACAGTACCCGCGCAGCTATAGTTCCCACTACAGTACAGCCACTGCTACAGTACCTGCTACAGTCCCTCCGCCGCTACAGTGCCGCTGCTGCTACTGTTCTGCCGTTTCTACAGTACTACTACAGTGCCCTGTTACATCACTACTACAGTACCTAGAAATTCTCCCCTGCCCGAATTTGATCCTGGGTCTTTTGGATGCCAAGCAGGAGCCTGTACCACTAGGGTACAAGCTCGTTGGCATTAGGGGAGTTTATTTTACTACATTTTACTCTTATCTTTTTTGATGTTACAAAAAGGGGGATAATTTTTATGTATAATAAATTTTCATATCATTATGTGAAGATTTTTTATCATTAGTTTTATTTTATAGTCATGGGCGAGATTTTTTGTATGGGAGATTTTATGAGAAATTTTATAGAGATAAAAGGAGATAAATTTATGTGCTTATGAGAAATGTTGTTAAAATAAGAAATGTGTTTTTAATTTATTTATGGTTATGAAAATTTCTTCTTCTAAAAATTGTTTTAAATTTTATGTATTTATTAATGGGTTTTGTGATCATAAAAAAGGGGGAGATTTTTGAGCATGTGTTGATTCATAAATTTCAGAAATTTCTTTTTAGTTTTGATGCTCACAAATTCCAAAATTTATGTTACTAATGAAGTTGATTTTAAGTGAATTTTAGGAAAATAATATTCATTAGAATATTTATTCTAGAAATATATTGAATTCATTGATCTTCATGGAAATATATTTTAAAGTATTCTGGATGTGTTTTTGAAAGTATTCTAGAAACACTATTCATACCCTACATTTTTAATCATAACATAAGGATTAGAAATCCTATATTTGGAAGAAAGCATATGGATCATATACCCTACATTTAGATGAAACCCTATGTTTGAGGAACAGAAAGCATGGTTCATCAAACCTATGCTTGTGAAAAAATATACATCATCAATCCTATGTTTGTAAACAACCCTATGTTGTCAACCCTACATTTGGAGTTTTGTCGTCACATGAAGGAACCCTATATTTGACTATTCAACAAATGGGTTTTAAATCTATGATATTATCTAAGATTTATGCAACAATCATGATGGATGTAAAGATATATTAAAAGGCTCGTTATGATCAATTCAAAGGATCATATTCAATAGGGGTAAATTGTTCCTATTCTTATAAGAAGTTATGAATCTCTTAAATGATTTTGAATTCAAATATTCATGATATATTATGCGATATTTCTGGAGATGGTTTGACATGGAGCTGTTCAACTTATAATATAAATATCAAGATGTTATGCATAGAAATAAAAAGAGAAGATATACAACATATATATACATTAGGAAAATCTATGTTTGAAAACAACAAGTGCATCATTTCTTTCAGAGATACGCTTTAGAGACATACATGTTTTGATCTATCTAATTGACTCACTACTGTTGCTTTAACTAATACTACATCTCATTATTACTGTAACATCCCGTTGCTGTTTCAGGTTTTCCTAATCTTTATTAGGTTAATTTATTATTATATAAAATGAAAAAAATAATTTATCAGTAAAAAGTTTCATTTTTGTTAAACACGTCGCGGAATGGTAAAAACACCCAATTAACACCCCATAACATTCAATTGAATATTTTCGGTGTTAAACATTGGGTAAATATAAGTTTCCAAGGTCTGAAAAGTCTCACGGAGGACGAAATAAAAATATTAATTATATTATTTTTAAGCACGGGCAATTTATTCAATATAATTGAATAACTCCAAACGGTTCGTCGTATGAGAAATCTGAGCATAATGTTATGCAGGGCCGGCCCGAGGGCAAGCCCCGCGAGACTGTGGGCTAGGGCAACCAGCGGGAGGGGGGCAACCTATCGCCTTCATCCATCGGTGGTGTGTCTTCCCAAGGCGGCCTGCGGCTCATGGTGGATCGTGTTCTCGAGGCGGCTGCCGGTGTCTGGTTGGTTGACGTCCTCACGGGGTCCCAAGAGGTTGCTTCATCGGAGTCGGGTTGCAGTCCGCCTGCATCATCTGTTTTTTTTTTCTTTTAACAACGTTAAAAGGGCAAAAATTTAAATGACAGTCTCGGGCAACATTTTTGCCCCGGCCGGCACTGATGTTATGTATTAAATATAGTGTTTACCCTAGGAGGGGTATAACATTCAAAGGCACCGGACTTTTTGATGTATCGCTCGTGAGATAATTTTTTTAAATAATATTAAATATATTATTTATTAAAATTTAAATATCTCCCAAATGGTGTGTCATATAGACAATCCGAGACCACCGATGGGTCCGGAATGATGGGTTTACCCTATACAAGGTATAAATTTTGTTCTCATTGGGTGTTTGGATGCCTCACTCCCAAGAATACCACTTTTTATATTAATTAATTAATTATTCCAGGTTTTAATTAAAAAATCATTAATATCTCTCAAACCACTCATCGTTTGAGAAATCTGAGACCATTGTTGGGTCCGAATCGGGGTGTTTACCTGAGAAGGGGTATCACTTTCATTCGCAACGAATCTTTGGTATATTTTCTCATTAAATTAAGCTATTTAATATTAATATTAATTAATTAATTATTTTTAACCACAATTTCACTTCATCTTCTCCACGCACGTTAGAAACACCATTTTTAACGGATGGCTTCACTCGAGAGCTTCCGAATCATCACCATTTTTATCCGTTTCAGTTGCAATGTCTTAATGAGAGTAAATTAATGACTCCATAATAAATTTTGAGTTGAACTGTGGATTAAATCTGATGTTTGAAATTGGGGTTTTAAATGATCCGATTTTAGGGTTCTTAAATCGCGAAAATCCTCCCGTTGGTTGATCTTGAGAAGTCCGACTGATTGTAGATCTCCTTTGCACTTGATCCGTGAATCCCTGATGCTAATCATGTTCTCCTCCATCACCTTCAAGCATGGGTGGGCAGTCTTCTTCTTGTGCATGGTGTGCCTGGAAAAAAATGGGTATGCCTATTTTATTTTATCTATTTACTTTATTCTTCAATTTCTTTTCATCTATAATAATTAATGAAAAATGGTGGATGTTAATATAAATGGAAAAACCTAAATTAAAATTCTTAAAATTATCAAAGGATATTTTGGTGGAGTTTATCAAAATATAATCTTGAAGTTTTATCAAATGAAAATTAAGCCAAATTATCAATGTATAATTGCATGAAATTGTCAAAAATATTTTTACACAACTTATTGAATTGATAATTGTTCAAAAATATCAAATGATATTTTTTTTGGCTTATCTAAAGATAATAGATTATCAAAAGATATATATATATATATATATATATATATATATATATATATATGTACACACACACACACACATATCGATAAATGCACATGGGGTAATATATTAGAATTATCTGATGTTATTTTTTTTAATTATATATATATACATATAGTTTGATATATATATATATTATAATTACTTTGGAAGTTAAGTATAATTTTATTAAATATAAAATTATCACCATGTAATTGCATGAACTATTGAGGGTAAAGTTCAAATACATGTGTTGACATAAAATGATAATCCAAATATTATCCAAGAGAGATAAAATATTTTCTCATGTAATATTTTAATCAATAATTTCAAATTATCCATGAGAGATAAAATATTATCACATGTAATATTTTAATCGATAATTTGAAATTATCCTTGAGGGATAAAATATTATCGCATGTAATATTTTAATCTATAATTTTAAAATTTATTAGGGAGAGAAAATGTTATCACATGTAATATTTTTAATCGATAGTTTTAAAATTATTCAGGAGAGAGAAACTATCATCACATATGATATTTTATTTCCTTTTGAAATAAAATATATGGTTTTGGTTCTAGGAACCTGTGATGAACGTCGAGCATTGGTGTGTCGACGCTTATGATAATAAGGCCTCAAAGTGGTGTGTTGAACCACATAGGGTGGTTTATCTTTGCCGCTAACATCGATGACCTTGAGGTAGGTGGTTCTATCCCAACTTGCAAAATTTATTATCCTTTTATTGCTTGATTTATTTCAATTATTTATTTAAATTCAATTGCTCAAATCTGCTTTCAATTAAATTGATAAAAACTCGATTCTAGTGAATCGAGATATTTGAAATGGTTTTGGCATGAAAATTTAGAAGACTCCCAATTCTATTGAATTGGGTGTGTTTATGGAAATTGGGTGATTTAAATTGTTTAATTTAAATTTTGGATTTGATGGAAATGATTTCAATTTTCTTTGTTGAATTTCATTGTGGAAATAAATTGTGTAATGATGAAAATGGTTTTGATTGGATTTCAAACTGGTGAAAATAGCTTAAAATGATTTTATAGAAACCCATTGGTTTTATCTTGTGAAAAAGACATGTTTTTGAATAAAAATTGTTTTTTTTAAATGGAAAGAAATTGGAACATTTGAAATGGAAGAATGGGATTGATCGTATTTTTAAGCATTCTTAAAATAGTTCACCCATCATGTAAGAGCGCATGCAAGCCTTAGGTAGTTAGTGAGTTATTTCTATACACTCTATGCTATGATAACGTTCTAAAACATACTTGCAGCAGGTCACATCCCTGATGGGTTGGTGACGAGTCTCCTTTGGACAGTGTCATAGGGATGTGTGTATACAAATTTTTCTATGTTCACATAGAGAGTGTGGAATCGTATAGCTGGTTAATACTATCTTACCTTTTGGCAGATGACCATGTTGCTCGCTTGTTTATTTATATTTGAGATATAAATGTATGCCAATGCTTTTGAATTGCTTTACATGCCTACTGAATTTATATAAACTGTTTTATATAAATGTTTTATTTAAGCCATTATTTTAGAAATATTCCATTATTTGTAAAATCATTGCTTAAAATATTTATTTCCATCATTTGAAAATGTATATCATGTTTTGTTTAAATATGATTTTGAATTTCCAAAACTGTTCACTTTAAAATTGAAAGCTTTTATTTGGATAATCTAAATTTGGCATATATTATGGAATCTTTGGTGGTATCCTACTAGGCTTAGGCTCACACCCTACTTTTTCCCTTGGGTGTTTGTAGACTTTATTCTTCTAGGTTCGAGAAAAGGGAAGGTATCTCTTGGAGGTGGATCCAGCTATTGATCTTTGGTCTTGGTGAGTTGTGTCCTTAGAGACCTTGGGGCTGTTTTCACATTTTTAGTACTTGGGTTGTAGTACTTTGGGATTTTTATGCCTCTTTGTATTCTGGTACATTACTCCCAGTGGAGTTTCTTTTTGTTATGCGTACTGTCTTGTTTCTTTTCTTCTACATTGTTGGTGGAAAAATCGTTCCCACTTGCATGTTTTGTGATACCAGGTGCTAGTCTCCGACCCGTGGGGATTGGGAATACCCTTCGGGCTATGTCAGGGCTGGCTCAGTTATCAGGTTACCAGGGTAATTGGGCTGGTTCGTGACAATTACATCTTCTTCTACAAGTTTGACAAAGCATTTTTTAGAGATACACTTTAGAGATATACATGTTTAAACACCTATCTAGTGTTTTTTTCTATTTGGAGAAAGCCTATGAAAATTTTAAGATCTATTTTATGTTGTGTGTTACTGAAGATCAATTAAATCTATTAGTTACTACTACAACTATGAATTTTAACCTATATTCTCAATCAAATCAATCTATATTGATTTATTAGAGTTTCAACTACTCGAACTCAGTCATGGTAAAGTTTCAGCTTCTTGTACTAATCTATGGATTTTTAGTTCCTTGTAAAATAACCAAAAGGCCCTATAAAATCCTTGTAAATATGTCAACTACCTATAGTCAGTTGTTAAGGTCTTGTGATAAGAGGACCTATTTGGTGAAATCTCCAAACTCACTGAGAGAGTGTTGGTGGAGTGGACTAATGGATCTTTGTTCCATGAACCACTATACATCACTTTGTTCTTTTCCTTTATTCATTTTCACTACTCATTAATATTTAAGATAGAATGAAAGGTTCGCTGTAAAATAAGAGTGGTGTTCATAATCTATCAAAGTTTTTGAAAAACAGAATTTACCCCCTCTTATTTCTTTTTCATCGTCATCACCATCCTGACCTAACAGAACCTTCCTACCAAGAATAAGATATTGATAAATATTTATCATTTCCAAACTAAATTTGAAACTATTTCATCATCATCTCCATCCCGACCTAACAAAATCTTCCTATCAAGAATAAGAGAACTGAGAAATATTTATCATTTGTAAACTAAATTTAAAACTATTTCATTGAAAGAATAAAATTAAAAAGCATTGACATTGAATATGACATTAAAGTCATAGAATGAAACCATGAACAAACCTTTAAAGATCTATATGCACCTAATTTTATAAATCAAAACAACTAGATTATCTACCATGCTTTACATCCTGAATTTTAATTGAAAATTGGACTAGTCAAATTATTGCCTAAATTCCATGGCCTTGTATGAGAGGATCCAAACAAATACATTAATTATTTCACCATGGCATGTGTTACATTGAAGTTAAGATTTGTAGTAGAGGAAAAAGTCAAATGGAAATCATTCTAATTCTCTTGTGATGGTGTTGCTAAGGAGTGGATATATAACATATAACTAGATGAAGTCACTAGCTAGGTTGAACATCATAGGAAATTACTTCATTGATTATTTAAAACAAAAAGAGTAATTAATTGAGGAAAGATATCTATTTAATCAAGAAAGTATTAGGATAGATACTCTATGAGTATAGAGATGGATTTAGGAAACCTTGTGCAATTTTTCCACACTAAGTCATTGAGGAACATATCTTCTTAGTGTTATTCAAACAAGGACTACTCAATAGTGAGATAAATATACCAAATGAACTCTGAATGGAAACTCACTAGTTAACCCAAAGGAATCATATAAAAGATAGTTTAGAATCCCAAAAAATTCAGTATAATAGGTACCAACCCCAAAGGATCCCATAAGGTAAAGTCTATTAAACCACTTTTGATTGAATATAAGAATGAATAACTATCCGATTTTGAAATAAAAATGACTCCTAATCAGTCTAATGAACAACCAACACCCCTTAAGTTTTATGGCCTTTGTTCTTCTCTAAGTGATTTCACAGTCCAATATGATCAACTATAGGATATTGATAGTTGTGTCTTCTATCAATAAAGACCATTTCAATAGCCTATAAATAACAAAGGGTAGAGAGATAACTCATATGTCCTATATTTATTTTTAAATTCATAGATTTTATTTCAATAACCATTTCACTAACCTCCACTATTTTAGTAAAATTTCATTCTAGGATACCAATATACTTTCCAAAATTCATTATTTTAATAGTGGAAATTTCATGACCATCCTTCCTCTAGTTCTCAAACACAAATCTATAACCCACCAAATCTAAACATAGTGGAGATAAAAAATAAAATTAATTAATTAAGAAAATAGTTATGGAATCTAGTGTAAATGCTGACTAAATTCCTAAGAAATTCCTAGATAAAAAATTACAAAATACCAAGGGTAATGTGATTTTGGTAATAACTAGAATTGATCAGTAAATTAAACATTCTCTAAAACCACAATCAGGAAAAACAAAACCAATAAAAGGAGAGAGGAAATAATTTTTAATAGAACAAGGAAAAATTTGAAATTAGATATAATAAATAATTAAAATAAGGGAACATCATTATATTGTCCTTTCACACATGAATGATTCAAATTAAGAAAATTAATGAAGTGAAATTCAAAATGAAATTTTAGACACATTCAAGAAAGTTGAATTCAACATACATCTTATTGAGTCACTTAAAAAGACTCCCTAATATTTAATGTTACTAAAGGAATTATTCACTAAGAAAAAGAGTCTTTTAGGAATGAGAGAGTATTCTTAGGAAGAAATGTGTCATCTCTAATAAAACCTCTATTTCCTATAAAAATTTAAGAACTAGGTATATTTTCTATTCCTTGAACTATCAGTTTTAATTTATTCTCAGATCCTTTATGCAATTTAGGATCTTTAATTAATGTAATTCCTCATTATGAATTCTTATATTTACATAATTGAGAGCTCAAACTAACCTGAATGGTAGTTCAGTTGGTAAACTATGATACTTCATTCCTAGATATAGTTCATGAACATGTGTTGGGGAGGGTTCATAAGATGACCTTTCTAGATAATTTATATGTCCTCAATATGTATGAAGATAAAATACCTATTAAATATCAAATTTTATAGGTAAAATATTTTTGATGACAAACATGATAATCATCAGTTTTAATAAAGTAATATTAGAAATGTAATTTGAAGAAAACATAGTACATTTCAATATTTTATATTCAATAAAGTTTCCATAAGAAAAGTCACTCTTCACACACTAAGGAATCTAATTCACAAATATAAAATAATTGGTTAAAAGATATTCTGAATATAGGTAACAAATTGAGATGTAATAATTCTATGGGATGTTACCATAGGTAAACTAAAATTGCTATATAAGAACATGGTAATGATATAGATCATGATTTCTTGATGGTTTTGATTGTTTGTTTTCAATTGATGGTGAAACTGATAATAAGGTATGTGAACCTAAGTTGTAACCATCCTAAATTCAACCATCCAATATTGAATTGAAACAAATACAACCAAATTTAAAGTATGTATTTATAATGGGTGAAGAAAAATACCCAGGATAATCAATAGCGTATTAAAACCTAATTAGAAAATGAAACTCATAAGACTTTTGAGTCAACCTTATCCTTGGATCAATGCACAAGATCCTATAATAAGATAGTTCCAAACCTTTTAGATAATCCAAAATGAGACTAAAACCAACCATGATGGAGGTATATAAAAAAATTGAGAAATTTCTAGAATAATGAAACATATATCTCATTTTAAACATATAGTGGGTAACCCCATTCACATTATACCCAAAAAGTCAGCTCTAAAAATTATTTAGAGTGAAAAAAATGAACCGATTCTGGTGATAGTGTCGAATAGTTTTAGTCTATATTGAATATATCTTATTGAATCAAGTGATTAGGAAATACCCCTTTATAGTATCATTCATTAACCAAATTATTAGAAGACTATTAAGAAAGACCCATTACTATTTTATTGATGGATTCTTAATGCATATATAAGTGATCATTTCTCCTAATGATCAAGAGAAAACAATATTTACCTATCCTTATTAAAAATTATCCTATAAAATGATTCCATTCAGATTATGGAATACCCCTATGACTTTTTAAAGATTCATGGTAAGTGTATTCTCTGGTTTGATTGAAAAATTTATGGAAATTGTTTTAGATATTTTCAGTGTTTGGAAATTCATTTGATCATTTTTGTTCAAATATGGATATGGTTTTAAAAAATTTCATAGAAAACTAACATCTAAAATTTTAAAATTTCCATTTCATAGAAAGAAAAGGAGTTGTATCGAGGAAAGTGATTTCATAGAATTTAATTGAATGTGACTAAATAAAGATTGAAGTCATCACTACATTACCCTACCCTACTTATTATAAATGTGTTATATCATTATTGGGACATGTAAGTTTTTATAGATGAATCATTAATAAATTTAATAAGATTTTATTACCAATTTCAATTTTCAAAAATATATTGAGTTCATATTTGATGATTCTTGAAGGAATGAATATTATGATATAAAGAGAAAATTGAATTCACCATCTAGTAATTAGACCACCAAATTGGACCACAATTTTGAATTGTTCTATGATATCTCTAATGGAGCTATAGGGGTTATTCATTACCATTGAATTTATGGAAGAAATAATATTATATATTATTCATTTAAAACACTATATTTTACCTATAATAATTATATAAACACTTAATGGAATTTCTTGAAATTGTATCTCCTTTGAAAAAATTTAGACCATATTTTCCTAGAAAAAATACAACAGTCTGATCTACTCATGTGAAACTTAGGCACTTGATGAAGAAGGTGAATAAAATATGAGATTTATGTGATAAAAGTGATTTTTAAAAGAGTTTTATATAGATATAAAATAAAAAATGTAGTAATTCCAAACCAAGATCCACTTCATGACTCAATAATTGGTGTGAAACACTATCTGGATGATGGAGAGGTTCCATGGTGTCATAACATGGTAAAATTTCTTATAAATTTTTAGGTCCCTTTACACATTAACCAATTACATATCTCAAGACTTTACACTGAATCTAAATTGAATGTATGGGATGATCCATGTCTTAAGAGAATCGATAGTGAAAAAGTTATTGGTAGATGTTTATTCGTGTCTAATGTACATTATGTGCTCAACTGTTAGGTCTCTATCCTAATAATGGTTTCACATAATAAAAAGGTAAAATAAACACTATATAATTGTATAGGAACTAGCTATGTAGGGTTGCAGTAGGAGAGTAGAAGGAGATAGAGGTAGAAAAAGAATCTCCGCAGAAGACCACTTCTTAGAGTACAAAGGGCGATATGTCCAAGGACCATGCCTCCTAGATTCCAAGTTGAATTGAATCCAAATAACATCATATCCCTCACCTACTAACAAAAAACATATTTAATATCCCCTACCATCTAAAAAATTCCCCTAATTAAATAATAAACTAACGACTATACTACCCTTGAATAGTTATTCACTCCTTCCTTCTACACATACACAACCCTCATACTGACTACCCACAACCCCAAAAACTATACATTAACTCCCTCTTGAAAATAAATCATTCTACCAATGTGGAAATAAAAAAAGATCGATATATTCCACTAGAAGGTAAGACCCCTGCACATTGAATATGGTAGCACACTTATTCCTGTGCACTCTAGTTGTGCATTTTTCATGTTACCACCACCATTTTTTTTTGAAAATACATTCCTTCTTTCATATCTTCAAGTACTGATGTATAAATAAATTCTTCCCACCTATGCCAAATTCATGAAGTAAATCCTCTCGAATAAGAGGAAGATAGAGGATTTGGGCGTTATTGCACTAACAAAGGAGTGCTCCATGGTGGTTCAACATTCCATTCCTCCCAAACTCCAAGATCCAGGTAGTTTCACCATTCCTTGTACTATTGGATCCTGTGAGTTTGGGAAGGCCCTCTGTGACTTAGGGGCCAGCGTGAACCTCATGCCCCTCAGAGTTTTCAATAAGTTGGGACTCAACGAGCTCAAGCCTACCCGCGTAGCCCTTCAACTTGCTGATCGATCCATCAAACACCCGAAGGGACTACTGGAGGACGTACTGGTCAAGGTGGGTAGGCTGATCCTTCCTGCTGATTTCATTATCCTCGACATGGGGGATGACTAGGAAGCACCTCTTATACTTGGAAGACCTTTCTTGGAAACTGGGAAGGTACTGGTCGATGTGCACCAAGAGGAGCTTATTTTTCGGGTAGGCAATGGAAGAGTTTCCTACAACGTCCTCAAGGTCGTCAAACATGCTTCCTTGTCAGAGCATGAGGACTGTTATGCAGTGTCCACCATGGTTAATCATTTTAGCAAAAAATGGGATGATCTAGTATGTTCTTTTACTTCAAATAATTTAACTATTCCAGATATTCTATTAGAAGAAGCGCCAGAAGACTTGCAATTCATAGAAGTCCAGGGCAACCACTATTGGCAGCGTGCAGTTGTTCCTGATAGTTTGGAATGAGACAAGGTGTATCCACTTGTGCCTTCGATTTTAAAGGTGCCTGAACTCGAACTGAAGCCTCTTCCATCTTCTCTCAAGTATGGGTATTTAGGGCCCAATCAAACTTTTCCTGTTATACTTAATGCAGAACTATCACAGGAGTAGGAAGATGCACTTCTGCAGGTTCTCAGACAGCGGAAGCATGCTATTGGGTGGACAGTCGTTGATCTGAAGGGAATCAGCCCTACCATTTGCACTCACAAGGTGCTACTTGAAGAAGGTGCCAAGCAATCTCGGCAATCACAATGGTGCTTGAATCCTCCCATGAAGGAAGTTTTCAAAAAGGAGGTGATCAAATTATTGGATGCAGGCATCATCTATCCCATCTTGGATAGTCCGTGGGTGAGTCCTCTCCAAGTGGTACCCAAAAAGGGGGGTATCACTATGATTTCAAATGAAAAGAACGAGCTCATCTCTACACGCACTATCACGGGCTGGTGAGTCTGTGTGGATTACCGAAAGCTAAACGATGCCATAAGAAATGATCATTTCCCCTTGCCATTCATGGATCAAATGCTAGAGAGACTAGCAGGGAACAACTTCTATTGTTTCCTCGACGGTTTTTCCAGTTACAACCAAATCTCCATTGCTCCAGAGGATCGGGAAAAGAGCACATTCACTTTCCCCTACGACACATTTGCTTATCAAAGGATGTCTTTCGGCATGTGCAATGCCCCTGCCACCTTCCAGCGTTGTATGTTGGCCATCTTCCACGACATGGTGGAACAAATTCTGGAGGTATTCATGGATGAATTTTTTGTTTACAGAAAAGCATTCACCATTTGTTTACAACACCTAGAACTAGTTTTGGAACGATGTGAGCACACTAACCTAGTCTTGAACTGGGAAAAGTCTCATTTCATGGTGCAAAGTGGCATAGTCATTGGCCACAGAATTTCAACGAAGGGGATAGAGGTGGACCCGGTGAAGATCTAAGTCATTTCACGACTACCTATACCGACTTCCGTTCGCGCCATCCGCAGTTTCCTAGGGCATGCAGGATTTTACAGGCGATTTGTCCGCGACTTCTCCAAAATAGCCCAGCCCCTCACCAATCTTCTAACAAAGGATTCCATATTTGAGTTCGATGAGACATGTGTCAGATCTTTTGAGCATCTAAAGCAGCTCCTGGTGGAAGCTCCATTTATGATTTCTCCCAACTGGGAGGAACAATTTGAGGTGATGTACGATGCAAGAGACTACGTAGTGGGAGAAGTCTTGGGCCAGCGACTTGACCGGATTTTCCGACCTATCTATTATGCCAGCATAATGCTCAATAAGGCACAGATCAACTACACCACCACAGAAAAGGAGATTCTTGTAGTGGTTTTTTCATTCGATAGGTTTCGTTCTTACTTAGTGTTGTCTAAAGTTATTGTTTATACTGACCATGCAACACTAAAGTACCTACTCAACAAGAAAGACGCGAAGCCCCGATTGATATGTTGGGTACTCCTCCTACAAGAATTCGATCTTGAGATCCGATACAAGAAAGGGAGTGAGAACTTCATTGCTGACCATCTCTCCCGCCTCGAGCTGCCTCATTTGGAGAAGGAAGAAGATCGGGAGATCATGGAGGATTTCCCTGATGAGCACCTCTTTTTGATCAACGAAACACCTCGACCATGGTATGTTGATATCGCTAATTTTCTGGTTACAGGTGTCATTCACCCTGACCTCTCCTTCCAGCAAAGGAAAATATTTTTCTCTGATGTGAAAAGGTACTTCTGGGAGGATCCTCTGCTATTCTGATCCTGTGCAAATGGAGTGATCCGCTGTTGCATCCCGGAGAATGAATTTCACGGTGTCCTGGAGTTCTGTCACGCCTCACCAGTAGGAGGACATCATGGGTCGGACTGTACCATAGCTAAGATCATGCAGTCTGGATTTTCCTGGCCCACCATGCATAGAGATGTCTGGGCCTTTGTTTCCTATTGCGATCGGTTCTAGAGGACAGGTAATGTGGGACGTAGAGCCGAGATGCCTCAGCACCCCATCCTGGAGGTCGAGATTTTCGACGTCTGGGGAATTGATTTCATGGGTCCCTTTCTCCCATCTTTTGGAAACACTTACATCCTGGTCTGCATCGACTACATCTCCAAATGGGTGGAAGCCACTACTAAAACTCATGACACAGCCATGGTAGTCATAAATTTCTTAAAGAAAAATATTTTTAGTAGGTTTGGAGTCCCACGAGTACTGATCAATGATAGAAGGGCCCACTTCGACAACACACTGATGAGAGGGATATTGTCGAAGTATGGAGTAAACCATCAGATGGGGACACCATATCATCCCTAGTCCAGTGGACAGGTAGAGATCTCCAATCATGAGCTCAAGCAGATCCTGGAGAAAACAGTGAACACTTAGCGGAAGGACTGGTCCAAGAAGTTAGATGATTCCTTGTGGGCATATCGGACTGCTTTCAAAACACCACTGGGAATGTCCCCGTTCCGCCTCGTCTATGGAAAACCTTATCATTTACCAGTAGAATTGGAACACAAAGCCTACTGGGCCGTCAAAGCCCTCAATTTTGATCTAAAGGCAGCTGAAGAGAAATGGAAGTTCCAACTGTCGGAACTAGATGAGATTCGATTAGAGGCATACAAGAACGCCAAGTTGTACAAGGAGAAGACAAGAGCCATTCACGACCGGATGATATCACGAAAATCTTTCCAACCCGGTGATTAGGTACTTCTCTTTAATTCTCGTCTTCACTTATTCCCAGGGAAGTTAAAGTCATGATGGTCGGGACCATTCCACGTTATCCGCGTATTCCATCATGGAGCGGTAGAAATTTCTGGAGAAGATGGTCAACCATTCAAGGTAAACGGGCAGCGGTTGAAAGATTACCATCCTACATACAACATGGTGGGAACGTTGTCCACCATACAGCTCAGGTAAGTAAGGTAAGAAGGTCGAGCCAACGACCTAAAACAAAGGCGCTTCCTAGGAGGCAACCCAGAGGTTACACGTCGTGTCCCACTTATATATACGGCGTGTACTTATATTTTTACTTTAAAATCTTAATAGTATAAATCTCTAGAATAACAAATAAATAACCAGGGATGATACCGGTGTCGATGGCAAAGTCACTAGAGTTTATTCGAGTCGTCCACAGTTCGAATCCTCCTAACCTACCTTCAGCACGAGGTTCCTCCTTTTATTCACACGACGTGTGTGGTATTTTCCATCTATATATATATATATATATATATAAATGTGTTTAATAAAACCCATGGTGGGGATGGATCGGTTGGCTAGAATCGTAATCCGGTTTCAAAAGACCCGGGTTCGAATCCAGACAACCGTCCCATTTCCATCATTTTTTCTTTTAATAAAACCACACGACGTGTACTCCGATATACACCGTGTGCACCATGATTTTTTAAATATAAATTAAAACATTTTTAAAAATAAGAACTTACATGCGGGTGAAGTTGGCGGATTGGCAAAGTCTCGGCACCAGGTTCAAAAGACCCGGTTTCAAATCGCGCTAATCTCCCCGCTTCACCCCCATCCTTTCCTAAATAAAAACCACACGCCGTGCTTTTCTTTCTTTCCGTGTGTATAGGCTGTATAGAATAACTATATATATAAAATAAATATGAATAGCAGAACAACCTTTGCTCCAGTGGTTGAGGGCGTCCGTTCGGAAAGGCCGATCGCCGGTTCGAATCCCGCCCCAAGCACCGGACCAAAGGTTGTACTACTCTTTTTCTCATTTTAAAATACATGGCATGTATTTCCCGATATACGTCATGTATAGGTTTATGTATAATAGAATTTGTAGATATATCTATTTTATTTTAATTATTAATAATAATAATTATATAGTTTACTATAATAATTATATTTATTTATATAATTCTTAATCAAAAAAAATTGGGATACACGGCGTGTACCAAGCATACACGTTGTGTACCTCGGCTATATAAGTTGCGGTCCACCCGGCTTGAGGTCGTGTCGCACGACCGCCCCTTTTCTCTCCTTTTTTCCCGTTTCTTCTCCCGAACGCCACCCAAACCCCATTTGCCAGATCCATCGATTTGGGGCATTTCAAGTTCTGATTCTTCTCACATTGTGATCCTCAGTCCAGGTACGCCGTCCTGTACCCTCTATTTCAAGTTTTTAGAATCGTTTAGGGTGTTTATCGGATCGGCCGACCGTTCGGCTTCCACCTGTACATGGCCACGAAATGAAGAACACACGCTGTGTAATTCTGTACACAACCACACACAAAATATTTTGAAATTTTCATATACACGGTGTGTATGTTTGGTACACGCCATGTCCTTTATATCTGTAGTCGGCCCGTGTCTCCCCTCTACACGGCCTCTCACCCCATGTTCCTCTACACGGAGTGTGTGTTTGGTACACGCCGTGTCTATTAGATGTTTAGTCGGCCCGTGTCTCACCCTCTACACGGCCATGTTCTTCATGTGCAGTACACGTCATGTCCTATACCTGCACGGCGTGTATTGTTTTCTTTGAAATGATAACAACATGGTCGTGTCATTTATATTACACAACCACCTGCACTTTGAGTGACCACGGCGTGTATGTTCGGTACACGTTGTGTACTGTTACATGGTCTATTTCCACCCTCAGCGTGTCTATCCAGAGAACACGAGATACTCTATATTCTGACTACACGCCGTGTACTCTGGAGTACACGCCGTGTAATTATATTTTCCAGTTTTCTCACATTTTCTTTGTTTTATTTTCTTCCTTTTTCTTTTTCTTTTGTTTTTTTTCTTTTTCTTTCTATTTCAGGATATGGCAGATCATGATCCTTCTCGAGGGAAGCGGCCAACCTCTGCCACCGAGGGCGAGAGGCCCAACTATCGTCGGATCTGACTCCGACAACCTACGCAGCCGGACCCCGACGCTCTGGTCTTTGAGCTCCCTCCATTGGCCATTCTACCGCTACTCACTCCCTCAGATGAGGCTGGGCCTACTTTTGTTACACCAGCTGCCACTTTCCCTGTACTATCATCCTCAGCAGCTGGTCCCTCTTCGAGCACACCTTCCACTGAGTCACCTTCTTCTTCGGCAGATCCACCTCCAGAGCCAGACGTTGCTGCTGCACCGACACCTGGGTCAGGACCTGCAGGTGCTCCCTATCCCTGCACGGTATTCCCGGTCACCGACCTCGCATACGACAGGTTCCGACGCTTCTCTCGTCGGTCGATACCATTGAGTGGCCGGTACCTTGACAGCAGCATTCCGCAGCGGCTCGGTATTTGGGAGGAGTTGGAGGTGCTTCTCAGGCACACCGCACTCCTCGAGATTTTCCAGGTCAGCACTCCTGTGTTCCGTGATTTATTTTTGGAGTTTGCGGCCTCCTTTGAGTTCGATGGAGCGGAGTACCGGGAGACACCAGGCGATGCGGTACCCATAGTCCGATTCCGGCTAGGCGGCCGACGTTTCTCTCTTACCATGACTGAGTTTGGCCGATGGTGCGGCTTCTACCCCCATCCTATCACACCACCCCTTGTTTCTGACTTGACCTGGCCCGAGCGCTCTGACCTTATTTCCATATGGCAGGAGATCGCTTGGCCTGACCACCGGTACTCCCCCAATTCCCAGAAGAGTACTCTTATAGTCGACCATGTCTTTCACTTCACCCACCAGTGCTTCAGCGCCATCCTTTTCCCCCGCCATGAGGATATGGGGGTCATGACTAGCCATGACATGGAGCTTCTTACCTGTGTCATCTGGCACGACTACCTAGACCTCCCCTATCTTGATGCCTCCTATTTCCACTCCATGTTTACCGACCGTCAGGGCAACCTGAACGGTGAGTTTTACACCACTCGTCTTGCCCACCACTTGGGGGTATTCGAGCCCTCTTTACCTCATGACTTGTTAGGTTCACCCCGGCGGATGGACTTTCTCATGCTCATTCACATGGGATTGGTCCGGAAGTAAGGGGGTGCCTACATCCTTGCTTGGGCTCGGGCCCCGCCACCTGCTGACCCCCCTGCCCCAGCTACTGACCCTGCTCCTCCTTCCCCACCCCCTCCAGCTTCTCCACCTCACCCACCTCCTACTGACCCCACTTCTTCTTCCCTTCCTTCTTCTGTACCATCCCCCATCCCACCTACCCCCGCACCCTCGATCGATCCAACTCTTTCCCTCCGCCTAGCCACGATGGAGTAGAATTTAGTTCGTATCATCAGTCGCCAGGACACCATTTCACGCCATTTGATTCGTCTGGACGGCCGCTAGGACCGGATGGAGCATCTGTTGGTGCATATTGCTAAGCATCTTGGTGTTCCGCTGCCTCAGCCACCAGCCTCTGCCTCCGTTCCTGGCCCTTCTGTTGCTGCTCCACCGTCATCTCCTGCGCAGGTCACAGATTCCGTTCTGATGACTACAGTGAGCTCTACTGCTGCCACTTCTGTCGGGCCAGGGCCTGCTGCTGAGTTTCCGATCTCGAGTCTAGCACCTGTGACTCCTACTTCTTCAGCTTCCCTTCCCGATGCAGAGTCAGAGCCTCGCGCTACCACGCCTCTTGCACCGTCTCTACCGGCCGATTCTGTACTCGATGTGTCGTCCCCTACGGTGATCCCGTGATAGTGACATTTTTCTTTATCTTATATATCTCTTTTGTCATTTTCCGTGCTGTGATGTTATGCGTGTTTGCAGTTTTTCTTTTTCTCGACAGTCACAGGTACGGGCATAGAGCGCCTTGGGCATCACTTTTCACGAGGGGAGTATTTTTCCATTTTTATTTTCTTTCTTTTTGGATTTACTTCTTCCACTGCTTCCCCTCGTTTTCTCCCCAATATCACCCCCTTTCCCACCCTTTCCCTTAGTATTGCACTTGGTGGGCCATGTTCCTTATTCAGTGTGAGGGAGCATCTATCTTTTTCACCTTCGTCTTTGCCCTTTAAACTAATCTAGGAGACATCATTATTAGATTCTATATTTGAAAATATAAAGCAATTTTAGTTAATCATTCTTATAAATGCTAGAGTTATCAGTAGAAACTTTTGGAAAGGTTGCATGCTTATTTTAGTTTTTAAGTATTTTAAAATTATTGCTAATGTAGTTTCAATTGCAACTTTTCATCCTTGATTAAATTACATTGATTAGGCTAATCATTTATATACATGTCATGATCTGATTATCTCTTTATTATTTTCCCACTCCTGAGAGGTATTCTAAACTATTTTTCGTATTTCTTTTCTAATACCCTCTTTCTTGAGAGATTCTTAGGATATGAATCACTACTAGAATTTTCAAGTTTTTCTTTTCGAAACATGAAGAAATTTTTGAATTACTTTAACATGATTGAGGCGTTGGATTGTTTCAACCCATTTATCTTGAGACCTACCCTACATTTAATCTTCGTTAATCTCATAGAAGCCATGAACAACCTTTATAGGAAGCCACATTACAAGCCTATTTCCCTTCCTACCCTATTTCTTTTTAAACTCTACATGATTATTCATTTGAGCTTTAAAGAGGGAGTTGGAAATACATGACATATTTTTTTATGTACAACCATGAAATAAAGTGTGGGGGAGTGCCTCTTGATTATTTGGGGTAGAATGGGTTTAAAACATCTACTCATTGTATTCATAAGAGTTTCCCTTGTGTATGTTGTATTAAAACAAACAAACAACAAGGGGACCTTATGCTTATTTGCCCATGAACCCTACTTGCCTAAGGAAGATGGTGACGATTACAAAAGCATTTGACTGAGCTTGTGAATGATGTATTTTCAGTGAGTTTTACTTTGAATATCATGCAATGTTATTTAAAGGAATTAGCCTTCCTTTTTCAAGCCTCAGAATTTATTTTCACATCTGAACCTACCAACCCTTAGCCACAGAGACATCTGAACCTTATTGATAAAGCCCTCATGATTTTTGTAATTCAATTTTTCTAAAGTAGAGAACAAAATATCTTGCAAACCTATGGATAGAGTGTATATACCTTAGATTGAGCATAACTTTGATTAAAAACATCTTGAGTGTGGAGTGTTATTTTAACTGGTAAGGTAAATCATCAAGTGACATGCTTATTTTTGAAAGGTTAGAAAATGTGTTGAAAGAGGATGAGAGTAGTTAATTGCATTATACATGAGGCATGATTTTAATATCTTATGAATTGAATTTGTTTGTGCCTTTTAGAATTTTTCCTCAGTAACTTTATCAGTTATATGTTTGATTAATTAAATGTCTTCCTTTTAAAGTATAGACTCTCTTAATTAGATGTTGAGATTTTGCTTGAGGGCAAGCAAAAGACTAAGTGTGGGGGAATTTGATGCACCCAATTTGTGTATACATTTCCATATATATAATTGAAGATAAAAACATGTTTTCAACAAATATCTGTTGTTTTGTGAACATATTCTTTGATTTTAGTGATTCTGTTTACTTTCAGGAGCTTTCTGGCTAAATACACGAATCAAGGGAAGCCTGTGAAAATTTTGAAACTACACGGCGTGTACCTTTATACACGCCGTGTACATCCAGGCAGGGACACAGACCGAAGGAGGGAGTACACGCCCATGTCACCAGGCAGAAGATACACGCCGTGTGAAGCGGCGTTACACGTCGTGTACTAC
Source organism: Viscum album (assembly GCA_963277665.1). Taxonomy (NCBI): domain Eukaryota; kingdom Viridiplantae; phylum Streptophyta; class Magnoliopsida; order Santalales; family Viscaceae; genus Viscum; species Viscum album. The sequence goes on along the minus strand of OY728130.1, from coordinate 1,018,764,636 downwards.
TTTCTAGAAGCGGTGATTGCTGAGAAAAGTCCACACGCCCATGTGGCTGTTGAAGGAGACACGTCGTGTTTGAATTTATACACGTCATGTCTGCTATTCTAGAAGGGGTTGGGGGCCAAACTTATGATACTACACGCCGTGTATGGTGGCGCTACACGCCGTGTACACCCAACAACCAGGCGACGCCGTGTTCAACAGTCAAAGACGACGTGTTAGGCCACCTGCCAGCGGAGAAATTGGCGCCAAAGCGCGTTGATGAAAAGTACACGACGTGTACTTTCTATACACATCGTGTACTCTATTTTTCTATAAAAAGAGGCCTTGACCTACGAATTTGGGAGTTCTAAACCTTTGGAGGAGAGAAGAAGCTTTGTTGCTACCATTCCCGAGCCACCGTGGTGCCATAGTTCCACTACTCCACCTTCCGACACCCTACCTCAACGCTTACACGATGAATCTGTCAGGTATCACGTGTGTCGTTTCTCCTCCACTTTCTATGTGTAACTAAACCCCTCGTGTTGGGGCTGTGGATGAAGAGATCATAATTTGTATGTTGTTTTATATAGTTGTGTTTTATCATTGTAATTCATCTTACTCTTCTTAATCTACTATTAAATATAACTGAGAATTCTGAGCAGGACCAAGGGAAGAATTCTCAGCGATACAAAAGAAAAAGTAACGGTGAAAACATCCATGACCATTGGAAGGCTTTCACCGATTCAGATAATGAATTGGACTTAATAAAGAATTAAGAACACTAAATACCGGACCAATGAGTCAACTGCTCTAATTCCAAACAAGAGGAACCGGACCAAGACAATCTTGTAACAAAATGAAATCCAAAATGATTGAATTATTATGAACAACACAACCATTTAAAAAATCTGCATAAGACCTCCTTAATCACCACAGTCCCGACACGTCTTTTCTTCCCGTTTAAAAACTCTTTAAATTTACCCGTTGTTTTTTTTAAAACTATTATTCATTTCTTCAAAGTAAAACAATTTAGTGTTGATCAAAAGCCAAAATCAACCCAATCGATTCTAAATTCTGCATACTTCACCTAATTAAGTATTAACTCAATTAAATTCACGCACACCATAGTTCTCTGTGGATCGACCCCGATCTTATGCTATAATAAAGTTCTAAGAATGATTAATTAATTTAGGACGCATATAACTTCAATCAACGACAAGCGAGACTATCCGCCACGACTCAGACACGGCTGAGAAGCTCGTCGAGGGTTTCGACGTCGAGAATCCCGTAGAACTCCCCCTTCCCTCCCCCGATTTTTTTCAAAATCGCGAGGTATTCAAAACCTAATTTTAATCCGAAGGTGATTAATTTCCCGAGACACGTGTCACAGGGTCAGGTTGGGTACCTGACACGATAAAAATCGCGATTTATCTGCTTCCCAATCACCGCATTTTTTGGGGGTGTTTTGAATCGTTCCGTTCCTCCCCGTTTCACGTGTCACAGGGTCAGGTTGGGTACCATGATGGGTGGGGTGTATGGAAGAAAAGACATGCACTTGTAGTAAATTTCAGCTTGCACGACTTATATGAGCCGCCGGTAACATTGCATGGAAACACCCTCGCTGTTTTGTATCAAGGATTTTTTAGATCCCTCCTGTGTATCGATTTCACAACTGGTCACACAATCAGCTGGGTTCATGGTGGACCTAACCGGTTTCCAACCGCAGTCATGAGTTTTCGTTCTGATTGGGAGCCATGCCATCTTGCAATGCAAACGCATCCGTGTGGGAACAATATAGAGAATTTAAAGGAAGATGGATAAGATGAGATCTAATTTTCCATTCTTTCTTTGTCTCATCATCCATGTCGTCTTGGTTTCTATATTTCCTTGCTATCGACCTTGAATCGAATTTGATTATGACTTATGTTCATTGTCTAAATTATAAATTGTTCTGACTCTTTCTTTCAAGTCAATCATGATTTTTTATATCCAATGTCAACATTTGTTGGCTTATACGATTGTGTTTTATTTGAATTGTTCATTACTTTATTCACTAGAAATTTGTTTCTTGTTTGGTATTTGAGAAACTCATTGAATTTTGTTATTGTATTTTATGTTTTCAGGTATTCAAAAATTTTTTTTATGCAGTGTTAAAATTTTATATTATATGCTTTCAAAACAATACAATATACACTATTCCTGTGGCCCGCTTCATATTTTTGGAAATTGTTATTTTGGAAATTGTTAAGTGCCAAAACCTATCACAACATGTTCATTGACTTAGAGACAATGTAAATTATGGCCTACATATTCCATTGCCTTTATCAAGGAAAAACTAACATTTATTTTTAGAACTGTCATTTTTTTATTTTCAATACCTCAATTATTAGTTTTCTTTTAGTCTTTGCAGGAACTAAATCAACTTAAAATACCTCTAATTCATTGACATATATGAGTAGAATGGTTGAAAAAAATGGCAATCACTGAAAAGGATGATATGTGCCATAGTTATTTAGACACAATCACCCTAAACATACATGATTATTTCTTATTTATGAGCACATACTTGTGATTCACCTATTGTACATATACAATAAAATTATAAGGTGAGTGTCTATATGATATTCTTAATCGATTATTTGTTATTCACAGTTTACTATGCTTATTATTATAATTTCAAAATCTATTTACAACAAACAATCCAAATAATTTTATCCTGTTATAATCAACCACATGAAGAAAATACTGATGGAGTCATCCATAGCTGATTTTTCAAAGGTTGGTGCATTTACTCTACCAACCCGTTGACTTCAACCATGGATGTTGCATTTATGGGATTTATTCTACTGAATGCCATGGGAGAAGTCCAAGATAAGTAGATTGTTGGGTTTAGGTGGGAGTTATGCCAAATTTATACTCCTCCCACAATGGCTATTTCAAGAGGGTCATGAGAGCCTTCCACCATCATTTGTGGGAGAGATTTCTTTGTATACTGAACAGAGGTGGCAAAGTTCCATGTAAAGGGAGGGAGGTGTAGAGAGAGATTTTGTTCAGCTTTGTTCTTGAGAAATAAATCCTTAATTTTCATCCCAATTTTATTCCTCCAGACCCATTCTATGTGATCAAAGAATCACAACTAGTGGTATCAAAGCCATTGACGTCAAAATGGCAACGAGCACAGAAGACATTCCAATGGCTGAAAAATTCATAATTTCCAAATTCATTTTTTAAAGAATGATGTTGAATTCTCATGTATAGAAAATTCCAACATCATAAACAACGTCGAAAACAGAGCTAAAATGAACTCTATAATGGTGGTCAATGTTCAGCTCAACTTGAGGTGTTTCAATGACCCCATTCCCGAGAATACGACGCTATTCTGGCACCGATAAAATTTCAGGAAGCTTTCCAGCAATTGTTCCGATGTGCCATGACAATGATATGTCATTGGTCCATCTCAATCATTGATACTCTTTCGATCTTATCTTGATGAATTAGAGTATGTTTTGGATGATCTTGGTGTCAATTCCACTATTTTCAACTATTCTGAAGACAAATATACTTTTTTTTTTCAAATTCCGCTTAAATGATTTACCAAATTGCAATGGAGGGACCATCCATGGGAGGCATGATAATGTTGATTACTTTGATTTACTCTATTTGGAAGTCTCTAATGTACAATCTCCTTAATGCTAAGGATTTGTTTGATCTCATTGAGAACAACGGTGTCAACCCTGATGCCACTAAGGATGTCGAGTGGAAGAAGCTAGAAAAGAATATGATCCCTCAGATTCACCAATGGATTAATCACAACGTTTATCATGTTGCTTAAGAGACTGGAAAACTCTGGATAAAGTTAGAGAATACGTACCACTCAAAGTCCATTCAAAACAATATCCTCCTATTAAAGCAATTGATAAGTCATCGATTACAGAGTGCAAAATTTATATGAAAATACACAAGCGAGTTCCAAATCCGAGTAAATCAATTAGTGGATGTAGGTATGTTTCTGACTAATGATGATCAGGCAAACCACATACTATGCACACTTCTCTATAACTGGGATACAATGGTGGTCTCCCCAACTTCTCGGTGTCTAGAGGAAAACTTACCTTAACAATGGTAAGGAATGCACTATTCAAAAAGAAGTCTTGAAAGAAGGATACAAGTTATAACCAAACACAAGCTCTCATCTTAGAGAAACAAGGGAAAAAACAAGGTGGTGGTTGAGGAGCATGAAGTAGAGGACAAAATAAGTGCAAAGGAAGGTCCACAAATGGTAGGAGGGTAACACAAAAATGTTATCAGTATGGCATAGAGGGAAACATAAAGAAAAACTATTGAAAGTTGCGACAAGAGAAGGGCTAAGGTAGTAACCAACAAAGAAGAAATGAATATACACATGTAACAATCACCGGAGAAGTTGCTCTTTGCTCCAGTAACTTTGAATAAGAGACTTGCCTTCACACATCAGGGCAAGACATGATGGAATGGGTGGTCGATATTGTAGTATTGTACCACTTCACTCCGCATCATATGTATTTCCTAAATTATCAAGTTGGTGAATATGGTGCAAACAAGATGGGCAATACCAGTTCGAAGAAGATCGTTAGAATAGGTGATATCCATGTTAAGATAAATGTTGGATATATAATCACCCTGAAGGATATATGAAATTTTCCATGTTCTTGACTCAACCTGTTATCTGGGATAGCCTTTGACCGATAAGGTTATGCAAACATCTTTAGCAATGGCACATCAAAGATGAAAAAAGGTTCCTTCATCATTGCTTGAGGACACATGTGGTATATTGTAGAAAACTCATGTGAAGATACGTATAAATTGCCTCAACATAATGGAGAGAGAGGCATTATGAAATATGTGACATAGGAGGCTCAACCACATGAGTGAAAACAGTTATCAACCATGACAAAGACGAAGTACATTAGTGTTGACAAGGATGTATCACTAGATCCCTGCAATTAGTGATTCTTCATCGAGGATATCAAAGTTATTGGATTCGATACATGCCAATGTATGCAATCCCAAGGAGGTGGATTGACCGGGAGCGAACAAATATTTTCTAACTTTTATTGATGATGCATCTCGAAAGGTGTGGGCATTATTTTTATGAATGATTGACCAAATGATGGATTATATCAAGATGTTCCTCTTCGTAGAGGAGTGTGAAGATAGAAGGAAGGTGAAGTATCATCATTCTGATAATAGAGGAGAGTACACATCTAGGGAGTTTGATGCCAGTTACAGGAGTCAGGGCATCTAACATGCGAGGAAGGTCCCACAAATCCCATACCACAACAGTGTTACAGAAAGGACGAACACAACCATCATGGAGAAGGCCAGGGGCATGTTGAGTTTGGTTAAGCCGCATATGACATTTTGGGGAGAAGTTCGAGCTTCATTTTTCCTCATCAATAGATCACCATCAATCCCTCTGAATTTTGAGATTCCATATAATATACGGTCGATTAAACACCCCTCTTAATCCCATTTAGGAGTATTTAGATTTTTGGCATTTTCCCACGTATCCAAAGAGCTCAGGTAGAAACATTATGAGACATCTATTCTATGAATCTTCATCGACTATGGAGATTTAGAGTTTAGATACAAGATTTTGAACTTGAAGGAGAAGAAGGTGATTAGAAGAAGAGGTTCCATGTTCCATCAAAACCAAATGATTGAGGTCATTCAAAATCTCAAAATATCTCATAGAAAAAGTGCCAACAAATCAATTCCTAATCCAACAACTGTACCTGTACTTACCATCGATCATTTAAGTGGATGAAGTGCTAGAAAACCCATCAGCAACAAATCATGCGGTAGTAGAGGAGGAGATTGAGCAGCGGTAGACTCAATCCTCTCCACCTGAAGCTGAATAACCATCATAGGAGCTTAGTGATGGTGCCCCCGTGATGCCCCCCGTGTCACTGTTGCGTTTCTTTCAATAATATTTTATTTTATTTTGGAGTAATTTAAATTTTTAGAGAGTTTGTTTCGAATTTCAGAATTATGGAATTTTTTCCTCAGTGCACGGTTTGCGCACGGTCACCATACGATTTGGTGAACATTGCATACGATCTTCACGTGGGGTATTTCTTCTACGCACATTTTGGTGAACCGTGTAGGGTTACCTTTACATCGAGGTCATGGTTAACTTTATGTAGGGGCCTTCTTAGTTTATTTTTTCATGCATGGTTTGGTTCGCAGGGGCACCCCATGGTTTAGTTTGGATCGTGTAAGTTTCAGTGGAAACCGTGCAAGACCCTTTGTGCATATGGGTGACGACACACCGATGCTTTCCTCTATTCACACGCACCATCGGTGTTCTTGGGGATGATCACAGGGGCACCACATGGTTTAGTTTGGATCGTGTGAGTTTCAGTGGAAACCGTGCAAGACCCTTTGTGCATATGGGTGACGACACACCGATGCTTTCCTCTATTCACACGCACCATCGGTGTTCTTGGGGATGGTCACGACTGAGCGGCCAAAACTCAAGTGAGAGATGCGGTGGGAAATTATTTTCGAAATCCTCAGTCGAACGTCGTTACAAATAGTCTAAAATGCCTTGTTTGCAGAGAATGTAATATCATGATCATTTATTAATCTACGCAGAAGCCGAACCCTATCAGGGGTTTTTGCTCAGTACCATGGTTTGGGAATAGGTCGTCACTTCATCTCTCCCACAACCTCTCGTAACAATGAGGTTTTGTCATTAAAGTTTGTCCTCGATTCACGCGACATTCGGGTATTGTCATCCTCTCATCTAGGGCTGCTATACTGCCTCTAACAATTATGTTGAAAACTTATCTTCTATGCATGCCCTTGGGATTTGCAAACCCACCACCAAACCTATAACACCGCCATCCCAAACCTGTAACACCCGGCCCAAACCAAGAAGTTTGAACCAGAGCACCACATGACCTCATGCGCGCTTCCCTGTATGCAAGAGGCTATCGACTAGTAGTTGTAAGGGTTGGTGTCCTCAGAACCAACTGTTTTGTACTTTGATTACATAAATGTTCACTTATTATATATTGTTCATTGTTCTGCATAACTATAATATAATAATGTCTTGAAATATTTGTTGCATTAATAAGGTCATAGCAGATCCCCGCTATGATGAGAACCTTGAAATGCTATAACAATATTCTTAAATAAAGTTCTGCGGTTGGATGACATACTATGATAGGACACATAGTATACAGACCGTCATGTGCGAGTACTCGTAAGAATATGAGACTCTCTCTCATGGAGTTCGCACTTGGTAATCTCCAAGATGGGAGATTATGAGAACAGACCCGCCAGTAGTAATTCCGCATGTCTTGGTGTCATCGGATATTGCTATCTACGAGCGTGTGTAATGGTCCTTAGACTGGAAGATTATCATTAACTCATGTCATGACTCGCACACTTAGATTTACTGACGAAAACCGTCACGCAGACAGTTGGCGGGAAGTAGGGTACGTTGGGTCCGTCACGAGTGACATGTTGTTAATGGATAAGTCGAGGAAGGATTTGTCCCTTCCATTTATGGAAGTTGATATCTCGGCCCTTTGATTGAAATAGAGCTGTCACATTAAATTCCATGGCCATGGTGTAAACGATGAGTTTATTTCAGGTAGTCAAAGAACGACATATCAAGCATATAGGTTTATGACACTGCCATGAAACCTGCTTGATGAGATATTGAGACAAAGGGATTAAATTACACAGTAAACGTTCGTATGAGGTGATACGTCAATGCGGCGTCAACTTCTTTCTCTTGGGTGCCTTGACCCGTTGCTAGACAGTAATCTTGGACTTTAGGCAAGCCCGCCTAATGCCAACGAGAAAAAGGCCTAGAGGGTCACACACTAAGTGTATCAAAGTATCTCAAGTTGAATAAAGATTATTCTCGTACGTGGTTTAATAATTATTCAAGGAAGCCTAAGTTGTTTTAAATGATGGAGGAAAAATAAAATAAAACAAGTACACGCCGTGTATTATTATTACATGCCGTGTAGTTTTATTTTGGAAAGGAAATGAATAAATGAAAACAAGATATACACGCCGTGTACATTTAATGTACACGTCGTGTAGTTTTCAATGAAAAACAAGTACACGCCGTGTAGTTTTTTTTTTCAGTTGAGATTTTGTGGATATAATATTGTTTTAAATGATATTTATTATAATCAGCGTGGGCGCATGTCAAGGAATTATTTATTCGACATGGGGTTTTAAATAAAGAGTCAATGAAATAAATAAAACGCGTAACACGTTTATTTATTGTCATAGCTCTATAACCCCACACACCCGATTATAAATATCCTTACAACCCCAACTCTTTTCCGACACACAAGAGAATCGTTGTGCACAACATCTCTGGAGAATTCTTTCAAGGCCGAAAGAACCTCTTCCTCCAAGAACGCTCTCAAGACCGAGAAAGATCCTCTTCCATCAGATCAAGACAATCTAAGGCGGACAACGCAAGCAAAGGCTTCTCCACGCTAGCACCCGGAGAATCCTTTGGCGACGTCCAGAGATACGAGGTACACGTGTGGATCACCGCTAGAGGGAGTCTACACTTGGCTTCTGCGACGCAACGACGGATCACATCGACAACGTGATTGAGAACATCAACGAAGAAAGAACACCCAAAAGGTATTTCTTTATAATTAATTAAATTAATTATAATCAACCTGTAACGATCCTTGTTTGTGGTTCCGAGACAAACCATCTTCTTTGTCTTTTTCTGTGATTCGATCCGTGGAGACTGGCGTTTATCGTCGTATTGATCCCAGATTGATCATTGCTAATGACAAAAAGACAAGTGAGCACATCCACCCACGCGCTTCCGCTGCGCCCGGAACCTTCAAATGGTATCAGAGTGAGGTTACAACGTTGATTATAGTTATTTAATTTTTGTTGATAATTTACGCATTCATATTTGATTCAATTCGAAATAAATCGTTCTATAAATCTGAATTAACGAGATCTATTCTTCCTCCTTCATTTCTCGATTCATATCACAGAAACGACCTTTTAATTTTAATTTTGATTAAAATAAAAACGAGGAACTCATCCGGAGGAGCCGCTCTTTCTGTCTGTACAACACGGGATTACACGGCGTGTAATTAAAACTACACGCCGTGTACTTAGGTTCAACAAACCGGCACTGGTCCGCCAAACCACGCCGTGTGAATTGATTATGCCTAAGTTTTAATCACGCCGTGTTGACCAGAATAGAACGGCACGTGGAAACTGGAATACACGGCGTGTATGTTGGAACAACACGCCGTGTAGTCCGTTCCGACCCAGGTGAAACCGTGTACAAAGATAAGTCGCGTACCGCGTATACGGGATCGCCAAGCCGGTTACCGCGTAACAAGGAAGTACACACCGTGTATGAGTCATCTACACGCCATGTACTCTAAAATTTCCAAAGTACAGAAAACACGCCAAAGCCCCGGCGTGTACTTTGGACAAAGGGTGAAAAGAAAAATACACGCCGTGTAATTATAAACTACACGCCGTGTACTTTCCAGAAATGGAATTTCACCAGGTTTCCTCCAATGTACAAAGACCCATACAAGGAATATGGATGAGAAGAATCTCAAGGAAATTCAGAAAGGAATTTAAGATAAAGAATTGATTAATTATAAGATCATAATTAATTGAATTCGAGCGCATCTTATCTTAAATAAAAGAACGATTAAAAGAATTTGAATTCTAAATATGCGTAAATGTCGTTGCATACTATGGATGATCATGAGCTAGACCAAAGACCCTTTGTATGTGTATGGTTTCATTTAAATTTATTTAATTTAAATTTGTTGGCCTGCGAGCCTTCTTCCAATAAAATGTAGGGCCTGCGTGCCCATGGTTTCTTTAATGTAAACCCATGTAATGGAGGATCTCCCAAGCCAGAGGAGACGGTTCAAAATCCCAAAGCCGAGGCGAAACCGACACAAGATGATACAAAGGTGGACAGGTGGGAGCTGCAAAACATGAACCATCAGGTTCAAGGTGTTTTCCCTAGGTCAGGGTTAGCTTATCGAAACCGCTAGATAAGCTAACCAAATAGAAGCTCATGATCATGCCATCTTATTTTATTTCTGTCTGATTGCATGGTTTATTTATTATGCATGTGTTGTCGTGATCACATAATTAATAAAATGAACAAGCATGCAAAGATGGAATAAAATAAAAACCGGTCTATGCGTATACATTATCGGAACATGGTTAATCACTTAAGCAAGCATCACTTAATATTAACAAGCATGTGATAATGCAAAGGTACGCATAAAGAATAAAATCCATCAAATACCATATTAAGTCAGACCAAGCCTTCCGTTACTTGATTAAGGGCAAGACTCAATAAAACTATGTGTTTGACCAACCCTTGTTGGGACACTTACTTTTATAAAGGAAGCCCTTATGAAAGGTTTCGGGTTGACTTAACCATATTACATCAAGAGAAGTAGCCCTTGCTAGACTTGATGTAATATTGGAGGCAAGAGTTGAGGAAATCCAAGTCAGGATTTCAGGATTGGGGAGTCCACTCAACAGATCAAGGAACTGTAAGCTCACAGTTGGCAAAGACCCGCCTACCTAAATACCTTCAAATAGCTTGACCAACCCTTGTTGGGGTTATGCGAAGGGAAATATGGATCCTTGCCATTAGAATGTCAAAGAAACTGGACATTCCGAGTTCAATGGTGAGGGCCATTAGGACTTGATAAAATAGTGGGAGACTTAATAAAATTTATTATTTCTCATAAAATGTAATCAAGAAAGTACTGATGAATCTGCTCTTTTAAATTGTAGAATCAATATGACAAACACATCAACCACATTTTCTCTGCGATCAATTCTGGATAAAGACAACATCCTCAACGGGAGTAACTTTCAGGAATGGTTTAGGCGCCTTCGGGTTATCCTACGCCATGAACGGAAGTTTTACGTTCTGGAGTCCTCACTTCCTGATTCTCCTGCCCCAGGGGCAAGTGATGAAGATTTCCTAGTCTATGATTAACATTTGAACGATGCTCTCGACGTTCAATGTTTGATGCTGTCATCTATGTCTAGTGAGCTCATGAAGTCTCATGAAGACATGGATGCCTACAGCATGCTCGAGCACCTTCGTGGTTTATACCAGGAGAGAGCAAGACAGGAAAGGTTTGAGATCTCCAAGGCTCTGTTTCAGAGCAAGCTTGGAGAGGGTGCCCCAGCTGGGCCTCATGTAGTCAAGCTCATTGGCTACATTGAGCGCTTGGAGGTTCTAGGGTTTAAACTCCCTGAAGAACTGGGTACCGATCTCATTCTCGCATCACTCCCCCAGAGCTTCTCAAACTTTGTTGTTAATTTCAACATGAACAATATTGAGAAGTCTCTATCTGATCTTCTTATCCTTATTCGCCAAGTGGACAATGACATGAAGCGTGAAAAGCCTTCTGTCCTTATGGTGAATAAAAGGAAAGGGAAGGCAAAGAGCTTTAAGCCCAAAGCTTCTTCAAGGCCTTCCAAGAAAAGGAAGATCAAAGGGGAGGCAAAGGAACAGGATGCTGTTTGTTTCGCATGTGGCAAGAAGGGCCACTGGAAGAAAAACTGCACCCAGCCAAGGAAGCAAGGGGAACCTTCAGGTGTGTTTGTTATCGAATGCAATCTATCTGTTTCTACTAATTGGGTATTAGATACTGCTTGTGGTGCTCACATCTGTATCCAAATACAGGAACCAAGTAGATTCAGAAAGATTGATCGAGGGGAGATAGATCTACGAGCAGCCAACGGAGCCAGACTTGCTGCTGTAGCTGTCGGGGACTACCACCTCACATTGCCTACCGGGATGGTCTTGGTTTTGAAAGGATGTTATTATGTACCCTCTGTAACCAAAAACATTATTTCAGTATCCAGATTAGATACTGATGGATTCATATTCAAGTTTGGAAATGAATGTTGCTACTTTTATAAAGATAGCATTTGTTTTGGTAGGGCACATTTATATAACGACCTTTATGTGTTAGACTACACAAACCAAGTAATGGCAATCGATAACAAAGTTAATTCACATGACTCATACCACACCCAACTTTGGCATCACCGGCTAGGTCATGTCAATGAGAAACGTTTGACAAAATTACATCAAGATGGGTATTTAGATTCTTTCGAACTAAAACCACTTGGTGTATGTCATGCGTGTCTACAAGGCAAAATGACCAAAGCCCCATTTAGTGGAAAAGGTGAAAGAGCTAAAGAGCTTCTAGAATTAGTTCACACAGATGTGTGTGGACCATTTCCAGTTGAAGCAAGGGGTGGGTTCTCGTACTTAATAACTTTTACTGATGATTTTATTAGATATGGATATATCTATTTAATGAGGTATAAGTCAGATTCTTTTGATCGGTTCAAAGAATACAAGAATGAAGTTGAGAACCAGCTTGGTAAGAAGATTAAGAAACTCCGCTCAGACAGAGGAGGAGAATATCTTAATCATGACTTCATTGATTTCTTACGGGAGTTTGGGATTCTATCTCAACTCACTCCTCCTTACACACCGCAGTGGAATGGTGTAAGTGAAAGGAGGAACCGCACCCTGTTGGACATGGTGAGATCAATGATGAGTCATGCGAGTCTTCCATTATCCTTTTGGGGATATGCATTACAAACAGCAGCACACATACTAAACCAAGTACCAATTAAATCGATAAATGGTATTCCATACGAGTTATGGAGTGGACGCAAAGCCATGTTATCGAATTTACACGTGTGGGGTAGCGAAGCATTTGTTAAGGCCTCTTCAGGTAACAAACTTGCACCCCGAGGCACTAGTGTATCTTTATAGGATATCCCAAGGAAACAAGGGGATATTACCTATACAACCCCTCAGACAAAAAGGTTACAGTGGCAAGACACGCCATATTCCTTGAGAGGGAGCACATCTCCAGAAGAGATAGTGGGAGCGAGATAGACTTCGATGAAGTCGAGGCTCAAGATACACATGAGTTGGTACAAGAACAGATTCCACAAAGCCCCGTGGAAGAACAATCTGTTCCAGAGACACAAGAACTGCGTAGGAGCACGAGAGAGGTGAGAGAACCAGAACGATATGGTTTTCTTGTCACTGAGGATGGTGACTCATTATTGGTTGACAATGATGATCCTCTTACCTACAAGGAAGCAGTTGAAGGCACAGACGTTGCCAAGTGGCAAGAAGCCATGAATTCTGAAATGGATTCCATGTACCAAAACCAAGTCTGGATTTTGGTAGATCCTCCAGTTGATGTAAAGCCTATTGGTAATAAATGGATATTCAAGAAGAAACTGGACATGGAGGGGCAAGTCAGCACCTACAAGGCACGACTGGTTGCAAAAGGTTTTAGACAGCGTCAAGGAATTGACTATGATGAAACCTTTTCACCGGTTGCAATGCTGAAGTCCATTAGAATCCTATTGGCCATTGCTGCTTACCATGACTATGAAATTTGGAAAATGGATGTCAAAACAGCTTTCCTTAACGAGAACCTCCAGGAAGATGTCTACATGACACAACCTGAAGGGTTTGTAACTCCAAAGGATTCCAACAAGGTATGCAAGTTGCAGAAATCCATTTATGGATTAAAGCAAGCATCAAGGTCATGGAACATTCGTTTTGATGAAGCTGTTACGGAATTTGGCTTTGTTAAGAACGAATGTGAGCCTTGTGTCTACAAAAGGTTTAGTGGAAGTGCAATCGTTTTCCTAATAATATATGTCGATGACATATTGCTAATTAGAAACGAAGTACCTGTCTTACAGTCAGTTAAGGCATGGTTGAATAAATGCTTCTCCATGAAAGACTTGGGCGAGACGACATATATTCTTGGGATCAAGATCCATCGTGATAGATCCAAGAGAATGCTGGGCCTAAGTCAAAGTACATACATTGACAAGATACTGAAGAGATTCAGTATGGAACATTCCAAGAGGGGATTGTTGCCAGTGTCACATGACATTCATCTTTCCAAGAAAATGTGTCCTCAGACACATGAGGAAAGAAAGAGAATGGCAAGGATCCCTTACGCATCCGCGATTGGGTCAGTCATGTATGCTATGCTATGTACGAGGCTAGATGTTGCTTATGCATTAAGTGCGGTAGGCAGATATCAAGCTGATCCAGGAGACCGCCATTGGATGGCAGTCAAGACTATCCTTAAGTATCTGAGGCGTACTAAGGATATGTTCTTGGTTTATGGAGGAGATGAGGAACTAGTCATCAGAGGACATGTAGATGCTAGTTTCCAGACTGATCAAGATGACATGAAGTCGCAGACTGGATACATCTTCAGTTTGAATGGAGGTGCAGTGAGCTGGAAGAGCTCAAAACAAAGTGTGGTGGCAGATTCTACAGCGGAGTCCGAGTATATCGCAGCTTCTGAGGCAGCTAAAGAAGCAGTATGGATGCGAATCTTCGTCCAAGAGCTGGATGTTGTACCGAGCAGTAAAGATCCTATCACACTCTATTGTGATAATACTGCAGCGGTGACACTTGCAAAAGAGCCAAGGTCACATCAGCGGACAAATCACATACTTCAGAAGTATCATCTCTTGAGGGATTTTTCTCAGAGAGGTGAAGTTGCAGTGAACAGTATTTCCACGGAAGACAACGTGGCGGACCCATTGACTAAAGCCTTGACTCAGCAGAAACATGATCATCATGTGAGGTCTAGCGGACTAAAAGTCGTAGGCAGTTGGCTCTAGTCCAAGTGGGAGTTTGTAAGGGTTGGTGTCCTCAGAACCAACTGTTTTGTACTTTGATTACATAAATGTTCACTTATTATATATTGTTCATTGTTCTGCATAACTATAATATAATAATGTCTTGAAATATTTGTTGCATTAATAAGGTCATAGCAGATCCCCGCTATGATGAGAACCTTGAAATGCTATAACAATATTCTTAAATAAAGTTCTGCGGTTGGATGACATACTATGATAGGACACATAGTATACAGACCGTCATGTGCGAGTACTCGTAAGAAGATGAGACTCTCTCTCATGGAGTTCGCACTTGGTAATCTCCAAGATGGGAGATTATGAGAACAGACCCGCCAGTAGTAATTCCGCATGTCTTGGTGTCATCGGATATTGCTATCTACGAGCGTGTGTAATGGTCCTTAGACTGGAAGATTATCATTAACTCATGTCATGACTCGCGCACTTAGATTTACTGACGAAAACCGTCACGCAGACAGTTGGCGGGAAGTAGGGTACGTTGGGTGCGTCACGAGTGACATGTTGTTAATGGATAAGTCGAGGAAGGATTTGTCCCTTCCATTTATGGAAGTTGATATCTCAGCCCTTTGATTGAAATAGAACTGTCACATTAAATTCCATGGCCATGGTGTAAACGATGAGTTTATTTCAGGTAGTCAAAGAACGACATATCAAGCATATAGGTTTATGACACTGCCATGAAACCTGCTTGATGAGATATTGAGACAAAGGGATTAAATTACACAGTAAACGTTCGTATGAGGTGATACGTCAATGCGGCGTCAACTTCTTTCTCTTGGGTGCCTTGACCCGTTGCTAGACAGTAATCTTGGACTTTAGGCAAGCCCGCCTAATGCCAACGAGAAAAAGGCCTAGAGGGTCACACACTAAGTGTATCAAAGTATCTCAAGTTGAATAAAGATTATTCTCGTACGTGGTTTAATAATTATTCAAGGAAGCCTAAGTTGTTTTAAATGATGGAGGAAAAATAAAATAAAACAAGTACACGCCGTGTATTATTATTACATGCCGTGTAGTTTTATTTTGGAAAGGAAATGAATAAATGAAAACAAGATATACACGCCGTGTACATTTAATGTACACGCTGTGTAGTTTTCAATGAAAAACAAGTACACGCCGTGTAGTTTTTTTTTTCAGTTGAGATTTTGAGGATATAATATTGTTTTAAATGATATTTATTATAATCAGCGTGGGCGCATGTCAAGGAATTATTTATTCGACATGGGGTTTTAAATAAAGAGTCAATGAAATAAATAAAACGCGTAACACGTTTATTTATTGTCATAGCTCTATAACCCCACACACCCGATTATAAATATCCTCACAACCCCAACTCTTTTCCGACACACAAGAGAATCGTTGTGCACAACATCTCTGGAGAATTCTTTCAAGGCCGAAAGAACCTCTTCCTCCAAGAACGCTCTCAAGACCGAGAGAGATCCTCTTCCATCAGATCAAGACAATCTAAGGCGGACAACGCAAGCAAAGGCTTCTCCACGCTAGCACCCGGAGAATCCTTTGGCGACGTCCAGAGATACGAGGTACACGTGTGGATCACCGCTAGAGGGAGTCTACACTTGGCTTCTGCGACGCAACGACAGATCACATCGACAACGTGATTGAGAACATCAACGAAGAAAGAACACCCAAAAGGTATTTCTTTATAATTAATTAAATTAATTATAATCAACCTGTAACGATCCTTGTTTGTGGTTCCGGGACAAACCATCTTCTTTGTCTTTTTCTGTGATTCGATCCGTGGAGACTGGCGTTTATCGTCGTATTGATCCCGGATTGATCATTGCTAATGACAAAAATCCAAGTGGGCACATCCACCCACGCGCTTCCGCTGCTCCCGGAACCTTCAGTAGTAAGGGTATAAATCCGTCAGCGGAGAGACTATACCCTCAGTATCATGTCATATCACAAATAATAAACAAATAAACAATAGAATAAATAATCAGAGTAACATGATGAAACTAAAATATGGAATAAATGTCATACAATAAAAAAAACGAGCTCCCAAGGTGGCAAGCTCAACTAGAGTATGTGTAACAGATAAATAAATAAATAACACTGCGGCATCACCCTAAAGCATGTCCCGATCCCACCTCCAACTCCATGTTCCATAGCTCAACCATCTTCCATGGATTCCTTTCCCTTGCTTGGATCTCCATACATGAAGTCTACATGCGCATCAAGATGCCTGTGTAGGGTGTGAGTAATAAAACCCTGTAGGACACCACCAATGCATCCTTAACTAATGTGCTCATGTAAATAAAGTGCATGCCATAATAATAATAAATTCCCAAGCAACACAACAATACAATATCGAGCACCTGAGTGCTAACTAAGCCACCACGATCCTCGATTGAACCTACTTCGGCTCTATGCTGGAAGGAATGTCATGATATCAGGAGTAATCAAGGACTATCCACAAGCCCCAATCAAACCCACTTCATCGTGATCATATCTCCCTCTCGATATGTTGAGTCCCAACTCCATCTCTCGTTCGTCGATGACTTTTTTGAAGGAAGAATGAACGACAACTAAAGGTGATGACACCCTATTTCACCTAATCCAGTATCGATCCCCTGCCTAGCATTAACCTTGAGTGTTCATCTATCTGTGCATCATATTTCCCCAAATTAACTTTCTCGATGACGAACACCTGTCATCTAGCGTCTCTGCTAGTCCGGCTAGCTCCCCCTCCGTCAGCTCCTCCTGGTAATTACTCTCAAGCCGATGTCAATTTTGGTCTAGTGACACAGTGCATCCATGTGCGCGTTGATGTGAAAATGTCGGGAGTCGCAACGATAGAAGGAAACGATTCACATAAGAGTAAAAGAGAAAAAACAAAAGAAAGATGAAGAACTTGGACACAGAGATTTATGTGGTTCGGGAAATGATTCCTACGCCCACGGAGAGGTAGAATAACTTCACTATGAAAAATCTGGGAGCACAATTCACAAAGAGTATATCAGAGTTTCTCACTAAGAAACCTTAGCTTGAAAATGGGATACAAAAGGAGGAAGACGATCCACTGTTCCACCAACCAGACTGGAAGTCCGCATCACTACAGTGAAAAGGTGGCTGAAAGTCCGTGTCACTATAGTGCCGTGACCACCCAAGCCAAAAGTGTTACAGTGGGTGTCGGCTAGAAGTCTAAGGAGTTACAATACCGTTGACTCCAAAGTCTGGCCTGCTACAGTAGTCACGCCAAAGTCCGCACTGCTACAGTGCCCTGTCAGTGTCGGTCGGTCAGTTCTGCTACAGTGTCAGAGATGCTATAGTGCCCCAAAATTTGGGCCGGGGGTTTTCGGCTCCCCAGAGGAGTGTGTTGCCCCCTGCAACCCCCAACGAGTTCACAACGGAGCTCGACCTGCGGAAGTTGTGGCCTAGTGCGTAGTACGGCTCAGATGCATTCAGCCCAAATATCATCCAGAAACAAATCGAGCTACGCCAATCCAACACGCGTTCAACTTCCCTAGGTATATTATTTAATAAATATCTAATACTCCTAAAGTCATTAGTTTGGTTTTTTTTTGTACAGTGAACCTCAAATGTTTTTTCCATGATGCAAGCATTTGTTTTTATTCCCACACACGGATCACTGTATCCAATATTTTTATTTATTTCATTTTGTATGAATACTAAAACTAGATTGTTTTAATTTAAGTTAATTAATTAATTATATAATAATATTAGTATATTAACTGGGTATATAAAATATACACCGTGACTTAAGGTAGACTCTTACGATTCGATCCAATCCTATATGTTATGACCCCCCCCCATTCGGTTCCTAGGGTAGGACCTCAATCCTAAAAACCATGCTCATTAATTATTTCGATCTTATATAAATTTATTTGGAACATATATTCAAACTGCGTTAAATATAATCATGCTTACACATTTTTTTTGAAGTTGAACTATTTAAATTCGAATTATATTAAATATGAAGAGTTTGTCTTGTGCACTCTATGGGAGTGTTCCAAGGTTATTTAATGTTGATTATTATGGATATTAAGTGTTGTATTATATGTTATAACATCTTGTGTTGTATAGCTAGTTCAATGTTCCTTCAATGGTCTGAAGACCTTCATTTTTTATTGATTTTTGATAATCCACCTTTCAAGGGATGAGGTGGAACCCTTACAAGGCCCGTAGGCGTAAGTATTATATGGCCCGTAGGCCTTAGAGGAATTCATTGCCTGTAGGCTTCAAACATTACATATAACCCAGACTAACTACTTGGAATTGCTCCTCCCCAGCATCTTCATTGTGAAATCAGCTCTCCACCTTCGGCTAGACATTCCCATGCATGCACAGGCCTGTCCCGATGACAAGTGCCATACCTTCTCATTCTTGCAATCCGTTTAGCTTCTGCTATGGTGTAAGCTTCTTGCTCCTCTTCCTTCTGGAGCTTCTTTGTAGGTTGTCTGGTTTGCATCTGCACTTAAGGTGGCCCGAAGGTCTTTGAGGTGGCCCGAAGGCCTTACTGACCCGAAGACATGGGTGGCCCGAAGACCTTAAAGGACTCGGGGACCAAATCGGTGGCCCGAATGCCCAAACAGAGGAATATTCCCGACCGCTACAGTGCCAAACAGTACCATCTACAGTTACCGCTACAGAACCTGCCACAGTACTGCTGCAGTTCCCTCTACAGTACCTGCAATTCCACGTGAACATGTTTTGCATGCACGTTAAATAGAGATACAACTACTTCAAAAAACCATTATCAAAGAAATAGAAAAGTGTGGATACATTGGAAAATAAGTTTTACGGCGGTTATATATAAATACACTCTTTATAGAAGAGTTTGATAGATCTAGTTAAAGCACAAAGGTTTAGGATTCTTTGTATTGTGTGAATCATTTGAGAAATTACAACACACTCGGCTGGGCTTCATTCTTTAGCACTCTTATACTGGCGTGATCTATATTGCTTCAACACTCACAAGCTTCATTGTCAAACTAGTTATGTGTTGCTTTATGTCTTTTTATTTGTCTTTTGGGATTAAGAGTGTGTGGGTTATACCATCCCTTCAAAAGGTACACGTGTCTGGGTTGTGAATCCCCTTAATATTCAGTTCAGGGTTGTACCTCTAGGGTAAAAAGGAAGGATTGTTTGGTTTGTTCCTTCATGGGAAAAATTCGGGTTGTACCTCCAGAGGAAAAAGGAAGAACTGTTCAGGTTGTGCCTCTAGGTTGAAAAAGGCAGGTCAATCATGGGTTTAATCCTGCAGGGGTTAAAAAGGATTTGTAATTGGGTTGTGACTCTAGGTGTAAAAAAATTAGTGTAAGAGATTCTATTATTAGTGGGTGTCATTCCTCTTCGTTCTTTTTATTATTTTATTTTCATTGTATTAATCATTTAACTCTAATATAATTTACTTTAATTTTTTTGAAAAGGATATTTCACCCTCATCTTAGCCATTCTGCCATCACCTCTTCTTGGACCAACAGGAATCACATGTTGCTTTGAGAAGGATGAAATGCCACGAGCTTTTATGCTTTGAATCTTCTTTGCATGAAATAACTCTATATATCGAGTTCAATATAACCAAATCATGTTAATAAGGTTGAGGGTATTCTTGAATGGTATTGTGTGATGCACCTTGGAAACCAATTACTGCTCTCGACTGTACTTAAATTGTTTGATCCATTGCTACTAGAGAGAACCTTGCTGCCTCAACCCTCGAATCCATTCTTGTTTATCTGGTTTCTATGGTTCTTACTTTATATTTTCCATGTTATTAATCATGTTTGGGTTATACTTCCCATAAAAGGTAGGAGTCAAGTTATACTATCTCATACAAAATGTAAGTTTTGGGTTGTGTCTTTGGGTGTGCAAAAGGTAGTGTAATTGAGTTGCGGCTCCATGTGAGAAAAAGTTAGTAGTGGATTGTGACTGCATGTTAGAAAAAGTCAGCTTTGGGTTTTGCCTCTAGGGTTTAAAAAGGCAGTTGTATAGGGTTTTGACTCCCTTCAAAAGTCATAGATTCCATTTTTAGTGGGTTTCATTTCTCTGTGTGTTTGAGAGGGGTGAAGAGTAGAGTATGATCATTTATATACGAAGTACTATAAAAATATCTGTGTTCATTTCTTCATACTTCCGATTCATTTCTTATCTTCTGTAACAATTCATTGAATGTGTTTAAAAATGTCAATTCACCTCCCTCAATCATTCAAACATTCTCACATTAAGAGCTAACATAGAATATTTCTTCTATAAGAGTGATCACTGATGTATGTTCGAACCTCCACACAGGCTATTTGGAAGTTGATCATGCTTCTATTCCTTGATCTCATCCAATAGTCTTCTTTTTCATTGGATCCAACTTCTGCAATACTGTTTATTACTGGATTACTTCTTTGATACTCATAATGATCTTCATCTATCTAGGAGAAATACTGGGTTCTCTTATTTTTCTCACATAGAGTGAACACATTTCTCTTTTCTTCTTCTTTCAATTTATATTCTCATGCACAAGAATATATTTTTTATATTCTGAATATAGAAATATTCATTAAAATCCACACCATGATTCTCCTGCTCATTTCCTCTATATTTCTTTTAACAAACCATGTGGTTGTGTTCCCACGATCTTCAGATATTCTATTTTTCCTCAACCGCCCGTGTTCACTGATTTTCTAGGAATACCTGATAGGAATAATAGAGGGGGAGAGAGAGAGATAACCGTGGATTTCTATTGAATACCAGTATCAGTGTACAAGAATTAACAGAAGATCAGTGGAAGAAGGAAAAATAAAAAAACTAGGAAGGAGAAGAAGATTCTTGGAGGTCACTCCACCAAGTCCAGGTCTAACCCTCTTGGCTGCCTAGTTACACTTCAGTAAATAAATCTGCACCTCCCCACTTCCCTGAGCCACCATGTTTATTGTTCCAACCTAACACAGCCAACAACCCAACTAATTCCTACCCCAAAGACATCACTAACCTTGGTAGTTTATTAATACTCGTAACCTACCCTGAGCACAGTTATGGCAGTACCGCCTCTGCAGCAGCAGCCACACAACAACTCCCCTGTACCCACGCGCGACCCATGCCTAACAGCTTTGGCCTCACTGGCCTTCAGAGCACATATTCCTATCATTTCCCCAAGCTTTGGCCTCTGCACATATTCCTATTAGGGGTGTCCATGGGTCGGGTTGGGTTGGGTAAGAGGCTTTTTTTGGACCCGACCTAAATAAAAGAAGTCGGGTCGGGTCGGGTTATGCATTGTTTTAAATTCAAACCCGTCCCGACCCGACCCGACCCGACCCGACCCAACCCGTTTGAGATAGGGTCGGGTTGGGTCGGGTTGGGTCGGGTCATCGGGTTGGTTGGGTCGGGTTGGATAATTTTTTCCCCAACCCGTGACCTGACCCAACCCGATCACGGGTCAACCTGAACTTACCCGACCCCGAGCATATAGTTTTTTGAACCCGACCCGACCTGGTCGGGTCGAGTCGGGTCGGACGGGTTGGGTCGGGTCTGGACACCCCTAATTCCTATCATTTTCTTTCAGAGCACATATTCCTAACCATCTGGTCCTTAAGGTGACCAAATCGATCTCACCACTTGTGTGTAGAATTCATAGCTTGTTGAGCCCACATCTTTTCCCGCACAGCCGTAGTAACAGATTGCAAAATCACATCCACATTCCACTACCGCACAATGAAAAGCAGAAGTCCAGCACAGTCGGATATTTCAATATAGCTTCTCCCAATGCCTGTTGACAAGATGATTGCTCAGGAACAACCCAGAAAACTACACCTGTGTTCATCTATTCAGAATACAGGTCAAACTACCTTTGATCCTCCAGAAGCGTTCTAATAATTTTCTTAGCACTTTGGTTGTCGAGAAGAAGAGGTAGATATTGCCTGTATGAAAATTTGGGTAGTCTATTTGGATCCGTTGTTCTGAGCTGGCCGGATGGTCCAATGAAAGCACCAAGCCGAGGATAAGAAGAAGAAGATTCTTGGGGGTGGACTCCAGCAAATAGATATAGCAGTACCCCCTTTGTAGTTGCAGCCACACAGCAGCTCCCCTACACCAACACGCGACCCATGCCCATTATCCTTAGCCGCACTGTCCTGCACTTCCATCACATGGTAATAATATTATCATTCCTTTACCATCTCTATAAAAACCGCTTGTTTTTAGGGAAAAAATAGTTACCAAGGTAAAAACAAAAATGATAAACAGGTTAAACCAGATGGGTAAACAACCTAAAACATGTTATATATATATATATGAGTGGATGGGGCATTGATTGACCAATAATAATCACCTCTCCCTTATTATTTGCATATGGAGACATTTTCCTTTGAATATAACATGCCATTATTAGAAAGTTATGGGTATTTACAAAAAAGTCACCCCTTTCACTTATAAAAGGAGCTCACATGCACCCCACTTCTCCTCACACCACAATCCTTTTGGTTTGACCAAATCTACCCAAACTCTCTTCCCAACACTCTTATACATGAACTAGAAGTCTTTCTCTCATCAAAATACCACTCTTCAAAGGCTAAATTATTTTGAAAAAATGGATTAATATTAATCACTACTTTTTCATTTCTCTTCCTTTATTCTTCTACCTCATCCAATCCTATTCCACTAACGATAACATAATTACTTCAGTATTGTATGTATAATGAGATGTTATTATGTTAATAGAATAATAATTTTCTACCTTTCCCAACAATTCAAAAAGTGAAATGGTGTTCATGCTTACATGCAGACTGCCATATCTAGGAATGATGTGTTTTATTTTTCAGCACCGCTTTACATGGATGGTTCAAAGGGGTTGTTTAATGAATGAATATTATATTTACAACATTAATATGTTTCTAAAATGATAAATCAACTTTCTACTTTACGGAAAACAAAAATGTCATCTCTGTGCACATACATACCACCACCTCCATAGAACGATGTTTTTCATTTCTAATTACCATTGTACTTGAATTATTTTGATAAATTATATAACAATTTAAAATTTTTTCAATAATAAGAAAAAGGTTTTGTAAAGTTTATATTAACATTTAACTTGTTATTAATGTACCACCTCTTCCGGTTCCCACTAAACCTTAAAGTTGCTTATAGAAAATACAAAAATAAAGATTGGATGACAATGTACCAACTCTTCCTCTGTTAAAATTACCAAAACAAGTTTTTCACCAATTATATCTTTATAAATCATCACTAAAACTCTCATGGAATTAAATTAAATATTTATAAATCATTATAAATCTTAAATCCTATTACTTTTAATAATCTATGAATGATGAACATTGTATAAAAAAACAGGGATCGATATCAACATCTTAATGCTTGTGCAAAACACTCAAAAATCATTAACACTTGATGATGAAAATAAACTATAACTAACCATTAAATGTATAATAAAGGATTATAATTGAAGTGCATAAAAGGTAATATAAATGGATAAGGTTCTTAAATAGGTTATCACGAGGGTTATATTTATTATACAGGAAGTTAAAGAACTTTCATGAAAGCTGAGAACAAAGTAAAGGGATTTGGGTAACTCAAATTTATTTCTTTGATTTATAAGGTTTCTTCTTGAACTTAATTTATCTAAGTTCTCTATATTATTACATTTCCCATTTTATATGATATTTTATCTAGGGAAATTGATATTTTAATTCAAATCTTCTTTCCTTGTTAATCTTTTTTAAAAGCCATAACATTGATAAAAATTAGTTTCAACTTCTTTAATAACGATTTATTTTCCATATTCATGTTCTCTATTCCCGATAATGTTCTTATTTGGGAACCCAATTATGTATTATAACATATGGCCTTCATTTTTCTATTTTCCTCTTTCCAAAAGGATTATTTATTATCTTTATTATGATGGGGGTGTTAATAAAATTATTTTAAAATATTAAGAATATTTTTCTTTTCACAATAATAAATTTTATCTCTCACTCCACATTTCCTTTAGAAAACCTTTATGTTTTTTTAAATGATGATTTATTGATATTTCTTTAAAATTAATGTTTTGAAAAAGTATTCATTCCAACTTCCCAAAAGTGATCATTTTGAAAATGATTAGTAACTTCGTATCATTACAATAGTGTGAAGGAATGTTTTATAATGTCTCTTTTATGTTCATTCTAAAAGATCTATAAAAAATGAAGTCATATATTATAAATAACCCACTAATCACCTTTATGAAATACTTCTTTTGGGTGATTGAAATTTTTGAATCGACCGATCTACTCTCGATATCACTTTATGCGATAACATTTGGAAATGATATAAAACACATTTTATTTCCATGGGTTTTCATGAAATGATGAATGATTGATTTCCTGTGGCACATATATGTATGTATGATTGAAACATAGGGTCTAATATCACCCTAAAATGAATTGTTTAAGGTTTTACATCTCATTAGATAACAATGTTATGTGTGAATATTATTTATATATTCACAACATGATGTTTGGACATTATTGTTATATTCAAAACATAATGTGTGGACATTATTGTTATGTTCAAAACATGATGCGGGGACATTGTCATTATGTTCGAAACATTTTTTTGGAATGAGGAAAATATGGCCTTGTTCGCAAGGTTATGATTTCCTAATATTAATTTTGTACTATGTATTTATGATAAATTTTTTTATATTATATGTTTTTGATATTCTATGTGGCTCATGTTTACGGTCTCATGTTCCTGAACTCTTATTCCATATCATATGTTTGATCACTAGAGATTGCATGGACAACTCTTATTGGTTCATATCCCTTTTCAATCAGATATTTATCCCTTCATCATGTTTTCTCAAGCTTATGATCCCTTAATGAAATATGATATATATGTTACATAAGTTTATTAATGCCATCCTTTATATGTTCCATGTATGCCATGAACGAGTCATATCACTTTGAGGGAGCGGTAGTCCTCACTTCCTCAAATGAAATTATCGTATTTAGACATTATGGAAAGCATAAAAGTATGATGTAAATAAAAAATAAAGAATCATAGAGAAAATATAAATATAATATATATCACATATAAATATAGTGCCATCATAATGGCCACCATGAGAGGTGGTAGGAGAAAATTGAACAATCATCGTTTCATGAGGTAGTAGTTCTCCGTACATAGAAACAATATATTCGTATCCATTAGATGGAGGTGTGTGTAAGTGAAGTTCAAATCCTTCTCATAAAAACATTCTTGTATATTTAGTATACTGGTATTGTTATGTAATCAAATAATAATAAGAACATAGGGAGTGAAGAAGGAAAATAAAATAAAGGAACTTGAGAGAAGATGTTACCTCTAAATCGGGTAACTTCTTTTGATTTGAACCAAAAGGCTTTCTTAAATTGCCTTCTGCCCAAGGTAAGGCTTCTAGGATGAAATTAGGGATTTTTGGAGCTTATTTGAGTATAATTTGGACAATAAAAGGGTCTTGAGAGGTGTGTTTATGTGGGTAGAGGTGGTGACCTTTTATAAGAGGGAGGATGAACACTTTAGGAAAGTCTTGAAATATTAATTTATTATAAATTCTATTTCGATTAAAAATGATCCAAAATTAAATTAGTTAAAATATAAGATACATATGAGTTGAAATAAAATCATACAATAAGAATTAGATAGGTTTTTTTTATATTTTTTAATCCTTATCTTTTTGATTTAACCCTTTTTTACTCTTACCGTTTTATCAAGCATTTAACATTTTGAGAATCAAAATAGTTACCAAAACATGAAAAATGTCCAATAAAAGAGTCATTAATGTAATTTTAGACTTATCATAACCATTTGGATTAATATTATATATTTTTTTGGAATTTTATAATATTTAATAAAATATTTTATATTTTAAAATATGAATTATGTCAATTTTGACACTATTCATATCATAAAATTTTAAAAATCCATAACACCTTGATTCCTTCGAAAAATATTTATTAATTCAAATATAACATGTCATATTCATCTATAAAATTCGTAGAAGTCATAAAAATCTCAATAATATTTATTTTAATATTTATAATATCATTTATTTGAATCTTTCATTAATAAGGTAATCACTCATCATCATTGTGTCATAAATAAATAAATAATTTATTGTCTAAAAATTATAAATAAAATACCATGATGTATTAAATATTTTTATCTTTATAATGACTATTTATAGTCAAATATATCAATTATATTACCCTATATTAAAATTATTTTATTAAAAAGATATATGTTTATGTTATATTTCTCTTTACTTTAAATTAGTTATTATAACATGTCATTTTCACACCCAAGTGGCTCCCAAATGCCAAAATTTTGGCCTAAGGATGATCATGGTTAGATATATATCATTCAATAGGATTAGGACACATTTTAGGGCAGTTTTATATTATTATAATATTATTTTTTATCCTTATTAACCTAATTTACCCTTTAACGATGATAAATAAAAATAATTACTCAAGTTACTATTTATAATGTCAAAAAATAAAAGGTTTCTATTTAAAAAATTTGGACCTTATGATTCCAAATATGGAATCCATTTTTCCAAATTCAAAACACAGAATTTTCAGAAATTAATTTAAAATTAATTCTCATTGTCAAAACCAGAAAGTGTGTTTTTAAGAAGTAAAAACTACAAAAAGATTAACATGTGTTTATATCTAATTTCAATGTGAAATTACTTATAATGACCAAAATTGAAATAAATGATAAAAATATATTCAGTTTATACTTTAAAACTATTAAATAATATGATTTAACCATATAAATTATCTCAATGGAAAAAGTTGTTTTCAATTAAAAATTGACGTATTTTTACTATTCATCAAAACATGATAGTTATCAGAAAAATATAAAAAATTCATTTAAAGTAAATTTTAATGTCCTGTTTCTAAATAAGAAGATTATTTTGTCAAATAGAACATATAAAGGTTTCAAAAACTAAATTTAAAAAGGGTTCTCCATCAAAAGGCGGTAAAACTGCATTTTTAGAAAAATACTTCTTTTATCTAAAAAATTGAATTTGTTCTTATATCATATCTAAAAAACACATAAAATGAATATAAAACATTACATTGAATATATAACATATATTTTTCATTAAATAAAAATCCATAAAGAGTGATATGATTTTATAAACACAATTATTCTCTTTTTAAATAGGTTTTCATAAAAATACATCCATTATATTCAATAAGTTTTTATTTCCATTTCTAATAAATTTGGTAACCAATGAATCATTATTTAAACATGTTTAATCCTTATTTTCACAATTCAGTTGATACTATTCATTCCTTCCATTCCAATAGATAGGTTATAACAATAACATTTAAATAATAATATTCAGTTGTTCGTTTAAGCTCGATGTAGTGTATCATATATGATATTTAACATAGTGTTTCTTTCTTAAAACTTGGGATGTTACATCATTCCCCCATTTTGGAAATTGCGTCCTTGCAATTTTAAAATTTGGCTCGGTAAATTCATTAAAAATCCCACATTGGAAAAAGGTTAATAAAACTACCACTTTAAAAGAAAGAAAGAGAAGTACAAAGGTCACATGAGATAACACATTTTAGGGTTCCATTTATGAAAACATGGATATGGAAGAAAAAAAAAGTGTCAAGTTTTAATGGAGAGTGATAGAAAACATGATTAATAGAAAGTAAACAACCAGAAAACCATAAACTTGTGATGGGTTAAACAGTCTTTGATTTCCCAGTAGGAAAAGTAAATGAAAAACATTTTTGTTTTAAGGTCCTTTTCATAAAGTTGAGGAATTATTTTACTACTTAGAATAAGAACATAAAGAAACATACTTACTTGTCAAGTAGAGTTCCATCCTTTAATAAATATCTACCACAAAATCATCTTTTCTCCAAACGATGAGTAGTCAAGATGACTTGGTAACACCTGAAGCACTGGAATCAACTTCTATAGAATCTCATGATCCAAAAAAGATGAACTATATATTTCCCCTATCATTATACATTAACTCAAAACCAAAATGGTTAGAAAAAGATCAGATAATCCCCCCAAAAGAATAATCCTTTATAAAAGGAAATACTACTCTTAATCTCCAAAATTCAATAACAATACCCAAAGTTCAGAAATGACCATTGAATAAAAAATTGACCTTAAAATTCTTAAAAATAATCCAAACTAAAATTGAAACAAAAAATTCAGAAGGATTTGATCACAAAGACTTCCATAATAAATCTTAATATTTATCTCCAAATAACATCAACTACTCTTAATGTCTCAGACTATAGGTAACTAACCTAATCACATATTCTCTATGATAGGTTAATCATTTCCATAAATAACCCAAATCACCATATGTCCAAAATAAAAAAATATATTCTTCCAAAATAAAATTCAACCATTACTCCTCAAATGAAATTCCATAGTATTTTATTTTCCATATGCATATAGTGTTCCCAAATGAGCAAACGTCTTCCAAAATAACATTTATCACTTAATCACCAAATCATTTTTCGATACTATGGATATCCATTTGATAAAACATGAGTTAAAAAAATAAACTTATTCTTTATCCATAAAATCATTTAACTAATAATTCAAACTTTGATTCCCGTGGTCTTACTTAACGTGACGGGTTATCATCCATCTTGCGGGTTTCCCCTTTTATAAAACTCAAAAATAACCCTAACATGTTTTAACCTCAATGGATATCTTATACATCTCATTTTCATCCCAACTCATAATTAACTCAATATCCTAATTCATGAATTCTTATATATATTGACATTTTTTATTTCACATCCATATAATAAAATAAAACTATTCCCAAAAGAAAGAACATCGTACCTTGATCATGGTATCCACCGGGTTTCATCATCATCTTGTTCACGTAGATAGAAGGTCCATGCATTGAAAAAATGATTTAGAGATCCTTAAAAAAATCATTTTCTTCCTTTATCCAAATATACCTTTTACAACTTGGGTCATACGGGTGTTCACAGAAAAATAATTTTAGAAAATAATCATGTATGGCATATAATTTCAAAACATCCGGTAAAACTTGATTTTTATAAAACAGTCAAACCAAGTTTGAGTTGAAACTTTCAATCAATGTTCTTTTTAAAATACCACAATTATGTGTTGAAAGACTATATTTTAAAATCAAATATAAATAAGTTGATAAAGGGTCTTCTTCTTCATAACCTTTTCCAAAATTATAACATGTTTCAAAATCTTGTGATAATGAAAAATATTTGAAAATGATTTGATAATATTTACCTTTCTTGAAAATATGAGAATATTTAGAAAATAGTATTTGATTAATTACAACCCATGATCCACAATGGTATCGAGGTATAGTAGAGGTGTTTGATATTTCAAACAACTGCTTACAAGTGAGTTGTATGCTAGAAAAAGTTTCACAATCATCTAAACACGAATTTGCAATAATTATTGCAATCATGTCATTAGGAATAGATAGGAATTTTGTTTTATATCCTCATACTTCCATTTGTAATTGACTTTCCTTGATCTTAAAAAGTTATAATTCAAGTATTTAACTAAAAGAATAGACATAGAGACTTACCATGTGGTTATCCAAAACTCTTAATCCCTAAAGTTGTCTAAAACTTTCCTCTGATACCAAATATAAGGCCCCAACATTAAACATTACATAATATTGAGTTATTTCAAGAATTCACATTGAGGATCTTTTCAGGTTTAATGTTTTAGAGAATTAGGCCATAACTATTACATTACATCTCAAAAATTTTAAAGCAGACACTTCTACTCTATCTAATTTTTTTACAATAATAGAACTACTTAAATAAAACAAGAATTATTTTCTTGATAAAAATATTATTGAATTATTCCTTTATCTTACCCTTCCTTATACCATGTGAAAAAATTTCAAAAA
Organism: Viscum album; assembly: GCA_963277665.1. Classification (NCBI taxonomy): domain Eukaryota; kingdom Viridiplantae; phylum Streptophyta; class Magnoliopsida; order Santalales; family Viscaceae; genus Viscum; species Viscum album. The sequence continues at coordinate 1,018,733,966 of OY728130.1, read as the reverse complement.
CTTGTGATGATCATAAAAATCTCAATAAGGTATATAAAATAAGGAAATAAAACATTAGTTCATGAATATATACAAATCAATGAAATCATACTTTTACTCATAAAAAATAAGCTCTTTAACATGCCTCATAAAATCATAATATTTAAGAATAACTTATAGAAATCATAAATCATAAATTTAACTTGTGGCATCTATAACATACTTACTTTGTAGCTTTCACATCTACATAGGTAGTAACCTTCTTGGTTACTTTTGGAATATCCATCACAGTATATTCCCTAAATCTCTTAGGAGGAACCTTAATGTTTACCTCCATCATGTTACCCAATTTATTAGAGAGCTATCTCAGGCTCACTCTCCCTCAGTTTATCATGAAACCATCTATATACATAAAAAATTCCCAAGAACCATAACATAATCATAGAACATAAACAATCATAAAGGAAAGATAACATTTCCACATTGCAATCAAAATATATCATTTCAATATATTGATATAATAAATGATTTATCAAAACCATTTTCAATACCAAAATACATAAAAAGGGTATATGATATTTATTTTCCTTTTAAAAACATTATGACTTGTTAAGGAATCCAAATATCAAATAATGCTCACAGCGAAGGAAAAGTTGTTGTCATTGTGTACATTAAAAAGAAAGATTCCTTTTGTAATTTAGTAAAATGATTAATAGAAAAAATATTCCATTTGAATGAAATTAAAAGTCAAAGGGGGTTATAAACTATATAAAATAAAGTCGTGTATAAATCAAAATATGCCTCAATGAAAGGAGATTGAGACGAAGTCCCTTACCTTGAGTCCGACTTGTCTCGTTCGTTCTTTATATTCCTGAATATTAAACTTAGGTTAATTTATAGTTGCTTTAGAAAATTTTTCAATTTTATTATTCATTTTATAATACTTATCATCATTTTATAAAAATTACATAATTATTTAAGTTCATATCAATCATTTTGTCGATATTCGGTACTTGAATAAAAAATGAACTTGTTTTGATGTAAATTGTCCATGTAGTCGAAATTCCATCATCTCTATAATTATATTAATGATTTAAATATCACATATATCCAGTATATATTTATTTTATAATAGTCTATAACATTTGGAGATAAGAAATGAAATGCACCGTTCATGGAGATGGTAGTCCGTACGTACGCATGAACACTACTTTCATTTCTTTGTCATATTAAAGGAATGAAAATTAAATGATACATAGGTATGTTATAATTCTATTATAATATATATGTTATATATGTTACATAAGTTCATTAATTCCATCCATTATACGTTCTATGTATGGCATAAATGAGTCATATCACCTTGTGGGGGCGGTAGTCCGCACTTCCTCAAATGAAATTATCGTATTCACAAATTATGGAAAGAATAAAGGTATGATGTAAATAAAAAATAAATAAGAATAGATAAAATATAATATAATATATATCATATATAAATATAGTTCAATAATAATGGCCACCATGAGAGGTGGTGAGAGAAAATTGAACAATCATCATTTCGTGAGGTAGTAGTTCGTCGTACCCAAAAATAATATGTTCATATCAATTAGATAGAGGTGTGTATAAGTGTAGTTCGAATAATTATCATAATAAAAAACTAGTATATTGAGGATATTGGTGTTTTTATGTAATCATAGAATAATAAGAACATAGGGAGTGAATAAGGAAAATAAAAGAAAGGAACTTGAGAGAAGACGCTACCTCTAAATCGGGTAACTTCTTTTGATTTGAGCCAAAAGGCTTTCTTGAATTGCCTTCTTACCAAAGTAAGGCTTATAGGAGGAAATGAGGGATGTTGGGAGATTATTTGAGAAGAATTTTGATGAGACAAGGGGCTTTTGAGGTGTGTGTATGTGGGTAGAGTTGGTGACCTTTTATAAGAGGGAGGAGGGGCACTTTAGGAAAGTCTTGAAATATTAATTTATTATAAATTCTATTTCGATTAAAAATGAGTAAAAATTCAGTTAGTTAAAAGATAATATGCATATGAGTCTAAATAAAATCATCCAATAAGAATTATATAAGTTTTTGTATATTTTTTCTAATCTTTATCCTTTGGATTTAACCCCTTTTTACTCTTACCGTTTTATTAAACATTTTACACTTTGAGAATCAAAATAGTTACCAAAACATGAAAAATGTCCAATAAAAGAGCCATTAATGCAATTTTAGACTTTTCATAATCAGTTGTATAAATATTATATTTTTTTGAAATTTTATAATATTTAATGAAATATTTTATATTTTAAAATATGAATTATGTCAATTTTGACACTATTCATATCATGACTTTTTAAAAATCTATAAGAACTTGATTCCTTTGAAAAAAATTAATTAATTCAAATATAACATGTCATATTCATCAAAAAAATTCACGGAAGGCATAAAAAATTTCAAATAATATTTATTTTAATATTTATAATATTATTTATTCGAATCTTTCATTAATAAAGTAATCACTGCATCATCATTGTGTCATAAATAAGTTAATTTATTTAATGTATAAAAATTATAAATAAAATACCATGATGTAGTAAATATTTTTATCTTTCTAATGGATATTTACAGTCAAAGAGACCAGTTGTATAACCCTATATTAAAATTATTTTAGTAAAAAGATATATGTTTATATTTCTCTTTACTTTAAATTAATTATTATAACATGTCATTTTCACACCCAAGTGGATCCCAAATGCCAAAAGTTTGGCCTAAGGATTCTCATGGTCAGATATATATCATGAAATAGGACTTGAACACATTTTAGGGTACTTTAAAATTATTATAATATTATTTTTTTATCCTTATTTACCTAATTTACCCTTTAACCATGGTAAATAAAAATAATTACTAAAGTTACTATTCATAATTTCAAAAAATAAAAGGCACCGATTTAAAAAATTTGGACCGTATGATTCCAAATATGGAATCCATTTTTACAAATTCAAAACACAGAATTTACAGAAATTAATTTAAAATTAATTCCCGTTGTCAAAACCAGAAAGCGTGTTTTTAAGAAGTAAAAACTACCAAAAGATTATCATGTGTTTATGTTCAATTTCAATGTGAAATTACTTATAATGACCAAAATTGAATTAAATAATAAAAATATATTCCATTTATACTTTAAAACCATTAAATAATATGATTTAACCATATAAATTATCTCGATTGAAAAAGTTGTTTTCAATTAAAATTTGGCATATTTTTACTATTCATCAAAACATGATAGTTATTAGAAAAATATCAAAAATTCATCCAAAGTAAATTTTGATGTCCCACTTCTAAATAATAAGTTTATTTTGTCAAATAAAACACATAGAAGTGTCAAAAACTAAATTTAAAAAGGGTTCGCCATCAAAAGACGGTAAAACTGCATTTTTAGAAAAATACTTCTTTTATCCAAAAATTGAATTTGTTCTTATATCATATATTTAAAACATATAATATGAATTTAAAACATTATATTGAATATATAACATATATTTTTCATTAAATAAAATTCCATAAAGAGTGATATGATTTTATAATCACAATTATTCTCTTTTTAAATAGGTTTTCATAAAAACACATCCTTTATATTTAATTGGTTTTTATTTCCATTTGTAATAAATTTGGTTAACAATGAATCATTATTTAAACACGTGTAAATAATATTTTCATAATTCAGTTGATACCAGTCATTCCCACCATTCCAATAGATAGGTTATAAATGTAACATTTAAATAATAATATTTAGTTGTTTGTTTAAGTTAGATGTAGTGTATCATATATGCTATTTAACATAGTGTTTCTTTATTAAAACTCAGGATGTTACAATATGTGTTAAAGATGGTTTTTGATTCATTACAAAGAGAGTATCATAATGTGAATGAGGGTTCGATCTCAAAAGAATACTTTGAATATTTTAATATAGAAATATTAATACAGAAGGAGTTACTCAGAAAAGAAGTTGTTACTAAGATGGATCTAGATAAGATGAAACTAATATTGGTTGAACAATGTTCATATTTTTGATATATCAAAGAATAACAGATGTTCAAAACAGAATATAAGAACTATCAAGAGTGTTAGCTGATCTAAGTGAAAAAGTTCAAAGTTTGGAAAGTTCAGATGAATCGCTTATTCCTTCCTAACACCCCTTTTCTTTGTTTTCTATAAATTATTTGAAGTCAATGTTATATATAATGTTTTTAATATTCTTCTAAAAACATTCCATAAGTTTTTTCATAATTTATTTTTAAAATTTTATACTTTTTACTCTATGTAAGCATGAACTTAATATTTGATTATCTCATTACATATTACAATAAGAAATAAATAATTTGGTTTAAAATATTACTCATGCAAAACTTAGTTAAAAGTATTTTATTCCTCAGAAATATTTTAATTCGTTGAATATCCTATATTCTTGAATTAAGGGGAGTTATTAAAAAATGGTCATTTTTATTCATTAGGGGAGTTTTTTTAAAGGTTGGGGCTGATGCCTCAATTTATTATTTAAAGAAAAGACCTCTTTATACTGGGTAGAGGGAGACCCATTGCATAGCCTAAAGGCCCAAGGCCAAGTGGCCTGAATACAAGGCTTGAAAGCCCATTTTATGGCCCAAATGACCCCTTGGTGAACTGTACTGCTACAGTACCCGCGCAGCTACAGTTCCCACTACAGTACAGCCGCTGCTACAGTACCTGCTACAGTCCCTCCGCCGCTACAGTGCCGCTGCTGCTACTGTTCTGCCGTTTCTACAGTACTACTACAGTGCCCTGTTACATCACTACTACAGTACCTAGAAATTCTCCCCTGCCCGGATTTGATCCTGGGTCTTTTGGATGCCAAGCAGGAGCCTGTACCACTAGGGTACAAGCTCGTTGGCATTAGGGGAGTTTATTTTACTACATTTTACTCTTATCTTTTTTGATGTTACAAAAAGGGGGATAATTTTTATGTATAATAAATTTTCATATCATTATGTGAAGATTTTTTATCATTAGTTTTATTTTATAGTCATGGGCGAGATTTTTTGTATGGGAGATTTTATGAGAAATTTTATAGAGATAAAAGGAGATAAATTTATGTGCTTATGAGAAATGTTGTTAAAATAAGAAATGTGTTTTTAATTTATTTATGGTTATGAAAATTTCTTCTTCTAAAAATTGTTTTAAATTTTATGTATTTATTAATGGGTTTTGTGATCTTAAAAAAGGGGGAGATTTTTGAGCATGTGTTGATTAATAAATTTCAGAAATTTCTTTTTAGTTTTGATGCTCACAAATGCCAAAATTTATGTTACTAATGAAGTTGATTTTAAGTGAATTTTAGGAAAATAATATTCATTAGAATATTTATTCTAGAAATATATTGAATTCATTGATCTTCATGGAAATATATTTTAAAGTATTCTGGATGTGTTTTTGAAAGTATTCTAGAAACACTATTCATACCCTACATTTTTAATCATAACATAAGGATTAGAAATCCTATATTTGGAAGAAAGCATATGGATCATATACCCTACATTTAGATGAAACCCTATGTTTGAGGAACAGAAAGCATGGTTCATCAAACCTACGCTTGTGAAAAAATATACATCATCAATCCTATGTTTGTAAACAACCCTATGTTGTCAACCCTACATTTGGAGTTTTGTCGTCACATGAAGGAACCCTATATTTGACTATTCAACAAATGGGTTTTAAATCTATGATATTATCTAAGATTTATGCAACAATCATGATGGATGTAAAGATATATTAAAAGGCTCGTTATGATTAATTCAAAGGATCATATTCAATAGGGGTAAATTGTTCCTATTCTTATAAGAAGTTATGAATCTCTTAAATGATTTTGAATTCAAATATTCATGATATATTATGCGATATTTCTGGAGATGGTTTGACATGGAGCTGTTCAACTTATAATATAAATATCAAGATGTTATGCATAGAAATAAAAAGAGAAGATATACAACATATATATACATTAGGAAAATCTATGTTTGAAAACAACAAGTGCATCATTTCTTTCAGAGATACGCTTTAGAGACATACATGTTTTGATCTATCTAATTGACTCACTACTGTTGCTTTAACTAATACTACATCTCATTATTACTGTAACATCCCGTTGCTGTTTCAGGTATTCCTAATCTTTATTAGGTTAATTTATTATTATATAAAATGAAAAAAATAATTTATCAGTAAAAAGTTTCATTTTTGTTAAACACGTCGTGGAATGGTAAAAACACCCAATTAACACCCCATAACATTCAATTGAATATTTTCGGTGTTAAACATTGGGTAAATATAAGTTTGCAAGGTCTGAAAAGTCTCATGGAGGACGAAATAAAAATATTAATTATATTATTTTTAAGCACGGGAAATTTATTCAATATAATTGAATAACTCCAAACGGTTCGTCGTATGAGAAATCTGAGCATAATGTTATGTATTAAATATAGTGTTTACCCTAGGAGGGGTATAACATTCAAAGGCACCGGACTTTTTGATGTATCGCTCGTGAGATAATTTTTTTAAATAATATTAAATATATTATTTATTAAAATTTAAATATCTCCCAAATGGTGTGTCATATAGACAATCCGAGACCACCGATGGGTCCGGAATGAGGGGTTTACCCTATACAAGGTATAAATTTTGTTCTCATTGGGTGTTTGGATGCCTCACTCCCAAGAATACCACTTTTTATATTAATTAATTAATTATTCCAGGTTTTAATTAAAAAATCATTAATATCTCTCAAACCACTCATCGTTTGAGAAATCCGAGACCATTGTTGGGTCCGAATCGGGGTGTTTACCTGAGAAGGGGTATCACTTTCATTCGCAACGAATCTTTGGTATATTTTCTCATTAAATTAAGCTATTTTATATTAATATTAATTAATTAATTATTTTTAACCACAATTTCACTTCATCTTCTCCACGCACGTTAGAAACACCATTTTTAACGGATGGCTTCACTCGAGAGCTTCCGAATCATCACCTTTTTTATCCGTTTCAGTTGCAATGTCTTAATGAGAGTAAATTAATGACTCCATAATAAATTTTGAGTTGAACTGTGGATTAAATCTGATGTTTGAAATTGGGGTTTTAAATGATCCGATTTTAGGGTTCTTAAATCGCCAAAATCCTCCCGTTGGTTGATCTTGAGAAGTCCGACTGATTGTAGATCTCCTTTGCACTTGATCCGTGAATCCCTGATGCTAATCATGTTCTCCTCCATCACCTTCAAGCATGGGTGGGCAGTCTTCTTCTTGTGCATGGTGTGCCTGGAAAAAAATGGGTATGCCTATTTTATTTTATCTATTTACTTTATTCTTCAATTTCTTTTCATCTATAATAATTAATGAAAAATGGTGGATGTTAATATAAATGGAAAAACCTAAATTAAAATTCTTAAAATTATCAAAGGATATTTTGGTGGAGTTTATCAAAATATAATCTTGAAGTTTTATCAAATGAAAATTAAGCCAAATTATCAATGTATAATTGCATGAAATTGTCAAAAATATTTTTACACAACTTATTGAATTGATAATTGTTCAAAAATATCAAATGATATATTATTTGGCTTATCTAAAGATAATAGATTATCAAAAGATATATATATATATATATATATATATATATATATATGTACACACACACACACACATATCGATAAATGCACATGGGGTAATATATTAGAATTATCTGATGTTATTTTTTTTTAATTATATATATATACATATAGTTTGATATATATATATATATATATATATATATTTTATAATTACTTTGGAAGTTAAGTATAATTTTATTAAATATAAAATTATCACCATGTAATTTCATGAACTATTGAGGGTAAAGTTCAAATACATGTGTTGACATAAAATGATAATCCAAATATTATCCAAGAGAGATAAAATATTATCTCATGTAATATTTTAATCAATAATTTCAAATTATCCATGAGAGATAAAATATTATCACATGTAATATTTTAATCGATAATTTGAAATTATCCTTGAGGGATAAAATATTATCGCATGTAATATTTTAATCTATAATTTTAAAATTTATCAGGGAGAGAAAATGTTATCACATGTAATATTTTTAATCGATAGTTTGAAAATTATTCAGGAGAGAGAAACTATCATCACATATGATATTTTATTTCCTTTTGAAATAAAATATATGGTTTTGGTTCTAGGAACCTGTGATGAACGTCGAGCATTGGTGTGTCGACGCTTATGATAATAAGGCCTCAAAGTGGTGTGTTGAACCACATAGGGTGGTTTATCTTTGCCGCTAACATCGATGACCTTGAGGTAGGTGGTTCTATCCCGACTTGCAAAATTTATTATCCTTTTATTGCTTGATTTATTTCAATTATTTATTTAAATTCAATTGCTCAAATCTGCTTTCAATTAAATTGATAAAAACTCGATTCTAGTGAATCGAGATATTTGAAATGGTTTTGGCATGAAAATTTAGAAGACTCCCAATTCTATTGAATTGGGTGTGTTTATGGAAATTGGGTGATTTAAATTGTTTAATTTAAATTTTGGATTTGATGGAAATGATTTCAATTTTCTTTGTTGAATTTCATTGTGGAAATAAATTGTGTAATGATGAAAATGGTTTTGATTGGATTTCAAACTGGTGAAAATAGCTTAAAATGATTTTATAGAAACCCATTGGTTTTATCTTGTGAAAAAGACATGTTTTTGAATAAAACTTGTTTTGTTTTTAAATGGAAAGAATTTGGAACATTTTAAATGGAAGAATGGGATTGATCGTATTTTTAAGCATTCTTAAAATAGTTCACCCATCATGTAAGAGCGCATGCAAGCCTTAGGTAGTTAGTGAGTTATTTCTATACACTCTATGCTATGATAACGTTCTAAAACATACTTGCAGCAGGTCACATCCCTGATGGGTTGGTGACGAGTCTCCTTTGGACAGTGTCATAGGGATGTGTGTATACAAATTTTTCTAAGTTCACATAGAGAGTGTGGAATCGTATAGCTGGTTAATACTATCTTACCTTTTGGCAGATGACCATGTTGCTCGCTTGTTTATTTATATTTGAGATATAAATTTATGCCAATGCTTTTGAATTGCTTTACATGCCTACTAAATTTATATAAACTGTTTTATATAAATGTTTTATTTAAGCCATTATTTTAGAAATATTCCATTATTTGTAAAATCATTGCTTAAAATATTTATTTCCATCATTTGAAAATGTATATCATGTTTTGTTTAAATATGATTTTGAATTTCCAAAACTGTTCACTTTAAAATTGAAAGCTTTTATTTGGATAATCTAAATTTGGCATATATTATGGAATCTTTGGTGGTATCCTACTAGGCTTAGGCTCACACCCTACTTTTTCCCTTGGGTGTTTGTAGACTTTCTTCTTCTAGGTTCGAGAAAAGGGAATGGATCTCTTGGAGGTGGATCCAGCTATTGATCTTTGGTCTTGGTGAGTTGTGTCCTTAGAGACCTTGGGGCTGTTTTCACATTTTTAGTACTTGGGTTGTAGTACTTTGGGATTTTTATGCCTCTTTGTATTCTGGTACATTACTCCCAGTGGAGTTTCTTTTTGTTATGCGTACTGTCTTGTTTCTTTTCTTCTACATTGTTGGTGGAAAAATCGTTCCCACTTGCATGTTGTGTGATGCCAGGTGCTAGTCGCCGACCCGTGGGGATTGGGAATACCCTTCGGGCTATGTCAGGGCTGGCTCAGTTATCAGGTTACCAGGGTAATTGGGCTGGTTCGTGACAATTACATCTTCTTCTACAAGTTTGACAAAGCATTTTTTAGAGATACACTTTAGAGATATACATGTTTAAACACCTATCTAGTGTTTTTTTCTATTTGGAGAAAGCCTATGAAAATTTTAAGATCTATTTTATGTTGTGTGTTACTGAAGATCAATTAAATCTATTAGTTACTACTACAACTATGAATTTTAACCTATATTCTCAATCAAATCAATCTATATTGATTTATTAGAGTTTCAACTACTCGAACTCAGTCATGGTAAAGTTTCAGCTTCTTGTACTAATCTATGGATTTTCAGTTCCTTGTAAAATAACCAAAAGGCCCTATAAAATCCTTGTAAATATGTCAACTACCTATAATCAGTTGTTAAGGTCTTGTGATAAGAGGACCTATTTGGTGAAATCTCCAAACTCACTGAGAGAGTGTTGGTGGAGTGGACTAATGGATCTTTGTTCCATGAACCACTACACATCACTTTGTTCTTTTCCTTTATTCATTTTCACTACTCATTAATATTTAAGATAGAATGAAAGGTTCGCTGTAGAATAAGAGTGGTGTTCATAATCTATCAAAGTTTTTGAAAAACAGAATTTACCCCCTCTTATTTCTTTGTCATCGTCATCACCATCCTGACCTAACAGAACCTTCCTACCAAGAATAAGATATTGATAAATATTTATCATTTCCAAACTAAATTTGAAACTATTTCATCATCATCTCCATCCCGACCTAACAAAATCTTCCTATCAAGAATAAGAGAACTGAGAAATATTTATCATTTGTAAACTAAATTTAAAACTATTTCATTGAAAGAATAAAATTAAAAAGCATTGACATTGAATATGACATTAAAGTCATAGAATTAAACCATGAACAAACCTTTAAAGATCTATATGCACCTAATTTTATAAATCAAAACAACTAGATTATCTACCATGCTTTACATGCTGAATTTTAATTGAAAATTGGACTAGTCCAATTATTGCCTAAATTCCATGGCCTTGTATGAGAGGATCCAAACAAATACATTAATTATTTCACCATGGCATGTGTTACATTGAAGTTAAGATTTGTAGTAGAGGAAAAAGTAAAATGGAAATCATTCTAATTCTCTTGTGATGGTGTTGCTAAGGAGTGGATATATAACATATAACTAGATGAAGTCACTAGCTAGTTTGAACATCATAGGAAATTACTTCATTGATTATTTAAAACAAAAAGAGTAATTAATTGAGGAAAGATATCTATTTAATCAAGAAAGTATTAGGATAGATACTCTATGAGTATAGAGATGGATTTAGGAAACCTTGTGCAATTTTTCCACACTAAGTCATTGAGGAACATATCTTCTTAGTGTTATTCAAACAAGGACTACTCAATAGTGAGATAAATATACCAGATGAACTCTGAATGGAAACTCACTAGTTAACCCAAAGGAATCATATAAAAGATAGTTTAGAATCCCAAAAAATTCAGTATAATAGGTACCAACCCCAAAGGATCCCATAAGGTAAAGTCTATTAAACCACTTTTGATTGAATATAAGAATGAATAACTATCCAATTTTGAAATAAAAATGACTCCTAATCAGTCTAATGAACAACCAACACCCCTTAAGTTGTATGGCCTTTGTTCTTCTCTAAGTGATTTCACAGTCCAATATGATCAACTATAGGATATTGATAGTTGTGTCTTCTATCAATAAAGACCATTTCAATAGCCTATAAATAACAAAGGGTAGAGAGATAACTCATATGTCCTATATTTATTTTTAAATTCATAGATTTTATTTCAATAACCATTTCACTAACCTCCACTATTTTAGTAAAATTTCATTCTAGGATACCAATATACTTTCCAAAATTCATTATTTTAATAGTGGAAATTTCATGACCATCCTTCCTCTAGTTCTCAAACACAAATCTATAACCCACCAAATCTAAACATAGTGGAGATAAAAAATAAAATTAATTAATTAAGAAAATAGTTATGGAATCTAGTGTAAATGCTGACTAAATTCCTAAGAAATTCCTAGATAAAAAATTACAAAATACAAAGGGTAATGTGATTTTGTTAATAACTAGAATTGATCAGTAAATTAAACATTCTCTAAAACCACAATCAGGAAAAACAAAACCAATAAAAGGAGAGAGGAAATAATTTTTAATAGAACAAGGAAAAATTTGAAATTAGATATAATAAATAATTAAAATAAGGGAACATCATTATATTGTCCTTTCACACATGAATGATTCAAATTAAGAAAATTAATGAAGTGAAATTCAAAATGAAATTTTAGACACATTCAAGAATGTTGAATTCAACATACATCTTATTGAGTCACTTAAAAAGACTCCCTAATATTTAATGTTACTAAAGGAATTATTCACTAAGAAAAAGAGTCTTTTAGGAATGAGAGAGTATTCTTAGGAAGAAATGTGTCATCTCTAATAAAACCTCTATTTCCTATAAAAATTTAAGAACTAGGTATATTTTCTATTCCTTGCACTATCAGTTTTATTTTATTCTCAGATCCTTTATGCAATTTAGGATCTTTAATTAATTTAATTCCTCATTATGAATTCTTATATTTACATAATTGAGAGCTCAAACTAACCTGAATGGTAGCTCAGTTGGTAAACTATGCTACTTCATTCCTAGATATAGTTCATGAACATGTGTTGGGGAGGGTTCATAAGATGACCTTTCTAGATAATTTATATGTCCTCAATATGTATGAAGATAAAATACCTATTAAATATCAAATTTTATAGGTAAAATATTTTTGATGACAAACATGATAATCATCAGTTTTAATAAAGTAATATTAGAAATGTAATTTGAAGAAAACATAGTACATTTCAATATTTTATATTCAATAAAGTTTCCATAAGAAAAGTCACTCTTCACACACTAAGGAATCTAATTCACAAATATAAAATAATTGGTTAAAAGATATTCTGAATATAGGTAACAAATTGAGATGTAATAATTCTATGGGATGTTACCATAGGTAAACTAAAATTGCTATATAAGAACATGGTAATGATATAGATCATGATTTCTTGATGGTTTTGATTGTTTGTTTTCAATTGATGGTGAAACTGATAATAAGGTATGTGAACCTAAGTTGTAACCATCCTAAATTCAACCATCCAATATTGAATTGAAACAAATACAACCAAATTTAAAGTATGTATTTATAATGGGTGAAGAAAAATACCCAGGATAATCAATAGCGTATTAAAACCTAATTAGAAAATGAAACTCATAAGACTTTTGAGTGATATTGTTAAGGACATATGATGGAGTCTAGGTGACATGGACAACCTTATCCTTGGATCAATGCACAAGATCCTATAATAAGATAGTTCCAAACCTTTTAGATAATCCAAAATGAGACTAAAACCAACCATGATGGAGGTATATAAAAAAATTGAGAAATTTCTAGAATAATGAAACATATATCTCATTTTAAACATATAGTGGGTAACCCCATTCACATTATACCCAAAAAGTCAGCTCTAAAAATTATTTAGAGTGAAAAAAATGAACCGATTCTGGTGATAGTGTCGAATAGTTTTAGTCTATATTGAATATATCTTATTGAATCAAGTGATTAGGAAATACCCCTTTATAGTATCATTCATTAACCAAATTATTAGAAGACTATTAAGAAAGACCCATTACTATTTTATTGATGGATTCTTAATGCATATATAAGTGATCATTTCTCCTAATGATCAAGAGAAAACAATATTTACCTATCCTTATTAAAAATTATCCTATAAAATGATTCCATTCAGATTATGGAATACCCCTATGACTTTTTAAATATTCATGGTAAGTGTATTCTCTGGTTTGATTGAAAAATTTATGGAAATTGTTTTAGATATTTTCAGTGTTTGGAAATTCATTTGATCATTTTTGTTCAAATATGGATATGGTTTTAAAAAATTTCATAGAAAACTAACATCTAAATTTTTAAAATTTCCATTTCATAGAAAGAAAAGGAGTTGTATCGAGGAAAGTGATTTCATAGAATTTAATTGAATGTGACTAAATAAAGATTGAAGTCATCACTACATTACCCTACCCTACTTATTATAAATGTGTTATATCATTATTGGGACATGTAAGTTTTTATAGATGAATCATTAATAATTTTAATAAGATTTTATTACCAATTTCAATTTTCAAAAATATATTGAGTTCATATTTGATGATTCTTGAAGGAATGAATATTATGATATAAAGAGAAAATTGAATTCACCATCTAGTAATTAGACCACCAAATTGGACCACAATTTTGAATTGTTCTATGATATCTCTAATGGAGCTATAGGGGTTATTCATTACCATTGAATTTATGGAAGAAATAATATTATATATTATTCATTTAAAACACTATATTTTACCTATAATAATTATATAAACACTTAATGGAATTTCTTGAAATTGTATCTCCTTTGAAAAAATTTAGACCATATTTTCCTAGAAAAAATACAATAGTCTGATCTACTCATGTGAAACTTAGGCACTTGATGAAGAAGGTGAATAAAATATGAGATTTATGTGATAAAAGTGATTTTTAAAAGAGTTTTATATAGATAGAAAATAAAAAATGTAGTAATTCCAAACCAAGATCCACTTCATGACTCAATAATTGGTGTGAAACACTATCTGGATGATGGAGAGGTTCCATGGTGTCATAACATGGTAAAATTTCTTATAAATTTTCAGGTCCCTTTACACATTAACCAATTACATATCTCAAGACTTTACACTGAATCTAAATTGAATGTATGGGATGATCCATGTCTTAAGAGAATCGATAGTGAAAAAGTTATTGGTAGATGTTTATTCGTGTCTAATGTACATTATGTGCTCAATTGTTAGGTCTCTATCCTAATAATGGTTTCACATAATAAAAAGGTAAAATAAACACTATATAATTGTATTGGAACTAGCTATGTAGGGTTGCAGTAGGAGAGTAGAAGGAGATAGAGGTAGAAAAAGAATCTCCGCAGAAGACCACTTCTTAGAGTACAAAGGGCGATATGTCCAAGGACCATGCCTCCTAGATTCCAAGTTGAATTGAATCCAAATAACATCATATCCCCCACCTACTAACAAAAAACATATTTAATATCCCCTACCATCTAAAAAATTCCCCTAATTAAATAATAAACTAACGACTATACTACCCTTGAATAGTTATTCACTCCTTCCTTCTACACATACACAACCCTCATACAGACTACCCACAACCCCAAAAACTATACATTAACTCCCTCTTGAAAATAAATCATTCTACCAATGTGGAAATAAAAAAAGATCGATATATTCCACTAGAAGGTAAGACCCCTGCACATTGAATATGGTAGCACACTTATTCCTGTGCACTCTAGTTGTGCATTTTTCATGTTACCACCACCATTTTTTTTGAAAATACATTCCTTCTTTCATATCTTCAAGTACTGATGTATAAATAAATTCTTCCCACCTATGCCAAATTCATGAAGTAAATCCTCTCGAATAAGAGGAAGATAGAGGATTTGGGCGTTATTGCACTAACAAAGGAGTGCTCCATGGTGGTTCAACATTCCATTCGTCCCAAACTCCAAGATCCAGGTAGTTTCACCATTCCTTGTATTATTGGATCCTGTGAGTTTGGGAAGGCCCTCTGCGACTTAGGGGCCAGCGTGAACCTCATGCCCCTCAGAGTTTTCAATAAGTTGGGACTCAACGAGCTCAAGCCTACCCGCGTAGCCCTTCAACTTGCTGATCGATCCATCAAACACCCGAAGGGACTACTGGAGGACGTACTGGTCAAGGTGGGTAGGCTGATCCTTCCTGCTGATTTCATTATCCTCGACATGGGGGATGACTAGGAAGCACCTCTTATACTTGGAAGACCTTTCTTGGAAACTGGGAAGGTACTGGTCGATGTGCACCAAGAGGAGCTTATTTTTCGGGTAGGCAATGGAAGAGTTTCCTACAACGTCCTCAAGGTCGTCAAACATGCTTCCTTGTCAGAGCATGAGGACTGTTATGCAGTGTCCACCATGGTTAATCATTTTAGCAAAAAATGGGATGATCTGGTATGTTCTTTTACTTCAAATAATTTAACTATTCCAGATATTCTATTAGAAGAAGTGCCAGAAGACTTGCAATTCATAGAAGTCCAGGGAAACCACTATTGGCAGCGTGCAGTTGTTCCTGATAGTTTGGAATGAGACAAGGTGTAGCCACTTGTGACTTCGATTTTAAAGGTGCCTGAACTCGAACTGAAGCCTCTTCCATCTTCTCTCAAGTATGGGTATTTAGGGCCCAATCAAACTTTTCCTGTTATACTTAATGCAGAACTATCACAGGAGTAGGAAGATGCACTTCTGCAGGTTCTCAGACAGCGGAAGCATGCTATTGGGTGGACAGCCGTTGATCTGAAGGGAATCAGCCCTACCATTTGCACTCACAAGGTGCTACTTGAAGAAGGTTCCAAGCAATCTCGGCAATCACAATGGTGCTTGAATCCTCCCATGAAGGAAGTTTTCAAAAAGGAGGTGATCAAATTATTGGATGCAGGCATCATCTATCCCATCTTGGATAGTCCGTGGGTGAGTCCTCTCCAAGTGGTACCCAAAAAGGGGGGTATCACTATGATTTCAAATGAAAAGAACGATCTCATCTCTACATGCACTATCACGGGCTGGTGAGTCTGTGTGGATTACCGAAAGCTAAACGATGCCATAAGAAATGATCATTTACCCTTGCCATTCATGGATCAAATGCTAGAGAGACTAGCAGGGCACAACTTCTATTGTTTCCTTGACGGTTTTTCCAGTTACAACCAAATCTCCATTGCTCCAGAGGATCGGGAAAAGAGCACATTCACTTTCCCCTACGACACATTTGCTTATCAATGGATGTCTTTCGGCATGTGCAATGCCCCTGCCACCTTCCAGCGTTGTATGTTGGCCATCTTCCACGACATGGTGGAACAAATTCTGGAGGTATTCATGGATGAATTTTTTGTTTACAGAAAAGCATTCACCATTTGTTTACAACACCTAGAACTAGTTTTGGAACGATGTGAGCACACTAACCTAGTCTTGAACTGGGAAAAGTCTCATTTCATGGTGCAAAGTGGCATAGTCATTGGCCACAGAATTTCAACGAAGGGGATAGAGGTGGACCCGGTGAAGATCTAAGTCATTTCACGACTACCTATACCGACTTCCGTTCGCGCCATCCGCAGTTTCCTAGGGCATGCAGGATTTTATAGGCGATTTGTCCGCGACTTCTCCAAAATAGCCCAGCCCCTCACCAATCTTCTAACAAAGGATTCCATATTTCAGTTCGATGAGACATGTGTCAGATCTTTTGAGCATCTAAAGCATCTCCTGGTGGAAGCTCCAGTTATGATTTCTCCCAACTGGGAGGAACAATTTGAGGTGATGTACGATGCAAGAGACTACGTAGTGGGAGAAGTCTTGGGCCAGCGACTTGACCGGATTTTCCGACCTATCTATTATGCCAGCATAATGCTCAATAAGGCACAGATCAACTACACCACCACAGAAAAGGAGATTCTTGTAGTGGTTTTTGCATTAGATAGGTTTCGTTCTTACTTAGTGTTGTCTAAAGTTATTGTTTATACTGACCATGCAACACTAAAGTACCTACTCAACAAGAAAGACGCGAAGCCCTGATTGATATGTTGGGTACTCCTCCTACAAGAATTCGATCTTGAGATCCGATACAAGAAAGGGAGTGAGAACTTCATTGCTGACCCCCATCCTTTCCTAAATAAAAACCACACGCCGTGCTTTTCTTTCTTTCCGTGTGTATAGGCTGTATAGAATAACTATATATATAAAATAAATATGAATAGCAGAAAAACCTTTGCTCCAGTGGTTGAGGGCGTCCGTTCGGAAAGGCCGATCGCCGGTTCGAATCCCGCCCCAAGCACCGGACCAAAGGTTGTACTACTCTTTTTCTCATTTTAAAATACATGGCATGTATTTCCCGATATACGTCGTGTATAGGTTTATGTATAATAGAATTTGTAGATATATCTATTTTATTTTAATTAATAATAATAATAATTATATAGTTTACTATAATAATTATATTTTTTTATATAATTCTTAATCAAAAAAAAATTGGGATACACGGCGTGTACCAAGCATACACGTTGTGTACCTCGGCTATATAAGTTGAGGTCCACCCGGCTTGAGGTCGTGTCGCACGACCACCCATTTTCTCTCCTTTCTTCCCGTTTCTTCTCCCGAACGCCACCCAAACCCCCTTTGCCAGATCCATCGATTTGGGGCATTTCAAGTTCTGATTCTTCTCACATTGTGATCCTCAGTCCAGGTACGCCGTCCTGTACCCTCTATTTCAAGTTTTTAGAATCGTTTAGGGTGTTTAGCGGATCGGCCGACCGTTCGGCTTCCACCTGTACATGGCCACGAAATGAAGAACACACGCTGTGTAATTCTGTACACAACCACACACAAAATATTTTGAAATTTTCATATACACGGTGTGTATGTTTGGTACACGCCATGTCCTTTATATCTGTAGTTGGCCCATGTCTCCCCTCTACACGGCCTCTCACCCCATGTTCCTCTACACGGAGTGTGTGTTTGGTACACGCCGTGTCTATTAGATGTTTAGTCGGCCCGTGTCTCACCCTCTACACGGCCATGTTCTTCATGTGCAGTACACGTCATGTCCTATACCTGCACGGCGTGTATTGTTTTCTTTGAAATGATAACAACATGGTCATGTCATTTATATTACACAACCACCTGCACTTTGAGTGACCACGGCGTGTATGTTCGTTACACGTTGTGTACTGTTACATGGTCTATTTCCACCCTCAGCGTGTCTATCCAGAGAACACGGGATACTCTATATTCTGACTACACGTCGTGTACTCTGGAGTACACGCCGTGTACTTATATTTTCCAGTTTTCTCACATTTTCTTTGTTTTATTTTCTTCCTTTTTCTTTTTCTTTTGTTTTTTTTCTTTTTCTTTCTATTTCAGGATATGGCAGATCATGATCCTTCTCGAGGGAAGCGGCCAACCTCTGCCACCGAGGGCGAGAGGCCCAACTATCGTCGGATCTGACTCCGACCACCTACGCAGCCGGACCCCGACGCTCCGGTCTTTGAGCTCCCTCCATTGGCCATTCTACCGCTACTCACTCCCTCAGATGAGGCTGGGCCTACTTTTGTTACACCAGCTGCCACTTTCCCTGTACTATCATCCTCAGCAGCTGGTCCCTCTTTGAGCACACCTTCCACTGAGTCACCTTCTTCTTCGGCAGATCCACCTCCAGAGCCAGACGTTGCTGCTGCACTGACACCTGGGTCAGGACCTGCAGGTGCTCCCTATCCCTGCACGGTATTCCCGGTCACCGACCTCGCATACGACAGGTTCCGACGCTTCTCTCGTCGGTCGATACCATTGAGTGGCCGGTACCTTGACAGCAGCATTCCGCAGTGGCTCGGTATTTGGGAGGAGTTGGAGGTGCTTCTCAGGCACACCGCACTCCTCGAGATTTTCCAGGTCAGCACTCCTGTGTTCCGTGATTTATTTTTGGAGTTTGCAGCCTCCTTTGAGTTCGATGGAGCGGAGTACCGGGAGACACCAGGCGATGCGGTACCCATAGTCCGATTCCGGCTAGGCGGCCGCCGTTTCTCTCTTACCATGACTGAGTTTGGCCGATGGTGCGGCTTCTACCCCCATCCTATCACACCACCCCTTGTTTCTGACTTGACCTGGCCCGAGCGCTCTAACCTTATTTCCATATGGCAGGAGATCGCTTGGCCTGACCACCGGTACTCCCCCACTTCCCAGAAGAGCACTCTTATAGTCGACCATGTCTTTCACTTCACCCACCAGTGCTTTAGCGCCATCCTTTTCCCCCGCCATGAGGATATGGGGGTCATGACTAGCCGTGGCATGGAGCTTCTTACTTGTGTCATCTGGCACGACTACCTAGACCTCCCCTATCTTGCTGCCTCCTATTTCCACTCCATGTTTACCAACCGTCAGGGCAACCTGAACGGTGAGTTTTAGACCACTCGTCTTGCCCACCACTTGGGGGTATTCGAGCCCTCTTTACCTCATGACTTGTTAGGTTCACCCCGGCGGATGGACTTTCTCATGCTCATTCGCATGGGATTGGTCCGGAAGTAAGGGGGTGCCTACATCCTTGCTTGGGCTCGGGCCCCGCCACCTGCTGACCCCCCTGCCCCAGCTACTGACCCTGCTCCTCCTTCCCCACCCCCTCCAGCTTCTCCACCTCACCCACCTCCTACTGACCCCACTTCTTCTTCCCTTCCTTCTTCTGTCCCATCCCCCATCCCACCTACCCCCGCAACCTCGATCAATCCAACTCTTTCCCTCCGCCTAGCCACGATGGAGTAGAAGTTAGTTCGTATCATCAGCCGCCAGGACACCATTTCACGCCATTTGATTCGTCTGGACGGCCGCCAGGACCGGATGGAGCATCTGTTGGTGCATATTGGTAAGCATCTTGGTGTTCCGCTGCCTCAGCCACCAGCCTCTGCCTCCGTTCCTGGCCCTTCTGTTGCTGCTCCACCGTCATCTCCTGCGCAGGTCACAGATTCCGTTCTGATGACTACAGTGAGCTCTACTGCTGCCACTTCTGTCGGGCCAGGGCCTGCTGCTGAGTTTCCGATCTCGAGTCTAGCACCTGTGACTCCTACTTCTTCAGCTTCCCTTCCCGATGCAGAGTCAGAGCCTCGCGCTACCACGCCTCTTGCGCCGTCTCTACCGGCCGATTCTGTACTCGATGTGTCGTCCCCTACGGTGACCCCATGATAGTGACATTTTTCTTTATCTTATATATCTCTTTTGTCATTTTCCGTGCTGTGATGTTATGCGTGTTTGCAGTTTTTCTTTTTCTCGATAGTCACAGGTACGGGCATAGAGCGCCTTGGGCATCACTTTTCACGAGGGGAGTATTTTTCCATTTTTATTTTCTTTCTTTTTGGATTTACTTCTTCCACTGCTTCCCCTCGTTTTCTCCCCAATATCACCCCCTTGCCCACCCTTTCCCTTAGTATTTCACTTGGTGGGCCATGTGCCTTATTCAGTGTGAGGGAGCATCTATCTTTTTCACCTTCGTCTTTGCCCTTTAAACAAATCTAGGAGACATCATTATTAGATTCTATATTTGAAAATATAAAGCAATTTTAGTTAATCATTCTTATAAATGCTAGAGTTATCAGTAGAAACTTTTGGAAAGGTTGCATGCTTATTTTAGTTTTTAAGTATTTTAAAATGATTGCTAATGTAGTTTCAATTGCAACTTTTCGTCCTTGATTAAATTACATTGATTAGACTAATCATTTATATACATGTCATGATCTGATTATCTCTTTATTATTTTCCCACTCCTGAGAGGTATTCTAAACTCTTTTTCGTATTTCTTTTCTAATACCCTCTTTCTTGAGATATTCTTAGGATATGAATCACTACTAGAATTTTCAAGTTTTTCTTTTCGAAACATGAAGAAATTTTTGAATTACTTTAACATGATTGAGGCGTTGGATTGTTTCAACCCCTTTATCTTGAGACCTACCCTACATTTAATCTTCGTTAATATCATAGAATCCATGAACAACCTTTATAGGAAGCCACATTACAAGCCTATTTCCCTTCCTACCCTATTTCTTTTTAAACTCTGCATGATTATTCATTTGATCTTTAAAGAGGGAGTTGGAAATACATGACATGTTTTTTTATGTACAACCATGAAATAAAGTGTGGGGGAGTGCCTCTTGATTATTTGGGGCAGAATGGGTTTCAAACATCTACTCATTGTATTCATAAGAGTTTCCCTTGTGTATGTTGTATTAAAACAAACAAACAACAAGGGGACCTTATACTTATTTGCCCATGAACCCTACTTGACTAAGGAAGACGGTGAAGATTACAAAAGCATTTGACTGAGCTTGTGAATGATGTATTTTCAGTGAGTTTTACTTTGAATATCATGCAATGTTATTTAAAGGAATTAGCCTTCCTTTTTCAAGCCTCAGAATTTATTTTCACATCTGAACCTACCAACCCTTAGCCACAGAGACATCTGAACCTTATTGATAAAGCCCTCATGATTTTTGTAATTCAATTTTTCTAAAGTAGAGAACAAAATATCTTGCAAACCTATGGATAGAGTGTATATACCTTAGATTGAGCATAAATTTGATTAAAAACATCTTGAGTGTGGAGTGTGATTTTAACTGGTAAGGTAAATCATCAAGTGACATGCTTATTTTTGAAAGGTTGGAAAATGTGTTGAAAGAGTATGAGAGTAGTTAATTTCATTATACATGAGGCATGATTTTAATATCTTATGAATTGAATTTGTTTGTGCCTTTTAGAATTTTTCCTCAGTAACTTTATCAGTTATATGTTTGATTAATTAAATGTCTTCCTTTTAAAGTATAGACTCTCTTAATTAGATGTTGAGATTTTGCTTGAGGGCAAGCAAAAGACTAAGTGTGGGGGAATTTGATGCACCCAATTTGTGTATACATTTCCATATATATAATTGAAGATAAAAACATGTTTTCAACAAATATCTGTTGTTTTGTGAACATATTCTTTGATTTTAGTGATTCTGTTTACTTTCAGGAGCTTTCTGGCTAAATACACGAATCAAGGGAAGCCTGTGAAAATTTTGAAACTACACGGCGTGTACCTTTATACACGCCGTGTACATCCAGGCAGGGACACAGACCGAAGGAGGGAGTACACGCCCATGTCAACAGGCAGAAGATACACGCCATGTGAAGCGGCGTTACACGTTGTGTACTACTTTCTAGAAGCGGTGATTGCTGAGAAAAGTCCACACGCCCATGTGGCTGTTGAAGGAGACACGTCGTGTTTGAATTTATACACGTCATGTCTGCTATTCTAGAAGGGGTTGGGGGCCAAACTTATGATACTACACGCCGTGTATGGTGGCGCTACACGCCGTGTACACCCAACAACCAGGCGGCGCCGTGTTCAACAGTCAAAGACGACGTGTTAGGCCACCTGCCAGCGGAGAAATTGGCGCCAAAGCGCGTTGATGAAAAGTACACGACGCGTACTTTCTATACACGTCGTGTACTCTATTTTTCTATAAAAAGAGGCCTTGACCTACGAATTTGGGAGTTCGAAACCTTTGGAGGAGAGAAGAAGCTTTGTTGCTACCATTCCCGAGCCACCGTGGTGCCATAGTTCCACTACTCCACCTTCCGACACCCTACCTCAACGCTTACACGATGAATCCGTCAGGTATCACGTGTGTCGTTTCTCCTCCACTTTCTATGTGTAACTAAACCCCTCGTGTTGGGGCTGTGGATGAAGAGATCATAATTTGTATTTTTTTTATATAGTTGTGTTTTATCGTTGTAATTCATCTTACTCTTCTTAATCTACTATTAAATATAACTGAGAATTCTGAGCAGGACCAAGGGAATAATTCTCAGCGATACAAAAGAAAAAGTAACGGTGAAAACATCCATGACCATTGGAAGGCTTTCACCGATTCAGATAATGAATTGGACTTAATAAAGAACTAAGAACACTAAATACCGGACCAAGGAGTCAACTGCTCTAATTCCAAACAAGAGGAACCGGACCAAGACAATCTTGTAACAAAATGAAATCCAAAATGATTGAATTATTATGAACAACACAACCATTTAAAAAATCTGCATAAGACCTCCTTAATCACCACAGTCCTGACACGTCTTTTCTTCCCGTTTAAAAACTCTTTAAATTTACCCGTTGTTTTCTTTAAAACTATTATTCATTTCATCAAAGTAAAACAATTTAGTGTTGATCAAAAGCCAAAATCAACCCAATCGATTCTAAATTCTGCATACTTCACCTAATTAAGTATTAACTCAATTAAATTCACGCACACCATAGTTCTCTGTGGATCGACCCCGATCTTATGATATACTAAAGTTCTAAGAATGATTAATTAATTTGGGACGCATATAATTTCAATCAACGACAAGCGAGACTATCCGCCACGACTCAGACACGGCTGAGAAGCTCGTCGAGGGTTTCGACGTCGAGAATCCCGTAGAACTCCCCCTTCCCTCCCCCGATTTTTTTCAAAATAGCGAGGTATTCAAAACCTAATTTTAATCCGAAGGTGATTAATTTCCCGAGACACGTGTCACAGGGTCAGGTTGGGTACCTGACACGATAAAAATCGCGATTTATCTGCTTCCCAATCACCGCATTTTTTGGGGGTGTTTTGAATCGTTCCGTTCCTCCCCGTTTCTCTGCCTACGATTTATCTCCGTCGAATTTGAAGTCGCCAAACAGGAAATCAATTTCAGTCGTTCGGTTTCACACCATCGGTGTTGATGGAGATGGTCGTGGCAGAGCGGGCGAAACTCAGGCGAGAGATGCTGTGGGAAATTATTTACGAAATCCTCAGTCGAACGTCGTTAGAAGTAGTCTACAAATGCCGTGTTGTTTGCAGAGAATGGAATATGATGATCCGCGATCCTTACTTCATTCATCTCCACTCACGCAGAACCCCAACCCTATCGGGGGTTTTTGTTCAGTTCATTGGTTGGGAAACAGAACGTCGCTTCATCTCTCCTACACCCTCCCGTAGCAACGAGGTTTTTTCGTTGAAGTTTTCCCCTGATTCACGCGACATCCGGGTATTGGCATCCTCCCATCTAGGGCTGCTATACTATTCTGTTGTAAACTTATCTTCTGTTTATTCCCTTGGGATCTGCAAACCCACCACCAAACAATGGCGCTCCATCCCCTTACCCAGCTTTGACATGCTGAAGTATGCCGATTTTTCTGCCTTGCTGATTACTGACACTAGCCCATTGCGATATAAAATCATACATGCCGTGCCGTCAGAGTAAGTCTGTGTGTCTCAGATTAAGTTAATTCTGAAGATGCTAACCTTTTTTTTGGCAGTGTCAGGCCCCACAAGGGGAAAGACGTGTGGTCATTCCATGTTTTCGATTCCAATAAATGGGAGTGGAGACATGCAGGGGATATATCACACACGCACATCAATTTGGTCGCAGAACAACCAATGGTTTTGATCAGAGGGACCGCTCACTGGATAAGCAATGGGTTCCGCATCCTGACTTTTGATGGGTACAGTGAGAGCTCTCAGATGAGGGATTTGCCGTGGGCCATGCATCCACACCCATATTCAAAGGCGCATAGGGGGAGTGTTGAATATCAAGGGATGTTGGGATTCGTGGGCATAAGTAGGACAGGACCTATAGATGAGGAAGAAGACAACGTCGTGGAGTTGAGGGGAAAATTCTTGATAGAATTATGGGTATTGGAAAATTACGGTCACCATGATGGGTGGGGTGTATGGAAGAAAAGACATGCACTTGTAGTAAATTTCAGCTTGCACGACTTATATGAGCCGCCAGTAACATTGCATGGAAACACCCTCGCTGTTTTGTATCAAGGATTTTTTAGATCCCTCCTGTGTATCGATTTCACAACTGGTCACACAATCAGCTGGGTTCATGGTGGACCTAACCGGTTTCCAACCGCAGTCATGAGTTTTCGTTCTGATTGGGAGCCATGCCATCTTGCAATGCAAACGCATCCGTGTGGGAACAATATAGAGAATTTAAAGGAAGATGGATAAGATGAGATCTAATTTTCCATTCTTTCTTTGTCTCATCATCCATGTCGTCTTGGTTTCTATATTTCCTTGCTATCGACCTTGAATCGAATTTGATTATGACTTATGTTCATTGTCTAAATTATAAATTGTTCTGACTCTTTCTTTCAAGTCAATCATGATTGTTTATATCCAATGTCAACATTTGTTGGCTTATACGATTGTGTTTTATTTGAATTGTTCATTACTTTATTCACTAGAAATTTGTTTCTTGTTTGGTATTTGAGAAACTCATTGAATTTTGTTATTGTATTTTATGTTTTCAGGTATTCAAAATTGTTTTTTATGCAGTGTGAAAATTTTATATTATATGCTTTCAAAACAATACAATATACACTATTCCTGTGGCCCGCTTCATATTTTTGGAAATTGTTATTTTGGAAATTGTTAAGTGCCAAAACCTATCACAACATGTTCATTGACTTAGAGACAATGTAAATTATGGCCTACATATTCCATTGCCTTTATCAAGGAAAAACTAACATTTATTTTTAGAACTGTCATTTTTTTATTTTCAATACCTCAATTATTAGTTTTCTTTTAGTCTTTGCAGGAACTAAATCAACTTAAAATACCTCTAATTCATTGACATATATGAGTAGAATGGTTGAAAAAAATGGCAATCACTGAAAAGGATGATATGTGCCATAGTTATTTAGACACAATCACCCTAAACATACATGATTATTTCTTATTTATGAGCACATACTTGTGATTCACCTATTGTACATATACAATAAAATTATAAGGTGAGTGTCTATATGATATTCTTAATCGATTATTTGTTATTCACAGTTTACTATGCTTATTATTATAATTTCAAAATCTATTTACAACAAACAATCCAAATAATTTTATCCTGTTATAATCAACCACATGAAGAAAATACTGATGGAGTCATCCATAGCTGATTTTTCAAAGGTTGGTGCATTTACTCTACCAACCCGTTGACTTCAACCATGGATGTTGCATTTATGGGATTTATTCTACTGAATGCCATGGGAGAAGTCCAAGATAAGTAGATTGTTGGGTTTAGGTGGGAGTTATGCCAAATTTATACTCCTCCCACAATGGCTATTTCAAGAGGGTCATGAGAGCCTTCCACCATCATTTGTGGGAGAGATTTCTTTGTATACTGAACAGAGGTGGCAAAGTTCCATGTAAAGGGAGGGAGGTGTAGAGAGAGATTTTGTTCAGCTTTGTTCTTGAGAAATAAATCCTTAATTTTCATCCCAATTTTATTCCTCCAGACCCATTCTATGTGATCAAAGAATCACAACTAGTGGTATCAAAGCCATTGACGTCAAAATGGCAACGAGCACAGAAGACATTCCAATGGCTGAAAAATTCATAATTTCCAAATTCATTTTTTAAAGAACGATGTTGAATTCTCATGTATAGAAAATTCCAACATCATAAACAACGTCGAAAACAGAGCTAAAATGAACTCTATAATGGTGGTCAATGTTCAGCTCAACTTGAGGTGTTTCAATGACCCCATTCCCGAGAATACGACGCTATTCTGGCACCGATAAAATTTCAGGAAGCTTTCCAGCAATTGTTCCGATGTGCCATGACAATGATATGTCATTGGTCCATCTCAATCATTGATACTCTTTCGATCTTATCTTGATGAATTAGAGTATGTTTTGGATGATCTTGGAGTCAATTCCACTATTTTCAACTATTCTGAAGACAAATATACTTTTTTTTTTCAAATTCCGCTTAAATGATTTACCAAATTGCAATGGAGGGACCATCCATGGGAGGCATGATAATGTTGATTACTTTGATTTACTCTATTTGGAAGTCTCTAATGGACAATCTCCTTAATGCTAAGGATTTGTTTGATCTCATTGAGAACAACGGTGTCAACCCTGATGCCACTAAGGATGTCGAGTGGAAGAAGCTAGAAAAGAATATGATCCCTCAGATTCACCAATGGATTAATCACAACGTTTATCATGTTGCTTAAGAGACTGGAAAACTCTGGATAAAGTTAGAGAATACGTACCACTCAAAGTCCATTCAAAACAATATCCTCCTATTAAAGCAATTGATAATTCATCGATTACAGAGTGCAAAATTTATATGAAAATACACAAGCGAGTTCCAAATCCGAGTAAATCAATTAGTGGATGTAGGTATGTTTCTGACTAATGATGATCAGGCAAACCACATACTATGCACACTTCTCTATAACTGGGATACAATGGTGGTCTCCCCAACTTCTCGGTGTCTAGAGGAAAACTTACCTTAACAATGGTAAGGAATGCACTATTCAAAAAGAAGTCTTGAAAGAAGGATACAAGTTATAACCAAACACAAGCTCTCATCTTAGAGAAACAAGGGAAAAAACAAGGTGGTGGTTGAGGAGCATGAAGTAGAGGACAAAATAAGTGCAAAGGAAGGTCCACAAATGGTAGGAGGGTAACACAAAAATGTTATCAGTATGGCATAGAGGGACACATAAAGAAAAACTATTGAAAGTTGCGACAAGAGAAGGGATAAGGTAGTAACCAACAAAGAAGAAATGGAGATACACATGTAACAATCACCGGAGAAGTTGCTCTTTGCTCCGGTAACTTTAAATAAGAGACTTGACTTCACACATCAGGGCAAGACATGATGGAATGGGTGGTCGATATTGTAGTATTGTACCACTTCACTCCGCATCATATGTATTTCCTAAATTATCAAGTTGGTGAATATGGTGCAAACAAGATGGGCAATACCAGTTCGAAGAAGATCGTTAGAATAGGTGATATCCATGTTAAGATAAATGTTGGATATATAATCACCCAGAAGGATATATGAAATTTTCCATGTTCTTGACTCAACCTGTTATCTCGGATAGCCTTTGACCGATAAGGTTATGGAAACATCTTTAGCAATGGCACATCAAAGATGAAAAAAGGTTCCTTCATCATTACTTGAGGACACATGTGGTATATTGTAGAAAACTCATGTGAAGATACGTATAAATTGCCTCAACATAATGGAGAGAGAGGCATTATGAAATATGTGACATAGGAGGCTCAACCACATGAGTGAAAACAGTTATCAACCATGACAAAGATGAAGTACATTAGTGTTGACAAGGATGTATCACTAGGTCCCTGCAATTAGTGATTCTTCATCGAGGATATCAAAGTTATTGGATTCGATACATGCCAATGTATGCAATCCCAAGGAGGTGGATTGACCGGGAGTGAACAAATATTTTCTAACTTTTATTGATGATGCATCTCGAAAGGTGTGGGCATTATTTTTATGAATGATTGACCAAATGATGGATTATATCAAGATGTTCCTCTTCGTAGAGGAGTGTGAAGATAGAAGGAAGGTGAAGTATCATCATTCTGATAATAGAGGAGAGTACACATCTAGGGAGTTTGATGCCAGTTACAGGAGTCAGGGCATCTAACATGCGAGGAAGGTCCCACAAATCCCATACCACAACAGTGTTACAGAAAGGACGAACACAACCATCATGGAGAAGGCCAGGGGCATGTTGAGTTTGGTTAAGCCGCATATGACATTTTGGGGAGAAGTTCGAGCTTCATTTTTCCTCATCAATAGATCACCATCAATCCCTCTGAATTTTGAGATTCCATATAATATACGGTCGATTAAACACCCCTCTTAATCCCATTTAGGAGTATTTAGATTTTTGGCATTTTCCCACGTATCCAAAGAGCTCAGGTAGAAACATTATGAGACATCTATTCTATGAATCTTCATCGACTATGGAGATTTAGAGTTTAGATACAAGATTTTGAACTTGAAGGAGAAGAAGGTGATTAGAAGAAGAGGTTCCATGTTCCATCAAAACCAAATGATTGAGGACATTCAAAATCTCAAAATATCTCATAGAAAAAGTGCCAACAAATCAATTCCTAATCCAACACCTGTACCTGTACTTACCATCAATCATTTAAGTGGATGAAGTGCTAGAAAACCCATCAGCAACAAATCATGCGGTAGTAGAGGAGGAGATTGAGCAGCGGTAGACTCAATCCTCTCCACCTGAAGCTGAATAACCATCATAGGAGCTTAGTGATGGTGCCCCCGTGATGCCCCCCGTGTCATTGTTGCGTTTCTTTCAATAATATTTTATTTTATTTTGGAGTAATTTAAATTTTTAGAGAGTTTGTTTCGAATTTCAGAATTATGGAATTTTTTCCTCAGTGCACGGTTTTCGCACGGTCACCATACGATTTGGTGAACATTGCATATGATCTTCACGTGGGGTATTTCTTCTACGCACATTTTGGTGAACCGTGTAGGGTTACCTTTACATCGAGGTCATGGTTACCTTTATGTAGGGGCCTTCTTAGTTTATTTTTTCATGCATGGTTTGGTTCGCAGGGGCACCGCATGGCTTAGTTTGGATCGTGTAAGTTTCAGTGGAAACCGTGCAAGACCCTTTGTGCATATGGGTGATGACACACCGATGCTTTACTCTATTCACACGCACCATCGGTGTTCTTGGGGATGATCACAGGGGCACCACATGGTTTAGTTTGGATCGTGTGAGTTTCAGTGGAAACCGTGCAAGACCCTTTGTGCATATGGGTGACGACACACCGATGCTTTCCTCTATTCACATGCACCATCGGTGTTCTTGGGGATGGTCACGACTGAGCGGCCAAAACTCAAGTGAGAGATGCGGTGGGAAATTATTTTCGAAATCCTCAGTCGAACGTCGTTACAAATAGTCTAAAATGCCTTGTTTGCAGAGAATGTAATATCATGATCGTTTATTAATCTACGCAGAAGCCGAACCCTATCAAGGGTTTTTGCTCAGTACCATGGTTTGGGAATAGGTCGTCACTTCATCTCTCCCACAACCTCTCGTAACAATGAGGTTTTGTCATTAAAGTGTGTCCTCGATTCACGCGACATTCGGGTATTGGCATCCTCTCATCTAGGGCTGCTATACTGCCTCTAACAATTATGTTGAAATCTTATCTTCTATGCATGCCCTTGGGATCTGCAAACCCACCACCAAACCTGTAACACCGCCATCCCAAACTTGTAACACCCGGCCCAAACCAAGAAGTTTGAACCAGAGCACCACATGACCTCATGCACGCTTCCCTGTATGCAAGAGGCTATCGACTAGTAGTTGTAAGGGTTGGTGTCCTCAGAACCAATTGTTTTGTACTTTGATTACATAAATGTTCACTTATTATATATTGTTCATTGTTCTGCATAACTATAATATAATAATGTCTTGAAATATTTGTTGCATTAATAAGGTCATAGAAGATCCCCGCTATGATGAGAACCTTGAAATGCTATAACAATATTCTTAAATAAAGTTCTGCGGTTGGATGACATACTATGATAGGACACATAGTATACAGACCGTCATGTGCGAGTACTCGTAAGAAGATGAGACTCTCTCTCATGGAGTTCGCACTTGGTAATCTCCAAGATGGGAGATTATGAGAACAGACCCGCCAGTAGTAATTCCGCATGTCTTGGTGTCATCGGATATTGCTATCTACGAGCATGTGTAATGGTCCTTAGACTGGAAGATTATCATTAACTCATGTCATGACTCGCGCACTTAGATTTACTGACGAAAACCGTCACGCAGACAGTTGGCGGGAAGTAGGGTACGTTGGGTGCGTCACGAGTGACATGTTGTTAATGGATAAGTCGAGGAAGGATTTGTCCCTTCCATTTATGGAAGTTGATATCTCGGCCCTTTGATTGAAATAGAACTGTCACATTAAATTCCATGGCCATGGTGTAAACGATGAGTTTATTTCAGGTAGTCAAAGAACGACATATCAAGAATATAGGTTTATGACACTGCCATGAAACCTGCTTGATGAGATATTGAGACAAAGGGATTAAATTACACAGTAAATGTTCGTATGAGGTGATACGTCAATGCGGCGTCAACTTCTTTCTCTTGGGTGCCTTGACCCGTTGCTAGACAGTAATCTTGGACTTTAGGCAAGCCCGCCTAATGCCAACGAGAAAAAGGCCTAGAGGGTCACACACTAAGTGTATCAAAGTATCTCAAGTTGAATAAAGATTATTCTCGTACGTGGTTTAATAATTATTCAAGGAAGCCTAAGTTGTTTTAAATGATGGAGGAAAAATAAAATAAAACAAGTACACGCCGTGTATTATTATTACATGCCGTGTAGTTTTATTTTGGAAAGGAAATGAATAAATGAAAACAAGATATACACGCCGTGTACATTTAATGTACACGCCGTGTAGTTTTCAATGAAAAACAAGTACACGCCGTGTAGTTTTTTTTTCAGTTGAGATTTTGAGGATATAATATTGTTTTAAATGATATTTATTATAATCAGCGTGGGCGCATGTCAAGGAATTATTTATTCGACATGGGGTTTTAAATAAAGAGTCAATGAAATAAATAAAACGCGTAGCACGTTTATTTATTGTCATAGCTCTATAACCCCACACACCCGATTATAAATATCCTTACAACCCCAACTCTTTTCCGACACACAAGAGAATCGTTGTGCACAACATATCTGGAGAATTCTTTCAAGGCCGAAAGAACCTCTTCCTCCAAGAATGCTCTCAAGACCGAGAAATATCCTCTTCCATCAGATCAAGACAATCTAAGGCGGACAACGCAAGCAAAGGCTTCTCCACGCTAGCACCCGGAGAATCCTTTGGCGACGTCCAGAGATACGAGGTACACGTGTGGATCACCGCTAGAGGGAGTCTACACTTGGCTTCTGCGACGCAACGACGGATCACATCGACAACGTGATTGAGAACATCAACAAAGAAAGAACACCCAAAAGGTATTTCTTTATAATTAATTAAATTAATTATAATCAACCTGTAACGATCCTTGTTTGTGGTTCCGAGACAAACCATCTTCTTTGTCTTTTTCTGTGATTCAATCCGTGGAGACTGGCGTTTATCGTCGTATTGATCCCGGATTGATCATTGCTAATGACAAAAAGCCAAGTGGGCACATCCACCCACGCGCTTCCGCTGCGCCCGGAACCTTCAAATGGTATCAGAGTGAGGTTACAACGTTGATTATAGTTATTTAATTTTCGTTGATAATTTACGCATTCATATTTGATTCAATTCGAAATAAATCGTTCTATAAATCTGAATTAACGAGATCTATTCTTACTCCTTCATTTCTCGATTCATATCACAGAAACGACCTTTTAATTTTAATTTTGATTAAAATAAAAACGAGGAACTCATCCGGAGGAGCCGCTCTTTCTGTCTGTACAACACGGGATTACACGACGTGTAATTAAAACTACACGCCGTGTACTTAGGTTCAACAAACCGGCACTGGTCCGCCAAACCACGCCGTGTGAATTGATTATGCCTAAGTTTTAATCACGCCGTGTTGACCAGAATAGAACGGCACGTGGAAACTGGAATACACGGCGTGTATGTTGGAACAACACGCCGTGTAGTCCGTTCCGACCCAGGTGAAACCGTGTACAAAGATAAGTCGCGTACCGCGTATACGGGATCGCCAAGCCGGTTACCATGTAACAAGGAAGTACACACCGTGTATGAGTCATCTACACGCCATGTACTCTAAAATTTCCAAAGTACAGAAAACACGCCAAAGCCCCGGCGTGTACTTTGGACAAAGGGTGAAAAGAAAAATACACGCCGTGTACTTATAAACTACACGCCATGTACTTTCCAGAAATGGAATTTCACCAGGTTTCCTCCAATGTACAAAGAACCGTACAAGGAATATGGATGAGAAGAATCTCAAGGAAATTCAGAAAGGAATTTAAGATAAAGAATTGATTAATTATAAGATCATAATTAATTGAATTCGAGCGCGTCTTATCTTAAATAAAATAATGATTAAAAGAATTTGAATTCTAAATATGCGTAAATGTCATTGCATACTATGGATGATCATGAGCTAGACCAAAGACCCTTTGTATGTGTATGGTTTCATTTAAATTTATTTAATTTAAATTTGTTGGCCTGCGGGCCTTCTTCCAATAAAATGTAGGGCCTGCGTGCCCATGGTTTCTTTAATGTAAACCCATGTAATGGAGGATCTCCCAAGCCAGAGGAGACGGTTCAAAATCCCGAAGCCGAGGCGAAACCGACACAAGATGAT
Organism: Viscum album; assembly: GCA_963277665.1. Taxonomy (NCBI): domain Eukaryota; kingdom Viridiplantae; phylum Streptophyta; class Magnoliopsida; order Santalales; family Viscaceae; genus Viscum; species Viscum album. Next base: position 1,018,700,283 of record OY728130.1, on the reverse strand, counting down.
ACAAAGGTGGACAGGTGGGAGCTGCAAAACATGAACCATCAGGTTCAAGGTGTTTTCCCTAGGTCAGGGTTAGCTTATCAAAACCGCTAGATAAGCTAACCAAATAGAAGCTCATGATCATGCCATCTTATTTTATTTCTGTCTGATTGCATGGTTTATTTATTATGCATGTGTTGTCGCGATCACATAATTAATAAAATGAACAAGCATGCAAAGATGGAATAAAATAAAAACCGGTCTATGCGTATACATTATCGGAACATGGTTAATCACTTAAGCAAGCATCACTTAATATTAACAAGCATGTGATAATGCAAAGGTACACATAAAGAATAAAATCCCTCAAATACCATATTAAGTCAGACCAAGCCTTCCGTTACTTGATTAAGGGCAAGACTCAATAAAACTATGTGTTTGACCAACCCTTGTTGGGGTACTTACTTTTATAAAGGAAGACCTTATGAAAGGTTTCGGGTTGACTTAACCATATTACATCAAGAGAAGTAGCCCTTGCTAGACTTGATGTAATATTGGAGGCAAGAGTTGAGGAAATCCAAGTCAGGATTTCAGGATTGGGGAGTCCACTCAACAGATCAAGGAACTGTAAGCTCACAGTTGGCAAAGACCCGCCTACCTAAATACCTTCAAATAGCTTGACCAACCCTTGTTGGGGTTATGCGAAGGGAAATATGGATCCTTGCCATTAGAATGTCAAAGGAACTGGACATTCCGAGTTCAATGGTGAGGGCCATTGGGACTTGATAAAATAGTGGGAGACTTAATAAAATTTATTATTTCTCATAAAATGTAATCAAGAAAGTACTGATGAATCTGCTCTTTTAAATTGTAGAATCAATATGACAAACACATCAACCACATTTTCTCTGCGATCAATTCTGGATAAAGACAACATCCTCACCGGCAGTAACTTTCAGGAATGGTTTAGGCGCCTTCGGGTTATCCTACGCCATGAATGGAAGTTTTACGTGCTGGAGTCCTCACTTCCTGATTCTGCTGCCCCAGGGGAAAGTGATGAAGATTTCCTAGTCTATGATCAACATTTGAACGATGCTCTCGACGTTCAATGTTTGATGCTGTCATCTATGTCTAGTGAGCTCATGAAGTCTCATGAAGACATGGATGCCTACAGCATGCTCGAGCACCTTCGTGGTTTATACCAGGAGAGAGCAAGACAGGAAAGGTTTGAGATCTCCAAGGCTCTGTTTTAGAGCAAGCTTGGAGAGGGTGCCCCAGCAGGGCCTCATGTAGTCAAGCTCATTGGCTACATTGAGCGCTTGGAGGTTCTAGGGTTTAAACTCCCTGAAGAACTGGGTACCGATCTCATTCTCGCATCACTCCCCCAGAGCTTCTCAAACTTTGTTGTTAATTTCAACATGAACAATATTGAGAAGTCTCTATCTGATCTTCTTATCCTTATTCGCCAAGTGGACAATGACATGAAGCGTGAAAAGCCTTCTGTCCTTATGGTGAATAAAAGTAAAGGGAAGGAGAAGAGCTTTAAGCCCAAAGCTTCTTCAAGGCCTTCCAAGAAAAGGAAGATCAAAGGGGAGGCAAAGGAACAGGATGCTGTTTGTTTCGCATGTGGCAAGAAGGGCCACTGGAAGAAAAACTGCACCCAGCCAAAGAAGCAAGGGGAACCTTCAGGTGCGTTTGTTATCGAATGCAATCTATCTGTTTCTACTAATTGGGTATTAGATACTGCTTGTGGTGCTCACATCTGTATCCAAATACAGGAACCAAGTAGATTCAGAAAGATTGATCGAGGGGAGATAGATCTACGAGCAGCCAACGGAGCCAGACTTGCTGCTGTAGCTGTCGGGGACTACCACCTCACATTGCCTACCGGGATGGTCTTGGTTTTGAAAGGATGTTATTATGTACCCTCTATAACCAAAAACATTATTTCAGTATCCAGATTAGATACTGATGGATTCATATTCAAGTTTGGAAATGAATGTTGCTACTTTTATAAAGATAGCATTTGTTTTGGTAGGGCACATTTATATAACGACCTTTATGTGTTAGACTACACAAACCAAGTAATGGAAATCGATAACAAAGTTAATTCACATGACTCATACCACACCCAACTTTGGCATCACCGGCTAGGTCATGTCAATGAGAAACGTTTGACAAAATTACATCAAGATGGGTATTTAGATTCTTTCGAACTAAAACCACTTGGTGTATGTCATGCATGTCTACAAGGCAAAATGACCAAAGCCCCATTTAGTGGAAAAGGTGAAAGAGCTAAAGAGCTTCTAGAATTAGTTCACACAGATGTGTGTGGACCATTTCCAGTTGATGCAAGGGGTGGGTTCTCGTACTTCATAACTTTTACTGATGATTTTATTAGATATGGATATATCTATTTAATGAGGTATAAGTCAGATTCTTTTGATCGGTTCAAAGAATACAAGAATGAAGTTGAGAACCAGCTTGGTAAGAAGATTAAGAAACTCCGCTCAGACAGAGGAGGAGAATATCTTAATCAAGACTTCATTGATTTCTTACGGGAGTTTGGGATTCTATCTCAACTCACTCCTCCTTACACACCGCAGTGGAATGGTGTAAGTGAAAGGAGGAACTGCACCCTGTTGGACATGGTGAGATCAATGATGAGTCATGCGAGTCTTCCATTATCCTTTTGGGGATATGCATTACAAACAGCAGCACACATACTAAACCAAGTACCAACTAAATCGATAAATGGTATTCCATACGAGTTATGGAGTGGACGCAAAGCCATGTTATTGAATTTACACGTGTGGGGTAGCGAAGCATTTGTTAAGGCCTCTTCAGGTAACAAACTTGCACCCCGAGGCACAAAGTGTATCTTTATAGGATATCCCAAGGAAACAAGGGGATATTACCTATACAACCCCTCAGACAAAAAGGTTACAGTGGCAAGACACGCCATATTCCTTGAGAGGGAGCACATCTCCAGAAGAGATAGTGGGAGAGAGATAGACTTCGATGAAGTCAAGGCTGAAGATACACATGAGTTGGTACAAGAACAGATTCCACAAAGCCCCGTGGAAGAACAATCTATTCCAGAGACACAAGAACTGCGTAGGAGCACGAGAGAGGTGAGAGAACCAGAACGATATGGTTTTCTTGTCACTGAGGATGGTGACTCATTATTGGTTGACAATGATGATCCTCTTACCTACAAGGAAGTAGTTGAAGGCACAGACGTTGCCAAGTGGCAAGAAGCCATGAATTCTGAAATGGATTCCATGTACCAAAACCAAGTCTGGATTTTGGTAGATCCTCCAGTTGATGTAAAGCCTATTGGTAATAAATGGATATTCAAGAAGAAACTGGACATGGAGGGGCAAGTCAGCACCTACAAGGCACGACTGGTTGCAAAAGGTTTTAGACAACGTCAAGGAATTGACTATGATGAAACCTTTTCACCGGTTGCAATGCTGAAGTCCATCAGAATCCTATTGGCCATTGCTGCTTACCATGACTATGAAATTTGGCAAATGGATGTCAAAACAGCTTTCCTTAACGGGAACCTCCAGGAAGATGTCTACATGACACAACCTGAAGGGTTTGTGACTCCAAAGGATGCCAACAAGGTATGCAAGTTGCAGAAATCCATTTATGGATTAAAGCAAGCATCAAGGTCATGGAACATTCGTTTTGATGAAGCTGTTACGGAATTTGGCTTTGTTAAGAACGAATGTGAGCCTTGTGTCTACAAAAGGTTTAGTGGAAGTGCAATCGTTTTCCTAATAGTATATGTCGATGACATATTGCTAATTGGAAACGAAGTACCTGTCTTACAGTCAGTTAAGGCATGGTTGAATAAATGCTTCTCCATGAAAGACTTGGGCGAGGCGGCATATATTCTTGGGATCAAGATCCATCGTGATAGATCCAAGAGAATGCTGGGCCTAAGTCAAAGTACATACATTGACAAGATACTGAAGAGATTCAGTATGGAACATTCCAAGAGGGGATTGTTGCCAGTGTCACATGACATTCATCTTTCCAAGAAAATGTGTCCTCAGACACATGAGGAAAGAAAGAGAATGGCAAGTATCCCTTACGCATCCGCGATTGGGTCAGTCATGTATGCTATGCTATGTACGAGGCTAGATGTTGCTTATGAATTAAGTGCGGTAGGCAGATATCAAGCTGATCCAGGAGACCACCATTGGATGGCAGTCAAGACTACCCTTAAGTATCTGAGGCGTACTAAGGATATTTTCTTGGTTTATGGAGGAGATGAGGAACTAGTCATCAGAGGACATGTAGATGCTAGTTTCCAGACTGATCAAGATGACATGAAGTCGCAGACTGGATACATCTTCAGTTTTAATGGAGGTGCAGTGAGCTGGAAGAGCTCAAAAAAAAGTGTGGTGGCAGATTCTACAGCGGAGTCTGAGTATATCGCAGCTTCTGAGGCAGCTAAAGAAGCAGTATGGATGCGAAGCTTCGTCCAAGAGCTGGATGTTGTACCGAGCAGTAAAGATCCTATCACACTCTATTGTGATAATACTGCAGCGGTGACAATTGCAAAAGAGCCAAGGTCACATCAGCGGACAAATCACATACTTCAGAAGTATCATCTCTTGAGAGATTTTTCTCAGAGAGGTGAAGTTGCAGTGAGCAGTATTTCCACGAAAGACAATGTGGCGGACCCATTGACTAAAGCCTTGACTCAGCAGAAACATGATCATCATGTGAGGTCTAGCGGACTAAAAGTCGTAGGCAGTTGGCTCTAGTCCAAGTGGGAGTTTGTAAGGGTTGGTGTCCTCAGAACCAACTGTTTTGTACTTTGATTACATAAATGTTCACTTATTATATATTGTTCATTGTTCTGCATAACTATAATATAATAATGTCTTGAAATATTTGTTGCATTAATAAGGTCATAGCAGATCCCTACTATGATGAGAATCTTGAAATGCTATAACAATATTCTTAAATAAAGTTCTGCGGTTGGATGACATACTATGATAGGACACATAGTATACAGACCGTCATGTGCGAGTACTCGTAAGAAGATGAGACTCTCTGTCATGGAGTTCGCACTTGGTAATCTCCAAGATGGGAGATTATGAGAACAAACCCGCCAGTAGTAATTCCGCATGTCTTGGTGTCATCGGATATTGCTATCTACGAGCGTGTGTAATGATCCTTAGACTGGAAGATTATCATTAACTCATGTCATGACTCGCGCACTTAGATTTACTGACGAAAACCGTCACGCAGACAGTTGGCGGGAAGTAGGGTACGTTGGGTGCGTCATGAGTGACATGTTGTTAATGGATAAGTCGAGGAAGGATTTGTCCCTTCCATTTATGGAAGTTGATATCTCGGCCCTTTGATTGAAATAGAACTGTCGCATTAAATTCCATGGCCATGGTGTAAACGATGAGTTTATTTCAGGTAGTCAAAGAACGACATATCAAGCATATAGGTTTATGACACTGCCATGAAACCTGCTTGATGAGATATTGAGACAAAGGGATTAAATTACACAGTAAGCGTTCGTATGAGGTGATACGTCAATGCGGCGTCAACTTCTTTCTCTTGGGTGCCTTGACCCGTTGCTAGACAGTAATCTTGGACTTTAGGCAAGCCCGCCTAATGCCAACAAGAAAGAGGCCTAGAGGGTCACACACTAAGTGTATCAAAGTATCTCAAGTTGAATAAAGATTATTCTCGTACGTGGTTTAATAATTATTCAAGGAATCCTAAGTTGTTTTAAATGATGGAGGAAAAATAAAATAAAACAAGTACACGTCGTGTATTATTATTACATGCCGTGTAGTTTTATTTTGGAAAGGAAATGAATAAATGAAAACAAGATATACACGCCGTGTACATTTAATGTACACGCCGTGTAGTTTTCAATGAAAAACAAGTACACGCCGTATAGTTTTTTTTTCAGTTGGGATTTTGAGGATATAATATTGTTTTAAATGATATTTATTATAATAAGCGTGAGCGCATGTCAAGGAATTATTTATTCGACATGGGGTTTTAAATAAAGAGTCAATGAAATAAATAAAACGCGTAACACGTTTATTTATTGTCATAACTCTATAACCCCACACACCTGATTATAAATATCCTCACAACCCCAACTCTTTTCCGACACACAAGAGAATCGTTGTGCACAACATCTCTGGAGAATTATTTCAAGGCCGAAAGAACCTCTTCCTCCAAGAACGCTCTCAAGACCGAGAGAGATCCTCTTCCATCAGATCAAGACAATCTAAGGCGGACAACGCAAGCAAAGGCTTCTCCACGCTAGCACCCGGAGAATCCTTTGGCGACGTCCAGAGATACGAGGTACACGTGTGGATCACCGCTAGAGGGAGTCTACACTTGGCTTCTGCGACGCAACGACGGATCACATAGACAATGTGATTGAGAACATCAACGAAGAAAGAACACCCAAAAGGTATTTCTTTATAATTAATTAAATTAATTATAATCAACCTGTAACGATCCTTGTTTATGGTTCCGGGACAAACCATCTTCTTTGTATTTTTCTGTGATTCGATCCGTGGAGACTGGCGTTTATCGTCATATTGATCCCGGATTGATCATTGCTAATGACAAAAAGCCAAGTGGGCACATCCACCCACGCGCTTCCGCTGCTCCCGGAACCTTCAGTAGTAAGGGTATAAATCCGTCAGCGGAGAGACTATACCCTCAGTATCATGTCATATCACAAATAATAAACAAATAAACAATAGAATAAATAATCAGAGTAACATGATGAAACTAAAATATGGAATAAATGTCATACAATAAAAAAACGAGCTCCCAAGGTGGCAAGCTCAACTAGAGTATGTGTAACAGATAAATAAATAAATAACACTGCGGCATCACCCTAAAGCATGTCCCGATCCCACCTCCAACTCCATGTTCCATAGCTCAACCATCTTCCATGGATTCCTTTCCCTTGCTTGGATCTCTATACATGAAGTCTACATGCGCATCAAGATGCCTGTGTAGGGTGTGAGTAATAAAACCCTGTAGGACACCACCAATGCATCCTTAACTAATGTGCTCATGTAAATAAAGTGCATGCCATAATAATAATAAATTCCCAAGCAACACAAAAATACAATATCGAGCACCTGAGTGCTAACTAAGCCACCACGATCCTCGATTGAACCTACTTCGGCTCTATGCTGGAAGGAATGTCATGATATCAGGAGTAATCAAGGACTATCCACGAGCCCCAATCAAACCCACTTCATCGTGATCATATCTCCCTCTCGATATGTTGAGTCCCAACTCCATCTCCCGTTCGTCGATGACTTTTTTGAAGGAAGAATGAACGACAAATAAAGGTGATGACACCCTATTTCACCTAATCCAGTATCGATCCCCTGCCTAGCATTAACCTTGAGTGTTCATCTGTCTGTGCATCATATTTCCCCAAATTAACTTTCTCGATGACGAACACCTGTCATCTAGCGTCTCTGCTAGTCCGGCTAGCTCCCCCTCCGTCAGCTCCTCCTGGTAATTACTCTCAAGCCGATGTCAATTTTGGTCTAGTGACACAGTGCATCCATGTGCGCGTTGATGTGAAAATGTCGGGAGTCGCAACGATAGAAGGAAACGATTCACATAAGAGTAAAAGAGAAAAAACAAAAGAAAGATGAAGAACTTGGACACAGAGATTTATGTGGTTGAGGAAATGATTCCTACGCCCACAGAGAGGTAGAATAACTTCACTATGAAAAATCTGGGAGCACAATTCACAAAGAGTATATCAGAGTTTCTCACTAAGAAACCTTAGCTTGAAAATGGGTTACAAAAGGAGGAAGACGATCCACTGTTCCACCAACCAGACTGGAAGTCCGCATCACTACAGTGAAAAGGTGGCTGAAAGTCCGTGTCACTACAGTGTCGTGACCACCCAAGTCAAAAGTGTTACAGTGGGTGTCGTCTAGAAGTCTAAGGAGCTACAATACCGTTGACTCCAAAGTCTGGCCTGCTACAGTAGTCACGCCAAAGTCCGCACTGCTACAGTGCCCTATCAGTGTCGGTCGGTCAGTTCTGCTACAGTGTCAGAGATGCTATAGTGCCCCAAAATTTGGGCCGGGGGTTTTCGGCTCCCCAGAGGAGTGTGTTGGCCCCTGCAACCCCCAACGAGTTCACAACGGAGCTCGACCTGCGGAATTTGTGGCCTGGTGCGTAGTACGGCTCGGAAGCATTCAACCCAAATATCATCCAGAAAAAAATCGAGCTACGCCAATCCAACACACGTTCAACTTCCCTAGGTATATTATTTAATAAATATCTAATACTCCTCAAGTCATTAGTTTGGTTTTTTTTGTACAGTAAACCTCAAATGTTTTTTCCATGATGCAAGCATTTGTTTTTATTCCCACACACGGATCACTGTATCCAATATTTTTATTTATTTCATTTTGTATGAATACTAAAACTAGATTGTTTTAATTTAAGTTAATTAATTAATTATATAATAATATTAGTATATTAACTGGGTATATAAAATATACACCGTGACTTAAGGTAGACTCTTACGATTCGATCCAATCCTATATGTTATGACCCCCCATTCGGTTCCTAGGGTAGGACCTCAATCCTAAAAACCATGCTCATTAATTATTTCGATCTTATATAAATTTATTTGGAACATATATTCAAACTGCGTTAAATATAATCATGCTTACACATTTTTTTTGAAGTTGAACTATTTAAATTCGAATTATATTAAATATGAAGAGTTTGTCTTGTGCACTCTATGGGAGTGTTCCAAGGTCATTTAATGTTGATTATTATGGATATTAAGTGTTGTATTATATGTTATAGCATCTTGTGTTGTATAGCTAGTTCAATGTTCCTTCAATGGTCTGAAGACCTTCATTTTTTATTGATTTTTGATAATCCACCTTTCAAGGGATGAGGTGGAACCCTTACAAGGCCCGTAGGCGTAAGTATTACATGGCCCGTAGGCCTTAGAGGAATTCATTGCCTGTAGGCTTCAAAAATTACATATAACCCAGATTAACTCCTTGGAATTGCTCCTCCCCAGCATCTTCATTGTGAAATCAGCTCTCCACCTTCGGCTAGACATTCCCATGCATGCACAGGCCTGTCCCGATGACAAGTGCCATACCTTCTCATTCTTGCAATCCGTTTAGCTTCTGCTATGGTGTAAGCTTCTAGCTCCTCTTCCTTCTGGAGATTCTTTGTAGGTTGTCTGGTTTGCATCTGCACTTAAGGTGGCCCGAAGGCCTTTGAGGTGGCCCGAAGGCCTTACTGACCCGAAGACATGGGTGGCCCGAAGACCTTAAAGGACTCGGGGACCAAATCGGTGGTCCGAATGCCCAAACAGAGGAATATTCCCGACCGCTACAGTGCCAAACAGTACCATCTACAGTTAACGCTACAGAACCTGCCACAATACTGCTGCAGTTCCCTCTACAGTACCTGCGATTCCACGTGAACATGTTTTGCATGCACGTTAAATAGAGATACAACTACTTAAAAAAACCATTATCAAAGAAATAGAAAAGTGTGGCTACATTGGAAAATAAGTTTTACGGTGGTTATATATAAAGACACTCTTTATAGAAGAGTTTGATAGATCTAGTTGAAGCACAAAGGTTGAGGATTCTTTGTATTGTGTGAATCATTTGAGAAATTACAACACACTCGGCTGGGCTTCATTCTTTAGCACTCTTATACTGGCGTGATCTATATTGCTTCAACACTCACAAGCTTCATTGTCAAACTAGTTATGTGTTGCTTTATGTCTTTTTATTTGTCTTTTGGGATTAAGAGTGTGTGGGTTATACCATCCCTTCAAAAGGTACACGTGTCTGGGTTGTGAATCCCCTTAATATTCAGTTCAGGGTTGTACCTCTAGGGTAAAAAGGAAGGATTGTTTGGTTTGTTCCTTCATGGGAAAAATCCGGGTTGTACCTCCAGAGGAAAAAGGATGAACTATTCAGGTTGTGCCTCTACGTTGAAAAAGGCAGGTCAATCATGGGTTTAATCCTGCAGGGGTTAAAAAGGATTTGTAATTGGGTTGTGACTCTAGGTGTAAAAAAATTAGTGTAAGAGATTCTATTATTAGTGGGTGTCATTCCTCTTCGTTCTTTTTATTATTTTATTTTCATTGTATTAATCATTTAACTCTAATATAATTTACTTTAATTTTTTTGAAAAGGATATTTCACCCTCATCTTAGCCATTCTGCCATCACCTCTTCTTGGACCAACAGGAATCACATGTTGCTTTGAGAAGGATGAAATGCCACGAGCTTTTATGCTTTGAATCTTATTTGCATGAAATAACTCTATATATCGAGTTCAATATAACCAAATCATGTTAATAAGGTTGAGGGTATTCTTGAATGGTATTGTGTGATGCACCTTGGAAACCAATTACTGCTCTCGACTGTACTTAAATTGTTTGATCCATTGCTACTAGAGAGAACTTTGCTGCCTCAACCCTCGAATCCATTCTTGTTTATCTGGTTTCTATGGTTCTTACTTTATATTTTCTATGTTATTAATCATGTTTGGGTTATACTTCCCATAAAAGGTAGGAGTCAAGTTATAATATCTCATACAAAATGTAAGTTTTGGGTTGTGTCTTTGGGTGTGCAAAAGGTAGTGTAATTGAGTTGCGGCTCCATGTGAGAAAAAGTTAGTAGTGGATTGTGACTGCATGTTAGAAAAAGTAAGCTTTGGGTTTTGCCTCTAGGGTTTAAAAAGGCAGTTGTATAGGGTTTTGACTCCCTTCAAAAGTCATAGATTCCATTTTTAGTGGGTTTCATTTCTCTGTGTGTTTGAGAGGGGTGAAGAGTAGAGTATGATCATTTATATACGAAGTACTATAAAAATATCTGTGTTCATTTCTTCATACTTCCGGTTCATTTCTTATCTTCTGTAACAATTCATTGAATGTGTTTAAAAATGTCAATTCACCTCCCTCAATCATTCAAACATTCTCACATTAAGAGCTAACATAGAATATTTCTTCTATAAGAGTGATCACTGATGTATGTTCGAACCTCCACACAGGCTATTTGGAAGTTGATCATGCTTCTATTCCTTGATCTCATCCAATAGTCTTCTTTTTCATTGGATCCAACTTCTGCAATACTGTTTATTACTGGATTACTTCTTTGATACTCATAATGATATTCATCTATCTAGGAGAAATACTGGGTTCTCTTATTTTTCTCACATAGAGTGAACACATTTCTCTTTTCTTCTTCTTTCAATTTATATTCTCATGCACAAGAATATATTTTTTATATTCTGAATATAGAAATATTCATTAAAATCCACACCATGATTCTTCTGCTCATTTCCTCTATATTTCTTTTAACAAACCATGTGGTTGTGTTCCCACGATCTTCAGATATTCTATTTTTCCTCAACCGCCCGTGTTCACTGATTTTCTAGGAATACCTGATAGGAATAATAGAGGGGGAGAGAGAGAGATAACCGTGGATTTCTATTGAATACCAGTATCAGTGTACAAGAATTAACAGAAGATCAGTGGAAGAAGGAAAAATAAAAAAACTAGGAAGGAGAAGAAGATTCTTGGAGGTCACTCCACCAAGTACAGGTCTAACCCTCTTGGCTGCCTAGTTACACTTCAGTAAATAAATCTGCACCTCCCCACTTCCCTGAGCCACCATGTTTATTGTTCCAACCTAACACAGCCAACAACCCAACAAATTCCTACCCCAAAGACATCACTAACCTTGGTAGTTTATTAATACTCGTAACCTACCCTGAGCACAGTTATGGCAGTACCGCCTCTGCAGCAGCAGCCACACAACAGCTCCCCTGTACCCACGCGCGACCCATGCCTAACAGCTTTGGCCTCACTGGCCTTCAGAGCACATATTCCTATCATTTCCCCAAGCTTTGGCCTCTGCACATATTCCTATTAGGGGTGTCCATGGGTCGGGTTGGGTTGGGTAGGAGGCTTTTTTTGGACCCGACCTAAATAAAAGAAGTCGGGTCGGGTCGGGTTATGCATTGTTTTAAATTCAAACCCGACCCGACCGGACCCGACCCAACCCGTTTGAGATAGGGTCGGGTTGGGTCGGGTCGATCGGGTTATTGAGAAAAAAATCTGCCGCTTCGTAGATATCCCCCGCACGACATCTCCCCTACTCGGGTTCGTCATCCTCGCCGCCACATTAGGGAACACCCCCTTACTGTGGATGAATCGACCCTAAACAGAGCGATGGTCGGCAGCGGTGATATCAGTTTTCCTAGTCGAATGAAGGTTAGGTTTTTCAATATAGGGTTTGTGTGATGGGGCGACTTCTCTCTCCCTCCAGCAAGCTTCCACAGGCCCTCACCAAACCAACACAGTTCGACATTATAGGGCTTTGCAGCAATGCAAGATCTTCATCGAACACAACGACGGTGAGGGTCAATACGCATCTGGTGGGATCCATCCACAGGCGATCGATGCTCGATCAAACGCTAGCAAATGATTGGTTCAGCTTATCGGAGTCATCACTTTCACTTTCCATGGATCAAGCAGGGAATCTTCATCACTTGGAGGAGATCGGCTGTTTTTCGGCCTTCTTCATCCCCGAATGGCACGAAAGCGGTGCTGATTCTTCAAACGCTCGCAAATGATTGGTTCAGCTTATCGGAGTCATCACTTTCACTTTCCATGGATCAAGCAGGGAATCTTCATCACTTGGAGGAGATCGGCTGTTTTTCAGCCTTCTTCATCCCCGAATGGCACGAAAGCGGTGCTGATTCTTCAAAAAATGGCTAACTTCGATGGAGATTCATCGGGGCGGCAGTCGCGAGTCTCGTCTTCTCTTTCGGTGGTGGTATCGTGGCATGACATCGTTATCTGTGGTGGGATATTTCTTCAACAGTGAGTGTACCAGGCATCCTCTCCCTCCGGTGAGTGTCGGTGTCTCCTCTTGTGATGTGAGTTCTACTGGTATCTTATTTTTCGATAGTCTTCAGCAGATCTGGCCTTGGGGCCACAATCGCGGCGAAGACGGTGGAGGCGGAGGGGTAGATACTAGATGTAGGTGCGGTGCGGTGGAGGCAGTGTGTTGGATGAAGACGGGCGGTGATAAGGTGAGGTAGAGGGCCTTGGGTCTAGATGGGTGGAGGGCGCGGGAGGGAAGATCGGCGCAGCAGCAGGGGTCATCGGGTTGGTTGGGTCGGGTTGGATAATTTTTTCCCCAACCCGTGACCTGACCCAACCCGATCACGGGTCAACCTGAACTTACCCGACCCCGAGCATATAGTTTTTTGAACCCGACCCGACCCAACCCGACCCGACCCGACCTGGTCGGGTCGGGTCGGGTCGGACGGGTGGGGTCGGGTCTGGACACCCCTAATTCCTATCATTTTCTTTCAGAGCACATATTCCTAACCATCTGGTCCTTAAGGTGACCAAATCGATCTCACCACTTGTGTGTAGAATTCATAGCTTGTTGAGCCCACATCTTTTCCCGCACAGCCATAGTAACAGATTGCAAAATCACATCCACATTCCACTACCGCACAATGAAAAGCAGAAGTCCAGCACAGTCAGATATTTCAATATAGCTTCTCCCAATGCCTGTTGACAAGATGATTGCTCAGGAACAACCCAGAAAACTACACCTGTGTTCATCTATTCAACCAAATGGTAAACATTATTCATCAATAATGTTTTGGGAATATAATGAATGTATGATTCTATACAATAATTTGATTTGTTGATTTAACAACATATCTTTTTAGTTCATTTTTCTCAAAATAAACGTTGTGTTAAATTAGATTGTTTCACATGCAACACTAAACCAAAACAAACCGCAACACTTTTTATTATGATAAATATAACTATTATAAAATTGTCGTTGAATTGAAGGGTATAAGAAGAGGTAACATAATTATGAAATATATGTAAAAATAAAAACAAAAGGTCACTTTTTATACCAATACACTAATGAAATTCAATTGGTGTAGCTAAATAACTAATAAGATCGTTTTATGCTTAAAAATATATTTTTCTAAAATTTGGTATTTGTATGATTTATTTTAAAAATAAATATATTAAGATTAATGAAGGATAATTATATTGTTGTTCTGAATAATACAATAACACTAATTTAACTAGTGATTAATGAGAAATAAGAATAAGAACAATAAATATTTGAAAGTCATTTTCCTATAAAAACACATTTCCATTATATTTTATGATTTTAATTAAAAGTTAAATTCCTAAATTTTAGAATTTGAACTTGTAAAAATGAACATTTTTGAATTCAGTATAACAATATTACCTTAGGATGGATTTTTTAGTATTTTTCTAAAAATGTTGATTCTTAGGTATAGTACAAAATATCGTGACTTTTATGACATCATTAGGATATAAGAATGACTTAAAAAATTTACAAAACCCTTTTAAAGACCAAATTCGACACTTCATTTCATTGAAACATCTTATTTTGAGCTTTATTTATTTAGTTATTTATTTGGGGAGTTTTCAGAAGTTGGAGTTTGAGAACCTCAATTTTTAGGGAAACAAACCCTAGTACACTGGTAGCACACAGTTAGAGGAAACTATGCGGCCAACCGTGCTAGTGGGATATTTAAGGAACAATGAGTTTTCGTATGGCTTGGGAATGATTTGTCTAATTGTGTGGTGGTTTCCAGAAACTAGGTGTTTTTTTTGGAGACAATGGTTCATGCACGGTTGACACACAATTTTTCTGACCTTGCGCCCAAATCATGCGGTTTTTCCAGGTCATTAAAAAGTTTGCTTTTTTTTTTACGATTTTTCATATATGAACATTTAAGGATTTCTCCCTAATTTCACCCCCACTTGTGTGTAACTTATCCCCCTATGCCTTCGAGCTCTCCTCCCTTGGAGTTTGGTGGATTTCTTGCTTCATTCGATGATTTCCTTAGTATTCTTGGATTTCTCTTGATTTCATATTTCTCCCCTTTGTTCATCCTTGTTCTTCCATTTTCATATAGTATGGAAACCCAAGTTTTTGATTTTTCCAAACCAAGGTTTGTTGATGGGGGTTTTATGTTGTTTCCTTGTGGCTTAGGTGTGTGATGACCTCTTAAATCTTGTGGTTGCCATCAAAGGCGACAAGTTTTTGTTTGGTATCGATGTAGGTGTCTCTATTTAAGGGCATTTTTCCATGGATTCTCATTGATTCTTGATTTCCCCTGGGTTTTGTTTATTAAATTGCCCATAATTTGATATATTATTTATGGTTTGTCCATGTATGTTGTCATTCTTGGGTTGCCAATATGACAGATTGAAGTGGCTTTTCAAAGGGAGTTGTCTTTGATGCACTCCATGTGTTTGTTAAAATGGATCAAAGATGTTTTTTGCTTTCAAATACGCTTTTGAAAGGGGTTTTAAATGGTTCTTGCATTCTGTTAAATGCTCGACTTGTTATGGGAATTAAAGGTTTATGAAATTGGCTTTTAAATGACTTATGTGATTAGCACTTGTTGTTTATATGTTTGGCATTGAGTATCACATGAGAGGCCGTGGGTGTGTGTGTCATTGGCTAAGGCGGATGGAGCTCAGGCCTAGGATGTAACTAGCCAAGGAACGTTGTCCATGTGGACCAAGTGAGCCCATTGAGGGAACGTTCTCCATGGAGCCAAGAGAGCCCATAAGAGCAGTGTTATCCATGTGGACCGAGGGAGCCCATGGAAAGGATGTTTCCTAATGGATTGGGTGAGCAGTTGGAAGGTTGGTCCCGAGGAAGACCGAGGGGGATTCCCAAACTTGTTGTATTCTCTTAGAAAATTGTGAACCTAAGGTCATTCTAAGTCACACTAGAGCCCATTGTTAGAGCCCATGATGCGTATTTTCTAGTGCTCAGTTGGTTTTCACATGCTTTATGTTTGATGCTAGTGCCTTATTTGGTTTTGATATATTATGTTCATGCACATTTTTCATTATTTTTTTATGTGATGGTGTTTACGTTTATGCTTATGTTTATTCTATGTTTTGGTGTATTGAGCATGTTTATGTTGGGTGGATTTATTTCTTTATTTGAGCCTTTTTCGCTATGTTTTTAAAAGATAGTTTGTTTGGGAAAAGCCAAAGGGACTTCTAAAGCATTTTTTTCAAATTCACATGCTTTTACAAAGTGATCTTGGTTTAGAAAATATATTTTCAAACTACACTTAATGGTTTTCATGTAGATTCATGGTGATATCCTACTAGGCTTTGTGCCTTATAACGGTCCATGTTTTTCCAGTTCAATACTTTTCCAGTTTTGGTTGTTCGAGGTGTTTAGAGGAGGCTCAGAGGAAGTTTGGAGGAGTTCGGGTGTTGAGAGCTGGGAGTAGGGGGCTTTCACGATGTGAAAGTGTGTTTCACGCTGTGTAAAACAATTATAAGACATGAAAGTTGGTTTCATGTCATATCGGGGTTAGAAAAATAAAATAAAAGGAAGAGACGACGCATTTTTTGGTGGAAACCGGACCCTGGGTATTTCACGAAGTGGAAGGGGATTACACACCAGTGCAATTTTAAAATTCTTTTTCAGTCGAACTTTCATTCATTCAGCCGTTCTCTCTTCTCCTTCTCATTTTGGGCAAACCCTTGGCACCCCGAGGTGTTCTTTGAGCCCTTCTTGCTCCCTCTTCAACTCGTTGATCCCGATGGATGTTCATTGGCGATCTGTGGTTGATGCGTGATGAGTTATCTTCTCCTTCTCACCCCTTTTCTTCCATTATTAACCTGGGGATCCACTGCGATGGTGTTTCTTTGGTTTAGGGTGTGTGTTGGGCTGCGTTTGATGGTCTTGGGATGCAGTGTAGGTTGATCTATGGTTCCTCATGGTGTGATTGTGGTTTGCGGGCGTTCTTCTTCACCCTGCGGTGCACAACGAGTTGGAAAACTTATTTGAGGTAGGATTTTCCTCGTTTTTCCTTATTTGTCTATCATGCGGAGGGGTTGCTCTTGTTTGCCTATGGATCATGGTTGTGCCAGCTTAATGAAAGATAAAGAATTGGTTAATTGAATTGAAAGGGGTAAATGAGGTTTGATTTACATGCTTTTACGACTTTTTTGTTATTGTGATGTGGTGGATTGTACGAGCTAAATACCCCATTAAAAATTGTGGCCATTGGTGGTTTTGTTCGCGCTGTTTGACATGATTTGTGGAACCCTTGTTTGGTTGTGACTGTAGTGATTGTTGTGGTATCACCTTAAATGGAAATTTGCTAATTACTTATACTTGGCTAATGAAATGGTTGCCTCAAGATTTTGGTTTGTGTGACTACACCCCTAAAATAAAGTGGAATACGATAAAAAGACCCTTTGTAAATATGTAAAATGATCTTGATGTGTTTTGATGTTTGGCCGTGCTTGTGGGACGACGATTTGTGTTTTGCAATGAGGTGTGGGGTGATAGGTAGTTATCTGGCCTTGCTTTTGGGGCGGCGAGGGGGTGGTTTGTTGGGTTGTGCTTTTGGGGCGGCAAGGACGTGGTTTGTTGGGTTGTGCTTTTAGGGTGGCTAGTTGGTGGTTTGTTGGCCATGCTTTTTGGGCGGTGAGGTGGTGGTTGCTTCGTGCTAGATGCCCGAGTAGTGCTGGAATAAATAAATGAGTAATTGCTTAATAAAGTTTGAAATGACATGAGTTGGTTTGGTTAATGAAATGAAAATGGTTAGTGGATAATTAGATGATGGGTTATGTGATTAAATGTGGTTGATGCTAAATAATGAAATGAATGAGTGTTAAACAAAGAGGAAATGTGAAGTCACTTTAGTTTATTAGGGCTCTTCACCTTCTGAAATGACTATTGCAGATGTTAATAAATGCATTTAGAGGTGACAACAAAAGTGATAATGTGGTGAGTTGGTTGGTTGTATGTGAGCCCATAGGTTGGGTTTGAGTGTTTGATACTATATATATGGGTTTTATATTCTTGTGATTTCTATACGCACCCCGCCCATGTTGAGAACTACGTGCCGAACACCCACATAGTCATGCAGGGGTGTTTTTCCCAACATTCGGTGGGGTGTACATATGGCTGGGTACCCGCTCTTTTTCACTCTCTCTTCCAGGTGAGGTAGGTATGGCACAAGCTCTAATGGTTAGAGGTCTGTTAGTGCTTTAGATGGTGTTTGTGATGGCCCGGGTGTCTTCGGGTGAGATGTGATTACCCAAGTGTTTGTGGGTGAGGTGTTATGTGTCCCAAGTGTCTTCAGGATGAGGTGTGATGGTCCAGGTGTTTTCAGGCGAGACGTGACTATACTTGTGGGGCAGTAGCCCAGGTGTTTTTGGGCAAGATGTGTGTGGTCGTGCTTGTGGGGGCGGCGAGCACTGGTGTTTGCGGGCGAGGTGTGTTGTGACCATGCTTGTGGGGCGGTGTAGTATACATAAGATATGAGAGCACCGGGACATACAATGTTGGGTGTGAGAGCGGCATACCAGTGGGAAAGCAGTGCGAGGCACCCTTATCGATGCGATCATGTTATATTATATTACTTGACTTGTATTATTTGGTGAGCGTGCCTTGGTGAGGTTGGGTTTGGTTAGTATGCATGCTTAGGTGTTTTTTGGTTCTATTGTTTTCTCACAGGTGCATTAGTATGCTTCTTTCACATGTGCACGAGAGACTTTGGTTTTCCTATCGAGTATACCTGTATGCTCACCCTACGTATGTAAAACTGTTTTTTGGTTTCTAGGAGGATTACGTGGAACATGCTGGGAATTACTAACTTCAATCCTTGATAGTTGTTGTGTCACTGCTTTAGCTTTACTTTTGGGTATTTACTTTGAAAACTTTTAATTGTATCAGTTCTATTTATACTCACTTATGGGAGGTTTGAGTTTCTTTTTTGTATTATGTCTTGGAGTTGTTGTGGATGATTCATTCTATCTTCCGATCTTGTTTTCTTATAAAGGGTAATGTCTCCCATATTGTGAGATTTGTACACCATTGGTGCTAGTCGCCAACATGGGGCCTACTGGAGGTGGGACTCGGGGGTATTATCTCTCTCCCCTCATTGCTGTATCTTTGGAGGGAGGGGGTCATGACATGTCACACCCTACATATGTTTCTGGGTATATGCAGACCTTGTTTTTCATGACATGGGTAAAGGCAAGGGCACCGTACAGTTTAGTGGCCCTTATTGATTTCCAATGTTTGTGGTCATTTTGGGATGGTGGATACATGGCTTCATGGAGTTTAGCCCTCATAAAGTAGTTTTGGGATTTTGGTTGTTGGGGTGTTATGTATTGTTTGTTTTGGTCTGATTCCCTGATTTGAGTTGTGAGTATGGATATCATATGTATATGTCTTGTTTATGATCAATGATGTGATGATGTTGTGATATCCATTTTTTTAATCTTGGTTGTGTTTCCAAAATGGTTATATGTGATGCTCCAATGCCTGTCTCCAACCTGTGGTAATCGGGAACACACTTTAGGTCGTGTGGCATATTGACTTGGGTGATGGGTTGGGTCAAATCGAGCTATTTCTCTACACTTAATATGTATTTTATATGCAACATTATACATTTAAAAATATTTATTTTAATTTATAAACCTATATTTAACATTTTAGAACATAAGTTATATTTTCCTCTAAAACTATTTTAATGTGTTATATATTTTTTACTTAAGAATTATTTTTTATAATTTTTAGAAGTTATATGAAATAAAATAGACTTCATATTTGGAATGAGAAAGTCCAAATTATGTATTAAGGCCCATTTTGTTTTTAGGGAAAAAATAGTTACCAAGGTAAAAACAAAAATGATAAACAGGTTAAACCAGATGGGTAAACAACCTAAAACATGTTATATATATATATGAGTGGATGGGGCATTGATTGACCAATAATAATCACCTCTCCCTTATTATTTGCATATGGAGACATTTTCCTTTGAATATAACATGCCATTATTAGAAAGTTATGGGTATTTACAAAAAAGTCACCCCTTTCACTTATAAAAGGAGCTCACATGCACCCCACTTCTCCTCACACCACAATCCTTTTGGTTTGACCAAATCTACCCAAACTCTCTTCCCAACACTCTTATACATTAACTAGAAGTCTTTCTCTCATCAAAATACCACTCTTCAAAGGCTAAATTATTTTGAAAAAATGGATTAATATTAATCACTACTTTTTCATTTCTCTTCCTTTATTCTTCTACCTCATCCAATCCTATTCCACTAACGATAACATAATTACTTCAGTATTGTATGTATAATGAGATGTTATTATGTTAATAGAATAATAATTTTCTACCTTTCCCAACAATTCAAAAAGTGAAATGGTGTTCATGCTTACATGCAGACTGCCATATCTAGGAATGATGTGTTTTATTTTTCAGCACCACTTTACATGGATGGTTCAAAGGGGTTGTTTAATGAATGAATATTATATTTACAACATTAATATGTTTATAAAATGATAAATCAACTTTCTAATTTACGGAAAACAAAAATTTCATCTCTGTGCACATACATACCACCACCTCCATAGAACGATGTTTTTCATTTCTAATTACCATTGTACTTGAATTATTTTGATAAATTATATAACAATTTAAAATTTTTTCTATAATAAGAAAAAGGTTTTGTAAAGTTTATATTAACATTTAACTTGTTATTAATGTACCAACTCTTCCGGTTCCCACTAAACCTTAAAGTTTCTTATAGAAAATACAAAAATAAAGATTGGATGACAATGTACCAACTCTTCCTCTGTTAAAATTACCAAAACAAGTTTTTCACCAATTATATCTTTATAAATCATCACTAAAACTCTCATGGAATTAAATTAAATATTTATAAATCATTATAAATCTTAAATCCTAGTACTTTTAATAATCTATGAATGATGAACATTGTATAAAAAAACAGGGATCGATATCAACATCTTAATGCTTGTGCAAAACACTCAAAAATCATTAACACTTGATGATGAAAATAAACTATAACTAACCATTAAATGTATAATAAAGGATTATAATTGAAGTGCATAAAAGGTAATATAAATGGATAAGGTTCTTAAATAGGTTATCACGAGGGTTATATTTATTATACAGGAAGTTAAAGAACTTTCATGAAAGCTGAGAACAAAGTAAAGGGATTTGGGTAACTCAAATTTATTTCTTTGATTTATAAGGTTTCTTCTTGAACTTAATTTATCTAAGTTCTCTATATTATTACATTTCCCATTTTATATGATATTTTATCTAGGGAAATTGATATTTTAATTCAAATCTTCTTTCCTTGTTGATCTTTTTTAAAAGCCATAACATTGATAAAAATTATTTTCAACTTCTTTAATAACGATTTATTTTCCATATTCATGTTCTCTATTCCCGATAATGTTCTTATTTGGGAACCCAATTATGTATTATAACATATGGCCTTCATTTTTCTATTTTCCTCTTTCCAAAAGGATTATTTATTATCTTTATTATGATGGGGGTGTTAATAAAATTATTTTAAAATATTAAGAATATTTTTCTTTTCACAATAATAAATTTTATCTCTCACTCCACATTTCCTTTAGAAAACCTTTATGTTTTTTTAAATGATGATTTATTGATATTTCTTTAAAATTAATGTTTTGAAAAAGTATTCATTCCAACTTCCCAGAAGTGATCATTTTGAAAATGATTAGTAACTTCGTATCATTAAAATAGTGTGAAGGAATGTTTTATAAAGTCTCTTTTATGTTCATTCTAAAAGATCTATAAAAAATGAAGTCATATATTATAAATAACCCACTAATCACCTTTATGAAATACTTCTTTTGGGTGATTGAAATTTTTGAATCGACCGATCTACTCTCGATATCATTTTATGCGATAACATTTGGAAATGATATAAAACACATTTTATTTCCATGGGTTTTCATGAAATGATGAATGATTGATTTCCTGTGGCACATATATGTATGGATGATTGAAACATAGGGTCTAATATCACCCTAAAATGAATTGTTTAAGATTTTACATCTCATTAGATAACAATGTTATGTGTGAATATTATTTATATATTCACAACATGATGTTTGGACATTATTGTTATATTCAAAACATAATGTGTGGACATTATTGTTATGTTCAAAACATGATGCGGGGACATTGTCATTATGTTCGAAACATTTTTTTGGAATGAGGAAAATATGGCCTTGTTCGCAAGGTTATGATTTCCTAATATTAATTTTGTACTATGTATTTATGATAAATTTTTTTATATTATATGTTTTTGATATTCTATGTGGCTCATGTTTACGGTCTCATGTTCCTGAACTCTTATTCCATATCATATGTTTGATCACTAGAGATTGCATGGACAACTCTTATTGGTTCATATCCCTTTTCAATCAGATATTTATCCCTTCATCATGTTTTCTCAAGCTTATGATCCCTTAATGAAATATGGATATATTTTTCCCTTACTGAGTTTTTGAACTCACCCTTTAGTCTAGAAGGTGGTTTAGTGTGCTGTGATATATGGAGAAATGTTCATAGTATTATAAAATATGCTATTTATAAAGCTAATATACAATGACAATAAACCTTCGATTCTCGGTATAGTGACATTAATGATGAGATTTAATGTTTTAAATTATAAAAAAGATGCAAAATATATGAAAGATTAGTTTGGGTCACCTCACCTGATACGCTAGAATATATTTGATCACTAAGAATATTTGGAGCAATATATTTGTATAATGGAGATTGATATGAGTTGTGTTGGGTCGGAGAGTGATGACAAGAGGGGGGGTGAATTGCCTTTTTAAAAAAGTTTAACAAATTAAAACAATTATCAATGCAGTGGAAATAAAAGAGGCAAGACACAAAATTGATAACGGAGTTCGGCCTAAATCCCAAGCCTACGTCTCCGCTCCCAATAAGAACCGTTGAGAGATTTATACGTCAGCTTGCCTTTTAATGGTTGTAGCAAGAAACCCACTAGACTTTAAGGCAGCCTAGAAACCTATTACAGCTTGCTTTTTATTGGTTGTAGCAAGAAACCCACTAGCCTTCTTACAGGTGAAGGCCAGCTCACCTATGACTCAAGCCTTTTACAGGGAAGGCTTGACTAACCTCTTCACACCTTGAAGGTGGTGTGAAAACCCAAACAAAGGGAGGATGAGAGAAATAAGGGTTTGTATGCACAAAATCAAAATAATGCTCAAAATGATAAAATAATAAAAACCGTAAATAGGAGAAGTCTTGGGCGCCAATGGATTGATTGGTGATGATGAAGAGCGCTCCCAAGCTTCTATGGTGGTGCTCCTTGGTTGTGGAAGTGAGTTGGAGCAGGTGGGGATCCTTGAAGGAATGCGCCGGGTCGAAGAGTGATGACAAGAGGGGGGGTGAATTGCCTTTTTAAAAAAGTTTAACAAATTAAAACAATTATCAATGCAGCGGAAATAAAAGAGGCAAGACACAAATTTGATAACGGAGTTCGGCCTAAATCCCAAGCCTACGTCTCCGCTCCCAACAAGAACCATTGAGAGATTTATATGTCAGCTTGCTTTTTAATGGTTGTAGCAAGAAACCCACTAGCCTTCTTACAGGTGAAGGCTAGCTCACCTATGACTCAAGCCTTTTACAGGGAAGACTTGACTAACCTCTTCACACCTTTAAGGTGGTGTGAAAACCCAAACAAAGGGAGGATGAGAGAAAGAAGGGTTTGTATGCACAAACTCAAAATAATGCTCAAAATGATAAAATAATAAAAACCATAAAGAGGAGAAGTCTTGGGCGCCAATGGATTGATTGGTGATGATGAAGAGCGCTCCCAAGCTTCTATGGTGGTGCTCCTTGGTTGTGGAAGTGAGTTGGAGCAGGTGGGGATCCTTGAAGGAATGCGCCGGAGGTTCGCCAAATGATCGAAAAATGTTCCCGTAGGCTACCGTTGTTTTCCGGGGCTTCCTAGTCCTCTATTTATAGGAGAGGGACACCCAAATGGCCGTTGGGGGTCTTTGGAGCTGTTGGAGAGGCCTTCGGAGCCGTTGGGAGTCAAAAGGACAAGTCTGGTCAAAGCCCAACGGCTAGTTTGACTGGGCACACCGGCTGGCCGGTGGTGTCTCACCAGCTGACCGGTGGTCCACCGGCTGGCCGGTCCTGAGCCACCGGCTGGCCGGTGCTCCAGACAGAGACAACTTCTCTGCCCAGGTGCTACCGGCTGGCCGGTGGTCATCCACCGGCTGGATGGTGACAATACCGGCTGGCCGGGGAGCTCACACCGGCTGACCGGTGGTTCTGGACAGAAACCATTGCTTCTTCCAGAGACCACCGGCTGGCCGGTGGGAATCCACCGGTTGGCCGGTAGACTCAGAGAGTCTACTTTCAGCCCTTCTTGGCCCAACTCCTTGGCAACCTTTTTCCTATCAACAAAAACACTTGAAAACAAGTTAGAACAAAATAAGAGTGATTGTGATCATTAAAATCCAAGAAAGAGAGGTACAACAATCTCCCCCTATTTTGATGATCACAATCACCAAAACAAGCAATGTAAAAGACTGAATTGAAAGACATGATTTAAAGGATAAAATGAAAAGTAAAGCAAAGCATAAGAGAAATATTTCTCCCCCAATCAACCAAGGAAGTCTCCCCCTTTGTGATTATCAAAATAGCACGGGGCATAAAATTTGATTGAAGGAAAGGATTGAAAAACAATATAGAGATTTTGAACCAATTGAAATTTTTGAAATTTGAATTGAATGTTTTGAATTGAAAGTTTTGAAATGAAAGTTTTGAATTGAAAGTTTGAATTGAAAAAATAAAACGCAAAAAGGCTTAAACGATCCTAACTCCCCCTAAATAAAAACAACAAATCACCGGGGAGAGGATTTTAGAACCGAGACAAATGTTGGTCCGGAGAGACTCGCTAAAAGGGATTTTTCAATCCAAACTTGTCTTGTGGCGGGTCTTCTCCTATGAAATTCATCGTTAAAGGAAATGGTTTTGGGCCTTCCATACCGGGCATTTTTGCAGTCACACTCGTAAATTAAGTGCCCGATCTTTTTGCAATAGTTAAGTCTTCCTTCTCTTTGAGAAGTTGATCCTTTTCGGAAGAAAGAATTTTGAATTTATTTTTTAAAGCAATAAATTTGGAAGAAAGTTCGTGAAAACCTTCCTCTAATTGATCTTTCGCATGTTGGAGATCCTCGTAAGATAAATGATTGAAAGAATTGGAAGAACAAGAGGAGGAGGAGTCGGAAGAGGTTACCTCATGAAATTCCATTAGAAATTTTTTACCGTCGTCTTTTGAGGAGGAGGAGGATGAGGAGCTATCACTCCAAGTGGCCTTGAATGCCTTTTTATTTTTCTTTTGCTTGGCCCTTATCTTGTGGAGTGGGAAATCGGGCTTATAATGGCCTTTCTTGCCGCACCCATAGCATGTTACCTCGGGTTCGGATTTTTCGTCGAGTTCTTCCTTTCGAGCCTTGCGAGATTTCTTCTTTTTGTTCTTCTTCATGAATTTGTGCATCTTGCGGGCAAGGTTCTCAATTTCTGAATCGCCGCTTGAAGAGGAAGAAGATGAGGAGGAGGAGCTTTCTTCTTTTTGAACTTTGAAGGCGATATTATTTGGAGTTTTGATGAGTTTGCCTTCCTTTTCAGCTTGCATCCTCATGGTGATCTCGTAGGTCATGAGGGATCCGATGAGCTCTTCAACCGGCATTTTCTTGATATCTTTTGCTTATTTAATTGCGGTCACCTTTGGTGCCCATGAGCTTGGTAAGATCCAAAGGATCT
This sequence comes from Viscum album, assembly GCA_963277665.1. NCBI lineage: Eukaryota > Viridiplantae > Streptophyta > Magnoliopsida > Santalales > Viscaceae > Viscum > Viscum album. The sequence goes on along the minus strand of OY728130.1, from coordinate 1,018,674,532 downwards.
TATTGACCATCATCTCTGCAGAAACATCATCTCCAAGAGACTTTCTCCCATTACAAACATCAGTAAAGCGAGTAAACATATCAGTAATATTTTCAGATGGATGCATGGTAAAAGACTCAAAATCTTGACGGTACATATCCAATCGAGTATCCTTAACTTTGTTGGTCCCCTCATGGGTAACCACCAAAAGTTTCCAGATTTCATGAGATGTAGTGCATGTGGAAACTCGATTGAATTCATTACAATCAAGGCCGCAATGAAGAGCGTTCATGGCTTTTCCACCAAGCTCGAAATTTTTAATATCGGCTTGAGTCCATTTGGATTCATCGGGAGAAGAGAGAGAGTATACATGCATGAAAATTCTATAAATAGGATAACCAATGCTTCTAAGAAAAGTAATCATGCGAGTTTTCCAATAAGTGTAGTCGGTTCCATCAAAAAAAGGAGCACTACCCAATGAATAACCTTCGGGGGCGAAATAAGATGAAGCCATCACAATGGATCTTGAATTTGAAACCGGTGAAGGTATTACTCAAATTTTGCCTCTGATACCAATTGTTGGGTCGGAGAGTGATGACAAGAGGGGGGGTGAATTTCCTTTTTAAAAAAGTTTAACAAATTAAAACAATTATCAATGCAGCGGAAATAAAAGAGGCAAGACACAAAATTGATAACGGAGTTCGGCCTAAATCCCAAGCCTACGTCTCCGCTCCCAACAAGAACCGTTGAGAGATTTATACGTCAGCTTGCTTTTTAATGGTTGTAGCAAGAAACCCACTAGACTTTAAGGCAGCCTAGAAACCTATTACAGCTTGCTTTTTATTGGTTGTAGCAAGAAACCCACTAGCCTTCTTACAGGTGAAGGCTAGCTCACCTATGACTCAAGCCTTTTACAGGGAAGGCTTGACTAACCTCTTCACACCTTTAAGGTGGTGTGAAAACCCAAACAAAGGGAGGATGAGAGAAAGAAGGGTTTGTATGCACAAACTCAAAATAATGCTCAAAATGATAAAATAATAAAAACCGTAAAGAGGAGAAGTCTTGGGCGCCAATGGATTGATTGGTGATGATGAAGAGCGCTCCCAAGCTTCTATGGTGGTGCTCCTTGGTTGTGGAAGTGAGTTGGAGCAGGTGAGGATCCTTGAAGGAATGCGCCGAAGGTTCGCCAAATGATCGAAAAATGTTCCCGTGGGCTACCGTTGTTTTCCGGGGCTTCCTAGTCCTCTATTTATAGTAGAGGGACACCCAAATGGCCGTTGGGGGTCTTCGGAGCTGTTGGAGAGGCCTTCAGAGCTGTTGGGAGTCAAAAGGACAAGTCTGGTCAAAGCCCAACGGCTAGTTTGACTGGGCACACCGGCTGGCCGGTGGTGTCTCACCAGCTGACCGGTGGTCCACCGGCTGGCCGGTCCTGAGCCACCGGCTGGCCGGTGCTCCAGACAGAGATAGCTTCTCTGCCCAGGTGCTACCGGCTGGCCGGTGGTCATCCACCGGCTGGCTGGTGACAATACCGGCTGGCCGGGGAGCTCACACCGGCTGACCGGTAGTTCTGGACAGAAACCATTGCTTCTGCCAGAGACCACCGGCTGGCCGGTGGGAATCCACCGGTTGGCCGGTAGACTCAGAGAGTCTACTTTCAGCCCTTCTTGGCCCAACTCCTTGGCAACCTTTTGCCTATCAACAAAAACACTTGAAAACAAGTTAGAACAAAATAAGAGTGATTGTGATCATTAAAATCCAAGAAATAGGGGTACAACAAGTTGAGCAACGTATGATGCATTGACAAGCCATTGGTATCTATACCAAGGACCAAGGATATATCAAAAATCCAATGTAAGCCTATTCATTCACCTTAGGTTATGTTGTTATCCAATGTTACCATAAGAAGGAAAATATGCTTAAGACTATGTTGGATTAAGAATGTATTATCTTTATTTTAGAAAATCTAACCATCACGTATATGGAAAATCACTTGAAAAAAGGCGTGTAGGTGGAATATACAAAACTCAACCAAGAAATGCAATAAGTGAGTTTTACTTGAGTTAGAACTCCAATATGTGACACTGCAGACTTCCATGTCTCATGACTGCTGCATCAAGGTTCAACATTAAGCCTATACCTTTTTTGTTCTGGTCTTAGATGAACTTTCAATGAATATTCAAAATGAGATTCATAATTTCATGCTTTTTGAGGATGATATAGTTCTCATTGTAGTATCCAAAGAGACTATCAATTTAAAGTTAGATCTTTGGAGATAGAATTTAGAATCGAAAGGTTTCCATCTTAGTAGGGATAAAATAGAATATATAGAGTATTGTTTTAGCAAAGGATTATCCTATAAAATTATGGATATGATATTTAGGGGCCACATTATTTCAATAGTTGACCATTTTTGATATTTAGACTCATTTCTACAATGTGATGGAGACATTAATGTAGATATATCTCACAGGATTTAAACCAGAGGGATAAAATAGATAAAGTCTTCTGAGGTGCTTTGTGATTATAAAATTCCTTTGAAATTAAAGGTTAAATTTTACAAGACTATTAATAAAACAACTATTCTTAATGTTAGGGAGTGTTTCCTTAGACAAGATATCTTGATAAAAAAATAAGGGTACTAGAAATGAAAATGATAAGATTGACATGTGGACATACTAAGATGGATAAGATTAGAAATGATTATGTTTAATGGAAAACTATAGTGGCTATGGTTTATAAAAAGATTACTAAGATAAGATTGTTTGGACTAGTTAAAAGAAGATCTAGGGATTATAATATTAACAGGGTAAACCTAATGATAAATTGAATTATTAAAATAGGTTAAGGTAGACCTAAAAGGACCCTTAAAAAATCATCAAGGATGATTTTTTTCTAAATGGTTTCAATGGAAATATAGTTTTCAATAAAGCTAATTAGATATGTTTGATCCATATAGATGACCCTATTTAATTATGTTTAGGGCTTGTTTGTTGTTGTTGTTGTTGTTTAATCATCAGGTATATAATGATTCTTCAAATAATCATTGTAACATCACATCATCTCTTCACTTTACATCTACTATCAAGGGAATATAAGTAAACTTACTGATGTGATGTTATGCCTATGATTTCCTCAAGGCCTAATCCATAAACCACGTCCACTAAAAATAGACACAATGTCCAATTGTTGATGCTGCATTGGACCCAATGAAATCCTCGAATCCAAGATATAATCTAAACATCATAGAATATAAGTAGCATTATGAATACCTATTATAGAGACCAATCCAACATATTGTTAAGCCTATGTTTCCCCCACCCCAATGAAGCCTTAAGCTCCAAAAAAATATCTACAAGCCTACCCATGTACTATCAGAATCCAATACAAAATTCTCTTGCCTATAAATGCTGTAAAAAATGGACATTTTCAAGAGGAAATACCTTAAGATAGAATATATCTCAATAAACATTGAACCACACGTGGCAAGCATGTAAGGAATGTGAGGACTAAAAGGTGACTTCTTTTAAACTGTCTAACTAAATCAGGAAAGGGAGAAACAAACTAAATATATGAAACATTATTAAAGAGAGAGGAATCAGTTGTGATCATAGGAGAATGAAATTCACTAGAGAGCTCATGTAAAAACTATACACTCTATATGGAATAAATCAAAGGAACCTCAATGACACATGGAATGGTATCGAGGAAGGGAAGAGCCTATAACAATAATTAGTCACTTTTATCTTGTTATCTTTTAGGGACTTACTTATTTTTAGCCGTTAGAATTATTGTTTATATAGATCAATGTTCATGGTTATGGGATTTAACAAGGAGGAATAAAATCATTAATTTTTGATTGATTCAATACATGAGAGACTTATTATTCTTGAATTTATATACATATCTCTAGTTCTTCTTCATTTTCTATCATTCTCAATTTAATGTTTGAGTTATACTTGTTGAGTGTGAACAATTTTTAAACTTTGTAGATGGATTATAAGAAAACACACACACACACACACACACACTCAAACACCTCAATGAGTTAAAACTTATCCTGATACATGATGGAATTGGATTTATTGAGTGGTGATTTTTTTAAGATCACATGAGTGGAATGATAGGTTTTCACTCCCTAAATCTCTAGATCACCATTTTTTACTGGGAGTTGCTCAAGAAATTAAAGGTGAGTTCTCTATTAGATAATTGGGTAATTTATCAGAACTCATTCATTCACACATAAAGTAGTTTTATCTTACATTGATCATTGTAATGCTAGAACTGACTTTTTTTGGCAACCAATGACTGGAGCTTTATGATTACAAACTCTCATTGAGCACCAATATAAGGAGAGCTCATAATTTAAAAATATGATAACATAAAATAAGTACTCTTACCCTTGGATTAATAACTGAACTATCATTTAATTTTTAATTTAGTAATTATCTCTCCTATTCTCATGAATTACTAAAAAACAAACACAACCCCCATACACTAACACTTAGATTGCAACACTATGAATTTGAACCCTTCCTTATAGAAAAATTGAGTTCACCATTATAATGGATTTAACCTCTGATTTATATATGTATTTATACACACATGAACTCTATGTGTCTCTCAAATCATTGGCATCATTTTTGAGGAATTTTTTTCCATTCATTAACACCTAACCGATCATCTTATTTTCATGGAAAAATACTGTAGTGAATTTATAATCACTTTTGACCCAAAAAAGAAATGAACCTATTGATCATGTGTTGATTCAACAATTTCATTAATTTCTTTTTGGTTTTGATGCTCACAAACACCCAAATTTATGTTACTAATGATGTTTATTTTAAGTGAATTTTAGGAAAATAATATTCGTTAGAATATTTATTATGAAAATATATTCAAGTCATTGATCCATGGAGAAATATTTGTTAAAGTATTCTATATGTTTTTTTGAAAGTATTTTGGAAACACTGTTCATACCCTATGTTTGTAAGTGTAACGTAAGGATTAGAAATCCTATGTTTGGAAGAATGAGTATAGATGATATAACCTATGTTTGGAAGAAACCCTGTGTTTGAGGAATGGAAATTATGGTTCATCAATCATACACTTGTGAACAACCATATGCCATGAACCCTACCTTTGGAGTTTTGTCATCACAAGAAAGAACCCTACATTTGACTATGCAATGACAACATTTTAAATCTATGTTATTATCTAATATTTATGAAGCAATCTTGATGGAAGTAAAGATCTATTCAAAGGCTCATCATGATCAATTCAAAGTCTCATATTCAATGGAGTAAATCATTTATATTCTTATGGGAAGTTACAAATCTCTTAAATGATTTTGAATTTAAATATTCATGATTTATTGAGTGATATTTCTGGAGCTGTTTTGAACTAGAGATATTCAACCTACAGTATAAATATCAAGATGTTCTACATCGATAGAAAAAAAGGAGGAGATATAAAATAGATATATGCATAAGGAAAAGCTATGTTTGAAAACAACAAGTGTGTTATTGCCTTCAAAGCTACACTTTGGAGACATACATGTTTTGATCCATATAATTTATTCACTATTGTTGCTGTCACTGGTACTGCATCTTATTGTTACATATTCTTATGAAAGATCAACAAATCATTTTTCAGAGATGGAATTTAGAGACATACATGTTTAAACATCTATCTGGTGTTTTTTTTCCGTTGTTTGAAGAAAGAATGTACAACGTTGGAGATCTATTTGCTGCTGTGTGTTATTAAAGATCAATTATATATGTCAGTTTCTACTACAATTGTGAAGTTTAATACTTTTTATCAATAAAATCAATCTCTATTGATTTATTATAGTTTTGATGGCTTGGAATTAGTCATGGTAAAGTGTCAGCTTGTTGTTCTAAGCTGTGGATTTTCAGTTTCTTGTAAAAGAACCAAAAGGCCCTATAAAAGCCTTGTAAAGGTGTCAACTACCTTCACTCAATTGTTAAAGTCTTGTGATAAGAGGATATATCTAGTGAAATCCCTAAACTCACTGAGAGAGTGTTGGTGGAGTGTACTAAGGGATCATTGTGCCCTGAACCACTATACATCACTGTGTTATTTTCCTCTATTTATTTCCGCTGATCACTTGTCTTTAAGAGAGAAGGAAAGGTTCATTACATAGCACGAGAGGTGTTCAGAATATATCAATGTTTTTGAAGAACACAATTCACCCACTTCTTATATATTTGTATTCTTCATTTTCATCCTGACCTAACAAGTGGTATCAAAGGCAGAGCTCTACTGGTATATTTTCTTCTTGAAAAAATTATTTTTTTCGATTCTATATCATATCTACAAATATTTTTTCTCTATTCGTTGAGTATTTTGTTTGATTATAATAAAGTGATTCAAAAAATTTTACACCTGTACAAAATCAAGAATATTTTACTGGCTCTAACAAGCCTGAGTTGAAGGTTCAACTAAATACATCTTGAAATGACTGATTCTAGAGAAGGAACTGATGAGTTTAATTGAGTTTTTGAATGTGCTACTATATATGAGATGTGACAGACTATTTCTATTATCTATGATGGAAATAACAATATCAGATAATTAAGCTAAGATATAGGCTGAATCTGAAAATCATATCAAAAATAAAGTAGATACTATCAAAAATACTATGGATGAATCATATTATTCAAGTCATCCAGATAAATATTTATCATATCTAGATGAAAGATTTGAAATACCATACAACAAGAAAAATAAAGGGATAAAAGAAAAAAAAATGCAATGAATGAAAATAAAAAGGCCATATAAAGGTTAAATGTCCTTTACTTAAAGATCAAAGGAAATATGATTATATGAGAAAAGGAAAGAAAATTATGAAGGAAACTTTGAGTTTTTATTCTGGTTCACATAATGAATCCTCTATAAATTCTGAGACGAAACATAAAAAACAGATGACATGTCTTATGGATCATACTGATGAGGTATAATATTCTTACTCTCAAAACTCTAATTGTGAAAAACTTTATTATGATGAATTAAATATGAATTTATTTATGTTACAAGATAAATATGAATCCTTAAAGAAATATCATAGAGAAATTATAAAATATTATGATTCCATTATATTAGATAAATAAAGTTTGTTAAAAAAGATTACAGATTTAAAACTAACTCTACTAAAAATTCTTGTGATCTGCATGAAACTAAGATTAATAAATTATTGGTTGAAGTTGATACATTAAAACAAGCTTCTAGTATGCTGATAAAAGGAGAAAATTATTTAAATCAAATATTTGGTAAAAATAAAATCCAGAAAGGAAAACATGGAATATGAAGTAATAGCGAAAGAAGAAAATTATATAGGAATTATTTTGTTCCTAGTTTAAATAGAAAAATCATGTTAGCTGTTAAATATTTTTATTATGGCATTAATAGACATTATGAAAATGACTATTAATTTAGAAAAACTCAAATTTCAGGTGTTAAAAATTTTTATTGTTCAAAATAATTGTTTAACTTAAATAGTAGAATAACTACTCAAAATAAACAAGTTTGGTTAAATAAAAATTTAATTACCAACACTGCTCGAACCAAAAGCATGTGGGTACCAAAAGACACTTATATTTGATGTTTTTTTAGGATTACATCACTGATCTAAATCATTAAAACTTTAAGTGGTTGATTGAGTGATTTATGAAAATCTTTACCAAAGGAGTGATCAACATTGAAGTAGTTTGTAATAAAAAATCCATAGTACTAAAATATATGATCCAGGAAGGATTTCATTTTTATATATCTATATGATTCTAGTGATTTAAATTACTTATATAGGGGGAGAGAGATATCTATTATAATTTGATAAAACTCTTATTTACTCTATGAATCAATTCCTAGTCTATTTTAATTGTATGATTATTTTTCTAAACTTTTAAAATCTATAAACATTTTTTTAATCTTTAGACAATACAGTACTTGTTTACATTATGAAAATTTTTATATTTTTTCCATATTTAAACCTATTGAAATAATTATATTTCATGTTTTAATTTTTTTTGTTTATGTAACTAGAAAATATTTCTTACGTAATATTTATTTTCAAAATTTAAAATCTATAATGATTATTCTATATTTTTTCAACTCGAGAATGTTAAGTGTCATCTGCAGTGTGAAAAAACAAAATGTTTCATCTTCTTTTTGAAAATTTTAAACTATGTATCCGTATTATTCAAAATATATTGTTCAAAGGAATCTGAAAACTAGTCACAATAAGACGAAGTGGTCAAATACTTCTATTTTAGAAGAAAATATTTTTCACAAATGGAAAAAGGCAATCCTTCTGATTTTTTAGAAGAACAATCAGTTTTTTATGTTAAAGATTCATTTAGAAAACATTTTGAAAGAAATAAGGAAGCTCATAAGTATGAAGAACTGTAAGTATCTTCATCTCAAATGTATTATAAAAAGATTCTATTCAAATTTAGTACCTTGAATGAAGAAAATGTAAAGTTACAAGATGATCTAAATAGGTCTATAAGGTCATATAAATAACTATACAATGAATATGTATAAGGTCCCAGCCTTAATCATCACATAATCTTGAGTTAAGTTAAGAATTCACATTAGGGATCTTTTCAGGTTTAGATTTTTAGAGAATTAAGCCATAACTATTACATTACATCTCAAAAATTTCAAAGTAGACACTTCTACTCTATCCATTTTTTACAATAAGAAAAATCCTTAAATAAAAAAGAATTATTTTCTTGATAAAAATATTCTTGAATTACGCCTTTCTCTCACCCTTCCTTATACCCTGTGAAAAATATTTCAAAAACTTGGGATGAGCATAAAAATCTCATTAAGGGATATAAAATAAGGAAATAAAACATTAGTCCATGAATACATACAAATCAATGAAATCATAATTTTACTCATAAAACATAAGATCTTTAACATGCATCATAAAATCATAAGATTTAAGAATAACTCATAGAAATCATAAATCATAAAGGTAACTTGTGGCATCCATAACATACATACTTTGTAGCTTTCACAACTACATAGGGAGTAACCTTCATGGTTACGCTTGGAATACCCATCACAGTATATTACCTAAATCTCTTATGAGGAACCTTAACATTTACCTCCATCATGTTACCCAATGCATTGGAGAGTTATCTCAGGCTCACCCATCCTCGGTTTATCACATAACCACCCCTATACGTAAACAATACCCAAGAATCATAATATAATCATAACACATACAACAATCATAAAGGAAAGATACCATTTCCACATTGCAATCACAATGTATCATTTCAAGATATTAACATAATCAATGATTTCTAAAAACCATTTTCAATACCAAAATACATAAAAAGGGTATATGGTATTTATTTTCCTTTTAAAAACATTACTAATTGTTAAGGAAGCCAAATATCAAATAATGCTCACAGTGGCGGAAAAGTCATTGTCACCGCATACGTTAAAAAGAAACACTCCTTTTGTCATTTAGTAAAAATATTCATAGAAAAAGTATTCCATTTTAATGAAATTAAAATTCAAAGGGGGTTATACACTGTATAAAATAAAGTCATGTATAAATCAAAATATGCCTCAATGAAAGGAGATTGAGACAAAGTCCCTTACCTTGAGTCCGACTTATCTTGTTCGTTCTTTAAATTCTTGAATAATAAACTTAGGTTAATTTATACTTGATTCAAAACCTTTTTCAAGTTTATTATTGATTTTATATTACTTATCATCATGTTATAAAAATTACATAATTATTTAAGTTCATATCGGTTGTTTTGTCAATATTCGGTACTTGAGTCGAAAATGAACTTGTTTTGATTTAAATTGTCCTTGTAGTCAAAAGTCTATCACATATATAATGATATTAATGATTTCAATATAAAAAATATCCAGTATATATTTATTTTATAATATTCCATAACATTTAGATATAAGAAATGAAATGCACCATTTATGGAGATGGTAGACCGTACGTACGCATGAATGCTACTTTCATTTCTTTGTCATATTAAAGGAATGAAAATTAAATGATACATAGGTATGTTATAATTATAGTATAATATATATGATATATATGTTACATAAGTTTATTAATGCCATCCTTTATATGTTCCATGTATGCCATTACGAGTCATATTACTTTGAGGGAGCGGTAGTCCTCACTTCCTCAAATGAAATTATCGTATTTAGACATTATGGAAAGCATAAAAGTATGATGTAAATAAAAAATAAAGAATCATAGAGAAAATATAAATATAATATATATCACATATAAATATAGTGCCATCATAATGGCCACCATGAGAGGTGGTAGGAGAAAATTGAACAATCATCGTTTCATGAGGTAGTAGTTCTCCGTACATAGAAACAATATATTCGTATCCATTAGATGGAGGTGTGTGTAAGTGAAGTTCAAATCCTTCTCATAAAAACATTCTTGTATATTTAGTATACTGGTATTGTTATGTAATCAAATAATAATAATAACATAGGGAGTGAAGAAGGAAAATAAAATAAAGGAACTTGAGAGAAGATGTTACCTCTAAATCGGGTAACTTCTTTTGATTTGAACCAAAAGGCTTTCTTAAATTGCCTTCTGCCCAAGGTAAGGCTTCTAGGATGAAATTAGGGATTTTTGGAGCTTATTTGAGTATAATTTGGACAATAAAAGGGTCTTGAGAGGTGTGTTTATGTGGGTAGAGGTGGTGACCTTTTATAAGAGGGAGGATGAACACTTTAGGAAAGTCTTGAAATATTAATTTATTATAAATTCCATTTTGATTAAAAATGATCCAAAATTAAATTAGTTAAAATATAAGATACATATGAGTTGAAATAAAATCATACAATAAGAATTAGATAGGTTTTTTTTATATTTTTTAATCCTTATCTTTTTGATTTAACCCTTTTTTACTCTTACCGTTTTATCAAGCATTTAACATTTTGAGAATCAAAATAGTTACCAAAACATAAAAAATGTCCAATAAAAGAGTCATTAATGTAATTTTAGACTTATCATAACCATTTGGATTAATATTATATATTTTTTTTGGAATTTTATAATATTTAATAAAATATTTTATATTTTAAAATATGAATTATGTCAATTTTGACACTATTCATATCATAAAATTTTAAAAATCCATAACAACTTGATTCCTTCGAAAAATATTTATTAATTCAAATATAACATGTCATATTCATATATAAAATTCGTAGAAGTCATAAAAATCTCAATAATATTTATTTTAATATTTATAATATCATTTATTTGAATCTTTCATTAATAAGGTAATCACTCATCATCATTGTGTCATAAATAGATAAATAATTTATTGTCTAAAAATTATAAATAAAATACCATGATGTATTAAATATTTTTATCTTTATAATGACTATTTATAGTCAAATATATCAATTATATTACCCTATATTAAAATTATTTTAGTAAAAAGATATATGTTTATGTTATATTTCTCTTTACTTTAAATTAGTTATTATAACATGTCATTTTCACACCCAAGTGGCTCCCAAATGCCAAAATTTTGGCCTAAGGATGATCATGGTCAGATATATATCATTCAATAGGATTAGGACACATTTTAGGGTAGTTTTATATTATTATAATATTATTTTTTATCCTTATTAACCTAATTTACCCTTTAACGATGATAAATAAAAATAATTACTCAAGTTACTATTTATAATGTCAAAAAATAAAAGGTTTCTATTTAAAAAATTTGGACCTTATGATTCCAAATATGGAATCCATTTTTCCAAATTCAAAACACAGAATTTTCAGAAATTAATTTAAAATTAATTCTCATTGTCAAAACCAGAAAGTGTGTTTTTAAGAAGTAAAAACTACAAAAAAGATTAACATGTGTTTATATCTAATTTCAATGTGAAATTACTTATAATGACCAAAATTGAAATAAATGATAAAAATATATTTAGTTTATACTTTAAAACTATTAAATAATATTATTTAACCATATAAATTATCTCAATGGAAAAATTTGTTTTCAATTAAAAATTGACGTATTTTTACTATTCATCAAAACATGATAGTTATCAGAAAAATATAAAAAATTCATTTAAAGTAAATTTTAATGTCCTGTTTCTAAATAAGAAGTTTATTTTGTCAAATAGAACATATAAAGGTTTCAAAAACTAAATTTAAAAAGGGTTCTCCATCAAAAGGCGGTAAAACTGCATTTTTATAAAAATACTTCTTTTATCTAAAAAATTGAATTTGTTCTTATATCATATCTAAAAAACACATAAAATGAATATAAAACATTACATTGAATATATAACATATATTTTTCATTAAATAAAAATCCATAAAGAGTGATATGATTTTATAAACACAATTATTCTCTTTTTAAATAGGTTTTCATAAAAATACATCCATTATATTCAATAAGTTTTTATTTCCATTTCTAATAAATTTGGTAACCAATGAATCATTATTTAAACATGTTTAATCCTTATTTTCACAATTCAGTTGATACTATTCATTCCTTCCATTCCAATAGATAGGTTATAACAATAACATTTAAATAATAATATTCAGTTGTTCGTTTAAGCTCGATGTAGTGTATCATATATGATATTTAACATAGTGTTTCTTTCTTAAAACTTGGGATGTTACATCATTCCCCCATTTTGGAAATTGCGTCCTTGCAATTTTAAAATTTGGCTCGGTAAATTCATTAAAAATCCCACATTGGAAAAAGGTTAATAAAACTACCACTTTAAAAGAAAGAAAGAGAAGTACAAAGGTCACATGAGATAACACATTTTAGGGTTCCATTTATGAAAACATGGATATGGAAGAAAAAAAAAGTGTCAAGTTTTAATGGAGAGTGATAGAAAACATGATTAAGAGAAAGTAAACAACCAGAAAACCATAAACTTGTGATGGGTTAAACAGTCTTTGATTTCCCAGTAGGAAAAGTAAAGGAAAAACATTTTTGTTTTAAGGTCCTTTTCATAAAGTTGAGGAATTATTTTACTACTTAGAATAAGAACATAAAGAAACATACTTACTTGTCAAGTAGAGTTCCATCCTTTAATAAATATCTACCACAAAATCATCTTTTCTCCAAACGATGAGTAGTCAAGATGACTTGGTAACACCTGAAGCACTGGAATCAACTTCTATAGAATCTCATGATCCAAAAAAGATGAACTATATATTTCCCCTATCATTATACATTAACTCAAAACCAAAATGGTTAGAAAAAGATCAGATAATCCCCCCAAAAGAATAATCCTTTATAAAAGGAAATACTACTCTTAATCTCCAAAATTCAATAACAATACCCAAAGTTCAGAAATGACCATTCAATAAAAAATTGACCTTAAAATTCTTAAAAATAATCCAAACTGAAATTGAAACACAAAATTCAGAAGGATTTGATCACAAAGACTTCCATAATAAATCTTAATATTTATCTCCAAATAACATCAACTACTCTTAAAGTCTCAGACTATAAGTAACTAACCTAATCACATATTCTCTATGATAGGTTAATAATTTCCATAAATAACCCAAATCACCATATGTCCAAAATAAAAACATATATTCTTCCAAAATAAAATTCAACCATTACTCCTCAAATGAAATTCCATAGTATTTTATTTTCCTTATGCATATAGTGTTCCCAAATGAGCAAACGTCTTCCAAAATAACATTTATCACTTAATCACCAAATCATTTTTCGATACTATGGATATCCATTTGATAAAACATAAGTTAAAAAAATAAACTTATTCTTTATCCATAAAATCATTTAACTAATAATTCAAACTTTGATTCCCGTGGTCTTACTTAACGTGACGGGTTATCACCCATCTTGCGGGTTGTCCCTTTTATAAAACTCAAAAATAACCCTAACATGTTTTAACCTCAATGGCTATCTTATACATCTCATTTTCATCCCAACTCATAATTAACTCAATATCCTAATTCATGAATTCTTATATATATTGACATTTTTTATTTCACATCCATATAATAAAATAAAACTATTCCCAAAAGAAAGAACATCGTACCTTGATCATGGTATCCACCGGGTTTCATCATCATCTTGTTCACGTAGATAGAAGGTCCATGCATTGCAAAAATGATTTAGAGATCCTTAAAAATCATTTTCTTCCTTTATCCAAATATACCTTTTACAACTTGGGTCATACGGGTGTTCACAGAAAAATAATTTTAGAAAATAATCATGTATGGCATATAATTTCAAAACATCCGGTAAAACTTGATTTTTATAAAACAGTCAAACCAAGTTTGAGTTGAAACTTTCAATCAATGTTACTTTTAAAATACCACAATTATGTGTTGAAAGACTATATTTTAAAATCAAATATAAATAAGTTGATAAAGGGTCTTCTTCTTCAGAACCTTTTTCAAAATTATAACATGTTTCAAAATCTTGTGATAAGGAAAAATATTTGAAAATGATTTGATAATATTTACCTTTCTTGAAAATATGAGAATATTGAGAAAATAGGATTTGATTAAGTACAACCCATGATCCACAATGGTATCGAGGTATAGTAGAGGTGTTTGATATTTCAAACAACTGCTTACAAGTGAGTTGTATGCTAGAAAAAGTTTCACAATCATCTAAACACGAATTTGCAATAATTATTGCAATCATGTCATTAGGAATAAATAGGAATTTTGTTTTATATCCTCATACTTCCATTTGTAATTGACTTTCCTTGATCTTAAAAAGTTATAATTCAAGTATTTAACTAAAAGAATAGACATAGAGACTTACCATGTGGTTATCCAAAACTCTTAATCCCTAAAGTTGTCTAAAACTTTCCTCTGATACCAAATATAAGGCTCCAGCATTAAACATTACATAATATTGAGTTATTTCAAGAATTCACATTGAGGATCTTTTCAGGTTTAATGTTTTAGAGAATTAGGCCATAACTATTACATTACATCTCAAAAATTTTAAAGCAGACACTTCTACTCTATCTAATTTTTTTTACAATAATAGAACTACTTAAATAAAACAAGAATTATTTTCTTGATAGAAATATTATTGAATTATTCCTTTATCTTACCCTTCCTTATACCATGTGAAAAAATTTCAAAAACTTGTGATGATCATAAAAATCTCAATAAGGTATATAAAATAAGGAAATAAAACATTAGTTCATGAATATATACAAATCAATGAAATCATACTTTTACTCATAAAAAATAAGCTCTTTAACATGCCTCATAAAATCATAATATTTAATAATAACTTATAGAAATCATAAATCATAAATTTAACTTGTGGCATCTATAACATACTTACTTTGTAGCTTTCACATCTACATAGGTAGTAACCTTCTTGGTTACTTTTGGAATATCCATCACAGTATATTCCCTAAATCTATTAGGAGGAACCTTAATGTTTACCTCCATCATGTTACCCAATTTATTAGAGAGCTATCTCAGGCTCACTCTCCCTCAGTTTATCATGAAACCATCTATATACATAAAAAATTCCCAAGAACCATAACATAATCATAGCACATAAACAATCATAAAGGAAAGATAACATTTCCACATTGCAATCAAAATATATCATTTCAATATATTGATATAATAAATGCTTTATCAAAACCACTTTCAATACCAAAATAAATAAAAAGGGTATATGATATTTATTTTCCTTTTAAAAACATTATGACTTGTTAAGGAATCCAAATATCAAATAATGCTCACAGCGAAGGAAAAGTTGTTGTCATTGTGTACATTAAAAAGAAAGATTCCTTTTGTAATTTAGTAAAATGATTAATAGAAAAAATATTCCATTTTAATGAAATTAAAAGTCAAAGGGGGTTATAAACCATATAAAATAAAGTCGTGTATAAATCAAAATATGCCTCAATGAAAGGAGATTGAGACGAAGTCCCTTACCTTGAGTCCGACTTGTCTCGTTCGTTCTCTATATTCCTGAATATTAAACTTAGGTTAATTTATAGTTGCTTCAGAAAATTTTTCAATTTTATTATTCATTTTATAATAATTATCATCATTTTATAAAAATTACATAATTATTTAAGTTCATATCAATCATTTTGTCGATATTCGGTACTTGAATAAAAAATGAACTTGTTTTGATGTAAATTGTCCATGTAGTCGAAATTCCATCATCTCTATAATTATATTAATGATTTAAATATCACATATATCCAGTATATATTTATTTTATAATAGTCTATAACATTTGGAGATAAGAAATGAAATGCACCGTTCATGGAGATGGTAGGCCGTACGTACGCATGAACACTACTTTCATTTCTTTGTCATATTAAAGGAATGAAAATTAAATAATACATAGGTATGTTATAATTATAGTATAATATATATGTTATATATGTTACATAAGTTCATTAATTCCATCCATTATACGTTCTATGTATGGCATAAATGAGTCATATCACCTTGTGGGGGCATTTGTCCGCACTTCCTCAAATGAAATTATCGTATTCACAAATTATGGAAAGAATAAAGGTATGATGTAAATAAAAAATAAATAAGAATAGATAAAATATAATATAATATATATCATATATAAATATAGTTCAATAATAATGGCCACCATGAGATGTGGTGAGAGAAAATTTAACAATCATCATTTCGTGAGGTAGTAGTTCGTCGTACCCAAAAATAGTATGTTCATATCAATTAGATAGAGGTGTGTATAAGTGTAGTTCGAATAATTATCATAATAAAAAACTAGTATATTGAGGATATTGGTGTTTTTATGTAATCATAGAATAATAAGAACATAGGGAGTGAATAAGGAAAATAAAAGAAAGGAACTTGAGAGAAGACGCTACCTCTAAATCGGGTAACTTCTTTTGATTTGAGCCAAAAGGCTTTCTTGAATTGCCTTCTTACCAAAGTAAGGCTTATAGGAGGAAATGAGGGATGTTGGGAGATTATTTGAGAAGAAGTTTGATGAGCCAAGGGGCTTTTGAGGTGTGTGTATGTGGGTATAGGTGGTGACCTTTTATAAGAGGGAGGAGGGGCACTTTAGGAAAGTCTTGAAATATTAATTTATTATAAATTCTATTTTGATTAAAAATGAGTAAAAATTTAGTTAGTTAAAAGATAATATGCATATGAGTCTAAATAAAATCATCCAATAATAATTATATAAGTTTTTGTATATTTTTCTAATCTTTATCCTTTTGATTTAACCCCTTTTTACTCTTACCGTTTTATTAAACATTTAACACTTTGAGAATCAAAATAGTTACCAAAACATGAAAAATGTCCAATAAAAGAGCCATTAATGCAATTTTATACTTTTCATAATCATTTTTATAAATATTATATTTTTTTGAAATTTTATAATATTTAATGAAATATTTTATATTTTAAAATATGAATTATGTCAATTTTGACACTATTCATATCATGACTTTTTAAAAATCTATAAGAACTTGATTCCTTTGAAAAAAATTCATTAATTAAAATATAACATGTCATATTCATCAAAAAAATTCATGGAAGGCATAAAAAATTTCAAATAATATTTATTTTAATATTTATAATATCATTTATTCGAATCTTTCATTAATAAAGTAATCACTGCATCATCATTGTGTCATAAATAAGTTAATTTATTTAATGTATAAAAATTATAAATAAAATACCATGATGTAGTAAATATTTTTATCTTTCTAATGGATATTTACAGTCAAAGAGACCAGTTGTATAACCCTATATTAAAATTATTTTAGTAAAAAGATATATGTTTATATTTCTCTTTACTTTAAATTAATTATTATAACATGTCATTTTCACACCCAAGTGGATCCCAAATGCCAAACGTTTGGCCTAAGGATTCTCATGGTCAGATATATATCATGAAATAGGACTGGAACACATTTTAGGGTACTTTAAAATTATTATAATATTATTTTTTTATCCTTATTTACCTAATTTACCCTTTAACCATGGTAAATAAAAATAATTACTAAAGTTACTATTCATAATGTCAAAAAATAAAAGGCACCGATTTAAAAAATTTGGACCTTATGATTCCAAATATGGAATCCATTTTTACAAATTCAAAACACAGAATTTAGAGAAATTAATTTAAAATTAATTCCCGTTGTCAAAACAAGAAAGCGTGTTTTTAAGAAGTAAAAACTACCAAAAGATTATCATGTGTTTATGTTCAATTTCAATGTGAAATTACTTATAATGACCAAAATTGAATTAAATAATAAAAATATATTCCATTTATACTTTAAAACCATTAAATAATATGATTTAACCATATAAATTATCTCGATTGAAAAAGTTGTTTTCAATTAAAATTTGGCATATTTTTACTATTCATCAAAACATGATAATTATTAGAAAAATATCAAAAATTCATCCAAAGTAAATTTTGATGTCCCACTTCTAAATAATAAGTTTATTTTGTCAAATAAAACACATAGAAGTTTCAAAAACTAAATTTAAAAAGGGTTCGCCATCAAAAGACGGTAAAACTGCATTTTTAGAAAAATACTTCTTTTATCCAAAAATTGAATTTGTTCTTATATCATATATTTAAAACATATAATATGAATTTAAAACATTATATTGAATATATAACATATATTTTTCATTAAATAAAAATCCATAAAGAGTGATATGATTTTATAATCACAATTATTCTCTTTTTAAATAGGTTTTCATAAAAACACATCCTTTATATTTAATTGGTTTTTATTTCCATTTATAATAAATTCGGTTAACAATGAATCATTATTTAAACACGTGTAAATAATATTTTCATAATTCAGTTGATACCAGTCATTCCCTCCATTCCAATAGATAAGTTATAAATGTAACATTTAAATAATAATATTTAGTTGTTTGTTTAAGTTAGATGTAGTGTATCATATATGCTATTTAACATAGTGTTTCTTTATTAAAACTAAGGATGTTACAATATGTGTTAAAGATAGTTTTTGATTCATTACAAAGAGAGTATCAGAATGTGAATGAGGGTTCGATCTCAAAAGAATACTTTGAATATTTTAATATAGAAATATTAATACAGAAGGAGTTACTCAGAAAAGAAGTTGTTACTAAGATGGATCTAGATAAGATGAAACTACTATTGGTTGAACAATGTTCATCTTTTTGATATATCAAAGAATAACAGATGTTCAAAACAGAATATAAGAACTATCAAGAGTGTTAGCTGATCTAAGTGAAAAAGTTCAAAGTTTGGAAAGTTCAGATGAATCGCCTATTCCTTCCTAACACCCCTTTTCTTTGTTTTCTATAAATTATTTGAAGTCAATGTTATATATAATGTTTTTAATATTCTTCTAAAAACATTCCATAAGTTTTTTCATAATTTATTTTTAAAATTTTATACTTTTTACTCTATGTAAGCATGAACTTAATATTTGATTATCTCATTACATATTACAATAAGAAATAAATAATTTCGTTTAAAATATTACTCATGCAAAACTTAGTTAAAAGTATTTTATTCCTTAGAAATATTTTAATTCGTTGAATATCCTATATTCTTGAATTAAGGAGAGTTATTAAAAAATGGTCATTTTTATTCATTAGGGGAGTTTTTTTAAAGGTTGGGGCTGAAGCCTCTATTTATTATTTAAAGAAAAGACCTCTTTATACTGGGTAGAGGGAGACCCATTACATAGCCTAAAGGCCCAAGGCCAATTGGCCTGAATACAAGGCTTGAAAGCCCATTTTATGGCCCAAATGACCCCTTGGTGAACTGTACTGTTACAGTACCCGCGCAGCTACAGTTCCCACTACAGTACAGCCGCTGCTACAGTACCTGCTATAGTCCCTCCGCCGCTACAGTGCCACTACTGCTACTGTTCTGCCGTTTCTACAGTACTACTACAGTGCCCTGTTACATCACTACTATAGTACCTAGAAATTCTCCCCTGCCCGAATTTGATCCTGGGTCTTTTGGATGCCAAGCAGGAGCCTGTACCACTAGGGTACAAGCTCGTTGGCATTAGGGGAGTTTATTTTACTACATTTTACTCTTATCTTTTTTGATGTTACAAAAAGGGGGATAATTTTTATGTATAATGAATTTTCATATCATTATGTGAAGATTTTTTATCATTAGTTTTATTTTATAGTCATGGGCGAGATTTTTTGTATGGGAGATTTTATGAGAAATTTTATAGAGATAAAAGGAGATAAATTTATGTGCTTATGAGAAATGTTGTTAAAATAAGAAATGTGTTTTTAATTTATTTATGGTTATGAAAATTTTTTCTTCTAAAAATTGTTTTAAATTTTATGTATTTATTAATGGGTTTTGTGATCATAAAAAAGGGGGAGACTTTTGAGCATGTGTTGATTCATAAATTTCAGAAATTTCTTTTTAGTTTTGATGCTCACAAATGCCAAAATTTATGTTACTAATGAAGTTGATTTTAAGTGAATTTTAGGAAAATAATATTCATTAGAATATTTATTCTAGAAATATATTGAATTCATTGATCTTCATGGAAATATATTTTAAAGTATTCTAGATGTGTTTTTGAAAGTATTCTAGAAACACTATTCATACCCTACATTTTTAATCATAACATAAGGATTAGAAATCCTATATTTGGAAGAAAGCATATGGATCATATACCCTACATTTAGATGAAACCCTATGTTTGAGGAACAGAAAGCATGGTTCATCAAACCTACGCTTGTGAAAAAATATACATCATCAATCCTATGTTTGTAAACAACCCTATGTTGTCAACCCTACATTTGGAGTTTTGTCGTCACATGAAGGAACCCTATATTTGACTATTCAACAAATGGGTTTTAAATCTATGATATTATCTAAGATTTATGCAACAATCATGATGGATTTAAAGATATATTAAAAGGATCGTTATGATCAATTCAAAGGATCATATTCAATAGGGGTAAATTGTTCCTATTCTTATAAGAAGTTATGAATCTCTTAAATGATTTTGAATTCAAATATTCATGATATATTATGCGATATTTCTGGAGATGGTTTGACATGGAGCTGTTCAACTTATAATATAAATATCAAGATGTTATGCATAGAAATAAAAAGAGAAGATATACAACATATATATACATTAGGAAAATGTATGTTTGAAAACAACAAGTGCATCATTTCTTTCAGAGATACGCTTTAGAGACATACATGTTTTGATCTATCTAATTGACTCACTACTGTTGCTTTAACTAATACTACATCTCATTATTACTGTAACATCCCGTTGCTGTTTCAGGTATTCCTAATCTTTATTAGGTTAATTTATTATTATATAAAATGAAAAAAATAATTTATCAGTGAAAAGTTTCATTTTTGTTAAACACGTCGCGGAATGGTAAAAACACCCAATTAGCACCCCATAATATTCAATTGAATATTTTTGGTGTTAAACATTGGGTAAATATAAGTTTCCAAGGTCTGAAAAGTCTCACGGAGGACGAAATAAAAATATTAATTATATTATTTTTAAGCACGGGCAATTTATTCAATATAATTGAATAACTCCAAACGGTTCGTCGTATGATAAATCTGAGCATAATGTTATGTATTAAATATAGTGTTTACCCTAGGAGGGGTATAACATTCAAAGGCACCGGACTTTTTGATGTCTCGCTCGTGAGATAATTTTTTTAAATAATATTAAATATATTATTTATTAAAATTTAAATATCTCCCAAATGGTGTGTCATATAGACAATCCGAGACCACCGATGGGTCCGGAATGAGGGGTTTACCCTATACAAGGTATAAATTTTGTTCTCATTGGGTGTTTGGATGCCTCACTCGCAAGAATACCACTTTTTATATTAATTAATTAATTATTCCAGGTTTTAATTAAAAAATCATTAATATCTCTCAAACCACTCATCGTTTGAGAAATCCGAGACCATTGTTGGGTCCGAATCGGGGTGTTTACCTGAGAAGGGGTATCACTTTCATTCGCAACGAATCTTTGGTATATTTTCTCATTAAATTAAGTTATTTAATATTAATATTAATCAATTAATTATTTTTAACCACAATTTCACTTCATCTTCTCCACGCACGTTAGAAACACCATTTTTAACGGATGGCTTCACTCGAGAGCTTCCGAATCATCACCATTTTTATCCGTTTCAGTTTCAATGTCTTAATGAGAGTAAATTAATGACTCCATAATAATTTTTGAGTTGAACTGTGGATTAAATCTGATGTTTGAAATTGGGGTTTTAAATGATCCGATTTTAGGGTTCTTAAATCGCCAAAATCCTCCCGTTGGTTGATCTTGAGAAGTCCGACTGATTGTAGATCTCCTTTGCACTTGATCCGTGAATCCCTGATTCTAATCATGTTCTCCTCCATCACCTTCAAGCATGGGTGGGTAGTCTTCTTCTTGTGCATGGTGTGCCTGGAAAAAAATGGGTATGCCTATTTTATTTTATCTATTTACTTTATTCTTCAATTTATTTTCATCTATAATAATTAATGAAAAATGGTGGATGTTAATATAAATGGAAAAACCTAAATTAAAATTCTTAAAATTATCAAAGGATATTTTGGTGGAGTTTATCAAAATATAATCTTGAAGTTTTATCAAATGAAAATTAAGCCAAATTATCAATGTATAATTGCATGAAATTGTCAAAAATATTTTTACACAACTTATTGAATTGATAATTGTTCAAAAATATCAAATGATATATTTTTTGGCTTATCTAAAGATAATAGATTATCAAAAGATATATATATATATATATATATATATATATATATATATATGTACACACACACACACATCGATAAATGCACATGGGGTAATATATTAGAATTATCTGATGTTATTTTTTTAATTATATATATATACATATAGTTTGATATATATATATATATATATTTTTTATAATTAGTTTGGAAGTTAAGTATAATTTTATTAAATATAAAATTTTCACCATGTAATTGCATGAACTATTGAGGGTAAAGTTCAAATACATGTGTTGACATAAAATGATAATCCAAATATTATCCAAGAGAGATAAAATATTATCTCATGTAATATTTTAATCAATAATTTCAAATTATCCATGAGAGATAAAATATTATCACATGTAATATTTTAATCGATAATTTGAAATTATCCTTGAGGGATAAAATATTATCGCATGTAATATTTTAATCTATAATTTTAAAATTTATCAGGGAGAGAAAATGTTATCACATGTAATATTTTTAATCGATAGTTTGAAAATTATTCAGGAGAGAGAAACTATCATCACATATGATATTTTATTTCCTTTTGAAATAAAATATATGGTTTTGGTTCTAGGAACCTGTGATGAACGTCGAGCATTGGTGTGTCGACGCTTATGATAATAAGGCCTCAAAGTGGTGTGTTGAACCACATAGGGTGGTTTATCTTTGCCGCTAACATCGATGACCTTGAGGTAGGTGGTTCTATCCCGACTTGCAAAATTTATTATCCTTTTATTGCTTGATTTATTTCAATTATTTATTTAAATTCAATTGCTCAAATCTGCTTTCAATTAAATTGATAAAAACTCGATTCTAGTGAATCGAGATATTTGAAATGGTTTTGGCATGAAAATTTAGAAGACTCCCAATTCTATTGAATTGGGTGTGTTTATGGAAATTGGGTGATTTAAATTGTTTAATTTAAATTTTGGATTTGATGGAAATGATTTCAATTTTCTTTGTTGAATTTCATTGTGGAAATAAATTGTGTAATGATGAAAATGGTTTTGATTGGATTTCAAACTGGTGAAAATAGCTTAAAATGATTTTATAGAAACCCATTGGTTTTATCTTGTGAAAAAGACATGTTTTTGAATAAAACCTGTTTTGTTTTTAAATGGAAAGAAATTGGAACATTTGAAATGGAATAATGGGATTGATCGTATTTTTAAGCATTCTTAAAATAGTTCACCCATCATGTAAGAGCGCATGCAAGCCTTAGGTAGTTAGTGAGTTATTTCTATACACTCTATGCTATGATAACGTTCTAAAACATACTTGCAGTAGGTCACATCCCTGATGGGTTGGTGAAGAGTCTCCTTTGGACAGTGTCATAGGGATGTGTGTATAAAATTTTTTCTAAGTTCACATAGAGAGTGTGGAATCATATAGCTGGTTAATACTATCTTACCTTTTGGCAGATGACCATGTTGCTCGCTTGTTTATTTATATTTGAGATATAAATGTATGCCAATGCTTTTGAATTTCTTTACATGCCTACTGAATTTATATAAACTGTTTTATATAAATGTTTTATTTAAGCCATTATTTTAGAAATATTCCATTATTTGTAAAATCATTGCTTAAAATATTTATTTCCATCATTTGAAAATGTATATCATGTTTTGTTTAAATATGATTTTGAATTTCCAAAACTGTTCACTTTAAAATTGAAAGCTTTTATTTGGATAATCTAAATTTGGCATATATTATGGAATCTTTGGTGGTATCCTACTAGGCTTAGGCTCACACCCTACTTTTTCCCTTGGGTGTTTGTAGACTTTCTTCTTCTAGGTTCGAGAAAAGGGAAGGGATCTCTTGGAGGTGGATCCAGCTATTGATCTTTGGTCTTGGTGAGTTGTGTCCTTAGAGACCTTGGGGCTGTTTTCACATTTTTAGTACTTGGGTTGTAGTACTTTGGGATTTTTATGCCTCTTTGTATTCTGGTACATTACTCCCAGTGGAGTTTCTTTTTGTTATGCGTACTGTCTTGTTTATTTTCTTCTACATTGTTGGTGGAAAAATCGTTCCCACTTGCATGTTGTGTGATGCCAGGTGCTAGTCGCCGACCCGTGGGGATTGGGAATACCCTTCGGGCTATGTCAGGGCCGGCTCATTTATCAGGTTACCAGGGTAATTGGGCTGGTTCGTGACAATTACATCTTCTTCTACAAGTTTGACAAAGCATTTTTTAGAGATACACTTTAGAGATATACATTTTTAAACACCTATCTAGTGTTTTTTTCTTATTTGGAGAAAGCCTATGAAAATTTTAAGATCTATTTTATGCTGTGTGTTACTGAAGATCAATTAAATCTATTAGTTACTACTACAACTATGAATTTTAACCTATATTCTCAATCAAATCAATCTATATTGATTTATTAGAGTTTCAACTGCTCGAACTCAGTCATGGTAAAGTTTCAGCTTCTTGTACTAATCTATGGATTTTCAGTTCCTTGTAAAATAACCAAAAGGCCCTATAAAATCCTTGTAAATATGTCAACTACCTATAGTCAGTTGTTAAGGTCTTGTGATAAGAGGACCTATTTGGTGAAATCTCCAAACTCACTGAGAGAGTGTTGGTGGAGTGGACTAATGGATCTTTGTTCTATGAACCACTATACATCACTTTGTTCTTTTCCTTTATTCATTTTCACTACTCATTAATATTTAAGATATAATGAAAGGTTCGCTGTAGAATAAGAGTGGTGTTCATAATCTATCAAAGTTTTTGAAAAACAGAATTTACCCCCTCTTATTTCATTGTCATCGTCATCACCATCCTGACCTAACAGAACCTTCCTACCAAGAATAAGATATTGATAAATATTTATCATTTCCAAACTAAATTTGAAACTATTTCATCATCATCTCCATCCCGACATAACAAAATCTTCCTATCAAGAATAAGAGAACTGAGAAATATTTATCATTTGTAAAATAAATTTAAAACTATTTCATTGAAAGAATAAAATTAAAAAGCATTGACATTGAATATGACATTAAAGTCATAGAATGAAACCATGAACAAACCTTTAAAGATCTATATGCACCTAATTTTATAAATCAAAACAACTAGATTATCTACCATGCTTTACATGCTGAATTTTAATTGAAAATTGGACTAGTCCAATTATTGCCTAAATTCCATGGCCTTGTATGAGAGGATCCAAACAAATACATTAATTATTTCACTATGGAATGTGTTACATTGATGTTAAGATTTGTAGTAGAGGAAAAAGTCAAATGGAAATCATTCTAATTCTCTTGTGATGGTGTTGCTAAGGAGTGGATATATAACATATAACTAGATGAAGTCACTAGCTAGGTTGAACATCATAGGAAATTACTTCATTGATTATTTAAAACAAAAAGAGTAATTAATTGAGGAAAGATATCTATTTAATCAAGAAAGTATTAGGATAGATACTCTATGAGTATAGAGATGGATTTAGGAAACCTTGTGCAATTTTTCCACACTAAGTCATTGAGGAACATATCTTCTTAGTGTTATTAAAACAAGGACTACTCAATAGTGAGATAAATATACCAGATGAACTCTGAATGGAAACTCACTAGTTAACCCAAAGGAATCATATAAAAGATAGTTTAGAATCCCAAAAAATTCAGTATAATAGGTACCAACCCCAAAGGATCCCATAAGGTAAAGTCTATTTAACCACTTTTGATTGAATATAAGAATGAATAAATATCCAATTTTGAAATAAAAATGACTCCTAATCAGTCTAATGAACAACCAACACCCCTTAAGTTTTATGGCCTTTGTTATTCTCTAAGTGATTTCACAGTCCAATATGATCAACTATAGGATATTGATAGTTGTGTCTTCTATCAATAAAGACCATTTCAATAGCCTATAAATAACAAAGGGTAGAGAGATAACTCATATGTCCTATATTTATTTTTAAATGCATAGATTTTATTTCAATAACCATTTCACTAACCTCCACTATTTTAGTAAAATTTCATTCTAGGATACCAATATACTTTCCAAAATTCATTATTTTAATAGTGGAAATTTCATGACCATCCTTCCTCTAGTTCTCAAACACAAATCTATAACCCACCAAATCAAAACATAGTGGAGATAAAAAATAAAATTAATTAATTAAGAAAATAGTTATGGAATCTAGTGTAAATGCTGACTAAATTCCTAAGAAATTCCTAGATAAAAAATTACAAAATACCAAGGGTAATGTGATTTTGGTAATAACTAGAATTGATCAGTAAATTAAACATTCTCTAAAACCACAATCAGGAAAAACAAAACCAATAAAAGGAGAGAGGAAATAATTTTTAATAGAACAAGGAAAAATTTGAAATTAGATATAATAAATAATTAAAATAAGGGAACATCATTATATTGTCCTTTCACACATGAATGATTCAAATTAAGAAAATTAATGAAGTGAAATTCAAAATGAAATTTTAGACACATTCAAGAAAGTTGAATTCAACATACATCTTATTGAGTCACTTAAAAAGACTCCCTAATATTTAATGTTACTAAAGGAATTATTCACTAAGAAAAAGAGTCTTTTAGGAATGAGAGAGTATTCTTAGGAAGAAATGTGTCATCTCTAATAAAACCTCTATTTCCTATAAAAATTTAAGAACTAGGTATATTTTCTATTCCTTGCACTATCAGTTTTATTTTATTCTCAGATCCTTTATGCAATTTAGGATCTTTAATTAATGTAATTCCTCATTATGAATTCTTATATTTACATAATTGAGATCTCAAACTAACCTGGATGGTAGTTCAGTTGGTAAACTATGCTACGTCATTCCTAGATATAGTTCATGAACATGTGTTGGGGAGGGTTCATAAGATGACCTTTCTAGATAATTTATATGTCCTCAATATGTATGAAGATAAAATACCTATTAAATATCAAATTTTATAGGTAAAATATTTTTGATGACAAACATGATAATCATCAATTTTAATAAAGTAATATTAGAAATGTAATTTGAAGAAAACATAGTACATTTCAATATTTTATATTCAATAAAGTTTCCATAAGAAAAGTCACTCTTCACACACTAAGGAATCTAATTCACAAATATAAAATAATTGGTTAAAAGATATTCTGAATATAGGTAACAAATTGAGATGTAATAATTCTACGGGATGTTACCATAGGTAAACTAAAATTGCTATATAAGAACATGGTAATGATATAGATCATGATTTCTTGATGGTTTTGATTGTTTGTTTTCAATTGATGGTGAAACTGATAATAAGGTATGTGAACCTAAGTTGTAACCATCCTAAATTCAACCATCCAATATTGAATTGAAACAAATACAACCAAATTTAAAGTATGTATTTATAATGGGTGAAGAAAAATACCCAGGATAATCAATAGCGTATTAAAACCTAATTAGAAAATTAAACTCATAAGACTTTTGAGTGATATTGTTAAGGACATATGATGGAGTCTAGGTGACATGGACAACCTTATCCTTGGATCAATGCACAAGATCCTATAATAAGATAGTTCCAAACCTTTTAGATAATCCAAAATGAGACTAAAACCAACCATGATGGAGGTATATAAAAAAATTGAGAAATTTCTAGAATAATGAAACATATATCTCATTTTAAACATATAGTGGGTAACCCCATTCACATTATACCCAAAAAGTCAGCTCTAAAAATTATTTAGAGTGAAAAAAATGAACCGATTCTGGTGATAGTGTCGAATAGTTTTAGTCTATATTGAATATATCTTATTGAATCAGGTGATTAGGAAATACCCCTTTATAGTATCATTCATTAACCAAATTATTAGAAGACTATTAATAAAGACCCATTACTATTTTATTGATGGATTCTTAATGCATATATAAGTGATCATTTCTCCTAATGATCAAGAGAAAACAATATTTACCTATCCTTATTAAAAATTATCCTATAAAATGATTCCATTCAGATTATGGAATACCCCTATGACTTTTTAAAGATTCATGGTAAGTGTATTCTCTGGTTTGATTGAAAAATTTATGGAAATTGTTTTAGATATTTTCAGTGTTTGGAAATTGATTTGATCATTTTTGTTCAAATATGGATATGGTTTTAAAAATTTTCATAGAAAACTAACATCTAAATTTTTAAAATTTCCATTTCATAGAAAGAAAAGGAGTTGTATCGAGGAAAGTGATTTCATAGAATTTAATTGAATGTGACTAAATAAAGATTGAAGTCATCACTACATTACCCTACCCTACTTATTATAAATGTGTTATATCATTATTGGGACATGTAAGTTTTTATAGATGAATCATTAATAATTTTAATAAGATTTTATTACCAATTTCAATTTTCAAAAATATATTGAGTTCATATTTGATGATTCTTGAAGGAATGAATATTATGATATAAAGAGAAAATTGAATTCACCATCTAGTAATTAGACCACCAAATTGGACCACAATTTTGAATTGTTCTATGATATCTCCAATGAAGCTATAGGGGTTATTCATTACCATTGAATTTATGGAAGAAATAATATTATATATTATTCATTTAAAACACTATATTTTACCTATAATAATTATATAAACACTTAATGGAATTTCTTGAAATTGTATCTCCTTTGAAAAAATTTAGACCATATTTTCCTAGAAAAAATACAACAGTCTGATCTACTCATGTGAAACTTAGGCACTTGATGAAGAAGGTGAATAAAATATGAGATTTATGTGATAAAAGTGATTTTTAAAATAGTTTTATATAGATATAAAATAAAAAATGTAGTAATTCCAAACCAAGATCCACTTCATGACTCAATAATTGGTGTGAAACACTATCTGGATGATGGAGAGGTTCCATGGTGTCATAACATGGTAAAATTTCTTATAAATTTTCCGGTCCCTTCACACATTAACCAATTACATATCTCAAGACTTTACACTGAATCTAAATTGAATGTGTGGGATGATCCATGTCTTAAGAGAATCGATAGTGAAAAAGTTATTGGTAGATGTTTATTCGTGTCTAATGTACATTATGTGCTCAACTGTTAGGTCTCTATCCTAATAATGGTTTCACATAATAAAAAGGTAAAATAAACACTATATAATTGTATAGGAACTAGCTATGTAGGGTTGCAGTAGGAGAGTAGAAGGAGATAGAGGTAGAAAAAGAATCTCCGCAGAAGACCACTTCTTAGAGTACAAAGGGCGATATGTCCAAGGACCATGACTCCTAGATTACAAGTTGAATTGAATCCAAATAACATCATATCCCCCACCTACTAACAAAAAACATATTTAATATCCCCTACCATCTAAAAAATTCCCCTAATTAAATAATAAACTAACGACTATACTACCCTTGAATAGTTATTCACTCCTTCCTTCTACACATACACAACCCTCATACAGACTACCCACAACCCCAAAAACTATACATTAACTCCCTCTTGAAAATAAATCATTCTACCAATGTGGAAATAAAAAAAGATCGATATATTCCACTAGAAGGTAAGACCCCTGCACATTGAATATGGTAGCACACTTATTCCTGTGCACTCTAGTTGTGCATTTTTCATGTTACCACCACCATTTTATTTTGAAAATACATTACTTCTTTCATATCTTCAAGTACTGATGTATAAATAAATTCTTCCCAAGAATATTACTTTAAGGTAATTTCCTAATTGATGGGATGAGGAAAACATGTCCTGAAGCACTGTGATATTATTTGATAAAAATTTCCTTAGTTTTTGAAAATATGTTTGGTTTATCTAGCAATACCGAGAAGGTTGGAATACAACCTTTCCACGAGCCTAGTGAAATCAGGAAATGGTCCTGAGAAGACTCTAAGTACATTGTTCTTTCCTACTCCCCTAATTAGTGATAGAGTAAGATCATTGATTCTAAGTTGAAATTAATTTAAAACACCTTTGTTGTTTGGAGAAATGGTCTTTTACTACATTTCTTTTTTTTATAACAACATGATCACCAAATATAAGTGTAATAATACCCTTAAATGATGATCTAATAAAATGAGTTATTGCTTCACTCATAGAATAAATAGTACTACTAATAAGACTTATTGTCTTGTGTGCTAAGCCTATAATGATTCTTGTAAGACATCCAAATCTATATGCTTGAACTGATATAAAATATTTAATTCCTAATCTCAGGCTCCATGAAAATTATATAATTTCACAAGATAAGATTTAGTTTTCCATATTTTAACTATATTCAAGTAATATTTCTCATTAATCACCCAAGAAGTTTCATGGATATATACCTATATATTTAGTAAACCATCCATCAAGAAAATTGGAAGGTCTAAAAGATTTCAACAAATTTGAAAACGGAAATAAAATGATTGTGATGATCTCTATATGTTAATCATGTATTCCTTGTCTATAACCACCCACTGAGTTCTTTTACCTTTTAAAATACAGGACAATAAACAATTTATTGGAGGTATAATTATATCATTGGATTCTAATTTCCATGCCTGCATGTTAATTTTACAATAATCACATTCCAAGATTCTATAGTTTCCCAAAGAATCTGTAATTTAAATAAGTAGTATCAATAGTATTATATCATCAAAAATTTACTTTAAAATATACTGAAAAACTACATGTTTTTTACTATCATCTCTCTCTCAAAATCAAGGCTTTAAACTCCTACACCCATGAATCTGTTAGTCAAGAAAGGGAAAACCATACCTTCATCTATCCAATTATTAGTAGATGATCAGAAATCAGGAAAATAACATAGAGCACCTTGTAATGAAAGATCCAGGTGTAATAGAATCACCTTTAAGTACCCTTTTTATTTTTAGGATCAGAATTAATTTTAGTTTCACATATTTTGAAATGGTCATCCATCACATTCTCAACATGTAGCTGCATGAGGTAACTTGAATACTTCTATCACAACCTGTCCCTCGGGGCCTATGCCATGACATACCCCAAGCCCACCTCCCAAAGGATAGGGGTTGGAGACTAGTGACAAAGGTATCAACCTACAAGTGGGAGGAATTTTCCAGAGTACCTATACACACGCACACACAACCACATCCCAAAGCTGGAAAAGTAAACATGATGCCATTAAAAAAGAACTGAGTAAAAGTAAATACTGTTTGTCAAATGTTCCAGAATACCAACCCCAAAAAAGATAAATTAAAAATAGGAAAATAAAAAGAAAACTTTTAAATCCATCCACTAGAAACCCCACCTGATGGGTAAGTACAGAGTAGCTTCTAGAAGATGTAGAAGTATGCCACGCCTACCTGGTCTCACTAGGCACCACCGATTCCTAGGCCACCAAGTCCTCCTTCAAGTCGTCGATCATCTGCACTGGACACAACATGTGTGAACGAAGATTGTGCAGGGGTGAGTAACAAAATAGTCAGTAGGGACCCCAAACAAACAAGAAAATACCACAAATAAATCCACAAGAAAACCACACAGTATGATCACCAAGCATGATCATGAAGCAAGATAGCTCACACCAGGTATAATTTAGAGAAGGAAAGTAAGACCATTAGTTATAACATTGAACACCATGGGCTGCTGGAGAACTCCTCCTCAATGAGTACAGTGGGACTGCCGGGTCACAAAGAAGCCACTTACCACTAACCTAGGACTGCTGTGGTACTCATTCCTAATGATTACCATGGGTATGCTGGGTTACACAGAAGCTTCTCCCCACTGTGGGCATGTTGGGTCATATAGTATCCACTTCCCACATTGGCCATACTGAGGTACTCCTCCTGTCGAGTACCGTGGGTATTCTAGGTCACACAGAATCCACTCCCTACCATGAGCCTACCGAGTCACAAAGAATACACTTCCCACTTGGTTATAGTATCCTATCCACACATGGTCACTTGTCAATAGTATTTAGGTCTTAGCCAACCGCGAGGTTTCCATACGTAGCACGCCTGATCTTGGGAGAATTGTTACCAAGCCATTTTTTGTATTTAAAATTCTATGAAACCTTCATTAGAGTATACCAAAAGATCTATCTTGTGGAGAGGGTTCCAATTCCACAAACAGATCGTCAATCAGACGCCTAATTTGAAAGATATTGGCGTTTTTCTAAAAATGGGACGGTTGAGTCTGGGTCCGGTCCGACCCGACCCAACCCCGGTCCACTGACCTGACCCATCCTAAGTCTGGCCCGATTTGGACCATTGGGATAAGAGTCCGGACCGCTAGGGTGGCCCGCACCCTGCCTGGTCCGCCTGGACGGGACACATTAGGAAGCCGCGTCCGGTTCCCCTTGTCCCGCAGGTTATCTGCGGGGCCGCCTTCTCCGCCGCGGTCAAGCGACCGTGACCTGACAATATGCGGCCAGTTGGACTTCCCTCATGTGTTCAGAAGAATACGTTCCCCTAAGAACCATGACTCGTGGCTGTGGGCCACTACACCGTCGTGTCTGAGGGGCCGTGTCCCTATCTCCAGCCACCGACCCAGCCTATGGCTCCTCCGATTCGCCGTGGCCTGAGTCGGCTGCGGTAGCCACCTTTGGAACGCCATCATAGAGCACCGCCAACCGCCTGTGGCCACCACCGCGGGCCACCACCAGTGACCGCCGCCGGTGTGCCAGAGGGTTCTTATGCGGACAACTAGGTCCACTCCGGTGGTCCGTTCTTCACGCCGCTTGCACCTATGGCCTCCGGAGGATCCCCTTTTCACTACAAATTCCTTAGATCCTCCTTGTTTCCAATTTGAAAACTTAGCCATGAAGAATTCACTAGTGGAGGGTCTTGACCCTTTTTTGTGTCGGCCCATGCCCTCCATGTTAGAATTTCAAAACATAGGGAAGTTCAAGGATGACGTTCTATCAAATAATAATTTAATTCTGTTGTAGAAAACCAAAGAAGAACACCCTCCCACACAAACGAACGATCCGCTGATCAACCTATTTGTGGGTTGATACAAATTCATCATTTTAGAATAAGAATGGGGAAAAAATAAAACAAAACAAACCCCTACCTCAATCGATGTTTATTGTTGAAGCACTCTGCCCTCGAGGGTTCAAGCTCCATTGACGTTCGTCGCTTCCCAGTCCCATTCTTCATAAAGCGTTAACGTTGCTAGTGATTCTTTTAGCATTCATCATTCATCATTCGTAATTGGAGGGAATATTTTCTGTAGGTTCGTTAGAGAATTTCCATGGTTTACTTCTCATATCTCCAATGTGTTAGCTTGTTAAAAGAAAAGACGTCGTAACATTTCTGTTACGTTGCGACATCGCGTCATTACGCTGTTTCATTTATGAAACATGGTATCTGTTATGCTTCAATTAATGCGTCATTATGACGCAAAAAATGATCCATCAATAATCTTCATTTAATGAACCTCATCGTAAAACTCTAGCACTACCGTCCGTCTCTCATCAGTATGTGAAGAAAAATAAAATAACTTTTTATGTTATTTTATTATTTTTCAAAAATTCTAAAAATTAAGTTTTCCATCTGACCCTTGCTGGTTAAAGTTAGGTCCTTTATAGGTGAATTCTGACATTCTGAGTTCAACGGTTCCCTCAGATTTTTGATCCGAGCACTGGTTTAGAAGTTAGAAAAACCCGCTCGCACGTTTACTTAACTGAAATTAGAAAAAGTTCAAAATTCTATTCCAGGATCACCGAGACTCAGAATCAGGTGCCGTTAGAGCGTGTGGTCTCAAAATAATTCCATATAATTTTAAAAAAATTTACATGGAATTTTCAGGACATTACAACTTCAATTATTCTTCACTTGTAATATGTGAGTTGAGACTAAAAAATAATTTTAAAATAGAATAATATTTCATGTATATCTACTCCTCTAGGGTAGCAGGTTAGGATGGTGAAATGTATAT
The DNA here is from genome assembly GCA_963277665.1 of Viscum album. Lineage (NCBI taxonomy): Eukaryota > Viridiplantae > Streptophyta > Magnoliopsida > Santalales > Viscaceae > Viscum > Viscum album. The sequence goes on along the minus strand of OY728130.1, from coordinate 1,018,639,866 downwards.
CTATCATGGTCAATAGGATAATATAAAATGAGGCTTCCAAGAAGATATTGAAGAATATGTTCACCAACTTCACTGATCTCATTGCACACCCCATATGATAACACATAATTTTATTACACTTTAATTCATTATTTATTACATAAAGGTACACATAATACAACCTAGAATATCATAAAGTTGAGTGTATTTAGGAATCTGGTACATAGCATAAAAACTCGATACATGGATACAACAACATTATTGAAAACTTCCTTAACACGATCTTTGAATTCATCAATCTTCTAAAACTGCATGAGATAACCTGGGGACATACATAAGAAAGGGGTGAGCTATAATGCCCAGTAAGGGAGTAAACAAAGAATAACATGATGAAAGTATTAAATTTTAGTCAATAGACATTTAATTGGGACATAAAAGGTTTTAGAATCATAATATTGAACAATAAGGCATGATGCAACATAATAACATAAAGGAAACATGGTATTTAAAAAACATAAAGGAAACATGGGAATGTGGTAATAACTTTGAACATAACATCATAAACATATGCCAATGAAAAATGCCAAGACATATATAACATGGTGGAAAAAGTCCCATAATGGATTAATTTTATTCCATAATCCCTTGCATGACGTCTCATGAGACTAAAACATTACCCAATGCATTGGAACACTATCTGAGTGCATCCATCATTTCCTTATCATGTGCATGCATAAGTGTTCCAAATAGATCATACAACATAAATATACCTTTCAATAATTTTAATCTCATGATAAATGAGTGTGGGTTAAAAACATGTAATTCCTAAATAAATGAAGTATAAGTACATTTAAGTGAATACCTTTGAGTGGAAATTGGATTGAGTATTCACTAAACAAAAGTGGTGCATAGAAAATCGTAGTGAGATCTTGACAACATAACTAGGGTACATAAAAGATCATGGGAGGGATTGGTGAGAAAGAAATTGGTCTCTCATCACTTTAAAATCTTAATGTCAGTAAGATAGATGTGTGAGAACATACCCCAACACGAAAAAATTGAAAATAAAAGACATAACATAAAGAAGGATCTTGAATAAAGAGGAGAGAGAGAAGATCCCTTACCTTGGGAGGGTGTTTCCAAAATCTTGGGAGGAGATTCTCCAGAGATCGGTGGAACCTTGGTATAATTCTAGAGAATAAAGGGAAGAGTATAGTTATTCTCCAAGGTTTTTTAGTGTAAAGATAAATGGGAGCTTGGGTGGGATTATATATGAAAAGAGAGGGGAGTTCTTTATTATTCCCCAAACATAGGTTTTGGACTATACAATAAAGTTTTCAAAACCACAAACCTTCCCATGATTTTTGCCCATTATTTTTTTACCAAAGTGAATTGGTTTTATTTTTTTTAAAAGGATATGAACATAAAATATTAAAATAATACACTTGGTGATATGGAAGTGGGTCATGTTTATAAAGAATTTATTTTAAAACTGTGAAATATAATATAAGTTTTGTAGGATTCATAAGGGGTTTATAATTTTTTTAAATAAATTAAAATCACATTATTTTAAAGGGAAAATATATATTTTGTTGTGGATACATTTTATGGAATTTATTACATCACTTTTGGGATTTTATGTTGTCATAATATACAATGTATCTTAATAACATATTTAATTTTTTACCCAAAAATTTGATTATCCCAGAAAGTCATTAAAAAATAAATATGGGATGATTTTGATGTAATTATTCTAGAAATAATATTTATTTTATCAAAATAATTCTCTAAATATGATAATTTACACTTTTTAATTAAAAATACACATTTTTTGAGACATACAAGTTTTTTTGACAATAACGGTTTTCTGACCCTTATAAAAATTATATTTGACTTTGTAAAAATATATTATCATTAATATTAAATAAATAATATTAAATATTAATATTTTATTAAAAATAATTTATTTCAAAAATTATTAAGTTCTTAAAAATAATTTTTTGATCTAAACCCTATATCTTTCAAAAATACAATTTGTGTTTTGTCGTATAAAAATCTACTTCTTCAAAGTCATTTATTTAATAATTTATAAAGTAAAAATAATAAGAAATAAATATAATGATTATTTTATTTAAAATAAAATACACATATTTATACTGTTATAGTTAATATATACTACCCCTTATTACACTAGTGAACACCCTAAGGGTAAGATGCACGACGGTGAGATTCTCCTGGGGTGGTTCAATAAACATGGTTTGGGACATGATCTTGATGAGCTTGAAATCCTCTCATAAATGGTTTCTCTCATGCTTTAGTTGTTGTATATCATATTGGGATTGGTCAAGGGGAAATCCTAGTGATGTTTTCTCCCTCAAAAGATCTGATAAATAGGCTTCATAGGGTTCAATCCTATTGGTTGAGGCAATCACTTCTTTTATCTGTATCAATAGAACTTTATCATAAACCTTAATATATACTAATTATATTATCACTACTAAATGGATATATTATCAATGGTTATGACGTATAATGGTTTTTTAAATTTGATATAACTTATAATAGTTCAAAATTACCAAAGTAGAGCATGTTTTTTCTATAACCATTTAAATAATAGATAATTTAATTTAATCACTAAGGTAATTTCATTTATAAATTTTTGTTTCATTAAATTATTATCTTCTTTAGAAATTTCACCTTTGAAATTTTAATTTATACACTAAAAAATATTTGGTTACTTATGTTTCATTGCATCTTCTTGTTCCCAAGTTGATTCCTCAAACTTGTGGTTCCACCACAACACATTTTCTAGGTGAGTTGTATTGTTTCATATAACTTTGTATCTATGATCTAAGATCTTCACTGGTTTTTATTCATATTAATGAAAATTATCCAACAGTTCCACCTTTAGATTCAATAAATTTTATAGGTCTGGTATGTACTTCCTCAAGAGTGATACATGGAACACATCATGTACTTGAGATAAGTTAGGTGATAGTGCTGGTTGATATGTCACAACTTCAATATTATCAAGGACCTAAAAAGGGTTGATGTATCTTGTAATAAACTTTCCTTTCCTCCCAAACCTCATGAATTTCTTACATAGAGATATACAAAGGAACACTTTATCACCAACCTCATACTCCAGGTATCATCTATGATTATTTGCACAACTTTTCTATCAACCTTTTGTAGATTTCATATGATATTTAATGGTTTGTACCTTCTCTATCATCTCTTGGATAAGATCATGTCCCATAATCTTCCAATCTCCAAATTCATCCTAACATGTTGAATTCTGAAAGCTCTTCCCATACAGAGCCTCATAAAGCACCATTTGAATTCTAGAATGAAAACTATTGTTATATGAGAACTCCACTTGGGGAAGTTGTTGATCCCAACATCCTTTGATATCCATTGAACATAATATCAACATATCTTCCTGAGTCTTAATGGCCTTTTAAAACTAACCATCTGTCTGAGGGTGATAAGAAATACTGAAGCCCAGTTCTATATTCTATGATTGTTGAAGTCTTCTCCAAAACCTCGAGGTAAAAATAAGATATTAATAAGAAACAATGGTTATTGGAACTCCATGAAATCTTATAACTTCCCTAATTTATATCTTGGAGATTTGGTCAAGAGAGAAATCTTTCTTGATTGCAAAGAAATGAATTGAATTTATAATGCGATCAACTACTACCCAGATGGTGTTATTGCCTTTAGGTTTCCTGGGGAGTCCTATGAAAAAATCCCAAGTTATGTTTTCCCATTTCCATATTGGTATGGGAAGTGTTTTCATCACACCCTTATACTTTTTTCATTCGACCATGAATTTTTGGCATACCAAGCATCATGGTACAAATCATACAATCTCTCTCTTCATGTTATCCCACCGTAATTTTTTCTTCAAATATCTGTACATCATAGTGTTTCTTAGATGAATAGATAAGGATGATATTTTCACATCATAAAAAAATTCACTCTTCAATTTTGGTTTTTATGGGACACATATCAGGGTTCCAAACATTATAAATACATCTTCAAAAAAGTTAAACTATGAACTTTTCACTATTTTCTTCTATAGAAACTCATCGTCTTTCTAAGCCTCATTGTTATATTCAAGAATGGATGTTTGATTAGTTGTTTTAGAAAGGTAGTATTAAGATCCTTTTATTATTACCATATCCATCCTTTGAATGTTTAATAAAATTGGATCTATTTCAATCATCATCATGGTTATAGTTGTAGGATCCTTTCTACTAAGAGAATCTTCCACTTTGTTTGCTTTCCTAGGATGATAATGGATTAAACAACCACAATCCTTGATCAACTCTAACCACCTATGTTGGAACATATTAGTATCCTTTTTTTTGAATATATACTTGAGGATTTTATAGTCTATGTATATATGTCACAGTTCTCCTCGTAGAGATAATGACCCCAAATCTTAAATGTGAAGATCATTGTATCCAATTATAAATCATGATATATGTAATTATGCTCATGGATCTTTAGTTGGTGGGAGGAATAGGCTATCAGTTTTTCATTTTTCATGAGTACACAACCTAATCCATTTTTAGACACATCACTATAGATAAAAAAACCTTCCTCACTGGTGGGTAATGTGAGCATAGGTGTAGTGATAAGCCTCTTCTTTATCTCTTTAAAATTTTATTCACATTCATCATTCCAAAAAAACTTGAATCCTTTCCAAGTTATCATGGTTATGGGGCAGGAAAATTGTGATAATTTTCACAAAAATCTATGATATTAACCTGATAATCCAAGGAAACTATGGATTTCTGTTACAAAGTTTGGTCTAAGACACCCTTCAATCATCTCTATTTTTAAAGAATCCATAGATATCCCTTTATTAGTGATGAAATTCCCTATGGATGAAACTTTCTCAAACCAAAACACACATTTACTATACTTTGAATACATATTTTTTTTCTCAAGGTCCTTATACAGTATTGAAAAGCTCCTCATGTTACTCCTTTATTTTAGAGTAGATAATAATATCATCAATAAATAATACTAATTTTTTTCGAGCTAATACCTAAAGACTATATTCATCTAATCCAAAAATATTTCTGGAGCATTAGTGTGTCCAAATGGAATCACTATGAACTCATAGTGCTCATTACTTGTATAAAAATTAGTCTTAGGGACATCCTCCTTTTTCACTTTTACTTGGTAATATCCTAACTAGATATCTATCTTAGAAAAATACTAGGCTCCACATAGCTGGTCAAACATGTCATAAGTCTGTGACAGAGGGAATTTGTTCTTTATCGTGATCTTGTTAAGCTCACGACAATCAATACTGAGTCACATTGACCCATCCTTCTTCTTAACAAAGAGGACTGGTGCACCCCATATTGAAGCACTTGGGCGTATAAACCCTTTATCCAAATTATCCTATAATTGCTTCTTCAGCTATTCAAGTTCAACAATAAACATTATATATGTGATCTTAAAAATATAGAAAAATCTCTAGGTTTAAGCTTGATTGATAACTCAACCTCATGGATTGGAGGAAGGCCAGACAATTCTTTTGAAAACACATTAGTAAATTCCCTCATAATAGGCATATCATCAAGGATAATCTTTTATTTATTCTCAATAATTTAAGCTATATTTTTTTGATCATAAGGAAATAATATCCATGATTGAGATGTTATTACCAAAGAAGATTGATCCTCATCCTTTTACTTATATAGAATCAGAGGGAGATTCATGATATGGAGGGTAATTTCCCTCTCTCAGCAATTTATGTTTTCTCTATATAAGGAAATCCAGTCCATACCAATAATTTCATCAAATTCTCTAAAAGGGAGTATGAAAATTTCCACTGGGAAGTTCAAATGGAAAATATGGATAGGGGATGAGTTATATACTTGGGATGCATTGATTTCCCCATTTTTCATTTTTCTGATAACTCTACTTCCATGCTTTGCAGTGATGTTTGCATAGTTCTACTAAACATACAAAATATGAAAGAATGTGTAGAGCCAGAATAAAAAACTATGTTTTTTATTCTTGAATGAATAACTATCATACCTATCACCATTTAATTATTAGTATCCACCTCCACAGTTGTGATGGAATAATCTCACCCTAGCCATATTAGAGGTTGTTAGTTGATTTTCTCTGAAAACCCTTAGATTATGGCATTGGGTTACATAATTCCTATGTTCCTTTCAATTGAAACACTACACTACTAGATGAGGGTTGACTAGAGTATTCCTTTATCCCCTTTAGACAATTTACGGGGTGCTTCTTCCCATACATTTGACAAGTGGGATGTTGTAATTTCATGCTATCATTGGATTTATCCATTTCACCTCCAAAATTAAACTCCACATTACACTTCTTATCCCTATGGGACCCTTTAGATTTGATGATCTCCATTTTAACTTTGAGGGCACATCAGACATGTAATTCATAATTTTCAAAGTCCCGAATGGCTAAGGCTTTTATTAGACTCTTATTAAGTCCACCAAAGAATTAGTCAACATTACATTCAGGGGTAGTGACAAAGATAAAGGTGTATCATAAAAGTATTATGAAGTTTTACTCATACACCCTAATATATCTATCCTCCTTTTTTGAGTTAGGGGATGAGTTATATACTTGGGTTGCATTGATTTCCCCATTTTTCATTTTTCTGATAACTCTACTTCCATGCTTTGCAGTGATGTTTGCATAGTTCTACTAAACATACAAAATATGAAAGAATGTGTAGAGCCAGAATAAAAAACTATGTTTTTTATTCTTGAATGAATAACTATCATACCTATCACCATTTAATTATTAGTATCCACCTCCACAGTTGTGATGGAATAATCTCACCCTAGCCATATTAGAGGTTGTTAGTTGATTTTCTCTGAAAACCCTTAGATTATGGCATTGGGTTACATAATTCCTGTGTTCCTTTCAATTGAAACACTACACTACTAGATGAGGGTTGACTAGAGTATTCCTTTATCCCCTTTAGACAATTTACGGGGTGCTTCTTCCCATACATTTGACAAGTGGGATGTTGGAATTTCATGCTATCATTGGATTTATCCATTTCACCTCCAAAATTAAACTCCACATTACACTTCTTAACCCTATGGGACCCTTTAGATTTGATGATCTCCATTTTAACTTTGAGGGCACATCAGACATGTAATTCATAATTTTCAAAGTCTCGAATGGCTAAGGCTTTTATTAGACTCTTATTAAGTCCACCAAAGAATTAGTCAACATTACATTCAGGGGTAGTGACAAAGATAAAGGTGTATCATAAAAGTATTATGAAGTTTTACTCATACACCCTAATATATCTATCCTCCTTTTTTGAGTCTAAGGAAGTCCCTTTATATTTTTAGTTAGAGAGTGAGAGGAAAATATTTATCAAAAAATATTTTCTAAAATTCCTTCCACTCTATCACTTCGATCTCCTCATCAGGCTTTATATTGTTGACCATGGTCCACCATTGATCATCTCCTCCTTCTATATGATAAACAAAAAACATGACCTTCTCTTTCTCAGATAATTGAAGGATAGGGAAGATCTTCTCAATGGAGCTGATCCATTGTTTTACAATGAAGGGATCATAATATCCACTAAAAATCAGAGGCGTTTGTCGCATAAAGGTTTTAATTGAAAATTTCTATTTCTTAGGGGGATTTGGGTGTTCCTCCTTATTCGAGTTTTGGTTCAAAACTCGAATCAATTGAGAAATTATCATTACGAAGTTCATGATTCTATCTCCCAACGGGTTTGGCATCTTATTTGTCCAGTCATCACATTGTCCCTCACATTGGTTGTTGACATGGTTTCTCTTATTTTTAACCATTGACTAGAATAAAGGGAAAATTAGGGATGGTAATTTTTAAATTATTAATAACATAAAAGGGAAACTATGAACATTAAATGGATAAATAATAAATGACATATACTTGTTATTCTATGAATTTATAGGCTTCAATATAAGTTATTCATGATATATTTTATAACATAAAATATTATAGGAAAATTTTCCATTAATAATGGTTGTTAATGATCTTTTGAATTTACCAAAACATATCCCCTATAAGTATCAAACCAGGTACGCATCTTGGAACATTTTCATGCACTAGTTCCTGATCGATTCTACCTCAATATGGTGTTTTTAGTGTTGTTACACCTATGTACATATATACCAGATCCACATCCACTTATAGTATCTAGATAGGGATATATTTTCTTTGAAACCACTTAATATATAATTTACCAAAATTTTGGGATGTATTCCTTATCCTTAAGGATTTCTTTAGTGTTTTCTAATCATAATAACAAAAATAACTAATCATTCCTATAATACCAACTATGATAACCCATAATTTTATAATAATTTAATTCAATATTTATTACATAAAGGTACACATAATACAAAATAAAAGACCATGAAGCCTATTATATTTGAAAATTATGTACATAGAATAACAATGTGATACTTGGGCACAACAAAATTATTGTAAAATTCCTTAACATGATCTTTGAATTCATTGATCTTCTAAAACTACATGGGATAACCTGGGGATGTATATAAGAAAGGGATGATCTATAAGGACCAATAAGGGAGTAAAAAAGTAATAAAATCATGGAAGTATTAAATTTTAGTCAATAGTAATTTTAATGGGACATAAAAGGGGTGAGAATCATAATCTTTAACAATAAGTCATGATGCAACATGATAACATAGAGGAAATATGGGAATGTGGAAACAACTTTAAACATGAAATCATAAACATGGGACAAGGATAAATAAAAAGTCATCATAACATGGTTGAAAAAGTGTCATAATGGATTATGATTACTCTATAATCATTTTCATGATGTATTATCAGTCGAAAAAAATTACCTAATGCATTAGAGTTCTATCTGGGCGCACCCATCTTTTCCTTATCATGTACATGCATAAGTTTTTCACATAGATCGTACAATATAAATATAAATTTCATCAATTTTAATCCAATGATAAAGGAGTTTGGGTTAAATAAATTGAATTACTAAATCAATTAAGGATAATTAAATTTAATTGGATACCTTTGAGTGGAAATGGGAATGGGTATTCACTAAAAAAAAGTTGTGCATGAAAAATTGCAGTGAAATGTCCATAGAAAATCAGGGGTATATAATGGTTCCTAGGAGGTATTAAATAGAGAAAGGGGTTATTAATCACTTTAAAATCATAAGGGAAGTAATATATGTGACAACTGGGTCCCAGTGACAGCATAGACACCCCACCTTAAACATGGCCATCGGGTCCTGCCCGCCAGGTACCAACAATTGCCCTGCAGACATGTGGTCCCATTCCTAGGGCCCACCCACATACCCAAACGGGTCATTTGACTAATGACAGTCCCCACAGTCCAACAAATGTCCTTTTTAGTGCGATTTTTCATAACTCACACACACCCTGGGGAACTTCCCAGAAGGTCACCCATCCTGAACATTATTCTAGGCCTATCATGATTAATTGTGGAGTTCTAATCAAGTAGGATTCTGAAAAGGAAGGTGCACCTTGTTGACATGAGTCATATCATTTAGTATTTTAACCCTTTATCATTATGGGGTGTTACATTCACCCCCTTTTATAGCACAACATCCTCATTGTGGGCCTTACATCTCAACCCAGGCAGTGCACTACATTTAAGGCTGGTTTCCTCCTCTGATACCAAATGTGACAACTGGGCCCTAGTGACAGCACAGACACCCCGCCTTAAACATGGACATCGGGTCCTACCCACCAGGTACCAACAATTGCCCCGCAGACATGTGGTCCCCATCCTAGGGCCCACCCATATGCCCAAACAGATCATTTGACTAATGAAAGTCCCTACAGGCCAACAAATGTCCATTCTAATGTGCTTTGTCCTCACTCACACACACCCTGGGGAACTTCCCAGAAGGTCACCCATCCCGATCATTATTCCAGGTCCATCACGATTAATTGTGGAGTTCTAATCAAGCAGGCTTCTGAAAAGGAAGGTGCACCTTGTTGACATGAGTCATATCATTTAGTCATTTAACCCTTTATCATTATGGGGTGTTACATTCACCCCCCCTTTATAACACAACATCCTCATTGTGGGCCTTACATCTCAACCCAGGAAGTGCACCACACTTAAGGATGGTTTCCTCCTCTGATACCAAATGTGACAAATGGGTCCCAGTGACAACACAAACACCCCACCTTAAACATGGCTATCAGGTTCTGGCCTGCCAGGTACTAACAGTTGCCCCACAGACATGTGGTCCCCACCCACATGCCCGAATGGGTCATCAGACTAATAACAGTCCACACAGGCCAATAAATGTCCTTTCTAGTGTGCTTTGTCCTCACTCACACACACCATGGGGAACTTTCCAGAAGGTCACCCATCCTGATCACTACTCTAGGCCTAACACACTTAACTATGAAGTTCTAATTAGGAAGGCTCCCGAAAAGGAAGGTGCACCTTGTTGACATGAGTCATATCATTTATTCATTTAACCCTTTATCATTCTGGGGTGTTACAACATAGATGTGTGATAACATACCCCTACATGAAAGAATGTAAAACAAAAGGCATAACATAAAGGATGATCTTGAATAAAAAAGAGAAAGAAACGATCCCTTACCTTGAGAGAGTGTTTCTAAAGCTCTAAAGGAGCTTCTTGAGAGCTTGGGGGAACCTTGGGAGATATATAGAGAATAAAGGTAAGATTACAGTAATGTTATATGATTTTTGAGTGATGGTAAATGAGATTTTGGGTGAGTTTATATAGGAAAAGAGAGGCTAGTTGTTTATTATTTCCCAAACATAGGTTTTGGACTCTATGATAATGTATTCAAAACCACAATCCTTACCATGATTTTTGCTCATGGGTCCTACCAAAGTGAAATTGGTTTCATTATTTTATAAGGAAAATAACCTAACTTATTAAAATAATACCCTTGTTGATGTGGAAGTGAGTCACGTTTATAAAGAATTAATTTTAAAAAATTAAAATATAATATAGGTTTTGGAGGATTCATAAAGGGTTTATAATTTTTTTCAAATAAACTCAAAAACAAATTATTTTAAAGGGTAAATATAAAATTCTTCAATGATACATTTTATGGAATTTATTCATTACTTTTGGGCTTTTATGATGTCATAATATACACTATATATTCATACCATTTTTAATTTTGACCCAAAAAATCGATTGTCTCATAGAATTATGAAAAAATATCTGTTGAATAATCATGAAATGATGATTCCAAAAATAATATTTATTTTATCAAAATAATTCTCTAGATATGAAAATTTACACTTTTAAATTAAAAATACACATTTATTGAGAAATACTTGTTTTTTTTTGAAAATTACAGTTTTCTGACCCTTAAAAAAATTATATATGAATTTTTAAAATTATATTATCATTCATATTCAATAAATAATATTTAATAATAATATTTTATTAAAATATAATTGATTTCAAAAAATATTAAATTTATAAAAATAGTGTTTTGATCTAAATTCTATGTCTTCAAAAAATTCAATTCATGTTTCATCGTATCAAAATAAATCTTATAAAAATAATTTATTTAATCATTTATAAACTAAAAAAATAAGGAATAAATATATTCATTATTTTATTGAAAATAAAATTTACATATTCATACTATTATAGTCTTGATACAAAACCCCTTATTACACTAGTGAATTCCCTAAGGGTAAGGTGCGTGACTGTGAGATTCTCATGGGGGGGGGGGTTCAGTGAACATGATTTAGGTTGTGATATCGATGAGCTTGGAATTATCTTGTAAATAGTTTTTCTCATGATTTAGTTATTGGATCTTAGAATGGTATTGGTCTAGGGAAAATCCTATTGATGATATCTCCCTCGAAATCTTTGATAAATGGGATTCATATGGTATGATCCTACTGCTCGGGGTCATCACTTATTTTGTCCGTGTCAATAGGACTTTATCATAACCCTTAATATATACTAATAATATTATCACTATTCAATGACTATATTATCAATGGTTTTTATGCTTAACGGTCTTTTAAATCTAATATTTTTTTAAGAGGGGTGTCTTGTCCAAATAGGCCAAGATAGTTTTTATTAAAAACAAAGCGATATTACATGAGATGATAAGAAGGGATTTTTTTTATATCTTTATCAAATCATAATATTCAAATTAGATGGTAACTATTATATCCAAGTGGGGTCCCTTTTAATTCCTTTATTTTCAAGCCCGTCTGCTACCATGTTTGCTTCCCAGTACGCATGTATGACAGTGTAATTGAAACCTGAGAGAAGTGTGAGACATTATATCCATCTAATAGTGAGATCCAAGATAGGCAGATCATGAAATTTTTTATAGTTTGAAAAACTATGGTAGAATATCCTTCAATCCAAATATTATCCAAGACTTTAAGTCTAATATAATGGAAAAAATGAATAACTCAAAGCATTTCAACCTATAATGAGGTGGAAATTCCAAAAGTTCTAAAAAACATCCAATGAACTTTCTAGTATGATCTATAAATATATCTCCACAACCTACAGGACCCAGGTTACCTTTTGAATTTCCATATATATTAATTTTTATCCATCCTTAAAGGGGAACATGCAATAATACTTCAATAATACATTCTTGTTGCTTATAATTACTAGGCACTCCAATTTTTCAAAGAACCATGAAATATTTCATCTATTTATAATAGTATCCAGACTGTAAAACATTGGCCTCTTTGCTTACTATGATGAGATTATCAAGAGCTGATTAGAAAAAGAAGTGAGTCTTCCCATGCGTGATGGTATTTTATCCACTCCATATAATGTTCATGTTTTAATCTACAGCCACTAAAAACAAGTTCTTAATTTGAGGATAATCCTGTATAGTTGTATAGTATTGCAACATAGTAACAATGTTGGATGTTTTAGGAAGTGGTATTTCAAATATGTCTTAGAGTGCATCACAGATTGTAGAGGCTGTGGCACATGACCATAATAGATGTGTGATATCCTCCCTATGTTAGTTGCATAACCTTCACCTAAAACATAAGAAAATTCCACAAGATTGTAAGAAGTCATCAGTAGAAATCCCACTATGTGTAAGACTCCAAGTCAGGGTCATCCTTGAAGGAATAATCAAAGGTTTATCAAAATGTTTGAGCTAAGAAAAATAATTATCCAATTCAAAATTTGAATGATAGAATTTTTTGGAATACATAATTCCATTTTGCGAAAGTTACCAAATTAAGGTATCCTTGTGAGGATAAAATACATAATTATTGATTAGGTTGAGGTAGTTTCCATTAATATCCTTATTAGGAGTAGCCAATAAGTCATGAATTGAAATAATAGTGTCCAGAGGTAGATGATAAGGATCAAAATAAGAGATAAGATGTGTTCCCATCCAATTTTCAAGCCAAAAATTATGAGAGGACTCCCTGCAAATAATCCATATGGAGTGATACATGATATTAAAAAAAGAGGATTTGATGGCTGAAAAAATCGATAATCCTATATAAGAATTATTGCCACTTTTTAGTTTTTCAATTAATCTATCTATAAGAAAGCTAAGTGACACTATGTCACTACTATGAAGATTCTAGGTAAACCTGAATTATATAGATTTATTGAATAACTTGATGTTTTTGATTCCTAGGACACCCTTATCTATGGGTTTGCAACATTTGTTCCAAGAGACAGTGATAGATTTTATTTCCAGGGTGTTGCCACTCTAAAAAAAGTTTTTGATGCTATCATTAAGGTGTTTTATCAGAGAAATATGACACTTATAAATCATAAAATAATGAACTAGTTTGGAGACAATAATGTATTTTACCTGACAGATCCTACTGACCATGGAGAGAGACTTCCCTTTCTAGGAAGAAAATTATTTCTTTATCCGATCAACAATATTGAGGAAATTATTGGCCTTAGTTATTCCCTAGAAAATATGAACCCCAAGATAATGAATGGGCATGGATCCTTCTTTGATTCCTAGTTCAAACAAAAGTTGAGATCTTCTAGCTATTGTAATGATATTTCTAAAATAAATAAAATACTTATTCTAATAGATAACTTTACCTAAAACATCCTCATAGTGTGATAATTCCCTCTTTAGATTTTTGATATTTCTTTTATCACCTAGAAAAAAATGATCATGTCATCAGCATAAAAGAGGCGAGTAGGAGCATCTATACCCCTTGAAGAAAGAATGAGTTTACATTTTCCTTTCTCCATCATATGTGTGAGAATCTTGGTAATATAATCTTATGATATGGATAAAAAATGTACAAAAGAGGTTAACCTTGTTTGAATCCATTAGAACATTTAAATTACCCCTTTAGAGAACCATTAATAAACACAGAGACATGAGAAGACTCAAAAAAATACTTCACCCATTTCATAAAAATGTAATTGATACTGAATCTATAAAGCACTTTATAAATAAATCTCCAAGACTTAGCATTGAAAGACTTTATGATATCCATCTTGAGAGAAACAAAACCACATATCAAAGTTTTCTTAAGGATTTTTACACATTATGAGTCCATACTAATGCAATATTGGATAGTTATTACTTTCACAAAACTGAACTGGTTCCAAGAGACAATTTTAATTGAAATTTTGGTGATTCTATTGGATATGAGTCTGGTGATAATTTTATAACTAGTGTTGATGAGAGAAATGGGTCTAAAAATATACATCTCAGAGGGATTTTTGACCTTGGTAATAAGGGTGAGGAATTATTCATTAAGACCATGAGGTAAAAAACTTATAGAGAATATTTTTTTAACCAATATGTATACATCCCAATAAATGACTTCCCAAAATTTTTAGAGGAAATAATTAGTAAAACCACCAGGTCCCAGAGCACTGTCAAGTTTAAGGATGAAAAACGATTCTTTTATCTCAATGTTAATAGTAATCCTATTGTTATCCTCATCAATGACAATGCTTGGAATAATTCTATTGTTATCCTCATCAATGACAATGCTTAAAAATCTTTAGATTCATGCTGCAAGAGAAAGCATCACTTCCACAATGATCAGACTTCAAAAAACTAATCACCAACTTGCTAAAATCTGGGTGTGAAGACCATGAATTATTGAATCTGAAAGAAAATATTGGTTTGAGGATACTAGTAATGAGGCTAACCAAAATAGGATTATGGTCAGAGTTAATCTTTAGGAGGGTTATTCTTGAGATGGTATCCCATTTCTTAAGAGATTGATCATCAGAGAAGGCTCAATCAAGTTTGATAGAAACAATTCTAGTGTTATACCTTCTATACTAGGTGTATTTTTCTCCAAGAAGATTAATTTAAATTATATTTTCCCTTAAATTTGGGTATTGAACTCCCGTGAGGACATAATAAGATGAGAAACTCCCATTCTTTCTCTAAGGAACATGATTTCATTGAAATCACCAAGAATAATCCATGAGACTTGAATCCCATGGTTGATAATCCCTATATTCTACCAAATATTTCTTCTTTCTTGGTATTTATTCTTAGCATAAATTAAGGAGTAATAGAAGTGGACATTAGAGATTTTGGCTTAATAGTTTATCATCTATTCATCATTGTGGTTGGAAGAGGCACCACTAATAGAATTGTGAGAAAATACCCACAAGGTATCTATATTACCAAAAGCATTGTTTCTACCAATTAATCTATAGCCTCTATTTTCTAGGATATAAAATATAGTAGAATATCATTTTTAGTCTCATAAATTCCCAAACATTTGGGTTTATGAACGTGAATGAATTTGTGTAAGGAGGTAGCAGTGTCAGTGTTTTCCACTCCTTAACATTTCTAAAATAAGAGATTCATTTGAATCTGTATTTGGGGGTGGAAACCCTTTTTTATTTCCTCCTGATTTTGTTTTCCTAGTTGATTTTTTGGTTGGCGGAACCTTTGTAGTGTCAATCCTAGGAGAGTCAAAATGATCTGTAGGAACATGATTTATTAGAGGATCTTTACTTCTATTACAGGAAGCTTTAAAGTGTTCTAAATTTCCTTCAACAGAGCCGATGTATTGATTTATATCAACAACTTCTAGATTTTCTAGATTCACAGTGTGTTTCATAAGAGAAGTAGCAGAGTCAGTTTAGAATCTATCAGCTGTTGGTGTGGACACTACTCTGTCAACAAAGGCTATAGTGCTGGTGTCTTGTGCTTTGTCAAAAACATCTGTTGGTTTCAAGTTCTCAGCATGTATCAAAATGATGTTTTTGTTAATAGGAGATGAATTTTTAGAAGGACCTTTTTGGTTTGGGGTGGGGGTATCACAAGTAGTATTAATACCCTATGATGGAGTCATGATTATAGGATCATCAATGCAGGCTACATGATTTTTCTCAGTTGGTGTGATCACTGATCTTTTATTAGTGAAGATCACCTTATTGGGATCATAATTTTGGGTACAAAGAGGACTATCATTAAGTTGATCCTTGGTAGGAGAGTCTATGCTTTCAACAGTAGTTGCAGGACTTCTTCCAGCATCATTATCAGTGTTCACTGTATCAGGAGATTCAAGACATCACATGTTTGTATAATTTCAGGAGTAGTCTTCTTACTATAATCTTGAATTTCATAATTAGTGATAGATTGAAAGGAAGAGATAAAATTCAAAATATCTTGTGAAATATCAAGAGTTAAGTTATCTTATTCAATTTTATTTTATTCCTCTTCCACAAGAATGGACCATGATTTATTTGTTCCCGGATGAGGCGTTAGTTTCTTTACAAATTTAGGCTCTTCCATATTCTTTGATGAATCCCATTTTTCAATGAAAATAACATTTCTTTCTTATAGAAACTTCTTTCTAGGTAGTAGCATCAGGAGGTGGCTTTACCTATTTCTAGACAACCCTATTATTAGAAAAGGAGTGTCTAAAAATTCTACCGACATCACAAAATGGAGGCTTATATTCATACCCAACCTTGATATCATCTTTGTGATCATTTTAAATGAAGTTAATAGTCTCTTTAAGTTTTGAATCTAAGTTGGATTCAACCTATATCCTATCATAGAGTCCCAACTTCCATTTAGGGTGTACTGGTCCAATTTTAGGGAAATTCCAATATAAGAGGCAACATCATTCAATATCTTTGGATGCTAGAAAACCCAAGTAAAACCATGGTGTCTAATCCAAATCTAAGATGAGGTATTTTTTGAGAATATGGGTTGAAGTTGACATCCAAATCCGAAATTCTCAAGACTTCAGGCTTTAGGTGTAGGTTTAAAAAATTCTAAGCTGAGCTCAATTCATCCTTGCTTCCTAGGATGATAAGAAAATAACCTTTTTCGATCAGGATTAGTCTCTAATTTTCAAATCCCCAAAGGTGTAAAATTCAAGATTAAGATCAGTAAAAGACCAAGGTTTGTCTCCTCTTGAATGCATTATTCTCAAAAGTAATGAAAATTTTCACATATCTAACCTATGCTGAAGAGCTTCAGGGTCCGAAACCACTGAAAATATCCCATCGTCTATCCTTACAAATGTGGGTGGTTTAGATGAGGCATTACTCAAGAGATTAAAGCCTTGGAGGGATTCTAAAAATGAGAAACCTTTATGTCTAAAGGTATCATTTTGTATACTCCAATCTGCATCCAGGGTATTCTCTTTTGGTTTCTCAGAAACCACATCTTTGAATGAATGTTCCCATTCCATATTGGATGAGTCCAGGTGAGATGAAAAAAATGTTAAATTGAAGAATAACCATCTAGTCGAATCACCAAATCCAAATCTTGATCTTATTTAAGAGTCAAAGTTTCATTTCCCATGAGATCTTTCTCCTTAAATCTGATATAACTTATAATACTTCAAAATTGTTATGACCCCCTTCCCTCTAAAGTCACCCCTCTTAGGCCAAAAATGAATAAAGGGAGATAATTACCCATGATTCCCACCTCCATTAGGCTCTGGTTTGATGAATATAATCGAGGGTGTAAAAATCACACAATATGAAGGTATTACCCTCTATAATATAAATAAGACCAGGAGATAAGATGAATTAACCATGAGAAAATCCATAAAATAATATAGTATAAATCTAAATATCATCCCACAATGCATGTATAAATAATACTGATACAGATAAAAGTCTTTAAAGTAAATACTTAAAAGAAAATCTAAAGCAGCGGCACAAAAACTATCCCAAGTTCCGAGCTAGTAATGTCCAATACAATCCACGAATTCATCCAAGAAACCTAAAAAGTAGTTTATATATGTAGGGTGAGCATACAAGTATACATATTAGGAATACCAAATTCCCTCGTGCACATGTGAAAGAAGCATACTAATTCACCTGTGATAAAATAGTAGAACCAAAACACACCAATACAGAAATACTAACCAAACCCATCCTCAATATAGATCACTCACCAAATATCATATCCAATTATAATCACATAATAAGAATAATATTGGTAAAGGGAACCCCACAACACTTTACCATCAGTATGACGCTCTCATACCCCAATGAAGTATGTCTTGGTGCTCCCACCCCCTCAATATATCACATCATTCCAAGCACCCCACACAAAACTAACCATCACATCACATCTTTCCTGAATACACTTGGGCCCCAAGCAACCTGCATACATCTGACCGTCATATAACCAAAGTGGTATGATATCATGAACATGTATGACATTAACCTAATGTCCTACTCTTACCATGCACAAATCCCACCATAAACCATCTCAACATCTCATCTGAAAACTCATGAGTCAACACATCTCACCTTTCCTGAAAACACCTAGGCCACCGTCCCAGAAACCCAATCATATCATGCCTCACCCAAAAACACCTGGTCCATCTCATCACATCTCGAAATTGTTACTTTTTAATTATGTACATCATAGCCCATACATGTCATCATCATATGGAAGAGGGAGTAGGGAATAGTGAGTAGCTAGTCATCCATCCTCACCATTGAGATGTTGGAAAAAAAACCACCAAAACATTTGGTTGTCAGCACTAAGTGATTAAAATGGTTGGGGTGTGTATTTAAATCACAAGGAACATAAAAGGCATATATGTATATATATATATATATATATATATATATATATATATATCCCAAACACAATACCATCATATGGGTCCCCAATAAGCACTAACCATTTTCTAAGATCCTCCACTTCCACTTCCAAAACTATATGCAAGACACCACACAATCAACACATAAGCCACAACCCACTCTCCACCTTTATTCCAAATTTAGCCAATTTCTAGATTCACATTACCAATTAATTCCATCCCATTATCATTCATTCATTAGTCATTCAAATTCCATTAACCTAGCCAAAAACCTAGCCATTCCACTTTCATTATTATTATTTCACATTCCATTACTATCCTACCAACTGGAACAACATATCACACAACAAGAACCACAACCCAACAACCAAAACTCCTTCCACCTTCCATAACACCACAACCACTTTCATAGCCCATTTTCACAATTTCCCTACAACCACCATCATATCCCCACTACACAACTGCATCAAACATCGCCCTATACCGCATCACAACCACATATCCAATATACACATCATAACACAACACCCCATCTCATCCGCCAAAAAAATCACTTCCCACACACCACATTGACAGAACAATCCATACCAAACAACCACTTCCATAAACATATTCCACATTACACACACAAAATCATTTTCATATTTGGAATATGGGATCTTTATCACTTTGAGTTCATTATTTAAGGGAGTTCTCACAGAATCCATATATCTTGTGAAAAACATTTCTTTAGTTGAATATAAGTTGTTAGATAATTTCCATTTTAGATGATATAAAATAATCACAACACACATAGTAGACACAACAAATATCATTTATCTCAAACAAGTCCCATAAAGGACACAATTTTTAGTAAGGCATTATGCCTATGTAATCATAATATCAATCGTAATAAAATCTTGTAAAAAAATGTGATTCACATTCCACTTCCCCCATTTAAATTAATTTATCCAATTAATTTATATTTATTAATTTGGATTCAATTTTATAAATACATATAAAAAAATCAACCCACTTTGTATAATACACATAAATAGAAATGAAGGATAATTATCTATATGGAGGAAAGAAACCTCACTTGACTCACTGCACCAAAACAGGGGGGGGGGGACATGGCAAAAACGACACTAGAAAAAACATAAACCATGGAAACAAGGTTCCACGAACCCAAGGAAATCCTCTTGAACATATCATCTTGAGAGAAAGAAAGTGGAAAATGATGAATGGTAGGATATTCATATTTAGAGTAGACAAATACAGAACTTTTTGGATTTTAGTTCGCAACAGATTTGATTTACTAGATTTTGAGGATCTCATTAAAATACAATAAAAATGAATCTTTTACATCCCATATTATCATAGAAAATAAAGGGTATAATTATACTTGAAGAAATAGACTTTTAATACCTTGGATTTACACTACTAAAGGACTCACAAATCCATTTCCATGTGAATGGTGGAAGAATTCCATGTGGCCGAAAGCCCATGTAACTGAATCCCCATGTAACTATTTTTCATGTTATCAAAATCCCCACATAGCTGAACTCCCCATGTATTCGAACCCCCCACATAGCTAAAATACCCACATAGTTGAACTCCCCATATAGTCAAACTCCCCACGTAGCTGAATTCCCCACCTAGTGGAACTCACCAGGAATCCAAACTCCCCATGTAACCAAACTCCCCATGTAGCCGAACCACCCATGTAGCTAATTGCTTAGTATAGATGATTCCTCCACATAGACAATTGGATCATGTAGCTAATTCATATGGTCATGAACAACTTTATAAAAACAAGGGGAAAAGGCCCTAAACACCCTCTCAACTCCTCCCTCCCTTCTCCAAACACCTCTGGACTACCCCCAAATGCCTTAACCACTAGATTTCCTATAATTTAAATGTTAGTAAGGTCCATACCATTACATCAGATAACTATTAAAAAATTATCTTCCTCAAGAACCAAAACCAAACCAGAAGTAAAGAGGTAAAAATACCAAACAACCACCCCATGAGATACCTCTCAAGGATCTCATCTTAACTGAAACCCTACCACCAACCAAAAGCCTCCTCTCTCTCTCATAACAACTTACATAACCAAATCATCCTCCACAAAAACCAAACCAACAACCGCTATAACCAACTAACTACACCACCCTAAACATAAGAATTAAGGAATTTCATCATCCATGTGAATATATTATCCACTATGGGTAGCATTGACTCACCCTCACGGGTTTAATCGTATCAGAATATAATGTGTCTTAATTAGGAATCAGGTCCTCCCCTTTTCATATGTCAGAGTTTTATCACACATAACACACCATGAAAACAACTTATCTCACAAAGAAAATGGGATCCAACATCACACATCAAACCCCCTATCATAAAAATCAAGGAATTCCCTTTCCCATGTAAAAATATCATTCGATTTGGGTGGTACTAACTCGCTCACATGGTTTCAATCACGTTAAAGTATAAAAAATCCTAATTAGGGTTTAGGTTTCCCATTATTTTTATACTTGAATTTTTTAATCAAAACACATAGGGCAACACAACAAGAATAACCACACATCAATAAAGAACCAAAAAACAAGGGTACATGACTAACTAAATAAACCTCGAACAATCTCTAGCCCCTATGGAGCTACCACTACCACTACCTAAAACTGACCACACCCAACTTCTATACCTATATGCTAATGGAAATATCCACAACCACACTCTAGCTCAGTTCCCTGATCATGAGGAACATCCTGAGGTCTACCTCCACCAGCTCCATCTTCTCTCACTGGAGCATAAGACTGATTCCCCTGCTTCTAAAATAGATTTGATAAAAAATAATGGTGGAACTACCACTAAAACTAAACACTTCTATAAATATGAGCTTGAAGAACCACTAGGCATTGGTTCTATATATTTCCACAAACCCCATTGATAAATAAATCCAACCCCAATCTCATGGGAAAAGTATAGAAAGAACTGGCCACTAAAGGTTAGAATGGAGGATACTGAGGATGAATCCCGACTGGTCAAAACCTTGAAGGACCTAGCACTTGAGACCCTCCACCAATAACTACACTCCTCAAGAAACCCTATTGGATCCCACCTCATGGTAAAAATTATCATGAGTTCACCCACTTGATCACCTCATCCTTATTCTAAACCTCCTGATACATTGGTAACATAAAAGTAGTAACCACATACTAGATTGAAGGATAGAGTTCCTCATCAAGACGTCTTTCATGAGAATCATAATTAGAAAAAAGATCTAGGGAAAAGTAAATAAGATCCTTAAACATGATCCCCATCTCCCCACTGACATACTCCCTTACTAAATAGAGAGTATCTCCTGTCACTTCACCACCTTCATGGTCAATGAATGAAACTTTTCATGGAAAAATTTATAAAAGTAAACCCACCAAACATTTACTTCCTCCAACTCACCCAGATACCATGTAAACTATTTAAATGAATCTCCTCAAATCAGACTAATTGCCTAAGGGACCCAGTACCCTACTGGGGTCCAAATAAAATTCAAGGCAATCTCAAGCTTTTCTAACCATCTCTCCACTTCCTCATCCGAAACACTTCCCTATTATATCCAAAAAACATGTTGTTGAAAATCATGTATTTTCCTTTTACAACAATCATCCTCCTCATCTGGATTAACCCTATAGAAATCAACTGGGTCAGCCTACTGAATATCCACCACTTAAACCACACTCGGTCAATGACCAAGATCCATAGCTAAAAATGGAATAAACCATTTTCTAATCTCGGTAGTATGTTATTTTATTAAGATTTATATATTTCATTTTAATCCTTTTCAATTTACCAAATCCAAAAAAATCCAATTAAAACTATAACACAAGTCATCATGATGCATGTAACTCTCATAGGTCTCTACCTTACAAGTAGGTCCACCTCAATTGGTTGTTCAATAAGCTCAGAGTCCATGAAATGAATCATAGGGGGACCTAAAATTCTATGTCCTAGCTAGTCTCCATAGCCTATGTCACACACCAAGTTCAACTGGCACCATTATGTTACCAACCCATGAAACCCTTATAGTACCTAACTCCATAATCTGTCCTATCTATCAATAATTATCCTCTAATACCATTCTATCATGACCCCCTACCCTCCAAAGGTACCCCTCCTATAGGAAGTAATGAAGAAAGAGAGATAATGAACCCCCTAAGTCCCACCTCCTACATGCTTCATGTTTGCGACTAGCATATAGGGTATACAAATATCACAATATGGGAGGCAGTACCCAATATAATATAAATTGGATCAAGAGATAAGATGTATCAACCACAAGAAACTCCATAAAAAATACAAAAGAAATCTAAAAACCATCCCACAATGCATGTATAAATAATACTTATAAAAATAAAATTTTACAAAATAAATATCCAAAATAAAAGCTAAAGCAGTTACAAAACAACTATCCCATGGTCAGAGCTAGTAATGTCTAGCATGGTCCACAAAGTCTTACAGGAAACCTGAAAATCAGTTTATATACATTTGGTGAGAATACAAGTATACTCAGTAGGAATAACAAAGTCTCTCATGAACATGTGAAAGAAGAATACTAGTGCACCCATGATAAAACAAAAGAGCCAAACCAAACCTATATAGGCATACTAAACAAACTCATCCTCACTATGTCTCACTTACCAAATATTTCATCAAAGCATAACAACATAATAAATATCATATTGATAAAGGATACCCCACACCACTTTCCCAATGAGATAAAAATCTCACACCCCAATGATGTACATCCCAGTGCTCCCACCTTCTATGTATATAACATCATGCCACACACTCCACGTGAAACTAACTATCACATCTCACCCAAAACACCTAGCCCCCAAGCACCTCACATGCATTTGACCATCACATAACCAGAGAAGTAGGGTATCACAAACATGTAAGATATAAAACTCATGTACTCCTACTATCATACATGACCCACACTATAAACCATCTCATCATGTCACCTAAAAACACTTGGTCCAATACATCTCACCTCGCCTGAAGAAACCGGGGCCACCGCCCCACAAGCACGATCATATCACACCTCTTCTGAAAACACATGGTCCATCTCATCACATCTTGATAGTGGAACTTTTAACTTCTATCCATCATAGCCCATGCATGTCTTCATCTCTTAGAATATGGGGTGGGGAAAAGCGGGTAGCTATTCATCCATCCTCACCATAGGGATGTGGGGTAAAACACCCCTAAAACATTTGGTTATCGACACTAGGTGCTGAAAATGGGTGGGGTGCATATATAAATTGAAAGGAACATACAAGGTATATATATATACATACATACATATATATATATATATATATGTATATATATATATATATTCCACATACAATCCCATCCTATGGGTTCAAAAAAGGAACTAACTATCTCACAAGTCCCTCCAATTCTGCTGCCAAAACTATACATAAGACCCCACACAAGAAATATATGAGCCACAAGCCACTCCCCACTTTTATTCAACATTTAGCCAATTCAATGATTCAAAATACCAATTAATCCCATCCCATTATCATTTATCCATTATCCATTAACATTCAATAAACCTAACCAAAACCCTAGTCATTCCACTTTCATTATTATCACTTCACATTGCATTACTAACTAGGTAACTAGCACAACACAATCACAACAAGAATCAAAACACAATAGCCTAACAACCACATCCACTTCCACCTACCATCACATCACAACCACTTTCATAGCCCCGCTACACAACCATACCACAATCTCCCTCGCAACTCTGCTACAAAACCGCATCATACATCTCCCCATACGGCATCACAACCACATATGACAACTACACCTCACATCATAACACCCCATATCATATAAAAAAAATAAAACCACTACCCACACACCAATTTGAAAAAGCAAGACATACCACACAACCAATTCTAGAAAAACATTCCACATTACACATAGTAGATCATTTTCAAATTTTTCATAGGGGATCTTTACCACTTTCACTTCATTATTTAGGGGAATTCTCACATAATCCATATATCTAGGGGAAACCATTTTATTATCTAAATATAAGTGGTTATCTGATTTTCATTTTAGGTAATATCAAACCATCACAACAAAAACAAGAGACACGACACATATCATCTAGCACAAACAAGTCCCCCAATGGACACAATTTTCAGCAAGGCATTACGCCTGTATAATCACAATATCAATAATAACAAAAGCTTGCTAAAACATGCAATTCACATTCCCCTACCCCCTTTAAAATTAATTTATCCAATTAATTTATCTTTATTAATTTGGATGAAACCATCTCTATATAGATAAACAAAAACAACCCTCCCCACATGATAAACAGAAGGAGAAATAAAGAATAATTCACTACCTAGAAGAAAAAATCCCCACTCGACTTGCTTCACAAAAAAAGGGGCACACACAAGATCAAAATATTGCTAGAAGGAACTAGAACCATGACAGAAAATTTCCACAACTCTAAGGAAAGGCACTAAAATATCTATTCTTGAGATAAATAAAGAAGAAAGGGGTGAAGGGTAGGATATTCATATTTATAGTGGAAAGATACAGAATGGTTAGAATTTTAGATCACAATAGTTTTGATTTACTATATTTTTAGGATCCTATTATACTCAATGTGGAATGACTCATTTACATTCCTAATCATTATAGAAAATCAAGGGTATAATTATCCTTAAAGAAACAGAATTTGAATACCTTGGATTCGTGCTACCGAATGACTTACATGGCCATTTCTATGAGACCTATGGAGGAATTCCATGTGGCTGAAATACCATGAGGCCGAATCCCCATGTAACCATTTTTTGTAACACCCCAAGATTTTATAGTGTGTTATTTCTTCAAAATAATTCAATAACTTTCACTACACGCAACACCAAGTTAAATCGCACCATGACTTACCAAACAAGCTGTTCAAAAGAGGTTATGAATAGTGTTAACTAAATTTTAAACTTTATATAATCCTTATAATTTTAGAATCCATATTATGAGTTTCTTAGACATAATGTAAGAACAAATTCATTTTCAGTATTGCACTTTTACCCAATTTTAATAGCGAACCCTTTTTAGATACTATATTTTAAATTTTTTGACTAAATGGGGACATCAAAAATTTAAAATGAAACATCCCAAGCTTCCACGGTACGCTAGCGTGTGTTGTACGCAACACCGAGTTCTAACACACCGTAACCAATCAAACTAGCCGTTATGAATAGTAATACCTACCTTTTGAAATTATATATATTTTATATTTTAAAATGGAATTCATTTTTGGATTAGGAATATCTAATTTAGCCTAAGGTGAAATTTTGGTACTTTTCGGATAACTTTCATATTTTGATGAATAGTGAAAATTACTAAATTTTATTTAAAAACAACTTTTTTAATCAAAATAATTAATAGTGATAAATTGTGAATTTGAGTGGTTTTAAAGTATATTTAGAATATATTTTTACCATTTAATATAATGTTGGTCATTGGACATAATTTTACAATTAAACCGAACATAAACAAGTGTCAATCTTTTGATAGTTATTATCTCTTAAAAACACGCTTTTTGTTTTGACAGCGGAAATTAATTTTAAATTAATTTCTGCCACTTATGTGTTTTGAATTTAGAAAAATGGATTCCATATTTGGAATCAGGATTTCTAAATTGTGTAAATAGGTAACTTTTATTTTTAGACATTTTGAATAATTACTGCGGTAAATATTTTATTTACCATGGTTAAGGGTAAATCCGGTAAATAAGGGTTAAAAAATAATATTATAATAATACTAAATTACCCTAAAACGTGTCTTAACCATATTGGTTGATACATGGTCGACCATGGGCATCTTTGGGTCGATTTTGGGACCCCATGGATCCACTTGTAAGTGATAATGACACTTTATTTTAATTAAGTTAAAATGAATACAAAAATGACACAAGCATATATCTTTTAGAAAAACAATTGTTACATAGGGTTATATATGTTTGATTTTAGATTATAAATATTAATTAGAAAGATAAAACTATTTCCTACATAATGATAGTTTATTTATAATTTTTAGACATTAAATAATTTATTTTATTTATGACACAATAATGATGCAATAATTACTATAATAGTGAAAAATTAAAATAATTGATATTATAAATACCCAAATAAAAATAATTTGAAGCTTTTAATGAATTAAACTAATTTTATAGGATAATATGATATATTAGGATTGATTTAATTGACTTTTTTCTAATTAATCAATCTGTTATGAGTTTCACAAAAATCAACTATTGAATAGTGT
Source organism: Viscum album (assembly GCA_963277665.1). Classification (NCBI taxonomy): domain Eukaryota; kingdom Viridiplantae; phylum Streptophyta; class Magnoliopsida; order Santalales; family Viscaceae; genus Viscum; species Viscum album. Next base: position 1,018,612,452 of record OY728130.1, on the reverse strand, counting down.
CTAAATTGACATAAAAGAGTTCTTAAAACAAATATTATATTATTAATTGATATTAAATTCCTAAAAATCTAAGGTTCGGCCAAGAGACTTATATAATGATAGGTTAATCATTAATGGAACACTTGGGGGTCTCTTGGATGTATATAGTAAGTTTATTACCCATATTATATAAAAATACAAAGAGACATTGTAAAAGTGAAACTAATTAACTTAGAGTTAATACTTAAAGATAAGGTTAATATAAGTACCCAAACCTGTCTAAATTCTATTTTATGAGTTGTTTTCTACCCATCCCCACCTTAACCTTTGAATAGTCAACTCTTGAGCCATTGGAAGCCGAATATGAATTTATTATAAATTAATATTTCTAGCTTTTCCAAAGGTGCCCCTCACCCCTCTTATAAAAGGGAACTCATCCTTCTCATTTATTCACACCCTCAAAGCCTTTTGGTTCGGCCAAACTCTGCCCAAATACTCTCCCAAATCCCCTCACTACAACCTAGAGGCCTTAGTTTGATCAGAAAGCCAACCTAAGGAGCCCTTTTGATCAAATCAAAAGGAAGAACCCGAAGAAGAGGTAATGTTTTCACCACCCCTTTTTAAGTTCCTTTCTTCTTCCACTTCCTCTTTCTTTGTTATTACCATTATAAAATAATAACTCCAGTATCATATATATCCTTTGATGTTATTATAAATATGGTACAACCATATTCAGTATTCTATCCATCCTTTGAATAACATGTCACCATACGTGCGTACGTACGGCTTACCGTCTCCACGTCGTGGTGTAATTGTTATTCAATATATTATTATTTGGATGGGTATAATAATGATGTGTAACTCATGTAAATAATAAATATAACATGATAATTATTCTGTATATATGATATAAAATCCAATTATATATCATTTTAATATCAAAAGAATGATATTGTCGCTCGTGCGTATGTACGGACTACCGTCTCCACGAACGCGATGAGATTCATTGTCCATCATATCCATTCAAGTATAATTATAATTTTATGATTTAAAAATAGTATCTAAGGACTTGATATCATTCTGGATATGAATAATATACATCCCATTAATAACTAATACGGCTCACATAACAAAGAATATAAAGTAAAATGAACCCGTTAACACCCGAAATGACGATAATTCTAAGATATTATTAACAAATCAATGTTAAAAGATCATATATGATATCATATTAAAGTAAATGATTCTTGTATTATTCAATAAAAATTATTTCACCATTATACAGGAGGTAAACCTACCATCGACCAAGGAAAAAGTACAAAGTAAGGGATTCTCTTATCTCACTTTCAATTCCGTGAGATTTCCATTGTTCGCCACTAAATTATTGAAAGTGGTGTATTGTGTACGGACATTTGATATATATTATCATGATTCTCTTATATTCATGTTATTATGTAAATAATTTTGTGGTTATTAACTTTTGGCCATACGACTCAGTTGATTAACGTGGTAAGGGGTTTCTTATCTCACTTTTAATTTCGCGAGATTTCCATTATTCACCACTTAATTATTACATGTGGGGTATGTGTACTGCCCATGATTGCATTCATTGTGTAATATACTTTAATTTATGGGTATTTACATCATCAGGGTATGATACTTCTTTCATGGGTGTATGTTTCGTAAGTTACCTAATCGATAAGGGAATTTGAAATTTCAATTTCCACTCATTTGGCTTTACGCATATTTCATTGATTATATTACCCCAAGATTATGTGTGGAATCACTATTCATTTGATTATGTCATAATTTCCACTCCCCTTCCTGTGGATATAAGTTTGATACACATAATCACTCCATTGATAATTCTCAAGTCATTGATATGAATTTGATAAGAGTAATTTTAACTCATTCTCCATTTGTTGAGTTAAACATCCAATTCGTTGGTATTGTTTTTACAAGAATATGTGTGAATGTCATTTGATTGTTTTACACTGAATATCCAATCATATTTAGTGTATTTATATTTTTCACACATAATTATGTCATTGATTTATCCTTAACCTAAGGATACAACCTTTATGAGAGATTTCATCTCAATTTACATTCCATTGAGACTTCTTTGATGATATTCACCAAATCACTTTTATGTGGTGTATATAATGTACTTTGACATAGTATATCATGATTCCCTTTATTCTCATGATATTACAAAGTTTTGATTACATCAATTATTTGTATTCAAGTGTCTCTTTTGGTTAGAATCTCTAACTAAAATACCATTTTTAAATGTTTTAAAGACTTATTCATCTAAAACTTTCTCATTAATGTCCATGTTTTAAAAATGGTTTTAAGGATTTATTTATATGGACATTAAAGTTTAGAAATCAAAACTCCTTTTAAAAAGTTTCAAAGTGGTATGGGACACTTTGATTCAAAAATCTACTTTTAAATGGCTTCTTGACAAATAGTGTGACTTTTAAATGTTTTCAAGAAAAGGGGGATATTTCTCTCAAATAGTTTTGATGATTATTTTCATCTATGTCAACATCCTTCATTATTATTGATTGAGGTTAATGTGATACAATACAATCTTCCATATTGTATCGAATGAGTTATGTTTGACTGTGGATGTGCTGTTTTTATACCATTCATGGTTTGTGGTAAAAGTATTGACATTTCGTATGCTAGTTTTAATACGAATGTTTATGTTATGTTTAAACATGTTCATATGAGGAATGCATTGGACTTAATAAGTGACGGGTGGAGCCCACTATAGCTCCTCGATGCATCGGTAGGTCTCATGAGACAAACTAGTGTCTTGGCACAAGGCCTTGGCAAAATCTTATTTGTAGTGTTGGCACGAGGCCTTGGCTATGTGGTTATGATAGTATGGCATTATGCATTCCATCATTATGAAAGTGGTTATTGATATTGCATGTGATCATTCGACTAGTAGAATATCCATGTGAGTAAGTAAATGGCATTATTTCATTTTACCTTCGCCATTTTATGCTGAAGTTCAAATTTAAAAGGCTTTTGTTTTAGTTATAAATTTCCTTAAGTGTTTATGCTTATTTATGAAAGCTTCTGCTATAATGTTATCCTTACTGAGCATCCGAGCTCACCCCTTTCAATGTTTTATTTTTCCCAGGATTATGAAGAAGTAATTTATGAATGACCTGCAGGGATAATATGAGGGGATATGAAGACAAGATGTTTTTTTTATGATGTAATGTAAAAATTTATGGATGTATCTAGTTATTCCAAGGCTACTAAACTAATCGGTCTTTCGAGACTTGATCTTTCTCGTGATCATGCCAATGTTATGTAATAATTCACCGACTCTAGGTAATTAGGGTCGGGGCGTTACAGTTGGTATCAGAGGAAGTTTAGTACAAACCTTGGTAGCTAGATTTAGATAAACTCTGATTAGAGCACGTAGACCTAAGATGAACTTTGAGGATTAGTATAAAAGAACTTCCTAGAATTTTGGTATTGTAGAGATTTTGTGAGTTTTCCGAGCAATACATCCCTGTCTGGATACGAGCAGGTAGAGGCGGCTCTGGCACAGATGTACCTAGGGGTAAAACCCGAAAACACCGCTTTGAGCTAGACTCGAACGGGAATTGGTGCACGACAACGGGCCTTGCTGCACTCTTGGTTACGACACTCCCGGGGGATATTCTTAGGATAATTTACATTTTCTTTACAAACCGATTTAAGTAATATATACATAAGATGAGAGTAAATGACCTTGGTTAATCCTAATATGTTTCAAATTGAGAATATGGTGACATTTTAATCTCTAAATGATTTTACGACTACTATTACTCACACAATGCTTTCTGGTTTTAGTCAATGGCTGGATTCCAAGGAAGTCATAGTGACTTTGAGAATGATGTACAAGGTGGGAGCGGTGGTGGCGATGAGCAACAAAATGGAATGTTGATAGGCGTAAAAGATATCGTCTTTATGCCAAATCAGTTTTCCAAAAATATGATAAACAACATATATATTAACCAACTCCCAGACTCAACAAGGAAGAGAAAGGTGATAAATGATAAGATCTCCAGAAATGGAGACCATGGAGAAAAGAAACCTCAATTTTCATCATGCAGGATATGTGGAAAGAGACACCCAGGAAAGTGTCTCAATGGGACAACGAAATGTTTTACGTGCGGGAAGGAAGGACATAAAGTGAAGAATTGCCGAAGAAAAATGAAGAGTACTATGGAAGAAGATAAAAATGGTCCCAAGAGTCCATTTACAGTCATTTTCCGTAAATGTAGGGGACCTGTCCATTACCCAGTGAATGTCCTATTCTATAGGATATTTTCTTGGTCAAAGAAGAAGCTATGTGGAAATAAATGGTTGGAGAAAAATTTAAAAAGTATTAGCACTCCTTGTTGATGGGTTTACATTGGAATAATTTTCTCTTGTATTTGTAACCCAGCAGTTTGCCATGTGAGAATGATATTTGAGGAAGAATTGTCTCTTCTCTTGTGGATATAGGTATAAATAACCATTTGGTTTTATATGATCATTGGGGTTTGAGAAAATGATAAGTTATTATAATTTGGGATGAAAATGCAAAGTATGATATAACATTTGTGGTTAAATTATGTTATTTTGAGGAATTTATCTCATTTTGGTAATATTATAAAATATAGTTTTTGAAAAAGGACAACACGTAGACCGTGTGACAACCCGTCGCGTCGGACAAAGCTGTGAGAATCGAACCCACAACCAAAGTGCGATTGGGATTTATCGCCTACCACTGGACTACGTGAAGTCCCTGGTTAGTGTGACTATTTTTTTTGTTAAATGATTTTATTGATCAATAATAAGATGATTTGGGTTCTTATGTCTTATCAAATGAATACCCTTGGTATAGGAAAATGATTTGGTGATTAAGTGGTAAATGTTATTTTAGAAGATGTTCGTTTTTTTAGGAACACTATATGCCCAAGGAAAATAGAATACAATGAGGTTTCATTTGTAGAGTAATGGTGGATTTTTATCTACGTTTTTATTGTTGATTTATAGTGATTTGGGTTATTTATGGAAATGATTAACCTATAACAGAGAATATGTGATGATGTTAATTACTTTTAAGTATGTGACTTTAAGAGTATTTGATGTCATTTGGAGATACAATGTAACATGGGAGACTACATAATCAAATTCTTCTATGTTTTGGGTTTCAATATTAGTTTGGATTATATTAAAGGATTTTAAGGAAAATTCGTTATTGAATGGTATCTATTTAACTTTGGGGTATTGTTTGTTTAATTTTAGAAATTAAGATTAGTGCATATTTATCTCAATGAATATCCTTTTGGGGGGTCATTAGATCATTCACTAACCATTTTGGTTTTGATTAATCTTCAAAGACAATGTAAATATATGGTTTATCCTACATGGATCATGTGATTCTATAGAAGTTTATTCTAGCTCTTCCAGTGTGACCAAGTCTTCTTGAATACTCATCGTTTAAAAAAAAAATTGAGTTAGTGGTGGAAATTTATTAAAGAATGAAAATCTACTTAAAATTTAAGTATATCTCATAATGTTCTTAGTCAATATCATAAATGAATTCCTCTTCCTTATGTAATGTAACTTTAAAAAAAAATGTTGTCCTAGATGGTACATTAAATCATCAATAATTTATGGCTTTGGGATTGTTGGCCTTTTCATAGCCATGTTCTCTACCACTCTCCATCAGATAATTGATGGTTAGATTTCTCTTCCATATCCATATTTTCCTACATGGAACCCTAGTATGTGTTATTTTCGGTAATCTTCATACTTTCCACTCTTTATTTTAAATAGAGGCCTCATTAATTCATTTTTCGATGTGGGATTTCAACTAAGATATTTTGAAACGTCAAAAATGTGTTATCCCAATACCCTATGTTTTCTTGTACCGATGGTATTTCAAATCATCATAGATTTATGAGTTTAAGGACCTCAATTTTATACTTGTTTGTGATTGATGACCTCAATCACTACCTATAAATATTTACATTTTTCCTCCAATTATATGTCTCTAATTACCACCAATGTTCTCCTAATCGAGATCATAATTTGGTGGTGATCCTTTCATTTCTCTTTTCCTCATATTAAGACTAAATTTTAGTAACCCAATTTCCGATGTGGGTTTTCCCACAAAGATAATTTCTATTTTCAACCTTTTATTTTCGAAGAACAATTTCAAATTGCGAGGACGCAATTTATTGAAGGAGGGGAGAATGTAACACCCCTAGATTTTATAGTGTGTTATTTCTTCAAAATAATTCAATAACTTTCACTACACGCAACACCAAGTTCAATCGCACCATGACTTACCAAACAAGCTGTTCAAAAGAGGTTATGAATAGTGTTAACTAAATTTTAAACTTTATATAATCCTTATAATTTTAGAATCCATATTATGAGTTTCTTAGACATAATGTAAGAACAAATTCATTTTCAGTATTTCACTTTTACCAAATTTTAATAGTGAACCCTTTTTAGATACTATATTTTAAATTTTTTGACTAAATGGGGACATCAAAAATTTAAAATGAAACATCCCAAGCTTCCACGGTACGCTAGCGTGTGTTGTACGCAACACCGAGTTCTAACACATCGTAACCAATCAAACTAGCTGTTATGAATAGTAATACCTACCTTTTGAAATTATATATATTTTATATTTTAAAATGGACTTCATTTTTGGATTCGGAATATCGAATTTAGCCTAAGGTGAAATTTTGGTACTTTTCGGATAACTTTCATATTTTGATGAATAGTGAAAATTACTAAATTTTAATTAAAAACAACTTTTTTAATCAAAATAATTAATAGTGATAAATTGTGAATTTGAGTGGTTTTAAAGTATATTTAGAATATATTTTTACCATTTAATATAATGTTGGTCATTGGACATAATTTTACAATTAAACCGAACATAAACAAGTGTCAATCTTTTGATAGTTATTATCTCTTAAAAACACGCTTTTTGTTTTGACAGCGGGAATTAATTTTAAATTAATTTCTGCCACTTATGTGTTTTGAATTTAGAAAAATGGATTCCATATTTGGAATCAGGATGTCCAAATTGTGTAAATAGGTAACTTTTATTTTTAGACATTTTGAATAATTACTGCGGTAAATATTTTATTTACCATGGTTAAGGGTAAATCCGGTAAATAAGGGTTAAAAAATAATATTATAATAATACTAAATTACCCTAAAACGTGTCTTAAACCTATTGGTTGATACATGGTCGACCATGGGCATCTTTGGGTTGATTTTGGGACCCCATGGATCCACTTGTAAGTGATAATGACACTTTATTTTAATTAAGTTAAAATGAATACAAAAATGACACAAACATATATCTTTTAGAAAAACAATTGTTACATAGGGTTATATATGTTTGATTTTAGATTATAAATATTCATTAGAAAGATAAAAAGATTTAATACATAATGATATTTTATTTATAATTTTTAGACATTAAATAATTTATTTTATTTATGACACAATAATGATGCAATAATTACTATAATAGTGAAAAATTAAAATAATTGATATTATAAATACCCAAATAAATATAATTTGAAGCTTTTAATGAATTAAACTAATTTTCTAGGATAATATGATATATTAGGATTTATTTATGTGACTTTTTTCGAATTAATCAATCTGTTATGAGTTTCAAAAAAATCAACTATTGAATAGTGTCTAAATTGACATAAAAGAGTTCTTAAAACAAATATTATATTATTAATTGATATTAAATTCCTAAAAATCTAAGGTTCGGCCAAGAGACTTATATCATGATAGGTTCATCATTAATGGACCACTTGGGGGTCTCTTGGATGTATATAGTAAGTTTATTAACCATATTATATAAAAATACAAAGAGACATTGTAAAAGTGAAACTAATTAACTTAGAGTTAATACTTAAAGATAAGGTTAATATAAGTACCCAAACCTGTCTAAATTCTATTTGATGAGTTGTTTTCGACCCATCCCAACCTTAACCTTTTAATAGTCAACTTTTGAGCCATTGGAAACCGAATATGAATTTATTATAAATTAATATTTCTAGCTTTTCCAAAGGTGCCCCTCACCCCTCTTATAAAAGGGAACTCATCCTTCTCATTTATTCACACCCTCAAAGCCTTTTGGTTCAGCCAAACTCTGCCCAAATACTCTCCCAACTCCCCTCACTACAACCTAGAGGCCTTAGTTTGATCAGAAAGCCAACCTAAGGAGCCCTTTTGATCAAATCAAAAGGAAGAACCCGAAGAAGAGGTAATGTTTTCACCACCCCTTTTTAAGTTCCTTTCTTCTTCCACTTCCTCTTTCTTTGTTATTACCATTATAAAATAATAACTCCAGTATCATATATATCCTTTGATGTTATTATAAATATGGTACAACCATATTCAGTATTCTATCCATCCTTTGAATAACATGTCACCATACGTGCGTACGTACGGCTTACCGTCTCCACGTCGTGGTGTAATTGTTATTCAATATATTATTATTTGGATTGGTATAATAATGATGTGTAACTCATGTAAATAATAAATATAACATGATAATTATTCTGTATATATGATATAAAATCCAATTATATATCATTTTAATATCAAAAGAATGATATTGTCGCTCGTGCGTATGTACGGACTACCGTCTCCACGAACGCGATGAGATTCATTGTCCATCATATCCATTCAAGTATAATTATAATTTTATGATTTAAAAATAGTATCTAAGGACTTGATATCATTCTGGATATGAATAATATACATCCCATTAATAACTAATACGACTCACATAACAAAGAATATAAAGTAAAATGAACCCGTTAACACCCGAAATGACGATAATTCTAAGATATTATTAACAAATCAATGTTAAAAGATCATATATGATATCATATTAAAGTAAATGATTCTTGTATTATTCAATAACAATTATTTCACCATTATAAAGGAGGTAAACCTACCATCGACCAAGGAAAAAGTACAAAGTAAGGGATTCTCTTATCTCACTTTCAATTCCGTGAGATTTCCATTGTTCGCCACTAAATTATTGAAAGTGGTGTATTGTGTACGGCCATTTGATATATATTATCATGATTCTATTATATTCATGTTATTCTATAAATCATTTGGCGGTTATTAACTTTTGGCCATACGACTCAGTTGATTAACATGGTAAGGGGTTTCTTATCTCACTTTTAATTTCGTGAGATTTCCATTATTCACCACTTAATTATTGCATGTGGGGTATGTGTACTGCCCATGATTGCATTAATTGTGTAATATACTTTAATTTATGGGTATTTACATCATCAGGGTATGATACTTCTTTCATGGGTGTATGTTTCGTAAGTTACCTAATCGATAAGGGAATTTGAAATTTCAATTTCCACTCATTTGGCTTTACGCATATTTCATTGATTATATTACCCCAAGATTATGTGTGGAATCACTATTCATTTGATTATGTCATAATTTCCACTCCCCTTCCTGTGGATATAAGTTTGATACACATAATCACTCCATTTATAATTCTCAAGTCATTGATATGAATTTGATAAGAGTAATTTTAACTCATTCTCCATTTGTTGAGTTAAACATCCAATTCGTTGGTATTGTTTTTACAAGAATATGTGTGAATGTCCTTTGATTGTTTTACACTGAATATCCAATCATATTTAGTGTATTTATATTTTTCACACATAATTATGTCATTGATTTATCCTTAACCTAAGGATACAACCTTTATGAGAGATTTCATCTCAATTTACATTCCATTGAGACTTCTTTGATGATATACACCAAATCACTTTTATGTGGTGTATATAATGTACTTTGACATAGTATATCATGATTCCCTTTATTCTCATGATATTACAAAGTTTTGATTACCTCAATTATTTGTATTCAAGTGTCTCTTTTGGTTAGAATCTCTAACTAAAATACAATTTTTAAATGTTTTAAAGACTTATTCATCTAAACCTTTCTCATTAATGTCCATGTTTTAAAAATGGTTTTAAGGATTTATTTATATGGACATTAAAGTTTAGAAATCAAAACTCCTTTTAAAAAGTTTCAAAGTGGTATGGGACACTTTGATTCAAAAATATACTTCTAAATGGCTTCTTGACAAATAGTGTGACTTTTAAATGTTTTCAAGAAAAGGGGGATATTTCTCTCAAATAGTTTTGATGATTATTTTCATCTATGTCAAAATACTTCATTATTCTTGATTGAGGTTAATGTGATACAATACAATCTTCCATATTGTATCGAATGAGTTATGTTTGACTGTGGATGTGCTGTTTTTATACCATTCATGGTTTGTGGTAAAAGTATTGACATTTCGTATGCTAGTTTTAATACGAATGTTTATGTTATGTTTAAACATGTTCATATGAGGAATGCATTGGACTTAATAAGTGACGGGTGGAGCCCGCTATAGCTCCTCGATGCATCGTTAGGTCTCATGAGACAAACTAGTGTCTTGGCACAAGGCCTTGGCAAAATCTTATTTGTAGTCTTGGCACGAGGCCTTGGCTATGTGGTTATGATAGTCTGGCATTATGCATTCCATCATTATGAAAGTGGTTATTGATATTGCATGTGATCATTCGACTAGTAGAATATTCATGTGAGTAAGTAAATTGCATTATTTCATTTTACCTTCGCCATTTTATGCTGAAGTTCAAATTTAAAAGGCTTTTGTTTTAGTTATAAATTGCCTTAAGTGTTTATGCTTATTTATGAAAGCTTCTGCTATAATGTTATCCTTACTGAGCATCCGAGCTCACCCCTTTCAATGTTTTATTTTTCCCAGGATTATGAAGAAGTAATTTATGAATGACCTGCAGGGATAGTATGAGGGGATATGAAGACAAGATGTTTTTTTTATGATGTAATGTAAAAAATTTATGGATGTATCTAGTTATTCCAAGGCTACTAAACTAATCGGTCTTTCGAGACTTGATCTTTCTCGTGATCATGCCAATGTTATGTAATAATTCACCGACTCTAGGTAATTAGGGTCGGGGCGTTACATTTTTCATGTAGCTAAAATTTCCATATAGGTGAACTCCCCACATAACCAAACTCCCCATGTAGCTGAACTCCCCACGTAGCTGAAATCCCTATGTAGCCTCAGTCCCAGTATCATTCACTCCTTATATTTTAACATTATATGGATCATGATGAAACACCTTACCATGTAGTGGTTTAAATTTCTATATTCCCATGTTTCCAACACCTATAATCCAATTATCACCAACTTGATTTATCCTTTCAATATCTCCCATGTTGTAGCCTTCCTCTAAGTGATTCTATTCCAGTTTTCATTTGTCCCATTAAATAATATTTTGTGGTACTTGAACAAAATTCTATCACACTTTTATATTTAAAAACTCCATCATATTTTCAGTAGTTTTGTGATACTTGTTATCAAAACATCTTTTATTAGCATTATGAGTGTTACTCCTAGTAGTGACCATGCTATGAACTTATGGAATCAAAACATCCTGAGATATAAAATGTGGACCAAGAATTTTTTTCCCTCCTCAACATACCATACCTGCTAATCCATGCCTAAAATGAGATCATAAATTCCTTCTTCAAACCATTTTGGAGGAAAAAATAACTACATCGCATGCTAACTACTATGGTTCCATCCATATCTAGGCTGGGAACTCCATCTCACTACCCCATCTTTTATTGTTATTTGTTCCACTACCTCTTCTACACTATCAAAAAATACTATACCAAAATCCAATCTATCCACGCATATTTTTTGTCCTATTGGATGAGAATACTCCCAGCTATGTTCTTGATGTCTTATTCTAGGAAAAGTGTAGTGAATTTCCTTTCCACTAAATGTAGAAGGTAGAGAAACTTTCTCCATACTTTGGAACACTATTGAAACATGAGGTACCCTTAGACTCATCCCTTCCATAAATATAGATTTTGAAGTGCATACTATGCTATGTAGAAAACTTGGAAATTTCTTGCAATTATTCCCATAAGGACTTCAACTACTCATCATGCTTCACATTCACCTTAGAAGGGATTTTATAGACATGATTAGTTCTTTTATCTCAGCTGCCTATGCTCAAAATAACCACTCTAGCTCTGAATCATCTACAGAAACTCTAGAAACTATTATAATAAGAGAAATCAAGATAAAATCATTAGAAATTTTATTAAACTCCCACACTGTAGTGAATAAATCTATGGATAATCCTATAAAAAAAATATTAGTGCCTTTGAATCTTCTTGTGAAACACAACAATCGAAAAAATTTATCGTTACTTCAACTCGATATTCGACACTCAAGATACACCAAACAATATATATTTTTGTGTCATGAATTATTTCCAGTATTCGAAGAGCTCTAAATTCCCTCTCTTCATAGAAATCACATCTCTCAGTCATCTTCTACTCTCCTCTAGTTTATCGAACCATTATCAACCACTCTCAATGAAAGAACCAATTTTTTATGTATCTAACCTAATGATAATGGAACTAAATAAATAGGTAAAATAAGAATTATATTTCTATATAGAAACTATAGGAATAGAGTCACAATAAGAGAGTAGAAGTAGATAGTGGTAGAAGAATAATCTTCACATAAGACCACTTCCCCGTGTGCTAAGGCCGATCCTCTGAAGGACCGTACATCTAAGTTACCAAGATGAATTGATATGATTCTAATTATTATTTTTTAATTTATTCATTTTAACATTTATTTTACATATTTATTCATTAACATTTAGTGTTATTAATATGTATTCATCTTCATTTTAATATATATTAATTTTAAATAATTTATATAATTAATAAAACTTATAATTTTTTTAATGTTTTTGAAGTCTATTCATTTTTAATTATTCAATTTCACTCATTTTTAACATTCATGAATTTAAGATCATATATTAATTAATAATATTAATAATTTTTTTACTTTTTTTTAAATTTATCAATTTTTAATATATATTCGTTTAATATTTATTTATTTTCTTTTCAACATTTTTATCAGCTCTCAAAAAAAGTGTTAATAAATATATGTTTTATCAGTGCTAAAATAATTATCACTAATAAAATCTCTCTTTATTAGTTCTATAATTATACTACTACTAAATATAGGTCTTTATCAGTGTTTTTTAGCTCAAATAAAGATATTTTTTTATTAATGATTATTATTTTAGCATTGATAAAACCCATCTTTATTAGTGCTATTTGGAAAGAGCAGATAAAACCCTTACAAATATTATAAACTCAACCCTAGAAAAACAGACTTATTTACATTGTTCAAGCCCTCACGGAAGTCGACCTCGACTGCCTATCCCCCTCAAACTTCTCAGACAAATAGAACCTATGAAAACCTAAGGTATATGATTATTTCTACTCCTCTTTAGTTGAGACTGCATTGTTTCATGCATTTTATCATTAATTATTCTTCTACAAGAACACATCATCAATTCAACATAAAAAATAACACCCTTTTCCTCTTAAATAAATGTGTCTAAACATTTTTGAGTTTTAGTAATCATGTAAATTATAGGGTTATCATCATCTAAATTCCTTGACCTCATAATATGAGTCATATTTTTCAATTTTATGGTATTAAATGAATCTGCCCAACCACTCGAATCATTAGCCTGGACCTTCCAAAATAGTAATCCAATTTGGTTCCCCTAATGAGATGTGGGTTGGATTTTATTTCTTCTACCATTATCTAGAGAAGTCATAGTATAAAAATTTTCAAGTTAATCCAATTCACATACTTTTTTATTTGGAGTGTCCCAATTCTTTAAATTTCTAATCATAGTAGTTTCTTCCCTTGATGACCCCATTAAGGATTCCTTCCACTTTCATTCTATCTTCACTCCTAATTAGTAATTGGTTAATTATTTTTAGTGAATTCTTGCTCTTAGACCCACTTTCATTCATTCTGACCACTATTGGGTTTATTTAATCCATCATTTTGATTTTTTTACTATTAAGTCTATTGATTCTTCCCATTGAGATAAATCCAGAATTTCATATAAACCCTGGTCCCAATTATGGGGACTCCTATAAATCTATTTAATTATCCACATGGGATTCCCTTCACTCTATAAATTCAAATTATGACCATCATTCAAAACATCCATATATTCTACCTTTTTGTTTAAACCTTGTCCCTAGTTTCCACTATGACATTTTTACAGAGCTGATTCTCTCTATTTGTACTAATAAAGTTAAGTTTTGTTTTGAGGTGATCCTAGGTAGTTTTCCTTCTAATCAAATCATTAGTTTTATATGAATAATTTTTTTTATCCCACTAAGACACTTCTTTAACTTTTGTTGAAGTTGATTATTCCTTCCATCCCTAAGAATAATTTTAATTTCTATTCTTTGAGCCTTCATCCTATCCATGTGTATTGTTCAAATTTTAAGCATTTATAAAACCCTAATTATATTGTTCTTTGGGTTTTTTAGTTTCTTTAGAACCCCATCCTGATACTTTTGGTTCATCGGATTTAATTTCAAGAGTTTCTTCAAACAATGGGTTCTCAAGACCAGGTGATTGGGCCCTATCAATGTTTTCATCATCTGAAAAAGATCACCAAATTTAGATCCTTGTCACCTAGTCACTCAAACACCACCTTTCTCTCCATGAACCAAGTAATGAAATGAACAAACATCAAATCATCCCTCTTGCTGCACTCTCACCAAGAAAAGTTACAGAAACCATCCTTGAATCACCTCATTTTTATACAATGAAAAATCAATTCAAGAACCTATACCAACAACCACGTGTTTACCCCAGGGACATGTTATTAAGTTTTCAATAGTTCCAAATAATTTTCACTTCAATACATTAATTATAATGAAATGATCCTTCTAAAAATGATGATGGTCTTCACAAATTTTTAAACTATTAAATTTTCAACATAAAATTCTTCTAAGATGAAGTGCATACAAGTTTCTTAAATCTAATAGGTGTTTCATACTTGACTAAGATGAAATAATGTAGTTACTAATATAAATTTTAATTCATTATACACATAAAAATTGATTTTTATGGTTATAATCATCAGAAACCGACAATCTAAAAATAAAATAACATTTTAACACTTATAATGTTTTAGGTTTTCTGACTGAAATCATCATTATACTTCATAATTTCATCCTAAATAATAACCATTGATAATTTAGTGAGAGAACATTATTTATCTATGTGTTTTTTAGTAGATGAAAATTTAATTATATTCTTTGTAACTTTATATATATCACACATTCCCTTCCTTTTATGATTTCCACCACTACAGAACAATTCCAATATGCATCATTATACTCTTATTATCTTAGAAAAATATATTCATATAGATTAAATGATTATTTAATAAATTTATTATACTTATAACCCCTTTTGGGTAGCATATAATCCTTTATCCACCATAGGTTGTTTATTTTCATGTTACCCTTTTGAAAAATGATAAATTGTTAGGAATCATCATTAATAACATTCAAATGTTGAGATCACTTCAAATTTAGCAGTCCAATATGATCATTATCATTTAGTTAAGATCAAAATTAACCAAAGGGGAAATAAACATCATGGTGGATATCATCCCATGTGGGTTTCCCTTATTTGAATTTAACATTAACCTTGATCTCTCTACTTCAAATATTTCATCAATCATCAATTGCCTACTTTGATGATACCGGATGCCATTAAAATTTGTTTCAGACACTCAAAATTCTCATTATATAAGGAGGTTATCAATATAAAAACTTCTCATAATAATTTATCTAAAATTACAATTTTAATAACTTCTATACATTTTATCAATTAAATTTTGTTTTTATTTCTTCTTTGAGTGTCCAAAGTGAGCATGCCTTTTTTATAAGGAAAATAATCTAATTTCATAGAATTATCTATAACTTTTTTCCTTTGATTATGAATAAATTATGTGTATTTTTTTTTCACAAAATATTTTTTTGAACCTAATATAATGGATATGATTAAAAAATGGTTGTATGTTAGTCATATGACAAAAGAGTACAAGGATGTTGTAACACCCCGAAATTTTATGAGATAGATTCTTTTTAATTTCTTTGATGTATTGTGTTGTACACTACAACAAGATTATATTGCACTATACATAAAAATTTATTATCTTACGGTATACACAAAACTATGCTTGGCTTGTGTTACACATAATTTCAAGTTCTTTTGATATAATTCATTTCACGCATGACTGAGTATAAGTGAACAACTAAATATTACTATTTCACCTTATAAACTAGTTGTTAAAATGGTAGGAATGAACAATGTTAATTGATTTATTAAAATATTGTTTACACTTGTATTTAACTAATTTTTTTATGAACAATTATTTATAAATAAAAATAAAACAGTTCTTAATTAAAAGGAAATGTTTCTCAGAAAAACTATTTAAATGAAAACAAGTGAGTTTATAAAATAATAAAATCACTCTTTATGGATTTTATTAATGAAATATATATATATATATATTCAATATAATGTTTAAAATTCATCATATATGTTTTCTACACATGATATAAGATCAAATTTAATTTTTTTGGATAAAAGATGTATTTTTTTAAAAAAAATAGAGTTTTACCGCCTTTTGATGGTGAACCCATTTTAAATATAGTTTTTGACACCTTTTTATATTATATTTAAAAAAACTTCTTATTTGGAATAGGGATATAAAAATTTTCTTTGGATGAATTTTTTATATTTTTCTGATAAGTTTTAATTTTTGATGAATAGTAAAATTATACTAAATTTTAATTGAAAACTACTTTTTTCATCGAAATAATTTATGTCATTAAATTATATTGTTGAATGGTTTAAAATTATAAATGGAATAAATTTTTATCATTCAATATAATTTTTTTCATTAGCATTAATTTTACAATGAATTCAGATGTAAAAACATTTCAATCTTTTGCAATGTTTTAACTTTTAAAAACTTGTTCTGTCTTTCTGAAAACAGGAATAATTTTAAATTTATTACTGAAACTTATATGTTTTGAATTATGAAAAATAGATTCCATATTTGGAATCATTAGGCTCAAATTATGTAAATATCTTTATTTTATTTTTGGGAATTATAAATAGTAACTTCAATAATTTTTATTAATACGGTAAAAGCATAAAACGGGTAATTAAGGGTAAGAATACTATTATACAATTATCATAACTCTTGTATTAATATAATTGGATGAGTTTCTTTAGACCTAAATAATACATGGGTCTAAATGGTTTCCTTTGGATGCTACTTGGATGAGATTAGGACATTTAATTTATTTTATTTAAAGAAAAGTTAAATATGTCTCAGTAAAATTTTAATAATGAAAATATTTTTTATCTAAGGATGTACAGAAGATAAATTCTATTATAAATAATTATTTGAAAGATAAAATATTTTTATTTATCATGGTAATTTATTTTTAATTTTTAGGAAATATATAATTACCTTAAATACTTATACTTTGATGGTGTACAAATTAATTAATTGATGAGTAATCAATAAAACAATTATTATTAAAATATTAATAACCATAAAAAAACCCAAAAACTTTCCTAATTATTATTGTTCTAGTATTTATCGACCATAATAATCCAAGGGTTGAGTTATTGACCATTTGGATCCATATGGAAGAGATTGTGACACTTATATTATTTTATTTAAAGTAACGTTGAAGATGTCACATTCATAATTTAATAAGTATAAAATTTTAAATGTTGAATTTTACAGAAGATAAATTATACTAAAAGTATTATTATTAAATATATTATATTTATATTAATCTTATTATTTTATTATTAATTGTTACCCAACAAATAAGAATATTAAATAATTACACAATATTGATGTAGTAATTATTTTATTAACAAAAAAATCAAATTAATGTTATTTAAAATATTAAAATAAATATAATTTTAGTTAATTAATATATAAATTAATTTTTTTAGATTACCTAGACCCAATAGAGATATAATGATTTTTTTATGATAAAATTTTATCTTATATTTTTAGAAATTCATAAATTTAATAGTGTCAAAATTGACACTATTGTTGTTTTGTTAAAACAATGTTTTATTAAATTATTTAAAAATCATAAAACATTTTAAAAAAATATAAAATAATTATAATATGTTTTAAAATGATATAAGTTACTTATATATGGTATAATTCAAATTTAATACATAAATATTGAACCCTTCTAATATTAAAATATTTTTTATCTTAATTAAAATTAAATAGAATAACTAAGAGTTAGTTAAAATTATAATGTTTAAATTGACATAAAAACTTGTAGAAAAATTATTGGTTGATTATATTAAAACCCTATCTCATCTAAAATTCAAAATTGTGACATTTTGGAGGTTTTTGAGTGGGGTTTTATTTTATTATAAATTAATATTTGTGAGGTTTCCAAAAGTGCCCCTCACCTCAATTTTAAAAGGAAACCTCCTCCCTCACTTATTCACACAAATTTGAGCCTTAAAACTCATAAATACCCTAAAACTTTCCCTTATAAACTTCCCTAGTTACATTTTATAGGTTCTAGTCTTCTTCAAAGGCTAACTCTAGTGCTCTAAGAGGAGATTTAGAGGAAGCACATCGAAGAAGGGGTAATCTCCTCTACCGATTCTTTCAAACTTCTTTCTTCTTTTACTTACTATTAATTAGTTGTTTAATTATAAAGTAATAAAATAAGTATAAATAATATACTTATATGTTATTATAATTATGAAACTACCATATTACACCTTCTGTCCATCCTATGAAAAATAAAATCACCACTCGTGAGTACTTACAGCTTACCATCTCCACGCTTTGGTGTAATATGTTTTTCACCACTACCTTACTTGGATTGATATAATGATGTAAATAATTACTATATATGATAATTATAAAAATATATGTATTCTTTAAAAAAATATATTCTATCCACTTCCATACCATTTCACAATTATCAGAATGATATCGTCGTTTGTGCGTACGTACGACCTATCGTCTCCGTGATACGATGTGATTTATTCTACAAGATATCCATTGAAAAAATGATTATATAAATGTAAAGAATTAATAAATATGATATTTATTATTTTAATATAATTTTTGAATGATATAAATATGACCTAAGAAGGAGATCCGTAACTTATTCGGAAAAACATGCATAAGAAAATGAAGCAGTTTATACCCGAATAATGAGTAATAATGAAATATTATTGCCAAATGGATGATAATATGATCATATATTATATCATAAAAATGAATATGATTCTATAATAAGTCAATGAAATCATTTAAATCATTATACAGGAGGTTCTTATACATACAAAGGATATTAGACCTATGGTAAGAGATTATTTTGTCTCACTTTTATTTATGTGGGACACATGCCTTATACACCACCGATTTATTTTGTGTGGTGTTTATATTGCCCATGAATGTTTTTATGATTATTATTATGAATATTATGATGTTTAAATATGAATATAGTATTATTTATTTTATTATTCATACGATTCTAATGATTATAAATCAATAAGGGATAATTTTGCAATCTCATTTTTATCTGAGATTGTTTATACGTAAGTATTTACTGGGGGTATATTTATCATCCATGTCCATGTTATCTAAATTTTTTTCCCTAAAATGTTTAATATTCTTATATTTATTTTTAAAGACATTTTTACCCATTTTTACTTATACTATATGGTTTGGAAGGAATATTTCTTTCATTTACCATACGAGGTACTTTTTGACCTTTCCGGCAAAAGTACGAGGAGAATGTTTTTTTACTTATATGGAATGGAAAAATTTTTATGCCTTATTTCCATGAATATTCCTCTACATGATTTAAATTTTATTTTCAACTAAATTATTTTCTTTTAAAATTTCACTACTTTTTGAGAAAAGAAAATATTTTTGAATAAGAAAGGATATTTTCCTCAAGAATTAATTTCAAGTGTTTTATCAAAATTATTTTCCATCTAAGATTAAGGATATTTTTCAAGTATATTATCCCTATTATTATTATGGTTTGATTATTTTTATGATGGCATGCTATATATGAAATCCATTTGTTTATGTTTAAGAAACCCATTTTATTCTTTGGTTTATGTTATGATGAATGATTTATGTTTTTGTGTCACACATATTTATGGTTTTAATTATGTGATGAGTGAGATATATATCTCTATCCAATTCATTGGATAAATATTTATATCTCATGAGATAGACATGTATGAAATGATAAGTAAATCCAGTTCAGTAATATAGGGATGGAGCGAAAAGTATATCCGGATCAGTAATACATGTCTGGAAGGATAAGTAAACCCTGTTTAGTAATGGACTTTGTCCGATATGATGGTCTTGGCAATGAGAATCGGATCATATGGAAATTATTTTCTATTATTATGTGTTTTACAAAATTCCATGTTTTATTCCAATGCTATTTTCTCATGGCTCATGTTCTTTTATGATTTATAACTTATGAACTGCCAATATTTATTTCATTACTCAAGATTTTGATTCTCAATAGTTATGTTCATGTTTTTACATTCATATGTTCATATATTTTTTATTTACCCTTACTAAGCATCTAAGATCACCCTTTATTATATTTCCATTCCTCAAGTTATAAATAAATATTTTAAATAAGATTACTAAAGGGGAAGATCTTAATGAGAGATGTTGAAGATCTTTCATGAGTTAGAAGAATATTTTCTAAGTTTGAAAAGGCACTAAAATATTATGGTACTCAAGCATGAATTTGTAAAATATAATTAATATTCAACTAAAAAGATGTAATATTCATGTACATCAGGCTTGGGTCATTATAGTTGGTATCATAGGAAAGGTTTAGTAAACCTTTGGAAACTTGTATGTGAACACTTTAGTGAGATCCCTAGAGATATTTCTAAGGATACATCTAGGGATGTCCCTTAGGATAAGTCTAACTATAGTTTACTATCATAGAATTATGGTAATGATCATGAATAAACTAAAACTAAACCTAAGATGTTAGAGATTAAAAATTAATCCCGCTTGATTATGTAGTTTTCCTAGTATAATTATTTCCTCTCACACTAATCTTTTTGGGTTTTAGAAAATGGCTGGAAATAGGAGGATTCATGTTAATGGAGAATATAATGGAAAATGGAATGATATTACTCATAAGAAACAAAATTAAATAGGAGTTGGAAGGTGAAAAATCATTATTATGACTAATTAGCAGCCTCATAATATGATCAATAATCTCAACTTTAGTGAGTTTCCTGACCCACCTAATAAGAGAAAGATGAAGTTTCATGCTGATCATAGAGGAAAGAAAGTTAAATTTTCCTCATTTAAATCATGTGGGAAGAAGCATCAAGGAGAATGTTTCAAAGGAACCAGAAGATTCTTTGGGTGAGGAAAAGAAGGGCACAAAGCCAGTAATTACAAAGGAAAAGGTTCAATTAACACAATGGACAAGGATAATGGTATTGCTAAGACATCAATGGGGGTTAAATTTTTTAAATGTGGAATGTATGGGCATTATGAAAATCAATACCCTAAGGGAAAATATCATGAAGAGAATCAGCAAGGTCGTATGGATAGTTTTTATATTTCTGATGATGAAGAGACAACAAATGATATATGAGATGAAATAAGTTTTAAGGAAAAAAATGATGAAGCTTGGTCAATGGTGTAAGAAGATTGCAGAATGATTGCATGTTTATCAAGAATAATGTTTTATAAGTATTTTTATGGTACTATGGAATAAAGAAACAACTAATTATTGTTACAATATTGTGTATTTGAAAGTATATGTTGAATGGTACTGATAACCATGAAAAGTTATTCAGATATTTTTGGAAAACACATGATAAGTGCATAATGATGGGTTAAGAAGATAATGAGATGTTTGATAGTATTAATAACCTCATGACTGATATAAGGACAAAGTGATATAATGGTTTGAATATATAGAATTTTTGGGATTTTTGGTAAAAGTTAATTTTTGACAGTATGCATGTCTTCACTAAGGTTCTATGGTAATTCAAGTTGTTACCATGTTTCAAGATAATACATGATTAAGGTATTGACATGTTTGGAATGTGACAACCAAGAACTTCCCTATGAGATATGATAGATAAATTCTAATATGATTTAGTTAACCTCTTTCTAAAGTTTTAGATTTTTAGTAGGATTGTAATGCTATCCATTTATGGATAATATAATCTATACTCCAGTTGAATTTTGTTAGATTAATGTATTATCTCACTATAGGTGGACTTGTGCATATTTGATAACCTGTTATAACCTTTTTTTGAGATAGATGTAATGGACTATCATTCTATTTATAGATTTCATGATATTATAACACTTCAAAAATAAAAAATTCAACTTCATTTATTTGAATAAGATATGAATTGGAAATTGTTGAAGGAACGACCAACAATGAGATTGTACCGAAATCAGGTAAGTATTTCTTCTCATGCAAAATTCTTCAACTTTAGGAAAAGGATCATGAAACCAAAAATGTTATCCTAGTAAATTTTTATCCAATGAATTATATGGTCCCTTAAATCATCATAGATTTATGTATTTTTGATTGTTAAATTTCTCCAAACCTTGTTCTCTATCAGTCTCCATCAGAACTTGATGGTTAGATTTTTCTTCCATATCCATGTTTTCACTTACCATATATTTTCTCTTATGTGGAAACCTAGTGATGAGTTACTTTGGGCAACCGTTATGTTTATAACATTAATTTTTAAAATTAATTTTTAGTATTCCTTTTTATGATGTGAGTTTCTATGAAAGAAAATTTCAAGTAGTAAACCTTTTATAACCCCGACAAATTTCGAGGACGAAATTAATTTTGAGGGGGGTAGAATATAACACCTCGAGATTTTATGATATAGACTCTTTAATTTCTTTAATTTCTTATGTTGTACACTAAAACAAGATTATCTTATGTTATAAAAAACACCATATTATCTTGCGGTATATGAAACACTACGCTTGGCTTCTGTTACACACAATTTCAAGTTCTTTTGATATAATTCATTTCACACAAGACTGAGTATAAGTGAAGAACTAAATATTATTATGTTACCTTATAACATAGCCGTTAAAATGGTGGGAATGAAAAACAATAATTTATTTATGAAAATATTATTTACAGATGTATTTAATTAATTATTTTGTGAACAATTATTTATAAATGAAAATAAAACAATTCTTAATTAAAAGGAAATGTTTTTTCGGGAAAACTATTTAAATGAAAATAAGCGAGTTTATAAAATAATAAAATAACTCTTTATGGATTTTATTAATGAAATATATATATATATTCAATGTAATGTTTAAAATTCATCATATATGTTTTCTACACATGATATAAGATCAAATTCAATTTTTTGGATAAAAGAAGTATTTTTCAAAAAAATAAAGTTTTACTACCTTTTGATGGTGAACCCATTTTAAATATAGTTTTGAAACTTTTATATATTTTATTTTACAAAACAAAATTCTTCTTTAGAATCAAGATATAAAAATTTTCTTTGTATGATTTTTTTATATTTTTCTGATAAGTTTTAAATTTTGATGAATAGTAAAATTATAATAATTTTTAATTGAAAACAAATTTTGTCAGCAAATTTTTTTATGTCATTTAATTATATTATTCAATGGTTTTAAAGTAAAAATAGAATATATTTTTATCATCCAATATAATTTATGTCATTATCATTAATTTTACATTGAATTCAGATGTAAAAACATTTCAATCTTTTGCAATGTTTTAACTTTTAATAACTTGTTCTCTATTTCCGACAATGGGAATAATTTTAAATTAATTACTTTAACTTATATGTTTTTAATTATGAAAAATGGATTCCATATTTTGAATCATTAGGCATAAATTATTTAAATAGATTTATTTTATTTTTGGACATTATGAATAGTAACTTCAGTAATTTTTATTATTATGGTAAAAGGGTAAAACATGTAATTAAGGGTAAGAATACTATTATAAAATTACCCTAACACTTGTATTAATATAATTTCATGAGTTTTTTATACCTAAATCATCCATGTGTCTAAATTTTGTCATTTGGAAGCCACTTAGATGATATTAGGACATTTAATTTATTTTATTTAAAGAAAAGTTAAATATGTCTGAGTCAAATTTTAATAACGAAACCATTTTTTATCTAAGAATATACAGAAGATAAATTCTATTATGAATACTTATTTAAAATCTAAAATGTTTTTATTTATCATGGTAATTTATTTGAAATTTTTAAGAAATATATGATTACCTTAAAGACTTATATTTTGATGGTGTACAAACTAATTAATTGATGAAAAATCGATAAAACAATTATTATTAAAATAATAATAACCATCAAAATACCCAAATAATTTACCAATTATTATTTTTAGAGTATATATTGACCATAATCATCCAAGGGTCTAGTTATTGACCATTTGGATCCATATGAAATAGATTGTGAAACTTATATTATTTTATTTAAAGTAATGTTAAAGTGGTCACATTCATAATTTAATAAGTATAACATTTTTAATGTTGAATTTTACAGAATATAAATTATACTGAAAATATTCTTATAAATTAAAGTATATTTATCTTCATATTAGTATTTTATTTTTAATTTTTACCCAAAAAATAATTATATTAAATAATTACACAAAAATAATGTAGTAATTATTTTATTAATGAAAATATCAAATTAATGTTATTAAAAATATTAAAATAAATAAAATTTGAGCTAATTAATATATCCAATGATTTTTATAGATGGAATATACCCCATAGGTATATAATAAAAAAACTGGTTCGATGATAACATCTTATATTGATATTTTTAAAAATCCATAAATTGAATAGTGTCAAAAATGACACTATTATTTTTTAGTTAAAACACTGTTTTATTAAATTATTTAATAATCATATTTTTTTTTTAAAAATATATAATAATTATAATATGGTTTAAAATTATCTAAGTTACTTATTATTGTCTAATTGACATCAAATAAATAAATATTTCCCCCTTATAATATTGATATATTTGTTATCTTAATTAAAATTAAATAGAATAACTAAGTGTTAATTAAAATGATAATGTTTAAATTTACCTAAAAACATTTCTAAAAATTATTTTTTTATTATATTACAACCATATCTCATATAATCTTATAAATTGGGACATTTTGGAGGTTTTTTAGTTGGTTTTGATTATATTATAAATTAATATTTTTGAGGTTTCTAAAAGTGCCCCTCACCTCAATTATGAAAGGGAACATACTCCCTCACTTATTCACATAAATTTGAGCCCTCAATATCATAAATACCTTATAATTTTCCCTTCTCAACTTCTCTAGTTACATTCTAGAGGTTCTTTTCTTATTCAAAGGCCAAATCTAGTGCTCTAAGAGGATATTTAAAGGAATCACATCGAAGAAGAGGTAATCTCCTCCCCCGATTCTTTCAAACTTATTTCTTATTATACTTAATATTCATTAATTTTTTCAATATAAATTAATAAAATTAGTATAAATCATATAATTATATGTTATTATAATTGTGAAATGACCATATTCCACCTTCTTTCCATCCTACGAAAAATGAAATCACCACGCGTGCGTACTTACAAATTACTGTCTCCACACCGTGGTGTAATCTATTTTTCACCACCACATTACTTGGATGGATATAATGATGGAAATAATAAATATATATGATTATTATATCATGATATGGATTCTGTAACAACATATATATACCATCCAATTCTATACCATTTCACAATTATCAGAATGATATCGTCGCTCGTGCGTACGTATGACCTACCGTCTCCAGGATGTGATGAGATTAATTCTACAAGATATCCATATAAAAATGATTATATAAATGTAAATAATGAATAAATATGATATTTATTATGTTAATATAATTTTTTAATGATATAAATATGACCTAATAAGGAGAATCGTAACTTATTCTGTAAAACATGCACAAGAAAATGAAAACATTTATACCCAAATAACGAGTAATAATGAAATATTAATACCTCAAAAATGATAATATTATCATATACGATATCATAAAAATCAATATGATTCTGTAATAAGTCAATTACATCATTCAAATCATTATACAGGAGGTTCAGATACATACAAAGGATTGCAAACCTAAGGTAAGGGATTATTTTGTCTCACTTTTATTTATATGGGACATATGCCTTATACACCACCGATTTCTTTTGTGTGGTGTTTGTATTTACCATGAATGTTTTTATGATTATTATTATAAAGCTTATTATTTTTAAATATTAATATAATATTATTTATTTTATGATTCATATGATTCTACTGATTATAAATCAGTAAGGGATAATGTTGCAATCTCATTTTTATCTAAGATCGTTTATACGTAAGTATTTACTGGGGGTATATTTATCATCCATGTCCATGTAGTCTAAAAATGTTTTCCTAAAATGTTTAATATTATTCTATGTATATTTAAATTCATTTTTACCAATTTTTTTACTTGTACTACATGGTTTGTACGAAATCTTTCTTTTGTTTACCATACTGGGTACTTTTTGAGCTTTCCGACAAATGTACGAGTAGAATGTTTTTTTACTTATACATCATGGATGGATTTTTATGCATTATTTTCATGAATATTCCTCTATAAAATTTAAATTTTATTTTCAACTAAATTATTCTCTATCAAAATTTCATGGCATTTTGAGAAAAGAAAACATTTTTAAAGAAGAAAGGATATTTTCCTCAAGAATTAATTTCAAGTGTTTTATCAAAATTATTTTCCATATAAGATTAAGGATATTTTTTAAGTATAATATCCCTATTATTATTATGGTTTTATTATGTTTACGATGGAATTATATTTATGAAATACATTTTTTTAACATGGATTATGTTATGATGGAATGATGTTTAAGAAACCCATTTTATTCCTTGGGTTATGTTATGATGAATGATTTATGTTTTTGTGTCACACATATGTATAGTTTTCATTATATGATGGGTGGTACCTATATATACCTCCAATGAATTGGGTAAATATTTATATCTCATGATATAGACATGACTAGAACAACAAGTAAATACGGTTCAGTAATACAGGACTAGAACAACAAGTATATCCAGTTTAGTAATACATGGATGGAACGAAAAGTAAACCCAGTTTAGTAATGGACTTTGTCCACTATAATGGTATTTGAAATGATCCTTGGCTAATATGAAAATGATTTTATACGCTTATGTGTTTTAAAAAATTCCATGTTTTATGCCAATGCTATTTTCTCCTGGCTCATGTTCTTTTATGATTTATGCCTTACAAACTGCCAATATTTATTTCACGACTCATGATTTTGATTCTCAATAGTTATGTTCATGTTATTACATTCATATGTTCTTGTATTTTTTGTTTACCCATACTGAGCATCTACGATCACCCTTTCTTATCTTTCCATTCCTCAGGTTATAAAGAAAGATTTTAGGTAGGAGTATTAAAGGGGAAGATCTTAATGGGAGATGTTGAAGACCTTTCACGAGTTAGAAAAATGTTTTCCAAGTTTTCAAAGGCAATGAACTATTATAGTACTCATACATGCATTTGTAAAACGTAATGAATATTCATCTAAAAATATGTAATATTCATGTACGTCAGGCTTGGGTTGTTATAAATAGATTTATAGAGTTCATCAAGTTTGCAGCAGAGCATGCATAAAACCCTTCTAAAATCCATTTTATATGTTTAAATTATTTTAATTCAAGACAAATTTATCCAGAAGAGTTGTAAAAACACTTGATTTATTACAAAAGAGATCAAATATATAAATTTTAGACTAAACACAGTGAAAACATGAATGTACATACTGACTGGGATGATACAACTCTTTTTGGATCATTTTACATGGATACTAGTGTAAATGATGATAGAGATAATATGGAATAAATGAAAATAGAAATTGGATTTTACCTTTTTGATTGTCCAATTTTTTTTAGAAGTTAAATAGTTGTGAAAAGAGACCATTTTATAAAGGTTGTACTAAATATATAACATTTTCAGCTTTATTGAAGTTATTTAATTTGAATATTGTTAGTATATGGAGGGACACCAAATTTACATGAATACTTTGTATCCTGAATGATATTCTACCAAAAGAAAATGATCTTACCTATCGAACATATGATGCTAAAAAAATTCTACATTCAGTGGGTTTAATCTTTGAAAAAAATACATGTTTGTCCAAACGATTGAATATTGTTTTGAAATGACCACGAATCACTCAGAAAATTTCATTAGTGTGGTGAATATTGTAATGTCCCGATTCCAGAAGCCACCCAGAGGTGCCCCGTACCTGGTTGGTCACATGACCTCAAGCGCATTTCCCCGGACGCCAGAGGCTTTTGAGTAGCAGTAAGGGCCTTGGGTGTGATGGTGGGGAAACTATGCCCTCATTGGAAGAGTACACAGTGGAAATAGATAACACATAAAATAGCGGAAGAAGTAAATATCCAACATCAGTAACAATGGAAGACTAAAACAATAAACAATTAGAGTACACACACATATATATGAAATGATGCATGATACATATGTCTAGGAAAGCAGCCAAACAAGTCACAATGCTGAAATACAACAATGCTAAACCAAAGTGCAAAAGAAAGTAGATAAACTCCTTAGCATTGCAAGCCATGGCTTGGTCCCATGTTCTCCAGCTCTACAGTAAGTCAAGTACTGGAAGTCAAAGGGCACTTTCCCTTATCTATACCTGCAATAATATAGTCTGTTTGGGCCCAAAAGCATGACCCAAATAGGGTGTGAGACTAAATCCCATTAGGAAACCACCCGAAGATCTGTGCCTAGTAGTCAGTGAATATATGACAGGTAAAAGTACAGAAAGTAGTAAATAGGGAAGTACTAAACAGCAAACAATCCACATTTTCTAGCATATAATTTACAAACAAGTAAGCAGCCACTCAAGCAAGTAGAACAAACAGGTAACCCTCTGGGTAGTTCTCACAGATTAACCCCTATGGTTTAACCAACAAGTACTAGCAACCCTCTAGGAGGCACACATAGTCTCACCCCTCGGGTTCAGCTACAGAAAGAATAGACTCTCTGGGGAATCACTCACCGTCAATTCCCCCTATAGTCTCGTATCGTACTAAAGGTGCTCTAGGGAATCACTCAATGTCTCATTCTCCCTATGGTCTGTGTCGAGGAACTAATAACACTCTGAGAAAACACTCAACATCAATTCCCCCTATGGTCTTGCATCATAAATTAAAGATACTCTGGAGAAGCCCTTATGTCCATTCTACCTATGGTTTACTACACTAGGTTCTCACAGCCCTATGTAAAATCAGCAAGTATTGGATTGCGTAAAGTCCTAAGTATCCTCAATAACTACTTGTCTAGAATTCCACATCATCTCAGCATGGAAGAATAGTCACACCATCCCACAAACTAGGTATGGAACTGGAAATAGCATAAAAAGAAAAACTAGACCAAACAGTTATAAACAAGCAGAACAAAGCATGGGCAAAAAATCCAAAGCACAGTAAAATTACCCTATTCACAACCAGTAACCTCTACTCAGGAATATAAGCAAAGCATGAAAATCAAAAAGGGAAAAATAGGAAACATGCAATACCCTGTTTAAGGGTATTGGTGTAATTAGCACAAAATACTCAAAGAATTTCTACAGAAAGGCACAAACCACCTACCTCAACGTTAGTTGATCGATATACTTGAACCTTGAAGCTTTATTCTCCTTAGAACATCGTATATCTAAGAAAACATCCAAAACACTCAACGCACAATAACTTGAGAAAGAGGAGGAATTGGAAAATGAAGATCTAGGAGAAGGAAGAGCTTACCGCTGCGGTTCCAACGCAATCAACGATGGTCGATTCAGAGAACATACCGAGGCTCGGAGGATCGGAGGAGATTTGCAGCCGTATGGGACACTCTCAGTCAAAGAATCTAGAGAAGAAGACAGTTATGGGGTTAAGATGTGACCCCAGTGCATTTAATGGAAAAAAAGAAAGTACACAATGTGTACTTTTGGAGTACACGACGTGTACTAAGCTTTTTTGTACTCCGTTTTAGGCGGTCTCCATGTCACCCATACATGGTCATGTGTGTGGCCATGACACAACCAACACATAGCCTCGAGCAGCAATGAAGTACACGACGTGTACTCATAAAGTAGACAGTGTGTACTTCAAAAATTTCCAGAAACTCCTCTTTTCTCAAAAACTCCAGAAAAAGGAAAAATGTACCTGAAAAGAAGATCCGGGTTCATACAAATATAAACACAATAAAGATGAATCAAGTCTTTCCAATGTTTAATGATACTTTCCTATAATTACAAGGTTTATATGAAGATATGGATGTCAGGAACCACTAGACAATTGACATGGAATGCAGATACAATAACTAAAGATGGGAATCTATAACACTTAGTCGACTCTCTGTAGTGGAAGAAAATTGATTACGGGTATCATGAATTTGGAAACAAGCCAAGAAAACTCTATCTTGCATTATCTATAGATGAAATAAATTATTTTTGTGTATAAAGTAGTATTCATAGTACATAGTTATGTTGGTAAATTAAAACTTTCCACCATGGGTATTCATGAATCACAAATACATTATATTATCTCTTCTTATATCTGGACCAAAATAACCCTTTAATGATATTAATTTATATTTAGATCCATTGATCAAAGATCTAAAATTGATGTGGGATACAATTTTCAAATTGTATGATTCTTACAAAAGTGAAGTGTTCACATTTAGAGCCATGTTATATGGGACGATAAATGAATTTCATGCTTATGAAAATTTATAATGCTAAAACATTAAAGGAGAGTTGGGGTGTCCTATTTGTGAAGAATTTATACACTCAGTTAGGTTGAAACATTCTTTGAAGACTATATTTTTTAGATCATTGGATGTTTTTACCCCAATGACATAAATACTTATCTTGGATGACATCATTATATGGAAATAAATAATATGGTACATCATCATATTCACTAGGGGTGATCAAGAGTCCGATAAGGTAAAAGGTATTGAGACTATTTTCTTAAACATTTTTAGAAAAACCTTACAAAACTAGGTTGGAAAAAGGGATCAATTTTCTTTGAATTAGTGTACATGAAATATTAGTATGTTAGATATTTTCTTGATGGCATGCACATAGAAATTTTTTTGTGTGGTAGTGTTATTGGAATATTACTAAATATAATAGGCAAAACAAAATATGGAATTAAGGCTAGGTTGGACAATATTGACATGGGGATAAGAGAATAATTATTACTAGTGAAGGGAGAAAGATGAACTTTTCTTTCTCCAGAAGCTTACACTCTATCCATACAAGAAAAATTTCAAATTTTCAACTTCCTTAGTAGTGTAAAAATTCTAGAGGGATATTAATAAAATATAAATAATGTCTTTTTAATGAATATTAAGATTTTATAAGGTCTAAAATAACATTAAAGTCATGTTTTGATGCAAGGTTGGATTCCAGTAGATTTAAGATGAATTGTTCCTAAAACTGTATGGCATAAATTAACTAGAATTTGATTCATTTTCAAAGAAATTTTTCATAATGTTATAAACTTGGTAAATTTTCCAATTATTATTAATGAAATTTCAGTCATATTATGTTAATTTGATATGTTATTCCCACTAACATTCTTTAATATAATGATTCACCTTATGGTTCACTTGGTTTGAGTGATTCAACAATTTGGTCCTCTCTATTAAAAATGGATGTATCCCATTGAAAGATATATGATGATTTTGAAAGGTTACATCTAGAATTGAAGTCATAACAAAGGATTTATTAAAAAAAAATATATTATAGAAGAAACTGTTGAATTCTTTACCAATTATATATCAGATGTTGATAGAATTGGTTTCCCAAAATCTGGCCATAGTTGATGCATAATGTGTGAATGGATTTTCAAAAGATATGTTTTTACAATTACTATAAATAGAGGGAGAATGTTCACCTTTAAGTTTTACATAATTATAGTGACTCAGGCTTCTAATACAAATATATTACATATTTTTAAAGGAATATTCATTATATTACACGAACCTATTACCGAGGACCATAATAGTTTAGTTCCTTTGGAAACATGGAACATAATCTTCTAAACTGGTGAAAGATCATCAATATCTATGAAAAATATCTTCTCATATAGTACTAATCTTAAAACATACCCTAACTAATACTTTCTTCATAATCCTAGAGAAGTAAACCTAAGAAAGAGTGATTTTAGATGTTTAGTAAGGGTTAACATAAGAGATATCAATCTAAGATCATATGAAATCATAAGATAAGAATAAGAGTATATGATTAGTAATTTAACTTGAAAATATCATACCCATACTTTCATGGATCGTAAATAAGAGTCATGGAATACAACTTTATCATTTTAGAAGACATGGTCCATAAGAGTGATAAATCATCATAAATCAATCATGAACCATAAGATCATTTCATAAAAGTATTGAACCATCATAAATATGGAAAACCATTTCATATGTCAAGGTAAACTACCAATACCATCAACATAGTGGATCAAGACTTATCACCCATTTCCTATTGTAGATCAAGATACACTGATTTCCTATTGTGGATCAGGACATACCTGTTTCTCATAGTAGATCAGGACACACCTAATTACCATAGTGAACCCAAACACACCTATTTACCAGAGTGGATCAAGACACACCTATTTACCATAGTGGATCAAGTCCATAAACCCATTTCCCATCATTATATCATGAGATATAAAGATTTACCCAATACATTGGAGGGAGAAATTGGTCTCACCCATGACATAATGAAAATAATACACATATGTGCCACAAGATCATAAAACATTCATCATATCACAACCCATAAAATAAAATGGGTTTCATAAACATTTATTCATATCATAACCTATGGAAAAGATAAACATTTCATAATTATTTCATCATTTCTTAATCACATAACCCATGTAAAAGAATCGGTTTTCATAATAATTCTATCATGGTATAACCAGTGGAATAGAGACAAGTTTCATAAATTTTTTTTCATAGTGAAACATCTAGAGAAAGATTAATAGTGGTATCCTTGGTTAATATCCCCAGTAAAGCATAATTAAAATCAACAATTTCATCATAGATAGAAAATAACTTTGAAAGATTACTTGGTACATTTCTTAAGGAAAATAAATTTTGTTTGAAAATAACAATGAAAAAATATAAAGGAAGCTTTAAAAATAATTTAAAACATTTCCTGAGGAAAATATCCTTTCTTATTTTTTTTAAAAACATTTTTAGAAAACATGGTTTTGGAAGGAAAAGTGTTTTTGACCCAAAATATGATTTTTCTTAAAAGAATCATTTAAACCCTTGAGTACATAGAGGAAAATGAAGGGAAAACATGTATTCTAATGACATAACCCGGGGAGAATAAATTTTATGATAATTATTAAGAGTTATATCATGATATTTCAACATTGGAGACTTAATCATAAATAATACTAATAAACAATAATATTATAACATAAAAACCTTACCACTTTGGTAACCTAAAATCATAAGCCCAATAAAATAATATAATTAAATGAAACATAAAATATCATAAAAATAAAGATATTTATGATATAACATGTCAAATTGGATGTATATAAACCAAATTAAAGAAATAGGTGGTGAATATGGCATGTGTCTCATAGAAGTAAAAAGTGAGACGAAAATCCTTTACTGATTTGGTAACTTTTGAACTATAAACACCATGAAAGAGATATACTAAAATGGATATGTAAATACCATTAATTTTAAATATAATAATCATAAAATAAATTCATGGGTAGTATATACACCACATAAAATAAACATGTGGTGAATATGGAATTTGTCTCACAAAAAGTAAAAGTGAGATGGAAATCCCTTACCGCTTTGGTAACTTTTGAGCAGTTAACCCCATGAAAGAGAGATCCTCAAATGGATATGTAAATACCAAAAAATTTAAGTATAAGTATTATTAAATAACTTCATGGGAAGTATATACACCACATAAAATAAACATTTGGTGAATGTTGCATTTGTATCACAGAAAATAAAATCAAGACAAAAACCCCTTACCTATTTGGTAACGTTTTAAAAGTAAACCCCCTAAAAGAGAGAACCTAAAGTGGATATATAAATCCCAATAACTCTTAATAAAATAATCATAAAATACATTCATGGGTAGATACACAACACATAAAATAAATATGTGATGAATATGGAATGTGTCTCATAGTATTAAAAAGTGAGATGAAAATCTCTTACCTAAAGTCTTGACTTCTATCATACTCATTCAAACCTACTCTTCTTTAGGTATCCTCCTTAGGTTTGCACAAAAATACTTTTTAGGATGGATTTTTTCCCTAAATAAGGCTTTTAGGATGTAGTGAGGGAATTTGGGAATTGATTTGGTAAGGTATTGACAGAACCAAAAGGTTTTGAAGGTTTTAAGAAGATAGGAGAGGATGCGACCTTTTATAAGTGGAAAAGAGGACACACTTAGCATTTTTTAAAAGAATCGAGTGATCCAACTTTTTTCATATGTCACAAGTGTTAAAAATGGTACATTATAGAACCTTATAGGTGTAATGGTCAAAATAAGTCCAAAAAATAGTTTTTAGACAAGTGGATAGTAAATTTTTAACTCTTATCTTTTTAGTTTATCCCCCAGTAAACCAATTTTTATCTTAACCATGATAATTAATTTTTACTGAATTCACTATTAATTTTAGTCAAAAATTAATTTGTACTTATTATATAATATAAATTATTCAAATTAAAAATATGGAATACATTTTTAAAAATTATATTTATATAATTGAAAAAATTTAATTTAAAATTAACCCCACAGACACGATGAGAAAGTGGGTTTTTAAAGAGAAAATGCTCAAACGTTTACAAAGTATTTATATAGAAATACAATTTTAAATTGATTAAAATGAAATAAATTAGATTAATGGATTTAAAGTTAAACAAATATTACTTAAAAAAATTAAAATATAATTTAACTTTATAAATGAATTAAATAAAAAGGTAGTTTTCAATTAAAATTCAATATTTTTCACCATTTATCAAAAAATAAATCATTTTAGAAAAATATCAAAAATTAACCCTAAGATGATTTTAATAATAAAATTTAAAAAATGAAGATTATTTTTTCAAATAAATTTTATAAAATTTTAAAAATCTAGTTTTAAAATAAGTCTGTCATAAACATGCAATAAACCTATTGTTTTAGAAAAATATTGTTTTTAAGCATAAAATTAGATTTATTATTATCTATTTTATAGAAAAACATAAGATTAATTTTAATTATTTGACTGAATATTTATTATATAAATTTCATTAAAATCATTCACACATAGCTATTATTTTAATTAATTATAGTAAAACATGTTTATGTGTATAAAAATTGTTTTTTCAGAAATTGATTTCATTTATTTTCAATTTTTTTTTATTTTAATTTGTAATTAATTGGTCACCAAATAATTCATTATGTATACACCTGAAAACCATATATTTTCCTATTCATATGATCATGGATTTATATCTCCCATGTTTACCCTTACCGAGCATATAATCTCACCCTTTCTTATGTTTTATTTCCCCAGGTTATGAAGAAATATTCTATATATTTTATGTAAACAAAGAGTACTAAATGGGGAAATATTTTTGGAATATGTTGAAGATATTTCATGAAATAAGAATAATGTTTGTCTTGTATCCAAATACACTAAACCTATAAGGTTCTTGGGAATGTATTATGTAATGTAATGAATATTCATCTAAAAAGATGCGATATTTATGTGTGAAAATCCTGGTTCATTATAGTTGGTATTAGAGCAAAGGGATTAGTCAATATTTGAAGATTAGAATTAAAAAACTCTAGTGATTACCCTTAGGATATGACTAAGTATAGGATAACATACTAATTTTTTAAAGGAATATATTATGTTATTTAACTAGTAATACTTCCCTGTTTGGATACTACAAGTGGACATAGTTCCAGTATAGATATACCTAGGGGTAATAACTCTGAAAAAGGAATGTTAGGATTAACTTGAGAATTACCTATTGCAAGACAATGATCCATAATATGAACTTGGTTTGACCCTGTTAGGGGATATGATTTTGTAAATCCATATTTTGTTACAATCCATTATTAGGGGCTGGATTAGATGATGGTCACAGATAACCTAGGTTAAACCTAATGTGTCATGGATTGAAAATAATGTGACATAATTTAGACATCCTATAAATAATATTCCATGATTATATGGTTTTAAACTATGATTAGTGTTACTCACACAATGTTTTTTGGTTTCAGTTAATGGTTGGAACCTTAAGGAATCATTCTAATGCTGAATGTGATGGAAAATGAAATGATTATCCACCTAAGAAACCAAATGATCCAGGTGTTGGGATTTAGAACTTTGTTTTTATGATCACACATCTTTCTCAAGACATGAATCATGATGAGATTCAAAATTATCAAAGGAGGGAAAAATATTCTACTGAATCCTTCATGTGATAACATCTACCTACTATTAGTGGGTCTCCTAATCCAATAGTAGTTGAGCAATGGATCTTAAATATTGATGAGATATTTTCTATTCTCTAGTACTCAAAACATGAGAAGATTGTCTTATTTTTTTTATCATTTTGAAGGTTAATATGGATCAATAGTGGAACCTCATTAAGAATATGAGTCGAGGAAGAAATTGACTCTATAGACTGGGATGAGCTTGGGAGGATATATCTCTATATGTAATTCACTCATATACTACATACATGGATGGATAAATAATTTATTAAGCTCAAGTAAAAGGATGATAAATCCATTGGTACCTATAAAGCTAACTATACAAGGCTTTCAAGGTATACTTCTGGTTTAATAATCAATGCATAAAGAAAAATTGATTGATTATTTAGTTTATTAGAACAAAGTCTCCAAAAGTAATTGTATATAAGAGACTTTAGTAGCTTTGAAGAAATAATTCATTATGCTCTGAAGGTAGAAATGGAAACTGGAGATCCCTATTATTCCCATGGTTTTTATAAGAAAATGAAGATCGAATCTCATGAAAATTTTTATAAATCACATGGTGGAAAGAAATCCCAACCATATGAATGCCATAAATGTGGAAAGAAGCATCAAGGGAATTACTTGAATGTAAATGGGAGGTGCTTTAAATATGGACAGGTGAGTCATAATTCCTATGAATTTTGAAATGTGATGAATGGATCAATTAATGTAAAGGAGGATAATAGAATGCTAGATAATGCACCACCCACAATCCAATTCATTAAATGTAAGAAGTATGGTCATTATTCCAAATGGTGCATGAATATAAATATCTTTAATGATCAGACTCAACAACCTCATAATCCTAAAGAAAAATGGAAATCTAATATGATCATGACTACTGGAGTGGGTTATGAGAATGATGTGCTGAAAGGTACACTTATCATATACTCTATAACTTATAATGTATTTTTTGATTATAAATCTACCCACTATTTTATATATAAATAATTTTATAAGGTTATTTAATTACCATATAAATATTTAGATATATAGTTATCAATGAAAACTTCTGATGGTATGATGGTTGTATCCCAAGTCTATAGTTCCTCTCCAATTTAAGTTTGCAGGATAATGATTCCAACAAATCTTATGATTCTCCCTTAAGTTAAATTTGATGTGATTATGGGAATGTATTGGATTTATTTATATAGGGACCATATCAATTGCTGAGGGAGAGAAGTCACATTTTATATTTTGAAGGAACCCATGTTCGTTTATTGGTGTGAGGATGAATAAAAACTTCCAATGAAAATTAGTTCTACCTTATGGGTCTTAATCCCTACTCATGAATGCTATTTTTCTTAGATAGTTAGGGATAAGATCAACATCAATGATATGTCTATATTTTTGGAGTTTTTTTATTTATTTCCAGAGGAATTTCTTGGCCTTCCTCAGAGTCAAGATGTTGAGTTCTGAAGAAGATTTGAGATGTTTTGTATTTACAAAGTTTTTTTTTGTTTTTTGACAACTAATCTTTTGTAAAAGAATGATTTTGAAAAATAGGTGAAAGTTTCTAAGGGGAGTCATCGTTGAATACATTCCATTTAAATGGAAAATTACATCATAATGAAGTTAAATCATACTAAATCTGAGAAGGAAGATCAGAATGACTCTAAGAAGGAATATTAGACTGACTCTAAGAAGGAAAATCCGATTGACTATGAGAAGGAAGATCATACTAGCTCTGAGAAGGAAAATCCTATTGACTATGAGAAGGAAGATCATAGTGACTCTAATAAGGAAAATAAGACTAACTCTGAGATTGAAGATCATACTAAATATGAGAAGGAAGATAATATGATAGACTCTAAGAAATAAAACCACATTAAAGATGAGAAATATAATCATATTGAAGACGAGAAAGATAATCATACTAAAGTTAAGCAAGATAACCGGACTAAAGATGAGAAAAATAATCATACTGAAGCTGAGTAAGATAATTAGACTGTAGTTGAGAAAGATAATTGGACTGAAGTTGAGTAAGATAATCAGTCTAAATCTGAGCAAGATAATTGGACTCAAGATGAGAAAGATAATCATACTAAATATGAGAAATATAATCATACTTAAACTGAGTAAGATAATTGTATTGAAGAAAAGTTAGAATTTCCAAGAAGATTGATTTCAGAGAATTCTTGATAAGTTTTGAAGAGGTCAAAGTTAGAGTTTAAATGCGAGTGTTTTTCAGAGTTTTGAAATTTGAGTAAGTGATTTTTTAGTGTACCACCTTTACTTTTCTTAGTTACCTATAAATAGAGGCACATTTTATTCAAACATTATAACTTTCATGAGTGCAGAAAATGTGGAGTGATGCATATTTCCTTCCAACCTTTTCATTACAGACTGAGATCTCAGAAGAAGGTTGGACTACTGAAAATTTCGTTTAATAGACTAAGGAAGATAATTTTGAGCATTTGAGTAGTGTTTTAGTTTTTCATATTGAGACTGAGTGCATGGTATCAAGTCCATAAGACTGAATTCATCAGAATAAGGAAGTTTAGATTGAGGTTTGGGGAGTTTATGAGAAGTGTAAGTTTTGTTATCCATAAAGAACAAAAATTTTATTAAGGAGAAGATTAAGAAAGGGTGAATTATATTGAGTCAATCAGACCAAGTCAATCAGACTGGGTTCATTGGACTGAAGGCCATTTGACTGAGAGTCATCAGACCTAGGAACTTTTGTGGCACAAATTGAACAAATTATTTATTATTTTATTTTGGATCAATTGTTTTGTAATTTTTTTTAAATTATGGGAGTGAGTATAATAATTCCTCTTAGGAGATTTAAAGTGTATAATAGGAGTTGGAATAATTTGTATTCACTTCTTCTTAATAGTGAATTTTCATAGACTAATATTTGTATTTCATGAATACATTTTATGGCATTTTAGTATAATGATTTATGTAATTAAATGATTAATCTTTCTAATTTTTGAAGTTATTGACTTGTTCTATGTTTTATGGTATGGTACATTGGATATTTGGAAAAGGAGTGAAAATGGATGGAAATTAGAACTAAAAGACACTTTGCACTGGTTTACTTCATTCATGGCGTGACACCAGATTTTTGAAGATGTAGCGCAGCTGGAAAACTGGAGTAGAAAAATACACGTCATGTATTTCATTACATGAAATTAATTCATCAGGAATCTTATTCTTGTCAAAATAAGTCGTGACACCATTACATGATGTGAAAAGAAGTTACATGTCAGGTAACCTAAATACACATCGTGAATGATCAGGGTAGGATAGATATAAAAATCCATTGCTAATGAGGATTACACTTTGTGTAAATTATTACATGTCATGAATATTTCAATGTATAGAAAAAGAAATGATGCTATGAATGAGGGTTTATGGGATCCTTATTTGTTAACCCATCTACCACACAACATGAGGCATTTTCGGGGACCATAGTGTGATGCTGATGGATGAGATACATGTACAAAGTGATGATCCAAAGTCCTGCTTTGCCACCATTCTTCACCACCTTTCTTCTTCGGGTACCCATGCTTATCATTCTCATCATGCATAGAATGAGTGAGTATTTTTATTTGTGTTAGGTGATTTTATTTTTTGGGGATGTGTTGTAAGTGTTTATTTCTATTTTTTATTATTTTTTAGATTTCCACAACAATTTTTATCAATTCCAAATATCTTTTTGTATTTCATGACCATTGTTGCATTAATAGGATTTCATTTCATTGCATAAATTAATTGGTCTATTTTGTGTATTAATATTATGAAATCTAGGTTTGTTATGTTTAAATAAGGTTTTTGGTTTCCTAGTTTTTTGATTGAATCTAGTAGATGAGCATTCCAATAGTGCAATCAATGTATTAGTGTAGGGTACCCAGACCAAGGATCCCTAATGTCCTAATTCCGACACTAAACCTAAATAAATCCATTATAAATTGAATCCCTAACAGACGAACCTGAAAATCAATGAACTTGAAATTTATATCTCTTGATATTCAACCCAATCTTTGCTATTTTTTTTTATCGTTCTCTAAACAAACCAAAAAATTTCAATTTCAATTTATTTAATTAATTTAGAACATACGGATCGTCCCTATGGGTTTGACACTCAGGATTTCCAAGTACTATATTTCTAGTAATTCGTCTGAGTTTTATAAATTATTAAATTTGGTAACCCAGTAGGAATCACCAATTCCCTATTGGTTGTCAAATTTTTGGAGCCATTACTGGGGATGGTTGCCACTATGTTTAAGTTAATTAAGAATCTTGATAATTGTTTTTATTTTAAGTCACTATTTTACACTTGGTATTTCATGTCATAGCTTTGGATAATAATCCATTGCATGAATACTCCATGCATGGGAAAGATAAAGTTGAAGATATCACATTTGACCCAGAGTTAGAGAATTCTTTACACAAAAATAGAAAGTAAAAGGAAGAGTTTGAGAAATAATAGAACATCATGGCTGGAAGGGATCAATTCTAAGGATCTGATCATGAGATCGGCTAGAGAGCCAGACCAGAGGTTCAAAGAAGAAATACAGGGGGAAACCATTGATCAACTATGGAATCCAATTGAACATGGGGGTTAATTCGAGTATTCTCATACCCCCTATTACTACTCAACATTTCAAGATCAAGATAAAGATTATTCAAATGATCATGCATTCACTTTAATTCACTAGGCATCCTCATGAAGGCCCCAACTCACCCATTGGAAGTTTCCTGGAAATCTTTGACACATTCCAATTTTAAAATGTCACAAATTATGTTGTAAGAATACACCTATTAATATTCTAATTGAAATAAAAATCACAAGAGTGGATCCAAATTATACCTTCGTATTTAATCACCACATGAGAGGATATGGTAAGAAAATTCTTAACAAGGTTTCCCCACCCTCAAAATCTATGGATATGCAGGTAACTGTTTTAAATTTTGATTAATTAAATGAAGAGTATTTATATAGTTCATGAGAATGATTTAAAGGTTTAATAATATGATGTCCTCAACATGGAATCAAAATGTGGTTATTAATTAAAAATTTCTACAAAGGATTGTCGTAGGGAAATCATTCAATATTTGATACTTTTGAAGGAGGTTCACTTATGTGAAAATCACTAGAGGAGAGCTACGAGTTATTGGATGAGATGTCCAACAAAATTTTTCAATGAAATTTATAAGAAGTGTGAATACAATGAGTACACATGGTAGACAACAGTTGGGTTGCCACCCAAATGAATGTTATGTCAAAGAAACTCGATGCAATGATAACAAATCAAAGTCCCCAAGTAATTTTTTGTGAAGTTGTAAATTATCTAGAATATAATCATGAAAATTTTGTGTAGGGATAGAGGCCACAAAAACCACAAAAACTACAACAATAGAATCAAAATCAAGGATAATGATTTTAGCCAAGGAAATAAGGTTTTCAACCTCATAACCATAGGCCAACACCGACCAGTCAAGTCCATTCATTGGAGGAAACCCTTGTCACTTTTATGAAAACCACATGAGACACACTTAAAGAAATGAAAAAATACTCATGGGATCAAGGAACTATGATCATAGGTTTGAAAAACGACTCACAAACCCAATAAGTTGCAATGAGGAACTTATAAGGTCAAGTCATCAAATCATCAAAAAACTTAGAGAAAGATAAATAGGGGAACTTCTAGGATGCCCAAAACAGCATCCTCATACAAATGTGAAATCTATATTTCTTTGAAGTAGAAATAAGATCCAAGAAAGTGTTATAGAATTTTCCAGAAATAATGAAGAACAACTAGTGGGAGTGATTAAAGAAAAGCTCAGAGAAGGTTGGGAAAATAATGAAGAAGAAGCACCACCACCATACCAATAACAAATACCATATACGAATAGGTGCAAACAGGTGAAGTTTGATGAACGAAAACAAATTTTTTTAGAGATGTTCAAAAATATACACATCAACCTCCCATTTACTAAGGTAATCACGAAAATTATTGACTATAAAAATTTTATGAAGGAATCAGTGATGAATAAAAATAATCATGAAGAATTAATCACCATTCTACTAGTAGGATAAAGTTTAGTAGTAGTATCAAGCATCCTACTAAAGAATTAGAGTGATCCAGGTAGTTTTTTCATTCCAATTACTATTGTTTCTAATGAGTTTGGTAGTGATTTATATGATTTAGGTTCCAATGTAAATATAATTTCATATAAAACATTCAAGATCCTAGGGTTGAGAGAGATGAAACAAACATGATTTATTATTCAACTAGATGATACAATAGTGATACATCCAAAAGGGCTACTTGAAGATTCCATCTTTAAAGTAGACAAGTTCTATTTTCTGGATAATTTTTTGGTGATGGACATGGATGAATAAAATATCCCAATAATCTTGGGAAGACTATTCCTAACCATGGGAAGGGAAATTGTTGCTGTTTACAATGGAGAACATAGTTTAAGAGTTGTAGGATCAGAGGTGAAGTTCAATTTGCACCAGGAAATGTAGAAATCAGACAAAACCATTGATGAATTTTGAGATGTATTATTCTAAAAGCAGAGGATGTTGTTTTACATGGAAGAAGAACTAAAGTAGCTACTGTTGAAAGTGAAGAAGAAATTATGAAAAATCAAAATAAAGGTAATAAATTGCTGGAAAAAGATGACGATAGTGGAGGAAATTTCATCCAAGTGGAATTTAAAGAAGGAGAACAGGTTTGGGTAGTCAGTGAACTACTATTTAATTTTTCATAAAGGGCCAAGAACTGTTTTATGGGGCCCATAAAAATTAAGAAAGTATTCACCAATGGAAGAGTGAAATTAGTTTCAGAGAAAGGGTGATAAACCATATACACAAAGGAATCACACATTCAACATTTTTTGGATCAAGATCAGGTAAAATATTTCCTACCATAAATCACATGGAGTTGAAGGAGGTAAGGTTGGGACAACTATAGTAAATAAAATTTCTTTTGGGAGGAAACCTGAGTTTTTAGTATTCTATTTATTTATTTCCTATTTTCAGGAGAAATCAATCATCCCTTATTATTTTTAATTTCATTTTTATGTCTTGTTATTTCACTTGTGTAATTTTATTTTTTGCAGGACCATCAAGGTAGGAAGTAAGAAGAAGCAAGCAATAGGAGAAGAAGCTGCAGAACAATCATATGTCATGAATAAAATTTACACGTCATAAAAAGGTGTAGGCAGAACCAGTACAACCCAAGTTTGAAGTGTTAATTTAAAAGGGGATTAAGTGTTTTAATTTTCTAATTTCCTATTGTATTCACCAAATTTTAATTGTTTTATAAATTTAACTTTCAATTTCATTCTTGAATTTGATTCTTATTTTACTCAACTGAACTAGTAGCTATAAACTGCCCAGGATAATCATCATACCATGAATTTAAATTTATTTATTAGTGTGAATTTCCATGAGTATTTGTCCCAAACATTTGTATCATTTTTGAGACATACACTAAGCTAATATTTTACATTATTTCTATTCATATATTTATTGAGAAACTTGGGTAAGTTTTCTTATTGAACTTTATTTATATATTATCAAAGCTATGACTAAACAGAGTCAATTTTAAAATGATTAAGGCATTATTTTTTTATTAGACCTTATTCTAAGGCCCACCTTGTATTAATACTTTTTAGGTCTACATAATCCATGAACAACCTCATTAGTTAATAATCCATGTTAAAATCCCATCTTATCCATTCCTACCTTCCTCTAAATGTTTTTCATTGTTGGCACCTACTTGCATGGATTGTGTTTGAAATATCTTATTTTATTGATCACAAACCATGATTCATTTATTAATAATGTTTCACATGTTTTATGATATCATTTTATATGAACATATTACTGCTACAATA
Source organism: Viscum album (assembly GCA_963277665.1). Classification (NCBI taxonomy): domain Eukaryota; kingdom Viridiplantae; phylum Streptophyta; class Magnoliopsida; order Santalales; family Viscaceae; genus Viscum; species Viscum album. The sequence goes on along the minus strand of OY728130.1, from coordinate 1,018,567,820 downwards.
TTTCTGTTAAGAGTTATGGTAATACACCATTGGTTACGAGTCATCACTACCACCAAACTTGAGTCATCGTTACTGCTAGGATGAGCTACTACTAGACTCAAGTCACTATTACTACCAGGATGAGATACTGCCATAATCAAGTCACCGCTACCACCAGGATGAGATATCTCTAGAAACAAGCCACTATTACCACCAAAGAGTTTCCATCAGTGGAGTTACCGCCAAAAGTTGAGTTATCACTGCCATCTTTGTTACCATTACAGTCTGAGATCTTCGGCGCGAATGGTTCAATGACAAAATATATTCCTGGATAGTTTGACCAAGTCTTTAAGACTTAATAAAAGAAGATCTGAGGAAATTGGGTCTCCTTAAATAAGAACTGTTATATAATCATGAAGGATCACTCTATTTAAACAAATCAAACACACAAATCCAATGATTACTATCGACCAAGAAAATTGTGTGATCGAATTTGAGAATTCTCTCAAACTTTTTGATTTACATTCTATGAAAATCAATGACACAGAAGAACTAAACCCACTATTGAGATTGATTGAGACAAAAGACAAAGATCATATGAATCATTCCTGTATATTTCTATGATCCTCTATTATACTTCAATATTCTTGAACAAAGCACAGACTCTTCACCATTGCTGATATGAGGATTACAAACATACATAACAAATCAGACTAAGATTTTTCTATTTGTTTTGTCTATTTTACTTTTAAGCAGTGTTTTTATTAATATTATTCAACACACATGGCCTCCTATATATTCTTGTAGAATAATTATTATTCTCTTCTTTTTCTATATGTTTACCACTGTGTTTGTGGAAGAGGTCTCCGTGTTACCTATGCTTTTCTTTCATCCCACGCATAAGTATAGAAGAGTATTTTAGCCTGGACAACTTGTTACTATTGACTGTATACCTAATCCATGTTGTGGATTTTTTTGATTATATTCATAATATTCTAGGTAGAAGGTGATTTCCAAGTGGAGGGGATTATGTATCACCTTGAGATTGAACCCCTTACTTATTCTGCTGTGTCTCTTTATTTTTTATCTTATTCATATTCTAGATAACCTCTTACTTTGATAATAAATATTAACTAGTGTTTATATATATTTCTATCTAAGTAAATTGATATCAAAAGTTAAGGTATTTCTAAACCATATTTTAACTGAGACCTAATCACTCTTTAAGAAGTATTTTAAAAGGATATATATTATATCAATCTACTATTTTTATTAATTGTCCAGTTTATTTTATTAGGGGTTTTTATTTTAGTCTTTTTATTTACAGAATTTTTTATTGGGGACTCAATTCACCCCATCTCGAGTTACTCACTCCGACTAAAATTTGGTATCAGAGGATTGTTTAAATTTACTTTTTAACTAGGATTTTAGTTTTATTATAAAGATATCAAATTTATATCATTTCTAAATTTTATTTATTTATGGATAATAGAAAAGAAGGATCTACTACCAAAAGACCTCATTATTTTAATGGAAACAATTATGCTCAATGGAAAATCAAAATGAGAATGCATTTTGAAAGTACAAGTTTTGAAATATGGAATGTAATAGAAGATCAATATGAAATACCATAAAATCCTAGAAGCAATTGGATTAATGCTAAAAAATGTGATTACAATAATAATTTTAAATCTACGAATGCTTTGTTCTATGCTTTGGGAGATGATGAATTCAATAGAATATCTACTTGCGAATATGATTTTGAAATATGGGTTACCTTATCTGTTTCACATGAAGGAACATAAAATGTCAAGGAAATGAGGCTGAATACATATAAAATCAAATATGATACTTTTAAAATGAAATCTGATGAACCTATTTATGATATGTATCTCAGGTTCAATGAAATAGTGAATACTATGTTCTCACTTGGAAATTAAGTGGCAGATGAATATCAAGTAATGATACTGCTTAGATGATTACCAGATATATAGAGAGGAGCATCTATGTTAATCAGAGAATCATGTAATGTAAGTAAACTACATGTCAAGGAATTGATAGGAAAGGTGATGATGTATGAAGATGAACTTAAATTCAACAAATATATTGATGAAGATGAACCAAAAATAAAATCAGTAGCCTTCAAATATACTACCTCCAGTAAAAAAGAAAAAGTACAAGATAAATATTCTAGTAAAGAAGGATCTTCTGATGAAAATGATGAAGAAGTGGCACACATGGATATACGATTTAAGAAATTCTATAGGAAAAAGAAGTTCATAAAAAAGTCAAATTTTAGATTAGATTATGATAACAAAGGAAAGTATAAAAATGATTGGAAAAAGGATGACACTCAAAATGAAGTTACCTGTTATGAATGCAAGAAGAAAGGCCACATTAAAGATGACTATCCAAAATTAAAATATAAAAAGAAATATGACGATAAGGATATGAGATAAAAAAAATGTCATGAAAGAAACATGGAGTGCCTCTGAAGATAGTTCAAGTGACTCAAACACTAGTCAAGAAGATAATTCTGACAGAGCCAACATATTCTTTACAACAAGTGCATCAGAGGTACAAAATGTTCTTCCTGTTTCTCCTAATTATTATTCATAAAATTATGAAAATAAAGAAAGTAATGATAATTAAAAAAACATAAATAGAAAAGATCTATATGATTACTATAACATTATGGAAGACACTTTTCATGAACTAAAATATAAATATAAGTCTCCAAAAAAATAGCATGCTTTAATAGTAAATATTAAAAATAATATTACTATTGAAAAAGAGAAAAATATTCAACTATTGAAGGAAAAAATGAATGAAAATTTTTAAATGAAAAATTAAATAAAGTCATAGAAAAATTTACCAATGGTAAGAAAATATTAACTGAAATACTGGGAAAAAAAGTAGTTCCCAAGTATACAACTGGCATAGGTTACTAGCCAAGAAAAATAAAAATTATGAAAACCAAATTTACATCAAGTTCTAGTGCTGAAAGTTAAAATACTATAAATACCTACTCAACTGGACCTAATAAAGTTTTTGTCTCTATAAGTATTAAATTTGTTTATAAGAAACCTGTTAGAAAAATATGGAAACCAAAATCTCTTTTTACTAATATATCTAGACCTAAGATAATTTGGGTACCAAAGTCATTTTTGGAAAAAACTTTGTGTTTTTGGAAACCTATTTTGGAAACTCTAGAAAAAACATATGGTATCTAGATAGTGGATGTTCCATAAACATGACTGGTGAGTATTAAAACTTCAAGAATTTGATTACATTTGATGGTGGAAATTTCACTTTTGGTGACAATTCAAAAAGGAAAATCACCAGACTTGGCCAAATTGGTAATTCTAATTTAGTATTAATTTACAAAGTTTTATATATAGATGGTTTAAAATAAAATATTCTAAGTATATACCAATTGTGTGATGATGGTTCTTATGTGAAATTTAAAAACAACACTTGTCATGTTTTTAATGGTAATAATGATTTAATTTTTAATGATTTGAGCAATGATAATATTTATTCTATTGATTAAATTATTTATATTCTAACAATATTTCTTGATTAAGTGACTTTCATAAAGAATCATGGATTTGTCATAGGATACTAGGCCCTTGAAATATCCACTCACTTAGAAAGCTAATTAGGAAAGGGTTAGTTAGAGACCTACCAAATCTTGAATTATCAAATGATAAAGTTTGTAATCCCTGTAAAAAAGGGAAAATTCATAAGATTTCTTTTAAATATAAGAAATAAGTTTCAACCACTAAACCTCTATATTTAATTCATTTGGACCTCTTTGGACCTTCTAGAGTCTCCAGTATAAAAGGAAAACACTATGTCTATGTCCTTGTAGGTGACTTCTCTAGATACACTTGGGTATTGTTTATAACTCAAAAAAGTGAATATTTTTATTATTTTATTAAGTATTCCAAATATGTAAAAAACCTTAGTGGACTTAGGATTAATACCTTAAGGAGTGATCATGGTTAAGAATTTGAAAATAAAGACTTCGAGTCATTCTGTTCTCAAAATGGCTATAATCACAACTTTTCTACTCCCAATACACCACAACAAAATGGTGTGGTAGAAAGAAGAAATATGTCTCTTCAAGAGATAGCCCAAACCATGTTAAATGAGTATGACCTACCTATCTAGTTATGGGATGAAGCTATTAATACAACCTGTTATACTATTAATAGAGTTATCATAAGACCTATCTTAAAGAAAACACCTATGAGTTATGGAATAATAGAAAACCAAAAGTAAATTACTTTTAGAGTGTTTGGTTGAAAAGTTTTTATTCTAAATACCAAGGAAAATTTGGAAAAATTAGCATCCAAGAGTGATGAATGAATTTTCCTTAGGTATTTAAATTCCAAAAAATTCTATAGAGTGTTTAACAAGAAGACCAGAACAATGGAAGAATATTTTCATATCAACTTTGATGAACCCAATACTAATAAGAATAATACTATCTTAGAAGACCCTGAGGATGATATTTTATCTTTGAATCTCAATTCCAAACCGTTTGAATATTCTGTTAAACAAGATGATAATTCATCCACCGAACTTCTAGAACCTGAACATGAAGAAAATATTGAGTCTTCTAGACCATATTCTAAAAGACCTATCAGGACTCATAAACATCACCCTCTAGATGTAGTAATAGAAAAATTAGATAGAGGTACATATACTAGAGCTTCCTTGAGAAATAAAATTGAACATCAAGACTTCTTATCACAGATTGAACCTAAGAACATCAATGATGCCATCAATGATGAATTATGGGAAATATCTATTCAAGAATAACTTAATCAGTTTTAAAAGAAAAATGTTTGAGAACTTTTTGAATGACCTAAAGATACCTTAAATATTGGCACTAAGTGGGTGTTTTGAAACAAGGTTGATGAATCTAGCACTATAGTAAGAAATAAAGCTAGATTAGTTCCACAAGGTTATAATAAAGAAGAAGGTATTAATTATGAAGAAACTATTACACATGTAGAAATACTTGAAGTCATTAGGATACTAATTTCCTATGCATCACATTTGGAATTAAAACTATATCTAATGGATGTTAAAAGTGAATTCATAAATGGTTTTATAATTGAGGATGTTTTTTTGAACAACCCCTAGATTTAAAAACTCTCATTTTCAAAATCATATTTTTAAATTAACAAAAACTTTGTATGGTTTAAAACAGTCTCCTAGAGCTTGGTATGATAGGATTACCTATTTCCTTATTTCAATTTTTTTTTCATATGAAATATATGATCCAACTCTCTTTATAAAAATAATTTCAAAAGATGTTTTGATAGTTCAAATTTATGTGGATGATATTATTTTTTGATATACTAAATATTCCTTATGTTATGATTTTTCAAAGTTAATGCAAAATGAATTTGAAATGAGTTTAATGGGTGAGATCAAATTCTTTCTTAGATTTTAGTTTTTTCAAAATAAAGTAGGAATTATTTTAAATAAAAGTAAATACAATAAATATATTTTAAAATTATTTGGCCTCTAGTGAATTAAAAGTAGTGATACTCCAATGAGTAACACCTATATACTAGACCTTGATGAAACTAAGAAGTAAATAGATCAAACTAGTTACAGAGGTATGATTGGTAGTATTCTCTACTTAACTACGAGTTGGCCTGATATTATGTTTAGTGTATGTATGTGTGTTTGCTTTCAAGAAAATCCAAAAGATTCACATTTATTAGATATCAAAAGAATTTTAAATACCTCAAGTATACAACCAATTTAGGACTATTAAACCCAATAGGAAACAATTTTGATTTAGTTAGTTATTCAGATTCTGATTTTGGTGGTTGCAAGTTAGATAGAAAAAGAACATCAGGAACATGTTATATTTTAATAAAATCCCTAGTATCATGGTGTAGTAAGAATAAAAATTCTATTTCACTATCTACTACTGAAGCTGAATACATAGCTACAGGAAGTTTCTATGCACAAATCTTGTAGATGAAACATGATTTACTAGACTTAAGATACAAATTTAGACATGTACCTATTAATTGTGATAACACAAGTACAATAAACATTTCCAAAAATCCAATATATAACTCTAGAACAAAACATATTGATATTAGACATTAATTTTTGAGTGATCATTATCAAAATGGTGATATAAATTTAGAATTTATTGGGACTGAACATCAACTAGTTGATATATTCATGAAGCCTTTTAATTTTGAATGATTAAACTATATCAAACATGAATTAGGAATGATAAACTTTGGTTGATGAGTCACCGTTTATGAGTCACCATTGACGAGTCACTCTTGATGAGTCACCATTGATGAGTCATCATTGATGAGTCACTGTTGATGAGTCGCTATTGATGAGTCACCATTGATGAGTCACCGTTGACGAGTCACTGTTGACGAGTCACCATTGAACAAGTCACCATTTCTTTTTATGTTACCATTATTTTTATTACCGTTGAAATTTTTCTCAAAGAATTAAATTTTTATTATCTTAATTTTATTATTATTCTTTTAGAATACATAAATGATAAAAACATCAGGAATACTCAAAATCAAGTCACTTATCCCAACCCTTGAAATCCCGATCCCTTTCCTTCCTCATGAACCAATATTCCCTCTTCCTTTCTCCTACTAAAACCTTCAACTAATTTTAATGTCCTACATGAAGATAGTTACAAAATCAAATCCAGAGGATATGCGTCCTTTCAAGAGATGACGAGTATCCACAAGTAGTCTACAAGACATTTCAGTAAACCCACATTTAAAGAACCATATAGTTGAAGAAGAAAAAGAGATTGATGCACAATGGCTTCCAACTAGAAATAAACTAGTGTTAAAGGTAATAGAAAAACAAAAGTGGATAAACTGGTTTAACTTGAATCATAGAGTGTATTATCCAAAGATAGTTTATGAATTTTATCAGAATGTATGATTAATTTTTGGGAATAAAAAAGATAAAATTCAAAGAAGTATAGATGGGGAAGAAATTTATTTCTCTTTAAGAGAATGGTTGAAATGTATAAAGATTCATCACAAAGAAGTTTATGAATATTTTTAATGCAGTATACCAAATGATAAACTAGAATAGGATCTCCTATAATTAATTGGAGATCGATCCAAGAGGAGACCAACAAAAATAGAGCTTGATGGTGAGTATAAGCTACAATTTAAGTTTTCAAAACATGTTTTATATCCAAGGAAAGAAGATTTCAACATAATGAGGTATCAGGATGTCTACTTTATGTATATGATGAAGAAATGGAAAAGGATAAATCTATGTAGATTTATGATGGTACATATTCATGAGATGTGCAAGAATACCTCTAGTTCAAACTCTCTCATCTATCCTAAAATGATTTCTTCAATCCTGGATACCAAGGGTTTTGTTAAACCTAGAGAAGAAGATGAGGATAAAATGTGTGGTTTTTCCTATCAAAGTCAATCTTTAAGAGAGTGAAAGTAAGTTGTAATACTTGGAAGGGATGTTGGGTTAGGGATAATGAAAAACTATATGATTATTTTAGCCCTATTGATCACCCAAATAGACAAAAAATATAGTGGATCTCGGTCTTGAACCTAATGAGATTCCTTAGTATTCTATCACATATGTTATTGAGGAAATAGACAAAGGGGAAGAAAAAGCTAAGTTAGTTAAATAAGGGAGTGATCTAGAGATCATAAAATCTCCACCAACTGTATCTAGGTAGCATGCCAATTCTACAAGCTCTATATGTTATAGACAAACACTCTTATCTAAGCATTATGTTGAGGAAGATACTGAAGTTTTTGAAGAATCTCAGTATAAGTCATCTACCTCTGAGACCTCATGTGAGGAGAGTAATGATGGAGGAAATGATTTTTTTTTTCTGAAAAGGTAGATAAAGTTATTATGGATCTTGAAAAACCAGATGAATCTTATAGTGGGGTTGATAAGGATAAAACTGATGAATCTCTTGATAAGAATCTTGATGTTGGAAATAATGGAAGTGGCTCTGATCATAGAGTTGATCAACAAAAAGAAGATGGTTCTTCTCATGAGGTGAATGCACAAAATGGTGATGATACTTTTAATCCTACCCAAGAGTTAGTTCAAATTCAACCCCTGCACCATTTGTATCTAATACCATCAATGAAAGTCGGAATATGGACATACTGATGCCTGATATTCCATCAGTTATTTTAAAGGATAAGGAATATGCAAGTGAGGGGGGGAAACTCCCAATACCAATGAGCAGTTAGTTGAACTGGCTTAGTTGGACATAGTGGATACTTTAGAAACCAATCAGATAAAAACTCTTCCAACTACAATTTAGGGGGATTTTCCTACTATTCTAGTTAATCAAGCAATTCCAGTAGGTCATATTCCACAGACATCACCTGTTCTCTCAAGAACTAAAGTTGGTCAAAGTTCTCAATTAACCAAAGACACTCCAATTATTCCATATGTTATATCTTTAGTTAGTTTATTTGAATAATGTGATAGATATCCTAGTTTTTTAAGACTTGAGTTGACATACAATGATTCAGATGATGACTTTGAATTCAGAAGAAAAGTATTCCTAGTGAATCAGATAGATAAAGATGGTGATTTACAACCTTTCATTCCCATAGAATAAAAATATCAGTTGGGGATACAATACCACATGAGAAAGGAAATATTCCCACTACAAAATTAGAGTTGCCTCATAATGTTGTCACCTGAACTGATTTAGATTATTTACAAAGGGATGTTCATTCAGATATGGAGACCTTGAGGAAGAAATTGGTCTCAAACATTTCACAAGTCTTGAACAACCAACCATCTCATACTTCTCACCTTAATAAATAAAATGTTAGATATTTGGTAGAGTTGGAAATATCTCATATTCAACCCAGAGTTTATTTTCATATTCAAGAAATGGATGTTGAAAATAGAATATTGAAATCTAAGGTAGCAAGTTTGAACTCTTCAGTGGAGGGTCTGTAAGATTCTTTTTCAGATTTTATGACTTCCACTTATTAGAAGTTGGATAGTTTGGATTTTATTGCCTCTACATCATCTTCACCTCCTCTTTCTTTAGTATAGTTTGATAGGGATATTTTTTCAACATTTGTTCAAAGAAGAAATCCTAAATGCCTTTGGTGATGTCAGTAATCATGAAGAACAGATTCAGAAGATATATCTTCATGGAGAACATATCCTTTAGTTCTTAAAAGAGTGTGCTAGTGATCTCAGAAAAGATAATGAAGTGATCAAAAAGGCTATAAAATATTACTTATCAAGGATTTACACTAAGCATGACCTGTTTGATAATTTCAAATCTCTTGATGAGAATTTGAAGATCCCTCCAGTTACATGAGCCTTCAATGAATAAGTGAGTTAGTTAAAGGTTCTCACACCAGATCTTCAGAGGTTTATGGATGAAAAGGAAGATTTTTTTAATGAAATGGAAAGGGGAAGATCCATTATTATAAATTTATTAATATTTTTAAACCTTAACTCCATGTCCATCAAATGACTATTATTTCTCAAGAGTCCATTCCTATTTCTTAGGTTTTTTCAACCACAACCACAAGGATATATCAGTACACGCCTGATCTACTCTAACAATTAACCAGTCTTATACCTCCACCATTTCAGCCTCTAAGATTGTCACTAGTTGAAGCTATCAGATAACTTGGACCAGTTCTTTTCAGATAACCACTACCTCCTACTACCACTTTACCATCCATTACAACATTTCCCCCCACATGTACTTCAAAAGTCCCTTCTCAGGAAAATGATAGAAATAGGGAAAAAGACAAAGGGAAGGAGAAAATCGATCACCTACCATCCTCTCAAAATTGAATCATTTATGATATTCTCTCTTTGATAGAGATCTGGTAATTTCTTCTTTCAGTATTTATCTTATTTTATTATCTATCTTTTTGGACATTACTTAATGAAAATACATTATGTTCGCAATTTTGTTACTACTTTGATAATCTCAAAGGGGAAGATAATTGGGTATTTTGAATTTTTATATAATCATATCTATATCTAATCATTTTTAATTACGTATTTAGTGTATTTTTTATATAAAATTACTTGTTTTTTGATCGTAAAAAAGGGAGAGAATGTTGGCACCTCCTTGCATAGAGTTTTTTTGAAATCTCTTATTTTATTGACCAAAAACCATGATTCATGTATTAAAAATGTTTTACATGTTGTATGATATCATTTTATATGAACATATTACTTTTATAATATTTATGTTAAGAGTTATGGAAAGACACTATTGGTTATAAGCCACCACTACCGCTAGAATTGAGTCACTGTTATCGCCGGGATGAGATACCACCAGACTCAAGTCACCATTACTTCCAGGATGAGATACTGCAAGAGTCAAGTCACTGTTACTTCTAGGATGATCTACCTCAAAAAGTGATTCATTGCTATCGCCAAAGGATTTACCGTCAGAGAATTCACCGCTAGAAGCTGAGTTATCACCAACATCCTTATTACTATTTCTATATGAGATCTTTGGCATGAATGGTTCAATGAAAAAATATATTCCTAAATAGTTTGACTAAGTATTTAATACTTATTAAAAGACAATTTGAGGAAAGTGGATCTCCTTCAACAAGAGATTCTATATAATCATGAAGGATATCTATATCTAAACACATCGAACACACATATCAAATGATTACTATCAACAGAGAAAATTTTATGATTGAATTTTCAAATTGTATCAAACTTGATGATTCACATTCTGTGAAGATCAACAACACACAATCACTAAACCCACTACTGAGATTGATTGAGACAACATACATAGATCATCTAAAGCATTCCTACATATTTCTACAATCCTCTATTTTTCTTCAATATTCCTAAACAAAGCACAAACTCCTCACCATTACTGATCTAAGTATTACAAACATACAGAACACATAATACTAAGCGTTTCTATTTGTTTTGTCTGTTTTAATTTTGAGTAGTGTGTTGTTTTCCTGTTACTCAAAACAAACTGTCTTTTTTATATTATTGGAAAATATTTTTTATTCTCTTCTTCCTCTATATGTTTCCCACTGTGTTTGTGGAAGAGGTATCTGTGTGAAATGTTCTTTTTATTAATCCCATTCGTAACTACGAAATAGGATTTTAGCCTGGATGACTTATTGCTGTTGGTTGTATACCTAATCCAGGTTGTGGATTTGTTTGATTATATTCATAATCTTCTTAGTAGTATGTGATTTCCAAGTAGAGAGGATTAAGTATCAAATTGAGACTGAACCTGTTGGTTATTCTACTATGTCTCTTCATTGTTTATCTTATTCATATTCTAGATAACTTCTTTATTTGATAATTAATCTTAAATAGTGTTTATATATGTTTCTATCTAAGTAAAATGATCTAAAATGTTAAGGTATTTCTAAACCATATTTTAACTAAGTCCTAATCACTCTTTAAGAAATATTTTAAATTATAGATCTTATATTGACCTTCTATTTTGATTAATTGGTAGTTTTATTTTATTTAGGGGTTTTTATTTTAGTCTTTTTATTTATTGATTTTTTTGGGAACTCAATTCTCCCCCTCTTGAGTTACTCATTCCGACCAGCATGCATGATATTTAAAAGAATAAGTGTGGGGGAGGAATTTTATAGGGTGTACCAGGATATACTTAATTATGGATATTTTACTGAGGATTTTTCATTATGATATGGGGAGATTCCATGAAATCTTTGAGATATTTGGGAGGAATAAAGATATGGAATCTACGGAGAGAGATTTTTATTAATCTTATATTTTTATATCATGAAAAATGATTTAGAGTCAAAACTAATTTTTTAGATTTACTTGATTTACATCATTTACCAATCTACTATGAAGCTTAAAATTCATTTGAACCTTAACATTGAAGCCCTCATGATTAATTTTGATCTTTTTATTTACATGGTGAAGATGTTAGATTCCTTGAAAGCCTATGGTAAGTGCCATGCTTTTGAGGTATGTGTTGAATTCTATTTAAATTTATACCTCGATAATGAGAGGAAAAATTCAAAGTATGGTAAATTAAAAATGGAATTCATGTTAATAATTAATTGAAAAATGAAAATGGATGATTGGAAATTCTTGGTTATTTCAAAAGAGGAAAAGTAAAATACTTGGTTGGATTGTTTCTTTAAAAAGTGAGGCATTGAATAATTTTCCTTTATGGTGCTCGAAAATTTAATTTTCCATTTAATCAATTTATTTTATTGAAATTTAATTTAGATCATGGTAGAGTAAGGGTACTTTTTAGTATGGTGAGATTCCATCTTTGAGCACACGTATGAATTAAAGTGTAGGGGTATTTGATATCTGTATTTTATGTATACATTTTATGGTATTTTAGTATAATTATTTATATATTTAAATGAATAATATTATATTTTTTTGGAATGTATTAAATTGTTTTATGTTGTATGGTATGACGCATTGGATATTTGGAAAAGGAGAGAAAAGGGTTGGAAATTGGAACTAAAAGACACTTCCCACCACTTCGCTATGCTCATGGAATGACACCAAATTTTTGGGGATGAAAATCTACTAGAAAACTGGAGTAGAACAACTACATGTTTTGTATTTAATTACACGACATGAATTCATCAGGAAGCTTCTACCACTCGGGACAAGTCGTGATTCCATTACACATTGTGAAAAGATGTTATGCATTGTGTAACCTAAATACACATTGTGAATGATCAGGGTAGGAAAAATATGAAAATTCATTGCTGACGAGGATTACACACCATGTAAATTATTACATGTCACGAATATATCAATAGATAGAAAAATAATTGATTGTATGGATGAGGGTTGAATGGATAATTATTTATTAACCCCTCGACCGCACAGTAGGAGGCATGCTTAGGGACCATCAGGGGAACCTTAACACCGACGGATGAGAGGCACATGCAGAGTGATGATCTGAACCCATGATACTCGTTATCATAATTCTTATCATGAGTGACTAGTTTTCTTTGTGTCGGGTGATGCAATTATAGGGGGATATCATGCTAGGGTTTATTTCTATTTTTTATTCTTATTTTGGATTTCTGAAACATTGTTTCTTAATTCCAAATCTATTTCTTTTCATATTGCATGACCATTACTTTATTATAAGGATTTCATTTCATTGAATCAATTAATTGGACTATTTTTTGTATGACCATTATGAAATCTAGGTTATTTATGTTTAAATAGGGTTTTGTGTTTCTTAGTTTTGTTATTGAATCTAATAGATGACCATTCCAATGGTGTAATCACAGGATTAGTGCAGGGTACCCAGACCAAGAATCCCTATTGAATTAATTCTGACACCAAACATGAATAAATCCATTATTAATTGAATACCTAGTGCATGAACCTAAAAATCATTGAACCTGACATGTATCTCTATTGATATTCAACCTAATCCTTTCTAATATTTTTCTCTTTCTCTAAAAAAACCAAATAATTACAATGACAATTTATTTATTTAATTTAGAACATACAGATCATCCCTGTGGGTTTGACACTCAGGATTTCCAAGTACTATATTTTTAGTAGTTATTCTGTGTTTTATAAATTATTAAATTTTCATAGCCTTTTAGAAATTAATGACGACCTGCGGGTTGTCATAGACCCATGAGAGTGGCTATGGAAATGATATAGGTTATCACATTGAGGCCAAACCTTGTAAATATTATGTGCTTTACTTTCCTAATTTTTCATGCTTGTGTATTTACTAAAAGATGATAAGGAAATGAATCTTAATATGCTATAGGGGTTAATTTTCAAAAATCATTGAAACTCATAAAAAATGAACAACTGATTCAACCCTCCCTTCTCAGTTGTTTTTTGATCCTTTGAAACTTTAATTGGTATCAGATCTAAGGGTCCCTTGTTGAATCCTTATCATAGAAAATCTAAATTCTATCAATAGTATAGGAATTTCTACATTTTATGATAAAAATTATTATGGATGGAATAAATAGAATGGTTTCTTATCTGCTATCTCTTGGCCTGGAAGTTGTTTATGCTGCTACAATTGTGTTTCCACATATTGAGAAAGATTCCCCAATTAATTTCACTGATAAGAGAAATATTTAAGTTGATGTAAAGGCTAGAAATTCTATCCATATATCCTTATTAGAAAATGTTTATATAGAGGTGATTGGTATCAAAACTTAAAAAAGTATGTGGGACAAGATATAAGGTATTTTTGAATGGAATACTTAAGTGAAAGAAGAAAAGCTACAAATTTGGCATAGTAAGTATTAAGACATAATAATGGGAGATGAAGAATATATTGATGAATAATTCACTAGAGTAAATGAAATTGTTTGCAAGATCATAGGATTCAATGATTTCTTGAAAGATTCTATAATTTTGAATAATCGTATGAGAAACTTTTCAAATAGGTTTGATTATAAAATTTCCTCTTTAGAAGATAAGGATGATTTATTTCTTGATGAGTTCCATAACTTTATTTTTTCTTATGAAATGAGAAAATATATAATGTTCAAAAATAAGATAAAAGATGAAATGTATTTTGAATATATGTGAAAAATGAAAATTCAAGATGTTAAATATGTCAATCCTTATGACTCCTAAGATAAAGAGTATGATGAGATAAATGACATAATCATGTCTCGTATATCCAAGAACCATCAGATAGGAAGAGAAAAATATGGAGGTAAAGTTCCTCTCAAATGTTTTGAGTGTGGTGGAATCAAACACTTTGCTATGAATTTCCCCAAGAAGAAAGTTGGGGAAAATTGAGATGATTCTGATGAAAAACCTTGATAGGAGAAGTGGAACAAAAGTTATAAAGAACAAAAGTCACAAAAAAATATAAGAAGAATCTCAATTGATAAAAAATGTGTATGTTGAGTAAGAAATCTGAATCGGAATAAAAAAACAACAATTCCTTAGAGGATTAAAATTGAAAAAAGTTTAGAACAATCATTTCAAAATTTGAGAAAGTTGAAGACTCCTCAAAAAGTGAAGAAGAGGAAGGTGAAGAATCTTATAGAGAGTATCAGCTCAGAATTGAACTTCTTACATGTCTTGAGATAAAAATATCTCATGGAATAAATCATATTGATAAAGAAATATCATGAAAAAGTTACTGAAATAAGAAAATATTTCATCAAGCAGGAGGAAAAATATATTCAAGAGATCTTAAGTTACTAATTAAGAATTTCTGAACAGGTAAAGATGATTGAAGATCTCGGTAAGAAATTAACTACTAAGGAAGAATAAGTCAATAAGTTTCAATCTAAACTTATTGATTATAAAATTACCTTGATGAATATTAAGTAAAATATCAACAAAATATTAGTAATAAAATATGGGACTCCTAAAGTTTCTGAGAAATCTAAAATCAAGAATCAGGTGAAATCCTCACCCACCAAAAATAAAGTTTCTTCTGTTTTTTCTATAATTTTAGGTTCCAGAAAAAGTGTTGGGAAAGATTGGGTAGAAAAAGGGTGTGATAAAATGATTCCATTTACATAATATGAAAACTCACTCAGGAGGAAAGTTGGTCTATGCCCCGAGTATGTTGATGTAGGAAGAATTTATTAACCTTAGTAAAGTTTCTATAGAGAAAGATCTCACTTCAACAGAAAATCACGATTTGATGGTTATTACTGGTGCTATGGAATCTATGGGCATAGAGATTATAATTTTTTGGAATAAATTTTCACTTCCTGAAATAAGGGTTGAAAAATGATAAAGTAATGGTGGAATAAAGATGAGTAACTTTTCTATCCCATAGAAAGTTAAAAAAGAAAAAAATAAAGATATTAGAAAATTTCCAACAAAAAATCAATTAGAATGGTTAGAAGAATTTTTTGGAAGATGTGATTAGACTAGTAATCATCCTGAAATATATATGACACTCATTCCATAACAAGTTCCTTATGGTAGAAAAGTAAAGGAAGCTGGAAAGAAGAAAGTTGAAGAAATAGCTTTTGTTGTCAAAATGACTTTGAAAGAACGTAAAAGGAACAAACCATGGATACTTGATAGTGATTTTTATTCACATATGATAAGTGATATAAAAATAGTGAAACATGTTGAATGTCATGATGGAGGATCATCTACCTTGGTTAATGATGGTTACTTAAAAATTAGAGGAATCAGAACGGATGATATGGAAGAAGAAAAGTTGAAATCTAAGGAAGTATTATTTATTGATGGGCAAAAACATAACTTAATTAGTGTAATTAAACTTTGTGATGATGGGGAATAATTAATTTTTATAAAATATTATTATATCATAATAAGTGAGAAATATGGAAAAGTTATCACAAAATGAGAAATAACCAGTGATAATATTTTTCAAATTGGTGAGTTTAATAACTCCCATTACTTGAGTGTTGAAGATGAAAACAAATTGTGGCATCGAAGACTTGGGAACCTTAGGTAGAAAAATATTGAAAAAATATTCTAAAGTTGATGTTGTCTATTATTTTTTAGAGTCAAGAAGAAGAGATGAAGATGTTTATGTTACTTGTCAGAAAGGGAAGATAACTAACAAGAGTCATAAGAGAGTTGAGATTCAGTCTACCATTCCTCTTGAACTTATTCATTATGATTTATGTGGGATGATAAGAAATCTATTAGTAAATGAAGATTTATACTTTATCACTTTTACTAAGGGTTTCTATTGTATGAAAAATATCATATTTATGAAACACAAGTCATAGGTATGGAAATTTTCAAGTTTTTTAGAAAATAAGTTGAGAAAGAAAAAGGGGTTTATATAAAGAATTTAAAAGAATATAATGGTACTTAATTCAAAAGAAATACTTTTGAAACTTAGCTAAAAAATCATGGTATCAAACATTAATATAGTTCTCCCTACACTCCATAACAAAATGGAGTATCAAAAATAAATAATATAAGTTTGGTGTAAATGGGAAGAAGTATGTTATCATAATACACACTTTCAAAGTTCTATTAGAGTGAAGCTATTAGTACTATTGTACATGTTCATAATATATGTTTGTTGAGTCCGGAATCCAACATTAATTCTTATAGAATGTGGTATAACAAAAAACCTTTATTAAGGATCTTCAAAGTTTTTTAGAGTCCATGTTTAATTAAAATAAAAAATACAGATTTGGGAAAGTTTGATGAGAAATATGAAGAAGGAAATTTTAAGGGCTATTCAATGAATGTAAGAAGTTAAAAATGTTGGAACAAATTCTTACAAAATTTGGTAGAATCATATGATGCAAAATTAATTGAAAATAAAAATTCCTTAACAATAGTTGTCAAGAATGCTGAGGAGGATAAACTGGACATTTAAAATTATAGTTAAAGTGATTCAAAACATCCTTATCAAGATTTAGGATAATTGTATGATGAGGAAAGTTCAACTGGATTTTTTTTAAATTTCTCAACTTATAAAAATACACCGAGACCGAAAATATTCTTGGGATTTAAAAGGATCCAGTTCAGACTAGAAGGAAGTTGAGATTAGAAAATTAGAATTCCCTCATCTCAAAAGTTGAATTGGAATAATTTTATGAAGTTATTAAACAAAAATAATGGGTGAATGATATGAATTCAGAGTTGGATTAAATTAAAAAAATGAAACATGGGAACTTGTTCCACAGACAATAAATAAAAATGTTATTGAAACAGAATAGGTTTACAGAAATAAGTTGAATAAACATGGAGAAGTTTCAAGAAAAAAATATAGGCTTGTTATTAAAGACTATACACAGGTGGAAGATGTGGATTTTGATGAATCTTTCCCCCCATTATAAGATTTTAAACTATTAGAATGTTTCTAGAAGTGTCTACTCACTAAAATTACAAATTATATCATATGGATGTCAAGTCAGCATTTCTCAATGGAGAAATTAAATAGTAAGTTTATATTGAACAATCTTGTGGGTTTCTAATTGATGAGGATGGGAAAAAAGTTTGTAAAATAAAGAAAGCTTTGTATGGGATAAAACAAGTTGAACATGTATAGTATTATAAACTTGAAAATTGTTTGGGAATGTTGAATTTTTCTAAAGGAAAAGTTGATATAAACTTATATGTGAATGATGTTGACTCTAGAACTATAATTTTAATTTTTTATATAGATTGTATTATTTTTATTGGGGATGAAGAAAATGTTTGTAATGAATTTTCTGGGGAAATGAAGAAGAATTTTGAAATGTCAGTATTGGGAGAATTAACTTTCTTCTTTGGCTTACAAGTTCAACAGAAAAAAGTACATATTATTATCTCAAGAAAATTATTCCAGGGAATTGTTAAAGAATTTTGGGATGGTAGAATCTAAATAATTTTCTACTCTTATTTTAGTGAGAACAAATATGAGTAAAGATAAATCTGGAAAAAGTGTGAATCAGAAAGACTTTAAGAAGCTGATAGGAAGTCTAATTTACCTTAAAACCTCAAGGTATAATGTTATTTATACTATGAATTTGTTTTCTAGGTATCAAAGTAATCTAAAAGAATCACATATATTGGTAGAAAAGATAATTCTAAGATATGTAAAAGGAATAACTTCACATGGGTTTTTATACAAAAAAGAAATTGTGAGATGATGTTTTATGGCTATACAATTACTGATTGGGATGGAGAATGTAATGATAAAAAATCAACCTCAGGTTGAACATTTTTCTTGGGTGAATGTTGTGTGAGTTGACATAGTAAGAAATAAAGTACAATAACTTCAAGCATTGTGGAATCAGAATATTTTGTAGCTACTCAGTCTAATACTTAGATGTTGTGGATAAAAGTATAGCTGGAATATTTGAACGTAAAAGTTTCTAAACCATTTAAGATACTTTGTGATAATAAGAGTTCAATTTACCTTTCTAAAAATTCTATCCAACATTCATGATAAAAACACATTAATATAAAGTTTCACTTTATAAAAGATAAATTTGTTGTTGGTGCTTTTTTTTCTGGAATATATCTCAATGAAGTATCAAATTGCTGATATCTTCAAAAAGGAAATTTAGAAAGAAATGATTGTAAGAATGGAAATTCATGATAATCCTCCTCTAATGACTTCCTAAATCTCATAAGGAAGACCCCCCCACCATTATTTGGTTTATATTAAAAAAGGGGGAGAGAATGTAACAACTTTTTTACTTTGTAAGAATATTTTACTTATCTTACATTGTAATAAGTTTTTACTTATCTTTCTTAAATGAATATAAAGATGTGGTTATCATAAAATGAGGGAGAGAAAAAGAAAAGGGAGAGTAAAATATAAAAGTGATGGAAGTTTATCTTTTCATGGATAGAAAATTTTCTTTTCACCAAGGGATGAAATTCCTTTAAAAAAATTACTTTAATGAGTAGTGTGGAGTTAGGAAACTCTATTTTAAGAAAGGATGTGTTTTGGTAGAAATGTAAAAATATGAGTTATGAAAAATTTTAGAGATTTGAATTTTTTTAATGATTTTTGTGAAAAAATACATAGGGGGAGATTGAAAAACATTTTTGATGTTTTGTCTTTATAATGTTTTTGTATTTGTTGATAAATAATCATTTTTAAAATAATGTTTTTGAAAAATAGGTGAAAGTTTCCAAGGGGAGTCATAGTTGAATACATTCCATTATAATAGGATGTTACATCGTAATGAAGTTAAATCAGGCTGAATCTAAGGAGGAATATTGGATTGAATCTGACAAGGAAGATCAAAATAACTCTAAGAAGGAAAATCAAACTAATTCCGAGAAGGAAGATCAGTATGACTCTGAGAAGGAAAATTAGACTGATTCTAATAAGGAAGATCAGGTTGACTCTAAGAAGGAAATTAAGACTAAATTTGAGAAGGAAGATCAGAATGATTCTGAGAAGGAATATATTTAGACTGAAACTAAGCAAGATAATCAGACTAAAGCTGAGAAAGATAATTTTACTAAAGATGATAAAGATAATCATACTAAAGTTGAGAAAGGTAATCATAATAAAGACGAGAAAGATAATCATACTGAAGATAATAAAGATAATTATACTGAAGCTGAGCATGATAATTGAACTAAAGCTGGGCAAGATAATATGACTGAAGGTGATCAAGATAATCTGACTAAAGATAAACAATATAATCAGACTAAAGCTAAGCAATATAATCAGTATTAAGAAATGTTAAAATCTTTTATAAGACTTATTCCAGAGAAATATTGAGAAGGTTTGAAGAATTCAAAGTTGGAGTTTAAATGTGAGTGTTTTTTGGAGTTTTAAAATTTGAGTAAGTAGGAAAAGATTTTTAGTTTATCGCCTTTTCTTTTTTGAGTCACCTATAAATAGAGGAATAGTTCATTAACACCTCATATCTTTCATGAGGGTGGAAAATGTGGAGCGTTTCATATTTATTCCCAAATTTTTCTTTATAGACTGATATCTTAGATGAAGATCAGACTACTGAATGTTTTGTTTACCAGACCGAGGAAGATCATTTTGAAAATTTAAGAAAAGTTTGAGTTTTTTATATTGATACTGATTTTATCATACTTATTCCATCATATTAAATTCATCATAATGAGAAAGTTCAGAATGAGGTTTGGGGAGTTTCTGAGAAGAAAAAGTTTTGTTATCCAGACAGAATAGAAAGTTTGTTAAGGAGCAGATTGAGAAAGGGAACATCATATTGAATCGATCGGTTTGAGTTAATCAAAATGGGTTCATTATACTGAAATCCATTGAACTAAGGTTCATCGGACTCAGGAACTTTTGTGGAGAAAATTTAACAAAGTCTGTATTATTTTATTTTGTCTCAATTCTTTTTGTAAGAAACTTCATAAACTGACAGGAGTTAGTATAATAATTCTTATCAAGAGATGGAAGGTTTCTAATGGGAGATGGCACAGGTTGTATTCAATTATTCTTAATATTTAATTTACATAGACCCATGAGAGTATCTATGGAAAGGATATAGGTTATCACACTGGGGCCAAACTTTGTAAATCTTGTGTTATTTACTTGCTTTCCTAATTTTTCATGCATGAGTATTTACTAAAATATGATAAGGAAACGAATCTTAATAGGTTGTAGGGTTTCATTTTCAAAAAGTATTGAAACTCATAAAAAGTGAACAACCAATTCAACCCCCCTATATCCTTATATAATGGACCTAATTGAGTTACACCTATTTCGAAGGATCATTATATAATGGACCTAATTGAGTTGCAAGAATTGTTAATGTAACTCTAGGAGAATCTTGATAAGGTATTTATACACCATAGTGCATCACCATGGGGCGATACTATTCCCTTTATTTATAAGAAATATGGGTAATGTGAATTTACATTGACTATTGAGAACTTAACAAGATCATTATCAAGAACATACATCCTCCACCTCACATAGATGATTTGTTTGATCAATTACAAGGATCTTAATACTTTTCAAAGATTGATATTAGATATGATTACTATCATTTGAGGGTAAAAAATAAATAAATACACAAGAAATCCATACATATGTGGTATGGACACTATAGTGATGCCTTTTGGTCTTATAAATTCCCCTGCTATCTTCATGAATTAAATGAATAAATTCTTTAGAGATTAACTTGATAAGTTTTTGATAGTATATATAGATGATATTATTATATACTCAAAGGTAAAGGAAGAGAATTAAGATCATTTGAGGATTATTATGAGGACCCTAAGAAAGGAAAAGTTGTATGAAAAATTTACCAAGTGTGAATTTTGGATTTATAAAGTTTCATTCTCAGTACATATAATATCATGTGAAGGTATTTTAGTAAATCCTTCAATGATGAAAGTTAATGAATGTTGACCCATACAAACCATGGTAAATGAGATCCATATATTCCGTGGATTGGCTAGATACTATTATCACTTTGTGGATAATTTTTTATGGTAGTATAATCAACTCACCAAGTTAACTTGGAAAATATTCAAGTTCCTTTGGACGGATGAATGTGAGGAGAATTTCAAAGAGCTTAAGAGAAGGTTGGTCAGTACACCAGTCTGCACACTGCCCTGTAATGGAGAAGGGTTTTTAATCTACAATAATACATCCAAGAAGGGAATATGATGTGTCCTTATGAAGAATGATATTTCTATAGATTATACCTCCTTCCAATTGAAAGTTCATGAGAAAAATTACCCAACTCATGATTTGGAGTTAGCTATGGTAATTGTTTCATTAAATATATGGAGGAATTATATTTCTAGATAAGTGTGTTAGATATATACTGACCATAAAATTTTAGAGTATATATTCACTCAAAATGAGTAGAATATGTGCCAGAGAAGATGGTTAGAGATAATCAATGATTATGACTGGTCAATACATTACCACCCTAGGAAAGTGAACATGGTGTTTGATGCTTTACACTGAAAGGATCATGTAAGCTTATCCATGATGAGGATCATAAAAGATTTAAAATTTTTGGACTTGAAAAGGATGGATTTTGAGATCTTAAACAAAGTGGAAAGATATTATCTTTCTCAAATGATTGTTCAACCATCTATTCAAGAGAAAATTACATAGGCATAGAAGGAAGAGGTGGAGTTACAGAAGAAGGTGAGATATGTTCCTAAGTATAACCTTGATAGCAATGAAATGCTAAGTTTTATGAACCATCTATGCATTACACCCATACTGAATTTGAAGAAGAAGATATTAGAGGAGGCACATAGTTCTACATTCTCTATTCATCCTGGAAATTCAAAGATGTATAGATATTTGAAAGAGTATTTCTAGTGGGATGGCATGAAGATAGATATTTCAGAGTTTGTATCTTGGTTATAGGTATGTTATAAAGTCAAGGTAGAGTGAAAAAAGTATAAGGGGATGTTATAACCATTACCCACACCATAATGGAAATGGGAAAATATCCCCATGGATTTTTTCATTGGACTCCCCAAAACATCTAAAGGGCATAATGCTATATGGGTTATAGTCAACCACCTTACAAAGTCTAAAAACTTTAATTATATTAGAGAATACTTTTATAATGATATTATTTATAGAATATACATTAAGGAAGTAGTATGATTTCATGAAGTACCAATTTCTATTGTGTTTGATCAGGATCCTAGGTTTACCTCAAAATTATGGCAAAGTATTCAGCAAGCCCTTAACACAGAGTTGAGTTTCAACACTATGTGTTATCTTAAAAAATATGGTTAGTATGAGAGAAAAATTTAAATTCTAGAGGATATGTTGAGATCATTTTCTCTATATTTAAAAAGTGGCCTGGGTTAACACCTTCTTCTAGTTGAGTTTTCTTACAAAAATAGCTTTCACTCAAGCATTCAGATGGATCCTTATGAATACCTCTATGGAAAGAAGTGTATAACTCCAAAATACTGGAATGATGTTGGAGAAATAAATATATTGAGACCTGAGAAATATAAATAAATGGAAGATACTATTATAGATATTCATCAATATATATGGTAATCAAAAAGTTGATATAAAAGTTTTGATGATAATCATTAGTTCTGGAGTTCATGGTTGGTGATAAGGTATTTCTATGAATTTCTCCATGGAAAAAAGTTATGATATTCAGAAAGAAATGGGAGATGAGCCCTAGGTATATTGGCCCATTTTAGATTCTTGATCTTATTAGGATAATAGATTACCATTTGGAACTACCACCAAATCTATCACAAGTCCATGATGTATTCCGTGTATCTATCCTGAGGAAGTACATACCTAGTCCATCACATAAACTGAACTCAAAGGTCATACCACTGGAGAAAGATATTTCATATGAGGAGAATATGGTGGAGATTCTAGATCATATAGAGAAAGTTCTATGAAATATGAACACTCACCTGGTTAAATTTTTGTGGTGAAATCAATAGTTTTAGGAAGCTATGTGGGAACCTAAGGATATTATGAGGTAGGAGTATCCTCATTTTTTTTTCAAAGAAATGATGAAATTTTGAGGAAAAAATTAATTTTAAGAGGGGAGGGGGTAGATTGTATCAACGTGAGATTTTATAAAATATATATTTTTCAAATAAATTAATTTCTTTGATAGATTTCATTACATGAAACAATGAGTTTCTTCGATAACTTGTGTTACACACAACACTGAGTTTTAACTAATTGTGATATATTATATTAAAATATTAGTATTTATTTTCTCATAGTCATTAGAATAGAGGATATGAATAAGATTAACTAAATAATATAAATTTATGGTTAAAAAATTTCTAAAGTTAATTATTTTGTTAGAAATTATTTATAAATGAAAATATAAATCAATAGAAAATAAAGTAAATGTTTTATAAAGAATTGTATTTTTCTAATGAAGTGAATTCGTCTCATTTT
Organism: Viscum album; assembly: GCA_963277665.1. Classification (NCBI taxonomy): domain Eukaryota; kingdom Viridiplantae; phylum Streptophyta; class Magnoliopsida; order Santalales; family Viscaceae; genus Viscum; species Viscum album. The sequence continues at coordinate 1,018,543,510 of OY728130.1, read as the reverse complement.
TGCACACTTATTTTAAAATTATTTTTTTTGTAACTCTTAGAAAATTAAATAGAAAAATTAAACTTCATTTTTGAAATCATCATGTAAAAATTATATTAGAATGAATAATGAATAATTTTATGAAATTTTTTATTTTTTGATCAATAGTGAAAAATACTAATATTTTTTTAAAAGTGTCATTTATTTTAAAGGATTTAGAAAATTAAAATTTGTTTAAAATGAATATAAAAGTACAATTATACCAATTATATTATAATTAATCTGATTTAGGTCATTATAACCAATTATATCATCAAATATAATATACAAAACATTTATACATTTGAAAACTTTTACTTTGGAAAACTGTTTTTTCCATACGTTTGTGAGATTAATTTTAAATTAAATTCTATAAATTATATGAATTTAATTTGGAAAAATAGATTCCATATTTTGAATCATAATAATTAATATTATAAAATAATTTAAAAATAACGTTTTACTATAATGAATAGTGAAAAAGTAAAAATAAGTTAACACTATTAAGGTTAAAATGGGTTTATGTGAGGTAAAGCTAAATAGATAAAGGTAACATTTTTATTAAATATTGTATAAATCCTATTGTATTACCATATTTAAATACTATCCTATACCAATTTAGAATACATTTCAATTTTGATGATTTTTTCATAGGAATAAGTTTATCATTTTGGAGTCTTTTGGGAAATTTTCAAGTAGTTTCCAAGCAGGTTCCTTTCCCCACTTATAAAAGGACCTCTCCCCTCCTCCCATATCCACAATCCAAGATCAATTTATTTAATCTAACACTTTCAAAAAAACATTCCTTAATTCCCTTAACATCCCATTTATTCCCTTTTTTGGTTAGGAAACCTTCCTAGGATGGCTCTAGGTGTAAACCTAAAGAGGATCTCCGAATAAGAGGTAATGCACTTAACAATGCATTATCATTTTATTTCTTATTAAATATACTTAAATTACTATTAAACCATGATCATGTAATAAAATCATTATCATCAATATAATTATAATTTTTATATTAATATTATGACCTATAACCATATACATTTCCATCAAATAGGAAATGAAACCGCCAATCATGTGTATGCTGGACTACCACTTCACGAACTGATGTAATTTTTACCATCACCTCCTCGCATGGTTGGGTATAATGATGGATTTAATATATTTATATTTTATTTTTAACATAATTTCACTTATGAAAATTTAATATCACATATACCTTTTAAATTTCCACTTCATGGGGGATACACTAACGTCGCTCTTGTGTACAGTAAACTACTGCCCCGCGAAGCGATGTGATTCATTCTCACTAATGATTCACATGAAAGGTAATAATGATTATATTAATAAATATATGTGATATATATTAAATCATAATGATTATATAAAAGTGAATAATTAATTACCTTTCTTTCATTTCATCCATTGAAATATGGGAACACCGTTCATGCATACCTACGACCTACCATCTCTATGAACGGTGCATTTCATCTTTCTGTCTCTAACTTTTATCAATGAATTTTAAAAATTATATAATTAAAATATATGATAATAATTTCATGTATAAAATTATGGATATTATGTAATTATAATCAAAATACAAGGACCAAAAATACCAAACCAAAACATACATGAGAAATTAAGCAATTATTACCCAGAACATGATTTTAACATGGAATTATTAATAAATAGGTAATAAAAAGGGAATAAGTAAATCATGTATGGTGTGATAAAAATGATTAATTTTTTTTAATATATTTATAATAAAATTATATCTATTATATATGATGTTCGAATGTGTGAGAAAGAAGTCAAGGCTTAAGGTAAGGGATTTCTATCTCACTTTTATTTTCTATGAGACACATTCCATATTCACCACACATTTATTTTATGTGAGGTTTATAAATCCCATGAATTACTTTTATGATGATTATCCTAAAATTTATTGGGATTTATATATCCATTTGAGTATCTCTCTTTCATGGGGTTTACATGTTACTAAAGTGGTAATGATTTTATGCTACAATCTCATCGTTTATCAGGATTGTTTATGATTAAGTCTCTAATATTGAAATATTATGATCTAACTATAAATAATTCTCATTAATATTATTTTAATATGGTTATGTATTCAGAATACATGTTTTAACATAATTTTACTCTCTTTATGTACTCAATATATGAAACAAATTTTAATAAGAGAAATCAAATTTATTTCATTTTTCGGTCGAGAAACCTTTTCCCTCCATATTCATATTTTCTAAAAATGTTTTCTATAATGATATAAATATTATATAATTATTATTTAAAGTTATTATTACCCATTATTTAATTTTTTACAAATTGGTTTATTAGGAATATTCTTATCACTTTCCAAACAAGGATCTTTTTACTTTTACCGAAAATGTGAAATGAATCCTTCTTTTTATATATATAGAATGTGTGGAATTATCCACTATTGTGACAACTAAATGTTTTGAATATTACTTTTCAAGTTTTCAAGGTTATTTTCAATGAATTTTTTTTCATTAATATTTTTAAATGATTCGTATTTTAATGTGATTTTCAAAGAAAAGGATTTTGAAAATTTTTTAAGTTTTAAAAAGTGATTTTTTAATGTGGAGAGTATATTTTCCCAAAGAAATGTTTTAAGGTATCTTTAAAAATAATTTTCTATATAAGATGATATCCATTAATGTTACTCACAATTTAATAGGGATATGACCTAAGGATACCATTCTTATTCTTTATCTGAATGGTTTATTTTTATGATTATAAGATTTTTGTAGAACTCATTTCTCTTCCACAAGTTATACCATGATAAAATGTTTATGAAACTCATTCCTTTTAAATGAGTTATGATATTATTAAATGATGTAATGTTTACAAAACTTGTTTTTTTACATGGGTTATGAGATGATATGATGACTATTTTATGGTATTGTAGAACACATAAGTATGGTTTTAATTATATGATGGGTGTGAACTATATCTCCCTCCAATTAATTTGGTAAAGGTTTATATCTCATGAGATAATGATGGGAAACAAGTTGAGGATATTGATCAACTATGGGAAATAGGTGCGTCTTGATCCATAATGGGAAATAGGTGATGAGGCCGGATCCACTATGATGACGATCCCGATAGTTAACCTTGACATATGGAATGGTTTCTATATTTATGATGGTGCGACACTTTTATGACATGAGATTATGGTTCATGATTGATTTATGATGTTTTCTCACTCTTATATCCCATGTATTTTGAAATGATAATACTTTATTCCATGACCCATATTTATGATCTGTGATATCTTGGGTATAAACTTTGTAAGTTATGTTTATTAAAGCATACCCTTATTCTTATCTTATACTTTCATATGATTATGGATTGATATCTCCCATTTTTACCCTTACTAATCATCTGAGTACACCCTTTCTTATTTTTCCTTTCCCCAGGTTATAAATAAAGGTTTTAAGTAGGGTATGTCTATAAAGAGTACTAAATGAGGAGTTATTTGTGGGATATGTTGAATATGTTTCATGAAATAAGAATATTTCTTGTCTAGTATTTAAAGACTCTAAACCAATACGGTCCTCAAGCATATATTATGAAATGTCACAAATATTCATCTAGAAAGATGTAATATTTATGTGCGATAAGACTGGATAATTATAGATATGGATATAAAGTCTATAGTTTTTTAAAAAATATTACAAAAATAATAACCAAGAATGAGAATTGGTTCTTGAAATTTTTAAACTTTCTTTAAAGAGGGAGAAATGGAAAGAAAGACAGTAATTGAGATAAATAATACAGTACCAAATATGATACTAAAATCAATAAACTCCATACAAAAAGAATAGTTGAGGAGGTACCATCTCATATAGAATATGGAATGATGCTTTACAGGTAATTCAATGTCTGATGAATTGACCTACAATCAACTCCAATTTAAATTAAAGAACATAATATTATATTTAAGCATTAAAAATCACTCTTTGAAGAATAAATCCATAGTGTCCAAGATTATATATTAAATTTCATATATTGATAGAGGGTTCCCAAAATGATGTCAGGGAAGAAAACATGCACAATTAGCATATTATGATCCATATAATAACAAATATATTGGTATTTCTGATATATATTTCTTACTAGTTTAATGTAATTATAATAAATAAATCTAATTTTTTTTTTCTGATCTATTAATTTTATCTATATGTAATAAATATATTATAATTTTTTTATAATATTTAGAAGAATAACATTCTCTTGAACTCCAATATACTCATAGTAGTTGAAATAAATTTGGGTGAACTGAATAAGAAATGGAAGTTATCATGAACCTACTAAAATTTGGGGGTTTGTAAAGAATAGAGGGAAAGGTTGATATGTCAATGATATATTTTGTATAGATAAAATAGATTTCATAATTATTTAATGATGTTTTATAAATGAGTTAAATGATGTATATTGAAAATTTATAATGAAAAAAAGGTAAGAAGAAATGAAACTTTATTTGTAGATATGAATAAATGAATAATAATGAATATTCTATATCTCATAAAAAATAATGTTGTGTAGGAAAAATATAATTATTTCACTAAAAGTGTTATTTTATATAACATACTAGTGAGAATGACAATACTTATGATTCATTTCATAATTTTGTAATAATGGGAGTTTTTTCCTAAAACATTCTTGCTTTAATGTGGGAGATACATGAAGATAGATAGGAATTGAGATGACTAATTTAGTACCAAACATGATACTAAAATTAAACAACTCCATGAAAAAAGAAATGTAAAGGACATACCTACTGATATAGAATATGGATTGTTTCTTTATAGGTAAGTTAATGTCCATTCTACTAACTTGTTATCAACTATAATCTAAATTAAAGAACATAAAATTTCATTTAATCTATAAAAACCACTCTTTTGAAAACAAACCCATAGTGTCCCAGTTTATATATTTTATATCTTATATTGATAAAGGGGTCCCAAAATGATGGAATAGAAGAAAAAAAAAGGCAAAAATCAAAGATTATGAGTTATATTCTAACAAATATATTGGAATTTAATATTTATATTTGTTGCATGTTTAATGGAATTCTAATAAAAAGAAAAATTTCCTTATCCATTAGTTATATATAATTTTAATAAAAATATCATTAAAAAATATATTATAAGATTTAGAATAAGCTCTTTCTCTTGAACTCCTATCTTCTTATAATAGTCGACAACACTGTTATCAAAGGTGTGTGGCGCAATAAGGTGCAAAGGCCTCTTAGGGATGTGGTGCAAGGCATGCACCTATTAAAACCAAGGTGCATCCCATGATATAATCAAATATCAATTGTTTTAAAAAATATTCTAAATTTAAAAAAAATTAAATTCAATTAAAATAATACAAATTAAAGTACACAGTGATAGTTTTGGTGTTGTGCTGTGTAGTTTTGGGGACCAGTTTTTTAGAGTGAAATTTTTTATCACTTCATTAAATGCAATTTTAATTCTATTGAAATCCCACCTATATTTAATGTTGCTTATAGTAGCCTCTGATTTCCACCCCTGTCCCCTATAGACTCAATTTACACCCACTTTCCCATGTACCCCCAATTTCCACTCCCTGATTTCAACCTCTATATCCCTAAACACCTGATTTCTACCCCTATTCCTTATCACCTCAATTCCCACCCCTATGTAGCCCCTATTTCCACCCCATATCGCCACCACTTATGAAGAAAGTAGCCCCAATTTTTTAAGGGGTGTGTATTGTTGACCTATGTAGCCATAGTTACTCCTATGATGGTGCATGAGGCACATGCATTTGGTGATACTTAGTGAGATCGTAGCACCTCACCAGTTTTGTGGCATTCTAGGTGCACCTCATAGCACCTCTCACCAAGGTGCGCTCCTTAATGTGCCTTTGACAACACAGGTTATAAGAAATTTGTTTGTACTGAATAGGGATCAAATATAGCATAAACCTACTAGTAGTTGGGTGATAAGAAGGAATGTATGGAAATGTTGAGAATACAAATTTATATATTTTAATGAGAAAATAGAATTCATAGTTATGTAATAAAGCTATATAAATGGGTTAAATGATGAATGTAGAAAATTGTTGATTAACATAAGTTAATAATAAATTTAACACTACTTATAGATATGTATAAATTAATAAAAATTATTATTTCTCATCTAATAAAAAATAATGTAGTGTAGGGAAGATATAATTGTTTTATTTAAAGTGATATTTTGTATAACATACCATTGGGAATAAAAATCCATAAGATTCTTTTTATAATTGTGTAATAATTGGAGTTGGTTCTTTAAAAAGTTAATATTTCATTAAGGATGGAGATATAGGAATAAAAACAAAAACTGAGATAAACAATGTAGTACCAAATTTGATACTAAAATTTGTAATGTACCAACCTGGATACAACTAATTCGGTGCCCCAAGTTGGTTCACAACAAGGCCTAAAGTGTTCCTCCCCGTATACCATAGGCTAAAAAATTGTATTGTGGGTATAAAGGTGGTACAATGGGGGAGAATATACCATCATATTAGAGTAACACATCCTAAAAAAAACAAGATATCATCCCAAGAAGTAAATAAATATAGTACAAAATCAATAAATAATTAAAATAGAAACATGCTATAATAATCAATAAAATGCTATAAAATCCTGAAAAACCAAGTCATACGTTCAAAACTGGTCACCCACTGATATGAAAATACATACATAAGTACATAAAGGAAACTAAAATTAATTTACATTGATCTACTAATATCTATGAGCTGGACCAAATACTCAGTCTCCAAGACACTGCTAAGCTGCTCCATCTCGATAATATGAATCCACACGAGAGGCTCTACTCGATCATGCAACCCCAGGCCTCATAATTATCCATCATGAAATATTTTATCAACCTTAAAATTATACATAAGGTCTTTATGTGAACCTAGGTGCATGAATAGGGGTGATAAATAATGTTAGTAGGCCACCCTAATGATGAACCTATAATATATTTCCATGAGTGCATGTTCATGCAATATCCTCAGCCTAACTGAGGAACATATAACAACCCTATCTTTTTACACATATTATTACACTACTTTAAGAATAAGTAACCATCAATTACAAGAGAAGGATAATAAAGTATAGTGTCTTTGTAAGAATAGGTACATAACTAGAAAGCATAAAAACCAAAATAAAAACATCTTTTATTTAATATCCATAATGAGATACTAACTTCCTTTGAGCTCTTACATCTACATAGGATAACCTGGGAAATACATGAACATTGGTATGAGAAAAAAATCCCAGTAAGGGAATGAACATAGGAATAAATCATAACACATGGGCTAGAAGGCATAACAGGATGACATAAAAAGTCTTGAAACATGAATAAAAACAATGAATCATAACATGTTTCTCATGGTATCATGTAGTCATGGCATCATAGAGATAAGAAAAAAACATAAAACATGACATAAGAATGAGTCAAGTCTAAATTCCAAGATTATTTCACATGGCATACAAAGTTCCATAAAGGAATCTTGTTCACTATCTGTCCGAACACTACGTCTCATAAAACTAAACATTATCCAATGCATTGGAGCACTATCTGGGTGCACCTATCATAACATGTTCATGAATATGTGTGTCACATGAAGAATCAAACATAAAAAATATACATAAGGGTAACCCATGGAAATAAATGACTATCATAATCACACCATAAGGCATAAAAAATGGGCATATCATAATGGTGTACATGAAAGAAAGGATTTAAATCATACATGGAAATTACTAATGGAAAATAGGTATATATTGTGAAAAATTCTGTCTAATTAAATTGAAAACATGTACAAAGAGTGTTTAAGACACTATAAAAAATTATGCTAAGTGCATGACTATTGAAAAATATTGGTAAGTAGTTTCTAATTTGGGGTTTTCCTTGTTTTCCAGTGCTTTTCTCACGCACTATCTTTTTCTTAATTTCAATAAAAGAGGCTTAACCTCCATCTTTCTGAAAAAAATGAAGAGTCTTTAAAATGGAAAAAGGAATAATTAATTTAATAAAACCATAAATAAACTAAGGTAGTTTTTCATGATTAAAATATTGATTTTATAAAATATGTTTTACTTAAAAAATATTATGGATGCTACTTGAAAATGGGTAAGAAATTGGGAAGTTCCCTTTAATCGGGCTTGCTTTTCGGGATGAATTGAAAATAAAACCTTATAAAACATGTATTTCCTCATCAAAGAAAGAATAATTGATCTATGTAAATGTTTTTGGAACATAAAAATATAATATAGGAGGATTACATAATAATAATTATGAATTATAGTGGAGTAATGAGAGAGAAATCCTAACTCGAAGGAAAGATAGAGGTTCAAAGATAATCCCATAACTTAAGAATGAAAGTGTTATTAACATGTAATTAATGCCATGGATAATAAAATTAGATTTATAAATAATTTAATTCATAACCTATTCAAAATATATTTGATTTATTATAATTTTATTAGGTTCATTTATGGACATTTCATTGAGTTATAGTGTTTAATTTTGTCGTTCCGAGAGCATTCATTTCATGGATTTCATGACCGATTCCCTAGAGTTTTATTATTGAAGTTCTTGTCAAATTATAATAACTCTCCATAATTTAAATTTATGGTATTAATTAAATTCCATAAATTTAAATGGATTCATATATAATTTTCTCTTTTTTACATGAGGATGATTAATTAGATAAAACGTTGATGAAAAAATGATTAGTTTATTTTGGTGGTTTTTATGACTGTCATGATTTAGTGTCATTTTATTTAATAATATATTTATATAATAGTTACAGAACATTAAATAAGTTTTAATACAAATTATATAATCTGGTTTAACCATAAAATTGGTTTTACAACCATCTTTGAAGGTGGTAATAGAAAATGAAAACGCAACATCCACGATTGCGGTAAATCGACACATCACGAAAGATGTTTTCATTTTTAGAAATAAAGGAATATGGAAGAGATTTGATGATAGATTATTCCATTAAAATAATAAAACTATAGTATATAAAATATAATAGATTTATAATTCCACTTTGGGATAGGTAGGTGAGGAGAGGATAATAAAATAAATGAAATTGGAAAGAAATTAAAAGAAAACAAAAGAGAATTTTACCTCTTGAAATTATTATACTTGAGAACCTACTTTGGGAAGTTGGGTTTTTTATTTTGTTGATACATAATGCTCCTAGACATGGGGAGATAGTCTTGGGAATATTATTTGGCATAATTTGGACAATATTCAATGCTTATAATGGGTGAGGAGAAGAGGTGATGAGGGGTGGTGTTTATAGTGGAGGAGAGGAGTGTTTTTTGATTATTTTATTCATTTGTTTATTATTTTGACTCAAGAATATGAATAGTGCGGATTATTGTGACTAAGTATAGTAAATAGTTCATGGGAGTTCTAAATAATGGTTCTTAAATCATCCATACATCTTCCATGATTCAATAATTCATTTATTTATCTTATACCGTAAATTACCATATTTTACTATTCACAAAAAATTCAACAATTTTAGAAAATTAAAAAAAATTACCCTCACCATTTTTTAACATTTAGATTTCAAAAATGGAATATTTTTCATGAAAATAATTCTATAAATATGATAAATTTATTTTTTAATTTAATTAATCATTTATTTGAAAAATACCAATTTTAAAATTATAACTGATTTTATAGAACTTTGAAAAATTAATTAAGGTCTCCTAAAATTATCCTATAATCATAAGAAAACAAAATATTAATTTATGAATATATTTTTTGAAAATAATTTTTTTTAAATCATTATATTAATTTTAAAATTGTAAATAAACAATTATGTTTTACAAAAAAATACCAACACTTAATTTATCATTTTTAAAAAATTTATTTACTTATACTACGATATAAATATATAATATTTTAATTTATAAGATACCTAAATTTTATTTAAACTTTCATAGGTGAAGTTATTATTCTATTGGCTGATTTACTATTCCTAATGTCCACATTAATATTACAATGGTCAAGTTACTATTCAATCGGTATATGTTCCTTAATTTATATAAAACCCTCTTATTTCATTCATTATTCATTTATAAAGTTTTATTGTGTTATCTATGTGATTTTTATGTGATTTATACTATATAATATAATTATGAGAAAGGAAATTAGATTGATAAAATTCTAGGTCGTTACATTCTTCCCCCCTTATGAAATTTTACCATCAAAATTTTGTTTTATATTATATATTGAAAATAGGTTGGGGTACTTATCCTTTATTGCTTCTTTAGGTTACCATGTCACCTATTTGTACTTATGGTTCCACCACAGTACTTTGACCAGGCAAGTGGTCTTTTTGTGTAGAAATTTATCTTTATAGTCCAAGATCTTCACCGGTTCATCCTCATAAGAGAGATCATTTTCCAACTGTACCACCTCTAAATTAAATACATGTGAGGGACCTGGTATGTAATTACTCAAGGGGGATACATGGAATAAATCATGTACTTGGGGAATGGTAGGTGGAATTACTAGTCGATAGGACACAACTACGAAATGATCATGAATCTTGAAGGAGATGATGTACCTGGGACTTAGCTTTCCTTTCTTCCCAAATATCACGATCCAATTCCATAGAGATATTAGGAGGAATACCATGTATCCAACCTTAAACTCTAAGTCCCATCGACAATTGTCGACATAGCTTTTCTGTTGACTTTGGGCTACCTTGATGTGCTGCTAAAAAGTTTTCACCCCTTTTATCATTTCTTTGACCATTTCATGTCCCATCATATTTGTTTCATCAACTTCATACCAGGATGCTAGTGTTCTACATCTTTTACCATAAAGGGCATCATATGAATCCATTTGGATGCTCGAGTGGAAACTATTATTGTAATAGAACTTAACCAGAAGAAGATGTTGGTCCCATACTCCCTTAAAGTCTATATAACATGCTCTCAACATGTCTTTTAGTGTTTGAATAGTCTGCTCAGATTGGCCACTAGTTTTATGGTGATAATTCTTACTGAAGTTCAAATTAGTGTTTAGAGAATTTTTGAGACATTTCCAAAGCATGGAGGTAAATATTAGATATCTATCAAATATAATCAATAGTGGTACTCCATGCAGCCTCACCACTTCGTTGATGTATATCCATGCAAGTTGATCAAGTGATAAGTCCTCTAAAATTGATATAAAGTGATTTGTATTTATAAGATAACCTACAATGTCCCATATAGAATTACTTCCTATGGATGTATTTGGAAGTCTAGTGACAAATTCCATGGTGATGTTTTCCCATTTCCATGATGGCATGGGTAATGGTTGCATCACCCTCTTAAAATTTTTCATTTCATCCTTCACTTGCTTACATACTAGGCACTTTGATGTATATTCAGTGATCTCCTTTTTCATATTTTCCTACCAATAGTACTCTCAGATATCTTGATACATCTTTGTGATTCTTGGGTGAATAGAGAATTTTGATCTATGTGCATCATTCAAAAGCTCTTTATTTATCACTGTATTGGATGATACACATAATTGTGACCCAAGTCTTATGAATCCTTCATCATCAATTTTTAACTATGAGAATTTCCTATTTCTGATAACTTCCACCTTATTTTGGATTTCCTCATAATTTATTTGAGCATACTTTATTTTATATATAAGGGATGGTTGAGAAATCATTTGAGAAAGGATTGATGACATTCCTTCCTTAATGATTCCCATGTCCATCCTCTACAGGTCTAAGAAGTTTGGATCCTTCTCAATTCTTATCATTGATAAAGTTGCAGGATCCTTTCTACTCGGATCATCAGTCAATTTATTTGATTTACCAAGATGATAATTGATTGAGTAGTCATAATCCTTGCTGATCTATAGCCATCTTTGCTGGTGCATATTAAGGTCCTTCTATGTGAATATATATTTGAGGATCTTGTGATCAATATATATCTCACACTTCTCCACATATAGATAATGCTACCATATTTTCAATGTAAAGATCACAACCACCAACTCCAGATCATGTGTTGGATAATTTTTCTAATAAATTTTCAACTTCCTTGAAGTGTAGGCTATCACTTTATCATTTTTTCATCAGTAAACAACCTAATCACTTCTTTAAAGAATCACTATATACCATAAAAAGTTCCCCACTTTTTGGGAGTGTGAGTATTGGTGTAGAGTTAATCCTCTTTTCCAACTCTTTGAAGCATTCTTCACATCCACTGGCCCAGATAAACCTTACTCTCTTATGAGTCATCTTGGTTTGTGGGTTTAAAAAACATGAGAAGTTCTTCAAAAATCATCGGTAAAACCCAGCTAGACCAAGGAAACTATAGATATCTATTATAGATTTTTGTCTAGGCCACTCCTCAATTGCCTCTATTTTAGAAGGGTCTATAGATTTTCCTTTGTTGGTGATTACATGCCCCAAGAATGATACTTACTCCATATAGAACTCACATTTACTATAATTTTCATATAGTTTCTCCCTTCTCAAAGTCTTTAGAATAGTATATAAATGACCCCCATGATTCTCCTTGCACTTGGTGTATATCATAATATAATCAATAAAGTCTACCAAAACTTTTTCAAGGTAATCTATAAAGACTCTATTCATTAAGTCCATGAAATGATTTAGAGAATTAGTGAGTCCCAAGGGATTCACTACAAACTCAGAGTGTCCATACCTTATTTGAAATCCAGTCTTGGGAATATCTTCCCTCTTCACCTTTAATTGATGATATACTGAATAAAGGTCAACCTTAGAGAAATAATTGGTCCCATGTAGTTGATCTAATAGGAAATATATCTATGGAAATGGATACTTTTTGTTTATCATGATTTTGTTGAGCTCATGATAATAAATGTAGGGGTGCATTGATCCATTATTTTTCTTGATGTAGAGGACTGGAACACCCCAGGGTGAAGCAGTTGGTCGTATAAAAACCTTTTACAGATTCTCTTGTAACTGCTTCTTCAGTTCTTCCATCTCAATGGTGGCCATTCTGTAAGGTGTATTTGATATAGAAAGAGGTCCTGGAATAAGTTCAATTGATAACTCAACATCTTGATCAGGAGGAAGACCAGACAATTCTTTGGGAAACACATCAGTGTAGTCCCTCACAATGGGAATGTATTCCAGCATGATTCTCTCCTTTGTCTCAATAATTTTTTCTAGATATGTTTTTTCATAAAGAAATAATATCCAAAATTGAGATGATGATTATAAAGAAGATTCATCCTCCTCCTAACACTTGTACATAATTAGAGGATTCTTTGGGATACGAAGAGTGATCTCCCTTTCCTGACAATTGATTTTTGTATTTATAAAAAGATAACAAATCCATGTCCAAAATAGAATGAAACTCCACCTAAGGAAGTATGAAAATATTTTTTTTGGGGGTTTAGTCCACAAAAATTAACCAGGAAGGAGTTATATACTTTTGATGAAATAATTTACCCATCCATTATTCTCATAGATAACTCAACTGCCATATTTTGCAGTGGTGTTTGAATAACTCTACTAAACTTGAAATATATGAAAGAATATGTAGAACTGGAATCAAATAGCACATTCTCTATTCTTTAATGAATAACCAGTGTACTTTTCACCAGGTCATTATCCGGATCTACCTCAGTAGTAGTTATTGCATATTATCGTCCTTGCTGCTTTGGAGGTTGTTGATGTTGATTGCCTCCAATAACTCTTGGATTAGGGAAATGGATCACATAATGCCCATGTTCATTGTAGTTGAAACACTAAACTATAGGCTAAGTGTTTATCTGAACCTTCCTTTATTCATCCACATTTGTTGGATTCTTTATATCCCTTCATTAATTATTATCCATTTCCCCCTCTCTTCCACATTTGAAGCATCTCCTAGTTCCCCTTATGCAATTTCTAGGATTCTTATTCCCACAATTTTGACAAATGGGATGTTGGGTTTTATTTCCATTCCATGGAATCAGTTTCCTACTTGGAATTCGTGTACATGACCAGTTTCCACCAATGGAAAACTTCCCCATAAAAAAGATAGACCGCCAATACAAATTTATCTTCTTATGATCAATGGAGGACACATAATATCTTCTCAATGGAGTTAATCTATTGTTCTACGATGAGGGGATGATGAGATCCAATAAAGATAGTAATTATTTGACATATGAAGGATTATACCACAACTTTCCATTTATTAGGATAAAGAGGTAATTCCACATGATTCAATTTATTATTCATAACGTGATCCATTTGATAAAGCACTATCATGAATTTTTTAGCAACCTTTTGCGTCAAATTTGGAATTTCATTAGGGAAACTGTCACATTGCCTATCACATTGATTGTTGGTACAAGTTGTTCTATTTAAAACCATTAACTAAGAAAAATAAAGTACAATTATGGGGTCTTGAATACTTAGATAAAAAGAATATAAAAGGAAACTTTGAACATATAAGGATAAACTTGAAAATAAAAGTATATCCTAACTTATTATTCCCTATGTTTCAATCTAGGTTATCCAAGGTTATAGAATTATCCCTAGGGTTCTTACTAAATTTTTTTTGGTCTTGATCTCTAAAAATAACTAGACCGTGCTCTAAAACCAAATATAGAAACCCTGTACTTTTACACATATTATTACATGATTTTAAGCATAATTAACCATCAATAACAAGACAAGTATCATAAAGTATAATGACTTTGGAAGATTAGGCACATAATTAGAAAGAAGGAAAACAAAAATAAAAACATTATTTATTTAATCTCCACAAAGAGCTCTTAATATCCTTTGAGATATTACATCTGCATAGGATAACTTGGGGAATACATGAATAATGGTATGATCTAAGAATCTTAGTAAGGGAATAAACATAGAAATAAATCATGCCATATGGGTTAGAATGCGTAACATGATAACATAAAAAGAAATGGAACATGAATAAACATAATGAATCATAACACATAGATCTTGGGATCATGTAATCACAAAATCATATAAATGTGGAAAAAATATACAACATGACATAAGCATGAGTCAAGGATAACTTTCAAGACTATTTCACATGGCGGACAAAGTCCCATAAAGGAATCAGATTCACTTCCTATCTCAAGATGGCATCTCATGAGACTAAACATTACCCAATTCCTTGGAGTGCTATCTATGCGCACCCATCCCAACATGTTCATGAATATGTGTTCTACATGAAGAATCAAACATAATGAATATACATAAGGGTTACCCATGGATGTAAATGCGTATTATGATCAGGTCATAAGGAATAAAAAATGAGTGTATCATAAAGGTGTCCATGAAAGAATGGATTTAAATCATACATGGAAATTAATAAGGGAAAATAGGAATATTTTATGATAAATTATTTCTAATTAAATTGAAAACATATACAAATAGTGTTTATGACACTTTAGAAACGAACCACTTTAGTGTAGTTTAATAGAAATATTAGAGAGTCTTTAAAATGAACAAAGGCATAATTGATTTCATAAAACAAGAAATGTACTAAGATAGTTTTTAATGATAAAAATATAAATTTTAAAAAAAATTGGTGACTTAAAATATATTACAGATGATACTTGAAAATGGGAAAGAAATTGGGAGGTTTCCTTTAATCGGGCTTGCTTATCTGGAGGAATTAAAAAGAGAACCTTATAAAACATGTATTTACCCATAAAAGAAAGAATAATTGATATGGGTACATATTTTTGGAACATAGTTTTTTGGAGGAATACATAAGAATACTTAATAATTACATTTGAGTAATGAGATAGAAAACATAACTCAAAGAAAAAATAGAGGTTCAGAAAGAATCCCTTACCTTTTTTTCCGAAAGTGTTATATACATGTACTTAATGTCTTGGATAATAAGATTAGATTTATTAATAATTTAATTCATAAAATCTTAAACATATATATTTTTATTATAATTTTATTAGGTTCATTTATAACTATTTAATTGATTTATAGTGTTTAACTTTGTTGTTTTGAGAGTGTTCATTTCTTGGATTTCATGATAAGTTCCCTTGAATTTTATTATAGAAGTTATTGTCAAATTATAATAAATCTCCAGAAGTGAAATTACATGGTATTAATAAAATTATATAAATTTAAATGGTTCCATATATCATTTTATTTTTTTACATGAGGATGATTCATTAGATACTATATTGATGAAAAATGATTAGTTTATTTTTTCAGGTTTTACGACCTTCATGATTTAGTATCGTTTTATTTAATAATATGCCTATATACTAGTTAAAGAACATTAAATAAGTATTAATAGAAATATTATAATATGTTTTAACCATAAAATGGATTTATGACCCACCTTGAAGGTGGTAATGAAAAATTAAAACGCATCGTCCACGATAATGGTAAATCGACACATCACAGATGGTGTTTTCATTTTTAGAAAAAAAGGAAGATGAAAGAGATTTGATGATGAATTATTCCATTAACATGATAAAATTTCACTATATAAAAATACTAGAGTTATCATTAAACTTTAAGATAGATAGGTTAGGAGATCATAATAAAATAAAAGAAATTGAAAAGAAATTAAAAGAATATGAAAGGAGATTTTACCGGTTGAACTTGTTATCATTGAGAAACTCCTTAGGGAAATTGGGTTTGGTTTTTTTTGAGACCATATGATATTGTAAATGGGGGTATAGGCTTGGTAAGAGGACTGGGTAGAAGTTGGACAAGATTAAAGGATTAGAAGGTTTGAGGAGAATAGGTGGCGAGCAGTGGTATTTATAGTGGTGGATAGGAGTGTTTTTTGATTGTTTTATTTATTTGTTCATTATTTTGGACAAGACTATAAATAGCATGGATTATTGTGACTAATTACTTTAAATAGTGAATTTGGTTTTGAACTAATCATATTTACATCAACCATACATCATCCACGACTCAACAATTCATGTATTTAACTTATACCATACATTACCGTATTTCACTATTTACCAAAAATTCAATTATATTAGAAAAAATAAAAAAACCAACCTAACTATTTTTTGATGTTTAAATTTTAAAAATAGTCTCCATTTTATGAAAATAATTCTATAAATATGAAAAATTTAATTTTTAATTAAAACTATCATTTATTCAAAAAAATAAAAATTTTAAAATTATAAATGATTTTATAACACTTTGGTTAAGGTCTCATAAAATTATACAATATTCATAAGAAAAAAATATTAATTTTTGAATCTATTTTTTAAAAATAAATTTTATTTTAAATCATTATATTAATTATAAAATTGTAAATAAATAATTACATTTTACAAAAATACCAACACTTAATTTATCATTTTTAAAACATTTATTTACTTATACCATGATATAAATATATTATATTTTCATTTATAAGATACCAAAATTTTATTTATACTTTCATAGGTGAGGTTATTATTCTATTAGACAATTTACTATTCCTAAAGGCCACATTACTATTCCAAAAGTCAATTTACTATTCCACTGGTATAGGTACCTTAATTTTTAGAAATACCTCTTATTTCATTCATGATTCATTTATAAATTTTTTATTGTGTTATCTATGTGATGTTTATGTGATTTATAATATATAACATAATTATAAGAAGATAAATTTGATTGATAAAATTATGGGTTGTTACAATACAACTGGACGATAAATAGATACAAATATCATAAGCAAGTCTAGAACCAATCATCGGGTCCGTAATCATGATCTTCTGGATACAACACTATCATATAAGAGTATATGTATGAATATATATATATATATATATATTCCCATATATATATACATGTGCTCATATACATATTTATATAAGAAAGGCATAAAAACATGAACAACTAAAACCAAAATATATCTTTGGACCCATGATCTGATCAAATAGATGTCATTTAAAAAGGGAATTGAGATAGATGTTATAACACTGAAGCCTCACATTAATAATTCAATCTATTGGTCTATAATCCCAATCGAAAATACCTTCTTTGTCTAGTTCTAGAAATGTTTCTGAGCAAGCTACATCACCATAAGGGGATACTCATCCTAGCCCTGGGTTCACTCGTAATCGAATCCAATTACTATAAAGAAGGATTTAATATACCAATGGAAAATCTTGTAAATTTTCACTAATGTGGACATCATTCCACTCATTCCATGTAAATCTAGTCCGCTGTACAAATCCTAGGTCTTGGTCCATAGGTATTCATGATATTATGACTCAAATGATTCCTAAGGGGCTGAACCTTAAGAAATTTGTATATGGAATTCTCTCTGGATCCAAGTACACTATAGACATACATTCATATAAAAATCTCAACATCCCCAACCCTATGAAGTACCTATGTGTGATATAGTAGTCACAATGCATCCACCCAATCCCAGGGGGAATCCTAGGCATTGCTCGAGGAGAGCATAATCAACCATCGAGTATATAAAAAGATATAGCCTATGAGTTTATCCAAGGAATTATTACAATGGGAATCCAAGTATCACTCAAGGAATATAATAAAACATCTGTCCTATGAGACCATCTAAGGAATTCCTATAATGGGAATCCAAGTATCAGTCAAGGTGCACAATAAACCATCTGGCATATTAGTCCATCTAAGGCATTACTATAATGGGAATCCATTTATCAATCAAGGAATATAATAAAACATATATCTTATGAGTCCATCCAATGAATTAATACAATAGGAATCCAAGTATCAATCAAGGGGTAAAATATAAGTCAGATCCAAGGAGTAGAAATGTCCAAGGCATCCCCTTCAGTCTGTACTGAGTAATCAAGTGTCAGAAACTTATGGGCTAGATCTAAGGAGTAGAAATGTCCAAGGAATAATATCATGTAAGACTCAAAAGTTGTATCCCAGTAAGCATGTCTGGGAATACCAACAAACAACACATCATGTCAGGCTCATTATCCACAAACTAGGAAACACCTCTGGCTAACATAACTACATCATCAATAACCATGTGAATGCATAAATAAAGATTGAGGGTGGATGGATGACTAAACCCACCGCCACTACTACAACCCCATGGTCTTCTACATTTATTATGGGTTCTATTTTGACACTCTCTACCTTATCTAACCAAACCATACATACTAGCTTAGGGTCGGTCAAACATCATGGAACCCATTGGGTCCCTCAAGTAAAACACTAGAGAGGAATCCTACTTCGAATCCTTGAAATGGTATATAGAAAAGGGAATCCTACATGGGAACCTCAATGTATCAAGAAGATAGAGGCATCTTACATGTGATCCTCTAGTTCTACACATAAGATAAGATATCCTAATTTAGATCCTCTAGGTAAAAATGTAAATCGAGGCACCCTAATCAAGATCCTTGGAAACAACTAATTTCATGGCCTCCTGAGTCTAAAGGTAACATCTCACAAGTGATACATCCTGAAGGGAAAATCCCAATAAGTAATGTTAATGTGAGATGGAACATGGAACATCTCAAATCAAGGTCTCACTCCTAGGAGACAACAAATTTGATTATCAAAGGAAGAACATCTCTATTTGATAATAAGCTTGAACCACCTCCTAGGAGTCCTCAAATCACCCCAAGGATTTCACCATCATGATCTACATAGAAACCTACTCAGAATAGATTCCTAAAGTGTCCAATTTTAAATCATGGTTATTAAGATATGTATAATCCCTCAAAAGGGTACTAATGGAGGATTACACGGTGTGTGTACCCTGTTACATGGCATGTACCCTCAAAACTCCAACTGGGTGTGTACTCCAGCCAAACTTGGCATTTAAACACCTAAGTACATGATGTTTTGATCATGTATATGGAATGTACCCTATATAGGGTACCTTCATGTGTACCTAACATGGAATTTACATGTATATACCTTGTCCATGTACCTCTACATAGCGTGCAACCCACACAGGGTCTGGCTGTGTACTGTACATGGCCATGTACCCCTACACGAGCAGTCTGGCTGGGTACTCGGCTACATGGAAGAGTCCCACTACATGGAATTTATACCACATATAGGGAATGTAATTCCAAAATACTATCTTTCCCAAATAATAAGAACACACTACATGTGTTCTCTGAACCACACACCGTATACACGGGTTTTCATGAATGGAAAACCCCCAAATGCCTCAAAACCTCTATTTTCTCATCAAAAGCTACAGATCGACCCACTAGGGGTACTATAAAGTTATAAAAAAGAATTAAAACGTAAAAAATGATAAATATATGGTTATTTACTGAAAAACTTAAAAAAGATCTACCTTTGGGTGGAATTATTTGAAACTTTGCCTGTTTCCATGATCCACGGCTGCCACATGATGGTTTAGATCCTCCCAATCTCCGCAATGAAACCTCTCTTCCTCTATCCCTCTTTATATATATATATATATATATCCAAATTATCTCTATATCATGGTTAGGTAAACCATGGAGGGGAATACATAAGAATCTAGGGGAAAAAGAAGAAAAGAAAAAGGAAAAGGAGAGGGAAGAAAATGAAAAGAGAAAACAAATAGGGTTCCATACCGACCCCGACACCAAAATTGAGTTTATAAGTGTCCTTGGAAAAAATATCCATTACTGACTCGAAGGAAGAGGAAAAATACCAATCTAATAGTCTGTTCAAAGTATATGTCTGAAAAAACCTGCACGAATAAATTAACATTTAATTAATTAAATATTAAATATTAATTATTCCACTAAAATTTGAAGCTCAAAATTCCACCAAACTCCAGTACTAGGGTAAAAACCCTATTATGGTACTAAATGAGTGGTCATAATTTTTTTGGGATCATATTATAGGGTAAAGTTAACATTTTACCCCTTAAAAGCATCCTAAAGATGAAATTTGAATTTTTTCTAAGAATTCCATTATAAAAAAATATGGGTCCTTATAATCTCCCCACCACAAACCTTATCATCCCTAAGAATACTTGGTAGAAAAATGTAGCCATTCTCTTAGACCAATAATCTACACAAAAATAAGATCTTCACTATCCAATGACCAATCTTATAGCATCAAAAATTTTCTCCAACATAGAATACATTTATCCATGACCAGTCTGGTACTCCCCACCATAGTAATACCATTAGTTTTATCTCAAAACTGAACATAAAGATCAAAAGATCATTGAAAATACTAGATTTAAACTGAAAACAAGGGTCATCCCCCTCAAACATCCAATGGTACACTCCCCACCATATGACTTACCTTATACCGCTCCTCGAGCGCAACCTCAAAAAGTTCATTTATCTAACGAAGATGGATATTTAAGAAGAAAAGAAGCTCAACATAGAGTTGATGCTCACTTAGAATACTCAGGATTATACCAAGATAGAGCATGACCATCTCTAACTATGAGTACACTAAGTTTCCATCAAAAGGTGTGTATAGATCCCTCTGAGCCATTATCACATTAAAATAGGCCATACATTACTTTAACCCACACATGAAACCACATCTCCCGAAAATGAGTGTGTAGGTACGAACACGGGTCAATCATCTCATGACAACCAATCCAATTTTGATGTCTCCTCTACCATGGAGGAACATTTGTCTCTTAACCACAACTCTCGTGAAACCATTCCCATGAAAATTATTTTAAAACATCGTTCCTTGGCTTGCACCCGACCACTCATTGATTTATGATTTAAACAACACCACACGCAACCAGAATTTACCTTGATCACCTGACTCATACTCTAGTGATTAATCTGCTACTAAAACCAAGCTAACCATTATACATGGCATATCAGTCCAAACAAGCTAGAAGCTCCTTTGAAATTCCTCTTCAAAATCAAGCACCTCACCTATGCTGTGAATTATTTCACGACTGCTAGCCACATGGAATCATCTCATTCATGAGAATATACACATAATATGATTATATTATAAATACTATAAACACTGGTAAACAGGGGCAGGAAACCATATAATCCTTCCAACTAAATTTAGTCTTATAAAACAAGCATATTGGGTGCTTCATCAAAATCCAAATGAATCAACATGCCTATATCGCAAAACCCAAGCACTAATCATTCATTAGTATCAAACTAGCATACAACCGATATCACTATCTAAAAAGGAATTAAAAAAACCCTCTATAACCTATCACATAGGTTTAACTCGATCAAAAAAATTTTTTGACCTATAATGGTATGAGTAAAAACCAAGGTCCTCTTGACCTCTCACCTTTCCCTAATGACCAAGTCTCATAACTAGGTCATAAGTTCCAACCAACTATCCAAAAATTCAAACCTCTCAAAGGGAGGTAAATATAAAAATAACCTATGTGGTGGAAAACTATCAACACGACCTATAAGGGCCCTGATACTCAATGAGAATACTCATAAGTAACTACTCCCTAGAGGTCACAATACCAACATAGGATAGATACTGAACTGAAAATCACCAGGCATTGATATACGGTAATACACCCTTGAGGTCTAGTCCACTAGAAATGTCCTAGTACCTATTGGATTTTTTTACTTAGTGATTTGACTAGATAACCATAAGTAAAGGTCTGTTAAGTAAAATGCTATCCCAAACTATGTAGGAAAACATTATATAACCAAAACTAAGAAAACAAAACCCCAATAGGGGTCCAACACATGTAAATCACATTCCCTATCAACCTACTAGGTTCATTTCACCTCTTGTGCATGAGGAATGAGTCATCAACCTCACCAACAAATGTATCAACACAGACCCACACAATCTCCCATCAGAATAAAATATATTCAAGTCACCCTAATTGAGTAGAATGATACAAAAAATCTATACGGGAAAACACCATTTAGGTTTTTGTGGAAACTTTAAATAAGTTGCCTCTATCATCTATAAAATCACACATTAGTAAGACTATAACATGTGAATCCTATATACCAAATAGGATGAATGAGACACCTCTTTCCTTTATCATCCAAGATTCATAATCCATCTCTAGCCTCTTACGAATGACCAAGATCCAAAAATCCAAAATAAATCACAACATCCACACTACATGTTCATCGCTCAAAGTAGAAATCATAAACAACTGTAACATCATAGATTGGAACAACAACCCCATAACCTTGGAAATAAGGAATTATTAAAAGAATAATTATTTTGGATGCACTAGTCTGATATCCATCACAGGTTCTGAAACATTCCTAATAATCCTATCTACTATATCCAAAGTAGTAAAATAAAAGGAAAGGAACACATATGAAACCACTTTGTAACCTCTCCACTCAGATGCCACTAATCTAGTTCCCCAATACGGTTCACCATAAGGCCTCAAGCACACATGCCCATATTCTAGAATCTTACAACTAGTAGTGAGGGTATAAAGGTGTTAAAATGGAGAGACTATACCCTCATATAAGAGTAACATGGTAGAAAAATAACTAGATATCATCCCAAGAAGTAAATAAATAGAGTGTTGAAGTTGTAAATAAATGAAATGGAAACATGCTTTAATAATATATGAAATTATATAAAAGGCCAAAAATCCATGTCATACATACAACAATGGTCACCCACCGGAGTGACCATACATATAAGAGTATATTAAAGAAACTAAAATAAATGTTCATGTATATACTATTAAATCTGATCCAGACAACATAACTGGTCTCCAAGACACTACGAAGCTTCTCCAGCCTAATCATAAGAATCCAAATGAGTGGCTCCACTTGATCATGAAACCCTAGGACTCAACCCTATCCATAATGAAATCTATTCTCAATCTGAAAAGTATACAAAAGGAATGCACACACACTGAGGTGAACACATAGGGATGATAAATAATATCAGTAGGACACCCTAATGATCAACCTATAATATGCTACCATAAGTGCATGCTAATGCAATATGCTCATCCCAGTGGAGAAAAAACTAGAAGATAAAAAAATAAAAATATTATAAGAAAGTCTACAATTGATCCTCAATTCTGTAATCCTAATCATCTAGACACAACAACATATTATAAGATTATATGTATGCATGGACACACACACACACACACAGATATATATATATATCCCCCACACACGTATATATATATATTTGTATATGTACTCATATACATACTTATATAATAAAGGAAAAAAAAACATGAACAACTCAAATAATATTAGATCTTTTGACCCATAATCTGATCCTGTGAAAGGTTCATTGAGTTGGATGTCATACCACTCAATCCTCACATCAATAAGTTGATATATGGGTATATAATCCCAATCGACAATACCTGATTCAACTAGCACCAGAAATGTCTCTGAGAAAGCTATGTCACCATAGGGGGTACTCATCCTAGCCTTGGGTTCACCTATACTTGCCTCCAAACACTATATCGAATGATTACTCATACCGATGAATGATCCTATAAATGGTCACTGAGTTGGACGTAATTTCACTTATGCCATGTAAATCTAGTCTGATGTCTGAATCCCAAGTCCTAGTCCATAGGAATTCATGACATTACGACTCAGATGATTCTTAAGGGGATGACCCTTAGGACATATCTATAAGGAATTCTCTCTGAATACAAGTACATTATCGACATCAATTCATATAAATGGATCAACATCCCCAAACCCAGGAAGTACCTCCAAGTGATATAGTAGTCACGATGCGTCCACTCGATCCTAGGAAGCATCTTGGGAATTTCTCTAGGAGAGTATAATCATCCATCAAGTATATAAATAAATAAATCCAATGATTCTATTCAAGGAATTATTATAATGGGAATCCAAGTATCACTCAAGAAGAATAATAAACCATATGGCCTATGAGTCCATCCAAGCCATTCCTACAGTGGGAATCCAAGTATCACTCAAGCCATAAAATAAACCATCTGGACTATGAGTCTATCCAATTCATTCATACAATGGGAATCCAACTATCACTCAAGGCGTACAATAAAAAATATGTCCTTTGAGTCCATCTAAGGAATTAATACAATGGGAATCTAAGTATAACTCAAGGAATACAATGTAATTCAAATCCAAGGAGTAGAATTTTCCAAGGAGTCCCCTTCAACCTATGTCAAGTAATCAAGCTTCATACCCTTATGAGTCAAATCCAAGGAGTAGAAATATCTAAGGCATCCTGTCATGTAAGGATCAAAAGTAAGATCTCAAAAATCAAATATCAACATCCCAATAAACAACCCATCGTGTTAGGGTCATCATCCAAAAACTAGAAAGAACCTCTAGATAACATCACTGCATCATCAATAACCATATGAATGCATAAATAAATAAAAAGGGTGTCCAAACACCTAAACCCACCACTACTTCCACAACCTCATGTACTTCCAAATTCAACATGAGTTCTACGATGACACCCACTACTATCTCTACCCAAACCTGATGTACTAGCTCAGGGTCAGTTAAACATCGGGGCACCCACTGGGTCCCTCAAGTCAAACAAAAAAGAGGCATCCTACTCAGAATCCTCTAAAAGGTGCATTAAAAAATGAACCCTATATTGGACCCACAAAAAGATAAAGAATATAGAGGAATACTATACTGAATCCACTAGGTTTACACATAAGAGAATTATTCCTACTCAGGAACCTCTAGGTTGAGATGTAAGTAGAGGCATCCTACCAGGGTTCCTTAAAAACAACTAATTTCATGGGCATCTAGGTCAGAAGGTCACATCTCTCAAGGGATATTGTTGGAATCACCTGTTTTGATAATCCCAAATCATGCTTAAACATTGATTATGATGTATTAAAACCTTGCATTAATCTTATTATTCTATGCTTAAACGTATTTTATTCTAAACAGTTCCTATTCTTACTCTCATAACATTACTGTAACAGCTTACAGTAGTATTTACATAAGTTTAGTATTGTTAGCTACCAGTCAGAGTTTTCTTTTCAAAGTCACAGTTACAGCTAACTGTCACCTTAAGTTACTGTTGCAATAAGTTCACAGTTACAAGGTTACAGTCGAAGACTAATACAAGCTTACAGTCACGAGTCTACCGCTATCTATTGTCAAAGCTCACAGACGAAGCTGATCACTTGAACATCTGGAAGTCTGGAAATCACGACACTCTGTTTTAGTGTCAACTTACAGAAAAAGGACCAAAGCTTCAAGTCACTCATTCCTATGAGTCCAGAACTGATCTGCCAACACTATAGAGCACTCTAAACCTTCTTCTTTCTATCTATTGCTCTACTGTGTTTTAGTTCTCTACATTTTGAGCAGTGTGTGTTATCTGCTGTATTAAACACACACACTGACTCCTGAACTTTCACTGGAGGATCTGTAAATCCTCAGCAAACCCTTTTACACTTCATTTCCCACTGTGGATAGTGGTAGAGGTCTTGTGACCTGGACAGCTGGCTGCTGTTGTTTGTTTTCCCACGAAGAACTGTGGTAGAGGTCTTGTGACCTGGACAGTGTGTTCACTGTTGTTAACCCCGATCCAGGGTGTGGATCATTTTTATATAAACTTTTGAGAGGACTAAGTCTTGGCTTGAGACTGAACCTCTTGGTTAATTCTCTGTGTTTGTAGTTATACTCTATATCCATACTATACATATTTACTTCATATTCCGCTGCTATTACTTTGAAATATAATCTATCTTCAAAGCTACTTTGATAATTAAATTCGCAAGTGTTTATATTTGTTATAAATCAGTAAGTTAGTTTCAAAAGTTAATTTAATCATAAGATTAAGTTAACTGAGAATTAATCAATCTTTGAGAAACTAATTGAACCTTTATAATCTATATTAATTCACTACAGTTTAATTTGTTTTGAAATTGGGGGATTTTAATAGAAATTGTTTTTAACAGAAATTTTAATTGGAACTCAATTCACCCCCCCTCTTGAGTGTCCACTCCGACCAACATTTGGTATCAGAGGTTGTGTTTATCTCTGTTATACTTGCTCAAAGTTTTACTCTCTATTTTTAAACTGTGATTGTAGTTTTATCTAAAAGATCTTAAATTTCTGTTAGTTCTAAATTTTATCTCTTTAAAACATTTTCTAAAATTTCCTTATGGATAATAGACTAGAAGGTGCTGCTACTAACAGGCCACCCTTCTTTAATGGTGTGAATTATGCCCAATGGAAGCTCAAAATGTAAATTCATTTGGAAAGTATGGGTTTTGATATTTGGACTGCTATAGAGTCTCAATACAAGATTCCAGAAACTGAAAGAATAACTTGGGATGAGCCTACTAAGGTAGCTTACAATAATAATTGTAAGGCTGTGAATGCTCTCTACTGTGCTCTAGGATATGAGGAGTTCAATAGAATTTTTGCATGTAAAACTGCTTTTGAAATCTGGGACACCTTAGCTGTTTCTCATGAAGGAACAACTAATGTCAAGGAAATGCGGTTAAATACTTATACTATCAAATATGATAACTTTAAGATGAAAGCTGATGAACCTATTTCTGATATGTATCTCAGGTTTAATGAGATAGTCAACACAATGAGCTCACTCGGAAAGATTGTTCCAGCAAAGGAGCAAATCATGAGATTATTGAGATGTCTGCCTGACAGATGGAGAGGCACATCCGTTTCAATTAAAGAATCCTGTGATATTGGAACTTTGACTGTCAAGGAGTTAATTGGTAAGCTGATGATGTACGAAGAAGAGCTCAAGGTAAATAAAGAGGAAGATGAGGAACCAAAACGAAAATCTGTAGCTTTTAAGTCTACTGCATCAAATAGCAAAGACAAGGAGAAAGTGCATATACCAACTGAAAGCTCATCTAGTGAAGACTTAGATTCTGACAGTGATGCCGAGATGGCACAGATAGAAAGGAGATTCAAGAAGTTCTATAGGAAGAAGAAGTTCTTCATAAAACCAAACTACAAGGGTAAGTATGATAGACAAGGTAAGTGGAAGAAAGATTGGAAGAAAACTGATAAAGAAGAAGACATAGTTTGCTATGAATGTAAAAGAAAGGACACATCAAAGCTGACTGTCCTAAGTTAAAATTAAAGAAGAAATATGAGTACAAGGACAAGAATTATAAGAAAGCTATGAAGGCCACCTGGAGTGCTTCAGAAGATAGCACAAGTGAATCAGAATCCAGTGATTCTGAAAGAAACCGTGCTAATACGTGTTTCATGACAAACACATCTGAGGTAACCTTAGACACTCCCACTTTAAACTCTTATTATTCTGAAGGTGAAGCAGAATCTGGTTCTGATTCTGAAAATATGTATAAAGATGAATTGATTGAATACTGTAATATGCTGGAAGAAACGTGTAATGAACTAAAGGATAAATATAAGTCTTTAAAGAAACAGCATGCTCTTACTGCAAGTGTCAAGTCTGCACTTGATGTAGAAAAAGAGAAAAATGTTCAATTATTAAAGGAGAATACAGAACTGAAACTATCTAATGAACAACTTAGAAAGGACTTAGAAACATTCACAAATGGAAAAGATACTCTAACCCAACTGCTAGGAAAGAAAGTTGCACCTAAGTATGCTACTGGCTTGGGATACCAACCTGGACAAAGACAGTTTACTAAAACCGGATTTATTCCCATGTCTGGAAAAAATCCTGCTAGTTCCAGTTTTGGAAATTCGTATGCCTCAACTGGTTATTTAAATAGTTGTAGATCAAATAAAGTATATCTCTCTAAATCTGTTGCAGCTATTAATTGTATGGGACCCATAAAAAAAATCTGGGTACCTAAATCCTTGATTACTAACATATCTGGACCCAAGAAAATCTGGGTACCAAAGTCATTTCCTGTCTAATCTGTTTTGTAGGAAATCTGTTTGAAGAGAAATTACAAGAAGGTATGGTACTTAGACAGTGGATGTTCAAGACACATGTCTGGGGACTATTCGTGCTTCAAAATCTTAATAAAGGTTGATGGAGGATATGTCACATTTGGTGATAACTCAAAAGGAAAAATCATCGGCTTAGGCCAGATTGGTAACACTGACTCAGTATTAATTTCCAAAGTTTTATTTGTTGATGGACTTAAGTACAACCTACTTAGCATTTCTCAATTGTGTGATGATGGTTTTAATGTCAAGTTTGAAAACAATTCTTGTGATGTTTATAATTCCAAAAATGCTTTAATATTTTCTGCCTTAAGAAATGAAAATGTTTATGCTGTTGACTTAAACACTTTAGCTAAACATAATGTTACTTGCCTAAATGCTTTTCATAAAGACTCTTGGCTGTGGCATAGGAGATTAGGACACTGCAACATTCACTCACTTAGAAAACTCTCTAAGAAACACCTAGATAGAGACCTACCTAAGCTTGAATTCCCAAATGACAAAGTGTGTAATCCCTGTCAAAAGGGAAAACAACACAAAGTTTCTTTTAAACCAAAGAAAGAAGTTTCAACTTCTCAACCACTTGAACTGGTTCACATGGATTTGTTTGGACCATCAAGAATTTCAAATCTAAATGGGAAGCACTATATTTATGTTCTTGTAGATGACTTTTCTAGATATACTTGGGTATACTTTCTAGCTCACAAAAGTGAATCCTGCTCTTCCTTTGTTAAATACTCTAAGTCTGTAGAAAATCTTAGTGGACTTAAGATTAAGACCTTGAGGAGTGATCATGGCCGTGAGTTTGAGAATCAAGAATTTGAATCTTACTGCTCACACAATGGCTATGCTCACAATTTTTCTGCTCCTAGGACACCTCAACAGAATGGTGTAGTGGAAAGAAGAAACCGAACCCTGCAAGAAATTGCAAGGACTATGCTTAATGAATATGACCTGCCTGTTTACTTTTGGGCTGAAGCTGTAAACACAGCCTGCTATGTTATTAATAGAGTCTTGATTAGACCGGTTCTTAAGAAAACCCCTTATGAGTTGTGGAATAATAGGAAGCCTAAGGTTAATTACTTTAGAGTTTTTGGTTTCAAAGTCTTTATTCTGAATACTAAAGATAATCTTGATAAATTTGCTCCAAAAAGTGATGAAGGAATTTTCCTGGGTTACTATATGTCTAGTAAAGCCTATAGAGTGTTCAATAAGAAAACCAAATGTGTGGAAGAATCTGTTCACATCAAGTTTGATGAGACTGATCCACATGAGTCTAAAACTTCTCTTGAAGATGTTGAAGAAGACTTATCTGTTCTGGACCTAAATGACAAATCTAAAGAACCTGTAATAAAAACATCCAGTTCTGGACTTTTTCCAGAATCTTCCTCTGTGGAACCCGAACCTATAAATGAACCTGAAATCTCTAGTCCAACCTTTACCAAATCAACTAGGATTCTAAAGAATCATCCTTTAGATGCTGTTGTTGGCAATCTTGACAGAGGAACACAAACTAGAGCTTCTCTAAGAAATCAGGTTGAATATCAAGCTTTTCTTTCACAGCTTGAACCCAAAAATGTCAATGATGCTATCAGTGATGAATTCTGGGTAATGGCTATGCAAGAAGAACTAAATCAGTTTGAAAGAAACAAAGTTTTGGAATTAGTGGAAAGACCTAAAGACACTCTTACCATAGGCACTAAATGGGTGTTTAGAAACAAAGTTGATGAGTTTGGTAATATAATCAGAAACAAAGCTAGGCTAGTTGCACAAGGGTATAGTCAGGAAGAAGGAATAGACTATGAGGAAACCTTTGCACCCATGGCTAGACTAGAGGCCATTAGGATATTACTTGCTTATGCTGCTCATCTGAATTTCAAACTATATCAAATGGATGTTAAAAGTGCTTTTCTAAATGGATATATAATTGAGGATGTATTTGTGGAACAACCTCCTGGTTTTACAAATCCCCATTTTTCTAATCATGTTTTTAAACTATCTAAACCTTTATATGGTTTAAAGCAAGCTCTAAGAGCTTGGTATGATAGGCTCAACTCTTTTCTTATTTCGAAAGGATTTACTAAAGGGATAGCTGATCCTACTCTTTTTATTAAATGGATTTCTAAAGATGTCTTAATAGTACAAATTTATGTGGATGATATTATTTTTGGATCTTCTAAAAATTCTTTATGTGTTGATTTTTCAAAAATAATGCAAAATGAGTTTGAAATGAGTTTAATGGGAGAACTCAAAATTTTCCTTGGATTTCAGATCTTTCAAAATAAAAATGGTATTATTTTGAACCAAAGTAAATATATTAAAGATCTTCTAAAACGTTTTTCTTTGGATGGCACCAAAGGCAGTGACACACCTATGAGCACCACTTGCAAGTTGGACAGTGATGAAACTGGTGAACCAGTGGATCAAACCAATTACAGAGGTATGATAGGTAGTCTACTGTACCTTACTGCCAGTAGACCTGACATCATGTTCAGTGTATGCATGTGTGCTCGGTTTCAAGCCAATCCAAAAGAGTCTCATTTGACTGCTGTTAAAAGGATTTTCAAATATCTAAAACATACTCCCAATTTGGGATTATTTTATCCAAAAGGACAATCATTTGATTTATTAAGTTATTCTGATGCTGATTTTGCTGGCTGCAAGTTAGATAGAAAGAGCACCTCTAGAACATGTCACATTTTAGGCAAGTCACTAGTATCTTGGTGTAGTAAGAAGCAGAATTCTGTTGCATTGTCTACTGCCGAAGATGAGTATATAGCTGCTGGTAGCTGTTGTGCACAAATCTTGTGGATGAAACACACTTTACTAGACTATGGATATCAATTCAAACATGTCTCTATAAGGTGTGACAATACAAGTGCTATTAACATTTCTAAAAATCCAGTATCTCATGCTAGGACAAAACATATTGATGTGAGACATCACTTTCTGAGGGATCATTATCAAAAAGGTGATATCACTCTTGAGTTCATTGGCACTGAACATCAGTTAGCTGATATTTTTACAAAGCCTTTGAATTCTGAGAGATTAAGCTACATCAAACATGAGTTAGGTATGATTAATTATAGCACAGTTGAAACCTCACAGTTGAAACCTCACAGTTGAAACCTCACAGTTGAAACCTCACAGTTGAAACCTCACAGTTGAAACCTCACAGTTAGATCTCACCGGTGTACCTCACTGTTACATCTCTCTGTAGGCTGTTTCGCTGTTTAACATTATTTTATTTTTGCGGGAATTCGAACCGTCTCCTTTCTTTATACTTTTATTTCTAAATCCCTAAATGATAAAATTTAGAACATCGAACATATCTCAATCCACTCATCTCGACTCTTGCTCTCTCAAGTCCTAAACCCTAAACCTTCAACCGAACCTTGAAACCTCATTCAGTTCCAATGGCCAGAACAAAGCGACCCCCGACTGTCAATGAAGATGCACCAATGCCGAAGAGGACTCTAGTCGAATCCAGTGGCACCGGGAACGCCTCGATAAGACCTGTTAATCCACATCTGACTAAGAGAGAAATAGTTGCTGAGAAGGAGCTAAGTGAAGAGTGGATTTTATCGAGGAGATCATTAGTACTGGCAGTGCTTAATGAGCAAGGATGGACCGAATGCTTCGCAAACAATAATGGACCGTACTACCCGAAGCTGGTGAAGGAATTCTATGAATATCTACAGTTCAAGGAAGAGGATGATCTGCATAGACTGGTATCCAGAGTAAACGGCAATGAAGTCAGTTTTTCATCCGTTGAATGGGATGCATGTTTAAGAGTTCCTCATGAGGGTATTTACAACTACTATTCTGGAGCGGCTCCTCCAAATAGTAGAATCTTTGATCATGAGACGGCTCTGGAAGAATTGACAGGCAATGGCACAGTAAGAAAGATTATTGCTGCTGAAATGTGTGGAGAGGAAATGATTCTGTTTAAGTTTATTCATCATGTACTGAGTCCTAGAAGAGGAGATTTTGCAACTCTGAAGCACCAGGATATTTACTTGATGTACTTATTAAAACATGGAAGGAAGGTCAACCTTTGTAGGTTGCTGATGGCTCAGATGGAGGACATGATAAAGGCAAGCTCAAAATCAAGTGCCTTGTTTCATGCTAAACTCATTTCGGTAATGTTAAAAGTGAAAGGTGCAACAGGAAGTCAGGAAGAGTTAATAGTGGCAAAGAACAGTGTATGTATCTCGAAAGTAATCTGCAAATTCATGAAGATCAGTTGGAATCCCTGGAAGAAATCATGGGTGAATGATGAGGAGAGAATCTATGAGAAATTTAGCCCTTCTACTCATCCCTCTAGACCGAGAGATAGGAGAGATCCAGGCTTAAAGCCTGATGAGCCTGAACCTGTATACTCAGATGATGAACAGACTGCAGTAGTTGGTGACTCTGCAAGAGAGAACACCCCAATTGATGAAGGGAGTGATACTGAGACTACTCACATTCCTGTTAGGACAGTGACGTTTGGAGCAGCAAGCCCTCCAAAAGAACTACCTAGTAGAGAACCTATTCTAAGAGACAGTGAGACTGAGTCTACAGAAGAAGAAGAAGAAGAATCTCAATATTTTGTCAAGGACACCTCTGACGAGGATGATACAGTCGAAGCATAAGAGGTTGGAGCTTCAAATAAAAATCAAAAAACTGTTCCAGAAGATGAAGAGGAGATCAGTGGTGAAGAAACAAAAGAACTTAGTATGAGCCCTCTGATAGGGTATACAGACAAGTCAGTGTCTGACCAGGAAGCAGGAGTGGTCTCTACTACTGTTGTCATGAAAATGGTTGATGACTCAACAGAGAGGGAGGCTAACCTCACTGCTGAACCTACAGAGGAAGCAAGTATGGAACCTGCTAGAGCTACAGAAGAGAACTTAGAGTTACCCAGAGTCGAGCAGATGGTAGAAAATGTTCAGGAAGGAGCTCCAAGTGAGGGGGAGCGTTTTGGTTCAGTCTCTGTACTGTATGATATAGAAGGATGGACCTCAGATCCAGGATACATGGTGTTAGGACTCAATTATGAGGATTCAGATTAGGAAAACCAACCACCAAGAAATCCAGTTATCCTAACTAACAGCTCTCCAGTGTTAGAAACTGAAAGATTGGCCACCAAGGAAGACCTTGAATCCTTAAAGAATGAAATGAAGGAGACCATCAGACAGTCTGTTGCTGAATTGAAAACCAGTCTTTTTGATGAGCTGAAAAATGTAGAACAATCCTTAGAATTATCTCTAGGATGTGTTGTGGGAAGTCCAATCAAAGAAGTGATGGATTAAATGAAAGTGTGCCACACTCAAATTGAAAGTTGGACTGGAGCAGTAGTGGCCCTCAGACAATCAGTTGCTTCTTTAACTGCTCTGAGCAGTTCTCAGACACAAGTGGCCAGTGAGATTCGATACATCAAAGAAGTGGTCAAGCAGTTTGTGGAAGTATTTGAGGCTTTCAAGAAATCAGTAAAAGAACACTTTAGCAATCAGGATGTTGTCATTCAGAAAGTGATTGGAAATCTGACTCAGTCTTTCAAGGAGACAGTGGCATTCTCAGTCAAATCCCTTCCTTCATCTAGCTCTCCTGTAGACCTTCAGCAGTTTAGAAGCCTTCTCATAGAAGAGCTTACTCAGGCCCGTGCAAATGACACATCAGACCTACATATCCTTGCTACTACAAGAGAAGTCAGTGGCTTTGTTCGTGAGCACCTGCAGGCTGCTACTGCTTCTCAGGAGGCCATCAAAAGTAAAGTGGATTATTACTTTGATCGGATTTTCACCAAGCATCAGTTGAACCATCACTTCAAGCTCATGCTAGAAACTATGAAGCTGCCTCCTGTAACTCAAGCTTTCAAAGAACAAGTTAGCAAGCTACGAGAGTTGACCCTAGCTTTGGATAAATTCTTGGAAAACAAAAATGACTTCTTATCTGCCATGGAAAGAGGAGGAAACATCATCATGGATTTCAGGAATCTGCTCCTACCTTTTCTTCATGTGGACTGCACACCTGTTATAGTTCCTCCTGCCCTACCTGTCTCCAACTCCAGTGGTTCTTCAGTAATGTCTCCTGCTGATGCCCTCAGAAGCCTTAGACCACTGATACCTCGGCAAGCTACTCACTACAGGCCTTCAGGAGTATCTGTTGCTGCCCCTCCAGACATTCCTACTACAATTCCTAAGCCTGTTGATCTTTCACCTACTGCTCCATCTTCTTCCTCCAAAGGAAAAGCTCCCTTACCTCCAGATGAAGAGGATTGAGTCTGTTTATGTTTTTTTTGATAGGGATCATGTATTCACGTTTTGGGTCATGTAATGTACTCATTCTTAATACAATGTTTATTTTCTCTCTCTCTGACTTTCTTTTTGTTAATCACAAAGGGGGAGAAATAGGGAGAAATAGGGAAAACTCGGGGGAGAAATGGACCTATACAAAGAGGGAGAAATCCTTGAGGATTATACCTAATTTTTGTGCTCATATTGCTAATACTGTGTTTTGCACACTTCTCTCTGATACATCTATATTTCATTCCATAACTGACATAATTTGTGATTATCAAAAAGGGGGAGATTGTTTGAATCACCTGTTTTGATAATCCCAAATCATACTTAAACATTGATTATGATGTATTAAAACCTTGCATTAATCTTATTATTCTATGCTTAAACGTATTTTATTCTAAACAGTTCCTATTCTTACTCTCATAACTTTACTGTAACAGCTTACAATAGTATTTACATAAGTTTAGTATTGTTAGCTACCAGTCAGAGTTTTCTTTTCAAAGTCACAGTTACAGCTAACTGTCACCTTAAGTTACTGTTGCAATAAGTT
The DNA here is from genome assembly GCA_963277665.1 of Viscum album. Taxonomy (NCBI): domain Eukaryota; kingdom Viridiplantae; phylum Streptophyta; class Magnoliopsida; order Santalales; family Viscaceae; genus Viscum; species Viscum album. Next base: position 1,018,507,784 of record OY728130.1, on the reverse strand, counting down.
CACAGTTACAAGGTTATAGTCGAAGACTAATACAAGCTTACAGTCACGAGTCTACCGCTATCTATTGTCAAAGCTCACAGACGAAGGTCATAGTTACAAGACTTCTGTTCAAAGTTTTCTCTGCTCAAGTTCACAGTCGAACAAGTCTACAGTTGGAACAAGTTCGCAGTCGAACAAGCCTACAGTCATAAGTCTACAGTCAAGGTTACAGTTAGACAGCTTCTGTCGACTAAGTCTACTGATGATCGAGGTCTACAGTTGACAAAGGTTACAGTTCTACAAATTTGATATTACAAGTCTACAGTTAGAGAGGCTACAGTTACATGGAGTAAAAGCTACCATTGCAAGCCTACAGACAGTAAGCCTGTTGTTGAAGTCAGCATTCAGAAGGAAGTCCACAGTTGGAAGACCACAGTTGAAGTCCACAGTGACATACATTCTCGACCAGTCTATTATTATTATATTTCTACTTTTTTCTTTACCAATTTGATTAATACTAATCTAACGGTCATGTCTAGACAAATTGATACACATAACATTATTTATTGATATTTGCAGACATATCAAGAAATAATACAATGTACGAGGAAGATCGCACGTGCAACTCCAGACTATTTATCTTGTCGGCCTCGGGTGAACAAAAAGGGTATATATGGAGGAGTATAAAAAGAAGAGAGAAGCATTCAAGAAAAAGGAATGCATGAATGAATGGAACAGTTACACAAAGTCCAACATCTACAACTGAGAAGGAGATACGCATATACACAAAAAGAAGAACTCTCGAGCATTCATTCTGAAGAACAAAAGAGTCTCAAGTGAACCGACTGAAAGAACAGTCTCCTAAAAGCCATGCTGTGAAGTACTCAAACTCAAAGAAGCTGATCACTTGAACATCTGGAAGTCTGGAAATCACGACACTCTGTTTTAGTGTCAACTTACAGAAAAAGGACCAAAGCTTCAAGTCACTCAAACCTATGAGTCCAGAACTGATCTGCCAACACTATAGAGCACTCTAAACCTTCTTCTTTCTATCTATTGCTCTACTGTGTTTTAGTTCTCTACATTTTGAGCAGTGTGTGTTATCTGCTGTATTAAACACACACACTGACTCCTGAACTTTCACTGAAGGATCTGTAAATCCTCAGCAAACCCTTTTACACTTCATTTCCCACTGTGGATAGTGGTAGAGGTCTTGTGACCTGGACAGCTGGCTGCTGTTGTTTGTTTTCCCACGAAGAACTGTGGTAGAGGTCTTGTGACCTGGACAGTGTGTTCACTGTTGTTAACCCCGATCCAGGGTGTGGATCATTTTTATATAAACTTTTGAGAGGACTAAGTCTCGTCTTGAGACTGAACCTCTTGGTTAATTCTCTGTGTTTGTAGTTATACTCTATATCCATACTATACATATTTACTTCATATTCCGCTTCTATTACTTTGAAATATAATCTATCTTCAAAGCTACTTTGATAATTAAATTCGCAAGTGTTTATATTTGTTATAAATCAGTAAGTTAGTTTCAAAAGTTAATTTAATCATAAGATTAAGTTAACTGAGAATTAATCAATCTTTGAGAAACTAATTGAACCTTTATAATCTATATTAATTCACTACAGTTTAATTTGTTTTGAAATTGGGGGATTTTAATAGAAATTGTTTTTAACAGAAATTTTAATTGGAACTCAATTCACCCCCCCTCTTGAGTGTCCACTCCGACCAACAGATATGTTCTTAAGGTAAAACTCACATAATACCTGGTCATGAGAGATAGATAAAGGACCATATCAGATCAAGGAATCACTCTCAGGATACAATAGATTCAATTAATGGAGGAAGAACCTCAATTTTTTAGAATAAGCCTAAAATGCCTCATAGGAGTCCTCAAATCACCCCAAGGGTTTCACCATTGTGATCTATGTGGAAAAATACTCATAATGGGATTCTCATATGTCCAATTATGAATCATGGGAATAAATATATGAATAAACCCTAAAAAGGGTAGCAAAGTAAGAGCATGTAGTGTTTGTACCCTGGTACACGACGTGTACCCTCGAAACTCCACTTGGGTGTGTACTCCTGCCGAACTTGGTGTGTAAAAATCCACGTACACATTATGTTGATGGTGTAAATGGTGTACACCCTACATGGGGTACATAATCATGCACCTCACATGGAATAGCCATGTATATAGCCTGGTTGTGTACCTATATATGGAGTGCAACTCACATGGGCTTGGATATGTACTCTACACGACCATGTGATCCTATATAGGTAGTCTGGTTGAGTACTAGGCTACATAACCAAGTCCCAGTACATGGTGTATATTCACCATACAATGTTTGTACTTCCAAAAGATCACCTTACCCTAACATGATGAACACATGCCATGTGTTATTTGAACCACACTCTATGTACATGGTTTTTCTTGAATGAAAACCCCCCAAAATTCCCTGAAACATTATTTTCATAGAAAAAGATATAGACCGACCCACTAGGGGTCCTATACAATCGTAAAAATTTGTTAAAACTTGATAATGATAAATATATGGGCATTTATGGAAAAAATTAAAAACAAACTACCTTTGGGAAGAATCCACCAAAGCTTCATACGTGTCCACGATCCACAACTACCGCATGACAGTCTGACTCCTCCTAAGCTCCACGACAGTACCTCTCTCTCCCTCTGTATCTTTCTATATCTCTATTTACTTATCATCTATTTTTCATGGAAAAGGAAACCATGGAGGGGCATATGTGAGAATACATGGGGGAAAATAGGAAAAGAAAAAATAAAAAGGAAAGGAATAAAAATAAAAGAAAAAAGAAAAAAAATGGGTTCAGGCCGAACCCAACACCCGACATGAGTTTATGCCTTGCCTAGGAAAAAATCCCCATTCCAGAATCAACAGTGGAGAAAAAATCTCAATCCAATGCTCCATTCAAATTATATGTCCAAACTAACTTTCACGAATAAATTATTATTTCATTAATTAAATATTAAATATTAATTATTCCACTAAAACTAAAACAGATAATAATTCAACCAAACTCTTTTCCTAAGGTAAAAAACCCATTCCCTAAACACAATAGGGATTAAGAAAATTTTATGAGATTATCTACTATGCAAAAATTATGATTTTACCCCCTTATAAGCATCTGAAAGCAAAAAATAATTTTTTTCTCCAAATTCTAGTTCGAAAAAATACGATCCTTAAAAAATTAACCAAACCCAAGTGAAGATAAATGTAAAGGCAAGAAAAGATCATATAGAATACAAAATGTTGTTTTACAGGTAGGTAAATGTCCAATGAAATAACCTACAATCAGCTCATCTCAAAATTAATGAAAATAAAATTTTAATTCAACTTTAACAATTAATCTATGAAGTATAATTCCAGCGTCCATGCTTATATATTTTATTTCTTATATTGATAGAAGAATCCTGAAATGATGTAAGGGAAGAAAAGAGGAACAATTAGAAGATCATGAGATATATAATAATGAATATACATGTATTTATGATGTATATTTGTTTCATATTAATATAATTCTAATAAAAAATCCATTTTTTTTGATATATTGGTTTTAAATAAATATGATAAATATGTTTTAAAATAAATTTTTATAATATTTTGATTAAGAATCTGGTGTTGAACTCTAATATTCTCAAAATAGTTGATAGAGATTCGTGGTACTAGATAGGGAATTAACTCATTGTCTTATCATCTATGCCATCTTGGTTTTTATATTTCCTTACCATCAGCCTAGAATTTCATTTTATTCTAAATTATGTTCATTTTATAAATTATAAATTTTTTTGTTAACTCTTTCTTTATTTCAAGTCAATCGTGATTATTTATATCCAATGTTAACTTTTTTTTGTCCTATATGATTGTTCTTTATTTTAATTGTTCAATACTTTATTCACTAAAAATTTGTATTTAGTTTTTTATCTGAGAAACTCCTCATTGAATCTTGTTATTGTATTTTCTATTTTCTGGTATTCATTTTTTATGCAGTGTGAAAATTTAATATGATATGTTTTTAAAACAATACAATATAAACTATTCCTATGGCCTGTTTCATATTTTTGGAAATTGTTAATTGCTAAAACCTACCACAACACGATCATTAAATCAGAGATAATGTAAATTATGGCCTACATATTCCATTTCATTTATCTAGGAAAAAATAATCTTTTTTTGTGGAACTTCCATTGTTTTATTTTCAACACCTAAATTGTTATTTTTTCATTTAGAGTCTCTGAAGGAACTAAATCAATTTAAAATACCTCTAATCCATTGACATATATTAGTAGAATGGTTGAATAAAATGATAATGAAAGAAAAGGATGATATGCTACTGAGTTATTTAGACACAATTATCCTAAACATACATGATAATTTTTTATTTATGATTATATACCTATGATTCACCTATTATATATATATAATAAAATTATAAGGTGAGTGTCTATATGATATTCTTAATCGATTATTTGCTATTCAAAATTTACTATTCTTATTATTATAATTTCAAAATCTGTTTACAAAAAAATAAAAATATGATTTATCCTGTTATAATAATCCACATGAAGAAAATAATGATGGAGTTATCCAGCTGATTTTTCAAAGGCCGATGCATCTACTCTACCAACCCATTGACTTCAACCATGGATGTTGCACGTATAGGAATTATTCTACTGAATACCATGGGTGACGTACAAGATAAGTAGATGTTGTTGGGTTTAGGTTGGATTTATTAAAAATTTATACTCCTCCCACAATGGCTATTTCAAGAGGGACATGAGGGCCTTCCAATATCATATGTGCGAGAGAGTTATTTTTTACACAATAGAGGTGGAAAAATTCCATGTAGAGGGAGGGAGGTTTAAGAGATAGATTTTTTGTAAATCTTTATTCTTGAGAAATAAATCCCTAATTTTAGTCCCAATTTTATTCATACATACCCATTATATGTGATCAAAGAATCAAAACTAGTGGTATTAGTGCTATTGATGTCAAAATGGAAATGAGAAGAGAAGATATTCCAGTGGATAAAAAATTCAAGATTCTAAAATTCATTTTTAAAGAAATATATAGAATTCTCATGTAGAGAAAATTCCAATATCATAAACGACATCAGAAATAGAGCTAAAATGATCACTATAATGGTGGTCAATGTTCATCTCAACTTGAGGTGTTGCAATGACCCCATTCCCAAGAATATGAAACTGTTCTAGCACTGATAAAATTTCAGTAAACTTTCCATCAATTTATTTGGTGTGCCATGTTAGTGATAATTAATTGGTCTATCTCACACATTGATACTATTTTAATTTTATCTTGATCAATTAGGGTCTATTTTGGATGATATTGGAGTTTATTACACTATTTTCAACTATTTTGAACACAAATACACACCTCTTTTTTCCCAAATTCTACTCAAATGATTTACCAAATTGAATCTAAATTGAGTAACCCTCCATGAGAGGGATGATAATGTTGAATAATTCAATATAATATATTTGGATGTCTCTAATGTATGATCTCCTTAATTCTAAGGATCTATTTGATCTCATTGATAACAAGGGTTTCAACTTTGATGCCACCATGGAAGATGATTGGAGGAAGCTAAAAAAGAATATGATATTTCAAATTCACCAAGGGATTAATCATTGCATTTACCATGTTTCTTAAGAGACTAGTGAATTTTAACCATGGATAATGTTAGATAATACATACCACTCAAAGTAAATTCAAAACAAGATCCTCCTTTTAAAGAAAATTTTAAGTTATCAACTATAGAGTTCAAGATTTACATAAGAATACACAAGTGAGTTCAAAATCCTAGTAGACAAATTAGTGCATGAATGTATGTTTCTAACTAATGATGATAAAGAAAATCACATTCTATTCACACTTCACTATATTTGGGATATAATGGTGGTCTCCCCATCAAATCAGTTCCTAGAGTAAAAATTACCTTAACAATGGTAAATGATGCACTATCCAATATGAAGTCCTAAAGGAAGGACACAAGTTTTAACAAAACACAAGCTATCATCTTAGAGAAGCGAGGGAGAAAACAAGGTGGTGATTGAGGATCATGAATTAGAGGAAAAAAATAAGGTCAAAGGAATGTAAATAGAGTATATGAGGGAAACATAAAAATGTTATCATTATAGAATAGATGGACACATAAAGAAGAACTATTGAAAGTTACTACAAGAGAAGGGCCAAGTCGGTAACCAACAAAGAAGAAATGGAGATACACATGTAGAAATCACTAGATAATTTTATCTTTTATCTAGTAATTTTGAGGAAGATACTTGTCTTCACACATCAGGGAAATTCATGGAATGAGTGGTCGATATTGTAGTATTTTACAACTTTAGTTCGCATCATATGTATTTACTGAATTATTAAGTTGGTGAATTTGGTGAAAACAAGATGGGTGATTAGCCAATAAAAACAAATATTTTTATTCAATTTTAATGGTATTAAATGTTCATTTTTTATCTTATGGGCCTGAGTTAGTGGATTTTAATTTTGAACATCCATTCTCATCATTTGTGCACTTCATGCCTAATATGCACCAATTTAGGCCCAATGTTTCATCTGATTTCAAAGACTATAATTTTCCATATTTTAATTTGTTATTTTTGGAAATGGATATAAACTTAAATATGAACATTTTTTATTCAGGGATTAATGGATGATTCATAAAATATGATGATGATTTTTGGCGAAGAAAGAAAACAATTCCGGAGAAGGCAGATTGAATATCATCCCACTGATCGAACTGTGGGGACCACAATACAACCCCAATGAAGCCCAAAATTTATTTGAGGATATAAGACATATATTGGAACAAATCATTATTCTGTAGCTAGTGCTAATTCGGCCTACATGGTGGTGATTAAGGCGGCCCAGATTGAAGATGCAATTCTGGGCCAGATTCTGCAGCCCAGAAAAACATCCCACTATTTATATCATATCTCGCTAACTATTTATTATTTGGCGCTACAATTTTACAGGATGTTAGGGGACATACGGTTATTCATTTAAGTCTTCTAGGGCCCACTCCAATTCGGCCTTCTAGACGGTGATTTCGGCGATTCTGTTCGGTGTAGAAAGTTGGCTCCCACTTCGAGGCAAGAGTTGAAAAGTGTCTTATGCATTAAATGTCCACCCACCTTTCTCCAACAAAATTAATTAAAGGCACATGGGATGATGGGAGCTCGTCCAAAGGCTTCCAAAATTCCTATTTAAGGAAGTAGGGATGGATGATTTGAGAATCTTGGAGCTTTGTTTTGATTGTAATGTTATTATGCCAAATTGTCTTTGTAGCATTTTTCCTTCCCATGTAAGTTGTTCGAATCACCTTAGTTTTTAATAAAGGTTCTTCTTCTTCTCTTGTTCTGTTCCTCCTCTTATCACCTTGATACTGTTGCCTCATGGTGTGAATTTATTCACACCAAACCTTGTGATTTTGTTCACACAACAGTGGAGTGATCGTTTCATTGTTTTATTTTTCTTCTCCAATCCCGCTTCTTTAAGTCGACTTCCCGCTTCCATTTATTGAATAACATAAATAGAGGGCTAGCTCTTTTATGGGTTGATTCAAGGTAGTAGAAAGAGGATGGATTGAATGTTATTTCTCACTCCCTAAATGTTATTAATTTCTTTTAATTGATTTTCTTTCATTTAATGATTTTTATTCTTCCTTTTCCTTATTGAATTTATTCACCCCACTTTCATGTGCTAATTACATAATTTACCATGGAGTGCTCATGAAAATGATCCTACAAGTGTATATGTGATTATCATGTGTTTTTAAGGTGTTTAATCAGTAAGTGATGAGGTTAGTTTGAATTCATTGCATGAATCCTTCTCGAGTTAATGAAATTAAAATCGTAAAAAAGGAATTCATTCAATCCACCCCGAGCAATAACCTAGGATCAACTAATTTCCTCATAATTTGAATTCACATAGATCTTTTAGTGCTCTTTCAAAACCATCTAAAATCAACCCAAGTTGGCAACTTCATAGCCAAAAATCCATCTCTTTTTATTGAGTGTCTAAAGGTTCTTCTTAGGTCTCTGAGTATTTGACAACTCAAGCTGCACTGCAAGCAACCGCTTGACCCTTAAAACTTGGGTAAATTTGGGCGCAACCAAATTTTGGCACCGTTGCCGGGGAACCAAGTAAGTTACCTTAGAAACTATCATCCTTTTCTCACCCCACTTTCTCTATTCTCACCCCCATCCCTCTTATCTTTTCCCCCTTTCTGTTTGTGTGTATCCTAAGAATCTAGAATCCAACTTTCTGTCTTCTCCAATGGAGTATCTTCCAAATTACCATGTCACAAACTCATGTTGGAATCAAATGGAATATCAGTATTGGGAAGCCCCTAAATTAGAAAATTTCTTTGATCAACCCTTGAATGATTACCGCGCACCCGATGAGACGTACAATCAATGAGATAATGAATGTTTAAATGATCGATATCCTTCCCTCTCAAGGATGATTGAGTTGTCCAATCTTAGTGAAGTCCATAATGTTCAATATCCCATCCTATCTTTTCCTCAATAATTTCTTGAGAAATTGTGTAATAAAATGGAGATAATGAATTCTGAGGTTACATCTTTGAGGTTAGAACTACAAAACATTAAAACATGTGAAGAACCCACTTTAGAGTCTGGGAAATCAGAGTTAGATAATGAATTGAATTGGTCAAGTAATGTTGAAACTCAAGCTGAAGAGTGTTTAAATCAGGATGAAATTGATTTTTTGAATTCAAAAGATAATAACTTGACATCATGGATTGAGTTTCCTAAACATGGCTCCATTAGTGATTTTTTAGGACCACTGATCACTGAACCACTTAAAGAAATCCAAAACATTGAGCTCATACACACTCCTAGAATTAAAATGGACACTTTTGGGGATGAATCATATTTTTATAAGGAACCAATTCATTCTAAAAATTTTGTAGAAGAAACTGGTTTTGATTCAAATTTCCAATCTGCTTTAAGAAAATTCAATCAACCCAATCTCAAAATCATTGTCCTTCCTTCCACACTTGAGTACCCTATAATTTGTGTTAATCAAGAGTTTGGGGGTTTCATTCAATAATCTCATGAAACCCAAAAAGTGGGGTTGATCTTTGATTTATTAGGAATGACTACAAAAGAAAAAAGATCAACCATTTCTGATATTCCTTGGATTTTCCCATTCATTTTAGAAAATAGGATTGTTCATGTATCAAATTCCAAATATTCTTACCAACCACAAGGGATGCGCATTCTCAATCATGTTGAAGTGGAGAAATATGAGGTCATTAAAATTTTTAAAGTTGTAATTGGATAAGTTTTGGGGTTCAAGTCGAGCTAAAGACGTTAAATTAAGCGCTGCACGGGAGGAAACCCGTGATTTTCATGTTTCTAATCATTGTGGATCATCTTTTGTTTCCTTCTTCATTTTTTTATTTAAAAAAAATATAGAATGTTGACCTGTTCTTCTTTTATGAGTAAGGATGGGTATGAAATGGGAGCACTGTATTCATCCGTGTCACGCAGTGTGATCCCTGAGTAATACCTTACCCAGAAAATATAAAGAAGACAATGTATCATCAGTTTAATTTATTTTATTTTATGTTTTTGTAGGTATTTAAAAAAAATATATTGTTGACCTGTTCTTATTTTATGAGTAAGGATGGGTATGAAAGTGGAGCACCGTATTCATCTGTGTCACGTGGTGTAATCCCGGAGTAATACTTTACCCAGAAAATATAGAGAAGACAATGTATCATCAGTTTATGTTATTTTTATGTTATTTTTAGGTTAAAAAAATACAAAAAAATATTTATATTAAAAAAAAATTAAAGGCATGTCATAGGTCATTGGGAAAAGCTAGGAACAATCGTCCAAGCCATTAGGAGACAAACCGGAACTGAAGTGAGACATGGGAATGCATTTTTAACAGCAACCACTAGGTGACTTCATTCCATAATTTTCATTTTCAATGTCTTCGTTGAACTTCTATCCTACCCCTTCTATGTTTCAATTCTTTAAACACTGGGGACAGTGTGTTTCTAAGTTGGGGGGGGGGGAGATGAAAATGTGTGGAAGGAAAAATGTCATTAACCTTGAACATGATAACACACATTCCAAACTCTGATATTGGATATCAAATAATTTTTCATGCCTTAATTCTGATTTTAATGCAAGTATATGTTCATGTGCATAGATATTGGAAAGTGCAGTTGTCCGATGTGATTTATCACCGTTTATATTTTAATCCAATTATTTAAAAAAAACACAATGCACGTCCTATAGATTGTGGGGTTTTAGTTTGAGTTCTTGGGGACCCATAATAAATAGCATAGGATTAGTGATCATTTTAATTTTAACATGAGTATTAAAAAAAATCAATTGCTTGTAGAGCAATGAATTGACCTAATGTGTGGCTTTCGACACTTGGGGATCGTGAATCCATAGTTGTCTGACCCAAAGTTGGGAATTTTATCTCTATTTCTGGTAATTTGAATTTGTTTTTGATTGAGTTAACTCGAGATGATGCCCGAGTATGTGAGCTTCACTTGGTGCCCTAAGGTCTTTAAGCCTGGGAGTCATCAGCAAAGTCTTGCTACATGGGTTGACTCGATTGAGTTCAATTTCAATTCTCATGGCAAGATTGCAAAAAAAAAAATCCAAAAAAAATCCACCAAAAAAACAGATAAAATAAAAAAAATGAGTACTCATCTTATTATTAAAATTTGATTTCTCCTAGCGCTTCCACCTTTTCTCCCTCGAATGAAAATGAACCCCCATGTCTATTATGACGCACAACACTTCATCATGCTTAATTGAATTTGGATGAGATATGGCGATGAATTTGAACAAAGGAATGAGCTTGGTATTGATATATGCCTATGGATATAGATTGTTTTAAATGATTTTTATGGGTTTCATAATTGTTTGGTATGATATCTTTGGGTGAGAAATGTGTATTAAAATGTTTTTGGAAAAGGTCATTCGAATTTCATTTTTGTGAGATATATTTTTCTCGGGACTAGAAAAACTCAAGTTGGGGGGTGTTATTAGTGAATAAAAACACATATTTTGATTACATTTTAATGGTATTAAATGTTCATTTTTTATCTTAAGGGCCTGAGTTAGTGGATTTTAATTTTGAACATCCATTCTCATCATTTGTGCACTTCATGCCTAATATGCACCAATTTAGGCCCAATGTTTCATATGATTTCAAAGAATGTAATTATCCATATTTTAATTTTATATTTTTGGAAATGTATATAAACTTAAATATGAAAATTTTTCATTCATGGATCAATGGATGATTCATAAAGGATGATGAGTATTTTTGGCGAAGAAAGGAAACAATTCTGGAGAAGGCAGATTGGATATCATCCCACTAATCGGACTGTGGGGACTAGAATACAATCCCAATGAAGCCCAAAATTTATTTAAGGATATAAGACATATATTGGAACAAATCATTCTTCTGTAGCTAGTGATAATTCTGCCTACACGGTGGTGATTAAGGTGGCCCAAATTGAAGATGCAATTCTGGGCCAGATTCTGCAGCCCAGAAAAACATCCCACTATTTATATCATATCTCACGAACGGATTATTATTTGGGGATAAAATTTTACAGGATGTTAGGGGAAATCCGGAGATTCATTTAAGTATTCTAGGTCCCACTCCAATTCTGCCCTCTATATGGTGATTTCGGCGATTCTGTTCGGTGTAGAAAGCTGACTCCCACTTCGAGGCAAGAGTTGAAAAGTCTCTTATGCATTAAATGTCCACCCACCTTTCTCCAAAAAAATTAATTAAAGGCACATGGGATGATGAGATATCGGCCAAAGGCTTCCAAAATGCCTATTTAAGGAATTAGGGATGGAGGATTTGAGAATCTTGGAGCTTTGTTTTGATTGTAATGTTATTATGCCAAATTTTCTTTGTAGCATTTTTCCTTCCCATGTAAGTTGTTCGAATCACCTTAGTTTTTAATAAAAGATCTTCTTCTTATCTTGTTCTTTTCTTACTCTTATCACCTTGATACTATTGCCTCAAGGTGTGAATTTATTCACACCAAACCTTGTGATTTTGTTCACACAATGGTGGAGTGATCGTTTCATTGTTTTATTTTTCTTCTCCAATCCCGTTTCTTTAAATCGACTTCCCGCTTCCATTTATTGAATAACATAAATGAAGGGATAGATATTTTATGGGTTGATCCAAGGGAGTAGTAAGGGGATGGATTTAATTTTATTTATCACTCCCTAAATGTTATTAATTTATTTTAATTGAGTTTCTTTCATTCAATGATTTTTATTCTTCCTCTTCCTTATTGAATTTATTCACCCCACTTTCATGTGCTAATTACATACTTTACCTTGGAGTGATCATGAAAATGATCCTACAAGTGTATAGGTGATTATCATGTGTTTTGAAGGTGTTTAATCAGTAAGTTATGAGGTTAGTTTGAATTCATTTCATGTATCCTTCTCGAGTTAATGAAATTAAAATCGTAAAAAAAGGAATTCATTCAATCCACCCCGAGCAATAACCTAGGATCAACTCATTTCCTCATAATTTGAATTCACATAGATATTTTAGCGCTCTTTCAAAACCATCTAAAATCAACCCAAGTTGGCAACTTCATAGCCAAAAATCCATCTCTTTTTATTGAGTGTCTAAAGGTTCTTCTTAGGTCTCTGAGGATTCGACAACCCAAGCTGCACTACAAGCGACCACTTGACCCTTAAAACTTGGGTAAATTTGGGCGCAACCAATGGGTAATACTAGTTCAAAGAAGATCATTAGAATATGTGATATTTATGTCAAGATAAATGTTGGATACATAATCACCCTAAAGTATATATGAAATTTTCTAGGTTCATGACTCAACCTTTTATTGATATAGCGTTTGACTAACAAGGCTATACTAACATCTTTTATAATGGCACATGGATGATTGAAAAAGGATACTTCATCATTGCTTGAGGACAAATATGGGTTAAATTGTAGAAAAATAATGTGAATATATGTATAAATATCATTAATATAATGGATAGAGAGAGAGAGGTGTTATGAAATATGTGACATAGGATTCTCAACCACATGAGCGAAAGTAATTTATCAAACCTGATAAAGATGAAGTACATTTGTGTTGACAAGGATGTATCACTAGATAATTGCAATTATTGATTATAAGAGAAGAAATCCATATCCTTATAATTTATTCTTCATCAAGGATATCAATGTTATTAGATCTGATGCCCTACAATGTATACAATCCCAAGGTGGTGGATTCACCGGGAGCTAACAAATATTTTCTAACCTTTATTGAAGACAAATATCAGAAGGTGTGGGTATTATTTTTATGAATGATGTACCAAATTATGGATGATATCAAGATGTTCCTCTCAATAGTAGAGTGTGAAACTATAAGGAAGGTTAAGTACCGTCATTCAGATAATATAGGAGAGTACAAATCTTGGGAGTTTGATGCCAATTATAGGAATCATGGAATCCAACAAGTGAGGAAGGTCCCATGAATCCCATACCACAATAGAGTTTTAGAAAGGATGAACACAACTATCATAGTGATGGTTAAGGTCATGTTTATTTTAGTTAAGCTACATAAGTCATTTTGGGGAGAAGTTGTTTGATATTCATTTTTACTCATCAATAGATCACCATCAACCCCTCTGAATTTTGAGATTCCATATAATATACATTCTATTAAACACCCCAGTTAATCCCATTTGTGAGTATTTAGATTTTTCCCATATTCCCATGTATCCAAAGAGCTAATGTAGAAACATCATAAGAGGTATATTCTATGAATCTTCATCAACTATGGAGATTATGAGTTTATATATAAGATTTTTGAATCAAAGGAGAATAAGGTGATTAGAGTAAGAGATGCCATGTTATGTTAGAACCAGATGATTGAGGACATTCAAAATCCCAAAATATCTCATCTAAAAAGTGACAGTGAATGAATTTCTGATCCAACACCTATACCTATTCTTGTACCATAAATTATTGAAGTAGAGGTAGTGCAAGAAAACCCATTGTCAATAAATCATGCAGTAGTAGAGGAGGATATTGAGTATTAGTAGACTCAATACTATACACTTGAAGTTGTATAACCATTATAGGATCTTAGTGATGGTTCCCCTATGATTCACCCATGTTACTATTGTGTTTATTTCAATAATATTTTGTTTTATTTTGGATTAATTTAAATATTTAGAGATTTTTTTTGGCTCAAAGAATTATGTAATTTTTTTTCAGTGCACAGTTTGTGCATGGTCACCATATAGTTTTTGTGAACTATGCATATGCCCTTTACATGGGATATTTATTATACACACATTTTGGTGAACTATATAGGGTTAAATTTTCATGAGCACATGGTTACCTTTATGTAGGGCCTTCTCAGTTTATTTTTTCATGAATGGTTTGGTTTGCATGATAAATTCATGGTTTAATTTGGACCATGTGAGTTTCAGTGGAAACTATTCAAGAACCTTTGTACATAATGGTGATGACACTCCAATGATTTCCTCTCTATTCACATGCACCATTAGTGTTCATAGGGATAGTCACAAATGAGCAGCCAAAACCCAGGTGAGAGATGCGGTGGGAAATTATTTTTGAAATCCTCAGTCGAATGTCATTACAAGTAGTCTACAAATGTTGTGTTTTTTTAGGAGAATGTAATATCATGATTTGTGATCCTTCCATTATTAATCTCTACTCACATATAAGCCAAACCCTATCAGGGGTTGTTTCTCAATACCATTGTTTGGGAATAGGTCATTGCTTCATCTCTCCCACAACCTCCCATAACAATGATTTTTTTTCATTGATTTTTTTCCCTGATTCAACTGACATCCGAGTATTGGAATCCTCCCATCGGGGGATTTTATACTGCCTCAACTATTTTGTTGAAAACTCATCTTCTATGAATTCCCTTGGGATCTGAAAACCCACCAACAAACAAAGTCACTCCATCCCCTTACCCAACTTTGATAAGATAAAGTATAATGGTCTTGATACATTTCTAATTACTGATACAATACCATTAAGTTATAAAATCATACATGTTCTACCATCCAAGTAATTCTATGTGTTTCATATTAAGTTAATTCTATAGATTCTAACCTTTTTTGGAAGTGTCAGGTACCACAAGGAGAAATACATGTGGTTGTTCCATGTCTTTTATCAGAGGGAAATTTCACTGGATAAGAAATGGGTATAGTGAGAGATTTAAAATGAGGGAGGTGTCATGGGCCATGTATCAATGCCAACATTTAGGGATGAATAGGGGGATTTTTGAATATCAAGGTATATTAGGATTTGTGGTAATATGTTGTACAAAACCTATAGGTGAAGAAAAAGTGAATTCCATGGAGGAGAGGGAAAAATTCTTGATAGAAATATGGGTATTGGAAAATTACAGTCACCATGATTGGTGGGGTGTATGGAAGAAAAGTCATGAAAATGTAGTAAATTTAACCACCTGAATCTCACATGAGATGCCGATGTCATTGCAAAGAAAAAAATTTCAGTAGTGTATCAAGGATTTTTTACACGACTCTTATGTATCAATTTCATGACCGGTAACACAATCAGCTGTATTCTTGGTGGACAGTTCTGGTGTCCCACTACAAACATGAATTTTAATTTTTATTGGGGCCATGCCATCTTACAATAAAAACCCATCCATGTGGGAATGATATAGACAATTTAAATTCATATGGACTATATGATATTACATTTTTCCATTCTTTATTCATCTCACCATCCATACCATCTTGGTTTTTATATTTCCTTGCTATCAACCTTAAATATAATTTTATTTTGAATTATATTCATATCCTAAATTTAAATTTGTTTGTAGTATTTATTTATTTAAAGTCAATCATGCTTCTTTAGATTTAATATTGTCAAATTTTTGTTGTTTATATGATTGTTATTTATTTTAACTGTTCAATACTTTCATTCCAGATTGTTTTTTGTTCACTAGAAATTTATTTCTTGTTTGGAATCAGAGAAACTCTTAACTGAATATTATTATTGTATTTTCTATTTTTTAGTATTCAAAATTGTTTTTTTATCCAGTGTGAAAGTTTTATATTTTATGTTTTCAAAAAAATACAATTATCATTATTCCCATGGTCCATTTCATATGTTAGGAAATTATTAATCACCAAAACCTAACACAACATGATTATTGACTTAGAGAAAATGTAAATTATGGATTTTATATTCCATTGAATTTATCTAGGAAAAACTAACATTTTTTTTCATAACTTTTATTGTTTATTTTTTAACACATCAATTATTAGTTTCATTTAAAGTCTCTCCAAGAACTAAATCAACTTAAAATACCTCTAATTCATTGACATATGTGAGTGATATGGTTGAAAAATATGGTAATTACTAAAAAGGATGATATGTGCTTTAACTATTTTGAAACAATCATCCTAAACATACATTATTATTTCTTATTTATGATCATATACCTATGATTTCCCTATTTTACATATAAATTAAATAAAATATTATTTCTTGTAAAATTATAAGGTGAGTGTCTATATGATATTCTTAATCTATTATTTGTTATTCACAATATGTTTCAAAATTTACTATCCTTTTATTATAAGTTCAAAATCTATTTTCAACAAACAATCCAAATAAGATTTTTCCTATTATAATTGACCACATGAAGAAAATGTTGATGGATTCATCTAGATACCATATTATATGTTTTTCAATGGATGGTGCATCTAATCCATCATCCCATTGAATTAAACCATGGATGTTGTATGTATAGGAACTATTTTGTTGAATGCCATGGGAGAAGTCCAAGGTAAGTAGATTTTGTTGGGTTTTTGTGGGATTTATTCCAAATTTATACTCCTCCCACCATGGATATTTCAAGAGTTCCATGAGATCCTCCCACCATAATTTTTTTGGAGATATTTCTTTGTATATTGAAGATAGGTGTTAAAGTTTCATGTAGAGGGGGGGAGGTGTATAGAGAGAGAGAATTTTCATACAACTTCTTTCTTGAGAAATAAAGCCCTATTTTTCTTCCTAATTTTATTCCTCCTATCCACATTCTATGTGATCAAAGAATCAATACTAGCGGTATTAGAGAAATTAGTTTCAAAATGTAAATGATCAAAGAATAATTTCTAATGGTAAGAAAATTCAAGATTCCAAAATTCATTCTTTAAAGATAGATTTTAATGCTCATGTAGAAAAATTTCCAACAGCATAAACGAAATTGAAAATGGAGATAAAATAATCTATATAAAGGTGGTATAAGTTTAGCTAAACTTGAGGTGTTGCAATGAACCCATTATAGAGAAGTTGACACTATTCTAGCACTAATAAAATTTTAGGAAACTTTCTTGAAATTGCTCCAGCATTCCATGTAAGTGATATGTCATTGGTCAATTTCACTGATTGACACTCTTTCAATCTTATCCTGATCAATTAATGTTGATTTTTAATGATCTATGAGTCAATTCACCTATTTCTAATTATTATAAACACGAATATACTCTTTTTTTCAAGATTCTTCTTAAATGTTTTATCGAATTGAATTTCAATAGAGGGACCATCCATGATAGGGATGATCATATTGGATACCTCGAACTACTTCATTTGGAAGTCTCTAATGGAAGGTATCCTTAATTATAATAATATATTTAACCTCATTGAGAACAGGGGTTTCAACCCTGATACCCCCAAGGAATCCAAGTGAAAGAAGCTAAATAAGAATATGATTAGTCAAATTCCTCAAAGGATTAATCACAACGTTTACCATATTTCTTAAGAGACTGGTGAATATGAACTTTGGATTAGTTAGAGAATACATATCAGTATGAGGACATTCAAAATAAGATCCTCCTCCTAAATAAGTTGGTAAATCATCAACATAAAATTGAAAGTTATATATAAGAACACACACGAGGGTTATAAATCATAGTAAATCAATTAGTGGAGGTAGGTATGTTTTTGACTAACGATGATTAGGAAAACCACCTACTATGCACACTTCTCTATAGCTGGGTTATAGTGGTGGTCTCCACAGTAGTTTGGTCCCTAGATAAAACTTATCTTAATAACTGTAAAGGATGAAATATTAAATAATAAGTCATGAAGGAAGGAAAAAAGTTATAACCAAACACAAGCCATCATATTAGAGAAGCAAGGGAAAAACAAGGTAGTAGTTTAAAAGCATGAATTTGAGTACAAAATAAGTGAAAAGGAAGGTCCACATATGGTAGGAGACCAATATATAATTGTTACCATTGTGGAATAGAGGGACACATAAAAGATAACTATTGAAAGTTACTACAAGAGAAGGGACAAGGTAGCAACCAAAAAAAAATAAATTAAGTTACATATGTAAAACTCACTTGAGAATTTTATCTTTACTATATTAATTTTTAAGAAGATAATTGTCTTCACACATATGGGAAAAACATGGAATGGGTGGTTAATATTACAATATTGTACAACTTCACTCCACATCATAAGTGTTTCTTGAATTATTGAGTTAGTGAATTTGGTGCAAACAAGATGGGTAATACTAGTTCAAAGAAGATCATATGGGTGATATCCATTTCAATATAAACTTTGGATACATAATCAAATTAAATGTTATATGATGTTCTATATATTCCTGAATCAACCTGTTATCTGGGATAGCCTTTGACCGACATGGCAATGAAAACATCTTTAGAAATAGAACATGGAAGATGAAAAAAGTATTGGTCAGAGTGAGTAACTCAAGAGGGTGTTAATTGATTTCTCTATAAAAATTTCTATTTAAAAAAATTTATAAATAAATCCCCCAATTTGATAAAATTTCCATTTAATAAAAACAGTATAAATATATAAATTTAATCGCTCAAATAATTTTTTAGAAGCTTGATTAATGATCAGTTAAAATATATTATAAATATATTAAATTTTAAAATTAACTTAATCAAATGCTTGATATAAACACAAATTAATACTAACTATCAAATTAAATGTTTTGATACAAATTTTAAATCACATGTAGTTTTGAATTTATTAAATAAATAAATAAAAACCAATAAAACCTAATAAAAAACATATAGTAATTAAAATAATGGGTTTGGTATCCATCCAATACTTAATACCCTCCAATTTTCAATCACCTGATTCCAAGAAGTTATTTTAACAATAAACTTTATCCACAACTTGGATCGGGTTTTACAAACAACAAAACACAATCTATCTTGGTTCAATGCCTCTTCCATAGTTATACATGGGATAGAAATAAGATACAGGTCACACATTAACTATTCCAAAGTTTTTGTGGGTATAAAATGAAGAAAGATGAGAGAGTGTGTCAAGAACACTTCAGTTTAAGCACATGAGATAGTGTGTCCAGATAAATAGAGAAATACAATACACTGTGCAATAGTAAGGCATAAATAGAAAGATAAAATGAGTAGAGATGACAAAATATTATACTTCTTGATCTGGATATATTAATATGTTCAAAGCTCCTCATATTTGTCTTTGTGAGAAGCTTGAATTGGTTCTTCAAAAAGTGCCGGGAAATATAGTATTGTAGAGTCTAGAAAAATCCTTTCATTTTCTATCTATATATGTTCAGTGAACTTTTTCAAAAATTTGTGTTAGGATTTTTATTTGATCTAGTGTATGATGGTTATTTTTCTTTTTTATTCTCTACACTTCCACCCCACAATCCACCACACACACACGAGCGAGTTCTTCTCAATTTATAAATCTCTAGGACCGATTATTTATTGAAGAATTATAATTTAAAAAATCATGTATCCCCATACAGAGTACTAAATTAGGAAATGTTTGAAATTTTATTCAATGCATCTATGGAGTGGTTTAGAAATTATGATTATTAAATCCATGTATGACTGAAAGAATTTAGTTCCTTAAACTAGAGGTTGGAGGAATTAATTTTTAATAAGAATACCTATATAACAATGGTAGCAAGATGAAAGTAGATCCTTATTAGGAGCAGATAAAACCAATGGTAGCAAAAACCAATGGTAGATGTATTTAACTAATAGTAAATGTCTCTAGTGATAGATCAGTTATGATGGTAGATCAACTCTATTGGTAGTTTAACTTCGATGGTAGATCATTTGAACTAACAATTGATGTGCTCAATGGTATAACATATCATCTAATGGTATAAGTATTTACCAGTATATCTGATCAATGGTATCATTGGATGCTAGTAGCACCGTCCAATGGTAGATCGATCCATGATAGAGTCTGATGATAGATCTATAAATGGTAGATCTTTCAGTGATAGATCTATCAACGGTAGATCTACTGAACTAATGGTAGCACAAAGTAACTAGAGGTAGATGTCTTAGTGATATATAAAGTCCACCAGTTTATATGTTTGAACTAATGGAAGATCAGATGTACTGGTGAGAGATCTAATGAACTAATGTTAGATCTTTACTTAGGCATGTTTTTCCTCGAAATGATTTTACTATCATAAAACATTAGCCACATTAGAAATATAAAAAAGATGATTTGTGATCATTAAAATAAAGAGGTGCCAAAAATTTCTATTTTTTCGATGATCACAAATCATGACATTTTAAAGACATGTATAAGAAAACAAATAAGAGATAAGTATGGATGAAAAAAATGTTCTTCTTAACATATTAATCAGTAACGTGATGCACTGATTTAAGCATACTTTAAAAATAAATAGATTCTTAAATGTAAATGAATTAAATGATTAGATATAAATACCTAAACTATAAATTCCATTCAAGAATTATAACCCTTTTGGGATTATTAAAAAGATAAATAAATAAGAGGAAGATAAGAAAAGATAAAAAAATGAATAAACGAGAAGCTTCATTAGAGTGAAAAATCAAGGATTACATTTGAAAAAGTATTACAAGGGAAAATACAACCCATATCAAAGTCTGAATTAGAACTAATATTATCTTGATGTGTTGAAGGGATAGTTGGATCTTTCACTTTCCTAGATATAGGAGGTAAAGTGGTTGAAGATGAAGGTGTAAAGTTAGAGGTAGGAAGTCCCCTTATCACCACCATACTGAAATTCCAAATAGCTTTAGTTGGAGTCATGTTGAATGGGTCAAACTATAGAGGGAGGGTAGATGAAGAAGGTTCATAAGTAAGGGAATACCTAAGAATTTATTCAGGTGCCACCACTATAGTTCCAGAAACATACATAAATAGATTCAACAAGTTAAAAAAATACATAATTATGTTTCCACCTATCTCCATAACTGTGAAGAAATCCTTTTTCTATTTCATAAAAAGTTTTAATGGAGGGTTCAAAAAATTGATCTGGTTCACTTTCTCTTTGAATGCCCTAGTCACAAGAGGCATTCTTAGATTCTCAATAAGAAATATAAAATTGGAATCGAACTCATTCATTGTATAAATTCTATAAAGGTATTTATTTATGGCCATAGTGATAATATCTCTATCAATTTGAGCTTCATTTAAACACCCCCTAACCAGTTTATATATGTTCTCAAAATGGTCCTTTATTAACTGAAGATCTTCTTAATGAGAGGTAGTAAGATCACCCAAAATAGCTTGCAACTCCTCCCTTACCACAACTCTAATCATATTTACATCAAATGAAGTCGAAGGTGGAACAACGGAAGTAAAAGAACCAGTTGTAGGTAAGGTTTCCAACCTCTCCATATGGGATGTCTGGCCTATAGATAATCTACCTCTCATCTCTCCCATTATGGACTTAAATTATTCCATCTCATTTTTCAAACTTTTATTCTAAATATCTAATTATTTCATCTTCAAGATAATATTGGGCTGAATGTGAGAAATAAATAACTCAAATATCCATCTAGTATTTGATTCACTGAGCTGGATCTCTCTAGGAGGTGCATATATAAGAATACCACAAATATCTGATAACTTTCTTACTCTCAAAGTATCCAATTAATCTTTTAAAACATACCCTAATTCATCTTTTGAAACATAACCCTGAAGGTAAATAAAGTGTAGGAGCTAGAGAAGGAATCTTCCTTAAGGTAGATTGAGTTTCTTCTCCATGCTTAAGATCAACTGAAGGAACATCAGTAGTAATGGCTTCCAAATATCCCACCTCATTAATCCTATCAATTTGAGACCCCTTAGGATATTTTTAAACTATTGGGATGGAAATTCCACTATGTTCAAGTGGAATTACATGATCATAATCATCACTATCACATTTAATTTAACTATCATAATCAATATAAGTGATGACCATTTGTTTGGATCTAGGAGATGGCTCCCCCTTGGATGATGCTTCATGCTCAGCTGTGGCTGAAACAACTGGTTCATCCTTATGAAATGATATCTAACTAGTAGAGCTTGAGGAATCAGAATATTCAATTCCAAGCTAAGTATCTCTTGTAAATTTCTCCCACTTGGAAGGTGATCTCTCTTTAGATCTAGAAAAATAAACATCCTCATTCTGAATTCTAGAAGCATCTGGTCTATATCTCTGATTTCTAGAAACCTATCCTTATGAGGAAACTTCTTCATCTCCCAAAGAATATGCATGGATTATAGAAACATGTTGCGTAGAAGTGGGTATATCCTCATCAATATACCTACCTAAAATAGAATCTCTATGTGAGTTATGTGATTTCTATCCCTCATCAGCATCACCACCACTATTACCATTAGATCTACCAGATCTATCAGAAACATCAACTACTTATCTTGATCTCTCAGAAGAACTTTCAGGTTGTTCTACACCTGCAAATTTAGTCTCTTTATCTTATCCTTCACTAAGAATAATTTCTATATAAGGAAGGGAGATAATAGGGATAATATCTCCATAGGTAATAAAGGAGATCTTGACCACATCAAGGTCACTACCTTCCTCAAAATAATCAACCATTGACTCTTCCTCTCTAGATTCAAGTTCTTCTTCCTCACCTTCCTAATGTAAGGAATACACTACAACTTCATCTTGATCCAATACAAGATCAAATATATCTTTATGTCTTATAGGGTGCTCCATAGGATTGAAATCCTAATAAATCTTATCATTGTACACCACCCATTTCTTTAACCATGGGTTCCAATTTTCCTTCATCCTCTTACAAGTAAATTATATCAAACAAAAACAACCACACTTGAAAATTTATTCTTCATCCCCATCAACTAATCCTTTGGCTTCTAACATGGTTGAGATACAATTAGAATACATCAATGAATTTAACATAGATGAGGTATTGATTATCTCTATCATATTTACCATTAAATATATGAATATATTTATTTTTTCTCTTATTTTCATAAGAAAAAAATCATCATAATACCTCATCATGCTAAAGTCCCCCTTCTCAGGACAAAGCATGCGTTGGATGAACTTAAACATAAAATGATACTCTCCATCAAGTTCTGTAGCACTATACTTTCTTAATGTGTCATTTCCAGTTAATTCTTGTAGTGAAGACCTATAAAAAAAGTTCACTATCACTCAAAATAGAACCTTTATAATCATTAAAAACACCCTTATGAGGAACATGCAGACATATTTCCCATTTCTTCGATGAAAAGGATATGAATTGACCATCAATCTGAGATTTAATGAGATACTTTTTAGTTCCAAAAACATAATTTGAAAATTGGTAGAATTGGTGAAACAACCTCAAATAAAATGGTCAATCATTATTTGAGAACCATTTAATCCTTCCCTAGTCTTGGATCACTTTTATCACCAAATACTTTGTTGAGATCAAACAATCAGCATTTATTTCTTTTTTGACAATGAAAACTAAAGATGATATGGGTTATTTGGTTCAACTTCACAAAAACACGAATGGTTATTACTCATGATTTCTTATATGGATGTGATTCCTTAGGATAAGAGATAGTAGCACGTTTTACTCTCACCACTGCACTAAATCAAAAGGAGAAGGTAAAAGTAGAAGGGTGGCAGGTTGAGAGAGAAAGGAAGTCAAATGGTTTGAAAGAATGCGCAATCAATAGGGTTCTCAAAATCATATTTTAGATTGTTTTTTATCATTTAGGGACTCGAAATTTTAAAATATAATATATATATATACATACATACATACATACATACATACATATATAAATATATAAACTGAATAAAAGTTAAATTAAAAACTTAATCGACTATAACAGGACCGGTAGTAGATAACTCAATATATTCAAAAGGTGAATCTCTAATAGTGGATCACCAATGGTGGATCACCCAATAGTGGATCTCCAATGGTGGATCACCCAATGGGGTATCTCTAATGTTAGATCTTCCAATGATGGATCTTCTAACAAAATACTTATATAAAGGAAAAATAGAGATAGAGAACTAACTAAAGTTTATCATACCTAGTTCATGTTTGATACAACATAGTTTTTTAGAATTAAAAGTATTTGTGAATATATCAGCTAACATATGTTTAGTTCCTATGAACTCAATAGTTATATCACCCTTTTGAAAATGATCACTCAAAAAGGTATGTATTATATCAATATGTTTTGTTCTAGAATGAGATACTGGATTCTTAGAGATATTTATTTCACTTGTGTTGTCAAAATTTATAGGGACATGACTAAATTGATATCCATAATCTATAAAAGTGTGTTTGATCCATGGAATTTGTTCACAATAACTTTTTGCAACTATGTACTCAGCCTCATAAGTAGAAAATGCTACATAATTTTTCTTTTTAGTACACCAAGAAACAAGAGACTTGACCAAAAGGTGACATGTTTGAGAGGTATTTTTTATATCTAACTTACAACCACCAAAATATGAATCTGAATAACCCATAAAATTAAATTATTTTCCTCTAGGATAGAAAAATTCAAAATTGATTGTATATTTGAGGCATTTGAAAATTATTTTGACAATAAGTAAATGTGATTATTTATGATTTGATTGAAAACACACATAAATAAGTACACTAAACATAATATCTATTCAACTAATAGTTAAATATAGAAAGCTTCCAATCATACCTCTATAATTGGTTTGATTCACTGATTTCATAGTTTCCTCAAGATCCAGTTTACAGGTTGTACTCATGGGAGTATCACTAATTTTTGTGTTATCCATTCTAG
Organism: Viscum album; assembly: GCA_963277665.1. Classification (NCBI taxonomy): domain Eukaryota; kingdom Viridiplantae; phylum Streptophyta; class Magnoliopsida; order Santalales; family Viscaceae; genus Viscum; species Viscum album. The sequence continues at coordinate 1,018,482,591 of OY728130.1, read as the reverse complement.
AATGATTTAAAATATCTTCAGTGGACTTACTTTGATTTAAAATAATTCCATATTTATTTTGAAATATTTAAAAACTAAGAAAAAATTTTAACTCACACATTAAACTCATTTCAAATTCACTTTGAATTATTTTTGAGAAATCAGAACAAAAATAATTTCTAGAATATTCAAAAATTATATCATCAACATAAATTTTAACAAATAATACATATTTTGAAATTATTTTTATAAATAGAGTAGGACCATATATTCCTTTAGTAAAACCATTATAAATAAAAAGTGAGTTGATCCTATCATACCAAGCTTTAGGTTCTTGTTTTAAACCGTATACATATATTTTTTCAATTTGAAAACATGATTTTGAAAATGAGGATTTTGTAAACCAAGGGGTTGTTCAAAAAAACATTCCCAAATATATATCCATTTAGAAATTTACTCTTAACATTAATTTGATATAGTTTTAAATTCAAATGTGTTGTATAAGAAAGCATCATTTTGATATCTTCAAGTCTAGATTCAGGTGAAAAGGTTTCCTCATAGTGAATACACTCTTCTTAACTATAACCCTGTGCAACCAATATAGATTTATTTCTAACTATAGTACTTGAATCATAAACTTGATTTATAAGCACCCACTTAGTGGCAATAATCAAAACATCTTAAGGTCTATCTATTACGTCCTAGAATCCATTTATTTCAAATTTATTGAGTTCTTATTGCATTTCCATTACATAGAATTCATGATTAATAGAATCATTGATGTTCTTAGGTCCAAATCGTGACAAGAATACTTGATGTGCAACTTGATTTCTAAGAGAATCTCTAGTTTGTGTTCCCCTATCTAGATCTCTAACCAAATAATCTAAGGGATGGTATATATGACTTCTCACAGTTTTAGGAAATTAAGTGCTGGTTATCTCATTGTATTCTATAAGTTAAGATTCCGTTTGTTCTTTAGCACTGGAATATTTTTCTGCTTGTTTTTCAAAACTGTTAGAAGGTTTATCATCTATATTTAGATTATACATATAACATCCAAGGTTTTATGTGGAGTTTTAGGTTTATTTGGATTTGTTTCATCAAATTTTACATGAACATATTTCCCTATTAACTTATTACTTTTATTAAATACTTTGTATGATTTACTTGAGGTAGAATATCCAAGGAAAATTCCTTCATCAATCTTGGAATAAAAATTATCAATATTATCAATCTTTTTGAGAATAAAGACTTTACAAAAAAACTATAATTTAATTAACCTTACATTTTTTTCCATTAAAAAATTCGTAATATGTTTTCTTTTGAAGAGGTATAATTAAAAATCTATTGATTATGTAATAATATGTATTCACAGCTTCTTCCCAAATGTAAATAAGTAAATCATATTCATTTATCTTCACTAATTGAATTTTTTCAATGAATTAATATTAATAGTGAACTTTTTTTTAATTTCTACATATATTTCATAATTTAGTAACCTTTATTTTTAATCACCAATTATATGACTACATTTTAATAGTTATATAATGTTCTTTGGTTCATTTTTGTTTGGTGTTTCATACATTACAATCTATCAAAAAAAGTAGGTTTTAAAGTAAATAAAACATATAATTTTTAATCTTTGGATGTTACACTCTCCCCCTTAAATAAATTGTATACTAATAATTTTTAATTCTATGACTTTAAGTAAATCAATTGAGTGTATCCACAAGATAGATAAGATCTAAGGTTTAATTTTTAATGATATATAAACCTTTCTATTTTAAATACCATGAAACTCATTATTGGTTATAAAGATCTATATGATAAATGTAATTTCCATATGAAGTTCATAGTAAATATCAATAAATGATCATAGGTTATTTTAAGATATGTAGTGAGATTTACCAATATGAAAATTGGTATGATCCATTTGTAATGAGGTCCAATCTATTCCTAATACCATATAGAATTAATGTAAGAAGAGATATATCTGTAAGAATTAACTTCTCACAAAACTTAAAGAAGATTCATATTTTTTTTACAATAGTCATACCGTTAGGAATTTTATTTATAATTTAATTTTCAATTGTTGAGGTGGTGAAAATAGACATCCATAAATATGTACTGGGGAATAAGTTTACCTTACAATAATTAATTATCATGTCCCACCTCAATAGTAGTCATTACATAGGCCTTTCCTTTTTTCCTTGGTTTTAGAGGACATGTATGCCTATTTTCCTCATCAACCCATGGATCGAGGCTTTGATTTGTGTAATTAAAAAACTATTTTTAATTACAATAATAAATTTTTATGGAAATTATCTTTCCCTTGCACCTGTGAGCTTAATGGCCTCCATTTTCACTAATATAACAAAATCAAATTCCTTTCAAGAAATCCCTAAGGTGTTTCCTCCCAAATTATTGATGCATAAGAAATTTAATCTTCTTTCCTTCATCATATTTTTCACTTGAACATCCATGAGACTATAAACTTCTCTCCTTTGGTGTTTGTGGAAACTCAACTAAGTTAATGTTGTAAATCATGATTACTGATAGTTGTTTTGGTATAATAATAGGGTTTCTCACTTAATTTCTTATTAAAATAGGATTAGTTTTGGGACAATGTCCACATTGTCTATGGAATCCATTGCTAACTTGATTACTTGAGGCTTGAACCATTACTAAAACCAAAATAGTTTAAATGAGTGAAAAATATTGAAATATAATTATCATAAATAAACATTGGGAATGTTAACCCCATGATTTCTCACTTTATAATATTATCATGTTGGACTATAATTCTTCTAGTTCAACCTATATAACTCTTAGTTTAACCTATATAATTATTAGTTCAACCTAGGATACTTGGTGCTAGGTTATATCATATATCTTATCCCAATCCCCAAAATAGATTACCTAAATTACCATAAACATTATTAAAATATTCTAAACCCACAAATAATTGAAATCTATTCTATTAAAATCCAACATAATCTTTATACATGGAAGCACATTTCAATTAATATTCACCTTAACTTATGAATATTTATTTTTCAATCCAATTTATCAATGTTCATTTTTCTATCAGGTTATCTAACCTAAATATATTTAAATCCAATATAATGGTTCATAAAGAGCTTATGATCAACCAAAGGACATCCCCCAGGAGTGTCTATCCAGATATGTAGTCTTATTATTACTCTTCATTCACCGGTGTGAATATTGGGTTAATACCCATCCATTTTTTCAGGGTGATTACCCCTAGGTGCATCTATGCCACAATTGAGTCCACATGCTGGTATAAAGACAAGGATGTAATTTCTTGGAAACCACACTGTATCTACTTTACCAAACTTCAAGATGTTATCATATACATAAACATATCCCTTAGACTTATCCCTAGGGTTTTCACTAAAATTATATTATCCTAATCACTAAACAATATAAAATATTCAATATTACCTCAAATAACATAAAGGGTTATCTATGCCTTTGAAATCATTACAAACCTTAACTTATCAATCCTTAAGTTATCCTAAACTAACATACTAACCACTAAAATTACCTAAAACCAGCTATGAAACCAACTATAGTACCCTAGATTCACACTCCCAAATCCGATGTTTAAAAAAGATAGTTTACATATTAGATTTGATACCAACTATATATTCTGGACATATTTATCCCATAATTATGTGAATTAAATCAATTATGGTATCATAATATATTACCATAAACATTTAGGTTTATAGATTTATATAATTAAGAAAAATCATTAAGTAATAAAGAAAATTTATTTCTCAACTAATAGGAATTTTTCCCAATATATAAGAAACTACTTAATATAGAATAAGTCTTCTACATCACCCACAAATTTTACACACAAGCTATACTTCTAGACATATCATGTGTAATACATTTATTCATAACCTTGGGAAATTGAAACATAAGAATAGGTGAGATAAAATTCTCAGTATGGATAAAAATAAGTGATAAAAATCAAAGATCATAAGTGATAATAAGATGAAAATAAATAATATGATAGGAATAGATAAAAAATGATCTAATAATAGAATGAAACTAAAATTAAAATTTATCCATGGTTAACATATCAATAAATAAACTCATGGATTAAAATAATTAGTTCCTCAGTGATAAATTCATAAAACTAGAATGTTAATTCCATGCCTAAGAGAAGATATCACGGTATTATATGTCATGATATTATCATTACAACCCCATGACTAGGAAATATTTTAGTCTGTGTTGGCATACACCAAAATACACAAACTAATTTGTTTAATGAGAAATATCAACACATCAAGGGGCTATCATGGTTCCCACCTATCAATAATTAAGTCAAATGAATTAATAATATAAAGGAATGAATAAAATATAAAATAAATATCTAACATGGCTTAGTAAATAATAAACATCCATATTGAAATAATAATTATACCGATTATCAGTATTACCTGAATCAATTAATGTAATTTATTTCTATGTAATCATCTCTCAAACTAACATTTTATAGAGTAATGGGTGTATGGTTAAGTCAATAATTTTCCCAAATAAATCAATTTATGGGTGTCTAGTGAACACACTTCAATAAGAGGATACAAAAATAGGGTATTCATAGAGTAAATACATTAGAAGAAAAATCATTCCTATACATAGTAGATGATTAGTCAAGAAAAAAATAGTAATGGGTTTAATGTGAGCATAATACACCAAGAGAAAATTTTATTATTATATTTAAAAGTTAATCCATGAAACATAACTCCTTAGGAAGAATTTTTTTTTAACATAAATTGGATAATGTAAGTGAAATTGTAAAAGTGTTTTTAAAAAACATTTTTAACATTGTCATAAAATATGAAGTTACAAGTCACTTTCAAAAGTCATTTTAATAAAGGTGATGTGTTTTTTTGAAAATATTTACTTTTAGAAAGAATATTAAATTATATATCCTTGAAAAATACATAATGGTCTTCTATAGGATACATGTGGTGGATGATAAAACAAATGATTATATAAGGAGAAACTTTTTTAATTATTTAAAATACACCTATAGGAAAATGAAATCATAAAAATGATGAAAAAACATTCTTCTAAAAAAGTTATAAAAAAATATGAATAAAAAATGAAATAATAAATAATTGGGTTAACAAATAATAAGTATAACATTGGTGGGATGAGAGAATACAGACACGGAGGGGAAAATATCGTTGAATAGGACATGAATCATTATCAACAATGATATAATTTTTGAGGTAGAAAATAATCAAGGTAAAATCCTTTAATTAAAAAATAATTTGCCCAAAATAATAACATAAACTACCATGAAACAAAATATTAGGGTGGAAGCAACAAAAAGTTTAAGAAATAAGTTCAATAAGAATCATTATAAGTCAAATAAATGGTATTAAGTTAAGAAACACACGTACGACTTCGGTAAATATTGAATCAAAAGAATATGAAGTTGGTGGAATAAGATCGACTTGTAAATACTATTAATGAAACTTCAATGATGATAATATAAGTCAATGTGGTAGTAATTACACTATATAAGAGAATTTGGTGCATATTATTAAATGTGTTTCAAGGAGTGTAAGTTGAGACAAAGAACCCTTATAACACCATAATCTTTTGGATTAAAAATACATGGAAGGTAGAACTTGTGATGGTTTTTTAAATCCCTTAAATTTTATAAAAAATATGATAAAAATATATCCATGACCAATACATAAACCCCCCAAAAAAGAAACAAGTGGTGAATATGAATCATATCTCAATGAAACAAAATTAAGATAAAAAACCCTTATCCCAGGTCCTGATTTATTCCGAGTGTGTTCCTAACATCCTGAATAATCAAAATAATATTAATAAAAAAAATTTAAGAACCTTTTACATCTATTTTTTATTTTATAAGGCCAATTTATTATATATTTTTTATTAATAAAATATTTTTTGTTTATGGTGACTATTTTAAGGTGGCTCGGTCGATTTCCTTGAAACTTCCTTGGTATATTTACCATGGTCAAAAGTGTCATAAAATAGATTCATATTATCCATAATTTTATAGTTGTGAGTATTTTAATATTCTATAAACACAAAATCTATTCAGTTTCATAGGTATTCACAAAATGTATTGAAATTAAGAAAGGTTCCTTGATATGTTTATTTTAGGCTGTTACGATTACTATGACCATTTATTGTTAATATCACTTATAGAAGATAAAATATTATATTTAAGTAATATTAATAGTGTCATAAATATTATTTTTATAAATTAAATACATTTTAAATATTTTTAATGTTACGAGGTAATATAAAATAGAACACGTTGTTCATGGATGCAGTAGTCCACACGTACGCCCGATGACGTCTTTGTTTTTTGAATAGATTTTTAGAAATGAAAAAAGTGGCATTACATTAGTATAATAAAATTTTATAATATATTTAATACTTATTTTATCATAATTTCATGTATAGAATAGTATTGATATGGTATAAGAAGTAAATAATTGAAATAGTTTGGTTAAGAACATTACTACACCCTTTGGATGTTCTCATTTGGGAAACTCCTTAAGGATCCTTAGAATGGTATTTTGGAAAGCCCAAGGATTCTAGGACATGGTGAAAGTTTTGAGGATATAATAGTGTATATTTTTTAGAGATAATTATTATAAATTGATTGATAAATTTTATGGAAATGATCCCCTTTTATAAGTGAAGAAAATGGAACTTTTGTAAATACCCATTACATTTTCAATGACAACAGGACAATATTCTAGGGGCAATGGCCCCAAGTGTGGGAAATAATAAATTTTTGAGTGTAATAAGTTCCAATAAGATTATACCATTCATTTTAACACACTTTTTAAACATATTTCATGTTTTTTCCACCAGAATCATATATTTTACCATTTTCCTTTTTAGTTTGGTAACTAGTTTTTACCCACGTAATTTATATTTTATTAAAAATATAAGGTTACCCTTATTACAAAATTTTTATGTTATGAACCCAAATATAAGATTAATATAATTTAATATAATTTCTATATAATATAAAATTAAATTATAAATTAAAACAATTAATATATAGAAAAATTATTTCAACGAAAAAATGTTGTTTTCACTATTAAGTGTTATTAATATTATATAACATTAATTACCAATTAAATGAGTGATAATATATATTCATATATATTTTTAAACATAATATAAAATTAATTAAATAAAATTGATAAATTTAAATTACTATATTAAAATTACACAATATTAATAAATTAATTCTTTGAAAACAGCCCTTCCACCATTATCATGATGATTAACTTTAATCATAGAAATAACACTTTTATGGTTAAAAATATAATTGAACATGTCAAATAAAATTAATATATTGATATATGATATAAAATAATTTTTTTTACTTAATTTCTGTAAGTTATGTAAACTAATTTTTAATATAAAAAAATAAACAAAATTGAGTAAAATATAAATTAAATTTTCAAAACGTTAAATATGGGTTTTATAAATTCAATACAGTATTCTAAAATGAATTATTTTAATACATAAATAAATTTTTGGTCTAATAAAAACTTATATAAGTTTTTATGTAATCCTTACTTCATGATAACATAATAAAAATTATAGCATTAGTAAAAATGGTATTTTTTTACAACTCAACTAAAAATCAACTATTCTAGAAAAGTCCCAAAAACTCATCTTAAGCTTAAATTTTTATGTTGAATCCAAAAATGAAGTTAATTTTTTAAAATCAAAATTATAAAATTTGGGAATTTATCTTTTAAATAAATACATAAAAATATAATGAAAACTATTTTCATAGGAAAGTAACTTTTTGAAATATTTAGTATTATTATTTTTATTTCCTATAAATTACTAATAAAGTTTTTGGTTTATTATTATTAACAATTTATTTTATTCATAATATATTTTGTATCTTAAAATTAATCACATAAAAAGGAAATTTTTGGAAAAGTTTCATTTTAAAAGCATAAATAGTTCTTATTATTTATTTAGCTACACTAATTGAATGTTATCAATGCTTTTCCATTAATAATGAACTTTTATTTTTATTTATACATATATTTCATAATCCAATTAGATATATTTTTATCTTAAAATTATATAACTAAATTTTAAGAGTTATATAATTTTTCATGGTTTTTTTGGTTCATTTTTGTTCGCATAAAAAGTTATCGAACACATTTGGTTTTAAAGGAAATAATATATATATTTTTAATTTTATGGTGTTAGATTCTCTCCCCCATTAATTAATTGATTCCTCATAATTTTAATTCACGATATCTAAGGAAAATATTTCAGTGTATTATCAAGATAGATAATATACAATAGTTAATTTCTAATGAGATATCAAATTTACTAATTTAAATACTATGAAACTCATGATTGGTTATCAAGACCTATATGATAAAAGTAATTTCCATAATAAGTTCATAGTAAACATCGATTGATGATCGTGGTTTGTTGTAAGAAATGTAGTATGATTTCCTAATATGAAAATTGATATTAGACCTTTTTAGAGGGATCCAATCGATTTCTAATACCACATATAATCAAGAGAGGAAGAGATAGATTCATAAGAAGTAACTTCCCACAAGACATGATGAAGATTCATATGATTTGGTTGTAATAGTCATACCTCTGAGTATTTTATTTATAATATATTTTCTAGTATTTGAGGTGGTGAAAACATACATCCATAAATATATATTATAGAATAAGTGAAACTTTAAATATATAATTATCACTACCCACCTCAAAATTAGACATTACATTTACTCTTCTAGGTTCCCTTAGTTTTGGAGGTAATTGTTGCCTATTTTCCTCAATAAACCTAGTATTGTGAAATTTATTTGAATAATTTTCAAATTCCTTGTAATTAGGGGAGATTTTTGTGTGTGGATATTCTCTTTCCCTTTAACTTTTGAGCTTGATGGCCTTTATTTGTACACATATAGAAAATCTGCATTCCTTTGAATTAGGAACCAAGGTGTTTCTTCCAAAATTATTAACACATTAGAAATTGAATCTTCTTTCCATCATAATCTTTGTTAGATGAACTTACATAAGACTCCATCCTTATTTTATTTAGTGTGAATGAAAACTTAACTAAGTTCACATTGTTAATCATGATTCTTAATAATTGGTTTGAAATAATCACAAGGTTTCTCACTTTAGTTTCGATCCCTTTATGTTTATCTTTGGGAAAATCTTTGAATTTTATATCTAATTAATTTTTAACATGATTCCTTCAGACCTAAAACATTACTAAACCAAAAATAGTTAACATGAGTGATACAAATTTAAAGATAATTATCATAAATAACCATAAGTAAATTTAACCCCATCATACATCACTTTAAAACATTATCATGTTAGCTTATAATTCTTCCAGTTCTAATTGTATTAGCCTCTATTCAACCTGTATCACTATTAGATTAACCTATATCATTATTGGTTGATCCTATATTAATTTGAGATGCATTTGGTAATATATATTAACCTAATCCCCAAAATAGATGTCCCAAATTAACATGATTTTTTTAAAATATTCTAAACCCACAAATCATTGAAAACTATGCTCTCAAAATCAAACATACCCTTTATACAAGTTATAACATTATAATTAATATATATCTTTAATTATTAATATTTATATTTCAATCTATGTTATTCATGGTCATTTTCCTCTTTGGTTATCTAGCCTAAATAAATTCAAATCCCATATAATAGTTTGAAAAGAGAATATGATAAACCAAAGAATATCACCTCAAAGTGTATATTATAGTGTACAATATTAGGTACACTCATCATGAACAAGTGGGAATATTGGTTTAATAACCAAAAAACCATTTTTAGTGTGATTACCCCTAAGTGAATCTATATTATAGCCACATCCAATTTCCTATATGTAGACAAGGATGTATATTCTTGGAAACCACATAGTCATTACATTACCAAAATTATAGAACTTTATTCTAAATTGACTCAACTAACTTATAGGGTTATCTATATCTTTGAAATTATGATCACCCTTAACTTACCAACCCTTAAGTTATTCTCAACTAACATCATATCCACCAACGTTATCGAAATGAAGATCTGATACCAATTGTAGCAACCCAAACCAGTACTCCTAGTTCTAGTGCTAAAAATAAATTCTTTATAAACTGGAATAGATACCAATAATATATTATGGACATAATTATCCCAAAATTACATAACTTAAAGAAAATATTACATTACAATACATTCCCATGACCTTTTATGTTTAGGGATTTAGAGAATTAGGAAAAATAATAAAATAATAAAGCCCTTTTATTTTTCAACTAATGAGATTTTTTTAACCACTATATAATAATATATTTAATCTATAATAATTATTACACATCTTTAATAATTATCCACACAAGATATACTTCTTGACATATTATCTGTAATACATTTCTTCATAACCTGGGTGTAACCTCAGGCTTCAATTATAGTAGTTGTACTTTATTTTTCAATAAAACTATAATAAAATTCATATTTTAAAACTTCATGGTAATTTTTTTTAAGTTTAATGGATAAATATTGATTTTGAACTTACTTGGTCAAAATTTACTATAAAGAATTTTTGGAAATTTTCATTAAAATAAGATTTTATGAATAACCGAAAAGGTAGTATTTAACTATTAAAAATTTTATTCATAGTAATGTTTAGTAATAAGTATCATTATACATTTACTAAATTTAAAATTTAAATAAATAAATATAATATAATTTGTATGTAAAAAGGGTATTTTTCAAAAAATTGTGTTTTTCTTCAGAAAACTGTTTTTTTCATAAAATTGTTTTTGTTTAATAGAGAATAATGTCTATCCATTTTAATAATATTGAAATATGTATGATTTAAATAAAATTTATAGAATATATATATATATATATATATATTAATTTAAATCCATATAATGATTACTACTAGTCATATATTTAATGTAAGGTCATCTTATGCATGAAAAACACATTTCTTGAAAAACCATTTTTTGATACGATTTACATGTTTATTTTTAAATTAAATTATGCATATTATATGAATTGAGTTTGATAAAACATATTAAATATTTATAATTATATTAATTAATATTATTTAATAAGTTTAGATTAATTTTTTCCCAAAATGAATAGTAAAAATAGAAAAAATTAATTATTGTGGTTAAGGTAAAAAATGGTTTGCCGAGGGGTTAATATATATGGATAAGGGTAAATATGAACTAAAAAATTTATAAAAAAACAATTTTTTGGTTTCAATATGACTTTACCATTTTCCTATTATAATATGAATCATTTGGGAGACATATTTCTAATAAAGTGACATGAAACCAATGAATAAATACAAGTGTGCCACTCACCTCAATTATAAAAGGGCACCTTCTCTCCTCACTTCTTCTCACCTATCAAGCCATATGGATCGACCAAAACTTACATAATATATCCAAAAAATCATTATAAACTTTCTAGATGGGTTTTTATTCCCAAAATTCCAACCCTAGCATCCTTAATAAGATATCCAAATGAGGTTCTTCTACGCGAAGGTAATTGTCTTTATGGATCTCATTTTTTTATTTTTTATTTTACCACCATCAATTATGTATTAAAAATTAAAATATAATAACACTAAATTCTCACATATACCAATATTTTATTATTTTTATCACATAATAGTTATCCATATCCCTATCCATCAAATGGGAAACAAAACCATCGCTCGTGGGTATGACAGACTACCAACTTGCAAACCGATGTAATTTGTTTTCCATCATCGAATCACATGGATAGTCATAATGATGGAAGTAATTTTTATATATGATACTTATGAAATGATTTGGATTCTATAATATTAATATACTAACTAATTCCTTAACCTTTCACCCATTATGTAAATGATAATTTCACTCATGCGTAAGTACGACCTACCGTCTCCACGAAGCGATGTGATTCATTTTCCGTGTCCAATTATAAAGAATGGTTAAAAAACTAAATCTAATGAATAAATATGATATTAATAAGATTAATATAATTCCATATTTTATGAAACTATATTCCATTCCCATGAACCATAAATTTCACAACACAACATGCATGAGAAAACAAGGTAGTTAACACCCAAAACAATAGTAATAATGAAAGATTATTAAAGAATGGGTGATAAGATGTTATAAAAGTATTTTATATGATATTATAAATATTAATATAGTTTTTTTATAAATTAATAACATTTTTAAAACCATTATAAATAAGGTTAAATCACATTCAATTAAAGTAAAACGTGAGTTAAGGTATTTCATCTCAATTTACACTCCACTGATACATATTTGTTATTATGAACTTATTTAATTTTAAGTGGTGTATATGATTACCCTTTGATATATTTAATATTAATACCAATTTATTCATAACGATTAATGTTTCAATTTAGGTTTATTCTTTTAATGGGTTATAATATAAAATTTTCCAAAGAGGTAAGAATTTATTTTACAATATCACTTTCTTTCGGGATTGCTTATATTTTTGTTGAAGGAACCATCATAAGCTCAAATAATTTTATTATCTTATAGATATTTAAGGAGACTCCATATTTTCTTCCATTTTCCCTCTAATTAGTATTTGGATCAAGAAAATAAATGTATAAAATAAAAACTGATTTTATTTCTCTTTTAATTAGTTATATTTTCCTTCCATGTTTATTTTTTTTCAAATTGTTTTACAAAATTACTTTTTATTACTTAAATTATTTATTAAGTACATTTTATTTTATACATGATTTTTTAAAATGTTTCAAATTAATCTTTTTTATGTTTTATAAAGTGTTTTTTTTTGAAAAAAAAGTCAAAAGGAATATCTTTTTAACATATACAATGATAATAGACTTCTCCATAATCATAACCATTTTATGAAATTTGGCTTAGTCTACATGTTCCCAATGGATTTAAAAATAAAATATTGCATGAAAAATTATTTTAATATTTCAGTTACATTCCATTTATTCTTCCAAAGGACATGATTTTTTTATAAAACCTATATTCTAAGTGAACTGATAGTCATCTGTTATCCATTATTAGTTTTGTATTCATTATATTCTCTTGAAATATTAACTTTATTATTATCACTAGAAATTAACTTTTTATTAAATATCCATATTCGTTATCATGGATATACTTATTTATTAAATTGTATATAATTTCTATATAATTTTTTTTAATTTGAATTTTATTTTATTCACTAGGGAAATATTGATATTCTATATTCTTTATTTAATACAAATTTTTATTGATAAGGAATATTACTTATAAATTAAATCAATCATTATATATATGAGGAATTCTTTGGTCATGCAGTGATCGGTGGGGATTAAAATTATATAGACCCTTGATGAACTGACAGGTCTCATGAGACAAATTAGTTGGCCAAATTAAATGTGGGTTTACCCATAGTTTTAACTATCTTAGAAAAAGGTCTTGAAGGTATTGATATCATCATGTATGAGACCATGATATCGAATATTATACATTTCCTTCATTAAGAATTCAGTTATTATTGTTATCCATGAGATTTCCGCATTTATATTATCTATGGATGCATTTCATGCTCAAGTTATTGATAAAATGGCATGAGTTATCAATTATTTACCTTTCCATGTTGATTATGCTTTATTTAATCATGATAGCTTCCGCATTAGATAACCCTTACTGAGTATTTGAGATCACCCTTATTTGTTTCTTTTACCTTAGATATGAAGAATAATTCTTTGAATGAGTTCAAGGATGTTGAATGATTTCCATTACTATGTTTTTTATTTTATTTATAATATAAAATGGGTATCATATATGTATTTATCCCTCCAAGAATACTAAACTAATCAGAAATTTGGTATTATACCCATTGTATATATTCCAAAGTAAAAAAGTAACTAATATCTTTGGGTTACTAGATTCGAGGTTATTGCTGTTGATATCAAAGTAAGTCTAGTATAAACCTTGGGAATTCGATATATGAAAACATAGATTTGGGGACATAAAACTATGATATATGTTGAGGATAAGTATAGAAGAATATCCTAAAGTTTTATTAAGGAAGATATTATGTGGTTTTTCCTTATAATACATACCTATCTAGATACTACAATGGGTTTTGGTTTTGGTACAATTGTACCTGGGGGTAAACAATAAAAAAAGGGCACATTGGTCTTTGAATCAATCCTCACTTAGTGAAAAAATTGGCCTTACTACACAACAGGTTTGAAACTTTGGGTGGATATTATTAGGATAATTTATATATTCTTTACAAACCATTATAAAGAATTTAAAAATATTTTTATAATTTAAAGATATTCCCAAATAAAATAAGTTAATGATTATAATATTAACAATGCATAAATTTTTGATTTATTTTAAGTGTTACACAAGATTTAGAATTATATGTTATGATTTAAAATTCAAAATCACATGATTTTATCTAGTATATTACATTATTTATAAATGGTTCCTTGAAGAAAGAATGGTTTTAACTCCCATGGTCAATATAGACATTTACCTACTGAGAAAGCCAATACAGAAAGTATTAGAACTGAGTAGATCATGGATATATTAGGGTAGCTTAATTAGGTTATGTTGAAGAACAATTATTGAATATGGAAGCCTATTATTTTACAACATGATTCTATAATATTTGATCAATTCATTTGATATAGGCCCACATAATTTAGTGGGACCACAAATCTGGTGGTAGTTGATCGATATATAAAGTCCCTTGAAAATATATTTCTGTCATTAGGATGTGATGAAAATGAAAAGGTTATAATGGAAGTATAATGTATTAATGGTGATGCTGATCAATGGTGGCCATTCACCCAGAATAATTGGGAGGAAGAAGAAATAGAACACATGGAATTGAGATCCAATAAAGAAACATTCTTTGAAAAATATTTTCCTCATGAGTAATGAGTTTAAATAAATAGAAATTTCATTAGATTAAAGTAAAATAAAGAAAAAATTATTGCAGAGAATGAGTCTTCCTTTACAAGACTATCCAGGTATACTATGGATTACATATGCAATATGGAATTCAAGATTGAACATTTATTTTAAGGGTGTAATCCAAGTCTTTTAAAGGCACTGGTTTCTCAATATTTTTCATCATATGATCAAATAGTTTTATACACCATCAACAGAGATAAGGAATTTTATAGATCCTATATTTTCATAGGGAATAAAGAGAATAATAATTTCACTTTACACCCTAAAAAATGGAACTCAACAAAGAAGAATAAGAAAATGAATAAATTTCCATCATGTGAAAAATGTGGGAAGAAAAACCATAGAAACTTTTTGAAGGGAAAGGGAGTTAATTACAAGTGTGGTGATAAGGATTATCTGGAAATTGAATTCAAGGGAAAGAAACAAATAAATTATGTCTAGTGATTTAGCCATAGATAAGTGGTGAATTATTCACACCAATTCCCCAATCATTAAGGGAGCATACCAAAGAAGATTCCAAGTGGATAAGGCCAATCTTATGTGATCACTACTATTAGGGTTGAAGTTTATAAAGATGTGGTGGTGGGTAATTTAATAATATATTAAAATTTAAATAATTATTTATTTGATTATGGATCCAATCACTCTTTTATATATTTAACATTTTCTAAGAAAATTAGATATTTACCTAGAAACTTAAGAAGGGAGTTGTCAGTCAGAAATCCTAGTGGAAGTCTCACTATGATCAGGATATGTTTGGAAGTTCCCATTATGACACATAAACATACTCTATTTTCTGAATTTATTATCATATCCATAATAAAATGTTATAAAATTTTTGGTATAGATTATCTCTAAAGATATTATAAAAAAAGTTATTACAAAGAGAAGGAAATTAAGACTCATGATATAGATGTGGAATTCATTATCTTTAGAGTGGAGACATCATTATATGAGTTATGTCTAAATCCACCCCAGTTGGTCTTTAGAATGAGATTCTTGGGTAAGAAGAGAAAACACCATCTATGAATGTAAAATGAAAGCTTAAAATTGATAATGTACTTATTATATAAGAATTCATTAATGTATTTCCTAAGGAATTACCTAGACATTCCCCAGATCATGAAGTCAAATTTCCTTAGATTTAATCCCTATTACAAGACCTATATCAAAGACTCCATATATAATTACTATTATGGAATTAATGTATTTGAAGAAAATTCTAGAGGAGTTTTGTGATAAGGGATTCATACATCCCAGTGTTTCACCTTAGGGAGCCCATGTTATTTTCATTAATAAGAAATATGGGTCTATAAGTCTATACATTGATTACATGGAAATAAATGTTATTATAATAAAGAATAAGTATCCTCTTCCTCTCATTGATGAATTATTTGATCATCTTCACAAAGATCAATTTCTTTTTCAAATATTAGACTTCATTATGGGTCTCATTAATTGCAAATAAAGAAGTAAGATATTCTGAAGAAAAAATTTCAAACATGGTATGAACATTACGAGTTTATTGTAATGCCCCTTGGATTGACTAATGCACTATCAGTTTTTATGGATCTAATGAATAAAGTATTCAAGGAATTTCTGGATAATTTTTTTTGGTATTCATTGATGTTGTCTTGTTGTACTCTAAAAGATACAAGGATTATGAGAATCACTTTCAAATCATTCTTAATATTCTTAGAAGAAAATATTTTTATGGTAATTTTAACACGTGAATTTTGGATTTAATAAGTTTCTTTATATGAAAATATTGTCTCCATGGATAAAATATTAGTTCATACTAGAAAGAAAAAGGTATTCAAATAATGGCCTACACCAATGAACATAACTGAGGTATGTAGTTTCATTGGTTTGGTAGATTACTATTAGTGATTCGTGTAAAAAATTTCTTGACTAGATATCTCATTAAAAAAGATTACACGTAAATTGGTTAGGTTAATATATATAATGGAATGTGAAGAATGTTTTGATGAATTGAAGTAGATACCGACCAATACTCTAATTTTTATTCTGCTATTAGGAAATGATGGATTTGTGATATACAATGATGCATCAAACAAGGGACTTTCTTTTTTCCTTATGTAGAATAATAAAGTTATTTCATATGCATCAAGTAAGTTAAATAATCAAGAAATGAACTATCCAACCCATGATCTTGATTTGGAAGCTATAATATTTTCATTAAATATATGGAGAAATTATCTTTATAGTGAAAGATGTGAGATATACACAGATCATAAGGCATGAAATACATCTTTCCATAGAAAAAGATAAATATGAAGAAAATAATATGGATAAATCTACTCAAGGATTATGATTTCTCAATTCACTACCACCCAGGGAAGGAAAATAAGTTAGTGGATGCATTGAGAAAGAAATATAATGAAGACTTGACTAAAATTAGGATTAAAATGGATCCTTTGTTCATGGATCTAGTAAATATAGATATGATAATTATTAAGGAAGCATGGACATCCCCCCATTTTCAAATGAATGTCAAACCATATTTATGGGAAAAGATAAAAAGTTCTCAATCTCATGATGGGAATTTTCAAAATAAAATTAAATATGTGAATAATGAGAAATAAGAAGACATTTTTTGTGAAGATTTAATTTTAGAATTTGGAAAGAGACTATGTTTTCCATCTATAATTGAGATAAAAAGGGAATTTTTGGGTGATTCACATATATCGAATTTCTCTATACATCATAGTCTTAGAAATATGTATAGGTATTTGAGGTAACATTTTTTATGGGATAATATGATGTGGGAAATTGTTGATTATGTATCAAGATGCTTTATTTTTCAATAGTTGAAGGCTGAGAGATAATATCTTAGAGGAGTCATACAGCCTATTATTATTACTATATGGAAATGGGATGAAATTTCTATGGTATTTTTCACTAGATTACTAAATACTCTTAGGAAGAATGATTTGATATGGGTTATTATTGATTTTATAACCAAATATGAACATTTTATTTCTATAAGATAATATTTACCTCTTGATAACCTTTAAAAAATTTATATTAATGAAGTTATAATAATTTATGGTGAACCTATTTCAATTGTTTTTTATCATGATAAAAAATTTACATTGAAATTATGATTTTTTTGAAGGATCTATATATTTTACTTCATTTGAGCACTGCGTATCATCCTTAAACTAATGGATAGTCTTAAAAAACTATTAAAACATTAGAAGACATGTTGAGATCATGATTACTTGTCTTTGAAGGTATATGAGATTAGTATTTACCTTTGGTATATTTTTCCTATACTAATAGTTTCCATTAAATTATTCAATTGCTACCATATGAAGCATTATATAGAAAGATATGTTATACTTAAACTTATTGGGATAAAGTTGGTGAAAGGAAACTTGTAGGCCCAAAAATTATTGAGGAGACAAAAAATGGTAAAAATAGTTAACACTAATATTAAAAAAGTTCAAAGAAGGAAAAAGAGTTATGTTGATAACCAAAGAAATTATTTGGAATTTCAAGTGCTAAATCATGTTTTTTGAAAGTATCTCTATATAAGAGTGTTATAAGGTTTGGTAAGAAGGGAAAACCGACCCCTAGGTACATCAGACCCTTTGAAATTCTGAAAAAAATGGAACTATTTATTACCAATTTAAAATGAAAATTAGTCTCTCTAAAGTACATGATGTGGTTCAATGATCATTTTCAAGGAAGTATATGCCAGAACTAATGCACGTTCTCACCTATGAGGAAATAGAATTGGAACTCGATCTATCTTACAATGAAGATCCCACTCAGATTATTGACACTAGAGAGAAAGTATTGAGGGATTGGAAGACTCGATTGCTAAAGTTACTTTAGAGAAATAATAAAATTGAGGAAGTAATGTGGTAACCATAGGATGTTATGAATAAGAACCATAATAATTTTTTTATAAAGTAATATCCATGAAAATATTGAGGAATAATTTTTTCTAGGATTCAAAAATGTAACACCCAAGATTCAATTATTGTAGGTGAACATTATTTTTTGATAAAAATATAATAAAATCAAAATTTTAACATTTCATAGAACATAAATTATAATTTTATTGGATAAATATTTATTTTGATCTTGGTCAAAATAATCCAAGAATGGAGTTTTAAAAATTTCTCTTAAGAATAAGATTTAATGAATTATCAAATAGGTAATATTTAAATATTCCCAATTGTATTCATAATAATGTTTAATAATATGTATAATTAAAAATTTAGTAAATATAAATTTAATATAAATAAATATAAGATCATTTTAGGTTAAAATATTTATTTTTCATAAAACTGTATTTTTTTCTTCAGAAAATCATTTTTTTCTCGAAAAACTTTTTTTGTTTAAAAGGGAATAATGTTTATCAATTTTAATAATAATTAATTATGAATGATTTAAATTAAATTTAGATATTATATTCTAAATATAAGAATTTAAACCCATACAATGATGACTACTAGTCACAAAGTTAATATAAGATCATCTTATGCCTTAAAAATACATTTATTGAAAAACCAATTTTCAACATGATTTGGGGGTTTATTTTTAAATTAAATTATTCTAATAATATAAATTGAAATTTATAAAATGGATTCAATATTTTTAATCAGTATAATTTTTATTATGTAATATGGTCAAATTAATTTTTGGTCATAATGAATAGTAAAAATAGTAAAAATTATTTACCACGGTTAAGGTAAAAACAGGTTGACCGTGGGGTTAATCTATAAAGATAAGGATAAAAATGACCTAAATACTTTCTAAAACCCTATTTTTTGGTTGTATATCAACCTTATCCTTTTTAAATTCTAATTTTACCCATTTTTATCCATATTTAAGAAAAAGTGACATGACATTATTGAATAACTTTGAAAAAGTACAAGTGTGATGCTCACCTAAATTTAAAAGGAAACCTCCTACCCTCACTTATTCACACTTATAAATACATTTTAATTGAAAAAAACCTAAAAAATATCTCATAAAAATACTTATACACTTTATAAATGTTATTTTATTCCTAAAAGACCAACCTTAGGGTTCTTAAAAAGAGATCCAAATGAGGTTCTTCTAAGTGAAGGTAATCATCTTCACTGAGCTCCTTCTTTTTTACTTCTTGTTTTACAACCTTAAATTATATATTAATAATTAAAATAAAATAATAGAATTATTTCCCATATACTAAGATGTTATTATTTTTGTGTAATATTATTTATCAATCTCCTTCTCCATCAAATGATAAACAAAATCATCATTCGTGTGTACAACGAACAACCACCTCACGAACTTATGTAATTTTTTCCCTTTACCGAATCACATGAAAAATCTTAATGATGAAAGTAATTTATATATATGATAATTATATAATTATTTTTATTTTATAATATTAATATACCATCCACTTATTTTCCCTTTGTCCCATTAATGAAATGATAATGTCATTCATGCGTACATACGACCTGCCGTTTGCATAAAGCGATGTGGTTCATTTTCCATGTAAAAATTTCAATAATGATTATGAAATTAAATCTAATGAATGTATATTATATTTATAAAATCAATATAATAATTTAGTATTATTTAACTATGTCTCATACTTAAGAACTATAGCTTTTGCAACCATATATGCATGAGAAAACAAGGTAGTTAACACCCGTAACTATAGTAATAATGAAAGATTATTAAAGAAATAGTGATAAGATTTTATAAAAGGATCATATATGATATTATAAATATGAATATGGGTTTTTTATAAATTAATAACATGTTTAAAACCATTATACAAGATTTTAAATAATGTTCAAAAAAATGTTAGGTAAGGGATTTCATCTCAATTTATCATCCTCTAAGACATATTTGTTATTATACACCTATTCAATTTTATGTGGTGTATATGCTGTCCATTTTATATATTTAATATGAATAAATATTTATTAATGATTATTAAAGTTTCAATTCATGTTAACTATTTCAAGGGATTACAATTCAAAAGTTTCTATAGAGGTAAGAATTTATATTACAATTTCACTTTCTTTTGGGATTCCTTATAGTTTCATTAATGGAATATTATAATTTATATTTGATAAGATAAAATAATTTTATTATATTATGGATATTTAATGAGTTTTTTTATTTTTACTAACTTTTATTCTCTTTGGTATTTGGAACAATTAAATAAATTCTTAAAAGAAAAACCGATTTTATTTCTCTTTTAATCGACTATATATTTCTTCCGTGTCCATATTTTTCAAATTGTTTTAAAAAAGTATTTTTTTATTAATTAAATAAATTATTAATTATATTATAATTTATCGATTAATTTTTAAATGGTTTTAAATTAATGTTTATAATGTTTTTTATAAGGGAGTTTTTGAGTTCAAAAGGAATGCCATTTAATATATACAATGACAACAGAATTCCCTATCGCCATAATCATTTTATAAAATTTATATTATTTTACATGTTTTCAATGTATTTAAAAAAAAACTCTTTTATGAAATATTATTTTAATATTTCAATTCTATTCCCTTTATTATTCTAAAGGATATTATTTTATTATAAAATCTATTTCTATGATGAACTTATGGTCATCTCTTATCTCTTATTAATTTTGTGGTCATTATATTCTCATGAATGATTAAATTTATTATGATCATTAGAAATTAAATTTACCATAAATATCCATATTATTTTTCATGGATATTCTTATTTCTTAAACCCTATATCATTTCTACATATGATGTTTTAATTTAAAAGTTATTTGATTAACTGAGGAAATATTTATATTATGTATTCGTTATTCAATATAGACATTTATTGATAAGGAATATTTTTTGTGAATTAAATCAATCATTCGATATATAAGGAATTATTTAGACATGTAGTTATGGGTGGGGCCCAAAATTATATATCCCCGTGATGCATTAATCATTATCATGAGACAAATCAATTAGTCAAATTAAATGGGATATTACCCATAGTTTTAAACCGTATTCACATAAGGTCTTGATAGTAGAGATATCATGATGTATGAAACTATGATATCCAATATTAATCATTTATATAATTTTGAATTGATTTACTATTATTATCCACGATATTACTTCATTGATATTATCCATAGATGAATTTCATGCTCAAGTTATTGATTAACTAACATGTGTTTTCAGTTATTTCCCTTTTTATATTGATTATGAATTATTTACTAACAACCATTTACACTATATGTAACCCTTACTAAGAATTTTAGATCACCCTTATTTTGTTTCCTTTCCCCAAGATATAAAGAATATCTTTTTGAACAAGTTTAAGGATGTTGAATGTTTTCCATTACAATGTTTTTTATTTTATTCCCAGTGTAAAATAGGTATCATGTATGTTTTTTCCTCAATAAGACCACTAAACTGATCTATTCTTAGGGATTAGATCCCTTATATATATACCAATGTAAAAAAAGTAACCACCAATGCTCAGTTACTAGAGTCAGGGTTTTTATGATGGGAAAATGGAAACATAAGAATGGGTGAGCTCAAATGCTCTGTAAGGATAAACATAAGAGATAACAATGAAAAATACTAAGTTAGAATAAGATGAGAATAAATAATAAGGAAGAAATAGATATCCAAAAATAAAATAAAATAAAATAATGAAATTCAAATTATAATATATCTATGGTTGATCTATCAATAAATAAACACATGGATAATAATAAATGGTTCCAAAATGATTAAATTCATAATACCAGAAAGCTAATTTCATTCCCTAAGCCAAGATATACTTTTCTTAGACATCATGATCTTACCATCATGGCTGAGTGTCTTGGAAATATTTTTATATAGGAATTGATACACCAAAATACCCAAATTGTTTATTCTAATGAGACCAATCAATCCATCAAGGGGATATTTTAGGCCCCACCCATCATTGATTTTGTCCAATACATTCATCATACGAAGGAAAAAACAAAATATACAATATATATCCAAAATGATTTACTAAACAAGAAAATTACATATTTATATAACATGTATATGAATATTCAATATTTTCCAAATCAATAAATAGATTTTCTTTCTATTTAAGAATCCCTCAATCCAACACCGTATAGAGTAATTCGTATACTGCTAAGTTAATAATTTCACCAAATAAATCAATGTATGTGTGTTTAGGTTAATGACCTACAATAAAAGGAATTAAAAATTTTGTATTCATATAGGAAAGACATTTGAAGAAAAGTGACGCCTATACACAGTTGATGATTACATAGAAAAACAGTGCTAACTAATAGTGCTGATAGAGGTGAAATTTTTTAATACTAAAAAAATCACAAAATAAAAGGGCACCCATTGTGAATACTTTATTTAGCACTAATAAAAGTACCCATTTATCATTGATAATGAGTTTTTTATTTCTGATAAAATTCATACTTCGTAAAACTACACAGTATATACTATTAAATATGATATTTTAGTATATAAATATATTTATATTGATATAAATATAATATATTTTATTGAATATGATTTATATAATAAAAAATATTTAATTACACTTAATATATAAGGGATTTAGTTAAAAAATGATGATAAAATAATTAAAAATTAATATTAATTAAAAATCAACAAACTAGTATTGAGTAATAGACATTTAATAATAATTTAGTGATATTAAAAATTGTTAAAATAATTAAAGAGTGGTCCTTTATTATAATGACCCTGGCTTGACGTAAAGGGATATGAAATCATATTTCCAAAATACACAAAAACACGCCCAAATAACATATTAGTTTAGTGCCTTGGTAAAATTGGAACATAAAATTCTATTCTAGTGAAATATCTTTAATGTTTCCCAAAAATATTTTATCCTTTTGTATTTATACCAAAAACCATTCTTTATAACCTTGGTAAAAGAAACATATAAAATGGGTGAGCTCAGATTCTCAATAAGGGTAAACAAAAGAGATATGAATCATAACATAAACATAAGGGAAAAATTATATGAACATAAAATTTGTAAATTTTACCATACATATCAAAGACCATAATCTTGAGTCATGAGAATTAATAAGACCTAAATCATAAAATAATAGCTTTAATAAAAAACAAGGAATTGTGGAAAACAAATAAGCCTAGAAAATCATTTCCATATTAGTCAAGGGTCATTTCCATGACTATAATAGTGGAAAAAGTCATTTATTGAACTGAGTTCACTTAACATTCTATACCTCTATTACTGAACCAAGTTCATTTCTCATGCATCCATGTATTACTGAACTGAGATCATTTCCCATTCCAGCCCTATATTATTGATCTGAGATCAATTCCCATTCCACCCCTATCTATCTCATTAAGTATAAATCTTTACCCAATGCATTGGAGGGATATATAGGTCCCAACCATCACATAATGAAAACCATACATATGTGTGTCACAAGAACATAAATCATTTATCATATCATAACCCATGAAAATAAATGGGTTCCATAAACATAATTCAATAATAACATAAACCATGGAAATAAAATGGGTTCCATAAATATAATTATAAATATAAACCAACCATAGGAATAATAGGGATAATATCCTTGAAAAATATCCCCATTAAGACATAAGTAACATTTGAGATATCACTTGATAATAATTCATGAAGAAAATATCCTTTCTGCTTTGGAAACATTTTTTTCTTAAAATTTTGTGTAATTCTAAAAGAAAAATCTTTATTTGAAAATAACCATGTAAGATTTTAAGGTATGATTCAATTAATTAAGGGGTTATGAAATTGTAAAAATACATTCATGCTAGATAATTTAAAAAAATATCCCTTTCATATTTTTGTCGAAAAAATTATAAAGTACCTCATTTGGAAAAAACAAAAATACTTCTTTCAAAATGTGTATTAAAAAGTAAAAAATGGGTGAAAATGTCCTTAAACATCCATATGATAATAGTAAAATAGTTTTTTTAATTTGATTTAGAAAAAATGGACATTAATGATAAATATTTCCCAAAAAAGACATAAAATGAAACAATCTTGAATATTGAAGTGATTATGAAATAAATAATAATCACTTTATAATCAATAGAATAATATTACCCATGAGAGAAATAAAATTATAAGGATATAAAAATACCATAATATTCTGTATAATACTCAAAAAATACATTCATGGGTAGTATATACAATACATAAAAGAAACAAGTAGTGTATAAGGCATGGGTCTCACAAAAATAAAGGTGAGACAAAAATCTCGTACCTTAGGTCTGATTTCCTTCATAAAAATCCAAACCTACTGTATAAAATTTTAAATAAATATATTAAATTATTCCAAACCATATTCATATTTATTATATCATATATGATCATCTAAAAACCAATTTTCTAATAACATTTCATTATTACTCTTTTTTCAGATGTTAACTGCTTCATTTTTCTATGTGTGTTTTGTCGTATAAGTCCTTGTTCATGCACATAGGATATAGTTATTTCATTAAAGAATAATATTAATGTAATAAGTAAACTTTTTATGAATTATATATATTTATATAATCATTATTTAATGGTGATCAATGAGAATGAATTGCATCATGTCATGGAGATGGTATGTCATACGTATGCGTGTGCGACGATATCATTCCCTTAATCATGAAATGGTATAGAAGGTGATGGAATATTTTTTTTTTCCAAAATCAATATAATTTTATAATTATCATATATATTTATTATTTCCATCATTATACCCATCCAAGTAAAGTGGTGATGAAAAACATATTAGACCACTGTGTAGAGATGGTATGTCATACGTACGCACGTGTTGTCCTTTTGTTATTCGTAAAATGGATAGAAGGTAGAGAATGGTCATTATATAATAAAAATAACATCTCAGAATATAAGTGATAGTGTAATTATTAATTTATAATGTAAATAACAAAGGAATAGAATGTACAAGAAGAAATGGTCTTTAGAGAGTCGGTAAAGGATATTACCTCTTCCTCGGTGAGCTCCCCCTAGATCTCCTCTTAGGGATTCTAGACTCAGTCTTTTGAGAAGAAAAGAACCAATAAAATGTGAATAATGTTGTTTAGAAGCAAAATGGTCAGGTTATGGTTGAGATTAAAGGATCAAAGGGATGTGAAGAAGTTAGGAAGGAGCTTCTCTTTTATAATTGAAGCGAGGGTCACTTTTGAGATTTCTAAAAATATTAATTTCTAATAATTTCAATATCAATAAAAATACTTAAAAAATATAATTTATTCGAATATAAGATGTGATAATTTTGTAATCTCTTCAGCCAATATAGTTTTGACAATTCTTGTTATTTTTTTAAACTTTATCATTTTGATTAACCCTTTGTTAACATATTTAATTTTAATTAAGGTAACAACTTTTTTATAATTAAAAGACTATAGATTTTACGCATTTGATGTAAATTATACCATAAATGAAAAATTTATAAAATTAATTTTTTATTTTTAAATAATTTTTATGATTTTTAAATAATTTAATAAAACAATATTTTGATAAAATATCAATAGTGTCAATTTTGACACTATTCATTTCTTGGATTTTGAAAAATTTCACGATTAAATGTTAACTTCAAAAAATATATTTCATTATATCCCTAATAATTCAAGATAATCTATAAAATTATTTTAACACATTAATTATCTCAAATTATACTTATTTTAATATTTTTAGTAATATTAATTTGATATTTCCATTAATAAAATAATTACAACATCAGTGTTGTGTAATTATTTAATATAATAATTTATTTACTAAAAATTAAAAATAAAATACCTTGATGAAGATAAATATTATATATTTAATAATAATATTTATTTTTGAAGTTATATACTGTATAAAACTATATTAAAAATGATATTGTTATTAAAACCATAAATGTGACATATTAAATTCTTATTAAACAAAATATTATAAATTTCATAATATCACCAAAGTGGACCAAAATGTCAAAAATAAATTTTTAAGATTGAAATATGTTTATTAATTCAATAATATACATAGATATTCGTTCATATCATAGTTTTTACTTATTAGGACACATAAGAGATATTAAAGAGAAAGAAAATGACATTTTGTGTCTTTCTTTGATTTAAATATTATATAAGTCATTTTCATAGACAAGTGTCCATTAAATGACTTAATTTATATCTTTAAGTGTTAAGGGTCTAATATCATTCATACAATATTTTTTTTCATTTGTTAGGGTCATTTTATAGTCTTTATAATATTATTATTAACCTAAATTTCCTAACTTACCCTTTACTATGGTAACAAAATTTACCATGTTTACTATTTATATTGGCAAAAAATAAAAGGGAAATACTTTCCAAATTTATACCTTATGAATCCAAATTTTACATCCATTTTTTAAAATTCAAAACAAATAATTTTAAGAATTTAATTTAATATAAAGTTGGTAAAATGTCATGAAAAATAGTTTTTTGAAAATATTCTTTTTAAAAACATAAAATGTTTTTATAATAAAATCATGTATAAAATCTATTTAAAAATACATAATTGTAATATTTTAAATTAAAATTAACTAATTAAAATTTAAAACTAATCTATAACATAATTTTACCTTGTAAATACCTTAAAATAAAACATAGTTTTTATTAAAAATCTGTATTTCACTATTCATAAAAACATGAAAATTATCAGAAAAATACAAAAAATTAAACCAAATTAAAATTTTATATTCCTATTTAAAATAATAAGTTTATTTTTTCAAATAGAATATCTAAAATGGTCAAAAATTGGATTTAAAATGGGTTCTCTATTAAAATAAAATAAAATTACCCTTTTGAAAAATATATATTTTTATTGATAGAATTAGTTTTATTCTTATCTTATGCCTATAAAATATATTGGAAGAATATCAAACATATTTTTATGAATATATAACATTGATATTTCATTAATATAATTCAATAATTGTAATTTAGTTAATTTATTAAAACCAAATGACTTTGGGAGCATAACAATAAAAATATTTCCATTATATTAAATCGGTGTATATTTTCATTTCTAAATAATTGGTAAACAATGATTTTATCTTATGAACTATATATTTTCATATTTTATTTAATTATAATCAAAACCACCAATTTAACATCTATATTATTATCTTATTTAAATAATAATAAAAGGATGTTTCATAGAAACTTAGTGTTGCATGTAAAACAAACTAAGTTAGTGTTGTGTGCAACACAAGACATCAAGGAAATAAAATTAAAAAAAATCCATCTCATAAAAATGTCATGGTGTTACATTATACACCCTTAAAATTAATTTATCCCTTGAAAATTTTCTAGGTTATCAAAGGTTTATTACTTGACAGTTTCTTTCATAGAAACCCAAATCATAAAAACAAAAACAAAAACTAAAAAATCCTTTTAAAAAGAAAGTTTGAAACATAAAAGTAACCAAAAGTAACTCATAACCAAGTTTCCTAATAAGGGAACATAGGTGAATAATTGGGAATAGAGGAAATGTGTAATTAATCATAAATATTGATAAAGATCACTGATCACAAGAAAGTGGGTGATCTATAGAAAGTTAACAATCACAAAACCATAAACTAAGGAATCCTGAAAGAGGTTATTGATATTATAAATAATGATGATAGTAGGACAAAATTTTAGTTCAAGATCATTTTTATAAATTTGAATAATTTTCATAAGGGGATATAATTACTTGATATTAGGACTACTTCACCCTTTTTTGTGCCTTGAATAATTTCCACTTCATCACTTATTCCATGAAATGAAGTTGAATTTTCATTCCTAAAGCACTAGAAGATCATGAGATCCATAAATAGATTGACAGGTGATTCCATATGTCTTTATCACAACAAAAGGTTATCACAAGTTATCAAAGATGCATAAATCCACAAATGGTGAGATAATACTTCATCCAAAGTTTAACTTAAACTTTCCATAAATTTATAATCCTATAATCCTTCTCAAAGATAAAAATCCAAATCTTTAGAAAGAAGTTCACTAAATCAGCTTAACATTTATCTCCCATAAATCTTATAGTATCTCTTGGTTGTCACATATGAATACCTTTATCATGTTTTCTTTTGAAACATGGTAATAACAGAAATTACATTACGTAATTATTGAAAAAATGCATGTTTCCTTATTACAAATGTTATTGATACGTTACTTAAGTCCAAAAAGGTGTAAAATTTATCCATGATGGTATAACCCACTTTTCAAAAAATCCTTAATTAGTTCCAAGGTAACTAGTAACATCTAATTTACTTATTCATATCCAAAATATATTTATCCAAACATCATTATCTTAACATACATAACATACCAGGGGATATCTTTTCCTTAATCAAAATATCACCTTTCCATTAAATAAAACTTCTATGTCATAAACACCCTTTAACATATCTTTTCAAATCCTTAATAAAAAACTTATACTTCATTCATCCAACTTTATTCTTAAACCATTACTCAAGACTCATAATATTAATCCTTAATACCCATTTACTATAGTATGAAATATTAATTATGTCTTAAGGTACCTCAACCTAAATCTAATCATGCTTGTTACATTTAATGTAAAAAGTACTATTAGAAAATCCCATACATTTCACATGTCATTCATGATCTCTTTATATTAAACAGTATAACCGACACTCAAAACACATTCTTGATTCTCTTCAAGAGATTTGCACTTTGGAAATCGATTATCAGAAGTCCCAAACATTCAACATCTAAAATATTTAATGTTATCCAAGTTCTTTCTAGTTCCTAATATTGACTAAAACAAAGAATAATAGAATGAGAAACATTTATCATAAAGGAAAACCAAATAATCATATAAAATCACTTATAGGATGTCTAAATCACGATACCTACTTTTAAATTTATTACACCGTAGGATTACCCTTAGATACATCCCTATAAATATCCTTAGAATACCACTAGGGATATCTATAAGTTTTCTCATCCTAGTTTTCAAAGGTTTACTAAACTTTCACTCTAATATAAAATATAATGACCCAACTGTGACGTAAATGGATATGAAATCATATTTTTGGAATAAATAAAACCACTACCAAATATTTTATTAGTTTAGTGCCTTTGTAACTTGGAACACAAACTTCTATTCTAGTGAAATATCTTTAATGTTTCCCACAAATATCATCACCTTTTATATTCTTACTTAAAAATATTCTTTATAACCTAGGGAAAAGAAACATATGAAAGGGGTGAGCTCAGATACTCAGTAAGGGTAAACAAAGAAGATATGAATCATAACATAAACATAAGGGTAAAAGAATAGGAACATAAAATTTATAAATTATACCATGCATATAAAAGATCATAATATTGAGTCATGAAAATTTACAAGACATTTTTTTAAAAGGTTGGGGTCGAAGCCTCAATTTATTATTTAAAGAAAATAACTCTTTATATTGGGTAGAGGGAGACCCATTACATATCCCAAAGGCCGAAGGACAAGTGGCCTGAATACAAGGCTTGAAAGCCCATTTTTTGGCCCAAAGGACCCCTCGGTGAATAGTACTGCTACAGTACCCGTGCTGAATAAAGAACATTTACCATTCCATCCTTATATATCTCAAGAGATATAAATATTTAACCAATTCATTGGAGGGATATATAGGTACCACCCATCACATAATGAAAACCATACATATATGTGTCACAACAATATAATTCATTTATCATATCATAACCCATGTAAATAAATGGATTTCTTAAATATAATTCAATCATAACATAACCCATGAAAAATAAATGGGTTTCATAAATATCGTAATAAATATAAACCAAACATAGGAATAATAGAGATAATATCCATGAAAAATATCCCATTAAGGCATAAGTAAAATTTGAAACATCACTTGAGAATAATTCTTGAGGAAAATTTCATTTCTGCTTTGAAAACACGTTCTTTTTTTAAAATGTAGTGAAATCATAAAAGATTTTTTTTGAAAATAACCTTTTAATATTGTAATGTAAGATTCAAGGAATTAAAGCACTATGAAATCAGAAAAATATATTCATTATGTATAAGTTAAAAAAATTCCTTTCATATTTTTTTCGAAAAAATCATAAGGTACCGCATTTGAAAAAAATAGAAAGATTTCTTTCAAACCATGTAGTAAAATGTCAAAAATGGGGAAAAATGACTTTAAACACCCATAGGATAAAATTATTATTATTTTAATTTATTAGAAAATATGGATATGGATGAAAAATATTCCCCAACAGAGACTTAAAATGAAACAATCTAAAATATTGAAGAGATTGTGAAATAAATACTCAACACTTTATAATCAATAGAATGATATGCCCCATGAAAGAAATAAAATTATAAGGATATTAAAATACCATAATATTCTAGATAATACTCATAAAATATATTAATTTTTAGTATATACACGACATAAAATAAATTGGTAGTGTATAAGGCACGTGTCTCCCAGAAATAAAGATGAGACAGAAATCCATTACCTTAGGTCTAATTTTCTTCGTACATATCCAAAGCTCCTATATAATGTTTTAAATTAAGTTATTAAATGATTTCAGAACCATATTCATATTTATTATATCATATATGATCATCTTATTACCCTTTTGATAATAACATTTCATTATTACTCTTTTTTTTCCAGGTGTTAACTACTTTATTTTCCTATGTGTGATTTCTCATATAAGTCCCAGTTCATGAGCACATGATATAGTTATTTAATTTATAGAGTAATATTAAGATAATAGGTAAAATGTTTATTCATTATATATATTTATATAACCATTCATTAATGGTGATCATGGATAATGAATCACATCATGTTGTGGAGACGGTAGGCCATATGTATACATGAGTAATCATATCATTCCCTTAATTGTGAAATGGTATGGAATTTTATGGTATATTTTTTTATAGAATCAATATAATTTTATTATTATCATATATATTTATTATTTACATCATTATACCCATATAAGTAAATTGGTGATGAAAAACAGAATACACCACGGTTTGGAGACAACAAGTTATACGTACACACGTGTGGTCCATTCATTTTTCATAGGATGGATTGATGGTGGAATATGGTTATTACATAATAATAATAACATATAAGAATATAGGTGATACTTTATTTATTAATTTATAATGTAAACAACAAATTAATATGAAGTATAAGAAGAAATTATCTTGAGAGATCCAGTAAAGGATATTACCTCTTCTTCAGCGAGCTTCATATGGATCTCCTCTCAGGGACACTAGAGTTGGTATTTTGAGAATACCAGAACCTATAGAATGTGACTAATGATGTTTAGAAACAAAAAGTTTAGGATATTGGAAAACACAAAGGCTAAAAGTGATGTGAATAAGTTAGGGAGGAGGTGACCTTTTATAGTTGAAGTGAGGGTCACTTTTGGGATTTATGAAAATATTAATTTATAATAATTTCAATATCAATAAAAATACCTTAAAAAGGAAATTGATTCGAATGTAAGATGTTATAATGTTTTAATGTCATCAATAAATATATTTTTGACATGTTTTGTTATTGTTTTAAACTTTATCATTTTGATTAACCCTAGGTTAACATATTTAATTTTAAATAAGGTAATAAAATTTTCAAAATCAAAAGATTGTAAATTTTAATTATTTGATGTTAATTAGGCCATAAATGAACTATTTAGATTATTATTGACTATATTATAATAATTTTTTATTTTTAAAGTTGTTTAATGATTTTTAAAGAATTTAATAAAAAATTATTCTGATAAAATATCAATACATTCAATTTTTACACTATTCATTTCATTGATTTTTAAAAAAATAAATATAACATGTTAAATTAAAAAATAATATTTTATTATATCCCTATGGGGTCAAGGTAATATATAAAATTATTTTACTACCTTAATTATCAGAAAATATATTTATTTTAATATTTTTAGTAACATTTATTTGATATTTCCATTAATAAAATAATTACTACATCAATGTTGTGTAATTATTTAATATACTTATTTATTAACTAAAAAAATAAATATAAATACCTTGATTAAGATAAATATTATATATTTCAGAATAATATGTATAGTTGAATTTATCTACTATATAACCCTATAATAAAAATGATGTAATTTTTAAAAACACGAATGTGACATCTTTAAATTATTATTAAATAAAATATTATAAATTCCATAATATCACCCAAGTGTCATGAAATGTTAGAAATATATTTATAACATTGAAATATGTTTATTAAGTTAATAATTTACATTTATATTTGTTCATATCATACTTTTTTTCTTATTTGGACACATAAGAGATATTAAAGACAAAGAAAATGACATTTTATGTCTTTCTTTGAATAAAATATTATGTAAGTCATTTTCATAAACAAGTGACCATTAAATTAATTAATTTATATCCTTAAGTTTTAAGGTTGTAATTTAATTCATCCAATAAAATTTTGGCATTTTTAGGGTAATTTTATAGTCTTTATAATATTATTTTTAACCTAAATTTTCTAATTTACCATTTACTAGGGTAACAAAATATACCATGGTTACTATTTATATTAAAAAAAATAAAGGGGTCTTACTTTAAAAATTTGGACCTTATGAATCCAAATTTTACATCTATTTTTTAAAATTTAAGATATATAATTCTCAAAATTTAATTTAATATAAAGACGTTAAAATGTCATAAAAATAGTTTTTCGAAAAAATGCCCTTTTAAAACATAAAACGTATTTATAATAAAATAATGTATAAAATACACTAAAAAACCAAAATTTTACTATTTTAAATTAAAATTAACTAATTAAAATTTAAAAATAATCCATAACATAAATTTTCCTTGTAAATACCTTAAATAAAAATACAGTTTTTAATAAAGATCTGTATTTCATTATTCACCAAAATGTGAAACTTATCAAAAAAATACCCAAAATTAAACTGAAGTAAATTTTTATATTTTTATTTAAAATAATAAGTTTATTTTTTTCAAATAAAATATATAAAAGTGTCAAAAATTTTATTTAAAATGGGTTCTCCATTAAAAGGCGATAAAATTAGCCTTTTGAAAAATATATGTTATTATTGATAGAAATAGATTTATTATTATCTTATGTCAATAAAATATATTAGATGAATATAAAAATTATTTGGTTTAATATATAACATATATATTTCACTAATATCATTCACTAATTGTAATTTAATTAATTAATAAGATAAAACAACTTTGGGAGTATAAAAATAAAAATAATTCCATTATATTCACTTGGTGTATATTAAAATTTCTAATTAATTTGTAACAAATGAATTAATCTTATTAACCATATTTTTTCATAATTTAGTTAATAATAATCACAACCAATAATTTAATATATAAGTTATTATCTTATTTGAATAATAATAAAATAATGTTTCATAGAATCTTAGTGTTGTGTGTAACACAAACTAAGCCAGTGTTGCATGAAACACAAGACATCAAACAAATAAAATTAAAAAAATGTATCTCATAAAAACTTTGGGGTGTTACATTTATACAAGGTATATAAAATATACATAAGAAAGTAAAATGGCTTGGGGACTTGACCCCATGACTGCCATCCCAAACCTGTAACACCCCTGACCAAACCACTAGGTCTGATCTAGAGCACCACAATACCTCATGTGTGCCTCCCCATATGAAAGAGGATATTTACTTGTAGTGAGGTTATAAATCCATCAGTGGTGATGCTATACCCTCAACATCATGTCATATCACAAATAATAAACAAATACACAATATTATAAATAATTAGATCAACATGAAGAAACTAAAATATAGAATATATGTCATACAATAAATAAATAAATGAACTCCAATGGTTGAAATCCAAACTAGAGAATATGTGTAGAAAATAAATAAATAAATAACACAACAACATCACCCCAAGGTCTGTCCCGATCCCACCTCTATCCCCATTCTTCACATCTAATCCATCTTCCATGGACCCCTTCCCCTTTCTTGGATCCCTATACATGAAGTCTACATGTTCATTGAGAAGACTCTCTAGAGTGTGAGAAATAAAACCCATTAGGAAGCCACCAATTCATCCATAACTAATTTTCTCATGTAAATAAATTGTATTCCATAATAATAACAATTGTGTAATAAACACAACAATACAATATTGAGCACCCGTATGCTAACTCAGCCACCACAATCCCTAGTTCAACCTACTTTGTCTCTTTAATGGAAGGAATGTCATGATATCAAGAGTAATCAAGGACTATCCATGAGCCCTGTTCAAACTTAATTCACCATGATCATATATCCCTCTTGATATGTTGAGTCCCAACTCCATATCCTGTTAGTCTAAGACTTTTTTGAAGGAAGAATGAACGATAGTTGAAGTAGATGACACCCTATGTCACC
The DNA here is from genome assembly GCA_963277665.1 of Viscum album. Classification (NCBI taxonomy): domain Eukaryota; kingdom Viridiplantae; phylum Streptophyta; class Magnoliopsida; order Santalales; family Viscaceae; genus Viscum; species Viscum album. The sequence continues at coordinate 1,018,447,051 of OY728130.1, read as the reverse complement.
TAATCCAGTATTGATCCACTAACCAAAATAATCCTTAAGCGTTCATCTATCTGTGCACCATATTTCCCAGAATTAAATTTTTGGTTGAAAAATGCCTCTCATTTAGCATCTCTTCTCATTTGGATAACCCCCCTCTATTAGCTCCTCCCAGTGATTACCCTCAACCTGGTGTCAATCTTGGTCTAGTGACACATAGTGCATCCATGTACACATTCTACTTCCCTAGTTATATTATTTAATAAATATCTAATAGTCCTAAATCAAAAGTTTTATTTTTTTTTTGTAAAAGTGAAACTCAATTTTTCCCCTAATGAAAGACTTTGTTTTTATTCCCGCACACGGATCACTGTATCCAATATTTTTATTTATTTAATTTTGTATGAATACAAAAACTAAATTATTTTAATTTATGTTGATTAATTAATTATATAATCATATTAGTATATTAGCTAGGCATATTAAATATACATTATGACCTAAAGTAGATTCTTACAATCCCAATCCAATCTTATATGTTATGACTCCCTATTCAGATCATAGGGTAGGATCTCAATCCTAAAAACCATTCCCATTAATTATTTTGTTCCTATATAAATTTATTTGGAACATTTTTATGCTATATTCAGACTGCATTAAATATAATCATGCTTACACATTTTTTTTGAAGTTGTACTATTTAAATTCAAATTATATTTCATATGAAGAGTTTGTCTTTTTCACTTTATAGGAGTGTTACAAAGTTATTTTATGTTGAATATTAAGTGTTGTATTATATGTTATAACATCTTGGTTTGTATAGCTAGTTCATTGTTATAAATTATCATAGTGAGTCCATGCGAACATGTTTTGCATACACATTAAATGGAGATACAACTATTTTAAAAAAACTATGAAGTAGTTCATTATCAAGGAAATAAAAAAGTTTGGCTACATTAAAAAATAATTTTTATAGTAGTTATACATAAAGACACTCTCTATATAAGAGTTTTATGGATCTAGTTCAAGAAAAGAGTTTGGGGATTCTTTCAATCAGTATTGTGAGAATCATTTTAGAAATTACAACACACTCAACTAGGCTTAATCCTTTAGCACTCATATATTGGAGTGATCTATATTGCTTCAATACTCATAAGATTCATTTTCAAACTAGTTATGTGGTGATTTTTATTATTTTTCTTTTGGGATTAAGAGTGTGGGGGTTATACCATCCCTTCAAAAGGTACATGTTTTTGGGTTGTGAATCCCCTTAATATTTATTTTAGGGTTGTACCTCTAGGGGAAAAAGGAATGATTCTTTGGTTTGTTTATCCATGGGAAAAAGTTGGGACTGTTTGGGTTGTACCTCAAGTGGAACGAATAGAATTGTCTAGGTTGTTCCTCTAGGTAGAAAAAGGTAGGTCAGTCACGGGTTTAAGCCACCAAGGGCTAAAAAAGATTTTTAATTTGATTGTGACTCTAGGTGTAAAATAATTGGTTTAAGAGATTCTATTATTAGTGGGTGTCATTCATCTTTATGTTTGAGAGGAGTGAAGAGTAGAGTAGGATCACTTTGAAATGATCTACTATAAAGATATCTCATTTTATTTCTATTATTTTATTTTCATCGTATTAATCATTTAACTCTAATATAATTTAGTTTAATTTTTTTGAAAAGGATATTTCACCCCCATGTTGGCCATTCTATCATCACCTCTTCCAGGACCAACAATAATCACATATTTCTTTGGGAAGGATGAAATGCAATGAGCTTTATGCTTTGAATATTATATGCATGAAATAACTATATAAATTGAGTTCAATAGAACCAAATAAATAAAATAAGGTTAAGGGTATTCTTGAATGGTATTTTGTGATGAACCTTGGAAACCAATTACTGCTCTCGACTATACTTAAATCAATTGATCCATTGCTACTAGAGAGAACCTTTCTACCTCAACAATGAAACCCATTCTTGTTCATCAGATTTCTATAGTTTTTACTTAATATTTTCCATGTTATTAATCATGTTTGGGTTATACTACCCATAAAGTATAAGAGTCTAGTTATACTACCTCATAAAAAAATGTATACATTTTGTTGTGGATTTGGGCGTGAGAAAGGTACGATAATTGGGTTGTTACTCCATGTGAGGAAAAGTCAGTAGTGGATTGTGACTCCATGTGAGAAAAATTCAGCTTTATGTTTTTCCTCTAGGATTTAAAAAGCTAGTCATAAATGGTTTTTAATCCCTTTAAAAGACATAGATTCAATTTTTAGCGGGTTTCATTTCTCTATGTGTTTGAGAGGGATGGAGAGTAGAGTACGATCATTTATATATAAAATACTATGAAAATATCTGTATTCATTTCATCATACTTATATTTTATTTATTTTATTATGTAATAATTCATTAAATGTATTTAAAAATTACAATTCACCTCCCTCTTGATCATTTATACATTCTCACACTAATTCCTGACATAGAATATTTCTTCTTTAAGAGTGATCATTGGTGTACGTTTGAAACTCCACATAGGCTATTCAGATGTTGATCATGATTCTCTTCCTTGATCTCATCCAATAGTCTTATTTTTTTCATTTGATCAAACTATTATAATACTAGTTATTACTAGATTACTTATTTGATACCCATAATGATCTTCATCTATATAGTATAAATATTAGGTTCTCTTATTTTTCTCACAAAGAGTGAACATATTTATTTGTTCTTCTTCTTTTAATTTATATTCTCATACAAAAGAATATATTTTTTTTATTTTGAATATAGAAAATATTCATTATGATCCACACCATTATTCTCCTACTCATTTACATTATATTTATTTTAACAAACCATGTGGTTGTGTTCCAATGATCTTTAGATATTCTATTTTTCCTCAACCGCTTATGTTCCATGATTTTCTAGAAATACAAGATAGGATTAATATATGGGGGGAGAGAGAGATAACAATGAATTTATTTTAAATACCATTATCACTGTACATGAATTAACTGGATATTAATTTAATAAATAAAATAAGAAACTAGGATGAGAAGAATATTCTTGGAGTTCACTCTACCAAGTCTAGGTCTAACCCTCTTTTCAGCCTAGTTACACTCCAATAAATAAATATGAACCTCCCAACTTCCTTGAGATGCCATGTTTATTATCCCAACCTAACCAAACAAAAAAAACCACAAATTCCTACCCCAAATACATCAATAAACTTATTAGTTTATTAATAATCTTAACCTCCCCTCTACACAATTATATAAATACCACCTCTGCAGTAGTAGCCACACAATAAGTCCCACGTACCCATATGTGACCTATGCCTAACAGCCTTAGCCTCACTGGCCTACACATCTAGAACATATTCCCATAATTTCTCTCACTATGAAAAACCACCTTATCTTTAAGGTAGTGGAATAAATCTCACCACTTTTTTTTAGAATTCATAGCTTCTTGAGCCCACATATTTTCCCACACATTCGTCCTAACAGATTGAAAAGTCACAGTTGGGTGTGACTTGTCTAAAGAAACAACCAACTAGATGGTAGAAGTGAATTACAATTCACATTACACTATACTACAATGAAAATAATAATTACACCATAATTAGATATTTACATATAGCTTGTCCTAATGCCTATTGATAAGATGATTTCTTAGTAACAACCTATAAAATTTCACTTGTGTTCATCTATTCCGAATACAAGTCAAACTACATTTGACCCTCCAGAAGCATTTTAGTAATTTTATTAGCATGTAACATAGAAAACCCAACATTACCAAGGAGAGTAAAATCCAAACCTCATCCAACACGTGTTGTGTGAGCTTTCAAACCCCATTAAAGAAGTAAATAACCACTATACAAGTCCCGCATAGAGTCCTATGCAATAGAAATCATGCCTTTCAAGGCTAATAGCCTTGCAGGTGAACGTATTTATTTTTTGTGTCCAAAATTAAATGCCTGATAAGACTAATAGGTCCTAATAAATTTGAGTTTATAGTAGAATTATATAATAGTTATTACCTCATTTTTTAAAATTTCTCATAGTTTCATTACAACACTAATACATAGTGCGGGGTCATCCAAGTTCTTATTCAACTGAAAATTTTGTTCCCTTTGATCAACACCTATCATAAACATGTTCTATGTAAGGGAATGTTTTTAATGTAAGGACGAACCTATTCACCAGTATGTAATGAACCACTATTTTAGGTGGGAATAAAAGCATATAAATTCTTAGCAATAACTATTGTCACCACTACATCATTATTAAAAGCTGGAACATGGTGATACTCCTTTCGGTGAGGTGGTTCATGTTCCACTATACCTTCTATATAGACCACAAAAACTAGAAAAAATACACCTATGGAAATCACACATCAATCATCAATAACAATTTAGTCAAAACTATAATGTTATTTTTATGTAGTTCTAAAAAAATAAGTGTCTCCACTCACCAAGCACTGGACTAGAATTACTCTCTACCTGTACAAAAAACTACCACAAGTCTAGAAGCTGAAAGAAAATCCTCAAGCAACTCTAAGTGGAAAACATTTCTAGATCTAAGTTCTATAGTCATGTTATCACAGTGACCGGATGTTAGAATGGTATGAACTTTTTCTCAAAAATCCTATACAACTGCAAGAACTCAACAATAAATTGCGGAAACTAGCATGGGTGCCTACAGAACCCTTAGGTGGTTGGACGTGTTCACTCATCAACCATAGCACATGAACTATTATCGTATAATCGAGTCCTCTGTAGAACAAGGTTTCAAAAGAAGAGGATTTGGTTGTCGAGAAGAAGAGGTAGATATTACCTGTGTATGAAAATTTGGGTGGTCTATTTGGATCAGTTGTTCTAAGCTATCCAAATGATCTAAAGAGTCACCAGAAATAATTGTTTGTAGTTGTTGATCTATTTTCCCCTAACATTATTGTGTTTATCTAGTCACCTCATGTAAGGAACAAATTATTCAATCTATAGATTGTTTAATAGAATTTATGGATGGAGTTTTTTTTGATCTAGTTTCATCATCAGTTCCACATGATACTAGTGAAATAATTACAATATCTATAGTAGTTGTTGATCAATTGTTTAGGGTCAAGCCTGATTAGAAAAACTTTGAAATATATTTTGTGACTCATGATTTAGTTTCATTAATGTTGTTTTCTCATAATTCATGTGATTTATATGAGTACTAATAGTTTTCAATAAGTCCTCTAGTGCTACTATCTAGGAGAATCAACAATGATAAACAGAGAGATAATTCAAGAATATAAGGAATGAAAATAGTGAAACTACTAAATATGGAATCACATAACAAGAGCTCAAGATGAATTCTGGAATAAGGAACACAATCAAGAATGGTCAAGAACCTCCTTCTAAGCTCTCTATCTAGAAAACTCAATGAAATAACTAAATTGATAGGAATTATACAGGGGGAGAGAAAGATAATAGTGTATTTCTATTGAATACCAGCAACATTACACATGAATTAATAGGATATCTATAGAAAAAGGATAAATAATAAAAGAGGATAAGATAAAGAAGATTCTTGGGGGTGGTCTCTCCACCAATCTGAGGCATAATCCTCTAGATATCATAGCTACACTCTAGAAAAAACATATATACCTCCCCATTATCCTTAGCCTCCCTATTTATTATTCCAACCTAACATAGAAAAAACCCAACTAATACTTACCATAAAGACATCACTACCACTAGTAATCTATAAATAATCTTAACCTACCCCCAAAATTGATATAACAGTACCCCCTTTATAGTATCATCCACACAACATATCCCCTACACCAACATGTGGCCCATGCCCATTATCCTTAGCCACACTATCTTGAACTTATATTAAACCATTAGATCAATACCTTTTTTACATTATTTTTTTATTTAAATATAATTTGAATATTTGTTACTATATTTATTTAAATTCCTATGAGACAACATATTTTAAACTCTTTCACATGGTAATAATATTATCATTCCCTTTATCATCTCGATAAAAACCTCTTTTAATTAATCATTCAAAACTACATGAATATATGAATACATGAATAAACACTGTCATAGTTGTGTCTCTTTCAGCCATGGTACAAAGATCCCCATAAATATTTCTTTTTCATCACACACTATGGCATGGAAAACTCTCTACAACATGAAAGAATCTCAATATCAAAATAAGCCTCACATCATTTATTATTAATAGGCTACTTTATATCATAACCCTTCTCTCCAATGTTTAGAACACTCAGTGCAACGTCTTTAACTATATCAACTTCCACCAATGATTATTGTTTTTCTAGAATAATGATTATAATGTTTAATCATGATTTTTAGTCAATGAATATTAGAAAATAATCATCTTAATTAATTTTCTTCAAAATATTTAATTTTGGGATTCTCAGACTTCACAAATTTCATAAAGTATATGAACCTTATAAAATCCCTTGTGTGAGTCATTTGATTTTTCTAATATTCAAATTAGATTTTATTTTATATGGTTAAAGAAACTACTGAAATTTTTAGTTATACATATGCACATAAAACTTATCCTAACCAAGACTGGTGTTCCCCTTTATAAAGTTTGAGATGATACTTATGAAGTAAAAAATAGTACTTACAAACTTTGGAATCATCCTTACAAAGTCAATAATCATTCTCATGAAGTAAAAAAAATCCTTACAAACTCATGAATCACAATTAAGGAGTCAGGAATCATCCTTATAAAGGAAAAACTTTTCCAATTTATGGCATCTATAATTCTAAAAGGACACTTACAAAGTGAAAATAAATCTTTTAAAAAATTACTTAGCTAATTTTTCTGCACCTGGGTGAACCTTATAAAGTTACTTCTTTTCCTATTTTCCTAGATATTGCTTAGGTGAAACAATAAAAAGTCACGAGATCATCTTTATAGAGGCCAAAGAGTTATGGAAATTGTAACATATATAAAAAGTAATTATTCCTTTTAGTAATTAAATGACTTTCTACTACCTCAATATTTTTCAATATATATTAACAAATAATACAACATCATTCTCAAGTGGGTTCAACAGTGACTACTTGAGAATATGTAATAGTTCATATGTAGGGAAATTTATTCATGATTTTTTTCATCATATTATATTTATAATATATTCATTTAATTCCCTCTGATATTTTATTCATGATAATTCTATAATGTATTTTGTGTAACATCTCATTTTATTGGAATTTGTAAAATTTTATTAATTCCACCAAATGGTAAACATTATTCAACTATAATGTTTTGGGAATGTAATGAATATATGATTCTAAGAAATAATTTGATTTTTTTTATTTAACATAATATTTTTTTTTCATTTTTCTTATCAAAATAAATGTTGTGTTAAATATATTTTTTTCACACCCAACACTAAACCAAAAATATTTCCAAACCTTTTATTAATATAAATATAAATGTTTTAAAGTAGTCATTGAATTAGAAGGTATAAGAAGAGGTAACCTAATTATAAAATATATTTAGAAATAAAAATAAATCTTAATTTTGATACTAATTCTTAAATGAAATTCAATTAGTGTAGATAAATAACTAATAATATAGTTTTATTCTTAAAAATGTATTTTTTTTCTAAAATTTGGTATTTGTATGATTTATTTTAAAATTAAATATATTAATATAAATGATAGATAAATATATTATTATTATGAATAATATAATAACACTAATTTAACTTGTGACTAATGGTAAATAAGAATAAGAACAATTAATATTTGAAATTCATTTTCCTATAAAAACATGTTTTCACTATATATTATGATTTTCATTAAAAGTTAAATTCATAAATTTTAGAATTTTAATTTGAAAAGATTAAATTTATTTTTGGATTCAATATAATAATATTACTATAGGATGTATTTTTAATATTTTTATTAAAGTATTTATTCTAATCTGAATAGTGAAAATACCATTTTTATAAATATCATGACTTTTTTAATATCACTAGGATATAAGAATGAAATAAAAATTTTACGAACCCTTTTTCAAAAATAAATTTGAAACATTTCATTTCACTAGAATATATTATTTTGAGAATTATTTATTTATTTATTTATTCTAAGAGTTTATAGAAGATGGTGTTTGAGAACCTCAATATATATGGAAACAGATCCTGGTGTATGAGTGGAACACTGTTAGAGGATGTCATGTGTATAACCATGTGAGTGGGATATTTGAGGGACAATGGGGTTTTTTATGGCTTGCTAATGATTTTTCTAAATTTCTGGTGGTTTCTAGAAAGTATGTTCTTTTTTTGGAGATAGTGGTTCCTACTCAATTGGTGCACAATTTTTTCTAACAGGGCCGCCAAACTATGTGGTTTTTCTAGGTCATTAAAAAGTTTTTTTTACCATTTTTATTATATGAAAATTTAAGCATTTCTCCATAATTTATTCCCCCAGTCACATGTATCCTATCCCCAATTCCTTGGATCTATCCTCCCATAGATTTTGGTGGAATTTTAACTTCCTTCGGTGATTTACTTCCAGGTATTCTTGGATTTCTATTGATTTCATATTTCTTCCCCCTTATTCATCCCTGTTCTTCCATTTTCTTATAGTATGGAAACCCTATATTTTTATTCAGAAAAAATGGTTTTTATGAAGTTTTTATTTTGTTTATTTGTGTATTAGGTGTGTGATGAGCTCTCCTACTTTAATCATATGGTTTCTATTAAAGGAAAACAGTTTTTTGGTATCGATGTAGGTGTCTCAATTTAAGGGAATTTTTTCATGGATTTTCATTGATTATTTATTTTCACTAGTTTTTCCAATAAATTTACATTAATTTGTGATGCTATTGATGTTTTATCCATATATGTTTTGATACTTAGAGTGTATTAGAAATAAAATGGATTAAGTGGATTTTCAAAGGGAGTTGTCTTTGATATACTCCATGTGTTTGTTAAAAATGGATCAAAGATGTTTTATGTTTTTAAATAGGTTTTTAAAAAGGGTATTTAAATGATTATTTCTTGATATTAAATTCTTGAATTGTTATGGGATTTTAAGGTTTATGAAATTGGATTTTAAATAGATTATGTGATCAGTACTTGTTGTTCATTATATGTTTGGCATTGGGTAGAACATTAGTGGCTATGGGTGTGTGTGACATTGGCTTAGGCAGATAGAGATTAAGCCCAGGTTGTTAACCATCCAAGGATAATTTTCTATTTATACCAATATATATCATTGAGGGAATGTTATCTATGTAACCAAAGATATCCCTTAGGAGTATTGTTATTAATGTGAACCAAGGGAGCCCATGGAAATGATGTTTCCTAATGGGTCTAGTGAGTTGTTAGAAGGTTGGTCTCAAGGAAGACCGAGGGGGATTCCATAAATTGTTGTATTCTATTAGATAATAGTGATACTAAGGTCATTATAAGTCACACTAAAGCACATTTTAAGAGCCGATGATGCATATTTTCTAGTGCCCGATTGGATTTCATATTCTTTATGTTTGATACTGGTGCCTTATTTGGTTATGATATATTATATTCATGCACATTTTCTATTATTTTTTTATGTTATGGTGTTTATGTTTATACCCTTATTTATTCATTGTTTGGGTGTATTGAGAAATTTTATTTTGGGTGAATTTATTTCTTTATTTGTTCCTTTTAACTATGTTTTTAAAATATGGTTTGTTTGAGAAAAACCAAAGGGACTTTTAAATCATTTTTTTCAAGTTAACATGCTTTTACAAAGTGATATTGGTTTCAAAAATAAATTTTCAAACTAAAATTAATTGATTTCATGTGTAAAGGCCTTATATATATTCAATGTATTATATTACTAGTATTTTTTCCTCACACCCTACATATATATTTGGGAATATTCATACATTTTTTTTCATGATATGGGTAAGGGAAAGGGAACCTTGCAGTTTAGTGGCCCATCTCGATTTCCAATGTTTGTAGTTTTTTTGGTATGGTGGATACATATCTTTATGGATTTTATCCCTCATAAATAAGATTTGAGATTTTGGATTTCGGGATGTTATTTATTGGTTGTTTTGGTCTGATTCCTTGATTTGAGTTGTGACTATGGGTATCATATGTACATGTCTTGTTTATGACCAATGATGTGATGATGTTATGATATCCATTTTTTAATCTTATATTTGATTACTCTATTTTATCTTTACTAATGTTTGATGATTCTTATTGGTTGGATGTTACATAAAATTAATGGATAGTTTATTCCATATTCTCAAGGGAAAAACATTCCAAAATGGTTATTTGTGATGCCCCAGTGCCTGTCTCTAACCCATGGGAATTGGGAATGTGCTTTAGGTTGTATGGAATACTGACTTGAGTGGTAGGTTGGGTAAAAAAAATCTTGTTATATACACAAAATATGTATTTTATATGTAAAATTATAGAATTAAAATTTTTTATTTTAATTTATATGCCTATATTTAACATTTTAGAACATAAGTTATATTTTCCACTAAAACTATTTTAATGTGTTATATATTTATTACTTTAGAATTAAATTTTATAATTTTTAGAAGTTATATCAAATAAAATGGACTTCATATTTGGAATCATAATGTCTGAATTATGTAATAAGGACCATTTTTTTTAGGAAAAAAATAAATTACTTATGAAAAAATTAGTTACCATTATAAAAACCAAAATTACAAAAGGGTTAAACCAAATGGGTAAAAAACCTAAGACATGTTATATATATATATAAATGATTGTATTGAGAATTGATCAACCAAGAATCATAACCCCTTAATTATTGTTCACATATTGAGAAACATAACTTTGAATGTAACATGCCATTATTATAAAGTTATTGGTATATACAAAAAATTCATCCATTTCACTTATAAAAGGAGCTCACATGCACCTCACTTATCCTCACACCAAAATAATTTTTCTTTGAAAAAATATACCCAAAATCTCTCCCAAAATCTTCTATACATGAAATTGAATTCTTTATCTCATAAAAGACCACTCTTCAAAGGATAAATCAATTTGAAAAAATGGATTGTTCTATGGAATAAAGGTAAATTCTTAGTCAATCTTTTTTATTTTCTCTTCCTTTATTATTATAACTTCTAAAAACCTATTCCATTAATAGTAAAAAAATTAATTTAGTATCATATGTATAATTAAATGTTGTTATGTTAATGTAATAATCATTTTCTACCTTCCCCAACAATTAAAAAGTGAAAATTACATTCAGTTTTACTTGAAGACAACCATCTCTATGAATGATGTGATTTGTTTTTCAACACCTCCATACATGGATGGTTATAATGGGTTGTTTAATGAATAAATATTATATTTATAACATAATTATGTTTCTAAACTAATAAATCAATTTCTAACTTTCTACTCTATGGAAAATGAAAATGTCATCTGTGTGTACATACATACCAACACCTCCATAGAATGATGCTTTTCATTTCTCATTATCTACATACAAGAATGATTCTATGAAATTATATAATGATTTAAAATTTCTAATATATTAATAAAAATATTTTATAAAGTTTATATTAACATTTAACTTGTTATTAATGTACCAAATCCTCCACTGTTGAAATTACCGACACAAGCTTGTTACCGATTATATCTTCAGAAATCATGACTAAAAATCTCATGGAATTAAACTAAATATTTATAAACAATTAAAAAAATATAAATTATAGTACTTTTAATAATCTAGGAATCATTAAACTTATATCAAAAAATGGGGATCGACATCAATATCTTAATACTTTTAAAAAACACTGAAAAATCATTGACACATGATGATAAAAATAAACTATAACTAACAATAAAATGTATAATAAATGATTATAATTGAATTGCATAAAAGGTAATATAAACAAATAAGTTTCTTAAATAGTTTATCAATATGGTTATATTTATTATATAGGAAGTTAAAGAACCTTTATGTATTTTTATAGAATATTAATGGGATTTGCGTAACTCAAGTTTATTTCTTTGACTTATAAGTATTCTTCTTGAACTTAATTCATATAGGTTCTCTATGTTATTCAGTTTACCATTTTATATGATATTTTATCTAGGGAAATGGATATTTTAATTAAAATATTCTCTCCTAGATTAACTTTTTTAAAAGTTATAACATTGTTAAAAATTAGTTTCTTTCTATTTAATGATGGTTTATTTTCCATATTCAGGTTATCTCTTCCCACCGATGTTCTTATTTGGAAACAAAATTATGTATTATAAGATATGGACTTAATTTTTCTATTTCCCTCTTTTAAAAAATATTCTTTATTATCTTTATTATGATGGGGGTGTAGGACCCCGGGACACCCTGAGAGGGGAGGGGTGAATCAAGGTGTCAACTTTTTCTTCTTAAAGTTGTGGATCTTGTTCCCACGTTGGTAGGAACTCGTTAAACCTGTATGATATATATGATCAGTAATGAAACATTCACATGAAGAGAGATGACACATCTATTTTACTTGGTTCACCACTAAGGGCTACGTCCAAGTAGCATACGCCGAAAGGTTGTCGGTCGTACCAAAATCCACTATGCTTCACTAGCTGTAGATTACAAAGGTTCGGGTACAGTCACTCTGTCCCAGGCACACTGCCTTTACAAAGGTTCAGGGATAGCTCACCGCTTCCCTCAGTTCACTCCCATTGACTCCCCTGGCTCACTGCCCTTGGTGAAGTCCCACTCAGTTTATAGACGTGAAGGTCTCTTCAATAGATAGACATGAAGTTCTTTGTCTTTTGTTCAGCATGAGACTTTGCTTGCATCAGGGTTCAGATTTTATGCTCTACTCAGTTCAATCCTTCTTCTTCAGTGCAATGAATGAATGCACTAGTTCTTCTTCTTCTCTTATTTTGATTCTCAATACTAACACCTGAGGGTATTGAAATATTCCCCTCTTTCTGTGCAGATCTGAGTTTAGTTGCACGATCCGTTCTTCTTCTCTTCCCAAAGCACAATGAGGATGTTAAACACCAGTCTTGTGTGTGCGGTACCACTTCTCTTCATAAAACCAAATGGTTTACTATTCTTCCATCTTCACAAAGCAGATTTGAGAGTGCTAATCACCTGTCAAAGGCCTACGGGACCCCAAAATTTTCGCACTCCCTTCCCGGTGCCTTGCGCGTAAAATTTAAACCTTGCGCGTAAAAATAACTTTTGGCGCGTAAAAGGCATTTCGCGCAACTCTCCTTTTTCACACAAATCTTCCCTTTTTCGCGCAACACCTTCTTTTTCGCGCACCACTCTATACCTTAGTTTTTCCGCGCATCAGAGCTCAAGATTTTTCTAAGTGTCGAGCCTCTCTGAATGAGATGGGTTCACCTCATATTTATAGGCGTTTTTGATCCTGCGCATAAAACCCCTTCCTGCGGGTAAAACTGTCTCTCAGTTCTTTGAATTACGCACACCTTCCTTTTATTCTCACGCACCACCTTGGTTTTTTGCGCATCTCATTAATTATACATTTTTCATCATTCTGAACATGAATCCTCTCTTGCGCGTAAAACTTCAAATGCACATTTTGCGCACAACCAACTTTACGCGCAACAGTTTGATTTTCCGCGCACATGGAGCAAACATCTCCGATTTTTCACACACCTCTTGCCTTTTCCGATTTTTTGTATTTATGATTCGATACACTGCTTGCGTGAAAAATTCACCTGGCTATTCTGCGCAAAACATTTTTCGCGCACATTCCCATTTTTCCACGCACAACTCTGGTTTTTCGCGTAGCCAATGCATTTACCATTTTCAATGTTCTGATTCTGAAATACTGTTTGCGTGAAAACATTCGCTCCACTTATTTCGCGCACCATGTTGTTTTTCGTGCCCAGCTCAAGAATTTCGCGCACAGCCCTTATTTTCCGCACAGCGCATGCCTTTGTCATTTTTCCCAAATCTGATTTCGAAACACTATTTGCGCGAAGAACCTCGATCCACTATTTCGCGCATCCCGCTGTTTTCCACGCCCAACATGAGTATTTCGCGCAAGCCTCTTATATTTCGCGCACCACTTCCTTTTTGTGAGAACCTCCTTTTGCAGACAATCCATGTCTTCATTTTTCAATTTTGAGGCCCAAACATTTGGCAAACACTGGGAAACAGCGCGACCTTGTATCTTCTCTTTTTGTACCGCCTCCAGATCATCCATTCCTTTGTCGACATTCTCTGACCAAACATGGATCATTAACTAGAGCCCTTGAACTCGACATGCCACCATGGAATCTCCTTTGTCAACAAATTTGTATGTCATTTGTTTGCTTTGTCAACAAGCACGATCACCTCAAAAAATACTTCTTCTCAGTGATCTGTATCCTTCAGCAACTCTTCTACTTTCATCACAAACTCCACTATCGTGATATGTATTCCTTGAAGGAACAGCTTTAGCATCATCATCTTCTATGACAATGTGATGTGCATGGCCATCTCAGAATTCCAATCACTTGTACATTGTATTCTTCTTCAACCATCATTATCCTCATATGGATTATCCCTCACTTATTCATTGTTGTAAACAATGTGTCACCTTTGACACATGTTCTTTGAACTTATGATCAGTACAACAATCATCTGAATTTCCATTCCTCCATTTCATTGGAGTACTTCTTGATCTCCTTCATTTTGATCTTCATTGACAACTATTGACAACAAGTACAACCTTATACACAAAGTGGTTCCAACAATCTCCCCCTTTGTATTTTGTTGTCAATACCTTATACATCTTCTGAAATGAATTTGTCAATGTCAAAATGAGAATCTTCTCTTTAATCAACTTTTCTTTTCAAACTTTCATTTCACTTTCTCTCCCCCTTATTGACAAGAAATACAAATCACCTGGTAAAGAGGGTATCAATCCATACTTAAGAAATGTTTCATTAATCATTTCACTCTAAGTCTACTTGAGAAATGCTCGATGTAGAAAACAAGAGGATTTGATTAAGTCACAAAGTTGTCCATTATTCACAGATCATGATACCAACATGAGATGAGAACTCATGTATTTTTTCTTCAAGGGTTTACCACTTTTATTTCAGGTAGAAGAAAATCAAATGTGATAGGGAATAATCAACCTGAAACTCCTGCACTCACATCAGTAAATATATAAAAAACATTCAAGTGCAATCAGAAGGATAAGTGACCTTGGGGAACATCCATTCTTCTTATGTCACCGATCAATTCAGTTACTACCCCTTTGTAGAATGATTTCTATTTTTAGTAACTGAGGATGAGAGATTGAGAAATGAAATACCTTCATCAATGACATGTTCTTCATGAAATTTACAGAGTAACTGCATTTAATACTAGCTGGAGTTGATACTAATTGAAACAATGATTTTGGAAGCTTCTTCATTTTTCTCCCCCTCAGGGGAAACACTCCTCACCATCTTCATCAAGAGTGATCCTTCATCATCATAATATTTTATTATCAATTGAAGAATCTACTAAGTATGGAAACTTCTTTAGCTTGGCTGTCAAGAGTTGACAACATTCTCTACTTCTCAGGTTCTCCCCATGAGAGCATGCTTCACCTTCAATTCCCTACATTATTAGCACAACTAAAATACACAAATGATTACAGGAATAAGGTGGTTCCTCCTTGATTCATCAAAAATACCTGCATGGTTGAGGTTCTTTTCTCAACCAAGTTCCTCTGTTCACTCCAATATTCATGCCTACACATTTGAACATATGTTCTGACATCTGCTGGTGTGGCATGGCTCTATGCACATTCTCTTCTGCTTTGTGTGAAGAATTGTTATGCTTAACAGCCATCATGAATGATACATTCTTACTCCTCTTAAGGACTGCTTCTTGCTCTGGTATTAAGGTTAGGCATCCTTTTGCAACGTGACCTGATTTCTTGCATCTCTCACACATAACTTCTTTGACATGTGTGTTTCTCTTTGTTTGCAATCTCTCCTGCACTGGGTCTTCATCATTTGAAAGTTTTTCTTTTCCTTTGTCACTATCCTTGGCCTTTTCATCTTCATGTTTCCTCATTCTTTTCAAATATTCGGGCCAAATGACCAATATGTCATTTGGAACTGTTGCTGCTAGTTTGGGTCTTCCACATGGGTTCATCCGAGTTTCATCCCACCCAGTGTTTCTTTTGGATGAATGACCCTTCAATTTCATGGATCTCAAATCCTGGGTCTTCTCAGCTTCCCTAATTGAGATCTTCTTGGGGAAATGTGTGTTCACCATATTCTTCTGATTTCTTCCCAAGGAATATTCTTCTTTCTTAGCTGGATTGTGTGGTCTTCTGTTCTTATATGCTCTGGATATCTATTGACATAGGCATGCACCATTCTTGTGACCACTGCCACTGCATACATCACAGATGTTGTCAAGCATTCCAAATCTGTTTGCTGTAAACAGATGCTTCTGGACCTGTGGATGTTGCTTCTTCTTCTCTGGATTCCTTCCCTTTGATATAGGCTTTCCCTGTGCTTTTCCATGTAAGGGATTGTAAAAACAATCCATTGCACAGTGCCCAAATATATTGCAGCACCAACATTGGCCCACAAATCTTTTCTTCTTTGTTTTTTCTATATGAGGTTGTTGGGACATCTTCTTAATATTTTGTGATCTATTTGAGGAACCAACTTCCTCCTTTTTCTTCTCATCCACCCTATCCATGGTGGTAGGTTTATTCCACTCACCTTTCCTCATCCATACTTGCTTAGAACTTTTCTTCCAACCTGCACTGATTGTAGGAACGTATTTAGAAACATGAGTACAAGATGGTTTGGATGGTACCTTCACTTTCTCAGTTGCTTTTGATATATCAATGAGTGAAGTCATGATCTTCTTATCACATGTTGGAGGTATTTTGACAATAGAATACTCCAGTGAGCATTGAGTACCAGAAGCGACTGATTCTTGAGGTGGACACTCAAGAGTTGTCATAATCTTCTTGTCACATGTTAGAGGTAGTTCAGCTTTAGTAGCCTCCAATGAACATTGAGTACCAGAATCACTCATTTCATTCTTTTGTGAAGTCTCAATATGTTTATTCTCAATCTTGGTCAACTTGGCTTCCAATTTTTGACCCTCAATATTGAGGATGATCTTATGATCTTCAATCATGATCATCTTCTCTTCACAAGTCTTCTTCAATCTTTCAACCTCATCATCATGCATCTTAACTTTGTTTTGTAACAAAGAGTCAAGTTCCATGAATTTCATGGAAGTTTCTTCCAAACAAAAACTCTTGACTTCATTGCTCTTCTTCAGCTCAGCTTCAAGTGCATGGATCTTTTCTTTTAGAGTCTTATTGACTTCCTCTTTTTCTTCAAATACTTTCACCTGTTTGGTGAGATTCATACTTTCCATAACTTTTCTTTCCAACCCCTTTTCCATATTATCAGCTTCTATTTCTAGTCGAGTGATCTCAACCTGCATAGATTGTAATAGGCTACAAATAATAGCAACCCTTTCTTCAGGAATATCATGCAGATATGTTTTGAGTTTTTCCTAAAAGCTTGAATTAGGGGTGTCATCCTTTCTTCTCGAAGAATCCTGAACCACCTGCTTGATACTTTCCAAGCCTGATGTTTCTTCATTATTGGAATGTAATGGAGAACAAGACACAATATCTTCTTTGGCATGAGGTACTTATTTATCTTCTTCTTATCTTTCTTTTTCCTATTTTTCATGGTCTTGCTAGATGTAGAATTCTGCTTAGAAATGACTGAATCCTCATCAAGACTGCTCTTCATTGTTGACTTTAGGAAAGAAACTCAAATCCTCTTCTATATAGAATTAATGCAGAATATCCAACATACGTGAACCTCCCTCTGATACCACTTGTAGGACCCCAGGACACCCTGAGAGGGGAGGGGTAAATCAGGGTGTCAACTTTTTCTTCTTAAAGTTGTGGATCTTGTTTCCACGTTGGTAGGAACTCGTTAAACCTATATGATGGATATGATTAGTAATGAAATATTCACATGCAGAGAGATGACACAAATATTTTTACTTGGTTCACCACTAAGGGCTACGTCCAAAGAGCATACGCCGACAGGTTGTCAGTCGTACCAAAATCCACTATGATTCACAAGCTATAGATTACAAAGGTTTGGGTACATTCACTCTGTCCCAGGCACACTGCCTTTACAAAGGTTCAGGGATAGCTCACCACTTCCCTCGGTTCACTCCCATTGACTCCCCTGGCTCACTGCCCTTGGTGAAGTCCCACTCAGTTTATAGACGTGAAGGTCTCTTCAATAGATAGACATGAAGTTCTTTGTCTCCTGTTCAGCATGAGACTTTGCTTGCATCAGGGTTGAGATTTGATGCTTTACTCAGTTCAATCCTTCTTCTTCAGTGAAAAGACTGAATGCACTAGTTCTTCTTCTTCTCTTCCTTTGATTCTCAATACTAACACCTGAGTGTATTGAAATATTCCCCTCTTTCTATACATATCTGAGTTTAGTTGCACGATCCGTTCTTCTTCTCTTCGCAAAGCACAATGAGGATGTTAAACACCAGTCATGTGTGTGCGGTACCACTTCTCTTCGTAAAACCAAATGGTTTACTATTCTTCCATCTTCGCAAAACAGATTTGAGAGTGTTAAGCACTTGTCAAAGGCCTGTGGGACCCCAAAATTTTCACGCACCCTTCCCGGTGCCTTGTGTGTAAAATTTAAAACTTGCGCGTAAAAATAACTTTTGGCGCGTAAAAGGCTTTTCGCGCAACTCTCCTTTTTCGCGCAAATCTTCCCTTTTTCGCGCAAATCTTCCCTTTTTCGCGCAACACCTTCTTTTTTGCGCACCACTCTATACCTTAGTTTTTCCGCGCATCAGATCTTGAGATTTGTCTAAGTGTTGAGCCTCTCTGAATGAGATGGGTTCACCTCATATTTATAGGCGTTTTTGATCTTGCGCGTAAAACCCCTTCCTGCGCGTAAAACTGTCTCTCAGTTCTTTGAATTACGCGCACCTTCCTTTTATTCTCACGCACCGCCTTGGTTTTTCGCGCATCTCATTACTTCTACATTTTTCATCATTCTGAACATGAATCCTCTCTTGCACGTAAAACTTCAAACCCACATTTTGCGCACAACCAACTTTACGCGCAACAGTTTGATTTTCCGCGCACATGGCGTGAACATCTACAATTTTTCGCGCACCTCTTGTCTTTTCCTATTTTCTATATTTATGATTCGATACACTGCTTGCGTGAAAAATTCACCCGGCTATTCTTCGCACAACATTTTTTGCGCACATTCCCATTTTTCCGCGCATAACTCTGGTTTTTCGCGCAGCCCGTGCCTTTACCATTTTTCAACGTTTTGATTCTGAAACTCTGTTTGCGCGAAAAACTTCGCTCCAATTATTTCGCGCACCATGCTATTTTTCACGCCCAGCTCAATAATTTCGCGCACAACCCTTATTTTCCGCGCAGCGCATGCCATTTTCATTTTTCCCAAATCTGATTTCGAAACACTATTTGTGCGAAAAACCTCGATCCACTATTTCACGCATCCCACTGTTTTCCGCGCCCAACATGAGTATTTCTTGCAAGCCTCTTATATTTCGTACACCATTTCCTTTTTGTGCGAACCTCCTTTTGCAGACAATCCATGTCTTCATTTTCTGATTTTGAGGCCCAAAAATTTGGCAAACACTGGGAAATAGCACGACCTTGTATCTTCTATTTTTGTACCGCCTCCAGATCAACCATTCCTTTTTCGACATTCTCTGACCAAACATGGATCGTTAACTAGATCCCTTGAACTCGACATGCCACCATGGAATCTCCTTTTTCAACAAATTTGTATGTCATTTGTTTTCTTTGTCAACAAGCATGATCACCTCAAAAACACTTCTTCTCAGTCATCTTTATCCTTCAGCAACTCTTCTGCTTTCATCACAAACTCCACTATCGTGATATGTATTCCTTGAAGGAACAGCTTTAGCATCATCATATTCTGTGACAATGTGATGTGCATGGCCATCTCATAATTCCAATCACTTGTACATTGTCTTCTTCTTCAACCATCATTATCCTCATATGGATTATCCATCACTTATTCATTGTTGTAAACAATGTGTCACCTTTGACACATGTTCTTTGAACTTATGATCAGTACCACAATCATCTGAATTTCCATTCCTCCATTTCATTGGAGTACTTCTTGATCTCCTTCATTTTGATCTTCATTGACAACTATTGACAACAAATATAACCTTATACACAAAGTGGTTCCAACAGGGGGTGTCAATAAAGGTTATATCATCCCACCCTAGATGCCACTTAACAGTGTACTGAGATGGTGTCCATACGACCTCAAGCGCACCTCCCTGAATTCCAAAGTCTACCAAATAGCAGCGAGGGACTAGGTTGTGTGTGGGGAGACTATTAACTCATTGGTTAGAGTGGAGTGAATAAATATGTATAGAATAAGAGGCAATAGATAGTAGTATAACCATTATAATAATAAACTAATCATAATAAATAAATAGTAAGTGAAAGCTATGTAATAAGTAGATACGATTAATGATGATGTTAGGAAATGTGTCTATACAAAAGTAAGTATGCAGGGGAAGGGGAGACAAGAGTATAACACATGCTGAAAAAATATACAAAACTCCAAAACAACTAATACTGGAATCCCAATAATAGGCTTGGTTCTCTACCCCATACTCGATCCTATAATCATAAAATGACCAAGAATCAAAAGTCGTACACTTCCCTTTGTCAATACTTATAGTCATGAAGTCTTCTTGGGTACCAAAGTTGGTCTAACTAGGGTGTGAGATATAATCTCAGTAGGCCCCCACCAATGGTGTCTAGATTAATCAATTATGTGAATTATAAAATGAGAATTGTGTCATAATTAATAAATTAAAAATATAAATAAATAAATAAATACATTATACTGGGATCCCACTTGGACACCTTTCTAATTTACCAGCTTTGGCCTAATCTGGTGAGTTTGAACCAAATGATCCTATAAAGGTGAATTAAGGGAGGTAATATGTAAGAAGGTGGACTATCCCCACCTTTTGATTGGGTGTGTAGGACACATCACTATGTTTTCAAAACCAAAGGATCATTTCTCATTTGAAATCATTAATTTAGTTTTTAAATTTGATTGAAAAACTTTTTAGTAAAATATAGAGAGTCACCTTGACCCCAACCTTATAAATTTAGATAGAATTTCCATGTATCACTTGAGGGGATCGGTAAAAGTCTAATGCCTAAGGATTCCATCCAAGCTGAACCAAGAATGATGTCCCAAGGTTCACTCCAGTTATGGGGTGGTAATGTTAAAATTAACCTCCAAGTTCATATCTAGTATCACATGTAGGTTCTTGATTCTCTCTCGTGGCATGGTACAACCATCGTTCCATCAATCCCATCCAAGGGGTCTCCCCTAGGGAACCCGTGTCAATCTTCTTAAGGTAAAAAAAAATTCATGGTGAGCCTATCCCAGGAATAGCTAGTGTTTCCACTAGTGTGTCTACAGCCCATTAATAAATTCTAATAAGGAGGCATGAAGAGTCCTTTCAAGGGGTACTGAAGTCAGAAACCCTTGTATCACCCTCAACACTAAGGTGAAAGCATTAAATAAAAAAATTCATATACAACATCTATCATAAAAGTGTCATTTCATTTAATTTAGCAATTTATATCACAAAAGGGATATTGGTTAGGGAATTCCTATTGGGAACTCCATTCATGTTATAAGGCATAAGCCACATGGATTAATCCCATGTCCATTTCAATTAATTCAACATAATTCATTACCTCATGAAATTATTTATGTGACCACACACCCAAGGGGAGTTATAAAAATTTAAAATAAGGAGGAAAATAGGCCTCTAAGGCAGATCACACCCATTGAGGTGGTACAACCCAAGGGGTTGATTCACCACTAGCTAGGGTCACATTTGGCATGGTAAGTCTTCAAATTAATTTAATTTAAAAATTTAGATGTGATGTTGGAAGAGATCATATTGTATAATTACAACACATATTATATAAGACAACTAAATGAGGGAAAATAACCTAGACCACCTATCTTAACCTCATAGATATTCCATCATCCAACTTCGACCTTTGATTCAATCTAGGTTGGAATAAATGGAAGAAACCATAAAAATCCATGAAAATAGGGAAAAATATATTTTACCTAAATATTTATATAGAGGATGGAAGAAAGCAAAACATATGGGAGAGGACTAAAGAGCGTACTGATAGATTTCTAATGGATCTGACTGTGAGCGAAACAGATGTCAGATGGAGGAGTTAGTTTGATCCCTAGGTTGAGAGAGAGAAGAGATTGTACATGAGGGAGGATAGTGATTCATCCAATAGAGGATAGAAAGGAATAAATTGAAAAGGTTTAATGAATTAATGAGTGGTAAAATGGGAATTTGACCTTCACTCATAGGGGCACATGGTTTTGTGGAATAGTTGGCCAAACTGTGCACCAAGCCACTGCTTCAAAGGGCACCCAGCATGGTTAGACTAATGGTTTATCTAATCTAGTGAAAATGTAAAAAGTTACACTATCAAAAAACTATTATTGGAAACATGGGAATGCACCTAGGGTCTCATAGTTATAGAAAAACCATACATCCCATAGTACCCCATTGTCTGTAACCACACGGTTTAGGGGAGCCATGCAAGCTGGGTTGCACGGTTTCTACTAACCATTTTCCTAGTCTTCCTCTTACAATTTTGGGTCTCTAGGCTTTGAAAAAGCCCCAAAGCACACCTGAGACCACCTTCAATTCCTTCCACAACATAAATAGGGGCAAACAAAAAAATTGAACCAAAACAAATGGTCCGTACCTTGAGAAAATATGAGATGTTACAACATCTCCTCCTTAAGAAAACTCGTCCCCGAGTTTCCCTTATGAGGGTGGTATGATATCATTTGAGAATAGTTCTGGTCACTACACATGTACATCTCCCACCCACTCTTAGTTCTCCTCCTGTACGCATCCATGCTACCATAGAAATTAGACTAGAGGAACTGACCTACCTCAGAGACCATTCATGCGACGATCAACAATATGTATAAGATGCCTCTCGAAGGATGCATCAGCCTCCAACTCAATATCTATAGGTTCAAATGAATGAGATGGGTCGAAATGATACTTCCAAAGTGGAAATATGTGGAATATGTTGTGCATGGCCTGATACCTCTAAGGTAATAACAACTAATAAGCTACCATCCTGACTCTTTCAACTGTCCCGAAAGGTATGACATAATAATATGATGACTTTCCTTATCTCTGAATTAGTATGTGACCCAAGATAGGGGATACATGAAGAAAAAATTGATGTCCCACCTCTAACTCTAGAGGTCTATGATGATGATTTGTAGATGAATTCTTCTTGGACTGAGTTGTAGCCATACATTTCTGAATTAGTTGGACTTGTTCTAAAGTATCCTAAACGAGATGAGGACCTAATAGAACAACCTCGCCTATCTATAGCCAGTATAGAGGTGATTATCATGGTCTACCATAGAGGGCCTAATATGGAGCTATATTAAACATTTACAAAAAAAGGTGTTATTGTAAGAAAATTCTACCCGAGGAATGTGATTTTCCCATTAACCTCCAAAAGTAAGGATGCATGCCCGTAACATATCCTCTAACACTCGTATAATTTGATCAGACTACCTGTTGGTCTGAGTGTGATATGCTGTAATCAATATCACCTATAAACCAAGTACCTTTTATAACCCTTCCTAGAACTGTGATGTAAATTGGTAGTCTCAGTTCGATACAATTAAATAGGAAACACCATGAAGGTGCAAAATCTCTCGGATATAAAGCCTCTCAAGATCATCATCTGAGAATGTTTCCCAAATCGGTAGGAAGTGTGAAACCTCATTTAGCCCGTCGATG
Source organism: Viscum album (assembly GCA_963277665.1). NCBI lineage: Eukaryota > Viridiplantae > Streptophyta > Magnoliopsida > Santalales > Viscaceae > Viscum > Viscum album. The sequence goes on along the minus strand of OY728130.1, from coordinate 1,018,423,133 downwards.
ATAACAAATACAAAAATTCCACCTTGAGGCTATATCAACAATATTGTCACGAAATCCATCATGATGTCATTCGATTTCTAAACAGAAATAGATAGAGGTTATAGAAGTCTAGCAGGTCACTGGTGCTCTGCCTTCGCCTTCTAATAGGTGGAGCACTGAGTGATTAAGCCTGCAGTCTACCTTTCCATATATAGACACCAATACTGATGATACATGTCTTGGTACATCTTCATAAGACCAGGTTGAAATGACCAAACCGAGCCCTGATACTACATCATCAACTCTTCCCGTATATCAGAAGGCACCCAAACATGCCCATAGAAGAGTAAATTTTAATTTGCATCAATGTACCAACCAAGATGTGGGTTCTCACTTGTGAAACACTCTCTCAAGTTGAAACCTTCATAATTAGATAATTGCCTCATCTGAATTTGCTCCATAAGGGAGGATGTCACTACCAGAGCTGGTAAAACTGGTTACCCATGCTATTCCTGAAATTTTAGAAGCATCTTAGAGAACATGCCAATCAACTTCCACTCACTGCTAGCCTCCTTGAAAAACTGTTTCTAAGTTTGTTGGTTCAATGAATCATCTATGTAATTACCCTTATCAGGTGTGTAAGCAGGCTCAAAGTCAAAGTATTGTAGGTACTCATCCCACATGTGCTGCATCAAATTCAAGTTTCACTACGTGGAGATGTATTTGAGGATTTTATAATATATGTAAATGAAAAATTGTTCACCTAATAGATAGTTACTCAAAATATGAATAAAATTAACCATGAATTCTAAATTCAGGTCATGCATAGGGTAATTATGTTCATGAGTCCTTAACTGGCAGGATCTATATGCTACAACCCAATAACCCTTCTTCAGAATTGCACCTAGATCGATTCAAGAAGCATCAAAATAAAATGTAAAACTTCTTCCTAGCTCAGGAATATTTAGGATTGGTGATTAAGTGAGTCTTCCCTTTAACTCATGGAAAGCTATCACACAAGCTTTGATCTAGTCAAATTTCACACCTGTCTTAGTAATACCTATACGTGGTGCTACTAAATGCTATAAATCCTAAATTAATCACCTATAATATCCAACCAAAAATAATAAATTGTGTATATCTAACACATTTATGGGATGTTCCTAGGAAACCATGATTATCACATTATCTGGGTCAAATGATACATCTGCCTTAGATATGACATGATCCAGGAAGCAAACCTTACTGATCCAAAAGTGGCATTTGATGAGCTTTTCATATAGAAGGTTCTGTAATAGTGTGATCATCACAATATCAAGATGGTTTTCATGGTCGTGTATGTTATAAAAATAAACTAAGATTTATTATATCAAGGCCACCATAAATGAATCAAGATACAGGTAGAAAACTTGATTTATTAGAGACATGAATACTACTGATGCATTTGTTAGGATGAATGACTTAACTAGATACTCATACAATCCATACATACTTTGAAACATTGTACATGGAGTTTCTGATGGCCTCATAAAAACATATTAGTAGATTTAATTCAAATCAATCTTTGAGAAAATGGTCCCTCCTTGGAGCTGGTCGAAGATCTCTTCTATCTGAGGAAGTGGATATCGTTTCTTTACTATAAACTAGTTCAATTGATGGTAATACATGTAAAATATGATGGTACTATCCACTTTCTTAGAGAAAAGGGCCGGTGAACCCCATGGAGATTTGATAGGTCTGATAAAACCCTTTTCCTCTTGATCTTCCAACTTCTTCTTGACTTCCTGGAGCTCTGTAGGTTTCATCCTATATAGAGGAATAAATAATGGTGTCGCACCTGGAAGAAGATCAATGGTGAACTAAAACTCTCTCTTAGGAGTTAATATGGAGAAATTGTCAAGGAAGATATCCCTAAAATGATCCACGGTAAGAGGATATTCCATAAACTTCACCCCGAATAGCTTATAAAGTGACTGTCCAACTGAGCTATCACTCTACCCAGCCTACTATGATTGGGTCCATATCAAATTTACTAGATATCCCATTTGACATTATGGATATACATGTTTCCATTGGGTGATGTGAATGATACCCAGTGGTGATAGAAATACAATTAGGATCAATAAGAAATGAGAATTTATATACTGAGAATGTCATTGAAGGAAATCATCTCAAGGACGAAGAAACTCCATAGAAAACAGTACCCAACAATCTCAAGGGTGAACTCTTTGCACTGATGTATACCCTCATCTCAGACTCTTAATGGGGTGTCAAGAGTCATAACACCACTAGAGTAATCTATCAATAATCCCAAAATTCCCATAGTCGTAGCATATATAAAAGAGCGTGATGAAACTCTATGAGAAAAGGATGAAACTAAAGTGGAGGCTACTAGAATAGTATCTCTAACCGTAGATGGCCCTAGACTTCGATCTTTATGGGTATACCGCACAATATATATGGCCTGAACCAATACCCTGAGATGATTCCTGAGTAGACAGAGCAGGTCCACTCTATTATTGCTAAAACTCTGAGCCTTGAGTACCTCAGCCATGACCACCCACTCGGCCTGATCTGTCAGTAGAAAACTAGATACCTCTCTAATGATGAGTCATTGATCCTTCACTTGAAGATAGTGTTGGTATAGAACCCCACTCACTTGTCACTAGAGGAAACGACCATTAGAAAAGGTGGAGGTGACCCATCCCTCCACAATCCCAACACTGGATCGAGTTTCTTATACATTGGGGATTTTGGTGGCCTGACCTACCACACTAGTGACACACCACATTACTATCAGTGTGTTCCACCTGGATGGTAACACCCTCACTTTTAACCTTGAAACATCACCACCTTCCAATGGATAAACCACTACTCTTCCTAGAAGCTAAACTATCCCGTTTCACATCGCATGACTCCCTAATGTTTTGCTCAATGATGAGATCTTGATTCAATATCTTAGAAATGGTGGTCAACCAAAAGATGTTAACCTACTAGAAGATTCCATAAGTAATCCCATCATAAAATATCCTCATAATAGTTAGCTCATCATCAGATGAAGTCAGTGCGAAATAATTTAATTCAGTGAAGTGAGAGGAATATTCCATCACCGACATGTCACCTTACTGAAGGTGCATGAACTCATGGGAACAATGTGTCCTCAAGGTCTACAGATATAAATAGTCTAAGAAGGCTATCAATAAGTGCACCAAGACCATACCCTAATGTTTACTAGCCCAATTAAGGACGTACAAACAATGTTTGGTAGAGTCACATAACATGTAGGTCGCAATCTTGACCCTCCACTCTGGAGGCATCTCGATATGCTCAAAGATCAAAAACATGGCCTCGATCCATGACTCGGCAGCTTGAGGTCTTCCATCCACTAAGAAGTTGGGAGGATGCTACTATTAAAACTATTGGGTCAACTCTACCATATAAAGGATAAGTCGGGGAGCACCCTGAATAGACTGTATAAACCAAAAGAATCTATCAAGAAACTAGTCATCAACACCTAGTGTAAGGTCTATAGGAGGTTCCTCAAGTGGAACTATAGGAGGCATCATGAGTGGATCAAGGCCCACTAAATTCAGAGTATGCTCATCGCCACTCTCTTGGTGTACTACATGAGGTCCTCACGGTGCCATAGTTCTGAAAATTTCAAGAACATGCCTTAGATATGATTTATAAAAGACATGGAAAGTGATAAATAAGGAAAGGTACAAGGCCTACCTATAGGAATTCTACAACCCTAAAACAACTCCAGGATCCATGTATGAATGACCATAATGAGTCATAGAAGAATCATAGGATATATGGACTACTACTCGCCACTAGGTCTGGTCAGGTTCAAGGTCTCATTTCACACACATATAAGGTTCCATATTCATTTTAATGGCTATAATCATTTTAATTCATTTATGTATTTAACATCCCTTTTTGGTGGTTGGGTTAGATGAATTTGCATCTCCAATTTATAAGGTCCTATACACCTTATAAATTGGATGGTGGTGTCCATTTAATCCTAACCACAACCCATTCCATCCCATGCGGCCAATGCTCCATGGATCAACGTACCATGACTGACTACTTAAGGTGACTTTTATAACCAATTCAGGAAACAATGTTAGTTTAAAGAATGAAATTTAATTTTTAGTTTTATTTTTCAGTCCTTCAAGAAGAATTGGAAAAAATTTATATATATAAAAAAATCACTACATATCATAACAATCAAAGGACACAGAATATTCACATGAAAAAAATTTAATGCATGCTGATAAGTGAATATTCTAGGGCATAATGTATGGAATTTTAAGTTTTATTGTGCCTAGTATGATGCAATAATTTGATAAAACCTCATATCATTTGTATAGGGATAAAAAACCCATATTAATTATATCAACATTAATAATAGCATAAAACAAGTGAATCACCCAATGGTGAAATCCATGAAACTACAACAACACAAGAAACAACAATATTTACCCATCCTGGGTAATTTGGGGTTCCCCTGTATGTGGGTTATCTACTCTTAGGAACATTCTCATTACCAAATTCTAATATCCTAATCTCCTGTCTAAAACCATATAGTAATACAAAATGACAAAACAGATCTGATACCAATTTTTAGTGTCCCACCCCAGATGCCACTTAGCGGTGCCCCGAGACAGTGGCTATAAGACCCCAAGACTGACTCCCTAAATTCTAGAGGCTTCCAACTAGTAGCGAAGTCCTAGGGCATGTCTATGGGAAGAATACGCCCTCATTATCCACAATGGAGTGTAGCAATATATATAGAATAAGATATTGAAAATTTAAGTAGGACAATTATAATAATAAACTAACTAGGATAAATAAACAATAATTGGAAGTTGTGTAATAAGAAGATAAAAGTAATGATGATTACATGACATGTTCCTATAAAAAAGTAAGTATGTATAGGAATGGGATACAATCATATAACACATGCTAAAAAAATATAAAAAAGGCCAAAAATAGCTACTACAAGCATCCTGATCATAGGCTCAGTCCTCTTCCCCATCTCCATCCTAGAACCATAAAATTATCAAGCATCATAAGTTTCACACTTCCCTTTGTCAATAACTATAGTCATAAAGTCTTCTTGGGTACCAAAGGAGGCCCTAGTAGGGTGAGAGGAACAATCTCAGTAGGACACCACCAACAGTATCTAGATTAGTCCTTTATGTTCATTATAAAATGGCCAGTGCGTCATAATTAGTAAATGAAAAATCGGGATAAATAACTAAATAAATTCAACTGGGATACCACTTGGAAACCCATCAAATTTACATGCTTCAGCCTAATATGGTATTTTGAACCAAAGGATCCTGCAAATGTGAAGTGCAGGAGGTAATATGTAAGAATATGGACTGTCCCAAAGCTTTTGATTGGTCTTGGAGGAAACACCCCTATGTTTTTAAAACCAAAGGATCATTTCTCATTTTAAATAAATCATTTAGTTTTTAAATTCCATTGAATAACTTCTTAATAAAATATAGAGAGTCAACCTGAGCCCGTATTTAGTAATTCAGAGAGAATTGCCAAGTATTTCTGGAGGGTCTCAGTAAAATTCCACTACTTAAGGATTCCAACCTAGGCAACCCAAGAAATAAGTCCCAAGGGTCACTCTATGTATGGGGTGATGATTTTAAAACTAACCTCAGAGTCTGTACCAGAAATCACATGTATGAGACCAAGTCTCTCTTGTGGAATGGTACAACCATGGTGCCATCAAGCCCATCCAAGGTGTATCCCCTAGGTAATTGGTGTCACTCATCTAAAGGTAAAATAGAAAATTCATGGTGTTCCCATCCCATGTATAGCTAGTGTCATCACTAACATTATTACAACCCGTTAATAAATTCTAACAAGAAGGAATGAAGAGTCTGTACTAGGGGTCCTTAAGTCGGAACACCTTGTATCACCCTCAACACTAAGGTGAAAGCATTAAATAAAACAACTCATATAAAATATCTAGTATAAAGGTCCATTTCATTTTATTCATGAATTTATATCACAACATGCATATTGGTTAAAGAATTCCCATTGGGAAATATATTCATGTTATAAGGCATAACCCACATGGACTAATCCAATGAACAATTCAATTATTTCAATGTAATTAATTACCTCAAGGTATTATTTATGTTAATACACACCCAAGGGGTGTTTTAACAAATTAAAACAAGGGAAATAATAGGCCTTAAAGGTGGATCACACCCATTGGGGTGGAAAAAACAAAGGCGACCAACTAAAGGGGTTGATTCAACACTAGCTAGGGTCACATTTGGGTTGGTAAGGCTTTAATTTAATTTTAATTTTACAAATTATAGATGATTACAAAAGGTCATGTCTCATGGAATGACAATGAATATTATATAATGCAATGAAATGAGGGAAAATAACCTAGACCACCTACCTTAACCTTGTAGAGCTTCCCTCCTCCAGCGTCAACCTTTGATTCAAGCTAGGTTGGAAGCAATCGATGAAACCTTGAAATTCCCTAAAAAAAGGGAAAAGGATATTGCACCTAAATATCACAAAAAAATATAAAAGAAACTAGAAATAGAAGGTAGATGATTGAAGATAATACTGATATCTTTCTAATGGATCTAGTAGTGATTGAAATAGACATCCAATGGAGGAGGTAGCTTAACCCATAGTTATAGAGGGAGGAGATATCATATGTGAGGGAGGAGAGTTTTTCATCCACTGGATGATATAAAGGGAGAAAAGAAAAGGGTTAAAGGATTAATGAGGGGGTACAATGATAATTTCATCTTCACTCAGAGGGGCACATGGTTTGGTAGCAAAGTTGGCCAAACTATACGCCAAGACACTACTTGAAAGGGGAACCTCACACGGATAGGCACATAGATTATATAATAGTGAACAAACCATATAAAATGAAACTATAAAAAGCCTAAATTTGGATGCACGACTATGCACCTTGGGTCACACATTTTCAAAAAAAAACCATGCAGCCCCCAACACCCCACTTTTTGCAACCTCACGGTTCAGGTAAACCATGTGGGTTGGGCTGCATGATTTCTACTAACCATTCGACCAAGTCCGCCTCTTAAAATTTTAGTGCTCCAGGCCCTGAATGAGCCCCCAAACACACTAGAGACATCCTTGAATCCCTTAGGTAACATAAATAGGTCCATGTAATGGAATTTTAACAAAAAAAGAATGGTTTATGCCTTGAGAAAATTTGGAATGTTACAAAGGTATTTTAAAATATTAAAATTATTTTTCCTTTCACAATCATAAATTTTATCTCTCACTCCACATTTTATGTGTAAAACCTTAATGTTTTTTAATGATTATTTATTGATATTTCTTTGTAAATAAATTTTTGAAAAACTATTCATTCCAACTTCCCAAAAGTGATCATTTTGAAAATGTTTAGTAACTTTGTATAATTATGATATAATGAAGGAATGTTTTATAAAGTCTATTTGATATTAACTCAAAATATCTATCTATAAATAATTTATATATTATAAATAACCCATTAATGTACTTTATGAAATACTTCTTTTGGGTGATTGAAATTTTTGAATCAACCAATCCACTCTCGATATCACGTTATGAAATAACATTTGGAAATGATATAAAACACATTTTATTTCGATGGGATTTCATGATATGATGAATTATTGATATCTTAGGGAACATATATGAATGGATGGTTGAAAAATAGTGTCCAATATCACATTAAAATGTAGTGTTAAGGTTTTAAATATCATTAGATAACGATGTTATGTGTGAATAATATTTCTATATTCACAACATGATGTGTGAGAATTATAATTATGCTCAAAACATGATGTGTGGTAATTATCGTTATGTTCACAACATGATGTGGGGAAATTGCCATTATGTTAAAAACAATTTTTTGGAATTATTTAAATCTTACCTTTTTCAAAAAGTTATGATTTCCTATTATTAATTAGGTACCACACATTTATGCCAATTGTTTTTATATTACATGTTTATGATATTCTATGTGGCTCATGTTTATGGTCTCATATTCCTTGAATATTATTCCATAGTATATGTTTGATCATTAGAGATTACATGGATAAATCTTATTGGTTCCTATCACTTTTGAATCAGATATTTCTCATTTTATCATGTTTTATCAAGCTTATGATCTAACACTTGATGAAATGTGGATATATTTTTCCCTTAGGGAGTATTTGAACTCATCCATTTTTATGTTTTCCATTCCACAGATTATGAAGATGATTATAACCTATATGAAGTATATAATGTGGTCTAGTGTGGTGTGATATATAAATAAGTGTTCATTGTATTATAAAATATTTTGTTTATAAAGCTATTATAAAAGACAATAAACCTTCAGTTCTTAGTATAGTAAGATTAATAATGAGATGTAATGTTTTAAATTATTAAAATGAAGAAAAATATAATAAATATTGGTTTAGTTTACCTCACCTTATATTCTAGAAGATTTCTGATCACTAAAATAGTTTGGAGCAACAGATATATATAATTAAGATTAATATGAGTTGAGCTACATAAAATGCATTGACAATCCATTAGTATCTATTCCAAGGACTAATGATATATCACAAACCCAATGTAATCCCATTAATTCTAATTAGGTTATGTTTTTATCCAATTTTACCATGTAGTTTCATCTTGAAAGAACATTAGAGAAGGGACATAACATGAATATACTTTATGGGTCTATGATAGCATCAATGTAATGTGGTATTTCAATTCAATCTTACATTAATTCCAACCCTCTGTTCACCTCGGTAAGATATTTCCTATAAAATCTATCTTATAATCAATGTAATGTCATTTTGTATACTTAAACTATAAACTTATTCCAACATGAGAAGGAAAATATGCTTAATATTATGTTGGATTAAGAATGTAACAAGCATTTTAATGTTCCTTTTTTTAGAGAATCTATTCATCAGGTATATAAAAAGACATTGAAAAGAAGGGGTGTAGGTGGAATATAAAAAATTCACCCATGAAATGTAAAAAGGGAGTTTTAATTGATTTATAACTCCAATAGGTGACACTGAAAATTTTCATGTCCCAATACTGCTACATCAAGGTTCAAAATTAAGCCTATGCCTTTTTGAGTGTGAACATTTTTTAAGCTAGGTAGATGGATAATAAGAAAACAAACAAACAGATACACACACACACACACTCAAACACCTAAATGGGTAAAAAAGTATCTTTATATATGATGCAATTTGAGTGAATGAGTGGGGAGGTATTTGAAAATTGCTGATACATGAGTGGAATGATAGATTTTCATTCCATATAGCTAAAGATCACCATTTTTTTTACTAGGAGTTACCCAAGAAATTGAAGGTGAGTTATTTATTGGATATTTTGGAATTTATTAGATCTAATTCATTCACACATAAGGGAGTTTCATCTTACATTGATCATTTTAATGCTAGAACTGACATTTTTGGAAACCGATGGTTGGAGGTTTATGAATATAGACTCTCATTGAGAACCAATATAAAGAGAGATCATCATTTAAAAATATGATAACATAGAATAAGTACTCTTATCCTTTTATTAATAACTGATATATCTTATAATTGTCAATTTAGTACTTATATCTCATGTTCTCATGAATTCATAAAAAAAACAACCCCCATACATTAACACATACATTATGACACTATGAATTTGAAATCTTCCTTATAGATAATATGAGGTCACTGTTATAATGGATTTAACCTCTAATTTATATATGTATTTATACACACATGATCTCTATGTGTCTCTCAAATCATTGGAATCACTTTTGAGGAAGTCTTGTCTATTCATTAACACCTAAAAAATTCCCTTATTTTCATTAACAAATAGAGTAGTGAATTTATAATCACTTTTGATCCAAAAAAAGAACAAAACTATTGAGCATGCGTTGATTCAACAATTTCATTGATTTATTTTTAGTTTTGATGCTCACAATAACACAAATTTATATTACTAATGAAGTTTATTTTAAGTGAATTTCAAGAAAATAATATTCATCAGAATATTTATTTTGGAAATATATTCAAGTCATTGATCCATAAAGAAATATTTTTTAAAATATTCTAGATGTGTTTTTGAATGTATTATGGAAACATAGTTCATACCCTATGTTTGTAAGAATAATGTAATGATTGTAAATCCTTCATTTAAAACAAAGTGTATGGATCATATACCCTATGTTTGGAGAAACCCTATGTTTGAAGAATGAAAAGTATAGTTCAACAACCCTACACTTGAAAAAAACTATACATCATCAACCCTACGTATGTAAACAACCCTACATTTTTAACCCTACCTTTGGTTTGTTGATGTCACATAAAGGAACCCTACGTTTGACTATTCAAAAATGGAGTTTTAAATATATGACACTATCTAAGATTTATTCAATAGTCTTGATGGAAGTAAAGATCTATTCGAAGGATTGTTATGATTGATTCAAAGGCTCATATTCAATAGATTAAATCATTTAAATTCTTATGGGAAGTTATGAATCTATTAAATGAATTTGAATTCAAATATTCATGATTTATTGTGTGACATTTTTTTAGTTTGTTTGACTTGGATCTGTTTGACCTAAAATATAAATATAAATACATTCTGAATCGAAATAAAAAGAAAGGAGGGGATATAAAACACATATATACATAAGGAAAATATATATTTGAAAACAAAAAGTGTTTCATTACCTTTAGAGATACACTTTGGAGACACACATGTTTTGATCTATCTGATGGACTCACTATTGTTGCTGTCACTGCTACTGCATGTTATTGTTACATCCTCTTCTAAAATACTGACAAATAATTTTTTAGAGATACACTTTGGAGAGATACATGTTTAAACATATCTCTATTGTTTTATTTATTTATGTTTTATGAATGAATGTGAAATGTTTTAGATCTATTTTCTATTTTGTGTTATTAAAGATCAATTAAATCTATCAGTTTCTAATATATTAGTGAAGTTTAACTGGTGTTCTCAATCAAATCAATATCTATCAATTTAATAGAGTTTTTACTTCTTGGACTCAATCATGGTAAAGTGTCAACTTCTTTCAATAAGTTGTGGATTTTTGGTTCCTTGTAAAAGAACAAGAAGGCCTTGTAAAAGACTTGTAAAGTTGTCCACTATATGCACTTAGATATTAAGGTCTTATGATAAGAGGACCTATCTAGTGAAATCACCAAACTCATTGATAGAGTGTTGGTGGAGTGTATTAAGGGATATTTGTTCCCTGAACCACTATACATCATTGTGTTATTTTCCTTTATTTATTTCCACTATTCACTAATATTTAATAGAAATGTAAAGGTTCACTTCATAACAAGACATGTTTTTAGAATCTATCATTTTTTTTGAAGAAAAAAATTCATCCACCTCTTGTGTATTGGTCTTCGTCATCCCCATCTCGAACTAAAAATTGGTTACAAAGTTAGGGCTCTACTGGTAAATTCTCTTCTTGATTTTTTTATTATTCTATCTAATAGAAAAAAATATTAATGTTCTATTCGTTGAGTATTATGTTCGATTCTAAAAAAGTTCTTCTAAAGTTTTTATTCCTATGAAAAATCAAGAATGTTTTACTGGTTTTAACAAGCATGATTTAAAGGTTCAAATAAATACTTTTTAAATGACTGATTCTAGAGAAGAAACTGTTGATTTTAATCGAGTTTCTAAATGTGCTACTAAATATTAGATGAGGAATACTATTGTTGTTGCCTATAAGGGAACTGAAAATATCAGAAAATCAAGTTGAGATATGGTATAAAGTTGAAAATCATATCAAACATAAAGTATCTACTCTCAAAACTACTATGGATGAATCATCTAATTCAAGTCATCCAGATATATATTTATCAGATATTTCTAAAATATTTGAAAAGTTGTACAACAAGAAAAATTAAGGGACTAAAGAAAATAGATGATGTGAATGTAAAGAAAAAGGTTATCCAAAGGATAAATTTCATTTACTTAAACCTAAAATGAAAGACTATTTTAATATAAAAATAAAAAATGAAATCTACTTGGAGTGATTCTTCTAGTTCACATAATGAATCTTCTACCGATTTTGAGACTGTGCATAAAAAACAGTTGATATATCTTATGGCTTATACTGATGAGGGAAAATATTCTTTCTCACAAAACTCTAGTTGTGAAAAACTTTATTACAATGAATTAAATACGTATTTATTTATGTTATAAAATAAATATGATTCCTTAAATAATTATCATAAAAAATTATAATCTTATGATGTTTTTCTATTAGATAAAGAAAGTTTTTCAAAATAGATTATAGATTTAAAAACTATCTATTCTAAAAATTCTAGTGATCGACATGAAACTAAGATTAAATAGTTATTGATTGAAACTAATACTTTAAAACAAGATTATATTATGCTGATAAAATGAGAATATTATTTAAATAAAATCCTTGGTAAAAATAAAATTCATAAAGTAAAATTGAAATAGGAATTAATGGTGAAAGACTAAAATTATATTGGAATTATTTTGTTCCTAATTCAAATAATAAAAACATTTAAATTACTAAATGTTTTTATTGTGTTATTAATGGACATGTAAATGATTATTTCTTTAGAAAAACTAAAATTTATAGGGTAAAAAATGTTTATAGTTCAAAATAATTATTTAACTTAAATAGTAGAATAACTACTCAAAATAAAAAAATTTGGTTACCTAAAAATTTAATTTCTAACACTTCTAGACCCAGTAGTATATAGGTACCAAAATACACTTGTATTTTATGTTTTTTAGGATTATACCACTAAGATTTGTCATTAAAACTTTAAGTGGTTGATTGAGTGATTTATGAAAATATATACCATAGGAGTGATCAAATTTGAAGTAGTTCATTATAAAAAATCCTCATTAGAGAAATCTATGATCTTGGAAGTATTCCTGTTTTATATATCTATATGGTTATAGTGCATTAACTATTTTATATAGGGGAGAGTGATGTCTCTTATAATTTTATAAAAATCTTCTTTACTCTTTGAATAATTGTTTAGTCAAATTTGATTGTATGATTTTTTTTCTAAACTTTAAATATCTGTAAACACTGTTCTAATCTTTAGACAATACTATAATTCTTTAAATTATGAAAGAGTTTATATTTTCCATCTTTAAAACTATTGAAATATTTATATTTCATGTTTCAAAATTTTATTTTTTTATGTAACCATAAAATATTATTTACATAATATGTCTTTTAAAAAGTTAAAATCATTAATAATTATTCTATATTTTTTGACTCGAGAATGTTAAGTGTCGTCTGCAATGTGTCCAGAATTTTTTATCCTCTTCTTAAAACTTTAAAATTATGTATGAATATTATTTGAAATATCTTGTTCAAATGTTTCTAAAAACTATTCACAATAAGATGAATCATTCAAATACTTCATGTCCATAAGATAATATTTCAAAAAAGGAAAGCAGGTAATCCTTATGATTTGTTACAAGAATAATCAATTTCGTATGTTAAAGATTAATTTGAAAAATGTTCTGAAAAAACAAGGAAGATCATGGGAATGAAGAGCTGAAATTATCTTCATCTAAAATTTCTTATGAAAAGTTTCTATTCAAATTCAGTACCTTGAATGAAGGAAAAGAAAAGTTACAAGCAGATCAAAATATGTAAAGAAGTTCATATGAAGACATATAGAAATAATCTATATCAAATATGGGGTTTTTGTTACAAATAATGTTTTATAATGTGAAAGGGAGTTCTATATCAAAATAATAATTCAAAGCTTTTAAAGTAGAAATGAAATATATATGGATTTACTCAAAAAAGAAGTTGTTACTAAGCTGTATCTAGATAAGCTAAAACTATTCTTGGTTGAAAAATGTTCATATTCGTCACTATATAAAAAAACATAATATTTCAAAATAGAATAGAAGAACTATAAATAGTGTTATATTATCTAAGTGAAAAAGTTATAAGTTTAGAAAGTTCATATGAACATTTTATTCCTTCCTAAAACCTTGTTTTTTATTTTCTATAAATTATTTGAAGTCAATGTTAGATATCCTGTTTTTAATATTTTGGTAAAAACATTCTATAAGTTGTTTCATAATTTATTTTCAAATTTTTATACATTTTAATTTACATAATCATGAATTTAATATTTTATTATCCCATTACATATTACTATAAGAATTAAATAATTTCATTTTAAATATTACTTTTGAAAAATTAGTAAAAAATATTTTATTCTTTGGAAATATTTTAATTCAGGAATATCCTATATGGTATGAATTAAGGGGAGTTATTAGAAAATAATCATTTTTATTCATTGGGGGGTTTTATTTTAATAAATTTTACTCTTATCTTTTTGATGTCACAAAAAGGAGTATAAATTTTATGTATAAGAAATCTTCATACCATCACGTTAATAATTTGTTTATCATCAATTTTTAGCGGAGAAGTTTTCTATTATGAAAGATTTTATTATAAATTTTATAAGGAGATAAACATTAATAAATTAATGTTCTTATGAGAAATGTTTTTAAAATAGTAAATATGTTTTTAATTTATTTATGGTTATAAAAATTTCTTCTTCTAAGAATAGCTATAAATTTTACTTATTTAATTATGGGTTTTGTGATCATCAAAAAGGGAGAGATTGTTGAGAATGTGTTGATTAAAATTTTTATTAATTTTTTTTGGTTTTAATGCTCACAAGTACCCACATTTATGTTACTAATAAATTTTTTTTAGTAAATTTTAGGAAAATAATATTAATCATAATATTTATTCTAGAAATACATTCAAATCATTGATCTATGGGGAAATATTTGTTAATGTATTCTGTACATGTTTTTAAAAGTATCATGGAAACACTATTCATACCGTTTATTTTTAAACATAACATAGGGATTATAAATCCTACATTTGGTTGAAATAATATAGATCATATACCCTAAATTTGTAAGAAACCCTACATTTGAGGAACAAAATGTATGGTTCATCAATTATATGTCTGTGAATAATTATACGTCATCAACCCTATATTTGTAAACAACCCTAAAATATTATCCAAGATTTATGAAATAGTATTAATGGAAGTAATGATATATTCAAAGGCTCATTATGATTGATTCAAGGGATTATATTGAAAGTAGTAAGTCATTTCTATTCTTACAGTAAGTTAGGACTCTCTCAAATGATTTGAATTAAAGTATTCATGATTTCTTATGTGATATTTCTGGATCTGGTTTGACCTAGATCTATTCAACCTAAAATATAAATATCAAGACGTTCTACATCAAAATAAAAAAAGGAGGAGATATATAATAGATATATACATAATTAAAAGTTGTTTTTGAGAATGACAAGTGTGTCTTTACTTTATGAGCCACACTTTGGAGATATACTTATTTTGACCTATATAATTGAATCACTACTATTGCTATCACTACTACTACATATTATTGTTACATATTCTTCTACAAGATCGATGTAGCATTTTTCATAGATACACTTTAGAGACATAGATGTTTAAATATCTTTTTGGTGTTTTCTTTTCTACTGCTTGAAGAAAGAGTGTTCACCATTGAAGATCTATTTTCTATTGTGTGTCATTGAAGATCAATTTCATCTATCATTTGATACTATAACTGTAAATTTTAACATATGTTTTCAATTAAATCAATCTCAATTGATTTATTGGAGTTTAGACATATCAAACTCAGTTGTGGTAAAGTGTCAGATTCTTGTACTAAGATGTGGATTTCCAGTTCCTTGTAAAATAACCATAAGGAACTGTAAAAGACTTGTAAAAGTTTCAACTTAATGCACTTAGTTTTTAATGTCTTATGATAAGAGGACCTGTATAAAAAAATCACCAAACTCACTAATAGAGTATTGGTGGAGTAGACTAAGGGATCTTTATTTCCTAGACCACTATATATTAGTTTGTTCTTTTAGTTTATTTATTTCCTGTCACATACATGACTTATTTTAAAATTAAATTAAATTTAATTTCCATTTATCCTTTGTTTTTGGGGTTTCGCAAGCTTTTATGGTGGAATGAGTGAGTTTTTGTGAATTGGGCCTAACCGTGAGCCCAATTCCAGATTTAAAAATAAATTTTGTTTCTTTTATAACTTTTTCATTTTTTAATATTTTTCACCCATTCCAATTCCTAAATGGTGTACCCTGACATATTAACACCACCATTGTAGTTTGGAGCCTTTATAAATCCATAACCAAGGTGTATATGTGTTTTTATTTAAGGGATTGGGCCTTCCCAAAAGCCCAATTCCATTTTTAAAAATAAAATTTGATTAATTAATAACTTATTCATTTTAAGGCTTTTTCAGTGATTTATAGCCTCAAAAGCGACCCTTGAACCTATTCGTGCGCCCAAGATCTCTATCCCCTCTTTGGAGCTTTTCTTCATCGCGATTGAGGTCTGAACTTATTAGGGTTTCTAAAATCGGGCAGATTAGAAGAGGTAAATTCATTCCTTCACATCTCCTTCAACATTTACTCTTTTCCCCCATTTCAGTCCCCAAATGACCTCCTCCTCATCAGTCGAGCCTAAATATTAGGTTTTGATGCTTTTAGTTTCAAAATTTGGTTAATTCAGGGTAATTGCTTCAAGATTTGTCAAGGTGAGTGTTCCTCCCTTCCACTTCTTCCATTTCCTTAGGGTTTCACCTCGCTTTCTTGATGTTCCAAAGTGTCCAAAACCTAGGGTTCATACCTAGGGTTTAACCATGGGTCTTTTTGGTGAAAATTTGTGGTCTAGGGTTGGATTTATCATCCTTGTGGTGCCGGGGTGGTGCGGTTGATGTTTCACAACATGTTTTGAGGGATTCAATAATTTCGGTAGGTGATTCTGTGGGTAACCATTTAATGATGAGTTAGTTTGCTTGATTAAATAATTTTGAATGTTCCTTACATGCTGTGCATTATGAGAAAACCATTTTTGGTAGCAATAGTAAAGCATTTGGTATTAAAGTTACATTTTTGCTTGAAGTGTGTATTTTTCAAATGTATTTCATGTGTTATCTCTTGTGGTAGTTTTATAAAATGTGGAAGTGATTTATTAGTTGTTGAAAGGGGCTGCCAATTTTGGTTGGGTAATGATATAGTTCCATGTGGGCCTAAAAAGGGGTTGTCTTTGAATGGTTTTATGTGTATAACCTTGTTATACTCCTTGAAAGTGTTTTATGGATTTGTGTGTTCTCATGGGTATCTTTTGTGATATTGTTCAAGGTGATTATATAACATTTGAAAGTGGATTATTACATGTTGATTGGGATACAAATTCTGTTTTGGTAGGTTCTTGGTGTCCTTTTGGCTTAAAAAGAGGTTTTTTAAATGGGTTTTATGTGCAAAGTTTGGGTATACTCCTTATAATTGTTTTATGAAAGTTTTGAATGGTTTATTGAGTTGTGTAATAGGTGAAACTATATCAGAAAACTATTTTGGTAGGAGTATATTTTTAAAAGGCCCATTTCATTTGTGAAAAGGCTGTTATGTGATATGTATCATATTGGAAATATTTTATTAAATTGTTTGAAGGAGATATTGAGGTGTGAAAGTGATGTGAAAGTGACGTGGAGTGTTTTGTGTGAGTGTGATGTGAAAAATTGAATTTTTGATTATGAAAGTGGTGTTATTTTCCATGTGTGTGGGATGTTATATGAGTTGAAATATCTTATAATTGTTTTATAAAATTGTTTAATGGTTTTGTTGAACTGTTGAAGAAATGTGAAATGTGTTGTGGGCTATTTTGGTGTGAGTCGGATTTCAAAATCATTTTAAATGAAAAATGGATTTTTGTGACTTGTGTGGTATACATATGGGATATCTTTTCTTGGTTTTTTACCTTTGTAATGGTCTTCATACATTGTTTAAATTTTTGAAATTCAATTCTTAATTTTAGTAAAAGTTGTTTTTGTTAGAAAAATCCATTTTTGGTTTCTTGGTTTCATTTGTTGTTTTATGTTTACAAATTTAGGTAAATTGTTCCCAAACTTCATTTTATGATACCTGGGAACTTGTGCCAGCCTGTGGGGATCAAAAACTCCCTTCAGGTCTTGCCATGGATCGGGTCGGGTGCTGATTTTGAAGGCGACCAGATTCGGTTCGTGACAAAATGGTATCAGAGGAGGTTCAGGTTAACTCTTTGGGTCATGTTATTTGGGGAAGAGTCAGGATAGTCTGGAGTTAGGATTGTTGGGACATGAAATTCCAGTTATGGGTAGTGTTCCTGATCACCACACCTCATAATGGGATTCAAGTTTCCAAGAGAAGTCAGGATTTATCTAAGTCCTTTGGTTTTCTTGGTTCGATGATGATTAGGGGAAATGAAAAGAGAGTTGGGTTAATGGTCCTAGTGAGCTCGTATGGCCTGGCAAGCCATGTGGAGCCAAGGATATTCCCTAGAACACTCTCTGTGAAAGTGAAGTGATTGGAATATGGCCGCCAACCATATTTCCAAGTCACCCACTGAAACTAGTTTCCTCTCGCATTGTTTTGTGCTTAGGTTTTGAAATCTTAGCACTTTGGTTTTAAGAAGTGTAAAGTTTTTGTGAAATGATTTTCAAATAAAGTGGGAATGGTTTGATTTATGAAATGGTGGGAGTGAATTTTTAGAATTGTTTTGAAATGGAAAATGGTGTGCTCTCACCTCTTTTGAAAGAAGGAACTATATTGAAGTTGGTTTTGAAAAGTGATTCCAATAGAGTTTTCTAAAAAATCAAAGGGTGTTTTAATGGGATGAGATGTTTTGAAATTGATGTGAATATCTTGAAAGTGAGTTATTTTCTAAATGGTTGTGTCTTTCTGAAAAGTTTTGTAAGATGTGAGTTGGGATTTTGATCTCGTGGTTAGCAGTTTTGAGAAAAAGGATGTGTTGGTTGACTTTTTTGGTTTTGAAATGTGGAAAGAATGTTTTGTTTTAACCTTCGGTATTTCCATGGGAAACCACATGAATGGGGTTATATGAGATGATGGATGATTGATGTCACAACTGGATGAGTGTCAGGATGGATATGAGGAGGGTGCCCAGTGTGGCACAGAAACATTCATGTGTAAGGCCCATGGGGTACCATTGGTGGATACGCTAACCGTTGAACCGTTTGTTTTCAAGAAATGTTTTTAAAGAAAAACATGATGTCTTTATGAATTTTTTGTGATGTCTTATATTATGTGTTTTTGAAAAAGTTGATGTTGTGTGATGATTTGAGTCCAAGAACCCCTCTATTTGAACTGTGTTTTGGGTTTGGGTTTGGTCAATAAGTTGTGTTGTAGGGACGGTTAGTGGTATCTTTTGAAAAATGTTTTGAGACGCCTTTATGGTGGTTCCCTTTATGTGTTTGGATCTGGTTTGTGGTATATCTTGACCAATGGACCATCTTGGTTGGGTCCTTGGGTTCAATCTTTGGATAAGGTACACCCCATTAAAGGTTAGTGCACAACTGAAGTGCAACCCGGATTGTTTCTCCGTTTGAAGACCCTCCAGTTGATCAATATAAGGAATCTTTTTCTTGATATTTTTAGATTTATTCTACACCCTTTCCTTTCTTGGTTTTGTGTATCCTCTTGTAGTGGGAGAGTGATCGTGTGTTTTTTAAAGAGACCTTAGCCTCTTAAGTCTCCTTACTTGTTGAAGCTGGAAGTGGTCTAGGGTTGTTAGTGGGGATGAGTGTCTCGATGTCGTCTAAGAGGGCCTTTGGGTTCTTCACAGTTTCTTTGAAGCATGAGTTTATGTTAAACCACCAGTGTGGGAAATATGGTCACGATAGGATATTGTGGCCACTATCTACAATTGTGTGTTGTTTGGGGATGGTGTATAAGGCCCCTCTCCATGAATTGTTTATATCAGTCACAATGGTCATGTTCGGTGATGCCTTATGATGTCATGTGATCAATTGACTGTAAAGGTGAAAGATGGGAAATCATATGAGAGTCTCTGTTATGTTGGGATAATGTCTCCCTTGGGGAAAAAATATTCCATTCTAGAGGAAGGTGAGTATAGGTGTTCTTTACTTCTATTGTTTCTCACCCGAACAAACAAGGTGTTATGTCTGTGCATCTTATAATCCCTTGTTTCAGTGAGATATCGGGTTAGGGTAAAGTGAGTTTGGAATTTGTTATGTCTTGGAAAACTTATCAGGGATCGTAGTGTAGTTGTCGGTTTCATTGAAAGAGGAATTCTCATTCAGGGGGGGGGGGGTTCCAAAGCCTAACTGCGAGGTCGAAGATGCTTCAATCATTTGAGCTCCAGCCATAGGTCTCAGAGAGAAGCTAACTCGTAGTCAGGGGAAATACCAAGGTCGTTTAAACCCTTGTACAATTTCCTATCCTCAGTATGAAAGATAGGAAGAGTTTAAACCTATGGTCTCATTATCTTTCTTCTGTTGTTCATGTTCATTAGAAATAGGTAAATGGACTTGTACCCATGTCATTGCCCAATGTTATTCCATCCCCCTTTGGTTTCTATTGAGTCTTTGGAGAAAGGTTTGAAGTTTGGATAGACTAGTTGGGCACACGATTTTCACTTGGTTAGTAGTGACCATTCCCTAGAAAACCTTGTAGATAGAAGTATCCCCACTATTAGTGCATTGTTTCCCAAACCATGCATACTAACCATGTGGTCATCCCAACTCTTTATATTCTGGGGGATTTCTGTACCTGCCCATGCTGGTCGGTTAAGATGGTTGGTTCTTATGGTGGGGAGACACACTATGAGTCTTATATAAGTTCTTTTGTAATTTTTTGATGGAAGTATACCCTTTGTACTGGGGAGTCTATTCAGGCCTCCCCCTGTTAGTGTCTTGATTCTTTCTCGGGAAAAAATATATATAAGTTGTCTCTTATGGTGGGGAGGTTATTTTTGTTCCCCCATACTAGTAACTCAGACTTATCCATGGTCGTGGCTTGGTGGTAGGTAGTCTCATTCAGATCTATCAAGCTACCTACATCTTTCTTTAGTAAACATTGGGATTGGGGAGTACCCATTGGTCTAGCTAAAGTAAGGTAAGTGTAACATTCTTCGATGTTGTTGTTCATTTGGGTGAATTTCTTGAGTCTTATTTGGATAGTGTTTAATGAGTTTTATTTTGGGATCAACTATGAATGTGATTGATCATTTCAGGAAAGTGGTTTAAGCTTTTTTTGTGAGAGTAATCCTTCATTAATTGATCACTGGAGGTGTTTTGGCCTTTGGGGGTGAAACCTGACAAGGGAGTACCTCTTGGTTTCTCAGTTGGGTTTGGTTGTTGCTTTGGCCTTGATGTGACTTTCCGGGGTGGAAAGTTTTCATGGTGGGGAGAATTGTCACATACATGACTTATTTTAAATTTAAATTTAATTTAATTTCCATTTATCCTTTGTTTTTGGGGTTTCTCAAGCTTTTATGGTGGAATGGGTGAGTTTTCGTGAATTGGGCCAAACTGTGAGCCCAATTCCAGATTTGAAAGATAAATTTTGTTTCTTTTATAAATTTTACATTTTTTAATATTTGTCACCCATTCCAATTCCTAAATGGTGTACCCTGACATATTAACACCACCATTGTTGTTTGGAGCCTTCATAAATCCACAACCAAGGTGTATATGGGTTTTTATTTAAGGGATTGGGCCTGCCCGAAAGCCCAATTCCAGTTTTAAAAATAAAAATTGATTAATTAATAACTTATTAATTTTAAGGATTTTCGGTGATTCAAAGCCTCAAACTCGCCCCTTGAACCCAGTAGCGCGCCCAAGCTCTCTCTACCCTCTTTGGAGCTTTTCGTCATCGCGATTGAGGTCTGAACTTATTAGGGTTTTTAAAATCGGGCAGATTTGAAGAGGTAAATTCATTCCTTCATATCTCCTTCAATATTTACTATTTTCCCCCATTTCAGTCCCCACATGACCTCCTCATCATCAGTAGAGCCTAAATATTAGGTTTTTCGGCTTTGAGTTTCAACATTTGGTTAATTCAGGGTACTTGCTTCAAGATTTTTCAAGGTGAGTGTTCCTCCCTTCCACTTCTTCCATTCCCTTAGGGTTTCATCCCTCTTTCTTGATGTTCCAAAGTGTCCAGAACCTAGGGTTCATACCTAGGGTTTAACCATGGGTCTTTTTGGTGAAAATTTGTGGTCTAGGGCTGGATTTATCATCCTTGTGGTGCCGGGGTGGTGCGGTTGATGTTTCGCAGCATGTTTTGAGGGATTCGACAATTTTGGTAGGTGATTCCATGGGTAACCATTTAATGATGAGTTAGTTTACTTGATTAAATAATTTTGCATGTTCATTATATGCTGTGCATTATGATAAAACCATTTTTGGTATAAATAGTAAAGCATTTGGTATTAAAGTTACATTTTTTCTTGAAGTGTGTATTTTTCAAATGCATTTCATGTGTTATCTCTTGTGGTAGTTTTATAAAATGTGGAAGTGATTTATTAGTTGTTGAAAGGGGCTGCCAATTTTGGTTGGGTAATGATATAGTGCCATGTGGTCCTAAAAAGGGGTTGTATTTGAATGGTTTTATGTGTATAACCATGTTATACTCCTTGAAAGTGTTTTATGGATTTGTGTGTTCTCATGGGTATCTTTTGTGATATTGTTCAAGGTGATTATATAACATTTGAAAGTAGATTATTACATGTTGATTGGGCTGCCAATTCTGTTTTGGTAGGGTCTTGGTGTGCTTTTGGCTTAAAAAGAGGTTTTTGAAATGGGTTTTATGTGCAAAGTTTGGGTATACTCCTTATAATTGTTTTATGAAAGTTTTGAATGGTTTATTGAGTTGTGTAATAGGTGAAACTATATCAGCAAACTGTTTTGGTAGGAGTATATTTTTAAAAGGACCATTTTATTTGTGAAAAGGCTGTTATGTGATATGTATCATCTTGGAAATATTTTATTAAATTGTTTGAAGGAGATATTGAGGTGTGAAAGTGATGTGAAAGTGATGTGGAGTTTTTTGTGTGAGTGTGATGTGAAAAATTGAATTTTTGATTATGAAAGAAGTGTTATTTTCCATGTTTGTGGGATGTTATATGAGTTGAAATATATTATAATTGTTTTATAAAATTGTTTAATGGTTTTGTTGAAGTGTTGAAGAAACGTGAAATGTGTTGTGGGCTATTCTGGTGTGAGTTGGATTTCAAAATCATTTTTAATGAAAAATGGATTTTTGTGAATTGTGTGGTATACATATGGGCTATCTTTTCTTGGTTTTTTACCTTTGTAATGGTCTTCATACATTGTTTAAATTTTTGAAATTCAGTTCTGAATTTTAGTAAAAGATGTTTTTGTTTGAAAAATCCAGTTTTGGTTTCTTGGTTTCGTTTGTTGTTTTATGTTTACAAATTCAGGTAAATAATTCCCAAAATTCATTTTATGATACCTGGACACTTGTGCCAGCCCGTGGGGATCGGGAACGCCCTTCGGATCTTTCCATGGATCGGGTCAGGTGCTGATTTTGAAGGTGACCAGATTCGGTTCGTGACATTTCCACTGCTCAATCATTCTTAAGAGATAAGGAAAGGTTCACTACATAACATGAGAGGTGTTTATAATCTATCAAATATTTTGAAGAATAAAATTCACCCCCTTATTTTGTCTTTTTATTCATCATCTCCATACTAACCTAGTAGAACCTTCTTATCAAGAATAATAGAATTGAAAAATATTTAAAAATTTTAAACTAAATTTGAAACTAGTCCACTGATAGAATCAAATTAAAATGTGTTTACATTGAATCCGACATTGAAGTAATGGAAGGGATCCATGACCAAACCTTGATATATCTATATGCACCAAATTTTATAAATCAAAATAACTATATTATCTACCATTCTTTACATGATGAATTTTAACTGAAATTTGGACTAGTCAAATTATTAACTAAGTTCGATGGACTTGTATGAGAGGATCCAACAAAATACATTAATCACTTTACCATGGAAAGTGTTACATTGTAGTTAAGTGTTTTAGTAGAGGAACAAATCAAATAAAAAGCATTCACATTCTCTTGTGAAGGTGTTTCTAAGGGATGTCTATATAACATGTAACCATGTGAAGTCACTAGCTAGGTTGAAAATCATAGGAACTTCCTTCATTGATTATTTTAAGCCAAAGGAGTACTTCCTAAAGTAAAGTGATCTATTCACTCAAGAAATTATCAGTATAGATACTCTATGAGTATTGAAAGGGATTTAGGAAACTTTTTGAATATTTTCCACACTAAGTTAGTGATGAAAATAACTTATTAGTGTTATTCAATGAAGGACTAATCAATAGTGATATAAATATTCTAGATGAACTCTGAATGGAAAATCACCCGTGAACCCAAAGGAATCATATAAAAGATACTTTAGAATTCCCAATAATTTAGTATAAGAGGTAATGAACCCAAATGAGTCCATAAGGTAAAGTCTATTCAACCACTTTTGATTGAATATAGGCATGAAAGACTGTCAAATTTTGAATGAAAAATGACTCCTAATCAATCTAATTACTAGCCAACACCCCTTAAGTATTATGGTTTTTTTTCTTCTCTAAGTGACTTCATAAACTGGTATGACCAACTATAGGATATTGATGGTTTCATTGTCTATCAATAAGGACCACTTAAATATCCCATAATTATAAATGGGTGGATAGATAACTCATATTTCCTGTATGGATTTATAAAAAAAAATGAATCCTAGTTTCCATTTCAATAACAATTCCATTAACCTCCACCATTTCTGAAAAATTTCAAGTTAGGATACCAATATACTTTACAACATTCATTATTTTAATAATGGAAATCTCATGACCATACTTCCTCCAATTCTAAAATACAAATCCATAACCCAAAAAATATAAACATAGAAGAGCTAAAAATTAAAATTAATGAATTGAAAAAAGGTTAAAGAATATATTGTAAATTATGATTAAAAATCTGAAGAAATTCCTGGATCAAACATTACACAATACCTAGGATAATTTGAGTTTGATAAAAACTAGAATTGAAAAGTAAATTAAACATTATCTAAAACCAAAAACTTTAAAAACCAAACCATTAAAAGGATAGGGGAAAATTTTTTTAATAGAATATGAAAAAAATCAGAAATTGGACTTTCAAAATAATTAAAATAAAGGAAAAACATTTTTTTACCTTTACCACATGAATGATTCAAAGTAAGAAAATTAATGAAGTGAGATTCAAAAATGTAATTTTAGACACATTAATGAAAGTTTAATTCAGTATATATCTTCTTAAATCTCTTAAAAAGATTCCCCAATATTCAATGTTCCTTAAGAAATTGTTCACTAAGAAAAGGAGGCTTCAAGGAATCATATATTATTCTTAGGAAGAAATGTGTCAGCTCTAGTAAGACCTCAATTTCCTATAAATTTTTTAAGAACTAGGTATATTTATATTCCTTGTACTATTGGTTATATTTTATTCATAGAAATTTTATGTGATTTAGGATATTTAATTAATGTAATTACTCATTATGCATCCTTATATTTACATAACTAAGAGATCAAACCAACCTGAATGGTAGTTCAGTTAGAAAAACGAGCTATTAAATTCTTAGATATAGTTCAAGAATATGTGTCAGGGAGGGTTCATAACATGACCGTTCTAGCTAATTTATATTTCCTCAACATGGAAGAAGTGATTATACCTATTAAATATTAAATTTTATAGGTTAAATATTTTTATAACAAACTTGATAATCATAAATTTTAATAAAGGAATAATAGAAATGGAATTTTAAGAAAAAAATATTACATTTCAATATTTTTTATTCAATAAAGTTTACATAAGAATATTCCCTTTTCACACTACACGGAATCTACTTCACAAATAGAAAATAATTATCTAAAAGTGATTCTGAATTTGGGTAACAAATTTAGTTTTAAGAATTCTATGTGATATTACTATAGGTAAACTAGAATTACTATATAAGAACACAATAATGATATAGATCATGATTTATTTATGGGTTTGATTGTTTGTTTTCAATTTTTGGTGAAACTGATAACAAGGTATGTGAACCTAAGTTGTAACCGTCATGGATTCATCCATTAAATCTTGAATTGAAACAACTATAACCAAATTCAAAGTATGTATTTTTAATGGGAAAAGAAAATATACCCATGATAATTGATAACATATTTACCCCTAATCAGAAAAGGAAACTCATAATCCTTTTATGTGATATTTTTAAAGACATATGACAGAATTTAGGTGACATGATCGACCTTATTCCATGAACCAATGTGTATGATACTATAAGAAGATAGTTCTAAACCTATTAGACAATCCAAAATGAGACTAAATCCGACCATGATGGAGGTATATAAAAAATAAAATGAGAACTTTCTAGAATAATGAAACACATACCCCATTTTGAACTTATAGTGGTTTAACCCATTCACATTATGCCCAAATATTTAGCTCTAACTATATGGCCCCAGCCTTAAACCTTACTTAATCTTGAGTTATTACAAGATTACACATTGAGGATATTTTCAGGTTTAGAGTTTTAGAGAATTATATCATAAAACTTGCATTACATTCCACATTTAAACAAAGTGGTTACATAAAAGATAGTATTCATTTTTCCCATCAACGGAAACATATTTAAAATAAAACATGTATTCTTTCTTGACACTTCCTTGAAACTATCATCATATCATGTACCCTTCCCCCGACCTGTGAAAAACATTTCAAAAACTTGGGATGAGCATAAAAAGCTTAGTAAGAGATATAAAAGTACGAAAAGAAAACATTAGTTCATGTATGAAATCATAATTTACTCTTAAAACATAAGCATTTTAACATACCTCATCAAATCTTGAATAAATCATAGAAATCATAAGGCATAAAGGTAACTTGAGGCATTCATAACATTCTTACGTAGGGAGTAACCCTCTTGGTTACGTTTGGAATACCCATCACAGTATATTCCCTAAATCTCTTCGGAGAAACCTTAATGTTTAACTCCTTCGCGTTACCCAATGCATTGGAGAGCTATATCGGGCTCACCCGCCCTTAGTTTATCACGAAACCACCCGTCTTCATAACAATGCCCAAGAACCATAACATAATCGTACCACATAATACATGCATAAAGGAAACATAACATTTCCACATTTCAATCACAAGATATCAATACAACACATTGATATAAAAAAACATTATGAAAACCATTTTCAATACCAAAATAAAAGAAAAGTAAAACATGGTTTTTATTTTTCTTTTAAAAAAATGATATGTCTTGTAGAGGAAGTCGAAACTCAAATAATGGTCACGGCGGCGGAGAAGTCGTTGTCGCCGCATACGTACGACAAAAACATTCCCTTTTGTCATTTAGTAAATACTTCGTATAAAAAAGATTCCTTTTGAATAAATGTAAAGTCAAAGGGGTTTATACACAGTATAAAAGAATGTTGTGTATAAAACAAAATATGCCTCAATGGATGGAGATTGAGACGAAGTCCCATACAAAGACGATATCCTTGGATTAAGGATAAATCAATTACATAATTATGTGTGACAAACGAATACACCAAATATAAGTGGATATTAAGTGTAAAACAATCAGAGGTTATTCACACATATTCATAGAACGACATATTCAAGGAGTACCGGCTTATCCTAAAGAATCAAAATTGGGTTAAGAAGTTCCCTTGCAAAAAAATTTGACAGCCTAACGGCGTCACTTCAATATTCAGAAAATGAGTTGATGAGAGATAACAAGGGTATTTCATCACTTGGACATAAAATTTACATCAATAAGGATAAATAAGAACATATCCCAAAATTACAATATGTAAATTAAAAGACCCAACAAAAGAAGACTTTTAAAAAGAGGAGGGTGAAAGGTTCCCTTACCGACTTGGGTATCTTTCGAAACATACACCCCATGAAAGAAGGACAATACAACATTTATGTAAATACTCATAAAAGAAAGTATATTACACAAAGAGTAAAATAATGGGAAGTACATACACCACTCAAAGGAAATTGTGTCAAATGTAGCATAAATCTCATGGGAATAAAAGTGAGATGAAAAATCCCTTACGAAAACTCGGCAGCCCAACGATGCCACTTAAAACTTCCAAAAATGGATTGATGAGATCAAATAGGGTATATCATCACATGAACATAAAAATTATAGAAAGAGGAATAGATAATAACATCCTCCAACATAATAACATGGAGGATAAAAAAATGACATAAAAGAGAGTTCTTGAAAAGAAAGAGTTAGGTAGGATCCCTTACCTTGGGTCTGACTTGACTCAATCATTCTATAACCTACTGAATAATAAAATTGAGTTAATTTATACTTTCTTAAGAACCTTTTTTAAGTTAATTATTCCTTTTATATCACTTACTACCATGATATGAACACTATGTAATTATTTAAGTTAATAATGGTCGTTTTGTAGATCATTGCTACTTGAGTCAAAAAAATAAACTCTTTATAATTACAAGTTGTTCATGTGGTAAAATATATATTATATCCAGAATTATATTAATTATTTATATATCATAAATATAATATATATACATTACATACATTCATTTATAATGTTACATAACATTTAGAGGTAAGAAATGAAATGCACCATTCATGGAGATGGTAAGCCGTACGTACGCATGAACGCTACTTCCATTTCTATTTATTATTTAATGGAATTAAAACATAATGATACATAATAGTATTATAATTCCAGTATGATATCATATATAATATCATTAAATCTATCCTTTATATGTACCACATATGGTATTAACGAAACAAATCACTTTGAGGGGGCGGTAGTCCGCACTTCCTAAAATGAAGATATCGCGTTTAACCATAATGGAAACCATAAAGTTATGCCATAAATGAAAAATTCAGAAGATTAAGTAAAACATAAACATATTATATATCATATATAAATATAGTGACATATTAATGGCCACCTTTGAGGGTATTAAAAGAATATTGAATAATCATCGTTTCGTGAGGCAGAAATTCACCATCCACAGAAACAGTATGTTCTTTAACCATTAGATGTAGGTGTGTGTAAGTGTAGTTATAATCCTTCTAATAACAACATCATATTATATTGAAGATATTGGATTTGTTACAAAAGAAATGAATAAAAAGAGTTTAGGGGGTTGGAGAAGCAAAATAAAACAAAAGAACACAAGTGAAGACATTACCTTAAAATCGGGTATCTCTCATTGATTTGAGATCAAAGGCTTCCTTGGGATAAATTCTGCCCAAAGTGAGGCTTATAGGAGTAATAGAGGGATTTTTAGAGACAAAATGATCAGGGTTTGGCCGAGCCAAAGTCTTGAGAGGTGTGGGTAAGTTGGTAGAGGTGGGGGCCTTTTATAAGAGGAGAGGAGGGGCACTCTTGGAAAGTTATAAAAGAATACTTTATTATAATATTATTTTCGGATTTTAAAGGTCCCAAAATTATATATCTAGAGGATAAGTTTATAAGAGTTCTAAATAAACCCATCCAATAGGTTTTTGACAAGTGTAGGTCATAGATTTTACATTATATTTTCATTTTATTTAAATTGTTAAATAATTAGGCAATCGCTGCATCATCATGGTGTCATAAATAATTTAATTTATTTAATGTCTAAAAATCATAAAAAAATATCATGATGTATTAAATATTTTTATATTTCTAATGAATATTTATAGTAAAAAATATGACTTGTATAACCCCATTTAAAAATTGTTTTAGTAAAACAACTCATATTTGTGACATTTTTACTTTTACTTTAAATAAAAGGCATTAATGTCATTATCTTACCCAAGTGGCTCCATGGGGTCCCAAAAATCTGCCCATGGGTTGTATTGGTCGGCCATGACACATAAAATAAGGGTAGGACATGTTTCTAGGTCATTTCATATTATTAAAACATTATTTTTACCTTAAACTACACTAATTATCTCTAATCGCGATTAAAAACGTAAAAGTTACTATTTGGGAAAAAATTATTTTAATCCCATTGAACCACATTTTACATCCTAATGACAACCATGTATATCGGATTTTTGAAATTCAAAACATAGAGGTGGTAAAATTTCATTTAAACGAAAAAAATCAGTTTCTTAAGTACCACTTAGTGGTTTCACTATTCATCAAAAATTGAAGTTTTTTAGAAAAATACCAAAACATCACCCTAAGCTATATTTGATATTCCGAATTCAAAAATTATGTCTATTTTAAAAAATTCAAAACATATAAGTTACATTAATTAATTTAAAAATTAATTCCCGCTGTCAGAGCAAATAGCGTGTTTTTATGAAACAATAAGTATCAAAAGATTGACACTAGTTTAAGTCCAATTTCAAAGTGAAATTAATTACAATGACCACTATTGGATTAAATGGTAAAAATATATTCTAATTTCACTTTAAAACCAATTCAAAAGATAATATAATCATATAAATAAATTAGATTAAAAAGAGGTTTTTAATTAAAATATAATATTTTCACTATTCATTAAAAAAGAACTTTATCGGAAAAATACCAAAAATTTACACAAAGTAAATTTTGATGTCCCGATTCTAAAGAATAATTTTATTTTGTCAAATATAACACATAAAATTTTCAAAAAGTGGATTTAAAAGAGGTTTGCCATCAAAAGGCGGTTAATCGACCTTTTAAAGAATATTAGAATGTTTACACTTAAAATTGGATTCATTCACATTTTTAATCCTCTAACATTTATTGTAAAGAGTAAAAATATTTGACAAACATATATAATCATTTTTTAGTTAGTTGTGTTCATTCCCGCCATTACAACGGCTAGGAGTTAACTACCATTTAAAATAATATTATTTTATTATTAGAGTGCAACGTAAGATTCCCAAGAAACTCGTTTTTGCGTATTGGGTACGCCATTGAGCATAGCGTCCCCTTTAAAGTAATATTAATATTTTACTCACAAATATAGATAAATGTGAAAATGTCATATTCTTTATTTACCTGGGGTGTTACATCCTTCCCCCCTTTAGGGAATTGCGTCCTCGCAATTTTAAAATTGGGCTTAGAAACTTCATTGAAAATCCCACATTAGAACAAGATTCAGTAAAACAAACACTTTAAAATAAAGGAAGAGAAGTACAAAGGTCACCCGAGTTAACCCATACTAGGATTCCATGTAGGAAAACATGGATATGGAGGAAAAAACAAAGGGTCATGTTATGAGGGAGAGTGATAGAAAACATGTTTAGGAGAAAGTTAACCACAAGAAAATCACATACTTGTGGTGGGTTAAACGGTATTCAATTCCACCATAGGAAAAATTAATAGACAAAATTTTTGTTTTAAGTTACTTTTCATTGAGGAATTTACTTTTGATCTTAAGGAAACATACTTACTTGTCATGTTGACTTTCAAATTTTACTAGATTTCTTACACAAACTCGTACTTTCCCCAAATGATGAGTATTTTGGAAGACTTGTTTACATTAAGAGAGCTATAATCAACTACTAGAGAATCACCTAATCCAAAAAAGAGAACTGTATACTTCCCATGTATTTAGACCTTAACCAAAACTAAAACCTAAAAGGTTAGTATGAGATCAGATAATACCCAAAAAGGATAAAAAATCTATTCTTAATATCCAAAATTTGTCAAAAAATATCCAAAGTTCAACAAAGACCATTCAATAAACAATTTGTCCATAAAACTATTCAAATTAAACCAAACTAAGATTGAAACCCAAATATTTGAAGGATTTAATCACATAGTCTTCCAAGGTACAAATTAACACTCATCTCCAAATAACATCAGTTGCTCTTAAAGTCTCATATTGAAAAGTAATTAACCTAATCACATATCCTCCATGATAGGTTAATAATTTCCATAGATAACCCAAAATCAAATTAATCTTAATTTATAAAATCATCTAACTAAAAAGAATAAGTTATACTAACCAGGGACTTCACGTAGTCCAGTGGTAGGCGATAAATACCAGTCGCACTTTGGTTGTGGGTTCGATTCCCATAGCTTTGTCTGACGCGACGGGTTGTCACGTGGTCTACGTGTTGTCCTTTTTATAAAACTCCAAAAATAACCCTAGCATGTTTTAACCTCAATATTTTCCTTATACCTCTCATTTTCATCCAAATTCGTTACGATCTCAACATCTTAATTCTTGAAGTCTTATTTCACCACCATAAGATAAAATAAAACGATTTCCAAAATTAATAACATCATACCTTTATCATAGCATCCACTCGGTTTCATAGTCATCTTGCTCACGTAGGTAGAAGTCCCATGCATTACAATAATGATTTAGATATCCTTCAAAATCATTTTCTTCCTCCATCCAAATACACCTTGTACAACATGAGTCATATGGGTGTTCACAGAAAAACAGTTTTGGAAAATAATCATGTATGACATATAATTCCAAAACATTTGATAAAACATGATTTCTATAAAATAGTTAGATAGAATTTGAGTTGAAACTTTATATTATTGGTCCTTTAAAAATACCATAATTATATGCTGAGAGACTATATTTTAAAAGAAAATATAAATAGGTTGCGCAAGGGTCTCCTTCCTCAGTACCATTTTTAAAATCATAATATGCTTCAAATTCTTGTGATAAGGTAAAATATTTGAAAATACCTTGATAATATTTACCTTTCTTGAAAATATGAGAATATTGTGAAAATAGTATTTGTCTAAATACAACCCATGATCCATGATGATAACGAGGTATAATGGAGGTGTTTGATATCTCAAACAACTGCTTGCAAGTGAGTTGTATGCTAGAAAAAGTTTCACAATCATCCGAACATGACTTTTCAATAATTATTGCAAGCATGTCATCAGGAAGAGATAGGAATGTCATTTGATATCCTTCTCCTTCCATTCGTAACTGACTTTACTTGACCTAAAAAAAGTTATAAAATAAGGATTTAACTGAAATAATAGATATAGGGACTAATCATGTGTCTAACAAAAACTCATAATCCCTAAAGTTGTCTAAACCGACCTCTGATACCAACTATAAGGCCCCAGCCTTAAACCTTACTTAATCTTGAGTTATTACAAGATTACACATTGAGGATCTTTTCAGGTTTAGAGTTTTAGAGAATTAGATCATAAAACTTTCATTACATTCCACATTTAAACAAAGTGGTTACATAAAAGATATTATTCATTTTTCCCATCAACGGAAACATATTTAAAAAAAACATGGATTCTTTCTTGACACTTCCTTGACACTATCATCATATCATGTACCCTTCCCTTGACCTGTGAAAAACATTTCAAAAACTTGGGATGAGCATAAAAAGCTCAGTAATGTATATAAAAGTACAAAAAGAAAACATTAGTCCATGTATGAAATCATACTTTACTCATAAAACATAAGCATTTTAACATACCCCATCAAATCTCGAATAAATCATAGAAATCATAAGGCATAAATGTAACTTGAGGCATTCATAAAATTCTTACGTAGGTAGTAACCCTCTTGGTTAAATTTGGAATACCCATCACAGTATATTCCCTAAATCTCTTCAGAGAAACCTTAACGTTTAACTCCTTAGCGTTACCCAATGCATTGGAGAGCTATATCGGGCTCACCTGCCCTTAGTTTATCACGGAACCACCCGTATTCATAACAATGCCCAGGAACCATAACATAATCATACCACATAATACATGCATAAAGGAAATATAAAATTTCCACATTTCAATCACAAGATATCAATACAACACATTGATATAAAAAAACATTATGAAAACCATTTTCAATACCAAAATAAAAGAAAAGTAAAACTTGGTATTTATTTTTCTTTTAAAAATATGGTATGGCTTGTAGAGGAAGCCGAAACTCAAATAATGGTCACGGTGGCGGAGAATCCGTTGTCGCCGCATACGTACGACAAAAACATTCCCTTTTTTCATTTAGAAAATGCTTCGTATAAAAAAGATTCCTTTTGAATAAACGTAAAGTCAAAGGGGTATATATACCGTATAAAAGAAAGTTGTGTATAAAACAAAATATGCCTCAATGAATGGAGATTGAGACGAAGTCCCATACAAAGACGGTATCCTTGGATTAAGGACAAATCAATTACATAATTATGTGTGACAAACGAATACAAAAAATATAAGTGGATATTAAGTTTAAAACAATCAGAGGTTATTCACACATATTCATAGAACGACATATTCAAGGAGTACCAGCTTATCCCAAAGAATCAAAATTGGGTTAAGAAGTTCCCTTGCAAAAAAATTTGACAGCCTAACGGCGTCACTTTAAAATTCAGAAAATGAGTTGATGAGAGATAACAAGGGTATCTCATCACTTGTATATAAAATTTACATCAATAAGGATAAAGAAGAACATATCCCAACATTACAATATGTAAATTAAAAGACCCAACAAAAGAAGTCTTTTAAAAAGAGGAGGGTGAAAGGTTCCCTTACTGTCTTGGGTATCTTTTGAAACATACACCCCATGAAAGAAGGACAATACAAAATTGACGTAACTACTCATAAATGAAAGTATATTACACAAATAGTAAAATAATGGGCAGTAAATACACCACTCAAAGGAAATTGTGGCAAATGTAGCATAAATCTCATGGGAATAAAAGTGAGATGAAAAATCCCTTATGAGAACTCGGCAGCCCAACGATGCCACTTAAAACTTCTAAAAATGGATTGATGAGATCAAATAGGGTATCTCATCACATGAAAATAAAAATTATAGAAAGAGGAATAGAAAATAACATCCTCCAACATAAGAACATGAAGCATAAAAGAAATGACATAAAAGAGAGTACTTGAAAAGAAAGATTTATGTAGGATCCCTTACCTCGGGTCCGACTTGACTCGATCATTCTTTAACCTCCTGAATAATAAACTTGAGTTAATTTATACTTTCTTAAGAACCTTTTTCAATTTAATTATTCCTTTTATATGACTTACTACCATGCTATGAACACTATGTAATTATTTAAGTTAATAATGGTCATTTTGTAGATCATTGCTACTTGAGTCAAAAAATAAACTCTTTATAATTACAAGTTGTTCATGTGGTAAAATATATATTATATCCAGAATTATATTCATTATTTATATTTCATAAATATCATATATATCCATTATATACATGCATTTATAATGTTACATAACATTTAGAGGTAAGAAATGAAATGCACCGTTCATGGAGACGGTAAGCCGTACGTACACATGAACGCTACTTCCATTTCTATTTATTATTTAATGGAATTAAAACATAATGATACATAATAGTATTATAATTACAGTATGGTATCATATATAATATCATTAAATCTATTCTTTATACGTACCACATATGGTATTAACGAATCAAATCACTTTGAGGGGGCGGTAGTCCGCACTTCCTAAAATGAAGACATCGCGTTTAACCATAATGGAAACCGTAAAGGTATGCCATAAATGAAAAATACAGAAGCTCAAGTAAAACATAAAAATATTATATATCATATATAAATATAGTGACATATTAATGGCCACCTTTGAGGGTGTTAAAAGAATATTGAACAATCATCGTTTCATGAGGCAGAAATTCACCATCCACAGAAACAGTATGTTCTTTAACCATTAGATGTAGGTGTGTGTAAGTGTAGTTATAATCCTTCTAATAACAACATAATATTATATTGAAGATATTGGATTTGTTACAAAAGAAATGAATAAAAAGAGTTTAGGGGGTTGGAGAAGCAAAATAAAACAAAAGAACACAAGTGAAGACATTACCTTAAAATCGGGTATCTCTCATTGATTTGAGATCAAAGGCTTCCTTGGGATAAATTCTGCCCAAAGTGAGGCTTCTAGGAGTAATAGAGGGATTTTTAGAGACAAAATGATCAGGGTTTGGCCGAGCCAAAGGCTTGAGAGGTGTGGGTAAGTTGGTAGAGGTGGGGGCCTTTTATAAGTGGAGAGGAGGGGCACTCTTGGAAAGTTATAAAAGAATACTTTATTATAATATGCTTTTCAGATTTTAAAGGTCCCAAAATTATATATTTCGAGGATAAGGTTATAAGAGTTTTAAATCCATCCATCCAATAGGTTTTTGACAATTTTAGTTCTTAGATTTTACATTATATTTTCATTTTATTTAAATCGTTAAATAATGAGGTAATCACTGCATCATCATGGTGTCATAAATAATTTAATTTATTTAATGTCTAAAAATCATAAAAAAATATCATGATGTAGTAAATCTTTTTATATTTCTAATGAATTTTTATAGTAAAAAATCTTACTTGTATAACCTCATGTAAAACTTGTTTTAGTAAAACAACTCATGTTTGTGACATTTTTACTTTTACTTTAAATAAAAGGCATTAATGTCATTATCTTACCCAAATGGCTCCATGGGGTCCCAAAAATCGACCAATGGGTTGTCTTGGTCGGACATGACACATACAATAAGGGTAGAACATGTTTCTAGGTCATTTCATATTATTAAAACATTATTTTTACCTTAAACTACACTAATTATCTCTAATCGCGATTAAAAACTTAAAAGTTACTATTCACCAAAAAATTATTTTAATCCCATTGAACCACATTTTACTTCATAATGACAACCATGTATATCGGATTTTTGAAATTCATAACACAGAGGTGGTAAAATTTCATTTAAACGAAAAAAATCAGTTTCTTAAGTACCACTTTGTGGTTTCACTATTCATCAAAAATTGAATTTTTTCAGAAAAATACCAAAACTTCACCCTAATCTATATTTGATATTATGAATTCAAAAATGATATCTGTTTTACAAAATTCAAAACATATAAGTTACATTAATTAATTTAATAATTAATTCTCGCTGTCAGAGCAAATAGCGTGTTTTTATGAAACAATAAGTATCAAAAGATTGACACTAGTTTAAGTCTAATTTCAAAGTGAAATTAATTCCAAAGACCACTATTAGATTAAATGGTAAAAATATATTATAATTTAACTTTAAAACCAATTGAAAAGATAATATAATCATATAAATAAATTATATTAAAAAGAGGTTTTTAATTAAAATACAACATTTTTCACTATTCATTAAAAAATGATCTTTATTGGAAAAATACCAAAAATTTACACAAAGTAAATTTTGATGTCCCGATTCTAAAGAAGAATTTTATTTTATCAAATATAACACATAAAATTGTCAAAAAGTGGATTTAAAAGAGGTTTTCCATCAAAAGGCGGTTAATCGACCTTTTAAAGAATATTAGAATGTTTACGCTTAAAATTGGATTCATTCGCATTTTTAATCCTCTAAAATTTATTGTAAAGAGTAAAAATATTTGAAAAACATATATAATCATTTTGTAGTTAGTTCTGTTCATTCCCACCATTACAACGGTTAGGCGTTAACTACCATTTAAAATAATATTATTTTATTATTAGAGTGCAACGTAAGATTCCCAAGAATCTCGTTGTTGCGTATTGGGTACGCCATTGAGCATAGAATCCCCTTTAAAGTAATATTAATATTTTATTCACAAATATGGATAAATGTGAAAATGTCATATTCTTTATTTACCAGGGGTGTTACACTAACCATTGTTTAGAGTGAAAAAATGAACTAATTTTGGTGAGAGTATGGAATAGTTTTAGTCTATATTGAATATATGTGATTGAATCAAGTGATTAGGAAAGTAACATTTCCAATATTATTCATTAACCAAATTCTTAAAAGACTATTAAGAAAGACCCATTACTATTTTATTGATGGATTCTCAATGTACATATAAGTGATCATTGCTCCTGATGATAAAGAGAAAACAATATTTACCTGTCCTTATTACATCTTTTCATATAAAAGGATTCCATTCAGAATATGGAATACCCCTAGGAATTTTTAAATACGTATGTTAAGTGCGTTCTATAGTTTGGTTGATAAATATCTAGAAATGTTTTTTGATAATTTAATAGTGTTTGGAAATTCATTTGATCATTTTTTTGTCAAATATAGATATGGTTTTAAAAATTTTCTTAGAAAAATAACATGTAAATTTTTTAAATTTCCATTTCATAGCTGAAAAAGGAATTATACCGAGGAAATCAATTTCACATAATTTAATTGAATGTGGGTAATCGAAGATTGAATCCATCACTAGGTTACCCTACCCTACTTATTCTAAATGTGTTATATCATTATTGGGACTTGTAGGTTTTTAAAGACAATTCATTAAATTTTTTAATAAGATTGTCTTACCACTTTACAA
Organism: Viscum album; assembly: GCA_963277665.1. NCBI lineage: Eukaryota > Viridiplantae > Streptophyta > Magnoliopsida > Santalales > Viscaceae > Viscum > Viscum album. Next base: position 1,018,384,845 of record OY728130.1, on the reverse strand, counting down.
TTTTAAAAATATAATGTGTTCATATTTTATTAATCTTAAAGGAAATAATATTATGACATAAAGAGAAAATTGAATTCATCATCTGGTAATTCAACCACCAAATTGGGAACACCATTTAGAATTGTTCTATGATGCCTCCATTAGAGATATATGTGTTATTATTTTACAATGAATTGATTGAAGAATTCATGTTATAGACTATTAATTGAAAACACTATCTTTTACCTATAATAATTATATAAACACTTAAAGTAATTTCTTATAATTGTATCTCCTTTGAAAAAATTTAGACAATATTTTCCTAGAAAGAATTTAATGGCCCACTCTAATTACGTAACACATAGGCACTTGATGAATATGGTTGAATAAAATATGAGTTTTATGAGATAGAATTGATTTTTAGAAGAGTTTTATATGGAGATAAAATATAAAATATAGGAATTCCAAACCAAGATCCACTTCATGGCTCAATACCACGTGTGAAACTCTATCTGCTTGAAGGAGAGGTTCTATAGTGTTATAACATGGTAAAATTTATTATAACTTCTCAATACCCTTAACACATTAACCAATTACATATCTAAATACTTTAAACTAAATCTAAATTCAATATGTGGGATGATTCATATATTATGAGAATTGATAGTGAAAAAGTCACTAGTATATGTTTATTCAAGTCTAATGTACATTATGTTCTCAACTATTTGGTATCTAGCCTAACAATGATTGCACATAATAAAAAGATAAAAGAAACATATATCATTTTACATGAACTAGTAGCATAGGGTTGCGGTAGGAGAGTATAAGGAGATGTGGGCAGAAGAAGAAGCTCCGCTGAAGACCACTTCCTAGAGTACCTAGGACGATTTACCCAACGACCATATCTCCTAGATACCAGGATGAATTGAATCAAAATAACATCATATACCCAAACTAATGACAAAAACTATATTTAATATTCCCTACCCTATATAACATGCCCAAGAAAATATAATAAACTAATGAATACACTAACTATGTATAGTTATTCACTTCTTCCTTCCACTCATAAAAAACCCTGATACATACTACCCACAACCCAAAAAACCAAACATTAACTCCCTATGAAAAGAAATAATTATACTAAGGTAGAAATAAAAAAAGATAAAACTATTCCAACAGAATAGAATGTGCCCCCCCACATTGAATATGGTAGGAAACTTATTACCATTCACTTTAGTCGTGCACTTTTCATTTCACTGACACCACATTATTCTAAAAATTCATGAATTCTTCCATATCTTCAAGTACTGATGTATAAACCACTTCTTTAGAGGAATATTACTTCATATAAATTTAATGATTGCGGGAATTATGAAAATGGGCTTCAAATAATTGTGAGATTATTACATACAACTTTCCTTGGTTTTTGACACCATGTTCGATTTTTTTCTTTCATTACTAAAATGTCTAGAAGCTGGCCTTTCCATGAGGCTAGTGACATCGGGCACTGGTACTAAGAAGACTCTAAGGATATTATGCTTTCTTTCTCCCCTAATTAGTGATATAGGAATATCATTGAGTCTAAGTATAAAATCATTTATTACATATTTTTTGTTTGGAGAAATGGCCTTTTACTGCATTTCTTTTTTTACAATAACATGATCACCAAATTTAAGTGAAAAAATACCCCTAAGTGATGATATAATAAATAGAGTTATCACATCACTCAAAGAATAAATAGTACTACTAATAAGACTTATAGTCTTGTGTGTTAAGACTGTAATAATTCCTATATGAATTCCAAAAGATGCCTACCAGAACTAAAATAAAATCTTTAATTCCCAATCCTAGGATCCATGAAAATTATATAAGTTCATAATATGAAATTTAGTTTTCTATATTTAAACTATATTCAAGTAATAATTTTTAGAAATTACCCCAGTAATTTCATGGATATATAATGATATATTTTTGAAATCATCCATCAATAAAATTTCAAGGTCTAAAAGATTAAAACTCATGTGAAAATAGTGATAAAATGATTGTGATGATCTCCATATGTTACGCATGTATGATTTTTATTTAACTACCCATAGATTTCTTTCTTTTTTAAAGATTGGACAAAAAAAATTATCGAACATACCATTATATTAGTGGATTTTTATTTCCATGCCTGTATGTGAATTGTTCCTCATCACATTCTAAGATTCCATAGTTTCCCAAAGCATCCATAATTTGAATAAACAGTATTAATAAGATTCTAGCATCTAAAATTTATGTTAGACTATACTAGAAAAATATATGTATTTTTCTATCCTCTATCTCTCTAAATCAAGGCTTTTAACTATTTTACCCGGGACTCCATCAGTCATGAAAGGAAAAAACATACCTCTATCTATCAAAATACAAGTAGATGGCCATAAATTGGGAAAATCAGATAAATAACCTTGCAATGAATGATCTAGGTGTAAGAGAATCACATTAAAGTTCTATTTTTTATTTTTATGATTAGGATGAATTTTAGTTCCACATATTTTGAAAATGTCATCCATCACATTCTAAACATGTAGCTGCATGAGGTAACTTGAAGAATTCAATTATTATTCACATGGAATATGTCATTTGGGACTCAAATATTATTTGAAAACAAAATAATATTTCAGGTATATATTCTCCTATAAGGTAGTAGGTTATGATAGTGAAATGTGTGACTGTGTTGGCCAATAGGATAATAGAAAACTAGGCTTACAAGAAGAGAATGAAGAATATGTTCACCAACTTCAATGAACTCACTTCACACTCCATATGACAACCCATACTTTTATTACACTTTAATTAATTATTTATCACATAAAGGTACACATAATGTATCCTAGAAAATCATGAAGCCTAGTGTATTTAGGAAGTAGGTACATAGAATAAAGGCTTGATACATGGACATAACAACATTATTGAAAAAATTATTTACATACTCTTTGAATTAATCAATCTTCTAAAACTACATGAGATTACTTGAGGACATATACAAGAAAGGGGTGAGATATAAAGCCCAGTAAAGGAGTAAACAAAGAATAAAATGATGAAAGTATTACATGTTAGTCAATAGGAATTTAAATGAGACATAACAGGTTTGATAATCATAATATTGAACAATAAGTCATGATACAACATGATAACATAAAGGAAACATGGGAATGTGGTAACAACTTTAAACATGACATCATAAACATAGGCCAAGGAAAACTAGAAAGACATATAACATGTTGGAAAATGTCCCATAATGGATTAGTCTTACTCTGTTATCCATTTCATGATGTCTCATGAGACTAAAAGAATGCCCAATGCATTGGAGTTCTATTTGGGTGTATCCATCATTTCCTTATCATGTATATGCATATGTGTTCCACATAGATCATACAACATAAATATAATTTTGAAAATTTTTAATCCCATGATAAAGGGGTGTGGGTTACTAACATGGAAGTGACAAATCAATGAAGCAAAAGCACATTTATGTGAATAAATTTGAGTGTAAATTGGAATAGGCATTCACTAAAAAAAGTTGTGCATGGAAAATGGTAGTGAAATTTAAAAAACATAACCAAGGTATATAAAGGTTCATCAGATGGCTTGATGAGAGAGAAATGGGTCTCTAATAACTTTTAAATCTTAAGGTCAGTAAGAGGGATGTGTGATAATATATTCCAACATGAAAAAATGAAAAAAAATACATAACATAAAGGATGATCTTGAATAAAGTGGAGAAAGAGAATATCCCTGACCTTGGGAGGCTGTTTCCAAAATCATGGGAGGAGATTCTCGAGTTCATGGGGAAACCTTGCGAGAACAATAGAGAAGAAAGGGTAGTGAAATTTGGTTCTACATGGTTTTTAAGTGATGATAAATGGGATTTTTGGGTGGGTTATTATATGAAAAGAGAGAGGCGTTCTTTATTATTTCTCAAACATAGGTTTTGGACACTATATAATAAAGTTTTCAAAACCAAAAACCTTCCCATGGTTTTTGAGAATGGTTTTTACCAAAGTAAAGTGGTTTTCATTATTTAAAATTATAAGAAACTAAATCATTAAAATAATATCCAGGTGATGTATAAGTGATTCATGTTTATAAAGAATTGATTTTAAAACTGTAAAATAAAATATCATGTTTGGAAGATTCATAAAGGGTTTATAAAATTATTGAAATAAATTAAAAAACTCATTATTGTAAAGGGAAAATATATATTTTTGTCACAGATAAATTTTATGGAATTTATTAAATCACTTTTTTGGTTTTATGATGTAATAATATAAACCTTATATTAATTCAATAATTAATTTTGACCCAAAAATTATATTGTCTCAGAAAATTATGAAAAAGGAAATGTGGAATGATTTCGATGTTCTTATTCCAAAAATTATATTTATTTTATCAAAATAATTCTCTAAATATGATAATTTACACTTTTAAATTAAAAACACACTTTTATTGAGTAATAAATGTTTTTTTGACAAAAAAAGTTTTATTGACCCTTATAAAAATTATTTTTGACATGTAATATTATATTATCATTGATATTAAATAAATAATATTTAATAACAATGTTTTATTAAAATATAATTTATTTAAAAAATTATTAAATTCTTAAAAATTGTTTTTTGATCTAAACCCTATATATTTTAGAAATACAATTCGTGTTTCGTCGTATCAAAATCTATTTTTTCAATGTCATTTATTTAATCATTTAAAAAGTAAAAAATAATAAGTAATAAATGTAATAATTATTTTTTTGAAACTAATATATACATATTCATAATGTTATGGTCAATATAAATTACCCCTTATTATACCAATGAACTCCCTAAGGGTAAGGTGCACGACAGTGAAATTCTCATGGGGTGGTTCAGAAAAAATGGTTTGGGACATGATCTTGGTAACCTTTAACTTCTCTCGTAAATGGTTTCTATCATGAATTTGTTGTTGGATATCATCTTGGGATTGGTCAGGGGAAAATATCAGTGATGTTATATCCCTCAAAATATATGATAAATGGGATTCATAGGGTTCAATCCTCTTGGTTGAGGCAATTTCTTCTTTTATTTGTGTCAATATGACTTTTTTCATAACCCCTAATATAAAATAATTATATGATCACTATTAAATGGATATATTATCAATGTTTATGATGATTAAAAGTATTTTAAATCTGGTATAATATATAATTGTTCAAAATAACCAAATTAGTTCATGCGTTTTCTTTAACCATATAACATAATAGGGAATTTAATTTAATCACAAAGGGAATTTCATTTATTAATGTTTGTTTTGTTACATTATTATCCTCTTTAAAAATTTCACACTTCAAAATTTTAAATCATACACTAAAAAATATTAGGGTACTCCTGTTTCACGGCCTCTTCTTGTTCCCAATTTTCTTCTATAAACTTTTGGTTCCACCACAACACTTTGTCTGGGTGAGTTGTCTTCTTTCATAAAACTCTGTCTATGTGATCTGAGATCTTTACCGGTTGTTCCTCATATGAAAGATAATTCTCCAATGATACCACCTCTGAATTCAGTACATTTGATAGGTCTGATATGTATTTCCTTGAGAAGGATACATAGAACACATCATGTACTTGAGATAGCTTAGGTGAGAGTACTAGTCGATATGCCACAATTCCAATGCAATTAAAAACATCAAAGGGGGAAATGTATCTTGGAATTATATTTCCTTTCTTCTTGAAACTCATGAATTTATTCCATGGAGATATACTAAGGAAATAATTATAACTTATTTTATACTCTAGGTATTTTCGATGATTGTCTGCATATATTTTCTATCAATTTTTTTCATATTTCACATGACACTAAATAATTTGTACCTTCTCTATCATATTTTGGATAAGATCATGTCCCATCAGCTTCTACTCTCTAACTTCACCCCAATATGTTTGAGCCTCACACATATTCCCACTCCACTAGGGTAAGGTTTTTATCCCAACATATTTGGAAATCCATTGAACAATATCTCAACATATCTTCAAGAGTTTTGATGGTCCTTTCATACTGAATATTTGTCTGAGGGTGATAATAAGTACTGAAGCCTAGCTCTGTAATCAATGATTGTTTATGTATTTTCCAAAACCTCAAGATAAACCTGGGATATTGATAAAAAACAATAGATATTGAAACTCCATGAAATCTTACCACTTCCCTAATGTATATCTTGGAAATTTGCTCAAGAGAGAAATATTCCTTGATTGTAATGAAATGTTATGACATTTTAAGGTGACCAACTACTACCTAGATGTTGTTGTTACCCTTAGGTTTCTTTGGTATTCCTATGAAAAAATCCCTATTTATGTTTTCCCATTTCTATATAGGTATAGAAAATGGTCTCAGTATACCATTATACTCTTTTTATTCGATCACGACTTGTTAGAATACGGAGCATCAAGATAAAAACTATATAATATCTCTCTTCATGTTATCCCACCAAAAGTTTTTCTTAAATTATCTATACATAATAGTGCTTCCTATATTAGTAGATAAGTATAATATATGTGAATCCTACAAAAGTTCAATATTCAATTATTTTATAGATGGGACACATATCAAGGTTCCAAACCTTATGAATCCTTCTTTAGAAAAGTTAAACTTTGAAATTTTCACTACTTTCTTATATATAAACTCATAATCTTTATAATCCTCATTTATATTTTCATGAATGGATGTTTTATTAGTTATTTTAGAAAGGTAGGATTAAGATCATTTTATTATTACCATATCCATCCTTTTCACTTCTAAAAAAATTGGATCCCTTTCAAACCTCATCATGGATAGAGTTTCATGATCTTTTCTACTAAGAGCATCAACCACTTTTTTTGCTTTCCCATGATGGTAATGGATTGAAAAACCATAATAATTGATCATTTATAACCACCTATATTGGAAAATATTAAGATCCTTTTGTGAAAATATATACTTTAGGCTTTTAGGGTCCATATATATATGTATATCACACTTCTCCCCATAAAGATAAGGACCCCAAATTTTAAATGTGAATATCATTGCATATACAACCCTTCTCTTTATTACACACATAAACATGATTCATTACATAAAATAGAACTTAAGAAAATTATGAGGATCGAGAGTTATAGTGTCTTGGGAAATTAGGAACATTACATGACAACTTCAGACATAAAATACACCATCTTTATTGAAAAATTATTTTATATGACCACAACATTCCTTCGTACTTAGCATTGCATGGGATAACCTGAGGACATGCATAAGAAAATGGTGAACTATAAGGACCAATAAGGGAGTAAAAAAGGCATAACATGAAGAATATAGTATATGTTATTCAATAGTAATATCAATGGAGCACAATAGAAACATGAACAAAAAGGCATGATATTGCATGATTAACATAACATGGAAATGTGGAAACAACATTTAACATGATATTAGCACAATCCAAGGCTCATTACACACGAAGCATGAGTAAAACCTCATTACACTTGGATTATGATGAGTAAATACTAATTTAACTTTAATTATCATGAGTAAAATCTCATTTCAGTTTACATATCATGATACTAATCTTTACCCAATGCATTGGAGCACTATCAGGGCACACCCTTTATAAACATTTCATTTCATGCATAAGTGTGCCACATGGATCATATAACATGGAATAATTCAACATCATCAATTATTATACGATAAAGGAATGTGGAATAAATATAGGAAACTCTATAATCAATAATTATATGTGCATAAAGGTGAATACCCTTGATAGATAAATGGGTATGGTATTCACTTACAGGATGATTTTGGCATGGGAAATTTTGGTAGCATAACGACGTCAAATAGAAATTGTAAAATGGGTTGATGAGAGATAAATGGGTATATCATCATTTATACATAAAATGGACAGTAAGGGGGTCGTATAACATAATATCCCAACATATGTAATGTAATTTATATGCATAATATAAAGTAATTTCTTGAATGTAAATGAGAAGATAGAAATTCCTTACGAAATTTCAACATGGTAACAGGTGTACATGGGAGGAATTAATGAGAGTGAAAGAGGTATCTCATCTTTCAAACATAAGGATGGAATTATGAGGGAGGTGTGAAATCATACCCCATCATTTTTAATTGAAAAAAAGGTATAACAACATATCGAAATTTGGACAAAATGAGAAAGGAAGAAATCCCTTACTTGGAAGTGTGATCCCAAAGGATTGGGAGGGGCTTGATAGATGATTATAGGGTGACTGGGGAACCTTGAGAGGATTATAAAGATATGAGGGTAGATATTGGTCAATATGAAAAGGTTTTAAGTGAATAGTAATGAGAGATTTAGTGGGTTTATATTGGAAATGAGAGGGAATTATTTATTATTTAGGTTTTGGACACTACACATTAAAATAGTCAAAACCACAAACCATACCATGGTTTTTCCCATGGTTTTTGCCAAAGTTTAGTGGAAACATTATTTTATAAGGAAAATGGATAAAATTATTAAAATATTATGCTTGCTTATGTGGACGTGAGTCACACTCTCAAGGAAATAATTTTAAAAAGTTAAGATATTTTATAAGTCTTAGAGGGTCCACTAAGGCACCATAAAATTAATAAAAAAAATCTAAAATCACATTATTTTATAGGTAAAACATATATTGGTCGAGAATAACTTTTATAGTATTTTATTACATGACTATTGGATCATTATGATATCATAAAACACATTATATATTTTAAAAATATTTAATTTTTACCCAAAAATTCGACTATCTCAGAAAATTATGAAAAATTCACCGTTAGATAATTTTGACATCCTGAATCCAAATATGATATTCATTTTAACTAAATAATTTTTTAAATATGTGAATTTTTTACTTTTAAAATAAAAACCGACATTTATCGAAAATTAATGGGTTTTGATAAAAACAACTTTCAAACCTTAATAAAAATTACCAATTTATTAATAAAAAATTATACGATCATTTATATTTAATAAAAAGTAATTTAGTAATAATATTTTATTGAAATATTTTTTAATTAAAAAAATCCATTAATTCATCAAAATATATTTATTAATTGAATATTAACTAAAAATACTATTTTTCTTTAAAAACCATTTACAAAGTAACAATAATAAAATGAATTCATATTCTTTATAAAAAATAAAGCACATAACCATAGTGTTAGGGTATTGTTACATAACCCCTTAAAACACTTTCATAATACCTAAGGGTAAGGTGTGCGATGGTGAAAAACTCTTGGGGCGGCTTGGATAACATCACTCGGGTGGTAATATCTATTAACTTCCACTTCTCCCATAGGAAATTCTGTTCAAGATTAACATGTTGAAGTATGGATTGGGCTTGGTCAAGAGTGAAGCCTAGTGAGTCTACCTCCTTTACAAGTTCTAAAAAAGGGGCTTCGTCTGGATAAATTCTATTGGATGAGGGCATCACTTCCTTTGTTTGAGTAAATTGGATTTGTTAAAGCCCTATATTTATACAAATCATGTGATCACTGTTCAACAACTATATTAGCTACTATAATAATTATTAATGGTATTTTAAAATCCAAAAACATAAAACCAAGTAAGTGAATATGTTTTATATAACCAATTTACATAATAAGACATTTAATTAGATCAAGAGGAATTTTCATTAATAAAATTTTGGGTCATTACAACCTTCCCCCTTAAGATATTTAACCCTTGAAATTTTCTTTTTCCACACTAAAATAGATGAGGGTAACTCTACTTCATCACTTCCTCTGATTCCCATGTTGCATATTCAAACTTGTGGTTTCACCACAACACCTTGACGAGGGGCATTGTATTATTTTGTAGAACTTTTTCTCTACAATATAAGATCTTCATGGGATTCTCTTTATAGGAGAGGTCATTATCCAATGGTACCACCTATGGATTGAGTACATGCGATGGGTTAGGTATGTACTTCCTCAAGAGTAATACATGGAATAGATCATGTACTTAAGATAGGTTCGGTGAGAGTTTTAGTAGATAGTCCACTAATCCAATATGATCAAGGATCTCAAAAAGGATGATGTACCTCAGAATAAGGTTTAACTTCTTCCCAAATCTCATAAATCTCTTCCACAGTGATATATGAAGGAATACCATGTCCCCAACATCAAAATCTTGATCTTGTTGATGATTATCAGCATAGATCTTTTGTCAACTCTGAGCAGATTTAATGTGTTTCTAGATAGTCTTAACCTTATCCACTATTTCTTCAACCATTTATGGACCTAGGAGTTTTCTCTCCCCAAATTCATTCCAACATGCCAATGTTCTACACCTCTTCCCATAAAGGGCTTCATAAGGATCCATTTGGATTCTTGAGTGGAAACTGTTATTGTAAAGGAACTCAACCAAGGGAATATGTTGATCCCATCCTCCTTTGAATTACATTGAGTATGATCTCAACATTTCCTCAAGTGTTTGTATAGTTCACTCAGATTGGCCTTTACTTTGAGGATGATAAGTCGTACTGATGTTCAGCTCAGTATTCAGATCATGTTGGAGACTCTTCCAGAACATAGAGGTGAATCTTGGATCTCAATTGTATACAATTGATAATGGTACTCTGCACAACCTTACCACTTCCCTGATGTATATCCATGCTATTTGATCCAATGAGAAATCCTATCGAATTGAAATGAATTGTGAATTACTTTTAAGACGATCCACAACAACCTAGATAGAATTGTTTCCTTTTGATTTCTTTGGAAGTTTGGTGACAAAGTCCATGGTGATGTTCTCTCATTTCTATATTGGTATGGTTAATGGTTGCATCATCCCCTTAGACTTCTGCCTCTCATCCTTCACTTTCTGACATACCAGGAACTTTGATGTATACTCAACGATCTCCTTCTTCATGTTATCCCACCAATAATGGTCTTGGAGATCTCGATACATCTTTTTGTTTCCTAGGTGAATGGAGAAATCATAACTATGTGCATTATCCAAAAGTTTATTCTTTAACTCCAGTTTTGATGGAACACATAGTGTTGACCCAAATCTCACAATTCCTTCTTCATTAATATTGAACTTCAAGGATTTCCCTTTTTTGATAGTTTCCACTTTCTTCTGAATTCCCACATCAACATTTTGAGCATCCTTTAACATTCTCAAAAGACACGGTTGAGATATCATTTATGAAAGGATTGTTGATGTTCCCTTATTTATGATTCCCATGTCCATATTCATAACATCTAAGAATATTGGATCCTTTTCAATTATCATCAATGATAAAATCTCTGGGTCCTTTCTACTCAGAGCATCTGCCACCTTGTTCTCTTTCCTAGGGTGGTAATGCATTGAGTAGTCATAGTCTTTGATCAACTCTAACCATATTCATTGGAACATATTTAACTCTTTCTATGTGAATATATATTTGAGGCGTTTTTGGTCTATATATATTTCACACATCTCCCCAAATATGTAATGTCAACAAATTTTTAAAGAAAAGATTACTGAAGCCAACTCCAGATCATGTGTTGGATAGTTTTATTCATGAAATTTCAATTTCCTTGAATCATAGGCAATGAATTTGTCATTTTTCTTCAACACACATGACAATACCTTCTTTGAAGAATCAATGAATACTATGAAAAGTTCTCCACTTATGGGTAGTGTGAGCATGGGCGTAATTATAATCCTACATTTCAACTTCTTGAAGCTATCTTCACATTCATCACTCCAAGAAAACATGACTCCCTTTTGATTAAGCTTAGTAAGAGGGTTGGACAATCGTGAGAAATTTCTCAAAAATCATCGATAATATCCAACCAACCCCAAGAAACTATAGATATCTATCACTGATGTTGTCCTTGTCCATCCCTCAACTTCATCTATCTTAAAGGGATCCACAAATATCCCATTGCTTGTGATGATATGACCTAAGAATTAGAATTCCTTCATCCATAACTCACACTTTCTGTACTTTTCATAGAGCTTATCCTTTCACAAGGTCTATAGTACTGTTCTAAGATGCTCCTCATGCTCCTCCTTGGTTTTAGAGTATATTAAAATATAATCTATAAATACTACCAAAAATTTATCGAGGTAATATCTAATGAATCAATTCATCAAGTGCATGAAGATTTCTAGAGCATTAGTGAGTCCTAAAGGAATTAATATGAATTCATAGTGCCCGTACCTTGTATGAAAAGCAGTCTTGGGGATATCCTCCTTCTTTACCCTTACTTGGTAATATCCCGACATAAAATCCACCTTGGAGAAGTATTATGCTTCTTGTAGCTGATCGAACAAGTCATACATTCATGGTATTGGATACATGTTATTTATCGTGATTTTTTAGCTCATGATAATCAATGAAAAGGTGAATTGACCCATACTTCTTCTTGACAAAGAGGACTGGTGCACCCCATGGTGAAGCACTTGGGCATATAAACCCTTTATCCATATTCTCCTGTAGTTGTTTCTTAAGATCCTCAATATGAACAACAACTATTCTATATGGAGTCTTGGATATTGTAAATGTCAGAGGTATAAGATCAATCGAGAATTCAACATCTCCTCTAGGAGGAAGACCAAGAAATTCCTTGAGAAACACTTCAATGAATTCCCTCAAAATAGGTATGTCTTCAAGGATGATTTCTTCCTTAGATTTAATCATCTGAGTAAGATACGCGTGATTATAGGGTAGTACTATCCACGCTTGAGATGATGGTGCTAATGAAGATTCATCCTCCTCCTTGCAATTGTACAGAATCAGGGGTCTATTTGGCATACAGATAGTGATTTCCATCTCACGGCAATTTATGTTGGCTATATATAGGGAAGACCAATCCATGACAAGAATTGCATCAAATTCTACCAGAGGGAGTATGACAAGGTTCTTTAGGAAGTTCAAACCACAAATTGTGATAGGGGAGGAATTATATTCATGGGATGCAATGATTTTCCCATTTATTGTTCTCACTGACATCTTTACTTCCATGATTTGTGGTGGTGTTGGGATTATTCTACTAATCTTTTAGGATATAAAAGAATGTGTGAACAATGGAAGATAACCCTACCTTTCACTTTTTGATTCTAGTTCTACTCTATCCAATATATACTAAGGGATAATTATTTTTATAATATTAAACACATAAAGAGGAATCCAATAACAAAAAGGGATAACTTATAAATTACATTTATTTCCTTAACTTATAAATTTATGGGATTTAATCTATATTATCCATGATCTACTTCCCAACATATATTCTTAGGTGAATTTTTTTTATTCCCTTAATAATGGTTCATACTAAGCTTATGAATTTATCAAAGAATATCCCCCGAGAGTGTCATAACCAAGAGTGTAGCAAGGCCCGTTTTCATGCACCAGTTCCTATTCGACTCTAGCTCAAAACAATGTTTTCGAGTTTTATCCATAGATACATCTGGGCTAGATCCACCTCTACTTGTTCTTATCCAGCTAGAGATGTATTTTATTGATAACCCAATTACTCTATACTCACCAAAATTTAGGGATGTTTTTATTATACTTAGTCTTATCCCTAAGGATTTCACTAGGGTTTTCTAATCCTAATCCCAAAAATAACTAAACCTATCCTCTTATACCAAGTATAACAACTCTGATCTTTATTACACACATAAACATGATTCATTGTATAAACTTTCACTTAAGAAAATTCTGAGGATTGAGAGGTATAGTGTCTTGGGAAATTAGGAACATTACATGACAACATAAGACATAAAATACAACATCTTTATTGAAAACTTCATTTACATGACCACAACATTCCTTCGTACTTAGCATTACATGGAATAACCTGAGAACATGCATAAGAAAAGGGTGAGATATAAATCCCAGTAAGGGAGTAAACAAGGAATAACAAGAAGAATATTGTACATGTTATGCAATAGGAATATCAATGGAGAAAAATAGAAACATGAACATAAATGAATGATGTATAATGATTATCAAAACATGGAAATGTGAAACAAAATTTAACATGATATTAGCATGAGCTAAGGATCATAGCACATAGAGCATGAGTAAACCATCATTTCACTTGAATTAGCATGATTAAACCCTCATTAGACTTGAATTAGCATGATTAAACCCTCATTTCACTTGACTTATCATGATATTAATCTTTACCCAATGCATTGGAGTGCTATCAGGGCTCACCCTTTATAAACATTTAATTTCATGTATAAGTGTACCACATGGATCATATAACATGGAATCATTCAATATAATAATTTATTCCATTATAAAGGAATGTGGAATAAATACATGAAAATATATAATCAATATGTATATGTTCATAAAGGTGAAAACCCTTGATAGAGAAATGGGTATGGTATTCATTTACACGATGATTTTGGCATGGGAAATTTTGGTAGCATAACGACATCAAATAGAAATAATAAAATGGGTTGATGAGGGGGAAAGGGGTATATCATAAATTATACATGAAATGGAAAGTAAGGGGGTCACAGAACATAATATCCCAACATATGTAATGGAATTTAGATGCATAATATAAAATGATTGCTTAAATGTAAATGAGAAGAGACAAATTCCTTATGAAATTTCAACATGGTAACTAGTGTACATGGGAGGAATTAATGAGAGATAAATAGATATATCATAATTAAAACATAATTAGGGAAGTATGGGGAGGTGTGAAATAATACCCCATAATTTTTAATTGAAAACAAAAGGGTATAACAACTTAAAGAAATTTGTAAAAAACGAGAAAGGAAGAAATCCCTTACTTGGAAGTGTGATTCCAATGGCTTGGGAGAGGCTTGAGAGAGGATTATAGGGATCTTGGGGGGCCTTGGGAGGATTATATGAAGAGTAGGGAAGAGTTTTTTCGATATAAAAATATTTTGAGTGAAGAGGAATGAGAGATTTAATGGGTTTATATAGAAAAGTAGAGGAAATTCTTTATTATTTAGGTTTTGGACACTACACATTAAACTAATCAAAACCACAAACCATCCCATGGTTTTTTACCATGGTTTTCTCTAGATTTTATTGGAAAAAATTATTTTATAAGTCCAATTTCATAACTTATTAAAATATTAGGCTTTCTTATGTGAAGGTGAGTCACACTCTCAAAGAAATCATTTTAAAAGTTAAAATATTTTATAAGTCTTGGAGGGTCCACTAAGGCACCATAAAATTATCCAAACAAATATAAAATCACATTATTTTTTGGGTAAAACATATATTGGCAGAAAAAATATTTTATAGTATTTTATTACATCACTATTGGGTCATTATGATGTCATAAAACACATTATATATTTAAAAAATATTTAATTTTTCCTAAAAATTCGAATGTCTCAGAAAATTATGAAAATTTCACCGTTAGATAATTTCGACGTCCTGAATCAAAAAATGATATTAATTTTATCTAAATAATTTTATAAATATGTGAATTTTTACTTTTAAAATAAAAACCCAACATTTATCTAAAATTCATGGGTTTTGATAAAAACATCTTTCAAACCTTAATAAAAATTACCATTGTATTCATAAAAAATTATATTATCATTTATGTTTAATAAAAAATAATTTAGCAATAATATTTTATTAAAATATTACTTAATTTAAAGAAATACATTAATTCATAAATATATATTTCTTAATTGAATATTAACTAAAAATACTATTTATTCTTTAAAAACCATTTAGAAAGTAACAATAATAAAATGAATTCATATTATTTATACAAAAAATAAATCCCATAACCATAGTGATAGGGTATTGTTACATAACCCCTTATAAAACCTACATAATACCTAAGGTTAAGGTTTGCGATGGTTACAAAATCTTGGGGCGGCTAAGATAACATCGCTCGGGTGGTAATCTCTATTAACTTCTACTTCTATCGTAAGCGATTCCATTCAAACTTAACATGTTAAAGCTCGGCTTGGGCTTGGTCAAGAGTGAATCCTAGAGAAGCTACCTCCTTTCTGAGCTCCAAAAAATGGGATTCATATGGATCAATTATATTGTATGAGTCCATCACTTCCTTTTTTTTGAGTAAATTTGGTTTGTTAAAGCCCTATATTTATACTAATAATTTGATCACTCTTCAACGACTATATTAGAAACAGTAACAATTCTTAATGGTATTTTAAAATCCAAAAACATAAAAACAAGGAAGTGAATATGTTTTATATAACCAATTTAAATAATTAGAAATTTAATTAGATCAAGTGTAATTTTCATTAATAAAAGTTTGGGTCATTACATTTCATCCAATTATAGATCATGAGTTGGTTAATTATGCTAATGGATATTTTTTTCAGGAGGCATAGGCTATCTCTTTTTCTTTTTTCATGAGTACACAACCCAATCCATTTTTAAAAAAATCACTATAGATCAAAAAACCATCCCCATTGGTGGGTAATGTGAGCACAAGTGCACTGATAAGGCTCTTCTTTATGTCTTTAATACATTCTTCACATTCATCAGTCCAAAACAACTTAATTTCCTTCCAAGTTGTCTTAGTTAGGGGGATTTCCAATCATGAGAATTCTTTCAGAAGTAAATGATTTTACCCAGATAATCCTAGAAAACTATGGATTTATATCATAAGGGATATTCTAGGACACCCTTCAATCATATTTATTTTTAAAGGATCCAGAGGTATCACTTTGTTGGTGATGATATTCCCCAAGAATGATAATTTTTCATACCAAAACACACATTTACTATAATTTTCATACATATTTTCTTTTATCAAGGTCATCAGTGAAGTATTCAAACACTCCTTATGTCCCCCTTTATTTTAGAGTAAATAAAGAGATCATTAATAAAGAATAATGAAAATTTATTGAGGTAATCCCTAAAGTCTACATTACTCTAATCCATAAAGATTTCTGGAGAACTAGTGAGTCCAAATGGAATCACTATGAACTCCTAGTACCCATTCCTTATATGAAAATTAGTCTTAGGGACAACCTCCTTCATCACATTGACATGGTAATATCCCAACCAAAGATTCATCTTAGAGAAATACTAGGATCCACAATGCCAGTTGAACAAGTCATCTATCTGTGATAGAGGGTACTTGTTCTTTATCATGATCTTGTTAATATCACAATAATCATTACCAAGTCACATTGTACCCTCTGTCTTCTCAGAAAAGGGTACTAGTGCACCCCATATTTAAGAAATTGGGTGTATTAACCAATTATCCAAATTATTCTATAGTTTATTCTTCAGCTCTCCAAGTTCTGTTGAGTCAATAAGGTTTTCCTTATGACTTTTCCATTCCTTATTATTTTAAAAATCACAAACACCTTATACTTATGCAAATCTATATTTCAATTTTATAAGGAAAATTTCTTTCCAAAGGAATTTACCCCTACCATATTTTCATTACTCATAACAATATTTTTCTTAATTATAAAAATCAGATTCATACCTAAATACTTGGAATCATATAATACTTAGTTATGAAGCATTCTATTTTAGGATCCGAATTATAGATACGAACTCAAATGAAGTTCCATTCTGAATTCTGGATACGAACTCTATTGAAGTTCCACTCTGAATTCTGGATACGAACTCTTATATAGTTTGACTCCGGACTTCTATGAGTTCGACTCCGAACTTCTATGAGTTCAACTCCAAACTTCTATAACTTCGACTCCAAATTTCTATGAGTTTGACTCCAAACTTTTATGAGTTCGACACTGAACTTCTATGAGTTCGACTCCGAACTTCTATGAGTTCGACTACGAACTTCTATGAGTTCGACTCCAAACTTCTATGAGTTCGACTCTGAACTTCTATGAGTTCGACTCCGAACTTCTATGAGTTCGACTCCAAACTTCTATGAGTTTGACTCTGAACTCTTACCAAGTTCGACTCCGAACTCTGTAAGTTCAGATACCAAATTCTAGTGAAACCAGACTCTGAATTTCCTTATAAATTCAGACTCCGGATTTCTACAGAATTCATGTTCTGAATTCCTATTAAAACAGAATCCAAATATCTCTTTGTTATAGACTCCGAATTCCATTTTGGTTAGACTCCAAACTTTTTTTTGCTTACATTCTGAACTTCAGTTTCACTCATGCTTACACTTGTTTCATTACAAAATGATGTCGTGCTTTTAGTTATTGACTAACCGTTGGTTGAGTGACACATGTACAGGTCCCTCCAAAATTCAAGGAGAAATATGACTGTTGGAGGAGGGAGACGACTGTTGGAGCTTCACCTATAAATAGGATCACATTTGAACGTGCTCAGAAATTTTGGAATTTTGGGGATCATAACTTCCTGAAGTGATTTCTAGAGAGAGATAGGCTCTTATCAACTCTAAACGATTTGTGCAAAAAGTTTGAATAGCTTGTTCAAACTTTTCCTTGTGCATACTTTCTTTTTGCGACTCCAATTATTGCTGATTACAATCGAGGGCTTCCGTGGATAAGAGGATAGAGGTTCCAACACCTTGAAGTTGAGGGCTTCCTTGCTAAGGAAGACATAGGTTCCGACTACCTGATAGTTGAGGGCTTGCAGGGATAGCAAGACAGCCTCCGATCTTCGTATCGAGGGATTACCCTGGTGTGGGTAAGACAGACTTTCTTGAAAGTATAAATCAAGGGACCTTTATCCAAGGTTGTTGGATACCCTCCTCTTTGGGTTAAAAGAGTTATTGTTTTTTACTTGTAGTGTAACTACTTTGTTTTCTGCTGTGCATTTTGTATTGTTAAGGAAAGTATAACTTTCTTATACTTCCTTACTTGTACTCTGTTTTAGTTAGATTCTATACACTTTAAGGTAGAATCTTAATCTTTGTAACTTTTGTTAAGTTTCATTTCTAGAATCACTTTTCCGGAATTTATCAAGTGATTAAAACCTATAGAGGTATTGTGAATTATCTTGTTTAACCTTGTTAATCATAACCACCTAAAATTCCCTTAAGGAATTTTTAAAAGGTACAATTCACCCCCCTCTTGTATATGAGAATCTCATTCTTAATTCGATCATACGTTTGGTATGACAGAGTATATCATACTCAAAGTCATACCATCCTAACAAGTTCAACGATAATCATTCTATATGGGGTATTTGATATAGGAAAATATCCAGGTTTAAGCTCGATTAAGAACTCAACCTCATGGCTAGAAGGAAGACTAGAAAATTATTTTGGAAACACATTAGTGAATTCCCTTGCATTAGGCATGTAATCAAGGATGATATTTTCTTTAGTATTAGTCATTTGATCAAGATATGTTTTATGATAAGGAAATAATATCCATGATTGAAATTTTACCAAAGAAGATTGATCCTCATCCTTGATCTTTTATAGAATCAGAGTGAGATTTGTAATAGGGAGGCTAATTTCTTTCTCCCAGTAATTTAATTTTGCTCAATATAATGAAATCCAATGCATACCTATAATTTCATCAAATTCCTATAAAGGGTGAATGAGAAGGTTCACTGGGAAGTTCAAATGGAAAATATGGATAGGGGAGGAGTTATATACTTAGGATGTATTGATTTACCCATTTTTCATTTTCACTAAAAACTATACCTCTATTCTTTGCAGTGGGTTTTGAATAGTTCTACTAAACTTACGAGATATAAAAGAATGTGAAGATATGGAATCAAAAAGTAAATTCTATATTCTTTAATGAATAACTAGCATATAATTCACCATTTCATTTTGAAGATCCACCTCCATAGTTGTGTTGGCATAATCTCACGATAGCTATGTTGGAGGTTATTAGAATTTATTTCCTCTAAAA
This sequence comes from Viscum album, assembly GCA_963277665.1. Lineage (NCBI taxonomy): Eukaryota > Viridiplantae > Streptophyta > Magnoliopsida > Santalales > Viscaceae > Viscum > Viscum album. The sequence goes on along the minus strand of OY728130.1, from coordinate 1,018,365,044 downwards.
AACATTGGATTATGGAATTGTGTTATATAATTTCTGTGTTCCTTTCAATTGAAATACTACATTTCTAGATGAGGGTTGACCAAAGCATTCCTTCACCCCCTTTAGGAAATTTCTACGGTGCTTCTTCCCACACCTTTGACAAGTGGGATGTTAGAATTTCATGCCACCATTGGATTTCTCCATTGAACCTCAAAAATTAAAATCCACTTCCACTTCTTATCCCTATGAGACCCTTGAAATTCTTTGATATGTATTTTCACTTTGAGGGAACATCAGACAATTTTCTCATAATTGTCAAAGACTGGAATGGCTAAAGATTTTCATAAAATCATCTTCAGTCCACCAAATAAGCGGTCAATATTACATCCATGGGTAATGAAAAATATAGAGACATATTATTCAAAACTTGTGAAGTTTCCCTTATACACCATGATATATTTTTTATCCTTTTTCTTTAGGCTAAGGAAGTCCCTCTCTATTTTTAGCCGGAGATTATGAGGAAAATATTTAATGAATTTTTTTATGGAATTCCTTCCACTCCATCAATTAAATCTACTCCTTAGGATTTATATTCTAGAACATTGTATACCATTGATAAAAAGATCCTTCTATATGATAAACTGTCAAAAATGACCTTCTCATTCTCATATCGTTGAAGGACATAAAAGATCTTCTCAATGGAGTTGATCCACTATTCCATAATTAAGGGATCAGAAGATCCACTGAAAATCAGAGGCCTTTGTTACATAAAGGTCTCAATTGTAACTTGATATTTATTAGGGGGATTTGTTCATTCCTCTTTATTCAAGTTTTGTTTCAAAACTTGAATCAATTGAGAAATTTTCATGAAAAAGTTCACGATTATAACTCCCATCGGGTTTGGAATCTTGTTTGGTCATTCACCACATTTCCCCTCACATTGGTTATTGACATAGTTTCTCATATTTCCATACATTGAATAGAATAAAGGGTAAATTAGGGATGAAAAATTTTAAATTATTAATCACATAAAATGAAAACTATGAACATTAAAATGACAACTCATAAATGAAATATACTTGTTATCCTATGAATTTATAAGCTTCAATCTAAGTTAAACAGAATCTATTTCCTAAACTAAAATAGTATAGGATTTTTTTCACTTAATAATGGTTCATAATGAGCTTGTGGATTTACCAAATTGTACCCTATATAATTATAAAACTAGGTGTGCAACATGGACCATTTTTGTGCACTAGTTCCTGATTGAGTCTAGATCAATACAGTGCTTTCGAAGTTGTTACCCCTAGGTACATCTGTACCCAAGACACATCCACTTGCAGTATCCAGATAGGGATTTATTTTCTTAGAATCCACTTAATATATACTTTACCAAAATTTAGGGATGTATTCCTTTGTTCATTATCATCCTTAAGGATTTATTTAGTGTTATATAATCATAATCCCAAAAATAACGAAACACTCCTATGATATCAACTATAAAAACCCATATTTTATATCACTTTAATTCATTATTTGTTACAAAAAGGTACAAATAATACAAAACAAATGATCATGAAGCCTAGTGTATTTGGGAAATAGGTACAAATAATAATAATGTGATACCTTGATACAACAACATTATTTAAAACTTCCTTAACTTGCACTTTGAATTCATCGATCTTTTAAAACTATATGGGATAACCTGAGGATATACATAAGAAAGGTGTGAGCTATAAATACTAGTAAGGGAGTAAAAATATAATAACATGATGAAATTATTACATGTTAGTGAATAGGAATTTGAATGGGACATAAAAAGGGTGAGAATTAGAATCTTGAACTATAAAGAATTATGCAACATGATAACATAAAGGTAATATGGGTATGTGGAAACAATGTTAAACATGAAATCATAAAGACATGCCATGGAAAACTAAGAATACATCATAAAATGGAGTAAAAAAATGTCATAATGGATTATTATTACTCTCTAATCCTTTTTATGATGTATCACGAGATGAAAAAAATTACCTAATGTATTGGATCACTATCTGGGGGCACCCATATTTTCCTTATCATGTACATGGACCTATTTTCCACATAGATCATACAACATAAATATGAATTTCATCAACTTTAATCCCATGATAATGGAGTGTGCATTGAATACATAGAATTCCTAAATCGATGATGTATAATTAAATTTAATTGAATACCTTTGAGTGGAAATGGGAATGGGTATTCACTAAATGAAATTTGTGCATGGAAAATCACAATGAAATTTCCACAGAAAACCAGGGGTATATAATGGTTCATGGGATGTATTAAATAAATAAAGGGGAGATTAATCACTTTAAAATCACAAGGGAAGTAATAGGGATGTGTTAAAAGATACCCCTACATGAGAAAAGGGAAAAAAAGGTATAACATAAAATAAGATCTTGAATAAATAGGAGAAAGAGAGGATCCCTTACATTGAGAGAGTGTTTATAAATTCTTATAAGGATCATCTTGAGAGCTTGGGGGAACCTTAATAGTGATATATAGTGGAAAGGGAAGAGATTAGTCTTTCCAAATGGGTTTTTAGTGAAGGTAAATGAGAGTTTAAGTGGGTATAAATAGGAAAGGTGAGGGGAGTTCTTTATTATTTCCCAAACATAGGTTTTGGACTATACAATAAAGAATTCAAACCTCAAACCTTGCCATGATTTTCCCAAGGTTTTTACTATATTTAAATGGTTTTTATTATTTTATAAGGGAAAAAACTTAAATTATTAAAACAATACCCTTGGTGATGTGGAAGTGAGTCACGTTTATAAATAATTTATTTGAAAAAATTAAAATATAATATAGGTTCTAGAGAATTCATAAAGTATTTATAAAATTTGTCAAATAAAATCAAAACTCATTATTTTAAAGTTTGAATACAAATTTGGTGATACATACCTTTAATGGAATTTGTTCATCACTTTTGGTCTTTTATGATGCCATAATATACACTATATATTTATACCATATTTAATTTTGACCCATAAAATAGATTATCTCAGAAAATTATGAAAGAAAATCTATTGAATAATTTTTATGTACTGATTCCAGAAATAATATTTAATTTATCATAATAATTCTATAGATATCAAAATTTACACTTTTAAATTAAAAACACATATTTATTGAGAAATACTATTTTTTTACAATAACAGTTTTATGAACCTTATAAAAATTATATTTGAATTTGTCAAATTATATTATCATTATATTCAATAAATAATATTTAATAAAAATAATTTATTAAAATATAATTTATTTAAAAAATTATTAAATTCATAAAAATAGTGTTTTGATCTAAACTCTATATCTCTCAAAAATAGAATTTGTGATTCGTCATATCAAAATATATCTTATCAAAATCATTTATAAAGTAAAAACAATAAGGAATAAATATATTACTTATTTTATTGAAAAGAAAATATACATATTCATTGTATTTCAGTCAATATACATAACACCTCATTACACCAACGAATTCACCAAAGGTATGGTGCGCGATGATGAAATTCACATAGGGTGATTCAATGAACATGGTTTAGGTTGTGATATTGATGAGCTAAAACTTCTATTGTAAATAGTTTTTCCCAATATTTAGTTCTTGGATCTCATCTTAGGATTGATCAAGGGAAAAGACTAGTGATTCTATTCCCCTCATAAGCTCTGATAAATGGGATTTATAGGGTATGACCCTACTGGTCGAGGTCATCACTTCTTTTGTCTGTTTCAATAGGAATTTATGATAAAACTTAATATATAATAATCATATGATCCTATTTAATGACTCTATTATCAATGGTTATGATGTTTAACATTATTTTAAATTCGATATAACTTATAATGGTCCAGAATTGTTAGGAACCCTTCCCTCTAAAGGCACCCCTCCTAGGCCAACAATGATCAGGGGGAGATAATGACCTCTAAGTCCCTTCTATGATAGGCCCCGAGTTGGTGAAAAGAACTGAGGGTGTAAAAATCTCACAATATGGGAGGCATTATCCTCTATAATATAAATAGTATTGGGAGATAAGATGAATAAACCATGAGAAACTCCATGAAATAATTTAATAGAAATATAAATACCATCCCATAATGCATGTATAAATAAGACTAATATAGATAAAAGTCGCCAAAGTAAATACCCAAAAGAAAATATAAGGAAGTGACAAAACAACTATCCCAATGTCTGAGCTAGTAATGTCTAACAAAATCTATGATGTCCTACAGAAAGCCCCAAAACCAGTATATATACATAGAGTGAGCATACAAGTATATTCAGTAGGAAGGCCAAAGTCCCTAATGCACATGTGGAAGAAGCATACTAATGAATTTGTGAGAAAACAATAGAACCAAACCACACTTATACATGCATCCTAACCAAACCCATCATCACCATGGATAACTCACCAAATATTTTATCCAAATATAACATCATAATAAGAAGCATATCTATGAAGGGATTCCCATAAAACTTTCTTATTGTGATTCCACTCTTAAACCCGAATGATGTATGTCCTAGTGCTCCCAACCCCAAATAACATCACACCATTCCAGGCACCCTGCATGAAACTAACCATCACATCACATCTTGCCCGAAGACACTTGGTCCCCAAGCTTCCCACATGCATCTGATCATCACATAACGAGATCGGTAGGGTATCATGAACATGTAAATCATAAACCCCATTTCCTCCTCCTACCATACAAGACCCCCACCACAAAACATCTCATCATCTCATCTAAAAAAACATGGGTCAACACATCTCACCTTTCTTGAAGACACCTATTCCATTTCCCCACAAGCACGATCATATCACACCTCAGCTGAAAACACCTAGGTCATCTCATAACATCTCAAAATAAGTACCTTTTACTCCTAGACATCAAATCCCATGCATTTCATCATGATCTGGAAGAGGGAGTAGATAAGAACAATTAGATAGTCATCCATCCTCACCACCGAGATGTTGGAAAAAACACCGCCAAAACATTTGGTTGTCAGCACTAGATGATCGACATTGGTGGGGTATATATCTAAATCAAAAATAAAATAAAATGTGTGTATATATAGGTATAGGTATATATATATATCCCAAACACAAGCCCATCCTATGGGTTCCCAACAAGGGCTAACCATCTCACAAGATCTTCCACTTCCACTTCTAAAACTATACGCAAGACACCACACAAGAAACACATGAAAAACAAGCCACTCCCTATTTTTAGTCCAAATTTGTCCAATTTCTAAATTCACATCACTAATTAATTGTATCCCATTATCATTAGTTCATTAGTCGTTCACATTCTATTACCCATCCAAAACCCAAGCCATTACACTTTAATTATTGTTATCACACATCCCATTAGTATCTGACTAACTAGAAAAAAATAGAGCACACCAAGTCACACAAACCAACAACCCGACAACCAAATCCCCTTCCACAATCCATCACATCACAACCACTTTCACAACCCTGTTGCACAACCACACCACAACCAATTTCATATTCCCACTACACAACCAGATCACACATCTCCCCATACTGCATCACAACCACATATCACATCCACACATTATATCACAACACCCCATCTCATCTGTAAAGACCCGTAAAATTCAAGGAATTTTTTTTCTTAATTTTCTTTGGAATTTTACAAGAACGTAGTTTCTGACGGTACCTGATTCCAAGGCCCGGTGTGCTCGGAATCATTTTCAGAAGTTTGGCTCGGGTACGTTTAGTGAACGAATGAGCATGGGTTTCTAACTTTTAAACCGGTGCTTAGAATCAAATTCCGAGGGCACCGATGGAATCGCAACGCCGGTATTTTCTTAGAAACGCCTCTTCTGAAGTTGCATTTTCTCGGGTGTGGTTTTTAATTTTTCGGCTTTAAGTTAAGAAATAAAATAATGTGGTACGACAAACTTTATTTTATTTCACTTAAAGCCGCTTAAATCCACTTTAAGATATATAAGCTGAGTTAAAGCAGATAGGGTGGAACCCAAAATATCTTACCCTCTTGGTAGGATATTTGTGAGGTGGGGCCCGCACGATCCCCACCGTTTCTTTTCCCCTAAGTAACGCACCCGCGAAAACCCTTTTTAAATAAAGTCAACCGACGCGTTTTCTTAAATTCTTAACGCCCCTATTAATTGGGTGGTTAGTTCGGTAAATTAATTCTATGAATTAATTTGTTCGTTTCTTAACCTGTTTTCAAACCGTTGGCATATTATTAAAATAAGACCAACACATCTTTCTTCTTGGGTGCGATTTGTTGAGAGGATTTGGAGATCTTGTGCCTTCATCCTCCTTCGCGAAGAACGCGAAGAACGCGAAGAACGCCGGCTTTCGACGAAGGGCGACGAAGAACGCCAAACCCCCAGTGATCGACGACGTGACGTCAACGATTCTCCCTCCGTGACACTTCTTCCATGATGAACCATCCCCGCGACAATCTTTGATCAGCATCTTGAGGTAGGGGATTGCAGACCTTTTAATTCTTTGTGGATTATAACAACAACATGGATTTAATTATTATAATTAAATCTGTATGTTCTTGATCCTCAGAGTTCATCGACGCGACGCCGTATACCGCGACGGCGTGATGCCCTTCCGCGACGCGACGATCCTCTTCTCCCGCGACGATCAATTCCACGAAGAACGCACCTTCGACGACTTCGATGATGTAGGGGTTTTATTTGAGAACAATATTAATTCCCATGATTGTTTCACCGAAAACAAAGAACCCGGATCAAAGTTCAATTTTAATTTTATTAAAATTGTGACTTGTTTGTTTTTCATGTGTTGAATATTTTATTCCTGATTGTTATCACCTAACGAGGGGGGTGCAGGCCAAACAAACACGGCCCGACAACCCTTCGCAATTTTCCATCGATGCGCGTATTGGCAGGCGCCGACAAAACGGGCCACAGAGACGATTTGCTGATTCCGCAGTGAAGAACGGGACCCGAGATGAGCTACGACACATATGGAAATGAAATCGGACTACCAGAACAACTCTGGTGGCCCGCGGACTCCACCGGCGGCGCCCCGGCGCGCCGCCGGATGGTGCCGACGCGGCTTCAGCCGCGGCGGTGGTGGCCAGCAGACCCGCGGCCACGCGGGTCCGGCGAGACAAGGGACGCGGCCCTGCCGCATCCGCTGACCAAGGGCAGCCCCGCGAGGGGCCGCGGTGTTCTCACACGGGGGCAGCACGACCCCCGCGCCGCTCGACCGAACCGGCCGAGCCGACCCTGGCGGTCGGGCCGACCCAGGGGCGGTCGGGCCGGGTCGGTCCGGGCCCAGACCCCCCGTTTCCGGAACTTTTTGGTTTTTCGCCCATATCTTGGGCTACGGACCTCCGAAAAACACGCCGTCAATGGCGATGCGATCCTTGGATCGAGACGGTCGTTTTGGTATATCACACTCAAGGTTTTGGAATACTTTGGGTTCGGCCGAGTTGGTTCGTACACGAAACCAACCGGGCCCTCGGAGCGGAAACACTCATATCTTGAGCTTCGGATGTCCGATTGACGTGTCGTCGACTTTGTTGGATTCCTCTAAGTGAGACGTATCTTTTGGCTTACTCCGCCCGAGGTTTGGACGCAGGTGGAGTATGGTCGGGTTGGTTTTTCCTTAAAAACCAACCGGGCCCCTGGGACGAAAAAGCCAATATCTCTCAGACCGGGCGTCCGATTGACGCGCCGTCTGTTGCATTGAGTTCCTGTTGACGATACGGAACTTTTGGATACATCAAATCTGGACTATGTGTCAGTTGATGTATCAGCCTCTCGGCTCGTGGAGCGGACCCTCCCGAATGAGCTTGCTGTGTGCGGGAACCCTAGAGCTGGCTGCGACTGCTACTGTGACGAAGACGACTGTACAGAGATCCTCAGTGGATTCGACGGCGACGACTACAACACTCAGCGATCCTACGTGGATCAGTGCTACAGATCCTGTGTGGATCCGATCCTGTGTGGGTCAGCGCTCATCGGTTCGATGTGAGCCAGCGCCTACAGATCCTGTGTGGGTCTGATCCTATGTGGGTCTTTACGGGGGTTAGTTACTTACAGATCCTGTGTGGGTCCGATCCTGTGTGGGTCTTTGCGGGGGTTAGTTACCTATCGATCCTGTGTGGGTCCGATCCCGTGTGGGTCATTGCGGGGGTTAGTACCTTTTGATCCTTTGTGGGTCCGACGACTTAGATGGATCAGTGATCATATCTATCATCATTCGATGAAGTATACCTGTGTGAGCTAAATCCTGTTTACTCTCCTTTGTGGATTGTGTGGTGCTATCCTAGGTAGATTACGTTTTTCTTTCCTTTGTGGATTGCGTTGTGCTATCCTGTGTGGATTTACGTTTTTCTTTCCTTTGTGGATTGTGTTGTGCTATCCTGTGTGGATTTACGTTTTTCTTTCCTGTGTGGACTGGGTTGTGCTTGGGCTCGGATGTTGGAGCCAAACAAGAATTGATGACTTAGGTATATGTATGGGCATATACCTAAGTAGTGTCAGATGTTACTTCGTGTTTGTATCTTTCCTTTGTGGATTATCCTTTGTGGATTCTGGGAGACCCTTGGGGGTCTCGGTGTCCCTACTGAGTAGCTTATACTCACCCCTGCACGGGCTATGCCCGCACTACGTTGTGTTGGTTGCAGACGACGGACAACGCTGATCGTGGTGGAGGCTTGCGAAACAGGATGGTACCTGGAGGTGGACCACTGGGCGGGGTGTACTCAGAGCAGACGACTAGACCGAGGAGATGTGGAGGCTATTTGTACTCACCCTTCAGGTGGGACTTCCAGAGGACGGTTCGACGCTGCATCTTTTCCTTTCAGTTTCTGTTTTTCCCCTTTTAGTTGTACTTTACAGTTGGGCTTGTATTTCCGGCTCCTTTACTTTCAGCACAGCTTGTTTCAGTTTTTACTTAGTGTTTTACTTCCGCTTGTACTCTGTGGTGTATGTTTACTTTTATAAAGGCAATGCCTTCCCTGTTACTGGGATTTACGCCTTTGGCGCTAGTCTCCAACCCCTGGCCTATGGAAGGTGGTCTTGGGGTAGTCACGGCACGGGCTCCGAGGACGGGTCGTGACAAATTGGTATCAGAGGAGTTCGGTTCTACCGCAGACTCTGATCTTTCTTCTATGTGAAGCAATAGTGTTAAGCATATTGAGTATGGTTATCAGTCCAGGGAGCCCAGTGTTGGTGCGGCGGCCGACATATCCATACACCAGGACCCTGAATTCTGCTTTCCGACTTAATGCACGAAAATATTGATTGCATGTGTGTTACAAGTTTTCTTTGTGATTACTTTATGTCATCTCACCAGGTATACTATTCTGACCGTGGCGCACCTGTTTCTTTTCAGGATGGCCCCACGACGGCAGCCAGCTAGGGTTCTGAGAGTTAAGCGTGACAACGGCCCACCGAGCGACGAGGCCTCGGTGCAGGGCCCTTTGACAGTAGAGGCACCGGTGGTACCTCTACCCGCCGAGCCACCGATGCTTCCAGCCCCAGCCACTGACGATGCACATCACCTTAGTGCACTGCATGAGTTCCAGCACCAACGACCACCTAGGTTCCACAGGGAGACGGACCCCCAGGCAGCCGAGGACTGGCTGGAGGTAGTGGTACGAGTTTTTAGGCTAGTGAGGACACCAGCCGACCTCATGGTGATCCTCACAGCGAGCCTACTGCACGCAGCAGCGGGCCGACGGTGGAGCTTGATGCTCCAGGTGCACGATGAGGCATCTCTCCTCTGGACAGACTTTGAGAGCCTCTTCCACTCAGAGTTCTTCCCAGCCACCCTCCATGCGGTGCGCATCCAGGAGCTTCTCCAGCTGCGGCAGGGCAGCTTGACGGTCGCCCAGTACTCGGAGAGATTTACCGATCTCTCGTGCTACTCGACAGACATGGTACGAGACCCATTCTTCCAGGACCAGACCTTTGAGCATGGATTGAGACATGAGATCAGGGCATCGCTGATCTCCCTCAGCATTCCGACTCAGGCAGGAGTACTGGAGCGAGCCCTTTTGATCGAGAGATTTCTTGCTGAGACTTCTCCAGCGACGAGACCTACCGCGGGGCGACACGTAGCAGAGTATTCCGCAGAAGGCAGTCAACGGATGACTGAGGGGTCCAAGCAGACCGGACCCTCACATAGACGACCTCAGGACACTAGCTCAACTGTGCGGGGCACACAACGCGAGACCAGTCTTTCAAGAGGCAGGCAGTGCTACGCATGCGGCGGGCAGGGCCACATGGCTGGTGACTGCCCAAACCGCCGTGCCGAGGAGCAGTAGACGGTGGAGGGGCCACCCAGGTAAAGGCAAAGGGGCGACCGTGGCGGTCCGCAGGGAGCAGGCGGACGAGGCAGAGGAGCTGGCCGAGCAGCAGGTGGTGGGCGACGCTTTGAGGCCCTACCACCACCACCAGGAGGTCCACCCCGACTACAGGGAGCTGGAGGGCAGAGACAGGCACAACTCTAGGCACCAGAGTCCTATGACCACGGCGCACCCGAGATGATTCAAGGTATGATCTGGGTCTATTCCACCCTTGCTGCAGTTCTTATAGACATAGGAGCGAGTCACACTTTCATAGTCGCTGCCCTTGTTTGGAGCTCGGAGATTACGATAGAGCCGTTGGCTCGATCCTTACGGCTAGATACTCCTATGGGAGCAAACTCGACGATTACGCACTGGTGCCGGCAGTGTGAGCTTACTCTAGGAGGTGAGAGCTTCGGCTGGGATCTTCTTGTAGCGGCGTCGAGGCCTTACGACATCATTTTGGGCATGTATTGGTTATCTACAGTCCATGCTCAGATTGACTGTATTAGGCGCAAGGAGCGATGTGTACGCACCGACGAGAGCAGGTTCACCTTCACCGATGAGAAGGGAGCCTTCGCAGCACAGGATGAACTTCCGCAGAGGAGAGGACAGCCCATCACTCATCAATTAGCTAGCCTCATCCTAGGAGCAGTTGACGTACGGAGTCCTAGTTTTCCTGCAGTGGTGGATCAGTATGCGGACGTCTTTCCCGACGACGTTCCAGGGATACCTCCTCGCAGAGAGGTAGACTTTCATATTGACCTGTACCCCAGGACAGCCCCGATATCGACTCCTGCATATCGGATGGCCCTCGCAGAGCTTCGAGAGCTACATGTATAGTTGGAGGACCTGCAGGGAAAGGGATTCATCCAACCTAGTGTTTCACCCTGGGCTTCCCCGATATTTTTCGCCAAGAAGGCGGACGGGAGCTTGCGACTGTGTGTCAACTATCGTCACCTGAACCAGGTGATAGTGAGGAACAAGTATCCGCTACCGAGGATTGATGACCTCTTCGATCAGATCAAGGGAGCACGGTGGTTCTCGAAGATAGACCTCAGGTCAGGATGTCATCAGCTCAGAGTTCGAGACGAGGACGTACAAAAGACAGCCTTCAGGTGTCGGTATGGCCACTATGAGTTCTTGGTTATGCCATTCAGCATAACCAATGCTCCAGCGGTGTTCATGAGACTCATGAACAGGATCTTTCAGCCATACCTCGATCGATTTGTCATATTCTTCATCGACGACATTTTGATTTACTCAACGACTGAGGAGGAGCACGCCTACCACTTGTAGGTTGTACTAGACACACTCCGAGAGCTCCAGCTTTATGGAAAGCTCTCGAAGTTCCAGTTCTGGTTACGTGAGGCCCAATTCTTGGGGCACGTCATTTCTGAGGCAGGAGTTGTGGTGGATCCCATGAAGATCGAGGCAGTTCTAGCTTGGGAGCCACCCAAGAGCATGACGGAGGTGCAGAGTTTCTTGGGACTAGCTGGATACTATCGGAGATTCGTGACAGACATCTCCGGAGTTGCGGAACCACTCTCAGCTTTGAAGAAGAAGGGGAAAACGTTTGTTTGGTCAGACAGATGTCAGCAGAGCTTCCAGGAGTTGAGACAGAGATTGACCAGCGCACCTATCTTGAGGTTGCCAAAGTAGGGAGTAGGGTACGTAGTCTACTGAGATGTATCAGGGACCAGACTCGGATGTGTCCTGATGCAGGAGCGGGCAGTGATCGCCTATGGATCATGTCAGTTGAGGCCGTATGAGCAGAACTACGCTACCCATGACCTGGAGTTAGAAGCAGTGGTCTTTGCTATGAAGAAATGGGGACACTATCTGATGGGCGAGCACTTTATAGACTTTTCTGACCATCAGAGTCTCAGGTACATCTTCTCATAGAAGGACCTGAACCTGAGACAACGGCGATGGCTTGATTTCCTCCAGGACTCTGACTTTAAGATAGTCTATACTCATGGGAAGGGGAATGTAGTAGCCGATGCTCTCAGCAGGAGGACGGGCATTCAGCTACACGAGGAGGCGACAGAGCAGCTAGCCGCTCTGCAGATATCCTTCGTGGATAGAGATGGACCAACCTTCCTTCAGTCACTCACAGTCTCTCCTCCACTACTACAGTGGGTCAGAGAGTCACAGCGTGGGGACGCTGACTATGAGACGCGACGTGCATAGATATCCTCAGGACACGCACCTGATGGATTCTCCTTTGGAGCAGAGCACGACATCCTTTTCAAAGGACATACCTTAGTACCAGTATCTTTACGAGAAGAGGTGCTGAGAGAGTTTCACACTTCTCCTTTGGCGGTACATCCTGGAGTGGCGATGATGTACCAGGATCTCAGACGACATCACTCGTGGCCGGGCATGAAGAAGGCTGTGGCAGAGTTCGTTTCGCGATGCCTCACCTGCCAGTAGGTGAAGGCAAAGCATCAGGTACTAGCAGGCTTGGTACAACCCTTGGAGGTCTTGAAGTGGAAGTGGGATGGGATATCTATGGACTTCGTGATTGGACTTCCACGCACTTCCAGAGGTCACGACTCCATTTGGGTGATCGTCGACCGACTCACCAAGTCGGCTCAGTTTTTACCCATCATAGAGCAGGGCTCAGTGGAGAGCTTGGTACGTCTCTAAGTTCAGGAGATTATACGGCTTCACAGTGTGCCATAATCTATCGTCTCCAATCAAGATGCTCTCTTTACTTTCCGGCTTTGGATGGGGTTTCAGGAGGTGTTCGGGACGCAACTACGTCTGAGAACCGCCTTTCACCCTCAGACGGATGGTCAGACGGAGAGGACCATTCAGACTCTCAAGGACATGCTCCGCGCATGTGTCCTCGACTTTGGTCGCAGCTGGGAGGACCACCTACCCTTGATAGAGTTTGCGTACAACAACAACTACCACTCCACCATCGGGATGGCACCGTACGAGGCGTTGTACGGCAGACCTTGCAGATCTCCGTTGTGCTGGGCAGACCCTGGGAGTCAGCACTTGTGGGACCAAAGATAGTTCGGGCCACGACAGAGAAGGTCTAGGTCATCCAGGAGCGGATGAGGATAGCTCAGAGCCAACAGAAGTCTTATGCTGATAGGAGGCGGAGGCCACTAGAGTTTGAGGATGGCGACCACGTCTTCTTGCGTGTCTCACCTCGACATGGATTACAGAGATTTGAACGAGGCAGAAAGTTGTCTCCACGCTTCATCAGACCATTCCAGGTCCTCAGTAGGATTGGTGAGGTAGCTTATTGCCTAGCTCTACCACCTCAGTTGCACCGGGTGCACGACGTCATCCACGTTTCTCAGCTGAGGAGATACGTGCACGACCTGACACATATCATTGACCATGGGGAGCTGGACGTTGATGATGGGGAAACTTTTGCGGAGGTCCTGGTGGAGATCGAGGATCAATAGGAGCGGGTCCTACGTGGACGATCGATTCCTCTTGTGTGCATTAGATGGCAGCACGGGAACCTCCAGGAGAGCACTTGGGAGCGGGAGGCTCAGATGCATGCTCAGTACCCCCATTTGTTTCCCTAGTTTATGATGTATCTTTATGGGGACGTAAAGCCCTGAGGTGGGAGTGATGTAAAGACCCGTACAATTCAAGGAATTTTTTTTCTTAATTTTATTTGGAATTTTACAAGAACGCAGTTTCTGACGGCACCTGATTCCGAGGCCTGGTGTGCCTGGAATCATTTTCGGAAGTTTGGCTCGGGTACGTTCAGTGAACGAACGAGCGGGGATTTCTAACTTTTAAACCGGTGCTCGGAATTGAATTCCGAGGACACCGATGGAATCACAGCGCTGGTATTTGCTTAGAAACGCCTCTTCTGGAGTTGCATTTGCTCGGGTGTGGTTTTTAATTTTTGGGATTTAAGTTAAGAAATAAAATAATGTGGTACGACACACTTTATTTTATTTCACTTAAAGACACTTAAAGCCACTTTAAGGTGCTTAAGCTGAGTTGAAGCGGATAGGGTGGAGCCCAAAATATCCTACCCTCTTGGTAGGATATTTGTGAGGTGGGGCCCGCATCAACCCCACCGTTTCTTTTCCCCTAAGTAACGCACCCGGGAAAACCCTTTTTAAATAAAGTCAACCGATGCGTTTTCTTAAATTCTTAACGCCCCTATTAATTGGACGGTTAGTTCGGAAAATTAATTCTATGAATTAATTTGTTCGTTTCTTAACCTGTTTTCAAACTATTGGCATATTAATAAAATAATACCAACACATCTTTCTTCTTGGGTGCGATTTATTGAGAGGATTTGGAGATCCTGTGCCTTCATCCTCCTTCGCGAAGAACGCGAAGAATGCGAAGAACGCGAAGAACGCGAAGAACGCCGACTTTCGATGAAGGGAGATGAAGAACGCCAAACCCCCGGTGATCAACGACGTGACGCTGACGATTCTCCCTCCGTGACGCTTCTTCCACGATGAACCATCCCCGCGACAATCTTTGATCGGCATCTTGAGGTAGGGGATTGCGGACCTTTTAATTCTTTTTGGATTATAACAACAACATGGATTTAATTGTTATAATTAAATCTTTATGTTCTTGATCCTCGGAGTTTGTCGACGTGATGCTGTATACTGCGACGACGCGACACCCTTCCGCGACGCGACAATCCTCTTTTCCCGCGAAGAACGCACGTTCGACGACTTTGACGAGGTAGGGGTTTTATTTGAGAACAATATTTATTCCCATGATTGTTTCACCTAAAACAAAGAACCCGGATCAAAGTTCAATTTTAATTTTATTAAAATTGTGCCTTGCTTGTTTTTCATGTATTGAATATTTTATTCCCGATTGTTATCACCTAACGCGGAGGGTGCGGGCCAAACAAACACGGCCTGAGAACCCTCCGCAGTTTTCCGTTGATGCGCGGATTGGCAGGCGACGACTAAACGGGCCGTAGAGATGATTTGTTGATTCCGCAGTGAAGAACGAGACCCGGGATGAGCTATAACACAGACGAAAATGAAATCGGACCACCGGAGCAACTTCGGTGGCCCGCAGACTCCACCGGGGCGGCGGAGACGGCCAGCAGACCCGCGGCCGCGCGGGTCTGGCGAGACACGGGACGCGGCCCTGCCATATCCACTGACCAAGGGCGGCCCCGCGAGGGGCCGCAGTGTTCTCACGCGGGGGCAACACGCCCCCCGCGCCGCTCAGCCAAACCGGCTGAGCCGACCCCGGAGGCCGGGCCGGGCCACCATGGCCGGGCCGGGCCATGCCGGCCGGGTCGGACCCGGACCCAGGTCGGGTCGACCCGGTTCGGGCCGACCCAGGGGGGTCGGGCCGGGTCGGTCCGGGCCCAGACCCCCCGTTTCCAAAACTTTTTGGTTTTTTGCCCATATCTTGGGATACAGACCTCTGAACGACGTTCCGTCAGCGGCGATACAATCCTTGGATCGAGACGGTCGTTTCAGTATATCGTACGCAAGGTTTCGGAATACTTTGGGTTCGGCCGGGTTGGTTCGTACAGGAAACCAACCGGGACCTCGGAGCGGAAACACTCATATCTTGAGCTTCAGACGTCCGATTGACGTGCCGTCGACTTTGTTGGATTCCTCTAAGTGAGATGGATCTTTTGGCTTACTCCTCCCAAGGTTTGGATGAAGGTGAAGTATGGTTGGGTTGGTTTTTCGTTAAAAACCAACCGGGCCCCTCAGACGAAAAAGCCAATATCTCTCAGACCGGGCGTCCGATTGACGCGCCGTCTATTGCGCTGAGTTCCTGTTGACGATACGGAACTTTTGGATACATCAACTCTGTAATATGTGTCAGTTGATGTATCAGCCTCTCGGCTCATGGAGCGGACCCTCCCGAACGAGCTTGCTGTGTGCGGGAACCCTAGAGCTGGCTGCGACTGCTACTGTGACGGCGACGACTGTACAGAGATCCTGAGTGGATTCGATGGCGACGACTACATCACTCAGTGATCCTACGTGGATCAGTGCTACAGATCCTGTGTGGATCCGATCCTGTGTGGGTCAGCGCTCAGCGGTTCTATGTGAGCCAATGCCTACAGATCCTGTGTGGGTCCGATCCTGTGTGGGTCTTTGCGGGGGTTAGTTTCCTACAGATCCTGTGTGGGTCCAATCCTGTGTGGGTCTTTGCGGGGGTTAGTTACCTATCGATCCTGTGTGGGTCCGATCTTGTGTGGGTCAATGCGGGGGTTAGTACCTTTTGATCCTTTGTGGGTCCGACGACTTAGATAGATCAGTGATCATCTCTATCGTCATTCGAATAAGTATACCTGTGTGAGCTGAATCCTGTTTACTCTTCTTTGTGGATTGTGTTATGCTATCCTAGGTGGATTACGTTTTGCTTTCCTTTGTGGATTGTGTTGTGTTATCCTGTGTGTATTTACGTTTTTCTTTCCTTTGTGGATTGTGTTGTGCTATCCTGTGTGGATTTACGTTTTACTTTCCTGTGTGGACCGGGTTGTGCTTGGGCTCAGATATTGGAGCCGAACGGGAATTGATGACTTAGGTATATGTATGGGGATATACCTAAGCAGTGTCGGATGTTACTTCGTGTTTTTATCTTTCCTTTGTGGATTATCCTTTGTGGATTCTGGGAGACCTTAGGGGGTCTCGGGGTCCCTACTGAGTAGCTTATACTCACCCCTGTACGGGCTATGCCCGCACTACGTTCTGTTGGTTGCAGACGACATACAACGCTGATCGTGGTGGAGGCTTGCGGAACAGGACGGTACCTGGAGGTGGACCACTGGGCGGGGTGTACTCGGAGCGGACGGCTGGACCGAGGAGCTGTGGAGGTTATCTGTACTCACCCTTCAGGTGGACTTCCAAAGGACGGCTCGACGCTGCAGCTTTTCCTTTCAGTTGCTGTTTTTCCCCTTCAGTTGTACTTTACAGTTGGGCTTGTATTTCCGGCCCCTTTACTTTCAGCACAGCTTGTTTCAGTTTTTACTTAGTGTTTTACTTCCGGTTGTACTCTGTGGTGTATATTTACTTTTATAAAGGCAATGTCTTCCATGTTACCGGGATTTACGGCTTTGGCGCTAGTCGCCAACCCCTGGCCTATGGAAGGCAGGCTTGGGGTAGTCACGACACGGGCCCCGATGATGGGTCGTGACATCATCCACCACAAAAAAATCACTTCCCACAAACCAAATTTACAAAACAATCCATACCACAAAAACACTTCTCGAAATCATTTCACATTACACTCAACAGATCATTTTAGTATTTGGAATAAGGGCTCTTTATCACTTTCACTTCATTATTTAAGGGCATTCTCAAACAAGAAATATATCTAGGAGAAACCATTTAATTATATGAATATAAGTTGTTAGATGATTTTCATTTTTTATGATATCAAATAATAAAAAACACACACAGTAGACACAAAACATATCATTCAGTGTAAACAAGTTCCCCAACGACCATAATTTTAAATAAGGCATTATGCCTATACAATAATAATACCAATCATAATAAAAGTTTGTAAAAACATGTGATTCACATTCCATTTCCCCTTTTAAAATTAACTTATTTAATTAATTGATATTTATTAATTTGGATGCAACTATCACCATATAGATAAAAAAAATCATCCCTCTCTACATGATACTCATCAAGAGAAATTATGGATAATTCTCTACAAGGAGGAAAGAATCCTCACTTGACTCATTTCACCAAAATATGAGTGTGCATAAGTTGGAAATTCCATTAGAAGGAACATGAACCATTGAAGAATGGTTCCATGACCCCAAGGAAGGGATGTTGAATGAATCATCTTGAGAGAAAGAAATCAGAATGGGATAAAGGGTTGGATCTTCATCTTTAGAGTAGAAAAATACAAAAAATTTATGATTTTAGAACACAACAGAATTGATTTACTATAATTTTAGGATATAATTAAAATCTACCTGAGGGGAATAATTTAAAACCCCAATAATCTCAAAAAATCAAGTCTATAATTATCCTTGAAGAAACAGACTTTGAATACTTTGGATTTGTGCAGCCGAAGGACTCACATGACCGTTCCCATGCGACTGACAGAAGAATTTCATGTGGCTAAAATCCCATGAAACCGAAGCTCCATGTAACCATTTTTCATATAGTAAAACTCCATAAATATATTAACTATAAATATATCCAAACTCCCCTCTTATACAAAGGATCCATGTATCCGAACTCCCCACATAGCCAAAATTCCCATGTAGCTAAACTCCCCACCTAGATGAACTCCCCACATAGCTTAAATCTCCACATATCTGAACTCCCCATAGAGCTAAACTCCCCATGTAGCTGATTTACCATGATTCCTCAACATATCTTATTGGATCATGAATCTAATTCATTTGTTCAAGAACAACTTTAGAAAAAAGGTGGAAAAGGCCCCAAACACCCTCTTAACTCCTCCCTTCCTACTCCAAACACCTATGTACTTCCCATGAATTCCTTAACCACTAGATTTTATACAATGTAATGGGATGGAAGGTCCATGAAATTACATAATATACCATTCAAACAATTATATTACCAAAGAATCAAAACCAACCTTGGAGGAAAGATGGAAAATTTCCAAACAATCACCCCACAAGATACCTCTCATAGATCTTTCCATGACTGAAACTCTACCACCAAGAAAACACTCCAACCACAAACCTCCTCTCTCCCTCATAACCATTTGCATAACCAAATAATCCTCTACACAACCCAAACCAAAAACCACAATAACCAACTAACTGAACCAACATGAACATAAAAATAAGATAATTCTATCATGAATGTGAAGATATTATCCACTGTAGGTAGTATTGAATTTTGTACACAAGTTTAATCGTATCATAATACAGTGCTTCATAATTTGGAATCCATTCCTTCCATTTTTGTATGTCAAAGTTTTATCACACATAATACACAAAGAAAAAAAGACATATCATAAATACAATGGGATCCAATATCACATATCAAATCCCCAAGCACACAAATCAAATAACTTTCTCTCCCATTTAAGGATATTATCTACTTTTGGCAACACTAAATCACCAACACGATTTCAATAATTTTAAAGTATAACATATCCTAGGGGTTAGGTTTACCCTCATTCATATAATTGATTTTTTTAATCACACATCACACAAGGAAACACAATAAGAACAAACACACATCAAGGAAGAACCTCAAATAATTGTACACAACTAACAAAGCATACCTCGAACAATATATATCCCCTCTAGAGAATCCACTCCCACTACTGACAATTGACCACACCCAACTCCAATGCCTATATACTGATGGCCATCTCTACAGTCAAACTTTGGGTTTAGTCCTTGACCATGAGGTACATCCTTAGCTCTACCTCCACTAACTCCATTTACTCTCGGTGGATTATATGCCTGATACCCATGCTATTGAAAAACAATTGCTAGAAACTATTGGTTGAAATACTACTGAAAATAACCACCTCTATAAATATGACCTTGAAGAACCACTGGGTATTTTTTCTTGTGATGGATATGAACCCCACAGAACAATAACTTTTCCCCAAGCCCTTGGGAAAAGCACAGAAACCACTGGCCACTAAAGGCTAGAATAGAGGTTGTTAAGGAAGAATACTCCCTGGTCAAAAACCTTGAAGTCCCTAATGATTGAGACCCACCACCAATAGCTATAATCATCAAGAAACCCTACCAGATCCCCTACCACGGTAAACCTTATAATGAGTGAATACACTAGATCACCTTTACCTTTTTACGAACCTCCAGATACATTGGAAACTTAAAATGAGTAATTTCATACTAGATTTAAGGATAGAGTGCCTCCTAAAGATGTACCACATGAGATCCCTCATTAAGAATTTTTTTTAGGTAAAAGTGCAGAAGATCTGTAAAACATGATCCCCATCTCTTGATCTGACATACTCTATTGCTGAATAGAGAGTATCTCCTGACACTTCACTGCCTTCATGGTTAACGAAAGAAACTTTTCCTGGAACTCTTTGAAAAAGTTGACCCATGAAACATCTTCCTCCTTCCACTCACCCAGATACCATTTCCACAACTAACACATAGCTCCTCACATCAGACTTACTACCAAAGGGACCTAGTACCCTACCAGGGTTCATATTAAATTGAAATAAATCTCAAGATCCTCTAACCATATCTCTACCTCCTCATCCGAAGAAATTCCTTCGTAATTTTAAAAACCTATCATTATAAAACATGTAATTTCATCTACCTCTGATCATCCTCCTCAACCAGATCAACACTCAATCGATCAACTGGGTCATCCTGCTGAATATCCACTACTTGAACAACACGCAGATGAGACCATGAGCCATATCTAAAAAGTGAATCAAGGATTTCCTAATCTCGGTAGTATGTTATTTTATTAAGATTTATTTATTTCATTTTAATTATTTTCAACTTCCCAAACCCCAAAAAACCCAATTAAAATAAGAACACAAGTCATATTGATCCATGTACCTCCCCTAGGTCTCCAATATTCAAGAAGGTCCACCTCACTTGGTTTTTCCATAAGCTTAGAGTCTATGCACTGGATCATGAGGGAACCTAAAATATTGTGTCTTACCCGATATCTCGGCCCTATGTCATGTACCAATGTAAAATGAAACTATTAAGTTACCAACCCATGAAATACTCATAGTGCTTAACTCCATACTATATCATATCTCTCGACCATTAGCCTCTAATACAGTTACATCATGACCCCTACCCAGTAAAGGTACCCCTCCTGGGTGATAGATGAAGAAAGGGAGATAATGACCCCTCAAGTCCCACCTCCAATAGGACCTAGGTTAGTGAATAGCATAAATGGTGTAAAATAATCACAAAATGGGAGGCATTACCCTCTATAATATAAATTAGATAGAGAGATAATATGTATCAACTCTAAGAAACTTCATGAAAAATATAAAATAAAGTTAAAAACCAACCCACAATGCATGTATAAATAATACTGATACAAATAAAAGTCTCCAAAATAAATACCCAAAAGAAAATATAAATAAGTGAAACAATAACAATCCCAAGGTCAGAGCTAGAAATTTCTAGCATGGTCTATGGAGTCCTCCAAGAAACCTAAAAACTAGTTTATATACGTAGGGTGAGAATACATGTATACTTAGAAGGAAGACCAAAGTCTCTTATGCACATGTGAAAGAAGGATAATAATACATCCATGAGAAAACAATAGAACCAAACCACACATATACATGCATACTAACCAAACTCATGCTCATCATGTCTCACTCACCAAATACTTCAAAAAAGTATAACAACATAATAAAAAGTATATAGATAAAGGGTACCCCAAATTTCTTTCTCATTGGGATAAAAATCTCAAACCACAATGACATATTTACTGGTTCTCCCACCTTCTTTGTATATCACATCATGCAAAGAACCCCACATGAAATTGACTATCACATATCACCCAAAACACATACCCTCCAAACACCCGATGTGTATTTAACTATCACATAACCATATTACTAGGGTATCATGAACATTGAGACATTAACCTCATGTACTCCTACTACCATGCATGAACCCAACCATAAACCATATCATTATATCACCTAAAAACATTTTTTCTAACACATATTACCTCACTTGAAGACACCTGGGCCACTGCCCTATAAGCACAGTCATATCACACCTCGCTAAAAAACTATGGTCACTTCCCCACAAGGAAGGCCATATCATGCCTCACTCGAAAACACCTAGTCTATCTCATCACATCTCAATAGTGTAAGTTTTGACTTTAGTCCTTCACAACCCGTTCATGTCATCATCTCTTAGAAGAGGGAGTGGGGAAGAGATGGTATCCATTCATCCATCCTCACCATATGGATGTTGGGGAAACAACCCCAAGGCATTTGGTTGTCGACACTAGGTGCTCGAAATGGGTGAGGTGTATATAGAACTTGAAAGGAACATACAAGGTATATATATATATATATTCCACACACAATCCCATTCTATGGGTTCAAAATCAGCCCAAACATCTCACAAGATACTCCACTTATGCTGCCAAAACTATACGTAAGATGCCACATAATCAACACATGATCCACAAGCCACTACCCTCTTTTAGTCAACATTTCACCAATTACTTGATTCAAAATACAAACTAATTACATCCCATTATCATTCATTCATTATCCATTCACATTCCATAAACCCAACCAAAACCCTAGTCATCCCACTTTCATTATTATCATTTCACAATACATTACTATCTGGGTAACTAGAAAAACACAACACAAAACAAGAATCACAACACAATAGCCTAACAACCACATCCAATTCCACCAACCATCACATCACAACCACTTTTGTAGCCCCACTACAAAATTTCACCATAATCACCATCAAAAACCAGCTATAAAACAGCATCACACATCTCCCGATACTGCATCACAACCACATATGACGACCACAACTCACATAACAACACCCCATCTAATCTGCCATAATAAGATAACTACCCACATGCCACATTGAAAAAACAATCCATACCACACAACCACTTACAAAAACACATTCACATTACACATAATAGATAATTTTCATAATTTTCATAGGGGATCTTATCAATTTCAATTCATTATTTAGGGGCATTCTTGCAAAATTCATATATCTTGGGGAAACCATTTCATTAGCTTAATATAAGTGATTGGAATATTTCTATTTAGGGTGATATTAAACAACTAAAAAAATGTTAGAAACAAATTATATCATCCATCACAAACAAGTCCCCCAACGACCATAATTTTAAGCATGGTATTACGCCTGTATAATCATAATATCAGTCATAATAAAATATTCTAAAAACATGAAAATCACATTCCCCCTACCCCTTTTTAAATAAATTTATCCAATTAATTTATCTTTAATGATTTTGATTCCACTATCTCCATACATATAAACAAAATAAACCCTCCCCACATGATACAAAAAAGGATAAATGAAGGATAATTCTCTACCTAGAAGAAATATTCCTCACTCGACTCACTGTACAAAAAAAGGGGGCACACACAAGATAGAACTACTGCTGGACGGAACTCAGATGATATGAGAAAGGTTCCAAAACTCCAAGGAAAGGATATAAAATAACTCTTCTTAATATAAAACAATAAGAAAAGGGAAAATGGTAGGATATTCATCCTTAGAGTGGACAAATATAGAAAGGTTGGGATTTTAGATTGTAACATATTTGATTTATCAGTTTTTGAAGATTCCATTAAACTCTATACGGAAGAACTCATTTACATCCCTGATCATCATAGAAAGTCATGGGTATAATTATCCTTGAATAAATAGTATTTTAATACCTTGGATTAATGCTACTAAAGGACTTGCATGGCTGTTTCCATGAGACTTGTGGAAGAATTCCATGTGGCCGAAATACCTTGTTATTAAAGCCCCATGTATCCATTTTTCACAAAGCTGATCTCCCCACATAGGCGAACTCACCATGTAGCCAAAATCCCCATGCATTCAAACTACCTCGAAGAAAAAATCACCACATAGCTAAACTCCTCACGTAGAAAAACTCCCTATGTAGCCAAACTCCCAATGTAGTCGATTTCTTGACATCGAAGATTCCTTAATGTAGATGATTAGTTCGTATAGATGATTAATTTGGACAACAAAAAATTTAAAAAAACAAGGGGATGGAAGGCCCTATAAACCCTTTAAACTTCTCCCTTCTACAACCACATTTTGAATTCCCATGAATAGCTTAACCACTTGATTTCCCTCAAAGTAATAGTGCAGAAGGTTTACGCCATTACAAAAATAACCAATGATGTGCATGTGTTATGTATAACCATATAAAATAATAGGTTATTTAATTTAACCAAAAAATAGAATTTCATTAATATATTTTCAGGTCGTCACACTCCAACTAGCACCAAGGGAGTTACCATTATCTTATCGATTGGATTTAGTAGTGATGTACTCCCAGCAGTGCTAATAGGAACCTCAATCACAATATCCTTCACTCTATCCATTATAAATTTATATAGATCACAATGAAACACCTTCCAATATAGTGTTTTACACTCCTCTATACCCTCATTTTGAACACCTATAATACAAGTATCACCATCTTGATTTATCCTTTGAATATCTCCCATGTTATAGACTTCCTCTAAGTGATTATCTTCCAGTTTTCATTTGGCCTATCGAAGAATATTTTTTGATACTTGGACATACATTTTTCACAATATTATATTTCCAAAATCCATTATATGTTTAGAATATTTTTGATATTTTTCATCCAAACCTATTTTATTAGCATTTTGGGTGTTACTCCTAGTAGTGACCTTGCTATGAACTTCTGGAAGGTGAACATCATGAGATATAAAATGAGGATTAGGAAAATGTTTTCCATCCTCAAAATACCCTACCTGGTAATAAAATCCAAAACCAATGTCATAAATTCCTTTTTTAAACCATTCTGGAGAGAAATATAACTGCATACATTCTCACTACAGGAGGCACACCTCCTCCAATGGCCCGAAGGCCTTCATTTTTTTTATTGATTTTTGATAATCCACCTTTCAAGGAGTGAGGTGTAACCCTTAAAAGGACCGTAGGCGTAATTATTACATGGATCATAGGCCTTAGAAGAATTCATTGCCCGTAGGCTTCAAACATTACATACAACCTAGACAAACAACTTGGAACTGCTCCTCCCCAGCGTATTCATCGTGAAATCAGCTCTCCACCTTCGCATGGCTATTCGGCTAGGCTTTCCCATGAATGCATAGGCTTGTCCCGATAGCAGGTTCCATACCCTATCATTCTTGAAATCCGTTTAGCTTCTGCTATGGTGAAAGCTCTTTGCTCCTCCTCCTTCTAAAACTTGTTCCTTGTAGCTTGTCTGGTTTTCATCTGCACTTTAAGGTGGCCCGAAGGCCTTGAGGTGGCCTGAAGGCCTTACTGACCTGAAGGTATGGGTGGCCCGAAGGCCTTAAAGGACTCGGGGACCAAATCAGTGGCCCGGAGGCCCAAATGGGGGCATATTCCCGACTTCTACAGTGCCAAACAGTGCCTGATATAGTTCCCGCTACAGTGCCTTCTATAGTTCCCGCTACAGTACCTGCTACAATTATGCACAATCCCTACTAGAGTACTGCTACAGTACCCTGAAAATTATCCCCCACCTGGATTTGATCCTGGGTCTCTTGGATGCACTTAAAAAGTCCTCACCAACTGGGCTGAGGCTCATGTGCTACAGGAGGCACACCCCTATCTAGTCTAGGAAGTAGATCTCACCACCCTATATTTCATTGTTATTTGTTCCACTAACTCTCCTACACATTTAAAAAATATTGTACATAAATAAAATATATTCACAAAAATTGGTTGTCCTATTGGATGAAAATACACCCTGTTATGTTCTTCATTTATCATTCTAGGAAAAGTTTAGTGAGTTTCCTTGTCCCTAAATATAGAATGTGAAGTGATTTTATCTCTACACAAGAGAAATATTGAAACCTATGGTACCCTCAGACTCATCCCTTCCACGACTATAAATTCTGAAGTGTATACTTTTTTGTGGAGACAATATGTAAAGTTCCCACACTTCTTACCATTAGGAATTCCATTACTCTTAGTGCACCACATTCAAAATATCAAGATATTTTATATACATTAGTAGTTATTTCATCTCAACTTCCTATGCTCATAATAACCACTACAACTCTAACCCATCTACAAAAATGCTAGAAACCATTATAATAAGAGAAATCAAGAAAAAATCATTATAAATTGTTTTGAACTACCACAATGGAGTGAATAAATATATGGATAGTCCTACAAAAAATGTATTAGTGCCTCTACCTATTCTTGTGCAATACAATAATTAGAAAAATTTATTGTTATTTACACTCGATATTCAACACTCATGATACAAAAAACAGTAGACATTTTTGTTTCAGGAATTCCTTCTAGTGTTTGGCCAGCTCTAAATGTACTCTCTATACATAAATTTCATCTCTCAGTCATATTCCTCTCTCTACAAGTTTATAAAACCACGATCAACCACTATCAATAAAAGAAATAATTTTTTAGGAATCTAGACAAAAAAATGAAACTTAATAAATAGGTAAAATAAACATTATATTACTATATAATATCTAGAGGAATATAGTTACAATATTAGAGTTTAAGTAGATAGTGTTATAAGAATAATTTTTATAGAAGAACACTTTCCCGAGTGCCAAGGTTGATCCTCCAAAGGACCATACCTCCAAGCTACCAAGATGAAATGAATCCAATTAACATCCTATCACCCACCTACTTCCAATAACCATATTTAATATCCCTTACCCACTAAAACCTTCCCACAATCAAATAATAAATTAAATGACAACACTTCCCCTGGGTAGTTATTCAATCCTTCCTACCACGCACACTCAATTCCATTATATAAACTACAATCAAAAGAACAATCCTAACATTTTCATTTTTCACACACAATCTTGTAGAGGCCACTCTCAACCTTGATTAATTGTAAGGAATGTTTTAGGGATAGGATTTTATTTTCCCACACTTTAAGTATTCGTTTGAATTTTTGTGAAATATCAGCATTGAAAAATTCTCTTGAAACATATCAAGAATATATAAAATTAATTTAAAATAAAGAAATTCTATGAAATCATTGATTAATGGGTCATGAACTTTAGAGGATAAATTCATGTGTATTTTGATGTATATTATTATTGATTATATTTTTATGTGGGGAGAATCCAAAGCCATCAGAACTGAGGATTCATCTATTAGTTGTATTTTATCAGGACTAACATCAACTAAATATTTGAAATACCAAGAGAAATAATAAGTGAACATATAACTCACTTATATAGAAAATTCACAAAATCCTTGATGAGAAATTTTTCAGTAAACCATAAATCATCTATACCATACCACCCATAAAAAATGGGCTAACATATGCTACTAATAGAGAAGTAAAATGAATATTATAAATGATTTTGAATCCCAATAAGAAGGATTGGAGAAAATTGTTTGAATAAAAATTATGGGTTTTCAAAATATTTTGTATGAACCCTATTGGAATGAGTCCATATATATTGGTTTGTGGAAAGAGTTATCACATCCCTGTGGAATTGGAGCATAAATCCTTTTGGGATGTCAAGAAGATGAACTTGGATTTGGTGGAAACTAGATACTAATGGAACCTATAAATAAAAAATATGGAAGAAATATGAATATTTACAATTGAAAATAATATAATTTTCAAAGATAAAGAAAAATTATCGCATGTCATATTGATCTATAAGAGAGATATCCATCTAGGATATAAAGTGTTATTATATAATTCAAGGATGTAAATTATACTAGGAAATATCATTTCTAGGTGCAAGGGGATATTTATAGTTACTAATGTTTCACTTTTTTGTGAAGTTGGGATCACTATAAGGGGAGAAAAGAATCAATTGATTTTATGGGTAGAGAGTGAAAAATTACAATCGGAAATTTTTAGATGTGCGACTAAAGGAGATTAAATTCCTCAAATGATTCTTTAAATGAACCCAAAAACTCTTTTACTTTGTGAATTTTTATCCTTTTTGTATAATTTTTATCATTTTTATATATATTAAAATAAAATGAGGATATTTCATGAGGCCATTGTGGGGAGATGGATTCATTTCTATAGTTTTTGTTTTTTTATCTTTTCCTTTTACTTTTTATATTCTTTTTATTAGTTTTCTTTGTATTTTAAAAAAATTATAAACTTAAATGAGAACGAAATTGAATAGTAGATTCAGTGACACATTCAAAAATATAATATCACACATAAAACTAGGAATACATGGCTTAAAATAAAAGGTTTTTAGATAATCAATTTTTTTACATGAACACAGTGGAAAAATGAACTCAATTTTAGGAAAATTGTGAACAAAAAAAAGTAACACATCAAAGAGACTTCTTAAATGACGATTCTATACATCATATAAATTAGAGTAAAATTAGAATTTATAAACTAGTCTAAAAATTCCAAATATAATATGTCACAATGTGTATGTTTTGAAAAGAAAAGCAATAATTCTAGTTTGAGAAATATGAGATTCCGTTGTCAAAACCATACTCCCATGAATTAATAATTACATATAACCTTAGGGGATGACTGAAGTTTGGAATGACTCAATTTAAGATTAGATACACTCATCCAATAAGTATAAATTCACATTCATAGAATGGGAAAATTTTAAAAGGGATTAATAGATTTGGAGAATTCTAAACTCAAATAACAAAGTGGTGGATTATTTATGAGAATGTAACATAGGATTTATTAAGGAAGTGTCATCCAGGATAGTGGGATGAGGATATAGAAATAGGGTAATTTTAGAAATTTCTAATTTTTAGGAATATGATTCAATAGATTTATATTCACCTAATCATAATAAACCTAGATCTTAGAATTTAGAGAAAATACAACTTGTGTAAAGCTTGTCAGAGGTGATTACTTGAGTATAAGTAATAGTTTAGGTGTGAGGGGAATTGATTGTTGAAAATTATCCATCATATTATTTTTATATTACATTCATTTATCCACTCACACATTATATTAATAATAATTCTTATATATTTTTAGTATAACACCAATTTTCATTGTAATTAGAAAATATTTCTTGATATTTGGAAATTGTGATCATTATTGATCAATTGATTTTTAAGAATAAAATGAATAGATGATTCTATAAAATCATTTGATTTATTGATGTGAAATAATAAATATAACCAATAAGAGATTCTAAATCAATATATATATATATATATATATATATTAATTTGAGCTATACAATTCATGATTCCTTGGAAAGAAAATTATATCTATATCAGGGAAAAAAGATACAACAAAAATCCAATGTAATATCATGATCTCAGCTCAAAGTATGTTGTTAGCTAATAATACCTCATGGTCTCCTCATGAGAGCTACCAATAATGGGATGTAACATGCATTGAAATTGTAAGACTATGCTAGTTTCTATTTAATGTGGTGTTTTATATCATGGTTTCATTAATTAAAACTCTATGTGCATTAAAAGTATATATTTACAATGGTGGATCCATTTTACTCCATATAATTTCATCATGCAACCTCGAAAAATGATCTCATGCCTGTGTAACACAATAATGTTGCTTAAGGTTATGCTGGATTAACAATAAATGAGTGTTGTAATGCCCTTTAATTCCCAATTTCAAATCTTCTGGTACTTTATACATCATTATAAACTCAACACAACCACCCATAAAATCATAAAATTTAATTAACTATCAATATAATGTATATAAAATTGCTAATACAAATCATGTTCAATACTTCCTTAAGGAAAGATCCTTAGAATACAATAACTTAGAACAAAATCTGTATACACTTGTCAATGCTATGTTAGACCCAAAAGAATCATAGTTTCCAACACATCACCAAAAGTTGACACAACTTGAAAGCAATCATTCCATCCTATTATGAATACCAAAACTTAATATTTTCAAGATCGAGTCATAGACTAATTGATCCTTCTCTAACACAGTGTCCACCACCCTACCAACATACTTTCAATATAGAATATAGTGTTTGTAACTAGAAAGAACTATATGAGATATATATTTTTAAGTGGAAATACTCAAAACATAGATATCCCGCAATGAATGTAGAACCACACATGGAAATAATACAAGGGATGTGGGGACCAAAAGAAACCTATATTAAAATTTTCTAACAGACTTAATAAAGGATTAATGAAGTGAAAAAATAACAAAAAATATATGAAGGGTGATCAATTGTGATCATGGAAGAGTTTTATTCACTAGAGAAATAATAGAGGAATTATATGCACAAAAAATCAAAGGCACCTGAATGACACATTTAATTATCCATGGGAAGAGAGGAGCCAATAAAAGTAGTCATTCACCTTCATCTCATGACTTTTTTGGGACTTATAGTTTTTTAGTTATTGGTGTTATTAATATTTTCATGAATTATTATATACTCCCTTTACTGATTTTAAATTAAATGTGCATAATATTTGTGAAATATTAATGTTTTAATACTAAGTATAATTGTTGACCATTTTTAGAAGTATTCAAATTGATTAAGTTTACTATTTTATTTATAAATATCACCCCAATGATCCAAATTTTGTTATTATTATTTTTTAGGATTCCTTATTCAATTTAAAACATATCATTAGAAGGAATCAATGACCAATTCTTCCATTTTAATGGTCATATGTTCCTTATAAGATGGCCCAAAGAATTTGTAAAAAAACTGGACCAGCCATGATTATTGAGTTACTTCTCTAAATCCAGAAGCCCAAATATTATGAAACTATACCATATGATATAGGTTATCCAAATTAATAGTGGATAAAAATTTAAAGGTACAAATACAAGAACAAGTGGCCCAAAAATGCTTTTAAGTCCAGCCCACCATTCGAGTCGGGAATTAAAATCCAGACAATATTCATGACATATCTCATGATATAAGCATCCAATAAAGCTTCTATTTTTCAGTGTGAAATAAGAGATATATTTGTAAAACTTTTCTGAAGAAATAATTCTGATTTTAAGGGATATTGCTATTCAAAATCCATTCAAATTTTGCCCAATGAAAAAGCATGGATAGAAATGGACAGTTTAACTTTGTTTAATAAAACCACCATAACATTGTCTACAAAAGTCCAAATGCCTTCAAATTTTGATATTAGTTGGAAAATATTATTATCTACAACTTTTAATCAGGGTATATCTATAGATTCAGCTCACTGCATGTCCAAATCTCCGAGACAAATGGATGGGTAGTTTTGGAATGCAAACAGTCCACCACCTTGGGCTATAAATACATCCCCTCCTCTCCTTTCAAAAGGGTTGGCATTTAAGAAGAGAGGATCATAAATTTTCATGAAAAAATCCTTTAAAAATTTTTGGTATGACCTTACATACTCAATTTTTTACTTGATATACCTTTCCTTCTCTCTTTGTTTTCATTTACTTTTGTGTTGTTCGTCGTTTGTAATCGTGTATGTGTTAGTTTTTGTAATTATATTTTAATGCAAGTTTCTTCTTCAATATCTCTTATTATCATCCAAATTTTGTAGTTTAATATTAATGTTCTTAAAATAGTTTAAATCAATTTAAAACCATTCCCCTTCTTTTGCTTCCCCATTCAATCAAATGTCTTTTTTTAACTCTCTTCAACAATCACGTGTGTTCGACGCACTACACTTTTCTTACCCTATTTTTTTTTCTATTTATAATTAATCACCTTAATAATATATTACCAGATTAATGACCATCTTTATTTATAAATAAATATATCATTGTGCTGAGTCATTATTTATATATGTTAAGTGATTGAGAGCTTTTTCTTGATGAGTATTCTTTAATTTTACATTGTGTATGTTGGACTTAACATGTCATGGATTAATGACATATTTTGTTTAACCTATGGATTCCATGGATTATTGGAACCCTAAATACACTACCACATTCAAGTACTTATTAAGATTATAATCCTAGTTAATTTAAGTCTTGGATTAAATCCTTAACACTTAGGAATTCCAATCAACGTCAACTTGTGACATGGGTGTTAATTCAATGCAATACAAAGCATGGATCAAGGATATCACAAGCTTAACTAACTATTGATGAACTCACCCCAATATTTATCAAATTGTTAAATCAATCTTAATCAATCAATAATTTCAATTATGCTCTGCAAACAAACCTCCCCAATCAAAATATAATCAACTAAAAACAATCAACTATTAAAAAGTATTATCACCGAGGATTCGACCTGAGTGCTGCTATACACATTAGAAGAGAACCAGAACCTTGAACGGTCGATAGGAGACAATCGATCGTGCTTTCAAATGGCGTCGTTACTAAGTATGGTTCAATTAAATAGTCATTAGTTTCTTGTTATTGTAAAAAAATAAAAAAAAAATAAAATTAAAAAAAAAAATTAAAAAAACACAAAAAACATGCCTTCTCATAAAAATAATAAACATAAAAAACACAAAGAAAAACCAATCTTCCCCTTTCTTCCAAAATCTCTATGAATTTCCTTATATCCTCCCAAACAATCCCTCAAATTTTTGACCTTGAAATTGAGTGAACACTTCGCCAACTTAGGGGGAACATTAGGGATAATAAAATAATTCAAAAACATGTCATTGTCCAACCAGTTGAATTAGAAATGACCAATCCTAGGGAAGAAAACCTTAAAGAACTCACCGCCCCTGATTTGAATTACCAACCCCTTGGTATTCAAAATACAAACATAGAGGCTGACTTCAAACTCAAATCAAGTTTGATTCATCTTCTACCTCATTTCTACGAGCTAGCCGGTGAGGATCCACATATCCAACTTAAAGAGTTCCAGGTGGTGTGCTCTACCATGAGGCCTTAAGAGTTTTCTGAGGAACAAATCAAACTCTGAGCATTAACTTTCTCTCTAGATTACTCCACCAATTCATGGATCTACTACCTCCCTCCTAGTTCCATAACCACATGGAATGACATGAATCAACTCTTTTTAGAGAAATTCTTTCCTGCTTCCCGTACTTCTTCTATCTGAAAGGAAATAAGTGGTATTCATCAATTCCCAAATGAATCAATCCATGAGTACCAGGAGAGGTTCAAAAATCTTGTTTCAACCTACCCACACCACCAAATCCCTAACCAAATCTTGATCAAATACTTCTATGAGGGGTTATTGGCTATGAAGAGAACTCTCATTGATGCCACAAGTGGCGGTGCTCTTGTTGATAAAAGTCTTGCAGCTGCAAAAGATATCATAAGTAA
Organism: Viscum album; assembly: GCA_963277665.1. Lineage (NCBI taxonomy): Eukaryota > Viridiplantae > Streptophyta > Magnoliopsida > Santalales > Viscaceae > Viscum > Viscum album. The sequence goes on along the minus strand of OY728130.1, from coordinate 1,018,331,823 downwards.
CATGGATGCAAACACAAAAAAATTCCATACTCGAGCACATGATCAAGTCAAACAAGACCAAGATAGTCAATCTATAGAGCCTAAAAAGATGATAGAGTGGATGAGGAAACTTACAGGTCTTGTGTGACAACTAGCTGTGGCTGCCAAATCCCCAACCTCATATTATCCACAATAAATGTTTCCTAGACCTATCAAAAACTATGGAATCTGCAACTCACAAGCTCATCTAACAGACGCCTGTCCACAACTTCAAGATTAACCATATGATTCATCCAGAACAATGGAGCTCAATGCATTTTATTCTCAGCAGAACACCAACCCTCAACTATCAAGTCAGTTTGTTAGAAACTTCAACCAAGCTCACTCTGAGCACTTCTATTCTTCCTATAACCAAGGCCTGAGGTATGGTAATCCCATCTCTCATCCCCCTTAATTCACTTTTCAAAACCCAAACCAGTTTCAATATGTTCAAGGTGTTGGTAACTTTCAACAACCTTATCCTTTTGTTGCTCAACAACAAAGGAGAAATCCTCCTCTTGCTCCTCCAGGCTTCCACTATCCTAGTGAGCCTTACCAATTCCCAAACCAATACAATCTCTTTCCCAAGAACCAAAATCAAGGTAATCCTAATCCGGGACAAGCCTCTTCTTCCAAGAAACCATCAGAAAGTGCAGTGGAAGATCTTGCCTCCTTCACCCGTTCCATCCTTAAAAATATTGAAACCCAAATTGGTAAACTTTCATCCCACCTTAGTCAGCAGCAACCAGTCAATTCTTCCCAACTCCCAGATCAACCATTTCCCAACACTAAGGGTAATGTAAGTACAATTTCAATTAGATCGAGAAATAAAATTGCTATTCCTCAAGATAATCACTCCAACTATCCTTTAAATGTTTACCTAGAAAATGAAAAGAAAAAGAAAATTGTAATGGAATATGAATCCATTCCCTCGCCTCCTTCCATTCCACTTAAAACCCAATTCCTTTTCCTAAAGCCGTTTCTAAGACAAAGAAGTCCTTTGAATCTGATCCTGAAATGCTTGACATGTTTAGATGTGTTGAAGTCAACATACCCCTATTAGATGCCATAAAAAAAATCCCTAAGTATGCCAAGTTTCTTAAGGAATTTTGCACCCACAAGAGGAAACTTAGGACCTTCGAAAATGATTCCACCCAGTAATCTATTCCCATAAAGTGCAAAGATCCAGGGACCTTTACGGTTCCATGCCAAATTGGAAGTTCCAACTTCGATGACGCACTTATAGAACTATGAGCATCAATTAATGTCATACCCAAATACATATTCTACAACCTTGTTCTTGGTCCCTTACATCCAACAGGTGTTGTCATTCAATTGTATAATCAAAGCACTGCTTGTCCTGAGGGTATAATCGAGGATGTCCTTGTTCGTGTGAATGATCTTATCTTCCCTACTGATTTATATGTCCTTGACATGGAAGGTGAGAAAAATTCTTGTCGATCTTCCCTAATTCTGGGAAGAAAATTCCACATGATAGTTAAAACCAAGATTCATGTCCATTCAGGCATCTTATCCATAGAATTTTGTGGCTAACTAGTCAAGTTCAACATTTTCCAAGCCATGCGATACCCATCTGAGGACCACTCTATATTCTCAATCCATGATTATAAGGAAGCTTATGAGAGTCAATTGAACCCCATTACATCATGTTTATCATGTTCTAATGAGAGAGGATCTTGTGAAATCTGCACCATGATTAACCAATTTATAAATGGTGAAGTTTATGTTGACCACTCATTCATAGAATCCATCAATCTAGAGGATCTTGAAAACTCTCTTGAATCCCACATCAACCCTGATCTCTACTACTCCACCTTGGACAATATTAAAGAAAATGAATCTAAATCAACCGAAGTCCCTTCTTCCATTCCTGAGTTGTCTAAAACAAAAATGAAAGATGAGATTGATCTGAAGCCTCTTCCCAAACACCTAAAATATGCTTTCCTTCTCTATGATCACTCTTATCCTGTCATTATTTCCACTTCAATTACTGAAACTGAGGAGTCCAAACTTGTTCAAGTGTTAAAGGAAAACAAAAAGGCCTTAGGGTGGACCCTAAATGACATACTAGGAATCAATCCTACTCTTTTCATGCATCAAATCCATCTTGAGGAAGCATCCTAAACAATTATACAACCACAAAGAAGACTCAATCAACTCATCCTTGAAGTAGTTAGGGAAAAGATCACCAAGATTCTTCAATATGGTATTATCTACCAAATTTATGATAGTGAATGGGTTAGTCCAATTCAAGTTGTACCTAAAAAATATGGGATAATTATTATCACAAATGAGCATGGTGAGGTAGTCAAAATGCAAGTGAAGAACAAATTGCATGTGTGCATCTACTATAGGAAATTGAATGTTGAAACAATAAAAGATCACTAACCTCTTCCATTCCTTGATCAAATGCGGGAATGATTAGCCAAAAAGTCACACTAGTTCTTTCTTTATGGACACACCAGATACTTCCAAATCCCAATAACACCTCAGTACCATGAAAAGTCTTCTTTCACATGCCCCTTTAGAACATATGCATATATGAGAATGCCTTTTGGCCTTCGCAATGCTCATGCAACATTCTAGAGGTGTATGATGAGTATCTTTTCTGAATCCATTGAACACTGCATGGAAGTCTTCATGGATGACTTCACCATTTATGGTGAGTCATTTGAATATTTCTTGAATTCACTCTCTCTAGTTCTTCAAAAGTGTTTCAAGTGTAACCTTGTGTTAAATTTTGAAAAATGTCACTTCATGGTTGAAAATGGGATTGTTCTAGGGAACATAGTTTCAAAATATGGTATTGAAGTTGATAATACCAAAATTTAAGTGATCCAATAACTTATGAAACCCACTTCTATTCGAGACATCAGTTCATTCCTTGGTCATGATAGTTTCTATCATCGATTAATCCATAAATTCAGTAGGACTTCCCTCCCACTCACTCGGTTGCTCCAAAATGACATCACTTTCCATTTCGCTAAGGTTTTCAAGAGAGACTTCATTGAACTCAAAAATACTCTTACATATGCCCCTATAATCCAACCCCCATATTGGTCTTTACCCTTTGAGTTAATGTGTGATGATTCTGATAGAGCCGTTAGGGATGTTCTTAGTCAAAGAAGAGAAAAAATTCCTCATGTCATCTATTATGACTCAAAAACTTGGGATGAAACTCAATCTCACTACAGTGTAACTAAAAATGAACTTTTAGTAGTGGTTTTTGCCTTAGATAAATTTCGGACCTATCTCTTAGGTGCCAAAATCATCATCTTCACAGAACATTCTGCTATAAACTTCCTACCCAGGAAAAGTGATTCCAAACAAAGGCTAATAAGATGGATACTAATTCTCCAAGAGTTTGACATTGAAATCAAAGATAGACCAGGAAAAGAAAAACCTATGGTTGATCACTTGAGTAGAATTTATAATTCTTCTCATTCTGAAATAATTGATCCAAAATTTCCAACTAAGAACCTTTAATCTCTCACTCCAAAAATACCATGGTATTCCCCAATTGTAAATTATGTGGTTTCTGGTGTTTTTCATGAAAAATTTTCAGAAGAAAAAAATGAAGTTGAAAAGTGATTCAAAATACTATTTTTGGGAAGAAAATAAATTTGGAAAATTGGGGTAGACATGGTAATTAGAAGATGTGTTGATGAAAATGAATATTCTTCCATCTTAGAATTCTGTCACTCACTTCTCAGAAGTGGCCACTTTGGACCACAGAGGACCTACCGAATGGTCCAAGACTCTGAATTCTTCTGGCCTTCACTCTTCAAAGACTCACATGAGTTCTTTAAATCATGTCCCACTTATCAAAATTTTGGCACAATTTCAAAGAGAAATGAAATTACCTAAAAGCCTTTAATTTTTTGTGAGATCTTTAATGTTTGGGGCATCAATTTCATGCGATCATTCCACCCTTCCAATGGATTCTCATACATTATTCTTGCGGATGATTATGTTTCTAGGTGGGTCGAGGCCAAAACCACAAGAAAGGATGATTCTCAAACTGTTAGTGAGTTCCTAAAGACACACATCTTCCACCAATTTGGCACACCACGTTCCTTGATAAGTGACTTATGAACCCATTTTTGTAATAAAACCATGGAATATCTTTTGAAAAAGAATGGGGTTGTACATAAAACATCAACTGCATATCATCCCCAGATAAATAACATGGCTGAACTTTCTAATAGATAAGTGAAAAGAGTGCTTGAGAGAATTGTAAAACCCACCAGAAAAGGCTGGCCTGAAAGACTTGGTGAAGCACTTTGGGCTTATCGAACTGCCTATTAAACACCCATTGGGATGTCTTCTTTTAGGATAGTTTTTGGTAAATCATGTCATTTACCAGTTGAAATCCAACGTAAGTCCTTTTGGGCTATGAAAACCTATAAATTTGATTGTGAAAAATCTTGTGAAGAAATATTGTTACAATTGGCTGAACTAGAGGATATTAGACTTGATTCTTATGAGAATTTTAATCTCTACAAAGACAAATCAAAGGAACTCCATGATAAATGCATCCTACGAAAGATATTTCATGAAGGTGAAAAGGTAATTCTCTTCAATTATTGATTTAGGATTCACCTAGTTAAGCTTAATTATTGTTGGGAAGGTCCTTTTGTTATTACTAATGTTTACCCATTTGGTGTAGTGCAAGTCCAAGACCCCTCTACAAAAAGGACATTCACAATTAATGGACATCGGTTAAGGCATCACCATGGGAGGACACATAATACTAGAACCACATTGACTTCCATCAAATCCCCAACTTCTACAGTTGACCCACTAATGGATGGAGATGGAAACCCACCAAATTCAAACTAGGGGAACCTCTTTCCCTTTAACTCTCTCTCTCTATCTTCCTCTCTCTACCTCTTTCTTATTCTTCCTCTCTCTTTCATTTTTTACCACTTTATTCATCAAACCCTTTATTTTTCTATTTATCTTTTGTGTGGGTGTGTATTTTCAAAAAAACTAATAAATAAATTAATAAATGTAAAAAAACCAAAAGAGTCCTATTTACTCACTATCCTGTTTTGAAATTTTTTCCCACCATTTTGGGGATTCAAAATACCTGGTTTCATCTCAAAAATTTTGTGGTTTCTTCATAAATTTGGATAAAGAATATTGTGTCAAAACCCACAAATTTTGAATGATCAATTTTTGATTTGAAAAATGATTTTCCCCACCCATGAGGAACAACATTTTCTTTTATACCAAGGTCACCTATGGCCATATTTTCAAAATGTGTACTTTCACCAGTATTTGTGAATCTTGAGTTTGTGGACCTTCGAGATGAATTTCCTAATTTAGTGTGAATTAATATGATAGAGGCATTTTCTGAACCCCATGATAATTACAATATCCAAATAGCCTCCCATTAACCATACATTAGTCCTCCTTTTGAAAGCCCCTTTGAGCCTATGAAAACCTTTTCCTTGATTGCCACATTACATGCCAAATACATTATCCCACCCAATATCAACATGGATTTTCATTGTATTTTTTTCAATTAAAGTGTGGGGGTAATGGATTTCATTTTTCGGTTCCCTTTTGTTTATTTTCACCAAGTTATAATATTCTTGATGGAAAGAATCAATTTTAGTGTGGGAGAGAGGTTTTCATTTAGTGGGGTTTTCAGTGGGGTTTGGAAATTTATATTGAAAATTGTTCAAAAAAATCAAAAAAAGAAAAGAAAATAATAATGGGTTGTGTCTTGGGGGGTCAAAAATAACTTTTTTTCAGCCTTTGGTCTTGTTATAACTATTACGATTAGTGTCATGAGGAGATAAATCATGGGTTGGGATATGAGTGTGAGATCTGTTTCAAGTTCAACTTTCAAAAAAAATAAACACTTCTATCATTCAGATAAGTTTAGTGTTTTGTAAATATTTCATCTTCTCAACCCCTTAAAAATTTATTCATCCTTTGTGTCTTTATTCACATAATAATGCCCTTGTAAATATGTTCTTCCATTTCCTTTCATGTCTAATTTCAAAAAAAAGTGAATTTCTTTTTCCATGTTGGTGTTTTAAACCCTTTTTCCTATCTTTTGGATATCGTCTTCCTATCTTCCCATATCCAAATAAAACCCCCTAAAAATTCCTCTTGATTTTTGATCACTTTAGGATAGGGAGTGGAAGTTGAGAGCTCTTACAAACTCTAAGATTTTCACTTTTGGTTGGTGAATGAGTGATGCTCCATAAATTAATTTTATCATCTTGAGAGGAGTAAGTTTTGTGTGCCCCTATTTTACATTTCTAAATTTGAGCATGAAAAAATGGATTGGTTTTGGAACATTTTTTCTGTAAAAACTGTTGGTGGAATTTAATATGGATGAGTGATATTTTCTAAACCTCCCCTGATTGGGGAAAACAAAATTTTAATATTTGTTGGTGAGTGAAAATTTTTTTGTCATGTTTTTATATTTTTTGCACATGAGTACATGCACAAGAATAATTATGGGGGATTTGATGTTATTAATATTTTAATGACTTATTATATACTCCCTTTATTGATTTTATATGAAATGTGGATAATTTGGGTGAAATATTAATGTTTTAATACTAAGTATAATTTTTGAGCATTTTTAGAAGTAGTCCAATTGAGTCAGTTTACTGTTTTATTTATAAATATAAACCTAATGATCCAAATTGTGTGATTATAATTTTTTAGGATTATTGTTCAATTTACAACATATCATTAGAAGGAATCAGTGGCCAATTATTCCATTTTAAGGGTCATATGGTCCTCATAAGATGACCCAAAGAATTTTTAAAGAAACTGGACCAGCCATGATGATTGAGTGACTGGTCTAAATCCCAAAACTCAAATATTATGAAACTACACCATATGTTCTATATTATCCAAAGTAATCATGTATAAAAATTTAAAGGTCCAAATACAAGAAAAATGGGCCCCACTAATGCTTTGAAGTCTAGCCCACCATTCTGGATGGAAATTAAAATCCAGACACTATTAATGACATAGCTCATGATGTAACCATCCAAACAAGCTAAGATTTTGTAGTGTTAAAGAGGAGATATAGGAGGAATACTTTGTTGAAAAAATAATTCATATTTGAAGTCATATTCCTATTCAAAAATCCATTCATAGTTCATCCATTGAAAAAGCATTGATAGAAATGGACAGTTTAACTTTGTTTAATCATACCGCCATAACTTTGGACCCATAAGTCCAAATGCCTTCAAATTTTGTGATTAGTTGGAAAATATTATTATATATAACGTTTAAGAAGGATATAACTCTAGAATAATCTGTATTGATGTCCAAATCATCGATCCAAGTGGAGGGATAGTTTTGGAATGCAAACAGTCCACTACCATGGGCTATAAATACATCCCCTCCTCTCTTTTCAAAAGGGTTGGAATTTCAGAAAGGAGGATCATAAATTTTCACGACCAAAGACTTTACAAAGGATTAGGGGGACCTTCCATACTAATGTTTTCACTTGAGATACCTTTCCTCCTCTCTTTGTTTTCATTTACTTTTGTGTTGTTCTTCGTTTGTAATCATGTAAGTGTTTGTTTTTGTAATTCTATTTTAATGCATATTTCTTATTAAATATCTATTATTATAATCCAACTCATGTAGTTTAATATTAATTTTCTTAAAATAGTTTAAATCAATTTAAAACCATTTCCCTTCTTTTTTTCCCCATTCAATCAAAAGTTTTTTTAACTCTCTTCAACGATTGTGTGTGTTTGACACACTACTCTTTTCTTACCCTATTTTTTGTTCAATTTATAATTTGTCACCTTAGTAATATATTACCAGATTAATAACCATATTAATGGCTGGGTAAATCTACCATTGGTTTGAGTAATTATTTAGATATGTTAAGCGATTGAGATCTTTTTCTCAATGAGTGTTCTTTAATTTAACATTGTGTATGGTGGACTTAACATGTCGTGGATTAATGACATATTTTGTTTAACGTATGGATTATATGGATTATTGGTACAATAAATACACCATCACAGTCAAGTAATGATTGAGATTATAATCCTAGTTAATTTAAGTCTTGGATTAAAGACTTAACACTTAGGAATTCCAATCAACGTCAACTTTTGACATGGGTGTTAATTTAATGAAATACAAAGCATGGCTCAAGGATATCACAAGATTAACTAAATATTGATGAAATCACCCTAATATTTATCAAATTGGTAAATCAATATTAATAAATAAATCATTTCAATTTATCTCTTAAAACAAACCCCCCAATCAAAATACAATCCACTAAAAACAATCGACTATTAAAAAGTATCATCACCGAGGATTCGACCCGAGTGCTGCTATACACATTAGCAGAGCACCGAACCCTTGAATAGTCTATAGGCGACAATCAGTCGTGCTTTCATTTTTTAAAAATTTTGCTACAAAGATTAGTGTTAATGGTTGTTATCTTTCACATTAAGTGATAAAACCCATACTTAGTGAATGATTTAATATGGGATATCCTTATTATGCTTGAGATCCTATACATATCTTTATTAATTCTGATTCGATTATTGTTTACATTTATAGTAATATTTATTCTTATTGAGGGCGATCTTATTCATTATAAAATTTAATAGATTTGTTTATTGCATTAGTTCTTAAATTAATTATCTCCCTCTAATTAATACCTCTATATATAATTGATCAAGAGTTATTGAGTAGTGAAGTGTTTGGTGATTTCGGGTACGTGATAAAAAATATAGTTTTTCACTCTCAAAAACATTGGATCACCATCTCTCTATTATATAGTTCATAAGTAATTGATGAGAATAATGATTTAATGGAATAAGTGATTGGTCATTACTCTTCCATTCACACAAGAAATAGTTTCATCTCACAGTTATCATTGTAATACTATAAATCACTTATTTTGCAACTAATTGTGGGAGGTTCATGATCACATACTATAATTAAGAACAATTAGAGGGAGAGTTAACCATTTAAAATTTTTATGACCTAGAATTGGTAATCTTACCTTGGGGTCAACAACTGATCCATATGATAATAGTTAATTTTTTTACTTAGATATTCTTTTCTCATGATTTTTCTAAAAAACAAACATGCCCCCCCGATACACTAAAACTTACATTATGATTTATTGAATTTCGACCCTTGATTAGAGACAATAAATCATTACCACTATGATTAAATCATCCTTAGATTTATATCTGCATTAAAAAACAAATGGAATTTATATAGATATCAAATAATTAAAATATCATATATAGTAAAACATACATAAAACTAAATATAACAATTAATTTCAAGGAAAAAATGTTGTAAAACACAACATAAAAATTCTAATTATCATAATTTTTAAGGTCAAAAAATATAATGCATAAATTGAGTTTAAATTTAATAAAAATTAGAACCATAAACATATTTAGGAAAGTTACATAAAAATTAAGACAAAAATGTTAGGAAAGAGTATAAATATGAAGTAAAAATAGAGGGATACATGGATAAAAGATCCTAATATATTATATTATGTGTAGTGATAGATGTTATACACCACAAAACATGAAATTAAATAAATAATATAAATAAATTTAGTGATCTCTAAGAAATAATAACCTATTAATATAACATAAATTTATCATTAAAAACATTGTTTATAAAATAATATGAAAAAAATACAAATTTACCATTGAAATATTTCATTAAAAACTATATACAGAATGCGCAGAAATGATCATGTTGTGATGAATTGAAACATGCGATGTTTAAGAGTGACCCCTATAGATACTTTCTATATCCTCTGTTCGAAGATCAAAGTTAAGTCATTGAGAAATGGACCTATCTAGAGAATAAGACTCAGGTGGATATTTGGATAGGTTAAGAGGTGGATAAGATGGAGAATATGAGAGGGGAGGTAGGGATTATATTAATGATAGGAGGCCAAGGTATTTGGAGGGTTCAAGGGATGACTAGCATATGGGGGTGACCTAAAAATATAGCAGGGTAGTGTAAAATTATAGATAATATAGATATAATAATGATATTCATAGTTATAATAGATCATAATATATTTAAACAATATAATGATTACTATAATTTTTGTCATTAATTATTGATTTTTACTTTCCAATAGTTATGTTCATAGTATAGTGTGAAACACTAATTTCATCGACACATAAGACATGTTTTAAATTTTACATATATTAATGTATTGGAATATTTATGGAAAATAAATATAATAACAATAATATAGTTTTGAATGTTTTTAAATATAACATTCAATATATTTATGTTGTTACATTTAACATTTAACTATGTGCAATATATGCATATTAGAAATTGTAAAAACCTCATTCAAAAATAGTTTAAATTCAAATACGTCATAATGGTTTGGATTTTTAAGGTGAAACACAATTTGAATAGCTTTACAATAATACATCAAATAACTCCAAAGTGATAAATAATATTGAATATATAGGCTATCATTGTATTTTAAAGGGATACAAAAACCATTGATAAACCTAGTACCATAGTCCTGAGATTGTAGTCATTTTGTTCACACTACTTCATTTTGGTAGCATCTATATTTCTGATGGGCTGATTTTCAAACACATTATATCACCATAATTCATGGGGAGACATTCCACATGTTACATTCACTACATGCATGTCACACTCAAGAAATAATAATGTGTATCACTTCCGTTGGCCAATACATGTGCACCTTGGATTATGAAGAGATTAAAATTATGTCTATTAAATTATATAATAATCCATTACGTGTGATCAATATTTATTGAAAATATTTTTTTTAGGATAACTATATTTTTTATGATTGATTTTACATAAATGTTAATTGAATCTATTAATTTTACATATTATAACGTCTTAATAATTGGTTTTTGTAATCAATTTATAGGTTTGAATATAGGCACTAATTTCCTTGGATATGGACTGCGTCCATGGGACATGCAAATCAATGAATAAAATACAACTACAGGTTCAAAGTTGGGTTAGTCATGCTTTCAATGGTGAGTGATGTTGGTATGCAAAAGAATGGTTTTGGAGGTCTGTTTCAATAACTCTCTCGAGTTTTTTTTAGGGTGATACATGTGTTCTCATGTGAAACTACTAAATTTTGGTTATTCAGTCCTATGATCCAAGGAAATCCCCTACTGGTTCATTCTATAACAGGCCAGAGTTCATATGAAATGTTTCCTTAAATATAATTTATATACAAAATATTTATTTACATTTAATAAGTCAAATATCTAGTGATTTTTTATATAATTAAAAATTAAAAATTATTAAAAATATTAACTAATTTGTATCTAGTAATAAATGATACATATTATATAATGTCATCTTTTTTTTAATTTAACATTTATCAAACTTATTTTATATAAATAAATATACATTAATTTCACACACACACACATATGTAATTGAGTCAATTTTATATAGAAACACACACATAATATTTATACAATATATTCAATTTTTAATATTCATTTTAGAATTTAATTTAGTAACGGAATAAATTTAATATATTATGTTTTTAATCGGTAAATTTTATTCATTTTTTCTATTTTTTGGTAATTTATTCATTTCTAATATTATTTATTCATCAATAAAATTAATTCTTTTTTAATATTGTTATTATTTCTTTATTTTATGTATTTTAGGTTTATTATTTTTGTAATTTTATTCATTTTTAATATTTATTTGGAAATTTTTATTCATTACCATATAATGTGTTTAATATGATACATGTAATTTATAAAATTAATATGTATTCATTTTGATTTTAAAATTTATTAATTTATAGTTTCTTTTATAATCTATCTAATTAATAACACTTATTTATTTTTTAAATATTTTTCTCAATCTATTTATTTTTTAATTATTAAATTTTACTCATTTTAATATTCATTCATTTAGTTTTATTTATTCACTTATACTGCTAATTAATACTTTTTTGTAAGTTATTAATTTTTAATAATTATTTGGAAATATTTATTTATTAACATTTAATGTTCTTAATATATTTTTATCTTCATTTTAATATATATTCTTCTTAAAAAATTTATATAATTAATAAAACTTATCCATTTTTTAATGTTTTCGAAGTCCATTCATTTTTAATTATTCAATTTGACTCATTTTTAAGAGTCATGAATTTAAGATCATATATTAATTAATCATTTTATTTTATATTTACTTTTTTAATATTTATCAATTTTTAATATATATTATTGTAATATTTATTTATTTTTATTTTTAGCATTTTTTATCATCACTTAAAAAATATGTTGATAAATATCGGTTTTATTATTGATAAAATAGTTAGCACTAATAAAAATATATTTATCAGTGCTAGAATTCTACTTCTACTAAAGTTAGGTCTTTATCATTGTTTTTTAGTGCTAATAAATTTATGTTTTGTCTACGTTTATTATTTTTTCACTGATAAAATCCATCTTTATTTGTTTTTTTAGAAAACATGGATAAAAACATTCCCAATATTAAATTCAACCCTAATAGAACCCACTTCTTCACATTGTTCAAGGTCCCATGGAATTAAAACTTTATCACATATCCCCTATGGACTTCTCAGACAAATCAAATATCTCAAAACCTATGGTATGTGATTATTTCAACTCCTCTTTAGTTGAGATTTCATTGTTTCATTCCCTATATCATTAATTATTATTTTTCAAGAATACATCACCGATTCAACATCAGAAATAATTTCATGTTCCTCTTAAATGAATCTGTTCAAATATTATTGAGTTTTAGTAATCATTTTAATTATATGGTTATCATCATCTAAATTCCATTCCCTCATCGGATGAGGCCTGTTTTTTCAACTTTTCATTATTATATGAAGCACCCTAACCACTTGATTCATTCACATGGACCTTCCTAAATGGTAATCTAGTTTGGTGTCCCCAATGAGATATGGGTTGGCTTTGATTTATATCACAATCATTTGGAAAACTCATAGTTTTTTTTCAAGTTAATCCAATTCACATGATTTTTCATTTAGAGTGTCCAAATTTTCTAAATTCCCAATCACAGTTTTTGCTTCCCTTGATAACCCCATTTAGGATTCCTTCAACTTTAATTTTATCCTAGTCTAAATTAGTAAGTGGGTCATTCTTTTTAGTGAATTCTTTCTCTTGGACCCACTTTCATTAATTCCGATCACCATTGGATTTCTTTAAGCCATCATTTTGATCTTTTTATATTAACTCTATTGATTCATCCCATTGATATATACCCATAGTTTTATCTAAACACTGGTCCCAATTATGAAGACTCCTATAACTTTATTTAAGGATATACATATGATTTCCTTCACTCCTTAAATTTGATTTATGAACAGCATTAAAAAAACCATATCTTCTACTTTTTTATTAAACCTTGTCCCCAGTTTCCACTATGAAATTTTACCAAAGTTTATTCTCTCTATTTGTTCCACTAAAGTTGAGTTTTATTTTGAGGTTATCCCACATAGTTGGAATTCTTCACTAATCATTAGTTTGAGTTGGGGATTTTTGTGACCCCACTAATACAATTCATCAACTTTTATTGAAGTTGATTATTCCCTTCATCCCTAAGAATAATTTCCATTTCTATTCGTTGATCCTTCATCCTAGCCATGTGTATTGTTCAAATTTTAAGCATTCAAACACGCAAATTAGATTTTTATTCGGTTTTTATAGGAGCTTGGGAACCCCATCCTAAGACTTATGGTTCATTGGATTTAATTTCAAGAGTTTCTTCAAATAATGGGTTCTCAAGACCAGGTGATTGATACCTATCAATGAATTCATCACCTTAAAAAATATTATAAAATTTAGATCCTAGTCATCCGGTCATTAAAACACCACATAACTCGCTACATACGAAGTAATGAAATGAATAAACATCAACTCGTCCCTCTTGTTGAACTCACAACAAGAAAAGTTACAGAAACTGTCCTTGAATTATATCCTTTTATCCAACAAAAAAAATAGAATTTAGAACCTATACCAACAACCACATGTTTAACCCATGGAACATGTTATTGAGTTTTCTATAGCTCAAAATAATTTTCACTTCACTTTATTACTTATAATTCAACAATCCATCTAAAAATATTGATGATCTTTACAAATGTTGAAACCAATAAATTTTCAATGTATAATTCTTATCAAATAAAGTACATAATTTTTTTAAATATAATAGGTGTTTGATACTTGACTAAGATGAAATCATGTAATGAATCATGTAAATTTTAATTCATTATAAACATCAAAAATTTATTTTTATGGTTATAATCATTAGAAATAGATTATCTGGAAATAAAATTACATTTTAACACATATAATATTTTATGGTTTCTCACCACAATCATCATTATCCTATAAAATTTCATCCCAACTGATAACAATTGATAATTTTGTGAGTGAACATTATTTGTCTATGTGTTTTTCAATAGATATAAATTTAATAATATTCTTTTTAAGTTTATTATTTTCACACATTCCCTTCCTTCAATGATTTCCACCACTACAAAACAATATCAATATGAATCATTAGACTCTTTTTATCATTCAATAATAGATTCATAGAGCTTAAATGATTATTTAATAATGTTCTAATAATTAATTCCCCATTTTGGGGAGCGTATAACCCTTAAACCACCATAGGTTGTTTATTTTTATACTACCCTTGTAAAAAATGATAAATTATTAAGAATCATCATTAATAACATTCAACTATTGAGATTCCTTCAACTTTAGTCATATAATACGATCATTATCATTCAATTAATATTGAAATATAGTAAAGGGTAAATCATCATCATGGTGGATCTCATCCCATGTGAGTTCCCGTTATTGGAATTTAATATTATCCCTAATCTATACACTTAAAATCTTTCATAAATAATAAATTATCAACTTTAATGCTACTAGATTCCATCTAAATTTGTTTCAGACACTCAAAATTCTCGTTATATGAGGAGGTTATCAATGTGAGACATTCTCATAAGAATGGGTCTAAAATTACAATTTTAAAAACATTTATCATTTCTATCATTAGATATTTTGTTTTTATTGCTTCTTTGAGTTTAAAAAGTGAGTATGCCTTTGTAATATGGAAAATAATCAAATTTAATAGGATTATCTATAACTATTTTCCTTTTATTATGAATAAATTATGTGTATTTATTTATTTTTGTACAAAATGATTTTTTTGAACCTAATATAATGGATATGAATAAAAAATTGTTTAATGTTAATCATATGACAAAAGAGTATGAGGATGGAGTTATAGAGTTTATTAGGATTGAAACAGAGCATGTATACAACCCTTCTAAAATCTATTTTTAAGCGTTTATATTATTGTAATTTGAGACAAATTTATCTAGAAGAGTTGAAAAAACATTTGATTTCTTACCAAATAGATCAAATCTATAAATATTAGACTAAACACAAGAAAAAAATTAAATTTACATACTGTCTGGGATGATATAACTCTTTCTGGATCATTTTATATGAATACTAGTGTAAATGATTATGAGATCATATGGATGAAATGACAATGAAAATTGAATTTGAACTTTTTGATTGTCTAAATTTGTTTGAGAAGATAAATATTTGTAAAAAGTGAACATTGTATAGATATTGTACTAAATATACAACATTTTCATCTTTATTAAAGTTATATAATTTGAATGATGTCAATAGATAGAGAGAAAAAAAAACTTACATAACAACCTTTTATCCTGAATGATATGCTACCAGAAGAAAATGATCTTCACTGTCGAACATACGATTCTAAAAAAATTATACAATCAGTGGCTTTAATGTTTGAAAAAATAAACTCTTTTCTAAATGATTGAATATTGTTTCAAAATAAGCATGAATCACTCAGAAAATTCCATTAGTGTTGTGAATATTGACACAATAAAGATCAATCAATTATTTCAAAAGTTTTATGATACTTTCCTATCATTCCATGGTTTAGATGATGATATGGATGTTAGTAACCTCTAGATAATTAACATGGAGCATAAATAGAAGAAATGAAAATGGGAAACTACATCCCCCAGCTGACACTCCTTGGTGAAAAAAACTAATTATGAGTATTCATAATTTGGAAACAATCCTGGAAACCATTATCTTGAATTATCTATAAATGGAATAAATACTTTTGGTGTATAAAGTATTACTCATAGTACATGGTCAATTATGTTGGAAAATTAAAAATTTCCACCATGGTTATTCATGAAGTGAAAATACATTATGTTGTATCTTCTAATATTTTGACAAAAATAACCTAGTAATAATATTGATGTCTATTTGGATCCATTTATTAAAGATCTAAAATTGATGTTGGACACAACTATTAAATTTTACAATGCTCATAGAAGTGAATATTGAACATTTAAAGACATTTTGTATAGGATGATAAATGAATTTCTTGCTTGTGGGAATTTATAATGATAAAACATTAAAGGAATGTGGGGGTGTCCCATTTGTGAATAATGTATGCACTTAGTTTCATTATATCATTCTTCAAAGACTATATTTTTTAGAGCATTATATGTTTTTACCCCAAGGACATAAATACTAATCATATATGACATCATTCTATGGAAATAAAGAACAAGTTACATCAACATATCTACTAAAGGGTGATTAACAATTCAAGAAAGTAAAATATATTTAAACAGTTTTTTGTAAACCTTTTTCAAAAATCCTTACAAAATTAGGTTGGAAAAGGTAACAATTTTTATTGAATTAATGTATATGTAATATTTTCATGTCAGATATTTTATTTATGGGATGTACGTAGAAAAAATGCATGTCATAATGTTATTGGAATATTAATAAATATAAAAGACAAAAAACATATAATTAAGGCTAGGTTGTACAAGATTGACATGTGGATAATGGAATAATTATTACCGGTGAAGGGAGAAAGACAAACCTTTCTTCCTCCGACATCTTACAATCTATCCAGACAAGAATATTTTCAAAATTTAAACATATTTAATGGTGTAAAAGTTATAGAGGGATACTAATAAAATATCAATAATGTCATGTTAATGACTATTAATAAGTTATAAGGTTTAAAACCACATGAAAGTCATGTTTTGATGCAGGTTTGATTCCAGTATCTTTACATCGTATTTTTCCTAAAACTGTATGACATACATTAACCAGACTTGGATTCTTTTTCAAAGAAATTTTCAGTAATATTATAAACCCTATGAAGTTTCTAATTATGAGTAAGGATATTTGAGTCATATTATATTAATTTTATATGTTATTACCACAAACATTCATTGATATAATGCTCCACCTTATGGTTTACTTGGTTCGAGTGATTTAGTAATGTGTTCCTCTCCATTATAGATGGATGTACCCTATTGAATGATATATGAAGATTTTTAAAGGCCACATATAGAATTTAAGTCACACAAAAGGTTGTATTACAAAATGATATATTATTGAAGAAGATATTGAATTATTTATTATTACCTATATGATGTTGATAGCATTGGTTTCCCAAAATCTAGTGATAGTGAATGCATAATGGGTGAAGGTGTTTTTAGATGAAATGTTTTACAATTAATATAAAGAGAAGGATTAGGTCCACCTTTACATTTTACACAATTATAGCGATCCGGGATTCTCATACATGGATATTATATCTTTTTACATGAATATTCACTACATTACAGAAACACATTCATGAGGACTGAAATAATTCTGTGCATTTGGAAACTTGTAACATAATATTCTAGTCTTTTGAAATATTGTTAACATCTCCCAAAAATATCTTCTCACACAGTACTCCAATTAGATATACCCTACATAAAAATTTCTTCATAATACCAAGGAAGAAAGCATAAGAAAGTGTGAGATTAGATGCTCAGTAAGGATAAACATAAGATATATCAATCTAATATCATATGAAAGCGTAATATAATCATAATGGTATGTGATTATGAAGGTAACATGTGAATCTCATACCCAAACTATCATGGATTATAAATAAGAGTCATGGAATAAAACTTTATCATTTTAGAAAACATGGGCCATAAGAGTGAGAAATAATCATAAACCAATCATGAAGCATAATCTCTTGTAATAAAAGTGCGTCATTATCATAAATATAGAAATAATTTCATATTTCATGGTAAAATACTAATACCATCAACATAGTGGATCATGAATTATCACCTATATCTCATTGTGGATCAAAAAACACATGTTTCCTATTTTGGATCAGGACACTGACGCACGCCTGTCATAGGGCATGGAAAAACAATTATTTCCTAATTTAAAATGTAGCAATGTGTTTGACCTAGGATGTCTCTTGATGAGTAGTGCACACAAAATATTTTGTCACTTTAAAACGAGGGTAAAAATGTTGTGCTTTTGAAAGGAAATTTGAAATTAAAATGATTGAAAAACTATGATATTAAAAGGGTGATTAGCTCGGGTTAAATTTCTTAACTTTAATGATATCCTTGTTCAATTTAATTCAAACCTATTATTCTTATTTGGTTAAAGTTTGTTTCCATAATCGTTTCCTCTCAATTGGTGAAATTATGATGGTGAGATAAAACCTTACCATGATCTCGGTTTGGTCAACTCAGCTTCCATGTGTAAAATAGTTGTATTGAATGTCCACAATTGACATGGGAAATACCCGATCGGGTCTTGTTTATCCAAAAAAATCAAGAACATTCACTACCCCTTTTACACGTACTGACGATCGTCGAGTACTTCACCACTAATTCCCGGTCTATTCCATCGTACATAAACCAAAAATTAATAGAGGGAGATAATGATTATTTTACCAAGGAAAAAATCAATAAATGAATTAAAATTCAAGAACTATTGCACTTGATAATAAAATATGCTAAATTAAATTTAAAACAACTTTTAAGAAGAAAGAAATTTCATTCAATTACATTCAAGAACTCAAGCATTACAACATAGAAAACCAACCCTTCCCCAATCACTCAAAATGTTTACCCCACCATGGTAAGGGTAATCGAGATGAATGGAGAAGAAGAAGGCATTAAAAAACTATGAAAAATAAAATCAATAAAAGAGAAAGCCGAAAATCTCTCCTTCTTGGTGTGCCAGTAGTAATTTTATGGAATGAGAGATGCATTGAGAGGGAGGAGCTCTCCTCCTTTTATAGCCAGAATTTTTCCCCCGAATGTTGATGCGTTTTATCCCCATTAGATTACATCATAACGCGTTTCTACCTTCTTTAATGTTGTTCATAATTCTCTTGGGCATTTCCACTCAAAATCTCGGCATATTTGGACAAGTTTTCCGAGAGTTATGCTTGTTTTACTCGGACCATTTATTTTTTCTAGTTAGACTCTCCAAAACGCCAACCCCCAGATTAGAAAGCTTTAATGGCCCCATAAATGGCCACTTCACGTGGCCTTTCATTCATTAAAGATATTCCCCAACTCGTTGCTCATCCATTCACCACATTCCAAAACAATTGGGCCCACCATGAATGAGTTATAGACCCCACACCAAAAATCAGCAGAACTGTAAACAGTTTTCTTGAGACAAATTGTGAGCTTCTTTTGAGATTTAATATGGTCGATTTAGATTTTGGTCTAAAAATATTAAATTAATCCTTGGATGTGTAGAATATAGAAAAGAAAGACATTTTCAATTTGTATTAGTGTAGAATATGTTATGGCCAAACTACAGAAATAATTTAAAACAGTTAAAAATCCGAAATGGACCATTTTTACTATTCAGCTCAAAATAACACCAATATCATAAAAATGAATCAATTAATCAAAGAGTAACAGTTTTGTGGGTTTAAAACAATTAAATTCAATGTAAATTTAATTGAAAATATTTTCTCTATCAATTACCCCACACATAGCACTTGGACTCCTGGACAAGTAAAAATCAAATCAAATCAAATCCAAAACACATACCAGTGAGATCTACCAAATCTATACTAAGAAACAAGAAGATACACGAATAATAAAAAATAATTATTTCAAGTTATAAATTTTATATTATTTAATATATTTACAATTCATTTCTTTTCCCATGCACACAAAACACCTACGTCGCATGAATTTTCTCTCATCTCAAAAATGTAAATGCTCAACAAGGCTTTTCTCATCCAAACTCACACAAGAGTCACCATAGGCTTGATAAATTTCTAATTCTCCACCCAATGTGATTCAAGGACATGTGTTTCCCATTAGGACTTTTTAGGGTTGTTCTGTGGCTTCTAGTTGGTATAATTTAGATGTTAAAAATTCATGAGGTCGAAAAAGGAGGGCTTGGATCTTTTTGAAGCAAAATTGAAAGATTCTAATTTTCACTCATATATAGTCTCCTTATCTTCCCCTTTGTAGAAAATAGGCTCCATCATCATTCAATCAGCTCAGGATTTCATCAAAAAAAATTCAATATTTTCAAACATGATTTTTCTTGAAAGATCCAGATAGGCACAACTTTCTTTTTACATTGGAAGCTCTAGAAAGGCACAACTTATCTTATCATAAAAGCTCTAGAAAAGGCACAGATTTTAAAAAAATGAAATATTTAGTAGAAACATAAGCTCTTCAACATTATATATTCCACTAAAAGTATCACCAAATGAGGCATTACACCACAAGACATCTTCCCCAACACTTAAGTTCAACTAGATCATGAAATTTCACTTCAAGAGCAGGTTGGATAGGGAAAATTGTCTTGTAATGTGGCTAACCTAACAGGATAGTCAGGGATACTAGGGGCTACAATTATTAATGTATAAGGTAGTCCATAATGAAAAGGATTATTTTGAAAAGGGGGCTTAAACCAAATAAATGACTCAATCATTTAAAACACAAGTACCTCAAACCCTCAAGTTTTGACAAGAATATATCAAATTCTAGTTAAAAAAAGCATGGTCTAGTTCTCTCAATAAATGAGATGAATGAAAAGAATATGACAAAAATGGTTCAGAAGCCTCATAGGAAAGTGATTTCAAAGATATAGACAGTGAAATATGGCATGAGTTTAAAAAATCAGTGTACTTTTCATGAAATTCCAAAAGATTTGAACTCGAAACAAAGTCATTTCAATATTCGTTTAAGCTAATTTTCATTGAATAGATTAGTTCACTCATTGAAATGGGTTTCATAAATGTAATGATAATCATTTCAGCTCAATAGTTTAAAAAAAACACACCAAAAAATTGAAAAATAAACACACAAAAATTTGAAAACACGTTTTTTTTGAAAAAATACACAACAAATGAAAATCCTAAACTAAAAAGGTTCCATCCCCCTAAATTAAATTATTTAGAATAATCAATGAATTAAATTGGATTTAACATGTAAGAAGATTTTTTATTGATTCACAACAAACAAGTAAGTATAAAGGAGAGGTATAACCTGACTTATTCGCAGTGCAACATTGAGTTGAGCTCCAAAGTTTTTCTATTTGAAAACCTAAAAAAAGGTAAAAATATAACATAAAAATTTTATTAAAAGAAATGAAAATAGAATTTTAATGATAAAAGGAGGATGAATCTTGGTTTAATCCCCCAAGTGGGCCCTGGGTTTTGACTGCCTCTAGAGGGGTAGTTCTAATTAGTTATCCCCAATCTGATGGTGGGTGAAGTTTATTGCTCATGAACCAAAAAAAACTTTTCATTCCAGGATGAACTTATTCCTTTTTCTTTAGGAATCCATCAATAAAATACACCAAGTCCACCCCCATTGTAATGAGATAAAAAATTCATGGTAGGGTTAGAACAATGAATGAGTCCTCCTGTTTCTTGGGTTCTGCTTGAACACCATATTCTTTATTCTCCAGTGGTTGCTGAAGGTATGATACATCAGTGGAAAAATAAAAGGGAATGTCAGAGTTTAATTCTATTTGAAAAACATTTAAGCAAGAATAATCAATATCAAATTATTCCCTTTCAAAGTAATTATCTTGTGTCTCATTTTACTCCATAAATTCCACTTCGATCTTCTCAGGTAATACCTCCAATAAATGTGCAACAGGTTTGGGGAGCTCTAGATGTTCCTCTTTAGATACATATTCTCCCTCCAAGTAAATACAAGTGCTGGATGAATCTGAAAAATTAAAACAAGGGGAGTTAATACTCAATTCAGTTTCAACAAAATCAAAAGATAATGAGTTTATGAAAATATTATCACCTTGAGTTTGTTTGAATTCACTTTATTCTTTAATGGGAGGTTCCACTTGTAGTTGAAATTCCTTAAATAGAGGTAGGTAGTCAGACTCCTTTGTCTTCTCTTCAAATTCCACTGCTAGGGTGGTTTCATCCTTCAATGTTTCTGAATCTTCTACATTATGAGTAATAGTTGGATCAAGAAGTTCCTCACACTCATTCCAGAAGTTATCTAGATCTTTTTTAATTCCCATATGTATTTTAATTGCTAAATATTCTTCCTTAATCTCCTCTAACATTGATTAATCTGGGCTCAATGGATCTTCTTTTAATTTCATCAAGGCCTCTATGGGTTCTTCAACTTGAAGGATTTGTGGGGCTACTTCTTCCATCAATTTTTCTTGTTTTGGTTCTTGTTTTGGCTCTATTTATTGATCTTGAGATGCATGTACTTGTTCCGCTATCCTGGGATGCAAGTACTTGTTCCCAACATGTAGCTACATGTGGCCACATGAAGACATCAATTCTTCTTCACTTGGAATATGTTAGTTGCAACTCAAAAATAATTTAAAAATAAAATAATATTTCATTTATATATATTCCTATAAGGTATCAGGTTAGGATGGTGAAATGTGTTCCTATCTTGGTCAATAGGATAATATAAAAATAAGCTTATAATTAATGATTGAAGAAGATGTTCACAAACTTCACCGACCTCACTAAACACTTCATATGATAGCCTATAATTTTATTACACTTCTATTATTTATTTATTAAATAAATCTACAAATAATACAAACTAGAAGATCATAAAGCCTAGTGTATTTAGGAATTAGGTACATAGCATAAAATCCTGATAAATGGACATATAAAAATTATTGAAAACTTCATTAATGTTCTCTTTGGATTCATAAATCTTCTAAAATTTCATGAGATAACCTGGGGACACATATAAAAAATGTTAAGGATAATGTTAAGGAATTTTTACACCAGTTTTTCCTCATATCAAAGATCATTCTCCTATAGTACCACCTATAGATTCAGTACATGTGATAGGTTTGGTATGTACTTCCTCAAGAGTGATACATGGAACACATCATGTACATGAGGTAGGTTAGATGAGAGTGATAATCAATATTCCATATATCCAATGTGATAAAGGACTTCAAAGGGGCTGATATATCTTTTACTAAGATTTCATTTCTTCCATGGAGATATACGCAGGAATAATTTATCACTAACCTCATATTCTTGGTATTATCTGCAATTGCATAGCTTTTTTGTCAATTTTTTTCAGATTTCATATAATGTTGAATGGTTTGTAACTTCTCTGTAATCTCGTGTATAAGATCATGTACTATCAACTTCCACTCTCCAACTTCATTCCAGCTTGTTGAATTCTGACACCTCTTCCCTTACAGAGCCTCATAAAGATCAATTTGAATGGTAGAATGAAAAATATTTTTATATGAGAACTCCACTGAGGGAGTGTGTTGTTCCCATAATCCTTGTAAATCCATTGAACATGATCACAATATATCTTATAGAGTTTTAACATTCTTTTCAGATGGACCGTCTATCTAAGGGTGATAAGAAGTACTGAAGCATAGCTCTGTATTCTCTCCTTGTCGAAGTCTTCTCCAGAACCTCAAGGTAAACCTATGACATTGACCGGAAACAATAGTTATTGGAACTACATGAAATATTATAAATTACCTAATGTATATATTGGTGAGTTGGTCGAGAGAGAAATCATCCTTGATTGAAATGAAATTCACTGACTTCATAAGGTGATCAACTACTACCGAGATGGTGTTATTCCCTTAAGGTTTATTGTTGAGTCCTACAATAATATCCCTGGTCATGTTTTCCTATTTCCATATAGGTATAGGAAATGGTTACATCATACCCTTATAATTTTATCATTTGACCATGAATTTTGGAGTACTAAGAATCAAGATACAAATTATATAATCTCTATCTTTATGTTATACCATAATAATTTTTTCAAGTGTCTATACAACTTAGTGCATCCTAGATGAATAAATAAGGATGAGCTATTCACATCACAAAGAAGTTCCCTCTTCAATTTTAGTTTTGATGGGACACATATCTGGGTTCCAAACCTTATAAATCCATCCTTAGAAAAGTTGAACTTTGATATTTATTCGATTTTATTCTTCAGAAACCCATCATCTTTATAAGACTCATTGATATTATCAAGAATGGATGTTTGAGTAGTTATTTTAGAAAGGATGGATGCAGATCCTTTAATAATTCCCATATCCATACTTTCCATATCTAAGAAAATTGAATCCCTTTCCATCATCATCATGGATAGAGTTCCAAGATCCCTTCCACTAAGAGAATCTTCCACTTTTTTTCTTTCCCGAGATGGTAATGGGTTGAACAACCATATTCCCTGATTATATCTAACCACCTTCATTGACACATATTAAGATCCTTTTGTGCGAATATATACTTGAGGGTTTTATGTTCCACACACACACACACACATATATCAGAATTCTCCTCATAGAGATAATGAACCCAAATATTAAATGTGAAGATCATTGTATCTGATTTATCATGATTTGGGTACTTTTACTTAAGGATATTTAGTTAGTAGGAATAGTATACTATCACTTTGTTAATTTTCATGATTACACAACCCAATACCTTTTTAGACACATCTCTATAGATTAAAAAACATTCCCTATTTTTTTTGGTAATGTGAGCTTAGGTGATATGATAAGCCTCTTCTTTATCTCTTTAAACCTTTATTCACATTCATCAGTCCAAATAAACTTTAATTGCTTCTAAGTTATCTTGGTTTGGAGGATTTAAAATCATGATAAGTTTATCACAAATCGATGATAGTACCCAGATAATCCAAGGAAACTATGGATTTATATCACAAAGGTTGGTCTATAACATCCTTCAATCATATTTATTTTTAAAGGACCCACACATATCTCTTTGTTGGTGATGATATTCCTCATGAATGACACTTTCTTGAACCAAAACACACATTTACTATAATTTTCACACATCTTTTATTTTCTCGAGGTCCTTGATACAATATTCAAAGGCTCCTCATGTTCTTCCTTACTTTTGGAGTAGATAATAATATCATCAACAAAGAATACTAATTTTTTTCAAGGTAATCCATAAATACTATATTCATCTAATCCGTGAATATTTATGTAGAATTAGTGAGGCCAAATTGAATCACTATGAACTCATAGTTCTCATACTTTGTATGAAAAGAAGTCTTAGGGACATCCTACTTCTTTTCATTTACTTGGTAATATCCCAAAAAAATATCTATCTTGGAGAAATACTTGGATTTACATGGTTGGTGCATCTTGTCATCAGTCTATGATATAGGGTACTTGTTCTTTATGAAGATCTCTTAATCTCACAAAAATCAATACTAAGGCACATTGACCCATCCTTCTTCTTGTCAAATAGGATTGGTGCATCCCACATTGTAGCACTTGGGCGTATAAACCCTTTATCCAAATTATCCTATAGTTTAATATCTTTATAATCAAATAAAATAATAACTATTCTATATAGGGCCTTGGATATAGAAAAATCTCTAGGTTTATGCTTTTTTGAGAACTCATACTCATGGATCTGAGGAAGGATAAACAATTATTTTGGAAACACATCAGTGAATTCCCTCCCAATAGGCATGTCATCAAGGATGATGTTTTATTTAGTCTCAATATTTTATGGTAGATATGATTTCTCCCAATAAGATATCACCCCTGATTGAGATTTTGATACCAAGGAAGATTGATCATCATCCTTTCACCTGTATAGAATCAAAGTGTGATTCGTGATATGGAGGGTAATTTATTTCTCTTTGAAATTTTTATTTTCTCTATATAAGGAAGTCCAATCCATACATATAATTTAATTAAATTCCACTAAATGGTGTATGAAAATGTTTATAGGGACGTTAACATGGAAAATATGGATAGGGGAGGAGTTATTTACTTAGGATGCATTGATTTTCCCATTTTACATTTTCACTGACAACTCTACTTACATTCTTTGTAGTGGTGTTTGAATAACACTACTAAACTTACGAGATACAAAAGAATGTAGAGAACCAGAATCAAAAAGTATATTTTGTATTATTAAATGAATAACTAGAATACCTATCACCATTTCATTATTAGGATCCACAACCACAATTATAATGGCATAATCTTTCCCTAGTAACATTGTAAGTTGTTAGCATTGATTTTATCCGAAAACCCTTATATTAGGGAATTGGGTTACAAAAATCATGTGTTCCATTTAATTGAGACATTGCACTACTAGATGAGGGTTGAATAGTTAATTACACCATCACCTTTAGGAAATTTTTGGGGTGCTTCGTCCCACACATTTGAAAAGTGGGATGTTGGAATTTCATGCCAGCATTGGATTTATCCATTTCACCTCTAAAATTAAACTCCACTTTACACTTTTTTCCCTATGGGAACCTTGAGATTTGATGATCTCAATTTCATCTTTGAGGGAACATCAGAATACATCCTAATAATTGTCAAAGTCTTGAATGGATAAGGATTTTTGTAGACTCATCTTAAATCCACCAAAGAAACATTCAACAGCACATTCGGAGGGTAATGAGAAAGCCAGATGCATATCATTCAAGTCTTGTAAAGTTTTCCTCATTTTCCATGATAGATTTGGTGTCCTTTTTCTTGAGTCTAAGGAATTACCTTTTTATTTTCATATTGAGAGTGTGAGGAAAATATTTATCAAAAACATTTTTTGAAATTCCTTCCACTACATCACTTCTATCTCCTCGTCAGGATTTATATTCTTGACCATGGTCCACCATTGATCAAATTCTCATTTTGTTTGATAAACAAAAAAAATGATGTTTTCATTCTCAGATCATTAGAGGATAGAGAAGATCTTCTAAATGGTGATGATCCATTGATCCATAGTTAATGGATCATAAGATCCACTAAAAATAAGAGGCCTTTGTCGCATAAACGTCTTAATTTCAACTTTCTCTATATTAGGGGGATTTGGGTGTTCTTACTAATTCATGTTTGACTAAAAACTTGAGTGATTTAAGAAATTATCATTATTAAGTTCATGATTATAGCTCCAATTGGGGTTGATATCATGTTTGTACAGTCATTACATTGTCCCTCACATTGTTTGTTAACATAGTTTCTCCTATTTCAACCAATTAATAGAATAAAGGGAAAATTAGGGATGATACTTTTTAAAATTTTAATCACATAAATTTTAAACTATAAAAATTAAATGGATAAATCATAAACAATATATACTTTTTATCTTATGAATTTATAGGCTTCAATCTAAGCTATACATGATATTTTTTTAACAGAAAATATTATTGGATTTTCCCCCTTAATAATGGTTCATAATGAGATTTTAAATTTACCAAAGTATACCACCTATAAGTATCAAACCATGTGTGTAGAATAGAATGCTTTATTGCACTAGTTCCGAATCAAGTCTACCTCAATACAGTGTTTTAGGGGTTGTTATCCCTAGGTACATATGTACCAGAGCCACATCAAATTGTTGTATCCAGATAGGGATACATTTCAATGGAAACCACGTACTCTATAATTTACCAAAATTTTGGGATGCATTATTTTGTTTAGTATTATCTCTAAGGATTTATTTAGTGTTTTCTAATCCTAATCCCAAAAATAAATAAACATTCCTATGACACCAACTATGAAAACACACACTTTTATAAAACTTATTCATTATTTATTAAATAAGGGTTCAGATAATACAAACTAAAAGATCATAAAGCCTAGTTTATTTTGGAATTAGGCTCAAAATATAACAATGTGATACCTAGATATAATAACATTATTGAAAACATCCTTAACATGATCTCTGAATTCATAGATCTTCTAAAACTACATGGGATAACCTGGGGATGTACATAAAAAAGGGGTGATATATAAAGACAAATAAGGGAGTAAATAAATAATAAAATGATAAATGTGTTACATGTTAGTAAATAGGGATTTAACTTGGACATAAAATGGATGAGGATCATAATATTGAACAATAAGGAATAATGCACCATGATAACATAAAGGCAATACGGTAATGTAGAAACAACTTTAAACATGACATCATAAACATTGGACAAGGATAACTAACAAGAAATCATAAAATGGTGGAAAAAGTGTCATAATGTATTATTATAAATCTATAATCCTTTTAATTATGTTCCATGAGATTAAAAAACTACCAAATTCATTGGAGTGTTATCTAGGCACACCCATGTTTTCTTTATCATGCACATGAATAAGTTTTCCACATAGATCATACAAAATAAATATGAATTTCATAAATTTTAATCCCATGATAAAGGAGTGTGGGATAAATACATGGAATTCCTAAATCAATGAAGGATAATTAAAATTAATTGAAAATTTTTTAGTGGAATTGAGAATGGGTATTCACTAAACAAAATTTTTTCATGGAAAATCGCAGTGAAATTTCCACAAAAAAATCAGGGGTATATAATGGTCCGTGGGAGGGATTAAATACATAAAAGGGTCATTAATCACTTTAAAATAAAAATTTAATTAATAGGGATGTGTAAGAACACACCCCTAGATGAAAAATTGAAAACAAAAGGCATAACATAAAGAAGGATCTTAAATAAAGAGGAGAAAGAGAGGATCCCTTACATAGAGAGAGTGTTTCTAAAAGATCCTAAGGAGCTTATTCAGAGCTCGAGGGAACCTTGGGAGAGATCTAGTAAATAAAGGGAAGAGTATATTCATGTTTCATGGTATTTTATTAAAGGTAAATGAGAGTCTGTGTGGGATTAAATAAGAAAAGTGAGGGGAGTTCTTTATTATTTCTAAAACATAGGTTTCAGACTCTATAATAAAGTATTCCAAACCAAAAACCTTCCCATGATTTTTACCCAAGGTTTCTAACAAAGTGAATTTTTTTAATTATTTTAAAAGGATAAGAACCGAACTTATTAAAATAATACCCTTAGTGATGTATAAGTGATTCATGTTTATAAAGAATTGATTTTTAAACATTAAAATATAATATAGGTTTTTGAGGGTTCATTAAGGCATTATAATTTTTTTCAAATAAACTAAAAATCAAATAATTTTAAAGGGTAAATATAAATTTGGTCATATATACCTTTTATGGAATCTATTCAATATTTTTTTTTGGATTTTATGATGACGTAATATACACTGTATATTTATACCATATTTAATTTTGACCCAAAAAATCCATTATCTCAAAAAATTATGAAAAAATAATAGTTGACTAATTTTTACATTATGATTTCAAAAATAATATTTTTTTTATCAAAATAATTCTCTATATATGAAACTTCACACTTTTAAATTAAAAATACATATTTATTGAGAAATACTAGTTTTTTGACAATAATAGTTTTTTGAACATTATAAAAATTATATTTGGCATTGTAAAATTATATTATCATCCATATTTAATAGATAATATTTAATTAAAATATAATTTATTTCAAAAATTATTTAATTCATAAAAATAGTGATTTCATCTAAACTCTATATCTTTCAGAAATAAAATTTGTGTTTCGTTGTATCAAAATATATCTTACAAATATATTTTATTTAATAATTTATAAAGTAAAAACTATAAGGAATAAATATATTAATTATTTTATTTAAAATAAAATATATATATTCATACTATTATGTTAGAGATACATAAACCAATATTACACTAGCGAATGCCCTAAGGGTACGGTGCGTGACTGTGAGATTCTCATGGAGTTGTTCAGTGAACATAGATTTGGTTGTGATCTCGATGAGCATGGAATTATCTTTTAAAAAAAATTTCTCATGATTTATTTATTGGATCTTAGTTTGGGATTGGTACAAGTAATACCCTAGTGATGCTATCACCCTTATAAGCTCTGATAAATGGGCTTTATATGGTGTTATCCTACTTCTCATGGTCATCACTTATTATTTACATGTTAATAAAAATTTATCATAACCCTTAATATATACTAATCATATTATCACTATTCAATAAATTTATTATCAACTGTTATGATTCTTAACAGTTACTTGAATCTGATATTTTTTTAGAGGGGTCTCTTAGACAAATATGCCAAGATAATTTCTTTTAAAAACAAAGAAATATTACATGAGACGAATATAAGGTATTTTTATAGTCTTTATTAAGAATAAGATTCAAATCATATGGTAACTCTTATAACCAAGTAATGTCTTATTTAATTCCTTCATTTTTAATCCTTTCCACCATCATGTTTGTTTCTCTGTACACATGTATAATAATATAATTGAGACCCAAGAGAAGTGTGAGAAATTCCATCCATCTAAAAGTGAGATTATAGGACAGGTGGATCAATCCATTCTATA
The DNA here is from genome assembly GCA_963277665.1 of Viscum album. Classification (NCBI taxonomy): domain Eukaryota; kingdom Viridiplantae; phylum Streptophyta; class Magnoliopsida; order Santalales; family Viscaceae; genus Viscum; species Viscum album. Next base: position 1,018,301,155 of record OY728130.1, on the reverse strand, counting down.
TAGCTTGAAAACCATTGGTAGAATCAATTTTAAGAAAAATATTACCAAATACTTTAATTCTAACATAATTAAAAAATGAATAATGCTAAGAAATTCAGCCTCTAATGAGGTGGAAATTCTACAAGTGTCGAAAAAACATCTAATGACCTTTCCAGAATGATCTCTAAATATATCACCCCACCCTACACGACCCAGGTTACCTTTTGAAGATCCATAAACATTAATTTTTATCCATACTTGGATGGGAACCTGCTTGAAGGCTTCAAGAAGTCCTTCCTAATGCTTGTAATTTCTAGGAACTCAAAATTTTCAAATAATGATGAGATATTGCACTGAGTTATAATAGTGTTCAGACTATACAACATTATAATCTATGGATACTATGATGTTAATACCAAGATCCTCTTGGATGGATAATTGAGTATTCCCATGTGTGATAGAATTTTGGCCACTCTAAAAAATGTGCATGTTTTCTCCTACAGCTAGAAAAAAAAGTTCTTAATTTGAATAGAATCATGTATAGTTGTACAGTGATGTAGCACAGTAGTGATGTTAGAGGTTTTTGGAATAGGTATTTCAAATATGTCTGGGATTGATTTACAGAGATCAGAGGCCATGAAAAATGAAAAAAAGACGTGTGTTATCCTCCTTGTGTTGGCTGTAGAACCAACACCTGGAACATAAGAAAATTACATAATATTGTAAGAAGTCATCAGTATAACGTTTATTGTGTTCAAGCCTCCAAATAGGGTCCATCCATGAAGACATGATACAAGGATTATAAAAATGTTTTATGCAATAAAAATAATTATCTGATTCAAAATTATAATTATATAAATTCTTGGAATTGATAATGTCATTTTGGGAAAGTTCCCAGATTAAGGTTTCCTTGTGAGGAGCAAAGACATAATTATTAGGAAGGTTTTGGTAGTTTCCAATAATATCCATATTGGGAGTGGCTAATAAGTCATGAATTGAAACACTAGTGTCTTGAGGTATATGCTGAGGATTAGCAAAAATACATAAGAGGTGTGTGTGTCTAATTCTCAAGACAGAAATTAAGAGAGGACTCCCTGCAAGAAATCCATCTGGTGTGTGACCTGATATTAGTAAAATATTATTTGATGGATGGAAAAATTGATGATCCCATATAAAAATTATTTCCACTTTTTAGTTTTTGAATGAATATGTATCTAATAATTTTTAGAGCCATCAAGTCACTATTAAGAAGATACCAAGTAAACCTTACTTGTAGACCTTCATTGAATAAAATGATGTTTTTGATTCACATGGCACACTTATCTATGGGTTTGCAACATTTATTCCAAGAGACAGTGACCGATTTTATTTATAGTGTGTTTCCACTCCAAACAAAGTTTTTTATATATAAATTAAGGTGTTTGAGCATAGAAATAATCCATTAATATATTATAAAAGAATGATCCAATTTGGGGATAATAATTTATTTTACCATACATATCCTACTAGTCATGAGGAGAGACTTCCCTTTCTAGGAATAAAGTTGTTTCCTAATTTGATCAATAATATTGAAGAAATTACTGAATTTATGTCTTCACCAAAAAAGAGGATATCTAAGATAATAAATCATAATGGATCCTTCTTTAATTCCTAGTTCCAAGAAAAGTTGAGATATTCTATTTATTATAATGCGTCTACTGAAATAAATGAAATATTAAATCCAATTGATAACTTTCCCAAAACATCCTCATAGTGAGATAGGTCCCTCTTTAGATTTGGATATTGCTTTTACCTTCTAGAAAAAAATTATCATGTCATTGGCATAAAGGAGGTGAGTAGTAGAAAATAGATTCCTTGAAGCATGAATAGGTTTATGTTTGGCTTGTTCCATCATATGTGTGGGAAGCCTGCTAAGATAATCTTATTCTATGGATAAATGAATGGAAAAAATAGGTTCACCTTGTATGAATCCTTTAGGACATTTAAAATATCCCTTTATATAACCATTAATAAGAATAAATATATTATAAGACTCAAAAATAGCTTTCAACTAATTCACAAAAATTTCATTGAAGACGAAGCTATGAAAAACTTTATAAATGAAGCTCCAAGTAATAGTGTTGAAATAATTTTCTATATCCATATTGAGAGTAATAAATCCACCTTTGGAAGTCTTCTTAATGTGTATGACACATTATAAGGCTATGCTAATGCAATCTTGGACAGTTATTACTTTCAAAAAACCAAACTGGTTTCAAGAGACAATTTTACTTGTAATTGTGATGAGTCTATTGGAAAAGATTATGAGGATAATTTTATAACTAGTGTTGATGAGAGAAATGGGTCTAAAAAGATATATCTTAAAGTCATTTTCAATAAAGGGAATAATGGTGAGGAATTGTGCATTAAGACCATAAGGCAAGATACCTGTTGATAAGAATATTTTAACAAATTTGTAGGCATCCCATTGCATGAAATCCCAAAAATGATGGAAGAAAAAATTAGGAAAACTATTAGGTCCTATGAAACTATCTTGTTTGAGGATAAAAAAATACTTCTCTTATCTCAAAGTCAAGTGGGATACTAGTAAGATTGTTGTTATCCTCATCATTGACCATGCATAGAATAATTCCATCCTTCATGTCATTATTGAGATTAGGACCATTAAATAGATTTGAAAAATAGGTAACAATATGACCAGTAATGGAATCCTCATTATCAATGACTCTATCCCATTATTTTATTATAGAGAGGACTCCAAGTATTCCTGGATATTTGGAGAGCATTATTATTTTTCTTGTTTCTATCCCCCTTTTAGAAACATTTAACTTTGAAATTAACCTTTTGTAGTCTATCTTTGCGGGAGAGTAGAGAATTAATTTTAGTGGTGAGCTTAATTCCTTGTTAAATATTCAAATCAATGTCAGAATAGGTGGCCTCAGATTGTATCTAGTTAATTATGGCTTCAAGTGAAACAATATCATTCCCTATATTATTGTAATTGACTTTTCAGCAACCCTTTAAATTTTACTTTGAATGCTTTAACTTTATACTGCATGAGAAAGAATCACTTCCACAATGATTAGCCTTCCAAATATTAATCACTAAATTGATAATATATGGGTGTGAATCCCATTCATTATTAAACCTAAAAGGAGATATTGGTTTTATGATCCAAAAAAAGAGTTTGACCAAAATAGGATTATGGTTAGAGTAAATCCTTTATAGGGTGATGATTAAGATAGTATCCCATTTATTAAGATCTCGGTCATTAGAGAGGGATTGATCAAGTTTTCGAGTAACCATTCTAGTGTTATACCTTCTATACCAAGTGTATTTTTCTCCAAAAAGTTTAATTTCAATCATATTATTCCCTTCAATGCAGGTCTTGAACTCCCTTGAGTACAGAGTAAGATGAGTAACTCCCATTCATTCACTAAGGCACAAGATTTCATTGAAATCCCAAGAATAATCCAAGAGAATTGAATCTCATGGATGATAAACTCTATATTATTCCAAATCATTCACCATTTTTGATATTTATTATTATCATAAATAAAGGATAAGTAGATGTGGACATTAGATATGTCAGATTCATAGGTTGTCATCTATTCATCAATGTTGAAGGCAGGGGAACCACTAATATAAATGTGAGAAAAGACCCATAAGGCATCTATATTACCCAAAGAAATGTTTCTTCAAATTAATATGTATCATCTATTTTGTAGGAAAGAAAATACAGGAGAGTATTATTTTTTAGGTTGAGTAATGCCAAAAAATTTGGGGTTATAAGAATTAATGAATCTATGTAAGGAGGTGGCAATGTTATTGTTTCACAATCCTTGAAAAATCAAAAAGAAGATATTCATTTGAATATGTATTTGGAGGTGGAACCCCCTTTTTTATTTCCTCCTTATTTCTTTTTCTTGGTTATTTTTTTTGGTGTAACCTTTTTAGTTTCATTCCTAGGAGATTCAGAATGATCTACATGAATAGAAGTTATTGGAGGATCTATACTGTTTTTACAAGTAGCTTTCGATTGTTCTGAATTTCCTTCAACATAGTCGGTGTCTCGAGTTATATTAATATCTTCTGATTTCCAAATCCATAGTGTGTTTCATATGAGAAGTAGTAGAGTCACTTAAGAATCTATTAGCAGCTGGTGTGGACAGTTTTCTGTCAACATAGGAAAAGATGATGGTGTCCTACACTTTTTAAAAAACATCTATCAGTTTCAGGTTCATAGAATGTATCACATTAATTTTTATTTCAATAGGATATGGATATTTACAAGGTCCTTGATGGTTTGGGGTGAGGGAGTCACAAGTAGCAATAATACCCTATGTTAGAGTTTTGATTACAAGATCATCACTGTAGGCAAGAGGATTCTGTTCAGTTGGTGTGATGAATGATTTGTCATTAGTGCATATAACCTTATTGGGATTAGAAGTTTGGGTAGACAAAGGACTATCATTATGTTTATCCTTGTAAGGAGAGTCTATTCTTTCAATAGTATTTTCATGATTTTTTCCAGTAGAATTATTAGTGTTCACTGTATCAGGATATTCAAGACAATGATCTGTATGTATAATTTTAGGAGTAGTCTTCTTTATGAAATCTTGAATTTCACAATTAGTTCTAGATTGAAAGGAAGTGATAAAATTCATATTATAATGTGAAATATCAGGAGTTAATTTATCTTCTTTAGTTTCATTTTCTTTCTCTTCCACAAGAATGGCCCATGATTTATTGGTTCAAGGATGAGGCGTTTGTTTCTTTACCCATTTGGGATTTTCTATCTTCTTTTATGAATGCCCTTTTTATATGACAATACCTTTTATTTTCTTTCATCTACACAATTATTTATAGATAATAGCATATGGAGGTGGTATTACCTATTTATGGTCATCCATATAATTATAAAAGGTTTTTCCACAAATTTTGACGGCATAAAAAAGTCTAGGATTATATTTATACTCAACCTTGAGATCAGATTTGTGATCATTATAAATGATGTTAATAGTCTCTAAAAGTTTAGAATCTAACTTGGCCTTAAACTGTATCCTAGAATAGAGACCCAACTGTCCATTTAGGGTGCATTGGTCCAATTTCAGAGTAATTATAATATAGGAGGCAATGTCATTCAATATATCTGGATGCCATAGAACCCAACTCAAATCATGGAATCTAATCATGATCCGGGATGAGGTATTTTTTTGAGAAAAGGGGTTGAAGTTGACTTCTCATTCCGAAATTCTCAAGACTCAAGGCTTCAGGTGTAGGTTTTCAAAATTAAAAGATGAGATTAATTCATCCTTTATTCGAAGGATTATATGAAAATACCCCTTTCTGATTAAGATTAGTATCCAATTTCCAAATCCCCAAAGGTGTGAAATTCATGATTTAATATTGGTAAATGACCAAGGTTTTTCTTCTCTTGAATAAATAATTCACTAATATAAGGAAAATTTGCATATATCTAACCTCTTATGAAGATCTTTAGGGTCCACAACTACTGGAAATTCCCCATCATATATCAGTTTAAATGTGTACAGTTTAGATAGGGCATTAGTCAAGAGATCTGAGCCTTGAAGTGCTTCCAAAAATGAGATAACCTTGTGTAAAATGGAAGTATTTTTCATACTTTGATCCAAATATAGGGTATTATATATGGGTTCATCAGAAAAAAAATATTGACATGAATTTTCCCATTCCAGATTGAATGAGTCCATGTGAGATAATAAATATTTTAAATCAAAGAAGTATCATCTTGTCGAATAATCAAATCCAAAACATGATATTTTTGACGAGTCAAACTCATTTCTCCCATGAGAGCCATCTCCTTGAATCCAACATAATTTATAATGTTACAAAATTTTCATGACCCCTTCCCTCCAAAGGCACCCCTCCTAGGACAACAATGAAGAAAGGGAGATAATGACTCCTGATTCTGGCCTCCAATAGGCCCCGTGTTGATAAATAACACTAAGGGTGTAAAAATTTCACAATATGGGGGACATTACCATCTATAATATAAATAGTATTAGGATATAAGATGAATAAACCATGAGAAAATCCATTACATAATATAATATAAATATAAATACCATCCCACAATGAATTTATAAATAACACTGATACAAATATAAGTCTCCAAAGTAAATATCCAAAAGAAAATCTAATGAAATGACACCAAAACTATTCCAAATTCCAAGATAGTAATGTTCACCATGATCCATGAAGTCTTATAAGAAACCTAAAATCTTGTTTATATACTTACGGTGAGCATAAAAGTATACTATGTAAAAACACCAAGGTCCCTCATACACATGTGAAAGAAGCATACTAATCCACCCATGAGAAAACAACAGAACAAAATCACACCTAAAAATCCATACTAACCAAACCCATCCTCACTATAGACCACTCACCAAATATCACATCCAAGTATAATATCATAATAAGAATCATATTGATAAAGGTTACCCTACACCGCTTTCCCATTGGGATGCCTCTCTCACACCCCAATGATGTATATCCTGGAACTCTTACCCACTCGTATATCACATCATTCCAATCACCCCACATGAAAATAACCATCACATCATATCTCACCTGAGGACACCTGGGCCCCAAGAAGCCAGTATGAATCTAACCATCACATAACCAGAGACGTGGGATATCATGAACATGTATGGCATCAACGTCATGTCCTCCTCTTACCATGCATGACCCACACCATAAACCATCTTATCATATAATATGAAAACACATGGATCAACACATCTCACCTTTCTTGAAGACACCTGGTCCACCACCACACAAGAACATTCATATCACATCACACCCAAAAACACCTAGTCCATCTCATCATATCTCAAAATCGGTAATTTTAACATATATATACCATATACCATGAATGTCATCATCATATTAAAGATGGATCAAGGAAGAACAAGTATCTATTCATTCACCCTCACCACCGAGATGTTGGAAAATATACCCCCAACAAATTTGGTTGTTAGCACTAGGTGATCGACATGGGTGGGCTACATATGTAAATCGAAAGGAACATACAAGGTGTGTATATATATATCCCAAACACAAGCCATCTTATGGGTCCCCAATAATCACTATCCATTTTACATGATCCTCCACTTCCACTTCCAATATTATACACAGGAAACCACACAAGAAACACACGATCCACAAGCCACTCCCCACTTTTAGTCCACATTTATCCAATTTGCATATTCACATTACTAATTAATTCCATCCCATTATCATTTATTTATTAGTCATTCACATTCCATTAACCCTTCTAAAAACCTAGTAATTACACTTTCATTATTAGCATTTTATATTCTAATACTATTATACCAACTATCACAACATAACACACAAAACAGAACACAACCCAAAAACCCACCAACCACATCCCCTTCCACTTTCCATCACATCACTACCACTTCCACAACCTAGGTACACAACTGAACTACAACCACCATCATATCCCCACTATAAAACTATATTGCACATCTCCATATATCTTATCACAACCACATATCACAACCACTCCTCATATTAAAACATCCCATATCATCCTCTATAAACAAATCACTTTCCACAAAACACATTGAAAAAAAATACATACCACAAAAGCACTTACATAAAATCATTCCACATTACAAACAAAATATCATTTTCATATTTAGACCAGGGGATCTTTATCACATTAATTTCATAATTTAAGGGCATTCTCACATAATACATATATCTAGGGAGAACCATTTCATTAGATTAATATAATTTGTTAGCTAATTTCCATTTTGGATGATATCAAAAAATCACAACACACACATTATACATAATAAATATCATCCATCTCAAACAAGGCCCCCAACAACAACAATTTTTATCATGGTATTATGCCTATGAAATAATGATATCAATCTTAATTAAATCTCATAAAAACATGTGATTCACATTCCCTTCACCTTTTTAAATTAATATATCCAATTAATTTATATTTATTAATTTGGATGAAACTTTATCCATATAGATAAATAAAACAAACAATCCCTATATGATACACATAAAGATAAATGAAGGAAAATTCTCTACCTAGAGGAAAAAAGGCTCACTTGAATCACTTCAACAAAAAATTAGGGGGGTTGGGGGAATACATAACTACCACTAGAAGGAACATGAAACATGGAAAAAAGATTTCATGACCCTAAGGAAAGGATCTTGAATGTCTCATCTCAGGTGAAATAAATAGGAAAGGGATGAAGGGTAAGATATTCATCTTTAGAGTAGGAAAATACAGAACGTTTGTGATTTCAGATTACAAAATATTTGGTTGACTAGATTTTTAGGATCTCATTAAAATCCATGAAAAAGGGATCGTTTACATCCTTGATTATCAATGAAAATAAAGGGTATAATTATCCTTAAAGAAATAGTCTTTGAATAACTTGGATTCACACCATTGAAATAATTGAAATGCCATTTCTATGTGACTGGTGGAAGATTTCCATGTGGTCTAATGCCCTTGTAACTGAATCCACATGTAACCATTTTTCATGTAGTCAAACTCCCGCACATAGCTGAAATCCCCATGTAGATAAACTCCCCACTTAGCCAAACTGACCACTTAGATGAACTATACACATAGCCAAACTCATCATGTAGTCGAACTCCCCACATAGCTGGATTCCCCAACAAGATGAACTCCCCAAGTATCCAAACACCCCACGTAGCTAAACTTCCCATGTAGCCAAATCCCTCACATAGACAATTTCATAACAAAGATGATTCATCCAAATAGATGATTGGCTCACTTAGATGATTTGGATGACAGAGAACAACTTTAGAAAAATAAGGGGAAAGGGCCCCCAACACCCTCTCAACTCCTCCCTTCCTTATCCAAACACATTTTGAATTCCCAAGAATTCCAAAACCACTATATTTACTATAATGTAACAGGTAGGATGGTCTGATACGTTACTTCAGATACCTCTCAAAACATTTTATTCCTCGTGAATCAAAACCAATCCAAAATGAAAGAGATAAAATGTCCAAACAACCACCCCATGATATACCTCTCATGGATTTCATAATGATTAAAACCCTACCCCTAACTAAATACTCGAACCACAAGAATCATCTCTCCCTCATAACCACTTTCATAACCAAATCATCCTCCACAGAACCCAGACCAACAACCACTACAACCAACCAAATACACCACCATGAACATATGTGTAACGACCCGACCCAAGCCGAGGCTCGATCCAAAACTACCCCAAACCCGCCTCCATAGGCTAGGGGGTGGCAACAAGAACTGAATGAACACTAAACTTGGGGAGGCCTTTGACTAAGTACTTGCACACACACACACACACACACACTACCAAATAAATGAAAAAGTGTAGAGGGAAATAAATAAAAGATGAAACACTGTTATAAATAAACCCAAAGGTGCATGAACTACTAAACAAAACAAAGTACGATAATGTATACTAAAAGGAAAAATAAAAAATACACACCCACCTAAGAATATGTCTCAACCTAAAAAAATGTAAAAGAGTAAAGAAACTAAAAGCCCAACTCCTATGTCCCAAGCTACGACCACCGTATGCGGTCCAAAAAATCTATATCTATAAGATTATCTAAAGTCATTATTGACTTGCCCACTATCTTCAAAAGACAAGACACATGTTGGGAAAATCCCATGAAGGGGTGAGTATATACATACCAAGTCGAACACCCTTAAAAGTTGAAGGGGGATGATTAAGAGATATAATGAATACGAAAGTAGTAGATAGAACAATGTACAGTAAAAGATAGTAGAGAGAGTAAAACTCAACCAAAACAGAGAGTGAATGTAGGCTCATCCAAACACAAGGAGATCAAAACGATGAGGATACGAACTCCTCATTGAGTGTCCACTACATATACCAGGAGATATGAGTCATCCAACCATGATAATCTATACACGAAAAGAACGTGGCATACCCTTCACATCTTCACCTCTCATGGAAGGAGAGTAATTAAAACCCAAAGTGTGGGTACTATAATAGGATATATATATATATATATATATAGTCAAAGAATCCCAAACGTGAGAGTAAGGGGATCTCTATCTCACAACTCAGCCCAAGAAGATGAGTAACCAACACTTCCAAAGTAAGTCCAACTGCATTTCCCAACACCTCACTCATTTTCCCATAACACATAAGTCAAAGGGACTAAATCCCAAAACCTTGACACTATCCTCTTTGGGAGGCACTAAATCACCAACATAGTTTTAGGTTGCATCATAAAAATGAATCTTGGTGGAAAAAACGTCCCTATTTCTAATGAGTCCAAAGGTATTTAAAACAATGCCTCATCACTACGCCACATAGTAAAGGGTCACTGGTTTAAGAAAGGATTTTGTGACCTGGTACGATAGGACAGTCCTTCTCTAGTATTTATCGAGGAACACCACTACCCAGCCCAACTAGAGGGTACCACTCGGGAATGTCGCTTGGGAATGCCACTTCCAATTCATACTAGAGGGTAAGACTAATGAGTTGTTAGGTAAACCCCACTACCTAACCCAACTATAGGGTTACAACTAGAATATTTCATCGAGGAATGCAACTTCCCAACCAAGCTAGAAGGTAAACCCAAAACATCAAGGAACTCCACTACCGAGATCATACTGGAGGGTAACTTTGAAAGATCATTGGGGAATAGAACTCCCTATTCCTACTAGAGGGTAAGCCCAGAACCTCTATCGGGGAATGACATTGCCTAGACTAGTTGGAGGGTAAGCCTGGTACTACTCTGGTGGTTCTGTAAGATCACTTCCATCATCAGGTGTCACCTCCATGAATTCCAAACCTGTAACATTCATATCATATCTTTAAAGCTGCTTCTAAGGGAACCATTTCATTCTAAGTGAAAATCACATAGGATGGGCATCTCATGGTCTAAAATCTGAGTTCAAATGAAGGAGATATAGAGGATTAAAGATTTATTGGAACATATTAAGAAGTACACACTGTGTGAGGGGACCCACACAACATGTGGTCCCTCTCCACTGCCTGGATGTTTATCTAGATGGTACATGGGTCCCATCCCTATAGAAGTACATTACTTTTAGGTGGACTACATGACGTGTTCTACCTATCTGGGAACCAATATAGGTTTGTTAGCTGTGTTAGTATACTTGGACCTCATGTCCGTTTACTTCAGTTGATGGTGTGTTGGTCCACACGAGATGCTTCCCGTGTGGCCAACCCATGTCCATTTAATCGACACATGGAATGTACCTGGATGTGTGTTCCTTCACATGGATTATTTCATAAGGGAATGTGGTATAAGACATGAAAATGTGAGTACACACCGTGTTATCCTTATCTTCTCTCAAACCCTAGCACCGCTGCTGAGGGTGGCTACACGACATGTGTTCTTAGTACTACACAAGGTGTGGTTGGTATTTTTTCAAAAAAAAAACTATTATTAAATCCACCACTTTGAATCTTCTCCAACAACTGCTGAAATTGCCAGATGTCATTCTGAAATCTTCAAATCTGGCCAAAGAACATGGATTCCCATCACCGTTCACCACGAATCAGCCTCATTCAAAAATGGGGGTTCAGTAACTTGTTCTGGGTTCCTCCACACCTTTTATTCTCCATAATTTTTCATAAACCCATTGGATTATTCATCTATTTGTTATGGTGATTCTGGATCTATTCTTCGTTAGAAGAATCATCACTGTTTCATCAATCCGCCTAAAATACTGGCACCCGATTGAGCTTAGGTCACCAAACAACCATCGATCTGGGAACCATAGTGTTCAAATGATAAAGAACGTGAATAATAAGGGATGAATGCACTAGATTTTTTTTATGGATCTAGGAAAAGAGTTCATGTCCAGTTGATCAAGAACGGGGATCCCAAGATTAGAAAACAATTGACAATAAATAAAATGCAGTATGTGGGCACATGCAAAGGCTATAGGAAAGGGTTCATATATAAGAAAAAATATCAATATACTAAAACACTTAATCTAAAGGTGTAAAACACCAAAATACGAGTCCTAAATATTTTTTGGATCAATCATTGGGGAATAACATATTCACTAAAGAAGAATTTGTTGCCTTCTCCACGTCTTGACCCAATCCAATTTGACGTTCCGTCGTTCTTCATTCTTCAAATATATTTTCCAAAGGGTGGGGGAATCTCTTGACGATGTATTCTAGGAATTTTGAGGTCAAACCTTTCTAAATACCCCTAATGATCTATTTATAACTTTTTAATTAGTCCAAAAAGGAAATTGATCAATTAATTAATTAGTTAATTCCCTTAAATTTTCCTCCAATGATCAAGGCATCTGCTTATCCCGTGTCGACACATTTTATGTCGTGCCTAGGGGGAAAACCTTGTATTGTACCCAAATAGGGTACACAATTTCTAATCCTATCAACCGTTTAATATTTAACCAATTTTATTTAATTAACTATGCAGACTCAATATAAAACATTTTCAATATTTTTATCAAGTCAATTCCAAGAACACCAGGCCTCAGAATTGCATACCGTCTCAATTCCTAGCTCAAGAAATATATTAAAAAATATTTCAAAGTCTTACAAGGAAAAAACTAGGTCCCTACAATATTTATTAGGGAATTCCATCATCCATGTGATGATATTATCCAATGTTGGTATCACTAAATCAACCACATAGGGTTAATCGTATTGGAATATATTGTGTTGCAATTAGGAATCAGGTCCTCCCCTTTTCATATGTTGGAGTTTTATCACATATCACACACCATGAAAACAATGAAACTCATAAATAAAATGGGATCCAACATCATGCATTAAATCCTCAAGAATACAAGTCAAATAATTGTTTCTCCCATGTAAAGATATTATCTTCTTTGTGTGGCACTAACTTTACCACACAGTTTGAAATGTCCTAATTAGGGGTATGGTTTCCCATTCTTCATATGCCTGAATTTTTTAATCACACCTCACACAATTCAACACAAAAAGAATAACCACACATCAATAAAGAACCAAAAACCAGGGTACACAACTAACTGAGCACAACTCGAACAATCTTTGGCCCCTCTGGTGCTACCACTCCCACTACCTTCCACTGACCACACCCAACTACTTTGCCTCTCTGCGGATGGACACATCCACAACCAAACTCTAGATTAGTTCCTTGATCATGAGGAACATCCTAAGGTCTACCTCCACCAACTTTAGCTACACTTGGTGAAGCGAATGACTGTTGCCCTACTGCTAAAATGGAATTTCTAGAAGCTACTGATGGAACTAACACTAAAATGACCACCTCTATAAAATTGAGCTCAAATAACCACTGGTAATTGGTTATGGTGATGTACATGAACCCCCAAAACATAGAACTCTGGAAACAAGCCCTTGGGAAAAGCACATAAACCACTGGTCACTGAAGACTATAATGGAGGCTACTAAGGACGAATCCCGACTGATCAAAACCATGAAGGCCTCGATGCTTGAAACCCCCTACTAATAGCTGTACTCATCAAGAAACTTTATGGGATCCCCCCTCATGGTAAAAAATATTGCGAGTGCATCCAATCGATCACCTCATTCTTCTTTTTAACCTCTAGATACATTGGAAACATAAAGGGAATAACTACATACTAGATTAAAGGATAGAGTGCCTCTTCAAGACGTCTCCTATGAGACTAATCATTAAGAAAAAGATCTAGGGAACAATGCTGAAGATCCTTAATCATGATCCCCATATACCATATTGACATACTCCCTTACTGAAAGGAGAGTATACCCTTTCACTTCACTGCCTTCATGGTCAATTAATGAAACATTTACTGGAACTCTTTTTAAATTTGACACATGAAACATCTGCCTCCTTCTACTCACCAAGATAACACATCCACTACTAACATGGATTTCCTCACATCAGACTAACTGCCTATAGGGCCTAGTACCCTACCAAAGTCTAGATAAAATTAAAGGTAATATAAAGGTCCTCTAACCATATCTTTACCTACTCATCAAGAAAGAATGCCCTTATACTTCCTAGAAACACATCATTTAAAATCATTTAATGTCTTTTTCCACCAATACTTCTCCTCAACTGGATCAACCCTTTGACAATCAACTGTTTCAGCCTACTAAATATCCAATACTTGAAAAACATGTGGATGAAGAATATTATCCATAGCTAAAAATGGAATCAAGTATTTCCCAATCCCAATAGTATGGTATTTTATTATGATTTATTTATTTCATTTTAATCATTTTCAGCTTCCCAAAACCAAAAATACCCAATTAAAACAAGAAAAAAAGTCATCATGATTCTTGTACCTCTCTTAGGTTTCTACCCTACTCACAGGTCCACCCAAATTGTTTATTCAATAATCCCAAAGTCTATACATTAGATCAATAGGGTCCCTAAAATGCTATGTCACAGCCAGTCTCCCTGGCATGTGCCACATACCAAGATCAACTGACACTATCATGTTACCAACCCATGAAACCCTCACAGTTTATAACTCCATAATATATCCTATCTATCAATCATTAGCCTATAATACCATTAATTCATGACCCCTACCCTCCAAAGGAACCCCTCCTTGTATGAAAATGAAGGAAGAGATATAATGAACCCTGAGTCCCACCATCAATAGGCCTCAGGTTAGAGACTAGCATTAAGGGTATAAAAATCTAAAAATATGGGAGGCATTACCCTCTATAATATAATTTTTTTCAGGAGATAATATGTATTAAACACAAGAAACACTATGAAAAAACAAAAAATAAATCTAAAAACTATCCTAAAATGCATGTACAAATAAGAATGATACAATTAAAAGTATCCAAAATAAATACCCAAAAATAAAATCTAAAGCAGTGACACAAAAACTGTCCCAAGTTAGGAGCTAGTAATGTCTAGCTTGGGCCATGAAGTCCTTTAGGAAACCTAAAAATTAGTTTATATACATAGGGTGACAATACAAGTATACTCAATAGGAAGGCCAATTTCTCTCATACACATGTGAAAGAAGGATACTAATGCACCTTTGAGAGAAAAGAAGAACCAAACAACACTTATATAGGAATACTAACAACACTCATCCTCACTATGGATCACTAAATAAATATTGCATGAAATCATAATTTCATAATAAAAATCATATGGATAAAGGGTACCCCACACCTCTTTCCCAGTGGGATACAAATCTCACACCCCAATGATGTACGTCATGGTTCCCCCACCTCTAATGTATATCACATGATGCTAACCGCCCAATGTGAAACTGACCATCACATCTTGTCCAAAACACCTTGCCCCCAAGCACAATGTGTGCATCTGATCGTCACATAACCAGATCTGTAGGGTATCATCGACATGTAGGACATCAACCAAATTTCATCCTCCATCTATGACCGAACCTCACCATAAACCATCACATCACCTCACCTGAAAACACTTGATCTAACACATCTCACTTCGCAAGAAGACACATGGGCCACCAAACCACAAACACCTCCATATCACACCACAGCTGAAAACACATGGTCCCTCTCATCACATCTTGATAGTGTTACTTTTATCTTCTGTCCATTATATCCCTTGCATGTCATTATCTCTTAGAAGGGGGAGCGAGGAAGAGTGGGTAGCCAGTCATCCATCCTCGCCATAGTGATGTTGGGGGAAACACCACCAAAACATTTGGTTATTGAACATAGGTGGTTGAAATCGGTGGGGTGTGTATAGAAATTTAAATAACAAATAAGTTATATATATATATTCCACACATAATCCCATCAAACGGGTTCAAAAACATGCACTAAGCATCTCACAAGATTCTCCACTTTCACTTCCAAAACTATAAGTAAGACACCAAACAAGCAACACATGATCGACAAGACAATCCCCACTTTTATTTAACATTTAGAGAAATCCCTGATAAAAAATATCAATTAATTCTAGATCATTATCATTCATTCATTATCCATTAACATTCCATAATCCCTACCAAAACCCTAGTCATTCCACTTTCATTATTATCACTTGACATTCCATTACAGTCTAGGTAACTAGCTCAAAAAAACACACAACAAGAATCATAACACAATATCCTAACAACCAAATCCATTTCCACCTACCATCACATCAAAACCACTATCACATCCCCAATGCACAACTGCGCCACAATCAATATCACACCCTTACTACAAAACCACTTTATACAACTCCCCATATAGTATCTCAACCATATATGACAACCAAAACTTACATCACAACATACCATATCATCCACCATAATAAAATCACTACCCACACACCACATTGAAAAAAAATCCATACCACATATCGACTACCACAAACACATTCCAAATTACACACAATAGTGGATTTTTGGATTTCTCATAGGGTATCTTTATCACTTTCACATCATTTTTAGGGGAATTCTCACACAATAAATATATCAAGGGGAATCCATTTCATTATATGAATATAATTGGTTAGATAATTTCCATTTTGGGTAATATAAAATGTTAAAAATAAACACAGGGGAAACAAAACATATCATCCAATGCAATTAAGTCCCATAATGGCCATAATTTTTAGTAAGGAATTGTGACTGTATAATCACAATATCAATCATAATAAAATCTTTTAAAAACATGTGATTCACATCCCCCTTACCCCTTTTGAAATAATTTATCCAGTTAATTTATATTTATTAATTTGGATTTAACCAACTCCACATAGATAAACAAAAAAACCCTCCCTATATGATACATATAAGAAGAGATGATGGATAATTCCCTACCTAGAAGAAAGAATCCTCAATTGAATCACTGTACAAAAAAATGGGGCACACAAATGATCAAACTATCATTGGAAGGAAATATGGACCATGATAGAAAGGTTCCATGATTCAATAGAAAGGCTATAAAATATCTCTTCTTGAGAGAAAGTAAGAAGAATGGGAAGAAGGGTAGGATATTTATCTTTTTAGTGGACGAATACATAATGGTTGGGATTTTTTATCGCAAAATATTTGATTCACCAAAATTTTAGGATCCCATTAAACTTCATGTGGAAGGACTCATTTAAAACCCCAATCATCACAAAAAATGAAGGGTATAATTATCTTTAAATAAATAGACTTTGAATACATTGGATTCGCACTTCCTAAGGACTCACAAGGCCATTTCCATGAGACTTTTGGAAGAATTCCATGTAGAAAATATACCCAATAACCAAATCCCCAGGTAACATATTTTTAAATATAATAAATCCCAATGTAGGTGAACTCCCCTTATAGATAAACTCCCCATGTAGTAAAACTCCCCACCTAGCCAAAATACTGTTATAGACTCAGAACTAATATCCTTCAATCCATCCATTTTAACTTCATATGGATCATAATGAAACACCTTCCATAGTAGTGGTTTAAATTCCTCAATACCATCGTTTACAACACTTATAAGTATCACCAACTTGATTTATCATTTTAATCTCCCCCCATGTTGTAGCCTTTCTTTATATGATTCTCTTCCAGTTTTCATTTTTCAAATCAAATAAGCTTTTGTGTTACTTGGAAAAACTTTTGTGACACTTTTTATTACCAAACTCCATCATATATTCCACAAATTTGGGAGAATTGTCATAAAAACCACTTTTATTAGAATAGTTGATGTTACTCTTAGTAGTGACCATGTTATGAAATTATGGGAGCCTAACATCCTGAGATATAAAAGTTGGATGGAGAAAAAGTTTACCCTCCTCATAATACCCTACATGATAATCCATGCCAAAACCCAGGTTATAAATTCCTTCTTCAAACCATTCTGGAGGAAAATATAACTACAATGCATGCTCACTACTGTGGGTCCACCCCTATCTAGGTTGGGAACTCCAACACACTACTCCATTTTTCATTGTTATTTGTTCCACCACCTCTTCTACACATTCCATAAATACTGCACCAAAATCCAATCTATCTGCACAAATTGTTTGTCCAATTGGATGAGAATACTTCCAGCTAAGTTCTTAACGTTTCATTCTAGGAAAAGTTTAGTGAATTTACTTATCACTAAATGTAGAAGGAAGAATGAATTTATCTATACTTTGGAATTATATTGAAAAAAGATGTACCCTTAGAATCATCCCTTTAACAGCTATAAATTCTAAAGTGCATAATTTTTTTTTAGACAGTTTGGAATGTTCTTTCAATTATTCCCATAAGGACTTCAACTACTCATGGTGATCCCGATGAACCATAACAAGGGATTTTATAAACATGATTAGTTCTTTCATATCCACTACATATGCTCAAAATAACCGGTCCAAGTAGGAATCATCTACAGAAACTCTAGAAACTATTCTAATAAGAGCACACAAGATAAAATCAATAGAAATTGTCTTGAACTACCATAATAAAGTGAATAAATCTATGGATAGTTATACACAAAATGTATTTGTGCCACTGCTTCTTCTTGTGCAGTACAACAATCAAAAAAATGTATTGCTTCTTTCACTTGTAATTCGACACTCAAGGTACACGAAACAATATATATTTTTGGTTCATGAATTCCTTCTAGGGTTTAGCCAGCTCTAAATGTCCTCTCTACATAGAAATCACATCTCTTAGTCATCTTCCTCTCTTCTCAATTTTATCAAACCATTATCAACCACTCTTAATTAAAGAACCATTTTTGGGTACCTTGACTAACAATAATGGCACTAAATAAATAGGTAAAATAAAAAAATATATTTATATATAGGAACTAGGGGAATAGTTACAATATGAGAGTTGAAGTATATTGTGGTAGAATCATAATCTTCATAGAAGACCACTTCCTCTAGTGCCATGGTCAATCCTCCTAAGGACCATACCTCTAAGATACCAAGATTAATTGAACCCAAATAATGTTCTATCACTAAACTACTTCCAAAAACCATATTTAATATACCCTATACACTACAAAATTCCAATAATCAACTAATTAATAAAATGAACATGCTTCCACTAGGTAGTTATTCAATCATACCTTCCACACACACTCAGTACCTAATTAGACTACCCTTAAAATCACAATACTAATATTATCTGCTGTCACACACAAGCTTATAGAGGAAACATTCAACCCTGATGAACTATAAGGAATGTTTTAGGGCTAGGATTTTTTTCCCATTATTTATGTATGCTCGTGATTTTTTTAGGAAATACCAGCAAGGAAAAATTCCCTAGAAATATATCATGAATATAAAATATTCCTTAAAAACTAATGAAATTATATGAAATAATTGATGCTTGGGGTATGGAATTTAGAGGATAAATTCTTATGTATTTTGATGTTGATTTTTGTGGATTATATATCTGAGTGGGGAGAAACCAAAGACACCAAAACTGATGATTCATCTATTAGTTGTCTTTTATTAGGAATAACATCACCTACATATTTACAATACCAAGAAACATAATAAGTGACCATAGAACTCACTTATATAGAAAATTCACAAAAATGAATGATGAGAAAATATGTATTAAACCATAAAAAATAAATACCATACCACCTGAAGAAAAATGGGTAGACCAATGCTACTAATATAGAAGTAAAATGAATACTATAAATGACTATGTATCCCAATAACAAGGATTGGAGATAATGGTTAGAAGAAAACTTATGGGCTTTTAAAAAAGTTTTTAGAAACCCTATTGGATTAATTACATATATGTTGGTTTACTGAAAGTGTTATCCCATCCATGTTTAATTGGAGTGATCTCAATATAGTCGTTGGCGTGCTGGTCAAATTAGAAATTTGTATACTCCTAATCACTACTAGATAGCGGTGTGTAGGGTCGATCTATAGGAAAGGATGGTGATTGTTCTAAGGGATTTATTTAATATCATAAAATACTAAAACTTATGAAATAGAATGATGATTCAAAGAGTGAATAGTGCATAAAAAATTAAGACATGAAAAACAATGTTAAAATTTGTAAATAATTAAACTATGTTAAAGATCATAGAAATACAAAAGGGATATAAAGAGAAAATTGATTGTCCAGTAATTATATTTCTTCATTTTGAAAGTGATAAATGAAATCAACATTCTAGAAAATGTGGTAAAAAATCTTGGTCGACCAGATTGACCAAAAACCGATTGATTTTTCATTTATTCACATAAAAAAGTCATTCGATTTCAAAAATCGAGAAGTTGAAATGAATTTGAAAAAGTCCGCACAAATAATGATGAAAAATAAAAACTGATAAAATCAAGATCCCAAAACAATTAAACAAAGGGCATGTTTTAAAGAAAAGTAAAACAAGAACACAAGAAATTAGGATTCAACAGAAGAAAAATTGAAAGGGGAAGAAATATCATCAGGTGAGTCGTATTCTATCTCTCTTCACTTCAGCGTAGTATCTCCTATTAGATGAAGCACATGCTCGTTCTTGAAAAGAAATATGCCTCTACCATTGTCACCAGAGTGTCCATCTAAGCTCCCATCAAGAAAATGGTATCATCCAATAATATGGAGTCTAAAAAATATGATAAAATCCCTTTTTTATTCATTGAGTTATTCCTTTTATTTTCCAATATTCCACTGAATTCGTTTTTGATAAACTCATAGGTCTGTGTCACTTCCAAAAAATAGGTGTCATTATTTAAAAAAATCTCTATTCAAAATTTGGTAACTATAATGGAATTCTCCAAATCTGACATGTTCTTAGACAATTAATGATTCAATTTGACATCCAATGATGTCATCATCTTCTTTAACTTCAATCTCCACTGTTTATAAAAAATAACCAACTCAAGAACTCCAAATCTGACATCACCACAACATAGAATGTGTTGAGTTAGAATTGAGCCACCATATTTTCAAGTTTAACTTGGGTAATAAACTCTTGATCAACCCTCATCTCATCCAATGAATTGACATTATCTTCTTTAGTACACCACTGTTTTGGTGCTTTCATATGGTTTCAAAACCCTATGTGATCTTGATTACCCTTTAACTAATTTAATAGAAAGTGAGATGGTGAATCATGAATTGTTATCAACTAATAAATCCTCAACATAAGATAATCTCATGAATTGATTCAGATTAACTTGCAAAGCTCAACCCTAGTGCAACAGATCTAGCAGCTCCGACATGTTCCAACATTCAAACTTGGGTTCAATGAGGTATACATGACTTGATTTATTATTTCATGACATCACATATTTCTTTATCCAAGGTGGTGTGTTTTCCTTGTATGGTGGATAGATTCTACCAATTTAGTCTGCTATCTGACTAAATTGGATCTGCGATGGTGGCGTGAAAATAAATCCCTTCATTATTCGATTAGGCCTCGACTTGAATTGTATGTAGCTTCTTCAAAATACAACAATTATTATTCAAGCTCGGTAGGTTTTGATAATTAGTTTAGTGGTGGTCAATAATTTTGAACAAGAATCAACATGAACTCTTAAACCTCCAGTCTTCTTCACATTTTCAGTTTGGATTCACTTTAAGATTCTATTTATTTGCATTCGAGCCTCAAAAATAGCTTATTCAGGTTCCTTTTAAAATCAGAATATGAATAATATTTGTTTTCTTTGACCTATGGATAAAAATATAGTGGAATTAGACTCAGTTTCTATCAAATACATATCCAATATCCTATTAACAACCTTAATCCAAGCTAATCTATGGTTCTTTATCATCATAATGTTGAAAAAACATTTGGCTTCCTAAACAAAAATATTCATTCTTTTGGTTCTTCCCCTCATGGTCAATGATCTATGATAAGTCTCTAAATAGATTCACAATAGGAAAATATCCAATTCTATTTGTTGAAGATCTGAAAATATTTGACCAAACCTAAATTCCATCTTCAACCAAAAGCTTCAATTAGTGGAAATAGAAATCCTCCACAGTAGAGGTCTGGCTGATATCAATTTCTTTAGCCCCTTTTTAGATCTCGGAACTTGGTGAAGATAAATTTTCTTACATTGAGTAAATATCATCAAATTTTATTATGCACTACCCATCCAGGTTATAATTATTTTACCCGAAACCAAACAATATCTTGCTATCTGCCTCAATGAGAATATTTAATTTATCTTACATTTTGCCTAAACCATTTAACAAACATGAATGCTTCTAAAAATCTCCTATGCCAACCAAATTATCTTTTTTCTGTTAGATTAAAAACATTATCAATCTTACACTATAAATAAAAGTGAAAAACATAAATGAATGATAAATCAAACTAAATTCATCACAACTATTTAAAAATAATGCACAACAAGATTAAACATTAAAAAAATGAGGTGAAAAGAAAATAAATTTATTAATTGGTTAATGATTAAAATTATGTAAGTATTAATAATAAATGTAAAAAATTATTAAATAATTATTTAACGAAAATTAAATAAATTTTACACAATGACTAATTATTACATTTGGTAAAACTAATGAAACAATGGGAATAAAAATAAAGTACATAGAACATAAAATTAAATAAAATTTCATAGATTAATAAAAACCATAATCAAAGAATACAGATAAATAAAAAACATTCAAAAATAAAAAGAATGAATAATTTAATGATTAAATAAAACAAAAAATCATTAACATTATAAAAAACCATTTATTTATTATTACCCCTAAAAATTAACTATAAAGTTATTATATTACTAAATAAATTTCATTTAACTAATAAATAAATATTAAAAATGAAAAAATGATGTGGTAAAATGTAATGAATAAAGACCGCATTAGAAAGAAAAAAGTCTTTTGGTAATTTGAGAATATGAAGTTGGATTTGGTTGAATCTAGATAAAAATGGAACCTATAAATGAAAAATTTAGAAGAAATTAGAATATTTCCATTTAAAAATGATAGAATTTTCAAAGATAAATGAAGAGTAAACCAAGTTAGATTGATCCATAAGAGGGATATCCATAAAAGAGAGTAGTTATTATATAATTCAATGATGTAAATCATACGAGGAAATATTCTTTCTAAGTGGGAGGATCCATTCATAGATAATAATGTTCCACCTTTTCATGAAGTTGGGAACACTGTAAGTGGAGAAAAGTATCCATTTATTTCATGGGTAGAGAGTGAATAATTAGAATGATTATTTTAGAGGATCTATTAATGAAGATTCGACTCCTCTAATTATTCTATAAATAAAACAACCCCCTCTCATTTACAATGTAGATTGCTATCATTTATTTTTTTATTTTTAGCATGTTCATATCTAATAAAATAAAATTGTGAAATTTCATGAGACAATTGTGGGGAGATGGATTCATTTCTATATCTTAGGTTTTTTATCTTCTCCTTTTACATTTTATAATATTTTTATTTGTTTATTATGTATTTTAATAAATTTAGAAACATAAATAAGAACAAAATTTAATATTAGAGTCGGTGAAACATTCAAAAATAAAATCTCATTCATAAAACTAGGAATACATGGATTAAAAAAGGTTTTTAGTTAATAAAATGTTTGACATGAACAATGTGTATAAATGAACACAATTTTAGGAAAGTTGTAAATAGAATAAAAGTAACACCTCAAGGAGACTTCCTAAATGATAATTCCATACATCATATAAATTGATGTAATAATATAATTTGGTAACTAATATAAAAATTCCAAATATATTACGTCATGATGTGTGTTTGTAGAAATGAAAATCAATAATACAAGTTAGAGAAATATGAGATTCAATTTTCAAAACCATACTTCCATGACCTAGTTATCACATATAACCTCAGGGGATAAATGATGTCTGGAATGACTTAATTTTATATTAGTTATACTCATCCAATATGTACAAATTCATAGTCATGGAACGTGAACAACTTTTAAAGGGATTGATAGATTTGGGGAATTTTGAACTCAAATAATGAAGTGGTAGATGATTTATGAGAATACACCATAGGAATTATAAAGTAAGTGTCAACCTATACAATGGGATGAGGATACAAAAATAGGTGAATTATAGAATGAGATAATTTTTAGGTATATTATTCAATAGAAACATGATCACCGAGAGAATATAGAGAATCTTATCTATAGAACAGAACATAATTTGAGCAATGAAATGCGTGATACATTGGTAATAAAGTTATATATACATCAGGGAATGATGATACAACAAAATACCTATGTAATATCATGATCTCATCTAAATTTATGTTGTTACCCAATACTACCTCACAGTTTCCTCTTGGGAGACTATTAGAGAAGGGGTGTAACATGCGTTGAATTTATAGGATTGTTCTGATTCCCATGTAATGTGGTGTTATATATCATGGTTTCATTGATGAAAACACTTTATACATCAAAAGTATATATTTCCAATGGTGGATCCATTGTAATAAATGTAATTTCATTTTGTATCCCCAGACAATGAGCTCATGCCTATATTGCACAACAATGATGTTTAAGATTATGTTGGATTATGAAGTGATGAGTGTTGTGGTGATCTTTAATTCAGGTTTTAGAATCTTATGGTACATTAAGAATCATTAGAAATTCAACACAACAAAACATAAAATCTTAACATTTCATTCAATATCAATATAATATATATAAACATGATAACACTACATCATGATCAAAGCTACCTTAAGGCCCGATTCATTGACTACAATCACATAGAACAAAAACTGCATCCACTTGTCAATGCTATGTTAGACCTAACAGAATCATAGGTGCCAACACATCATCAAAATTTGACACAACACGAGAATAATTGTTCCAACCTATTATGAATACCAAACCTAAATATTCTCAATCATGAGTTGTAGCCCATCACAGCCTTCTCTAACATGGTTTCCACTGGCCTTCCAACATACTAGCAGTATGAAATATAGTGTTTGTAACCTAAAATAACAATATCAGCTATAGATTTTGAAGTTGAAATACTCAAAACATAGATATCCCTCAATGAATGTAGAAACTCACATAGAAATCATACAAGGGAGGTGGGGACCAAGAACAATTTGTATTAACACTATATAACTAATCTGATAAATGAGTAATGATGTGTAAAAATAAAAAAAATGATAGAGTGTAATCAATTATGAGCATGGGAGAGTATTATTCACCATAGAATTCATAGAGGAAATTAATGTAGAAAAAATAAAAGGTACCTAAATGACACATTGAATTATCCATGGGAAGGGAGGATCAAATAAAAGGAGTTATACACCTTAATCCTAATATCTTTTCGAGACTTATAGTTTTTTAGTTATTAATCTTTTTGTTTATAGAGCTTAGTGTACAAGGTTGAGATCTCTCAAATTGAGGGATAACATCCCTCGTTAGCGAATGATTCAATAGGGGATACCATTATTATGATTGGGTTTCTACACATACCTTTACTTATTATTTTAATATTGTTTACATTTACAGTAAGGCTTATGCTTATTGAGGGTGATCATATTAATTATATAATTTACTAGATTTGATTATTTTATTAGTTGTTAAATTAATTATCTCCCTCCATTGAATACCTATGTATATAATAGATCATTATTGATTTATTAGTGAAGTGTTTGGTGATTGGTGTTACATGATTAAAAATATAGTTTCTCACTTTCAATAGCCTAGGATCACCATATCTCTATTAGATATTGCATATGTAATTCATGAGAATAATTATTTGAAGTAATAAGCGATCAATCATTACTCTTACATTCACATAGGAAGGAGTTTAATATTTCATTTACCAATTTAATATTATAAATTACTTCATTGGAAACTAATTTTTGGAGGATCATGATCACAGACTCTCATTGAGCACAAATAGGAGAGTTCATCATTTAAAACATTGATGACTAACAATTGTTAATATTACCTGGGGATCAATAAATGACCCATCTCACAATATTTAATTTAGTACTCAGATATTATTTTCTCATGATTTTTCAAAAAACAAACTTTCCCCTGATACACTAACACTTGCATTATGATATAGTAAATTTACATCCTGCCTTAGAGATAATCAATAGTTACCACTATGATAAAATTAAACTTAGATTTACATCTGTGTCCACAAACACATTGAATTTATATGGATCTCAAATAATTCAAATATAAAATCAAGTAAAACATCCATGACACTAAATATAAGTATTAATTTCAAATAAAAAATAATTAAAAACACAACATACCAATTTAAATTATCCTCATTTTTAATGTTATAAAACATGATTCTTACTTTGAGTTTTAATTTAATAAAATTTTGAAATGTAAACATGTAGAGTAAAATTAAATAATAATCAAGAAAAACATGTCAGAAAAGAGTAGAAATATAAAGTAATAATATAGGTATGTAGGGAGAAAATAATATAATATCTTATATTATGTGTAGTGATAGATTCTATACACCTCACAACATGAAATTCAATAAATAATATAAAAAACAACAGTGAAATTCACGACATAATAACATATTAATATAATATAAATTTAACATTGAAAACATTTTTTATAGAATAAAATGAAAAAAACAAATTCACTATTGTAATATTGCATTACATCCTATAAATGACCTTTGCATAAATGACCATGATGTGAGGAATTGAAACATGAAATTTTTAATATTAAAACCTATAGATACTTTCTCTATCCTATTTTCAAATATGCTAGTTAATTCATTGATAATTGGGTCTAGCTATGGAATAACCTTGAGGTGTAGAGGTGGATAATATGGATAGTTGGATAGGTGATGAAGACGAGGGGGGGGGGAGGTTGATATTAGATGAATGATGAGAGGATAAATAATTTTAAGGGTTCAAGGGATAACCAATATATAGGGGAGGCAAGAAAATATAGAAGTGTAGTGTAAAACTATAGATAATATAGATATATTAATGATATTCAGAGTGATAATAAATCATAATGTGTGTAAAAAAATATAATGAATATTATAGTTGTTTTTTATTTTTTATTGGGTTTTTACTTTCCAATATCTATGTTCTTATTATGGTTTGAAAAATTAATTTCACCAAAAAATAACACATGTTTTATATTTTAAATATAACACTATATTGACATATTTATGGGAAATTAATATAATAACAATAATCAAGTTTTGAATGTTTTTAAATATAACATTCAATATACGTATGTTGTGACATATAACATTTAACAATGTGAAATATATGCATGTTAGAAAAGGTTAACACATAATTCAAAAATAGTTAACATTGAAATATATAATATTGGTTTGGATTTGTAATTTGGAATACACTTTGAATAGCTTCGCAATAATACATCAAATAATTCCAAATTGATAAATAAGATTGAATATACGGGATATCATTGCATTGGATAGGGATACAAAAACTATTGAGAAACAGAGTACCATAGTCTTGAGATCGCAGTCATATTCTCCATACTAATTGATTATAGTAGCGTTTTTATTTTTGTTTGGGTTATTTTAAAACACATTATATCACCATAATGCATGGGGAGACATTCCACACATCGTATACACTATGTTAATGACATACTCAAGAAACACTCATGTTTATTACTTCCATTGATCAATACGTGTGCACCTTGGAATATGACAAAAATTAAAATTATGTCAATTAAATGCTATAACAATACAATGCATGCGACAAAGATTTATTGAATTTTTTATAGGATAACCATTTTTTTAATATTAACATTTCATAAATTTTAATTGTTCTGTGAATTTTACATATTGAATTTTTTTACTAGTTGTTTTTTGTAATAAATTTTTAGCATTGAATATAGGAACTAATTTCCATGGGTTGTGGACCTATTCCATGGGACATAGAAATTGATGAACAAAATAAAACTGTGGGTTCAAAGTTGGGTTAGTCATGCTTTTAAGGGTGAGTAATGTTAGTCCCCATAAGAATGGTTTGGAGGTATTTTTCAATGGGTCTTCAATGTTTTCGTAGTGAGATATAGGCATTCTCATGTGAATCCACAAAAGTTTGGTTGTTCAGTCTTATGTTCCAAGGAAATCCCCTACTGGTTAAGTCTAGAATAGGTCAGAGATCATATAAAAAGTTTCCTTAAATATTATTTATATACAAAATATGTATTTATATCTGATAATTCATATATCTAGTGATTTTTTTTTATATATTAAAAAATTAAAATTAATTAAAAATATTAACTAATGAGTATTGAGTAATAGACTATACAAATTATATAATTCCATTTGATTTTTAATTTAACATATATCAAAATCGTGTCATATAAATATATATACATTAATTTCACACACATACATATGTAATTAAGTTAATTTTATATAGAAACACACACACATAATATTTCTATAATATATTCAGTTTTTAATATTCATTTAAGAATTTTATTTAGTAATATAATATATTTAATATATTACATTTTTAATTGGTAAATTTTATTTGTTTTTCATTTTTTTTGTAATTTATTCATTTTTAATATTATTTATTCATCAATAATATTTTTTTTAATATTGTCATAATTTATTCTTTTTATATTTTTAATGTTTATTTTTTTTTAATTTAATCTATTTTTAATATTTATTGAGACATATTCATTCACTACCATCTAATGTTTTTAATATGATACATGTAATTTATAAATTTAATATGTATTCATTTTCATTTTAACATTTTTTTCATTTTTTATAATATATCTAATTAATAACAGTTATTCAGTTTTTAAATATTTTTCAATTTATCGATTTTTTTTAATTATTAATATTTACTCTTTTTTTACATTAATTCATTTAATATTATTTATTCACATATACTTCTAATTAATATTTTACTTTTTTTTAAAATTTATTTATTTTTAACATTTATTTTACATATTTATTTATTAACATTAAGTGGTCTTAATATATATTAAGCTGTAATTTAATATATATTTATTTTAAATAATTTATATAATTAATAAAACATATCAATTTGGTAATTTTTTTGAAGTCTTTTCATTTTTAATTATTCAATTTCACTCATTTTTAACATTCATGCATTTAAGATCATATATTAATTAATAATGATAATTATTTTTTTAATTTTTTTTAAAAATGTATCCATTTTTTATATATATTCATTTAATATTTATCTATTTTATTTTAATAATTTTTACTAGTTCATAAAAAAGTGTTGACAATTATAGGTTTTATCAGTGCTAAAATAGTGAGCACTAATGAAATATTTCTTTAGCTATGATATACTTATAATACTACTAAATACAGGTCTTTAATAGTGTTTTTAGTGATGATAAATATATTTGTTATGAGTTATTATTATTTTAGCACTGATAAAACCCATCATTATTTGTTCTTTTTGGAAAGAGAATATAAAACCCTTCCCAATATTATAAACTCAAACCTAACAGAACCAACTTCTTCACATTTTTCAAGATCTCATGGATGTAGACATCAAATTCCTATACCCCTTGAACTTCCCAGAAAAATTTAACCTCTTAAAACCTAAGGCATGTGATTATTTCTACCCATATTTAGTCGAGTTTTCATTATTTCGTATTTTGTATCAATAATTATTCTTCTAAAATAATACATCAGCAATTCAACTTTAGAAATAATGTCATGTTCCTCTTAAATGAATGTGATTATAAACTGCTAGGTTTTAGTGACCATACCAATTATGGGTTAATAATCATCTAAATTCCTTAACATCATATGACGAGGCTTATTTTTTAAGTTTTCGGTATTAGTTGAAGAACCACAACCACTTGAATCATTCTCATGGCCCTTACTAAATTGTAATATAGTTTGGTGTTACTACTTAGAGGTGGGTTAGATTTGATTTATACCCCTAGAATCTAGATAACTAATAGAATAAATTTTTTCAAGTTAATCCAATCCAAATTCTTTTTCATTCAGAGTATCCCAATTCCATAAATTTCTAATCATAGTAGTTTCTTCCTTTTCTGAACTCATTGATGATTACTTACACTTTAATTCTATCCTCAGTCCCAATTAGTAAGTGGATCATTCTTTTTAGTGAATTATTTCTCTTGGACCTACTTCATTCACTCTAACCACCATTGTATTTGTTTAAGCCATCATTTTGATCTTTTTTCTATTAACTATATTGATTAATCCATTGATATATACCCACAATTTTATTTAAACCCTTGTCCTAGTTATGGGGACTCTTAGAAATCTCTTTAATTCTCCACATAGTCTACCTCCTTAAATTAAAATTTTTACCATCATTCAAAACACTCATATCTGCTACCTTTTTATTTAAACCTTGTCTCCAGTTTCCACTCTGACATTTTTACAGAGTTGATTATATCTATTTATGCTAATAAAGTTGAGTTTTGTTTGAAGGTGATCCTAGGGAGTTAGCCTTATAATCCAATCATTATTTCAAGACGAATATTTTCATGATCCCACTAAGACACTTCTTAATCTTCTTTTTAAGTTGATTATTCCTTCCATCCATAAGAATAATTTTCATTTCTATTATTTGGGCCTTCATCATAGCCATGTGGATTCTTCAAATTTGATGCATTCATCAAACCCTAATTATATTGTTCTTTGTTTTTTCTAATATATTTAGAACCACATCCAAATACTTCTAGTTCATTGGAGTTAATTTCAAGAGTTTCATCCAGTAATGGGTTATCAAGACAAGATAATTGGGCCCGATAAACATTTTTATCATATGAAAAAAGATCATCAACATTATATCGTAGTCACTTGGTCACTCAAACACCACCTAGCTCTCCATATACCAAGTAATGAAATGAATAAACATTAACTCCTCCATCTTGTTGAACACCCACCAATAAAAGTTACAGAAACCATCCTTGAATTACCTCCTTTATATTCAAAGAAAATTTAAATCACGAAACTTTAGCACAACCACATGTTTACCCCAGGCACATTTTATTAAGATTTCAATAGCTCCAAATAATTGTCACTTCACTGCATTACTTATAATGAAATTATCCTTCTAAAAATTATGATGGTCTTAAAAAATGTAGAATCCAATAAATCTTATACATATAATACTTATCATATGAAGTATATAAAGGTTTCTTTTTTCTAATAGGTGTTTCATACTTGACTAAGATGACATCATGTAGTGTATATTGGAAATTTTAGTTAATTATACTCATAAAAAAATATTTTTATGGTTATAATAATCTAAAACTGACTATCTAAAATAAAATAATATTTTAACACATATTATGTTTTAATGTTTCTCAACTCAATCATTATTATCCATCAGTATTTCATTGTAACTGATAACCATTGATAATTTGGTGTGAGAACATTATTTATCTATGTTTTTAGTAGATGAAAATATAATTATATTCTATGGAACATTATAGATATCACACATTCCCTTCAATATATGATTTCAACCACTAAAAAAAATCTCAATATGAATCATTATACACTTATTAGCTTTGAAAAATAGCTTCATATATCTTAAATTATTCTTTAATAATGTTCTAATACTTATTCCCCCTTTTGGGGTGTGTATAACCGTTTAGCCACCATAAGTTGTTTATTTTCATGTTACCCTTGTGGAAAACAATAAATTGTTTGGAATCATCATTAATAAAATTCAAATATTGATATTACTTTACTTTAGTAGTCCAATATGATCATTATCATTCAATTAAGATTTAAATCTATAGAAGGGGAAATCAACATCATTGTGGATATCATCCCATGTGGGTTCTCCATATTGGAATTTAACGTTAGACTTGATCTCAATACTTTAATGGTTTCATCAATAATAAATTTCCTAATTTAATGATACCAGATGACTTTCAAATTTGTTTCAGACACTCAAAATTCTCATTATATGAGATGGTTTTCAATGTTAAACCTTATCATAATAACGAGTATAATATTAAAATTTTAATAACTTCTTTCCTTTTTATCATTAAATTTTTTGTTTTTATTTCTTTTTTGAGTGTCCAAAGTGAGTATGCCTCGTTTATGAGGAAACTAATCTAATTTCCTAGAATTAAATATAATGTTTTCCTTTGATTAGGAATACATTATGTTTAATTATTTATTTTTTCACAAAATGAATTTTTTTGAAACAAATATAATGGATATGAATTAAAAATGGTTCTATATTACTCATATGAAAAAGAGTATAACAATTGAGTTATTGATTTTATCAAGTTTATAGCAGAGCATGTATACAAAGCTTCTAAAATACTTTTTATATGTTTATATTATAGTAATTGAAGAAAACTTTATCTAGAAGAGTTGGAAAAACATTTGATTTGTTACAAAATATCTCAAATCTATAAATGTTGGATAAACACAGGGAAGAATAGAATGTGCATACTGACTTGGATGATACAATTCTTTTTGGATAATTTTATTTGAATACTATTATAGATGATGATGGAAATCATATGGAAGAAATGAAAATGGAAATTGGATTTGAACTTTGTAATTTTCTAATGTTGTCTTAGAAGTTAAATATTTGTGAAAAGAGACCATTTTATAGAGTTTGTACTAAATATACAACATTTAAAACTTTATTTAAGTTATATAATTTGATTGTTTTTATTATATAGGGAGGAACCAAATTTACATAACTAATTTTTCTTCTAAATGATATGCTACCAGAAGAAAATTAGATTCCATTTTAAACATATGATGCTAAAAAATTCTACATTCAGTGGGTTTACTTTTTGAATAAATACATGCTTGTAAAAATGATTGAATATTGTTCTAAAATGACCATGGATCACTCATAAATTTCCATTATTTTTTTGAATATCGACACAATAAACATGAATCAAGTATTTCAAAAGCTCTATGATACTTTCCTACTATTCTAAGGTTTTGATGATGATATGGATGCTAGGAACCACTAGATAATTGACATGGAATGCAGATACAAGAACTAAAAATGTGAAACTACAACACCCAACTAGCTCTCCTTAGTGGAATAAATTTTATTATGAGTATCTCTAGTTTGGAAACAAGCTGAGAAAACTCTATCTTTTATAATCTATAGATAAAATAATTTTTGTGTGTGTATAAAGTAGTACTCATATTACATGGTTAGTTATGTTGATAAATTAAAAATTTCAACCATGGGTATTCATGAAGTGAAAAAACATTATGTTTTTACTTCTTATATATGAAACAAAATAACCTACTAATGATATTGATGTATATTTTGATCTGATGAGCGTTGTCGTGCACTCTCTCAAAAAAATATTTGTGATTTTACTAATTATAGAAAGGTGGCTAACCTAGGTCATTATTTCAAGGAGGAAGTGAATTAAAAAACCCTTAACAGGCTTGAATGAGACAAGAAAATAAGTGAAAATAGATGAAACACAACATGGGGGGTTGGTTTAGTGACTTTCATATAATAAACTAAACAAAAAATGAGAAGGAAAAATCAAAGACACAATTTATTTTAAAAACACTTATATGAGATGACGTAGTTGATCAAATGTACCCATTAATCATTCATTTATCATTATACCATATGATTATAATTCTTTCAATTATGATCCTTTAACCTTGTAAACCCCCGAACCCTACAAAAATTTACACAACCGTAAATATTGGAAAAATAATCCTTTGGTCAACTTTGGGAGTTACAATCACATCACCCTAGATTGATTGTGATCCAAAAGGAAAATAATGATCAATTTTCAATTATGGTAGAATATCCTCCTTGAATTTTATAATTAATTGTGTTTTGGTATGAGACTTTAACCCTACAATTCAATCCCAAGTTGATTATATTTTGTGATTTCTGTTTGACTCACATGATTCACACAAGCCCGACTATGTGATCAAGTGCAAGTTGATCGAGTAACATTGAAATTAAAACTCAATTAATTGATCACAATTTATGAATTAAAGTATCTTTATGGATTCAAAATAAATAAATTAAGGGAGTAGGTATTAGATCAACAATGAATGAAAACAATCATCCATGGGTAGAGTTATCATCGTGGAGACGTTTTTCACAAGAAATGGATTGAAAGGAGAAAACCCAATATCATCTCCAATCATATATTATAGCACCAAGAAGAAAAATATAAATACTAAAAGAAAAGAATAAATAATATTTATTGAATAAAATTCACATTACAAGCATAAAAACAAAGAAACACAAAGTGGAGGTGGGAGAGGAGAGCCTTCATGGAAGAGTTCTTTGCGCAAGTCCTTACTACTTCCAAGAGGTTTGAGATGCTCCCAAGAGACAACCGTTTCAGACACACCTTCTTAAATCATCTACCAACCCTCCCAAATTGTGAAAATCTTATTTAAATAGATATTGGTAGGGATAGAGTTTCAAAACTTGTTTAAAGTGTGAAATGGAAATTCGACCAAATATTTTAATCCCACATTCAACGCATATTTGAACTCAAAAATGCATGAATTAGACATAATTCCAGAATAATTATTGGTGCATAATTGTATCTTCAATCTCCCCTTCATATTTGGGACCAATTCAAGCACATATAAAGAAGATACGTCCCAAGCACTAAAGTGATGTCAAATCTAGTGAATCCAGCCCAGCTTTTACTTCATGACCCATTTAACCACTCAAATGCATGATCCAACTGCTATCTACTAAATAGAATATGTATCCCAAATATTCTATAAATAAACATGTTTAGAACAATGTGAGAAAATTATTTCATTTATTATCAATAAAATATTCAACAATATTGTGTTTTATCAACTGCCCCACAATTACCCTTTTTCACTCCTAAGAAAAACCCCATATCATGTATTTGAAAAAATTGTGACAAGATATGCATGTTCATATTTCTCAATCCATAGTGAAAGTATAGGGAATGTAAAAATACCCTCAACAGTCAATATCAACAAATTTTAAAGTAATTTTCTTATAAATTGTGTCAAAAAAAATCTAGTGAGATCCATAACAATAGTCATAGTGAAACAAGTCATTGGTCTAACATGACACTAATTCTCCACATGTGTGTTCCAACCATTCCAAGATCATAAATACACCCTTTATTCAGTATATTCAGGTCAAGTAAATAAATTATTCTTACCTGGTTTCATTCACCGAACCTGTTCAACATTCCTTTGAAATCAAATTTCAAGACCCACTAACTTAAGAATTCATGAATGTCAAACCTTAAGCTCCCAACATAGATATCCCCATATGTTGTACATTTCAAAACTCCCCTCATTTATTATTTTTGTTTTTTTAATTTGCACTTGGAATAAATCTCACACTCATCTCTCAACCTATGTTTCATCTCATCACAACACTAATTATAATAGTTATAACAAGATCAAAGGTTAAGGTAGAATGGTTTTTGACCTTCCCAAGGCACAACAAATATTTATTTTGAGGGTGTATAATAGTTAGATAACAAGTGCACACACAGAGGTCAATTCGGTACAGTAATGAAACTAATCTGAAGAAAAACAAATGTATGGATCAACCAATGAATTTTTTTTACCTAAGTTGACTATACCTTCAATTGAGTTTGAAAAACTCCACAATTCATGGTTGAGTGAAAATTTTTGTGGAAAAATTAATGACACAATTTACCATGAACAGATATATAAAATAATGATGTCAAAATCTAAAAGGTTTTATAATTACACAACCAATAAAATCATCGACAACATCAATTTTTACAAAAATAAACCCTTGATGATGAAATATTACTCATGCTTATTATTTTACTAATGAATTTTGAAAAGAAATAATTTTACATATATTCCACATGAGAATGTTACATGATATATTTGTTTTTTTATTGATTTTTTTTTTGTTTTTTTTTTGTTTTTTTTGAAAACTTTTACCAATAACTTATTAGAAAATACCCATAAAGCACCAAAATGAAAATCCTAAATATCTACCCCAAAATTTAGTCCCGTCCCCCACACTTGAAATACTACATTGTCCTAAATGAAAACCTATGAGATGATATATGCACATGAAATGTATAATTTTAAATAGGACAAGTAATATAAAAGTTAAAGGGTTAAGAACAACCTAAAATATTCAAGTAATGATGGGGTCATGCAGTGTGATAAAATACATTGCATCAGTAGAAATTTCTTCCATGTATTTCTTTAAGTGTTTCCCATTGACTATAAAGATCCTTCTAGTATCCTCTTGTGTGATATCCACTGCACCATAAGAAAAACATTAGATACAATATAATGACCTTACCATTTGGAATGCAACTTACCAGGCATCAGCTTCAGCCATGAACTGTAGAGTAGGAATTTATCTCCAACATGAAACTCCTTTTTTAGGATCATTATATCATGAATGATTATTGATCATTCCTTGTAGATCTTTGATTTATTATATGATGAAAATCGAATCTCCTCATGATCCAAAATTTGTAGCTTCCTTTGCATTCCATCTTTGGCCAAATCCATGTTTAATTTCTTTATTTCCCAATATTCCTGATGCATGAATTCCAGAGGGAGATGAAAAGCTTTCCCAAAAAAATATAGAATGGGGAAATACTGATAGGGGTCTTTTATGTTGTCCTATAAGCCCATAATTAATCAACCAATCACTTTCTCCAATCCTTCCTATTCAGCTGCATAGTTTTCTCCAAAAATTTTCTCAACTCATGATTTGAAACCTCAGCCTAGCTATTTTTTTGGGGGTGGTATAGTGTTGATGTTTTGTGTGTCACCCCATAATTCCCAATGATGGAATCCAAATAATGATTGGAGAAGTGTTTCCAATGGTCACTAATGACAACCTTTAGTACTCCAAACCAAAAAAACCTTTGTGTATTGACAAAGTCCACTATAGCATGAGAATCATCCGTTCTGGTGGACTTATCCTCCACCCATTTACTCACATAATAAACTGCAACCATAATATAAAAAACCAAATAAACTAGGAAAATGTCCCATGAAATCAATTCCCCAAACATAAAAAAATCTCACAGAATAATATGGGTTGTTGGGGCATCTCGTGTCTCCTAGAAATGTTCCTAGTGTGTTGGAAATGTGAGCATGACTTAAAAACACATGAGAATCATAGATAATATAGGTCAATATAATCCATATTCTAAGACTTTCCTAGCTATACGTTGGGGTCCAATGTGTCCACCACAATCATGTGTATAATAAAATGTAAAATAGACTCAAACTAATGAATAGAAACACACCTATTAATAAAATGGTCACTAAACATACACCATAGGTAGGGATCATCCCAAACATAAAATCTAGACTCACACTTTAATTTTTGGACTTGATGTTTATTTAAATTTTCATGGATTTAAAAGGAAACAATGTAGTAAAATTAATCTGCATACCAAGGATGTCTACTTGAGATGGAACAATGATGATTATCAGGGAAAGTTTCCCAAAGT
This sequence comes from Viscum album, assembly GCA_963277665.1. NCBI lineage: Eukaryota > Viridiplantae > Streptophyta > Magnoliopsida > Santalales > Viscaceae > Viscum > Viscum album. Next base: position 1,018,263,767 of record OY728130.1, on the reverse strand, counting down.
GGTACCTAGTCCAAGGTGTCATCCTTTAGTGTGTGAGAAAACCTACTCATGTGTTCCACCCCTAGGTTTTCTGAACCCTTCTCGTCCTTTACCACAATATCAAATTACTGAAGAAAGAGGATCTATCACATAAGCCCGAGCTTTGCATCTGGCTTCTTCAAGAGGTACCACAGAGCTTCATGGTAAAACAAACAACTACTTTAGAGCCCAATAAATATGAATGAAATTTATATAAAGAAAATATGATGGAAAGAAAATCCTTCCAAAGTTTTGTAGTTTTATTGGGCTAAATCCAAAGTCCTTGATGCATAGGAAATCACATGTGAGCATCCCTCCACCCTCAGAGATAATATATCTCTGATCGTGAAGTTGGAAGCATCACACATAAGCTCAAAATTAATCTCCCAATATGGGGGTTGTATGATTCATGGAGTGGTCAGAAACTATTTTAGCTCATCAAAGTAAGTCCTTCATGAATCATCAAACACAAAATCATAATCCTTTTGATGTAATGGAGACATAGGAAGAGAAATATTACTAAAATATTCAATGAAGAATAGATAAAATCCTGTATTCCTTAGAAAATATCAAACATTATGCACACATGAAGGATAGTCTAGGGATGAAATAATATTTACCTTAGATTTATCAACCTCTATCCCATGTTTTGACACTATATGCCCTAAGACAATCCCATTCTCTACCAAGAAATGACACTTTTCAAAGTTTAAGACCAAATTCTTCTCAATACAATGATTCAAAACCATTCCCAAACTAGAGATAAAATCCTAAAATAAATTCCCATACACTGTAAAATCATCCATAAATACTTCTATGTAGGTCTCAATGAAATCTGAAAAAATACTCACCATGCATCTTTAGAAGGTACCTGGGGAATTGAAAAGTCCAAATGGAATCCTTCGGTAGGAAAATATACCTAATGGACAAGCGAATGTTGTCTTCTCCTAATCCTACAGAGAAATAAGAACCTGAAAATATCCCTAAAATCCATCCATGAAACAATAGTTTGTTTTCACATCTATTCTCTCAAGCATCTAATAAATAATTGAGAGGGGGAAATGGTCCTTGTGAGTGGACTGATTGAGATTCATGTAATCAATACACACATACCAACTTTTTTTCACCATCATTAGAACTAACTCCACTTTATCATTTTTAACAACAGTAACACCACTTTTCTTCAGCACAAACTGAATAGGACTCACCCACTGGGAATCTTAAATGAGATAAGTTATACCTACCTTGAGAAAACTTTCAAATTCTTTTTTAACAACTTCCAGAAGAGTTTGATTTAGTCTCTTGTGTGGCTACCTAACTGATTTATCCCCATCCTCTAAAAGTATTCTATGCATGAAAATATAGGGGATAATACCTGATATGTCATCCAAGGTCCACCCAATTTCCATAATGTTCTCCCTAAAAAGATTCAAAAGTTTTTCTTCATGCTCTAAAGTGAGATTTTTAGCAATTATAACAGGTAATTTATCACCACTTAACAAGTATGATTATTTGAGATTAGGTGGGAATGGCTTGAGTTCCAATGAAGGGGGTGCAGTATGGATGGAGACATTGAATGTAATAAAATGTGTGCACAATGAAAATTTGTAAAAGAATAATAATCATCAAAATCAGAGAATAATGCATCAAAACCATCAATTTATTTGACAACCAAGTTATATTAAGAGTAATCATGATCAAAATCAGAATACGAATCCATTTCAAAATAAAATATAAGAGATTTTTGTGCATTAGAAATAGTTGTGGAAGTGATCTTAGACATTAAAATAGAACTAGTACTCATAATATACCTATGCATAGGACAATACAATTATAGGGGTTTTTTTGGTGGTTCAAAATGGGAGATAACAAAAACTGAATGTTTGTTTGAGGGGTACTTCATGGATTCCATAACATTAAATATCACAACTTAATCTTCAAAATTCAAAGAAAGTATACCCTCATGGACATTTATGATAATGTTTTCAGTTTTGAGGATGGCCCTACCTAAGATAATGGGATCATGAGAACTTACCTTGTCATCCTCCATGTTAAGCACATAGAAATATGTTGGAAAGATCATGTATCTTACTCTAACAAGTACATCCTCAAGGAATTTGGCTGGATATGATGTAGCTCTATTCACTAACTGCACCACTACTCTCATCATCTTTAACTCACCAAATTATAAAGAGAATATAGAGTGATGAATCACATTTATGGAAGATCTCAAATCACATAAATCATAAGAAAATTTTAACTCCCATATGGTGAATGGGACGATGAATGTCCCCAGATCCTTGCACTTTGTTGGCAATGATAGAGTTGGTGTAATGAGTTCTGACACATTCCTTACAATATTGATCCTCTCATTTCCCTTAACCCCCCTTTGATTGTTACAAAGTTAATTTAAGAGTATCTCATACATTGGGATTTTCTTGATGGCTTTAAGTATATGGATATTTATCTTCACATACTTGAATGTATCTAAAACCTCTTTTTGAATCACCTATTCAGCCATATTTTTTCTTTGAACAACTATATTTCAAAAGGGAAGGGTTTTAGGAGGAACATCATCATTATTTTTCAAAAAAAATTTCTTCTCCTTTGGTTGCTCTTTAGTTGGTATAGAATGAGGCTTCTCCAGAGTTGAGGTGAATCCTAGTTGAATGACAGGTGCAGATGTATCAGTTATTTTCTTCCCACTTCTTAATGTGATGGTACTGACATTATCCTTGGGATTTGGAGTAGGATAGAAAGGTATATTTCCAGAATTATTACTTACCGGTTCATAGAGGGTAGTGGCAATCTGGCTCATTTGAGTCTTCAACTCCCTCAGCTCTGAACCCTGACTCTTTAGCTAATTCTGTTGATTAAGAACAATTTTTTTCAAAATATAATCAATATTAGAATATTCCTTTAGTTTAGAAGTCCCTTGTTGTTAACTTCTTGGTGCTTGAGATTCAAATCTCCTTTGGGGATTTTGGAAACCATATTGGTAAGGTGGAGGATAGTGGAAATTTTGTTGAAAAGGGGACCTTTGTTGTTGTCCAGAGACATACCTCTTACATGATTGATTCTTCCACTATTGGATGTATATTGGTGAAAATAAATCATACTTATTTTTGGGATGTAACTATTGTTGCTGCTAATATGGTATCTCAGGGAATACAGATTTAAAATTCTATGACTCTTGTAATTGGGGGAAACAATCAGTTGGGTGGTTTCTTTCAGTGAAAATACCACATGGACTCATAGAAGTGGGTTTGGATTTATTTTGATCCGAAGAAATCTGCCTCCCCATAGTGGTCAATTCTTCCATATTACTATCAATTAAATGATTTCAAGATAGGAAGGGCTTACCAGATGTACTCCTCTAATATATCGTGTAAATATATCACCAAATTGTTGGGGGGTTTTGTGCCATCTTGTTGATCAAAACATGTGCATATTTTAGTGTTTTTTCAACCAGTGATCCTCCATCTATGACATCCACCATGCTCCTCTCCATAGGTGTGAGTCCTTTATAGAAGTACTGTAAGAGAAGTTCCTCACTAATTTGTTGATGTGGAAAACTTGAAAACAACTTCATGAATCTCTCCATGTACTCATACATTGACTCCCCTTGGGTTTTCTTAATTCCTGATATTTTCAAATGGAAGTTGTCCTTGATACCGGAAAAAATCTCTATAATAAAAGACATTTTAAATCGTTCAAACATGTTACATCTTTATGCTGTAAGTAATAAATCCAATCCTTTGTTGTTCAATCATGTGAGAATGGGAATGATCTTAGTTTTATTTTATCTTTATATACATTTCTTGGATTTATGGTCGAGAAAACCATATTAAATTCTTGTAGATGTTTATTTGGATCCTCACAAGAGATTCCATGAAGTTTTTGAAGGAGGTGAATTAATATGAACTTTAGTTCAAAGTTTGATTCGAATTTCGGGTATGCAATACATTTTGGTTGATAGTTAACATCTGATGTAGCCAATTCTTGTATGGTTATATTAAGTTCATTGTTATTGTTTTCATCCATTGGTTTTTGTTTTATTTCTGAATTATAATTGATTCCAATTTCAATGTTATCATAATAGATAAATTCTCCAACTAATTGAATGTTTAAAATTTCCATAAACTGAGAATGTTGGATTCGATCCCTAAGGCTAAGCTCAATCTCAAGGTAAATATCTAAGAGATCTTCATGATTTTTTGATGTTATAAATCAATTAAAAAAAGTAAATGAATTAAAGTGTACCATAATAAAAAGAAAAGAAGTTTTAGTTGGTCCGATAAAAATAAAAGAAGAGAGTAAGAGAAAAAAAAACATGAGAAAGGGGAAAGAAGAAATAAAGAAGAGAAGAAAATAATTAAATTAAAAATAAAATAAATACATCTAATTGGTTTAATAATTTACTTTATTCCCCATATATAACACCAATTTGATGAGCATTTTCATGCATGCTCTCAAAAAAAAATTCTAATTTTACTAAGTACAGCACAATGGATGACCTAGGTCTTTCTATCAAGAAAGAATTGAATTAAAAAAAACCTTAATAGGCTTGAATGAAATAATAAAATAAGTGAAAACAAATAAAATACAATAAGGGTGGATTTAGTTTAGTGACTTTCATACAATAAACTAAACAACAAATGAGAAGGAACAATCAAAGACATAATTTCTTTAAAAAAATTATATGAGAAGATGTAGTCGATCTAATATACCCACTTAATCATTCATTTATCATTATCATATATTATTATAATTATTTCAATTATGATCCCCTGACCTTTTCAACCCCTGAACCCTATGGAAATTAACATGACCACAAATATTGAAAAATTGAGCCTCATGTCAACTTTGGGAATTCCAATCACAGCACCCTGCTTCGGTTGTGATCCAAAATCCAACTTATGATCAATGGTTATTTAGGTAAGAATATCCTCCCGATATTTGAGAGTTAATTTTGTTTTTAGATGGTACTTGAACCCTACAATTATATCCAAGGTTGATAATATTTTAAGATTGTGGTTTCATGCACACAATTTCCACAAAATGGACCACATGGTCAAGTGAAAGTCAATCAAGAAACATAGAAATTAAAACTCAATTAATTGATCAAAATTTATGAATTATAGTATGTGTATGGATTCAAAATAAATAAAGGGAGTATATATTAGATCAACTATGAACAAAATCACTCTTCAATTGGAAGAGTTGGTATCATGGAGACGTTTTACATAAGTAATGGATTGAAAGGGGAAAACCCAATATCATCTCCACTCCAATATTCCATAACCAATAAGAAAAATATAAATACTAAAATAGTATAATGTAGTATATTTATTAAATAAAATCCAAATTATAAGCATAAAAACAATGAAACAAAAAGTGGATGTTGGAGAGGAGGTCCTTTTTGGAAGATTTATTTGCACAAGTCCTTACCACTTCCAAGAGCTTTGAGATGATGCCATGAGACAAAAAATCATAAAAAAATTCCCAAATCCTCTAAAATCCCTCCCAAAGAGTGAAAATATTTTTTAAAGAGACATTGGGATAGATAGGGTTACAAAACTTTTTGTAAGAGTGAAAGGGAAATTCGGTCAAATATTTTAATCAAAATTACACCACATCTTTGACCTCCAAAACTCGTGAACTATCCATCCTTATAGTAGTATTATTGGTGCATAATTTGTTTTTAGAGATTCCCTCTATATTTGGTCTGAATCCAGGCACAAATGAAGAATATACAGCCCAAACACTAAAGTGATATCCAATCTGGAATATCCAGTACAAATTCGAATTCATGTCCCATTTAGACCACTCAAATTCACGATCCAACTACCATATAATGAATAGAATTTGTAACTCATTATGTCAGGAACAAAGTTACAAAATTTTAATTCAAAATAATTTACATAAAAATATTTATTCCCAAAATACTACAGTGAATTTTAGAAGGGAAAAAATAGAATTTTCATAAAATTTTTAAATAAATGATCTAATCCCAAAAATTCTTTAAATAAACATATTTAGCACATTGTGAGGAAATTATTTCATTTATTATCAATAAAATGTTAAATAAAATTGTATTTTATTAGGATCCATTGATCAAATATCTAAAATTATGTGGGATACAGTTGTTAAATTGTAATATGCTTACATAAGTGAAGAGTCCACATTTATAGCCATGTTGTATGGGATAAAAGATGAACTTCATTATTATAGAAATTTGAAATGATAAAAAATTAAAGGAATGTTGTGGTGTCCCATTTTTTAAGAATGTATGCACTCAGTTAGGTTGAAACATTCTTTGAAGACTATATTTTCTAGAGCATTGGATGTTTTTACCCTGATGACATAAATACAAATCCCGGACGACATCATTATATCAAAATATAGAACAACATACATCACCTTCTATACTGAGGGGTGATCATAGTTTGAGAAAGTAAAAGGTATGGAAACTATTTTTTGTAAACCTTTTTCTAAAAACCTTACAAAAACAAGTTAAAAAAAGGGATCAATTTTATTTAAATTAATGTACATGAAATATGAGTGCATCAAATATTTTCTTGATGGAATGAACATAGAAAAAATGCATATGGTGGTGTTATTGGAATATTACTAAATATACCAAAAAAACAAATTATGGAATTAAGGCTAGGTTGGAAAATATTGGCATGGGGATAAGGGATGGATTGTAACCAGTGAAGGGAGAAAGATGAAATTTTCTTCCTATAGCAGCTTTCACTCTATCTAGACAAGAAAAATTTCAAATTTTCAACTTCCTTAACGGTGTAAAAGTTATATATGTATATTAATCAAACATCCAGAATGTATTTATAATGAATATTAAGAATTTATAAGATCTAAAATCGCATGAAAGTAATTTTTTGAAGCAAGGTTTGATTCCTGTATCATTACATTACATTTTTCCAATAATTGTATATTATACATTAACAAATCATTGATTACTTTTCAAATAAATTTGCAGAAATGTTATAAACCCTTGGAAGTTACCAATTATGAGTAAGTAAATTTAATAAATATCATGTTAACTTGATATGTTATTTCCACCGACATTGTTTGATATAATGATCCACCTTATGGTTCACTTGGTTTGAGTGATTCAACAATGTGTTCCTATCCATTAGATATCTATGTACCCCATTAAACGATATATGATAATTTTGAAATGTAACGTCTTGAATCTAAGTCAGATATAAGGTTGTATTACAGAGAGATGCATTCCTAAATAAGCTATTGAATTCTTTACCAGTTACCTATCTGATGTTGATAGCATTGGTTTCCAAAAATCTGGTCATAGTGGATGCATAATGGGTGAAGGGATTTTCAAAAGATATGTTTTTATAATTACTATAAAGAGAGGGAACTATCTCACCTTTACATTTTACACAATTATAGAAACCCAGGATTCTCATACATAGATATTACATCTTTTTAAATTAATACTCATTACATTAATATAACACATGAATTAGAACCATAATAGTTTAGTTCTTTTTGAAACTTGGAACATATTCTTCTAATCTAGTAAAAGATCTTCAACAAATCCCACAAATATCATCTCACATAGTAATCCTCTTATGAAAACCCTATCTAAGCCTTTCTTCATAATCACGGGGAAGGAAATATAAGAAAGGTTGAGCTTAGATGCTCATTAAGGGTAAACATAAGATATATCAATTTAAGATCATATGAAATAATAAGATAAGAATATGGGTATATTATTATGAATCTAACTTGAAAAGATCAAACCCAACTTGTCATGGATCATAACTAAGATTATTGTAATAAAACATTATAATTTTAGAAAACATGGTCCATAAGAGTGAGAAATCATCATAAATCAATCATGAACCATAAGATCATGTCATAAAAGCATGTCGCCATTAGAAATATAGAAAACCATTTCATATTTCATGGTAAAATACCAAGAACATCAAAATTGTGGATTAAAAATTATCATTTGTTTCCTATTATAGACAAGGATGCACCTGTTTCTTATTGTGGATCTGGACACACCCATTTCCCATAGTGGATCTGGACACACCTATTTTCCATAGTCGATCCAGACACACCTAGTTTCCAAAGTGGATCAAGTCCATCGACTTTTTTCCATTCATTATCTCATGATATATAAATATTTACCCAATTCATTGGAGGGAGATATAGGTCTCACCCATCACATAATGAAAATCATAAACTTGTATTCCACAAGATCATAAAACATTAATCGTATAATAAACTATAAAATGAAACGGGTTTCAAAAAATATCATCATATCATAACCTATGGAAAAGACAATTTTTTCATAACCATTTCATTATTTTATCATAGCATAAACCATGAAAAAGAATTGAGTTTCATAATAATTCTATCATGGTATAATCCGTGGAAGAGAGACAAGTTTCAAATTTTTTTTATAATAAAATAATCAAAGAAAGAGTAAGAATGGTATCCTTGGTATATATCCCCAGTAAATAATTAGTAACATCAACAATGCTCTGTATGATATACCATAATTTTTAAATATTACTCTATAAATTTCTTGAGGTAAATAACTTTTCTTTGAAAATAAAATTTTAAAACTTAAAACATTTTGAAAATAATTTTCTTTCAAAATAATAAATAATAAATATAATGAAGGATTTTAAATAATTTAAAACATTTATTGAGGAATATAACATTGTTTCTTTAAAAAAAACACTTTAATTTTTTAGAAAACATGGTTGTTTTTGGAAGGAAAATGGGTTTCAATCGAAAATACAATTTTTCTTAAAAACATTCATTCGCACCCTTTAGTACATAGAGAAAAATGAATGGAAAACATATATTATCATAAAATAACCATGGAAGAATAAATTTTCAGAGAGTTATTGAGGGTTAGATCATAATATTTCAACATTGGAGACTAAATCATAAATAATCCTGATAAATAATGAGATTATAACAAAAAAACCTTACCACTTTGGTAACCTTGAATCATAAGCCCCATAAAAGAATAACATTAAATGAAACTTAAAATATATTGAAAATAATGATATTAATGATATAACATGTAAATATGGATTTATATACACCACATAAAAGAAATAGGTGGGGAATATGGAATATGTCTCAAAAGAGTAAAAAGTGAGAAGAAAATCCCTTAACGATTTGGTAACTTTTGAAATGTAAACCCCTTGAACGAGAGATCCTCAAATGGATATTTAAAAACAATTAATTTAAATAGAATATTCATAATATAAATTCATGGGTATCATATACCCCACATAAAAAAACATGTGGTTAATATGGTGTTTGTCTCATTGAAAGTAAAAGTGAGATGAAAATACCTTACAAATTTGGTAACTTTTGATTAGTAGACTTCATGAAAGAAAGATCCTAAAATGGATATGTAAATAAAAAAAATTAAGTATAATTATTATTAAACAAATTTATAATAATTATATAAAACAAATTAAATAAACATTAGGTGAATATTTCATTTTTCTAACATAAAATAAAAGTGATATGGAAATCCCTTACCTCTTTGGTAACATCTTAAAAGTAAACCCCTTGAAAGAGAGATCCTAAAATGGATATTTAAATCCCAATAATTCTCAATATAGGAATCATAAAATACATCCATGGTTAGTATACACACCACATATATTAAATATGTGATGAATATGGAATGTGTCCTGTATTAGTAAAAAGTGAGATTAAAATCTCTTACCAAAATTATTGACTTCTGTCATACTCATTCAAACCTCTTCTTCTTCTTCTTCTTCAGGTATGCTCCTTAGTTTTTCACTAAAAGACGTTCTAGGTTTGATTTTTTAAACAAATATGGATTTTAAGATGAGGGAAGGGAATTTGGGAATTTATTTTGGAAGGGATTGGCTGAACCAAAAGGTTTTAAAGGATCCAAGAATAGGGGAGAGTGGGAGGCCTTTTATATGTGTGGGAGAGGATACACTTGGCATTTTTTAAAATAATTATTTGATGCCACATTTTTCATATGTAAAAATGGTTAAAAATGGTCCATTATAGAACCTTATAGGTGGAATGGTCAAAATATTTCAAACCAATTGTTTTTAGACAAGTTTATAGGTAATTTTAAATCTTATATTTTTAGTTTAACCCCTGGAAAACCCATTTTTACCTTAACCATGATAACTTAATTTTACTATATTCACTATTCATTTTGGTCAAAATTAATTTCAAATTATTAGATAATATACATTATTCTTATTTTACATATGGAATCCATTTTTTCAAATTATACTTATATAATTGGAAATATTTAATTAAAAAATAATATCGTTGACGCGATGAGAAAGTGGGGTTTTGAAGAGAAAACGTTCAAATGTTTAAAATATTTTTATATAAAATTTCAATATGAAATTTATCACACTAAAATAAATTGGATTAATTTATTTAAAATTGAAACAATATTACTTTAAAATAAATTTAAAATATAATTTAACTTTATAAATAATTTAAATGAAAAGGTAGTTTTCAATTAAAATTACGTATTTTTCACTATTCATCAAAAAATGATTCTTTTCAGAAAATATCAAAAATTCACCCAAAGATAATTTCAATAATACGATTTAAAAAATGTAGATTATTTTTTCAAATAAATTTTATAAAAGTGTAAAAATTTACTTTTAAAGTAAGTGCACTATAAAAAGGTGACAAAACTGTTTTTTTCAGAAAATAATGTTTTTAAGTGTAAAATTGGATTTTTATTATATATTTTCTTGAAAACACATAATAATAATGTTAGTTATTTTATTTAATATATAATATATACATTTCATTAAAATAATTCACTAAAAGTGATTATCTAATTTATTGTGGTAAAATGTGTTTATGTTCAGTGAATTAGTTTTTCAGAAAATGATATCCTTTATTTTCAAAAGGTTTTTATTTTAATTTATAATTAGTTGGTCACCAAGTAATTCATTATATATACATATATAAACCATATATTTTCCAATTCATATGATCATTTATTGATATCTCCCATAATTACCCTTGTCGTGCATTTGAGATCACCCTTTCTTATGTTTCATTTTCCAAGGTTATGAATAAATGTTCTAAGTATCGTATGTATACAAAGAGTACTAAATATGGAGATATATTTTTTGGATATATAGAAGATCTTTTAAAAAAATAATAATGTTGTTCTAGTCATTAAATACATTAATCCTATAAGGTCCTTTGGAATGTATTATGTAATGTAATGAATATTAATCTAAATAAATGTGATATTTATTTCCGAAAACCCTAGGTCATTATAGTTTGTATAAGAGGTAAAGTTTTAGTCAATATTTGGATGTGACAACATCCTAAACTTTTTTTAAGTAATAGATTATGTGGTTTTCCTAGAAATATTTAAATGTCTGGATACTACATGTGGATGTGGTTCTGGTACATATAAACCTAGGGGCAATAAATCTAAAAAAGACATGTCAGGATAGACTCGAGAATTACCTGGTGCAACACAACGAGCCTTACTGTGAACCTGGTTTTACACTCCCACGGGATATTCTTTTGAAAATCCACATTATCTTTATAAGAAATTATGATGGATTCGATTAGATGATGGTCATAAATAACATAGGTTAAACCTAAGGAGTTATGGATTAAAAATAATGTGTCATAATTTAAACATCCTATAAATATTTTTCCAATATTATGTAGTTTTCCACTATTATTAGTTTTACTCACACTATGATTTTTGGTTTCAGTCAATGGTTGGAACCTAAAGGAATCATGATAATGATGAATGTGATGGAAAATGCAATGATTGTCCACCTAAGAAACCAATTTCTATGTGATCAAAGATGAAAAACCTTTATGCTATGTTCACACAACTTTCTCAAACCATGAATCATGCTGATATTCAAAATGATCTAAGGAGGGAACAATGTTCTGTTGAATCCTTCATGATATAACATCCACATACTAATAGTGGGTCTCCTAATCCACTAGTATTTGAGCGATGAATCTACAAAATTAAGGAGGCGTATTGTATTCTCCAATGCTCGAAACATGAGAATATTGTTTGAGCTATTTATCATTTGGAGGGTGATATAGATAAATAGTGGAACCCTATTAAGAATACTGGTTAGGAAGATGAAATTGAATCTATAGAATGGGATGACCTTAGTACTATATTTTCTTATATGCATTTCAATCATATAATACATACATGGATGGATAAATAATTTCTTAAGCTCAAGAAAAAGGATGATTAATCGATTGGTACCTATGAAGCTAACTATACAAGGCTTTCAAGGTACACTTCTGGTTTAATCATCAATCTATAAAGAAAATTTGATCGATTCTTTAGTGGATTAAAACCATGTCTCCAAAAATAATTTCCTATATAAGAATATAATAGATGTAAAGAAATTGTTCGTTGTGAACTGAATATAGAAATAGAAACTACAGATTCTTACTATTCCCATAGTTTTGATGAGTAAAGGAAGATTGTGTATCATGAAATCATGAATAAATAAAATGTTAGAAAGAAATCCCAACCATCTGAATTCAAAAAATCTAGGATGAAACATCGTGGGAATTAAATGAATTGAAAGGGGAGGTGCTTTAAATGTGGAAAGGTGGGTCATAATGCCTATGAATTTTGAAATGTAATAAATGGACTCATTGGTGTAAAGGAGGAGAATATGACACTAGCTAATACACCAGCCGCAATCCAATTCATTAAATGTAAGGAGTTTGGGGATTATTCTAACCAGTGCATGAATCTAATGGTCATTGATGACCAGATTCGATAGCCTCCTAAGCCTAAAGACAAAGGGAAATCTCATGCGATCACAACTACTAGACTGGATTATAAGAATTATACACTGAAAGTTAAATTTATCATCTACTCTATAACATATCATGTCTCTTTTTATTTTGTATTTAACCACTATTTTATATATAAATAATTTTATAAGGTTCTGAATTACCATATATAGGTTAGATACTTAGTTAGAAATGTAAACTCCTAATTTTATGATGGTCATATACTAAGTCTATAGTTCCTCTATGATTAAAGTTTTTGGGATAATTCTTCCTGAAATCAATGATTCGAACTTAATTTGAATTTGATGTGATTCATGGAATGTGTTGGATTTCATTATATAGGGCCCATATCAATTAATGATGGAGATAAGTCGCATATAATATTCCGAATGAACCTATGCTAGTTTTTCGGTGAGAGGATGAATAAAAAATTCCAAAGGAAATTACTTCAACCTTAAAGGTCTTAATCCCTACCCATGGAGGATATTTTTATTATGTAATTAGGGAGAAAATTATAATTGAAGAAATTTATATAGTTGGGGAGTTTGTTGATGTCTTTCTAGAGAAATTTTAGAGTCTTCCTCTATGTCAAGAACTTGAATTCTGAAAAAACATTGTGATGTTTTTCCTAAAAAGGATTTTCTATTTTTTAAAAAATATTATTTTGTAAAATAATGTTTTTGAAAAATAGGTGAAAGTTTCTAAGGGGATTCATCATTGAATACATTCCATCGTAATTGAAAATTCCATTATAATGAAGTTAAATCAGACTGGCATTGAGAAGGAAGATCATACTGACTCTCAGAAGGAATATTAGACTGACTCTAAGAAGGAATATTAGACTAACTCTGAGAAAGAATATCATAATGGCTCTGAGAAGGAAAATTGGATTGACTCAGAGAAGGAGGATTAGATTGAATCTGAGATGAAAAACTAGACTAACTTTGAGAAGGAAGATCAAACCAAATTTGAGAAGGAAGATAATCAGTATGACTTTGGGAAATAAAATCAGATTGATGCTGAGAAACATAATCATACTAAATTTCAGAAAGATAATAATAATAAGGTTGATAAATTTAAACAAGCTAAAGGTGAGTAAGATAATAATATTGAACATGAGTAAGATAATTAGACTAAATCCAAGCAAGATAATAAAATAAAAGATGATCAAGATAATCAGACAGAAGATGAGCATGATAACCAGACTAAAGATGAGTAAGATAATCATACTGAAGATGATAAAGATAATTACACTGAATATGAGAAAGATAATCATACTGAATAAAAGTTATAATGTTCTATAAGAATGATTTCAAATAAATCATTACAAGGTATGATGAATTCAAATTTTTAGTTTAAATGTGTATTTTTTCATGTTTTAAAATTCAAGTAAGAGGGAAAAGTTTTTTTTACATATTTTACTTTCTAAGTCACCTATAAAAATAGTCTCAATTCTTTCTCACTTAGTAACATTCATGAGTGTGGAACAGAAGGAGAACTACATATTTATTTTTATGTTTTTTCTTTCAGGACTGACATGCTAGAAGATGGTCAGAATAATAAAAGTTTTGTTTAATGGACTTAGGAAGATCATTTTGAGAATTTGAGCAGAGTTAGATATTTTCATATTGATACTGAGGGCCTCATACTAAGTCCATCCGAAAGAATTCATTATGAATGATGAAGTTAATATTAAGGTTTGTAGAGTTTCTGCTAAGTGTGAGTTTTTTTATCCATACATAAAAAAAGTTTCTTCATGAGAAGATTGAGAAAGGGATCATCATATTGAGTTGATAAAATTGAGTCAATCAGACTAGGTTCATTGGACTGAAGGACATCAGACATAGATTCATTATACACAAGAACATTTCTGGGGAAAATATAATAAATTCTTAATTATTTTATTTTGGATCAATTGTTTTGTAAGAAACTTTGTACACTAATAGGATTCAGTATAATCATTTCTATCAAGAGATTGAAGGTGTCTAATAGGAGTTGTCAAAAATTGTACTAACTTATTATTAATAGTTAATTCCCATATTCTAGTATCTGTATTTCATGCATAAATTTTATGATATTTTAGTATAATTATTTCTGTATTTAAATGATTAATATTTGCAATTTTGGAACTGATTGACTTATTTTATGTTTTATTACTGGATGAATTGGATATTTTGAAAAGGAGTAAAAAGGGATGTAAATTGGAAGTAAAAGACACTTTGTGACACTTCGTTTCCCTCGTGGTGCGACACTATATTTTTTAGGATTCATTGCTGGTGGAAAACTGGGGAAGAACAACTACACATCATGTGTTTCATTACACAATGTGAATTCATTAGGAAGCTGATGCCACTCAAGATAAGCCATGAATCCATTACATGATATGAAAATAAGCTACAATTCATGTATCCAAAATACACATCATGAATGATATGGGTAGGACAGATATGAAAATCCATTCTTGATGAGGATTACACACTATGTAAACTATTTCACATCGTGAATATTTTAATGGAAAGAAAACAAATGACACTGCAGATAAGGGTTTATGTGATACTTATTTATTAATCTCTCATCCACACAACCAGAGGAAGGATCAAGAACTAGAGGCGATAGTGAAACGATGATGGATGATAGGTATGCACAGAGTGATGATCCAGAGGCCTGCTTCACCACCGTTCTTCACTGACTTTCTTCTTTGGGTACCCAGGATGCTAGTTCTCATCATACCATTCATGAGTGAGTTGTTTTCTTTGTGTCGGGTGATGTGATTATAGGGGGGATGTGCTTCTTTTGTTTATTTCTATTTTCTATTTTTGTTTTAGATAGCTGTGATAGTTTTTATCAATTGCAAATCTCATTATTTTCATATTGCACAACCATTACTGCATTATATGAATTTCATTTCATTGAATCAATTAATTGGACTATTTTGTGTATGACCATTATGAAATATTGGTTAGTTATGTTTAAATAGGGTTTTGGGTTTCCTAGTTTTGTGATTGAATCTAGAATATGACCATTCTAATGGAGAAATCAAAGGATTGGTGTAGGGTACCAAGACCAAGGATCCCTTCTGACCTAATTATGACACAAAACCTAAATAAACCGACTATCAATTGAATCCCTAGAGCCCAAACCTGAAAATCACCTAACCTAGAGTGTCTCTCTCTTGAAATTGACCCTAATCTCTCGTGACATTTTTCACTTCTTCAAAACAAACCAAACCATTACAATTTCAATTTATTTAATTAATTTAGAATATTGGGATCATCCTTGTGGGTTCGACACCCGGTCTTTCCTAGTAATATATTTCTATTAGTTCATCTAATTTTTATAAATTATTAAATTTGGGTAGCCTAGTAGGAACTAACGATGCCCTGTGGGTTGTCAAATTTTGGGTGTTATTGATGGGGATGGTTTCCACTATGTTTAAGTTAATTAGGAATCTTGATTATAGTTTTTATTTTAATTCATTGTTTTACACTTGGTCTTGTCAGGATGCAGTTTTAGGAAATAATACATTTCACAAATACTATACTCATGGGAAAGATAATGTTAAAGGTCTCGCATTCAACCCAGAGTTGGACAATACATTATGCCCTTAGAGAAAGCAAAAGGGAAGAGTATGAGAAAGAAAATAACATCATGGATGGATGAGATCAATTTCAAGGAGCTGATCATGATCTAGGATAGAGATAAAGACCACAAGTTCAAGGATGAAATATATGTGGTAAGCACTGATGAACTATGAAAGAACATCAAACATGGGAGTTAATTCGAGAATTCTCATACACCCATAAAATTTCAACATTTTAAGATCAAGCTAACATTCATTCAAATGATCACACATTCAATTCAATTATTTAGGCTTCCTCATGAAGACCCCAACTCAAACACTGGATGTTTCTTGAAAATCTATGACACATTCCAATTTTAAAATATAAAAATAATGATGTAATACTATACCTTTTCATATTCTCATTGAATAAAAAAGCATGGGAGTGGATCTAAAGTCTGCCTCAGCATTCAATCATAACATGGGTGGATCTAGTAAGATAATTCTTAATAAGGGTTTTCCCACTATCAAAATCTATGGATCTACGGGTAATTATTTTAATTTTTTTTCAAATAAATAAAGAGTATTTATATAGTTTATGGGAATGATTCAATGGTTTAATAAGATGATTTCCTCATCATGACATCAAATGTGGTTATTTATTCAAACTTTCTACAAAGTATTGTCGCATGTAAATTGTTCAACAGTTGATGCTATTGTAGGAGATTCACTTATTTGAAAATCACCAGAGGAGAGATACTAGGTATTGGATGAGATTTGGAGAAATATTTTTCAATGGTAGCCAGAGGAAGGTAAAGAACAAGGAGTACACATGGTAAAGAATAGTTGGGTTACCACCAAAGTGAATGTCATGCAAGAGAAACTCAACATAATGATAGCCAATCAAAGTCTCTAAGGTATGTGTTGTGAATATTTAAATTATCTATATTATAATCATAAAAATTATATTTAGAGATATAGGCCAAAAAAAATAAAAAAATAAAACAATAGAATCAAAATGAAGGCCATGGATTTCATCCAAGGTAATAAGGTTTTCAACCTCAACACCAAGGGCCAACACTGAACACTCAAGTCCATTAAATGGAGGAAACCCTTGCAAATTTTTTGACCACTGAAGAAGATTCACTTAAGGAATTGATGTCATACTCATTGTATCAAGGAAATATGATTAGATATTTGAAAAATAACCCAAAAACCTAACAAGAATCAATGAGGAACTTAGAAGTTCAAGTCAGTCATATCGGCAAAAACTTAGAGGAATACAAAGAGGATAACTTCTAGGATTCCCAGAACTACATCCTCATGTAGATGTGAAATCCATTTTTCTTAGAACTGAAAATAAGATATAAGAAAGAAGTATATAATTTTCAGGAAATAATGAAGAATAACTAGTTGGAGAGAGTAAATAAAAGTGAATATAAGATGAGGAAGATAATGTAGAAGACACATCAAAACTGTACCAACCAACACTAACATATTCAAATTAGTGAAAGTAGGTGAATATTGATGAAATGAAACAAAATATTTTATATATGTTCAAAATGATACACATAAACATCCCATTTTCTATGGAAATAAAAAACATTCTAGTCTACACAAATTTCATAAAGGGATTAGTGTTGAATAAAAATAATATTAAAGAATTATCCTCTATTCCACTGGAAAGATAAAGTTTAGTAGTAGTATCAACCATATTAAGCAATACGAAGAGTGATCCATGTAGTTTTTCTATTCCAATTTCTATTATTTATAATGATTTTGGTAATGGTTTTTGTGATTTAGGTGCCAATGTAAATATTATTTCATATGAAACATTCAATAGATTAGAATTGAGAGATATGAAATGAAATCAAGTTATGGTTCAACTAGATGATACAATAATGAGATGTCCCTAAGGTATAATTGAATATGTCATAGGAAAAGTAGAAAAGATCAATTTTCCAACATATTTTATTGTGATGGAAATGGATGAAAAAAATAACCCAATAATCTTGGGAAGACTATTTATAGCTATAGTAAGGTAACTTGTTTATGTTAAAAATGGAGAACAATTTTTAATATTTTTAGAATCATAGGTGAATTTCAATTTTTATCTTGAAATAAAGAAATTATATGAAACCATTGATGACTTTTTCAATAGATAATCTGCTATAAGTAGAGGATGATGTTATCCATGGAGGATGAGTAGAAGTATCTATAGTTGAAAGTGAAGAAGAAAGAATGAAAAAGATGAATAAAGGTACTAAATTATTGGAAAAAGAAGAATATAGCAGAGGAAATTTCATCCAAGAGAAATTCAAAGAAGGAGAGAAAGTTTGGATAGTCAATGAACTGCCATTTTTTCAATAAGGGATGATAACCACTAGATGGGACCCATGGAATTTGAGAAAGTATTCATCAATGGGAGAGTGAAATTAGTTTCATATAAAGGGAGAGGACCCATACACATAGAGAAATCATGACTTTAATATTTTTTGGATCCATATTAAGTAACCACTTTCCTACCATAAACCACCCGGTGCTGAAGGAGGTAAGGTCAATCCAAAAATGGAAAACAAAAGCGCTTCCAGGAGGCAACCTGAGTTTTTAGTATTTTCATTCTTTATTTTTTTATTTTTAGGGAAAATTATTCATCCATTAATATTTTTAATTTCATTTTTATGGACAATTATTTCACTAGTTTAATTTTAATTTTTTGTAGGACCATCAAGGTAGGTAGAAAAAAGAAGCAAATAGTAGGAGAAGAAGCTTCAAAACAATTACATGTCATGAGGGGAATTTATACATCATAAAAATGTACTAAAAGTACCTGTAAAACCCAATTTTAATGTTTCAATTTTAAAGGGGAGTAAGTGTTTAAATTTTTTATTTTCTTACTATATTCCCCACATTTTTATTGTTTTAGACCTTTAACATCCAATTGCATTCCGACATTTGATTCTTACTTTACTCAAATGAATTAGGATACATAAACTACCCAAGATAATAATCATGTCATGAATTTAAATTTCTTAGTCAATAAATATGAATGAGAAAAATGGGAAAAATAAATAGTAAATAAAAAATTGTGGATTAATATTTAGAAAATCATGATGTAGGAAAGAATGTTAATTCTTATAAATGATTTTTTAAGATTTATCAAGTATTTAATTCTAATATTTCCATTAAATGATAGAATTATTCGCATGCATTTATAGGATTAGTTGTACCAGCCATTCATCTATTTTCTATGACATCCACTGATCCCATATTTTCTAATCTTTAATTTGTATATTTCTTGAGAAACCCAAGCATGTTTTCTTTTAAAACATTCTTTGTATCTTATCGAAGCTATGACTGAATAGAGTCACTTTTAAAATGATTAAGGGATCATTTCTTTATTATCAATTATCTTGAGACCCACCTTTCTGTAATCCTTTTAAGACCATAGAATCCATGAACAGAATTTTTAGGTAATGATCTATGATACAAGACTATCTTATCAATTCATACCATCTTCTAAATGTTTTACATGATATTTAAAAGAATAAGTGTGGGGAAGGGACTTTATAAGGTGTACTAGGATATAATTAATTGTGGATATTTTGATGGGGTTTTTCATTATGATATTAGGATAATCCATGACATATTTCATTGTATTTTATTATTCACCTCTTTAGCTAAAAATATTTGAAAAAGGGGATTAAAAAGAAAAAAATAACAAAATTGGGTTTTTTTGGTAGGATAAAAAATCACCATTTTCCAGACCAATGATCTTTTGATCATAAGTGGTTTGGTGGTGGATTTGAGATTTTTCATAATCAAAACTTTCAAAAAAGTAAAAAATATATAAAAATTAAATAAAAAATAGAATGAGATATTGATTAATTCATTGGGTTGACATGGTTCATGGACCCACTTTGAGATTTTTGGGAGGAAGATAGAGAAAACATATTTAGAGGGATATTTTTATTGATCTTATCCTTTCATATCATGAAATTTTATTTAGATTCAAATATCATTTTTTATCTTTATTTGATTTGTATCATTTACCTACCTACCATGATGCCTTAGAGTAATTTAAACCATAATGGTGATGCCCTAATGATTAATTGTGTTCTCTACCTTTACATGGTGGAGATGTTAGATGCATTGAAATACTATAGTAAGTGACATGTTTTTGAGGTACACGATGAATTATATTTAAAATTTTACATAATGAGAAGAAAAATTCAAAGTAGGGTTAATTTAAAATGGAATACATGTTAAAAATGAATTGAAAAATTAAAATGGATGATTGGAAATGCTTGGTTATTTCAAAATAGGAACAGTAAAATACATGGTTGGATTGTTTCTTTGAAAAGTGAGGTGTTGTTGAATTTTCCTATGTGATTATAGAATAATTAATTTTCTATTTAATCAATTGATTTTATTAAAATTGTGTTTAAAACATGGTAGATAAAGGGTCATTTTTAGTATGTTGAGATTCCATCCTTGAGAATGAGTCTAAATTCAAGTGTGGTGGTATTTGATATCTGTATTTCATGCATACATTTTATCCTATTTTGTTATAGTAATTTACATATTTAGATGATTAATATTTTCAATTTTGGAATGTATTGATAGTTTTTTTGGAAGGGTGAATTGGATATTTGGAAGAGGGGCGATATGTGATGGAAATTATAAAAAAAAGACACTTCAAACCACATAATTTTTCTTAGGTCATGGCACAAGATTTTTGAGAATGTAGCACAACTAGAAAACTTGAGCAGAACAACTACACATTGCGTATTTGATTACATGATCAAATTTAAATAGTAAGCTATAGCCTCTAAGGAAAATCTGTGACCCCAATACACATTGTGAAAAGAAGTCACATGTTGTGTAACCTAAATACACATCATGAATAATCATGGTAGAAAAATATGAAAAGATGTTACTGACATGGATTACACACTATGTAAATTATTAAATGTCATGAATATTTTGACATATAGAAGTAGATTTGATACTATGACCAAGGGTTAACGAGATCCTTATTTATTAATGCCTTGACCACATAGAAAAATTCAAGATCAGAGACCATTGGGGGAAACACAATGATTATGGACAATACACATTCAATGAGTGATGATCTAGAGCCCTGCTTCACCACCATTCTTGACCACCATTATTCTTTGGGTACCCATGTTGCCTATTCTCATCATGCCTAACATGAGTGAAAAGTTTAATTTATTCCATGTGATGTGATTTTTTGGGGATGTGCTACTGGAGTTTATTTCTATTTTCTATTCTGTTTTTTATTGCTGCAACATTATTTATCAATTATAAATCACTTTCTTTTTTTATTTCATGACCATTTTTGTGTTATGAGGATTTCATTTCATTGCATCAATTAATTGGACTATTTTTTGTGTGACGATTTTTCAATCTTGTATATTTACATTTAAATAGGGCTTTGGGTTGCCTATTTTTATGATTGAATATAATTTATGACCATCCAAATGAATCAATCACAACATTACTATAGGTTACCTAGACCAAGAATCCATGATAACCTAATTATGACACCAAAACCTGAATAAATCCATTATAAATTTTATCCACAATGCACAATCCTAAAAACCACTAAACCAGGCATGTCACTCTCTTCATATTTAACTAAATCTTTTATTAAATTTTTATCTTTCTCCAAAAAAACCAAAAAATTGAAATTTAAACTTAATTAATTGATTTAGAACATATAGACCATCCTTGTGGGTTCGACACTTTAGATTTCCAAGTACTATATTTCTTGTAGTTCTTCTATGTTTTTTAAATTATTAAATTTAAGTAGCCCATTAGGAATTAATGACACCTTGTGGGTTGTCATAGAGCCATGGGAATGTCTATGATAATGACATAGGTTCTCACACTGAGGCTGAACCTTGTAAATATTTTGTTCTTTACTTGATTTCCTACTTTTTCATGCATGAGAATTTACTAAAATATGATAAGGAAATGAATCCTAACAGGTTTAAGGGGTTAAGTTTCTAAATATATTGAAACTCAAAAAAAGTGAACAAATAATTCAACCCCCTAATCAATTGGTTTTTGATCCTTTTGAACTTCAATTGGTATTAGATCCAAGGGTCCCTTATTGAATCCTTATCATGGATAATATCAATTCTACCAATAGTAGAGGAATTCCTACATTTTATGGAAAGAATTTTTATTGATGGAAAAAATATAACGATTCCTTAGCTTCTATATCTTTTCCTAGAAGTTGTTGATGCTCCTATAATTGGGTTTCCACCTATTGGGAAAGATGCATCAATGAATTTTACTAATAAGAAAATTATTAAAGTTTATGGAAAGGATAGTAATTATATCCTTGTGTCCTTATCAAAAAATGTTTATTTGAAGGTGATGGGTATAAAAACATCAAAAAGTATGTGGTACAAGATGAAATGTATTTTGGAAGGGAATAATAAAGTGAAATAAGAAAAGCTATAAATTTGGTGCAGTAATTATTAATACCTAAGAATGAGATATGAAGAACCTGTTAATGAATACTTCACTAGAAAAAATGAAATGGTTTTCAAGATCAGAGTATTCAGTGATGTCGTATAGTATTATACAATTGTGAATAAAATTATGATAAATCTTACAGAAATGTTTTATTCTAAAATTTCCTCTTTATATGATAAGGATGATTTGTCTCCTAATTATTTGTATAACTTTCTTGTTTCTTATGAAAGGAGAAAATCTCTAATGTTCAAAAATAATATAAAATATGAAATGGATTTTTAATCTATTATAAAAATGAAAATTTAAGATGTTGAGGATATTGATCCTTATGACTCAAGATATAAATATGGTGATGAGATGAATGAAAAAATCATGTCACTTATATCCAAGGACCATCAGATAAGAAGAGGAAAATATGGAGGAAAAGTTCCTATAAAATGTTTTGAGTGTGGTGGAATCATAAATATTTCAATAAAATTTCCAAAAATAAATTTGGAGAATATCTAGATGATTCTAATAATGAACCTCCATGAAAGAAGTGGAACACAATTTTTAATGAAGAAAATTCATCCAAAAATATAAGAAGAACCCCAATTGATACAAAAGGAGTATGTTGAGTAAGAAAGATAAATCATACTCAACAGACAAAAATTCATCATAGGATTAAAGTTAAAAAAAATTTAACATTGATTAAAAAAGTTTATAAATTTAAAGACTCCTCAAATAATGAATAAAAAGGAGGTAAATAATCTTATAGAGAGTATCAGCTCAGAAAAGAACTTATTCCATGTATTAAGCAAAAAAATATCTGAAGAAAGAAATCAAAGTAATAAAGAAAGATTGTGAAAAAATTTACGAAGGAAGAAAAGATGTCATCAAGAAGGTGGAAGAATAAATTAAGGATATCTTAAGTTATAAATTAAGAATTTGTGAATAGGTAAATATGATTGAAGATCTAAATAAGAAATTTGATACTAAGTAAGAAGAAAGAAATGCGTTTCAATCTAAAATTATTGTGTCTAAATGTACCTTGAGGAAGGTGAATGAAAACTTCAACAAAATTTTGGAAGTAAAAGACGATAATTCAAAAGTTGTTGATAAACCTCAAATCAATAATTAGGTGAAATCCTTACCCACCAAAAATAAATTTTCATCTTATTTTTCTAACACTTTAGGTTCCAGAAACAGTGTTAGGAAATCATGGATGGAAAAGGGTATTTGAAACAAATTTTATCTAAAAAATATTAAAATTGACTCATGAGTAATGTTTTTCCATTCCAAGAGTATGATTAAGTCAGAAGAAGTTATTACCCTAAAAAACGTTTCTACAAAGAAAGATCTTACTGCAATAGAAAATCAAGAGTTTGTGGATATTTCTAGTTCTATTGAATATATAGGCATTAGGGTTATAATTTTTTGCATAACTTATAACTTCCTTGAATAAGGTTTGAGAAAATAGAATTCAATGGTACAAGAAGGATGAGTAACTTTTCTAGAACTAAATAATTTAAAAAAGAAAAACTCATGATTTTAGAAACTTCCTAGACAAAAAAATAAAATAGAATGTCTAGAAGAAGTTTGTAGAAGATGTGATCAGACTGGTCATCATACTAAAAGATATATGGTACTCCTTCCATAATAATCATTTTATGGTAGAAAATAAATGGATGTTGTAAAGAAGAAAGTTGAAGAAATAGATTTTTTTGTCAAAAAAGATTTGAGAGAAAGTAAATGAGAAAAACCATAGATACTTGATACTGGTTTTTCTTCCCACAGGATAGGTGATGTAAAAATCTTGAAACATATTAAAATTCATGATGGAGGATAAGTTACCTTTGGTCATTATATTTTCTTAAAAATCAGTGGAATTATAATTACTGAGAGGGAATAAGAGAAGTTTAAATCCAAGGATGTTTTATTTTTTGATTGGATAAAACATAACTTTAGTTTATGGAGACATTGTGATGATAGAAAAGAGGTAAATTTCAAAAAATATTCTTGTATAATAATAAGAAAGAAAAATGGAAACGTTATCACAAATGGAGAAAGAATTAGTGGAAATG
The DNA here is from genome assembly GCA_963277665.1 of Viscum album. Classification (NCBI taxonomy): domain Eukaryota; kingdom Viridiplantae; phylum Streptophyta; class Magnoliopsida; order Santalales; family Viscaceae; genus Viscum; species Viscum album. Next base: position 1,018,238,777 of record OY728130.1, on the reverse strand, counting down.
TTTTTCAAATTGGAGAGTTTAATAACTCGTGTTACTTGGGTGATGAAGAAGAAAACAAAATGTGCCACTATACTCTTTTAAAATATGGGTAGAAAAACATGAACAAAATTTATAAAGATGATGTATTCCTTTATTTTCCAGAATAAAAAATATGAGATGAATATGTTTGTGTTACTTGTCATAAATGGGGATGACTAACAAGAGTCACAAGAGAGTTCAGATTCATTCCACTAGACCTCGTGAACTTATTCATTTCGATTTCTATTAGTATATGAGACATCAATAAAAAAATTAGATTTATAAATTATCACTTTGACTGATGATTTCACATAGATGAGAAACATTATATTTATGAAACACAAGTTAGAGGTTGTGGAAGTGTTCAGGTTTTTCAGGAAATAATTTGAGAAAGAAATAGGGGTTTATATAAATAAGTTGAGAACAAATAATACACCAAATTCACAAGAAGTAATTTTGAAACTTATGTGAGAAAACATGATATCAAACATAAGTATAGTTCTCTTCACACTCTATAAAAAAATGTATTAGTATAAAGAAAGAATATATGTTTGGTGGAAATGGGAATAAGTATGTTAGTAGAATATAAACATTCAGAGTTCTACTAGAGAGAAGTTGTTAGTACTTAATGTATATTGTAAGTAAAGAGAATTGTGAGATATATAAAATGGAAAACTTCACATAGGTAGTTATAAAAAATAAATTGTGAGAGGAAGTTTCATGTCTATACTGATGCTAATTAGGATAGATATTATAATGATAGAAAATAGACCTCAGGTTGAACATTTTTCTTATGTGAATGTCATGTGAGTTAATATAGTAAGTAACAATGTGCAGTAACTTTGTGCATAGTGGAATCAAAATATATTGTGGCTACTCAGGATTATACTCATATATTGTGGATAGAAGTTCAGTTGGATGATCTGAAAGTAAATGTTTCTAAACCACTGAAGATACTTTGTGATAATCAGAGTGCAATTGATATTTCTAAAAATTATATCCAACATTCACAATAAAAACACATTGATATAAAGTTTCACTTTATAAAATTGAAATTTTCTGTGGAAGATGTCTTTCTAGAATATATCTCAATGAATTATCAAAGTGTTAATATCATTACAAAGGCAATGTCGAAAGAAAGGTTTGTCGAGTTTAGGAAACAAATTCATGTTCATCCTTCTCCAATGAATTCCTAAATATCATAAGGAATACTCCCACCATGATTTTTATTATATTGAAAAAGTGGGAGGGAATGTAATTTTTTTATATTGTTATAAGTTTTTCTTATGTTTCATTATAAGAAGTTTTTACTTATCTTTCTTAAATGAATCTGAAGCTCTGATTATCATAAAATATGAGAGATAAAAGGAAAATGGAGAGGAAAATATAAAAGAGAGGGGGAGTTTATCATTACATGGCCACAAAATTTTCTTATCACCGAGGGATGAAATTCTTTCGAAAACAAAACTTTAACTAGTAGTGTGGTGTTAGGACACTCTCTTTTGAGAACAGATTTGTTTTCATAAGAAAGAAAATAGCTGAATTATGAAAAATTTCCAAGTATTGAATTTTTTTAATGAGTGATTTCAAAAAATATAGAGGGGGATATTGAAAAACCTTTTTGATATTTTTTATTAACATATTTTTTGTATTTTTTGAAAAATAATCTTTTGAAAAATAATGTTTTTGAAAAATAGGTGACAATTACTAAGGGGGGTCATCACTGAATACATTCCATCATAATGGAAAATTCCATCATAATGAAGTTAAATTGGCTCACTATAAGGATAAATATATGAATGACTTCGAGAAGGAATATTTGAATGACTCTAAGAAAGAAAATAATACTAAATTTGAGATGGAAGATCAGACTGAATCTAAGAAGAAATTTTGGACAGATTATGAGAAGGAAGATTAGACTGACTCTAAGAAGAAAAATTAGACTGACTCTAATAAGGAAGATCAGAATGAATCATAGAAGGAATATAATCATACTGATTATTGACAAGATAGTAATTCTGAAGCTGAGCAAGATAATCAAACTAATGTTGAGCAAGAAAATTGTACTGAGCAAGATAATAAAACTGGAGATGAGAAAGATAATTATACTAAATCTAAGAAAGATAATCAGAATGAAGCTAAGAAATATAATTATACTGAAGCTGGAAAAGATAATAAGACTAAAGCTGATCAAAATAATCAGACTGAAGCTGAGAATGGTAATCAGACTGGAGCTATTCAAGATAATTAGAAAGAATCTGAGTAAGATAATTGAACTTAAGGTAAGTTTGAATGCTGAGAAGACTGATTTTAGATAAATCATGAGAAGGATTTAAGAATTCAATTTTAGAGTTTAAATAATAGTATTTTTTAATGCTTTTGAAATTTTAGTAAGCAGGTAAAGTTTTTCATTTTTTAACATTTTATTTTTCTGAATCACTTATAAATAGATGGAGAGTTCATTTACCCTTCATAAATTTTACTAGTGTGGAAAAGGTGGTACACTGCATATTTATTTCCATGTTTTTCTTTCCAGATTGAGATCTTTGATGAAGGTTGGACTACTGAATCTGTTGTTTACTTAATAATGGAAGATCATTTTGAAAATTTTAGTAGAGTTTAATTTTCAAAAATTGATACTGAGTTTATCATACTAATTCCATCAGTCTGAATACATTGGATCGAAGAAGTTCAGATTGAGGTTTGGGGAGTTTATGAGAAGCATAAGTTTTGTTATCCATAGAAAACATAAAGTTTGGTAAGGAGAATATTTATAAAGGGATAATCATATTGAGTTGATCATATTGAGTCAATTAGACTGGCTTTATTGGACTGAAATCCATCAGACTCAGAGTCCTTAGACCTAGAAACTTTTGTAGAGAAAATTGACCAAAGTTATTATTAATTTATTTTGCCTCAATTTTTTAAGAAAATTTGAAAACTGATAGGATTCCATATAATCATTCCTATCGCTAGATGGAAGGTGTCTAATGGGAGTTTTCCTAAGTTGTATTCACTTCTTATTAATTGTTATTTTTTGTAGACCCGTTATAGTTTATATTGAAAGGATGTAGGTTCTCACATTAAATCCAAACTTTGTAAACCCTATATTCTTTACATGTTTTCTTATATTTTTATGAATGATTATTTAATAAAATATGATAATAAAATGAATCTTAATAGGTCTTAGAGGTTATGTTTCTAAAAGTATTGAAACTCATAAAAAGTAAACAATATATTCAACACCCCAATCGATTTTTTTGATCTTTTGTAGCTGCAAGTTCTAAATATAACTCATAATTGGTGCAACAACTATTTGGAAAAATCATTATAGAATAACCCAGATTGAGTTGCAAGAATTTATGAAGTAACTCTAGAATAATCTTGATAAGGTATTTAGACTCCCTAGTGAATCACCATGGGGTGATCCTATTCTCTTTATTTATATGAAAGATGGGTTAATGCACCTTTACATTTAATATCAAGAACTTAAAAATATCACTATCAAGAACATGTATCCTCTACCACACATTGATGATTTTTCAATCAATTATGAGGACCATAGTACTTTTCAAAGATTGATCTTTGATTTTTTTGTAGGTAAAAAAATGAATAAATACACAATACATCCCTCCATACAAGGTATGGACACTATGAATTTATATTGACACCTTTTTGTCTTACAAATTCTACTATTATCTTTATGAATTTAATAAATAGAGACATTAGAGATTACCTTGATCAATTTGTGTTAGTCTTTATAGATGATATTATTAAATACTGAAAGGGAAAGGAAGATCATAAATATCATTTGGGGATTATTATGAGGACCCTAAAAAGAGAAAAGTTGTATGAACAAATTACCAAGTGTGAATTTTGGATTTAAAAGTTTCATTATTGGAACATATAATCTCATGTGAAGGTATTTTAGTCGATATATCAATGATAAAAGTTATTTAAAGTTGACCCAGAACAACCATGGTTACTGAGATCCATATATTCCTTAGCTTGGCTAGATATTATCATCACTTTGTGGATACTTTTTCATGGTAGTCTAGTCCACTCACCAAGTTAACTTAGAAAGGATTCACGTTCCTTTTTATGGACGAATGTGAGAAGAATTTCAAGGAGTTGAAGGGAAGGGTGGTCAGTGACCCACTCCGCGCTTCGCCTTATAGTGGCGAAGGATTCATAATCTTTAACAATTTATCCTATAAGGGACTAGTATGTTTCCTCATGTAGAATGATATGGTTACAGATTATGCATCTTTCTAATTGAATTTTCATAATAAAATTACCCAACTCATGATTTGGAGTTAGATGTGGTAATGTTTTAATTAAAGATATCGAAGAATTATATTTATAAATAAATGTGTGAGGTGTATAATGAACATAAAATTTTAGATTTTATATTCACTTAGAACGAGTTAAGTATGTGATAGATATGATGTCTAGAGAACATCAAATATTATGACTGATCAATACATTAACCCCTAGGAAAGAGAACAGGGTGTTGAATTCTTTGAGTTGAAAGGATCATGTTAGTTTCTCCATGATAAGGATAAAAAAAGATATAATATTTCTAGACATGATAAGGATGGGTTTTGAGATCATAAATAAATGGGAAAAATAATATCCTTATCAAATGAGTGTTCAACCATCTATTCAAGAGAACATTAAAGAGGCATGGAAGGAAGACATGGAGTTGAAGAAGAAGGTGAGAGATGTTCTTGAGATTAACTTTGATATTGATAGAATGATAAGTTTCATGAACCATATATTCAATCAATCCATATTGAATTTGAATAAGGATCTATTAGAGGAGCCTAATAGTTGTTCATTCTCTATTCATCCTGAAAAAACAAAGATGTATAGAAATTTGAAATAGTATTTCTACTGGGAGGACAAGAAGAGAGATATTTCAGATTTTGTATCACAGTGCTTGGTATGTTAGCAAGTCAAGGCAAAGTGAAAAAAGTACAAGGGATTGTTATAGCCATTAATCATACCCGAATGTAAATGGTAAAACATCACCAGGAATTTTTTCATTGGACTCCCTAAAAAATCTAAAAAGCATAATGTTGTATAGGTTATAGTTAAACACCATAAAAAGTATGCACACTTAATTTATATCAGATAATACTTTTCTATTGATATAATTTCTATAATATACATTAATAAGTGGCTAGATTACATTGAGATCCACTTTCTATTATGTCATATTGAGATCTGAGGTTTACCGAAACCCTTAACAAAGAGTTGAGTTTTAGCACTACGTATTATCCTAAAAAAGATGGTTATTATGAGAGAAAAATTTAAACCCTAGTGGATATGTTGAAATATTTTTCTTTGGATTTCAATAGTGATTAGGGTCAACACCTTCCTCTTGTCGAGTTTTCGTAAAAAAATAGCTTTCACTTGAGCATTCAGATGGCTCCTTAATAAGACCTCTATGGAATAAAGTGTAGAACTCCAACAAGATGGAATGATTTTGGATAAAGAATGAAATAGCACCTGAGAAAGATAAATAAATGGAATATATGGTTAGATATATTCATAAATACATAAGGTAAGTAAAATTTCGATAGAGAAGTTATGATGACAATCATTGATGAGATATGGAGTTCTCAGTTTGTGATAGGGTATTTCTATAAATTTCTCCATGGAAAAAGGTTGTGATATTTTAAAATAAATAGAAGGTGATACCTACTTATATTGGCCCTTTTGAAATTGTTGATATTATTGGGATAGTAACTTACCAATTGGCCCCACCACCAAATATTTTTGAAGTCCATGATGTGTTCTATGTATCTCTCTTGAGAAAGTACATACCTAATACATCACATGAATTAAACTCAGTGGTCGTACCAATAGAGAAATATATTTCTTATGAAGAGAATTCACTAGAGATTCTATATCATAGAGAGAATTTTCTAAAAAATTAGACCGCACACCCAGTCAATGTTTTGTGGTGAAACCAATAGTTTGAGGAGGCTATGTGGGAAACTAAGGATATGATGAGGTAGAAGCATCCTCATTTTTTTTAACATAATGAATAAATTTTGAGGAAAAAGTTCATTTTATGAGAGGGGGTAGATCGTAACACCCTGTTATTTTATGACTTTTTTTCAAATAAATAAATTTCATTCAAATCTTGCATTATGTACAATAATGAGTTTCTTTGATAACTTGTGTTACATACAACACGTAGTTTTAACGAACCATGATATATTATATGAAAATATTCATATTTATTATCTCTAAGCCATTAGAATGGAAAGTATGAATAGTATTAACGAAATTATAAAAATTTATGATTCAAACATACATAAAGCGAGTTATTTGGTTATAAATTAATTAAAAATAAAAATATAAATCAAAAGAAAATAAAGGAAATGTTTTCTGAAAAATAATATTTTTCTAAATAAGTGATTTCGTTTCATTTTTGCACACTTATTTTAAAATTATGTTTTCTCACTAATATAAATTTAATTATAAAAATTAAATATCATTTTTGAAATCAACATATCAAAATTATATTAGAATTAATAATTGATAATTTTCTTAAAAGCATTATTTTTTTTGAAGAATAGTGAAAATAAGGATATTTATAAAAAAGTGTCAATTATTTTAAAGGATTTACAAAATAATTTTTTTAAAATGACTCTAAAAGTTCCATTATCTAAATTATATTATAATTAATCCAATTTAGGTCATTATAATTAATTTTGTGTTCAATTTTAATATAAAATATGTTTATTCATTTGAAAACATTTCCTTTGGGAAACTGTTTTTTCACTACGTTTGTGGGATTAATTTTTAACTAACTTCCATAACTTATTTGAGTTGAATTTGGAAAAATAGATACCCTATTTTAAATCACCATAATTAATATTATCCAATAATTTCAACATATTTTTTTTACCGTGATTAATAGTGAAAATAGTAAAAATAAGTTAGAGCTATTAAGGATAAATGGGCTTACCGGGGGTTAAACTAAAAATATAAGGGAAATATTTCCATTAAAACATGTATAAATACTATTTTATGACGATATGTTAATACTATACCATACTAAGTTCAAATTAATGTCCATTTTAAAGATTTTATCATTGGAATAACTTGATCATTTTGGAGTCTTTTGGGAATTTTTCAAGTAGTTTCCAAGCGGGTTCCTTTCCCCACTTATAAAAGGACCTCTCCCCTACTCTCTTATATACACTATAAGATCAATTTATTTCATTTAATACCTAATAAAAACACTTCCTACCATCCATTAACATTACTTTGAGTCCTTTTTTTGGTTATTAAACCTTATTAAGATGGCTCTAGGTGTATACCTAAAGAGTCTCATTGACTAAGAGGTAATGCTCTTAAAAATGAAATACCATTTTATTTATTCTTAAATATCATTAAATTACTATTAAACCATGATAATATAATAACATAAGTATCATACATATAGTAAGAATATTTTATATTAACAGTATGATTAATATTCATGTACATTTCCATCAAATGGTAAACAAAACCATCGATCACGTGTATGCCGAAATACCGCTTCACGAATCGACGTAATTCATTTTCCATCACCACCTCCCACAATTGAGTATAATAATGAAATTAATATATTTATATTATATTTTTCATATAATTTCACTTTTTAAAATATAATAACACATATTCCTTTTTAATTTTTCACTTCGTGGGTGGTACACTAATGTCACACTTTAGTACATTGGACTACTGCCCCACAATGCAATGTGATTCGTTCGCACTAATTAATTACATATAAGGTGATAATTATTATGTTAATAAATATTTGTGATACATTTTAAATAAAAATTAATCCAAAAAAGTGAATAATTAATTACTTTTCTTTCATTTCATCCATCAAAATATGGAAACAATGTTCATGCATACGTATACCCTACTGTCTCTATGAATGGTGCATTTCAACTTTCTATATAAAAATTTTATGAATGAATAGGAAAATGTATATAAATAAAATATATGACACTAATATGATGTATAAAATTATGGAGATTATTGAATGATAATAAAATTACAAGGAATGAAAATAAAAAACCAATTCATACATGAAAAATGAAGTAGTTATTACACGGAACACGATTTTAACACGGAATTATAAATAAATGGGTAATAAAAAGGTATGAGTAAATCATGTATGGTGTATAAAGATGAGTATGGTTATGTAAAATATTTATAATAAAATTATAAATATTATATATGAGGTTCAAAATGTGTGATAACGAAGTTGAGGATTAAGGTAAGGGATTTTTGTTTCACTTTTATTTTCTCTGAGACACATGCCATATTCACATCACATTTCTTTATATGGGGTTTATACATCCCATGAATGAATTTTCTAATGATTATCATGAATTTTAAGGATATTTATATATCCATTTGATTATCTCTCATTCATTTTGTTTACATGTTACCAAAGTGGTAATGATTTTATGCTACAATCTCATCGTTTATTGGGATTGTTTATGATTAAGTATCCAATATTGAAATATTATGATCTACCTATAAATAATTCTCTTGAATATTTTTATCATTGGATTATTTATTTAAAATACTTGTTTTTCCATCATTTTCCTCTCTTTATATACTCAATTTATGAGATGGGTGAGACCAATATCTCCCTCCAATTCATTGGGTAAAGATTTATATCTCATGAGATATATATGGATGGAACGACAAGTAAATCCAGTTCAGTAATACTGGGATGGAATGGAAAGTAAACTCAGTTTATTAATGGAATTTTTACACTATGATGGTTTTGGTAGTAATTCCTTGGCTACCATGGAAATCATATCACATGCTTAATGGTTTTCCACAATTATATGTTTTATTCTCATGCTATTTTATCATTATTAATGTTCCATTATGATCTATGACTTATGTACTAATAATATTTATGTAATTGATCAAGATTTGGATGTTTTATGTTCATGTTTTTTTCCAATGTTTATGGGTTGTTTTATGGTCTCCATGTTTACCCTTACTGAGCATTTGAGATCACCCTTTTTATGTTTTCTTTTCCCCGAGATATAAAGAAAAGTTTTAGTTAAGAAAACAAAAGGGGAATATCTTTATGGGATATGTTGAAGATCTTTACCCATGATTAGAAGATTATGTTCCAAGTTTCCAAAGACACTAAACTAATACAGTCAATGGGCATTTTTTTTGTTAGGTATTAAGTATTCTAAAAAAGTAATGTAATGTCCATGTATGTCAAGATTTGGGTCTCTACAGTTGGTATCAGATTCAAGGGTTAGTTAACCTTTGGAAACTAGGATGCGAAAAATTTAGTGAGATCCATAGAGCTATTCTAAGGTATGTCTAGGGATGTCCGTAAGGTTAAGTATAAAGCATAGGTTACAATACTAGAATTATGATAATGATCATGAATAACCTAGGATTAAACCTAAGATGTTAGATATTGAACATACTCCTCCTTGATTATGTTGTTTTCCTAGTATGATTTTTTCCTCTCACACTATTCTTTTTGAGTTTTAGAAAATGGCTGGAAACAGGAAGATTCATGTTAATGGAGAATATGATGGACAATGGAATGATATTCTTCATGATCTACCGAAGGAAATGGTATTTGGAAGGCGAAACATCGTTATTATGTCTATTCAGCAATCTCATAATATGATCAATAATCTCAACATTGGTAAGATTCCTGACTCAGCTAATAAGAGAAATATAGAATTTTACGATGATCATAGAGGAAAGAAAGTTTAATTTCTCTAATGTAAGTCATGTGGGGAGAGGCATCAAGGAGAATGTTTCAAAGGAACTAGAAGATACTTTGGGTGTGGAAAAGAAGGACACAAATCCAGTAATTGCAAAGGAAAAGGTTCAGTTAACACAATGGATAAAGATAATAGTATTTCTAAGACATCAACAACAGTTATATGTTTTAAATTTGGAATGTACAAGCCTTATATAAGCCAATGCCCTGAGGGAAAATCTCATGAAGAGAATCAGCATGGTCGTATGAGTAGTATTTATGTTGATGATGATGAAGAGACTACAAATGATATATGAGATGAAATAAGTGTTGAGGAATAAAATGATGAAGCCCGGTCAATGGTTTAAGAAGGTAGGGGAATGATTGCTTGTTTATGAAGAATAATGTATGGTACTATGGAATAAAGAAAAATATAAGGATTTTTACACTATTGTTTTTCCTTGAGTATTTGAAAGTATATGTTGAATGGTACCGGTAACCATGAAAGGTTATTCATATATTTTTGGAAAGTAGATGATATGCACATAATGAATTGATAAGGAGACAATAAGATGTTTGATAGTATTAATGATCTCATGACTGATATAAGGACAAAGTTAAATCATGGTTTGAGTATATATAAATTTTTGGGTTTCGGAATGTGGAAAGTGTTAACTTTTGATAGCATTCATGTTTTCACTAAGGTTCTATGGTAATTCATGTTTCAAGAGAATACATGATTAAGGTATTCACATGTTTGGAATACGATCAACAAGATATATCTTATGATATATGGGGGATGAATGATGGTGTTCACATGCTTGGTAGATGACCTATCTAGTAATATTTTTCTTTATACTATGAGTTTGGAAGGAAGTATTTTGGATAAGCCTAAATATTGGATAGATTAAGTTGGAAATCAGATAGTATTGTTTAAGGCTAGAACTTTTTTTCGATATTATTTATGGAATTTAATAATAGTGTAGTTTTAGAAAATGGAAAACCTGCAGGACAGGCGAAAACCCGTCGCGTCAGACAAGGTTGTGGGAATTGAACCCACAATCGAAGTGCGACAGGACTTTATCACCTACCACTGGCCCACAGGAAGTCCCTGGTTAGTAGAAACTAGTTTTATTTTATTAAGCGGTATGATAAATGAAGTATAAGTCCATTTTTGGAACCATATACGATTAATCTCACCTTAGATGGACTTATGTTTGAGACAGATGGAATGACCTATCATTCTATCGCATGATCTGCTAACACTTCACTAAATACAAATTCAACTTCATTTCTTTAAGAGATGATGTGTAAATTGTTCAAGGCACGAACAATGGTGAGATTGTACCCAAATCAAGTAAGTTTTTATTTTAATTCAAAAATTCTTCAACATTAGGGATATGATTTGAAAAACCAAAAATGTTGTCCTAGATCCCTCATATCTGATGAATCAGATAATACCTTAGATCATCACAAATTTATGGCTTCGGGATTGTTGGCTTTTTCATATCCATGTCCTCTACCACTCTTCATCAAAAATTAATGGTTAGATTTCTCTTCCATATCCATGTTTTCACCTATGCTTTCCTATGGGGAAACCCAATGTTTAGTTACTTTGGGTGAAAATTATGATTCTAACTTTCCTTTTTAAAATTAAGTTTTTGTATTCCTTTTTACGATGTGCGTTTCTATGAAAGAAACTTTCAAGTAGTAAACCATTTATAACCCCGATGAATTTCGAGGGTGAAATTCATTTTAATGGGGGTAGAATGTAACAACCCAAGATTTTATGAGATATATTCTTTTTAATTTCATTGATATCTTCTTTTGTATGCTACACCAAGATTAGATTGTGCTATACGCAACACCATATTAGCTTGCAGTATACGTAACACTATTCTTGGCTCGTGTTACACACAATTTCAAAATCTTTCGAATAAAATCCATTTTACACAACACCGAGTATAGATTTTGATCTATGCATAAATTAACTATGTTTTTATTATTTTATATGCAACACTAAAGGAAGCTTTCAATACATGCAACCCTGACTTGGATTTCATTACACGCAAGAGCGACCTTTCTCGATAGCGTGTGTTGTACGCAATACTGTGTTTCACTAAACAACGATATATTGTTATAATATTATTATTAACTAGATTTTATGAACAGTATTAACTACATTTTGAATTTTATAACATTATTATTCATCCTACACATTTTCTAGAACATGGTATGAGAACAAAATAAATATGTCGGTAAAATAAGTCTTTTTAAAAAATTGTAGTTTTTTCACCTTTTGATGGAGCACATAGTTTAAATCTAGTTTCTGACACATTTATAAGTTCAATTTTACAAAATAAAGTTATTATTTTCAATTATGACATAAAAATTTACTTTGGATTAATTTTGGATATTTTTCTAATAACTTTCATATTTTGATGAATAATGAAAATACACTAAATTTTAATTAAAAAAAACTTTTTTCATCAAGATAATTTATATGATTAAATTATAAAATCAAATAGTTTTATAGTATAAATAGAATATATTTTTACCATTTAATTTAATGTATGTCATTACCATTAATTTTACATTGATTTCATAGGTAAAAACATTTCAATCTTTGATAATGTTTTAACTTTTAAAACCTGTTTTATTAACAACAGGATTAATTTTAAATTAATTACTGCAAATTATATGTTTTTAATTTTGAAAAATGGATTCAATATTTGGATTCAATGGGTCCAAATTATGTTAATAGGTTATTTTGATATTATGTATAGTAACTACGGTAATGTTTATTTACTATAGTTAAAGGTAAATCAGGTAATTAAGGGTAAAAATAAGATTATAAAATTACCCTAACACACACCAAAATTATATTAATAAAAGTAAACCCACATAACCTAAGAGTAGGAATAGATTCATTTCATGGAATTTTTACCATGAAAATTATATAATTATTATTAAACCCAAAGAAAGTGACAATATATCACTCTCTTATATCTTATAAGTGTAATAATTTTAATTTAGTGATAAACTTCATAAAACTTTGAACATGAATAGTATACAAAAATCTAATAATGTTATCTACATCATGTGAATTTATTTATAATTTTTTAGGGATTAAATAATTATCATTAATGATGATACAATAGTGATGTAGAAATTGTTTTATTGATTGAAATATCAAATAAATGGTTTTAAAAATATTAAAATAAATATTATATGAACTAATTAATGTTATCTAAAAATTTTATAAATGAACATGACATGTTAGGAATATATTAAATATTTTTTTTAGAATATATCCTATGTGTGGATTTTATTTAAATTCAAATAAATGAATAGTGTCAAAATTGACACTATTTCTATTTTATGAAAATAACATATTATAAAATTGTTTAAAAATCACAAAAATATTTAAAAATTATAAATTAAAATTTTTATAGTAGAAAACTTCATAAATTATCCAATTATGTATAATTCACAACATAGAAGTAATTATTTATAACAATTTAAAATTTAGAATATTATTACCACAAATAAAATTAAATAGATTAAATAATGTTAAATCAAGTTGATAAGGTTTAAAATAAATTCCAAACATGTATAAATTTTATTGGTTGATGATATTAAAACCCTATCTCATCTAATATTCTATGTTGACTCATTTTGGAAGTATTTAAGTGGGGTTTGATTTTATTATAAATTAATATTTTAGAGGTTTCTATAAGTGCCCCTTTCCTCTCTTATAAAAGGGCACCTCCTCCCTCTCCGCTTTACACCATTTTGAGACTTCAAGCTCGGAAAAACCCTATCCATTTCTATTTTTAACTTCCCTAGAAACATAATATAGGTCCTGGTATTCTTCAGAGACCCACTTTGGTGCCCTAAGAGGAGGTTTAGAAGAGGCGCGTCAAAGAAGAGGTAATATCCTTTACCGATTCTTTCAAATTTATTTCTTCTTCTACTTCCTATTCTTTAGCTGTTTCATTATAAATAATAACATCAGTATCAATAATATACTAATATGTTATTATATATATGAAACAACCCTATTTAACCATCTATCCATCCTACGAAAAACAAAATCACCGCGCGTGCGTATATACGGCTTACCGTCTCCACGTCGTGGTGTAATCTGTTCTTCCACCACCACCTTACTTGGATGGGTATAATTGTGGAAATAATAACTATATATGATTATTATAACATGATACTAATTATGAGATATTATATAATCCACTCCAATTCCATTCAACAATTATGGGAATGATATCGTCGCTCGTGCGTACGTACGGATTACCGTCTCCACGACGCGATGAGATTAATTCTCCATGTTAACCATTCAAGAATAATTATAAAGTATATATAATAAATAATAATGAAATATATGACATAATAATTATACTAGTTGTATCTACATATATGTTTCATTTACTTAATTCCATTCAATTCAATAAGGAAATGAAAACAGCGTTCATGCGTATGTACGACCTACCGTCTCCATGAACAGTGTATTTCATTCAATTTATCGATCTATCATATATATATATATTTATATTATGAATATGTATTATATATAAATCATGTTTTACATTTTGTAAGTAAATCAGGATATAAGTAATAATATCAAGAACAACAAGTCGCAACACGTACGATAAATGAAACGATTATTACCCAAAATGTTGTTTTAACATGGAATTGATAAATAAACGGGTAATATAATGACCTAAGTGAATAATATATAATATCATAAATATTATTATGGTTCTGTTACAAGTTAATAATATTTTTAAACCCACTATACGAGAGTTTCGTACACATACAGAAGAAATCATACCTAAGGTAAGGGATAACTTTTCCAATCTCATTTTATTCGAGATTGTTTATTTGTAAGTATCTACTGGGGATATATTTATTATCCATGTCCAAGTTTTCTAAAAATGTTTTCATAAAATGTTTACTATTCTTCCATGTATGTTTAAAGTCCTTTTTACCCATTTTTTACTTTTACTACATGGTATGTAAGGAATCTTTCTTTTGTTTACTATACGATGTACTTTTTGACTTTTCCGAAAAAAGTACCAGGATAATGTGTTTTTAACTTATACGGAATGAATGATTTTTTAAAGTTTCATAAAACCCTATTTCGATGAATATTCCTATGGAATATTTCATTATTATCTTTAAAAAAAATAATTTCTTTCAAAATTTCATGTCATTTTGAGAAAAGAAAACGATTTTGAAGAAGAAAGGATATTTTCCTCAAGAACCGAGTTCAAGTGTTTTATCAAGATTATTTTTTATCTAAAATGATATAGGGTTAGGTTTGTATCCCTATTATTACATTTATTTGATTATGTTAATATGGAATTATTTTTATGATGTCCTTTTATCTTATATGGATTATGTTATGATTTCATGATGTTTAAGAATCCCTTTTTTATTACATGGGTTATGCTATGATGTATGATTTATGATTTTGTGGCACACATAATAATGGTTTCATTATGAGATGGGTGGGACCTATAACACCCTCCAATACATTGGGTAAAGATTTATATCTCATGAGATAGACATGGATGGAACAAAAAGTAAATCTGGTTCAGTAAAACAAGGCTGGAATGGAAAGTAAACCTGGTTCAGTAAAGAACTGTGTCCACTATAATGGTCTTTACAGCAATGACTTGGCTACTATGGAAATCATATCATGTGATTAATTGTTTTCCACAATTACATGTTTTATTCCCATGATATTTTATCATGATTAATGTTCCTTTATGATCTATGCCTTATGTACTGCTAAGATTGATGTCATTTCTCAAGATTTTGATGTTTTATGTTCATGTTTTTACATTCCAATGTTTATGGATTGTTTTATGTTCTCCATGTTTACCCTTATTGAGAATTTGAGATCACCATTTTTATGTTTTCTTTTCCCCAGGATATAAATAATGTTTTTAGGTAAGAAAACAAAAGGGGGAGATCTTTATAGGAGATGTTGAAGATCTTTCACCATTATTAGAAGATTATTTTCCAAGTTTCCAAAGACACTAAACTAATATGGTAATTAGGAGTTTTTTTGTTATGTATTAAATATTCCACAAAAGTAATGTAATTTCCATGTACGTCAAGATTTGGGTCTCTACATTCCCTTTAATCGGGCTTGCTTATTGGAAGGAATTGAAATGGGAACCTTATAAAACATGTATTTTTCCATTTAAGAAAGAATAATTGATCTAGGTACATATTTTTGGAACATACATATAGAATTTATGAGGATTATATAATAATAATTAATAATTATATAGGTTAAATTATATATAAAGTGTAACTCATAGGAAATATAGTGGTTCAGAGAGAATCCCTTACCTTATGTACGAAAGAGTTCTTCACTTGTACTTAATGTCCTGGATAATAAAATTAGATTTACTAATAATTTAATTCATAAAAATTTCAAAATATATTTAATTTATTATAATTTTATTAGGTTCATTTATTTCCATTTAGTTGATTTGTAGTGTATAATTTTCTCGTTCCAAGAGTGTTCATTTTACGGATTTCATGATCGGTTCACATTAGTTTTATTATGGAAGTTATTTTAATATTGTAATACTCTACATAAGTGAAATTTATTTCATTAGATAACTTACATGAATTTAAAATTTTCCATATATAATTTTCTTTTTTTAAAAGAGGATGATTCATTAGATAAAATGTTTATGAAAAAATGAATATTTTATTTTGGTGGATTTTGCAACCATCATGATTTAGTATCATTTTAATTAATAATATCTTTATATACTCATTTCAGAACATTAAATAAGTTGTAATAAAAATATTATAATATAGATTAACAACAAAAGTTATTTTATGACCATCCTTGATAATGGAAAATAAAAATTCATCATTCATAATGGCAGTAAATAGACACATCAAGAATAATGTTTTCATTTTTGGAAAATAAGGAAGAGGGAAGAGATTTGATGATGGATTATTCCAGTAAAAGAATAAAATTATAGTATAAAAAATATATCAGAGTCGTAATGAATGTTTGGTATAGGGAGGTGAGGAGATGATATGAAAAGAAAATAAATTGAATAGAAAATAAAAGAAAATGAAAGAGGATTTTACCTCATGAACTTCTTCTCCTTAACAACCTCCTTAGGGAAATTGAGGATGGACTTTTATTGGGACCAAAGGCTCTTGGACATGGGGGGAGAGTCTTGGGAAAATTATTAAGATTAATTTGGGCAAGTATTAAGGCTTATAAGGTGTGAGGAGAAGATGTGGGGGGGTGGTATTTATAGTGGTGGAGAGGGGTATTTTTTTGAATATTTTATTCATTTTTTTTATTTTGGATCAAGACTATCAATAATTTCAATTAATGAAACTATATATAGTAACTATTACATGTGAGTTTGAACTAATTGTGCTTACGTAATCCATGCATCATCTATGACTCAAAAATTCATGTATTTATCTTATGCTGTAAATTACCGTATTTCACTATTCACAAAAAATTCAATAATTTTAGAAAAATCCAAAAAACTGACCGTCACCATTTTTCATTTTTAGATTTCATAAATGGACTCCATTTTATGAAATTAATTTTTTAAATATGGGAAATTTAAATTTTAATAAAAATAATCATTTATTCAAAAAATACTAATTTTAAAATTATAATTGATTTTATAACACTTTGAAAAATTAATTAAGGCCCAATAAATTTATCATATAATCCTAAGAAACAAAATATTAATTTATTAATATATTTTTTAAAATAAAATTTCTATAAATCATTTTATTCATTATAAAATTTTTAATAAACAATTACCTTTTACAAAAATAACAACACTTAATTTATCATTTTTAAAACATTTATTTACTTATACCATGATACAAATATATCATATATTCATATATAAGATACATAAATTTTATTTATACTTTCATGGGCGAGGTTACAATTTTATTGGTTGATTTACTATTCCTAATGGCCATATTAATATTCATATGGTGATGTTACTATTCCATTGGTATAGGTTCCTTAATTTCTAGAAATACCTATAATTTCATTAATTATTCATTTATAAAGTTTTTATTGTGTAATATATGTGTTATCTAAGTGATTTATACTAAATAACATGATTATAAGAAGGTAAATTCAATTCATACAATTATTGGTCACGACATTCATGCCCTTTAATAAAATTTCACCATCAAAATGCTGTTTTACATTATAAGTTGAAAATAGGTTGTGGGTACTTCTCCTTAATTTATTCCTCCAATTACTATGGAACCTCTTTGTACTTATGATTCCTCCATAGTACTTTGACCAGGTTAATGGTCTTGTTGTAGAGAAAATTATCTCTATTTTCCAAGATCTTCACTAGTTACTCCTTGTAAGGGAGATTATTTTCCAACTATAACTGATCTGAATTCAGTATATGTGAGGGACCTGGTATATACTTCTTCAAGATGGATATGTGGAATACATCATGTACTTGAGACATTATAGTTGGAAGTTCTATTTGATAGGCCTCAACTTCGACATGATTAAGAATTTATAACGGGACGATGTACCTGGGACTTAGCTTTCCTTTATTCCCAAATCTCATGATCCACTTCTATTGAGATATGTAGAAGAATACCATGTATCCAGCCTTAAAATATAGGTCCCATCAATGATTTATGGAAATTATATTATTTTAACATTGGGATAACTTGATGTGATGCAGAATATTTTTCACCCTTTCTACCATTTTTTTGAACATTTTAGGTCTCAACAACTTCTATTCACCAACTTCATCCCAACATGTTAGTGTTCAACATCTATTACCACAAAGGACTTCATATTGATCCATTTGGATTCATGAGTGGAAACTATTATTTTAAGGGGATTCGAAAAGAGTTAGATGTTGGCCCCATCCTCCATGGAGGTCTATATAACAAGCTCTCAACATGTCTTACAGTGTATGAATATTCTGTTTAGATTGGCCATTAGTTTGAGGGTGATAAGCCGTACTGAAGTTCAATATAGTATTTAGATCATGTTGGATACTTTTCCAAAACATGGAGGTAAGTCATGAATATCGATTAGATACAATCAATGGTGGAATTCCATGAAACCTCAATAATTATTTGATGTATATCCATTCAAATTGATCAAGTGATGAGTCCTCTAGAATTGAGATAAATTGAGTTGTCTTTATAAGAAGACCTATAATGACCCATATGGAATTATTTCCTTGGGATGCCTTTGGAAGTCGAGTGAAAAATTATATGGTGGAGTTTTCCCATTTACATGTTGGTATGGGCAATGGTTTTATCACCACCTTAGAATTTTTTCCTTTCAACATTCACTTACTGGCATACTAGGTACTTTGAGGTATATTCAGTGATCTCCTTCTATATATTGTCCCGCCAATAGTGGTCTTAGAGATCTTGATACATATTTGTGCTTCCTATGTGAATAGATAAAGTTGATACATGTTCATCATTTAGAATCCCTTTCTTTATCTCTGGATTGGGGATACACATAATCGTGACCCAAATCTTATGACTCATTCTCCCTCAATTTTAAACTCTTAGGATTTCCCATTTCTAATAGCTTCCACCTTCTTTTGGATTTACTCATCATTTATTTGAGCATACTTATTTTTTCCATAAGGGACAATAATGAAATCATTTGATAAAGTATTGATAATGTTCCTTCCCTAATAGTTCCCATGTCAATAATTTATAGGTCTAAGAATATTGTATCCTTCTCAATTCTCATCATTGACAATGTTATAGGATCCTTTCTCCTTTGAGAATCTTCCACATTACTATTTTTACCAGGATGATAGTGGATTGAGAAGTCGTAAACCTTAATGAGCTCTAACCATCCTCATTGGTGAAAATTAGGATCCTTTTATGATAATATATATTTAAGGCTCTTATGATCAGTATATATCTCACACTTTTCCCCATATAGATAGTGCCTCCATATTTCCAATGCAAATATCACAACCACAAAATCCATATCATGCATGGGATATTTTTTCTCATTAATTTTCAATTTCCTTAAATATTTGGCTATCAGTTTATCATTTTTCATTAGTACACAACCTAATACCTTATTTTAAGTGTCATTTTATATGAAAATTTGTTCCCTAATTGTCGAGAGTCTGAGTGTAGTGTAGTGATAAACCTCTTTTCAAACTCTTTTAAGAAGTCTTCACATTCACTAGTCCAAATAAAATATACTCCCTTCAGATTCATCTTGGTTTGTGGGATTTATAATTATGAGATGTTCTTCAAAAATCATTAGTAATACCCAAATCTACCAAGGAAACTATGGATCTATTTTACAGATACTGGATTGGTCCCCTCCTCAATTTCATTTATTTTAGAAGGGTCCACATATATCCCTTTGCTGGGGATTACATTCCCCATGAATGATACTTCCCCCTTCCAAAACTCAAATTTACAATAATTTTCATATAGTTTATACCATATAAAATTTCTTAGAACATTATTCAAATAAACCTCATGCTCCTCCTTGATCTTGGAGTATATCAAAATATTATCAATAAATACTAATAATTTTTTTTTGACATAATATATAATGACTCTATTCATTAAGTCCATGAAAATTTATGAAGAATTAGTGAGTATGAAGAGAATATATATGAAATCATAGTGTCCATACCTTGTTCAAAAGGTAGTCTTGGGAATATCTTCATTCTTCACCTTTAATTGGTGATATCCCGATCGAAGGTCAACTTTAGAGAAATAATTGGCGCAATGTAGTTAATAAAACAAGTCATCTATCCTTGGTAGGGGATACTTTTTATTTTTTGTGGTTTTTTTAAGCTCATGATAATCAATGTAGAGGTGCACCGATCCATCCTTCATCTTGATATATATAATTCACAAACCCTATGGTGATATAGTCGAGCATATGAAACCCTTTTCTAGATTCTCTTGTAATTGCTTATTCAGTTCTTTTAACTCAGTAGTGGCCATTAAATAAAGTATCTTTGATATAAGAAGAGGTCCAAGAATAAGTTCAATTGATATCATAACCTCTTGATCAAGAGGAAGACATGGAATTTCTTTAAGGAACACATCAGTTTAGTCCCTCACAATGGGAATGTCTTACAATATGATTCACTCCATGGTCTCAATCATTTGAGCAAGATACACATTCTCATAAGGAAATAATACCCACAATTGAGATGATGATTTTGAAGTAGATTCAACCTCATCCTTACAATTTTATATAATTTGAGGATGCTTCGGGATATGAAGTGTGATATCCATTTCCTAAAAGTTGATGTTGGATTTATACAAAGATAACAAATTCATGCAAAAAATAACATGAAACTCTACAAAAGTATGAAAAGAGTTTTTGGGAGGTTCAGTCCACAAACATTTACTGAGATAGAGTTATAAACATTGGATACAATAATTTCCCCATACGTTCTTCTAAAAATTAGCTGAAACCACATATTTTGAGGCGGTGTTTAAATATTTATACTAAACTTTCAAGATATGATAGAATTTATTGAAACAAAATCAAATAGTACATTCACTATTCTTGAATGATTTACCATTGTACCTATCACCATATCATTTTGTGGATCTAACTTAGTAGTAGTGATTGCATATACACATCCTTGATACCTTAGAGGTTTTTGTTGCTGATTTCCTCTAATAACTCTTGGCTTAGGGAAATGACTCACATAATGACCATGTTCCTTTCAGTTGAAACCATGCACTAAAGGATGAGTATTGATCTGAACCTTCCTTTATTAATCCACATTTATGGTATTGTTCATATCCTTTTGATAATTATTATCCAAATACCCCTCTTTTGAAAATTTGAATCATCTTCTAGTTCCCCATAAAAAATTTCTAGGATGGTTCTTCCCATACTTTTGAAACGTGTGATTTTGGGTTTTATCTCCATCATGAGATTTATCTATTGATCCTCCCATATTAAACTCAATGTTCCACTTTTTATCTCCCAATACATGGGTAAATTGAGAGTCTCCTATATCCATTTCAACATTAAGGGCACAACAAACAATCACCTCATAACTTTCAAAGTCTCTAATTGTGAACACTTTTCATAGACTCGCCTTTAGTCCCCTTAATAATTGATCCACCTTTCTTTGAAGATTCAAGAAAAATCCAGAGTGGTATCTTACAAGCCTTGTAAAAGTTTCCTTGTATGCCTTGATAGACTCATATTACTTTTTCATTAGTTTGATTAACCCCTTTCCATATTAATACTAAGTGTTTATGGAAAATACTTATCATAAAATACTTGCTTGAATGATTATCATTTCATGGAATTAATTTCATCCTTGAAATTCATGTTCTTGATTAGTTTCCACCACTGACTAGATTCCTAATCAATATAATATACTACCATCACAACTTTCTATTCTTCTGATCAATGAACAATAAAGAATATCTTCTCAATGATTTTAATCCATAATTTTGTGATGAGGGGAATATGATATCCACTAAAGATATGGGTGTTTTGATGCATGAAGTATTATACCACAAAATTCTATTTATTTAGAGAAGGACAGTGTTCCACCTGATTCAAGTTATTACACATAACTTAAGATAGTTGAGCTAGTAATATCATGAATTTTTGAGTACTCATTCCCATAAAATTTGGAATTTCATTAGGGGAATAATCACATTTACTATCACTTTTATTGTTGGCATGGGTTCTATTTTTTACATCCATTAACTAAGAAAAATAAAGTACAATTAGGGGGTCTTGAATACTTATCTAAAAAAATAAAAAAGGGTTCTTTGAACATAGAAGGATAAAATTGAAAATGAAAATTATATCTGATCATGTGATTCCCTAGGATTGAAACATGGTTATCCAAGGTTATATAATTATCCCCAGGGTTCATACTAATGTTTTTTAGTCCTAATCTCTAAAAATAACTAGACCTTGATCTGATACCAACTATAAAAACCATATCATTTTATGCATATTATTTTAGGATTTTATGCATAATTAACCATCAATTACATGCAAAGGATCGTAAATTATAATGTCTTTTTATGATTAGGTACATAATTAGAAATCTTGAAAACTAAAATAAAAACATAATTTATTTAATCTTCATAATGATTTACTAACTTACATTCAGATATTACATATTCATAGGATAACCTGGGGAATACATGAACAATGGGATGAGCTAAAAATACCAATAAGGGAATAAACATAGGAATAAAGCATAGCAAATGATTTAGAAGCTGTAAAATGATGAAATAAAAAGGAAGGGAACATTAATAAACATTAGAAAAATAACATATAGATCATGGGATCATGTAATCATGGAATCATAAAAATGTTTCAACAACATAAAACATCAAAAATTAGCATGAGGCAAGGATAAATTCCAATACTGTTGCACATGGAAAACAAAGTCCCATAAAGGAATTAGGTTCACTTCCTATCCCAACATGACATCTCTTGAGAGTAAACATCATTCAATGCCTTGGAGAACTATTTTGGCACACCAATCATAAAATTTCCATGAAAATGTAATCCAAATGAATAATCAAACATAACAAATATATATAAGGGTTACCCATTTAATAAAATGGGTATCATAATCATGTCATAAGGCATAAAAAATGGGCATATCATAAAGGTGTCCATGAAAGAATGGATTTAAATCATAAATGGACATTAATAAGGAAAATTTGGAATTTTTAAGGATAAAATATGTCTAATTAAATTTAAAACATATAAAAAGAGTGATTAATACTCTTTATAAATGATCTAGTTTAGTTCGGTTTAAAGGAAAATATAAAAGAGTCCTTAAAACAAACAAAGGAATAATTGATTTCATAAAACCAGAAATGAAATAAGATAGTTTTGATGATAAAAAGAAAAATTTTAGATAAATATTGGTGACTTAAAATATATTACGTATGGTACTTGAAAATTTCTAATAAAGTTGGAAGTTCTCTTTAACCGTTCTTGTTTATCGAGAGGAATTAAAAAGGGAACCTTATAAAACATGTATTTCCCTATCAAAGAAAGAATAATTTAGATAGGTACATATTTTTTTATCATAAAAAAAATAATTTTTGGGGAATAATTAATAATAATTAATAATTACATTAGATTAATGAGATAGAAATCACAACTCAAAGGAAAAATAGAGGTTTAGAGAGAATCCCTTACCATATGTCTAAAAGTGTTATGCACTTGTACTTAATGTCCTGGATAATAAAATTAGATTTATTAATAATTTAATTCATAAAATATTCAACATATATTCTATTTATTATAATTTTATAAGGTTCATTTATGACAATTTCATTGAGTTATAATGTTTAATTCTGTCATTCTTAGAGCATTTGTTTCATAGGTTTCATGATCGGTTCCCTTGAGTTTTATTATGGAAGTTCTTATCAAACTGTAATAAATATCTAGAAGTGAGATTTTATGGTATTAATTAACTTACATAAATTTAAATGGTTCCATATAACAATGTTTTTTTACATTATTATGATTCATTGGATAAAACATTGATGAAAAATGATTAGTTTATTCTGGATTTTTTACGAACATCATGATTTAGTATAATTTTATTTAATAATATGTTTATATACTAGTTCTAGAACATTAAATAAGTTTTAATAAACATATAATGATATTTTTAAACCATAAAAATTATTTTATTACCATCCTGGAAGGGGTTAATGCAAAATAAAAACGCATCATCCATGATTGTGGTAAATTGACACATCACGAATGATGTTTTCATTTTTAGAAAAAAAGAAAGAGGGAAGATATTTGATGAAAAATTATTAAATTAATAAAATAACATTAAATTATATAAAATATAATGGAGTTATAATTACACTTTGAGATTGGTAAGTGAGGAGAGGATAATAAAAGAAGATAAGTTGAAATGAAATTAAAAGAAAATGAAAGAGGATTTTACCTCTTAAACTTCTTCTAATTGAAAAACTTCTTATGGAAATTGGTTTTGGACATTTTTTGAGAGAAATGGATTTTGGACATGGGGGGAGAGGCTTGGGGAGATTATTGGGAAGAATTTTTAAAATCTTCAAGTCTTATAAGTTATGAGGGGAAGAGGTGGTGATGGGTGGTATTTATAGTGGGGAAGAGGGGTGTGTTTTGATTGTTTTATTCTTTTGTTTATTATTTTGGAACAAGTATAACAATATTGTGGATTATTGTGACTAAAAAATATAAATATAGAATTAATGTTTTAACTAATTATTTTTTCAGCATCCATACAACATCCATGGCTCAATAATTCATGTATTTATCTTATACCGAAAATTATCGCATTTCACTATTTGCTAAAGATTAAACTATTTTAGAAAAATTAAATAAAATCACCCAAATTTTTTTGGAGTAGATTTAAAAAATGGACTACATTTTATGAAAATAAGTTTCTAAATTTTAGGAATTTAGTTTTTAATTAAAAGCATAATTTATTCAAAAAATGATGATTTTAAAATTATAACTGATTTTTATAACACTTTGAAAAATCAATCAAGGTCTCATAAAATTATCACATAGTCATAATAAAACATAATATAAATTTATAAATAGATTTTGTAAAATAAATTTTCTTTTATATCATTATATAAATTTTAAAATTTTAAATAAATAATTATGCTTTACAAAAATAAAACACTTAATTTGTATTTTTATAAACAAATTACTTATACCATGCCATAAATATATCATATTTTCATTTATAAGATACCAAAATTTTATTTTTACTTTCATATATGAGGCTACTATTCTATTGGCTGGTTTACTATTCATAAAGGTCATATTACTATTCCAATAGCCAATTTACTATTCCATCGGTATAGGTTCCTTAATTTCTAGAAATAACTCCAATTTCATTTATTATTCATTTATAAAGTTTTTTTTTGTGATATCTTTGTGATGTTTTTGTGATTTATATTGTATCAAATAATTATATGTAGGGAATATTTATTGATAAAATCCAAGGTTTTTACAACACAACTGGGAAAAAAGAAGATACAAATATCATAAGAAAGTCCACAACAAGTCCTCAGGTCTGTAATCCTGATCATATGGACACAACACCATCTTATAAGACTTTATATAATCATGGATATATATATATATATATACATATATATATATACATGTTATCATACACATAATTATATAGTAATGGCATAAAAACATGAACTACTCAAATCATAATAGATCATTGGACCCGTGATCCGATCAACTGAAAATCATGTAAAAAGGGTATTGAGATAGATGTCATACCAATAAAGCCTCACATAAATAAGTCGATATTTGAGTCTATAATACCAATAAAAAATGCCTTCTTCGGCGAGTTCCAAAAAATGTCTCTAAGAAAGCTATTCCACCCTATAGGGATAGTCATCCCATCTATGGGTTCACCCGTACTCAACACCAATCAATATAAAAAAGGACGAAATATAGCATCAAATGATTCTATAAATGGTCACTAAGTTGCACATCATGCAACTAATGCCAGGTAAATCCAATCCAATGTCTGAATCCCAGGTCTCGCTCCATAGGAAATCATGACATTGAGACTCTGATGATTCCTAAGGGGATAACCCTTAGTAAATATGTAAAAGGAATTCGCTTTGGATACAGGTACATTATCAAAATCCATTCATATAAATTGCTCAACATCCCCAACCCTAGGATGTACCTCTATGAAATATAGTCATCATGGTGCATCCACCCAATCCTAGGGAGGATTCTAAGAATTTCTCAAGGAGATCATAATCATCCATTGAGTATATAAAAATATACAACCTAAAAATCCATCCAAGGAATTGTTATAATGAGAATCCAAGTATCACTCAAGGTGTATAATAAAAAATCTATCTTATGAGTCCATCCAATTCATTCCTACACCAGGAATCCATGTATCACTAAAGGTGTGTAATAAACTATATGGCCTATGAGTCTATCAAAGGCATTCCTATAATGGGAATCTATGTATCACTCAATGCGTACAATAAACCATATATCTGATGAGTCCGTCCAAAGAATTACAACAATAAGAATACAAGTATCACTCAAGGTGTAGAATGTAAGTAAGATCCAAGGAGTAGAATGGTCCAAGGAATCACCTTCGGCCTACGCTGAGTAATAAAGTATTAGAAACTTATGGATTGGCTTCAAGGAGTAGAAATTTTGAACGAATCCTATCATGTAAGGATCAAAATCCAGATCCTAGGAAGCTTTTTTCGGTACCCCAAAAAACATCACATCACACTTGTATCATTAGCCACAAACTAGAAAGTACCTCAAGAAAACATAGTTACATCATCTGTAACCATGGGAATGTATAAATATGGTGAGGGTGGTTGGATGCGTAAACTCATTATTACTACTAATAACCCTATGGGATTCCACATTCGGCATGTGTTATCTTATGAAGCCCACTACATTCTCTACCCAAACCTGACATACTATCTTAGGTTCAATCAAAAATCAGAGCACCCACAAGGTCCCTCAAGTCAATCATAGGAGCATTATCCTACTTAGAATCCTTGAAATAGTAAATAGAATCCTACATTGGACCCTCAAAAGAAGCAGGAGGCATCCTACATGGGATCATATAGGTATACATATAAGAGAAGGAATCCTAATCATGATCATATAGGTCAAAACCTAATCAGAGGAACCCTACTTGAGATCCTTGGAAATAACTAATTTCATGGACTCTTGGGCCAGAAGGGAATATATCTAAAGGGAGAAATACTCAAGGGAAAATATACATAATCACTGGTCATGAGACATGGCTCATGGCCTATCTCAAATCAATGTCTCAATCTTCGGAGACAACATATTTGATTACTGAAGGAAGAACCACTTCATTCGATAATAAGCCTACAATGCCTCATAGGATCCCTCAAATCCCCCCAAGGGTTTCAGAATCATTATCTATGAGGAAAAATACTCAGAATAGACTCCCTATGTGTCCATTTCTGACTCCAAGGTGTAAATATATGAAGAAACCCTCAAAATGGTATTATGGGAGGATTACACGATGTGTGTACCCTGGTACATGGTAGGTACCCTCAAAACTCCAACTGGGCACGTACTCCAGCCGGACATGGCATGTAAACACCCAAGTACACGACATATTGATCATGTACATGGAATGTACCCTACACGGGGTACCTTCCGTTGTACCTCACATAACCTAGCCATGTATATACCATGGTCATGTACCTCTACATGGCGTTCAACCCACGCGGGGTCTGGTTGTGTACACTATGTTGGAACCGAGTGCACAATGGAAGCCCCAAATAGGTGGAATTTTAAAAAAATTCCACTAAAGATCGATGTAAACTTGTCGACATTGGTGAATAGCCACCCGACCATAGCTGAGGACCACGATTGAAGAGTTTTAAGCACAAAAAATAAACCATAAAATACTTACTTTAATTCTGAATCTGCGCACGATGTATGCTTGTTATTGGAAATAATTTCTCAAAGAATCTAACATCCAACTCCTCTATATCATCCACACAAACTTCAAGAAACTGCGGGAATTCCATTCGTTCAAGTTAGGGAGCTAGTACGGAATTATGACGATTCCTTCGACGCTCCAACAATCACTACATCGCTTCACTTGTGATGCCCAAGAGAGAGCTCATTCCGATCTCCTTGGATCCAGAGCCGCACTCTCTAGATCATGGGAGAGAGGAGAGGAGAGAGAAGACCCATGAATTGTAATTGGAAGAATCCCCTCATCTCCTATTTATAGTGTTTAATTAAAATACTCGGTATATCCTCACCGACCCCAAATACATAACACACTATCAACGACATTTTATGACTACTAATCTGAGTCATGAAAATTATTATTATCCCTCTCTTGTAATATAGTAAAATATTACGTGATAATAAATGCGTCATTAACTTGACTCGTCATTCCCATAAATATTATTTGAACCTTGAATATTTTTAATATTCATTAATTAATATTTTTTTATGTATTTACTTAAAAATCATAAATAAATTTAATAAATAAATTCAATGATCATTATTCTAAACTCGAATAATATGAATTTATTTATTTCATTTGTGATCATTTTTCCTTGGAAAAATCCCGGACCCCAGTAGTGAGGCCCATAATGTCCAAAAAATCTTATTCAACTGAATAGGGCAGATTCCCGAATATGCTATTATGTGTGACCCTCTAAGCCCTTATCTCAACAGTAGTGAATAGTATTCACAGACCAAGAGTAGGATCTAGCAACCCATTATGGCCCCTGAATAGATAATTATTTTCACAACAACGACAACCAACCGATGAACACACACTTTGTAATATAATCTCTTTGTCTCTAATATCTCATAAAGCAGGACGCACTCAGGGGTCATCGCCCTTTTCTTAATTTATTGTTTGTTGATTTAACTGGATGGATTTACCATCGACTATCATGACCATGGTATAATAAAGGTACTGCCATCATTATCAACATGTCATGAGATATATTACTTCCATAACCCCGAAGCAACAAATCCTTTCTTGACTATTCAACCAATGACATGACACCAATGACACACCCAACAAAAACTACCTTGCGATGACTTCACTACTAGGGTTTTCATCTTGCATCAAATTACCCCATCAATTGACATACATTGGTAATGATATCAATTCAGGAGACCATTACACACGATCATAGATAGGAACATCCAATGACACTTGAAACATGTGGTGTTCCTATTGGCGGGTCAGACCTCATGATCTCACTACTAGAGAACACCAAGTGAAAACTTCATGAGAAGAAGTCTCAATGATTATGAGCCCCCAGTACCTGATAGTTATACATATACTATTTCCAATAATTAAGATCTATCTAGACCATAAAACATATATTTAATATTCATTTCATAGTATCTAGAGGCTCTCAATATTGCATGGGATCTGCTATAACCATTCAATATGACAATTAATCTTGGGTCATTTCCATTTCAATGGTGGATACAGAAAAATATACCCTATAATGGTAAGATGAAATCACCTATAGGTAACTTTATACACAATATGGTAATCAAAAGCACTAAATAGTTGGGTCTTGTGAACCCACTATAACAACACTCCCAATTTCACTAGAGCCAACTTAATAACCAAACTTGTTAGTTACTCACATGATAAATATCATTTTTCTGATGAGTAATGGATTTATCTACTGGGCCTGCCATAGTTCCACCACATGGAAATTATGCTATTGGGACCTTATATTTTTAAGTAAAACTTCTCAAGAGATGGTATCCTGAGTATATCCCACTTGTCCACTATCATAACTTGACATCATTGCTAGTAATAATATCATAATTTTCATTATGATAATACTTTTCTTACCAAGTGTGATTCCAAGAACTAGAAAAAATCATTAAATTTAATAACTGCTTCTTACCTACCTTCTAAGCTGCAACGTACTCGGTCTTTATAGGTATAAATACCACTAGCTTATATGAGTTTGAATTGTTCATTGTATTTAGCCTAAGTGGGATAGTAGATCACTTTGATCTATGGATGAATACTTTGTATCCTAGACAAACTAGTACCCTTTCTTCTCCACTTACTAGGTACATATCTTTTGTACTTTCCGAAGTACAATTAGAAAGTTCTAACTACATCCCTTGCAGTTCTCCTGGATATTACTAATATTTTCCTATTATAAAGCATATCTTGGCAATATCAATTCTTGTACATATCATGGCATATGTGATTAATCCATAACTTAAGCGTATGGACTTTAGATCACCACATTTATCTCTTCCCATGTCACAGACATGTCAACCTGAAGAGATTATGCCCTATGACATAGGCAACAATTCACCTCTTGAATTGTTCGAATTTGTATTTTTCAATATAATGTCACTATATGTACGATTGAATAGGACCAATAAACCTATAGATCTACCTCAGTAGATCCTATTCCCTAGAACATAGGTTGCTACTTTAAATCAATAACTCAAGAATAAATTTCATCTTAGTCTTAAATTATATGAAGACCAATATTTATTTCCCATATGTTTATGAACATATTTATTCTTCGAAAACATTGGTGCTCCCACTAGTCTCTCGTAGACACATGTTAATGATTTGTAGAAAATTTATATTCTATGACCACGTTTCAAACTTTAATCCTAAACCGGATTTCAGTAACATTTAACCTTTATTAGCATTATTTGACGTGACCACCCCTTTCTGGTTGCGTCAATTTGACATCATCCATGATTGGTGGTCATTACATCCAATGTTAAATAATTTGATCATAAATATTAGCTATGATATGTAAAATTATAACAGGTTTAGGCCTAATGACTTGATGAAACCAATTGATCCTTATTGGTACTAAACTTGTACCATCCATGTATCAACTCACTCAAATACCCACCACAGTATTCAAAATAATAATCCCCCTTTTCACTTTGATACACGGAATCTATTAATTGAATTTTAGTTGGTCTTATCAATTTTAGCTAATTTCCATACACTGCTTACTTGTAGGAAATATTATTCATATTGAATAATAGATCACTGACTGTGGTGAATATAAAAACTATCACAATGGTTTTATGATTCCTATGTAGTTTGTTTGTCTGGAACATACTCTGTTCCACATGCTCTTGTCGAACTAGTTCATATGCCAACTATTTGTTCATTTGGAGCATATACTAAGATCAAGTCAATCTTGATCCCACTATCTCAAATAGAGATGTTAACACTTATATAGAAGTGTAGTCTATTTTTGAATACCTACTTTTCTATCCTACAGATTTATGTAACATCATAAGAAATGGTTAGGATAATTTATAATATATGCACATTGTGATTGTACCTAATGGAAGTTTTTTATGTCCAAACAAATTCTTTTCTTCCAAACACATGTCATTATGACATAATAGATTTACATCATACTATGAATCGTATGATATCAATTTGTCATTTTAGTTGGAATATGATTATGGTATTACACCATTATATGAAAAGCATTTCATGAAATATAATAGAAGTTTCTGTAAGTTATAGCATTGATACAACCTACATCACAATTTTGATGTATAACACATGAATTTAGGAATTCCTCCACACTTCATGTTTGTTGATCAATGTTTATATGTAAGAATTCATCATCAATCCTCCCCACTAACATCAATTTCGTGATTTCAATATCGTAATGTGTGTTTAAGAATTTCTCCACGCTACATTATCATGATTGATGAATTCTTGGTGAAGATATTCTTCGGTATGCTGACCTGAAGAAACAGAAATCTTCTAAGCATGAAAATACTTCACTTTTCCATTCCTTAATTACTTAAAGGAATCTTATGAAGTATATATACCTATATATTATACTTGTAAAAGTTCATGCTTACTTTTTTAACTATTTCCCAAAGCATTTTGACATACCTTTATTTCTAAAGGCTCCTTTGTCCAAACTAAAGATGTCGATAGTACCAAAAGTATTTAGGTCTTCTGAGCCTAAATTACATACGTGGTATATTCATGTTGTCCAAATTTAGTATTACTTGAAAAAGATTTATCTTGTCACAACTGGGTATAAGTCTTACATTTATATTCATCACTAATTGCCTATGATTCATGTATTACTGAACTAGTGATTGTGTCTACCAAAAACAACATTCATTCCAGGACAGAACCTGAAAGAATGTCTCCCTACATCCATGGACACATGAGATTAATGTTTGTGGTTATACTCAATAATAGTTCAACCCGGGTCTTTCACTTGGAAATTAAGAAGTCCTGTACTTCTCACTGCTGGCCTAGGTATCACCCTTTCACAGCCACTTGGAGAATACACTTGACTTCTAATAAGGTTTTTATACATGCTTGTTTACCATATTAGAATACACAAATGTCACCTGTTGGGTACCGGGACTACGCAGCGAAAGCCGGTGGACTGGGATTTTTAAAAATTTCTACTTCACCGGAGTGACATAACCCTGTCAACTCCGTTGATCTTGTCCCGACTTGGTCCGAGGATCTCACAAGGTTCATAAAGAGCACAAAAATTAAACTGAACATTTACCTTGTTCAGAATTGATGTGTGAAATTCTATCGTAGGATGTCGGTGATCGTTGCTTGAAGACTCCAACGTCGAAGCCCTCTAGATTGTCCACACATGCCTCATGAATCTGCTCACACGCCGTTTGTCAATATCCGGGTGCTAGCACGGATCTTCGATGCACACTTCAGCGCATCGATGATCACCGCAAAGGAGGAAGCTTCGATCCGGGATGGATGACCTTGAAGATCCTTCTTTGCCTGAGAGACTCTCTCTCTAAATTCCAGAAGGAGAGAGATGCTCTCATTATTGAAACATGAATAATAATAGTGGGAGAGAATCGCTCTCACTTATATAGGTAGTTTTAAAACAAGCGGTATAGGTTCCCGACCCCTGTGTAAAAGACGTTCACTATATAAGCGATATAAATAATAATTTATGACAAATAAAATAAATAAAATTATGCCATAAATAATATTTACAATTTATCACTTGTAATATATAAATATATTACGTGATAAATTTGAGTCTTCAACTCGACTCATTCCTCCTGCTAATATTAAACGAACCTAGGATATTTAAATCCAGTCGAATAATATTAATACGTGTATTTACTATATAACTTGTAAATACATGTTATAAATAAATTCAATGAATTATTATAAACTTGAATAATTAATGAATTTATTTATTCTTTGGTGACCCATAGAACTTGGATAGTGGTCGGACCCTTTGGCGGGGCCCACCAGGATCTAAATTCCTATTCCCAGAATAGGGCAAATTCTCAAGGCACTATCGTGTGTGACCCTCTAGGCCCTTATCTCAATAGCAGTGAATAATATCACCAACCTAGAGTGGGGTCTAGTAACCCATTGATGCCCCTATAGAGATAAGGAAAAGTCAAAGCAACGTCTGCCTTCCTATGAACATGGTCGGTGTAATCTAATCTTTTCGTCATCGATATCTCAATAAATCAGAATTCATACTTAGTGTCATCATTCTTTATTTGCTTTATTTTGTTTGTTGATCTTTCCGGATAGTCTTACCTTCCACTACCATGGCCATGAATTTAATGAAGGTGCAACCGTCCTAATCAACCAGGCCCGAGATATCTCTTCCTAAACTCGGAAGTGACAAATCCTTTCTCGATCATCAAATCAATACCATGTCATTAATGATGTACTCGATACAAACTACCTCACCATGACTTTATCGCAATGGTTTTCACCTTATATCATATGTACTTAATTTAATTACATTCATTGATAATGATCTCAAGTCAGGAGACCATTACACTTGTCTATAGATAGGAACGACCAATGACACCAGAAACATGTGGTGTTCCTATTAAGCGGGTTTATCCTCATGATCTCAATAGATAGAGATCATCAAGTGTGATCTTCATGAGAAGAAGTCTCAATTCTTATGAGCCCCCAGCACCTGATGGTCACACATCATCTGTGACCTTTCAGAATGATGTAACTGGACCATAGGACGTTACTTTAAGATTACTGTCATGGCATCTTAGGGTTCTCATTATAGCCCGGGACCTGCTATAACCATTTGATGCGACATGTCATATAAGTACATTTCCATAGATAAAGTGGATTCAAAAGTATCTACACTATCATGGAAAGATAAACACATGTATAAAAACAAACTGAATACATGTAACATTAATCAAAGTACAAAAAATGATGGGTCTAGGGAACCCACTTTCAACACTCCCCCTTGCACTAGAGCCAACTGCAAACAGGTTTCAATCCACTAGCTCTCACATGTGAATCATGCTTCTGCTGAGAAATGGATTTAGTCAGGGGGTCTTCCACATTGTTTCTTCTGTGGCTACTCTGCTAACTTTCACTTCACCTCTTTGAGTAAAATCCCTCAAGAGATGAAACTTTCTAAGAATATGATTTGTCCTCTGGTGTGACCTGGGCTCCTTGGCAAGCACCACTGCAGTAGTATTATCACAATATACTGGAACAGGGTCTGCACTGCTAGGTACAACCCCAATGTCTGAGATAAAGCTATGTATCTAGAATGCTTCCTTTACTGCATCACAAGCTGCAATATATTCGGACTCTGCTATAGAATCAGCAACCACAGCTTGCTTTGAGCTTCTCCAGCTCACTGCACCACCATTCAAGCAAAAGATGTAGCCTGACTGCGATTTCATATCATCATGATCTGTCTGGAAACTAGTATCAGTGTATCCCCTCACAAATAGTTCCTCATCTCCTCCATACACCAAGAACATATCCTTAGTACACCTTAAGTACTTTAGGATAGTTTTAACAACTGTCCAATGTAGATCTCCTAGATTGTCTTGATATCTACCCACCATGCTTAAAGTAAAGGCAACATCAAACCTAGTACATAGAATGGAATAAATGAAAGAACCCACTACCAAAGTATACGGGAGACTACTCATTCTGTCAATCTCCTCTTGTGTTTGTTGACACATTTTCATGGAGAGATTTACACCATGTGACATAGGTAACAATCCTCTCTTGGATTGTTCCATACTGTACCTGTTGAGTACCTTATCAATATATTTACTTTGACATAGGCCAAGCAGTCTTTGAGATCTATCTCAATAGATCTTGATCCCAAGAATGTAGGCTACTTCACCTATGTATTTCAATGAGAAGCATTCATTTAACCATGTCTTAACTTACTGTAAGACTTACACCTTGTTTCCCATGATTAATATGTCGTTAACATATAAAACTAGAAAAATGATGGAATTCCCTTCAACATTTTTATAGACACAAGGCTCACTTTCATTTTTGACAAAACCAAAATCTCTTATGGTCTCATCAAAGCAATCATTTCATGATCTTGATGTCTGATTCAATCCATAAATGGATCTCTGAAACTTGCATACTTTATTAGAATTCTTTGACTTAACAAACCCTTCGGGATGAGTCATATAGTCGTCTTTAACCAACTTCCCATTTAGAAAAGAAGTTTTGACATCCATTATCCAAATTTCATAATCATGAAAGGCTCGTATTTCAAGAAATATTCTAATGGATTTAAGCATTGCCACTGGTGAGAAGGTTTCACCATATTCAATGCCTTGACGTTGTATGAAACCCTTTGAAACCAGTCTTGATTTAAAGGTATTAACCTTAAAATCCATGTCCAGGTTCTTCTTGAATACCCATTTGCATCCAATGGGATTTACATCAGCTGGAGGGTCTACCAAAATCCAAACTTGATTTTGGTAAATGGAATCCATCTCAGAATTCATGGCTTATTTCCATTTGGCAGTTTCTTTGCCTTATACTGCTTCCTTGTAGGTTAGAGGTTCATCATCCTCAAGGTCTATTATGTCACCTGACTCAGTGATAAGAAAAACATAACTCTTTGGTTCTCTAACCTCTCGCGTAGACCTACGCAATATATATGTCTCAGGAACAATTTCTTCTTCCACTTACCCTTGTGAAGATTGTTCCTCTACCAACTCTTGTGCATCTGGAGCATTAACTTCATCGAAGTCAATATTTCTCCCACTATTTCTAGTAGAAATGTGATCCTTTTCAAGAAATGTGGCGTATCTTGCCACAATGACTTTTCTATCTAAAGTTTTTTATAGGTATTATCCTCTAGTTTCCTTAGGATAACCTATAAAGATGCACTTACTGCTTCTGGATGCTAATTTGTCACTTGGTAAAGTCTTGAAAAATGGATCGCATCCACACACACATATGTGTGTCAGATTGGGTTTATTTCCAAACCATAACTGATATGGAATCCCATCTGCAACTTTAGTTGGTACTCAGTTAATGGTATATGCTTCTGTCTGCAAGGCATATCCCCAAAAGGATAATGGAAGAGTTGTATGACTCATCATTGATCTGACCATGTCAAGCAATGCCCTATTCCTCCTTTCACTAACACCATTCCATTGTGGTGTATAAGGAGGAGTGAGTTGGGATACTATCCCACACTCCTTCAAGTGATCAATGAAAGATTGGTTAAGATAATCTCCACCTCGGTCTGAGCGAAGTGCTTTTATCTTCTTACCAAGTTGGTTTTCTACTGCATTTTGGTATTCCTTAAAGAAAAAAAAGGAATCTGACTTATACCACATTAAGTAGATATATCCATACCTACTATAATCATCGGTAAAAGTAATGAAGTATAGAAAACCACCCCTTGACTCTACTAGAAATGGACCACATACATCAGTATGTATTAATTCCAGCACTGTATTGGCTCTTACTCCCTTTCCTGAGAAAGGTGATTTGGTCATTTTTCTTGTAAACAATCTTAACATACATCTAAGGGTTCTAACTATACCGAGTCAAGATACCCTTCTTGATGTAATCTTCGTAATCGCTTCTCGTTTACATGACCAAGCCTGAAGTTCCATAGGCGGGTGTTATTTGAGTCATGTTGGTTGTTTTTGTCATTTATTAGCATTACTGAGTTTTCTAGTTCTAGTATATATAAACCATTGTTAAGATGTGCCAAACCATAAAATATGTTATCCCTATAAAAGATACAAATTTTATTTCCAAACTTTAAATAAAAACCCATAGTGTCTAAACATGCCACATAGATAATGTTTCTGGTAACAGATGGTACATAATAGCAATTGTTTAAAACAAGAACCAAACCAGTTGGTAAAGTCAAGTTATAGTCTCCTACTGCCAAGGCCGCCAGACTTGCACCATTTGCATCTCGGAGATCCACTTGACCTCTTTAAATCTTCGTGAACCTAATTGGTTCTTGTATATGAATACAAATGTGTGAACCAAATGCCGTATCCAATACCCAAATTGTAGATAAAGACAGATTGCATTCAATGACAAAAATACCTGAAGCAAAAGCGTCAGCTTGCTTCTTCTTCCCAGCTCTGCAATTCTTCTTCTAGTGGCCTTTCTTTCCACATCCAAAGCAGACAACTTCCTGCTCATTACTTTTCCTCTGAATATTTGGCTTCTTTGTAGGAAGATGTATTGGTGTATTTGGCCTTGACTTGGCCTTAGACAGCTTTGCCATGCCCTTGTTTTTCTTGTTCACCATAAGGACAGTTGAATTGGTGTTTTTCATGTCCTTATTAGCTTGGCGAACTAAAGACAGAATATCAATGAGCAACTTTGTCATATCATTCATATTATAATTGACAATGAAAGTTGATAATCTTGACGGTAAAGAGGCAAGAATGAGATCCACTTATAGTTCTTGGTTCAGTTTGAACCCAAGGGCTTCAAGCCTCTCAATATACCCAATCATCTTGAGTAAGTGAGGACCGGCTTGGTGCCCTTCTGCTAGCCTACACTTATAAAGCGCACTTGAGATCTCATACCTTTCTTGCCTAACCCTCTCCTCATATAGTTCTTGGAGATGTGAAAGCATCTTGTAGGCATCATCTTCCTCATGAATTTTTTGCAATTGGCTGGACATGGATTACAACATGATGAACTGAACATCAAGCGCATCATATACATGATTTCTCCATTTATCTTTTTCCGTCTTGCTTGATCCCTGAGGAGGCTTAGCAGGAATTGGGGATTCCAGAACATATAACTTCCTTTCTTGGCATAGTAATATGTGCAAGCGCATGTACCACTCTTGGAAGTTATTGCCAGTCATGATATTTTCTATATCCAAGATCGATCACAGTGATAAAGTACTTGTGGTGTTGGTGATTTCCATTTTTAATCTACATCAGATAAACATTTAGCAGTTAGTACTTTGTCTTGATTACTTTTTGACATGTTATGATTAATAAATTATTATATCATTTAATGTCTCCCACTATTTTAATGAACCTTAATAGACCTCACAATTAGATTCGGAATACTCTATATCTTGAG
The DNA here is from genome assembly GCA_963277665.1 of Viscum album. Taxonomy (NCBI): domain Eukaryota; kingdom Viridiplantae; phylum Streptophyta; class Magnoliopsida; order Santalales; family Viscaceae; genus Viscum; species Viscum album. Next base: position 1,018,200,044 of record OY728130.1, on the reverse strand, counting down.
CATTCTAGTGGAAAGGAACCTTTAAACCTCCCTCGTAGTCTACAATCTAGGGCTACGACACTACTTGGAGGGTTTCAAGGTAGGCGCTATGCTGGCCAACCAGTTGTTCTTGTGGTTCCTCGTGTAGTTGAGTAAAGTCTCAGATTTTGGAATTTGAACTTGATTCCCTCAACCTCTTGCCTATAAAGTGATAATAAGTTAGCTAAGGATAATCCTTGATTATTCACTTTAGTTAAGTCAACCCATTTCTCTCATGGAAACGCCCCAGTAGTAAGAGGCACTCTCAATTGAGGCTGATGAGCACCCAAACAACTGGTTCTGTTTAGATGTGAGAAATGGAAGGCATTTTGAATTAATATATCTTTGAGGTATTTTTTAATATTAATTGATGAATATAATCCTTTTCTATTTATTATGTTCAAACTGGGTTGTCGCTCTCACAACTGAACATTCAATAGAATATTTATTCATCACAAATTTATGCATTTTATCTTGTTTACTATCCTATGTGATAAGGCAATAATCATGCAGATGCATAAAATAATAAACTGTGCATAAAGTAAATCATGCATTCCGACTGGTCTTGAGAATTCTATAATGATTGATCAATAACTGATTAATCGTCACCTAGGGGCATCCATACCTGAGTCGATACATGACTCGTGTCACTGCTTGCCCCAGTTCAAAGCATCCAACTCCTTGTCTGAACTTCCCCCTCAACATGGCGGGGTCTGCCTCTCGTATCGTCACCATATAAATACAAATATACTCGCACGCGAGCGAGGGGGTATGGGGTACAAAATACAAGTAGTGCAATGGACGCACATGCCCTTATACATATTTGAATTAAAAGATGATTCGCAGACCGTAATTTATCTAATTAAATATTACAATCATAACACGCATTGAATAAATAAATAATTAAATAAATAAATTCCAGACATACACAGGTCGATCAATAGCTCAAGACCAGTCGGGGTAAAAGCGCAATAAAATTAAATTGCCATAAATTTAAATTATGCGAGGGTGTTCTAATAAGTTAAATGAATTTGATTAAATTAAAATAATTTATTTTTATCAGTTCCATTTGTTTAATTTAATTTTAATTCCATATATTAAATTAAATTAAACAATTAATTTAATTCTAAACTTAAATTAAATTAATATTTCCGGAATAAAATAATTCAAACACATAAGTTAATTCCTATTAATTTCGTTTAAAAAACTAAATTAATTAAAATTAATTCAGTTCAGGGTTACATCTAGCTAGAGAGTAGTCCGACGGGACTGTGTACCACCGTAGGATCTCGTCCTAGAACCATGGTGTGACCGCAGTGTGACCGTGGTGTGACCGCGACGTGACCACGACGTCCAACGATTCCCGCGACAGCTACATCTCCCGGCGTGGGCTCAGGGCAGCCGAAATGAGCCGGTTTAGAGGAGGCCGACGAGGGTCCAGGGCGGCCGGACGGAGCCGGTCTGATGCGACCCAGAGGAGGAGGCCGGCAAGGGCCGTGACGGCCGGACGGAGCCAGCCTGGAAGAGGAGGCTGGCGAGGTTCCGGTACGGCCGGACGGAGCCGGCCCAGCGCGGCCCGGAGGAGGAGGCCGGTGAGGGTCCGAGAGCCGGCTGGAGGAGGTCCGGTGAGGGCTTGGGGTGGCCAGACAGAGCCGGCGTGGAGTGGGAGGTCGGCCGGCGGAGGGAGAGGGAGGCCCGGCGCAGGCCGTGTCCGAAATGGAAGAGGAGCCCGGCCCGGGGTCGGGGTGGCCGGAGGGAGACGGTCTGGCAGAGGCCGGCACGAGGTGCGGCTACTAGCCGGAAGGGGTCGGTGCGGAGGAGCTTCTGGCGGAGCGGGAGAGGGAGGCCCTAGGGTTCGGCCTCCCTTGGTGTGCCATGTGAGAGAAGACATGTAAGGGTCTTCCTCCTCCTTTTTTTATTTTTTTATTTATCCTTTAGACAAAAAAATCCACCCCCCCTTTTTTATAAAGGGAGAAGACCCCATTTTGGGGTCTCCTCTTCCCATTATTTTTTTAATGCAAGAAGACGCTAAGTCTTGGTCCTCTTCTCCTTTATTTTATTATTAAAACTTTTCCACATACTATTTTGGAAAAATATTTTATAATAAAATATTTATTATAAATATTTATAATAAAATATATTTTTGATATTAATTCTCAATTTGAGATAAACACCAAATAAACAAAAACTTGTGACGTCAATCCATTTAAAATTTTTTAAATAATCATAACTTGATCATTCTAAAATGGAACGACGCGCAGTCGAATCCAAATGAACCATATTAACACCCCGCAATTAAATATAATGAATTTTAATGTTTTTGACTTAGTAAAACCTTGCGAATCCCTTTTATACCACTATTGGGTACCGGGACTACGCAGTGGAAGCCGTTGGGTCGGTATTTTTAAAACTTTCTGCTTCACCGGAGTGACATAACCCTGTCAACTCCAGTGATCTTATCCTGGATTGGTCTGAGGATCTCGCAAGGTTCATAAGGAGCACAAAAATTAAACTGAACATTTACCTTGTTCAGAATTGACGTGTGCAAGTCTGCCGTAGGACGCTGGCGATCGTTGCTCAAAGACTCCGATGTCGAAGCCCTCTAGATCATCCACACACACCTTGTGAATATGCTCGTGCGCCATTCACCAAGATCCGAGTGCTAGCATGGATCTTCGACACACACTTCAATGCAACGATGATCACCGCAAAGGAGGAAGCTTCGATCCGGGATGGATGACCTTGAAGATCCTTCTTTGCTTAAGAGACTCTCTCTCCAAATTCCAGGAGGAGAGAGATGCTCTCAATCTTGACACATGAATAGTACTGGTGGGAGAGCATCTCTCTCACTTATATAGGGAGTTTTAAAACACGCGGTATAGGTTCCCAGCCCCTGTGTAATAGATGTCCACTATATAAGCAATATAAATAATTATTTATGACAAATAAAATAAACAAAATTATGCCATAAATAATATTTACAATTTATCACTTACTTGTAATATATAAATATATTACGTGATAAATTTGAGTCTTCAACTCGACTAATTCCTCCTGCTAATATTAAACGAACCTAGGATATTTAAATCCAGTCGAATAATATTAATACATGTATTTACTATATAACTTGTAAATACATGTTATAAATAAATTCAACTAATTATTCTAAACTCGAATAATTAATGAATTTATTTATTCTTTTGTGATCCATAGAACTTGGATAGTACTCGGACCGTTTGGCAGGGCCCAACAATTTCTAAATTCCTATTCCCAGAATAGGGCAGATTCTCAAGGCGCTATCATGTGTGACCCTCTTGGCCCTTATCTCAATAGCACTGAATAATATCACCGACCTAGAGCGGGGTCTAGCAACACATCGAGGCCCCTATAGAGATAAGGAAAAGTCAAAGCAATGACTACCTTCCTACGAACATGGTCGGTGTAATCTAATCTCTTCATCATCGATATCTCAATAAAGTAGAATGTATACTTAGTGTCATCATTCTTTATTTTCTTTATTTTGTTTGTTGATTTGTCCAGCCGGTCTTACCTTACACTACCATGGCCATGGATTTAATGAAGGTGCAACCATCCTAATCAATCAGGTCCGAGATATCTCTTCCGGAACTCGGAAGTGACAAATCCTTTCTCGATCATTCAATCAACGCCATGTCATTAATGATGTACCCGATACAAACTTCCTCACCATGACTTTATTGCCATGTTTTTCGCCTTATATCAAATGTACGTAATTAAATGACATTCATTGATAATGATCTCAAGTCAGGAGACCATTACACATGTCTGTAGATAGGAACGACCAATGACACCAAAGACATGTGGTGTTCCCATTAAGTGGGTTTGTCCTCATGATCTCAATTGCTAGAGACCATCAAGTACGAACTTCATGAGAAGAATTCTCAATGCTTATGAGCCCCCATCACCAGATGGTCACACATCATCTGTGTCCTTTTAGAATGATGTAACTGGACCATAGGAAGTTACTTTAAGATTACTGTCATGGAATCTTAGGGTTCTCATTATAGCCTAGGACCTGCTATAACCATTTTATGTGATAGGTAATCTAAGGAAATTTCCATAGAAAAAGTGGATGCAGAAGTGTCTACACTGTCATGGAAAGAGAAACACATGTATAAAAACAAACTGAATACATGTAACAGTAATCAAAGTAAAAAACAAGTTGGGTCTAGGGCACCCACTTTCAACATCACCAACATGTTTTATTTAATACCCAAGTAGTAAAACCAAAATATTACAGTTGATGAATGTTTTTGAAGAAGAAGTGGGTAACTTTCTTCTTTCATTCATTTTATTTCTTTTAAACTTCAATTTTATTATTTTATGATATACAATGAAAATAACCATTGTTAATACCTCATTAATTGAAGGACATCGTGAATGTTTCATTGGCATTACTTGAATTTTTTACTTTTTTCATTGACTTTGAATTTATTTTCCATAATAATTAAATATAAAACTGTCTTGGATATTCTTATTCACTTGGTTAACCTTACCTGGATAGGTAATAAAGCGTTCTCTCAATACTTTTTTGTTTCATAACTTAAAATGAAACTTGAGTAAAGAGGTGAAAATGATATGAGAAAGGAATCAATTTAAATATCATTATAAATCTTTCAATTTACACATACTGGTGTAACATCACCTTATTTGTATCATTTCTTGGCTTTCTGATTGAAAGCATATTGGAGATGAGACTTCATGTTATATCATCCATGTCCTAGTGTAAGAACCACAACTGACACTAAACGTTGATGAATGAACAATGATATAACCGTCATATGATTTGTATATTAGTATCCTATAAGAAGTTTCAGCCCAACTTCTTAAGGTAGTTTAATAGTGTTGGGGACACTGGAACCTTGAGTTTCCTATATCATAATACTATGCGCACGTGCCTGTACTATTCATGGATACTCATTTTAGCGAGGACATTTACTTTGTCCAATATTTATCATAGTTTTTTAAACTTGTGGTATAACTTTCCATTTTTCTACAAAAATTAATTTTAGCAGATGAGTTCCTTTTATCTGGATAACCAATTTTGACATTTTGATTAATTACTTAAATCATTTAATTTATCCCACTATTTTATCAGATTCTAGGAACCCTTTGTGCTAGAATTGGAATACTCTGTTGCTTGAGTATTCTAGTTGAAAGGATCTTGAAACCACCCCTCACAGTCCATAAGCTATGGCTGCGCCACTACTTAGAGGGTTAAAGGTGGGATTTTTCCTGGACAACTGCATTAACTTGTGTTTCCTTGATCTGTTGAGTGAAATCCCCGCTTCTAAAATCAGAACTTTATTTACTCAATGATTTCCTCTAAAATTACAATAAGCTAGCTATGAATATTTATTTTTTTCCATTTTAGTTAAGTCAACCCATCATTCTTATAAGGACTCCCTAGTAGTAAGAGGCACCCTCAATTATGGCATGACCGACACCTCAAAAAACTAGTTTTGTCCAAATCTGAATGAGGGAAGGTTGTTATGACTTAATCTATCATTAAGGGTTTTATTATTTTTAATGTGATGAAAGAAATAATTTTCTATTTTTATAAGAACGTACTATGTGATCACACTTACATCTAATCATGAAAGAAATAAAAATTTCATCACATCACCTATTCATTTTATCTTGCATGCTTATTTATTATTATTCTATGTGATCATGCAATAAACTACACATCCAAAAATATAATAAACCATGAAAAACAAAATGAACACCTGATCATGAGATGGTTCTAATGGTTGATCCATTGAGTGAATAACAGAGCATCCAAGACCCTAGGGACAATACCTTTAGCCGCGTGGTTTGCAACTTGAATAGTAACATCTGCTCATCCAGTGCCTCCAACTCCTGTCTTGTTAGTCCCCATCACTTGGCTTGAAATTCGACATGCATCATCTCATCATTATACTACTGTACTCGCACGCATGAGAGGTGGTGTCAAGGTATAAATATATAACTCTATGAATGGGCGTGCAGACTCTTATATATATAACAACTCTAAGACGACACACAAATCCCATTTTTAATTAAATTAAACTAATTATTACAAACCACATGACTGTAATTAAATAAATTAATTAAATAAAAAACACCAGAAAAACATTGGTCAGTCTAAGACTCATGATTAGCATATACATTAAACTCGTGTATATGAACTAAATGTAGAATAAAAATTAAACTTGCATTAAAATAATTCGAGGGAATTATTTATTGAATTAAAATTTCACTCTAATTTTAATTAAAAAAATGTCGTCGTTCGGTCCCAATTAATTAATTTAATTTTAAATATAAAATTTAAATTAATTAATTAATTTAATTAAACTCCAACTTAAATTAATTATGCCGCATCAATTTTTATAACCAAAAATTAATATTCAATTAATTTATTTTGAACTGAAAATAAATTAACAATTTTAATTAATTTTTGATTAAAATAAAATACTCAGGCCTCGAATACGACTAGGGCATGTAGGGTGGAGGCCAGAGCTGGTGGGAAATCCCGGTTTACTAAGGTGCAGAAGGAGGCGGCCTCCAGGGAACTGTCGCTGCAGCGAGGCAGAGAGGAGGTAGGGTGGGATTGCGTCTTGTTTTCCAGGTAGGGGTACACCGAGGTCTGGTGGGACTTGGATCAACTCCACAGCGGCAGAAGGGAGGAGGCGGATGCCGCCTGTTGCGCCACGCGTGAGCCAGTCAGCTGCAGCACGTCTCCACGAGGGAGAAGACCTTGGGGGGCCGCTCGGCCCCCAAATCATCCATTATTTTTATGTTTTTTTCTATGACCTGCTTTGCAGGTTCACCCACCGGAGACCTGCTTTGTAGGCCTCCCACCATATTCTTTTTCTAAAGACCTGCTTTGCAGGTCTTTCCTCCCTCGTTTTTTGTTTTTCCAAACCCTATACATTAAGATTGAGAAAAATAATAATAATATTTTAATAATGACATTATTATAATAAAATTAATATTATTATCAAAATCAAATTTATATTAATATTATAATAAAATCAAATAATTTTATTATTTTAATAATATTGCAATTATTTTTAACAAAATAATATGAACGCTAAACTGTTTTCGTGGTGATTATTTCGACCAATTAATCTGCGATCGAAATAAAAAACATCGCCAAAACTTAGTCTCGAATCCAAATTCAAATCTTTGGATGACCAAAAACTGGCCATCTGAAGTCTAAATCTTATTCTATCTGTGGCGTTGGAATCGTATCGATTCCGTTCATTAAATTTAATGCCAATTTAATTTATACTTGGCATAAAATCAATACACATCCCTCTGATACCACTTGTTGGAATCGGGTGCACAATGGAAGCCCCAAACAGGTGGGATTTTAAAACAATTCCACCAACGATCGACATAAACTTGTCGACGTCAGTGCATAGTAGCCCGGTCATAGCCGATGACCACCCATGAATAGTTTTAAGAACAAAAATTAAACTGTAAAATACCTGATTTAAGTCTGAAGCAGTTCACGACATCTTCTCATTGTTGGTGATTACTGCTCGAAGAATCTGACATCTAACTCCTCTAGACTGTCCCCACACACTTCAAGAAACTTTGGGAATGTCTTTTTTCAAAGTCCAGGTGCTAGCACGAAATTACAATGATAACTTAGATGCTCCAATGATCACCGCATTGCTTTACTAGCGATGCCTGAGAGAGAGCTCGATCTGAGCTCCTTGGATCCATAGCCTCTCTCTCTCTATATCATGGGAGAAAGGAGAGGAGACAGAATCCCCATGAATAGTAATTGGAAAAATCCCCTCCTATCCTATTTATAGTGTTTAATTAAAATACCCGGTATAGCCTTACCGGCCTCGAATACTTAAGGCACTATCAACACAATTTTATGACTACTAATCTAAGTCATGAAAATTATTATTATCACTCTCTTGTAATATATTAAAATATTACGCGATAATAAAAGAGTTATTAACTCGACTCATTGTTCCCATAAATATTATTTGAACCATGAATATTTTTAATATTCGTCAATTAATATTTTTTCATGTATTTACTTAAAACTCAAAAATACATTTAATAAATAAATTCAATGCTCATTATTCTAAACTTGAATAATATGAATTTATTTATTGCATTAGTGATTGTTTTTCCTTGGACAAATCTTGTACCCTAGTGGTGGGGCCCACCATGTCAAAATCTTCTATTCAACTGAATTGAACAGATTCTCGAATACACTATTGTGTGTGACCCTCTAGGCCCTTATCTCGACAGTAGTGAATAGTCTTCACAGACCAAGACCAGGATCTAGAAACCCATCATGGCCCTTGAAGAGATAAGAAATGTCACATCAGTGACAACCAACCTACGAACATGCATTGTGTAATATAATCGCTTTGTCTGTAATATCTCATAAAGTAGGACACACTCCTGTGTCATCGCCCTTTTCTTGATTTATTGTTTGTTGATTTAATTGAATGGATTTACCTTTGACTTTCATTGCTATTTTGTTATAATGGTACTTTTATCCTTATCAAAATGGTCTAAGATATATTAATTCCATAACCTGGAAGTGAAAAATCCTTTCTTGGCCATTCAACCAATGCTATGCCACTAATGACGCACCGACCACAAACTACCTCTCCACAATTTCATTTCCATGGTTTTCATCTTGCATCAAAGTATGCAATAAAATAACATACATTGGTAATGATCTCAAGTACGAAGACCATTACATATGATCGTAGATAGGAACATCCAATGACACCTGAAATATGTGGCATTCCTATTAGCGGGTTAGTCCTCATGATATCACTACTAGAGATCAAAATGTGCAAACTTCATCAGAAGAAGTCTCAATGATTATGAGCCCCCAACACCTGATATTCAAACATATACTATGTCCAATTAGTAATATTTATTTAGACCATGGAACATATATTTTAGATTAATGTAATAGTATCTAGAGGTTCTCATTATAGCCTGCAATCTACTATAACCTTTCGAAATGACAATTAATCATTGGAAATTACTATTTCAATAGTGGATGTAGAAAATTATACACTATAATGGTAAGATGAGATCATGTATAGCTAACTATATACACTATATGGTAGTCAAAATCACTGAATAGTTGGGTCTAGGGAACCCACTATTTCAACACTCTACACGACCATGCATCCCTACAATGGAATTTTGGCTGGGTACCCAGCTTCATGGACGAGTCCCTGTACATGGTGTTTGTACCCCATACATATAATTTACTTCCAAAATATCTTGTTACCCAAAGAGTAATAACAAAAAATGTTTCTTTTCTAAACTACACATTGTGCACGCGAGTTTTCCTGAATAAAAATTCCCCAAACCCCAAACCCCAAACGTCTGTATACCTCCATTTTCACATCAAAAGCTATAGGTCAACCCAATAGGGGTAACATGAAGTTATAAAAAGGAAATAAAACATGAAAATTACTAATCTATGGTGTTTTATAAAAAAAACTAAAAATTGTCCTACCTTTGGGTGGAATCCGCCAAAGATTCTCTAATTTCAGTGATCCATGGCTATCTCACGACGGTCCAACTCCTCCCAAGATCTACATCGGTACCTCTCCTTCCATAACCCTATTTCTCTCCCTATCCCACTCCCTATTCTCCCTTTGTCAAGGTGAATAAATATACAGAGGGGCGTACGTGAGAAACCAAGGGAGAAAAGAATAAATGAAAAAGGAAAAGGAAAGGGAAGAAAAATAAAAGAAAAAAATAGGGGCCATGGAATGCCCCGATACAGAACCTGGTTTTATGTCTTTACTATGAAAAAAATACCCATTATAGACTCAACATAGGATATGAAATATTAATATAATTCTATTTTCAAAGTACATGGTTTAATGAACCTATACAAATAAATTAATATTTAATTAATTAAATATTAAATATTAATTATTCCACTAAAACTTGAAGGGAACAAAATTCCACCAAAATAATTTCCTAGAGTAAAAAATATATTATATTACTAAAGGAGTAGTTAGAAAAATAATCTGAGATCATATTATGTGGAAAAATTACCATTTTATCCCTTACAAGAATCCGAATTAATTTTTTTTAATTTCTGCTCAAAATTCAAGTATGAAAAAACATGGGTCCTTACAATCTTTCTACCATATCCTTCTCATCCCCGAGAGGCCTTGGGAGAAAAACATAACCATTATCTCAGCCCAATAATCTACAAAAATATTCTATCTTGACCATATAATCACCGATCTCATAGTGTCAACAATTGTCTCATATATGAAATTCATTTAACTACAATCGATCTCATACTCCCCATCATAGGAATAACCTTATTGTCTTCTCAAAACTGAACATAAAGATAAGAGTCTCATGGAGAATACCCAATTTCAACTAAAATGGGGGTCACCACCTTAAAACAACCAATGTAAAACTACCCACCATATGGATTACCTTATACCACTCCCCAAGAACATCATAAAAAGGTTCGTTTATCCAACCAAGTTGGATATTTAAAAAGAAAAGAAGCTCAGCGTACAGTCAATGCTCTTTTAGTGTAATGAGGTTGATATTAGTATAGATAATGATCATATCTAACAAGTATTACCCTATTATTTCATCATGATGTGTGTATAGATCCCTCTGATCCATGCTCACATCAAAACATTCTATACTTTCCTTTAACCAACATCTGAAACCACGTCTCCCGACAATGCATGTCTAGGTCCAAACACATGTCAAATATCTCATGATACCCAACCCACCTATGATGTATCCTCTACCATTTAGGTACATTTTTCTATTATCCAAAACTCCCACGCAACCATGTCTATGAAAAGTATTTGAAAACATTGATTCTTGGATCACACCCATCCACTCACCGATTTATGATTTAAATGGTACCACACGCAACCAGCATGCACCCTGATCACCTTACTCATAATCTAGTGAGTCATATACTACTAAAACCAAGATAACCATGATACATGGCTTATCAGTCCAAACAAGCTAGAAGAACCCTTGATACTCCTCCTCAAAATCAATCACCTCACTTGCGCCGCGATATATTTCATGACCGCTAGTCACACAATGTCATCCCAATCATGAGAATCTACCGATGGTATTATATCATTAGAAATAGTAGAAAACTGGTCAACAGGTCCAGACACCCAAATAATCCTTCCAACCGAATCCATTCTCATAAAACAAGCACCTTGGGTGCTTCATCAAAATCCAAAGTCAACAACATGAATATATCAAAAAACCTATGTACTAGTCGTTCATTTGTCTCAAACGAGCATACAACCAAGATCACTATCTAAAAGGGCATAAAAAACACTCTACAACCTCTCACAGAAGTTTTCCATGATCAAAATTAAATTTTGACCTATAAGGGTATGAGTCAGAACTAAGGGCCTACTGGCCTCTCACCTTTTTCTACCGACCAAGTCTCATAATTTTGTCACAAGTCCCAACCAACTATCCCAAAAATCAAACCTCAATAAGGGAGGTAAATATAAAACTGACCTATGAGGGTGAATGCTATCAACACGACCTATAATTACCCTGATCCTCTATGAGAATCATCATATAGAACTCCTCCATGGAGGTCAAGATACCAACATATATGAAATAATAAATTGAAAATCACCAAGAATACATATATGGTAATACCCCCTCGAGGTCCATTCCACAAGAAATTCCCTAGTACCTATTGGATTTGAACAAAGATATCCCACTAGATAGCCATAAAGAAATGTTGGTTAAGTAAAATATCATTCCAAACTATGCAAGAAAACATTTTATTGAATGTTACTAACAATTTTAATAACAAAAACTCTGAACAAAACACCCCGTGAGGGGTCCAAAACATGGGAATGACATTCCATATAAACCTACTAGGTTCACTAGACCTCATGTTCATGAGGAATGAGTCATCAACCTCATGAACAAATAACTGAATATCAATCCACACAACCTTCCATTACAAGTAAATATATTATAGTCAGCCCAATGGAGTATAATTCCACCAAAAAATATATGGGAAAATCCAATTTAGGTTTTTGTCGACACTTTAAATAACTAGACTCTATCGTTAGTAAAATCACACTATAGATGGCCTATAACATGTGAATCTTACATGATAAATATGATGCATGAGTCACCTCTTGCCTTTGTTGGTCGAGAGTAATAATACATCTCTAGCCTCTTTCCAATGGCCAATATCTAAAAATACAAAATAAATCATAAGATTCACACTATATGTGTGTCACTCAAAGTAGAAGTCAAAAACAACTGAAACATCATAGTTTGAAAAAACAAGCCCATAACACTAGAAACCAGGACATATAACCAGAAAAAGTGTTTTGGACGCAGTAGTCTAATATCCATAATAGGTTCTAACACATTCCTTATAACCTTGTGTACCATATTACAAATAATAAAACAAAAGGAAAGGAGCACTTATGAAAACATTTTGTAACATCCCCGCTCAGATGCCACTGATCCCATTCCCTAAGACGATTCCCCATAAGGTCTCAAGTGCACATCCATGTATGCCAAAAGCTTCCCATTAGTAGTGAGGTTCTAATGGTGGAACATTGGGGAGACTATACATGTATATGAGAGTAACTCAGTTGAAAAATAACTAGATATTATCTTAAGAAGTAAATAAAAAGATTGAAAAAGCATTAAATAACTGAAATGGAAATATTCAAAAATAATCAATGAAATTCTATAAAATACCAAACAACCATGTCATACATACAATAATAGTCACCCACTCGACTAACCATACATACAAGAGTACATTAATGAAACTAAATTAAAATATCCTAGATCTACTATTAACATCATGATAGACCATAAACCCAGTCTCCAAGACACTATTGAGCTACTCCAACATAATCATAAGAATCCACATGAGTGACTCCACTTGATCATGAAACCATGGGACTCATCCCTATACAAAATGAAATCTATTCTTAATCTGAAAAGTAGACATATGGTTTGTACACACATCGAGGTGCACATTTATGGGTGAGAAATAATCAATTTAGGCCACCCCAGTGTTGATTCTATAATATTATTCCATATTACATGCTAATGAAATATGCTCAGCCTAGTAGAGACACAACAATAAGATAAAAAAATAAAAATATCATAAGTAAGTACACAAATGATCCTCAATTATGCAATCCCAATCCTTTAGACACAACACCATCTTATAAGAGTATATTTATGAATGAATATATATATATATATATATATATATTCCCATATATATACATGTACATTTCTTCATACACATATTTTTATTAGAAAGGAAGAAAATCCTAAAGATCCCAAATCACAGTAGATCTTTGGACCCATGATCCCATCAATAGAACATATTATTAAAGGGGAATTGAGTTGGATGTCATAACACTCAATCCACACACTAATAAGTAAATATATGGGTTCTTAATCCTAATAGACAATACATGCTTCATCCAGTTCTATGACTATCTCTAATCAAGATATGTTACCATAGGTGGATACTCATCTTTGCCCTCAGTTCACCTGTACTCGCCTCCAATCACTATAAATAAGGATTTTGTATACTGAGGAATGATCATATAAATGGTAACTAATCTGAACTTAATGCCACTCATTCAATGTAAATCTAGTCTGATGTTTGAATCCTTGGTCCTAGTCCATAGGAATTGACAACATTGGGACTTAGATGATTCATATGGGGATGAACCTTAGGCCATCTGTATAAGGAATTCTATTCAAATCCATGTAAATGATCAAAATAAATTCAATTAAATGAATCAACATCCCCAAACCGACAAAGTACCTCTGAGCGATATAGTAGTTATGGTGCATCCACCAGATCCTCAAGAGTATCCAAGGTGTCACTTGAGGAAAGCATAATCATCCATTGAGTATATAAAAATATCCATCCTATGAGTCCATCCAAGGAATTATTACAACGGGAATCCAAGTACACCTAAGAATTACAATAAACCATATATCCTATAGTCCATCCAAGCCAGTCCTACAAATGTTATCCAAGTATCACTCAAGGAATACAATAAACTGTATGGCCCATGATCCTGTCAAAGGAATTTCTACAACGGGGATTGATGTATCACATAACGAGTATAATAAACCATATAGAATTTGAGTCCTTTCATATAATTTATACAATGGGAATACAAGTATCACTCAATTAAAACAATGTATGTTAATTATAGGGAGAATAAATGTCCAAATTATTCCCTTTTTCCAGTTCCTAGTTATCAAGTTTCAGACTCTAATGGGCTAGATTCAAGAATTATAAATGTCTAAGGTTTCCTGTCATGTAAGGCTCAAAATATGGATCCCAAAAATGACATCTCAGTATCATAAAAAAATTGTTCATCACTTCAATATCATCATCCAAGAACTATGAAGAACCACTAGATAACATAAATGCATCATCAATAACCATGTGAATACATAAATAAAGAGTGAGGTGGCCAAATTCCTAAACCCACCACTATTTCTACTGCCTCATGGACTTTCATGTTCAGAAAAAGTACTAAGATGAAACTTGATACCATCTCCAACCAAAAACGATGTACAATATCAGGGTTGGTCAAACATTGGGGCACCCATTGGGTACTTCAATTCAATCACAGGAGAGACATCCTACTCAAAATTCTCAGAATGGTCATTGAAAAATGAATCCTATATTGGACCCTCAAAAGCAACAAGAATATAGAATAATCCTAAACTGAATACACTATGTCTACACATAAGAGAAGGAATACTACCAGGGAACCTCAAACTTGAAATGTATGTAGAGGCATCCTACCCAGGATCATTGGAAAAAAATAATATCATGGCTTTCTCGGTCATAAGATCACATCTCACAAGGGAGATGTACTAAAGGAAAAAACCACATAAGAAATGGTCATGAGAGATAGATCATGGCCTATCTCAGACCAAGGTATCATTCTCAAGAGACAATAGATTCGATTACTGGAGGAAGAACCACTTTAGTTGAGAATAAGCCTAAAATGCCTCATAGGGTTCCTCAAATCACCCCAAGGGTTTCACCATCGTGATCTATGGTGGAAAATAATCTTAATAGACTAATCTTGTATCCAATTATGACTCATGGGAATAAATATATGAGGAAACCCACAAAAGGGTAGCAAGAGTAGAGTATGCGGCATGTGTACCCTAGTACATGGCATGTACCCTTAAAACTCCACCTGGGTGTGTAATCTTGCATGACTTGGTGTGTAAAACCCTTGTACACAATGTGTTGATCATGTACATGATGTATACCCTATACATCGACCTACTTATGTACCTCACATGAACTGGACATGTATATAGCTTTGTTGTGTTCCTCTATATGATTTGAAATCCAAATGAGGTCTCACCGTGTACTCTACACTGCCATATAACCCCATACATGTAGTCTGGATGGGTACTCGGCTACATGAAGAAGTCCCAGTACATGGAGGGTATACCCCAAAAATTGTGTATACTTCCAAAAAATAATCTTCACCAAACATGAAGAACACATTTCATGCCTTCTCATAACCACACATCATGTACACAAGTATTACTAAATGAATAACCTAAAAAATTCCCAAAAACACCATTTTCTCACTAAAATCAACAGACTGACCCACTAGGGGTCATATGCAGAAAAAAAGATTTAAATCAAGAAAACGATAAATATAAGGGGATTTATGGAAAAACCTAATACCATTCTACCTTTTGGAAGAATTCGTAGAAGCTTCTCCTATTCCCATGATCCATGCATGTTGTACAACAGTCTCACTCCTCTCAAGATCCATGTCAGTACCCCTCTTCCCCTATCCCTCTTCCTCTATCTCCCGCTCCCACTCCATCTCCACTATCTATCATGGTGAAGGATTCCTGGGAGGGGCATACATGAGAATCCAGGGGATAAAATAAGAAAAAAAATGAAAAAAAAGAAAATATAAAAAGAAAATAAAAAAGAAAAAGGGGTCTAGGATGAACCCAACACCTGACCTTAGTTTATTCCCTTACTAGGAAAAAATAATCATTCTAGACTCAATAGTGGATATGGAATCTCAATCTAATTCTCTGTTCAAAAGATATGGATAAACTAACCATCAAAAATAAATAAGTATTTAATTAATTAAATATTAAATATTACTTATTCCACTAAAATTAAAATGTCTCTAAATTCCAGCAAAATCTTACCCTAAGGTAAACACCCTATTCACCTACCCACATAGTGATCAATTTTTTATGAGATTATATCCTATTGGAAAATTATCATTTACCCCCTTCAGAGCATCAAAAAAAAATATTTTTTCTCAAAGTTACAATCCATTAAAACACAGTCCTTACAAAATTAACCAACATCAAGGGAAAAGAAATTTAAAGGACATACAAGATAATAGAGAATAAAAAATATTGTTTTACTAGTAATTAAATGTCCAATAAAATAATAATAAATTATCTTATCTAAAAATTTAAGAACATATAATTGTAATTCAATTTTAACAATCAAACTCGGAAGCATAAATCTAGTGTCAATGTTTATATATTTTATTTCTTATATTGATAGAAGAGTCACAAAATGATGGAAGGGAGGAAAACCGACACAATTAGAAGATCACAAGACCTATAATTATAAATATACATGTATTATAAGGTATATCTTTTTGAACCTTAATGGAATTATAATAAAAAATAAAAAAAATTATGATCTATTGGTTTTATATAAATTTGAAAAATATGTTGTCAATTTTTTTAAACGATTTAGAAGAATAATATGGAATCAAACTCTAATATGTTCACTACAGTTGACCTATATTTGTGTGTACCAAATAGGGAATCAATTATTTTTCTCATCATCCATGCAATTTGGTTTTTTTATTTCTTTAATATCAACCTTGAATCAAATTTGATTCTGAATTATGTTCATTTAATAAATTATATTTTTTTGTTAACTATTTCATTCTTTCAAGTAATTCATGATTTCTTATATCTAATGTTAATGTTTTTTGGCTTATACGAATATTCTTTATTTGAATTGTTTAGTACATTATTCACTAGATTTTTTTTTATTTTTTTATATAATAAACTTCTCACTAAATTTTGTTTTTTTGTTTTCCTTTTTAAGGTATTTAATTTTTTTATGAAGTGTGACAATTTCATATTATATGTTTTTAAAACTATACAATATACACTATTATTATGTCCTGTTTTATATTTTGGGAAATTTGTAATCGACCAAACCTACCAAAACATGATTATTGACTTAGAGATAATGTAATTTATGGGTGACATATTCCATTACCTTTATCTAGGAAAAACTATGTTTTTTTGTAAAACTATAATTGTTTTATTTTCAATAACTTAATTATTAGTTTTTGTTTACAATCTTCATAGGAACTAAATAAAATTTAAATACCTATAATTCATTGATATATATGAGTATAATGGTTATAGAAAATGGTAATGGTTGAAAATGATGATATGTTAATTAGTTATTTAGACACAATCATCCTAAATGTATATGATTATTACTTATTTATGATCATATACATGTTATTCAACTATCGTACATATATAGTAAAATTAAAAGGTGAGTGTCTATAGGATATTCTTAATCAATTATTTATTATTAAAATTTCACTATTCTTATTATTATAATTTCGAAATCTATTTATAAAAAACAATTGAAATAAGATTTATCATGTTATAATCATCCACATGATGAAAATACCGATGATGTCATCCAGCTGATATTTCAAAGGCTCGTGCATCTACTTTACCAACGAGTTGACTTCAACCATGGATGTTGCATGTATAGGATTTATTTTGATGAATAACATTAGAAAATCCCATGATAAGTAGGTTCTGTTTGGATTAGGTTGGAGTTATTCCAAATTTATACTCCCCAACAATGGATATTTGAAGCGGTCCATGAGATACTTCCCCCATCAACTATGTGAAAGAGTTCTTTGTATATTTTAAAGAGGTGGTAATGATCCATGTATAGGGGGAGCGGTGTATAGAGAGAGAGAGAGAGTTTTGTTACATCATTGTTCTTGAGAAATAAAGCTCTAATTTTCATCCCAATTTTATTCCTTCATCACCATTCTATGCAATCAATGAATGACAACTAGTGGTATCAGTGCTATTGGAATCAAAATGACAATGAGTAGAGAAGACATTACAATGGATGAAATATTATATAGTCCCAAATTCATTTTTAATAAAAGATTTTGAATTATTATGTAGAGAAAATTAAAAAAGAAAATACAACATCAGAAAGAGAGATAAAATTATCCTTATATGGTGGTCAATGTTCAAATCAACTTGAGGTGTTATAATGACCCCATTCCTAAGAAGGCAACACTATTTTATCACTGATAAAATTTCAGGAAACTTTCCCGAAATTTCTCTGGAGTTCCATGTGAGTGATACGTCATTAGTATATCTAAATCATTAATAATCTTTTGATCTTATATTGATCAATTAGAGACTATTTTGGATGACCTCGGAGTCGATTCCACTATTTTTAAGTATTATAAACACAAATATACTCTCCTTTCCCCCCAAAATTCCACTAAAATGATTTACCTAATTGAATATCAATGGAGGTTGGATCCATGATAAGGATGATAATGTTGAATACTTTGATCTACACTATTTTATGGTCTCTAATATACAATCTATTTAATGTTAAGTATCTATTTGATCTCATTAAGAACAAGGGTTTCAACCCTGGTTCCACTATGTAAGTTGAGTGAAACAAGATAAAAAAGAATATGATCTTACAAATTCACCAATGGATTAATCACAGAAATTACCATGTTGATTATGAGACTAGAAAATATGAACTTTAGATAATGTTACAGAATACGTATCACTCAAAGACCCTTCAAAACATGATCCTCCTTCTAAATAAATTGAAAATTAATCTACTAAGAATTTAAAGATTTATATAAGAATTCACAAGTGAGTTCCAAAACCTATTAAATCAATTAGTGGATGGAGGTATGTTTCTAACTAATGATGATAAGGAAAACCACATTTTATGCACACTTAACCATTACTGGAAATTAGTGGTGGTCTCCCTAGAAACTCAGTTCCTAGAGGAAAACATACCTTAATAATGGTAAAATATTAACTATTAAATAAGAAGTCTTAAATAAAGGATATAAGTTATAAACAAACACAAGCTATCATCTTCGAGAATCAAGGGAAAAAACAAAGTGGTGATTGGGGAGCATAAAGTAGAGGAAAAAATAAGTGCAAAAGAAGGTACGGAAAAGGTATGAGGGAAAATAAGAATGTTAGCATTATGGAATAGAGGGGCCCATAAAGAAGAACTATTAGAAGTTCTACAAGAGAAGGACCAATGTAGTATCAAATGAAGAAGAAATAGAGATACACATATTCAAATCATTGGAGAATTTTCTCTTTTCTATAATAACTTTTAATAAGAGACTTGTTTTAACACATTATGGAAATGTATATAATGGGAGGTTGATATTGTAGTATTGTACCACTTCACTCTTCATCATATTTATTTCTTAAATTATCGATTTGGTGAATTTTATGAAAGGATGATGGGTAATAACAGTTCATAGAAGAATATTAGAATAGTTGATATTGTTTTAAAGATAAATTTTGGATACATGATCACCCTAAAGGATATATGAAATTTTATATGTTCCTGACTCAACTGTTTATTAGGATAGCCTTTGACCGATAAGGATATGCAAACATATCTAGAAAAGGGACATGGATGATAAAAAAGGTTCATTCATTATCGCTTGAGGACACATATGTGGTACATTTTAGAAAACTAATGTGAAGATATATATAAATATCCTCAACATAATAGAGAGAGAGAGGGGGGAATTTTGAAATATGTGACATAGGAGGCTTAATCACATGAGTGAAAGTAGTTTATCAACCTAAATAAAGACTAAGTATATTTTTTTGACAAGGATGTGTCACTAGACCTTTACAATTACTGATTTTAAGAGAAGAAATATAAATTTTTATTAGTGATTCTTCATTGAGGATATATAAGTTATTGGATATATTATGCTCCAATGTATACGATCCCAAGGTGGTGGATTCACCAGGATCTAAAAAACATTTTCTAACCTTTATTGAAAATGCATATCGGAAGGTGTGGTCATTATTTTTATGAATGATGAACCAAATGATGGATTATATCAAGATTTTCCTCTTTATAGTGAAGTGTGAAACTAAAAGGAAGTTGAAGTATCATCATTAAGGTAATAGAAGAGAGTACACATCTAGGGAGTTTGATTCCAATTACAGGAGTCAGGGTATCCAACATGTGAGGAAGGTCCCATGAATCCCATACCAAAATAGAGTTGTAGAAAGGGTGAACACAACCATTATGGGGAAGATCAAGGGCATGTTGAGTTTAGTTATGCTACATAAGACATTTTGGGAAGAAGTTGATCAATCCTCATTTTTTATCATTAATAGATCACCATAAATGCCTATAAATTTTTAGATTCCATATAATATATGGTCTGTTAAACACCCCACTTAATCCCATTTAAGAGTACTTATATTTTTTCCATTTTTCCATGTATCTAAAGAGATCATATAGAAACATTATGGGAGATACATTCCATGAATATTCATAAAATATGGAGATTATGAGTTTATATACAAGATTTTGGTGTCAAAGGAGAATAAGGTGATTAGAAGAAGAGATTCCATGTTCCATAAGAACTAGATCATTGAGGACATTCAAAATTCCAAAATATCTCATAGGTGAATTTCCAGTAAATCAATTCCTGATACAACTCCTGTACATTTACTTGTTCCATTGGTTATTGAAGTGGAGGAAGTGCAATAAAACCCATCGAAAACAAATCATACAGTAGTAGAGGTAGAGTTTGAGTAGTGGTAGACTCAATCCTCTCCACCTGAATTTTAATAACCATCATAATATCTTAGTGATGGTTCAATTATGATTCCCCCTGTGACACTATTATATTTCTTTCAATAATATTTCATTTTATTGTAGAGTAATTTATGTTTTTAGAGATATTTTTTTTGGATTACAAAATTTTGGAATTTTTTCATTGTGCACGGTTTGTGCCCGGTCACCATATGATTTAGTGAGCCATGCATATGTCCTTTATATGGAATATTTATTATACACACATTTTTCTGAACTATTTAGGGTTAAGTTCAGACAAGGTCATGGTTGCCTTTATATATGGGCCTTCTTAGTTTATTTTTTCATGCATGGTTTGGTTCATAGAGGAAACACATGGGTTTTTCTGGACCATGTGAGTTTCAGTGGAGACTGTGCAAGACCCTTTGGTCATAAGGGTGACAGAACACCAATTCCTTCCTCTATATTTACAGGTACCATCAGTGTTCATTGGGATGATCATGACTGAGAATCCCAAACTTAGGAAAGATATGCAGTGGGAAATTATTTAAGAAATCCTTAGTCAAACATCATTACAAGTACTCAACAAGTTCCGAATTATTTGTAGAGAATGTAATATCTTGATATGTAATCCTGCCTTTATTAATCTACCCTCGTACAGAAGTTTAACCTTATCAAGGGTTTTTTCTCAGTACCATGGTTTTGGAATAGTTCATCTCTTCATTTCTGCCACAACCTCCCGTAAAAATGAGATTTTGTCATTGATGTATGCCCCTAATTTATGCAATATCTATGTATTAGAATCATCGCATCTTGGGATTTTATACTACCTCGACTCTTTTTTTGAAAAATTATCATATGTTCATGCTCTTGGGATTAGAAAAACCACCACTAAAAAAGGCACTACATCCCCTTACCCAGCTTTGACATGCTAAAGTATGTCTACTTTTCTACCTTTCTAATTACAAACACAATCCCCTTGAGTTATAAAATCATATATGTTGTTCTATTTGAGTAAGTTTGTATGTTTCAAATTATGTTATTTCTATAGATGCTAACATTTTTTGGTAGTTTCATGTTCCAAAATGGGAAATACATGTTGTCGTTCCATGATTTTGATCAGAGGGACCTTTCACTGGATAACCAATGGTTATAGTGAGAGCTTTCAAATGATGGAGTTGTCATAGGATATTTATCAACAAAAAGATTTAGGGGTGCATATAGGGATTGTTGAATATAAATGTTTATTGGGATTCATGGATATATGTTTTAAAAAACCTATAGGTGTGGAAGAAGATAATTTCATGGAAGAGAAGATAAAATTATTGACAGAATTATGGGTATTGTAAAATTACAGTCACCATGATTGGTGGGGTATATTGAAGAAAAACATGCACATGAAGTAAATTTCACCTCCTGTATCTCACACGATCCACTAGTAGCATTGCATGGAATCACCCTTGCAATAGTGTATCCATCAATTTTTACAATTCTATTATGTATCAACGTCATAACTGGTCATAAAATCAGCTGGATTATTGTTGGACCCCTCTGGTGTCCCACCACAGACATGAGTTGTCATTATTATTGGGACCCATGCCATCTTACAATGCAAAAAATCTCTATGGGAATGATATAGACAATATAGAGGGGTATGTATTAGATGAGATCACATATTCCCATTCATTATTCATCTCATCATCCATGCCATATTGGTTTTTATATTTCCTTTCCATCATCCTTCAATAAAATTCAATTATAAATTATGTTCATAGCATAAATTTGAATTTTTTTGAAATATTTATTTATTTAAAGTAAATAATGCCTCTTTATATTCAATATTTTCAACTTTTTTGGGTTTATAAGGTTGTTATTTATTTTAATTTTTAGACGCCGAAAAAAGTCCATAAATTCTAGAGGAATTTTCAAAATGGCAAAGCGAAGTCATATTCGGAATCAGAGGCCTGGTAAGTGGTGCGCGAAATAAAGGAGGGTTTGCGTGAAATAAAGATGTATGCGCGAAGCATTCCCGGGATTCGCGTAATAGAGCCATTGGTGCGTGCAATTTTTCATGCCCCGGTTCCACGCGGTGAAGCTTTGTGCGCCAACGGTTCCCATCACGGAAACTTTCACGCGCCGCCTGGATTCTACACCGGATGATGCCTATAAATAGAAGGTGACCCAGACGGTTTGGGGGTTGAGTAATTCGGATCAGCTCCCATGCACGCAATTCGACTCCCCCCACACGCAATATGACTTCCAGGTAATCCCCCTTTTTGTGCAACCTTGCCCCGGGGTTCGCCTTTGCGCGCAACTCCACTGGCTTAAGTGAATTTTCCTCCTCCTCCGGGTACTTCCATTGCGCGTGCTTGTTGCCCCTTGCACGCAATCCCCTTCTAGGCGCGCAATACCTTGCGCTCAATCACCTATCTGCACAATCCTCTGGCCCTATTGCGTGCCATCCCGGTGTTTTTCATGCAAACCTTCCTTTTACACGTATCACCCAGGACCCCTTTACCTTGACGCCCCCTTGGCTGCCTTTCTGCACCAGCACCTAATGTCTCCCTTGCCGAGCATGCACGCCATGCGTTGTTTCCCGCACGGCCTTCCAGGCTCGTATGAAGTAACCTCAAGGTCCCTTGGGCAGTGTTTCCCATTGCATTGCTTTGCCTTATGCTTCCCTGCATGTGCACGCTAACGACTATTGCTTCTTCGCATAGCCACGCTAACGTGGACCCCTCAATGGTTCGCCCTGCGCCCCCCTTCACTACAGCCTCGCTGATGCCTTCCCTCCCACAAGGGGTAGAGGGCATTGGGCATGTAATCCCTAGGGGTGTGGAGGGAACCCACCTCATCCAAACTACAGGACATTAAACTGATAAGCACCTCTTCCTGAACACATGACGTTAAACTGTGGTCCGACCCCGTGCTTCGCACGCAGGGTCCCCCCAGCTCGGACATTTTTTACGCCTCTCTTCTCCACGATAATGGACTCTTCCTTGTATGGAATGAGATCCTCCTTGTCGGAGTGGCGTTTGTCCACGGGGGAAGGACTTCCTCAGAGCGTAAGCCCCCAGCCTCTCTTATGGAAGGTTGCACCCATGCACCTCCGTACTTCCCCCTGCCAAGGCCAGTGGAGTCCCTTTTCCACTATGCTTTGTTGCACCACAGGCCTCCAACCTGAAGTAAGCCCCGGAACCTAGGGCTTCTAACCACGTGTAAGCCCTTGTTTCCTCTTTAGGCCGCTAACCATGCGTAAGCCCCTGTTTCCTCTTCGGGCCGCTCCACGCATAAGCCCCATTCTGCTTCTCACGGATGCACCCTTCACGACGTGATCGTCGGGTCCCTGCTACCTCTTGTTTCTCACACCGAGCATGACTCATGTGGGATTAGAGCGCGCATCAACCATAACATCCTCCTATGGTACGCCTTAGAGCGTAAGCCCCATACCAGCAAACTACATGGACTTTGATCAGTGCTAACGCATGGAACGTAGGAAGCCTCCATGAGGTTCAAGCCCACCACCTGTTCATTCTGACCTATCCATGTCGGTTCCTCGACCACCATGGGCCGCCTCAGAGCATAAGCCCCCCCATCCACTATGGTTTGCCTCAGAGCGTAACCCCCATGTCCACCATTGGCCGCCTCAGAGCGTAAGCCCCAGATTCCTCGTCCCGCATGACGTTAAACTATATGCCCTCATCCCGCATGACGTTAAACTGTATCTCGTCCCGCATGACGTTAAACTGTCTTCCCCCTCTTGGGCCATCTCAGAGCATAACCCCATGCCTCGCACCCATGTCTCATCCTGACTTCCCCCCCTCGAGCCCATGTGCCTTGGGAAGCTCATGCCCTAGCCTGAAAATCTTACTTCCTTTAGGCTCCAATCCATGCATCCATTCTCACAGGTCACCTTTTCAGGTGTCCCACCATATCACCGAACTACGCAGACTTTGATTCCCTGCCATGGGGATAGGTACGAAGCCTCTACGAGGTTCAATCCCATCACTCCATCATCCATCCTGATCTTTACCTGAGCCGCCACATCCCGGTGAGATCATGCCACCCCATCCCACTCCATAGTATCCGGGAACCCGCCCACATGTTCGCCCCAACATCGGTGTTCCCCCTAGGTGGTCCTTCAATCTGATCCACTCTCAGTGTTTCGATCAGTATGATCCATCTCCGCAAGATGTTAAACTCGCGACATACCCCGTGTTAAACATGGGAAGCTGAGGAAAACCTCATAGGGTACATAATTCCCTGCGTTCGATGTGGGATTCCTCAGGATTCCGCGCCCTCGAGAAGCCCTGTGAAAAGGGACAGAAGACAGACATGTCGATCCCCAGTGTCAAGACATTCCAACGACACCCCAATGTGACCATTCTCCTTACTGAAGGTTGCTGCCCTGACAAGACCCCTTGAAGCGTCTTGACGCAAGCAACGTAATTAACTGGCGTCCATGCAGATACGACGCCAAGAATGATCTTCACGAACCTGTATTACATCTATGAGGGAGACTCGGACTAGGTGATGAGCTCTGAGGAGGAATCCACGGAACGAAAAACCGACATCCCATCATCCTGGTAGCGATCAAGGAGCAGACGTCCCTGAATAAGGAACGAATTCCGCCCGCCTTTGGAAAGTGGGAATGCAGGGCAACAAGCCGCATGTCCTCCCATGCGTGATGGACATGCATGCGCGCCCCGACGTAAAAGTGTCAGAAATAGAAAATGGTGATCCCGACGTGGAGCTCTTCTCCTCAATATGGAGATGGGAAGCATTCAGGGTGTTGGAAGATTGGCATGTCACCAGGTCCAAGTACCTATCACCGGGACGTGAAACCCGCCAGGGGTTGAGGTAGTCAAGATGTTGTGCAATCCATTCTGCGACGTCGTCAGTGTGGATCCCTATCGCCGACCACGAAAGACGGAATGATGCTGGGCTATTGGTTGTCGATTTCTTTTCCTGTTAGTACTAATGGGTTCATCTCCCTACTTCTAGGAATCAGATCACTGCATCCGGAGCTCGATCTCCACCTTCCCACCAGCGTAGGGGCATGGGCAGTACCGACGCGGCTACCCCGCACGGTCCCACCTTTTCCACAGTCACCCCGGCTCTGATTTCCATGACTGTCGGGCACTCTCACCCCCTCTCCCCATCAAAAATCATCCAGCGAAGGGTGATCAACGACCTGGTTCGTAGGTACGACGAGGAAGGGATCATCCCCACCAGGGGCATGGCCCGTTTGGATCTACAGGCGGTTGCACCTCACCATCTTCACCACCCTTGAGGGCCGCGCAGAAAGTCACCGCTCCCCACTCCGATGTTCAACCGCTTCGGGTGCCTATCCCCGGAGCGCCTTGACCCATCCGTCCCCTACACCAATGATGTGGGGGATGTTCGGGTCCGCCCGATTGGAGACCAGTCCCAGGGGTTAATGGCAAGAACCCCCGCCAGGCTACGTCGAAGTCATCGCCCGGCTCCCCGGGCCGAGGACCAAGAAATATTTGTGCCCGTGCCACCGGCTCCAACCCATCTGACCCGATGCCAGCATCGGGCGCGAGCGGAAGAGAATGCCCGTCCTGGGGCACCAACGTCAGCAACCACTATGGCCCGAGCCACTTCTGACTCCTAATACTAGACCCCCGCACACGTTGAGCAGGGGCAGTCACATGCCCGACTGGGATCATGGCCCTGACCGCCCTACATGCAAGTTGGGTCGACTCTCCCGATCGCGGGCACAAGCAGTGGCCACCGTGGATCAATTGGTGGTAGTACCACCCATCCTAAAGGCTCATTCCGTGCCACTGATCTGGAAAGCCGAAGGCTTCTTCGCAATAGCTACGCTCCGGGTATGACTCCTTCTAGCACACACTGCACTGGGTATGAGGTCACTCCCCCTACCGCTGGCCATGAGTATGGAGCCGTTGCATATCCAGTCGCTCACTCGCATGGAGGTCCTCCTCATGTCCCATTCAACATCTGTCCCGGTGCTTCCCACACCCCGGACTTCAGTCCCCTCGGCCCCAGCACTATTGCGGCCAGGGGACTCCTTGACCGAAATCATCCTCACCCTGAGGAGCCACCCAGGGGTAGGAAGGTGAGGCGTCTTCACCGTAGGAGGAATGTCAGGGGAGTCCGGACGAAAATTAGACCAGTCTGCTTCTCAGACAGTGAGGAGGAGTACGAATCGACGGTGAAACCTCCCCCCAACACTTTGAGTCAAGGGTAGGGATGGGGGCGCGGCGCGTTAGTCTCTTACTCCCCGAATGTGAGATCCTTATGATTCCCTCCTCCCTCCGAAGGTATATCCAGGAGGAAGAGGACTTGGCATACCCCCAGGGGTCAAACCCGCAGTTATCACTGGCCTCCCCGGAAGTGCCTTCCACCTCAGTCAGGGAGGGTGGGGAACTTTTCTCAGGATCGACGGAAGAGTCGCAAGGCGACACACCCTCGATGAGCACCAACACTGTGACATGAGGCCCATTCGCTGGCCCATCCTATCACGACGTGGAATCCAGGGCACTGAAACCCATGGAGGACGACTCAGGGGTCGGCGACCAATCGGCCTGTTCGCTGTATTCCCCGCCGGCCAACCCACCGGCCCGAAAACCTGCCTCGGTTCCATTTCTAGCTCCCTGTACATTCTCGGTTGATGAGCCGGGGAAACAAGGTCCGGACCCCGAACCAGAGGCATGGAGCTTCTGGACCGTCCTTGCAGCAGGCCACTTCACCGATAAGTTTTGGCCGGTCGTAGGATCAAATTTTGATATGCCATAGTCGCTCACCCCGGGAGAGTTTGAATGTTTCCGCTAGACTCTTCGAGTGAATCACTCCCGTCTTCGCCATCAGCTAGCGCCTTATCCCAGGAGTCAAGCACATCTCGAGGATATCGGTGAGCAGTGCCGTCGGGTCGACCTGGCAGCGCTCCCTGCGGTTCGGCACCCCGAGTCGCTTGGCCACCGCTGGGCCCTCCAGCAACAATGCATTTAGAGTTTTCAAGTACTCCGTAAGGTTATCGAGGAAGCCACCCCCCATGCACATGCCCAAAGATGGGGGCAGTACGCTGCCCTTCCTTTCTGTGTGATCCGCCGACAACCCGCTTCACCGGGCGGCCCTGAGGAAATGTCACCAAAGGCAATGGCAATCAACATGGCTGACCTTTTGGATGAGGGAAACTGTGTGAAGCTCCTTGATGGGGACTCACCCCCTGAGGACAAGCTGCCACTGGATCCGTCTGGGAGGATTACTCGCCACCAGAGGAGCCTCCTAGGTCACCCCACACCCACTGAGGCACTGACACTGAGCCAAAACATCGACAAGGGTAGAGAGAATGTTGGGGCTATCAAGCTTGCCGACCCATCTGCCTCGGTGCAGAAGGCAGAGGAAGACTCTGAGAAGGCCACGCTACACCAACAGCTTGCTAATAAAAAGAGGCTGGTTGATGAGCTCTTGGCAGAATGAATTGCAGAGCGACGGCCTGACAACGGTAATCTGAGGCCAGGACAACAGGGACAAGAGCACCCACCCCTTGCCGAGATTCCCCCGGGAAACCGCGACCATGCCGCATTTGATGACAGGGGAGAGGCCGACTCCCATGGAAAGAGGGCGCGATACGTCTCGTCGAACCTTCCCGAGCGGCCGGATCACATGGGGGACCATGCTCGGTTTCCTCCCGCTGCCCCGAGAGTCGCTCCGCCAGCCGCCCTGCGAGCTGCTGAGCTTGAATACCAGATTGGAGAGCCTGAAAATGTGCTTGTGGTTAGAGATCCCCGTTAGGACATGAATCCGTGTCCGGACGATCTGATGGAAGTACTCATCGCCCGCCTTGAGGCCCTGGAAACCCGGCAGGTGGCAATCCCACCGGACGGCAAGCCATACCCAGCATGGGTGGCTGATATGCTGGCCCCACCGGGATTTGGTAACCCCACTTTCGCCCCCTTTAACGGGACTGGAGACCCGCCACAACACCTGACCCACTTCAACTTGAGGTGCGGGCCTATGTTCGGGACTCCGGCGCAACAGGAAGCTGTAAAGCTCCGTTGCTTCGTTCAGACACTAGAAGGACCAGCCTTCATATGGTACAACCAGCTCCCTATTGGATCTATGACTAGCTGGGAGGACCTTCGCCGGCAATTCCCCTACCAGTTCAGTTCCACAACCCGGAAGATGAACATTGCAGACCTGTTCAGGTGCAAAAAAAGGTCCGATGAGCGGGTCACGGACTTCGTCGCCCAGTGGAAGGGGATCACGTACTCCCTTGACATGCCACTAACTCATGAGAAATTACTGAAAATGTGTGTAGGGAACGTTAAGGAAGAGTTGGTTCCTTCTCTGATCACTCAGAATTACCCTGGAGGGTTTCGTGATTTCTCAGACAAGGCTCAGCACCTCAAAGAATCCCTGCAACAGGCCAGTCAGGCACGCCCGCTGCCTCCTATAATCCCTGAAAGGAGAGCCGCCAGAGCCGAGCCCGCTGTTGTAGCCCAAATAGAGGCCCCTATATAGCTATATTTTCTACCAGTAAGGCCAGCTCAGCAGCCCCATAGGGGTCCACCCCCACGGGCACAACATCCGGCCCAACAACGACCACCTCAAAATCAGCAGGCACCTCGGCGTAACGTGCCACCACCACCAAGGTGAGATAATCAGGCTCCGCCTCCTTAGCATGCTCCTCCGGCCCCTAGTCATGGTCAGTCTCTAAGAGCCCCCTTTCCAGACAGAAGGAATCAGACTTACTCGTTTGACGAGGCCCAGGTCCCCGGTTATTTCCATAGAGACTTGGAGCAGAGGATCGTGCTGCTGCCTGAGTGCCAGAACCCAGAAGAGGCGCGTCTCACTGATCACCCTAACTACTGCCCTTATCAATGAATCCTGGGGCACAACATCTAGCGATGCTATGTGTCCAAGGACTGGATCCAAGACCAGATTGACAACAACATCGTCAGGTTGGGCCCAGCCCCGGCGCAGGTGGCAGGTGTCTTCGTGAGACCAGATGGCAGAAGCGACAATGAGGATGAGTGGCAGAAGGTTTCCGACCGTGGGTCCTAGAATTATAACGACTGGATGGCCCGTAGGATGGTTTCCTGTGCCCATGGCATCATCCGTGCCCGCCTAAGTCAGCCAGAGCCCTCATAATCTACGAGCACCGCTTTGGCATCGTCGTCCCAGCCTACCTCTTCCCAGAAGAGCAAGCAGTGACGTAAGAAGGAAGAACATGCCCTAACAGTGCCATCATCTTCCCACACGCTTGGCGATTTTATTCCCCCAGAGATGGGTATCCCTCTGAGACTTTGTCCGGTAGTGGATGGATCCTCATGTGAAAGCCCGGGGTACGCTTCGGTTAACACCGTAGAGTTGGTAAATACCTTTTTGGCTCCCAACAATGAGGAACGCCAGGTGGACCTCCCCAATGTCCCCAGCTGTCGCCAACGTCAACGGAGTCGTGGCTACGTGAATCACCGGAGCACGGCAGTCGTCACCTCCAGTCAAGCCGTGCATGCTACTAAGACCATACAGCAGGCCCGATACAGAGCTCAGCACACGCGGACCCCTCACCCGGTGTTGACAGGTTCGCCTCCACCACCGTTTGTGTTGTGGGATCAGGCGGGACCACCTCGTCTGTGTCGCGACCATCCCTTCCCTACCACCAGACGACTACAGCCTTCCGGTCCTAATGCGGCAGCCACCTCCCAGGCTTCGACTAGTGAACAGCGAGACGTGCCTAGTACCAGTCAGTCACCGGTCCCGCCAGTAGGGCCCGTCATGCCTCCAATTGCAGAGTGGCCTCCTGTAAGCAGAAAATCATGTTTGGCTTGATAGTATGATGTTCTAAAGCACCTGGCCAGCATTTCGGCAAGGATTTCTATCCTTGAGTCCCTTCGACTGTCGTCTGAAATGCGCAAGGTGCTCGCCGAGGCTCTAAGGAGCCCCCTCCAGTTCGAGACGGAGGTGGCGGCCACAGAATCCTTCCACACCGAGGCGATTGAGGATGCCAAATGTCAGGTGGTTATCTCATTTCTTGGTGAAGATGAAGACATTCCCATACAGGGGCACATTCTCCCACTGTACATCACTGGCCAATTCAATAGCATGGAAGTTCGCCGCTGTCTTGTTGACACGGGTTCCAAGATTAACCTAATCCCAACTCGGACACTGTGGAAACTGGGGTTGTCTGAGGATGATTTAACTCCCTCCGACCTCAGGATCCAGGGGTATGACAGAACCGAGCAAACTCCACTCGGCAATATTCGTCTGAAGACCCATTTCGGTGACCTAATTGCCAATACCGAATTCATGGTTGTCTCTCAGGACACCGCCTACAATGCGTTGATGGGAAGGTCGTGGCTCCACCTTCATGCAGCGGTCCCCTCATCATATCACCAGTGCATCAAATACTCCCTTAAGGGTCGAGTGGGCATGATCCAAGGATATGTGTCTCCTTTTGCCTCTTGTGAAGCCCGTTATCTGGACGATAACTATTACAAGAGAAAGGAAAAGCAGATCCTGGCAAGTGAGGTCGAGCCCGCCACTGTCGTAAGTGATCCCTGTGTAGGTTTGGACGACACATATGTCTTCCCAATCCATCGGTTGGAGGCCATGACCCCTGACATGGGGTAGTGCTTTGTTGTTTCGGGTACTAGAGGAAGGCATATCTTCAGGTCCAAGCGCTGGTGGGAAATCACCTCGTACCCTTACACCAGCCAGGCTCAGGTGATCCTTGAGCCTCCTACCCTTGTACGATATCGGGATGTTGGGCTCATGGCAACGACAGTACGTCATACGTGTGTCTTTCGCCGGGCCGGAATCGATTGGATCAAGACAACGTACCAATACTTCTTTGATGTCATAAAGCATTCCCCCTTGGGCTGAAGGCCAGAAGGGATTGGATCAAACGCCTTTGTTGCCATGGTCTCCGTAGTGCATGGGTCCCCTGACATGACGACCTCTACTGCCCAAGCCGGCACCAGCTTCCCATCAGGGTCTAGCAGCCCCGAAATGGCTCCCCCCATGGATGATCCTTCCACAAGAGGAGAGGAGGACATGGAAGATACTCCTCCTACCTTTGAGGAGGGTGTCCCCACCACGGTCGATGAGTTAGTGGAGGTGAACCTCGGTAGCGAGGCGGACCCGAGACCCACATTGGTCAGCGCCGCTATTCTCCCCGAGGAACGACAACGGTACGTGGACTTCCTCAGACATCACCGTGATTTGTTCACCTAGAGTTATGACGAGACGCCAGGGCTAGATCCCCAGGTAGCTGCCCACCGCCTTGGCCTTCCAGCAAACCATCGCGGGTTCAACAGCCTCCCGAAAAGATGCACCCCTCTCACGGTTCCATGATTGAGGCCGAATTAGATAATCTCATCAAGTCCAGCTTCATCAAAGAAGTCCATTACCCCAGGAGGCTAGCCAAAATTGTGCCAGTCAGGAAGAAGAACGGGAAGATCAGGGTCTGTATCGACTTCCGCGATCTCAATCGCCACTATCCGAAGGATGATTTTCCCCTTCCTGTGACGGAGTTGTTGATCGATGCCACGGCCGGGTTCCAAGCCCTCTCCTTCATGGATGGGTAATCTGGGTACAACCAGATTTGGATGCCCCCCGAGGATGAAGAGTTCACTGCCTTCAGGTCCCCCAGGGTACTTTCTGCTACCGGGTTATGCCTTTCGGGCTAAAGAATGTAGGTGCCACCTATCAACGGCCCATGCATCGCATATTCAAGCCGATTCTTGGGATGTTGGTGGAGTGCTATGTGGAAGACCTGGTGGTTAAGTCTTGTCAGCGCCAGGACCATCTCAAAGACCTTGAGAAAGTGTTCGGCTTCCTCCATTCTCGCCACTTGAAGATGGACCCGTTGAAGTGTGCCTTCGGGGTCACCTACAGAAAGTTTCTTGGATTCATTTTTAGGTATCGAGGCCTCAAGATCTACCCAGAGAAGATCAAGGCCATCGGCCAGATGCCTCCCCCGAGTAATATCCGGGAGCTGAGAGGCCTTCAAGGCCACTTAGCCTATATACATCGATTCATTGCGAATCTGGCCGGCAAGTGTAAGCCATTTTCCCAGCTCATGAAGAAGGGTGCCGCCTAAGAATGGGATGAAGAGTGTCAGATCACTTTTGAGGAAATCAAGCAATATTTGCATCAACCTCCAGTCTTGATGTCACCTGTTTTCAGAAAGCCGCTGGTCCTTTACGTGACCGCCCTGGAGCGATCCCTCGACACACTTCTCGCCCAGAAGAACAACGAGGGAACAGAGAATAGCCTATACTACCTCAGCTGCATGCTCCTTGATGCAAAAATTAAATATTCTCCCAACGAGAAGAACTACCTGGCGCTCATATTTTCCATGCAGAAATTTCAGCACTACTTGAAGTTCCACGAGGTACAACTGGTCTCTCGGGTAGACCCGTTGAAATACATCCTGAACCGACCTATGTTGACTGGCCGATTGGCGTGCTGGGCGGTTATCCTCCAGCTGTTCGACATCAGGTTCGTACCTCAGAAGGCTGTCAAAGGATAGGCGTTGGAAGACTTCTTAGTTTCCTACCCAACCTCCGTGAACTAGCCACTAGATCTAGGCTTTCTCGATGAGGCAATCCTCTCAGTCGAACACGCCATCCCATGCGGGCAGATGCTCTTTGACGGTGCCTCCCGGAGCCCCACCGGTAGAAGGCTCAACGATCCTAGGCTTAACAGAGTGGTCCTGGGTATCGTCTTCATCACCCCGGAGCAAGCCATTCTGCCGTATTCATTCCTGTTATCAGAAGGCTACACCAATAATGAGGCAGAGTATCATGCCCTCATTACTGGCCTCGAGTTGGCTCTCGAGATTGAAGTACCCCATCTGTATGTAAAAGGGGACTCCGAGCTACTCATCAAGTACGTCAATGGTGACTATGCTGTCAGAAATCCAGAACTCATGCCATTTCTGGAGTGCACCCTCCGTCTAATGGCTATGTTCCCCTCCCGGCTAGAGGTCGTTCACATTACCTGGTCGCAGAACAGTCGAGCAAATGCTTTGGCCAGCCCGACCGCATCACTTGTGGAGCCCGAACAGGATGAACTAATCATCCACGTGGCGCACCAGAGAGTCATTGCTCCTATTATTCTGGAGGGAGATCATAGACCGCGAGTGAACCATCTCACCACTGGTGCCCCTACGTGAGGATCCCCGGGGGCTTTAGGCGTGGTAATCGAGACAGTTCCTGACTGGAGGACGCCCTTGGTTGAATATTTCCAGCACGACAATATTCCACCAGGCCGAGCCGAGCGAGAATGAATCCGACGCCGCATGCCGCAGTTCACCCTTCAAAGTGGTCCCATCCTTGAGCAGCTCCTTTACAGGCACTGATTTGATGGGGTTCTCCTCCGTTGTCTTCAAGGAGTCAAGATCCCACAGGACATGCAAGAAGTGCACGTTGTTTCCTGTGGCGCCCACCAGGCCAGGTCGATGTTGTCCCACCAGATTCGGAGGCTGGGATACTTCTGGCCCTCCAGGATCCAGGACTGCATTGAGTATGCCAAGAGGTGTCATGCGTGCCAAGTTCATGCTAACTTTGTGCATCGGCCACCGGAGCCTCTCCATACTACCAAGTATTCTTGGCCCTTTGCAGTCTGGGGGTTGGATGTCGTAGGGCCTTACCTGCCGGAGACGGCCCACCAGTGCCGGTTCATCTTAACCGCTACAGATTTCTTCTCAAAGTGGGTGGAGGCAATCCCGCTCAGGGAAGTCAAGGCATGTTCTATCACTGACTTCGTGAGCTCCAATATCATCTATCGGTTTAGAGTACCTCATGCTATCCTCACAGATAATAGAACTAACTTCCGAGCATCCGAGCTGAAGAAATTGTATGCTTAGTACAACATTCGTTCTAACCACACCTCCCACGACCATGTGCATGCGAATGGATAGATTGAGGCATTTAACAAAACCCTATCTTACATTCTGCAAAAGATGGTTGGTCCGAATAAGAAAAGTGTTCCGGACAAGCTCCCCAACGCCCTCTGGGCTTATAGGATGACGACTCGTAACTCCACCCAGGTGACTCCGTATTCCCTGGTATACGGAGCTGAGGCTGTCCTGCCCATCGAGATCCAGTTGCCCTCATTACGCATGGCGGTCTACGACCATAAAGAACCAGATAGAGTTGTCGAAATCCGTCTAGCCGAATTGGAAGCGCTGGAAAAAAGTAGGCTTCACGCTTTACATAACATGGAAAGGCATCAGAGCAGGATGGCTTGAGATTTCAATAAGAAGGTTTGCCTCCACTCCTTCCTGCAAGGTGACCTGGTGCTGGCTCTCAGAGCGCCAATGATTCCCGGTAGGAAACCACCCAAGTTGGAGCCTAAATGGGAGGGGCCTTTTATTGTCCATAAGGTCTATCCTAATGGCGCATATTCCCTGGTGACTATGGATGGTGATCACATAAATCCTCCCACCAACGTCAGGTTCCTCAAGCAATACTTTTCCTAAGCCTGCTCGTGGTCCTGCATGACCTTAAACTGTGCAGTCCTGCATGACCTTAAACTACACCTGGTCCTGCATGACCTTAAACTGTGCGGTCCTGCATGACCTTAAACTACACCTCTTCCTCCATGACCTTAAACTGTACAGTCCCGCATGACCTTAAACTGCACCAGGGTCCAAGATTTAAGACCTAAAACTAAGATCCTCCTATGGTCCCGCATGACCTTAAACTGCACCCAGGCCAGCATGACCTTAAACTCCACTTTTTCCTACATATGGGCTCCTTGGTCCGAGTTCTAAGACCTAAAACTAAGATCCGTATTTCATCCAACATGATGTTAAACTGCCACTCAAGAACTACATGTGGCTTGATTCCCATATTTATGGGATACATAGGATCGCCTGAGCACTTAGATTTCAGGTCCAGCCCCGTCTCTTAGGAGATCCCATGATTTCTCGGTTGCCTCAGCCTTTTGGCATGCCCTTCCCTCGGGAATCTGCCATATTTTGGCCGCTCTCAGACTGAGCCCTTCAACCCTTTCCAGTGGTCTTCTAATGTGTTCAGAGTACTCTATTCTAGGACTTGGAGTGTCAGATTCGACTTAGACATGTTTTTGTCCACTTGTCAAGCTTTGTGTTCCCCTTCATTCAGGCCCCACCATCCTTCACACCCGGAGGGACCCCCAAGAACGGCCTGGATACAACGCCTAAAGGCTCTCCTACTGTCACAGGCCAATGCCCCTGAGGGTTTTGGGTGACAAATCGATAAAAATCCCGTGTTGTGAATGTGGTCATCGGTTGATACTCATTTGTTTTCCCCTAATTCTAGGCTAACGCGACAGGATGTTGTGCTGCGAACATGGTCAGCAGTAATCCTCAGTCATCACACCAGCTTCCTCGGGGCTTGAGTGTTGGTTGCATGATTCACATTTTGTTCCGCCCCCACCATGTCAAGGTGGAATCTCGACACTCCTTGTACTAACCCTCAGTACACCTCCATACATCAGACAGACCGAGCTATGTAACGGTGTCTCTCGGGGCTCCCGTGATCTGAGTGCTAGAGTATGTGCTTGGGTTTCTTCTCTACAGGTTGTGCGCAACTTGACCCTCATCCCCATGGGGAACAAGGAGTCGCCCAGACATTGCGTTTCGGGCCCAGCATAGCTGGGAGCTAGCATCTCATGCCCCCTGATTGTTGAACCCTCGTAGGCCCCTTTGGCCTGAGGCTCCTCTCTCGGAACCGCCTGCGATGATGGTATGAGATTACGCCCTCACCCGCATCATGTATGGTTTATCGCATCATGCGTGGTCCTGTTGGTCCAAACCATATGACCTTAAACTGTGCTCTTGGTCCAAGCCTTATGACCTTAAACTCTGCTGTTGGTCCAAGACTTACGACCTTAAACTGTGGTGTTGGTCCAAACCTTAAAACCTTAAACTGTGTTGTTGGTCCAAACCATACGACCTTAAACTGTGTTGTTGGTCCAAACCTTACGACCTTACACTGTGCTGTTGGTCCAAACCTTAAGACCTCAAACTGTGTTGTTGGTCCAAACCTTACGACCTTAAACTGTGTTGTTGGTCCAAACCTTATGACCTTAAACTGTGCTATTGGTCCAAACCTTACGACCTTAAACTGTGCTGTTGGTCCAAACCATATGACCTTAAACTATGTTGTTAGTCCAAACCTTACGACCTTAAACTGTGCTATTGGTCCAAACCTTACGACCTTAAACTGTGATGTTGGTCCAAACCTTACGACCTTAAATTGTGATGTTGGCCCAAACCTTATGACCTTAAACTGTGCTGTTGGTCCAAACCATACAACCTTAAACTGTGTTGTTGGTCCAAACCATACGACCTTAAACTGTGTTGTTGGTCCAAACCATAAGACCTTAAACTGGTTTGTTGGTCCAAACCATACGACCTTAAAATGTGTTGTTGTTCCAAACCTTACGACCTTAAACTGTGTTGTTGGTCCAAACCATACAACCTTAAACTGTGCTGTTGGTCCAAACCTTACCAACTTAAACTGTGTTTTTGGTCCAAACCTTACCACCTTAAACTGTGCTGTGGGTCCAAGCCTTACGACCTTAAACTATACTATTGGTACAAACCTTACGACTTTAAACTGTGTTATTGGTCCAAACCATACGACCATAAACTGTGATGATATCGTTCGGGCCGCACGACGAAAAATGGCACCGCATTGTGATGACCTCCCCATGGGAGACATCACGCCAGGTATTGGTCGATTACCATGCCGCTTGTCAATGCCTGTTATGGCTTGATTATTGTGGAGACGCCAAGAATATCTACCCTAGGCCAGTCGCCCCACAAAATAAAAACCATCTACCTTTAAGAACAAACAAGATATATCAAATTCCGCTTCTGTTGGTGCGAGGGATAGACCAGCACGACTCCTTCATCCTTTGCACAGGCGCCATATCGTGCCATGATGCCTCTCAATAACTATTTATGGATTGATTCTCATCCTTATGAGATATGTAGGAGTGCCTGGGAACTTCCCCGTAGGCCCAACCTAACTTTTCGTGTTCGGTCTCTCGGCCTAAACGTGTCCCCAGGAGCACATAGTAAGTAGGGAATTTCCCCACACTCACGTTGGGTTTTGCAGCTGCTTTACCATGTTTATCCCATTCCCCTTCTCCTTTGGTCCGAGTTTTAAGACCTAAAACTAAGATATTTTTCTTGTATTTCCACAACTCAGTATCTCTTGTGGGATTGTACGGTGTGGTTCGGGATTATGTCCTCATTCGCATCGGGTTACTTGCTGTGCCGTGCCTATCCCCAAATGAGATGTGTCCCCCATCCCACATGATGTTAAACAGTATTTCGTCCAACATGACGTTAAACTGTGATTCTAGAACTACATGTGGCTTGATTATCATCTTAATGAGATATGTAGGAATGACCAGGCATTTCGTCTTGGGTCCAGCCCCAGGGATTACCAAACCCGGTCCCTCCTTATTGTCGGCCCCTCGACCTGACTTCATGGGAAGTGCTGTAATCATGACATCCACCCCGAATAAGTTCGGGATTCCCCATAGTAGTAATGGGAAACGACAGTTTTCTAGCCAGAGAGGTCCTACCTGAAAATTGGGACGACCCGTGACCAGGTTGGTATGTCCACCTGATGTGCCTCCACCACAGTGGTGCAATTTCGAGAGTGTTGGACTCCGTTCGAACAAACCACCACTCCACCTTCCATGCTTTGCGTTCCCCTTTATTCGGATCCTCATTCTCTTTCATGTCTGACGGGACCCCCTAATAGTATGGATGATAGACCTACGGTCCGCCTGCTGTCCTGGGCCAACGTTCCGAAGGATTGGTCATGTTTGACGGGACCCCCTAATAGTATGGATGATAGACTTTGGTCCACCTGCTGCCAAAATATGGATGATAGACCTTTGGTCCGCCTATTGTAGCAATATGGATGATAGAACTATAGTCTGCCTGCTGACCTGGACCAACATTCCAGGAAACTGACCGGCGATATTTGAGTTAGGCCCCGTGTTGCGAACATGGTCAGTGGTCAACCCTCATTTATTGTCCCCACTTCAGGACAACATGATATGGATTCTGCGTTTCCGTCATGGTTAACAGTTATCCTCCATCATCACTCTCCACAGTGTTCCAAATTCGGCTAGCGTGAGTCACCTTTCCTTTCCATCTCCCTATGTTCGGATGGATTTCAATGCCCCCGACATTGCCCTGCTCGTGTGTCAGAGCACATTGAGAAGGTGATATATTAATTGGTCTGAGGTCTTCTCCCCAGAAATCCAGGCCCAATTTCGGATGCTTGAGGCTTGGTCAATGCCCCAAAGTTGGACAAGATGA
The DNA here is from genome assembly GCA_963277665.1 of Viscum album. Lineage (NCBI taxonomy): Eukaryota > Viridiplantae > Streptophyta > Magnoliopsida > Santalales > Viscaceae > Viscum > Viscum album. Next base: position 1,018,160,712 of record OY728130.1, on the reverse strand, counting down.
TAACACGAGTATCCTTTGCTTCTTGCGTTGGGTGCGACCCACAAGAGCTTAGTGATGGGTTGTTAGTCATTTCAGAATTATGGTTGAGCATATTAAACCAAAGGTACAGATGAATGGATTTGGCCATGTATTAGATTGAGATGATGAGCAGTACAAGCAAGAGGTTCATGATATGGCCAAAACAAATCCCTTAAGGATCAGCGTGCTGAATCCACCTTTCCAGAGCTGCTACCCTTTGGCTGGTAGCCTCCTGAACGACTTCTTGCTCCTCGAAGACTCTCTCCACATCAGCCACTGCAGAGCACAGCTCACCAATCCTAGCTTGTGCCTGCGCCCTCTCGGTTCGAAGTACGGTCATCTGGTGACTCGCCTCCATCAGTTGATCCTGCGCATCAACCAGCTGGGCTGTCAGTTGCTCCCTGCGCCCGCTCGGTTCGAAGTACAGTCATCTGGTGACTCGCCTCCATCAGTTGATCCTGCGCATCAACCAGCTGGGCTGTCAGTTGCTCCACAAGCTCAGAGCATGTTTCAATGAAGGCCTCCTTATCTGCCGCCTACCCTTCGAGGTGCCAGACCTTCTGCTTCACCCTTAGAAATGCTCGGGCACTCGCCGATCTTTTCTAACACTGGGCAACGTTGGTATGCCAGCTGCTCTCACGTATCTTCTCGGCCATTTAATCACGGACCGTCAGATGAAGGTGCTTAGTGTCAGCCCCTCCGGCACACAGGAAGCGTAGCCAGGTCTGGTGTGATCCCATCTGCCTCATCCAATCCGACTGGGGCTGTCTGAGAAAGTGGTGGATACACTTCCACCCTTTGCGCCGTGTCATCCGGCTCTCCTCGGCTGCCTCTGAGTCCGAGTCATCTACCTCCTCAGGGTCAGCGGGTCGGTACGTAGGGAAGGTAGCCAGTAGATCGGCAGCAGGATCTGCCTCAGGGATGTCTTTGTGAGGAATAGGATCCTCGACGTCGGGTCTACCTTCCTCTCTTTCCCCAGCAGCGACGATGCCTCCGTCAGCCTTCGGCCTCGCCTCAAGAACAGTTCCACTGATGCCCGCTGCCCCCTACTCACCAATTTCCAGGGTTGACTCAGTGTAGGGAGCATGTTCTGAAGGAGGTGGTATGTTCGCCACTGGCCCGCTCACGGACGGCCTGGGCTCCGCAGCCTGATGAGCCTCCAATGTTGAGATCACTACGCAAGGCGCACAATGATTAGTTTGGATCTTTTGATAACAAGTGCTAGTAGTGAAGCGTGAGACTTACAGGAGTCCAGAGCGTCAGTCTCCAGTGTTCCGGCCGCTGTAGGAGCCGCCATGATGGGAGACCCCTCTGTGCTTGTTAATTCAATGATGGGTGTCGGATCCCCATCATGTCCCACCGGTTCCTCTCCTCCCTCATCTAGTGGGGATGCCCTTCCAACACTCATCCGCTCCTGAGTGAGGTGGAGAGACGGTTTAGAAATTGGGAAGGAGAATGGATGAAAAAGGAAAAAGAATGAAGATAGAGGCAAACCTCGAGTATCTCGGTTATTTCGAGATCAGAGATGACAATCTCACCGCTCTCTCAGAGACACCCTTGGTAGGTCGCCCCTTGCAACCCCTCATCTTCGGGTTCTCCTTCTTCTTCATCTTCTCCTTCGCCTTCGCCTTCTCCAGTCTCCTCCTTCCCCTCCGACTCCTCGTCATTGTCGCCTTCTCTCGGCGGCATCACTTCCAGATCATGCTCCTGTCCAAGCATCACATTCACTAGGAAATTTGTCTCCACACGCCGACCCCTTTGGCACGTGTATGTGTCCATGGACGTCAGGTAAGCATGCCGCCGATGAAAATTTACCAGTTCGGTAACTCGAACGAGCCCAAACTCTGGCAGCTAGATCCCGTTTTGCATGATCTTCTTCCAGACAACTTCAACGCTCAACGATTGCCGTAGGGTCATCCAGGCCAACCACAATGCCGAGAAAATTGCATCTTGGGAAGGTTTGAGTAGGTATCTTATTTGCTTCATGGTCAGTTCCATGGCCGCCTCATGTGACCCCCCATGGGCAACGAGGTCACAGCGGCGCTGCGTGATGTTTCCACTGCTGATGTCCCGGCCTGTGCAGGCCTCACTGCCCGACGCACCCCTGATTCCCCTCTTCCAGCAGCCCCTTGCCTTCTCCCCCGTCGCCTGGTTTCCACGCGAGTAACCTCGAGTTGCTGGACTCGCTTGCGTAAAATCCCTTCAGGGTACGCAATGGTCCAGTGTTCGGCATACTCGGTTGCTAGGCTAGCATCAACCGCGGGGGGAGGAAGAGTAATGACGTCGCCAGAGCCAAAAGTGGTAAACATCAACCACATCTGGCGTAGAACGCAGGGGTTCTTCTCCTGCTAGACAACCGTGAATACCCTCTTCGGCGTTCGTTGGAGGAACACAAACTGCCTGGAGGATCGTGATGGCACGTAAGGCTCGAAGATCACCTTCCCGTCGATCCGAGCCACGAGCACCCCGCCTCGAATGCTCTGGAAATATTCCTGCTATTACAGAGATCCTCGCCCATTTTCCACCATCTGGCCGACTGGGGTGGGGAACGGGCTGAAGTGGAAGTTGATGTGGTTGCCGATGCGGATTCTCACACCCTTCTCATTGAGCGTCATCAGCGCCACCTCTGCGAAGTTCATCAAGGACGGTCACAGGCCATTGCCCGGAGGATGGATGGCCTTTGGGAAAGTGTACCCGCCGAGGTGAGCCACCACCCAACTGTGGAAGACATGGAAGGGGCCACATACTATTTGAGGCGACCCCCCTCATGAGATGTGTCCCAGGATGGCGTACAGCTTGTCCAGTACGGGGAAACCCAAGTTGAACCATTTGTTGGCGGCCATGGTACCCGCCATCACCAGTGTTGCTGGACGGACGACCATCCTCGCGTCCTGCACCGGTAGGAGCCACCAGCTCCGAAAGGCAGCATAGAATCTGGAATACTGTATGTTCAGGTCCCCGGCCTCGATGATGCGATATCCCCATGATTGGTATTGCCCCACCTCCAGTGCCCTCCAATATGACTCATCCATGCTCCTCTGAGCCACGGTTGGGCACTGTTTACCCCGTCCCGGCATCTTGACGGCCAAATCCTTCTCAAGGAATAGGCTGAACCAACCCTTTTAGGCAATGTCCTCCAGGAAGTCCTTGACCCCCAGCCTCTCTTTGTCCAGCTCCAGCAGGTGCCACGTCAGCATGGGTGTCCGTGACTTGTCTTCCCAGGTGTTATTTAGAGGAATGAACTCGTCATATTGGTAGCCCTCCAGTGGGATACCTCCGACGCAGTGAACGTCCCAGATACTGATGCCAAATTCCCTATGATGAAGGTGGAATGTATTTGTATCAGGAGACCACCGAGTGAATAGATCCGGCCCGATCTCAAGTTGATGGTGGAAGTGAAACTACGACGTCCATACCGCCTCGAACATGCCAATATACTGCAGTTCATCCCTGAATCGGTCGCAGGTATGGAGAACCCGGAACGCCCAGGCCCACTCACAGGTGAAGTTACCCCCAGACCGCAGGTCCCAATCCTTCAGCCAGCCCTTCATGTCATCCGTGACGCTCTGATGGAACGTGCTCGCGTAGAGGGCCGGAGAATTATCTGTGAAAGGCTCATCCCCTGTAGAGACCCCGACCCCAGATAACCATAGGAGTCGGTGCCTTCCGAACATGATGTGTTATCTTTAAAATAAATACGCTTTGTTAGCAACACATCATGTCCCATACAGAGGATCGTGTGTGGTTCGGGTTCTGGGAAACCGGAAACTTCTGAAACCATCCATCTTACAAAAGCTGTCACCTGAAAATTTTAAACCAAAACATAGGGTGAGCATTGAAATACTCAGTAAGGGGGTTTTAAAAAGAATTTAAAATGCAGAAACATTTGAAAACATACTTTTAAAAGAGTTTGAGCATCCACTAAGAAAGATTTTAACACACCAAACATAACAATGCTTTAATCAAAGTTTTCACGACAAACATGAAACGAATACGTTAATTCTTGAAGGAGTGATAATGGTTGTTATAAACAAGTACTACATGTGATTTACTTGAGCATAAATTTAAACAGTTAAAAGTAATGCATAATCAGAGTTGCGCACAAGGAAACAACTAAATGTTCATATGCTGGTTACTATTCTATTAAGTGATAACACTAGGCATGCTTCAAGCTTAAAACTAGGGAATTATGAACTTTATACAAACTTTAAAGACATCAGTCATGAATGAACTTCATCTCAAAAAACTTGTTATATGACTTGAATTATGTGGCATCAACATTTAATATTGAAAATCGTTTCGTTTCACCAAGGTCCATCCCCAAGGTGTCATTTGAAAAATTACCAAGGTTATTCACCATGGTATCGTGAAAATTGTAATCTCTAGTGGTTACATCATTACCCAATGCATTGGAGCGCTATCAGGGCGCACCCTTAAATTTGCCTTTATTATCATGTGAGCCACAACGTTCATGCTTTATTGAAATGGTACGTAATTCAAGATGTCCCATATCACCTTGAACATCTCATTGATTTTAATTTTACCCAAGGTGTCCCATACCACTTTGGGTAATCCAATTTCGTAGTCCATTTAGTGATATGTCATGAAAATTCATTATGTAAATAATAACTAACATAATTATTAAATCATTACACACTTTACATGATGTGACAGTTCTCACTAAAAAAAGGGCAAGGACAAATTAATGACATACATAGTTTAGTACAACATCCTTTTCACTAAGGCACATAAAACAGCAATATACCAATGATGAATCTTTGTCATTATAAATCTTTGGAAAAGGGGAAATCTTAAGTAAAACACATGAAATCAGTTACGGTGGTAAACGGGCCCTTGGACCAAAATACAAATTTTATCATAAAACTCATCAGGGCAATGTTAGATAAGACTTTTTGATAAAACATGTCCAATTGTGTGTATTTTAAAACATGTTGGTTTAGAAATCAAACATTTCATATCTAAATAAAATCATCCCAGCATCCAAGAACAGTTTAATTCCTTCTATTCATAAAAGAAAATATTCTTATAAACATATACACACGTGCACATATATATACCCGAAGTGTATATATGGGTTTTACACAATTCAAAGCAAATTTTATTAAATTCCTTAAGTAACTCAAAGTTTCCAATCATAATTCAATTACATGGTTGAACTAAATCCATATAAGTTTTGTTATAAATGTAACCATGTGTATGAATATTAAGGTTTTACAAACATATCTTCACTTAAAACCAAAAGGGCATAGTTTACAAATATATCTAAAAATTTAATCTAAATATTGATGCCCAAAACAGAACGGGTTAAGTAGGGAGAACACATTCACTAACTAGATATATATATACATACCATATAAATTAAAAACGGGGTTCAGATATGTATATATATATATATATATATTTTTTTGAAAACCAAAATATAAAATCGTAAAATAAACAACCTGGGGAAATTGTAAAGGTGCTTATACACAGTGTATACACCGTTCACATATATATATGAAACCATATATACAATATATAACACCCGATGGACTGGTTTATACATATGTGAGCAGTATATATATACGGGTTTCGAAAAACTGGAAACAAGGTTTGTACGCACCCTCGCATGTACAACCCATGAAAATAAAAAAAACACGAAGGCAGAGATCTTGGAAGGCACAACAACCCGAGGGGGTTATATTTAAGTATGTATATATATGTATAAACTATATATATATATATACACCGTGAGTATAAAAAAGTAGGTTATTTCGAAACAAGGCAAGGGTGCAAGAAAAACCCTTACCGTGCTTGAGGAGGACGCTCAGAGCCGCTGCTGGGTGTCCGAGGGAAAGAAGGAGGAGGAAGAGGAAGGGGCTGCCTCGGGCTTCAACGAAGCAGGGGGGTTTTAACATGGCCTCGATGCCTTGCTGGTGTCCCGACCCAGGTGTAGACCGACGTGGGAAAGACCGGAGAACAGGGACCTAGGAGGGGGGTGCACTCGGAAGTCAAGGAGCAGCGCGGGGGAGGGAGGCCAAGGAGTCCTTGGTTGCAGGCCTACTGGTCGGGGCCGACTCGAGGAAGAGGACGATGGGGTCGATGCGGAAGAAGAAGGAACGGTTGTGATTAAAGAGTAGGAGATCGTGCGGTGGAAGGGGGCTCGGGAATCGGGTTAAATATTTCAAAGGGATGGAGGGCCACGATTATTCCTTCGAAGAGATCGGACGGCTCAAGGAGGCGCGGGGGAGGTATCGGGTTTAAAAACAGACTGGACGGCTGAGATCGATGCGGAAGTCGATCGGACGGCTCTGGTCCCGCGGAGCGCGTCCCACATCGAAACGGGGAGAATTTGAGGCGCAGTATAAATGAAAAGCCGCTCGGGGAGCGGTGCAATAGCACAACACACACACGCACTCGGGGCCTTATACACGGGCCCCTCCCCACCCCCGCGGGCCATGGACCACCCTCACGCAGCGTGAGCCGCGGCCTTATACACGGGCCCGCTCGCGACTCCTCGGTAACCTATGCGCGGCCGGCCCTGCCCGAGCTCCAGCCTGGCTGGCTCCTGAAACGCGCACGTACCCTCATGGGGTCTCAGCCTTGGCCTGAGGGCTTGTCCCTCGTGGATGCCCTTGGCTGGCCGGGACTCAATCAACTTTTTTTTAAAAAAAGTTTTATTATATACTTAACTCAAAAATAGTGAAAAGTAGGAGTTTAGTAAAATAAATTGTTTTATCTCAAAATGTTAGAACAAATTTCAAATTTAGATAAAATATTTTAACTCTTGATCTAAATCTTTAAAAGATATACCTCTTGTACAATACTATTAAAATCATTAGTATTTTTAAAACACTCTACTATTTGTTTTATAAAATTCCTTTGAAGACCAAAAGTTTTCTCAAAAGTTTTCATCATTTAAGAGATAAGAAGGTATAATTATTACGAATTCATTCTAAACATATAAAAATAATACTAAGTTTCCAACTACCTAGGTATTCTTTGGGATTTTGTAAAACGAGGAAATTTACTTTTAAGAATAAAAACGAAGAATCTTCTATGAAAGAATGTTTTTAAGAATAAGGTTATGAGGGAATAAAACTTAGTTCTCTTTTAAAGTAAATTTTATTAATGGGAACACAACGGTCGTTTTTTTGAAAACCCAACGGATATATATATATAAACATAATGGTCAAAACTTCAAAGAACTAATATAAATACAGGGATGTGGGGTACCCTTTAAAACAGAACACTTGAACAAGAAGGATGGCTCTCCTCATACCATTGGCGTTGAGCATGTGTGCCGTGGCCCTGGCGATTATACTTTTCACGCTGATGGACCTTGAAGATGATGACTACCCGATTGCCCGCGTTGTGGTTCTTTGTAGCCTTGCGGTGGCCGTGTTAGGTCTTGTGCATGGTTCACTCAACTAGTTGGGTCTCGTTGTAAAGTAATGTTTTAATAAATGTCAGTTTACCTTATTCTCTATGTTTTATTTCATTTCTAATTCCTTATTAGCAAAAAAAAAATAAACAAGACAAGATACATTACTCAAGGCATAACACTTCTTACATAAACCAGTTCATAAAACCTGGGGCGTCACATTATCCCCCCCTTTAGAAAATTGCGTCCTCGCAATTTATTTCACGACACTACAAGGTTCAGAAATGTTCCTACCACCTCCACCAACGAAAAGGGTCAACAGGTATATTTAGAGGGATCCCCGTAGCGAAGCTCACTTCTTCCAGCTCCCTAATCAACACACACCTAAGACAGGAGGGGTAGCACTTATGTTCTGGGCTTTCAGGCCTCCAAAGGGAAGCTCGAACTGCAAAAAGTTCTGAAATGTCTTTGCAGACCAACGTTCGAAGAACTCTCCGAATTATGTCTCGGTCGAGGATATCGAAGCCATATATGTGGTCAAACAGGCTAAAGCTGAGAAGTTGGAGCATATAAGCTGCATAAATATTTCCCTCTAACGCAGCCTCCTGGAATTTCACTCTGGCCGTGAAGTTTCGGCCTAGGGTGAAACAAAGAAAGAGCCCTTCGTGGTAACTTCCTCGTTGTTCACGTCCGGCTAGCTGAGCAGAGCCAATGCGGTAATAGATGGAGGCATTCCCCTGGCAGGTGCGGAGAATCTCCGGACCGTTTGTTATCTCAAACCATTGCTTGCACGTTCTTCGCAAATTTGCGAAGGGGTCATACTCGTCCTCACACGTTTTGATCGCAATGATTTCCAAAATCTCGGTGGGAAGAGATAACAGGTGGGTTTGTCCTTCCATCTGAAAGTTTAAAGACAAGAGTTCCATTACTTGAAAATCATACAAGGGAAAAAACATGGTAAGGACAAGGAAAGGAGAAAGATAACATTTCAATAAACATACGTTCATTATTATTAGTTCTTGAGTTTCCCTTACTCATTGACTAAACGAACTCCACACAGAGAAGAAAAACTCCCTAACTCCTCAAACCAAACACAGGCTGAGCATTTAGGGAAAAACTCATGAGGACACCTATGACGTCTTGTGAGTCTAGCATGGGGGACGTGAAGTTGAGAGACATCTTCATACACTTGTCGTCTGTAAGACAATCGGGTGGACTCGTCTTCTAACCTTCCGAAGTCCAATAACTGACCCCAGAAGCCATAGTTTAGAATCTGACAAAGGTAGCCCGCTCGGAGGACTCCGTCAGCAGCAGCTTCTTGAAAGGGATTATCAAGCATAGTGCCAAAGTTCTCACCCGCCGTGAAAATCCGGAAAAGTCCCTCGTAGTACCTTCCTCGACATACATAGGAGGGAAATTGGGTTATTATCATAAGGAGGTAATCCAATCCCAACCCTTGGTGCAGACTAAGCACTCGAGGTGAGTTGGATACATCGTAAAGGTATTTGAATGTCATACGGATATGGGCATAGTTTAGAAAGTCCTCACGGCTTGCTAAAGACACAATGGTCTCTAGGGCCTCTGTGGGGAGAGATAAGAGATTTGTGCCTTCATTTTCCATCTGAAAATTAAGAAAACCAAGTTTTTTAATAAAATTGAAATACATATACATATATATTTTTGTTTCAGTTTCTGGATTTCCAGAGTTATCCAAACCGAACCTCTGATACCAACTGTAGAGACCCCGACCCCAGATAACCATAGGAGTCGGTGCCTTCTGAACATGATGTGTTATCTTTAAAATAAATACGCTTTGTTAGCAACACATCATGTCCCATACAGAGGATCGTGTGCGGTTCGGGTTCTGGGAAACCAGAAACTTCTGAAACCATCCATCTTACAAAAGCTGTCACCTGAAAATTTTAAACCAAAACATAGGGTGAGCATTGAAATACTTAGTAAGGGGGTTTTAAAAAGAATTTAAAATGCAGTAACATTTGAAAACATGCTTTTAAAAGAGTTTGAGCATCCACTAAGAAAGATTTTAACACACCAAACATAACAATGCTTTAATCAAAGTTTTCACGACAAACATGAAACGAATACGTTAATTCTTGAAGGAGTGATAATGGTTGTTATAAACAAGTACTACATGTGATTTACTTGAGCATAAAATTAAATAGTTAAAAGTAATGCATAATCAGAGTTGCGCACAAGGAAACAACTAAATGTTCATATGCTGGTTACTATTCTATTAAGTGATAACACTAGGCATGCTTCAAGCTTAAAACTAGGGAATTATGAACTTTATACAAACTTTAAAGACATCAGTCATGAATGAACTTCATCTCGGAAAACTTGTTATATGACTTGAATAATGTGGCATCAACATTTAATATTGACAATCGTTTCGTTTCACCAAGGTCCATCCCCAAGGTGTCATTTGAAAAATTACCAAGGTTATTCACCATGGTATCGTGAAAATTGTAATCTCTAGTGGTTACATCATTACCCAATGCATTGGAGCGCTATCAGGGCACACCCTTAAATTTTCCTTTATTATCATGTGAGCCACATCGTTCATGCTTTATTGAAATGGTACGTAATTCAAGATGTCCCATACCACCTTGAACATCTCACTGATTTTAATTTTACCCAAGGTGTCCCATACCACTTTGGGTAATCCAATTTCTTAGTCCATTTAGTGATATGTCATGAAAATGCATTATGTAAATAATAACTAACATAATTATTGAATCATTACACACTTTACATGATGTGACAGTTCTCACTAAAAAAAAGGGCAAGGACAAATTAATGACATACATAGTTTAGTACAACATCCTTTTCACTAAGGCACATAAAACAGCAATATACCAATGATGAATCTTTGTCATTATAAATCTTTGGAAAAAGGGGAAATCTTAAGTAAAACACATTAAATCAGTTACGATGGTAAACGGGCCCTTGGACCAAAATTCAAATTTTATCATAAAACTCATCAGGGCAATGTTAGATAAGACTTTTTGATAAAACATGTCCAATTGTGTGTATTTTAAAACATGTTGGTTTAGAAATCACACATTTCATATCTAAATAAAATCATCCCAGCATCCAAGAACAGTTTAAGTCCTTCTATTCATAAAAGAAAATATTCTTATAAACATATACACACGTGCACATATATATACCCGAAGTGTATATATGGGTTTTACACAATTCAAAGCAAAGTTTATTAAATTCCTTAATTAACTCAAAGTTTCCAATCATAATTCAATTACATGGTTGAACTAAATCCATATAAGTTTTGTTATAAATGTAACCATGTGTATGAAGATTAAGGTTTTACAAACATATCTTCACTTAAAACCAAAAGGGCATAGTTTACAAATATATCTAAAAATTTCATCTAAATATTTATGCCCAAAACAGAACGGGTTAAGTAGGGAGAACACATTCACTAACTAGATATATATATACATACCATATACATTAAAAACGGGGTTGAGATATGTATATATATACATATATATATTTTTTTGAAAACCAAAATATAAAATCGTAAAATAAACAACCTGGGGAAATTGTAAACGTGCTTATACACGGTGTATACACCGTTCACATATATATATGAAACCATATATACAATATATAACACCCGATGGACTGGTTTATACATATGTGAGCAGTATATATATACGGGTTTCGAAAAACTGGTAACAAGGTTTGTACGCACCCTCGCATGTACAACCCATGAAAAGAAAAAAAACACGAAGGCAGAGATCTTGGAAGGCACAGCAACCCGAGGGGGTTATATTTAAGTATGTATATATATGTATAAACTATATATATATATACACCGTGAGTATAAAAAAGTAGGTTATTTCGAAACAAGGCAAGGGTGCAAGAAAAACCCTTACCGTGCTTGAGGAGGACGCTCGGAGCCGCTGCTGGGTGTCCGAGGGAAAGAAGGAGGAGGAAGAGGAAGGGGCTGCCTTGGGCTTCAACGAAGCAGGGGGGTTTTAACATGGCCTCGGTGCCTTGCTGGTGTCCCGACCCAGGTGTAGACCGACGTGGGAAAGACCGGAGAACAAGGACCTAGGAGGGGGGTGCACTCGGAAGTCAAGGAGCAGCGCGGGGGAGGGAGGCCGAGGCGTCCTTGGTTGCAGGCCTACTGGTCGGGGCCGACTCGAGGAAGAGGATGACGGGGTCGATGCGGAAGAAGAAGGAACAACTGTGATTAAAGAGTAGGAGATCGTGCGGTGGAAGGGGGTGCAGGAATCGGGTTAAATATTTCAAAGGGATGGAGGGCCACGATTATTCCTCCGAAGAGATCGGACGGCTCAAGGAGGCGCGGGGGAGGTATTGCGTTTAAAAACAGGCTGGACGGCTGAGATCGACGCGGAAGTCGATCGGACGGCTCTGGTCGCGCGGAGCGCGTCCCACATCGAAACGGGGAGAATTTGAGGCGCTGTATAAATGACAAGCCGCTCGGGGAGCGGTGCAATAACACAAAACACACATGCACTCGATGCCTTATACACGGGCCCCTCCCCACCCCCGCGGGCCATGGCCCAACCTCACGCAGCGCGATCCGCGGCCTTATACACGGGCCCGCTCGCGACTCCTCGGTAACCTATGCGCGGCCGGCCCTGCCCGAGCTCCAGCCTGGCTGGCTCCTGAAACGCGCACGTACGCTCATGGGGTCTCGGCCTTGGCCTGAGGGCTTGTCCCTCGTGGATGCCCTTGGCTGGCCGGGACTCAATCAACTTTTTTTTTAAAAAAAAGTTTTATTATATACTTAGCTCAAAAATAGTGAAAAGTAGGAGTTTAGTAAAACAAATTGTTTTAACTCAAAATGTTAGAACAAATTTCAAATTTAGATAAAATATTTTAACTCTTGATCTAAATCTTTAAAAGATATACCTCTTGTACAATACTATTAAAATCATTAGTATTTTTAAAACACTCTACTATTTGTTTTATAAAATTCTTTTGAAGACCAAAAGTTTTCCCAAAATTTTTCATCATTTAAGAGATAAGAAGGTATAATTATTACGAATTCATTCTAAACATATAAAAATAATACTATGTTTCCAACTACCTAGGTATTCTTCGGGATTTTGTAAAACGAGGAAATTTACTTTTAAGAATAAAAACGAAGAATCTTCTATGAAAGAATGTTTTTAAGAATAAGGTTATGAGGGAATAAAACTTAGTTCTCTTTTAAAGTAAATTTTATTAGTGGGAACACAACGGTCGTTTTTTTTGAAAACCCAACGGATATATATATATAAACATAACGGTCAAAACTTCAAAGAACTAATATAAATACAGGGATGTGGGGTACCCTTTAAAACAGAACACTTGAACAAGAAGGATGGCTCTCCTCATACCATTGGCGTTGAGCATGTGTGCCGTGGCATTGGCGATTATACTTTTCACGCTGATGGACCCTGAAGATGATGACTACCCGATTGCCCGCATTATGGTTCTTTGTAGCCTTGCAGTGGCCGCCTTAGGTCTTGTGCATGGTTCACTCAACTAGTTGGGTCTCGTTGTAAAGTAATGTTTTAATAAATGTCAGTTTACCTTATTCTCTATGTTTTATTTCATTTCTAATTCCTTATTAGCAAAAAAAATAATAAACAAGACAAGATACATTACTCAAGGCATAACACTTCTTACATAAACCGATTCATAAAACCTGGGGCGTCACATCCCCGGTAATGGTCCTGGTCCTCGGGTTCAGGACATATACGTCCATGTGGTTGGTTTCCCTGGAAGGACGACTGTTGTTGGTGATGTTGTAGCATGAAAGCCCATCCTCCCAGGTCACCCATGACCGTGGTGTGTCCACATCGAAACCCGGCAGGGGCACCTCCTCCAGAATTCCAAAATTCCATAGAGGGAGGTTGTCAGATAGGGGATACGTCTTCTGGGCTGGAGTCATCAGATTGAAAAAGGTCAGGTTGTTGGAAACGATCACCTTGGCGCCATAAACTTCCTCGTTCACCGCTATTTCGGTCCTACGAGCGGCGGCTTCCCCCTCATCAACTCGGTTTGCGGTCATCTCGAATATTTCGGGAGTTGCACGAAATTGGGATGCAGTGCGCGGAATCGGAGAGTGATACACAAAATATGAAGTGGGGGCGCGAAATCTGGGAGATGGACACGCAATCGGCGCGCTACGAGCGGAATATCCCAAGTAGGCGCGCAAGGACAGCCAAAATTCGGAAGGAATTCTGTGATGCCAGAGCGTTTTTACGTGTAGCCATGGGAGCAATTTCGCGCACGAGAGCTGTAAGCATATCGCGCCGAAAATATGGGGTACAGATTTGGGACCCAGCGCCCCTCTTTATAGGCAAGGCCAGGGTTCCGCGCCGCGCGGAAAAAGAATTCCGCAGCGATCCGTCATTTTGCACGCCGCGTGGGTTGTTTGTGCGCAAAGTGCCTAGGACTGGCCCTGCTCCAGTGTTTCGGTGTTTCCCTCGGAATATGACCGTTGAGACCTCTCGCCAATCCAATTCTGAGGGGGGGGGGAATTTGTAGACGCCGAAAAATGTCTGTAACTCCTAGAGGAAGTTTCGAAATGTAAAAGTGGAGTCATATTCGGAATCAGAGGACCGGTCCGGAGGCCCAGGAAGTGGTGCGCGAAATAAAGGAGGGCTTGCATGAAATAAAGATGTGCGCGCAAAGCATTCCTGTTATTCACGTAATTGAGCCGCTGGTGCGCGCAATTTTGCACGCCTCGGTTCCGCGCGGTGAAGCTTAGTGCGTCGATGGTTCCCATCGTGGAAACATTTGCGCACCGCCTATATTCCGCGCCGAATGATGCCTATAAATAGAAGGCGACCCCAGACGGTTTGGGGGTTAAGGAATTCAGATCAGCTCCCGTGCGTGCAATATGACTTCCAAGTAATCCCCCTTTTCGTGCAACCTTGCCCCGGGGCTCGCCTTTGCGCGCAACTCCACCAGCTTAAGTGAATTTTCCTCCTCCTCCGGGTACTTCCCTTGCGCGTGGTCGTTGCCCCTTGCGCGCAATCCCCTTCTACGTGTGAAATACCTTGCGTGCAATCACCTATCCGCGCAATCCTCTAGCCCTATGGAGCACCATCCCTGTTTTTTACGCGCAAACCTTTATTTTGCGTGCAACACCCAGGACCCCTTTACCTTGACGCCCCCTTGGCTTTCTTTTTGCGTCGGCACCTGATGTCTCCCCTACAGGGAATGCGCTCCATGCGTTGTTTTCCAGTATGTCCTTCCAGGCTCGTACGAAGTAACCTCAGGGTCCCTTGGGTGGTGTTTCCCGTTGCGTTGCTTTGCCTTATGCTTCTCCTCATAGGCATGCTAACAACTATTTTTTCTTCGTATAGCCACGCTAACATGGAACCCTCAATGGTTCTTCCTACGGACCCCATTCACTACGGCCTTGTCAATGGGTTCCCTCCCACAAGGGGTAGATGGCATTGGGAATGTAAGCCCTAGGGGTGTGGAGCGAACCCACCTCGTCCAAGCTGCAGGACGTTAAACTGCTAAGCACCGTATCCTTAACACATGATGTTAAACTGTTGTCTGACCCCGTGCTTCACACGTAGGGTCCCCCCAGCTCGGACATTTTTTACGCCTCTCGTCTCCATGAGAATGGAATCTTCCTCACATGGAATGATATCCTCCTTGTCAGAGTGGCGTTTGTCCACAAGGGAAGGGCTACCTCAGAGAGTAAGCCCCTAGCCTCTCTTACGGAAGGTTGCACCCATGCACCTCCGTACTTCCCCCTGCCAAGGCCAGTGTAGTCCCTTCCCCACTTTGCTTTGTCGCACCACGGGCCTCCACCCTGGAGTAAGCCCCGGCACCCAGGGCCGCTAACCACGCGTAATCCCTTGTTTCCTCTTTGGGCCGCTAACCATGCGTAAGCCCCTGTTTCCTCTTCGGGCCGCTTCATGTGTAAGCCCCATTCCGCTTCTCACGGACTCACCCTTCGCGACATGATCGGCTAGTCCATGCTGCCTCTGGTTTCTCACACCGAGCATGAATCACGTGGGCTTAGAGCGTGCATCGACCATGACATCCTCTTATGGGATGCCTTAGAGTGTAAGCCCCATACCAGCGAACTACGTGGACTTTGATCTGTGCTAACGCATGGTACATAGGAAGCCTCTACGATGTTCAAGCCCACCACCCGATCGTTCCAACCTCTCCATGTTGGTTCCCCGACCACCATGGGACACCTCAGAGTGTAAGCCCCCCCCATCCACCATGGGCCGCCTCAGAGCGTAACCCCCATGTCCACCATGGGCTGCCTCGGAGCGTAAGCCCCAGATTCCTCATCCTGCATGACGTTAAATTGTATGCCCTCGTCCCGCATGACGTTAAACTGTATCTTGTCCCGCATGACGTTAAACTGTATTCCCCCTCTTGATCCATCTCAGAGCATAATCCCCATGCCTCGCACCCACATCTCATCCTGACTTCCCCCCCTCGAGCCCACGTTCCTTGGGAAGCTCATACCCTATCTCGGAAATCTTATTTCCTCCAGGCTCCAATCCATGCGTCCATTCTCACAGGTCGCCTTTTCAGGTGTCCCACCATATCACCGAACTACGCAGACTTTGATTCCTTGCCATGGGGATACGTAGGAAGCCTCCACTAGGTTCAAGCCCGTCACTCCATCATCCATCCTGATCCTTACCCGGGCCGCCACATCCCTGTGAGATCATGCCACCCCATCCCACTCCACAGTATCTGGGAAGCCGCCCACGTGCTGGCCCCAACATCGGTGTTCCCCCTAGGGGGTCCTTCAATCGGATCCACTCTCAGTGTTTCGATCAGTCTGATCTTTCTCCGCAAGACGTTAAACTCATGGAATACCTCGTGTTAAACATGAGAAGATGAGGAAAACCTCAGAGGGTACATAATTCCCCGCGTTCGATATGGGATGCCTTGGGCTTCCGCGCCCTCGAGAAGCCCTGTGATAAGGGACAGAAGACATACATGTCGATCCCCAGCGTCAAGACATGCCAACGACACCCCAACGTGACCATTCTCCTCACCGAAGGTTGCTGCCCCAACAAGACCCCTTGGAGCGTCTCGATGGAAGACGCATAATTAACTGGCGTCCATGCAGATATGGCGTCAGGAACGAGCTTCACGAACCCGTCTTAAATCTATAAGGGAGGCCCAGACTAGGTGACGAGCTCCGAGGAAGAATCCACGGAAGGAAGAACCGACATCCCATCATCCCGGTTTTGATCAAGGAGCAGACGTCCCTGATTAAGGAACGGATGCCGCCCACCTTTGGAAAGTGGGAATACGGGGAAACGAGCCACACGTCCTCCCATGCGTGACGGACATGCGCGCGCCCCATGACGTAAAAGCGTCGGAAATAGAATTGTTCAATAAATTCACTCCCGATTGTTTTTTGATCACTAGAAGCTTATTTCATATTTTATATTAGATATACTCCTCACTAAATTTTGTTATTGTATTCTCTACTTTTTAGTATTCAATTTTTTATGCAGTGTTAAAATTTTATATTTTATGTTTTCAAAACAATAAAATTTGAAGTATTCATATGGCCCCCTTTGTATATTTTGAAATTATTAATCACTAAAACCTACCACAACATGATCATTGACTTATATGTTATGTAAATGATAGAATACATATTCCATTGCCTTTATCTAGAAAAAACTAATATTTTTCACAACTGTAATTGTATATTTTTTACAACTCAATTATTAGTTTCAATTTAGAGTCTCCCCAAGAACTAAATAAACTTAAAATACCTATAATTCATTGGCATATGTGAGTGGTATGGTTGAAAAATCTAATAATGACTGAAAGGTATGACATGTGCCTTAGTTATTTTAATACATCATCATAAACATATATGATTAGTTTTTTATTTATGAGATACTTATGATTTCCATAATGTACATATAATGTAAATAAAAAATGATTTAAAGTAAAATTATTAGGTGAGTTTCTATATGATATTATTAATAAATTATTTTTTATTCAAATAATGTTTCACAATTTACTACACATTTATTATAATTTAAACATCTATTATCAACAAGAAATCCAAATAATATTTAATCTATTATAGTCAACTACATAAAGAAAATGATGATGGAGTAATAAAGCTACCATGTTTTAGATTTTTGAAAGGATAGTGCATCTACTCCACCAACCCATTGCATTCAACTATTGATGTAGTATATATAGTAACTCTTTTACTGAATGACACGGGTGAAGTATAAGGTATGTAAATGTTGTTAGGTTTAGGTTTTAGTTGTTCTAAATTTATACTCCTCCCAATATGGATATTTCATGAGGTGCATGAGATCCTTCCACCATCACTTGTGCAAGAGAGTTCAATGTATACTGAATAGAGTTAGTAATGTTTTATGTAGAGGGAGGGAGGTGTATAGAGAGAGTTTTTTATAGTTTCGTCTGTGAGAAATAAATCCCTAATTTTCACCCCAATTTTATTCCTCCATCCCCATTCCATCTGACCAATAGATCAAAACTAATGGTATCAGTGCCATTATTATCAAAATGGGAACAAGTAGAGTAGGCATTCCAATGGAATGAAAATTCAAGATTCCTAAATCCATTATTTAATGAGATATTTTGAATGCTCGGGTAGAAAAAGTTAAAAAAACATAAAAAAACATAAAAAATGGAGATAAAATGAGCTCTATAAAGGATTTCAATGTTTATCTAAAATTGAGGTGTTTCAATGACCCTATTCCAGAGAATAAGACACTATTTTAGAACAAATATAATTTCAGGCAACCTTCCATAAATTTTTCTGGAATGCCATGTGAGTGATACATCATTGGTAAATCCTAATCATTGATACTATTTCGATATTATTATGGTCAATAAGGGTCAATTTTGGATGATCTAGGAGTCAATTCCACTATTTTGAACTATTATGAACACAAATATACTATCCCTTTTTTATAGTTTCTTCTCAAATGTTTTACCAAATTGAATTTCAACGGAGGGACCATCCACGAGAGGGATGATATTATTTACTATCTAGAACTACTCCATTTCAAATTCTCTAGTAGAATATCTTTTTAATGTTAATAATATATTTAGAATCCTCAATAAAAATTGGTTTAACACTGATACCCCCATGGTAGGAATGTAGAGGATGCTAAATAAGAATATGATCAGTCAAATTCCCCAATGGATTAATCACAACATTTACCATATTTCTTAAGAGACTGGAGAATATGAACTATGTAATCATTTTAGAATACATACCACTATAAGGACATTCAAAACAAGATCCTCCTATTAATGAAGTTGGTAAATCACTGACTAAAAAAGTGTATGATCTATAAAAGAAAACACAAGAGGGTTCGAAATCATAGTAAATCAATTAGTGGAAGTCGGTATGTTTCTGATTAATGATGATTAGAAAAACCACATAATATGCACACTTCTCTACAGTAGGGTTACATTGGTGGTCTCACGAGTAACATGGTACCTAGAGTAAAACATATCTTAACAATGGTAAAGGATTAAATATTCAACAAGAAGTCATGAATGAAGGACACATGTTATAAACAAACACAATTCCTCATATTAGAGAAGCAAGGTAGAAAAAAAGGTGGTGGTTGAGGAGCATGAATTAGAGGAGACAATAAGTGAAATGGATGGTCCATATATGATAGAAGGACAATATAAAAATGTTACCATTATGGAATAGAGGGACACATAAAGAAGAAATATTAAAAGTTACTATAAGATAAGGTATATGATACTAACCAACCAAGAGGAAATGACATTACACATGTAATAATAACTTGATAAGTTTCTATTTTCTCTAGTAATTTTGAAGAAGATAATTGTATGAAAAAATAATGGGAAATCAAGGAATGGGTGGTTGATATTTCAGTATTGTAACACTTCAATACGCATTATAAGTGATTTATGAATTATCATGTTGTTGAATTTGGTAAAAACAAGATGGCTAATACTAGTTCAGAGAAGATCATTAGAATGGGTGATATTCATGTCATCATAAACATTGGATACATAATCACCTTGAAGGATATATAAAGTTTTCTATGTCTTGAATCCACATATTATATGGGATAGCCTTTGATTGATAAGTCTATGGAAACATCTTTAGAAATGGCACATAGAAGATGAAAAATCATTGGTTGGAGTGAGTAACTAAATAGGGGCTGAATTGATTTCCCAATAAAATTTTCTATTTAAAAAAATTATAAATAAATCTACTAGTTTTATAAAAGACACAATTAATAAAAATATTAGAAACATATAAATTTGATTTGTTAAATAATTTCTCAAAATATTGATTAATGACCAGTTAAAATATCTTATAAATATCTTAAATTTTAAAATTAACTTAATCAAATTCATTATATAAACACAAATTATGACTAATTATCAATGTTAAAGTTTTGATAAAATTTTTAAATCACATAATTTTTTGAGCTTATGATATACAGAAAACAAAAATAATCAAAACTAATAAAACAGACAGAAGAATTAAAATACTGGGTTCAGTCTCAAGCCAAGACTTAATCCCCTCCACTGGTCAATCTCATGATTCCAAGCAGTTTATTTAAAAATAAACATGATCCACAACCTGGATCGAGTTTTAAAAACAACAAAACACAAGTTTTCTTGGATCAATGCCACTTCCATAGTTATAAATGTGATAAAAACAAGATACATTTCACAAATTAACTCTTATAGGTTTTTTGAGGGTATAAAAATGATGAAATTTGAGAGAGTGTGTCAAGACCACTCCAGTTTAACCACATGAGACAGTGTGTTCAGATAAACAGATAAATACAAAACACTGATCAAAATTAAAGAATAAATAGAAAGAAAAAATGAGTAGAGATGAGAAATTATGATACTTATTAATATGAATATATTTATATGTTCAAAGGTCCTCATATTTCTCTTTGTGAGGATCTTGAACAGGTTCTTCAAAAAGGACAGGAAAATAGAGTATTGAAGTGACTAGAAAAATCCTTCCATTTTATATATATATATATATATGTCAAGTGAAGTTTTTCAGAAAGGTGTTATAGGATTCATATTTGATCCAGTTTATGATCAATTGTTTCTTATTTATTCTACACACTTCCACCCCATAATCCACCACAGACACATAAGTGAGTTCTTCTAAATTTGTAACTCTCCAGGTCAATTTATCCGTTGAATAATAAAAATTAAAAAAACCATGGATCCTCATACTGAGTAATAAATTAGGAAAGGTTTGGATTTGACGTCAATTCATCCATGGAGTAGTTTAGTAATAGTTATTATTAAATCCATGTGAGATTGAAACCATTTATCTCCTCAAACTAGCCATTAGAGGAATTAAAATTGAATAACAATACATGGACAACAATGGTGGAAGGTTGGAAGTAAATCCCTATTAGAAGCAAATCAAACCAATGGTAGTAGAGACTAATAGTAGATGTCTTGAACTAATAGTAGATGTCTCTAGTTTTAGATCATTTTTGATGGTAGATCAAATCTACATGTAGATTAGATCTGATGGTAGATCATTTTGACAAATGGTTTATGTGTTCAATGGTATCACATCTAATATGATGAAAAAAGTATTTAACAATAGATCTGATTAGTGGTAACATAGGATGATGGTAGTATGGTCCAGTGGTAGATCAATCAATGATAGAGTATAATGGAAGATATATAAATAGAAGATCCTTTAACCATAGATCTATTAGCGGTAGATCTACTGAACTAATGGTAGAACAATGTAGTTGGTGTTTGATGTCTCAACAATATATATAGTCCAACAGTTGATATGTTTGAACTAATAGTATATTAGTTGTATTGGTGGCAGATCTGATAAACTAATGATAGATCTATACTTATCAAAGTTCATCCAAAAAATAATTTTACTATCATAAAACAATAATCTTATTATAAATATAAAAAAGATGATTTGTGATCATTAAAATATGGAGGTTCCAACAATCTCCTCCTTTTTTATGATCACAAATCATGACGTTTTAAAACCATGTATATGAAAAAAATAAGAGATAAGTATGGAAGAAAAAAATATTCTTCTATACATCTTAATCAGTAATGTGATGCATTGATTTAAACACACTTTCAAAATAAATAGATTCTTAAATGTAAATGAATTACAAGTTTAGATGTAAATACCTTAACTATAATTTCAATTCAATAATTATCCTCCTTTTAGGACTATAAAAAAGATAAATAAATAAGAGGAATATTAGAAAATATTTAATTTTTTATAAAAGGGATTCTTTAATAGAGTTAAAAATCAATAATTTCATTTAAAAAATTATTTCAAGGGAAAATACAACCCCTGTCAAAGTATAATTTGAATCAGAACTACTCTAAGCTCAATGTTATGAAGGGATCACTAGATCATTCCCTTTTACAAATACAATAGGTACATAGGATGAAGATGAGGGTGAAAAGGAGGAGGTAGGAAGTTCCCTAATCAGTAATAGCCTATGATTCCAAACAACATCAGATGGAGTCACGATGAATGGATGAAATTATGGATGGTTGGGAGATAAAGAAGGTGCAGAAGTAAGGTAATACATGAGAATTGCTTCAGGTTTCACCATTGTAGTGTTAGAAACATATAAAAATAGCTTCATCAAGTTGACAAAGTCCATAATGATATTTCCACCTCTCTCCATATCCATTAATAAATCCTTATTATCTTTCAAAAAAAATTGAGCAGAGGAGTCAACAGATTGAGCTAGTTCACTTGCTCTTTGAATGCCATGGTCACATGAAGCATCCTTTGATTCTCATAAAGAAATTTAAAATGTTAATTTATTTCATTAATTTTATAAATTCTATAAATTTAGTATTTTATGACCATAGTTATAGTCTCTATACCACTTTGAGATTCATTTAAACACTCCATAACCAGTTTATATATGTGCTCAACATGGGCCTTTTTTAGCCAAAGCTCTTCCTGATTAGAGGTATTAAGATCAACCAAGATAACATGTAGTACCCCAATTATGAAAAATCTGATCATCTCAACATCAAATTAATTAGAAGGTGGATGATTTGGAGTTGAATAACCATTTGTTGGTAAGGTGTCCAACCTCTCTAGAAGGGATGTTTGGTGTATAGCGAATCTACCTCTCATCTCTTCCATGATAAACTTAACTCATGCCACCTCTTTTTCAGACCTCTTATTCTCAATATCTAATTCTTCAATCTTCAATATCATCTTGGGATAAATGTGATAAACCACTAATTCAAATATCCATATAGTATCAGTTTAACTAATCTAGATCTCTATAGGAGGTGCAGATTTAAGAATCCCCCAAATATCTGATAACATGATTACTCTCAAAGTATCTAAGTAAAATTTTGAAACACACCCTAATGCATCTTTTGAAACACAACCTAAAGGTACAAAAGGTGTAGTAACTAGTTAAGGAATCTTCCCTGAGGTAGATTGAGTAGATTCTCTATGCCCAGGATCAACTGATGAAGCATCAATAGTAAATGATTTAAACTATCTTGCCTCATCAATCCTATCAATCCGAGAAGCCTTAGGATGGTTTTAAAAAACTGGGAAGGAAATTATACCATGTTAAAGTGGAATTAATAGATTAATATAATCACTATCAAATTTAGTTTCCCCATCAAAATCAGAATAAGTGATTCCTATTAGTTTGGAACCAGAGGATGGCTCCCCCATGGATGATGATTCATCCTCAGCTGTGGCTAAAACAAATGGGTCATCTCTATGAATTGATCACAAACCAGCAGAGCTTTAAGACATAGAATATTCAATTCCAAGATGAATAGCTCATGGGGACTTCTACCCTTGACAGGTTACATCTCCTTAGATCTAGTAGAAAGAACTTCCATAGTATGAATTCGAGAATAAACTAGTTCATCTCTCTAATTTCCAAAAACAATTCCTTCTAACGAAACTTCTTCATCTCTGGGAGAAGATCCATAGCTAATAGATTCATGTTAAGTGGAAGTGGGTCTATCATCTCCAATAGACCCACCTAAAACATAATATCTAGGTGAGTGATGTGACTTCTCTCCCTTATCAGTATCACCTCTACCATTACCATCAGAACCACCAAATCCACCAGAAACGTCAACCACTTCTCTTGATCTCTCATAAGAATATTTATGTTGTTCTTCACCTATGAATTCATTCTGTTCCTCTTATAATTTACTAATATATATTTCTCTAATAGTAAGAGAGATATTAGGCCTAAAGTTCCATAGGTAATAAAGGGTATCTTGAATACATCAAGTTCACTACCTTCCTCAACAGAAGTAGTCACTGACTCTTCCTCTCAAGCTTCAGGTTCTTCTTCCTCAACTTCCTTATCTGAGGAATAAACTACAACTGAATCTAAGACAAGATCAAATATATCTTTACATCTTGTAGAATGATCAACATGATTTAAATCCTCAAAAATCTTATCATTTACACCACCCATTCCTTTTACCATGGGTTCCAATTTACCTTCATCCTCTTAAAATTAAATTAGATCAAACAAAAATAACCACACTTGACAATTTCTTCTTATTCTAATCAATTAATCCTTCAAATTATAACATGTTTGAGATACACATAGAATAGATCAAAGAATATAAAATATATGAGTTTTTTCCTTTCTCCATCACATGTACCATTAAATATCAACACATATTTATTTTTTAAACAATTTTCATAATAAAAAAATGAAAAAAATACTAATACCTCATCATGATAAATTAAAATTTCCAAGAAAAAAACATGCGCTGGATGAACATGATCATAAACCAACACTCTCTTTCAAGTTCTGTAGAAGTAGTCATTCTCAATGTGTCATTTACTTTAATTCCAATTGTGAATTCCCATTAATTAAATGTTCACTATTATTCAGAATATAACCTTTATATTCATTAAAAACACCCTTATTGGAATCATAAAGATATCATTCCCATTTCATCAATGAAAAGGATATGAATTGACCATCAATATGAGAAATTATGAAATCCTTTTTATTCCTAATATCACATTATGAAAATTAGTATAATTGGTGGACCAACTTCATATTAAATGGTCGATCATTTTTTTAATAACCATTATATCTTTCCCTAGTTCTGGATCACCTTTATCACCAATGACTTTTTGATGATCAACTGATCATCATTTATTTCTTTTTTGACAATGGTAACTCAAGATGACCACTACGAGTTCTTTGTATCGACTTTTGTAGCAGCATGACTAATTTCTCCTTGTGATTTCTTATATGGATGTGATTATTTAATAGAAGATATATTATTTCATTTAACTCTCACCATTGCACTAAATTGAAGGGAGAAGTGAAAAGCATGAGGGTTGTAGGTCGAGAGAGAAATGAATTGTAATGTTTTGAAATAATGCAAGGGAGAGAGGGGTCTCAAAATCATTTTTATATCCTTTTTTATCATTTAGGGATTTAAAATTATAAAATTATATATATATATATATATAAGTAAATCTAATAAATGTTCAATTAAGAACTTAATTGAATATAACAGGACCGGTAGTAGATAATTCAAAATATTCAAATGATGAATCTATAAGTCCTGAGTCACAGAGTTGACTCATGCTGAGTAGATTATGACATAGGCCATCTACATAAAGGAATTCAGTCTTCTTTAGCTATTCGTTAGCTAATTCAGTACTTCCACTGCCTTTGATTTTCAGAGCTCCATCATTACCAAATCGTACTGTACCATCAAACTTCCTTTTGATATTTGTTAATAGGACAACATTACCTGTCATATGAGATGAACAACCACTATCCATAATCTAGGTACTATTTCTTTTTGTACCTTTGAGGGCCACCTCTGCAAGGTTGGATTTCTCAATTTTTTTCTTTCTTTCCATGAGACATTGAATTGAGTATAGAGCACTGATGGACTTTCAATTATCACTTTCATGTACCTAGGTTCTTCATAGTCGAAATCTTCTTTGAGAGGAGAAAACCTATTTGAAAGAGCAACATTGTCTTGCTGACGGGACTTTACTTGTCTCTAACTTCGGTATGTGGTGTCCATATCTCTTCTCTGCCTGCAATTAATAGCCTTATGACCAAAGTTAGAACAATGAAAACAATATCCATAGAAATTGTTTCTTCTAAAATAATTAGGATATGAATTTGTTTTCCGTTGTTGAACTCCTATATATTCTCCTTTCAGATAGCTTCTTGCCTCTTCACAATAATACATGGTATGATCCAAATATCCACAGAACCGACACTTCATGAGAGGAAATGTCTTCTCGCTTCTATTTGTCCTCATTCCTTATTCTGTGGGATAATAGTATGAGGGATCCTTTTCCCACAAGCCTCGAGGATAATATTCATTTCTTCTTTTAGATTGAATTGGGGGTTTCTGTTTCATCACTTTAGAAGACTTTCCCACATCACCCACTTTTATCTTGCCTTTATTTTGGTCACCTTTATTTGCAGCATTTGATGATTCTGCCTCACAATCAATTCCACTATTTCCTATGTAGGCAGGTCTTTGATCATTTAAAATCTTTTCAACTCCATTAGATCCAATTTTCTCTCTCTCCAATAGCTCAGCATCTGAGAACCTTCTAAACTTTATTTTCTTCCTTGATTATTTTGAAATTGAATCTTTTTCAAATTTACTCTTAATAGTAACAACTTCCTCCTCAAGATGCTCTGTAGTCTTGGACTTTTCCTCTAGTCTAGAGGTGAGGTCATTGATGACCTTTGCCTTCTCTTCAATTCTCAGCATCAGATTCACTACATCATCATTGCTTTCAAGTATTTTAGACTGTACATTCACCAATTCTTCCAGTCACTCAATTTCAGCTTCAAGTTGATCAACATATTCAATTGATTCATCTACAAATGATTTCTACTTATTTAAACTCTTACATTTAATCTTAATCTTACTAACAACATCCTTAAGTTGTAACTTGGGATCTGCACTAGTTTGCAACTGATTTTCTCCACCAGAATCTTCTGATTTTTCAATAGTGGCCATCATGGAAGCATGGTTCCTAGTTTCAAATTCTGGTTTTCTTCATCATAGAATTCATTATAATCTTCTTCCTCTTCTGAGAAAAAACTCTTCTTCAGAACATTCCTTCTAGATTTTAAGTCTCCTTTCTTGAAAATCCTTTTTTGGGGCATATCAATGTTTCCAGCATCGCTATCATCATCATCGATCTTTCTTAAGAATTGAGAAGCAATGTGTTCGACTTTTCCACAATGAAAGAAAGCTTGAGGTAACTTCCCTTTGAATTTACCTTTTCCATTCTGGAACTTCTTGGCAATGAGAGAAAGAATTTTTTTCCTCATCGTCTTCACCACGACTACCTTTTGAGATTTTGAGTTTCTCCATGGATTTGAAAGCCATTTCCCTGCTTACTCTTATAGTACCATCTTCTGGTTTGACTCTCATTTCATATGCCACTAAGTTTCTCAATAGATCATCCAAAGAAAGTTTGGAAAGATCTCTTTCTACAAGGGCTGACACCTTTTCATTGTACAAGGGTGGAATTCTTCTTAATATTATTTTACAATGTCAACGTCTTTGATATCTTCACCCAGACCCAGAATTGATCCAACCACTTCAGTAATTCGATTGAAGAATGAGTCTTCATTCTCATCAGGATGCATCTTCAGATCATCAAACATATTGTGTAGGACTTGTAATTTCACCGCCTTCACTTTGCTATATCCTTTATACATATTTTCAAGTTTATCCCACATTGACTTTGCTGAGGGGAAACTCATCACTTTTAGATAGATCTGATCAGAAAGTGCTACGTTGAGAGCATTCTGTGATTTAGAATCTTCATCAAGGATTTTCCTATCTGCATCAGTCATAGCCAGCCCTGTTGGATCAGTAACATGTATACCTTGAATAGTGGAAAACAGAACATACATTTCAAGGGATCTTAGATGAGATATCATTATGTTCTTCCAGATCTATAAATTACTTCCATTAAAGAGAGGGACTCCCCTGACATTGGCCGAATTTTCCATAATGGTATATTGACAGATCAAACACCAACAACTTGCCTCTGATACCACATGTAGGACCCCGGGACACCATGAGAGGGGAGGGGTGAATCATGGTGTTAACGTTTTCTTTTTAATGTTGTGGATCTTTTTCCCACGTTGGTAGGAACTTGTTAAACCTCTCAAACAAAAGAAAGTAGGAAGTTGACACAACACTTTTAATTGGTTCACCACAAAGGGCTACGTCCAAGGAGCATATGCTGACAGGTTGTCGGTCATACCTAATTCCACTATTTTTCACTAGTTGTGGGTTACAAAGGTTTAGGAACATTCACTCTGTCCCAGGCTCACTGCCTTTACAAAAGTTCATGGATTGCTCATTGCGTCCCATGGGTCACTCGCTTTGACTCCACCAAGATCACTGCATTTTGCGAAGTCCCACTCAGTTTATAGACATGAAGGTCTCTTCATTATCGCCAATGAATACATCCTCCATTGTATGTAGATGCTCTGTTGAAGTCCAACTTTCTCCCGTAGATGAATCTCACTTTGTACTGCAAGTATCAACTAATCTTCCATCTTTCGTGCTGCCCAAGAAAGACTGACATACTTCAACCACACCTGGCGCGCTTACCCAAACTTGGCATGCAAGTTTCATGATGATGCACAAGTCCAGCTCTCCCACTTGCGTGACACACACTTCTTCAACTTCAAACTTGTGTGACTCCATTCCTTTTACGCAAAAACCGATTTTGGCGTGCAACTATCAACTGTCGCGCTGCTTCAAATTCTGGCGTGCAAGTGTCACCAAACCACCTGCACGACACGTCCTTCCCCAACTTCAAACTTGGACGACCAACACCCTTTCTCGCCCAAACCACCTTGGACGCGTAGCAAACAACTGCCGCACAACTTCAAATTGTGCGACCCACCACCACTTGCGCGAACACTACACCTGCGCGACAGGATCTCGGATTTTCTCTAAGTCTAAAATTCGTACTGAATGAGGAGGGGTCGAACTATAATTATAGGTATTTGGACACCCTGCGCTACGGCGCATAAGTCTCCCCTCAGCACGTAAGTTTTGGCGTGCAAGTCTCTACCCCCACAAATCACTTGCGCGACCAACTCCCAAACTTGGGAACCCTTCTCCCTTTTCCATAATTTCATGTTATGATCTTGAAAAACAAAATGTGCATAAGTTTCCTCTCCTTAAAATCAATGGTGGACAAGTCTTATTTCCAAAAACCACTTATCTCCATTTGTCGATTTTCAGACCCAAAAATTTGGAAAACACTGGAAAATGGTGCCACCTTTAATATTATTATCTGCTTGTTCTAAATGATCACCTTAATGAAACATATTCTGAACATCCACTAAGGATTGACAAAATACACAAAACATACTCCAAATCATTCAAAGAAAACCCTAGTTCCAACAATCTCCCCCTTTGGGTTTGTTGGAAATCAGTAAATAAATTCAATAGAGTACCAGCCACATGAAAGACAAAAACAAAAGAATCAACTCAGCCACTACTCTAAGTCTACATGAGAAATGCTTGTTGTATAAAACAAGAGGGGAAGCGTAAATTGGGAACTCGTGTTTTTGAATTTCTTAATGAATCCCATGCAATTATCTTAAATTTTACTAGAAGCATTACATGTCCAAAAAAACCTTCTTATCCTATCACTGAATTCTCATTGTGATACCAAACATGACCTGAATTTATTCCTTCTCCCCCATTGGAAATAAACCCAAAGATCTGTATTTGCTCATTGAACACCTCAAAACACCCCTGGATAATATCTCCCCATAAACCTGCATCATATCCACAAAAATATTAAAAACAGTTAAAAAAACTGGGGAGAGGGGTTTTTATTTACCTCCTTATACACTGGGAGGTGGATGAACACATAGGTTCAACTGATGCTTCTCAAACACAGCCACTGACAGTGGTTTGTTCAAGATATCAGCCACTTTCTCATTAGTTCCCACATGATACATTTTAATCACGCCTTTCTCAACTTTTTATTTGATAAAGTGATACCTGATTTCAATATGTTTTGTACGAGAATGCTGAACATGATTCTTCGTAAGATCAATTGCGCTCTTGTTATAACAGTAAATTACCATTGGTTTCTTCACCTCATAACAAATATTTGTTAGTTGTTTCTTCATCCATGGAAGATGAGTGCATGCCTTTGTGACAGAGATATACTCAGCTTCAGCAGTATTAAGAGAAGTATATTCTTGTTTCTTGATCAACCAGAAAACACATTTATTCCCAATATAGAATGCACCACCACTGGTGGACTTTCTGTCCACTACATTTCCAGCCCAGTCAGCATCAGAAAATGATGATAATTCATTGTCCCTTCCTGCAGTAAAGTATAATCCACAATTGTGAGTACCTTGAATATACCTCATGATTCTTTTTACTGCTTCCATATGTTCCTCCTTTGGATTACTCTGAAAGCGGGCCGCTAGATAGGTTGCAAAGAAAATATCTGGCCATGTCGCTGTCAGGTACAATAGGCTCCCAATTATCTTCCTGTACATAGTGGGATCTAAAGAGGTCCCATCCTCATGTTTTCCAAGATTAGTTCCAACTGTGATCGGAGTTGACATTGGTTTAGAGTCTTGCATATTAAACTTCTTCAGCAGCTCTCTTACATAATTTTCCTGAGAAATGAAATTGTAATCCATCCTTTGAATCAACTGGAGCCCCAAGAAATATTTGAGCTCCCCAATCATAGATATTTAAAATTATGATTTCTTGTGATTGGAAAATTCATCCACTAATTTCTGCCAGCTTCCACCAAAAATAATGTCATCAACATAGACTAGAACCATGAAAAGATCTTTTGGATGATTCTTCACATATAGATTGTGGTATACTCCTCCTCTTTTGAATTCAAGATTCTTGAGATACGAGTCCAACTTAGAATCCCATGTTTATGGTGCCTGATTTAAACCATATAAATCTTTCTTCAGTTTTTAGACCTTTGTTTCATCAGTACCAAGAACAAAACCAACTGGTTGTTCGATGTAGTCTTTTTCTTCGAGAACTCCATTCAAGAATGTTTTCTTGACATACATTTGATATACTTTATATCCTCTTTGCAGATCCATTA
Organism: Viscum album; assembly: GCA_963277665.1. Classification (NCBI taxonomy): domain Eukaryota; kingdom Viridiplantae; phylum Streptophyta; class Magnoliopsida; order Santalales; family Viscaceae; genus Viscum; species Viscum album. The sequence goes on along the minus strand of OY728130.1, from coordinate 1,018,130,134 downwards.
CAAGAAAAAGACTAATTGATTTCAGTCTATCCACCAGAGAAAAGGTTTATTCAACATCAACACCTTCAATCTGGGAGTATCCTTTACAGACCAGTCATGCCTTGTTTCAAATAACACTTCTATGCTCATCAAACTTGTTCTTGAAGATCAATTTTATACCAATCACATTGTGACCTTCGGGTCTCTGGACAAGATCCCATGTCTGATTCTTGTCAATCTGATCTAACTCTTCAATCATGGATTTCACCCATGATTCATCCTTTGTAGCTTCTTTAAATGAGGACAGCTCCACAACCGACAGAAATGCAGATTGCGTGTTATTCCTCATCCTCCTTGTTTGTGTGGGTGCACTCATGTTCCCAATTATGTTAGATGGATCAATCTCAACTCTTCGATTACTACTATGAGGTTCAGTTTAATTCTCTCCAGCCATAGTTTCTTCTTTAGATTCCTCTTCTGAGTTAACATCTTGATGTGACTGCTGAGTGTTTTTTACAGCTTTCTCTATTTCTGTATATTTATTTTCTCCACGTTCACTTTCTTCCTCACTTTCTATCACATCAGCATATGGCGTCCTTGAATCATTTGTGGTTTTCTATTAAATTATCTTAACATCACTAGTTACCAAAATCCTTCCTAATTTCTTGTTGAAACACATATAGGATTTTCTGTTCATTGAGTATCTGAGTAAAATTCCTTCATCTGCATTATCACCATAGTTCCCTTGATTTCCTTCTCTGTTTATGATGAATCATTTACTTCCAAAAACATGAAAGTATTTCAAAGAGGGATTCCTTATATGCCACAATTCATATGGTGTCTTCATCTCACCCATATAATGTCTAGTTCAATTTTAAATATACACTATAGCTTGAACAACCTATTTCTGGTAATGTTGTGGAATACGACTCTCAATCAGCATAGTTCGTGCCATGTTGTTCACCTATCGATTCCTACATTCAAGAACTCCATTTTGTTGTGGAGTTCTCACACCAGCTACATCATGTTATATACCATGATTCTCCAGGTAATTTTTAAATTCGATGGACCTGTATTCCCCTCCATTTTCAGATCACAACACTTTAATTGTTCGTCCAGTATCATTCTTAGCGATTCGCCGATATGTTTTCATATAGTCAAGCACTTGTTGTTTCCTGTGAATGATCATTACACATGCCATTATACTGTAATCATCAATGAAAAAGACAAAGTACCTTTCTTCATGAGTTCCAGAAACATTTATCGGCCCACATACATCTGTATAAATAAGATCAAGAAGATGGGGTTCCCTTTTCTTCTTTGGCCGATATGAACTGCAGACCAGCTTCCCACGAATGCAAGCATCACAAGATTTTTCACTCTCACGCTTTAGGTTGGGAATGTCCATGAAAATTCTCAATTTTGATATTTTATCCATGTCTTGTTGATTGATGTGTCCCAGTATCTGATGCCACAAATTGTTTTCTTCTTCAACAGTCATGTAACAAAAATTTTCTTTACTATCAACTTGATACAAGTTGCCTTCTGTTCTACATCTCTTCATATGTGAATTGTATGTCTTTCCCTTGTTAGTGCAGCCTTTCTGATTAAAAGTAACTATAAGTATTGAGTCACAGAGTTGACTCACACTCAGTAGATTATGACATAGGCCATCTATATAAAGGACTTCAGTCTTCTTTAGCTTTTCATTAACTAATTCAGTACTTCCACTGCCTTTGATTTTCAGAGCTCCATCATTACCAAATCGCACTGTACCATCAACATTCTTTTTGATATCTGTTAATAGGACAAAATTACTTGTCATATGAGATTAACAACCACTATCCAAAATCCAGGTACTATTTCTTTTTGTAGCTTTGAGGGACACCTCTGCAAGGTTGTATTTCTCAATTTTCTTCCTTTATTTCCATGAGACATTGGATTGAGTATAGAGCACAGATGACCTTTCTTTTATCTCTTCTATGTACCTAGGTTATTTATAGTCAAAATCTTCTTTGAGAGGAGAAACCCTATTTGAAAGAACAACACTGTCTTGCTAATGAGACTTGACTTGTCTCAAACTTCAGTATGAGGTGTCCATGTCTCTTCTCTACCTGCAATTAATAGCCTTATGACCAAAGTTAGAACAACGAAAACAATATCCATAGATATTGTTTCTTTTAAAATAATTAGGATATGAATTTCTTCTCCGTTGTTGAACTCCTACATCTTCTCCATTCATATAGCTTCTTTTTTCTTCACAATAAGACATGGTATGGCCCAAATATCCATAGAACTGTCACTTCATGAGAGGAAATGTCCTCACTTCTATTTTTCTTCATTATTTCTTCTATGGGATAATAGTATGAGGGCTCCTTTTTCTATGAGGCTTGAGGATATTATTCTTTTCTTCCTTTAGATTGAATTGGGGGTTTCTGTTTCATCACTTCAAAAGACTTTCCCACATCACCCACTTTCATCTTTCCTTTATTTTGGTCACATTTATTTGTAGCATTTGACAATTCTGACTCACAACCAATTCTACTATTTCCAATGCAGGCAGGTCTTTGATCATTTAAAATATTTTCAACTCCATTAGAGCCACATTTTTCTCTCTCCAATAGCTCAGCATCTAAGAACCTTCCAAACTGTATTTTCTTCCTTGATTATTTTGAAATTGAATCTTTTTCATGTTTACTCCTAATAATAACAACTTCATCCTCAAGACGCTCAGCAGTCTTGGACTTTTCCTCTAGCCTGGAGGTGAGGTCATTGATGACCTTTGCTTGCTCTTCAATTCTCAACTTCAGATCCACTATATCATCATTTCTCTCAAGTATTTTAGACTGTACTTTCACCAATTCTTCCATTCATTCAATTTCAACTTCAAGTTGATCAGCATATTCAATTGATTCTTCTACAATTGATTTCCACTTATCACAACTCTTATATTTAATCTTAAGATTATTAAATGTATCATTAAGTTGCAACTCCAGATCTGCACTAGTTTGAAACTGATTTTCTCTACCAAAATCTTCTGATTTTTCAACAATGGCCATCAGGGAAGCATGGTTCCTAGTTTTAAATTATGGTTCTTCTTCATCACAGAATTCATTATAATCTTCTTCCTCTTCGCAGACAAAACTCTTTTTCAGACCTTTATTTCAAGATTTAAAGTCTCCTTTCTTGAAAAACTTTTTTTGAGGCTTCTCAGTGTTTTCAGCATCACTATCATCATCATCGATCTTTCTTAAGCACTGATAAGCAATGTTCCCGACTTTGCCACAATGAAAGCAAGCTATAGGTAACTTACCTTTCAATTTCCCTTTTCTCTTCTGGAACTTCTTGTCCATGAGAGAAAGAATTTTTTTCTTCATAATCTTCAACACTACTATCTTTTGATATTTTCAGTTTCTCCATGGATTTTAATGTTGTTTCCTTGCTTACCCATGTACCAGGATCTTCTAGTTTGACTCTCATTTCATATGCCACTAAGCTACTCCACAGATCATCCAAATAAAGTTTGGGAGGATATCTTTCCTCAAGGGATTACACCTTTTCATTTTACAGGGGTGGAAGTATTCTTAATATTTTCTTTACAATGTCAACATCTTTTATTTCTTCACCTAGAACCCGAATTTCTCCAACCACTTCAGTAATTCGATTGAATAATGAGTCTGCATTCTCATCAGGATGCATCTTCAGATCATCAAACCTATTGTGCAGGACGTGTAATTTTTCCTCCTTCACTTTGATATATCCTTCATAAATATTTTTAAGTTTATCCCACATGGACTTTGCTGAGGTGAAACTCATCACTTTTATATAGATCTGATCAGAAAGTGCTACGGTGAGATCATTCTGTGATTTGGCATCTACATCAAGGATTTTTTTATCCGCATCAGTCATAGGCAGCCCTGTTGGATTAGTAACATGTATACCTTGCATAGTGAAAACATAACATCCATTCAAAGGGATCGTAGATGAGATATCATTCTGTTCTTCTAGATCTAGAAATTACTTCCATCGAAGAGAGGGACTCCCTTGACATTGGCTGAATTTTCCATAATGGTGTATTGATAGATCAAACACCAGAAACCCGCCTTTTATACTACTTGTAGGACCCCAAGACACCCTAAGAGGGGAGGGGTGAATCAGGGTGTTACTGTTTTCTTTTTAAAGTTTTAGATCTTGTTCCCACGTTGATAGGAACTTGTTAAACCTTTCAAACAAAATAAAGTTGGAAGTTGACACAACACTTTTACTTGGTTCACCACAATGGGCTACGTCCAAGAAGCATACGCCGACAGGTTTTCAATCGTACCTAATTCTACTATTTTTCACTAGTTGTGGATTACAAAGGTTTGGGAACAATCACTCTATCCGAGGCTCACTGCCTTTACAAAAGTTCAGGGATAACTCACTGCGTCCCTCAGGTCACTCCCATTAACTCCTCCTAGCTCACTACCTTTTGTGAAGTCCCACTCAATTTATAGATGTGAAGGTCTCTTCATTATCGCCAATGAATACATCATCTGTTGTATATAGATGCTATGTTGAAGTAAAAATTTCTCCCGTAGATGAATCTCACTTTGTACTACAAGGATCAGGAAATCATCCAGCTTTAGCGCTGCCCCAGAAAGACTCATGTACTTCAACCACACCTAGTGCTCTTCTCCAAGCCCCGCATGCAAGTTTCAAGATGGCGCGCAATTGCATATCTCCCACTTGTGCGACACACACTTATTCAACTTCAAACTTGCATGACTCAATTCCTTTTACGTCCAAACCAATTTTGGTGCGCAACTATCAACTGTCGTGCTGGTTCAAATTATGGCATGAATGTTTTACCAAACCACATGCACGAAACTTCCTTACCCAACTCCAAACTTGGGTGACCAATACCCTTTCTCACCAAACCCACCTTGGACGTGGAACAAACAACTACCGCACAAATTCAACTTGCATGACCCACAACCGCTTGCGTGACCACTACACCTACGCGACGAGGGATCTGATTTTCTCTAAGTCTGAGCTTCGCACCAAATGGGGAGGGGTCAACCTATATTTATAGGCATCTGGACATCCTGCGTGACGACATGCAAATCTCCCCTCGGCGTGCAAGTTTCAGCGCGCAAGTCTCTGCCCCCACAAATCACTTGCGTGACCAACTTCCAAACTTGGGAGCCCTTCACCCTTTGCCATATTTTCATGTTCCGATCTTGAAAAACAAAAGGCATGAAAGTTTCCTCTCCTTCAAGTCAACAACACACAAGTCTCTTTTCCAAAAACCACTTTTCTCCATTTGCTGATTTGTAGACCCCAAAATTTGGCAAACACTGGAAAACGGTGCCACCTTCAATATTGTTATCTCCTTGTTCTGTATGATCACTTTTCTATGAAATATTATGAACATCCACTGAGGATTGAAAACAAACACAAAACATACTTCAAATCATGCAAAGACAACCATGGTTCCAACAATCTCCCCATTTGGGTTTTTGGCAATCAGTAAATAAATTCAATAGAGTACCAGCCACATGAAAACTAGAAACACAAGAATCAACTCAGCCACCACTCTAATTATACATGATTAATGCTCATTGTATAAAACAAGAGGGGAAGTGTAAATTGGGATCCCGTGTTTTGGAATTTCTTAATGACACCCAGGAAATTCTCTTAAATTTTCCCAGAAGCATTACATGTCAAGAAAAAACCTTCTTATCCTATCACCGAATTCTCATTGTGATACCAAACATGACCTGAATTTATTTATTCTCTCTCATTGGCAATAAACCCAAAGATCGGTATTTTCTCATTGAACACCTCAAAACACCCCTGGATAGTGTCTCCCCCATAAACCTGCATCATATCCATAAAAGATTAAAAACAGTTAACAAAACTAGGGAGAGGGGTTTTTCGTTACCTCCTTATGCACTGGGAGGTGGCTGAACACTGAGGCTCAACCGATGATTTTTCAAACACAGCCACTGATAGTGGTTTGGTCAAGATATCAACCACTTTCTCATCAGTTCCCACATGATCCATTCTAATCATGCCTTGATCAACATTTTCATTGATAAAGTGATACTTTATTTCAATATGTTTTGTACGAGAATGCTGAACATGATTCTTCGAAAGATCAACTGCGCTCTTATTATCACAGTATATTACCATTAGTTGCTTCACCTCATCACGATTATCTGTTAGTTGTTACTTCATCCATAGTAGTTGAGTGCATGCCTTTGTGGCAGAGATATACTCAGCTTCAGCAGTACTAAGAGAAGTACTTTCTTGTTTCTTGCTCAACCACCCAACACATTTATTCCCAATATAGAATGCACCACCCCTGGTGAAATTTCTGTCCACAACATTGCCAGCCTAGTCAGAATCAGAAAATACTGATAATTCATTGTCCCTTCCTACAGAAAAGTATAAGCCCCGATTGTGAGTACCTTGAATATATCTCATGATTCTTTTTACTGCAACCATATGTTTCTCCTTTGGATTACTCTGAAAGCGAGCCGCTAGATAGGTTGCAAAGACAATATCTGGCCATGTCGCTGTCAGCTACAGTAGGCTCCCAATTATCCTCTTGTACACAGTGGTATCTACAGAGGTCCCATCCTCATGCTTTCCATGTTTAGTTCCAACTATGATCTAAGTTTACTTTGGTATAGAGTCTTTCATATTAAACTTTTTCAGTAGCTCTCTAGCATTCTTTTCCTAATAAATGAAAGTGTAATCCTTACTTTGAATCACCTACACCCCTAAGAAATATTTGAGCTCCCCAATCATAAACATTTCAAATTCTTATTTCATGCGATTGGAAAATTCATCCATTGATTTCTGCCAGCTGCTACCAAAAATAATGTCATCAACATAGACTATAACCATGAATTTATCTTTTGAAGAATTATTCAAATATAGATTGTTGTCTACTCCTCCTTTTTTGAATTCCAGCTTCTTGAGATATGAGTCCAGCTGAGAATACCATGCTCGTGGTGCCTGATTCAAACCATATAGAGCTTTCTTCAGTTTGTGGACCTTTGTTTCATCAGTACGAAGAACAAAACCCACTGGTTGTTCGATGTAGACTTCTTTTTCGAGAACACCATTAAAGAATGCTGTCTTGACATCCATTTGATATAGTTTATATCCTCTTTGAAGAGCCATGAAAATAAAAAGCCTGATTGACTCCAGTCTAGCCATTGGAGAAAATATTTCTTCAACAAAAACACCTTCAATCTGGGAGTATACTTTACATACCAATCATTCCTTGTTTCTAATAACACTTCCATGCTCATAAAACTTTTTCTTGAAGATCCATTTTGTACTAATCAGATTGTGACGTTCAGGTCTCTAGACAAGATCCCATGTCTGATTCTTGTAAATACGATCTAACTCTTCATTAATGGATTTCACCCATGATTCTTCCTTTTCATCTTCTTCAAATGAGGATGGCTCCACAACTGACATAAATGAAGATTGCGTGTTACTCCTCATCCTCCTTATTTGTGTGGGTGCACTTCTGTCCCCAATTATGTTAGATGGATCAATCTCAGCTATTCGATTTCTCTTGTGAGGTTCAATTGCATTCTCTGCAACCATAGTTTCTTCTTCGGATTCTTCTTCTGATTCAACATCTTGATGTGACTGCTGAGTTTTTTGTAAATATTCCTCTATTTCTGTATTTTTATTTTCTCCACGTTCACTTTCTTCCTCACTTTCTATCAAATCATCATATGACATCCTTGAAACATTTGTGGTTTTATCTTCAATTATCTTAACATCACTGCTTTCCACAATCCTTCCAAATCACTTGTTGAAATACTTATAGGCATTGATGTTCATTGAGTATCCAGTGAAAATTCCTTCATATGAATTATCACCATACTTCCCTTGATTTCCTTCTTTGTTTCTAATGAATCATTTACTTCAAAAAACATGAAAGTATTTCAAAGTGGTCTTCCTTCTATGCCACAATTCATATGGTGTCTCACCCATATAAAGTCCTGTTCGATTTCGAATATACACTGCATCTTGAACAACCTCTTTCCAGTAATGTCGTTGAATACGACTCTCAATCAGCATAGTTCGTGTAATGTTGTTCACCTATCGATTCTTACGTTCAACAACTCTATTTTGTTGTGAAGTTCTCACAGTAACTACCTCATGTTGTATACCATTATTCTCCAGGTAATTTTCAAATTAAATGGACGTGTATTCCCCTCCATTGTAATATCACAACACTATAATTGTTCGTCCAGTATCATTCTCTGCGATTCACCGATATGTTTTCATGCAGTCAAGCACTTTTCATTTCTTGTGAATGAACATTACACAAGAAATTCTACTATAATCATCATTGAAAAGGAAAAATTACCTTTCTCTATGAGTTCAAACAAAATTTATCGGCCGAAATACATCTATATAAATAAGATCAAGAAGATGGGATACCCTTTTCTTCTTTGGCTGATATGAACTGCAGTCCAACTTCCTACGAATGCAAGCATCCCAAGGTTTTTCATGCTCACGATTCAAGTTGGTAATGTCCCTAACAATTATCAATTTTGATATTTTCTACATGTATTTTTTATTGATGTGTCCCAGTCTCCGACGCCACAAATTGTGTTCTTCTTCAACAGTCACGTAACAAAACATTTTATTTACTATCAACCCGATACAACTTGCCTTCTGATCTACATCTCTTCATAAGTGAATTGCCTATCATTACCTTGATAGTGAAGCCTTTCTGATTAAAAGTAACTATAAGTCCCATGTTACAGATTTGACTCACGCTGAGTAGATTATGACGTAGGCCATCTACATAAAGGACTTTAGTCTTCTTTAGCTCTCCATTAGCTAATTCAGTACTTCCGATGCCTTTGATTTTCAGAGCTCCATAATTACCAAATCGTATTGTACCATCAAAATTCCTTTTGATATCTATTAATAGGCCATCATTACCTATTATATGAGATGAAAAACCACTATCTAGAATCTAGGTACTATTTCTTTTTGTAGCTTTGAGGTCCACCTCTGCAAGGTTGGACTTCTCAATTTTCTTCCTTTCTTTCCATGAGACATTGGATTTAGTATAGGGAACTGATGAACTTTCAATTATCTCTTCTGTGTACCTAGGTTTTTCATAGTTGAAATCTTTTTTGAGAGGAGAAAAACTGTTTGAAAGAGCAACACTATCTTGCTAATGAGACTTGACTTGTCTCGAACTTCAGTATGAGGTGTCCATGTATCTTTTCTTCCTAAAATTAATAGAATTATGACCAAAGTTAGATCAAATAAAAAAATATCCATAGAAATTGTTTCTTCTAAAAGAATTAAGATATGAATTTGTTCTCCTTTGTTTAACTCCTACATATTCTCCATTCAGATAGCTTCTTTCCTCTTCTCAATAAGACATGGTATGGCCCAAATATACACAGAATTGAAACTTCATGGAGTAAATATCTTCTCGCTTCTATTTTTCCTCATTCCTTCTTCTGTGGGATAATATTATGATGGATCCTTTTTCCACGAGGCTGGAGGATAATCTTCTTTTCTTTTTTTAGATTGAATTGGGGGTTTCTGTTTCATCACTTCAGAAGACTTTCCCACATCACCCACTTTCAGCTTGCCTTTATTTTGGTCACCTTTATTTGCAACATTTGACAATTCTTCCTCACAATCAATTCCACTATTTCCCATACAGGAAGGTCTTTGATCATTTAAAATCTTTTAAACTCCATTAGAGCCACATTTTGATCTCTCCAAAAGCTCAGCATCTAAGAACCTTCCAAACTGTATTTTCTTCCTTGATTCTTTTGAAATTGAATCTTTTCAAGTTTAATACTAATAGTAACAATGTCCTCCTCAAGACGCTCAATAGTCTTGGAATTTTACTCTAGTTTGGAGGTGAGGTCACTGATGACATTTTCTTGCTCTTCAATTGTCAGCTTCAGATCCACTACATAATCATTTCTTTCACGTATTTTAGACTGTACTTTCACCAATTCTTCCAGTCATTCAATTTCAGCTTCAAGTTTATCAACATATTTAGTTGATTCTTCTACAATTGATTTACACTTATTGCAACTCTTACATTAAATCTTAAGCTTACTAACAACATCCCTAAGTTGCAACTTGGGATCTACACTAGTTTGCAACTAATTTTCTCCACCAGAATCTTCTGATTTTTCAACAGTGGATATCAGGGAAGCATGGTTCCCAAATTTAAATTCTAGTTATTCTTCATCACTGAATTCATTATAATCTTCTTCCTCTTCACAGACAAAACTCTTCTTCAGAAATTTCTTTCTATATTTGAAGTCTCCTTTCTTGAAAAACCTTTTCTGAGGCTTCTCAATTTTTTCAACATCGCTATCATAATCATCGATCTTTATTAAGCACTGAGAAGCTATGTTCCCCACTTTGACATAATGAAAGAAAGCTAGATGTAACTTTCTTTTGAATTTACCTTTTTTCATTCTAGAACTTCTTGGAAATGTGAGACAAAATTTTTTCTCTTCATCGTCTTCACCTCTACTATCTTTTTAGATTTTCAGTTTCTCCATGGATTTTAACGCCATTTCCTTGCTTACTTGTGTAGTAGAAAATTCTAGTTTGACTCTCATTTCATATGCCACAAAGCTGCTCAACAGATCATTTAAATAAAGTTTGTAAAGATCTCTTTCCTCAAGGGATGACACCTTTTCATTGTATAGGGGTGGAAGTCTTCTTAATATTTTATTTACAATGTCAATGTCTCTGATTTCTTCACCTAGACCCCAAATTGCTCCAACCACTTTAGTAATTAAATTGAAGAATGAGTCTGCATTCTCATCAGGATGCATCTTCAGATCATCAAAACTATTGTGTAGGACTTGTAATTTCACCCCCTTCCCTTTGCTATATCCTTCATAAATATTTTCAATTTTATCCCACATGGACTTTGATGAGGTGAAACTCATCACTTTTAGATAGATCTGATTAGAAAGTGTTGTGGTAAGAGCATTCTATGCTTTAGTATCTACATCAAGGATTTTACTATCTGCATCAGTCATACCTAGCCCTATTGGATCAGTAACATGCATACCTTGCATAGTGGAAAACAGAACATCCATTCCAAGAGATCTTAGATGAGATCTCATTTTGTTCTTCCAGATCTGGTAATTACTTCCATTGAAGAGAGGGACTCCCCTAACATTGGCTGAATTTTCCATAATGGTATATTGACAGATAAAACACCAGCAACCTGCCTCTGATACCACTTGTAGGACCCCGAGACACCCTGGGAGGGGAGGGGTGAATCAGGGTGTTAACGTTTTCTTTTTAAAGTTGTGGATCTTGTTCCCACGTTGGTAGGAACTTGTTAAACGTGTCAAAAAAAGAAAGTAGAAAGTTGATACAACAATTTTACTTGGTTCACCACAAAGGGCTCTGTCCATGGAGAATATGCCGACATGTTTTTGGTCATACCTAATTCCACAATTTTTCACTAGTTGTATATTACAAAGGTTTGGGAACAGTCACTGTTTCCCAGGCTCACTACCTTTACAAAAGTTCAGGGATAGATCACTATGTCCCTTAGGTAACTCCCATTGACTCCCCTTGGATCACTGCCTTTTGTAAAGTCCCACTCAGTTTATAGACATGAATGTCTCTTCATTATCACCAATTAATAAATCCTCTGTTGTATGTGGATTCTCTTTTGAAGTCCAACTTTCTCCCATAGATGAATTTCAATTTTACTGCAAGTATCATGCAATCTTCCAGCTTTCATGCTGCCCTAGAAAGACTGGCGTACTTCAACCACACCTGGCGCGCTTCTCCAAGCCCAACACACAAGTTTCAAGATGGTGCACAAGTCCAGCTCTCCCACTTGCATGACACACACTTCTTCAACTTCAAACTTGCGCGACTCAATTCCTTTTATGCCCAAACAGATTTTGGCGTGCAACTATCAACTGTCGCGCTACCTCAAATTCTGGCATGCAAGTGTCACCAAACCACCTACACGACACTTCCTTCCCCAACTCCAAACTTGGGCGACCAACACCCTTTCTCTCTCAAACAACCTTGGACACACAACAAACAACTTCCGCACAACTTCAACTTGCACGACCCACCACCACTTGCGCGACCACTACACCTGCGCGACGGGAGCTCTGATTTTCTCTAAATCTGAACTTAGTACCGAATGAGGAGGGGTTGACCTATATTTATAGGTATTTGGATACCCCATGTGACGGTGTGAAAGTCTCCCCTCAGTGTGCATGTTTCAGCGCGCATGTATCTGCCCCCGCAAATCACTTGCTCGACCAACTTCCAAACTTGGGCGCCCTTCTCCCTTTGCAATATTTTCATGTTCTGATCTTGGAAAACAAAAGGTGCACAAGTTTCCTCTCCTTCAAGTTAATGGTGCGCAAGTCTCTATTCCAAAAACCACTTTTCTCCATTTGTCAATTTTTAGACCCAAAAATTTGGCAAACACTGGAAAATGGTGCCACATTCAATATTGTTATCTTCTTGTTCTGTATGATAACTTTTCTGGAACATATTCTGAACATCCACTGAGGATTGAAAACAAAAACAAAACATACTCCAAATCATGAAAATACAACCATGGTTCCAACATTTTTATGGTTATCCATGTTAGGAGTTAATGGAAAATAGAACTCGTCATTCATGGAGGAGGTAGTCTACTCGTACGAATGACGACGTCTTCCTTTTTTGAATGGTTTTGGAGGAATGTAGAGAAGTGATATTAAATTAGTATTATTAAAATTCATAATATTATTAATTCTGATGTTTTAAAATTTTCATGGATCAAATATAATTGTTATGGTAGAAGAAGAAAAGAATTAAAAGAGTTGGTTTGAGAATGCTACCTATCCCTTTAGACTTTCTCCATTGGGTAACAACTTAAGGATCATTATCATGATCTTATGGAAAGAAAAAGGTTTCTTGAATATGGGGATAGGGATTATGAGATATTAGGGTCAATATTTATTGGATATAACTATATTTAAGGGGTGGGGAAATATGGTTCAATTGAACCCCATTTATAAGAAAAGAAAATGGTACTTTTTGTAAATACCCATTACATTTTCAATGATGAAATGACACTTTTCAAGGGTCAATGGATCCAAAAGAGGGAAACGATGAATAATGTGGTGAATCAAGGTATATAAATCCTCAAAATTTATTTTTAAAAATCTTTTTAATAATATTTAAAGACTTTTAGCACTAGTTTTTTACATTTTACCATTTTTCTTTTGAATTGTGCATCTAGTTTTTATCCAAGTAATTTATATTTTATTGAAAATATAAGGTAACCATTATAACTTAATTTTTATCTTATAACCCAAAATATATGATTGATATAATAAAATTAATTTTCTATATAATATAAAATTACCTTTTAAATTAAATAATTTAATATATAGACAAATAGTTTTGTAGAAATAATGTTGTTCTTCAACATTAAGTGTTTTTATTATTATAAAAAATAATTACCCATTAAATTTTTGATAATATATTTATATAAATATTTTTAAACATCATATCAATTTCATTGTATAAAATTTAGCGATTTAATTTATTAGATAAAAATTCTGCAATATTAATAAAACAATTCTTTGAAAACAACCCCTTCACCATTATTATGGTCATTAACTTTAATCTTAGCAATCAAAATTGAATGATTAAAAAGTAAATGAAACATATTAAATAAAATTGAAATATTTATATAAAATATGAAATACATTTTTTCAGATTTAATCTCTATAATTGATGAAAAATAATTTTAAAATATGTGAATAAAAACAGTTTTTAGATTAAAATATTACTTATATTTCTAAAACATAAAATTTGATATTTAAAAACTAATTTTTTTTAAAATGAATAATTTTAATAACTAATTATATTTTCAGTATAATAATATTTTATATAATTTTTTATATAATACTTTCTTAATGATAAAGTTATAAATAGTAAAATATTACTAAAATAGTATTTTTTTACTATTCAACTAAAAACCAACTATTTTAGAAAAGTTCAAAAAATTTACCATGAGATTATATTTTTATTTTGAACCTAAAAATGAAGTTCATTTAGTGAAATCCAAATTCTTAAATTTGATAATTCATCTTTTAAATAAAAAAATAAAAAAATAATGAAAACTTCTTTAATTGGAAAGTAACATTATAAAATATTAACTATAATTAATATAATTTCTTATCAATTACCAATGAAGTTTTTGTTAATATATTATTAAAATAAAAAATATATGTTATCCATAATATATTTTGTATCTTAAAATAAAGTACCCAAAAAACAATTTTTTAGAGAAGTTACATTTTAAAGAATAATTTAGTCTTATTACTTATTTAGCTACACTAATTGTATGTTTTAAATGATTTTGTATTAATTGTAAACTTTTATTTCTTATTATTAATTATATTTCATAATTTAGGTACCTTTATTTTTACTCACCAATTCTATGACTACATTTTTATAGTTATAGAATGTTTTGTGGTTTGTTTTGGTCCGGTGTTGCATGCATTATAATATATCAAACAAATTAGGTTTTGAAGAAAATAAAACATATAATTTTTAATCTTGGGGTGTCAAATTATCCCCCATAAATAAATGTATCCTAATAATTTTTAATTCTTTGTCTTTAAGGAAATCAATTGAGTGTATCCAAAAGATAGACAAGATCCAAGGTTTAATTTATAATGAGATGTTAAACTTTCCATTTTAAATAATATGGACATAATTATTTGTTATCTATAACCCTATGATAAATGCAATTTCTATAGTAGTTTTATAGTAAACATTAGTAGATGATCATAGGTTATTTTAGGATATTTAGTGAGATTTAACAATATAAAAATTAGTATGATCCCATTGTAATGAGATCACATATATTCCTAATACCAAATAGAATTTAGGGTATAAGAGATAGATATTTAAGAAGTAACTTCTAACAAACCTTAAATAAGATATATATGATTTGGTAACTATAGTCATATCGTTAGGAATTTTATTTATAATTTAAATTCCAATAGTTGAGGTTGTGAAATTAGACATACATAAATCATTATTAGGGAATAATTTTACCTTAAACCAATTTATTATCATTTCAAACATCAATAATAGTAATTACATAGGCCCTTACGAGTTCCCTTGGATTTGGAGGCCATGTATGCCTATTATACTCATTACCCCCGGGGTCGTGGCATTGAATTTCATAATCACAAAGCTCCTTTAAATTAAAGAAGTGTATTTTGATGGAAATTATCTTTCCCTGACAACAGTGATCTTGATGGCCTTAATTTTTTCTCATATAAAAAAATAAATTTTCTTTCAATCAATCCCAAAGATGTTTTCTCCAAAAATCTTGATGCATATGAAATTGAATCTTTTTTCTTTCATCATTTTTTTCACCTAAAAAACCATGAGACTCCAACATTCTATCCTTTTGTGTTTGTGGAAACTCAACTATGTTTATGTTGTTAATCAAGATTCTTGATAGTTAGTTTGCAATAATTATAGGGTTTCATAATTTAGTTCTTATTACATTAGGTTTATTATTGGGAAAATATATACATTGTCCATGTAATCCTCTATTAACTTGACTCCTTTATGCATTATCCATTACTAGAACCCAAATAGTTAATGAGAGTGACAAAAATCAAAAGATAATTATCATAAATATTAATTTTGATGTTTAACCCCATTATGTATCAATTTATAATAATATCATATTTCTATATAGTTCATCCAGTTAAACCTATATCACTCATAATTTAACCTATATAATTGTTAGTTCAACCTAGGTTACTTTGTGTTTATCTCTCACATATATCTTATCACAATACCCAAAATTGATGTCCCAAATTACCATGAAATTTCTAAAAATATTCTAAATAAATAAATCATTGAAATCTATGCTCTTAAAATCCAGCATACTCTCTATCCTAGGAATCACGTTTCAATTATATTCACCTTAAATTATAAATTTCTATGTTTTGATATAATTTATGGATCTTGATTTTCCTATAAGGTTATACAACCTAAATATATTAAAATTTAACATAATGGTTAGTAAAGAGCATATGATCAACCCAATAATATCCCTCAAGAGTGTCTATACAGATATGTAGTCTTATGATTAATCATCATTCAATGACATGAATTTTGGGTTAATATCCATCCATTTTTCTGGGTGATTACCCCTAGGAGCATCTATTACACAAGTGATTTCACATCTAGTATAAATACAAGGATATAATTTCCATTAAACCACAATATATATACTTTACCAAAACATCAAGATGATATTCTATACTTAGATATATCCCTTAGACTTATCCCTAGGGGTTTCCCTGAAATTCTATATTTTTAATCCATAAACAAAATAAAATTTTCAATATTACCTAAAATTACTAAAATTGATATATATTCAATTGAAATTATTATCAACCTTAAATAATCAATACTTAAGTTATCCTCAACTAACATCCTAACCAATAATGTTATTTAAACCTAGCTATGATAACAACTATAGTACTTCATATTCACACTCTCATATCTGGTGTTGAAAAAACACACTTTACATACTAGCTTTAATACCAACTATTGATTCTAGACATATGCATCCCATAATTACATTACATAAATCAATTATTTCATCACAATATATTACCATGGCCATTTAGGTTTAGATATTTATTGAATTGGGAAAAATTATAAACTAATAAAGAAAATTACTTTCTCAACTAATATAAATTTTTCACCAATAAATAAGAAACTACATAATCTAGAATAAGTATTATACATCTCCCAAAAATATTTCAGATAAGCTATACTTCTAGAAATATAATATCTAATACATTTCATTATAACTTTGGGGAATAGAAACATAAGAAGGAATGAGCTAAAATTATTTGTAAGGATAAAAATAATTAATAACAACCAAAGATCATAAGTGATCATAATATTAACATAAATAATAATATATAAATAGATAACAAAAAATGATGAAATAATTGAATGAAAGTAACATTATAATATATCCACAGTTTTCATATCAATAAATAAACTCATGGATTACAATAACTAGTTCCTCCGGGATAAAACTCATAAGACCAGACAAATGACTCCATACCCATGACAAGATATCATGGTCTTATACTTCATGATCTTGTCATTACGACCCCTGTCTAAAAAATATTTTATTCTATACGAAAATACACCAAAATACCTAGGATATTTTGTTTAATGATAATCAACAACACATCAAGGTTATATCATGGGGCCCAACAATCACTAACTATGTCCAATACATTAATAATATTTTTGAATAAATAAATTGTACAATACATATCCAACATTACTTAGTAAAAAATAAACATCCATATTGAAATAATAAGTATAAATATTATCAATATTCCTCAAATAAATTAATGAAATTTATTTCTATTTAAACATCTATCAAACTAACATCGTATATAGTAATGAGTTTATGGTTATTCAATAATTTTACCAAATAATTCAATTTATGGGTGTCTAGGTGGATTTCCTTAAATAAAAGGATTTAAAAATAGGGTATTCACATAGGAAATACACTAGAAGAAAAATCATGCCTATACATAGTAGACGGTTAGGCAAGGAAAAAACAATAATGAATTTTATGTGAGCATAATACACCAATATGATTTACAGTTAATACATTAAACATAAATCCCATGGATGAATTTTTTGTAAACATAAATTGGGTAATTAAAGTGAAATTGTAAAAGTGTTTTTACAAAACATTTTTAACAAAGTCATAAAAGACGATGTTACGAGTCACATTAAAAAGTCATTTTAACAAAGGTGAAGAATTTTTTTTGAAAACATTTACTTTTATAAATAATATTAAAAAATATATCCTGGAAAAATACATAATGGTTTTCCATAGGAATCATGGGGTGGATGATAAAACAAATGATCATGGAAATAGAAACCCTTTTAAGACTATAAAATACCCATGTTGGAAACTGACATCCTAAAAAGGATGAAAAACATTATTTCAAAAAAGTGAAAAATATAAATATGACGGCCAAATGAAATAATACATAATTGTGTTTCCAAATGAGAAGGATAAAATTGGTGGTATGGGAAAATACGAACAAGGATGTGAATCAATCGTTAATGAGGACATGAATTATTATCAACAATGATATATTTTTTGTTAAAGAAAATAATCAAGGTAAATTCCATGAATTAAAAATTAATTTTCCCATAAAATTAACATAAACTAACATGAAATAATCTCTTAGGTTGGAAGCAAGAAAACCTGGAAGAAATATGTTCAATAAGAATCATTATAAGTCAAATAAATGGTATTATGTTAAGAAACACACACACAACTTCCGAAAATATTGAATAAAAATAATACGAAGGTGGTAAAATAAAATATACTTTAAAATCCTATTAATGAAACTTAAATGATGGTAATCGTTGTAAATGTGACTGTAATTACACTATAAAAGAAAATTTTGTGTGTATTATTAAATATGTTTCATGGAGTGTAAGTTGAGAGAAGGAACCGTTATAAGACTATAATCATTTGGATTTAAAATACATGGAATGTAGAACATGTTATGGATTTTTAAATATCTTCAATTTCATAAACATTATGACAAAAATTAATCCATGATCAATAAATAAAACCCTAAAATTTAAACAAGTGGTGAATATCAATCACATCTCAACGAAACAAAATTAAGATAAAAACACTAATCTTAGGTACCAATTCGTTTCTAGTGTTTGACTAACTTCCATAATAATCAAATAAAAATTTATAAAAAATTTCTTATAAACATTTTCCATCTATATTTTATTTTATAAGGCCAATTTATAATCTTTTTTATTTATTAATAAATTAGTTTTTGTTCATGGTAACTGTTTTGAGGTGGCTTGGTCAATTTCCTTGAAACTTTCCTGGTATATTTACAACATTAAAAATTGTCATAAAATAGCTTAATATTATATATAATTGTATAGTTTTAAAACTTTTAATATTATATTAACACAAAAACTATTCAGTTTTGTAGGTATTCACAAAATGGACTTAAATTATGAAAGGTTCTTTGATATGATTATTTAAGTAAGTCAAGATTATATTAACCATTTACTATTAATATCACATATAGAAGGTACATAATATTAATAATTTCATAAATATAATTTTTATAAATTAAATACATTTTAAAACCTTTTCATGTTTTGAATTAATGGAAAATAGAAGATGTTGTTGATGGAGGTTTTGGTCCACATGTACGTCCGATAACGTCTTCCTTTTTTGAATGTTTTGGTAAGAATGAAAAATTGTAATTTCATTAGTATAATAAAATTATATCATATATATATAATACTTATGTTATCATAATTTCATGTATATAATAGGATTGATATGGTAGAAGAAGAAAATAATTCGAAGAGTTTGGTTGAGAACTTTACCTCCCCATTTGGATGTTCTCCATTAGGTAACACCTTAAGGATACATAGAATGTTCTTTCAAAAAGACCAAGGATTATTTGAAATTAGTAATGGGTTGAGGATATTATATTGTAATGTTTTGGTATAGGTAATTCATTGGAATGGATGAATAAATTTGGTGGAAATGATCCCCTTTTATAATTGAATAAAACCGCACTTTTTTAAACTCCCATTACATTTTCAAAGATGGAATGAAGATATTCGAGGGTCAATGGAACCAAGTGTGATCACTGATCATTTTACAACTCATTTAGTGCATCATTTTGTTCCACTTTAATCCACTTGATTAATACCACTTTACCATAGATTCACTTGGAAATACCTTTTGGTTTACCAAAATTTGTCTTTAACACAAAAATATGGATGTCTTGTGCAAAAATCTAAAAACATGAATGCAAAACATATGTATTGTAATGTAACTCCAAATTGAATGAAACATTCATAGTTTGTGTGAAACTACCTTGGTCATGCTGGGAAAAGTTCTTTTCTACACACAATAAATATTTGGTTCATTGCTTTGCATAACTCTTCTTGCACGTAACTTTTACACTTTTATGCAACTATTATACAATCCAGAGCCCTGATATTATCTAAGTTTTGATCTAAAAAAATGTGTGTGTGGGGGGGGCTAACTATTTATAAAATCATAATACCTTGGGTTCAAAATCATTTAATACCTTCCTCTATTAATAAAACATCTTCTCAAGAACTAAACTTCATGTTTTGACATCATATTTTGTGAGTAACTCTCTCTCACAGGACCACACAACTCTATCTATTTATGTAATACAAAAATACCTTTCACACACTTTCAAACCTTGTACGAAAAACTTTAATTTTCTATATTGTTATTGGATTATATAAAATATTTAATTTTGGGAAACATTTCAATTCATTATCACCCTTTCATTCAACTTTTCTATTTTTATGCGAAAAAAATCTTTTTCAAAAAATACCTTTTTCCATACTTCAGATTTTGGACCTAAAAAATTTGGAAAATATTGGGAAAATGAACCACATTTTATATGAATATTTATATACTACCACCAGATAATTCATTCTCAGTTCTTGGATATTTGTCAATATACTTTGTCAACAATATCTTTGGAACTCCACAACTGACCTTGGAAACCCACTTTGTTAATAATCACAATCAAACAAAAAACAAAGCATTGTTACCATGAAGGATTTTCCCCAAAATCCACCTTACTAATTTAGATACTATGAAATTCATGATTTATTATCACAAACTATATGATAAAATTAACATCTATAATAAGTTCACAGCCAATATCAATAGATGATCAAAATTTGTTTTAGGACATGTAATGATATATCCAAATATGAAAATTGATATAATCACTTTATAAATAGAGACAATCTATTCATAATTCCACAATGAATTATGGTAATATGAGATAGATTTTTATGAAGTAACTTCAAAAAACCTTCAATAATATTCATAGGATTTGGTTGCAATAGTAATACCACTAGGTATTTTATTTGTAATTTAATTTCCAACAGTTGATGTGGTAAAAAGAGACATATATAAATTTGGATTTGGGAATAACTATCCCTTAAACAACTTAACTACAACTACCGAACTCAGTAGTATTAATTTCATAGTCTCTTCATTGTTACCTTGGTTTTAGAGGCCTCTGATTCCTATTTTCCTCGATAACCCTTGGATCAAACATCTAATTTTTATAATTCTAAAGATCCATGAAATTGGAAAATATTTTTTTTGAGGATGTTCTCTTTCTATTTTACCTATGAGGTTGATGGAAATCACTTTCACACTTATATAAAATTTTTATTCCCTTAAATAAAACCAAAAGGTATTTCTTTCCAAATTCTTGATAGGTATGAAATTAAGTCTTATTTCCTTTAATATATTTTTCACTTGAACTTCAATGAGACTCCATCCATCTCTTCTTTGGTGTGTTTGGAAACTCAACTATGTTTAGTTTTTTAATCATGATTATTAATAGTTTTTTGGGAATAATCACAAGGTAACTCACTTTAGTTATTCCTATTTGGTTTTCCATTAGTGAAATATTTACATAGACTATGAAATCAATTATTAAGATTATTCCTTAATGCATAATAAATTACTAAAACCAGTGAAGTTATCACGAGTGATAATCATTATAAGAGAATTGTTATGAGTAATTATAGAGAAATTTGAACCCATTATTTCTCACATTATAGCACTATAATGATAGCCTATAATTATTATAGTTAAGATTATATCATTAATAGTTAAACCTTTATTTCTTTTTGTTTTTTCAATATCATTATTGGTTCAAGCTAGGATACTTTTAGTTGGGTTATCTCATATATCTTAACCCAATTCCCAAAATAGATGTCATACTATACGATGAACTTTCTTAAAATATACCAAACCAAAAAATCATTGAAATCTATGCTCTCAAAATACAACATACCCATTGTATTGGGAATAAAATATCAATTAGTATATACCTCACCTCATGAAGCACTATATTTCAATCTAAGTTAAAAATTTTCACTTTCATATTATGTTATCTAATATAAACTTATTCAAAATCCCACATAATAGTTTTTAAACAGAGTATGAACAAAAAATGTTTATCATCTGAGAGTGTCTTTCCTGGTGTGCAGTATTAGGCCCACTAATCATACACCAAAGTAAGGATTGTGTTAATACTCAACTAACAACATTTAGGTTGATTAATGCTAGGTGAATCCATGCAACATCCACATCCACTATCTAGTATCAAGACTGAAATTTAATTTCTTGGAAACTAAAAAATATATACATTACCAACATACAGTGAAATTATTCAATACTTATACATATCCCTAGACTTATCCATAGAGTTTACATGGAAATTATCTTATCCTCGTCGAAATAAATTTTTTATTATTATTACATTAACAAACTTGAAGGGTTATCTGTACCTTTTAATTATGAACAACCATAAATTATCAAACCTTACATTAACCCCAATAATATTGTAACCTATAAATTTATCTAAACCCTAATATGATACCAGTTGTATCACCAAATAATTACAATATTAGATCCATTGATGAAAATACATAAGTTACATAATGGCTTGGATACCAACTATAGACTTCATAAATATAAATCCAATAATTACATGACTTAGTAAAAATATTTCATTATAATATAATCCCATTTCTTTTTAGGTTTATAGATTTAGGGAAATAGTAAAAATCATAAACATAAAAATCTCATGTATTTCTCAACTAATGGACATTCTTTCCACTATATAAGAAATTAATTAATCCATAATAAGTGTTAAAAATGTCCCAAAAAATATCTAAATATGATATACTTATAGGCATATCATGTGTTATATGTTTCTTCATAACACGGTTAAATATAAACATAAGAAGGGGTGAGCTCAAATTCCATAATAGAATATAAAATGAAAAAATTGGATAATAAAATGAAAATGAAAATATAATTTATCAATGTTTGAAAAATCTATAAATAAATTCATGGATAACAATAACTAGTTCCTCAAAGATTAAAAGCATAATTTTAAACAAATAATTGATTTCGTAATCCATGAAATCATGATATTACCATCATGGGATTGTTCCTAGGAAATATCATGTTTTGTGTAAGCATACACCAAAATACTTAAGCTAGTTTTTCTCATGATACATATCAATGCATCGAGGGAATATTTTAGGCCCCAAACATAACTAATTTATTCCAATGAACTTGTCATATAAAGGAATGAATTAACTATACAATACATATCCAATATGCCTTAGTAAAAAATAAAAATCCATATTGAAATAAAATGTATATTGATTTTCAATATTTCCCTAATCAATAAATAGAATATCTTTCCATCCAAGTATATCTCAAACTAAAAACAAATAAATTAATGGGTATAAGTTTCAGCCAATTATTTCTCCAAATATATCAATGTATAGAAGTCAAGGTTACTTCCCTTCAATCATTGGAATGAAAAAATTTGTATTTATAGTGGAGAGTAATTGGAAGAAAAATCATACCTATACATAGGGGATAATTAGGAAAGGAAAAAGTAGAAATGGATTTTCCATGAGATTAGTCCCCCAAAAGAAAATATTATGAGAAGTTTTATCCATGAAATATAACACCCAAATAGGTAAAATATATTATCATGAAATTATAAAAGTGTTTTTATAATTTTTTTAATAGTATTATAAAAGAGGATGTTATGAGTAAAATTCAAGTCCTTTTAATAAAGGTAAAGTTATTTTATTTAAAATATTTACATTTATAAAGAATATAAAATAACATATCCTTGAAAAATATATAAGTTTTCACAAAGGAATCCTGGGGTGGATGATAAAACAAATTTTCAGGGAAGGTGAATTTTTTTAATACTTTAAAATACCTTTATTGAATACTCTGGTTATAAAAATAATGAGAAATCATTAATTTAAAAAATGATAAAGATAAATATAAATACCTTAGTAAATAATACTTAAATGGGTTTCAAAAAAATATGGAGAACATTAGAGGGGTGGAAAATAGGGATAATTAGGAGAAACCATCATTATAGAGGATGAGAATTGTTCTTAATAGTGAAATACTTTTTAGTGAAAAAATTCATCAATGTAAACTATTTTAATTAAAATTTAATTATCCCGAAATGGAAAGAAAATTTACCATGAAAATAAATAATTGGGTGGAAGAAATAATTCATTGGAAAAAGTAGTTGAATAATAAACATTATAACTCAATAAAAGGGCATTGAGTTAAGAAACACCCTTATGACATCAGTAAATTTTGAATAAGATGAATATGAAGGTGGGATAATGAAATTGAATTATAAATCCCATTAATGAAACATTAATGATTATAAGATAGGTAAATGTTTCAATAAATACACCATAAATGAAAATTTGGTTCGTAATAATAAATTTGTCTCAAAGAGTGTATGTTGAGGCAAAGTACCCTTACGATGTCATAATCATTCAAATTTAACATACATGGAAGGTATAAAATAAAATTTATTTCAAAATACCTTATATCTCATGAAAATTATAAAACAATAATTCCATGTCCAGAATATACACTAAAAAAATAAGTTGTGAGTAAGAATCCTATATCAATGAAAAAAATTGAGGTAAAAAACTCTTACCTTGAGTCCTGATTTGCTATATGTGTGCACCTAATGTACTGAATATTAAAATTAAGATTATTAAAAACATTATTAAGAGAATTTTACATATATATTTTAATTTATATGTTCAATTTATTATCCTATGTCATTTATTTGTTAATTAGTTTTCACTTTTTTTGATTACTTTGAGGTGATTTAGTAGATTTTCCTAAAACTTCCATAAAAAGTTAATCATGGTTAAAAGTGTTGTAAAATAGCTTCATAATATTTATATTTTTATATTTTTGTATGAAATTATTAAATTATAAAAAAAATTATACAATTTCATAGGAAGACGTTGTCATTCATACATGGGGCCAAATGTTTTATAAAATAGCATCTAGTTATTACTTTATGGTGGTTTGGTTGACCTCCTTAAAACTAAATTTGAATATTAATAATGGTCTAAAGTTTTATAAAATCGATTAATAATCACCATAATTTTAGATTTTTATGTACTTTATTATTCCATTAACACAATATTTATTCATTTTCATAGGCATTACCAAAATAGACTCAAATTAAGAAAGGTTCCTCAATATGATTATTTTAGGTGGCTAAGTTTACTATGACCATTATTTGTAAATATCACTTATATAAGGACTGATATTATATTTAAAAGATATTAATAGTTTCATAAATATAATTTTTATACATTAAAAACATTTTTAAATTTATTTAATTTAGGCGGTAATGGAAAATATAACACATCATCCATGTAGGTGGTAGTATGATTGTACACATGATGATGTCTTCCTTTCTTCGAATGGTTTTGGAGGAAGGTAGAAAAGTTATATTAAATTAGAGTAATAAAATTTAAGAATATTTTTAATACTTATGATTTCATAATTTCAAGGATAGAAAACGATTGATATGATATAAGACTAAAATAATTGAAAATGTTTGTTTGAGAAAACCACCTCTCGCTTTAGATGTTCTCCATTGTGTTTGAGAATGACCTCTAGTTTCTTGGTGGTAATGTTGGTTCTGGGAACTGGTTGACTCTAGATTTTTGATGCGGTGAGGAACCAGCAAATTTGACGATGTGGTGATTTTTCGGTGACGATGAAGATAGGTATGACGATGATGATGGAAGGTGATGTTGATGGACAACAATGATGACTATGACATCGGTTAATGAGAATATATCCTGAAGGTGATCTCCTTGTTTTTTGTTGCTATATTTTGAATTTTTTCCCCACTGTTGAATCCTATTTTATTGTTTTGACTAATGTTCTAGCTACAGCTCACCCTCAAGATGATCTTTTTAAAAATAAAAAAAAATATTTGGATAAGGGTCAATGGACCAAAAATAGGGAAATCAGGAATTTTTAAGTGAATAAAGTTCAATTAATCCACAAAAATTCATTTAAAACTTCTTTTTACAATTTGTCAAGTCTTTTAGCACTATTTGTTTGTATATTTTACCATTTTTCTTCTTAGTTGTGAAACTATTGTTTATCTAAGATAGTTATATTTTATTTAAAATATAATATAACCCTCATTACCAAATTTTTATATTCTAAACAAAAATATTTGATCCATATAGTGAAATTAAATTTCAATATAAGATAAATTTAATTTTCAAATAAATCATTTAATTTATAGAATAATAGTTTTGTAGAAATAATGTTGTTTTCAGAATTATGTGTTCTTAATCTTTAAAAAAACTTATTTACCCATTAATTTAGTAATATATATATATATATATATATTTAAACATCATATCAATTTAATTATATAAAAATTTTAAATTTAATTTATTAGATAAAAATTACACATTATTAATAAAATAATTCTTTTTAATAAACCCCTTTAGCATTATTATGGTTATTATCTTTAATCTTAGAAATCAAAATTTTATTCTCAAAATTAAAATTAAACCTATTAAATAAAATGAACATGTTGATATAAAATATTAAATACATTTCTATGATTTAATTTCATTAAGTTATGTAAGCAAAATTTTAATATAAGTGAATAAAAATAGTTTTTAGATTAAAATATTACTTATATTTTTAAAAATAATTAAATTTAGGTTTTATAAATAAATAATTGTATTTTAAAATGTATAATTTTAATAAATAAAATTATTTTTTGTAAAATAAAAATTTATATAATTTTTTAGTAATACTTACTTTATGATAATGTTATAAAAATTAAAGTAATAATAAAAAAAGTTTTTTACTATTCAACTACAAATCAACTATTTATGATAAGTATAAAAAATTAATCATGAGCTTATAAATTTATTCTAAACCTAAAAATGAAGTTAATTTAGTGATATACAAATTCTAAAATTTAATAATTTATCTTTTAAATAAACACATAAAAATACAATAAAAACTGCTTCCATAGGAAAGTAACTTTTTAGAATATTAGCTATACTTATTACTATTTATTATCAACTAACAATGAACGAGATTTTAATATATTATTCATATCCAAAATATATTTTTTCTGTAATATATTTTTTACCTTAAAATAAGACACACAAAAATCTATTTTTTTAAAAAAGTTACATTTTCAAGAATAATTCAGTCTTATTAGTTATTTAGCTACACTAATTGAATATTATCAATGAATTAGTATAAATAATTAACATGTTTTTTTTATTTCTACATATATCTTATAATTTAGTTACATTTTATTTATCCTCACTAAATCTACCAATGTATTTTAAATGTTATATAACTTTTTGTGGTTTATTCTAGTTTAGTGTGGCATGTATTACAAGCTATCAAACACATTAGGTTTTAATGGAAATAAAAAATATAATTTTTAATATTAGGTTGTTACATTATCCCCCTTAAATAAATTGTATCCTTAATTTTTTATTCTTTTTCTATAAGGAAAACATTTGAGTGGATATACAAGATAGGTAAGATCCAAGGATTAATTTCTAATAAAATATCAACCTTTCTATTTTAAATACTCTGAAACTAATAATTGGTTATGAAGACCTATATAATAAATTTAGATTCCATATGAAGTTCATAGTAAACATCGATAAATGATCGAGGGTTATTTTATAACATTTATTGAGATTTACCAATATGAAAATTTATATGATCTCATTTCAATGAGATCCAATCTATTCCTAATACCAAATAGAAATTAGGGAAGAAGAGATAGATCTGTAAGAAGTAACTTCTCAAAAACCTTAAAGAATATTCATATAATTTTGTTTCAATATTCATACTATTATGAATTTTATTTATAATTTAATTTCTAATAGTTGAGCTGGTGAAAATAGATATCCATAAATGTAGATTGGGGAATAATTTTACCTTGCACTACATAATTATAATTTACCACCTCAATAGTTGTCATTAAAAATTCCCTTCATTATTACATTGGATTTGGAGGTCATGTATGCCTATTTTCTTCATTAAACCGTTGATCGAGGAATTTATTTTCATAATTACAAAACTCCTTACAGTTACAGTAGTAAATTTTATGGCAATTATCTTTCTCTTGCACTATTGAGTTTGATAGACTTCATTTTCACAAATATAGTGAAATGAAATACCTTTCAAGAAATCCACATGGTGTTTATTATAAAATTCATGATGCATAGGAAATTTAATCATATTTTCTTCATAATATTTATCACCTGTACATCCATGAGACTCCAACCTTCTATCATTTGGTGTTTGTGGAAACCCAACTAAGTTCATGTTGTTAATAATGATTCCTAATAGTTGGTTGAGCATACTAATAGAGTTTCTCACATAAATTATTATTAAATTAGGATTATTATTGGGATAATCTCTACATTCTACAGGTAATATATATTAATTAGAATACTTCACGCTTTATTCATTACAGAAAACCAAAATAGTTAATAAGAGTAGAAAACATTAAAAGATAATTATCATGCATAATCATTGTGAAGTTTACGTCCATGATGTATCACCTTATAATAATATCGTGTTGTGCTATAGTTATTCTAGTTCACCCTATATCAATCTTATTTTGACCTTTATATTATTTTTTTATCCTAGGTTGATTTGTGTTGGTTTCTCTCAAAAATCTTATCCCAATCCCCAAAATAGATGTACCAAATTACTATAAACTTTCATAAAATATTATAAATCGATAAATCATTGAAATCAATGCTCTTAAAATACATCATACTATTTATCCAAGGAATAATATTTCAATTAATATACTCCTTATCTTATTAATCTCCATGTTTTGATCTAATTTATCAATGTTAATTTTCCTATCACGTCATAGAACCTAAATATATTTAAATCCAACATAATGGTTTGTAAAGAGATTTTTATCAAAAAAAATAATATTCTCCAGGTGTATCTATCAATGTATATAGTCTTATTCTTACTCAAAATTCACTGGTGTGAATATTGGGTTCATACCCATTTATTGTTTTCAAGGTGATTACCCTGAGTTGCATCTATGCCACAACTGAGTCTATACGCTGGTATAAAGTCAAGGATGTAATTTCCTTGAAAGCATAATATATCTACTACACCAAAACCTAACAATATTATTCTATAAATAAACATATCCCTTAGGCTTATTCCTATGGTTTTAACTGAAGCTCTCTTTCCATAATCCCTACAACATATAAAATATTCAATTTTATCTCAAATAACTTAAAGGGTTATCTATTCCTTTGAAATTATTATCAACATTAACTTATAAATCTTTATGTTTTCCTAAACTAAAATCCTAGCCACTAATTTTACCTAAATCCATTGATGATACCAATCGTAGTACCCCAGATCACACTCCCATCTCCAGTGTTGAATTTTTTTCCCACTTTCTTTGATACCAACTATAAATTATTGAAATATATATCCCAAAATTACATGACATAAATAAATTATTGCCTCCAAATATATTACCATTACCTTTTAGGATTAGATATTTTTATTATTTGGAAAATCATAAACTAATACAGTGGATTTATTTCTCAACTAATTGGAATTTTTCCCAATATATAAGAAACTACTGAATCAAAACTGAGTCTTCTATATCTAACAAAAATTTTCCACACAAGCTATACTTCTAGACATATCATGTATAATGCATTTCTTTATAACCTTAGGAAATATAAAACTATAAAGGGGTGTGATAAAATTCTCAATAAGGATAAAAATATGGGATAAAAATAAAAGATCATATGTGATCATAATATTAACATAAATAATGTGATAGTAATATATAAAAAATGATACAAAAATAAAATGAAACTAAAAGTAACATATATCTGTTGCTAAAATATAAATAATTAAACTCTTGGATTACAATGACTAGTTCCTCAGTGAAAAAATTCATACAAATAGAATGGTAATTCTATTTATAATCCAATATATCATGGTCTTATACATAATGATCTTTTCATTACAACCCTATATCTTGGAAATATTTTATTCTCGGTAGGTATAAACCAAAATACCCAAGCTAGTTTGTTTAAGAAGAACTATCAACATATAAAGGGAATATCATGGGCCCCACTTATCACAAATTAAGTTCAATGAATTGATAATATGAAGGAATGAATAAACGATACAATACATATCTATCATGACTTAGTAAACACAAATTATTCATATTGAAAAAATAAGTATACTAATTATGAATATTACATGAATCTATGAACAAAATTTCTTTCTTTGTTATAATATCTCAAAATAACATTACATAGTGTAATGGTCGTATGATTAAGTCGATAATTTTATTAAATTAATCATTGTATGGGTGTCTAGGTGAATTCCCTTCAATCAAAGGGTAAACAAATATATAATTCACTAATGAAATAAAATGGAAGAAAAATCATGACTATACACATTAGATGATTAGGAATGAAAAAAATAGTAATGGGTTTTATGTGAGGATAATCCTCTAATAGAAAATATTTTGAAAATATTTAAAAGTAAATCCATTTATCAAAAAACTTTTCAAAAAAATTGTACAATGGAAGTGAAATCATAAAAGTGTTTTTATAAAACATTTTTAACAATTTCATAAAGAAGAAGTTACAAGTCACTTTGAAAAGTCATTTTAATAGAGGTGAAGAAAAAAATTTGAAAATATTTACTTTTAGAAATAATATTATTTAATATATCCATTAAAATACATTATGGTTTTCCATTTGAATCATGAGGTGGATGATAAAAAACTATCATGGAAGGGGAAAAGTTTAATACTTTAAAATACCCCTATTATAAACTGACATCTTAAAAAGGATGAAAATAATTTCTATTTAGAAAGGTATAAATGTAAATATGAATTCCAAATGAAAAAATACATAATTGGGTTTCCAAAAAATAAGGGTAACATTGGTACTATGGGAAAATATGTAAAAGGAGGGGAAACCATTGTTAAAAAGGACGTGAATTATTATCAACAATTATATACTTTTTGAGGAAGAAAATCATCAAGGTAAAATCCTTGAATTAAAAATTAATTTTCCTCAAAGATGAACACAAACTACCATGAAATAAAATCTTAGTGTAGAAGCAACAAAGCATGGAAGAAATAAGTTCAATAAAAATCATTATATGTCAAATAAATGGTATTATGTAAAGAAACACCCATATAACTTTGGTAAATATTCAATCAAAATAATATGAAGGTGGAGGAAGAAAATATAATTTTAATTCAAATTAATGAAACTTAAATGATGATAATTGAATCCAATGTGGTAGTAAGTACACTACAATATAATATTTTGTACATATTATTAACTATGATTCAAGGAGTGTAAGGTGAGACAAAGAACCCTTATAACACCGTAATATTTTGAATTTAAAATACATGGAAGGTGTAACATGTGATGGATTTGAAATCCCTTCAATTTCAGTAAAATTAAGAAAAAAATAAATCCGTGATAACTACATAACCCACCAATAAACAAGTGGTGGATATGAATCATATCTCAATGAAACAAAATTATGATCCAAAACCCCTTATCTTGGGTCCTGATTTGTCCCGAGTGTGAACCTAATGTCCTAAATACCCAAATTAATATTAATAATTTTTTTATTAAGAACCTTTTCCATTTATATTTTATTTTAAAATTCCAATCTATTATCTTTTTCTATTTATTAATAAAATAGTTTTTAGTTATGGAAACTATTTTCAGGTGGCTCGGTTGATTTCATTGAAACTTCCTTGGTATATTTACCATGGTTAGAATTTTTAGAAAATAGATTCATATACTCTAGAATTATAGAGGTGTAATTATTTTAATATTATATTATCAAAAAATCTATTCAGTTTCATAGGTATTCACAAAATGGACTAAAATTATGAAAGGTTCCTTGATATTTTTATTTTAGGAAGTTAAGTTTAATATGACCATTTATTGTTAACACAACTTATATAAGGTCTAATATTATCTTAATAATATTAAAATTGTAATAAATATCAATTTTATACATTAAATACATTTTAAAACTTTTTCATGTTATATTGTGATGAAAAATAGAACACGTCGTTCATGGAGGGAATAGTCCACATGTACACCTATTGAAGTCTTCTATTTAGGAATGATTTTAGGGGAAGGAAAAAGTGGTATTCCATTAGTATAATAAAATTTTATCATATATTTAATATCCATGTTATCATACATTCAATTATAGAATAGAATTGATATGGTAGATGGAGAAATGAATTGAGAGAGTTTGGTTGAGAACATTACCTCTACCTTTGGTTGTTCTCCCTTGGGTAAACCATTAGGATATTTTGAATGGTATTTTGGAAAGGCCAATGATTCTAGAACATGTGTATAAGGTTAATTATATAATACTATAGAGTTTTGGTATATATAATTCTTCAGAATGGATGAATAAATTTGGTGGAAATGATCCACTTTTATAAGTGAATAAAATTGCACTTTTATAAGTACCAATTACATTTTCAATGATGGCATGAAAATACTAAAGTGTAAATGGATCAGGGTGTGGAAAATAATGATTTTTTGAGTTTAATAAGGTTTAATGAGGATCTAACATTCATTTAAACACATGTTTTAAACATATTCCATGTTTTTACCACTACAATCTTATATTTTACCAATTTCCATTTTATTCTGGTAACTAGTTTATATCCAATTAATTTATATTTTATTAAAAATTAAAGATAACCCTTATTTCAAAATTTTGATTTTATAAACCCAAATATAATATTAAAATAATAAAATTTAGTATCTATATAATATAAAAATAACTTTTAAATTAAAACAATTAATATATAGAAATATTTTTTGAAGAGAAAATATTTTTTCTCGCGATTACATGTTACTGATATTATATATCATTAATTACCAATTAAACAAGTGATAATATATTTTTATATAATTATTAAAACATAATATATTAATAGAATTGATATGGTAGATGGAGAAATGAATTGGGAGAGTTTGGTTGAGAACATTACCTCTACCTTTGGTTGTTCTCCCTTGGGTAAACCATTAAGATATTTTGAATGGTATTTTGGAAAGACTAATGATTCTAGAACATGTGTATAAGGTTAATTATATAATATTGTAGAGTTTTGGTATATATAATTCTTAATAATGGATGAATAAATTTGGTGGAAATGATCAACTTTTATAAGTGAACAAAATTGCACTTTTATAAGTACCAATTACATTTTCAATGATGGTATGAAAATACTAAAGTGTAAATGAATCAGGGTGTGGGAAATAATGATTTTTTGAGTTTAATAAGGTCTAATGAGGATCTAGCATTCATTTAAACACATGTTTTAAACATATTCCATGTTTTTACCACTATAATCTTATATTTTACCAATTTCCATTTTATTTTGGTAACTAGTTTATACCCAATTAATTTATATTTTATTAAAAATAAAAGGTAACCCTTATTTCCAAATTTTGATTTTATAAACCCAAATATAATATTAAAATAATAAAATTTAATATCTATATAATATAAAAATAACTTTTAAATTAAAACAATTAATATATAGAAATATTTTTTGAAGAGAAAATATTTTTCTCGCGATTACGTGTTACTAATATTATATATCATTAATTACCAATTAAACAAGTGATAATATATTTTTATATAATTATTAAAACATAATATAAATGTAATTATGTAAAATTGATAAATTTAATTTATTAGATAAAAATTATTCACTATTAATAAAATAATTCTTTGATAGCAATCCTTTTACCATTATGAGGGTCATTAACATTAATCATAGGAGTCACACTTCTATGGTTAAAAATATAATTGAACATATTAAATGAAACGAAAATATTGATATATAAAATAAAATAAGTTTTTTAGATTTAATTTCTATTAGTGATTAAATATAATTTTTAATATAAATAAATAAATTAAATTCAAGTAAAATATTACTTAAATTTACAAAACATTAAATATTTGTTTTATAAATTCAACAGTGTTATAAAATATTTTTTTAATACCAAAATATATTTTTGAACTAATAAAAACTTATGTATTATTTATGTAATCCTTACATCATGATAACGTAATAAACATTATACTATTAGTAAAAATAATATTTTTTTAGCTCATCTAAAAATCAACTATTTTATAAAAGTCCCAAAAATTCATCTCAATATTATACTGTTAAGTTGAATCCAAAAATGAAGTTAATTTTGTTAAATTAAAATTCTAAAATTTCATAATTTATCTTTTAAATAAAAACATAAAAATATAATTAAATTTGTTTTTCGAGGAAAGTAACTATTTGAAATAATCAGTATTCTTATTATTATTTCCTATCAGTTACTAATAAATTTTTTATTGATATATTATTCTTATTAACTATTTATTTCATTCATAATATATATTTTATCTTAAAGCTAATAACATAAAAAGAAAATTTGTTGAAAAATTACATTTTAAAAAGAATATATATTTCTTATTATTTATATAGCTATAATAATTGCATTTTGTCAATGATTTTGTATTAATAATGGAAATTTATTTATATTCCTACATATACTTCATAATCTAGTTAGATCTATTTATACCTTCAAATTCCATAACTACATTTTAATAGTTATATAATATTTCTAGGTTTGTTTTTGTTCATTATTATGTGCATAATAAGCTATCAAATTAATTTGGTTTTAAAGAAAATAAAACATTGTTTTTTATTTTACGGTGTTACATTTTATCCCCCTTAATAAATTGATTCCTCCTAATTTTAATTCACTGTATCGATGGAAAATAGTTGAGTGTATCATTGAGGTAGATAATATCTAAGGGTTAATTTCCAATGAGGTATAAAACTTACTATTTTAAATACTATGAAACTCATAATTGGTTATCAAGACCTATATGATAAAAGTAATTTATATAGGATGTTCATAGTGAACATCTATAGATGATGATAGGTTGTTTTAAGACATGTATTATGATTTACCAATATGAAAATGGATAGGATCCCTTTGTATAGAGAACAAATCAACTAATAATACCACATAGAATCAAGGGAAGGATAAATAGATTCCTCAGAAGAAACTTCTCACAATCCATGAAGAAAATTCATATGATTTGGTTGCAACAGTCATACATGTGGGTCTATTATTTAAAATTTGCATTCCAGTAGTTTAGGTGGTGAGAAAAGGAATCCATAAATATAGATTTTAGGATATTTGTAACATTCCCTACATAAATATCACCACACACCTCAATAGTATCCATGACATTTACTCTTCCATTTTCCCTTGGTTTTGGAGGTAATTCATGCCTATTTTCCTCAATAACCCTTGGATTGTGGAGTTTATTTATATAATTCTAAACCTCCTTGCAATTGAAGGATAAAATTCTTTAGGATCTTCTCTTTACCTTTCACCTATGAGATTGATGAACTTCATTTTCACACATATATAATATCCACATTCCATTCAAGGAATAACCAAGGCATTTCTTCCCAAATTATTAACACATTGGAAATTGAATATTATTTCCATCATAATCTGTGTAGATGAAATTCCAGGAGACTCCATCCTTCTCTTATTTAGTTTGAATGAAAACATAAATATGTTTATATTGTTAATTATGATTCTCGATAACAATTTTGAAATAATCTTGTGGTTTCTCAGTTTAGTTTTGATGAATTAATGTTTACTATTGGGGAATCTTTCCATTTTCGATGGAATTTATTATTAACATTATTCCTTTATACATAAAGCATTATTAAAACCAAAATATTTAACACGAGTGAAAAAAATTAAAATATAATAATCATAAATAACCATAGATAAATTTAAACCTATGATGCCTCACATTAAATTATTATCATGTTAGCTTATAGTTCTTCCACTTTAACTTGTATCAGCCTCTATTTGAGATATACCACTCTTAGATTAACATATATAATTATTGGTTTATCCCATGTTACTTTGAGTTGGGTTATATTATACATAATAACCTAATCCTGAAAATAGATGTCCCACATTTTAATGAATTTTTTTAAAATATCCTAAACATATAAATAATTGAAAACTATGCTCTCAAAATAAATTATACCCTTTATACAAGGTAGGTCATTACAATTAATAATTATCTTTTCTTATTAATATCTATGTTTCAATCTATGTTATTTGGGGTAATTTTCTTATTTAGTTATCCAACCTAAATATAATAAAATCCCATATAATGGTTTGAAAAGGTAATTTGATCAAGTGAATAATATCCCCTAAAAATGTCTATTTAGGTGTACAATCTTTGATATACTCAACTTGAACCAGTGGTAAGATTGGGTTAATTCTCAACAAACCATTTTTAGGGTGTTTACCCCTAGGTGCATCTTTGTTATAGCCACATTCACTTCCATGTATCTTGGAAAACATATAGCTTCTAGGAAACCACACTGTCATTATTATACAAAAACTCTAGAATGTTATTCTATATTAACTCAACTAACTTAAAGTGTTATCTATTCCTTTTTAATTATGATCAACCTTAACTTATCAACCCTTAATTTATTATCATCTAACATCATAACCACTAAGGTTATCTTAACAAAGATCTGATACTAACTGTAGAAACCTAGAGACACACTCCCAGATACGATATTGAAAATACATTCTTTATATAGTGGGTCTGGTACCAATTATATATTATGGACATAATTTTCCCAAAATTATATGACCTAAGTAAAATATTACATTACAATACATTCCCATGAACATTTATGTTTAGAGATTTAGAGAACTATGAAACATACTAAACTAATAAAGCCATTTTATTTCTCAACTAATGAGGAACTATTTCGTAATATATAATAATATGTTTAAACCATAATAATTCCTCAACATCTCTATAAATTCTCTATACAATATATACTTATAAACATATGATGTGCAATACATCTCTTCATAACCTGGGTGTAAACTCAAGGATAAATTATAGTAGTTGATAATTTTTTAATAAAATAATAACACAATTAACATTTTAATATTACATGGTACAAAAATTCTAATTTTATAGGTTGGATATTGATTTTGAACATACTTGGTAAAAAATTTCTGAGAATGAAGTTTTGTAATTTTCTCTTAAATATAAAATTTTATGAATAATCAAAAAGGAAGTATTTAAATATCACACCTATTAATCATAATAAGATTTAATAATATACATAATTATAAATTCACCAACCAAGAATTTTATATAAAAAATATAATATCATTTTTAGTTAAAAGTGGATTTTTTTAGAAATGTTTTCAAAAAATTGTTTTTTTTTCATAAAATTATTTTGGTTTAAAAAATAATAATGTCTATTAATTTTAATAATATTTATTAATGAATTATTTAAATTAAATTTATAGATTATATATCTGACTATATCAATTTAAATCCATATAATGATGACATGTATCCATATATTTAATGTAAGATCATCTTATGCCTGAAAAACACATTTCTTGACAAACCATTTTTTAACACGATTTTTAGGTTTATTTTTAAATTAACTTATGCTTATTATTTGAATTAAATTTAATAAAACATATTAAATATTTATAATTATATTAATTAATATTACGTAATAATTTCAACTTAATTTTTTATCATAATGAATAGTAAAATAGTAAATATTAATTACTGCAATTAAGGTAAAAACTTGTATGTTGAGGTGTTAATCTATAAGGATTAGGGTAAACAATGACATAAAAAACTTTTAAGAAAAACATAATTTCATTTTGTTTTTACTTTATCTGATTCGCCTAATAATATGAACCATTTTCGATCCATATGTCTAACAATGTAACATGAAATCACTGAATAACATTGAAAAATTACAAGCATGATACTCACCTCAATTATAAAAGGGCACATTCTCCCCTTAATTATTCCCACATATCAAGCCATTTGGATTGAAAATACATGAAAAAATATAACTCAAACATCTTTATACACTTTATTAATGGGTTAGAATTCCAAAAATTCCAACCTAAGTGTCCTTAATAAGATATCCAAAGGAGGTTCTTCTATGTGAAGGTAACTATCATCACCAATCTCCATTTTATTTCTTATTTTACACCATCAATTATCATTTAAAAATAAAAATATAACGGCACAAGTATCTCTCATATAATGAGATGTTATTATTCTTATAACATAACAATTATCCATATCCTTTTCCATTAAATGGGAAACAAAACCATTGCTCATGTGTACGACATACTACCACCTCAACAACCAATGTAATTTGTTTTCCATCACTGAATCATATAGAAAGTCAAAATGGTGGAATTAATTTATATATATGATACTTATGAAATGAATTTTATTCAATAATATTAATATACTATCCACTTTCTTAACCTTTCACTAGTTAATGAAATGATAACGTCACTCATGCGTAAGTACCACTTACCATCTCTACAAAGCGATTTGATTCATTTTTCTAGTCCAAATGTCAAGAATATTTGAAAAACTGATTCTAATGAATAAATATTATATTAATTTAATTAAAATAATTCTAGATATTATTTAACTATATATCTTTCCCATGAACTATAACATTAATGACAAAACATGCATGAGAAAATAAGCTAGTTAAAACCTGAAACAATAGTAACAATGAATGATTATTAACAATTGGGTGATATGCATTATAAAAGGATCATATATGATATTATAAATATGAATACAGTTATGGTATAAATTAATAACATGTTTAAAACCATTATATAGGATGATAAATCACATTTAACTAAATTAGTGTGCGAGTTAAGGGATTTCATCTAAATTTACACTTCATTGATACGTATTTGTTTTTATGAACTTATTCAATTTTAAGTGGTGTATATTATAACACTTTGATATATTTGATATGAATAAATATTTATTAATGATGATTAATGTTTAAATTCATGTTTTTTCTTTCAAGTGGTTATAATTCAAAAGTTTCCAAGGAGGTAAGAATTTAGTTTACGATCTCACTTTATTTTTGGATTGCTTATATTATTGTTTAAAGAATCTTATAATTTATCCTTTATAATCTCAAATAATTTTCTTATCCTATAGATATTTAAGGAGTCTCTATATTTTATTCCATCTTTTTCTCTCTTTGGTATTTGGATCAAGAAAATGAATGTTGAAAATAAATAAAAAAATTTGTTTCCCTTTTAATCAGTTATACTTTTCTTCTATGTCCATTTTCTCAAATTGTTTTACAAAAGGCCTTATTATTAATTAAATTATTTATTAAGGACAATTAATGTTATCCATTATTTTTTAAATGGTTTTAGAGGAATATTTTTCAAGTTTAATAGAATGGATTTTTTACAAAAAATCTAAAATGAATATATTTTTAATGTATACAATGATAATAGACTTCCCCATCATCATAAACATTTTATAAAATTTAGCTATATATATATATTCTAAATGAATTTAAAAATAATATATTTTGTGAAAAATTATTTTAATATTTCAGATAAATTCCCTTGATTCTTCTAAAAGACATGATTTTTTATGAAACATCTATTCTCAGTGAACTGATGGTTATTTCCTATAAATTACTAGTTTTTTAGTTGTTATATTCTCTTGAAAGATTAAATTTCTTATGATTACAAGAAATTAAAATTACCTTAAATATAAATATTATTTATCATGGATATACTTATTTCTTAAATCATATATCAGTTTTACATATAGTTTTTTATTTTGAAAGTGATTTTATTCACATGGGAAATATTGTTATTATATATTCTTTATTCAATATAGACATTTATTAATAGGGAATATTGTTTATAGATTAAATCACCCATTCGATATGTGATGAATTATTTTGAAATATAGTGACTAGTGGGGCCTAAAATTATATATCCCCATGATGCATTGATAGGTCTCAAGAGACAAATTAGTTGGTAAAATTAAATGGGGTTTACCTATAGTTTTAAAACATATTAACACAAGGTATTAACAGTATTTTTATCCTGATGTCTAAGACCATTCCATCCAGTATTAATAACTCCCTTAATTAATAATTTAGTTATTTTTATTATCCTTGAGATTTATGCATTTATATTATCCATGGATGTATTTCATGCCCAAGTTATTGATAAAATTGCCTAAGTTTTAAATTATTTATATTTTCATATTTATTATTAATTATTTACTCATGATATATTCCGAATTATATAACCCTTAATGATTATTTTTTATCACCCTTATTTGTTTCTTTTTCGTCAAATATGAATAATAATTCTTTGAATGAGTTCAAGGATGACAAATGTTTTCATTATTATGTTTTTTATTTTATTTCCAATATAAAAGGGGTATCATATATGAATTTAGATCTCCACGACTACTAAAATATTGGGTACTTTGGGATTAGACTCATTGTATCTATTCCAAATCAATAATGCAAAAACCATCTCTGGGTTACTATATTTAGGGTTATTGCTTTTTCTATCAGATGAAGTCTAGTAGAAACCTTGAAAATTAAATTGAGTAAAACATATATTAGGGAACATAAACCTATGATATAAATTAAGGATATGTATAGAAGAATATAGTATTGTTTTTTTAAGGAATATTTTATGTGGTTTTTCAAAGTAATACAAACCTTTCTAGACACTACAAAGGGTTGTGGTTTTGCCACAGTTTTACCTAGGGGTAAAAACTACAAAAAGGGAACATTGTGATTTTACTTAATCCTCAACTAGTGCAAAAAAATGGGACTTACTACACACCAGGTTTGACACTCTAGGTGAATATTCTTAATATAATTCAAATTATATATATAGAAACCATTATGAATGATTTTTTTTATTATAATTTAAAGATATTCCCAAAGAAACCATGTTTATGATTACAAGATTAACAATACATAATTTTCATATTCATTTTAATTTGTAAACAAGATTTATAATTATATGTTATGATTTAATATTATAAATTTCATGATCTGATATAGTATATTCCATTATTTAGAAATGGATCAAAGGATAAAGAATTGTATCAACACTCATGGTCAATGTAGAAATTTCCCTATTGGTAAGGCCAATATAGCTGGTATTGGAACTGAGTCAATCATGGATATATTAGGGTAGCTTAACTAGGTTAAGATAAAGAATATCCCCTAAATGGTGAAACCTATTGTTTTTCAACTTGATTCTCTAATATTGGATCGATTCAACTGATATAACCCCCATTATTTGGTAGGAAAACTAATCCAGTTGTAGTTGAGTAATGTATTAAGTCTATTGAAAATATATTTATATCCTTGGGATATGAGAAAAAGAAAAAGGTTATATTGGATGTATACCATCTCAAGGGTGATGTAGATCAATAACATCCAATAACCTAGAATACTATGGAGGAAGATGAAATAGAACACATGTAATGGGTATATTTTAAAAAACATTCTACAAAAAATATTTTCCTCCTCCTAAGCAAGATGAATTAAAGAGAAAGTTCCATAGATTAATAAAAAATGAAAAATAAATTATTATGGATCATGATGTTACCTTTTTCATGACCCGTACCACGGGGTCCATTCCATGACTACCCCAAACCCACCTTTTATAGGCCGGGGGCTTGTGAATAGCACTGAATAGGTATATCCCAAAATGAGAAGGCATTTTCTTTTAAAACTGTACACACGCACACAACGCAAACTGTGGAAAGGTAAACACTAAGTAAACTACAACTATCACAAGAAAAATACTGAAAGTAGAGTACAAATGAAAAGTACTATGTATCATAATACAAGCCCAAATCGACAAGAAAATTACAGCTTCCAAGGTCTGTCTCCTCAATCCCTACCTGGAGGGTAGGTGGAGGATTGCTTTCAATAGCCATTTAAGTATGTCCCGTCAGTCCTGTCTCGCTGGGCACCACATGGTCCTTGACCACCTAGGTCTCTTTAAAAGCATCAATCACCTTCATGAGATACGAAATGTGCAAGTGAGGCCCGTGTAGGGGTGAGTAACGCAATACTCAGTAGGGACCCCAATCCACAAAGGGAATACCACAAAGCATAACCACAAAGCAAAACCGAAAAGCATGATCACAAGAAAATTTGCTCACACTAGGTATAACTCAAAGCATAGGAAGTTGAATTATCAGTCATAAAGATGAACATTCATATTGTTGAGGGATTCATCATTTAGGCTTACTCATCACCTGGTCCAGCTGGATCATTGAGACCCGCTTGCCATTGGGGCCAGCTGGATCCTTGAGACCCACTTTTCTATGGGGCCAGTTGGATCACTTAGACCCACTCGTCTCTGGGCCATCTATATCACAAAGAACAACTCATATATGGGAAGATGTATTACTAAGGATTCTCATATCTTGGAAAACTGGATCACTAAGAGCAGCTCATATCTAGGTCAGCTGAATCACTAAGACCCGCTCATCTCTGGGCCAGCTAGATCACTAAGACCCGCTCTTCTCTTGGCCAGCTGGATCACTAAGACCAGCTCATCTATATGCTAGATGGATCCCTAAGACCCTCTCATCTCTAAGACAACTGGATCACTAAGACCCACTCATCATATCCTTTGTGTCATTAACAACCACAAGATTCCTACTCGTAGCATGCTTGATTTTGGGAGAGTTAACTCCCCAATCCCTTGGTCACATCTCAACTAACATAAAAACTCACTTAGAGTATGCCTAAAGAACCATCTTGTGACAAGGGTCCCAAAGCCACATATGGCGCATCAATCAAATGCTCGTTACAAAAGATATTGGCATTTTAGTAAATAGGGGATGGTTGTGTCCGGGCACAGACCGACCTGGTTGGACCAACCCGACCAACCCGAACCGGGTATCCCGCATGACCCAAAATATTTCTGTAGAAATAACCCAATTTGGTTGGGGATGGGATGGGC
This sequence comes from Viscum album, assembly GCA_963277665.1. Classification (NCBI taxonomy): domain Eukaryota; kingdom Viridiplantae; phylum Streptophyta; class Magnoliopsida; order Santalales; family Viscaceae; genus Viscum; species Viscum album. The sequence goes on along the minus strand of OY728130.1, from coordinate 1,018,087,090 downwards.
CAATTCAACCTGGACACTGGGTCATGCCAATTGGACCTTGCTAGCCATATCTCGATTCGCATGTGGGTCCATCCCAGCGGGTTGCCCTGTGACCCAGTTTCATCCGGCCCGACTCGGGCCGCCCTGTGGCTCGGTTTGTCCCTTCAGACGAGCCTATATTCTCAGGATGCCTTTTCTTTTTCCCATTCCACTCAAAAGCCTAATTTTCACCACCGACCCAGCCCGCATGGCGGGCCAGTTCTCCCTCTACTCAGACGCCTGCTGAGCGTTGGGTTTGCATCGCACGCGATCCCACAGGGAGTGCATTCATGCCGCCCACTAAGGCCCACCATTATGGGCCACTCTGCCAACGTGGTGCCCAAGTGGTTCTACCCTTCTGACCTGGTCCACTCATGTAGAATGGTTCAACCCATGGTCTGCAGCTTTGCATTGTGTGCATCTCACCGCCACAGTGTGCAGACCGTGACTCTGCGGACCACCGCTCTCCACTGTGTGCACATCCAACACAGTCGGGTGGCCGCATCCTCTAGCAGCCAACCAACGGACACAATATTGGTGGATCATGTCGCTTGTCACGACCCGACCTCGGGGCCCGTGCCGTGACTACCCCAAGCCCGCCTTCCATAGGCCAGGGGCTGGCGACTAGCACCAATGGCGTAAATCCCGATAACTGGGAAGGCGTTGCCATTACAAAAGCAAACAAACACCACAGAGTAAGCAAGCGGAAAAGTAAACACAAGCGAATAAAAGTAAAAGGGCCAGAAATACAAGCCCAACTATAAAGTACAACTCGAAAGGGAAAAACAGCAGCTGGAAGAACGAAGCGGCTCCTGGGTCGTCCTCCTCGATTCCTACCTGAAGGGTAGGTACAGATGGCTCAGCTCCTGGATCGTCCACCACGGATCCTACCTGAAGGGTAGGTACAGATAGCTCCTCTACTCCTCGGGTCCTGTCGTCTACTCCGGGTACGTCCGCCCAGTGGTCCTCCTCCGGGTACCGACCTGCTCCGCAAGCCTCAACTGCGATCTGCGCTGTCCGTCGTCTGCAACCAACACAACGAAGTGCGGGCATAGCCCGTGCAGGGGTGAGTATAAGCTACTCAGTAGGGACCCCGAGACCCTTAAGGTCTCACTAAATCCAACATGGACATCCACAAAGTAAAGACAACAATCACGAAGTAACATCAGACTCTACTTAGGTATATGCCCATACATATACCTAAGTCATCAAGTAACCCATCCAAACACAAGGATACACAAAAATCATGAAATCAACGGATAACCATCACCCAGGTATATGCCCATACATATACCTAAGTTATCAAGCGACCCATCTCAATCATGAGGAAACACAAAGATTCATTGACTCAGCTCAAACCAGGATTTTCATTATCGAAACTGTAACTACTGAGGAGCTCCGTCTCTAGAGTGTACAGTGGTCCTGTCACGACTCCGAGGTACTGCTCACTAACCTAATACTGCTGAGGTACTCCTCCTGTCGAGTACTGCGGGTTTGCAGCCAACTACCGGGCGCTCCGTCCGCTGAGGGTCTGTCGCCAAATACCGGGCGCTCACCCAAATAGCCTACTGAGGTACTCCTCCTGTCGAGTACCGCAGGTTTGCTGCCAACTACCAGGCGCTCCGTCCGCCGTGGGTCTGCCGCCAAATACCGGGCGCTCCGTCCACTAGGCTAGTCGACTCACTCCAAGTCGAGTCGGTCAAGCAGTCGTCAGGTCTCAGTCGGCTACACGGTATCCGTACTCTGCACGCTCGTCTCCGGGAGGGTCCGCTCCACGAGCTACTGGTCGATACTCCAAGTATCACAAAGTCCCACAAAGAAGTGTCTCAAAGGACCGCCTCATCATAGGGGTCTCAACGCAACAGACGGCACGTCAATCGGACGCCCGGTCTGTGAGTTATTAGCCTTTTCGTCCCAGGGGCCCGGTTGGTTTCGTGTGAGAACCAATCCCGGCTGTATCACAACTGTACCCTGAACTCCCATAGGGTATACTCAAAGGGACCGTTACTCAACGCAATTACCAACGCCGCTGACGGTTCGTCGAACGGACGTCCTGGCTGAAAGATATCAGCTTTTCCGTTCGAGGGGCCCGGTTGGATTTCGGGTACAATCCAATCCGGCCATACTCCGACTGCATCCAAAACTCGGGCGGAGTATGTCAAAAGTTCTGTCTCATCAAGAGGAAGTCAACGAAACAGACGGCGCGTCAATCGGATGCCCGGTCTGTGAGTTATTGGCTTTTTCGTTCCAGGGGCCCGGTTGGTTTTGTGTACGAACCGACCCGACCGTACTCCGTCGGCATCCAAACCTCGAGCAGAGTAAGCCAAAAGTTCCGTCTCACTGAGAGGAATTCAACAAAGCTGACGGTACGTCATTCGGAAGTCCGGAGCTCAAGATATGTGAATTTGACCGAAATGGTCCGAAAACAGGGGGGGTCCGGGTCCGGGCCGACCCAGCCCGACCCCCCCTGGGTCGGCCCGAACCGGGTCCGACCCGGTTGGCCCGGCCCCGCCCGGCCAGGGCCGGTCCGGCTCGGCTCGGCCGAGCGGCCTGACAACCCCGCGGCACCCGCGGGGTGTCGCGCTGGACACCCGCGGGGTGCCGCCTGACAGCCCCGCGGCACCCGCGGGGTGTCGCGCTGGACACCCGCGGGGTGCCGCCTGACAGCCCCGCGGCACCCGCGGGGTGTCGCGCTGGACACCCGCGGGGTGCCGCCTGACAACCCCGCGGCACCCGCGGGGTGTCGCGCTGGACACCCGCGGGGTGCCGCCTGACAACCCCGCGGCACCCGCGGGGTGCCACCCTGGACACCCGCGGGGTGCCGCCGCCTCCGGCCGCCGGCGCCGCCGCGCCGGCGACCCGCGCCGCCGCCGGCTTCCGCGGGCCACCGGAGACGCTCCGGTGGTCCGATTTGCTTCCCGTCTGCGCCTACGGTCATCCCGGGACCAGACCTTCACTGCGGAGGCCTCAAAATTAACTTGCGGCCTCGTTTGTCGTCGCCCGTCAATCTGCGCTCAAGAACAAAATAAAATTAATTTAATCTGCGGCCTCTTTGGCGCGGCGCGACGACGTCGCGTGCTTGAACGACTTCTCGGCGTGGCACGAAGGCGTCTCGATCTTGTTTGATTTCGTTCCACGGCGCGGCGCGACGGCGCCGCTCAATAGTTGCCGTACGATTCTCGCGTGGTGCGACGGCACCACGCCATCTCGCTCCATCCGCAAGAAACAACAAGAATAAAGGAGGGGGGGGGGGGGGGGGGGGGGTTCGGCCGTGTTTGTGCGGCCCGACCCCCCTCGCATTAGATTGATAACAATCGGCCTTTCTAGAACGATAATCCATCACAATGTTTTTAAAAATAAATAAAAAGATTCGGAAACAAGGGCCGACAAAAAAAAGAACCTTCAAGATCGAAGGAAAGATCAACAACTTTAAAAAGGTTTAAAACCCCTACCTCAAGCGTTGTCGCTCGCGAGTTCGTCGCGGAAGAGGACGATCGTCGCGGAAGAAACGTCGCCGGAGAACGTCGTTGATTCCGTTGTCGTCGAGGTACGTCCGAAGGGAGAACGTCGCTTGGAAAGGAACGATCGTCGCGGAAGAAACGTCGCGGAAGAAGCGTCGTTGATTTCCGCGGTTTCGGCGTTCTTCGCGTTCTTCGCCGAAGAAGAACGCTCTCCTCCAAATTCTCCCCACGCCACAAGCTTCCACCCAAAATAAAATAAGAGTAATCTTATTTTATTAACGCACAAGCAACGATTAAAAAAAAAGAAACGAACAATTAATTCCAAGAATTAATTTACCAAAGAAACCGCCCAATTAATTGGACGAAAGAAACAGCCCAATTTAATGGTCTGTTAAGAAACTAAGAAACCGCGTCTGTTGACTTTCAGTTTCTTTGACGGGTTTTCGCGGGTGCGTTACTTAGCGGAAGAAACGGCGGGACTCGTGCGGGCCCCACCCACAAATATCCTATCAAGAGGATAGGATATTTCAGTTGCACCCTATCCGCTTCAACTAAGCTTAACCAGCTTAATGTGGCTTTCAAGTGGCTTCAAGTGAAATAAAAATAAAGTTGTCGTAACAACTTTATTTTTTTTTTCTTAACCTTAAGTCCCAAAATTTAAAAACCACACCTGAGCAAACGCAACTCCGGAAGAGGCGTTTCTAGGCAAAACCCGGCGCTGCGATTTCATCGGTGCCCTCAGAATTCGATTCCGAGCACCGGTTCAAAAGTTAGAAAAAACCCGCTCGTCCGTTCACTGAACGTACCCGAGCCAAAACTTCGGAAAATGATTCCGGGCACACCGGGCCTCGGAATCAGGTGCCGTCAGAAACTGCGTTCTTGTAAAATTCCAAAGAAAATTAAGAAAAAATTTTCCTTGAAATTTACGGGTCTTTAAATTACTCCCACCACAGGGCTTTACGTCCCCGTAAAGCTTCACCACAGACTTAGGGAAACAAAGCGGTACTGAGCACGCATCTGAGCCTTCTGCTCCCATGTGCTCACCTGGAGGTTCCCGCGCTGCCAAAGAAAGTGCACAAGAGGAATCGACCATCCTCCTAGGATCCACTCCTGTCGATCGTCGATCCCCACAGGAACCTCCGTATAAGACACTCATCACCACCGTCTAGCTCCTCATGGTCGATGATATGCGAAGGGGGGTCGAGCACGTATCTCCTCAGTTGGGATACGTGGAAAACGTCGTGCACCTAGTGCAACTGAAGTGGATGGGCCAAGCGGTAAACCACCTCGCCTACCCAGCTGAGGACCTAGATAGGTCCGTTGAACCTCGGAGATAACTTGCCTCCCAGGCCACATCTCTGTAAACCTCGTCGAGGTGAGACCCGTAAGAAGACGTTGTCGTCATCCTCGAACTCCAGAGGTCTCTATTTCTGATTAGAACTGAAACTCAAAACTCCTGCTGCCACGAAGGTAAGGTGGGTCGACCCAAGAATGATCGGCTACACCCTCCTGTGCATGAGTTTATCTTGAGCTGCCCAGGGTTTCCTTTTCGCTGACCAAGGAAAACCTATCCCAACGTTGTAGATAAACCACAACCTTTTTGCCTAAAATAGTCAACCTGGGTATGAACTGTGAATTCGATCCATAACCAGACCAACGTCGCAAGGCCTCGACGCTGCCACCAAGAGATTCCAACCGAAACTCTCGCCTCGTGGTCAGATCACACTGTCGGCGTAAGTGTGATTATCGAGTCTCCTCCCAAAGGTATCTCCAGACGTGAGGGTCAAGTCAACGGCTTACCCGGAACCTCTAGGTCTGGGACAAGATTCGTGGAAGGAAAGAATGATTGGTACCTATGTCTAAAGATATGGCAGCTCATAGTAGACATAGCCCGTACCCCGAATCATTCTTAGAGCCCCTGGGTCACACTACTTGACCGCATGCAGCTACTCTCCTTCCCAGCCCTCCTGCTCCCTGAGCCTGGCGGGGATTTCAAAGGCGGGTGGTTGTAACATGTTGAGATGTACACCACCACCTGCTGCTCTCAAGGCCCCACTTCCACATCTGCTACACCGCAAATTCATCTGTCCTTTAAGCTTCCTCTTCTTGAAACATTTAACACGCCCGAGTCTCTAAGACTGGCACTGGTTTCCTGTTTCTTACTGCACTGTGCAGTCTTCATCCGCTCCTGGATGAACTGCACCTCCTTTGCATATGATCTGGAAGAGCTGCTAAAATTTCTCCTTTGCCGAAAAGAGAAACCTGGTCTCATCCCCTCTCTAGATGAACCACGCCCATTTCCTAATACAGTCAATCCTGGCATGAAGGATGCATTCATGTCATGGATGACGTCGTAAGGCCTCGACGTAACTACTAAGAGATCCAACTGTCACTCTCGCCTCCAAGGGTCGAGTCACACTGTCGGCATCAGTGTGAGGTCACTGGGTCTGCTCCGGTTGAAATCTCGAAAGTGAGGGTCAAGTCAACAGTTTAACCGGGACCACTCAGTAACATCACAAAAGAGGACAGGAAGGCAAACATCACAAGAGATAAGTGTCTTCTTTATTATTGCAGATCATAATACAAAGACACGAATACAACATCAAACATGGAACTAGAATTACAAGAGACGTATCCACTAGTTCCGCTCCTGTCCACCTGCTCCAAGAGTTCTACTGTTGCTCAAGCATTTGTTGCTGCCTCTATCTCGGTGGCTCCCCCAAAGCCTGCGGATCGGGAGTCGGACAGTCACGTGCCAGATGACCCTTTCCGCGGCATGAGTAACACAACCTGCTCCTTGCACGGCTAGCTCTGTTCCCACTCCGGGTGCCCTGCACCACCGGTCCTAAAACCCGAGATCGCCCAACTGCTGGTCTGGTCTTTCTGGGCCTCTGCATTATCTGTCTACTGCCCACAGATGACTCGGCTTCTGATCGAGAAGCACGCGACAAAGGCAGCAGCTCCCGAACACGCTCGGGGTGTAGAGCTACTGGCACATACTCCAACCTGAAGGAGGTCTCTAAGTCTTCCCAAGAGAAGGCCATCCCACGAAAAAACTGGAACAAGTGGCTCCACCACCTGCCTGCTGCTGCCTGAAGAAGGCTAGCCGCAAAGATCGCCATAAAGTCCGATGGCGTCCCCACTAGCCTGAAGACTCCCACCACAGCCTCCATCCAATCCTCAGCCGCCTGCGGGTCCGTCTCTCCCCTGAACCTGGGTGGCCTCTGGCGCTGGAACTCGTGCAGCGCTCTCAGGTAGCGTGCATCGCCTACCGCTGGGGCTAGTGGCATCGGTGGCCCAACGTATGGTAGTACCGCTGGTGCCTCTGCTGGTGCCTCGACTGCAAGAGGGCCCTGAACCGAATCCTCGTCGGTCGGCAGGCTGTCAGTATGCACATCCCTCTGGGCTAAAGATGGTCGTCCGAGAAAAGGCATCCTGAAAGAAACATCGTAACACGGTCAAACGATTAAACCTGGTGAGATGACCTGGTTTGAGATGACATTTTTAAACTTTGGAAACACACACGCAATCAGTGTTTTCGTGCACAAAGTCGGAATTCAGTTGTCAGGGTCCTGGTGTATGGATACGTCGGCCGCCCGCACCAACACTGGACTCCCTGAACTGAAAACCATACTCGGTACCCTTAACACTATTGCTTCACAGAAAGAAAGATCAGAATCGGCGGTAGAACCGACCACCTCTGATACCAATCTGTCACGACCCGACCTCGGGGCCCGTGCCGTGACTACCCCAAGCCCGCCTTCCATAGGCCAGGGGCTGGCGACTAGCACCAATGGCGTAAATCCCGATAACTGGGAAGGCATTGCCATTACAAAAGCAAACAAACACCACAGAGTAAGCAAGCGGAAAAGTAAACACAAGCGAAGAAAAGTAAAAGGGCCGGAAATACAAGCCCAACTGTAAAGTACAACTCGAAAGGGAAAAACAGCAGCTGGAAGAACGAAGCGGCTCCTGGGTCGTCCTCCTCGATTCCTACCTGAAGGGTAGGTACAGATGGCTCAGCTCCTGGATCGTCCACCACGGATCCTACCTGAAGGGTAGGTACAGATAGCTCCTCTACTCCTCGGGTCCTGTCGTCTACTCCGGGTACGTCCGCCCAGTGGTCCTCCTCCGGGTACCGACCTGCTCCGCAAGCCTCAACTGCGATCTGCGCTGTCCGTCGTCCGCAACCAACACAACGAAGTGCGGGCATAGCCCGTGCAGGGGTGAGTATAAGCTACTCAGTAGGGACCCCGAGACCCTTAAGGTCTCACTAAATCCAACATGGATATCCACAAAGTAAAGACAGCAATCACGAAGTAGCATCAGACTCTACTTAGGTATATGCCCATACATATACCTAAGTCATCAAGTAACCCATCTAATCACAAGGATACACAAAAATCATGAAATCAACGGATAACCATCACCCAGGTATATGCCCATACATATACCTAAGTTATCAAGCAACCCATCTCAATCATGAGGAAACGCAAAGATTCATTGACTCAGCTCAAACCAGGATTTTCATTATCGAAACCGTAACTACTGAGGAGCTCCGTCTCTAGAGTGTACAGTGGTCCTGTCACGACTCCGAGGTACTGCTCACTAACCTAAGACTGCTGAGGTACTCCTCCTGTCGAGTACTGCGGGTTTGCAGCCAACTACCGGGCGCTCCGTCCGCTGAGGGTCTGTCGCCAAATACCGGGCGCTCACCCAAATAGCCTACTGAGGTACTCCTCCTGTCGAGTACCGCGGGTTTGCTGCCAACTACCAGGCGCTCCGTCCGTCGTGGGTCTGCCGCCAAATACCGGGTGCTCCGTCCACTGGGCTTGTCGACTCAATCCAAGTCGAGTCGGTCAAGCAGTCGTCAGGTCTCAGTCGGCTACACGGTCTCCGTACTCTGCACGCTCGTCTCCGGGAGGGTCCGCTCCACGAGCTACTGGTCGATACTCCAAGTATCACAAAGTCCCACAAAGAAGTGTCTCAAAGGACCGCCTCATCATAGGTGTCTCAACGCAACAGACGGCACGTTAATCGGACGTCCGGTCTGTGAGTTATTAGCCTTTTCGTCCCAGGGGCCCGGTTGGTTTCGTGTGCGAACCAATCCCGGCTGTATCACAACTGTACCCTGAACTCCCATAGGGTATACTCAAAGGGACCGTTACTCAACGCAATTACCAACGCCGCTGACGGTTCGTCGAACGGACGTCTTGGCTGAAAGATATCAGCTTTTCCGTTCCAGGGGCCCGGTTGGATTTCGGGTACAATCCAATCCGGCCATACTCCGACTGCATCCAAAACTCGGGCGGAGTATGTCAAAAGTTCCGTCTCATCAAGAGGAAGTCAACGAAACAGACGGCGCGTCAATCGGACGCCCGGTCTGTGAGTTATTGGCTTTTTCGTTCCAGGGGCCCGGTTGGTTTCGTGTACGAACCGACCCGACCGTACTCCGTCGGCATCCAAACCTCGAGCAGAGTAAGCCAAAAGTTCCGTCTCACTGAGAGGAATTCAACAAAGCTGACGGTACATCATTCGGAAGTCCGGAGCTCAAGATATGTGAATTTGACCGAAATGGTCCGAAAACAGGGGGGGTCCGGGTCCGGGCCGACCCGGCCCGACCCCCCCTGGGTCGGCCCGAACCGGGTCCGACCCGGTTGGCCCGGCCCCGCCCGGCCAGGGCCGGTCCAGCTCGGCTCGGCCGAGCGGCCTGACAACCCCGCGGCACCCGCGGGGTGTCGCGCTGGACACCCGCGGGGTGCCGCCTGACAGCCCCGCGGCACCCGCGGGGTGTCGCGCTGGACACCCGCGGGGTGCCGCCTGACAACCCCGCGGCACCCACGGGGTGTCGCGCTGGACACCCGCGGGGTGCCGCCTGACAACCCCGCGGCACCCGCGGGGTGCCACCCTGGACACCCGCGGGGTGCCGCCGCCTCCGGCCGCCGGCGCCGCCGCGCCGGCGACCCGCGCCGCCGCCGGCTTCCGCGGGCCACCGGAGACGCTCCGGTGGTCCGATTTGCTTCCCGTCTGCGCCTACGGTCATCCCGGGACCCGACCTTCACTGCGGAGGCCTCAAAATTAACTTGCGGCCTCGTTTGTCGTCGCCCGTCAATCTGCGCTCAAGAACAAAATAAAATTAATTTAATCTGCGGCCTCTTTGGCGCGGCGCGACGACGTCGCATGCTTGAACGACTTCTCGGCGTGGCGCGAAGGCGTCTCGATCTTGTTTGATTTCGTTCCACGGCGCGGCGCGACGGCGCCACTCAATAGTTGCCATACGATTCTCACGTGGTGCGATGGCACCACGCCATCTCGCTCCATCCGCAAGAAACAACAAGAATAAAGGGGGGGGGGGGGTTCGGCCGTGTTTGTGCAGCCCGACCCCCCTCGCATTAGATTGATAACAATAGGCCTTTCTAGAACGATAATCCATCACAATCTTTTTAAAAATAAATAAAAAGATTCGGAAACAAGGGCCGACAAAAAAAGAACCTTCAAGATCGAAGGAAAGATCAACAACTTTAAAAAGGTTTAAAACCCCTACCTCAAGCGTTGTCGCTCGCGAGTTCGTCGCGGAAGAGGACGATCGTCGCGGAAGAAACGTCGCCGGAGAACTTCGTTGATTCCGTTGTCGTCGAGGTGCGTCCGAAGGGAGAACGTCGCTTGGAAAGGAACGATCGTCGCGGAAGAAACGTCGCGGAAGAAGCGTCGTTGATTTCCGCGGTTTCGGCGTTCTTCGCCGGAGGCCGGCGTTCTTCGCGTTCTTCGCCGAAGAAGAACACTCTCCTCCAAATTCTCCCCACGCCACAAGCTTCCACCCAAAATAAAATAAGAGTAATCTTATTTTATTAACGCACAGTCAACGATTAAAAAAAAAAGAAACGAACAATTAATTCCAAGAATTAATTTACCAAAGAAACCGCCCAATTAATTGGACGAAAGAAACAGCCCAATTTAATGGTCTGTTAAGAAACTAAGAAACCGCGTCAGTTGACTTTCAGTTTCTTTGATGGGTTTTCGCGGGTGCGTTACTTAGCGGAAGAAACGGCGGGGCTCGTGCGGGCCCCACCCACAAATATCCTATCAAGAGGATAGGATATTTCAGTTGCACCCTATCCGCTTCAACTAAGCTTAACCAGCTTAATGTGGCTTTCAAGTGGCTTCAAGTGAAATAAAAATAAAGTTGTCGTAACAACTTTATTTTTTTTTCTTAACCTTAAGTCCCAAAATTTAAAAACAACACCTGAGCAAATGCAACTCCGGAAGAGGCGTTTCTAGGAAAAACCCGGCGCTGCGATTTCATCGGTGCCCTCAGAATTCGATTCCGGGCACCGGTTCAAAAGTTAGAAAAAACCCGCTCGTCCGTTCACTGAACGTACCCGAGCCAAAACTTCGGAAAATGATTCCGGGCACACCGGGCCTCGGAATCAGGTGCCGTCAGAAACTGCGTTCTTGTAAAATTCCAAAGAAAAATAAGAAAAAAAATTCCTTGAAATTTACGGGTCTTTACATCGCTGCCGTAGTGTGTTGGCAGCCCACTGCCACCCGTGTTGTGGCCACAACCAGGGTGTCGCCGCCGCAGCCGGGGGCCGCTACCACAACCTTGTTTCATGGTCTCTCACTGGTGTCATGTCCCTCCTTGCCATGAACCTTCCACCTGGTTCTTCTACAAATGATGTGCCACCGTCCGTTATTCCATAAAGAATGGGAGAGATACATGGAGGGGATTTAAATTAACCCCCAAATGAACAATTGGCCTTTGTTCATGTTGGTTCGGAATTGTTCGTATTAACGGATCATGATGTATAAATTATAAATCTCTATGATTTAATCCCGATATCAACCCACAATTATATTTTCCAACCCCGTAAGGAAAATCCATCTACCAATCAAATTTTTAGATATTTGATCCGCATTATTTGTATAGAGAGCGAGAATGGGGAAAACTAATTCACTTAGAATTTAAACCCCTACATGGATGGAGTTCCATTGAAGTTAAAATATGTCACTCATGGTGATCCATCCATAAATTTCCTCTATCCATCATCGAGAGAGGGATCTCTCAAAGAGGATGGGGAGTGCTCAAGTCGCTGGTGATTGTCGTTCTTCTTTTCTCAACGGCAATACTTCAGAGATTCATAGTGTTTCTTCCAACGTGTCAATGATGCATCCCCAGTTAAATAATTAAAGGAGGAAAAATTTTTCTATTACCATTTCATTGTAGTGTCATTACACTGTTTAATATATGAAACAATGTTTTAGTTTCTTTTCATTTCAATGCCATATCTCTGTAATAATTTTGAAAGTTCAAAATAAAAATAAAATAATCAAGTTTATTTAATTTTAATTATTATCAAATGTTCGAAAACTATCCTTTACCATTAACCTGTGAAAATTGAGGTTATGCTTTTCTTGAGGGAACACTCCCTCATGAGCTTAATGGTACTCTTGTATTTATAATATGAGTTACCATTTTGGAGTTAAATGGATTTGAAAATAAGATAATTTTTACTAAATTATTTTTTTACGGCCAAAAACTAACTTCCACTTTTGGCCCGCACCATCCAATGTAAGGCCCTCTTTAAGATAATCCTATTGCTTTGAGTTCAACGGTGCCCTCATATTTTTGATCTGGGCATTGGTTTAAAATTTAGAAATACCCACTTGGATGATTATTTAATGAACCTAAAAATAGATCAAAAATATGTTTTGGCCACTACAGGCTTCAGAATTACATGCTTTCTCAGATCCCAGTATCAAAATAATAATATTTTAATTTCAAAAAATTTTCATTGAATTCTAGGGTATTACATTACTCCCCCTATAGGGAACTACGTCCTTGTAATCCAAAACGGAGGCTAATCAAATAAATGGGGGTACTGAGCACGAATCTAAACCTCCCGCTTCCTCGTTCTCTCATAGAGATTCCCGTGCTGCCAAAAAACACGCATTGTAACACCCTAAGTTTTTCTAAAAATAAATATAAATGCATGGAACTTTGTTTTAAGTAGATATTTTTAATTAGCCTTTAAAACATAACTTTTCTACTTCTATGTTTTGAATTTCAAGAAACTATCATATACAATTGTGGTCAGTATGTTATTTAGAGTCTATTGGAACCAACTTGTTTTTTAGTGAATAGTAACATAACCTTATGAATAGTAACATTAATAGTGATATGAACCTAATGAATAGTAAATTTTATTTTTATTTTATTTTATTAAGGCTTTAACATAATATCATCTAGGTTTATTTTTCATTGTGATAAAGAAGTAGTTGTAGAATTAGAATTGTTAATTTTTGAATTAAGTATCTTTTTATTTAAAAATTAAATTAATAATATTTAGAAAATTATTTTTCAAAAATGGAATTCATTTTTTAATTCTACACATCAAAAAATGGTTAGGTTAAATTATTGGTATTTTTATGAAATTCAAGAATTTTTGATGAATAGTAAAATACGATAAAATACGATAAATGCTAAATACTTGATTTAATGCATCATAGGTGATGCAAGGATGATGTAATCCCACTTGGTTCTAACTCACATGCCATTTTTACTATTTTGGGTCAAATTAATTAAGATTATTCATAGTCTTGAGCAAAAATATTACAATAATGATTAAAATAATGAAAAATACCCCCTCTCCTCCACTATAAATACCACTCTCACTCCCTTCTTCCTCCCACACCTCTCAAGCCTTGAGCATTGTCTAATTTCTGCCCAATTTACTCCCAAATCTTCTTCCCCACGTCCTATATCTTCTATCCTCACTGAAAGACCAAAACCAAATCCCTTAAGGAGGATCTCAAGAAGAAGAGATCAAGAGGTAAACATCCTCTTTTATTTTCATTCTTTTCTTTCATTTTATGTTATTCTCTTCCTTTCACTTTGGATTATGATGGGATATTTCATTAAATATCCCCCATTACTGCCCATATTATGTATTAATGATGATATATCCCATTAATCTCATCAAACTATTTTTATGAAATTTTAAGAGACGCTGTTAGGCTGCCGAATTTTAGTGAGAAATTTATCAAGTTTTCTTTTATTTTAAGATTCCTTTATTTTCTTCTTATTTCCTAACCTCCTATTAACCAAGAGGCATGAAAGATACATAATATTTTATATTATGGATTCTATCATGATCATGGAAAATTCATCATCATTATTTTTCTCCTTCCCCACTTATTCAAGGAATTAAAATATTGTCCGTGATGTGTCAAATTACCGACATCGTGGACGATGTAATTTAAATTTGCATTAATTCCTTAAAGTCTGGTCATAAAACCATTTTTATGATTTAAACAGGTTATAATATATGTGGTATAACTTACCCATGGTTCTGGAATTATTTTTTACTCATAGTTCTAATTTATAAGACAAAATGAGGTTGTTATTATCAAAGAACCACTAAAATGATCTAAACGAACATCATTAATGTTCTTACTTATGAATCATCCTCATGTAAGAATTAAAAATAATAAATGGAATAATTTATGTTAATTGATATATGTAAATACTACTCCATTCCAATTCTGGATTTTCACTTCTAATCGACAAGAATGTCTACCATGAACTAATCATAGAAATCATGTAAAGAATTCACCCAAAAACAGTGCAAGGGGCAAAATACTAACACTTAAGGGTGAAATGATGTTATGAAATGATCATATAATATTTTATAAACATTAAAATGTTTTGGTAAAATATTAATAACACTATTTTAACCATTATATAGGTGAATTAAACAATTTGGAAGTAAGACAAACCCAAGGTAAGGGAATTCTTAACCCGATTTCCATTCTTTGGGTCATCCTTCTACTTCATTATTTAGGTTCTATTTAAATTTTTTGTGTGAGAGGTTATGTTTATATTATGTTTTATTATGTTTATTTTCTGTATATATACATACTCAATCCACTATTTTAAGTCTGTCTCCCATTGTATGATATTCATAAGGGGATTTTCTTTAAAAATCATCTTTTTAAATTCGGTTTTACGAAATTCAAAAGTAATGTTTTATGGAATTATTCATGTTTTATGATTATGTTTTGGTTATTGGTAATTATTTATGATGAATTATGGGACATATATCTCTCTCCAATGAATTGGGTATGAGTATGTTGGAGGTCGGCCGTATGGTTACTCTAAGTGTAACTGCAATGGTTTCACAAAGGAAGGTAGCCGTAATGGTTACTAATTATAAGGTAGCCAGTAATGGTTACAATATTATGTAAGTAATTCCCCAAGATACCTTTATGATTATATTTATATTCTCATGTTTTGTTTTCATCTTGTGTAAATCTCATGTTACACAAAATAAGTATATATGGGTGACAAGAATTTATTTTGAAAATGCTTTCACATGTTACGAGTATTCATGGACTAATTCGATCTTTCCTTCCTTTACATCCCTTACTGAGATTTTGTGCTCATACCAAGTTTTTAAATGATTTTTCACAGGTTAATGGATGTGTAATACAAGGAAGGAATCCATGTTAAATTTTGAAGAATTGTTAAGGAGTCTTGTTTTAAGTTTTAATGTTTTATATTTTGAAAAAATGGAAACTATTTTATCATATCCACTCTGTAATAATGTGTAATTTCATGAACATATTATCCTAATTATCTAAAGATATAAACTTGAAAATATCTTCAATGTAAAAGGAAGTGTTTTCTTGACTAAATTCAAGATTATGTATGTAATAAGGTTGGGTCCTTATAGTTGGTATCAGAGGATGGTTTAGATAACTTTAGGGGTTAGGGTGATGTTAATAGAATACCATAAATGATTTTCAATCTATGTTTAATTTGTTATATCATTTAAAGATTACCATGTTGATTTTTCCAAGACATGTTTGTTCAGAATTGTTTTCCGCAGAAGGAACAGGGATGTTGAAGAGGAGAGGCACCGACAGAATGACATCCTTCTGGAACTACAGCCCAGAATGGTAGGGATTGGAACTGAGTAGTTTATGAAAGTAATGGCTCAGCTAAAACATGCAATAAATGGTGGTGTCATCCATTCAAGAGAACCAATAGAGGTACCACAACGGAACATGATAGTAGTGGAAAATTTTACGAGACAATATCCCACTGCATTAAATGGATCTTCTGACCCAGTAGTAGCTGAAGGATGGATCAAAGCCCTTGAAAAGATATTTGATGTTATGGGATGTTCAGATAATCAAAAGGTAAGTCTTTCCATTTATCGTTTGAAGGGGAAGATGATTAGTGGTGGTCAATGGTAAGGAATAGCAGGGGTAGGGAAGATTTTTATGCCTTAGAGTGGGATGAATTTAAAAGTATTTTCCTTGAAAAATGTAACGACCCGAAATTTGGAATAAATCTTGTTTCCTAATTTCATGTGTTATTTTTTTTATACTAAAAAAATGTTTTATTTGATAAACATGATTATAAATAAAATGAGACCATTGGTTTTTGAGTGTTATATGACCATCGGTCAATATGACCACCGTGAACAAAATGTTTTGATATTTGTCTCTAAATATAAGTAATCTTGGTTAATTATTATAGAAAGAAGATTTGATGGCCTCACCTAGTAGCCTTGGGCCGATCGAATCCCATCTAACAGAGATTGGGAAGGAGGTAGCACCATTGGGCTTTGCTCTGGACCAAATCCAAGCCGAACTTCATCATGTGAAGCTAGAACGGAATCGCCTTCGCGAGAAGTTCAAACTGATAGAAATTACTACTCGGGAAATGTTGACTGAGCCGCCCCAAAATTCTATCACCCTAGCACACCTTACTCTTAGGTCCTATGCTGGTATTATAAGGGGTTATGTAACGAGATCGTAATTGCCTTGTGTAATCTTTTTTTTAAATAAAAATTTGGATTTCTTCTTATGATGATGTTTATGAATTTTCAAATGACCGGATAAATATTGTATGCATATTTTTGATGAATTTTAGAAAAAGGATATTTTAAAAATGGTTGTGTAAACCTTAAATAATTAAAAATGTGTAATGATTTTCGAAAAATGGTCTTCTACAATTATGTTCAGTACGAAATTTAGAGTCTAATAAGATCAACTTGATTTTTGATGAATAGTAAATTATGAATAGTGATTTTATGATTAGGATTAGTAATATGACCAAATGGATTAGTAATCTCACTTAAAGAAAGTTTTAAAATAATCTAGGCACCTTGATTAAGTAATGTGATTCAATAATATAGTTAAACAACGGTTTCATTAATTATTATTCAAGTATTAGTTTTTTCGGGTGAATAGTGTTTTTTAATTAAACATTTAATTAAAAATAATTAGAAAATTATTTTTATAAAAATGACTTTATTTTTGAACTCAGAGCATCGATATTATGTTATGGTAATTTTTGGGGTTTTTTCTGAAAAAATGAATTTTCGATGAATAGTGTTTTTATTTAAAAATTAAATTAAAAATATTTAGAAAATTATTTTTATAAAATGGAGTTCATATTTGTAATCAGAGCGTTGATATTTGGTTAAGGTGAAATTTTGGGATTATTCTGAGAAAGTTGAATTTTCGGTGAATAGTGAAAGTATAGTTTTTAAGTTACGGGTGTTTAATGACATCATTAAATGATGTATTAAGTATATATTCAATATGTTAGAATTATGAATAGTAAGATAAGGTGTGAGGTGTCCCAATTGGCCAATACCATTGGCAAATACCATGGGCAAGCCCATGGTTTTTCCAAAACCACTAGTGAGGTGTCCCTTGGCCATTAATGCTTTGTCCCCTCACTTTCCCTATAAATAACCACCCTTTCCTCCATTAGTTTTCACTCCCAACTCTCCCCCAACGAATTTCTGGTCTTCTTACCTTCCAAGGAGTCCTCCCAAGGTGCCCCCAAGCCCTCAAGGTCCAATCCTTTGAGTTTCAAGAGTCACGTTTTAAGGTAAGGGATCCGACCTCTCTCTTTCTTTTCAAGTAATCTCTTTTATGTCATTTCTTTTATACTCCATGTTCTTATGTTGGAGGATGTTATTTTATATTCATCCTACTGCCTATTTCATGTTCATATGATGAGAGACCCCCCTTTCTCTCATCAATTCGTTTTAAGAATGTTTAAGTGGCGTCGTTAGGCTGCCGAATTTTTAAGGGATTCTTTCACCTTCCTCGTTTTCAAGTTCTATTTTCATTCAAGTCTTTCATGTTCCTTTTTATTATGTTGGGGTATGATATATAAATTATCATACTGATCTTTTATGATCATATGATGAGAGACCCCATTTGATCGCTTCAATTCAGTATTTTGAAGTTTTAAGTGGCGCCGTTAGGCTGCCGAATTTTTAAGTGGTTCTTCACCCTTCTCGTTTTGAAGTTCTACTATCATGTCAATTATTTCAAGTTCCTTTTTGTTATATTGGGGTAGGATCTCTATATATATCATACTGGACTCTTATGTTCATATGATGAGATACCCCATTTGATCTCTTCAATTCAGTATTTTGATGTCTTAAGTGGCGCCGTTAGGCTGCCGAATTTTTAAGTGGTTCTTCACCCTTCTCGTTTTGAAGTTCTACTTTCATGTCAATTCTTTCAAGTTCCTTTATATTATGTTGGGGTATGATCTCTATATCTATCATACTGGACTCCTATGTTCATATGATGAGATACCATATTTGACCTTGTCAATTCAATTTTGTTGAAGTTTAAGTGATGCCGTTAGGCTGCCGAATTTTCACAAGAGAAATCTTGTTTTGTTTTCTTCCTTTCATGTTCTTCATTTGATATGGTATATTTTCAAATTTCATTACCATGTTCATAAATCCCTTATATTTTGTCCCTCTACTGTATGATGGGTCATTTATGAATGTTTGACCCATGTCCCCTCTTTTCTCAATGTTTTCTAAAACCTTGTAACATAGCTGTTATGCTGCAGAATTTTCCCCTCAAAATGCCTCTCTCTTTTCTCAAAAATTATTTTATGTTATAAAGTGAATACTCAAAGCTCTTATTTCTACAAGGGTATTCACATATATATCAAAATTTTCCATTTTAAATTCTGGGATTTACATACATGAGACCCGCTTCCCTTTCCGTGGGTTTAAAGTGCCGTAAAGATCATGTCATTAAAGTAGTTTTTAAAATGTTATGATTATGAAATGAAACCCATTTATTTTATGCTATATGGGTTATTTATGAAATGTTTGATGATGATATATGTGGCTCACATGATAATAAAGGCAAATTTAAGGGTGCTCCCTGATAGCGCTCCAATGCATTGGGTAATGATGTAACCACCAGAGATTACAATTTTCACGATACCTTGGTGAATAACCTTGGTAATTTTAAAATGACACCTTGGGGATGGAACTTGGTGATATGTTCATGATTGTCTATGTTAAATGATGTAGCCACATCTTCAAGTTATGAAAAAGTTTTATTTTTATTATGATATGCCTCATGATTTCATTTTCATGCCTTAAAGTTCTTTTCATGACTTTATTGATGTATCCCAAGTTCATATGTAAAATGTTTCACTTGTTTCCCTTACTGGGCTTTCTGCTCACCCTTTATTTTGATGTATGTCCCCAGGTTATGAGATGCAGTAATGAACCTAGGATGAACTTAAGGAGAAGCCTTTCAAGTGTTTAAGAAGAATGATTTATGTTGTTTTCATGTATTATTTTCCTGGTTTTCAAGACACTAAACCTTAAAGATCCTCAGTTGTGTGTAATATAATGAATGTTTATGTGATAAAAAGGTGGGATGCTATAGTTGGTATCAAAGGATGGTTTAGTTATTTGTGGAAATTAGGATATGAAAACTCTAGGAGTAACCCTATAGAAAAGTTTAATATAGGAAATCTTCCTGGTATTTTGGTGAGTATTGAGTAAGGGGTTGCCAAGCAAATACATCCCTGTCTGGATACGAGCAGGTAGAGGTGGCTCTGGCACAGATGTACATAGGGGTAAAACCCGAAAACACCGCTTTGAGCTAGACTTGAACGGGAACTGGTACACGAAAACGGGCCTTGCTGCACTCTTGGTTACGACACTCCCGGGGGATATGCTTTGGTAAATTCATAAGCTTGGTATGAACCATTGTTAAAGGAACAAAGATAAAATAAAATAAAGGTTCACATAAGAATATATGATCATTCATAACCTATATGGGAACCTAGGAGATCACAAGTTAGGGTATACCTTTCATATACAAGTTATCCTTATATACTTTCAGTTCCTTTTCATGATTATTAGCTAAGTACTTAAGCCCCTAATTATAGTTTCTTTTCATAGTTAATGGCGGGAAATAGAAGAACATGTCTCAACAACCAATGTGATAGGAAATTCTACGATTGCCGTATTAAGATGACAGAGATGATTAGGGGATTAAAATATGATTTTTATTTTGGAAGACGTTCACTATTTTGGGGACCCTATATGATCGAGGTAAATAGATTACAACGGTATTTTCATTGAGGAGTAAGGTTGACTTATATTTTGAAGAGTCGATGAATTTAAGGTGGACTTATAGTAATTTAGGTTACTTTTGGGAATGATTAACCTATCTTGGGTAAAATATGTTTAGGTTAGCTACTTTTGTTATAAGATGTTAGGAGTGGTTGATGTTGTCTGGAGATGAGCAATGAAGTTGTTTTGGAAGACTATGTTATCAAATCCTTCTTGTATTTGGGTTTCAATCTTAGTTTGGTTTATTTTGAGGAATTTTAAGGACCGTTATTTATGGAGTGGTCTATGATGAACGTTGGGTAGTACCATGGAACTTTGAAGATTTAAAAGTAGGTTCTATTCCTATGGGATTCTTTCTTTTTGAAGAGTTGTTTTACCTTAACCTTTCTGTTTTTGGGATAATGTTTAAAGATAGAAGAAATAGATAGTTAATCTTTTGTAGATTATGTGATTCTATAGAAGATGATTCTTGTGCTTTTATGAGACCAAGTGTTTTTGAATTCTCATCATTTGGCGAAAAGATTAGTGTTGGTAGGGACTTGTTAAAGGATGAAACTCTACTTGAAGGTAGGTATATTTTCTTATGTTTTTGTTCTATGTAGTAAATGAAATCCTCAAAATTATGAAAAGAAACGTAAAACAAAAATGTTGTTGGTTTACGTTTCCTACTAGGTAATCAAAGACCGTTTACACACATCATAAGTTTGGGATTTTCTCATGGTTAACTTTCTCTTAATCATGTTCTCTATCACTCTCTCTCAGAACTGACCCTTTGTTTTTTCCTCCATGTCCATGTTTTCCTACATGGAACCCGAGTGTGGGTTAACTCGGGTGGCCTTTGTACTTCCTTTTCTTTCTTTTAAAGTAATGGTGTTACTGACTCTTTTTCCGATGTGGGACTTTCAATGAAATTTCAAAACCCAATTTAAAAAAAAAATTGCGAGGACGCAATTTCTTAAGGGGGGAAGATTGTAACGACCCGAAATTTTGAATAAATCTTGTTTCCTAATTTCATGTGTTATTTTTTTTATACTAAAAAAAATGTTTTATTTGATAAACATGATTATAAATAAAATGAGACCATTGGTTTTTGAGTGTTATATGACCATCGGTCAATATGACCACCGTGAACAAAATGTTTTGATATTTGTCTCTAAATATAAGTAATCTTGGTTAATTATTATAGAAAGAAGATTTGATGGCCTCACCTAGTAGCCTTGGGCCGATCGAAGCCCATCTAACAGAGATTGGGAAGGAGGTAGCACCATTGGGCTTTGCTCTGGACCAAATCCAAGCCGAACTTCATCATGTGAAGCTAGAACGGAATCTCCTTCGCGAGAAGTTCAAACTGATAGAAATTACTACTCGGGAAATGTTGACTGAGTCGCCCCAAAATTCTATCACCCTAGCACACCTTACTCTTAGGTCCTATGCTGGTATTATAAGGGGTTATGTAACGAGACCGTAATTGACTTGTGTAATCTTTTTTTTAAATAAAAATTTGGATTTCTTCTTATGATGATGTTTATGAATTTTCAAATGACCGGGTAAATATTTTATGCATATTTTTGATGAATTTTAGAAAAAGGATATTTTAAAAATGGTTGTGTAAACCTTAAATAATTAAAAATGTGTAATGATTTTCGAAAAATGGTCTTCTACAATTATGTTCAGTACGAAATTTAGAGTCTAATAAGATCAACATGATTTTTGATGAATAGTAAATTATGAATAGTGATTTTATGATTAGGATTAGTAATATGACCAAATGGATTAGTAATCTCACTTAAAGAAAGTTTTAAAATAATCTAGGCACCTTGATTAAGTAATGTGATTCAATAAAATAGTTAAATAACGGTTTCATTAATTATTATTCAAGTATTAGTTTTTTCGGGTGAATAGTGTTTTTTAATTAAAAATAATTAGAAAATTATTTTTATAAAAATGACTTTATTTTTGAACTCAGAGCATCGATATTATGTTATGGTAATTTTTGGGGTTTTTTCGGAAAAAACGAATTTTCGATGAATAGTGTTTTTATTTAAAAATTAAATTAAAAATATTTAGAAAATTATTTTTATAAAATGGAGTTCATATTTGTAATCAAAGCGTTGATATTTGGTTAAGGTGAAATTTTGGGATTATTCTGAGAAAGTTGAATTTTCGGTGAATAGTGAAAGTATAGTTTTTAAGTTACAGGTGTTTAATGACATCATTAAATGATTTATTAAGTATATATTCAATATTTTAGAATTATGAATAGTAAGATAAGGTGTGAGGTGTCCCAATTGGCCAATACCATGGGCAAATACCATGGGCAAGCCCATGGTTTTGCCAAAACCACTAGTGAGGTGTCCCTTGGCCATTAATGCTTTGTCCCCTCACTTTCCCTATAAATACCCACCCTTTCCTCCTTTAGTTTTTACTCCCAACTCTCCCCCAACGAAGTTCTGGTCTTCTTACCTTCCAAGGAGTCCTCCCAAGGTGCCCCCAAGCCCTCAAGGTCCAATCCATTGAGTTTCAAGAGTCACGTTTTAAGGTAAGGGATCCGACCTCTCTCTTTCTTTTCAAGTAATCTCTTTTATGTCGTTTCTTTTATACTCCATGTTCTTATGTTGGAGTATGTTCTTTTATATTCATCCTACTGCCTATTTCATGTTCATATGATGAGAGACCCCCCCTTGCTCTCATCAATTCGTTTTAAGAATGTTTAAGTGGCGCCGTTAGGCTGCCGAATTTTTAAGGGATTCTTTCACCTTCCTCGTTTTCAAGTTCTATTTTCATTCAAGTCTTTCATGTTCCTTTTTATTATGTTGGGGTATGATCTCTAAATTATCATACAGATCTTTTATGATCATATGATGAGAGACCCCATTTGATCGCTTCAATTCAGTATTTTGAAGTTTTAAGTGGCGCCGTTAGGCTGCCGAATTTTTAAGTGGTTCTTCACCCTTCTCGTTTTGAAGTTCTACTTTCATGTCAATTATTTCAAGTTCCTTTTTGTTATATTGGGGTAGGATCTCTATATATATCATACTTGACTCTTATGTTCATATGATGAGATACCCCATTTGATCTCTTCAATTCAGTATTTTGATGTCTTAAGTGGCGCCGTTAGGCTGCCGAATTTTTAAGTGGTTCTTCACCCTTCTCGTTTTGAAGTTCTACTTTCATGTCAATTCTTTCAAGTTCCTTTATATTATGTTGGGGTATGATCTCTATATCTATCATACTGGACTCTTATGTTCATATGATGAGAGACCCTATTTGACCTTGTCAATTCAATTTTGTTGAAGTTTAAGTGATGTCGTTAGGCTACCGAATTTTCACAAGAGAAATCTTGTTTTGTTTTCTTCCTTTCATGTTCTTCATTTCATATGGTATATTTTCAAATTTCATTACCATGTTCATAAATCCCTTATATTTTGTCCCTCTACTGTATGATGGGTCATTTATGAATGTTGGACCCATGTCCCCTCTTTTCTCAATGTTTTCTAAAACCTTGTAACATAGCCGTTATGCTGCAGAATTTTCCCCTCAAAATGCCTCTCTCTTTTCTCAAAAATTATTTTATGTTATAAATTGAATACTAAAAGCTCTTATTTCTACAAGGGTATTCACATATATATCAAAATTTTCCATTTTAAATTCTGGGATTTACATACATGAGACCCGCTTCCCTTTCCGTGGGTTTAAAGTGTCGTAAAGATCATGTCATTAAAGCAGTTTTTAAAATGTTATGATTATGAAATGAAACCCATTTATTTTATGCTATATGGGTTATTTATGAAATTTTTGATGATGATATATGTGGCTCACATGATAATAAAGGAAAATTTAAGGGTGCGCCCTGATAGCGCTCCAATGCATTGGGTAATGATGTAACCACCAGAGATTACAATTTTCACGATACCTTGGTGAATAACCTTGGTAATTTTAAAATGACACCTTGGGGATGGACCTTGGTGATATGTTCATGATTGTCTATGTTAAATGATGTAGCCACATCTTCAAGTTATGAAAAAGTTTTATTTTTATTATGATATGCCTCATGATTTCATTTTCATGCCTTAAAGTTCTTTTCATGACTTTATTGATGTATCCCAAGTTCATATGTAAAATGTTTCACTTGTTTCCCTTACTGGGCTTTCTGCTCACCCTTTCTTTTGATGTATGTCCCCAGGTTATGAGATGCAGTAATGAACCTAGGATGAACTTAAGGAGAAGCCTTTCAAGTGTTTAAGAAGAATGCTTTATGTTGTTTTCATGAATTATTTTCCTGGTTTCCAAGACACTAAACCTTAAAGATCCTCAGTTGTGTGTAATATAATGAATGTTTATGTGATAAAAAGGTGGGATGCTATAAAAAATATTTTCCTAAGGTGGTGCGACTTAGAATGGAGAAGTAATTCCTTGAATTGAAACAGGAGGAAGACTCAGTGGCTGTGTATGAAGTGAACTTCACCCGACTGGAGAGGTATGATCCAAATCTTATTCTGGATCTTGATAGTTTAATCAACCGCTTTTACTCTGGATTGAATCCAAGGTATCGAAGGGTGTTGGCCTCTCGTGAATTCAAAAGTTATGGGAAACTTGTCCGATGTACTGAGAGGGTAGAGATGGAGTTTTCTGATGATCACACGCATTTTGGAAATAAAGAGAAGAAGAGGTCCGGTTGGCATGAAATGGGTAAGAATCAACCAAATAAATCTGATGGTAAGAAAATCCAATTTCCAGTTTGTGAAAAGTGTGGTAAGAAACACCCTGGGGAATGTCTTATAAAAACCGGGAAGTGTTTTAAATGTGGTAAGTTTTGACATATAGACCAAGATTTTAATAAAAATGATCCTAAGAATAATCCTGATAAGCAATCTATAAAGTGTTTTAAATATGGTGAGATGGGTAACTATGAAAATTCCTGCCCAAAGAGAGATTAGAATGATGTAAAGAATCCAGACTACAAGAAGAAAGGTGTAGTGAGATCCTTTGCGACTACGTCAGTATATTTTGGGCCATCCAATGAAGTTGTATCAGGTACTTTGTTTGTTCACTCATATTTTGCTAAAGTTTTGTTTGATACAGGGTCTACACATTCCTTCATCTCTGAGAAATTTTCGGGTAAATTGGAAATATCACCACAATAAATGAGACCCGAACTTGTTGTTAAAACACCAGGGGGAAATGTTATAGAAAAGATGAATTATAAGAATATTTCTATTGTGGTATGTGGAAAGACTTTACCTGCAAACCTTGTTGTTTTACCCTTAGTCGAGTTTGATGTTATTCTGGGGATGGACTGACTTTCAGATTCTCATTCTAAGATTGACTGTAGAGCTAAAGAAGTTGTTTTTCAGAAAGAGTTTCAGTTTGTATACAATAATGAACCCATACAATTGATAACATATTAGGAAGATGAGAAACTATTGAAAGATAGAAATTAAAGTTATCTTGCTCATATTTTTGAAAACAAGGGAACTATTCAAATTAATGATGTGCCAGTGGTAAATAAATACCTTGATGTTTTTCCTGATGAGTTACCCAGTGTCATACCTGATTGAGAAGTAGAATTCACAATTGACTTAGTTCCTGATGCTAAGCCAATTTCAAAAACCCCCATATCGTGTGGCTCCAATAGAACTTCTTGAATTTAAAAATTAGTTGCAGGATTTTCTTGAAAAAGGCTTCATTCATCCTAGCACTTCACCATGGGGAGTCCCTAGTTTTTTTGTTAAAAATAATGATGGTTCCATGAGACTTTTCATTGATTATAGATATTTGAATAACATCACTATTAAAAACAAGTATCCTTTTCCTCATATTGATGACTTGTTTGATCAGCTCCAGGGAGATCAGTACTTTTCCAAGATTGACTTGAGATCCGGATACCATCAGCTGAAGGTGAAGGAGAATGACATCCCAAAACAACCTTTTATACTAGATATGGGAATTATGAATTTGTTGTTATTCCATTTGGATTAACTAATGCATCTGCTGTATTCATGAATCTTATGAATAGAGTATTTCATGAGTTCTTGGATAAGTTTTTGGTTGTATTAATTGATGAAATTTTGGTATTTTCTAAAAATAAAGAGGATCATGAAAAACATCTAAGGGTTGTTTTGCATAATTTAAAAGAAAATAAACTATATCAAAAATTCAGCAAGTGTGATTTTTGTTTGAAATATATTTCTTTTCTTGGGAACATTGTAAATAAGGATAGAATAATAGTTGATCCTGACAAAACAAAAGTAGTTGATGAATGGACAATAACCACAAATGTTACAGAGATTCGTAGTTTTCTGGGCTTATCAAGTTATTACAGACAGGTTGTTAAGAACATTGCACGAATATCTAGCTAGATAACTAAGTTAACATGGAAAGGGGTTAAATTTTTTTGGACAGAAGAGTGTGATGTTTTTTTCAGGAACTAAAGAAGATATTGGTGAATGCTCCAATTTTGGCCTTACCTTCCCAAAATGGTGAGTTTGTCATCTACAATGATGCTTCTTTGAAGGGAATTGGTTGTGTTTTGATGCAGAATGATAAGGTAATTTCCTATGCTTCAATACAACTTAAACCTCATGAGATAAATTATCCCACACATGATTTGGAATTGGATGTTGTGGTTTTTTCTTTGAAAATTTGGAGGCATCATCTATACGGAACCAAATGCCAAATATATACTGACCATAAAAGTCTAAAGTATATAATCACTCCGAATGAATTAAACATGAGGTAGAGATGATGGCTAGAACTGATAAAGGATTATGACTGCATGATCAATTACCATCCTGGAAAAGAAAAAAAAGTAGTGGATGCCTTAAGTTGGAAGCATCATGCATCATTAACCATGTTATGTTTGGAACATGATCCCTTGATTAATGATTTTATGAATTTTGGATTAGAAGTTGTTGGTGTAGGGAATACCTCTGTTTTGTTTCAAGTTTCAGTGCAGTCTTCATTGTGAGACATAATTAAGCAAGTGCAGAAGGAAGACCATGAGCTATAGAAAAAGGCAGAATTGGTTAAAATGGGTATGTTTCCAGAATTTAATCTTGATAAATATTTTGTTTTAAGATTTAGAAAAAGGTTGTGTGTGCCCAGTGATTCTTAGTTGAACAATGATTTGTTTTGTGAAGCTTATAGTTCTTCATTTTCTATTCATCCTAGCAGTACTAAGATGTACAGAGACCTTCGGGGGTATTATTGGTGGGTTGGAATGAAAATAGATATTGTTGATTTTACCATGAAATGTTTGACGTGTAAACAGGTTAAAGCAGAGAAGCAGTTACCAAAGGGAATGCTTCAGCCTTTTCCAGTGCCGGAGTGAAATTGGGAGAATATATCTATGGAATTTGTGGTGGGACTACCAAAGACTTCTCGAGGTAACAATGTGATTTGGGTTACTGTTGATCAGCTAACAAAGTCTGCAGATTTTCTATCAATTCGATATAAAATGTCTTTGGATCAGATTTCTCGATTGTACCTCAAAGATATTGTCAGGTTACATGGAGTTCCTCTTTCCTCTGTATCTGACCGAGATCCCAGGTTCACTTCTAACTTTTGTAAGGGACTTCAGAAGTTGTTGGGCACAAAGTTAAATTTCAGTACAACTTTTCATCCTCAATCAGATGGGCAGTCAGAACGAACAATTCAAACATTGGAGGATATGCTTTGAGCTTGTTCAATAGACTATCAGGGAAGTTGAGATCACCATCTTTCTTTAGTTGAGTTTTCTTATAATAACAGTTTTCATTCTAGTATTCATATGGCACCTTTTGAGGCCTTGTATTGAAAGTGGTGTTGGAATCCAGTGTTTTTTGATGAAGTCAGTGAAATAAAGTTTATTGGGATGGAATTATTTGAAGAAGTGGATGAGAATGTGAGGATGATCCAGCAGCACATGAGGACAACTCAGAGCAGGCATAAAAGTTATGCAGATAAAAAAAGGAAAGACATTTCTTTCGAGGTAGGTGACCATGTTTTCCTTAAAATCTATCCTTGGAAAAGTGTGACGTGTTTTAGTAAGAAAGGGAAGCTAAGTCCATGGTTCATCGGTCTTTTTGAAATCATGGAGAATGTTGGAACATTTTCATACCGTGTAACTTTTCCTTCGAGCTTATTTCAAGATCACAATGTTTTTCATGTTTCGATGTTGAGGAAGTATGTGCCAGATTCTTCACTTGTTTTGAGCCCAGAAGCAGTTCAGCTTGAAGAGAACCTTTCTTATGAAGAGAAACCAGTTCATATTCTTGATCAAAGGGAACATGTATTGCAAAATAATGTAATCCACTAGGTAAAGGTTTTTTGGAGAAAATACATGGTTGAAGAAGCAACATGGGAGTCTGAAAATTCTATGAGGGGATAGTACCCTCAACTATTTAATAAGTAAATAAAATTACGAGGATGCAATTTCAAGAAGGTGGGGATAATGTAACACCCCAAGTTTTTCTAAAAATAAATATAAATTCACGGAACTTTTTTTTAAGTAGATATTTTTAATTATCCTTTAAAATATAACTTTTCTACTTCTATGTTCTTAATTTCAAGAAACTGTCATCTATAATTGTGTTCAGTATGTTATTTGGAGTCTATTGGAACCAACTTGTTTTTTAGTGATAGTAACATACCCTTGTGAATAGTAATATGAATAGTGATATGAACCTAATTAATATTAAATTTTATTATTATTTTATTTTATTAAGGCTCTAATATAATAGCATCTAGGTTGATTTTTTATTTTGATAAAGAAGTAGTTGTAGAATTAGAAATGTTAATTTTTGAATTAAGTAATGATTTTATTTAAAAATTAAATTATTAATATTTAGAAAATTATTTTTCAAAAATGGACTTCATTTTTTAATTCTACACGTCAAAAAATGGTCAGGGTAAATTTTTGGTATTTTTCTGAAATTCAAGAATTTTTTATGAATAGTAAAATACAATAAAATACGATAAATGATGAATACATTATTTAATGCATCATAGGTGATGCAAGGATGATGTAACCACACTTGGTTATAACTCACATGTCATTTTTACTATTTTTGGTCAGATGAATTAATATTATTCATAGTCTTGAGCAAAAATATTATATTGATGATTAAAATAATGAAAAATACCCCCTCTCCTCCACTATAAATACCACCCTCACTCCCCTCTTCCTCCCAAACCCTTAATGCCTTGAGAATTGTCTAATTTCTTCCAAATTCCCTCCCAAATCTTCTTCCCCACGTTCTAGAGATTTTGGTCTCACCAAAAAACCAAAACCAAAGCCTTTAAGGAGGATCTCAAGGAGAAGAGATCAAGAGGTAAACATCCTCTTTTATTTTCATTCTTTTCATTCATTTTATGTTATTCTCTTCCTTTACCTTTGTATTATGATTGGATATTTCATTAAATATCCCCCCTTACTTCCCAAATTATATATGAATTATGAGATATCCCCTTCCTCTCATCAAACTATTTTTATGAAATTTTAAGAGACGCCGTTATGCTGCCGAATTTTCGTGAGAAATTTATCAAGTTTTCTTTTATTTTTAGATTCCTTTATTTTCTTCTTCTTTCTTCACCTCCTCTTAACCAATAGTAATCAAAGCTCCATAATCTTGTATATTCTTGATTCTTTCATTTTCATGGAAAATTCATCATCATTATTTTTCTCCTCCGCCACTTATTCAAGGAATTAAAATATTGTCCATGATGTAACGAATTACCGACATCGTGGACGATGTGATTTCAATTTGAATTAATTCCTTAAAGTCTGGTCATCAAACAATTTTTATGATAGAACCAGGTTATAATATATGTTCTATAACTCACCCATGGTTCGGGAATTATTTGTTTCTCATGGTTCTAATTTATAAGACAAAACAAAGTTGTTATTATCAAAAAACCACTAAAATGATCTAAACAATCATCATTAATGTTCTAACTTATGAATCAAACTCATGTAAGAATTAAAAATGATAAATGGAATAATTTATGTTACTGGATATATTTAAATACTACTCCATTCCAATTCTGGAGTTTCACTTCCAATCGACAAGAATGTCCACCATGAACCAATCATAGAAATCATGTAAAGAATTCACCCAAAAATAGTGCAGGGGAAAAAATACTAACAATTAAGTGCGAAATGATGTTATGATATTATCATATAAGATGTTATAAACATGAACATGTTTATCTAAAATATTAATAACACTCTATTAACCATTATACAGTAGGTTTAAACAAGTTTTAAGTAAGAAAAACCCGATGTAAGGGAATTCTTAACACGATTTCCATTGTTTGGGTTAACCTTCTACTTCATTATTTATGTTCTATTTAAATTGTTTGTGTGATGGGTTATGTTTATATTATGTTTTATTATGTGTATTTACAGTATATATACATACTCCATCCACTCTATTAAGTCTCTCTCCAATTGTATGATATTTATAAGGGGATTTTCTTTAAAAATCCTCTTTTTAAATTCGGTTTTACGAAATTCCAAAGCAATGTTTTTATGGAATTATTCATATTGTATGATTATTTTTTGGTTCTTGGGATTTATTTATGATGAAGGGTGGTAACTATATCTCCCTCAAATGCATTGGGTATGAGTAAGTTGGAGGTTGACCGTATGGTTACTCAAAGTGTAACTACGATGGTTACACAAAGTAAGGTAGCCTTGAGGGTTACAAATTATAAGGTAGCCAAGAACAGTTACAAGATTATGTAAGTAATGCCCTAAGATACCTTTATGATTATATTTATATTCTCATGTTTGGTTTGGATCTTTTGTAAATCTCATTTTACACAAAGTAAGTATATATGGGTGACAATAATGTCTTTTGAAAATGCTTTCACATGTTACGAGTATTCATGGACTAATGTGATATTTTCTTCTTTTCCATCCCTTACAGAGATTTTATGCTCATCACAAGTTTTTAAATGATCTTTCACAGGTTAATGGTTGTGTAATACAAGGAATTAATCCATGTTAAATGTTGAATAATTGTCAAGGAGTCTTGTTTTATGTTTTAATGTTTTATATTTTGAAAAAATGGAAACTGTTTTATGGTATCCACTCTGTAATAATGTGTAATGTCATGAATTTATTGTCCTAATTATATAAAAATATAAAGATGAAAAGATCTTCAATGTAAAAGGAAGTGTTTTCTGAAAAAAATTCAATATTATGTATGTAATAAGGTCGGGTCCTTATACGCATCATAAGAATCGACCATCCATGAAGGATCCTATCCTACCAATCCTCTATCTCCAATAGGTACTCTGTGAATGTTTCCCCATCATCAATCTCCAACTCTCCATGGTTGGTGACCTGAGAATGGTCTTGCACATATTTCCTCAGCTGGGATACATGAAAGATGTCATGAACCATCTCTAACTACAGTGGTAGAGCCAATCAGTGCACCCCCTTTTCCACTCTACGTAGTATCAGGAATGGTCCAATGAACCTCTGTGATAACTTGGAACCCCAAAAAAATATTTGTATCCATTATTGAGGAGAGACTCATAAGAAAATATGGTCCCCCCTACAACTCCAAGGGTCTCCATCACCTATCAGCACTTGAATTATATTGACTCTGTGCAGTCTTAATCTGCTCTCGGATGACCTGCACCTTCTCATTGGTACCCTGTATCATCTCTAGACCCATGAGTGCTGAATCCTCTAGGTCTGTCCAACATAACGGTGACCAGTATAGTCATCCATTCAGTTCCTCGAATGGTGCCATACCGATGTTGGAGTGTTAGCTATTATTGTATGAAAACTCTACTAGTGGTAGGTGGTCCCCCCCAACTATGACCAAAATTAAGGATGCAAGAACAAAGGATGTCCTATATGGTCTATATGGTCGAATCCATGTGACCATATGTCTGTGGGTGAAATGCTCTGCTCAAGTGCAGCTAAGTCCCAAAAGCCTCCTACAATCCCTTCCATAACAGGGATAGAAAGCATTCTTCATGGTCTGAGACTATCATAGATGGGACTCCATGGAGTTGAACAATCTCCTTCACGTAGAGGCATCCCAAGCTTTCTATTGAACCCTAATCTTGAATGGGATGGAGGTGGGATTGGTGAGTCAGTCTATGACCACCCAAATGGTATCCTTCCCCCTGGATGTACGTGGTATGCTCATCATGAAGTCCATTGATAATCCACCCTACTTATACTTCGATACCTTGAGGTGTTGTGTCTAACTTGGTTGAACCTCGTGCTTAGCCTTCACGTCCTAACAAGTGAGGCATATCAAGACAAACTCTACTACTTCATTCTTCATCACCGACCACCAGTACTGACGTCGAAGGTCTTGGTACATCTTCCCCACACATGGATGTACCGCCAAAGGGTATATATAGAACTCCATCAACACCTCCCCCAAAACTGCACTGGTACTACTGTGCATACTCTGAAAAGCATTTCGTGATCCCCACCATTCGAATATCCAACATGGGCATGCCCTGTGGTCATCTAGGCATGTGTAGTCTCATAGATAACATATCTGAGTTTCTCCTCCCTTACTCACTGATATAGTATTGGGGAAACTAGCATCTACTAAAGATAATCTTCCTAAACTCTATCTACAAAGGATATTTGAAGCGAGACCTACTGCCTTAAGGCCTCATTCAGTAGCTATGAACTCAATCTCCCACTGAGAGAATCTACCACCACATTCCCCTTCCCAGGAGTATAGAATATATTGAAGTCATAGTCCTAGAGGAACTCTAGACAACATAATTGTCTCAAATTTATATCCTTTTGAGGAAATAAATACATGAGAATCATGTGGTCAGAGTAAACGATGGATCTTTTTCCATTAAGGTAGTGTTACCACATCTTCAGTGCCAAGACAACCGCTTCCAACTCAAGGTCATGAGTCACATAGTTTTTCTCATGCAGTCTCAAAAATCATGGGCCATAAGAAATCACTAATTTTCCCCTATATCAGGAAATAACCAAGCCAGTTTCTTTATGCATTACAATACACCACGTAGTCCGCACCCTACTCTGGAAGTCTCAAGATAGGAGCACTCATCAAGCTCTACCTCACCTGCTGAAAGATCTATTGGCATTTTTATATACACATAAAGGGTTTTACCTTCTTCGTTGATGCCTTCATGGGGGTTGAAACTCTATATAAGTTGGGTATAAACCTATCAAAGTACCCATCCAACCAAATAAAACTCCACACCTCCGTAACTCTCTTGGATGGATCCCAAGAATCCACCACCTCTATCTTTGCAGGATCCACTGCAACTCTATCTTCTAAGATGAAATGTCCTAAAAAGTGAACCTTTCTTATCTAGAACCCACACATCGAGAGCTTACTATAATTCTAGTGATTTTAGAGTGTGTCTAGAACCATCCTTATGTGTATTTCTTGCAACTCCTCTGACACTGAATACACTAAAATGCCATCAATGAAGACCACTACAAACCGGTCTAGGTACGCCTGGAAGATACTATTCCTAAGTCCCATGAAAAAAATTGAGGCATTATTCATACCAAAAGGTATCACTAAGTACTCATAGAGGCCATAGAGACATATGAAACTATCTTTGAGATGTCCTCATCTCGCAGTCGATGCTGGTGATAGCCTGATCTGAGGTCCATCTTTGAGAGCCATCTCACTCCCTTCAGCTGATCTAAGAGGTAATGAATCCTTGGTAGAGGATACTTTTTCTTCAGAGTGACCTGGTTCAGGCACCTTAAGTCCACACATAACCTAAGGCTTCCATCATCCTTCTTGGAAAATAATACTAGTGATTCCCATGGTGAAACACTGGTCATTACGAAACACTTCCTCTACAAGTCCTCCAACTATACCCTCATCTCCCAAATCTCTGTGGGAGCCATCTTATATATGGGTGTAGATATTGGTGTCATATCAGGGTATAGATCAATGCATAAGTCTACCTATCTATAAGAAGGTAGTCCTGGAAGATCCTATGGAAAGTCTTCCTCATACTCATTCACCACTGTAAGAAACTGTGGACTCGTCTCATCCACTGCACTGAGCATCATACTATCCAACTAATGAGTGATTGGATGCACGCTCTTATGTGTGATTCCATCCTACGCTACTCCATTTTAATTCTCACTGATAAAGGAAAACATGTTCTCATATCCATGGACACACCATACTGTGAGCCTAAAATAGTAGATCTGATTATATACTATTGATAACCAATCCATACCCAAGATGACGTCGTAAGGCCTCAACGCCGCTACTATGAGATCCCACCTAAAGATATCACCTCCAAGAGTAATCTCACACTACTATCACCAGTATTTATTCATAGATTACCTTCCCATAAGAGTCTCTATTTGTAAGGATCGAGCCAATGGATCGATCAGAATCTATGAACTCCAAACAATATCTATGGAAAGGAAGGAGTGACTGACACCTATGTCTATAAGAACTGAGCATAAGGTATAGAAGACATAGTTCATACCTATAATCACCTATAGAGAACCGTGGTCATTGGTCTCCATCACATGAATTTGGCCTTGACCCTATCCACAGACTCCCGGAGCCTGTGGTGGACCACCAAGGGGTGGTGGTGGTAGCACCTCAAACCTTTGTCCACAACCTGCTTCTCTAACCGCTACCCTGCCACATCTTCCACCCTAAATACCCCCTCGCTCGAACCTCTTCCACTGCCTCAGTGGCTCTTCAACCATCCTCTGATTTCCTATATGGTGGGTTGGGTAGTCACGAGCCATGTGTCCCTACCTTCCACACGAGTAGCACACCCTGTTCCTCTACTGACTCGCGCTACGTCGGTGGCCTCATACCGCTGAACGTGAGTCTTGGGTTTGTCCTCTGGATGGTCAGGTCTTCTTCGACCTCTGTTTCATCTATCGACTTCCCTCTATGGATGACTTGGTCACCTGTCTCCCAATGGTGGCTCCCACCATCGATGCCTGCTCTACGAGGAATCTCTCCACTAGCAGAGCTCACTCTAGCAATCCAGCCTACGTAGGGATGCTGATGGAAATAATTGATTTCATGATCTCCCATTGGAGACCATTCTCAATGGTTTAGGTCCTAAAGAAAGGGTCTTACACAATATCCATAGAGTAACGGGAGAGATCTATGAACATCGTAGTGTACTCATCCAATGATAGGCTGCTCTACTATACTTGATGCATCTCTTGTATGTGCAATGATTGTAAAGTTGTGGGGAGGAAATCCTCCCTGAAAAGTCACTTGATGTCATACTAGGTGAGGGTTTCCTCTTCACGAGTCTGGATGGTCAAAATCAACTATCTCCCTGTTGACCCCTGTAGAAGGGTCGATGCTAGAACTATCATCTAGTCAAGTGGAATCCTCAATAAGTGGAAGACCCAAGTCACTGCCTCCAGCGTATCCTCAGTGACCTGAGGATCTATATCTCCCCTAAACTGGGGAGGTCATTGTCACTGGAACTCTTGTAAGGAGCTGAGCCTATTTGAGTTCTCTAATGGTAGTTCTGATAGTAAATACCGACCAACAAGCGGTGGTATTGTTGGGACATAGGCCGAAGGTTCTATCTAGGGCAACGGTCCATGTACCGAAGGATCATCGCTATGTGGACCATACAAATGGTCACACACTGGAATCTTGGATGGTATTCTACGTGGGGGCATCCTGAAAGAGAATCAAGATAGACCAATATCAATAGATTATACCTGGTTAGTTGACTCTGACTCAAAAAGTTCATTAGAAAACACTCAAAGATTCATGAAACCAGTGTTTTCCTGTACCACATTAGAAAACAGAATTCAGGGTCTTGGTGTATGGATACATCAGTTTTTGCACCAACACTAGAATCCCTGTCCAGAAAGTCGATCCTAAAAAACTTAACACTATTGCCTCATATAAATTTATATACACATAGTTCTTCTGGTAGAACCCACCCCCCTCTAATACCATATTTTCAAAATCTGTATCCTAGGGCCTGTGCTGTGACTACCCCAAGCCTGCCTTCCATAGGTCAGGGGTTGGCGACCAACACAGTATAGGAATATCCCAAAAAGGTAAGGAAATTTACATCAAACATGTACACATGCACACAATAAAAATTTTGGAAAGGTAAACACTAAGTAAACCACAATTCTTAAAAGAAAAATACTGAAAGTACAGTACAACATAAAAGTACAACAGTCTAGAATACAAGCCCATATCTATAAGAAAAGTACAGCTACCAAGGTCCGTCTACTGAAGCCCTACCTATAGGGTAGGTAATGGATAACTACAGATAGCCATAGAATTACATCCCATCCATCCCTTCTCAATGGGAACCACCTTGTCTTGGAACACCATTGTCTTTTTCAAAGCGTCGATCACCTATACAGGACCTAACACATGCAGGCGAGGCCCGTGCAGGGGTGAGTAACACAATACTCAGTATGTACCCCAATCCACAAAGGAAATACCACACAACATAACCACAAAGAAAAACCACAAATCATGATTAGAAGAAAAAAACCCATACCAGGTATAACTAAAAGTATATGAAGTAGAATTAACAGCCATAAAGATGAATATTTTTAATGATGATGGATTCATCATCTAGGCCCACTCATCACCCGGTCCAGCTAGATCACTGAGACCCGCTCGTCTCTGGGGCCAGCTAGATCACATAGACCCGCTCATCTCTGGGCCAGCTGGATCACTAATATATACTCGTCTCTGGGAAAGATATCTCAATAAGACTCGCTCCTATCTAGACCACCTGGATCACTAAGACCTGCTCACCTCTAGGCCAACTAGATCACTAAGGACCACTCTTCACTTGGCTAGATAAATCACTAATACCCTCTTGTGTTTGGGACAGCTGAATCACTATGACCCACTCATATTCGGGCCAACTGGAACACTAAGGCTCGCTCATCATATCATTCACATCACTGCCAGCCATAGGATTCCTGCTCATAGCGCACTTGATTCTAGGAGAATCAACTACTCATTCCCTCATTCACTTCACAACTACCTCCGAAAACCCACCAAGAGTATTCCCAAAGGACCGTCTTATCACAGGGGTCTCAAATCCACAAACAATACATTAATCAGACACCTTGTATGAATGTTATTTTCATTTTAGTAAATAGGGGCCGACTGTGTCAGGGCCCTGTCTGACCTTGTCAGACTGACCCAACGCAATTCAGTTGGGGATGGACCAGCCTAGTTCAGCTTGGATGCTGGGCCAGGCCCATTGGGCCTGTATGGAGCCATCCTAGTTCAGTAGTGGGTTAGTACCACTGGGTCACCTAGCAACGTGGGTTCATCCATCCCAACCTGCAACTAGTGGGCCAGTTCTTTCCCCACCTGGGCCGCCCATCCGCCCAGTTCACACCACTGACCCAGAAAACATGGTGGACCGGTCCTCCATCTACCTAGACACCCATTGGGTGTCTAATTGTCACTACATGCGGCCCTCTGAGGCTCGCTACATCCCCTCCGCACGTGGTCTTGTGGGGACTGCGTGCCAGCCACTTATCTCGGCCCGCCAGCGTGGGTTGTTCCTCCGATGCGGCACCCAAGCAACACCACACTTATGCGCCGGTCCACTCACGCAGTCTGGTTTCCCCCTGGTCCACTACTTTAACACATTTCTAGCTCACTACTGCGGTCTACAGACTGTAGATCTGCACCATGTGTACCTCCAACACGGCCAGGTGGCCATTTCCACCAACTGGAAGCTACTAACCTCCATGCCAGTAGTGTGACACCTCCCACCTGCCACCACAATTGGGGTTCTTTTGCTGGGTGCCACTGTCGTGGCCTTATGCTGCGATCTCTCATCGGTTTTGTGGCCCGCCTGGCCATAACCCTTTCACCTGGTGCTTCTACAACAGATGCACCACCATCCATTATGCCATAAAGAATAGGGAGAGAGTGATGGATGAGATCACAAAGAACACCTAAATGAACAACCAGCCTTTGTTCATTTTGGTAGAAAACTGTTTATGTTAGAGGTTCACGATGTATAAAGTATAAATCAATAATTTATAATCTTGATATCAACCCACAATTATATTCCCCAACCCTACAAGGAAAATCCATCTGTGGATCAACTTGTTAGAGAGTTAATACACATTCTTTTTTTAGAGGGGGAGAATGGGGAAATCCAATTCACTAAAAATTTAAACCCCTACCTGGATGAAGTTTGATCACATAAATAATTTGTCATTGAAGGTGATCTATCTGTGAAGGTCCTCGATCCATCATCAAGGGAGGGATCTCTCGATGGGGAGGTGTAGTTCTCAAGTTGTTGTAAATCATTGTTTGTCGTTTATCAATGACGATCCTTCATAGATTCAGAGTGTTTCACATAACATGTCAATGACACACCCCCAGTTAAATCATTAAAGGAGGAAATAATTTTCTGTTACCATTGAATTGTAGTGTCATTACACTATTTCATTTATGCACAACAATTCAGTTTTATTGTGTTGCATTTTCATTTCACCACCACAATTTTAAAAGTTAAAAATAAAAATAAAATAATAAAGATTATTTTATTTTATTTTTTCTTAAAATTATGAAATCTATCTTTCACCATCGACCAATTCTAGCTGAGGTTATGCTCTGGCTAAAGAAAACACACCCTCATGAGATCAACAGTACTCTCGGATTTCCAATCCAAGTTACCGTTTATGAGTTATAATGATTTGAAAAAATAATACTTATTTAGTTATTTTATTTACTTCCAAAAACTAACTTCCATTGTTGTCTTGTTCTAGCCAATGTTTTACCCTTTCAAGGAAAATCTCGATGTTCTATGTTCAATAGTTCCCTCAGATTTTTGATCTAGTCACTCATTAAAAAGTTATAAAGACATACTCGCACGATTATGTAATGGACCTAAAAAATAGTTAAAAATACCTTCTGGCCACTCCAGGCCTCAGAATTACATGCCATCTCAGATCTTGGTCTCAAAATCAACCCATTTAATTTTCAAACTTTTTACATTGAATTCTAGGGTATTACAAACTTTACAAGACTATCAAGGTATACAATGGATTTCATAAGCAACATGAAATTGAAGATTGACTATTTCTTTGAATGGCTTAAACCAAGTGTTTGAAAGGTGTTGGTTTCCCAATATTTTTCATCACATGATGAATTAGTTTTATTAACCATCAAAATAGAGAATGAATTTTATAGATCTTACACATTCAAGGGGAATCAAGAGAATAAGAAGTCAACTTTACCCCATGAAAAATGGAATTCATCAATGAAGAAGAATAAAATGAATAAATTTCCATCTTGTAAAAAATTTTGGAGAAAAAATAAAAGAAAATGTTTAAAGGGCATGTGGTTTCATTACTAGTGTCTTTAGAAGGTTTATCTGGCTATTGAATGTAAGTAAAATAAAATAAAATATTTCTAGTGATTCAAATATAGGTAAATGGAAAATTATTTACAACAATCCCCCAAACATGAAGGGAATATACCATAGAATATTCCAAGGGGAGAAGGACAATCTTATTCAATCACTACTATTGAGGTTGAATTTTCTAAAGATGTGGGGGTAGGTACATTTATCATGTCTTCAAATTTAGATAATTATTTACTTTATTCTAGATAAAATCACTCTTTTATACCTTTAAAATTTTCTATGAAAATTATATATTTATCTTGAACATTGAAATAGGAGTTGTAAGTAAAAAATACTAGTGGAATTCTCACTATGACATGGATTTGTTAGGAAGTTCCCATTATGAATCTTAAAAAAGTTCTATTTTCAATATTTAATATTATACCTATGGTAAAATTTTATATAATATGTGGTATATATTGGATCTAAAAATATGATTCAAAAACTTATTGCAAGATAAGGAAACTAATATTCATGATGTAGATGTGGAATTTGTTATCTTTAGAGCAGAGACCTCATCATCTGAGTCATGTATAGATCCAAACCCAACAACTCTTCCGAATGAGATTCTTGAGGAAGAAGAGAAAACACCATATATGGATGTAAAAGGTAATATTCAAATTGATTATGTACCTATTATATAGGAATATGTTGATGTACTTCCTATGGAATTACTTAGACACCCCTCATGGTGTGATTTTAGGTTTTCCATAGGTTTAATACTTATTCCATGACCAATATCAAAGAATACATAGAGAATGGACATTATGAATTTATTGTATTTGAAGAAAAATATAGAGGATTTTCATGATAAGGGATTCATACACCCTTGTGTTTCACTATAGGAAGCCCATGTTCTTTTCATTAAGAAGAAATATAGATCTATGGGGCCCTGCATTGATTATATGGAAATCAATGCTATTATAATAAATAATAAGTACCTTCTACCTCTAATTGATGACCTATTTGATCATCTTCACAAATATAATTTTTTTTCAAAGATTAGACTTCATTTTGGGTATCATTAATATTGAATAAATAAGGAAGATATTATGAATCCGACATTCCAAATATGGTATGAACATTACAAGTTTATAGTAAGGCCACTTGGATTGAATAGTGCACCATCAATTTTTATGGATCTAATAAACAGAGTATTCAAGGAATATGTTGATTTTTTTATGTTATTCATTAATGGTATCTTGGTGTACTATAAAAGTTATGAGGTTAATGAGAATCACTTGAAAATCATTCTTAAGACTCTTAGAAGTAAAGTGTTATATGGGAAATTTAACACATGTGAGTGCTGGATTTAAGATGTTTCCTTTCTTGGACACATTGTCTCCCTAGATTGATTCTTAGTTGATACTATATAGAAAAAGGTTTTTAAATAATTACTTATTCCAATGAACATAACTACGGTGGATAGTTTCATTGTTTTGTTAGATTTCTATCAGTGTTTCATCTAAAAAATTTATTTATTAGCTATCCCATTAACCAAGCCTTCATGTAAAGGGGTTAGGTACATATGGATAATGGAATGTGAATAATGTTTGGAATAATTTAAGTGGATACTAGTCAATTCTCTAATTTTGAATCGGCTAGTAGGAAATGATGGATTTTTGATATATATTGATGCATTGAAGATGGGACATGTTTTCATCCTTATGCAGGATAATAAAGTTATTACACATGCATGGAGTGAATTAAATAATCATGAAATGAACTATAATACCCAGGATCTTAAGTTAGAAGCTATAAAAGTTTCTTTAAAGATATGGATACATTATCTTTATGTTGAA
The DNA here is from genome assembly GCA_963277665.1 of Viscum album. NCBI lineage: Eukaryota > Viridiplantae > Streptophyta > Magnoliopsida > Santalales > Viscaceae > Viscum > Viscum album. Next base: position 1,018,045,999 of record OY728130.1, on the reverse strand, counting down.
AGATGTGAGATATAAACACACTATAAGAGCATGAAATACACATTTTCATATAAAGAGATTAATATGAGGAAAATTTGGCACCCAATCTACTCAAGGACTATGATTTATCGATTCAATACAACCTCAGGAAGAAAAATAAGGTATCATGTTCATTGATTAGGAAAGATCATGATGTTTTGAATAAATGAGGTTTAAAAGTGATCCTTTGTTCGTGGATATAGTAAAGATGGATATTGGAATTATTTTGGAAGTTCATATTTCTCCCCATTTTCAAATGAATGAAAAGAATTATTTATGGGAAAAGATAAATAGTTATAAATCTAGTATTGAGAATATTTAAAAGAAAATTAAGGCTGAGAATGATGGGAAATTGACAAATATTGATTGGGAAGATTGCATTCTGAAAATTGGAAAGAGACTATGTGTTCTATATAAACTTTAGATAAAAAGGGAACTACTGGGTGATACCCATAGATGAAATTTCATTATATATAATATTCATAACATGGTTTATTGTGATTTGAGGGAATATTTTTAATGTAATAACATGAAGTAGGAAATTAGTGATTATGTATAAAGATTCTTGGTTTTTTAATAGGTGAATTCTGAGAGACAACAAACTAGAGGAGTCTTGAGAACTCTTCCAATTTTTATATGTAAATGGGATGAAATTTCTATAGTAATTTTCACTAGATTACCAAATACTCCTAGGAAGAATGAAATAATATTGGTTATTGTTGATTTCGTAATTTTTTTTAACATTTCCTTTCTGTAATATAAGATTTACTTCTAGAGAACCTTTAATAACTCTATATTAAGGAAGTTTTAAGACTTTATCGTGCACCTATTGAAATTGTTTCTGATCATGATCTGAAATTTAAATTGAAATTATGGAAGCATCATCAGAAATTATTCAAATTACCCCATATGATGCATTATATGGAAATATATGTTGTACGCGAACATTTTCTGAATGATTTTGGTAAATGGAAATTTTAGGTCCAAAACATGCTGAGGCAATAAAAAAAAGTTAAAACCCATTAAAACTCATATTAAAACAACTCAAAGAAGGAAAAGGAAATATGTTGATAACTATACGAATGATTTGAAATTTCAAGTGGGAGATCTTTTTTTCTGAATGTATCACCATGGAATGGTGTTATAAGGTTTGGTAAGAAGAGAAAATTGATCTCCATAAACATCAGACCCTTTGAAAATTTGGAAAACATTATCATTGTTTCTTAATAATTAGAAATGATAATAGGTATCACTAAAATACATGATGTTATTAATATATCATTTTTAAGGAAGTACGTCCTAGAAATAATGCATGTGCTCACCTGTGAGGAAATAGAATTATAACCTGATCTATTATACAATGAAGATCCCATTCAGATTCTTGACACTAGGGAGAAGTATTAAAGAATTAGAAGACTTAATTGGTAAAGGTGATTTGTTGAAATCATAAAATAGTGGAAGTAATGTTGGAACCATAGGATGTTATGAATAAGAACCACCCTAATTTCTTTATAAAGTAATATCCATGAAAATTTTTAGGATTAATTTTTTCTAGGAGGGAAACATGTAACACCAAAGATTTAATTTTATTAGGCGAGCATTATTTTTTGATAAAAATATAGTAAAAATAACATTTCAATATTTAAGGGAAAAAAATTCTAATTTTATAGGATAAATATTTATTTCTAACTTGGTTAGAATAAGAAAAGAATGAATTTTTTAAAATTTCCCATAGAAATAAGATTTAATGAATAATAAAGAAGGTAATATTTAACTATTCACAATTTTAATAATAATAATTTGTAATAATATGTATGATTTATAATTTAATTTCTATAAATTTTATAGAAAAAAATATAAGATCATTTGGAGGTTAAAAGAGGTATTTTTTAGAAAATTGTGTATTTTTAGAAAACTGATATTTGTTTTTGAAAAACTATTTTGGTTTAAAAGGGAATAATGTTCATCCATATTATTAATCATTAATTATATTTTATTTGAATAACATTTATATATTATAGTCTAAATATGTGAATTTAAATCTACATAATGATGTTTAATAGACACATAGTTAATGTAAGATCATCTTAGGCATGAAAAATACATTTATTTAAAAATCATTTTGTGACGCGATTTGGAGGCTTATTTTTAAATTATATTATTCTAATTATATGAATTTAATTTTATAAAAAAGACTCAATATTTTTAATCCTAATAATTTATATTATTTAATATTTTTAACTTACTTTTTGGTCATAATGAATAATAAAAACAAAAAAAAATTAATTACCGCAGTTAAGGTGAAAATATGTTGACCGTGGGGGTTAATATATAAAGATAAGGATCAAAATGAATGAAACAGTTTCTAAAACCAATTTTTTTTGTTTTATTTATACCTTATGCTTTTTAACTTATAATTTGATCCATTTTGATCTATATTTCCACGAAATTGACATTACATTATTGAATTACTTTGAAAAATTACAAGTGTGTCACTCACCTCAATTTAAAAGGAAACCTAATACCCTTGAACATTTTCACATATCAATATAATTGACTTGAAAAACCTAATAAGTATCTACCCAAAATACTTATAAACTCTATAGAGTTTTTATTCTTCTTGAAATTACAACCTTGTGGTCCTTAAAAAGTGATCTAGAAGATGTTCTTCTAAGCAAAGGTAATCATCTTCATTGAGATCCATCTTTTTTACTTCTTCTTTTAACACCTTAAATTATATATTAAAAATTAAAATATAATAACACCATTATTTCCATTATACTGATATTTTATTATTTTATTGTAATATTATTTATCCATCTCCTTCTCCAACAAATGGGAAGCAAAACAATCGTTCGTTTGTATAGCAGACAACCGCCTCGTGAACTGATGTAATTTGTTTCCCATTACTGAATCACATAGAATATCATAAGGATATAATTAATTTATATATATTATAATTATATAATTTTTTATTCTATAATATTAATATACCATCAATTTCCTTACCCTTCCTCTCATTAAGTAAATGATAATGTCACTCGTGCGTACATATAGCCTTCTATCCTCATGAGGCAATACACTTCATTTTCAATGTAAAAACTTAAAGAATGATTTTAAAATTATATATAATGAATAATATTATATTTTTAACGTTAATATAATTATGGGGATGATGGAACTATGTATCATGCAAAAAAACTACAGCTTTCGTGACAAGACCTGCATTAGAAAACAAGGCAGTTAACTTCCGTTACAAAAGTAATAATTAAATTTTATTAAAGAAAGTGTTATGAGATGTGGTACAAGGTTCATATATGATATTATAAATATTAATATGGTTATGGTATAAATTATGTACATTTTTAAAACCATTATACAAGAGGTTAAAGAATGATCAAATAAATTAAAAATTTTGGTAAGGGATTTCATCTCAATTTACACTCAATTGAGAAATATTTGTTACTATGAACCTATTTAATTTTATGTGGTTTATATACTTCCCATTTTATATATTTAACACGAATATATATTTATTAATGATTATTAATTTTTCAATTCATATTTATTCATTCAATGGGTTACAATTCAAATATTTCTATAGAGTTAATTATTTATTTTACATTTTCACTTTCTTCTAGGACTGATTATGTTTTCATTAAATGAATATTATCATTTATACTTCATAAGATCCAATAATATTCTTATAAAATGGATATTTAAAGAGTTTTATTATTTTTTCCAAACATTTCCCCTCTTGGGTACTTGGACCGTGAAATGAAATTATTAAAAAATGATATTATTTCTCTTTTAATCGGTTATATATTTCTTCCATATCCATATTTTTAAAATTTTATTAAATAAGTAATTTTTCTTAATTAAATAATTTATAAAGGTTATTTTAATTTATCAGTGAATTTTTAAATATTTTGAAATCAATATTTATAATGTTTTTTTACAGGGGGTTGAAAAAATTCAAAAGGGATGTATTTTTAATGTATACAAAGATAACAGATTTCCCGACCACCATAAAAATTTTATGAAATTAAGATTATTATATATTTTTTTAATGGATTTAAAAATAAAAATATTTTCTGAAATCTTATTTTAATATTTCACTTCCATTCGATTTATTCTTATAAAGGATATTACTTTATTACAAAACTTATTTTCCTGACGAACTGATGGTCATCTCATATCTCTTATTAATTTTGTGGTGCTTAACTTGTCATGAAAGATTCACTTTCTTTTGATAATAATAATTTTAATTTCCCATAAATATCAATATTATTTTTCATGGATATTTTTATTTATTAAACCATATATCAATTATACATATGATGTTTTACTTTAAAATTTATTTGACTGACTGAGGAAATATTTATATTACATATTCTTTATTTAGTATAGACACTTATTTATAAGGAATATTTTTCATGAATTAAATCAATCATTTTAAATATGAGGGATGATTTGGACATGTAGTGATCTATGGGGCCCAATATTATATATCCCCTTGATTTATTGAATAGTTTCATGAAACAAATTAGTTGGCCAAATTAAATGGGTTTTACCAATAGTTTTAAACTATCTTTGCACAAGGTCTTGACAGTAGAGATATCATTATGCATGAGACTATGGTTTCCCATATTAATTATTTCCATCATTTATATTTTTTATTAATATTATCCATGATATTAGTGCATTGATATTATCCATGTATGAATTTCATGCTCATGTTATTGATTAAATGACATATGTTTTTAGTTATTTTCATTTCCATATTGACTATGACTTATTTAATTTGGAAAATTTCAACAATATGTAATCCATACTAATTATTTCAGATCACCATTATTTTAATTCTTATCCCTAGGATATGAAGAATAACTTTTTAAATGAGTTAAAGGATGAAAAATACTTTTCATTACTATGTTTTGTATTTTATTCCCAATGTAAAGTTGGTAACACATATGTTTTTGGATCTACAAGACTACCAACCTGATTAGTCCTTAGGTACTAGACCCCTTATATATATACCAATGTAAAAAGGTAACCATATGAAATTAGTTACTTGTGTTAGGGATGTTACTCTTGGGAAATGGAAAGATAAGAATGGGTGAACTCAAATGATTTGTAAGGATAAACATAAGCTATAACAATGAAAAATAAAAAGTAATCATAAGATGAGAATAAATAATATAGATGAAATAGATAACTAAAGAACTTAAATTAAAGAATAAAATTGAATGTATAATATATTTATGGTTAAGATATAAATAAATAAACACATGTATAATAACAACTGGTTCAAAAATGATGAAATTAAAAATACCAGATAGCTAATTTAATTACCTAAGACAAGATATCCTAGTTATAGACATCATGTTTATTCCTTCAAGGCCTAGTGTCATGGAAATATTTTTATCTAAGCATGAATATATCAAAATACCAAATCTCTTTTCCATAATGAGACCAATAAATGCATCTAGGGGCCATCATGTGCCCAACCATCGCTATGTATGTCCAATTCATTCATCATATGAAGGAAGAAAACAAACTATAAAAAATATATCCAAAATGAATTAGTAAACAAGAAAATTTCATATTGATATAACATGTATAAAAATATTCAATACTTCCAAAATTAGAAAATATATTTTCTTTCTATGTAAGCACCCCTCAAAAAAACACCATATAGAGTAATCAGTATATTGCTAAATCAAAAATTTTACCAAATCAATCAATGTATGTGTGTTTAGGTTTATGAAATTCAATCAATGGAATAAAAAATAGGTCCTTTATAGACGAAGTAAATTAGAATAAAATAATACCTATACAAAGATTATGATTACATAGACAAATAGTGCTAACCAAATGTACTGATAAAGGTGACATTTTTCAGTGAAAAAAATAACTAAATAAAAGGGTTACCTTTTTCAGTGCTTTATTTAACATAGATAAAAGTTCCCATTTATCAATTATAAAGAGTTTTTTAGTTCTGATAAAAGTTATACTTCATAAAATAACACATTATATATAATTAAATATAATTTTTTAGTATATAAATATATTTATATTGATATAGATATAATATATTATCTTTAATATGATTTATATAATACTAAATACATATTTACTCATAATATGTAATATATTTTGTTTAAAATGATTATAAATTAATTAAAAATTAATATTAATTAAAAACAAACAAAAACGTATTGAGTAATAGAAATTTACTAATAATTTAGTGATAGTAGAAAATTGATAAAATAATTAAATAGGGGGCCTTTATACGAGAGAGATTACAATGAACACATGAAAGTAAACTTTCTTGAGGACATGACCCCATTAACGTAATCCCAAACATGGAACACTCCTGATCAAACCACCATGTTCAAACTAGAGCACAAAATGACCTCATGCACGCCTCCCCACATGCAAGAGGCTATCATCTAGAAGTGAGGTAATAAATCTGTTAGTCGGTGGAATATTACCTCATTATCATGTCATATCACAAATAATAGACAAATAAACAATACAATAAATAATCAGAGTAACATGAAGATACTAAAATATGTAAAATATGTCATAAAATAAATTAAAAAATGATGTCCCAAGGTGGAAAACCATACTAGAGTATATGTGTAGAAAATAAATAAATAAATAACACTATGACATCACCATAGAGTCTATCCTGATCCTAGCTCTATCTCCAAAATCTATAGATCAACCAACTTCTATGGACCCCTTTCTCATTCTTGGTTCTATATAAATTAAGTCTAAATGTGGATCGATATTTATGTGTAGGTTGTGAGTAATAAAACCCTGTAGGAGGCCACCAATCCATCCATAACTGATGTACTCATGTAAATAATATGTATTACATAATACTAATAAATGCGCAAACAATACAAAAATACAAAATTGATCACCTATGTGCTTGTTTAGCCACCACAATCCCCATTTTAACCTACTTCAGATCTATATTGGAAGGAATTTTATTATATCATGAGTAATCAAGGACTATCGTTGAGCCCTGGTCAAACCTACTTCATCATGATCATTTCTCCCGCTCAATATGTTGTGTCCCAACTCCATATCCTATTCGATGATAATTTTTTTGAGGAAGAATGAATGATATATGAAGGATATGACACCCTATTCCACCTAATCGAACATCAATCTCCTACCATGCATTATACTTATGGATTTATATATCTATAAATCATATATCCTATAATTAACTTTCGAGATGATTAATTCCTCTCATGTAGAATCTCTGCTAGCCTGGCCAGCTCCCCCTCTGTCAGATCCTCCTAGAAATTACCCTCAATATGGGGTCAATATTGGTCTAGTGACACATAGTGCATCCATGTTCATGTTCAAATTAAATAGTTATATTATATAATAAATATATAATACTCCTCAAGGAATAGTTATGTTTTTTTGAACAATGAACCTCAAGTGTTTTTCCCCCATTCAAGCCTTTTTTTATTCCCACACATGAACCACTATATCCAATATTTTAATTTATTTTATATTATATGAATACTAATAGGAAATTATTTTAGTTTAATTTAATTAATTAATTATATTATAATATTTTTATATTAGCTAAGTATATAAAATATAAACTATGAATAAAATTAGACTATTATGATTTAGATCCGATCATATATGTTATGACCCCCTATTAGAATCCTAGGGTAGGATATCAATCCTAAAAATCATGCTTAGTAATTATTTTGATCCTATATTAGTTTATTTGGATCATTTTTATGCTATATTCAAACCATGTAAAATATAATCATGCTTACACGTTTTTTTGAAGTTGAACTATTTAAATTCAAATTTTATTACAAATTAAGAGTTTGTATTGTTCACCATATAGGAGTGTTCCAAAGTAATTTAATATTGATTATCATGTATATTAATTTTTTTGTTATATATTATTACATATTTTAAAGTATATCTAGCTTTATCATAGTGATTACATGTGAACATGTTTTCCATGCACATTAAATGGAGACACAACTACTTCAAACAACTCCTATTTAGTTCATTATCAATGAAATATAAAAGTGCGGCTACATTGGAAAATAAATTTTACAAGTTTCATACATAAAAACACTCTTTATATATGAGTTTGTTAGATCTAGTTTAATCATAGAGGTTGGGGATTCTTTAAATTAGTATTGTGTGAATAATTTGAGAAATTACAACACAGTTGATTGGGATTTATCCTTTACCACTCATATACTAGAGTGATCTATATTTATTCAATAGTCACAAGATTCATTTTACAACTAGTTATTTTGTAATTTATTTATTTTTATTTGTATCTTGGGATTAAAATTGTGTGGGTTATACCATCCCTTCAAAAGTTAAATGTGCATGGGTTTTGAATCCACTTAATATTTAGTTATGGGTTGTATGCCTAGGGTAAAATGGAAGGATTGTTTGGTTTGTTCTACCAAGGGAAAAAGGTAGGACTGTTTAGGTTGTACCTTCAAGGGAAAAAGGCAGAACTATTCAAGTTGTACGTATAGGTAGAAAAAGGAAAGTTAGTCATGGGTTTATTCCACAAGGTGTTGAAAATTATTTTTAATTTGATTATGACTCTATATAAAAAAATTAGTGTAATATATTCAATTAATAGTGGGTGTCCTTCATTTTTTTGTTTGATAGGAGTAAAGAGTAGCGCATGATCACATTGAAATGAACTACTATAAATATCTATCATGTTTATTATATTGTATTTTTTTATTTTATTAATAATTTAACTATAATATAAATTACATTATATGTATTGAAAAGGATATTTCACCCCCCATGTTGGACATTTTCCATCACCTCTTTTGGGACCAACAAGAATCAAAATTTTCTTTGGGAATAATGAAATTCCCTACACATTATTCTTTGAATATTATGTTCATGAAATAACTCTATATGTTGAGTTAAATATAACCTAATCAAGTTAATAAGGTTTAGGGTATTATTGAATTTTACTGTGTGATGCACCATGGAAATCAATTAATTATCTCAACTATACATAAAGAGTTTGATCCATTTCTACTAGAGTGAACCTTTCTACATAAACACTCAAATCCAATCTTATTCATCATGTTTCTATGGTTCTTAAATTATATTTTCCATTTTATTAATCATGTCTTGTTTATACTATCCATATAAGATAAGAGTCACATTACACTACCTCTTACCACGTGAAAATTTTGTGTTGTGCCTTTGGGTGTGAAAAAGGTATAGTAATTGTGGTTTCACTCCAAGTGATAAAAAATCAATAGTGGATTGTGAATCCATGTGAAAATCATTAAGCTTTGGGTTTTTCCTCTAGGGTTTAAAAAGGAATTTAGAAAGGGTTTTTGACTCCCTTCAAAATTCATATATTCCATTTTAGTGGGTTTCATTTATCTATGAGTTTGATAGGAGTGAAAAGTAGAGTATGATCATTTATGTATAAACTAATATAAAAATATATATGTTCATTTCTTCAAACATAAATTTAATTTCCAATATTATATAATAATTAATTAAATTTATTTAAAAATTCCAATTCACCTCCCACTTGATCATTCATACATTCTCATATTAATACCGGAAATAGAATATTTCGTATTCAAGAGTGATCACTGATGTATGTTCAAACCTCCACATGGTCTATTTGGAATTTTATCTAGCTTCTCTTCCTTGAACTCATCCCATAGTATTATGTTTTAATTGGATCCAACTTCTATAATACTGGTTACTAGTGGCTTACTTCTTTGATACTCATAATTATCTTCATCTATATTGGAGATATATTGGGTTCTCTATTTTTTCTCACAAATACAGAATAGATTTCTGTTTTCTTATTCCTTAAATTTATATTCTCATGCATAATAATATTATATTTAATATATAAAACATTAATAAAAATACACATAGTAATTCTCCTTATAATTTCCTCTATATTTATTTTAACAAAACATCAGGTTGTACTCCCACGATCTTGAGATATTCTATTTTTCCTCAACCTCTTATTTTTGCTGATTTTATAAGAAAACATGATAGGAATACTAGACGGGGGAGAGAGAGAGAATCATGAATTTATATTGAATATTGGTATCAGTGTACAAAAATTAATTAGATAATATTGGTAGAAGTAAAAAATAAAAAACTAGGAGGAGAAGAATATTCTTAGAGGCCACTCCACCAAGTCAAGTTCTAACCCTCTAGGAAGCCTATTTACACTTCAGTAAATAAATCATCACCTCCCCACTTCCCTAATCCACCATGTTTATTATCCCAACCAATAACATCCAATAAACCAACAAATTCCTACTTCAAGTACATCACTAACCTTGGTAGTTTCTTAATACCACTAAACTTCCCTAAACAAGGTTATGGAAGCACCACCTCTGTAGTAGAATCCACTCAATAAATCCAATTTACCCATGCATGACCCATGCCTAATAGCCTTGGCCTCTTTGTCCTTTACAACATGAACATATTCCTATAATTTCTCTCACTAATAAAATCACCTTGTACCGAATGTGATGGAATTGATATCACTATTTTTTTTGTAGAATTCATAACTTCTTGAGCCTACATCTTTTTCTGCAAAGATGTCCTAATAGATTAAAAAGTCACAATCATGTGTGACTTGTCTAAAGCAACAAACAGCTAGATGGTAGAAGTTAATTAAAATCCACTTTCCACCATCCATCATTGAAAATCATAATTCCACCACAATTTTATACTTTAATATAGTCTCTCCCATTTCCGATTGATAAGGTGATTACATAGGAACAACTAAGAAATCTATACTCGTGTTCATCTATTTAGACTACAAGTCAAACTAACTTTAATCCTATAGTAGAATTCGAATAATTTTATTATTACTTAACATAGAAAACCCAACAATATCAAGGAAGAGTAGAAACCAAACCTCATCCAGCATGTGCTGTGTGCGCTATCATGCCCAATTAAAGAAGTAAATATCCCCCAAACAGGTCCCGCATAGAGTCCCACTCAGTATAATTCATGTCTTCCAAGGATAATAGTCTATCAAGGAACTGACATTCTTTTTTTTCTGAAATTAAATTCTCAATGAGACTGAGAGGTCCTGCTAATTATTAGTTTACTGTAGAAAGATCTGGTAGTTTTTTCCTCATTTTTCAAATGACTTTGTAGTTTCATTACATCACTAATATCTAATATGAGTTCATCTAATTACTTTTTCCACTGAATATTTTGTTATCAATGATCAACACCTATCACAAGCATGTGCTATGGAAGGGAATATTTCCAATGTAAGGCTGCACCTGTGTACTAGTATCTAATGAACCACTATATTTAGTGGCACTAAAGGCATATAAATTCTTATAAATAGTTATTTTCACCACTACTTAATCATTATCAATTAGAACATGAATATACTGCTTTCAGTGAGTTGGTTTATGTTCCCCCATACCATCTCCATAGGCTCCAACAACTACCAAAAAACCCACCAATATAAATCACACATCTATCAAAAAAAGAAGTTCAGTTAGAAGTAAAATGTTAGTTTGATGTTGTCCTAAGAATTTTTATATATTAACTCATTAAATACTAGACTATAATTCCTCTCTTCCTATACAAAAAATTTCCTCAAGCCCGGATTCTGAATTAAAATCTCCAATAAACTCAAGGTGGAAATCATGTCTAGATCTAAGTTCTATAGTTACATTAGAACAATGGATAGATAGTAGAAGGGTATGAAATTTCCCTAAAAAATAATGTAAAACGGCCAGAACAAACTAATAAATAGTGTGAACTAAAATGTGTGTTTGCAGAACCCTCAGGTTGTTGGATGTGTTAACACATCACCCCAGGTAAATGAATGGTTACCTCATACTCGAGTCTGATAAAAAATAAGGTTTAAAAAAAATGGAGTTGGTTATCTATAATAATAGGTAGATATCACCTACGTATGAAAAATTTGATGGAATATTTAGATCCATTGTTCTGAGTTTTCTAGATAGTCTAATGAGTCACCAGAAACAATCGGTTGCAGCTATTTCTCTATTTTCCACTAGCATTTCTATGTTGATCTATTCACCTCATGTAAGGAACTCATTATTCCATGTATATATTGTTTAAAAAATCTATATCTGAATTGTTTTTTGATCAATCATCATCACTAGTTACACATGAAACTAACAAGTTGTACACAACATCTCTAGTTGTTTTCAGTCTCTTGTTTATAGCTGAGTCTGATCTAAAAAACATTGAAATGTATTTTGTGACTCATGAATCAATTTCATTGATGTAGTGTCATCATACTTCATGTGATTGATATGATTACTAATACATTTCAAGAATTTATCCAATTCCACCATCCATGAGAATCAGAAAAGATCAATATAAGGATAATTAAATAAAGAGAAGAATAAAAATGGTGATACTAGTGAAGATGGAATCAAATAAAAAGAACTCAAGATGCATTCTGGAATAAGGAATAAAATCAAGAATGTTCAATAACCTCTAGCTAAACTGTCTCTCTAGAAAACTCAATTAAAGCACCAAATTAATAGGAATCATAGAGGGGAAGAGAAAGAAAATTGTGAATTTGCGTTAAATACCAGTAACATCATCTATGAATTTATAAAATATCTATAGAAAAAGGATAAAGAATAAAATAGGAAAAGAAGAATAAGATTCATGGGGGTGTAATATTCACCAAGTGGAGGACTAATACTATGGATATTCTAGATACACTCTTGAAAGAATATCAATACCTCCCATTATCCTCAGCCTCTCTAGTTATTATTCTAACCATACATTTCCAATAACCAAACTAATACATACCACAATAACATCAATACATCTATTAGACTATCAAAACTCTTAAACTACCAACCAAATAAACATATAAGTACCCCCTTTGTAGTATCATCCACACAACACCTCCCCTACACTAGCACACAACCCACACCAATTATCCTTAGACTCACTATCCCGCACTTCCATCACACCATCTGATCAATACCATTTTAACATTATCTTTTCATTTAAATATAATTTTAATCTTGGTTACAATATTTATTTAAATTACTATAAGATAATTAATTTTAAACTCCTTATCATGGTAATATTATCATCATTCCATTTATCATCTTGAAAAAACCTTCTTGTAATTAATCCTTCAAGACTACCCGAAGGCATCCATAAACATAATCATATTTGTGACTCTTTCAGCCATGATGAAAATTTCCCTAGAAATATTTCTTTTTCATCACACACTATAGCACAGAAAAATCTTTACAACCTGAAAGGATCTCGATATCAAAATTAGCCTAATCTCATTTACTATTAACATGATTCTTAATAGAAATTCCATTATCTCCATAGTTTGGACCAATCCATGCAACCTATTTAACTATATCAAGTTTCATCACTGATTATTTTTTATATAATAATGGTTATAATGTTTAATATTTATCTTTAGTCAATTAATATTATTATATCATCATCTTGATTAATTTTTATAAAATATCAACTTTCTGGCTTCTCATTCTTCAAATATTTATAAAACTATATGAAACTTATAAAATCTATTATGTGAGGACATTGATTTTATATTATTCCTATCAGATTCTATTTTATATGGTTAAATGAACCTAGTTATGTTTTTAGTTATCCATATTCAAATAAAACTTATCCTTACCAGGACAGGTGATCATCTTTTTGAAGTGTGATATGATCCTTATGATGTAGAAATATTATATACAAACACATGAACCATCCTTACAATGTCAATAATCATCCTTAAAAATTCAAAACTCATCCTTACAAACTAACAAATCATAATTACAGAGTCAAGAATCAATTTTATGAATTTATCCCTTTTATATTATTTTGTATTTATAATTCTAAAAGGACATTTACAATGTCAAAATGAATCTTATAAAAAAATAGATGAATTTTATGTACCCATGTAATCCTTATAAAGTTACTTTCTCTCCTATTTTACAAGAAATTTTCTTAGGGGAAACCTTACAATATCACTATATCATCCTTATGAAGTCCAATAGAGTAATCAACATTGTAACGTATATAATAAGTATATATTCCTTTCAGTAATTAAAGGATGTTCTACTACCTTAATATATTTCAATATATATTAACAAAATATATAACATCATATGTAATGGTTCATGTGTAGAGAAATTGATTCATAAATTTTTTTCATCATATTATATTTATAATAAATTCATTTCATTCCCTCATATATCATAGTCATGAGCATTCTATAATGTTTTTATTGCAATATCTCATTTTATTAGAATCCGTAAAATTTTCTTAATTTTATAAAATGGTACCTTTTATTCATAAATAATGTTTTTGGGAATATAATGAATGTTTGAATATAAAAAATAATTTGATTTTTTATTTAATGACATATCTTTTTTATTCATTTTTCTCCCCAAAAGAAATTTTGTGTTAAACAAATTATTTCATATGCAACACTAAACCAAAAAAAACTGCAAAACATTTTATTAAGATAAATATAACTGTTGTAAAGTAGTCATTGAATTGCAGGGTATAAGAATAGGTAAATTAGTTATGAAATATTTTTAGAAATAAAAATTTCACTTTTTATACTAATGCCCAAGTGAAATTCAATTAGTGTAGCTAAAGAACTAACAAGATCCTTTTATGCCAAAAATGTATTTTTTTAAACATTATATTGGTATAGTTAATTTTAAAACTAAATATATTAATATTAATGAAGGATTAATATATTTTTGTTATAAATAATATAATAACAATAATTTGACTAGTGACTAATGTGAAATAAGAATAAGAAAAGTTAGTATTTGAAATCCATTTTCCAATAAAAACATGTTTTCACTATATATTATGATTTTCATTAAAAGTTAAATTCCTAAATTTCATAATTTGAATTTGAAAAAATGAACTTCATTTTTGGATTCTGTATAAGAGTACTACCTTGGGATTTATTTTTAAGCATTTTTATGAAAATATTGATTCTTAGGTGAATAATACAAAATATCATTTTTAAACATATCGTGACTTTTTTTAACATCACTATGATATAAGAATGACATAAAAAATTTAAAAAAAAGTTTTCAATAAAAAATTTGAAACTTTTATTTTCCCTAGATCATCTTATTTTAATCATTATTTATTTAGTTTTTTATTATTATATTTACCAAAATTTGGAGTTTGATAATCTCAATATTTGGGGAAATGGACCATGGTGCATGGGTGGCACACTGCTATATGAAGCTATGTGGCTAACCCTGAGAGTGTGATATTTAAGGGACAATGGGTTTTCCGTGGATATAGAATGTTTTTTCAAATTTTCTGGTCGATTCCAGGAACTATGTGGTTTTTTAGAGATAGTGGTTCCTGTCGAGCTGGCACACCATTTTTCTGAACGTGCAGCCAAACCATACAATTTGTGAAAATCATTAAAAAGTTTTGTTTCTACCATTTTTACTATATGAACATCTAAGTATTTCTCCCTTATTTTTCCACCACTCATGTGTAACCTATACCCCATGGCTTGGATCCCTCCTCCCTTATATTTTGGTAGATTTCTAGCTTCATTCAGTTATTTCTGTAGAGGTATTCTGGAATTTTTCTGGATTTTATATTTCTTCCCCCTATTCATCAAAGTTCTTCCATTTCTATATAGTATAGAAACCATAGATTTTTATTTGAAAAAAAATAAATTTTCTTTATGGGGGTTTTGTGTTTTTTTTGTGTATTAGGTATGCGAGGACCCATCATAAATGAATCTTGTGGTTTCTATCAAAAGCAACATGTTTTTTTGTATCGATGTAGGGTAATCTATTTAGGGGAATTTTTTCATATTGATTCATTTTTTACATTGGTTTTTGATTAATAATTTCCCATAATTTGAGATAATATTAATTGTTTATCCATGTATTTTTATACTTATAGAGGGTTTTCAATATGATGGATTAATGTGGATTTTCAAAGGGAGTTTTTTTTGATTATCCTTATGTATTTTTTAAAAAGGGTCAAAGATGTGTTGTGCTAGAAAATAGTTTTTTGAAAGAGATTTATAAATAGTTCATATATACTATTAAATGATTGACTTGTTATGGGAATTTAATGCCTATGGAATTTTCTTTTAAAGGGATT
The DNA here is from genome assembly GCA_963277665.1 of Viscum album. Lineage (NCBI taxonomy): Eukaryota > Viridiplantae > Streptophyta > Magnoliopsida > Santalales > Viscaceae > Viscum > Viscum album. Next base: position 1,018,029,799 of record OY728130.1, on the reverse strand, counting down.
ATGTGATTATAATCTGTTGTTGTTTATATGTTTCTCATTGATTAGAACATTGGAGGTTGTGGGAGTGTGTGTCATTAGCTTAGGTGGATGGAGATCGGGCCTAGGTTTTCAACTAGATATGGAATTTTTTCTATGTGGACCAATAAATCCCATATAGGGAGCATTCTCTATGGTACCAGGAGATCCCTTGGGAGTAGTGTTATTTATGCGGACCAATGGATCCCATGGAAATGATGTTTCCTAATGGGCTGAGTGTGTAGTTGGAAGCTTGGTCCCGAGGAAGACTGGGGGGATTCCAAACTTGTTTTATTCTCTTAGATAATACTGAACCTAAGGTCATTCTAAGTCACACTAGAGCCGATGTTTTGATTCCATGAAGAATATTTTCTAGTTCATGGTTAGTTTTCAAATTCTTTATGTTTGATACTAGTTCCTTATTGGTTATGGTATATTATGTTCATATAGATTTTCCGTTATTTGTTTATGTGAAGGTGTTTATGATTTTTACAATGTTTAGTCCATATTTGGGTGTATTGATCAGGTTCATGTTGGGTGAATTTATTTCATTATTTGATCCGTTTTCACCGTGTTTTGAAAAGATAGTTTTTTGAGAAAAATGAATGGGAATTTTAAAGAATTGTTTTCAAGGTAACACGATTTTAAAAAGTGATCTTGGTTATTAAAATGTATTTCCAAACAACACTTAATGGGTTTTATGTATAAAGGCCTTTCCTATATTAATGGTGATATCTTACTAGGAATTATACCTCACAACCTAAATATGTCTTTGGGAATATATAGGATTTTTTTTTCATTACATAGGTAATGGAAGGGGAACCATATAATTTAGTGGATCATATTGATTTCCAATATATGTGGTTGTTTTGGATTCGTGGATACATAACTTCAAGGATTTTTCCCTCATAAGGATTTTTTGGAATTTTGGTTATTGGGAATTTATGTAATGATTGTTTCGGTATTATTCATTGATTTGAGTTAAGAATATGGATAGCACATGTTTATGGCCTTCTTATGATCAGTGATGTGATGATGTTATGATATCCATTTTTTCATCTTTGATGTGTTTAAACTTTTGTATTTTTATATATTTTTTATTCTTCTTATTGGTTGGTAGTGCCACCCAATTTGTGGATGGTTTATGATTGGTTTTCAAGGAAAACACCCTTTCAAAATGTTTAGATGTGTTGCTCTAGTTCCTATCTCCAACATATGATAATCGAGAACTTGCTTTATGCTATGTGGCATACCATCTTTGGTGGTGGGTCAGTTCAAACCGGGATCATTTTCTACACTAAAGATTAATGTTATATGAAACATTTTACATTTTACAATATTTTTTTTAATTTATAAACATACAGTTAACATTTTAGAACATAAGTCATATTTTCCTCTAAAACTATTTTAATGTGTTATATATTTATCACATTAGAATAAATTTTTATAATTTTTTGAAGGTATATCGAATAAAATATACTAAATATTAGGAATAAAAATTTCCAAATTCTATATTAATTCTCATTTTGTTTTTAGGGAAAAAATAAATTACTTGGGAAAAAAAAATTTACCATGGAAAAAACCAAAATTACAAAATGGTTAAACCAAATGAGTAAAAAACATAACACATGTTAAAAATATTTATATAAATGAGTGTATGGGGAATTTTTCAATTTGGAATCCTCACCTATTCATTTTGGTACACTTACGGAGACAATTTATATTGAATGTAACATGACATTATTTTAAAGTTATGATAATTTACAAAAAAAAGTCACCCCTTTCACTTATAAAATGATCTCACATGCATCCCATTTTTTTAGGGAAAAAAATAAATTACTTGGGAAAAAATTAGGTACCATGGAAAAAACCAAAATTAAAAAATGGTTAAACCAAATGATTAAAAAACATAACACATGTTAAAAATATTTATATAAATGAGTGTAAGGGGAATTTATCAATCAGGAATCCTCACCTATTCATTTTTTTACACTTAATGAGACAATTTACATTGAATGTAACATGACAATATTTTAAAGTTATGGGAATTTACAAAAAAGTCACCCCTTTCACTTATAAAATGATCTCACATGCACCCCACTTCTCTTCATACCACAAGACTTTTTTATTTGAAAAAATATACCCAAATTCTCTCCCAAACACTCCTATACATGAACTAGAAGTCCTTATCTCATCAAAATACCACTCTTAAAAGGCTAAATCATTTTGAAAAAAATGGATTGTTCCAGGTAATAAAGGTAAATTATTAATCCATCATTTTTCATTTCTCTTCCATTATTCTTATACCTAGACCAAAACTATTCCACTAATAATATCATGATTACTTCAGTATCTTATGTGTACTAAAATGTTATTATGTTAATATAATTATCATTTTCTTCCTTCCCCAACAATTCAAAAGTGAAAATGTAATTCATATTTACTTACAGACTACCATCTCTAGGAATGTTGTATTTTATTTTTCAGAACTGACATAAATTGATGGGTCAAAGTGGTTTTTAATGACTAAATATTATATCTATAGAATAATTATGTTTCTAAAATGATAAATCAATTTACAACTTTCTATATAATGAAAATTGAAAATGTGATTTGTGTGTACATACGTACCACCACATATATGGAAAGATGTTTTTCATTTCTAATTACCTCCATAGATAAATTTTTATAATAACATATCTAATGATTTAAAATTGTTTCTATAGTAATAAATATGTTTTTAAAAGTTCTTATTAAAATTTTAATTTTCATTAATTTCCCAACTCTTTGTTAAAATTACCAAAACATGTTTGTGACCAATCATATCATCACAAATCATGAATAAATATCTCAAGGAATTAATCTAAATATATAAATCATTATAAATCATAAATTCTAGTACTTTTAAAAATCTTTTAATGATGAATATTGAATCAAGAAATGGGTATCTACATCAACATCTTAATTTTTGTGCAAAACACTGAAAAATCCTTAACACCTGATGAGGGAAATAAACTATAATTAACCATTAAATTTACAATAAATTATTATAATTGAAGTAAAAAATGGTAATTAAAATGAATAAGGTTCTTAAATAGGTTATAAAGATAGTTATATATATTATAATGAAAGCTAAAGAACCTTCATGGATGTAGAGAGAAAAGTAAATGGACTTGGACTACTCTAATTTCTTTCTCTGACATATATGGTTTCTTCATCAAAATAATTCATCTATGTTCTCCATATTATTAATCTCCGCATATTATATTATATTTTATCTAGGGAAATTGGTATTTTAATTCAAATATTCTTTCTTTGATGAAGTTTTGTAAATGTATAATATTGTTAAAAATTAATTTCATCCTCTTTAATGACGCTTTATTTTCCATATTCAAATTTTATCTTCCCGCCATTGTTCTTACGTGGAAACCAGATTCTATATCATAAAACATGACCTTAATTTACCTCTTTTACTATTTTGAGAAGGATTATTTATTATCATTATTATGATGGGGGTGTCAATAATGGTTGTAGAATCCCTCCCAAAATTCCAGTTAGTGGTTCCCCATGATGGTGTCCATCAGACCTCAAGGGCACCTAACTGAATGCCAGAGGCTTCTAACTAGTAATGAGGGCCTATTGTGTGTCTATTGGGAGACTATTACCTCATTTTTCTGAGTGTATAATAGATATATATATATAATAAAAGACAACATATAGTATTGGAACAATTATAATCATAAAATATGCATGATAAATAAACAATAATAGGAAGATGTGTAATAATTAGATTCAAGTAATGATGATGCCATGAAATGTGTCGGTACAAATGTTAATATAAAGGGGAAATGGATATAAGCATATACCACTTATTGATAAATTTTAAAAAAGGAAAAAAATAGATACTTATAGCATCCTGAACATTGTTGGGTCCTCCTCTCCCATACCCAACCATGGAACCATAAAATGATCGAGAATTAGATTCCACACACATTCATTTGTCAATAATTATAGTCATAAAGTATTCTTGTTTACCAACAGTGGCCTAATAAGGGTGTGAGAAATAATCATAGTAGTCCCCCACCAACGATGTCTATATCAATCCATTATCTTCAATAGAAAATGAGTAGCGTGTCATAATCAATAAATACAAAATAGAAATAAATAAATAAAAACATTGGAATAGGATCTCACCTAAATAGCGATATAATTTACCTTCTTGGGATTAATCCAGTGAGTCTGAACCAAAGGATCCTACAAAGGTTTACTATAGGAGGTAATACTTAAGATTATGGACTCTTGCAAAGATTATGATTGGGCTTGGAGGTACATCCATATGTTTTCAAAAACCAATGTATCATTTATCATTTCAAATCATTCATTTAGTTTTTAAATTAAATTTAATTTTTTAGTAAAATAAATAGAGTCACCCAGGGCATGTCCTTAGAAATTATATAAGAATTTCCTAGTATTTCTCAAGTGTCTTGGTAAAATTCCAATGCATAAGGATTCTGTCCAAGGTGACCCAAGAATGAAGTCCCAAGGGTCACTCTAGTCATGTGGTGATAATTTCAAAACTAACATCCAAGTTCATACATGGTATCACACATAGGGGACCAAGTGTATCTCCTGGAATGGTACAACCATCCTTCCCTCAAGCCTAACCAATGGGTCTCCCCTAGGTATCTGATGGTCAGTGAACCACACGTCATATGCAGGAGGTAGCTTGATCCCTTGGTTGAGAGGGAGGAAAGATCATACGTGAGGGAGGAGAGTGTTTCATCTACTGGAGGCGAGAAAGGAAAAAAATAAAAGGGTTTAAGGATTGATGATATATAAATAGGAATTTTAAATTCACATATAGTCACACAGGGTTTGGACACATGATTGGTCAAACTATGCCCAAACTTTTCACTAAACCATTACATAAAAGGGTCTCCCCACGTGGCTAGGCACACTGTTTATATAACCCCGCTCAATGAATGAAAAATGAAAAGTCAAAAAACTACTGATGGACTCGTGGGATTTCACCTAGGGTCGCATGATTTTAAACAAACACTGTGGACCCCATTACCCCATTGTATACAAGTGAACTGTTTAGGGAAATTATGTGGGATGGGCCGAACAATTTCTATAAACCACGTGTCCCAGTCCGCCTCTTATAATTTTGGGGCTCCATGCTCTAAAAGATCCACTAGAAACACCCCATACCTCTATGAATCACTTAGTCATCATAAAAAGGTCCAAAAAATTAATGGTATATACCATTATAAAATTTGCGACATTAAAACCTTCCCTTCATAAGACAACCCATCCCCTAGTTTTTATTACGAGGGTGGTACAATGTTATCTGAGAAATGTTCTAGCCACTATGAATGTACAACCATTTAGGTTTATTATCGATTAATAACCCAACCGCATGACTTGGGGGAAGACCAAAAAATTATTTCAGAAACACATAATTGAATTCCCTCACAATAGGCATGTCATCATGGTTGATATTTTATTTAGTCTCAATCATTTAATCTAGATAGGTTTGATTGTTATGAAATAATATCCATGAGTGAGATGTTATGAAAGAATAATGATCATCATCCTTACACTTGTATAGAATGATATGGTGATTCATGATAAGGATGTTAATTTCCTTCTCCATGCACTTTATGTTTTCTTTATATAAGAAAATCAATACCATACCTAGAATTGCATCAAATTATAATAAATAGAGAATGAAAAGGTTTACTGGGAATTTTAAATGGAAAATATGGATACGGGAGTAGTTATATAATTGGAGGGGTTTATTTCTCCAATTTTAATTTTCACTAATAACTATACTTCCATTCTTTGTTGTGTTATTTTAATAGTTCTAATAAACTTATGATACATGAAATAATGCATAGAAACTAAATCAAAGAGAATATTATGTATTCTTGAATGAATAACTAGCATTCCCATCACTATTTCATTGTGAGTATCCACCTCTAAATTTGTGATGGAATAATCTCAGCCTAGCTACATTGGTGGTTGTTATCATTGCTTTTCTGTGAAAAACCATGGATTAGGGTATTGGTATTTATAATTCATTTGTTTCTTTCAATTGAAACATTGCACTCCTAGATGATGGTTAACAAGATAAATCCTTCACCCCCTTCAGGTAATTTCTGGGGGGATTCTTCCCACACCTTTAATGAGTGGGATTTTGGAATTCAATTCCACCACTAGATTTACCCATTGCACCTCCAAAATAAAACACCACTTTCCACTTTTTATCCTAATGACACCCTTTATATTTTCTAGTCTATATTTCAGATTTGAGGATATATTGAATAATTTCCAAATAATTTTCAATGTCTTAAATTGATAAGGCTTTTCATAAATTCATCTTTAGTCCACCAAATAAACAATAAACATTATATTCATGGAAAATGACAAATCTTAAGACATATCATGAAAGGATTTTTATGTTTTCCTCATATACCCTCATAGTTTTTTCATTCTTTATCTTGATGATAATAAATCGCCTCTCTGTTTTCAGCTGAAGTGTATGTGGAAAATATTTATCTAAAAATGTTTTCCAGAATTACTTCCACTCCATCACTTAGATCTCCTCCTTAGGCTTCATATTCTAGACCATGGTCCACCATTTATAAGAATCTACTTATTTATGATAAATATCAACCACAAGCTTCTATTTCTCATATCATTGAAGGAAAAATAAGATCTTCTCAATGGAGCAGATCCACTATTACCCAATGAAGGGATAAGAATGTCCACTGAAAATCATATCCCTTTATCTCATAAAAGTTTAAATTTTAACATGATATTTTTTATGGTGATTTGGGTGTTCCTCATTATTCATTTTTTTTTCAAAAATTGAATCAATTGAAAAATTACCATTACCAAGTTCAATTTTTTCTCCCATCTAGTTTGGAATCTTATTTGTCTAGTCATTAAATTGTCCCTGACATTGGTTGTTGACAAAGGTTCTCCTATTTCCAGACATTAAGTAGTACAAATGGAGAGTTAGGGATGTGAATTTTCAAAATTTTTAATCACATAAAAGGAAAACTATAAAAATTAATGGGACAACTCATAAATGGAATATACTTGTTATCCTATGATTTTATAGGCTTCAATATATGTTATACATGATATATTCCCTAAAATAAAATATCATAGGAATAATTCCCTAAATAATGGTTCTTAATGAACATGTTAATTTTCCGAAACATACTCCCATAAGTACCAAAGTAAGTGTGTATAAAGGCCCATTTTGTTCATTGGTTTCCAATCAAGTCTAGCACAATATGGTGTTTTAAGTGTTGTTACCCCTAGGTATATCTGTACTAGAGCCACATCCACTAGTAGTACCCAGATTGGGATATATTTACATATAGACCAATTAATCTATAATTTAACAAAATTTATGGATGTATTCATTTGTTTACAATTATCCCTAAGGATTATTTAGTGTTTCCTAATCTTAATCCAAAAAATAACTAAACATTCCTAGGATACCAACTATGACAACCAATACTTTTATCACACATTAATTTGTTATTTATTACATAAAGGTGCACATAATACAAACTAAATGATCATGAATCATAGTGTATTTAGGAATTAGGTATAAAGAATAATAATGTGATACATGGATACAATAACATTACTAAAATATTTCATAACATAATCTTTGAATTTCTCAATATTCTAAAACTGTATGGGATTACATGGGGATGTACAAAAGAAAGGTGTTAGGATGAAGATGATGAGGAAGATTTTTTATTTAAAATTTATTATTTTTTTATCAAGGAAGTTTAGGATGAAAATAAAATCAAGACACTTTGTATCAAGTGAAAATTGTATTAACCATTGTTTTCAAAAGAATCAGACTCACGTTTTCAAAAGAATCATACTCACATTGGGCCAAGAATGGGAGAAGATCATTATGAGGATTTTATTTTAATTATATTCACACTAAATATGGAATGAAAGGATCTGTTTCATTGAGAATTTTTCTTATTTAATGTAAATGGTAATTAGATTTATTCTTAATTCGGTATGAATGAAGTTATTGTTTTGATGGAGAATCATAGTCTGTATAACTATGATTAAATTAAATGCGATGATGATTTTAATTTATGTAATTATCATAAATAATAAGTAATTGTAAAACATTATGATGAAATATTGATGAAATAAAGCAGATAAAAGGAGATTATTCCAATGATGCTCAGATTGATTGGATCTGGGTGAAAAGAAAAGGTTGTTTGTGATAGTATTTTGGCCAAATGAATCCTAGAAAATCATACTTTGGATCAAGAAGAAAAATTTCGTAGTGAATAATTCGTACCCAGAATAATTGTACCCATATTAAACCATTATGTGTGGATGATAATAAAGATATGTTGCTGATTGTATTAAAATTAACCAGTATTGGATGGAAGGAAAAAATGGTGCCGACACTCATATCATGGAAAATTATTCTCAGAATGATTGTACCTAGAAAAATCATACTCAACATGATTTTATTTAGGGAAATGGAAATAAAACAATCATTCTCTGTACAATCATACTAAAGATGATATGGAATTATAGATGGGTAATTTGATGATAATGGTGAAATATGATCTCTTAATTGTTTCAAAATTTGCTTGTTTCTTCAATTGGGTCAAGAGACATCATATCATAGTTGAATTAAATTGTTTTTCAAAGTGAATTTTCATGTTTCTCAAGATAATAGGTGAGGAAGTAGAAGTTGTTTGAGAGAATATATGAAAGAGTTCTCTAAATGTTATGTCAATGGGGAGATTGAAATTCAAAGGAATGATTGTATTCAATTGATATAGAGCTTTTTATTTAACAATCAGAATGGTATTAAATTATTCATGCATTTTCATTCAATTTGTATAGAGATGTGTATTGAATAAATAAGTTTTAGAAAATTGGGATTTGAAATTGAAATTGTATTGGGAGTTGAAATTAATGTCTAAAGAATATATTAATTCATGGAGAAGATTCGATAAGATTTGATAATCTTTGATGAATTCATAAATGCACCCATGATTTTAGGGGAAATTCAGAATTGGGTAAATTTGTTTAAGCGGGAAATATTATGGGATTCCCGCTAAAACATCCTTGGGATACCTATAAAAGGAAACTATACTTTTCACATCTTTTGTTAAATATACTGTTCACCAGAGAAGAGAGATAAGATTCGAGTTTTTATAAAGAACAAGAAGTTTACGTATTCTCTTTTGCTGAAGATATTTTGAAGGATAATTAAAATGATTAGAGACAAGATCGTAATGATTTATTCATATGATCATAATAATCAGTGATTATAATACTCACCTGATTACCTTATTCATCTTGTCAATCATATTCAGAAGATCATTATATCAATCTATATAATTGGATCATGACTTCCATTTTGAGTTTTTTCTTACTCATAGGAATATTTCTGAGATAATCTTACCAGGATTAGTCGGACTGATATTTTAATACTCAGAATATAAGTTTTGTAGTTCTGTATTTAATGTACTCTAACATTGTTTTATATTTTTCTATACTAGGGAGAATTGTACAAAGAAGATTCGTATAGAGAAGAATCATATTTGGATAATCATACTTAGAAGAATACGACTGGGAAAAATATACTGGGAAAATTAGACAGAGTTTCCAAGAAGTTATTACCATTTTATGGGTAATAAATTGAAAGATTTTTTTAAAAGAAATACATTTGTGATGTTGAAAAGGAGAACATGTAGCATGCATTGTTACCCAAATGTTTTTACCCTATTTGTTCTATGAGGGTGCACATGCAATATTGGATTTCATACAAATATCTTCATGAGTGAAAGTGTATATCTTACTCATTGTAATCCAAGAATTGTTTTATAGTGGATTGTGCGAGACGGTATCATTTCTAAACCATACCAAGGATGTATCTATTCTTATTGAATAATGAACCTTGTAAATTCTTATGTTCTTGTAGGTGTTTGTTTTTTTATTAGGGAATTGAAATCCTTAACCTGCGGAGAAGGTTGTTTCAATTGAAAAAAAAAATAAAAGTTAAAAAGTATCACTAATTCACCCTCTCCCCCCCCCCCTCAGTGATATAATTACCCAGACTCGACACATTCAAGTGGTATTAGAGCAGAAGGTTTCCTTCACTTATTCTTTACTGATGGAGAATTTTAATTGTGTGAACAATATATGTATTCTGGTTTTTTATGGAAATATTTATCATATATAGAATGATAGAATTTTGCCTTATCTTATGTCTATTGTATATTATTTTCTTGAAGCTGCAACAGATGGGTTTCCTCCATTGATTTTAAAGCTCCTCTCACATCTTTTGACTAGAAGAATCTAGAGAATGGTAGAAGGAAAAAAGAATGCTATATTATCATTACTATCTAAATCTGAGTTCTAAAGGACTAAAGGTGTTTCCATATCCAAAAGTATATATGATAAATAAAAAAAATTGTGAAGGTAATAAAAAAGTGAAGAATGAAAATTTTAAAATTTGGAGATTGAAATATGAATATTTAAATATAGGTGAGAATGAATCTATTGTGGAATTTTTTACCAAGGTAAATGACATTTGTGATTACTATCAGATGTCTTTGTGAAATGTTTGATGATTCTATATTTTTAAAAATGATTTTTAAAATTCTTCTAGATATGTTTGATGAAAATGATTCTTTACTGGAAGATAGAGATCCTGAAACATTATCTCTTGATTATTTACTTAGCACTCTCACCACATATGAAATTAGAAGGGAGAAATATATGAATAGAAAAACAAGAGTTGATAGAGAAATGACATTCAAGGATTCTAAGAAAGAAAAGTCAATGAATAATATTATTCAATATGAAGCTGGTGAATCCGACTATAAAAATAAGGTATGTAATAATCTTAATGATGTTTTATCCTTGTTTTCTAAAAATGGGACAATAGGTATAGATAAATACAAAGGGAATCAACCATTAAAATGTATTGAATATGGAGGCATTGATCACTTTGTGGATAATTTTCCTTGACAAAATAATGAATAAGATAATGATGATGAATAAAGATAGTGAAGAAGATTGTGGAAGAAATAGGGAGATAATGGAGAATTTAATTCCACGGGGAAAGAAAAAAAAATTGAAATCCAAAAGAAGAAGATTCTTATCTAGAGATAAAGAAGAAGAAGTCAATGATGCTGAATCTGAAAAAGTAGTTGAGTATGGTTTTGAAGATAATTTTATTTAAATAATAAATGATGAAGAATTCAGTAGTAGTTTTGAAGAAGAAGAAACTCAACTTGAACATCGTTATAAGGAAGAGTTGAAATAATGTCTATGAAAGATCAGAATGATTGAAAATAAAAACAAAAAGTTTGAAGATGAATGTTCCTAAAAAATGAATCAAGAATGTTTTTTTGATGAAAAACTAAGGCTGAAAAAGAAATCGATGACATGAATAAATCTCTTGAAGAAAAAAATAACCATAATGAGCATCTGAAGGTGAAGCAAATGTTAAAAGAGGAAGAGTTAGAACTCTTCAAATAAAAATATTATAAATCTGAATAGAAAGGGACAAGTTTCATCAAATCTACCAAAAACATTGCATAATGTTCCCATACTGAGAATCCTAAGATGGTCCAACAAAAAATACCTTCAAAGGGTGAGAATAAATGTGTAATAGTTTATGAGAAGAAGAATGTTGGGAAATTCATGTATGTGACCAAGACTAATAAATTCATGAATTCAAATGTCTTAAAGAACCCTGAGTCTAATTTTTTTTGAAATAATATAAATCTAGAAAATCTTCAAATAGTCATGGTACTAATAAAGAAGAAAAGAAATGGAAGACTCTGACTAATAATATAAAGGTTGATGGCCCATAAAAGAAAGAGAAGAATGTGGCTGAAAAATTTATTGAAAATTATAGCCGGTATGGATGTTTCAGAGGGAAATAATCTTTTTAAGGCTATTAGTAGTATTGTGGTGGATTCAGAAAATTGAAGTATATGTGTTGGTTAAAACAACAACATTACTAGTTACATAGTTTATGAAAGGAAAAGGTTGTGGGAGAGTTAATTCCCTCAAAAGAAGTAGTCTGAGAAGGTTATATTGAGGAAACCTGAGAAAGGTGGAATAAGAATTAAAAATAGCTTCCAACCATTGGAATCTATTTTTGAAATATGTGAACAACATATATACCTTTAAAAACATATATTGTTTTTTAACTGGCATAGAAAAGATTCTAAACAATTCCCATAATCTGATGACGAAGAATGTAATAGAAGTAAAAAAGGCTCTTGTTATTGAAATTTCATTGAATGATACCAAAATAGAATTATCTTGGATTCATGATAGTGGGTGTTGTTATAATATGAAATGAGACTTTAAATTGTTGAATAATATTAATGAATTTAAAGATATAATAGTTACATTTGGAAATAATGAATTTTTGAAAATCAAAGTTGTTGTATCATCAATAATTTAGAAAGAAAAGACGAAATCCAAGAAAACTTTGTATGTTTATAGGCTAAAACACAATATGTGATGTGTTTCACAAGTATATGATGAGGGTAATAATATTATATTTAGAAAATATACTTCTATTTTGAAAAATGAAGAAGATGGAATTATTGTTTCAAGAGGCCAATATACTAAAGTAAATTTGTTTAAGGTTAGTGAAATTCAAAACTCTTGTTACATATCAATGGTGGAAGAGAATGAATTGAGGAATAAGAGGATGTGAATTTTTTTTCAAGGAAACATGAGAAAGTTATAAAATAAAGATAGTGTCCAATAAATTCTTTATTTTCCATGAATAATAGATTGGTGTTGCACTATTTTTCAGAAAGGAAATATTATAAATTATGTGCATAAGAAAGTTGAGATTTCATCAAGACAACACATGGTGCCGATTCATTCTGATATTTGTTGTCTGAAGAGAAAACAATCACAAAATGAAGATAAGTACTTCATCACATTCATTGATGATTTTAATTGCATTACTTGCACTATTTATATGAAACACAAATCAGATGCTTTGAAAATGTTTTCAAGTTTCATAAGGAAAGTTGGGAATGTATGTATTCAGTGAATAATTTGAGAACTGATAATTGTGGTGAATACAAAAGTGAATAATTTTAAAGTTATGGTGAGAATCGTGGAATTCATCATGCGTATAGTTCCTCATACACTCATCCACAAAATGGGGTTACTGAAATAAAGAATATAATCTTGGTTAAATGAGGAAGAAATATATTATTTGAACATGGTCATTCTCATTACCTTGGGAGGCAAGACACAAGTACTAATATTTATATTCAGAACCATTTTTTCTACATTCCCCAATCATATATAACTCTATATTAATTACATTATGAAAAAATTCCATGTTTAAAAAATATTAGTGTTTTTAGGAGTGCATGTATTATAAAGAAGAAAGGTATAATCTGTGGAAAGTTTTCACATAAAGTTGAATATGGAATATTTTTTGGATATGAACTAGAAGGAAGAGGATATAAATGCTTCAACAAAGAAACATGATGAATAATTGATCCAGTTGATGTAAAATTAATTGAAAAGGAAGAGTAAAATAAACATACTCTAGAATATGAGGAAGTTGAGTAGGATAAAGAATATTTTGAAAATAATTATAATAACGAGACATAAAATTTTAATCAAACTCAAGAAGAAAAATTATAATTAGCTATTTCCAATGATGAGGAAGATACTAAAAAATATCATACTAGGATGCGGAAACAAGTGGAAGCTTATAATATTATGGATGAACAACATCATAAGGTTCAAAAAAGTAAAGCAATAAATCCAATTACATATACTAATTTGTATTCAAAAGTGGAGACGAATGACATAAAATTAGATTTTAAGTGTCTGGAATAGGTTCAAGCCATGAATAAAGAACTATATCAGATTGAAAAGAACAATATATGGGAACTTGTACCCATTCTAGAAAAAAATCTTCGGTACAAAATGGGTTTTCTGGAATAAGCTAAAAGCAGAAGGTGAAGTGATAAGAAATAAGGAATGATTGGTTTGAAAATTGTATTCAGAAATTGAAGGTATTGATTTTTCTGAAACATTTTCTCCATGGGAAATATTAGAAATAATCATAATATTCTTAATATTGCTACACAACAAGGTTATAAGATCATTCAAATGGATGTTAAATCCCCATTCTAGAATGCTGATCTTAACGAGGAAGTTTATATTGAACAACATTGTGGATTGTCTACTAAGAAATATGAATGTTATGTGTGCATATTGAAGATGGAATTATATGGTCTAAAACAAGATCTGAGGGAATTGTATTAAAAATTGGATACATGCTTAAGGAAAATGAATTTCAAAAAAGGAAGAGTGATAACAATTTTACATCAATAAAAGATAATAATATTCCCATAATATAATTGTTTGTGTGGAATATATTATCTTCACTGGGAATGATGAAAGTATTTGTAAAATATTTGTTGAAGAAATGAAAACTTTATTGAAAATATCCATTTTAGGGGAAATGAAATACTTTTTCGGATTAAAAATTGTGCAAAGGATGGATTAAATATTTCTTTCTCAAGATATGAATGCTAAGTATCTTCTTAAGAGGTATGCAATGGAAAACTCAAAACTTGTTTCCACACCGATATCATTAGGGAAAAATCTATCTAAATATGGATATGGAAAATAAGTTGATCAGAAACAATATCAAAAGAATATTGGATGTTTGTTGTATTCGACTGCCTTAAGACCTGACATTGTTTATACTGTTACTTTACGTAAAAGATTTCAAAGTGCTCCAAAATAATTATTCCTAATTGGTGGAAAATGAATTATCAGATACATGAAAGGGAAAACTGATTTCAGAATCAGATATGACGGCTCAAGAAGTATTGATTTGTTTGTGTTTTCTGATGCTGATTGGGCAAGAAATTTTGATGATAGAAGATCCACTTGTAGTGGATTGTTCATTCTTGTAAAGGATAGTGTTAGTTGGAATTCAAAAAAGAATAAATAAGTAACTCTCAGTATGAATGAAACTGAGTATGTTGTTTCAACTCAAGCTTCTACTCAACTTATGATGATGAAAAAAATTTAAAAGATATACTAGTTGAAGTGAAGATACCCTTTCTTTTAGCTAGTTACAATCAAACTACATTCAATCTCACCATGAATCCATTTCAAAATTTTCACTCAAAAAATATTGATAATAATTATAATTTCATGAAAGAGAATGTGGAGAAGAATGTGTTGAATCTAGATTATATTCTTGCATCGGAACAAGTTAATGGAATTTTCAGAAAACATTTACCAAAGGAATCCTTTTCTAAATTGAGGCTGAACCTGGACATCTAAACACTTTGTCATTAAGGTTGAGGAATGTGTTTTTCCCCTCTCTTATGTTTCCTTTCAATTTTATTATCATGGGTGATAATTTTTTCATAAATATATCCCTTTAAATACATGTCAAAAGTGTGAGTTGTTGGTATGATGTTAATTGAACATTGTATTGTGATTGAACTATTCTAACAGTGTTTTGGAGTGGTTACAGGGAAAAAATTATGTTGTTTTCCAATTAATAAGAAGAGATAAAGAAGATAATCCGAGGAAGAATGATTAAGAAGGTTCTCATAATCACTACTTTTGTATAGTATGGTTTTGCTTTTAATAATTATTGTTTATTATATATGGGTTAGCTCATGTAGGTTTAGAATTGTTGGTAGGTAATCTATTTCATTAGGATACAATGTTCAATGATTTATGAAACACAATTGAAAAAAGGGGTTATTTTTAGGACCAAACTAACGAGGAATGTATTTGTTATCAAATGTTGTCTTTTTCTTTCAAAGAAGTTGAAGAAGAAATGGACATCACCTCACATTGTACCTGTTGAAAATAATATTAAATATTTATTTAAAAAGAATCAGAATCATCTTTTAAAAATAATTAGACTCACCTTGGGTCCGAAATGTGGGAAGATCATAATGTGTAATTCATTGTAATTTTATTCACACTAAATATGGAATTAAAGGGTCATTCTAATTGAGAATGTATCTTACTGAAAGTAAATGGTCATTGGATTCATTCTAAATTTGGTATGAAAAAGTGATTGTTTTGATGGATAATCAGAGTCTGTAGACTAATATTAATTTAAATGTGATGATACTTTATTGTTTTGGAATTATCATAAATAATAAGTAATAGTTAATACTTATGGTGCAGTCCTAATGAAACAAAGGGGGAGTAAAATAGATGTTTCTGATCATGCTCTGATTTATTGGATCAAGACAAAAAGGAAAGGGTTATGCTAATTTTATTCAGTCCAAAAGAATTTTGGAAACTCATACACTGGCTCAGAAAAAAAATTTCATACAGAAGAATTCATACCCAAAATAATCATACCTAGATTAATCATATCCATGTGGAAGAGAAGAAAGATATGTTTTCGATTGTATTCAGATTAATGAGATTTGGATGTAAAGAAAAAGGGTTCAGAAAATCATATCTAGTCCAATTGTAATCAGAATGATCATACCCAAGAAAATATTAATCTACATGATCATATTTAGGGTAATCGTACATAGAAAAATCATACTCTATACAATTTTACTCAAGTTGAGTTGGAATGAAATATGGGGAATTTGAATATTACTGTGAAATATGAAGTCTGACTTGTTTCAAAGGGTACTAGTTTCTTCAATTGGGTCAAGATCCATCATGTCAGAGTTGAATTGAATTTTTTGTTCTTCGGAGTTATTTTTGAAGTGGGTCAAGAGATGTGGTGAAGAAGTATAAGTGGTTCATGTACAGAGATCAAGGAATTTTCTAAATGGGATTCCAAGTAGGATGTTGATATTTAGAAGAATGATTATATTCAATTGATATGGAGCTTCGTATTCAACAATCAGAGTGGTATTAATTTCATTATACAATTTCATTCAATTAGTATAGAGATGTGTATTAAAGAAATTGATTTCAGAAAATCATAATAAGAAATTGAAATTAGGCTGGGAGTTGAGATGAATGTCTGAAAAAGAGATAAAGTTATAGAGAATATTCTAGAAACTTTGACAATGTAATAAATTCACCATGATATTTTAGGCGAAATTGAGATTTGGGTGATATTTTTTAAGTGGGAAAGGTTTTGGGATTCCCACCAAAACTTCTATGGGTCACCTATATAAGGTGAGTGTACTTTTCACATTTTTAACGGATGTACTGTTCACTATTGAAGAGAAAGAATCTTTGAGTTTTTATAGTGAAGAAGAAGTTTATATATTCACTTTTTTGAATATGTTTTGATGATGAAGTAAAAGGAGAGGAAAGATCATATTAATGTATTCAACTAATAATCATACTTAGGGATTATCATACTTATCTAATTATTGTATTTGGATTGTCAATCACATTCAGATAATTAGCATATCAGGCTGGAAAATTGGATCAAGATTTCTGTATTTAGTTTTTCTATACTGGGAAGAATCGTACTGATATAATAGTATCAAGATTAATCTGAATTATATTTTCATACACTGAAAATAAATGGTCTATATTTTTATCTAGCATGTTCTGACAAAGTTTTATATTTTTCTGTATTGGGGATAATCATACCAAGAAGAATCATACTAAGAAGAATCATATTGGGAGAATTGTACTCAGACGAATCAGACTAGGAAAAATATACTGGGAAAATCAGATTGAGTTTTCTTTAGCAAATTCCTGGATGTTCTTAACATCTTCTCAGTATGAAATTAAATATTTTTTTTAAATGGAATACATTTGTGAAGTTTAAAATAAGAACATGTAATATACTTTTTTAGATAAATATTTTTTTTACCCTATTTGTGGTAAGAGGGTGGGCACACACTATTGGATTTCTTACATAGTGCCACATGAGTGAAAGTGTATATACTAATTTTTGTAATAAAAGGATTGTTTTATAATGTATTGTGTGGTATTATATCTTTTCCAAACCATACTGAAGACGTAGCAATTCTTATTGAATAGTGAACTTTGAAAATTATTTTGTTCCTCTGGATGTGACATTGATTTTTTTAGTAGGAAATTGAAATCCCTAATTGGAGAAGAAAGTTGTCTCAATTGAAAAGAAACATAAATGAGAAAATGTATCAGTGATTCACCCCCTCCACCTGACCCTAGAATGGATCACATGCCTTTAATTTTTTATTGATTTCTAATTACCCCCTTTTATGGGATGAGGGGGAACCCTTACAAGTCCCTAAAGATTAAGTGAAAGATTACATGACCTACAGGTCTTATGAAATCATCACAAACAAGATAACTTGGAACTTCCCATCCCTAGAAAATATCATTATTTAAATCTCCACCTTTGCATGGCTAGTAAACTATCATTCCTATGTATAGTTGTAAAATCCTGGTACCGATGGCAATGCCATATCCTCTCAATCTTCCAAATCCGGTTTTCTCTACTATGGAGAATGCACCTACTCTGAATCCTCATAAAAAAAGGGTGAGTTATAAATACCATTAATGAACTAAATAAATAATAATATGATGAAATTATTACATTTTAGTGAATATGAATGTCAATGGGACATAAAAGGGGTGAGAATCATAATCTTGAAGAATAAGACATGATGCAACATGATAACATGATGACAATATGGGAATGTGGAAACAACATTAAACATGGGCCAATCCAAACTACCAAGACCTAAAAACATGGAGTAAAAAATGTCATAATAGATTATTTTTACTCCCCCATCCTTTTAATGATGTATCATGAGACTAAATATTAACCTAATGATTTGAAGTTCAATCTAGTCGCACCCATCATTTCTTTACCATGTAGATGCATATGCTTTCTACATAGATCATACCACATAAAAATTAATTTCATCAATTTTAATCCCATGGTAAAGTATTTATGGTTACATAAATGTAATTACTCAACCAATTAATGGTAATTACATTTAATTTAATACCTTTGAGTGGAAATAGGAATGGTTTTTCATTAAACAAAAGTTGTTCTTGAAAAATCATAGCGAAATTTCAATAGAAAAATCGGGGGGTATATAAAGGTTCATAAGAGGGATTAAACAGAAAAATTGGTCATTAATCACTTTAAAATCATAATTTATGTAATAAGGATGTGTGAGAACATAACCCTACATTAAAACATTGAAAAAAAATAATTACATAAAAGAGGATGTTGAATAAAGAGGAGAAAGAGAGGATCCCTTACCAGGGGGAGAGTTTCTAAAAGATTAAAAGGAGATTCTTAGAAGATTAGGTAAACCTTGGGAGGTATATATTGTAGAAATATAATAGTATATTCAAGTTACATGTTTTTTGAATAAAGGTAAATGAGAGTTTGGGTGGGTTTAAATTAGAAAAGAGAGGGGAGTTATTTATTATTTCCCAAACATAGGTTTTGGACTCAACAATAAAGTATTCAAAACTACAACAATTCTCATGATATTTTACAATGTTTTTTTTCAAATCTAAATAGTTTTCGTTATATTATAAGAAAAAGAACCTAACTTATTAAAGTAACACCCATGGTGATGTAGAAGTGAGTAATGATTCTAAAATATTTATTTTAAAACATTAAAATATAATATAGGTTTTGGAGGATTCATAAAGGGTTTATAATTTTTTTAAATAAACTCAAAAAAACATTATTTTAAATTTAAAATATTAATATATTAATAAATGCCTTTTATGGAATTTATTCATTAGTTTTAGGCTATTATGATTCCATAATAAACACCTTATATTTATACCATATTTAATTTTGACCCAAAAATTTTATTATCTTAGAAAATTCAGAAAAAAACACAATTGAATAATTTTGACATGATGATTCAAAAAAATAATATTTATTTTATCAAAATAACTTTCTAGAAATTAAAATTTACACTTAAATTAACAATACATATTTTTTGAGGAATACTTGTTTTTTTAACAAAAATAGTTTTCTAACCCTTATAAAAATCATATTTTACTTTGTAAAAGTATATTTTAATTCATATTCAATAAATAATATTTAATAAAAATATTTTATTAAAAATATTTTTTATTTAAAAAGTTATTAAATTTATAAAAATAGTGTTTTGATCTAAACTCTATATCTCTAAAAAATAAAATTTGTGTTTCATTGTATCAAAATATATCTTATCAAAATAATTTATTTAATCATATATAAAGTAAAAACAATAAGGAATAAATATATTAATTATTTTATTGAGAAAAAATAAACATATTCATACTATTATAGTTAAGATACATAAACTCTAATTAAACTAGAAAATTCCCTTAGGGTAAGGTGTGAAATTGTGAGATTCACAAGGGGTGGTTCGGTGAACCTGGTTTTGGTTGTGATCTTGATAAGCTCAGAATTATATTGTAAATAGTTTTTATTATTCCTTAGTTGTTGGATATCATATTGGGATTGGCCAAGAGAAACTCATAGTGATGATATCTCCCTCAGAGGCTATGATAAATGGGCTTCATAGGGTTTAAACATACTGGTTGAGGTCATCATTACTTTTTTCTATGGCAATACGACTTTATCATAACCCTTAATATATACTAATCATATGATCATTTTAAAAAACTATATTATCAATGGTTATGAAATTTAAAGGTATTTTAAATCTAATATAACTTATAATGATCCAAAATTATTATGAACCCTTCCCTCCAAAGGTAACCCTTTTGAGATAACAATGATGAATATGGGATAATGGCCCCTACGTCCTACCTCTTATATGCCCTGAGTTAGATACTAGAATTGAGGTTTTAAAAATCTCAGAATATTGGAGGGATTTCACTCTATATTATAAATAGGATTGAAATATCAGATGAATCCACCATGATAAAATCCATGACATCATATAATAGAAATCTAAATACCTTTCCAAAATGAACATATAAATAAGACATATAGAGATAAAAACCTCAAAAGTAAATACATAAAATAAAAAGATAAAGTTGCGACACAAAACCTATCCCAAGGTCCGAGTTGTTAATGTCTAGAATAATCTATAAAGTACTCTAGGAAACCTAAAAATCACTTTATATATGTTGGGTGAGCATACACGTATATTCAGTAAGGAGACCAAAGTAACTCATGCACATGTGAATGGAGCTTACTAATGCACCCATGAAAAACCATAGAGCCAAACTACACCTATACAATTATACTAACAAAACACATCCTCACCATATATCACTCACCAAACATGTCATCTAAGTATAATGGTATATTAAGAAGAATACCAGTAAAGGGTGCCTCGCACTGCTTAACCATTGTGATTCCACTCTCACACCCCAACAATGTGCACCCTAGCGCTCCAACCCCCTTAGAATATCACATCATTCCAGTCACATCGAATGAAACTAACCATCACATCACATCTCTCCCAAAGACACTTGGGCCCCAAACATCCCACATGCATATGATCATCACATATCCAGAGCAGGAGGGTGTCGTGAACTTATATAAATCAACCTAATGTAATCATCCTATCATGCACGACCCCCATAATAAACCATCTCATCATATCATAAAAAAACATATGGGTCAACACATCTCACATGTCAGGAAGACACCTGTACAACTACACAACAAGCATGGTCATATCACACTTCATGTGAAACCAACTGGGCCATCTCATCACATCTTGGAATTGATACTTTTCTACTTCTGGCCATTATATCCGAGGCATTTCATCATTTTCTTAAATAGGTATCATTGAAAAGTGAGTAGATAGTCATCCATCCTCACCACCATGATATTAGGAAAAATACCCCAAAACATTTGGATGTCATCACTTGGTGCTCGACATCGACGAGGTGCATATATAAATCACAATGAACTTAGAAGGTGTGTATATATAACCCCAAACAGAATCCAATTCTATGGGTTCCCAACATGTTCTAATCTTAACACAAGATCCTCCACTTCCACTTCCAAAACAATATGCAAGACACCACCAAATATCACACAATCCACAAGCCACTCCAGAATATTAGTACACATTCATCCAATTTACATATTTTAATTACCTATTAATTCCATTTCATTACCACTCATTTATTATCAATTCAAATTCCATTAACCTAGATTAAACCCCATCTATTCCACCTTCATTATTATCAATTCACATCACATTACTATCCAAACAACTAGAAGAACATAGAACATAATAAGAAGCACAACCCAACAACCCAAAAACCACATTCCATTCCACCTTCCATCACATCACAACCACATTCATATACTATATGAACAATATCACCACAACCACCCTCATTTCCCCACTCCACAACCACATCACACATCGCCCCATACCACATCACAACCATATATCATAGCCACACCACATATCACAAAATCCTATCTCATCCACCAAAAAAGAATCATTTCTGACACACCACATTGAAAAAACAATCCATACCACACTACCACTTCAAAAAACTCATTCCACATTACACACAACATATCATTTTCATATTTGTCATATAATCTCTTTATCACATCCACTTATTTATTTAAAGTAATTCTCATAGAACACATATATCCAATAGAAAACATTTCATTAGTTGAATATAATTTGTTAGATGATTTCAATTTTTATGATATCAAAAAATCAAGAAACAAATGGTAGACACAAAAAATATCATTCAACATAAACAACGCACCAACAACCATAATTTTAAATAAGGAATCCTGCCTGTAAAATCATAATATTAATGATAAAAAATCATTTAAAAACATTTGATTCACATTCTCCTACCCATTTTTAAATTAACGTATCCAATTAATTTAAATTTACTAATTTAGATGAAAGTATCTCCATATCGATAAAAAAAACACTCCCCACATGATACACATAAAGAGAAATGAAGGATAATTCTCTACATAGTGGAATGAAGTCTCACATGAATGACAACACAAAAAAAGGGGGTGTTAAATATGGAACTTCCACTGGATGAAAATGAACCATGGAAACAAGGTACCAAAAACCCAAGGAAAGGCTCTTGAGAGGCTCATCTCAGGACAAAAAATAGTAATGTGAAGATGGGTAGCATCTTCATATTTAGAGTAGAAAAATCCAAAAAGTTCAAGATTTTAAATTGTAATAGATTTGATATACTATATTTTGAGGATCTCATTAAAATCCTTGAGAAATAACTCATTTAAATCCCCAATAATAATTTAAAATCAAGGTTATAATTATCCTATAAGAAATATACTTTTAATAACCTTGATTCACACCACCAATGGACTTTCATTGTAATTCCCACGAGACTAGAAAAAAAATTCCTCGTGGTCAAAGGCCCACGTAACCGAAGCCCCATGTAACTATTTTTCATGTTTTCAAACTACCCACATAGTAAAACTCTCTATACATTGTAAATATCTAGTTAGCTAAAATATCCACATAGTCAGACTCCCCATGTTTCCAAAATCCCTACATAGCTAAACTCCCCACCAAGACAAACTTCCCATGTTTCCCAAATCCCCATGTAGATGAACTTCCCATGTAGTCAAACTCCCCATGTAGATAATTACTTGATATAGATGATTCCTCAACATATCTATTTGGGTAACATAGATGATTCATCTAGTCAAGAACAACTTTAGAAAGACAAGTGGTAAAATGCCCCGAACACCCTATCAACTCTTACCCTCCTACTCCAAACACATCTGGACTTCCCCTAAAAGCATTAACCAATAGATTTCCTAAAATGTAATGGGATGTATAGTCTAGGACATTACATCATATACCGCACAAAAAACTCTCCTCCTCATGAATCAAAACCAACCCACAATGAATGATGTAAAGGCCCAAACAACCACCCAACGAGATACCTCTCAAGGATCTCATCATGAATAAAACCCTAAAAACAACCAAACAATATAACCACAAGCCTCCTCTCTCCCTCATATCCACTTAAATAACCAAATAATCCTCCACATAATTCGAACCAACAACTACTAAACCCTACTAACTGCACCACCCTGATCATACAAATCATGAAATTCAATCATTAATGTTATGATATTATCCACTCTAAGTAGCACTGAATTATGAATGTGAGTTTAATATCATCAGAATATAATGAGTCACAATTAAGAATATGGTCCTCCCCTTTTCATATGTCATATTTTTATCACAAATCACACACCAATAAAACAAAACATCTCATGAAGACAATGGGATCCAACATCCTGTAATAAATTTCCAAGTGAACAAATAAAGGAATTACCTCTTATATATAAAGATACTATATTATTTGGGAGACAATTTTTCACTAGTATTCTTTCTATCACATCAAAGCATTCCAAATAATAATTAGTGGTCTAGTTTGTTCTTATTCATATACTTAAGTTTTTAATCATACACCGCATAAGGAAATAAAACAAGAAAAACCACACATTAAGAAACTACCCCAAACAAGGGAACATGACTAACTGAGTGTTCCTCAAAAAATATATGGCCCCACTAGAGATGCCACTCCCACTTACTATAACTAACCACACCCAGTGCCTCTACCTCTCTATTGATGTACAACTCCATAACCAAAATCTAGATTTGATCCTTGATCACAAGGAACATCCAAAATCTACGTACACTAGCTCCATATACACTCGGTGGATCATATTCCTACTATAACTACCACTAAAAAGAACAGGCTAGAAATTAATAGTGGGACTTACACTAAATCTGACTACCTCTATAAAGTTTAGCTTGAAGAATCATAAGGTATTAATTATAGAGATGGCCATCAACCCCACATACAAAAAACTCCACCCCAAAGGCCTTGGGAAAATCATAGAAACCACTGGCCACTAAAGGATGGAATGGAGGCTGCTGAGGATGAATCTCGATTGGTTAAATCTAGATGTCCCCAGGGATTGAGACCCACTTCCAATAACTTTAATCATTGAGAAACCCTATGGGATTACCTCTCATATTAAAAATTCTCACAATTGCATCCACATGATCAACTCCCCTTTATTTTGAACCTCCAGATACATTGTCATTTTAAAATGAGTAATTTCACAATAGAATGAATGATATAGTACCTCCTCATGACGTCTCTCATGAGACTCATAATTAAGAAAAATGTCTGAGGAAAAGTGTAGAAGATACATAAATGTGATCCCTATCTCCTACACTAACATACTCCCCTGTTTAAGTGAGAGTATCTCATTCCACTTCACCACATTTATGGTCAAAGAAAGAAACATTCTTGAAACTCATTGTAAACGTTGAACAATGAAACATCTTCCTCCTTCCACTCACCCAGATACGACATCCACTACTAACACATAGTTCATCACATCATGCTAACTGCCAAAGGGACCTAGTTCCCTACCATGGTCCAGATCAAATTTAATGAAATATCAAGATCCTATAACCATCTCTATGCCACCACATTCTAAAACCTTCCCTCATACTTCCAAAAAACTATTGTTTAAAATCATGTAATTTCCTTTTCCACTGATCCTCCTCCTCATTCGGATCAACCCTCCATCGATCAACTTGGTCAGCCTACTTAATATCTACTCAATCAACCACATGTGGATGATGAACATGAGACATATCTAAAATAGAATCAAGGATTTTATAATATTAGAAGTATGGTACTTTATTATGATTTATTTATTTCATTTAATCCCTTTTCAACATCTGAAATAAAAAATCCCAATACCAACAAGAACACAAGTTATCATGATGCATATACTTCTCCTAGGTCTCTACACTACAAGAAGGTCCACCTCACTTGATCATTAAATAAGATCAGAGTCTATGAAATTGATCAAAAGGGCCCTAAATTCCCGTGTCCTAGTTTGTATCTCTGGCCTATGTCATGTACCAAGGTCAACTGACACCATTATGTTACCAACCCTAGAAATCCCCACAGAACCTAACTTCATACTCTATCCTATCTCCCGACCATTATCCTACCAATACATCATGACCCCTACCCTCCAAAGGTACAACACCTAGTCCTGTAATGAATAAAGGGAGATAATGAAAACTAAGTCACACCTTCAATTGCCCTTGAGTTGGAAACTAGCATAAAGGGTGTAAAAATATCACAATATGGGAGGAATTGTTCTCTATAATATAAATCATATCAGGAGATATAATGAATCAACCATAATAAACTCCATGAAATAATTTAAATGAAATCTAAAAACCATCCCACAATACATGTATAAATAATAATGAGATAGATAAAAGTCTTCAAAATAAATACCCCAAAGAAAAGATAAAGCAGTGACACAACAACTATCCTAAGTTCAGAGATAATAATGTCTAGCATGGTCCATGGAATCTTATGGGAAACCTAAAAATCATATTATATACATAGGTTGAGCAGACAAGTATACCCAGTAGGAAGGCCAACGTATCTTGTTCCCAAGTGAAATAAGTATACTAATGAACTCGTGAAAATATAGCCAAACGAAAACACATCTATATAGGAATACTGATGAAACTCATCCTCACCATCTACCAAAACCAAATATTGGATAAAAGTACAATAACATAATAAAAATCATATAGATAAAGGGAAACCCACACAACTTTCCCACTGGGATACAAATCTCACACCCCAACGATGTATATCATGATGCTCCCACCTCATATGTATATCACATCATTCCATGAACCCCATGGGAAACTAACCATCACATATTTACCAAAGAACCTAGACCTCAAGTTCTCTCTATGCATCTATCTATCACATAACTAGAGCTATATGGTATCATGAACATATAGTAGAGTAACCATGTGTCCTCCTCCTACCATGCACGAACCCACCATAAATCATCTCATTATCTAACCCAAAAAACTTGGTCAAACACATATCACAAAACCTGAAGTCACATGGACCACCACCCCACATGAACGGTCATATCACAACTCACTTAAAAACTAGGGTCATGACCCCACTAGCATGGTCATATCAAGATTCACCTAAAAACACATGGTTCATCTCATCACATCTCGATAGTGGCATTTTTTAATCTTGTCCATCGCTGTATGTGAATGTCATCATCTCTTGGAAGAGGGAGAAATGAAGAATGGGTATCCAATCATCTATCATCACCATTGGGGTGTTGGGGAATACACCCGAAAAAGATTTGGTTTTTCGACACTAGGTGCTCAAAATTGGCGGGGTGCATATGGACATTACAAGGAACATACAACACACACACAAACACACACACACACACACACACATATATATATATATATATGTGTGTGTGTGTGTCTGTGTGTGTATCTTCCAAACATAGCCCTGCCCTATGGGTCCAAACAAGAACTAACCATCTTATAAGAAAATCAAATTACACTGCCAAAACTATATACAAGACACTACATAAGAAACACACGAGCCACAAGCCACTCCCCACCTTTTGTAAATATTCCAAAAATTTCCTTATTCATAGTACTAATTAATTCCAACCCATTTTCATTCATTCATTAGTGGTTAAAATTCCATAAACCAAACCAAAACCCCATCCATCCAACTTTCATTATTATCATTTCATAATCCATTACTATCTATATAACTAGCATAATAAAACACAAAATAAGAATCACAACACAATATCCTGACAACCACACCCACTCCCACCTTACATCACATCACAACCACTTTCAGATCCCACTTCAAAATTGCACCATAATCACCATCATAGCCTAGGTACACAACTACATCATACATATCCCCATATCACATCTCAACAACATATGAAAACCACACATCACTTCACAACACCCCATATCATAATCCCCAATAAAATCACTACCCATACACCATATTGGAAAAACAAGCCATATCACACATCCACCTTCACAAAAAAATTCAACATTAGTCATAGTAATGATTTTTAGATTTGGAATAGAGGGTCTTGTCACTTTAAATTCATTATTTGGGGACATTATCACAAAATCCATATATATAAGGTTAACCATTTAATTAGCTGAATATAAGTGGCAAACTGATTTCCATTTTTGGTGATATAAAATAATCACAAAAAACATGGTAGACATAACACTTATCATCCAACAAAAACAAGAACCCCAATGACCATAGATTTTGGTTAGGCATTATTCATTTATAATATCAATATAAATCATAATAAAATATTATAAAAACATGTGACTCAAATTCCCTTACCCTCTATTAAATTCACTTATCCAGTTAATATAACTTTATTAATTTGGATGAACCCATATCCATACATATAAACAAAATAACCCCCACATGATAAACATAGTGACGAGTGAAGGAGAATTCCCTATCTAGAAGAAATAAACCTCACTAGACTCGCTGCACAAAAATAGGGGTCACACACAAGATGGAACTACAGTAGAAGAAAATTGAATTGCAGAAGAAAGGTTACATGTCACTAAATAAAGGTTCTCAAATATCTATTTTTAAGAAAAACCAAGAAGAAAGAGTGAAAGGGTAGTATATTAATCATTAGAGTGGATAGATACAGAAAGGTTGTGGTTTTTGATCGCAGCAGATTAGATTTACCAAATTTTGTGGATTTCATTGAAATCAATGGGGAAGGACTCATTTACCTCCCGGATAATCAGAGGAACTAAAGGGTATTAATATAGTTGATGAAATAAACTTTTAATGCCCAAGATTCAGGATACCAAAGGACTCAAATGG
This sequence comes from Viscum album, assembly GCA_963277665.1. Classification (NCBI taxonomy): domain Eukaryota; kingdom Viridiplantae; phylum Streptophyta; class Magnoliopsida; order Santalales; family Viscaceae; genus Viscum; species Viscum album. The sequence continues at coordinate 1,018,001,059 of OY728130.1, read as the reverse complement.
TCATTTCCATGAGACTTTTTTAATAATTTCAGGCGGCTAAAAACCCACATAATTGAAGCCCCATGTAATCATTTTTGATGTATCCAAATTACCCACATAGGTGAACTCCCAAAATAGCCAAACTACACATGTATTTTAACTCCCCATGTATCCTAAATCCCCATACAACGGAACTCTCTACATAGAAGAACACCCCACTCCCCACATTGGTGAACTCCCCACATAGCCAAAATCCTCATGTAGTTGATTTCATGACATAGAAGATTCCTCAACATTGCATAATGGTTAGTATATATGATTTATCAATCCAAGAAATAATTTAGAAAACAAGGGGGAAAGCCCTAAGCACCCTCTCAACTCCTCCATTCCTCCTACAAACACCTCTGGACTTCTCATAAAACACCTTATCTTTTTGATTTCCCTCAAAGTAACTTTCCAAAATGTTTAGTCTATTAAAAAAATATCTAATATAGTGCATGTGTTTTCTATAACAATATAAAATAATAAGAAATTTAATTTAATAGAAAAGGGTATTTCATTTATAGAAGTTAGGGTCATTATACTCTAACTAGAACTGAGTGAGTTACCAATATCTTGTCAATTAGCTTTAGTAGTGTTGTACACCTTATAGGCCACATAGGAGCCTCAATCCCCGTATCCTTCACTCTATAGAGTTTAACTTTATATGGATCATGATGAAACACCTTCCCATGCAGTGTTTTACATTCCTCTATGTCCCCGTTTTGAACACCTATAATCCATCTATAACCTTATTAATTTATCCTTTGAATATATCCCATGTTATAACGTTCCTCTATATGATTATCTTCCAATGTTCATTTTTCCAATATAAGAATATTTTTTGTTACTTGGACAAACATCTATGACACTTTTATATTTTCCAACCCCATCATATGTTCATCAGCTTTTTGATACTTTTCATCCAAACCAATTTTATCTGCGTTGTGGGTGTTACTCCTATTTGTGACCATGCTATGAACATCTGGAATCCAAAAATACTGATTTATAAAATGCGGACTAAAAAAAGTTTTACCTCCACATCATACCCTACCATATAATCTACACCAAAACCCATATCATAAATTCCCCCTTCAAACCATTCTAGAGAAAAATCTAATTGCATTTCAAGATCACTACAGTGGGTCCACCATTGTCTAGTCTGGGAACTCTACCTCCCTAAACTATCTTTCATTATTATTTATTCCACTAAATATCTTACACATTCCAAAAATACTTTACAAAAATGGCATATATCTTCACATATTTGTTTTTATGTTGGATACAAATTATCTCAGCTATGTACTTTGGGTCTCATTCTTGGAATGTTGTAGTGAGCCTCCATATCACTAAATGTAGTAGGTGGAGTGATTTTATCCATACTATAGAACAATACTGCAACATGAGGTACCCCCATACTCATCACTTCCATGACTATAAATTCTGAAGTGCATACCCTACTATGCATAAAACATGGAATGTCCCCACACTTCTTCTAGTAAGGACTTCCAATACTCAAACTGCACCACATACACCATATAAATGGATTTTATAGACATTATTAGTTCTTCCATATAAACTACCCATTCTTAGAATAACCACTATAGCTATAAATCATCTACAAAAACTATAGTAACCATTATGATAAGCGCAATGAAGATAAATTCATTAGAAATTGTGTTCAACTATCACAGTGGAGTGAATAAATCTATGGACAATCCTATAACAAATGTATCAGTGCCTCCACATCTTCTTGTCTAGCACAATAATGTAAAAAATTTATCACTACTTCCACTCGATATTCAACACTCAAGATACACCAAACAACATACATTTTTGTTCCATGAATTCCTTACAGTGTTTGGGAAACTTTAAATGGCCTCTCTAAACATAAATAATGTCTCTCAGTCATTTTCCTCTCTCTATGATATTATCAAAACCATGATCGACCACTCTCACTGAAAGAACCAATTTTTAGGTCTCTAGCCTAACAATAATGAAACTGAATAAATAGGTAAAATAAACGATATATATTTATATATAGGAACAAAAGGAATATTGTTATATTAGGAGAGTAGAATAGTGGTGTAGAGACCCCAAACCTGATGTACATGGAAATTACATTACTTTTGTGGAATACTTAATACATGAAAAAAATAGATGCCCAAAGACCGTATTAGTTTAGTGTCTTTGGAAACTCGGAATGTAATCTTCTAATCATGGTGAAAGAACTTCAACATCTCCCCTTTGGTTTTATTACCTAAAACCTTTCTTTATATCCTGGGGAAAATAAAATATAAAAAGGGTGAGATCAAATGCTCAGTAAGGGAAATCATAGAGAACATAAACAATCCATAAACATTTGAATGCAAAAACTTGAACATAAAATCTAAACATCAAAATCTTGAGCAAAGACTTAAATCTTGGAAGTAAATAAGACATATATCATAAAGGAACATCAATCATGATAAAATAGCATTGAAATAAAACATGTAATTGTGTCAAACCATTAAACACATGATATTATTTCCATAGTATCAAAGGCATTACTTCCAAGACCATCTTAGTGGACAAAGTCCCTTTCTGAATCGAGTTCACTCCTCGTTCTAGTCCTATAACACTGAACCGGATTAAGTTACCATTCCACCCATGTCTATATCATGAGATATAAATCTTTACCCAATTAATTGGAGGGAGATATAGTTCCCTCCCATCTCATAATGAAATCATTCTTTCATATGCCACAAAATCATAAATCATACATCATAGCATAACCCATGTAATAGAATGGGATTCTTAAACATCACGTCATCATTACATAATCCATATAAAAAAATGGATATAATTTCATCATAAGAAAAACCAAACCATGTAAATAATGGATAAATTATACTTGAAACATAAACATATTAAATAATTTCATTTTTGATGGAAAATAGTTTTGATAAAATACTTGAAATTAATTCTCGAGGAAAATATCCTTTCTTCTTCAAAATCATTTTTTTCACAAAATTCCATGCAATTTTAAAATAAAAGGGTTTTTTTGAAAATAATCATGCAATCTTGTATTGTAAACTTCATGAAAATGAGGTGTTATGAAACCGTAAAAATCTGTTCAAGCCGTATAAGTTAAAAATAACATTCTCCTCGTACTTTTGTCGGAAAAGTCAAAAAGTTTCTCATGTGGTAAAAAAAAGTAGGATTCCTTTAATAACATGTGGTAAAATTCAAAAATGGGTAAAAAGTACAGTAAACATACATGAAATTTTTTTTAGAAAACATGGACATGTATGATAACAAAAACCCCAATAAATACTTAGGAATAAACAATCTCGGATAAGAGTGAGATTGGAATAGTTATCCCTTAACTTAGGTCCGATATGATTCGTATGTATCCAAACCTCCTGTATAATGATTTATATAATGTCATTGACTTATTACAGAATCATATTCATTGTTATGATATCATATATGGTTCACTTATGACTTTATATTACCATTTTTTTTTGTAAATTCCATGTTAAAGCAGTGTTTTGGGTAAAATCGTTTCATTTATCGTACGTGTTTCTACATGTTGTTCTTGATATTATTACTTATATCCTGATTTACTTAATTCCAGAATGTAAAAAATTATTTATATGTAATATATATTCAGTATATAAATGTAATGAAATACACCGTTCATGGAGGTGGTAGGTCGTGCGTACGCACGAATGCTGTTTTCGTTTCCTTATTGAATTAAATGGAATTAAGTAAATGAAACATATATGTAAATAAATACACTTTAATTATTATTTAATATCTTTCATGGTTATTTATGATATATACTTTATAATCATACTTGAATGGTTAATCATGGAAAATGAATCTCATCGCGTTCGTGGAGACGGTAGTCTGTACGTACGCACGAGCGATGATATCATTCTCATGATCGTGGAATTGTATTGAAGTGTATGAATAATATTTCAGAATCAATATAAATTTACAATAATCATATATAGTTATTTATTTACACCATTATACCCATCCAAGTAAGTTGGTGGTGGAAAACAGATTACACCACGGAGTGGAGACGGTATTCCGTACGTACGCACGCACGGTGATTTCATTTTCCGTAGGATGGATAGAAGATGAAATTGGGTGGTTTCATATTTATAATAACATATCAGTATATGAGTTATAATGATGTTATTAATTTATGATGAAAAAAATAAAGAAGAAGAAGTAGAAGAAGAAATAAATTGGAAAGAATCGGTAAAAGATATTACCTCTTCTTTGACACGCCTCTTTTTAACATCCTCTTAAGGCACTAGGGTTGGTCTTTTGAGGAGACCAGAACCAATATAATGTTTCTATGGAAGACGAGAATGTAAATGGGAAGATGTTGGCTGAGCTTCAAGGCTCAAAAGGGTGTGAAGAGAAGTGGGAAGGGGTGCCCTTTTTATAAGGGAGGAGAGGGGCAGCTTTGGAAAAAATTAAAATATTATTTTATAATAAAGTCATATTTGGTTTATAATAGCTCCAAATTAATTTATTTATAAGATAAAGTGGGTATGGCTCTCAATACTCACAACTAATAGGTTTTATATAGGTTTAGGTTACTATTTTAACCTTATCATTTAGATTTTACTCTAAGTTAAATAATTTAACCTTTACTGTGTCTTCTTGTTTTCTTACACTATTTGGTTAATAAACTTACTATAACAAGACAAAATAACCCCAAGTGGTTCATTATTAATATATATAACCTTATATAAGTCATTTGGCTGAACCTTTGATTTTTAAGAATAAAATAACAATTAATAATATAATATTTGTTTTAAAACTATTTTATGTCAATTTTGATAGTATTTGGTAATTAATTTTGGTGAAACTCATAACAACATGATTAGTTCAAAAAAAGTTAATTGAATCAATAATAACATGTCATATTAACCTAGAAAAGTTTTGGAATTCATAAAAAGTCACAAATTACATTTATTTGGGTATTTATAACATCAATTATGTTAATATTTTATTAATAAGGTAATTACTGCATCATCATTGTGTCATAAATAAATTGAATTATTTAATGTCTAAAAATTATAAATAAAATACCATTATGTATGAAATCGTTTTATATTTCTAAGTAATATTTATAGTCGAATTTATCTTATGTATAACCCTATATTAAAAATGTTTTAGTTATTAAACTTTGATTTTAACTATTTTAACTCTTCTTTATATAAAATAATAATAAGTGTCCTAATCTAATCCAAGTGGACCTAAAGGGTAATATTTTATTCCTAAGGTTGTTTTTGGTCGAATTACACTTATCCAATAGAATTAGGACATGTGTTAGGGTAATAATAATATCATTTTTACCCTTAATTATCCTATTTACTTTTAACTGGGGTAAATAAAAGTAAAAAGTTACTATTCACCAAAAATTATTTTTCACTTATTGAACCAAATTTTACTCCTTGATATTAACCGTGTCTCTCGGATTTTCAAAATTCCACTCACAGAAGCAGTAAAATTAAGTTTTATGTAGATTTTCAAATTCTCCTAGGAGGTGGGTAAAAGACGGTGAAAAGTTCAATAAAATTTTTATATATCTAAAATTATTATAAAATGACTCAAATGAATTACATTGAACTTATATAGGTATTATATATCAATTTTGACCTAAAATAAATTTAAATATAATAAATAATTATTTAAATAAAAAGTCGGTTTTTAAATAGTAACCTAGTGTTTTCACTATTCATCAAAAATTGAAAGTTTTCAGAAAAATACCAAAAATTCACCCTAGGATAATTTCAATATTCCGAATCCAAAAATGTAGTCCATTTTGAAATATAAAATTTATAAAATATCAAAAAGTGGGTATTACTATTCATAACGGATGGTTCATAATAATATTATAATAATATCTCATTTAGTGAAACTTGGTATTGCGTACTACACATGCTATCGAAGAAGGTCGTGATTTCATGTAATGAAAGCCAAGTCAGGGCTGTGTGTAGTGAAAGCTCCGTTTGGTGTTGCATATAACATAATCAAAAATTATCAAACAAAATCTATACTCAATGTTTCGTAAATTTTTTTCCAAAAAACGAACTTGAAATTGTGTGTAACACAAGCCAAGAATAGTGTTGTATATACTGCAAGCTAATACGAGGTTGCGTATAGTACAAGCTAATCCAGGTGTAGTGTATAATAGAAGACATCAAAGAAATTAAAAATAATATATCTCATAAAATCTCGGGGTGTTACATTCTACCCCCCTTAAAATAAACATCTCCCTCGAAATTCGTCGGGGTTATACAACATGAAAGTTTCATCTATAGAAACCCACATCGTAAAAAGGAATACTAAATAATAATTTTAAAAAGGAAAGTTAGATACAAAATGGATACCCAATGTAACTCATCACTTGGGTTCCGACATAAGAGTATATTGGTGAAAATATGGATATGGAAGAGAAATCTAACTGTCATGTTCTGATGGAGAGTGGTATAGAACATGACTATGAAAAATTGAACAATCTCAAAGTTGTAAATTTGTGATGATCTAAGGTACCATCTGATTCATCAGATATGAGAGTACTAGGATAACATTTTTGGTTTCCAAGATCATTTCCCTAACATAGATGAAATTTTACATAAGGAGAAATACTTACTTTATTTCAGTGTAATATCATCATTGGTCATTCCATGAACAATTTCCACTTCATCTCTATTTAAAGAAATGAAGCTCAATTTTTCATTCATGAAGTGTTAGTAGATCATGTGATAGAATGATAAGTCATCCCATCTGTTTCTATCACAAAAAGGTTAGCATAAGTTATTAAATATACATAAGTCCATCTATGGTGAGATTAATCGTATATGATTCCAAAAATGGACTTATACTTCATCTATCATACTTCTTAATAAAATATAACTAGTTCTTACTAACCATGGACTTCTTGTAGGCCAGTGGTAGGCGATAAAGGCCTGTCGCACTTCGATTGTGGGTTCGATTCCCACAGCCTTGTCCGACGCGATGAGTTATCACCCATCCTGCAGGTTTTCCTTTTTCTAAAACTACATTATTATAACATCCCATCAATAATATCGAAAAAAAGTTCTATCCTTAAACAATACTAACTTATGTACAACATAATCCATTCCAATCTTTAGGCTTATCTAAAATACTTCTGTTCAATCTCATAGTATAATGAAAATTATTACTAGAGTGGTCATATACCAAGCATGTGAATACCATCACTTATCTCCCATATTCATAAGATATATCTTGTTGGTCATATTCCAAACATGTGAATACCTTAATCATGTATTCTTTTGAAACATTAATTACCATAGAACCTTAGTGAAAACATGAATGCTGTCAAAAGTTAACTCATTCCACATACCAAAATCCCAAAATTTCTATATACTCAAACCATGATATCATTTTGTCCTTATATCAGTCATGAGCTTATGAATACTATCAAAATTTCATTTTCTCTTTATCCCTTCATTATGCGCATATCATCTTCTTTCCAAAAATATCTGAATAACCTTTCATGGTTACCAGTACCATTCCACATATACTTTCAAATACTTTGGAAAAAACAATAGTGTAACAATCCTTAGATGTTTGTTTATTCTATAGTACCATTAAATTACCTATACAACATAACTCTTGATAAACATACAATCATTATACTACCTTCTTAAACCATTGACCAAGCTTCCACACTTCGTTCATCTCATATATCATTTGTAGTCTCTTCATCATCATCCACATAAATACTACCCATATGACTATGCTGATTCTATTCATGAGATTTTCCCTTAGGGAATTGGTTTGTATAATGCCCATACATTCCACATTTAAAACATCTAATCATTATTGATGTCGTAGCAATACCATTATCCTTCTCTATGGTGTTAACTGAACCTTTTCCATTTCACTTACTGGATTTGTGTCCTTCTTTTCCGCACCCAAATCATCTTCCAATTCCTTTGAAACAATCTCCTTGATGCCTCTTCCCACATGATTTACATGAGAAAAATTGAACTTTCTTTCCTCTATGATCATCATGAAACTCCATCTTTCTCTTATTATCTGAGTTGGGAAACTTACCAAAGTTGAGATTATTGATCATATTATGATATTGATGATTTGGCATAATAATGATGTTTGGACTTCCAAATCCCGTTTTATTTGGTTGCTCATGAAGAATATCATTCCATTGTCCATCATATCCTCCATTATCGTGAATCTTCCTATTTCCAGCCATATTCTAAAACCCAAAAAGAATAGTGCGAGTGGAAAAAATCATGATAGGGAAAACAACATAATAAAGGGGGAGTACCATCAATATCTAACATCTTAGGTTAAATTCTAACATCGTTACCGTAATTCTAGGACTATAACCTATACATATACTTATCCTTAGGGACATCCCTAGACATACCTTAGAAATATCTCTAGGGATTTCACTAAAGTTTTTGCATCCTATTTTCCAAAGGTTAAATAAACCTTCACTCTGATACCAACTATGGAGACCCCAAACCTAACATACATGTACATTACATTACTTTTGTGGAATACTTAATAAATGAAAAAAACAGACGCCCAAAGACCATATTAGTTTAGTGTGTTTGGAAACTCGGAATGCAATCTTCTAATCATAGTGAATGATCTTCAACATCTCCCCTTTGGTTTACTTACCTAGAACCTTTATTTATATCCTAGAGAAAAGACAACATAAAATGGGTGAGCTCAAATGTTCATAAAGGGAAAGCATAGAGAACATAAAACTATTCATAAACATTTGAATAAAAAAACATGAACATAAAATCTAAACATCAAAATCATGAGAAAAGGCATAAATCTTGGAAGTATGTAAGGAATATATCATAAAGGAACATCAATGATGATAAAATAGCATTGAAATAAAACAGGTAATTGTGAAAAACCATTAATCACATGATATTATTTCCATATTAGACAAGGCATTGCTTCCAAGACCATCTTAGTGGACAAAGTCCCTTTCTGAATTGAGTTCACTCCTCATTCTAGTCCTGTAACACTGAACTAGATTAAATTACCATTCCAGCCATGTCTATCTCATGAGATATAAATCTTTACCCAACGCATTGGAGGGAGATATAGGTCCCACCCATCTCATAATGAAATTATTCTTTCGTATGCCACAAAATCATAAATCATACATCATAGCATAGCCCATGTAATAGAATGAGATTCTTAAACATTACGCCATCATAACATAATCCATATAAAAAATGGATATAATTTCATCATAAGAAAAATCAAACCATGTAAATAATGGAGAAATTATACTTGAAACATAAACATATTATATAATGTCATTTTAGATGGAAAATAGTTTTGATAAAACACTTTAAATGAATTCTTGAGGAAAATATCCTTTCTTCATCAAAATCATTTTCTTTTCACAAAATGCCATGAAATTTTAAAATAAAATGGTTTTGTTGAAAATAATCATGCAATCTTGTACATTAAGCTTTATGAAAATGAGGCGTTATGAAACCATAAAAATCCATTTATGCCGTATAAGTTAAAAATAACATTCTCCTTGTAATTTTGTCAGAAAAGTCAAAAAGTTTCTCGTGTGGTAAAAAAAAGTAATATTCCTTTCATAACATGTGGTAAAATTCAAAAATGGGTAAAAAGGACATTACATATACATGAAAATATTTTTAGAAGACAAGGACATGGAAGATAACAAAAACCCCAGTAAATACTTACGAATAAACAATCTCGGATAAGAGCGAGATTGGAATATTTATCCCTTACCTTAGGTCTGATATGATTTGTACGTTTATAAACCTACTGTATAATGATTTAAATAATGTCATTGACTTATTACAGAATCATATTCATTTTTATGATATCATATATGGTCCACTTATGACTTTATATTACCCGTTCTTTTGTAAATTCCATGTTAAAGCAGCGTTTTGGGTAAAATCGTTTCATTTATCATACGTGTTTTGACATGTTGCTCTTGATATTATTAATTATATCCTGATTTACTTAATTCCATAATGTAAAACATGATTTATATATAATATATATTCAGTATATAAATGGAATGAAATACACCGTTCATGGAGACGGTAGGCCGTGCGTACGCATGAACGCTGTTTTCATTTCCTTATTGAATTAAATGGAATTAAGTAAATGAAACATATATGTACATAAATACAGTATCATTATTATGTAATATATTTCATGATTATTTTTTATATATACTTTATAATCATACTTGAATGGTTAATCATGGAAAATGAATCTCATCGCGTTCGTGGAGATGGTAGTCCGTACGTACGCACGAGCGATGATATCATTCCCATGATCATGGAATTATATTGAAGTGTATGTATAATATTTCATAATAAATATCACCTTAAAATAATCATATATAGTTATTTATTTACACCATTATACCCATCCAAGTAAGGTGGTGGTGGAAGACATATTACACCACGGCGTGGAGACGGTATTCCGTACGTACGCACGTGCGGTGATTTCGTTTTCCGTAGGATGGATAGAAGATGAAATTGGGTTGTTTCATATTTATAATAACATATCAGTATATTAGTGATACTGATTTTATTAATTTATGATGAAAAAATTAAAGAATAATAAGTATAAGAAGAAATAAAATTGGAAAGAATCGGTAAAGGATATTACCTATTCTTTGACGCGCCTCTTCTTAACCTCCTCTTAAGGAACTAGGGTTGGTCTTTTGAGTAGACCATAACCTCTATAATGTTTCTAGGGAAGATGATAAGTAAAATGGGCAGTAGTTTTTAGAGATTAAAGGATCAAAATGGTGTGAAGAGAAGAGGGAAGGGGTGCCCTTTTTATAAGGGAGGTGAGGGGCACCTTTGGAAAAACATAAAATATTATTTTATAATAAAATTATATTCGGTTTATATTAGCTCAAAATTGGTTTATTTAGAATCTAAAGTGGGTATGGGTCGAAATACTCTCAAAGAATAGGTTTTAGACAAGTTCAGGTTACTATTTTAACCTTATCATTTAGATTTAACTCTTAGTTAAATAATTTAATCTTTACTGTGTCTTCTTGTTTTCTTACACTATATGGTTAATAAACTTACTATAACAAGCCAAACGAACCCCAAGTGGTTCATTATTAATATATATAACCTTATCTATGTCATTTGGCTGAACGTTAGATTTTTAGGAATATAATTACAATTAATAATATAATATTTGTTTTAAAAACTATTTTATGTCAATTTTGACACTATTTGGTAATTGATATTTTCGAAACTCATAACAACATGATTGGTTCAAAAAAATTTAATTTAATCAATACTAACATGTCATATTAACCTATAAAATTAGTGTAATTTATAAAAAGGCTCAAATTACATTTATTTGGGTATTTATAACATCAATTATGTTAATATTTCATTAATAAGGTAATTACTGTATAATCATTGTGTTATAAATAAATTAAATTATATAATGTCTAAAAATTATAAATAAAATACGATTATGTAGGAAATCTTTTTATCTTTATAATTAATATTTATAATCGAATTTATCTTATGTATAACCCTATATGAAAAATGTTTTATTTATTAAACTTTGATTTTAACTATTTTAACTCTTCTTTATATAAAATAATAATAAGTGTCCTAATCTAATACAAGTGGACTTAAAGGGTAATATTTTATTCCTAAGGTTGTTTTTGGTCGAATTACAATTATCCAATAGAATTAGGAAATGTTTTAGGGTAATAATAATATCATTTTTACCCTTAATTACCCTATTTACTTTTAACCGTAGGTAAATAAAAGTAAAAAGTTATTGTTCACTAAATTTTTTTTTATCTTATTGAACCACATTTTACACCTTGATATTAACCGTGTCTCTTGGAATTTAAAAATTCTACAAACCAAATCAGTAAAATTAAGTTTTATGTAGATTTTCAAATTCTCCTAGGAGGTGGGTAAAAGTCGGTGAAAAGTTCAATAAAATTTTTATATATCTAAAATTATTATAAAATGACTCAAATGAATTACATTAAAATTATATAAGTATTGTGTTTAAATTTGGACCGAAAACAAATTTAAATAAAATAAATAATTATTTAAATAAAAAGTCGGTTTTTAATTAGTAACCTAGTGTTTTCACTATTCATAAAAAATGGTAAGTTTTCAGAAAAATACGAATACTTCACCCTATTCTAATTTTGATATTACGAATCCAAAAATAAAGTCCATTTTTTAAGATGAAATTTATAAAATATTAAAAAGTGGGTAGTACTAATCATAACGGCTAGTTAATAATAATATTATAATAATATCTTGTTTAGTGAATCTTGGTATTGTGTACTACACACGCTATCGAAGAAGGTCTTGATTGCGTGTAATGCAAGCCAAGTCAGGGCTGCGTGTAGTGAAATCCTTATTTGGTGTTGCGTATAACATAATCAAAACTTTTTAAACAAAATCTATACTTAATGTTGTGTAAAATAATTTCCAAAAAACGAACTTGAAATTTTGCGTAACACGAGCCAAAAATAGTGTTGCGTATACTGCAAGATAAAACGGTGTTGCGTATAGTACAAGGTAATACTAGTGTAGTGTATAATAGAAGACATCAAAGAAATTGAAAATAATATATCTCATAAAATCTTGAGGTGTTACATTTGGTATAAGAACAATATTCATAGAATACCACTTCCCCTGAGTGCCAAGGCCGATCCTACGATGGACCGTACCTCCAAGCTATGAAGAGGAATTAAATCCAAATAACATATTATCCCCCACCAACATCCAAATACCATATTTCATATCCCCAACCCACTACACACTTCCCAAAATCAACTAATAAATGAAATGACCACACTAACCCAAGGAAGTTATTCAATAATACCCACCACACACACTCAATTCCCTTATATAGACTACCCTCTAAACCACAATCCTAACATTATATTTTGTCACAAACAATATTATAGAGTTAAATCTCGACCTTTAGGGACTATAAATAATGTTTTAGGGTTAGAATTATATTTTACCACAAATTAAGGATTCCCATAATTTTTTCAAGAAATATCAACCATGAAGAATTCCCTAGAAACAAATCTGGAATAAATAAAATTAATTGAAAATAATGAAACTAAATTAAGTCATTGATTCCTAGGGAATATAATTTAGAGGACCAATTCATGTGTATTTTTATGATGATTGTTATTGATTATATTTATATGTAGGGAGAATCCAAATCCACTAGAAATGATGATTCATCTATTAATTGTATTTTATTAGGAATAAAAACACTAAAATATTTGAAATGCCTAGGGGAATAATAAGTGACCATGGAACTAAATTCTATATAAAATTCATAAAATCCTTATTGATGAAATATTGAGTAACCAAGAAAACATATATACTATACCACCTATAGAAATATGGGTATATCGATGCTACTAATAGTGAATTAAACAGAATGTTATAAAATACTTTGAATCTCAATAAGAAGGGTTGGAGACAATGGTTATAATAAACCTTATTGGATTAAAAATTAGTTTGTATGAACCATATTAGAGACAATGGTTATCATAAACCATTGTATAAGCTATTTTGAATGGTTTGACACACATTGCATGGCTGATTACTACCTGTTGGATGGATTACAACTGCTCGCTTCTCGACATCAACTGTATTATAACTCACATTTATCTTGTAGTTAATATAGTTATAGATAGACTTGAAAACAAGGGAGTAAATCATGACATTACCTGTCTTGATGATATCCCTACCAATATTCTCCTTATTCATGATAAATATAGTAACATGATTCTATCCTTTAGAATCATGTAATCACTTTCTTTTATAAAATTTATTCTCTGGTCTTTTGACCATGGCCCTGCTATTTTTTTTAAAAACAAGTGGGAAAGTGTTATTATATAATTCAAAGATGGAAATACTACTAGGAAATATTATTTCTATGTGGTATGGGCCTTTCATAGTTACTAATGGTCCAGTTTTTTTTTGATTTTGATAACAATATAAGGGGAAAAACGGAATCCATTGATTGTATGGGTAGAGAGTGAAGAACTAAAATGTGAATTTTGAAGAGAATCCACTAAAGGAGACTCAACTGCTCTAATGATTTTATAAACAAACCCTCCACCTCTAATTTACTTTTTATATTTTTATCATTTTGTAGTATTTTTAGCATGTTTATATCTATTAAAATAAAATATGGATATTTCATGATAAAATTATGGGTTAAAGGATTAATTTCTATAGTTTTTTTTTATTTTTTCTGTTACTTTTTATATTCTTTTTTATTTTGTATTAATGTATTTTTAAAATTTTATAAACTTAACTACAGACAAAATTTAATATTAGAGTCAGTGAAAAATTAGAAAATTTAATCTCACACATAAAACTAGGAATATAGGGCTTGAAATAAATGGTTTATAGATAATAAATTTATTGAAATGGTGTAAAAATGAACTCGATTTTAGGAAAATTGTGAAAAAAAGGAAAACCTCAAGGATGCATCCTAATTGATAATTCAATACATCATATCAATTGAAGAAAAAATAGAATTTACGAACTTGTCAGAAAATTCCTAATATAATATGTTACGATGTGTTGTATTGAAAAGAAAATAAATAATGCTTATTAAAGAAATATGAGACTCAGTTTTCAAAACCATACTTCTATGCCTTAGTTATCAAATATAACCTTAGTATATGAATGATTTTTGGAATTAATTAGTTTTAGATTAGATACACTCATCCAATAAGTATAAATTTTCATTCATGGCATGGTAAAATTTTTAAAAGGTATTTTTAGATTTGGATAATTCTGAACTCAAATAATGAAGTAGTGGATGATTTATGAGAATGCCACATATGATTTATCATGGAAGTGTCATCCTAAATAGTTGGATGTGGATTTCAAAAGAGGGAAATTCTATAAAGTGATCTACTTTAGTAATAAGATCCAATATATTTCTATTCAATTAATCTGTATAAACCAATATCATGGAATTGAGAAAAAATAATACATGTTTAGATCTTTTCAGAGGTGATTACTTGAGTATATGTAATATTTTAGGTTTGGAGGAATTTATTAATGAAAAATTTTCATCATATTATGTTCATATGACAATCATTTTATCCACTAAAAAATTGTAGGAATATTCATTCTATGATGTTTTTATCATAACACCTCTTTTAAATGAAATTAGAAAATATTTCTTGATATATTGAAATTTTGAACATTATTGATCAATTTAGTTTTTTAGAATAATATGAAAGGATAATTCAACAAAATCATTTTATTTATTTATATGAAATAATAAATATGATCACTAATAGATCTAGCATATTATATATATATATATATATATAAAACTAATATTAATTTGAGATATTCAATGTGTGATGCCTTGGAAAAAAAATTATATCTACATCAGGAAAAATTGATATATATGCAATATCTTGATATTAGTTCAGGATATGTTGTTAGAAAAAACACCATCATGGTCTACTCTAGAGATACTATTAGATAAGAGATGTAACATGCATATATTTTCAAGATTATGCGAGTTCCCATTTATTGTATGATTATATATCATTGTTTCACTAATCCAAACTATCTATGATTATAAAGTATATATTTACAATGGTGGAAACATTTTAATCAATATAATTTTCTGATTAATCCCAACTAGTGAGATCATGCCTATATATTATAATAATGATGCTTAAGATTATGTTGGAGTAATAACAAATGAGTGTTGTGATTCTCTTTAATTCAAGAATTCAAATATTCTGGTATATTAGGAATCATTAAAAACTCAAAACAACCACACATAAAAAACTAAAATTTATTTTACTATCAATACAATCTAAATTAACCTTATAACACTATATCATGATTAATTCTATCTTATTTCCTGATAATAGAGACTACAATTACAAAGACAAAAACTGCATCCACCTTCCAATGCTATGTTAGATCCAATAATATCCTAGGTACCAACACATCATAAAAAGTTGACACAACATTTTAAAAATCATTCCAACCTATTTTGATTACTAAAATGAAATATTTTTAATCCTATTCATATCCCAATAGAGCCTTGTGTAACACAGTTTCCACCGACCTACCAATATAATATCTATTTGAAATATAGTGTTTGTTACCTGAAAGCATTGTCCGAGATATATATTTTGATGTGGAAATAATAAAAACAAGGAGATACCTTGATGAATGAATAACAACATATGTAAATCATAAAAGTGATGTGGGGAATAAAAGTAATTTATATTCAAACTATCTAACTAAATTAATAATGGAATACCGATGTAGGAAAATAACAAACAAATTATGAGAGAGGGTAAACAATTTTGATCATGAGAGAGAAATATTCACTAGAGAAATCATAGAGGAACTATATGAAAAAAAAATAAAAGGAACCTGAATGACACATTTAATTAGACAGGGGAATAGAAGAGAAAATAAAATAGGTCATACACCTTCATCCCAAGATCTTTTTGAGACATAAATTTATTTAGTTATGAAACATTTTGTTAATAGTTATTAGTGGCCATATTTTTCATATTTCACATTAGGTGATATAAAACCCTCAATAGTTAATGATTTAGTTGGGGATAAACTTATAATTCATGAGTTTATACACATATCATTACTTCTTCTTATTCTATTATTCTTTAAATTTACAGTAACATTAATTTTTTAGGGTGATCTTATTCATTATATAATTTACTAGGTTTGTTTATTACATTAGTTGTTAAATTAATTATACTCACCCATTGAATATCTAAGTATATAATAGAACATTAGTTATTGATTAGTTAAGTGTTTAGTGATTACTAGAACATGATTAAAAATATAGTTTCTCACTCTCAACAAATCTTGATCACTATATATATATTATATGGTGCATAAGTAATTGATGAGAATAATGTATTGATGGAATCAACGATCAAACATTACTCTTCCATTCTCACGGGAAGGATTTTCACATCATAGTTGTTATTATAATACTATATATCACTTATTCGAAAACCAATTATGGGAGGATTGAGATCACACACTAACATTGAACACAGGTATAAGGAGAGTCCATAATTTAAAATTTTGATGACATAGAATTGGTAATAGTACATTGGGTTCAATCAATGATCCATATCATAATAGTTAATTTAATAATTATATCTTATTTTATCAATATTTTTCTAGAAAACAATCATTACCCATGATACACTAACAATTACATTATGATATGGTGAATTTATACCCATAGATAAAATCAATGGTTACCACTATGATACAATTAACCTTAGAATTTTATCTATATTCACAAACACATGGCCTTTATATGGATCTCAAATAATTTAAACATCGAATCTAATAAAACATCCATGACACTAAATATAACAATTAAATTCAATGAAAAAATATTTCAAATCACAACATACCCATTTATATAATCCTCATTTTAAAGGATAGAAAATATGATGCAAACCTTCTATTTTAATTATTAAAAATTATAAATGTAAACATGCATAGAAAAATTATGTAAAAATAAAGAAAAAAATGTTTGGAATTTATTGAAATATGAAGTAACAATATTGGGATGTAGGGAGACAGGAACCTAATATCTTATATTTTGTGTAGTGACAGATGTTATACACCCCAAAACATGAAATTGAATAAATAATATAAAAAAATTAATCAAATCCAGGATATAATAACAAATTAATATAACATAAATTTAATACTGAAAACATGGTTTATCAAATAAGATGAAAAAACATTTACCATTGAAATATTAGACTACAGCCTATAGATAACCCGTACAAAAATCATTAGATGTAAGGAATTAAAAAAAGTGATGTTTAAGGGTTACCCATATAGATACATTATATATCACGAGTTCGAACATGCTAGTTAATTCATTAAGAAATGGGCCTAGATAAAGAATAAACTTGAGGTGGAGTGGTTGAGAGGTGGATAAGATGAGGGGGGAATAGATTAGATAAATGAGAGGAGGCCAAGGGATTTTGAGGGTTCAAGGAATGACCAACATATATGGAAAGACAAAAAATATAGTAGTTTAGTTTAAAGTTATAGATAATATACATATAGTAATGATATTAATAGTGTTAATAAATCATAATGTATGTAAACAAAATAATTAATACTGCAATATTTTGGATTCAATATTGATTGTTTACCTTCTAATAGCTATGTTCTTAGTATGGTTTGAAACATTAATTTCATCAACACATAACACAAGTTTTAAATTTTACATATAACAATGCATTGTCAAATTTATGGGAAATTAATATAATAACAATAATCAAGTTTTGAATGTTATTAAATTTAACATTCAATATATGTATGTTGTGATATATAACATTGAACATTGTGAAATATATGTAAATAGTAAAAGGTAAACCCCTCATTCTAAAATATTAGACATTTAAATACATCATAATGGTTTGGATTTGTAAGGTGAAACATGCTTCAAATAGCTTCATAACAATACATCAAATAATTCCAAATTGATAAAAAATATTGCATATATGGGATATCATTGCATAGGATAGAGATGTAAAAAACATTGAGAAATAGAGTCCCATAGTCTTGAGATAACATTCATATTATTTAGACTACTTCATTTTGGTAGTGTTTTTATTTCTCAATGGGTGATTTGAAACACATTATATCACCATATTTCAGGGGGAGACATTCCACATGTCGCATGCATTACATGCATATCACACTCAGGAAATAATCATGTGTATCACTGTAATTGATCAGTATATGTGCACCACAGAATAAGAAGAGAATTAAAGTTATGTATACTAAATTATATAATATTCCACTATGTGTGGCCTGGATTTATTGAAAATAAGAATTTTATAATAAATAAATTTTTTATTATTGATTTTACATAAATTATATTTGATATATGAATTTTACGTCTTCAAATTTTTTATTAATTGGATTCTATAATCAATGTATAAGATTGAATATAGGCAATAATTTCCCTAGTTGTAGACCTCTTCTAATGGACATAAAAATTGATGGAAAAATACAACTAAGGGTTTGAGGTCGGGGTAGTCATGCATTCAATGGTGCTTGATGTTGTTTTATAGAAGAATGGTTTGGAGGACTATTTCAATCATTATCTAGATTTTTTCTAGGGTGATATATGTGTTCTCATTTGATGCCACTAAATTTTGGTTGTTCGGTCCTATATTCCAAGGCAAGACATTATTGGTTTATTCTAGAACAAGTCAGAGTTCATATGAAATGTTTTTTTAAATATAATTTATATACAGAATGTGTATTTACATTTAAAAAGATGTATATCTAGATAAAATGTTTTATATAATTAAAAATTAAAATTGATTGAAAGTATTAACTAGTTAGTATTGAGTAATAGATGATACATGTTATACAATGTCATTTAATTTGTAATTTAACATATATAAAAATAGTTTCATATAAATATATGTACATTAATTCCACACACAGACACACATATGCGATCCTATCAATTTTATATAGAAACACACACATAATATTTATATAATATATTGAATTTTAATATTCATTTAATAATTTTTTTGGTAGCATAATATGTTTAATATACTACTAATTAGAAAGTTTTATTCAATTTTTATATTTTTTGGTAATTTATTCTTTTTTAATATTATTTATTTATGACTAATATTAATTATTATTCAATATTGTTTTATTTTATTCGTTTTATGTATTTTATGTTCAATTTTTCTATATTTTTATCCATTTTTAATATTTCTTTAGAAATTTTTATTTATTTCCATTTAATATCTTTAATATGATACATGTAACTTATATAATTAATATGTATTCATTTTCATTTTAAAATATATTAATTTTAATTTTTTATAATATATCTAATCAATAAAACTTATTCATTTTTAAAATATTTTTTCAATCTATTCATTTTTTAAATATTATATTTTACTCTTTTTTAACATTCATTCATTTAATATTATTTATTCACTTAAATTGGTAATTAACACTTGTTTTTTTATGTTTTTAATTTTTAAAATTTATTTTCACATATTTATTCATTAAAATTAAATGTTATACATATGTATTCATCTTCATTTTAATATATTATCTTTATAAATAATTAATATAATTAAGAAAACTTATCTATTTTTTAATGTTTTTTAAGTCTATTGATTTTTAATTATTTTATAACACTCATTTTTAGAATTCATGTATTTAATATCATATATTAATTTATAATTGTAATTATTTATTACTTTTTTTTAAAACATATCAATTTTTTATAAATATTCATTCAATTTTTATTTATTTTATTTTAGGTATTTTTTATCAACTCTTAAAAAAATATTGATAAATATATGTGTTATCAGTTATTAAATAGTTAGCACTGATAAAGGCATTCTTTATCAGTGCTATAATTCTACTGCTTCTATAGATAGGTCTTTATCAGTGTTTTTTCAGCACTGATAAATATATGTTTTATCAATGCTTATTATTTTAGCATGGATAAGACCAATATTTATCAGTGATTTTTGGAAAGAGTGGATAATACCCTTCCCAATATTATAAATTCAGCCTCAACAGAACCCACTTCTTCACATTGTTCAAGATATCATGGAAGTCATCCTCGACCACCTCCCCCCCAAGAACTTCTTATAAAAATCAAACCTCTCAAAACCTAAGGTATGTGATTATTTTTACTCCTACTTAGTCGATCTTGCATTGTATCTTACCTTTTATCATTAATTATTATTTTGCAAGAATACATCACTGATTCAACATAAAAAATAATTTCTTGTTCCTCTTAAATGGAGGTGCCTAAACATTGATGAGTTTTTGTAATCATTCCAATTATAGGGTTATCATTATCTAAATTCATTTCCCTCATAATACAAGGCATATTTTTCAAGTTTTTAGTGTTAGATGAAACAACCCAACCACTTGACTCATTCACATGGACTTTCATAAATGGTAATCTAGATTGGTGTCACCACAAATATTTGGGTTGTCTTTGATATATACCTCCAGTATCTAGATAACTCATATCATAATTTTATTTAAATTAATCCAATTCACTTGATCTTTCATTCAGAGTGTCCTAGTTCTCTAAATTACCAATCATAGTAGTTTCTTCCATTACTGGCCCCATTGAGGATTCCTTCTACTTTCATTCTATCCTCGATCCCAATTAGTAAGCGGGTCATTCACTTTAGTACATTATTTCTCTTATACCCACTTTCATTCATTTGGTTCACCCTTTAATTTCTTGAAGCCATCATTTTAGTCATTTTTCTATTATCTCTATTGATTCATCCCATTGAGATATACCCACAGTTTTATCGAAATCCAAGTCCCAGATATGGGGACTCCTAGAACTCTTGTTATTTCACTCCATAGGCTTCCCTTCAATACTTAAATTTGAATTATTTATAGAATTAAAAACACCCATATATGCTACCTTTCTGTTAATCCATTCCATAGCTTCCACTCTGACTTTTTACCAGAGTTTATTATCTTTATTTGTGACACTGAAGATTATTTTTTATGTGATCCTTTGTAGTTAGACTTCTACTCTACTCATTATTTTGAGATGGGTATTTTTTGGTCGCACTAAGACACTTCTTCAACTTTTATTGAAATTGACTATTCCTTCGAGCCCCAAGAAAAATTTTCATTGCTATTATTTGAGCCTTCATCTTAGCCATGTGGAATATTCAACTTTCATGCATTCATCTAAACCTAATTAGACTGTTCTTTGGTTTTTAATGTATCTTTAGAACCCCAGTCTGATACTTCTGGTTCATTTTATTTAATTTCAAGAGTTTATTCAAACAATGGGTTCTTGAGGCCAGGTGATTGAGCACAATCAATGTTTTCATCATATAATAAAAGATTATCATCATTAGATCCTAGTCACCTGGTCACTCAAACACTAAATATATAACTATATACCAATTAATAAAATGAATAAACATCAAATCCACCCTCTTGTTTCACCCCACTAAAAAATGTTAGAGAAACCATTTTTGAATTACTTCAATTTTATCGAAAAAACAATCAAATTTAGAACATGTACCAACAACAACATGTTTTCCCTAGAAACATATTATTGAGTTTTCAATAGATACAAATAGTTTCCATTTCTATGAACTAATTATAATTCAACAATCCTTCTAAAAATGATGATGGTCATCACAAATGTTGAAACTAATAAATTTTCAACGTATAATTCATCTCAAATGAAGAACATAAAAGTTTCTTAAATATAATAAATGTTTCATACTTGATTAAGATGACATCAGGTAATACATAGTGGAAATTTTAATTCATTATAATTTTCATGACCAATCATAGAGGGGCCCATGGAATGACTACCCCAAGACTGCCTACAATAAGCCATGGGCTGGTGACTAGCACTGAGTAGGAATATCCCCCCAAATGGGAGGCATTAGCCTAATGAACCTATATACACACACACATATCCAAGACAAAAATGATAAAATGTAAAAACAATATGTAAAAAAATGCATGTAAACCACTATATCTGACAAACAGAGTACAATAGAAAGCAAAGTAAGTAAACAAGGATCGAATACAAGCCCACCACAATGACTTTGTAACACAAGTCCAACCTATAAGAAATAGTATCGGGAATGCTATCTAAAATCCATAGGAACGTACCTCATTATGTCTGGTCTTACTAATCACCATATGGTCTTGGTCCACTTAGGAATCCATCAAAATGGCCAATCGTCTGCACAATACATAACAGGTACGGTCAAAGCCCGCGTAGGGGTGTATATAAAAACACTTAGTATGACACCATAGAACCACACATAAATACAAAAAAAAGAAGGTATAGTCAAATCTATATAGGTAAATGTCTAAAAAACATATTAAAAGAATTTTGAGAAATATTAAAGAGAGACACCACACCATTAGGTGGTCATAACCAATATCCAGCCATAGGATTCCGCCTGAAGCACACTCTTTTGGGAGAAATCACTCCTTGAGCCATGATATCATCAGAGACACTCATGGAGAGGCCTAGATCATTTGGGCCTTTACCAAATGGGAACCCTTTAGTAAAAGAATTCTTTGATACACATATGAAATGTCACACCAAGAACTGACTAGGGGACACCCTGGATCAGGCCTAGAACTGATCGGGGGATACTTCATACCCAATCTAGATCAAACCAATTCTTAAGGGATACCACCACAAACCAACTAGGGAAATCCATATACCCTACTAATGCATACCACTAGGTGATGGACCAATTATTTTCTCTTAGAGGTTACACCAATTCCAAAACTACACAAGGGATGTTAGAGGATCACACACTTTTCTCAGGGACAAATACCATACTCTATATGAGACTCAACCTCTAGAGGGGATTATAATCCAGTAATGTGGATGTAATTCCATACTAAAACCTTGAGAGAAGGACCAAGGGAACTCTCTCAACTTATACTAGTCCAAACTAGGAAAATGAATACCCTTAAGCACTCTTGATGGGAGTACATGGCGTGTCAAAGGGGGTGCATGATTTTTCGATCTATCCCAAGTCCTTACCTTGTAGAAGAGTCACGCACGGTCTTTAGCCTCCAAATATATGATGTGTAAAAGAGTTTATATAGTATGTTGAGACACAATGTACCTAAAATTCATCTCAAAAGGATAGTCTCAATGTAAAGGTCCCAATACTGGAGATGGCATGTCGATTGGACACCTTGGTTAGGAGATATGGTTGTTTAAGAGAAACTTCCCACAACCCTATTGGCTTCCTATTGACCTACCTCTGTAGATCAAACATCCACGGTCCCCACGATTGAAAATCATGGTTTATTTTCACCATTGGTTACCCTAGGTCTTACCTGGGTCCAACATGGGTCTGTCATGTCCGACCTGGCCCACTAGATCAACCCAACCCACTAGGCATGACCCAACCACTAGCCCTACACAGACCTCTTAGCCCAACCCATAATTAATTCACCTAAATTGCTCCGTGTAACCTCCAAATATCACTATTTTTGTCATGTCACTGCTATCGTGCCCCCCCCCCCATCGCCACTTCCATATCACATGGCCACCGTCGCAAACGGTACCGGTCGTACATGCCATTCGCAGCTCCACCACCACCAGATTCTGGTCTCACATCAATGATCCTTTCCATGGACCACCACACCTCTTCTAATTCCCTAAAAATATATGATCATAGATATGGGATCCTAGGGTATCAATCTAAACTAATCCATCCTTGGTTCTCAATTTTCCTAGAATCCAAGGGTCCAATCGAGGTTAGAACCACTCAAAAATGTTAATATTGGGATTCACATGGTTCCAATGGTGAAGAACGTAAAGAAAAGAGGGAGAAAATCACAAATATAAACCCTGATTAATGATCCTAATAAATTGTTCATTTCATATTCATTCTTTTTTCATTAGAATAATAATTAAAGTTGAATAAAGATCAATCTCCTGATAATCTTGTAGATAATATATTATTAAAAAAATGATCAACATGGGGGCCAATATGTTTTTTTATTTTCACACATTCATCATAGAATTAAAAAATGGGGAAAAACTCAAAAAAACACATCCTACCTAAATTCGGTTTGATCACCAACGAATAACAAAGCGTCATTGTTGTCGTTTGCAAGGTTCGTCGAATCTGAGGGGCATTGTTCGATCGATCTACCATCATCAACCAATGGTTTCTCAAGAGGATCTATCTCCACGTGTCTAGATATATTATGGGATAATAATTGTGTCACCCCAAACCTTTTTGATGTTTAATAATAACATTTTGTTATTTTTTCATTCAAACAATTATTTTAAAAATAAAAACAAGACATATTTTATTAATAAAACACTGAAATGATTACATTGCTACAAGTACAAAAGAACCTTACTACTATAGGATACCAACTTGGAGGACTATAAAGATCACTAGGAGACAAAAAAATACAAAAAAAGTCCAAGAAAATAAAGGATGTCCTTTAGATCCATCACGATGAAGAACATAATGAACAATGAAATGAAAATCAGGCTGAGCGTCAATGGGATGAAGAGCACCATATTCTTTGTCTCAATTTTCAAGCTTGAACACCCTAATCATGTTTTTATAAGGCCTTAATGTTAATTCAACCATTTCCTCTTTGAAGTGACCATTGAATCTATAATGGCTACAAGACCTTATAGCCACTGGGTATTTTGACTATTTTTTAAATATTAAGTATATTGATATTTCCAAGTGTTTTAAGTATGAATTAAAGATATATCTTTAAACCAGTTTGCAATTTACTATTCTTTACATTCTTAAAGGATGAAGTTTCAAATTTTAAAATGGATTTGAAATCATAACCGTTGTGTTTTATAGAAAATACAAAGAGAATAACACACTTGTTACTTCTTGGTTTTTGGTATAAATAATTTTTTTTTTGAGTTTGGAATCATACTTTGGGAAAATGAAATTGATGACTATTGTTGTTTTTAGAATTTATATATACACAGTGAATTAGGAATTTAAGTATTTCAAATGATTTAAAATTTTACCTTTAAATGTTTTCATACTTGGATGAATAAAAACAAGGTTCTAATTGAAAATATGTTTTGGATTTTAAAGATATAAAACTAGTGTTGGATTTCTTTTTTGACATATTTCAAATTGATTTTAGATTTTTATGTTTGAAATTTTTTAAACTCAAATGTTTAGAAAATGAATCTAAATAATATTTTTGAAGGTTTGGAATAACCAAAAGAAAAAATTTATGTCTATTGGGTTTTAAACA
The DNA here is from genome assembly GCA_963277665.1 of Viscum album. Classification (NCBI taxonomy): domain Eukaryota; kingdom Viridiplantae; phylum Streptophyta; class Magnoliopsida; order Santalales; family Viscaceae; genus Viscum; species Viscum album. The sequence continues at coordinate 1,017,975,122 of OY728130.1, read as the reverse complement.
TCTTTATATTGAATTGTATAATTATGTTTTATAGGAGTGAATTATTAATTTAATTAAAAATTACCTTAGGGAAACCCTAGCCAACCAGGGGAGGAATCTCACACCACTCATAAAAGAGTGGGGTAGCTGAGCCTTAGTGGCCCAGCCAGTTGAAGGTTCTCGCATGTGGGCATGAACGCCCGCGAGCACCAGTGGATGCACACACTCAGGTATTTCGAGGTGTCGTGCCACCGTGCAGGGCGACACGACTGTGTAGGTTGGGCGCATAGCCCGCCCACATGGGTAAACTTGTACGGGGCAGTATAGGGAGGGGGAGAGAGATTATAGATCCATCCCTAGCGCTTCTGTCCTTATAAGGTAGGTGAAAGGCATGCCTTGTTTCAATGTGGGATAAAACTTTCAACTGCCGGAGCCCCCTCAGCCACTAGATCACACCGCGTGAAGATCATGGTCATCCTCAAGATCAACATGTGATATCACCTCCACATGTCTCCATGAAAACGTGATCAAGAACGTGGACAAATCCCATCTGTCCGACTCAATTTAAAATCCCGTTTCTTCCTGAGCCATCAGATCTGGACGCAGTTGAATCATAGCCTTCCAAACCTTTTATAAACTCACGATCCCTCTACAACCATCAAATCAAGGCATGATTAATCCTGAACACCCTTTCTTTTCCGCACCTCTCTTCATCATCTTCTTCTTATTCGCGCCGCACCAGTAGATTTCGCTACACCCACCTTCTTCTTTTTTTTCCGACTCCCACGACACCCGTTTCTCCATGGGGGCCCCTTCTCTTTCCCATTTTCCACTGGACTGACACACTCAATATTATTTTTAAACCTAATATCCTTGGAACCCTGGAAATTTTCCCTTAAAATACATGTTATATATAGTTTAAATATGACCATATTGCACCAAGAACCCTATGGGTTTTCCTCCTTCTAGCACCTCTCCCAACATCTTCTTGACTCAATCTCTTCCTTCAAGTCATGTAAGGGTTATACCTTTTCCTTGTCTGTGATTTTACTATACTTATATAAAAATTATATATAAAAACATATATAAATTTTATCATAAAACTTAATAGTTTTCTTGGATGACTTTGGCATGGCAATTCTCAATTTTAAATGATGTTCTTAAATCCATGTAAGGGTTTTCATTTTTAATTTGTCCATGTGTTTAAATTTTTATGAAGGTTATATATATATATATATATATATATATATGTTTTTTTCATAAACCTACTCATTTCATCAATGATTTTAGAATGATGTATTTAAGTTCTAAATGATGTTTTTAATTCCTTGTAAACCATGCAAGGGATTGCGAGGCTTTGTCTTTGATAAATCTGTATATATATGTATACATAAACATATATATGTTTTTGTTTATAAAAAAACCTTTTTTATAATATGATTTTAAATTAATGAACTTTTGTTTAAATAAAATTCTTCATATATGTAAATCTTGTAATTGTCATTAGGTTTCTGATGTGAAACCCTTTATATACATTTTTTTATACTATTATATATATATATATATATATATATATATATATATATTTATCCTAAATCTAATTTAGTTTTTCCACAGGTTGATAATAATGTAAAACAAATGTTTTTGAAGTATGAAAGGATTATAAGAATCAATTTAAAAACTTTTTTATAAATTAAATCCTTTATATACACTTTCTGTATGTACGGATTACACAACATTCAATCCTAAATAATTTTGCGTTTTCCAAATATTGATTTATTAGATGCTTTTAATGCACATATTTATTATGGAGAATTTATGAGTAATAATTTGGGGGGTTTCCACACATATATATATTTATAGTGACAAAAATGAGTTTTTGAGTAAACATATTACTCAAACTATTTTAAAGAAGAATTATCTTTATATTAAGAAAGAGGGTGTTTTACTACCAACATAATTTATTTAAATATTCTTCTGATTATGAAAAATATTTGTGTATGGATATACACATATGTATAACACACTTATTTTTATAAGATTAAATGGTGTTGGTAATGTTAGTAAGTTGTGTGGTTCATTTTCATGATTTTCAATTTATAAATTTGGGTTCAGTATTTGGAAGTACCCTTGGGTTGTGTTTATACAAAAACATGTAGGTAATGGGCATTTAGACAATTATTCATTCAATACGTCACATGAAATATTTTTTTTATGCTTAAACTGATTATGTATTAAATCCACAATGAATTGACATTATGCATGCTTTTTCTTATTTAAGTTCAATTATCATTTCCATGATTTGAGCATGTAATGTCTATCATGAATTCATAAACATGTACTTCTATTAATTTAATGTTAACTATCATAGAGAAATGGTTTTCTAAAAAATATCATTTTTGAAATCAAACACTCTATTATTTATTTATCACTTATTTATAAAATTAATTATTCAAACTGGTATGAGACACTTTGAATAAGAGAAATAACATAAATATTTTAAGTGGTATGTGAAACATTGAATATATGAACTTAATTGGACATATGGGTAATGAATTCAACTTATTAATTGCCAGGTGGGGCCCGATATAGCCCCTCAGTGCATCAGTAGGTCTCATGAGACAAATTATGCCATGGCACGAGGCCTTGGACAAATAATAGTCTCGTTATGAGGCCTTAATAGAGAGTTTATATTCTTCGTACAATGCCTTGACACAGTCCTGCATTATACATTACCTCATTATGTTTATAATAATTAATTAACCATTTAAATATTTGACTAGTAGAATATACTTGGTTATGAGCCTATACTTATGAGTATCAGAATAAGTAAATTCCCATGGGAAATTATTTATTCAGTATTCATCTTCTAAACTTAAATATAAATTCTGAAAATTTATCTACCAATTTATGATTTGTAGTTAGCAAGGAATGAAATTAATGTTATCATTTTAAGCACAACTCTGATCATGTATTAGTTTCATTTTTAAATTCTATACCTTCACTCTCTCATGTCACACTAAGTATTGTTTGAATAACTCTTTATTTTTATGATGTACACCATATATTTGGTATATGTACGCATATTTTTGGAATTTGTAACATATGTGGCCCTTTTTATTTCCCTAAATTGATTACTGGTAATCCTGGAAAACTGATAATGTCATGCTTCATGTTTTCAAGTTTTATTTTAAAAAAATGTATATGATTATTTTAAAAAGGGATGTTTTAAAACATTATACTTGAAATATTATTTTATTTTAAAACCCCCTTACTGGAAATTCTTATTCTCACCCTATGTTTTAATTTTATTTATATAGATTTAGTAGATTTGGGTTACCCTGATTGGTGGCTGTTTTGAGGAGCCTTTTCTGTAATAAAGATTTGTAATATTTGTATCTAGTTTTCGAGAACCTAAAATGCAAAGATCCTCTTCATGAAATATGATGTGTAATTATTAAGTATCTATTTTTATAAAAAAAATTACACACCATGTTTTATTAAATTCACCAGCTTCAGGGATTCTGGGGTCGGGGTGTAATAATAATAATATCCCTAAATTTTCAAAAAATACTTAATAAAATGAAAAGGCGCAGCAACAAATAATTTTTTTTATTTTTTACATCACGTGATAATTTTTTCAAAAAAACCTGCACCAACCATTGATAGGTCACGACTAGGGTCAATTCACTATTCAGAACTCAATAATGCCCAAAATTGTTTTTATCTAAGAACCCAATTAAGTGTTATCCAATATTTTTAGGGAAACCACGCATGCATTATATTAAGTATTTTAATATTTTTCAAAACATTTCTTCGGGGACACCATGCCTCAAAATCACATTCCGTCTCAGCACCTGGTATCAAAGTCAATCCAAATAATATTTAAAAATAATACCCAAAAAATATAAGACATTTCAATATCCCCACTTTTTGGATTTACAACCTTGAAAATCCAAAATAATTGCTACTAAAAAGATGTGGGTATTATACATGAATCTAAGCCTCCCACTACCATGTTCTCTCCTAGATATTCACGTGATTCCACCAGACACGCACCAAAGAAATCACTCTCCCAAAATAGATCATCTCCTATTGATCCACAATCTCCACTGGGTACTCTAAACAAGTTTCACTATCCTTGATGTCTAGATCATCCCACTTGATAATGTATGAGGGGTCATGCATGTAACTCCTTAGGTACGACATGTGGAAGATGACATGTACTCGTTCTAACTGTAGAGGTATATCCAAGTGGTATGCCACCTCACCAACTCTAAATAGTATATATAAAAGGTTAGAGAACCTCAGAGTTAGCCCGCCACCCTGACCAAATATTCATAATCCCCATCGACATGAATCCTAAAGAAACACATGGTCTACTTCCTCGAATTCCATGGGCCTCCATCTTCTATCAGCATAAGACTTCTGACAGCTTTTTGTAGTCCTCATCTACTCTAGGATTATCTACAACATTTTTTTAGTATCTTGCACCATCTCAATGGCCATGAGTGCTGACTCTTAGGGGTCAATCTAGCATTATGGTGACCTACAGGGTCGCCCTTACCGGGCCTTGAATGGTGTCATACCAATGGTAAAGTGGTTTCTATTTTTGTATGAAATATCCACCGGTGGTTGGTGATACTGCCAACTATGACCAAAGTTTAACATGAAATCTTGCAACATTTCCTATACAACCTTAATGGACCACTTAGTCTAGCCATCCATATGTGGGTGAAATGATGTGTTGAAGCAAAACTGGGTCCCAAATGTATTCTATAATCCCTTCCACAATCAGGATATAAGGAGAGAATCATGATCTGAAACTATCAACATTGAAACTCCATGGATTCTAACTATCAATTGATATTAGATTCATCCCAATATCTCTACTAAAGTATTCTCTTGGATATCTAAGAAGTCAGGTGACATGGTGAGTCAGTCATGATCACCCATATGGAATCATGTCCCTTGGACATATGTGGTAAAATCATCACAAAATCCATCGATATCCCACCCCACTTCCATTTTGGTACCTCAAGGGGTTGAGCCAAACCTAATCGAATTTGGTGCTCAAACATCACTTATTGACAAGTAAGACATCGATAAATGAACTTTTCAATTCCCTTCTTCATCCCTGGCCACTAAAAATGATATCAAATGTCCTAGTACATCTTTTCCATACATGGATGTACTGCCAAAGGGGATGGACAAAACTCCCTTAGAACCTTCTCTTGAAATGACACTAGTACTACTATGAATCCTCTCAAAAGAAAGACGTTCTATCCACCTTTTTGAGTATCCATCAAGAGCATGCTCTATGGAAATTTGATTATGTAAGGTCTCAAAATTGATATCCCCAAGATGTGCCTCCATAAATCACTATAAGAGTGGAGGAGAGAGAACCATCATATAGAGGTAAGCTACTCCATATCCATCCTTAAAGGATAAATACAACAATTCCAACTGATTTGATTCCTCATTCATCAATTGTGAACTGGATATCTTACTGAGAGAATCATCCACCACATTCCCTTTCCCATATGTATATACAATCTCAAAGTCATAGTCCTTGAGGAATTGTAGGAATCACCTCTGTCTCATATTTAGATCTTTTTGAGAAATGATATACTTAAAACTCTTATGATCGGAGTAAATGAAAACCTCTCACCCATCATGTAGTTTCACCACATATTCAATGTGAAGACTACTGCTGCTAACTCAATATCATGGGTTACGTAGTTCATATCCCATGGTCTCAATTAGCATGAACCATAGACAATCCCTTCTTGCTTCTTCATCAAGACACTACCAAGACCAGTTCTTGATGCATCTCAGAACAAATTATACATGGAACCCTCCTATGAAAATCCCAAGATTTGATCAGTTGTCAATCTCTACCCAAACTTCTGAAAAAATTAATGGCAACTTCATGTCCACACGAAAGGCTACCCCCTTTTTTGTCTAGGATATAAAGGGTGCTGCCACTCTAGAGAAGTCAGGTACAAAGTTGCATTAGTACCCAAAAATCCATAGAAACTTTGTATCTTGGAAACACTATTGGTTGACTCCCAAGAAAGAACCACCTTAACCTTTACTAGATCCAAAAAAAACTCTGCCACTATTGGAAGGACACCAAGGACTCATAACATCCACTGCACCGAGGGTCAGTCTAGACAAATGATGAGTAATCGACTACACCATCTTATGAATGAGTCTATTCTATGCTTCCTGGAATTTCATTTTCACCAACAAAGGAAAATTTGGTCCCATCACTACATACACACGCACCCTTCACCTAAAATAGTTAATCTGATAATGAACTATGGATAACTATCCCATACTAAGAATGTTATCATAATGCCTCAATGCCATTACCTTGAGATCCCAACTGAAACTCTCACCTCCATGAGTTAGTCAACACTATCGACACCAGTGCATGATCATAGGTTATCCTTCAGTATGAGTCTCCAAGTGTGAGGGTCAAGTCAATGGTTCAACGGGAATCTCTGAGTCTTGAAAAATATTCATGGGAAGAAAAGAATTACTAAAACATGTTTCTATAAAAATGGGTTCTAAGTAAAAAGAAGATACATATCATTCCTAGAATAATTCCTAGATCCCCTAGGTCATAATCTATGACCACCTGTAGTTGTCCCCTATATTATCCTCCCGCACCAGAACCTGGTGTGGACCAACTTGGGGTGGTAGTGGTAACATGTAGAAACGTCTACCACCTCTATCAGCTCTCCTAGGACTTCTTCTATATTTTATGCCTTGACGATATGACTACTCCTATCACTATATTTTCCATGGTGGGCCATCCATGGTCTCTCTGCTAGGAGTACAACAGATTGGAAAGTCTCAAGTGAGATATCCCTTACTATGACATGAAAAAAACTGCCCACTTCAAGGATGATTGGACCCACCTTGTGAGCTCTGAACTACCAATCCACTGTCCCAAGAACTCCTCTTGAAACATCTCTCACATCCAAGTCCATGATACTGATGTTAGTTCCCTACCACAAATGACTTTTCTCCTACAATCCCACTACTGAAAATCACTGGATATATCTTCCTAGACAAGAAACATTCCACCATCAATGCTTTCTCAACCACCCGCATAATGGTTGGAATGCATAGAGGGATAAACATTCACATATGTCCCTATGAAGACCTCTCTTGAAGTTATGATATGTAGTGTACTTTTCGTGTATCATATCCATCAAGTACATAGAGATGATCGGTATGCCTCGATGAATACTCAAATAATGAAATTTCATCCTTTTGGAGTTGTAGAAGCTCTTGAATATTCATATCACACAGCTTATACCATGATAACTCCACTATAAAATGGTTCTCAAACTCTGTTCATGGAAGAGTCACCTCATTATAAGATTGGGTAACTAAATCACACCATCACATTGTTGTGCTGTGTAGGAGGCTCACTGTGAGGACCACCATCTGATCTTCTAGTGTCCTGACTAGATGGAAAACTCATGTCAACGCCTCAAGACAACCCTCATTCACCTATGTGTCGATTACATCTCGTAAAATGATGGGTCTCTACTACTAAAACTCATGAAGCGTGCTCATCAAATGCACCTCATCCACCAACACTTCAAGTACCATGTGATACTCTACCGGTGATGGTTTACCTGGTTCACCACATGGAGGAACTATCTCCTGTAAAAATTGGTATAACGATGTATCATCACTAGGTGGATTGTGCTCATGATCATCCTGTGGAATTCTAGTTGGTTGTACATGTAGAGACATCTTGTAATAAAAAAAATATGTACCATAGTAAATTCAGTATATCTTGGAAGATGACTCAAGAATGACATGGAAAACCCAACTATTCCTATATGATGCATGTACTATTTTTTTATAAAAAAAATTTATCTTGTATTGAGTTGAAAATAAGGTTCTCATAGGTCTTTGGTATGGATATGTCAACCGACACACAAAAATTGGAGTCCCTAGCATGAAATCTAAACTCAAAACACTTAACACTATTTCCCCAAACCAATCTAAAATTTTTTTTACCCTAAAGTAGAACTAATGCGATCTTATACCACTCTATCACAACCCATCCCCATGGGGTCCATGTCATGACTACCCGAATCCCACCTCTAATAGGACATTGGCTGCTGACTAGCACCGAGTAGGAATATCCCACAAATATGAGGCATTAGAAAAAATTTCATGTACACACGCACACATCTCCAAGCCATAAAATTTGAAATGAAATAACTCTAAGTAAATAATGTATGAAAATAAATATATCCTACAAATAGAGTACAACAAAAAGAAAAGTAAATTCCACAATGAAAGAATACAATAAAACCAAAAAGAGTATGTAACAAAAGTCCAAACTGCAAGAAAAGGTACTGGGACTACTGTCTGAAAGATACATGAACAAAACTCGGTATGTCTGATCTCACTAAGCACTATCTGGTCCTGGTATGACAAGGATTCCATCAATATGTAGACCATATACACAATACATGACACCTATGGGAAAATCTCATGCATGGGCGAGTATAAAAATACTTAGTAGGACAACATGAAACCACCCAACAATACAAAAAAGGAAGTTATAGTCATCTCCACACAGGTATATGTCTACAACACATATAATAATAACAATCAAATACACTCAAGAGAGACACCATGCCATCAAGTGGTAATAACCAACTGCCAGCCATAGGATTCTACTCAAATCATGGTCATTACAGGAGAACTCACTCATTAATTCAGGATATCATTAGAGACACTCATGAAGAGGTCTAACTCTTTTAGACCCTCCCCATATTATAACACATTTTTCAAGGAATTCAATGATACCCAGAGAGGGGTTCATACCAAGAACTGACTAGGGGAAACCACAAATAATTCCCATAACTAACTAGGGGATACACCATAACCAATCTTGATTAACCCTCATTATAGGGGATCGTGCGCAGAACCAACAGGGAGACACCATGGACCCTACTAATGCGGCCCACTAGGTTGAGGACCAATGCCCTGCTCTCGGAAGTTATGTCGATTCCAAAACACCACTTGGGGTGATAGAGGATCAAACTCTAGTATCAAAGAGGGATACAATACTCAATCTAATACTCAACCTCTATATGGGATGACAATCCTTTTATGTGGATGTAATTTCATACTAAACCATCTAGGAAAGGGCCAAAAGAATTCTCTCAACCCATACTGGTGTAAAATAGGAAAATGAATAGCCTCAATCACTCTTGACGGGAGTACATGATGTGTCCTAGGGGTTTCATGGCGTGTCCAGCTATCCTAAGTCTTGCTTGTCTGGAAGAGCCTCACACGACATGTAGTATCCATATACACGTCATGTAGAAGAGTTTATAATGCGTGTAGGGAAAAAGATACCAAAAATTCATATCAGAAGGACTGTATCAACATCATAGTCCAAAGGATGCTCATGAATTGTCAATTGTACACTCTTTTTTGGAGATATTCTAATTTGAGAAAAACTGCCTACAACATCGCCAGGTCCATATAGACCTATCGTGGCTGCAGGTCCACCTACCACAGTGGTCAACTGCCCATAGTCTGGTTGCTCAACCACTACAACCACAATCGACCGTCATAGTCGACCGCCATAGTTGGTGCAACCATATCTGCTCAACCTGCTGCGGTCCCCACGATTGATTATCGTGGTCAACCATTGCCAACGAGCTCTGACCCGTTTACCCTTGGTCTATCCCAAGTCCGACCTGAGTTCATCTGGTCCAACCAGACCCAATATCCTGACTCAAACCAGTGGGACTAACCTAGACCACTTAGCCTAGCCCATACCACGTCCACCTCTACCACATTGCAGCACCTTTGTGACTATATCTCCACTGCCACATGCCCCCATCACTACCTCCATATCATGTGGACACCTCCGCGACCACCGCCAGCCATACCCACCACACATGGCTTCACCCCTACCAAATGTAGGTCATCAATGTGACATCAGTGATACCTTCTGCAAAATACCACACCACCTTAAAGACCTAAAAAATAAAATGATATATGATCTATGCTCCTCGGGTGTTGATATAGACTGATTCATAAATGGTTGTCAATTTTCCACGAATCCGGGGCTCTGATCAAGTTCAGAACAACCTGGAAACATCGAGCTAAGAACCAAGGGGATCTAATGGAAATGATCATGATGAATGAAGGGAGATATTCAAAAATAGGATCTCTAAGGAATGAACCTCAACCTTTCATTATGTCGACATCAATCAATTTTTATTAGATCGATAAATAAAGAGGAATAATGAAAAATCTCCTAATAATCCCAAAGATAATATCCCATATTACAATAATGATTAATAAATAAGCCAATATGGTTGTTGATAGGTCCGAATTCATCATAGAATTCCATAATGGGGAAAACAACCCAAAACAATATTCCCTGCCTTGATTCGGTTTGATCACTAATGAAGAATGACGCTTAGTTGTCATTGTTGGAATGGTTTATCGAATCTGATGTGTGTCATTGGATGGATCTGTCATCATCTGCCAATGGTTTCTATAGTGGTTCTTTCTCTACATTTCCAGAGAAATTCAAGGGTCATGATTCTAACCCTTAATTTTTGAAAAAGACATAATAAAACGAAAAGTCACTATGTGAAAAAAAAATATTATTAAATTATTTCATTCCTTTTACGTCCTGCGATAAATTTTTGACAAACAACATGTGATTACCAATGTTAGGTCATGCCTAGGGTAAAAAGGATATTTTGAAATCAGCAGTTCCATCATATTTCTGATTTGAGGATCTATTTAGGAGTTATTACACTTATTTAGGAAGTGCACACGCTTGTGTTATTAAATATTTTAATATTTTCAATCATTTATTTCTGGCACATTGGGAGTTTGAATTAGATACTGTCTTACTACCTGGTCTTGAAATCAACACATATAATATTTAAAAACATTACAAGGAAAAATACGGGACATTGAAATACTCCTCAAAAATTTATTTTTATGGTTATAATCATCAGTGACCGACTATTTAGAAATAAAATAACATTTTAACACATATACTGTTTTATGGTTTCACACCTCAATCTTCATTAAACATAAAAATTACATCCTAAATGATAACCATTTATAAATTGGTGATTAAAAGTTATTTATCAATGTGTTTTCAATAGTTGAAAATCTAATTATATTCTTTGTAACTTTATAGATATCACAAGTTATCTTCCTTCTGTGAGATTCACCACTACAAATAATTTCATTATGAATCACCATACTCTTATTAGATTATAAATATAGCTTCATATATATTCAATGAATGTTTAATAATTCTGTAATACTTATTCCCACTTTAGGGAAGTGTATAACCCTTTATCCACCATTTTTTGTTTATTTGAATGTAACCCTTGTGAAAAAATGAGAAATTATTTGGAATCCTCATTAATAAAATTCGAACTATAAGATTCCTTCAAATTTAGTATTATAATATGATTATTATCATTCAACTAGGATTAAAATCTACTAAGGGGTAAATAAAGATCATGTTGGATATCATCACATGTGAGTTCCCCTTATTGGAATTTAACATTAGCCTTGATCTCTTTACTTCAAAGCGTTTATCAATCATCAATTGCCTACATTAGTGAAACTAGATTCCATCCATCTTTGTTTTAGACACTCAAAATTCTCTTTATTTTAGGAGGTTATAAATGTGAATCCTTATTATAATAATGATTTGAAAATTACAATTTTAATAACTTCTATCATATTTATAATTAGATGTTTTTTTATTTATTCTTTGAGTATCCAAAGTTATTATTCCATTCTTACGATAAAAATAATAAAATTTCATAGAATTATCTATAAATTATTTCTATTGATTATAAATACATTATGTAAATTTAATTTTTTTTTTCACAAAAGGATTTTTTGAAGATAATATAATGGATATGATTAAAAAAATAATTGTATGTTAATCATATGAAAAAAGAGTATGAGGATAGAGTTATAAAGTTCATCAAGTTTGTTGCAGATCATGTATGCAACCCTTCTAAAATACTTTTTTTTGTGTTTATGTTATTGTAATTCAAAAAAAATTAATCCAAAATAGTTTGAAACATATTTTATTTGTTTTAAAATAGATTAATTTTGTAAATGTTTGACTAAACACAAGGAAAAACTAATCGTACAAATTATTAGGATGATGCCACTCTTTTAGGATCATTTGATATGAATACTAGTGTAAATGATGATGGAGATAGTATAGATGAAATGAAAATAGAAATTGAACTTTACCTTTTCAATTTTAAAAAATTAATTAAGAAGTTAAATAGTTGTGAAAAGATACCATTGTACAGTGGTTATACTAAATATAAAACATTTTTATCTTAATTGAAGTAATAACATTTTATTATTGTCTGTGTATGGAGAGACACCAAATTTACATAACAACTTGGTCTCATCAAATATATGATACCCATAGAAAATGTGATTCCCTATCAAACATTTGCTGCAAAACAAATTATACATTCAATTGGTTTAATCTTTGAAAAAATAAATATTTTTCAAATTAAATGAATATTATTTTTAAATGACAATTAATTACTCAAAAAAATCCATTCGTGTGGTGAATATAAACACAATATAGATGAATCTTGTCTTGAAAAATTTTAATTATACTTTCCTATCATTCCAAGGATTAGATGATGATATTAATGTTAGGAACTATTGAGTCAATAGCCTTCTTTTTACTTTTTTATTCCTTTTATTTTTGAAATCACAAACTTTTATTTTATAAGAATAAAATATTATTTTATTTTATAAAATTTTCATTAAGAATTTTGATTCATATTTTCATCATTACTTTTTTTAATATTTATATGATAATAATAATCATAATCGTGAGTGTTTAAGAAATAAATCATTCCATGATTTCCGTAACAAGCCTGAATACGATTTCTATCATACACACCTATTTTTTTTTATCATACACACTGTTTAATTTTTTTACTTAAAATATTATTGTAACAATATAAATCATACCAACTCTCATAAAAAAAATCATCGGATCCATTCAAACTCATTTTATCATATTGAGAAAACTATATCCAATGAAAGGAAAATATTTTAATCAAAACAATGTCATGTATTCTATTTCAATATACATTATAAAATGATGTCATTGTTTTAGTTATAAGATGACCATTGGAGTGCTAGGTGTCCATGTAACATAGGAATTTCAGGATAAAATATAACCATTGGAGTAAAATATTACATCTTGGACATTGGCCTATAAATACCAGTTCATTTGAATATGCTCACAAATTGTAACAAATTTGATACACTATGCGATAGGTCTGTCAATTTTCTGTTTCATGCGAATGATCTGAAGAGTACAAGTTGTGAACTACTCATTCTACATACTTTTGACTTTTAGTACTTTTGTTTTTATTAGTTTGACTCTAATAATTAGTGATTACGATCAAGGGCTTCTGAGGCTAGGAAGACAGAGGTGCCGATCTTCTACTTGATTGAGGGTTTCTAAGGATAGATAGATAAACAGAATATAATAATCTTATTGAGGGTTTACCCTAGTGTGGGTAAGACATAATTTCTTGTAATTATAAATCAAGGGACCCCTATCCAAGGTTATTGGATACCCTTATCTTTGGGGTAAACGAATTGTATTCACTTACTTGTTTTAAATTTCTACTGTTTTGTAATAGAAAGTGAATTATTTTACATATTCATTTTTGTATTCTCTATTAAATGATTACTATATTTGTAATTATGATACGTTTATTATTACATTACACTTATGATTTATGTTGTTATGATCATTTCATTTAATCAAAACTATTCAATATGCTTTATGATAGAATAGTTATTTTGTTTTACTCTGATTATTATAACCATTGTAATTATGATCCATATTATGCTTACTCTCATTAAATCATTTTCTACTATGAATACAAATGATTTTAAAAATGAAATTTGTAATAAATATCATAATTGATCTAATTGAGATGTCCTTTTTTATCAGATCCATGGCCCTGTATAATTGACTTTTTTACTTTATAATAGGATTTGTGAATTGAATTAGTTTAAATTAATTCAATCTAGATACCTTTAGGGATAAAAATGAAAAAAATTTAAACTAACAATTCACAACCCTCTAGTATTGTTCTATGTACATATAAATATTGATCCAACAATTGGTATTAGAGAAATGTCCCTTTGATATTGATACCTAAAATTGGTATCATAGTAGGATTCCACTTCTCATAGATATACTTAATTTATTTTCTTTTTAAAGTTATTTTTATATCCTTTATAAATATTTTTTGTACTAATGTACACTAAAGAAATATATTTTTGTATTGTTTTTAAATATGGAAGGTTTAAATTTTGGTTTTATTGATAATATAAATACCAAAAGACCACCTATTTTCAATGACAATGAGTACGAATACTAGAGAGATAGAATGAATACCTTTTTAATCAACACTGGGGTCAATAACTTTGACATGTTTACTGGTGAAAATAAAATTCTAGATAAACAAGGTAGAGTCTTTACTAATCAAGAGAAGAAATAATATAAACTAAATTATAAGGTACATAATAGTTTACTTACATCTAATACTAGAAATATATATTGACATATTTCATCTTGTGAAGTATCTAACAATATCTGGAATTAACTATAGATTACACATTTTGGTACTTCTAAAGTGGTGGAAATAAAAAGAGTCATGCTAAGAGAAGAGTATTAGGCATTCAAATTTATTTATGGAGAACCAGTTACTAAGGTTCAATAGAGATTCATAAAAATTGGGAATAGTCTATAATCAATGGTTGAAATAAGACTTTATTATTAGATCATAGTTGAAATTATCATAGATATTATGCCAAATAAATGTGAATCATAACGAATAGAAGTTGATGAATCAAGGAAAGTCACAAATGTAACTCTTGATGAATTATTTGGACCTATATTAAAAGATGTTAATATATTTAAAATATGTGTAGAAAAAGAAAAAATGAATAATGGTGGAGTGTCTTTCACTTCTACATCAAATAAAAAAAAGGGTAAGCCTCATGGGAAGGTAGTTAAGTCAACAAATAATATAGTGATTGTTTAATCAGACTCAAGTGAATGAAAACATTCAGAGAATAAATAAGCCAATATTTCATGAAGAATGAACCAGATTGTAGGAAAGAATAAATTTCAGTATAAATATAAGAAATGAAATAAGGAAAAGAAGGCCCAGAAATATTCTGAAATTAATTTCTATACATGAAATAAATCAGAACACATAAGACGTGTTTTTCCAAAATTGAGAAAGAAATACATAAAAGAAATACATTCTAAGAGGAATCATAAAAAGTATTGTAAATTCAAAGGAAAGAAAGTATTAAAGGAAAATGACTCATGGAGTGCTGGTGGTGGACATTATCTAGATAACTTCTTATATAATGAAAACTCCGGATAGAAGAATATTTTTCTTCTAGACAGAATACCTATTGAAAATAAATGATTCATGAAAAAGGTACACACTGTTGAATCAATGAAAAAAATGTATTTAAATTCTATGTATGCTGATGAGAAGAATTATATATCTTCATATGAAGAATCATCCTCAACCAATGATAATAACACTTTACATTCTTAAGAGGAAGTTTCTAGATTTAAAAAAATATTTGAGAATGATAATTTCATATTAATAAAAAATTTGAGAATGTAAATCTAGAGTAAAGGTTTTAACCAAAGAATTATTAAATCTTTCTAAATATCTTGATGAAAAATCTTTGGAAATCATTTCCAATTATAAAAACCTTGTGGAATCTAATTATGAGAAGGATAATTATTCAATTGAATTTAAAATGATCATTTATGAGAAAATTGTTTTAGAGACAAAACTCCATTCTAAAACTAGTGATTATGAGGGTAATAATTTTGTTATCAATCTATCATATGGAATTTTTTCATTGAGGAAACTCTTGTCAAACTTTACATATCAGAAATAAAATTTTGATAATATGTATCAAGAAATTCTTCGAAAAATTATTTCTGGAATTGGTTAATCTTGTTAAAATCCTTTTTTTAGTATCTATTTTGTTCCCAAATGTTACCCCTTTTTCACAATGTTTTAATCTAGTAGAAATTGCAATTGAAAATATTCTATAAATAAAATACTATCTTGGGGGTCTCAAAGATCCCATTTTTAAAAAAAATGTGGATACCTAAGATTTTTCATTATAACATTTCTAGATCCGAGAAATTTTGGGTTCCTAAAACCAAATTGTTTTGTTTTTTTGAAAATAAATAGAGTATAACATAAAAATTATATAGTACATGGATAATGGATATTCTCATCACATGACTGTTAAAAAATACTTTTTTTGAAAAGAATATTGAAATGAAAGGTGTAATAGTTACATTCAGAGAAAATTATCAAGGAAAGATTATCGGTATAGGTAACATTGTTCTTCTTAAAAAGGTTTTGATTTTATATATTTTATTTGTTAAATGTATTAGACACAAACTTATAAGCATAAGTCAATAGTTAATCAAGGATACCTTGTGAATTTTTGGAATGACAAATGTGTAGTACACAATTCAATGGATGAATTAATTATTTCTTCCCATTTTCATGAGAATTACTATACCATTAACATATAAGACCTTAAGAAACAAGACTTACCTTGACTTATTGAAATGTATGATCAATATTGGTTATGTCATGGAAGGATAGGGAACTATAATCTTATGTCCTTAATAAAATTGACTAAGAAAAGTCTTGTTAAGGATATACTAGACCTTAGGTTTGATTCTTCAATAGTCTATGACCTTTGTTAATATGGAAAGAAACACAATTCAATCTTTTTAATCAATTAGTGAAGTCCCAACTACTGATTATTTATAGTTAGTGCACATGGACTTATTAGGTCCTACAAAAACTAGATGTATTAGAGGCATGTATCATGCATTTATTTATGAATACACTAGATATATGTGGGACTATTTTCTAGAAAATAAATATGAATCCTATATTTATTTTAAAAAATTCATAGCCAAAGATAAAAATGAGGAAAAAATTCCATTGATAACTATTCATAGTGATCATGGTGAAGAATTTGGAAGTTAATTTTTTGAAACCTTTTGTAGTAAGAAAGGTATTACACATAACTTTTCAGCACCTAAACCTCCGCAAAGAAATGTTTTTTAAAGAAGAAATTGAATTATTCAAGAAATAACAAGAAACATGTTGAGTGAATACTCAATAGCTAATAATTTTTTGGATGAAGCTATGATTACTACTTGTTATACTATTAATTGAGTTTTAATTTGTCCATTTCATAATAAAACACCTTATGAGTTACGCATCAGATGGAAACCAAAAGTCTCATAATTCAGAGTATTTAGATGCAAAATATTCATTCTAAATACAAAATATTATTAAAAGAAATTCATAGAAAATATCTGATGAAGATATATTCCTAGGATATTCCACTACTTCTAAGGCATATAGATTTTTCAGTAAAAATTTAGTTACTAATTAGGAATCAATACATTTAAAAGTTGATAAAACTAATCCTTTTGTTTTTAAACAATCCCAATCTACATATTACAACATGTTTTCCAAAACCGATTATCAACCTATGATATAAAACGATTTTAAAAATGAAAATAGTTAATAAATGTGTTCTGAAGTATTCACTTCGGATAACTTTTTATCTTATGTTGATGAAAAGGTTTTACAAAACCCAAGTCAGTTATTTCTTTGGAATCATCCTAGTGATAATATCATTGGTGATGTAAACCAACCTTTAAGGACTAAAAGTTAATTTATAAATGAAAGATACCATTTTGATTTAATTTCACAATTCGAACCTACAAGTCCTGATAAGGATTTAGTTGATGAAAAATGGATTAATGAAATGCAAGATGAACCAAATGAATTCAAAAGGAACAAATTTGGGACCTTGGTTGAAAGACCTAAAGAATCCTATATAATATGAGTAAAATGGGTCTTTAGAAACAAATGTGGTGAAAATGGAACCATTTTTAGAAATAATCAAACACCAGTTGCTAAAGGCTATAATAAACAAGATGGAATAGACTATGAATAAACATATTCTCTAGTTTCTATACATGACTCTAATATAATTCTATTAGCCTTTATAACATTATTTAATTTCAAACGTTTTCAAATGGGTGTGATGCGTGTTTTCCTTAAAGGATTTGTTCAAGAATAAGTCTTTTTTGAACAACCTCCTCATTTTGAAGATAAACAATATTGTGAATATGTTTTTAAACTTACCAATGCTTTATATAGACTCAAAAAATCCATAGATCCTGGTATGATAGACTTACAAGGTTTATTTTACAAAATAATTTCGTTAAGGGAACATCTTATCCAACTCTTTACATAAAGACAGAAATCAATTTTTTTTATTGTTCAAATTTATATTGATGACATTATATTCGGATCAACTCCACAATATTTAATAGATTATTTTTTAAATATTATGAAATTTGTGTTTTAAATGAGTATGATGTGTGAGTTAACAATATTTCTTGGTTTTCAAATATCTCAAAAAAATATAAGGAACGCATATATCTCTACATAAGTATATTAAAGATCATATTAAATAGTATGGATATTAAAATACTAAATGTATTAGTATTATAATCAGAACCTATAAAACACTTGATATTGATGAAGCTGGGATACCAGTTAATCAAAATACTCTTAGAGGTATGATAAGAAGTTTACTATACCTAACATCTAGTTAACGAGACATAATTTTCTCAGTATTCTTATGTAAAATATATCAATAAAATCCCAAAAAATATCTTTTAAGATATGTCAAAATAAATTTTCATTATTTAATGGGAAATATGGATTTAGGTCTTTTTAATTCTTCTAGAAATGATTTTGAATTAAAATGTTTTTCAGATGTAGAATTTGGTGCCTGTAGAATGGATAGAAAAGGTACAACCAGAAATTTTCATTTCTTAGGAGATTCATTAGTTTCTTGGTCTTGTAAGAAATAATACTCAGTATAACTTTCCACTAATAAAGCGGAATATGTGTTAGCTGGAATTTTTTGTGATCATATTTTGTGGATGTAACACACACTATAAAATTATGTAACATTCTGAATGAGGTTCCATATGCCAGTGCCCCGAGACAATCATTCACATGACATCAAGTGCATCTCCACGTACGCTAAAGGCTGTTGACTAGCAGTGAGGGTCTGGTAAGTTGATCATGGGGAGACTATACCCTATTTTTTCTTTTATCAGAGTAATATACTAGAGGAAATAAATTAACAATATAGGAATAATATATATAACCATAGAAAATATAAATGACACTAGATAACCAACTTTGGAAATATAAAATCAATACTGAATAATAGATATTACGTTCTATGTATGTGACAAGTGTCAAATGAAAACAGAAAGGTAAAGACACTGACAACTCCCATGACAGTCTCGAACCATGTTTGGATCCTTCATCAATGATCCTCCCAACTCAAACATCTAACATTGGGTCTTTTCCCTAATACTTTCTAGAAAACACAAGGTATATTCGGGTACCGATCAGGCAGCCTGGGTAGGGTGTGAGTACAACTCAGTAATCCACCATCAACAATGTCTAAAACAATTACAGTCAACAATAGTGTATGTAATTGTAATAAGAATTCTTATAATGCATAAATAAATAGTTTATCACATTATTAAATAGTTTTTTATTGAAGAGCATAAATCCTCGAGTTCCCGAAGACACCCGAACTTCAAGACCGGCTTTATCACATGCAGTTATTTGAACTATACCTAAGGTAGACCATGTGTCTCAATGTCTATGTTACCATTATTATTTCAAAAATTAATGACCATGTTACCATTAATTAAATCACACAATTTAATAACCATGTTACCATTCTTTATTCCACATAAATTAATGGCTGTGTACCCATTCATTAATTGTCACCATTGAATGACCATGTTTCCATTATTTATTTCACAATAATGAATGACCATGTTACCATTCATTAAATCATAAAATTGAATGACCATGTTAACATTAAACAACATATAATTAATTCATCAATTAATTATCCACAATAATGACATTACTAATTCAACAATTAGTTAAACACAACAATTCCATTTGTTAACTGAACAATTAACTAATAACATCGATAACATTAATTAATTAAAAAATTAATTAACCACATCAATTTATCTAGTTAATTCAATAATTAACTAATCACATCAACTACTCTATTTAATTCAAAAATTAACTAATCACATCAATAACTCTAGTTAATTATTCCATTAACTAACGACATCAGTAACTCTAGTGAAATGAAAAAATATCTAATTTCATTAATAATATTAATTAATTGGACAATTAATTAATGATATAAAATAAATAAATTAATTAAAAAATTAATTAATCACTTCCATATATTAACAAGTTCAAAAATTATCAAAACACAAAAATTACTCCATTTAATTAAACAATTAAAGAATAACATAAATTACCCTAGTTAATTTTGATGTTAACTAATCACATCAAAAAATATAGTTAATTCATCAATTAACTAATAAAATCAATAAATCTAGTTAGTTCATCCATTAACAAACCACATAAAATACATTAATTTATTCGACATTTATTTAATCCCACTAGTCCTTTAAAGTAATTCACTAACTAATTGTAAATGTCAATCCCATTAATTAATTCCACAATTAATTAATCACTCCCATAAATCCCATTATTTAATCTAACTATTACATAATAAAATTACGTTTCTTAATTAATTTATCAATTATTTAGTATCATCAATCTCATTATTCAATTCAATAATTAAATAATCACATTACTTCAATTAATCAATTCATTGATTAATTAATATCATTAATGTCATTAATTAATTCTACAATTAATTATTAATCTAAATATGATTACTAATTCAACAATTATTTTATCACATAATTAACCTTAATTAATTCTCTGATTAATTAATAATAGCATGTTCTATTAAATAATTCATCAATTAATTAGTCAATATCCACAACTCATTATCCCATAATTAATTCAACAATTAATTATTCGACAAAAAATCTAAATATATCATAATTAATTCAAAAATTAATTATATTAATTCATACATCTTGATATCTAATAATTAATCTACCATTAATTATCTTAAATCATATATCTTGATATATCATAAATATTTTTATCAATTAATCATCTCAATCAGAAATCACTAAATATCATAATTAACCAACCAACTAATTTTCTAATTTGATAGCCCCTAAATCTCATAAATAATTACCCAACTAATTATCCAAGTTTTAATCCCCTTATTCTAATACTAAACTCCCCAATTAGACATAAATTTCAACAATTTATCTAATTAATCAATTGGCCATTATTTAAATAAAAAATTCCTAAATATAAATATTAATTAATCAATTAATAATATAGTTGGATAGACCCTGAATATAATAATTAATTCTAAAATTAATTATCAAATTGAACATCCCCTTACTCCCATAATCAAATCCCCTAGTAGACATAAATTTCAATGATTTATCCAATTAATCAATTATCCATTATCTAAATAAAAAATTCCTAAATCTCACAATTAATTCATCAATTAGTTATCTACATGGACATACCATAAATATAATAATTAATTCTCAAAATTATTAACTAAATTAGAATCCCCTTAGTCTCATTATGAACTCACTAATTAGTCATAAATATCAACAATTTTTCCAATTAATCAATTGGCCATTATCTAAATCACAAATTCATAAATCTAACAATTAATTTATCAATTAATTATCGACTTGGAAATCCCATAAATCTCATAATTAATTTCCAAATTAATAACCAAATTAGAATCCCCTAAGTCTCATGATTAAATTTTCAATTAATCATCAATTTCAATAATAAACCATTCAATCAATTGGCCACATTAAATAACCAAATTTGAGAATTAAAATTGCTATAGAATGCAAGAAATTATATTTTTGTATACACTTAATAAAAATCATGACTACGGGAATTGATGATTATAACACATGCCTCATTAATGGTGATTAAGAACACTCGCCAATGAACACCCCCAAATTTTCATGGAACAATAACGTAGAACAAGATCTTGATACAATTCCTAGATCCAAGATTTAATTAAATCAAAATCTAACAAATAGAGATCTAAATATAGATTGAAAAATGGATTAAAATACATATATTATACATGTATCAGAGTGGAAGAGAGATATATATCTACATGTAAATAATAAATTACCTCAATTTGTTGATGAATGATTTCCCAAAGTAAATCCATAAAAATCAAGCTGCACAACGATGTATATCAAGATCTGAATATCAAATTCCTAAATCAAGATTGAGGAAGATGAAGATATTGAATGATTAGATCTTGATATAACATCATATATCTAGATATCACCAAATAGATATATATCAATCCAATACAAAGGATTCCATCGATTAAATAATGATAAAAGGGAAGATTAAGAACAAGGGAAGAAAGAGAGAATAAATCACTCTCCCGGTGAGAAGCGTCCTTCAAGGGAGATAAAAAAAGTGAAATAGGACCTAGGGATGAATGGTGGTCTATTTGGGGTTAATTAGAGGGTTTAGGAAATTTTAGAATTAATTTTTGGGCCTAATTAATTCCCGTGAATTGTTTCTTATATAGGGGAACACGGTCTACCCCATATATTCCCTTTTTTTCTTTCTAAAATTAAATCAAACACTTGCCAATATAAAAACAAAATTAAAAGTACTCAATTAAATGTAAAATAGTACTGATAAATGTTCTCTATATGTCTTGATAAAATTTTGGGTTCTTATAATTTCCACACCTTATAACAGCTTGTCCTTGAGCTACACTCCCAAGCATCCCAATGATTTTGATTAAAAAATATCGGACCACTAAGCCCTAACATCCATTTCACTCTCCCAATATTTTTCCTACACCCATACATGTCTCCACAATACATGGACTAATAATACAAGATTTTCCTAAAACAACATATCACTATGATCTAATGCACACATCATACATTCCTCAAAAGATGTATAAATCTCAATATCAACTTCCACAACATTCCCAACACATTTCCCAACTCACTATTCTAATAAACTACAAGAAATCATCCAACATTATCACTTATCCATTCCATAAAAATGATTACTAGAATGTATGTACATCAACCACATACAACACTCACCTTACCTTTCACTAATGAATTTAAACATTATCCATATAAGTTTCTCATTGGCATTATGATGCGACCACTTCCAACACATGGTCCAACTCCACTCATCTACTTCTAAAACATCTCTCCCCACTATAGGAGCTTCACTAATAACACTTTTTTAATAAACTCAACCACCATGTTATTAATCAACCTTCATTATATCCTAAGAATATCATATGTAAGCTATTGATAGCATTCCATCCACCATCCCTCTCCACATATACTATTTTGTAAGTGCAACCTCCAAGAGAACCCATATCCTAGCAAAACACATTTAGGTATCTAGTTGTAAATCCAAATAATTAATAAAATTCTTTGTATAATGTCAAGGTAGGGTATATGATCTTTACTAATTAAAAGTACACTAATAATTCTTCGATGAATACCAACACAAATCCTCCATCACTAATGTTACCTCCCAATACGAAAACACCTTAGCCTACTGAAAGTCTCAAGATTCCCCGCACTTCAGCATTTCACTACAACGATCCAAAACTAGAAAGTCCCTTACACAACCAATAACCATGTTATCAATCTAGGGAATTATCACTACACAAAATACCCACATTAAGGGATAAATAAACCAACAAAGGATTCTCATTTCATAATAGTAACATATTTACCAAGAGGGATTTACACAAAACCAAATCAATTATTTCCCCATTTTATAATCACATATTGAAAAATAAGGCACTATCTCTACCCTTAACCATCCTAAACCTAGGTCCAAGTTAACAAGGGTAAACAAATTCTCATTAATTAAATTACACAATTAACTAATCACATCATTTTATTAATTGATATATCAAATCATTAATCATACCCATTTCATTATTCAAGTTTCTCACTGGACACACATTTATTCTCATTATTATATCACTA
Source organism: Viscum album (assembly GCA_963277665.1). Classification (NCBI taxonomy): domain Eukaryota; kingdom Viridiplantae; phylum Streptophyta; class Magnoliopsida; order Santalales; family Viscaceae; genus Viscum; species Viscum album. Next base: position 1,017,950,923 of record OY728130.1, on the reverse strand, counting down.
CACCACTTAAATTTCATATTAGGGACCTTTTCAAACTCAATTTGACATGTTAATAAAACAGTTTATGTTCAAAAACTTACCCAAAATCCGATTTCCAATGCATGCCTAAAATGATTCATGTTCACAAAATAATCCTGAATGCCTAGAATGATGCACCCAAACTCCACTCTCATTGAATTTAGGGCCACGAGATAATGTAAATAAATATAAAAAATAATAATAAAATCACACAATGATGTGAGTCACCCAAGGTAAAATAACATTCAACGGTAATAGCAATAGTAATAACAGCAATCCCACCATAAGAACTTGGGTTCTCCCCATACATGGGGTAGCTACTCCCATGAACGAGCTCATAACCAAGACCCAACTATATCTATAATATTATATGCATTTCCAAAATAGCAAGACAAAAGCAGAAGTAAATAAAGCTCTGATGATACCACTTTGTAACATCTTGGCCCGAGTGCCATATGTCGGTGCCCCGAGCTGATTGGTCACATGGGCACAACTGCGTCGCCCTGTACACTTGAGGTTGTTGACTAGTAGTGAGGGTCTGGTAAGTCGATCTTGCATAGACTATCCACTATATTTTCATTTATCTAAGTAATACACAGTTAGAAATAAATAAACAATAGCAGAATCATATATCTGACCATAGAAAAAACCAATGACACAAGATAACCAAAACTAGAAATACAGAATCAAAACTGAAAAGTAAATATTCTAGGCTATGAATGTACCAAGTGTCAAATGAAAAAACCAATTTAAAGGCACTTAAAACTCCAAATCAGGTTTCGAACCATGTATATATCCCTAATACATGCTCCTTCCCAACTCACCCATCTAACACATGGCCTTTTCCCTAAGTCTACATAGAAAAAACAATGTTTATTCGGGTACCGATCATGCAGCACATGTAGGGTGTGAGTACAACTCAGTGGGATACCACCAACGATGTCAAAAACAATTACAGTCAATAATATTGTATTTAATTGTAATAATAATATGTATAATATATAAATACATAGTTTATCACATTATTAGATATTCTATATATAAGATTATAAAACCCCAAGTTCCCATAGACACCCGAACTTCAATGCCTGCTTCATCCCATGTCATAATTTGAACTATCCCCCAGGGATGCCAAATGTCTAAATGTCCATGTTACCATTCTTATTTCACAAATTAATTTCCAGGTTACCATTAAATTAATCACACAGTTGAATGACCCTATTACCATTATTTATTTAACACAAATGAATGTACGTGTTACCATTAATTAATTCTCACCTTTGAATTACCATGTTACAATTATTTATTTTACACAAATTAATGACCATGTTACCATTCATTAATTTACACAATCCAATAACCATGTTACTATTAAACAACACATAATTAATTCAAGAATTAAATATCTACACCAATGAAATTACTAATTCAACAATTAATTGAACACAAAAATTATATTATTTAACTCAACTATTAACTAATCACATCAAAAATAATAATTAATTCAACAATTAAGTAATCATGTCAATTTCTCTATTTAATTGACCAAATAACTAATCACATCAACTACCCTAGTTAAAAAATAATTAACTAATCACATTATTAACTCTAATTAATTAATCAACTAACTAATCACATCAATAACTCTAGTTAATTAATCGATTAACTAATCTCATCAATAATATTATTTAATTTTACAATTAATTAATCATATCAAATACATTAATTTATTTAAAAATTAATTAATCACTTCAATATCTTACCCAATTAAACAATTAACCGAACACAACAATTAATAGAGTTAATTAAAAAATTAACATATCACATCAATTGCTTTAGTTAATTTAGCAATTAACTAATCACATAAATTACTCTAGTTAATTCATCAATTAACTAATAAAATTAATAACTCTAGTTAATTCATCTATTAAGTAATCACATCAAATGTATGAATTAATTCAACAACTAACTAACCACACAAATCCCTTCGATTAATTCACTAATTAGTTATTCATATCAATCATATTAATTAATTCCAAAATTAATTATTCACTCCCATAAATCCCATTATTTTATTAAACCATTAAATAATCACATTAATTCCCTTAATTAATTCATCAATTGATTAGTCTCATCAATATCATTATTTAATTCAACAATTAAATAATCTCTTTACATCCATTAATTAATGATTCAAATAATTAATCTCATCAATATCATTAATAAATTCTACAATTAATTAATCATCTCAATATTATTACTAATTCAAAAATTAGTTTATCGCATAATTACCCTTAATTAATTATCTAATTAATAACTCATGTCAAGATCTATTAATTAATCCATCAATTAATTAGATAATATCCACAACTCATTATCCCATAATTGATTCAAAAATTAATTATAAAGTTAGAAATATAAATATATCATAATTAATTCTATAATTAATTATCAAAATTCATATATCTTGATATCTTGTAATTAATCTACCATTAATTATCTCAACTCATATATCCTTATATCTCAAAGTTAATTCATTAATTAATAATCTCAATCACAAATCACTAAATATCATAATTAACCCACCAATTAATTATCTAACTAGACAGCCACTAAATCTCATATATTATACCCCAATTAATTATTTAAATGGGAATCCCCTTATTCTAATAATCAAATCCCAAATATTTCATAAATTTCAACAATTTATCCAATTATTTAATTGGACATTATCTAAATCACAAATTCTTAAATCTAACAATTAATTCATAAACTAATTATCTAGTTGGAAATACCCTAAATATCATAAACAATTTCCAAATTAATTATCAACATGAGCCACCCGTTAGTCTTTAATCTACACTACTGTGAATCCCTGTTTTCCGAACAGTTTTAAAATATTGGGAAAGTCCCTCAAACCATTCGGAAATCTTATCCCAATGGTTTTAGAAACCATTGGTAAATGAGGAGTCAGGAAAGCCTTATACCAATGGTTCACATTGAACCGTTGGGAAAATGCTGTTTGGATCCTGTTATACCAACAGTTCAGCTGAACCATTGGGAAAATCAGCGCACATGGGGTATAAACCAATGATTTTAAAATCGTTGGCATAAACATATAGGGGTTATTACCCAACGGTTTTGAACCATTGGGAAATGCAGCATCACACAGGGTATAACCCAAAGGTTTTGAACCGTTGGGAAATGCAGCAACACACTGGGTATAACCCAACGGTTTTGAAACCGTTGGGAAATGTAGCAGCTAGGGATATAACCCAAAAGTTTTGAAACTGTTGGAATAAACCCCCATTAATTTAAAATGAAACATCCTATAATCAACTGCAGGCTGCAATGAAAAATCTGTGTGAAAAATGTGTTATCTCACAAAAATACACCGTAATCACAAAAAAAACACTCATTTTGTGTGTTTAGGAACACTACAACCTGCAAACACAGAAAACACACTACACACATAAAAAACTCACAAAAACTCACTTCAATCACCTGAAATCACACAAAAAACACACAAGAAACACATAGAAATAATCATCTCATTTTTAAGGCTTTCTAACATCCATTCCCCTTGTATGTTTTACATATTGATGTGGTAGAGGGACCAAGAACCGACAAAATGTTGTCTTGTCGATCAAATAGGGAGGGGATATTGGAAATTCAAGTTTATAACTCATATATGAAGAATCCCCTGCCTAAATCTTGATCTATCAGATAAGGGTTATTGGTTTTGATTACTCTAGGATAAATTTGATATTTTATTGATATATTTAATCATTCAATATACTAACCTAGAAGGATATTTACATTATGACCATTATAACCCTTTTTTCCATGAGTATAATGATGGGGGAATTATATACTATGGGTAAATGACTTCTATAATGCCATGAGATTTAGTTATATTGTTGCATTTATCAAGGTATTGGTTTGTGTTTAAGAGAGGGATATTGTTCAGGCCTTTGTGACACATATATTCTATGGGGATAGATATTTACTTGATTCATGAGAGATATCACATGCCTAATTTTCAATGGGATCTGCTATGATGACATCCAACATGGTGTTTGTTAGTGTTTATGAATCATTTACATCATCTGTTGGGATCACTTTGGAAATTTTCTATCATATTCTAATAGGATAAGATTACAAGGTAATATTCTATCCCGAATATGTAATGTAAACATTCAGATAATCCTCCATGACAATCCAGTAGATTACTATGATGACATCCAACATGGGGTTTGTTAGTGGTTATGAATCATTTACATCATCTATTGGGCTCACTTTGGAAATTTTCTATCATATTCTAAGAGGATAAGATTACAAGGTAATATTATATCCCCAATCAATAATTAAAACATTCAGATAATCCTCCATGACAATCCAGTAGATTACTACATGAATTTTAGTATATAACTTCCATAGATGATTTTTGTATCCATTGAAATTTGAATTATGATCCATAGGGATAATTATAAAAATTAACCATTTATCACATGGGATCATGGTCCTCATGGTGGTACACTAGATGGTGAGCTATGATATGGACAAAATGCCCTTTTTAATTCATACACATGTTGTGTGACAAATTCTAACAAGTATAGTGAAATATCTTAAGGAATGATAACACCTTGAGTGATTAGGTGTTGGAAGGACCCTTACTTGAGTGATAATGATGCTATAATATTATAAAATGATATCTAACACTAACATGATTGATAAGGTAGGAAAAATAGGTCTCTAGTGACTAGAACCTTGTACCTATCTTGTGAGATATGATATGGACCAAATTCCCTTGTTGTTATTTCATACACATATTAGGTGAGAAATTCTAACAAGTATAGTGATATATAATAAGGAATGACAACACCTTGAGTGATAAGGTTCTAGAAGGACCCTTACTTGAGTGATAGTGAAGCTATCATATTATAACATGATATCCAACCCTACCATGATTGATAAGGTAGTGGTCAATATAATGGCCTCACTTTGAGTGAGAAGGTTCTAGATGAATCCAACCATGAGTGATAATGGAGCGTTTGGAATGTGATATTAGACCTACCATAGTTAATATGGTATTATTTCATAAAATGGATTTACATTGATCATAATGTATTAACATGGATGTTTGTTGAGTGATAAGGTTGGTATGTGAAATATAGTTGTATGAGACACTACCCTTAGTATTATGGAAGATGTTGGGAGTTGAGTGATGAGATATATTGAGTAAGAAGTATTAGTCTAGGGCTTTGATAAGGTTAAAAGTAGTGGATACATATAAATACATTGGGCTATAAAAGACATGTTTGAAGATAATTTAATATTTTAAAAGCTGTAAATCACTACTTGTGCAGAGGTAATAAAGAGGTACATGTGGGAAAATATTGATCCTTGCCATTTTTTACTTTGCAGTTTTGAGACATGTGAGTCTTTTTTAAGGAAAAGAATTTATTAGTTGAGTGAATGTATATATATGATTTTGTATTACAAATGGTGTGAACATTATTAATGCATCTTCCATACATATCTTTACTTTCCTTTCATGTTTAAAATTAATCCAATGGTGTTCGTGGATCTCATGAATGAGATCTTCCATATATATCTCAACTCATTCGTTGTGGTTCTTATTGATGATATCCTTATATACTCACCGACTATTGATATAAACATTGGAAACCTATAGATTTTTTTTACACTTCGACCACATTATATGTTTTATAAGATCTCAAAGTGTCACTTATGCTTCCATAAAGTATGTTTTCTTAGGCACGTAATCTATAATGTTGGAATTTATGAGGACCCAAAGAATGTATGTGGTGTCATGAGAAGGCATACGAAACATGTTTGAGATTGTGGGTTTCCTTTGTTTATTTGGGTTTTACATATGGTTCATTTAAATCTTTTCCCCTTTAGAAGTTCCAATGACTAGGATTAATAAGAATGTAGTTATGTTTGAGTGGTCAAAAAAGTTTAAAGAGGTCTTCCTAAAAAGGAAATGAAGTTTTGATCCTACTAAATTACTATAAATTATGATACAGAAATGAGGTCTCCAAATTGATCCCTGTGCATGAATTGGACTTATGGACATTTCTTGCATTGGAAAAAGACTTGAAGTATCTATATGGAAGGTTCTATATTGTCCTCATCATATCACATATGAGAATGTGTCAACATTGGAATGATATTAAATCAAAAATCATATTCAATGTAATATTTTAAAATATTGATAACATTTATCATTAAATACAAGTACAAGGGTCTGATGTTTCTCAACATAATGACGTATTAATCTGGATCTATGATGGATATAATATTATTACATTCCATAGTAATTGTACCCGGTTGGATTATGCAAGGGGATTTTCCTTCTCCTTCTAGACTCACTAAATGGGTCTTCCAAGGGTTCATCAGCATTGATAGTCTATGTAGGGACATGGCTAGAATTATAGATTCTTCCACGAATGTGCCTTATACGATATACTCAGGTCATACAAAATCGTTCTTTAGTTCCCTAATTGGGTTCAAGAAACTCAATTTCATCTCCATACTCATCCACCTACCCAACCCCCCACTACCCAACCTGCACAGCCACCACCCCACCTGCACAACCCCCCTGCCCAGCCCCCCTCCCCCTGCCTAGACTAACCCCCTGCACATACCACCCCTCCCCCACCTACCCAGCCCCCCCCCCCCACTACCCCACCTTCACATGCACCACCCCACCTGCACAGCCCCCCTGCCCAGCCCCTCCCCCTGCCTAGCCTAACCCCCTGCACATCCCACCCCCTCCCCCACCTGCCCATCCCCCTCCCCCACCTGCAAAACCACCACACCCCACCCGCACAACCCCCTGCCCAGCCCCCTTCCCCATCTGCCTAGCCCCCCACCTACACAGCCACCCCCACACATGCACAACCCCCTTCCCCCCTGCCCAGCCTACGCCCCACCCCGCCCCCTGCCCAGCCAACCCCTCCCCACCAACCCTTACACATACCCCTCCCCACCTCACCCCCACCAAGCACCCCCCGCCTCCCCTACAAATTCCTATAGGGTAGTTGATTTCAAGTTTTAATCATATTTTTTGGGGTTTTGGTGACCCATTCACGATTCAATCTATAGATACTTTGGATAAATTAGGTGTTTTGGGATATTTTGGGGGGGTTTAGTTTGGGAGAACTCTGGAACATGATGTGAAGTTTTGAGAACGCACATCATGTGTTCTTCGTACTTGGAAAAGATGGGGTTTGGGAACTAAAATATTTATATAAGGGGGTGGGTTACACGCCATATAGTGGTGACTCGGGGTGTGCTAGTAGCAGATGACCATGTAGGGTATAAAGCTATATCTAGTGCGAGGTACATGGATAGGCATTGTGCATGGGTAGACCTTGTGTGGGGGAGATATATGGATAGGTACATACATGGGAACCATGTGTGGGGGTAAAGATTGTGTATGGGGTGATACATTCCACATATTAGGGAATTTTTCATGCTAAGTGGGGCCTTGTATGTGAATGTACCATGGTGGGGGTAAACATCATATACCGGAACACATGATGTGTACTTTGGAAAAGTACACACTAAGCAGTCTATGTCACATGGAATGAGGGGACATTTTGGGTTACATATCATGTACCTAAAGTACAGGTTGGGTACTTTTTTCTCCTTGTTGTGTTTACCCTATTTTAACCTTGGAGTCAGAATTCAACTTATGAGTATTCAATTTTGATCATTTTTTCATATACATATCCATGGTGGAATACTTTCTATGTTTGAATGTGGTCTTTATGGTGTTTTGGACTAAATGAATTCTTTATTGGGGTTTCTTCAAGGATTGGATTCAGAATCCTCCAGCAGGTTGGGTTGTGAGATTAGAATCATGTGTCAGGGTCATGAGATCATTAGTTGGAATGGATTTTGAAATCTAAGCTACTTTTGTTCAATTTTCATTCATATAGATCCTGAAAATTATAATCATGTAGTATATATAAAGATATCTTGTTTTATCCTAACATGTTTGTACCTATTTCTCAAGGTTAGAAGAGTTGAGTATTACCTCTTTTTTTTAGGATTGGAACTATTGGAACCATTGGGGATGGGATGATGTTGTGGGGTAGAAGTTATGGTCAGATTTCCTTAAGACATTTATATGCGTCAAAGGGAATCTTGAGGATACCATAGTAGGCTTGTTACTGATTGAGTGACCAATGTTTTCTATAGCTGTTAATTAATAATGCCCATGTGGAGTGGTCAATCTTGTACTGTAGAGCCCTTGTAAGGTAAAACATTTATGATTGTCATGAGGACCATTGATAATTCATTGGTTATTCATTTCTTTTATATACCCCATTGGGTGAGTTGTTGATAGATGATCAGTTGGAGACATTGTTGATCAATGATCAGTTGGAGGCCATTTAGGGGAATTTGGGATATATCTACACTGGGTGTGTCTTGTGCTTTGGATGTACTAGAGGTACCCCTCATAGGGTGTATGTTATTACCATGGAGTTTTTCCCATTTGATTTTTTTTGAATGGATTGGGCCAAGATTTTGGGTGCACCTGAGGACGCTATAGTTGGAAATCACTTTATATTGTCACATTGAGGACCATGGGAGCCCCGTGTTTTGGTTTGGCACTAAGGTGGGTCAAAGAGATCCAATAGTGGTTGTTTTAAAGGATAATAGCCCAGGGAACATGGAGAGGGTATGTTATTTGTTTTATGTGAGTTGATCGATGCTTCTAGATCAGCTATTTGGACAGTGGTTTGAAGGCTAGATCATCCCATTTTTGGTTGGAATTTGGTTGTGAGGTTTGAGGATGTTTCTGGTCAGGGCTCTAGTCCAAAGAGGAGACACATATGATATCATAGATCAGGAATTGGAACTATGTTTTTATATAGTTATCTCAATTTTTTTACTATATTTAGATGTGATTAGTGATCTAATGGTTGATCTAGATGAGTGAAACACCCCTCTAGTTGAATGAGAACTTAGGATAGAGTGGTTTTAACATCATAATGTGTTGAGGCACTCACAGAGTACGTTTTTCTAGTCGTTGATGTATTGGTGCTGCCATCAACATGGATGTTCTTTCACCCCCATATATTATCTTTTATCACCCCCAACACATCTCCTCCCCTCTCCCCCACCTGCACAGCCACCTCCAACCCACTGTCCAGCCCCCCTCCTCCTCACCTCACCCCTTCCCATCCCCCCTCCAGCACATCCCCCCCTCCTCCCCCAATCATTTTGACCTCTTAAATATCAATCAAAATGATTCTATACATGTAAATTACAACAAAACTACAACCTAAAATGATATATTGGTTGTGTTCATAAGGGGATCATAATAGATAGTACATTGCAGTGAAATGGAATAAAAAAATGCAAATAAATGAAGGCATATATACAGATTTAATGTGAATGAACAAAAAATACTTGAATCAAAGATAAGATGACCAGTTGGAAAGAAGAGTTAGAACCCTCAAGAGAAGGTTGGGAATAAGGGTTCCAAACACAACCTAATATCATAAGGGGATCATAACACATACCCATTTAATGCGGAAGAATAAAGCGTTGGAAAACCAGACCTGTCGCGCTGGGAAGTAGGGATCGTGTAGAGAGTCGGTTGGGAAGTAGGATTCGTGTTGAGCTATTGGAAAAAATCTTCCATATGGGTGTATCGAGCTATGGTTTTGGGTAAAACAATAATGGTTATGAGTCCGCATCGAGATTTTGGAAAAAAAAGTGTGAGCGCTGATGAGTGGGGAGCAGGGGGCGGTGATCGGCAAGTGGCGAGGAGGGAGGGGTGGTCGGGATGGGAACGATGATGAGGGGTGGTCGGTATGGGAGTGGCAGCGAGGACGGGAGGAGTATGGGATTGGCGCTGAGGTTTTGGAGAAGTGCGAATTACGGATATGAGAATTATCCCGAGGGCGGGGTGATTTTAGATATATATATCCCAACGGTTCATTTGAACCGTTGGGGAAAACTGGCTATTATCACCAATATTCCAATGGTTCATACGAAACATTGGAAATGAATGGCATAAGGTATTTTTCCCAATGGGTTGTTCAAACCATTGGGAAAAATTTTATTTCCAGTAGTGTGAATTCTGATAGGACTGCAAACCGCCATAGGGTGTCGTCCTAGAGCAGGGCCAAATCACGGTGTGACCACGGAATGATCGTGGTGTGACCGTGCCGTAACCACGGCATAACCGCGGCGTGACCACGGCATGACTGCAGCATGAACGCGGTGTGACCATGGCGTGTTGGCCCGGTCCAGCGACATCTGTGAGGCAGCATCTTCCGGCCAGGAGCGAACGGAGCGGGGCAACATTCCGGTCGTCGCCTCCCTCCCCATTATCTATGGATGGGTAATGTATCTAAAACTCTATCTAGGTATCATACATCGAATTTTGACAGGACTGTGAACCGCCGTGGGGTGTCGTCCTAGAGAAGGTACAAATCACGACATTACCGTGGCGTGACTGCGGCGTGGCCGCGGCGTGACCGCGACGTGACCGTGGCATGACCGCGTTGTGTTGGCCCAGTCCAACGACATTTGCAGGGCATCATCTTCCAGCCAAGAGCGAAGAGAGCGGGAGGAAGCATGGAAAAATTCTGGGCGTTGCCTCCCTCCCCATTAACTATGGGTGGGTAATGTATCTAAAACTTTATCTAGGTATCATAAATCAAATTCTGACAGGACTGCGAACCATCGCGGGGTGTCGTCCTAGAGTAGGGCTAAATCACGGAATTACCGTGGCGTGACTGCGGCGTGACCGCGGCGTGACCGCGGCGTGACCGCGATGTGCTGGCCCGGTCGAGCGACATCCACAGGGCAACATCTTTTGTCCAGGATTCCAAATAAATCCTATGTAGTTGTCCTTCACATTATAGAAACCGATCTTTTGTTATAAAAAACAAACTCTTGATTCAGGATTGTGGTATGATAAAGATATATATTTGATATTTGTTGTTTTTAAAAGTTGTACTAGGTAGTTGAAACTACTTATTGAGAGTCAAATTGTGTAGGTGTATTACTTATCAATGGTATATACATTTCTTGGAACTCTATTAATAAAGCTTTAGTCACCTTGATAACAATAGAATTTGATTAAGTCTTAACATCTCAGGATGTAACACAAATCCTATGGGAGAATTCATATATGTGAAAAATTAGATGTGCATTGAGGTCAGAAAAACACCCCAAATAGTGTTAAGATGAAACATATGGTGGGGAGCACCATAAGATTAACAAGTGTTAAACAATTACACCATAAGTGTTTTTAGATATACAGGCTTGAGTAAACACCCAAAGGGGTGGCCAAGAGGCTAGGAAAACACCCGAAACGGGTTTCTCCATAAGATAAGGTCACAACAGACATGATAGAACAAATCAACTATTTAATATGTTATAACAATGGATCGTCAGAAGGTTGTAGTGAGCGGCATAATGACACAATGTCTAAAGGGAAACAAAATGACGGAAAAGAATCATATACCCTAAACTATGACTATGAGTTTTCACAGACAGCACACCTCCGTTGGAGGGGTTTTATTATAAATACTTGAATTTATTTATCAAATGAAACAATTATATTAAAGAAAACTTATTGAAGATATGAAATTAAATATAATTAAGCAGAATTAAGAAAGAAGCTAAATTCAATTTAAAGCATTCTTAAATTAAAGATTCTATGAGAGGGATTCTACCTCAAGGTGGAACCAATCCATCCACTTCGGCTGTTGGATCTTTCTAACTAAAAGATGCTACTCCTCCACTGGGTATACGCACCTTCACACACATGAAAGGACACCTAGCCCCTATCCACACACCCGTATGGCCATGAGCATGTGCAAGGGGATCCTTGCACATATGCTTATATGCATATATCAGTCTCCACTCACCTGCATATGCATTTATATATATATACACGGGAACACCAATCCCCATATGTGCATAATCACTGCCATGGGTGACTATACACATAACGGGGGAACCCACATACATATACTTACTTAACTATGCACACGCAGGCGAGTCGCCCTTGACTTGGTGACTCGAAACCAACGAGCAGGGATCAACGCACTACAAAAAGGATATTAAGAACCTTAAAACACATGAAGGATGCTATATAACCAGTGAAAAACCAACCAATGGCATTAAAGCCTTACCTAGATTGGCAATGGAGAACCCAATCCACCCGAACCAACACGAAACTATCCAACACCCTACCGAAAACATAATATAGAGTAAAAAACACTAAATCCCCAAATACATGAGAAGCGAGACAAGTAGTAACCATAGAATCTTACCTCAGATCAAAGCCAGTGGACTAAATCAATATGAACTTCTTTTGGCCCCCTTCACAGAATATAAGTACCCTCTGTCCATAGAAAGCAGTCAAAGATCTATGTGACCAATGCGATAAAGAAAATAAAATTAAACTAAATTAAAACACACCTATCTCCTGTGGCTATACCTGTCACTGCCCAAAATATAAGTACCACATTGCCCCATGGGTTAAATCATGTTCCTGCATCAAAGGGAAAACATATCAATCTTTCAAAATGATACTATCAAATAGTACATTCCTATTAATTAACAATTACTCTTCCTATTAATGGTATATAATCAATTTGGCCCTAGTTTCAACTTAGTTTGGTTTTGTTTGATACAAGGGAAGAGGTCTTATTATTCTTGGTTTTTATGTTTACACTTGAGATATTTATTTAAAAATGATGCATGTATTTGGCATTATTATTTATGGTTTTGGTTCTTATCTCGTTGCCAGGGGGCCTATCCACATGAATAATTATTGGAATATAGGGCTCAGTTGGAATTTATGTGCTTTAATGTAATTTATGTGACTAAGTTTGAGGATTTAGATCAAGTAAAATATTCCTTAGAGTATTGGGCATTATATTGATAGGTGTTGCAATTGTACATATAGCATTTGATGAGGAAATACTTATGAGGACGGATTGGAATCGTGGTAGGTTCTTATAGTGGGATGGTCCCTCTGAGTATATAAAATGTATTATGAAAGGTTTTAATCCATTTAATGATTCAAGAGTTCAACTAAAGAGATGAAGGATGAGATGCTAGTGTGGGTATTGGGTATTGTCGGTGAGATTGGCATTATAATTCCAAAAGGCTTGGTGTGATTTAGATTAATATGGAACCTGGTTAGTGGGGATGTGTTATAATACATGATTTTGATGAGGTTCTTGAGCAGATTATTGAGAATATAACATATAAGGGTTCGACATGGTGTGCCTTTGTGACTAGGACAATCATAAGGTGAATAGTCCTCTTTGTCTTGTTGGATGATGAGATGTGCATCGAGGCATGGGATAATCCTTAAGAGATGAGTCTAGACTATGTTACTGAGAGGATAGACTAGGATAGGTTTGATAGTATTGGGTGAGTGGCCAACCCATGCGAGGATGATACTATATGTGGATACATTTGGAGACACTTGGGGTTATTTATGCTATCTCATGGAGACACTTGGGGTTATTTCATGACTCCAAAATACTCCAGAAATGTTCCCAAACGATGTTTTAGAAAAACGATTCCATCTCATGGAAGAACCCAAGGCTCCTATATCATCCAATGTTTCCTCACACTCACAAATCATAGTATTACAGTATATAAGTAATCTACGTCAAAATATATTCTTCAAATAGATATCATATCCATCACCGAACCACAAATAATCCTTTGAGGGATAAATCAGTCTGGAAAATTGTGATTTTTCACCTTCTTAGTAAACAACCCATAAAAATTTTCCTTTGTTTTCTTTTTTTTATTTTGAAAAGGAAGATATTACAAATGAAACATAAAAAATGGTAAATGGATCGCAACCACATAATCAGGTGAGCATATCGTACATCTCTAGAAGTGGAAGCATCCCATGATCTTCGAATGTCCCTCCCATACTTATTCAAAGATATCCATATGCAATGTACAATAAGTAGGGTATGAAATAAAATAGGATTGAAATTGATTCATTCTAATATGACATTAATGGAAACTAAGTGTTGAATGATGGATAGATGTTAGGTGGGTCTTAGGTAAAAAATTTCTATGAAATAATCCTAAATCATTTTAGTTTTATAATTGTTCATTCATCACTAAGATAAGATCTCAGTGCAAGTTTTAGTCAGTTTACATGCCCCTAGCATCTATCAAGAAATATTCCAAATAAGAGTATGAAATTGAATGGTTAGAGTCTTCGTGGGTAGTGATAATAAAAAAATGGTAATCACAAAGGGCATAAATCCTAAGTAATAGGTCAATTAGTCATTATTTTGAAGATTTTGAATTTGAATTAATTCCATAAACTTAGAAATCATTCTAAAAAAATCTAAGTAGGAGTCAAACATGGTCCTTGGAACTTTAACAATTATCTTTTTTTAATAACAAGGACATAATGATTCTCAAGTTTAAATCATTCTTATTATTTTGAAAAATGTCTCATAGACAAGTGAGAATAATAAAAAATCCAAGTGAATCACATGTGAAACTATGAGAAACTCCCCCCACAATTAAAATGAGGTAGTGTCCCTACTATTAATGAAATACAGGTGATAGTGGTATGGAATCATTTTTTAATGTTTGTGGGAATGGATATTGAGAAAAATGAAAATAAAAGGGAATTGAGAGCTCCCTGGGAAAATTGGTATGCCATGGGGGTGTTTTCTACAGTAATCTTGTGTACCTGAAAAAGTGTTAGATAATGAAATCCATTACAAGATAACAAATATTAGTTAACCGAGATAAATTGTTGGAAGAGTATATCAATAGGAAAATACCGATCAAGAACCCCGGCAGGAGGAGAGGGAGCTGAGAGGGGGACGTCCTGCGGGGTGTTCAGCCATGGGGGGTCTCATGCACGACTGGGGTGGGGGTCGGGGGATGTCGTCAGAAAAGATTTAGGGGAGGGGGATATCTCCAGGGATGGGAGATGAGAGGGGAGGGGGGAACATCGCTGGTAGCCGAGAGGGGAGGGGGAAATTGTTGTTGGAGAGGGAGCTGAGAGTAGAAGGGTAACACCGTCGGGGGAGAGGGATGGGGCCGAGAGGCGGAGGCGGAGGCCAGGAGGAGATAGAGATCAAGGATGGTGAGAGGGGGTTAGGAGGAGGATGTCGGGGATGGTTCGGGATGAGGATCCCTAAATTGGGTGTTAAAAGTTTTTCTTTCCCAACGGTTTAACAAAATCATTGGGGAAACCCAAAATAAAAAACCTTATACCAACGGTTTACTAGAACCATTGGTAAAGGGTCGTTATCCCAACGGTTTTTTTAAACCATTGGAAAATAAGTGTTGGTATAATTCCCAATTCTATTAGTGCTACTCCCCAATTATTCCTAAATTTCTACAATTTATCCCATTAATCATTTGGCTGTTATCTGAATCAAAAATTCATAAATCTCACAATTAATTCAACAATTAATTATCTACTTGGAAATCCCATAAATAAAATAATAAATTTACAAATTAATTATCATAATTAGTGGCCTCTTATTCTCATAATCAACTCCCTAATTAGTCACAACTTTCAACAGTTTATCCAATTAATCAATTGGCCATTATCTAAATTACAAATTCTTAAATCTCACAATTAATTTATCAATTAATTATATACATGGAAAAATTCTAAATCCAATAATTAATTACCAAATTAATTATAAAATTGATATTCCCCTTAGTCTCATTATTAGACTCACGATTAATCATCAATTTCAATAATAAACCAATCAATCAATTGGCCATGTTAAATAACAAAATTTAAGAATTAAAATTGCTAAAAAATTATAACCAATATATAATTTCATACAATTAATAAAAATCATGAATATGGTAATTGATGATCAGAAAACATACCACAATAATGTTGATGAAGAATGATCACAAATGGGAAACCCTAAATTTTTCCATAACAATGACATAGAACGAGATCTTGATTCAATTCCTAGATCAATGATTTAATTGAATCAAGATATAACTAACCAAGATATAAATATAGACCCAAAAAAGGATTAACAAAAATATTTTATCCATGTATATTAGAGGAATAGAGATATATATCAACTTCTAAAGAACCACTTACCTCAATTTTTTGATGAATGATCACCCAACAGAAATCCCTTAAAATCGGGGGGCAAAAGGATGTAAATCAAGATCTGAATCTCAAAACCACAAATCAAGATTAAAGAATATCATGATACTGTAATATTATATATAGATATAGAATCATAGATATAAATATCACTATATATATATCAATCCAATATAGTGGATTGTATTGATTAAAGAAAGCGAAAAGGATAGAGGAAAAATAAGGGCAGAAAGGGAGAAGCAATCACTTATCCGGAGAGAAGTTTCCTTTGATCGAGGATTTGAATCATAAAGAATGTAGGTTATGATGGCCTAAAATTAGTCACGAGATCTCCCAAAACATGAAAGAGTACCGAGGGATGACTGATTAAAGATTTGGGGTTAATTAGTGGGTTTAGAAAAATTTAGAATTTATTTTTAGACATAATTAATTCCCGCACCCATTTTCCGGTACAATGGCACACAGTCTGCCCCATCTCTTTCAAATTTTTTCCAAACATTACCGAAACACTCCCCAAACTGAAACCCAATTGAAAATTACTCAATTAAAGGTAAAATATTACCTATAAATGAGGTCAATATGTCCCTATAAAATTTTAGTTTCTTAAAAATTATGGAATGATGTTTACTAAAACTCAAATACTATGGGATAAAACTAGTGCGATAGTTTTATGTAAAAACACTTAACATCACTCTCATAGAAAAAAATATCTATTAGAAATCAATTTTACAAGGATCACACACTTAATAGATATTTGATTTTACAATTCATCAAAACTCAAGAACAACTTGCTGATATTTTTACAAAACCATTACCTTCTGATATATTTGAATACACTAAACAGAAGATAAGAATGATCATTATAAAGTAATCATTCATGTATACATCTAGTTTAAATCATCTCCTTATAATAACTAACTCCTTTTCAAATGGGTAGTACATATGTTTGATATTTTATAAAGCCTTTATAAAACATTTATTTCCTAAAAATTTCATACTCATAAATTTTTCATACTCAAAATTCCCATACTCATGAATTTTTCATAGTCAATATTTTTTGAACTCATTTTTACTGTTCAAATTATATTTTTTTGTACCCATAATTTTTTATTCATACATAAAAATTTCTCGTGCTCGAAATTTTTAGTTTCCAGAATTATTTTGTACTTGAAATTTTTCGTACCCAGAAAATTTTCCTACCTGATACATTCTATGCAGAGAAACGTTTTATACTCATAATTTTCCATACATAGAAATTCTTCATACCAAAATTTTCTATACTCTTAAATACTTTCATATACATATTTCTTTTACTCAATTTTTTTTTTTAAATTTTCATACTGAAATTTTTTTTCATATCCAATTTTTTTTTTCAATTTTATCTTGAGGAAAAATTAATCAAAACCAATAATTCTATCATATGACTTTGAAAGGAAAAATTTATTACCTTAAACATTTCTTTTTTATTGTAATTTTATATGTTGTTACATGTTTTAAAACTTTATTGGATTTATCCCGAATAGGATATATTTGTTTTTTTATTATTTTAACCTCAGGGGCTCAGTATTTTGAACTGTTGGATCTTTTGGATCTAATCTGAACTGTTGTAGTTCAAAAATAGTTCTCATTTACATATATAAAGGGACCCCAATCAATTCAAAATCTATCTATCTCTTTTTTGGGTCAAGCCTCTCCCTACCTACAAGATTCCAAGTCTAATAGTTTGCTCGAGGATTTCATTGTACTCAGGTTAGAAACATCTATAACTTCTCCTAAAACAATGGTGTTGAAGGGTTTATCAGCTATGATGTTTTTTAGAAAAAGGTTAGTAAGCTGATAATTCTATGATATGTATGCTTATTTTCTATAGGAAATTATAAATTTTTAATTATGGGAGTCTATATCTATAGAAAAAACCAAGAAGTTTCAAGATCTGATTATTATGTGTGAAGTATGGAACATCTATAACACAATGAATTTGGATAAATATTTGAAAGTATCATTTAATATATATGGTAGATAAATTAGTTTTAAAAAATAGTCCTCTCAATTTCATGATGATCAATCAGAGGGAGACACCTTTTTCACTTCCCACATGCTTGAAAAATAATAGGGAACATTCATTAAGGAAAGTGTTGAGAAATCACTATTTGAAATCAATTAAGAAAAAAGAAAAGTGACTCATCTTTCATCAAACAACATACTTTTAGCACTCTAGAAGCAAGGTTTCTTAATTAATTGAAGAGGTGATTGAGAAATAGTGAAATTATCATAATTATTTATTCTAAACTATTTGGTAATCATGATAAAATTGAATCTGATGGGTTAATTTTTTTTACACATCAACAATTTGAAGTCTAGTGCTATCAAGTCCCAGTTAATTACATCTCCAGCAATTTTATGTAAATTCATTTCTCAATGTTTGATGTTTTCCAATATTCCATGTATTTCAGTTCCATGGAATCTTAGAGTTCCTTTGATTAGTGGAAATATGATAAAAAGTTTGAAGAATCATATTGATGAAGAATAAAAAAAATTCCTAAAGTGGTCGAGGTCAAAGTCTCAAATGAAATTGTTTGGAGGAAGCCATGGTTTTCAAAAACAATCAGTGTCAATTGTTTCATACAAAGAAATGAAATCAAAGTTTTATTTTTCATTAAATAAAAAGAATAAAAATAAATCAATCAATGAAATTTTCTCTAAATGGAGAAAAGATCAAACTGAAAGGAAAGAAGGAGACCCAAAATTTTGTCTCCACCCTATAGAAGCTCTTGCCAAAAAGATCCTGAATGAAGACATTATTAAATATGAAGGAAGGAAAAGAAAATTATGAAAGAGAAAGGGTGACATATTTGATATTGATTACTTGATAAATGGATTTGAAATGGATAATACATGAATCACTCATAGAATCAATTTAAGAAGAATCTTTCAGTCCCTATGTCCTAGGAAGAGGAAAAGGAAAACAACTAGTTGGTGAAT
This sequence comes from Viscum album, assembly GCA_963277665.1. NCBI lineage: Eukaryota > Viridiplantae > Streptophyta > Magnoliopsida > Santalales > Viscaceae > Viscum > Viscum album. The sequence goes on along the minus strand of OY728130.1, from coordinate 1,017,931,773 downwards.
CGACATCACCAAATGATTTTCAAGAATAGTCATCAATAGAGAAATAAGATAATTAAATGAGATATATAAATAAATATCTTGATTAATAATAAGAGAGAATGAAGAATAAGAGATAAATGAAGAGGAAGATATAAGAGAAAAAGAAGAAAATGAAGAAAATGAAGAAAAAGAAAAGGAGGAAAGTGAAAAGAATAATGGTGAAGATAAATAGTCTTAGTCAAATAGAATTCTTGTAAGGTCTTCAAAAGACACATTATGCAAAATACCATCCCCCGAAGTAGATTCATGAAAGAAAAATTCTCAAAAAATTCAAGGTGACAGAGTAATACATATATCACATAAAGAAGAACACTCCAATACCTATAAAGATCAGAATCAAAATTCAAAAGATGATGATGCTAAAACTCTTTCTATAGATATTCCTACTTATGATGCAGATAATGATTCAAAAAATACAAGCTTTTTAATGAATGATCATAACATTGTTTAGGATCGTAAAAGAATTGAGAAAACAATCCCATTTTTTCGAAGGCCGGAAGGGAATATTGATTTGGTTTCAAAAAATCTAAGAAAAATATATAAGTCAGACATGTCTCTAAAAAAGGCTATTAAAGCTAGAATCTGAAATCACTGTTTTTGATGAAATCCCTAAATAACAAATAAAATATTTCCACAGTGCAGTGAAGTGGTCTCATAATTCTGAAGAATGCATAAATGTTCATAAAATTACAATAGAAGACATTTGAATTCTTGGTACTGAAGTGAATACTGCTTTCAATATGCTTCAAAGTGATACTACAAGAAAAATAAAAGATTTCAAAATCCCAGGAGAGTCTCAAATTGAAAAAATCAAGAAGACTGAAAAGAATTTTAAAGTCATTTATTCAACAATATCATATCTTTTGTTTTATAAAGATGATATAATTGACTTGAAAAATAAAAAAGTCTTACTGACTGATAGGATTGAAGTCGAAGAGAAGAAATGTAAAAATAAAAAATTTAAGATTATTTCTCTCAAAGATAAACTTAAATATCAAGAAGAAAAACATCATACCTAGGACCAATTGTTTTAAGACCAGGAAGAAGTGTTTCAATCTCTAAAGGAATCTCTTGAAAAGATGATGGATGGATGGAAATAGTTCATGAAAATGAAGACAACCATCTTCGACCTTATGAAGAAGGAGGAGAAGGATAAAAAATACTTTTTTCTGAACTCTTGTGGTATATCTTTTCAAACATCAATGAATTCATTTATCGTCTATATACCTTTGATTGATTTTTTACATCTTTTTTCGATGAATGTTGGTTCATTATTTATAGATGATAAAAATCATTATTTTATTGTAGATTTTGTTTCCCTAACCCATTTGAAGGTATTAGAATAATTTCCCTATTCCTTTTTGTAAATTAATATGGTGGAGAATGATTTATATAGTGGTAGAATGTATTTTGAAAAAGGGGAGAAATTATCATGAAAGAGAGGATGAGAGAATAATAATTACAAAAAAAATAATATCATTAGAAAGGGGGATATTTTTTAAAGAAAAATAATATGATCCTTATGGATTTTTTTATCCTGAGGGGGAGTTAGTTGTATTAAGCATTATATTTAGATGAGTGTTAAAACTCAATGTGAGTTAAGTATAAGTTCTCACTTATATATATGATTTTTTTATTCTTTATGTAATATTTTATTTGTTTTAACTTGTCATTTGTTCTTTCCCAAAAGGGGGAGATTGTTGTGTCAAACGTATTCTTTTGAATTTTATATTCTTTTTATTTTATAAATAAAAAACTCTTATTTTTTTAGAATAAAATAATATATTGTTTTATTATATTTTTATTATCACTTTTATACATATTTTCATCATTTATGCTTTTTCATATGCATACAATAAAAATCGTACTCATGAGTTTTGTAGAAATAATTCATTCCATGATTATCATAACGAGCCCAAATATTATTTCTATAGTACACACTGAATACAATTTTTAACATAAACACTATCTAGTTTTCATACTGAAAATATTATCATAACAATATAAATAGTATTAACTCTCATTATGAAAATCATTGTATCCATTCAAACCCATTTTATCATATCTAGAAAACTATATCATAATTAATGGAAAATATTTAAATCAAAATTATTTTGTGCATTATATTTCAATAAGCATTATGAAATGATGTTGTTGTTTTAGTTATAAAATGACCATTTGAGTGCAAAGTGTCCAAATCCCTCTGGAATTTCAAGTTAAAATCCAACTGTTGGAGTAAATGACAACCATTGGGACATTGGCCTATAAATACCAGGTCATTTGAATGAGCTCAATTTTTTTGAGGAATTCAAGACACTATATGAGAGATCTATCAATTTTCTACTCCGTTTGAAAGCTCTAAAGAGTACAAGTTATGAATTAATCATTCTAAATACTTGTGACATTAAAGAGTTATGTTCTTCTTAGTGAAATTTAGATCATTGATGATTACGATTTAGGGATATCAAGGATAGGAAGACAAAGGTTCTGATCACCTACATGATCGAGGTTTGCCGGAGATTAGAAGAAATACTAAATATGGTATTTTTATCAGGGGATTTCCCTAGTGTGGGTAAGATAGAAAAGCTTGATAGTATAAATCAAGGGAAATATATCATGGGTTATTGGATTACCATATAGTTGGGTGAAAATAATTGTATTTATTTAATTGTTTTACATGTCTTCTACTTTTTAATAGAAAGTGAATTGTTTTAAATATTAATTTTTCTATTCTCTATTAAGTGATTACGATCTTTTTAATTATGATACTTTTTTTATTACATCACAATTATGATTTTTATGATTTATATAATTTAATATAATCAATAATTATATGTACGCTTTATTATAGAATGATTATTTTGTTTTTTTCTGATTACTGTAACCATGGTGATTATGATTCATATTCCACTTACTCTGATTAAATCATTTTCTACTGTGAATACGATAGATTTTAAACCTGCCATGTGGAATATATATCATTATTGATCTGATTATGATATCCTTTTTCATTAGTCCCATGTCCCATTTTGATTTTTTTACTTTATAAGAGAGTTAGTTAATTAAATTAGTTTAATTTCATTTATCTAAATAACTTCAAGGATAAAATGAAATGTTTTTGAACCTAAAATTCACCACCCCTCTTGTATTTTGACATCTTCATATATATTTTTATTCCATAGAAATTACTACACAATTGACTTAGAACATAGATACCAGGAAAATATCTTCTCACATAGTACTCCACTTACACATACCTTACCTAAAACTTTCTTTGTAATCTTGGGGAATGAAACATGAGAAAGGGAGAGCATAAATGATTAATAAGGGTAAAGAAAAGATATATAAATCTATGATAATATGGAATAATTTTATTAAAATAAGGGTGTGTTTTTATCAACATAACTTACAATGCTCATACCTAACCTATCCATTATCATAAATAAGATTCATGGAATAAAAGTTTATCATTTAAGAAAACATGGGCTATAAGAGTGAGAAATCATTACAAATCAATCATAAACCATAAGATCATTTCAGAAAAGTGTGGATCCATAATAAATATAGGAAAAAATTTAATATATCAATGTAAACTACTAATAGCATAAACATAGTTGATCAATACTTATCATATGTTTCCCAATGTGAATTAGGATGCACCTATTTCCTATTGTGGATGAGAACAAATCCATTTCCCATAGTGGATCAGTACACACCTATTTCACATAATAGATTGGGACACACTTATTTCCCATTATGGATCAAGTCCATTGACTTGTTTCCCATATTTTTCTCAGGAGATATAGTGATTTACCCAATGATTTGGAGGGAGATATAGGTCTCACACATCACATAATACAAATTATACACATGTGTTCCCTATGATCATAATGCATTCATATATCATATGGGTTTCATAAAAATTTCATCATATCATAAATGATGTAAAATATAAAGGTTTCATATTAAATTTATCATTTCACCATATCATAACCTGTGAAAACTATTCGGGTTTCATAATAATTTAATCATGGTATAACCTGTGGAAGAGAGACAAGTTTAAAAAACATTTTTTCATAATAAAACATTTAGAGAAAGACTAAAAATGGTATCCTTGGTTCATATTCCTAGTAAAGAATAAGTAACATCAACAATTTAATCTTAGATATAAAATAATTTTTAATGATTACATTGAATATTTCTTGAAAAAAATAGACTTTCTTGGAATATAATAATTTAAAAAGTACAACATTTTTAAAATTCTTTTCATTAAAAATAACACTACAAACATATAAAGTAATATTTAAAAATAATTTTAAAATATTTCTTGAGTAAAATAACTTTTCAAATTTGAAAAAAAATATATTTCTATTTTTTATTATGAAACATGTTTTTTAAGGAAAATGGGTTTTGACTGAAAAGATGATTTTTATTAAAAAAATTATTTTGAAATCTTGAGTAAATAAAGAGAGGTAAATGAAGGGAAAAAATTTATTCTCATTATATAACCCAAGGAGAAAAAAATATACGATATTTATTTTGAGGTAGATCAAAATATTACAACATTAGTAACTTAACAATAAAAAATCCCAAAAAACAAAGAGACTATAACATAAAACCCTTACAACTTTATTAACCATGAATCATAAGCCCCGTGGAAGAATGAAATGAAATTAAAACTTAAAAAATGTCATTAAAATAAGGATATTAATAATTTACCATGTCAAATTGGCTATATATACACCACATAAATTAAATAAGTGGTGACTATGGCATGTGTTACATAGGAGTAAAAAGTGAGACAAAAATCCCTTTCTGATTTGTTAACTAATAAAGTGTAAACACAATTAAAGAGAGATCCTAAAATAGTTACAAAAATACCATCATTATTATATATAAGAATCAGAAAAAACATTAGTGGTCTATATATACACCCCATAAAAAACATGTGGTGAATATGAAATTTGTCTCATAGAAAGTAAAAGTGAGACAAAAATCTCATACCAATTTGGTAACTAATGAGCAATGAACCCCATGAAGGAGAGATCCTAAAATTGATATGTAAATAACAAAAAATTTAAGTGGAATTATTATAGAATTAATTCATTGGAAGTATTTACACCACATAAAAAAATTGTTTAATATTTCATTGTATCACAAAAAATAAAAGTGGGATGGAAATCCCTTACCCATTTGGTGATGTTTTAACTCTAAACCCCCTGAAAGAGAGATTCTTAAATGGATATGTAAATCCCAATAATTATATATAGATGAATCATAAAATACATTAATGTGTAGTATAAAGAATACATTAAATAAATATTTTATGAATATGGAATCTTTCTCATAGTAGTAAAAGGTGAGATAAAAATCCCTTACATAAAGTCTTGACTTCAGTAATACTCATTCAAACCTCCTCTTATTTAGGTATCCTCAATATGTTTACACTAAGTGATTTTCTAGGATTATTTTATACCCAAAACAAGGATTTTAGGATAAGGTTGGGGAAGTTGGTAAGTGATTTGGGAAGGTATTAGACGAACCAAAAGATTTTTAAGGTGTCAAAAAGAGACGAGAGGGGGTGTCCTTTTATAAGTGGGGGAGAGGACACACTATGAATTTTTTAAAAGAATTGAGAACTACCACATTTTTCATATTCCAAAAGGGATAAAAATGGTCCATTATTGAACCTTATAGGTGTAATGGTCAAAATATTTCCAACCCAGAGTTTTTAGAGAAGTTAATAATTAATTTTATCCATTATCTTTTTAGTTTAACCTTTTGTAAACCAATTTTTACCTTTCCCATGATAATTAATTTTTACTATATTCACTATTAATTTTTTTCAAAAATTACATTAGCCTTATTATATAATATAAATTATTATTATTTCAAATATTGAATCAAAATTTCCAAATTTCATTCATATAAGTGAAAAATTTTAATTTTAAATTAATCTTCTATATGCAATGAGAAAATAGGTATTTCAAGAGATGATGATTAAAAGTTTAAAAAGAATTATATAAAAATTCAATATTAAAATTTTTACAATAAAATAAAATGTATTAATGGATGAACAATTGAATTTTTTAAATTTATAACCAATTTAAAATATAATTTATCTTTATAAATAAATTAAATGAAAAGGTATTTTTTAATTAAAATTCTGTATTTTTCACTATTCATAAAAAATCAATCTTATCATATTGATATCAAAAATTCACCCTATGATAATTTTGATATTAAAATTAAAAAAATGAAGAATATTTTTTTAATTAAATTTTATAAACATGTGAAATTTTAGTTTAAAAATAAATATGCCATAAAAAGGTAAAAAAAAATTATTTTAGAAAAAATTATTTTAAACATAAAATCTTATTTATTATTATCTATTTTCTACAAAAAAAATAAGATTAATTTTAAATATTTAGTTGAATATATAATATATTATTTTCGTTAAACTCATTCACCAAAATTTATTCTTTTAATTTAATTTGGTAAAACATGTTTATGTGCATAAAAATAGTTTTCCAGAAAATGATTTCCCCTATTTTCAAAAGGTTTTTATTAAAATTTATAATTAATTGGTCACCAAATAATTCATTATACATTCATTTTTAAACCATATATTTCCCTATTCATATGATCATGGATTGATATCTCCCACGTTTACCCTTATTGAGTATCTGATATCACCCCTTATGTTTTTCCACAGGTTTTAAAGAAAGTTTCTTATTATTGTATGTCTACAAAGATTAATAAATGGGGAGATATATTTTTTAGATATTGATGATCTTTCATGAAATAAGAAGAATTTTTTTCTAGTCTCCAATGAAACTAATCTGATAAGGTCCTCGTTCATGTATTAAGTAATATAATGAATATTCATCTAAAAATATGTGATATTTTCGTCTGAAAAGAATGGGTCATTATAGTTGGTATCAAAGAAAATACTTTAGTAAATACTTGGATATTAATATTAGAACACTTTAGTGAGAACCTTTAGGATAATAATATGTATGTGATAACATTAAAAAGTTTTGGTAAGGAAGATATTATGTGGTTTACCTAGAAATACATCCCTATTTGGATACTACAAGTCTTTTTGTTTCTGGTATAGATTTGCATATGGATAATAAATCTTATAAAGGTGCATCATGATTGACTTGAACATTACCTGGTACAATACAACTAGCCTTACATTGAACCTGATTTTGACACTCCTAGGGGATATTCTTTGGTTAATCCACATTTTCATTGCAATACATTATGAGGGATTAGATTAGTTGATTATTGCATATAGCCTAGGTTAAACCTATATTTCCATGGATTGAATATAAGGTATCATAATTTAGATATCATATAAATAAGTATCCATGATTATGTGGTTTTCCACTATGAATAGTGTCACTCACACTATAATTTTTGTTTTTAGTCAATGGTTGGAACCCGATTGAATCATTCTAATGATGAATGTGGTGGAAAATTCAATGATTGTCCACATGAGAAACCAAATGCTATGGGTGATAGGATGTAAAACATTGTTGCTATGATCACACAACATTCTCAATCCAGGAATCATACTGAGATTTGAGATTATCAAAGAACAGAACAATGTTATATTGAATCCTTCATGAGATAACATCCACCTACTATTAGTTAGTCTCTTAATCAACTCGTAGATGAGCAATGGATCTACAATATTGAGAATATATTTTTTATTCTCTAGTTCTCATAACATGAGAATATTGTCTTATAGGCTTATAATTTGGATAGTGACATGGGTCAATAGTGGAACCCCATTATGAATGCGAGTCAGGAGGAAGTAATCGACCCTATAGAATGGGATGAGTTTAGGGGAAAATTTTTCGGAATGTAATTCACTCATATAATACATACACATAGGGATAAATATTTTATTGATCTCAATAAAAATGATGATACATCTATTGATACCTATTAAGATAACTATACTAGGCTTTAAAGGTACATTTCTGGTTTTAACATTAGTACATAAAGCAAAATTGTTTGATTCTTTAGTGTCTTAAAAACAAGTCTCCCAAAGGAATTGACTATAGTAGTCTTTATTAGCTATGATTATGTCATTCATTATGAACTAAGATTATAAAGGGAAACTTGAGATTCAATATATTCCCATGGATTTGATATGAAAGGGAAGATCAAGTCTCATGAAAACATTAATAAATAACATGGTGGAAAGAAACTCCCGCTATATGAATGCCATAATTGTTGGAAGAAACATTAAGGGAATTACTTAAATGAAATGGGCAGGTGCTTAAAATGTGTAATGGTGGGGTATAATTCTTGTGAATTATTAAATGCGAGGAATGGACCTGTTAATGAAAAGGAGGAGAATATGATGCTAGAAAATGCACCACCCACACTCCAATGCTTTAGATGCAAAGAGTGTGGCCATTATGCCAACCAATGCATGAATTTGAAGGTATTTTATGACCAGTATGAATAGTCTCCTAAGCCTAATGACAAAGTGAAATATCTTTTAATTATGATTAATGGAGTGAGTTCAAAGAATGATATGTTGAAATATACATGTTAAATCCACTTTAGAATAGTTAATGACATTTTTATTAAGGATCTACAAACTCCTTTATATATAATGAACTTTCAATGGTTATTGAATTTACATCTCAATGGGGAGATACTAATACAACAGTGAGAATTATTAATGGTATGATGGTCACATCCCAAGTCTATTGTATCTCTCTGATTGATGTTTGCAGGATAAGGCTTCCTAAAAATCTTTTGATTCTCCCTTTAGTTGAATTTGATTTTATTCTAGTCATGGATTATATTTCTTTATATAGGGATCATATCAATTTCCAAGAGAGGTAAGTCACATTTCATATTCTGAATGAACCATTTTCAATTATCGGTGTGGGGATGAATATAAACATCTAATAGAAATTACTTACAACTTATGGGTCTTAATCCCTACCCACGAAGGATATTTATCTAAAATGGATAGGGAGAGACTGAACAATAAAGAAACATCTATATTTAGGGTATTTTGATGTCTTTCCATAAGAATTTCGAAGTCTTACCTTGAGTTATGGTGTAGGTTTCTCAACAGAACACGTACCTCATGCTACACCAATTTCAAAGGATCATTATTGAATGTACTTGATTTAGTTGAAAGAATTGAAAGAGTGAATCTAGGATAATCTAGATAAGGTATTTATACACCTTAGTTTTTCTCCATGGGGTTCACCTATTCTATTTATTAAGAAGAAAGATGGGTCAATTGTCATTTAAATTTATTATCAAGAACTTAACAAGATCATGATCACAAACATGTATCTTGTACCCCATATCGATGATTTGTTCAATCAACTACAAAGAGATCATTAATTTTTAAAATATTGATCTTCGATCTAGGTACAATAATTTGTGGGTAGAAAATGATGAAATGCATAGGATAACCTTCTTTATGATGTATGGACATTATGAATTTATAGTTACGACTTTTGGTATTACAAATGGCCATGCTATCTTCATGGATTTAATGAATAATGTCTTTATAGAATACCTTGATTAGTTTTTGGTAGTCTTTATAGATTATATTTTTATATAATCAGAGTGAAGGAGGAGCATGAAGATCATTTGAGGATTACTTTGAGGGAACTAAGAAGGTAAACATTGTTTAGAAAATATTTAATGTGTGAATTTTGGATTTATAATGTTTCAGTCTTGGTGCATATAATCTGATGTGATGGTATTTCAGTAGATCCATCAAGGGAAAAAGTTATTGAAAGTTTACCAAGACTAAATATAGTAACTGAGATACATATCTTTTTTTTCTTTCCAGGATATTTTTATCTCTTTGGGGAGAAGTTTTCCTAGTAGTCTATTCCACTCACCAAGAAAACATGGAAATGATTCAAGTTCCTTTGGTTGGATGAGTCTGAGGATAATTTCAAGGAGTTAAATAGAAGTTTGGTAAGTACACCAGTCCTCAAACTCTATTGTAGTAGAGGAGGGTTTTTAATCTATAATGATACATCCAATAAGGGATTGTGATGCTTCCTAAAGAATAATGTTTTGGTTATATATTATGACTCCATCCAATTAAATTTTAATGAAAAAAATTAATCAAGTCTTGATTTGGAGTTAGCTCTGGTAATTTTTCTAATTAAGGATACAATGGCCTTATCATTCTAGAGAAAGGTGTGACATATATAATGGACATAAGATTTTAGAGTATATATTCACTTAGAATTTTTTTAATATTTTTCAGAGATGATGGTTATAGATAATCAAATATTATGACTACTTAATATATTACCACCATGGGAAAGTGAAAACGGTGTCTGATTATTTTATCTCAAATGAACGTGTTAGCTTATCCATGACGAGGATAAAAAATATTTAATATTTTTAGGCTTGAAAAATATGGATTTAGAGATCATAAAGGATGCGGAAAAATATTATCTTTCTCATATTAGCGTTCATCCACCTATTCAAAAAAACATTAAAGAGGCGCAGAATAAAGATGTAGAGTTGTGGAAGAAGGTGATCGATTTTTCTAAGTTTAACATTGATAGTAATGGAATGATATTTTTCAAGAACCATATATGAATTCTATCCATTCTAAATTTCAAGAAGGATCTATTAGAGGAGGATTTTTAATATTAATTCATTACAAATCGTAGAAATATGAATATGTATAGAGATTTGAAAGAGTATTTATAGTGGTATGGAATAAAGATTGATATTGTAGAGTTTTTACCTCAGTTATTGGTATGTTAGAAAGATAAGGTAGAGTGAAAAAAGTATTAAGGGATATTGCAACAATTACCCATAACATAATCGAAATGGGAAAACATCATGATGGATTTTATCATTGGACTCCCCAAAACATATAAAGGGGATATTGCAATATTGGTTATAGTTGACCACCTTACGAAGTTTTCACACTTCACTACTATTAGTGAAGACTTTTATCTTGATACACTTTACCGAATAAACATTAAGTAAGTGGTAAGACTACATGGAGTACCAAATTCTATTACAACTCATCAGGATCCAAGGTTTACTTCAAAAGTCTAGTGAATTATTCAACAAGACCTTAACACATATTTGAGTTTTAGCACTACGTATTATGCTTAGGCACATAGTCAGTCGGAGAGAAAAATTCAAACCATATAGTGTATGTTGATACATTGTTCTCAGTATTTTAAAACTATTTAGGCTCAACACCTTCCTCTTGTCGAGTTTTCTTAAAAAATAGCTTTCAATAGATCATTCAGATGTCTCTTAATTAAAACCTCTATGGAAAGAAGTGTGGAACTCCATCATGCTGGAATGATATTGGATAAATAAAGATATTGGGACATGATCAAGATAAAAAAATGGTAGATATTTTTATATCTATTCATCAACACATAAGTGATCACAAAGTCTTCAAAAATGTTATGCTGATAATCATCAGCGAGATCAGGTGTTCCCAATTAGTGATAGGGTATTTCTATGAATTGGTCAATGTAAAAATGTTATGAGATATGGAAAGAAAAGGAATTTGATCCCTAGGTATATTTTCCCTTTTTAAATTCTTGATCATATTCAGACAATATCACATAGTTTAGAACTACCACCAAATCCCTCTTAAGTCAACGATGTGTTCCATATATATATCTCTTTCTCTCTCGAGGAAGTACATACCCAAGACATCACATTTAATGAATTATATGGTTGTACCAATAAATAAATTTCATTCTTATGAGGAGAATCAGCGGAGATTATGGATCGTAGATAGAATGATCTATGAAATTAGACCAATCACATGTTCAATGTTTTGTGTTGAAACCAATATATTGAGGAAGCTATGTGGGGATATGAGGATATGATGAGGCAGTTGTATCAATGTTTGATTTGAATAGAATGAATGAATTTATAGGTAAAATTTCATTTTAAGGGGGACTGAATATAACAAATGAAAATTTCCTGAAATGTGTTTTTTTGAAAATAAATTAATTTCCATGATAGGTATCATTACATGCAACAAATAGTTTCTTTGATAACATGTGTTACATACAAAACTGATTTTAAATGAACCGTGATATATTATATTTATATTGTAATATTTATTATATCATAGCCATTTGAATGGTGGGCATGAATATAATTAACTAAATTATGGAGATTTATGTTTCTCACATTTATGAAGTGTTTTATTTGTTATAAATTCAATAGAAATGAAAATATAAATCATTATAAAATAAAGGAAATTTTGATGAATAAATGTATTTTTTGAAAGAAGTGATTTCATCTCATTTTTTAACAGTTATTTTAAAATTATTTTTTTTATTCATAGATTATAATTTTTAAAAAATAAAATTCATTTTTGAAATCATTATTTAAAAATTACATTAGAATCAATAATTGATAATATTTTGAGAAGGTTTTTTTTATGAATACTAAAAAATACTGATATTTATTAAAATGTGTCATTTCTTTTAAATGAATTATGAAGTTATTTATAAATAAATAAATTAAAAAGTAAAATTGAATAAATTATATTATAAATAATCCAATTTAGGTTATTATAATCAATTATAATTTCAATTTTAATATACATACTTTTTATTCATTTGAAAGACTTTCCTTTGGAAAAAAGTTTTTTCACTGCATCCGTGAGATTAGTTTAAAATTGAATTATATCACTTATATGAATTGAATTTGGAAAAATGGATTACATGTTTTAAATAATTATGTTTAATATTATCAAATAAGGTTAACATAATTTTTTACCGTAATGAATATTGAAAAGAGTACAAATAAGTTAGTGATACTATGGATAAAATGTGGTTACTGGGTGTTAAACTAAATAGATAAGTGTAATATTTCCATTATAACATGTATAAATACTATTTTATGAAGTTTTTTAAATCATATATTATTCTAAGATAGAATCCATGGACATTAGAAAACCTTTTTCAAACGAAGGACTTTATCATTTGGGAGTCTTTTAGGAAATTTTCATGTATTTTCCAAGTGGGTTCCTTTCCCCACTATTAAAAGGACCTCTCCCATACTCTCCTCTACACACTCAAAGATCAATTTTCATTCATCCAATACCTAACCAAAACCCTTACTAAATTCCCTTGCCATATCCTTGAGTCCTTCTTTTGGTTAGGTAACCTTCCTAAGATGGATCTAGGAGTAAACCTAAAGAGGCTATCTGAATAAGAGGTTATTCTCTTAACATTAAATTATCATGTTATTTGTTATTCCACCTCCTTAATTTTTTACTATAAAATTATCATATAATTACTAAAATATAATCAATATACTATGAAGTTTTTATATTAATATTATGACCTATATCCACATACATTTCCCACAAATGGGAAACGAAACCATCGATCATGTGTACGTCGGACTACTGCTTCATGACCCAATGTAAATGGTTTTCCATGAACGCATTCCATGGTTGGGTATAATTAATTATTTCATATATTAATGTTATATATTTTTCATAATTTCACTTCTGTAAATATAATATAACATATACCTTTTTACATTCCATTTCATGGGGGATATGTTAACGTCGCTCTTGTGAACATCAGACTACCACATCAAAAAGTGATGTGATTTGTTATCACTAATGATTTACAAGAAAGATAATAATTATTATGTTACAAAAAATATTTTTTATATATGAAATAATAATTATTATATAAAAGTGTATAATTATTTACTTTTCTTTAGTCTCATCCTTTGGAACATGGAAACAACGTTTATGAATATGTATGGGCCACCGTTTCCATGAACAGTGCAATTGATCTTTCTATTTATATCGTTTATGAATGATTTTAAATATTTATATAATTAGAATATATTATATTAATTTTATTTTTAATTTTATATATGTTAATTAATGATAATCAAAGTTAAAGGACTGAAAATGACAAACCAAAACAGACAAGAAAAATGAAGTAGTTATTCTCCAGAACACGATTTTAATAAGGAATTGATAATAAATGGGTAGTAAAAAGGGAATAAGTAAATCATGTATTGTGTAATAAAATTAGTATATTTATTTAATATATTTATAATAAACTTATATCTATGATATATGAGGTTAGAATGTGTGATAAATAAGTCTATCCTTAATGTAAGATATTTTTGTCTCACTTTTATTTTTTGAGAGACACATGACATATTCAAAACAGGATTCATTTATGTGAGGATTATAATTCTCCTGAATTATTTTTATGATGATTATACCTAATTTTATTTTTAATTATATATAAATTTGATTATCTCTCTTTTGTGGGGTTTACATGTTACCAAAGTGGTAATGATATTAGAGTACATTCTCATCGTTTGTCGGGATTGATTAGGACTATGGATCCAATATTGAAATATTATGATCAAACTATCAATTGATTTCATGAATTTTATTATAATATGTTTATGTCTTGATAATACATATTTTTTATTAATTTACCTCTCTTTATGTACGTAATATATCACAAATATACATTTAAGAAAAATCGGCTTTATTTGTTTCTTTGGTCAAAAAATAGATTCCCACCATATCTATATTTTCTAAATATGTTTTTAAGAATGTTTTAGATATTATATTATTATTTTTTTAAATAAACATTTTCCCATGTTTGAACTTTTTACTAAATATTTTATATGGAATATTCTTGTTGTTTTCCAAACAAGGATATTTGGATATTTATCAAACATGTTAATGAAATATTTCCTTTTATATATAAAAAATGTATAAGATTCACCACCATCATAACCAATTATATTGTGAATATTAATTTCAATGTTTTCAAGGTTATTTTAAATGAAAATTTTTTCATTAATATTTTATAATGATAATTATTTTGATATTATTTTCAATAAAAAGAACTTTTAAATTTTATTTAAGTTTTAAAAAGTGTTATTTAAGTGGAATGTAAATTTTAATAAAGGTATGTTTGAGGGTATCTTTCAAAATCATTTTCCTTATAATATAAAAAACTATTATGTTACTCATTCTTTAATAGGGATATTTCCCAAGGATACAATTATTATTATTTCTCTGAATGTTTTATGTTTGTGATGGCATGATGTTTATAGAACTCGTTTCTCTACCAAAAATTATACCATGATGAAATGTTTATGAAATTAATTCATTTTCCATAGGTTATGCAGTGATGAAATGATGGAATTTTTATTAAACTTATTTCTATTACATAGGATATGATAGGATGATATGATGAATGTTTTATAGTATTTTGGAACACATAAGTATGATTTTAGTTATGTGATGGGTTTGACCTATATCCCCCTACAATGCATTGGGAAATGATTTATATCTCCTGAGATAAAAATGGGAAACATGTCGATGTGATTGATCAACTATGAGAGATAGGTGCGTCCTAATCCACAATGGGAAATATGTGACGAGACCTGATCTACTATAATTATGGTCTTAGTATTTAACCTTAACACATGGGATGTAATCTTTATTTATGATGGTGATACAAATTTATCACATGATATTATAGTTCAATGATTGATTTATGATGTTTTGTCACACTTAAGGACAATGCCTTTTAAAATAATAATGATTTATTCCATGAACCAAGTTTATGATTAGTGATAGTTTGGGTATGGACTTTTTATGTTATGTTCATCATTGTATACTTATATTCTCATCTTATGCTTTCATATGATCATGGATTGATATCTCCTATTTTTACCCTTACTGTGCATAAGAAGACAAATTTTCTTATGTTTTCTTTCTTTGGGTTATGAAGAATTCTTATAAGTAGGATTTTTCTATAATGAGTATTAAATTGTGAGTTATTTGAGGGAGATGTTCAAAATATTTCACGAAATAAGAAGGTTGTTTGTCTAGTCTTTGAAGACACTAAACTTATATGGTCCTCAAGAATATATTATGTGATGTAATGAATATTCATCTAAAAAAATTAATATTTATGTGTGAAAAGACTGGGTCATTATAGAAAAGGAGATAAATTCTCTACTTTTGTGAAAAGCATTACCAAAATAGTAACCAATAATGAGAGTTGGTGATTGAAGACGTAAAAATTCCTTTAAAGAGAAATAAATGGAAATAAAGATAATAATTGAGATAAATAATATAATTCTAAAAGTGCTAGTAAATTAAGAAACTTAATACAAAAAGAAATTTAGTAGTGATACCATCTCATATAGAATATGGAATGCTAATTTATAAGTAATTCAATGTCATGTGTAATAACCTGCAATCAACTCCGCTCTAAATTAAAGAACATAATATTTTATTTAATCTTTAACAACCAGTCTTTGAAGAATAATTACACAGTGTCCAAGATTATATATTAGATTTCATATATTGATATAGGGGTCCCAAAATGATGGAAGGGAATAAAATAGGCACAATTAGAAGATTATGAGAAATATATTAACAAATATTTTGGTATTTATGATATATATATTTCTTTCACGTTTAATGGAAATCTAATAAACAAATATAATTTTTATTATATATTAATTATATATATTTCTTATAAATATATTATAAAAAAATATTTCATAGGATTTATAATAAGAACATTCTCTTAAAATCCAATACACTCATAATATTTTAAATAAATTTGGGTGAACTGGATATAGAATTTAAGCTAGAATTATCCTATTTACATTTGGGGGTTTGGAAGGAATGGAGGGAAATTTTGAAATGTTAATGATATATTTTGTAATGAGAAAATAGAATTCATAATTATTTAATGATGTTTTATAAATTAGTAAAATCATTTATATTGAAAATTTATAATGACAAAATGTAAGATGAAATAAAACACTATTTTTAGATATGAATAAATTAATGATAATGAACATTTTTCATCTCCTAGAAAATAATGAAGTGTAGGAAAAATATAATTTTTAACTGAAAGTTATATTTTATATAACATACCAGTGTGAATGAAAATAAATATATTTCATTTCTTATTTATGAAATAATGGGAGTTGTTTCCTGAAAAATTCTTTCTTTAAAGTTAGAGAAACATGAAGAAAGATAGGGATTGATACAACTAATTTAGTAGAAACCATGCTACTAAAATTAACCAAATCCACACAAAATGAAATTTAAAGGATGTACTAGTTGGTATAGAATATTGAATGTTTCTTTATAGATAAGTCAATGTCCATTGATATAATTTGAAATCAACTCTGATCTAAATTAAAGAACATAAAATTTATTTAATCTCTAACAACCACTCTTTGAAAAATAATACCGTAGTGTCCATTTTTATATATTTTAATTGTTATATTGAAAGAGGGGTCCCTCAAATGATTGAAGGGAAGAAAAAAAAGGAAAACATAGAATATTATGAAATATATAATAACAAATATATTATTATTTTATATTTAAATATTGTCCATCTTTAATGGAATTTGAATAATTATATCATTTTATTATAAATTAGTTCTATCTAATTTTAATAAATATATTTTAAAAAAAATTGTTATAAGAATTAAAAGAAAATATTTCTCTTAAACTAATATATTCTCATAATACTCAACAATATTGTTGTCTAAGTAATGCGGTGAAATAAGGTGCAAAGGCCTCTTGGGGATGTGGCAAGAGGCACTTGCCTCTTGAAACTAAGGAAAATCTAATGAAATAATAAAATATTCATAGTTTTAAGCAATATTTTAAAATTAAAAAATCTTAAATTCAACCAAAAAAATTATTTTATATAGTGATAGTTTTGGTGTTGTGTCGTGTAGTTTTGTGGACTGTTTATTTTCTAAAAGTGATTTTTTATTACTCCATTAAATTTATTGTTAATGATATTAATAGCATACCTATATTTAATGATACTAAGAGTAGTCCCTATTTTCCACCATGATTTCCACCCTTATACTGTATATCCCTAATTTACACCCCTATACCTTAACCCCCAATTTACACCCCCTGATTTCCATCCATGTATCCTCAAAGACTCATTTTCAACTCCCTGTTTCCTATAGTCTAATTTCCACCCCTCTATTGCCTCGATTTCCACCCCTGTCTCCACCACTTTTTTCAAAAGTTTCCTTGAAATTTCTATGGGGTGCACATTTATGACTCCTAGTGCCTTATAGATTCATGTGATGCCTCTTTGGGCACCTTCCTTTGGTGTGCCTTAGTGAGATCACAACACCTTACTTGTTATAAGGTTCTCTAGGTGTGCCCATTAGCATCTATCACTAAGGTGTGCGCCTCAGTGCACCTTTTAAAACACTGGTTGGAAGAAAATTTTGGGTACTGAATATGGAATCAAATATAGCATGAACCTGATAATAGTTGTAGTATGAAGGAATGGAAAGAAAGGTGTAGAATTCAGTGATATATTTTGTAATGTGAAAATATATTTCATAATTATGTAATAATTTTTCATAAATGAGTGAAATGGTGAATGCTAAAAATTAATGATTAACACAAGTTAATAACAAATGAAACACTACTTCTATTTATTTATAAATGAAGAAAAATTATTATTTCTCATATAATATAAAATAATATAGTGTATGAAAAATATAATTTTCCATTAAAGTCATATTTTGTATAACATACAAGTGGGAATGAAAATACATAAGATTAATTTCATTTTTATGTAATATTGGAGTTGGAACTTGAAAAAGTTAATATTTCTTTAAGGTGGTAGATATTGGAAGATGTATATAAATTGAAATAAATAATATAATACCAAACATGCTGCTGAAATTTGTAATGTATCGACACAGATTCCACTATTCTGGTGCCCCAAGCCGGTTCACCAAAAGCCCTCATGTATGCCTCCTTGAACACCAGAGGCTACTGACTAGTTATGAGTGTCTAAAGGTTTTATTTTTAGGAGACTATACCCTTATATTATAGTAACACTATAGAAAGATAAGTAGATATCATCTCAACTAGTAATTAAATAGAGTGGAGAAACAGTAAATCACTAAAATGGAATCATTCTATAATAACCAATGAAATTCAATAAAATCATGAACAACCATGTCATACAAACAAAACTAGTCACCCAATGGGTGACCATACACACAAGAGTACATTAAAGAAAAAAAAATTAAATTACATGGCTCTACTACTAACTCCAACTAGACCACATACATGTTCTTTAAGAAACTACCGAGCTACTCTATCCTAGTCATAATAATCCACATGAGAGGCTCTTCTTGATCATAAAAACCCTAGGCCTCATCCATATTCATGAAGAAATCTATGCTCAACCAGAAAAGAAGACATAAGGTCTACATAGACATAGGGGTGCATGTATAAGGGTGAGAAATAATCTTAGTAGGGAACCACAATGATGAAACTATAATAATATTCCATGAGTTCATGATCATGAAATATTATTATCCTAGAAGTGACACAACTGGAAGATAAACATATATAAATATAATAATCCACCCCACAATAATCCTCAGGTCCATAATCCAAATTTTATGGAAACAACAAAGTCTTATATGTGTATATGTATGCAATGATATATATATATATATATATTCCAATATATATATATATATATATATATATATTATCATATACACACTTATATTAGAAAGGCATAAAAACATGAAAAACTCAAGCCATGATAGATCTTTGGACCCATGATCTGATCAGCTGGACATCCTGTAAAAAGGATATTGAGCTAGATGCCATACCTCTAAAGCCTCACATCAATAAGTCGATCTCTAGGTATTTAATCCCAATCAAAAATACCTACTTCAACCAATTCTATAAATGTATCTAATCACGCTACGTCACCATATGGGGTACCCATCCTATCCATAGGTGTACTCCTACTTGGCTCTAATAACTATAATAACGGATGTCGTATACCGATGGAAGACCATATAAACGGTCATTAAGATAGACGTCATGTCATTCATGAAATGTAAATAAAGTATGATGTATGAATACCAGGTCTCAATCCATAGGAATTAAAAATATTGCAACTCATATGATTCTTAAGGTGATGAACCTTAGGCAATCTATATAAGAAATACTCCATATATACAAGTAGTCATGGTTCGATCACCTAATCCTAGGGAGCATCCTAAGAATTGCTCAAGGAGATGGCAATCATCCATTGAATATATAAAAATATCTATCCTACAAGTCTATAAAAGTAATTCCTACAATGGGAATAAAAGTATCACTAATGGAGTATAATAAACCATTTTGGCATAGGAGTCAATCCATGGAATTCCTATAATGGGAATCCAATTATCACTCAAAGTGTAAAATAAAAAATCTAGCCAATGATTATATCAAAGGCTTTCCTATAATGGGAATCCAAGTATCACTAAAGGCATGCAATAAATCAAATAGATTATGAGGTCATCAAAGGAATTAAAAAAATAGGAATCCAAGTATCACTAAGGGCATACAATGTACGTTGGATCCAAAGAGTATAAATTTACAAGGCATCCCCTTTAGCCTATACTGAGTAATCAAGTGTCAGACCCTTATTGGTTGGATTCAAGGAGTTGAAATTTAAAAGGAATCCAGTAATGTAAGGCTTAAAATCTGGTTCCCAAGAAACACATATGGGAATCCCAACAAATAGAACACCCTATTAGACTCATCAACCACAAACTAGGAAGAACCTGTGGCTAACATAGCTATACCATAAATAACTATGTGAATGCATAAATAAATAGCGAGGGTGGTTGGATTACTAATCCCACCACTAATTCTAAATAACCATGGGATTCAATATTTTTCATGAGTTCTATACTAACACCATCTATAATCTCTACCCAAGCCCATCAAACTGGCTTAGGGTCGGTCAAACATTGGGGCATCCATTGGGTCCCTGAAGTCAAAAAATTGGAGAGGAATCCTTCTCAGAATCCTTGCAACGATACATAGAGAAATGAATCCTACATGGAACCCAAAAAATAAGAATGAAGATGTAGTAATTCTATATGTTATGCTCTATGTCTACAAAAAAGAGAAGGCATATTACTTGAAATCTTCTTGGTCGAAATGTAAGTAGAGGCACCCTACTCAAGAACCATGAAAAAACTATATTCATGGTCTTCTGAGCCATAAAGGCACATCTAACAAGGGATACATCCTCAACGAATACTATGCATAATCATTGGTCATGAGAGATGGATCATGGACCACCTTAAATTGTGGTTTCACCCTCAGGAGAAAACAAATTTTATTATTACAGGAAGAACATCTAAGTTCACGAATAAGTCTGAGACAACTCCTAGGAGTCCTCAAATCACCCTTACATTTTCACCATCATAATATATAGTGATGAATACTAAAAATGAAGCCCTAATGCGTCAAATTATGACTCATGGGTGTAAATAAATGAATAAACACTAAAAACTATAGCATTATAGGAGTACATGGTGTGTGTACCCGGGTGCACATAGTGTTCCCGCAAAACTCCAACTGGTCGGGTACTCTAGCTAGACTTGGTGCGTATACACACAAGTAAACGACATGTTGATCATGTAAATGAAATGTATATTACATGGGGTACCTACCCATGTACCTCAAATTTCCAAAACATGTATATTCCTTGGTCGTGTACCACTACACGGTGTGAAACCCACATGGGGTCTGGTTGTTTACTTGACACGACCATGTGCCACTACAAGGTCAGTCTGGATGGATACAAGCCTACACTGACGAGTAATAGTACATGGTGTTTATACCCTATAAATGGAATGAAATTCCAAAATTCCATCATCACTGAATAGGAATAACACACTGCGAGTGTTCTCTGAACCCCATGTCGTGTACACGGGTTTTCAAATGGAATACCTTCAAAACTCCATGAAATTTTGATTTTCCTAGCAAAAGCTCTAGATCAACCCACTAGGGGTCCTATAAAGTTATTAAAAGGGGTTAAAACTTTATAATGATAATTCTATTGGTATTTATGGAAAAAAAATAAAATAGCCTACCTTTGGGAAGAATATTATGAAGCTTCACGCATTTCCACGATACATGGTTTCCACAATACGGTCTGACACCTCCCAAGCTCCGCAGTGGTACCTTTATTTCCATATCCCCCTTTCTATCTCTCATTATCCAACTCCTATCACTATTAAAGTGATTGAAACCATGGAGGGTAGTATTCAAGAATCCAATGGAGAAAGGAATAAATGAAAGTGGAAAGTGAAAGGTAAGAAAAAGAATAGAAAAAATAGGGGCCCAAGTCGGCCTCCAAACCAGACATAATTTTATGCCTTGTAAAGGAAAGACTCCCCATTATGGACTCAACGAAATAGAAATTTTTTTTATATGAATATCAATTAAAAATATATGGTTAAATGGACCTATATTAATAAATTAATAATTAATTATTAATTATTAAATATTAATTATTTCACTAAAATTTGAACAGATCAAAATTCCACCAAACTCCAATTCTACAGTAAAAACCGTATTCTAATACCAACTGACTGGTCAGAAAAATTATCTAAGATTATCTTCTAGGGTAAAATTACCATTTTACCCATTATAGGCATGTGAAAGCAGAAATCCCAATTTCTACCCAAAATTCCATTATGAAAAAACATGGGTCTTTACAATAACCCCACTATAAACCTTACCATCCCTAAGAATCATTTGTAGAAAAATGAAACCATGCTCTCATCCCAAGAATCTAAATGACTATACTATCTTGATTGTCGAATGACTAGTGTTATAACATTATCAAGTTTCACCTCTAAGGGAGAAATTTAACTATGGACGATTTGGTACTCTCCACCATAGAAATACCCTTATCATCATCTCAAAACAAATCATAAATCTAAATGGTTAATGGAAAACTAGAAATTTTAACTGAAATCAAAGGTCACTGGCCTCAAATGGCCAATGGGTCACTTCCCACTACACAGATTACCTTATATCGCTCCTCAACTGCAAGCTCAAAGGGTTCCTTTATCCAACCATGAAGGATATTTAAGAACAAAATAAGCTCAGCGTAGTTCAGATGCTCTTGTAGCATACTCAAGATGATATCAAGATATAGAATGATCATCTCTATCTAAGAGCGCACTAATATTCCATAAAAAAGTGTGTATAGATACCTTTGATCAATGCTCACATCAAAAGAGTCCATAATTTCCTTTAACCAACAACTGAAACCACGTATCCTGATAATTCGTTTCTAGGTCCAAAAAGAGGTCAATAGTCTCATGACACCTGATCCATTTCTGATGTATCCTATATCATGGAGGGATATTTCTCTATTCACTGAAACTCATGGGAATCTATGATCATGAAAAGTCTTTGAAAACATTTATCATCATCTCACACCCGGTCACTCACCCATTTCTGATTTAAATGGAACCATGCACAACCAGCATGTACCTTGATCACCAGACTCATAATCTAGCGAGTCATCTTCTACTAAAATGAAGTTAATCCTCATACATGGAATGTCTGTCCAAATAGGCCAGATGATCCCGTGGAACACCTCATCAAAATTGACCACCTCACTTGTGCTGTGATTTATTACATTACAGCTACCCACACAATTTCATTCCTATCATAAGCATATACCCATGCACTGATTACATTAGAAAGAGAAGAAACACTAGTCAATGGGGTTAGGCACTCCAATAGTTATGCAAACCAAATCCAATATCATAAAACAAGAACACGAGTGTTTCAACAAAATCCAATTACATTTACATGTCTATATCAAAAGACATGAGCACTAATACAGAATCAATCTAAAATTAGAATAAAAACAAGATCACTACATAAAAAAGGAATCCAAAAAACATGGTATAACCTCTCACACATGTTTCCCTTGATCAAAATGAAATTTTTACCTATAAGGATTTGAGTCAAAACTGAGGGCCTCTAGGCCTCTCACCTAACCATAGTGATCATGTCTCATAACTAGGTAACAAGGTCCAACCAACTAGCTAAAAATTCAAACCTCTCTAAGTGAGGTTTAGATAAAATTGAACCTATAAAGGTAAAAACTATCAAAACGACCTATAAGGGTCCTATTCCTCTCCGAGAATCCTCAAAAGAACTGCTCCCTAGGGTTCACGAAACCAACATTAAAGAGATACTGAATTGACACTCCCCAAGAATATATATATGGTAATACCCCCTTGAGGTCCAATCCACTAGAAATTTCCTACTAACTATTGTCTTCATACATAGAGATCTAACTAGATTTCCATAAGAAATGGTCAGAATAGTAAAATTTCATTCCAAATAATGCTAGAAAACATTGTATAGATTGTTACTGACACATTTAATAACCAAAAATATAAATAAAAAACTCCACAATGGGTCCAAAATATGGGAATCACATTCCCTAATGACCTTCTAGGGTCAGTTCAACTCTCGTTCATGAGTATTGAGTCATCAACCTCACCACCAAACCATTTAATGTAGATACAAACGACCTTCCTTCAGAAGGAAATATATGCAATTCATCCTAATTGAGTAGAATTCCACAAAAAAACTATATTTGAAAACACCATTTAGGTTTTTTTACACATTAAACAATTAGCCTATGTCATTAGTAAAATCACACACTATCATGCCTATAACATGTGCATTTTACATTCCAAATATGACACATGATATGCCTCTTTCCTTCGATGATCATGTGTCATAATCCATCTCTAGAATCTTTCCAATGGAAAAGATACATTAATTAATAATAAATCATAAAACCTACAAAACATGAACATCTCTCAAAGTGAAATTGATAAAAAAAATGTAACATTGCAGATTGGAACAACAATCCCCTAACACTGGTAACCAGGAATTATAATCGGAACATGTTTTTTGGATGCAGTATTCTGATATCCACCATAGGTTCTGACATATTCTTAATACTCCTTCATACCATATCCCAAATAGTAAAAAAACGAAATGAACACCTATGATACCACTTTGTATCATCTCGACCCAAATGCCACTAATCTTGTTCCCCAATCTAGTTCATCACAAGGCCTCAAGCATGTATCCCCATACACCATAGGCTTCCAACTATAAGCATGGGTCTAAAGGTGGTTAAATTTGGAAACTATAACTTCATATCATAGTAACATAGTGGAAACATTACTACATATCATCTAATGTAGAAAATAAACTGAGTAGATAAGCAGTAAATAACTAAAATGGAACATGATGTAATATTCAATGAAATGTTATGAAATACCGAACAACAATGTCATACCTACAACATTGCTCACCCACTGGGATGAGTATACATATAGGAGTACATCCAAGAAACTAAAATAAATGTACATGTCTTTACTATAAACTCTGAGCTAGAACACATACCTAATCTCTAATACACTGTTGAGCTACTCTGTCTCGATAATAATAATCCACACAAGTGGCTCTTCATGATCATGAAACCTTGAGACTCAAACCTATCTATAATGAAATTTTATCTCAAACTGAATATAAGACATATGGTCTACACACACATCGAGGTGCACATACATGGGTGAGAAATAATCTCAGTCATCCACCCCAATGATGAACCTATAATATGATACCACGAGTTCATGCTCAATGTAATATGCTCAGCCAAGATGATACACAACTCGATGATAAAAGTATAAAAATATAATAATATTTTCCACAACAGACCATCGATTCCATAATCCCAATCTTCTAGATGCAATTCCATCTTATGAGAGTATAAATATTCATGGATATATATATATATACATGTCCTAATGTATGTACTTATATAATCAAGGTATAAAAATATGAACAACTCAAATCATAATACATATTTGGACCCATGATCTGATCAAAATGATATCATGTGAAAGGGTCCTTATGATGGATGTAATTCAACTTAATCCTCACATCAAAAAATTTATCTCGGGGTTCACAATCCCAATAGAAAATACCTTATTTGGGTAGTTCATGAAATGTCACTGACCAAGGTAAATTACCACAAGGGGATACTTATCCTAGACCTAGGTTCACCTATACTCACCTCCAATCACTATAATGAATGTTACTATATAGTGATGAATTATCCTGTAAATGGTCACTGAGATGAACATCATGCCACTCATTCAATGTAAATCCAATGTGATGTATGAATATCGGGTCCCATTCCATAGGAATTCATGACATTGTGACTCAGGTGATTCCTAATGGGATGAACCTTAAGATATCTATATATGGAATGCTCTCCAGAACCATGTACTTTCTCATCTTCCATTCATATAAATGACATAGAAACCCCAAAACCACTATGTACCATTGAGAAACATAGAAGTCACAATGTGTCAACCAAATCCTAGGGACCATCCTAGGCATCGATCGAGGTTAACATTATCATCCATCAACTATATAAAAAGATCCATCCTTATAGTCCATCATAGGAATTCCTAAAATAGGAACCGAAGCATCACTCAATCCATACAACAAAGCATCTTTCTTATGAGTCCATATAAGGATTTCCCACAATTGGAATCCAAGTATCATGAAAGGCCTAAAATAAACCATCTAGAATATGAGTCCATATAAGGAATTACAACCACATGAATCTGAGTATCACTCAAGGCATACAACAAACCATCTGGCCTATGAGTATAAATGTCCAAGGCACCACCTTCTGCCTATTATGAGTAATCAAGTGTCAGACCCTTATGGGATAGATCCAAGGAGTAGAAATGTGTAAGGTGTCCTATAATGTAAGGAACAAATGTACTATCCCATAATGCATGCCTATGTATCCCAAAAAATATCACATTGTGTCAGTCTCATCAGCCACAAATTGGGAAGCAACTCTAGCTAACATAGTTGCATCATAAATAACCATGTGAATTCCTAAATAAAGAGTGATGGTGGATGAATGCATAAACCCAACACTACTACCATATAATCATAATATTACACATTAAACATGAGTCCTATTGTGAAACACACTACCATATCTACCAAAACATGATGTACTTTTCTAGGGTCAATCAAACATTTGGGGACCTAATGGGTCCCTCAAGTAAATCACAGGAGAGGAATCCTACTCTAAATCCTCAAAATAATGTAAGGAAAAATGAATCCGACATGGGACCTTCAAAAGAAGAAATTATATTGATTCATAGTACACAAAAAACCCTAGTTATACAAATAAAATACGTATTTTTACTTAGGAACCTCTTGTTTGGAAGATAAAAAGAGGCATTCTGCCTGGATCCATAGATATAACTAATTTCATAACCTCCTGTATCAGATGGGAACATCTCAAAAGTGAAATTCCATCAAGAAAAAATATATATAGGAATCATTCATGAGAGATGGATCACTGCCCATCTTAGATCAAGGTATCACTATCAGGAGACAACATATTGAATTACTAGATGAAGAAACTCTCTATTTGAGAAATGGCCTAAAAAACCTCTTAAGAGTCCTTAAATAACCCAAATGTTTTCACCATCACGATCTTCATGAAAAAAATAATCATAATGGACTCTTCATGGGTCTAATTCGGACTCATGGGAATAAATATATAAATAACCCCTCAAAATGGTAGAAAGGGAGGAGTACCTGGCTTGTATACCCTAGTACATGGAGTTTCCCCTCAAAAATCCACCTGGATGTGTACTCCAGTTGGACTTGGTGTTTGAAAACCCAAGTACATATTGTGATGATCATGTAAATGGTGTGTATCATAAATGAGAAATTATTGATGTTCCTCACATGTCATGAACATGTATATATCATGGAAATGTACCTCTCTACACAATGTTCTACCCACATGGGGTTAGGTCGTGTACTATACACTATGATCTGCCCCTATATAGGGAGTCTGGCTATGTACTCGGCTACACAACCATGTACTAGTACAATGATGGTATACCCCAAACATGGTTTGTACTTGAAAATATTATCTTCCCAAAAAATTAAGAACACGTGATGATTAATCTCTGAACAACTCATCGTGTACATGAGTCTTCCTAAACAGAAAACCCCCAAAACACCCTGAAACACTGTTTTCTCAGAAAAGATACAGATCAACCCACTAGCGGTCCTATATAGTCATAAAAATGTGTTAAAACATGATAATGATAAATCTATTGGTATTTATGAAATAATTAAAAATGGGCTATCTTTGGGTGGAATCCTCCAAGTCTTCACCCATTTCTGCAATCCATGGCTGTCGCATGACATTACGACTCATCCTGAGATCTACGATGGTCCCTCTCTTCCCCTATCCCTCTCCCTCTCTCTCTATTACTATTCTCTCTTATTTTTGGTGAATTAAACCATGTATTTTAATATATGAGATGCTAGTGGAGAAAAAAAAAAGAATAGAAAAAAGAAAAGGAACAGAAAGAGGAAGAAAAAAATGAAAAAGGGGTTTGGGCCGGACCAGGCACCCGACCAAAGTTTATGCCCCACCTAAGAAAAAATCCCCATTTTATACTCAACAAAGGATAAGAAACCTCAATATGATACTCCCTTTTAATGATAACTCTGAATTAACAGGCACAAATAAATTAATAATTAATAAATTAATTTTTAATTTTTAATTATTATGCTAAAATTTAAATTGCTCAGAACTCTACCTTACTCTGGTCCTAAGGTAAAACCCCTCTTCTAGGACTAAATGTGTGATCAGATAAAATTATCTAAGATTATATGGTATGGGGAAATTATAATTTTACCCCCTCAAAAGCTTTTGAATGAAAAAAAATCAAATTGTTTCTCAGAATTAAAATCTAAAAAACAACAAGTCCTTATAAAATCAACCAAATCCAAAAGAATAGAAATATAAAGGATAAAAAATCTATTATAGAATACGAAATTTCATTTTAGAGGTAAGTTTATGTTTAGTAAAATAACCTGCAATCATCTCATCTCAAAATTAAAGAACATAAAATATCAATGCCGCTATAATAATCACTTTATGAAGAATAAATCTAGAGCCCATGTTTATATATTTAATTTCTTATATTGATAGAAGGGTCTGAAATGATGAAAGGAAAGAAATCATACACTATTAGAAGATCATGATCAATTAATAATAATGAATATACTAGTATTTCTGATGTATATATGCTGAATGTTAAAAAAAATCTAATGAAAATTCCAATTTTTAATGATCTATTAGTTTTATCTAAATATGAAAAATATGTGGCAAAAATAAATTTTTATAAGATTTAGAAGATGAATCTTGAATAAAACTCCATCATGATCAGAATAGTTGACAGATATTTGTATGTATTAAATAGGGAATCAATTCCAACATGAACTTTTAGACATTTTGGGGCCATGATAGATTTTGGCAAATGTGGGGAAGTTAGTGAAAGTGTTATTTTTTATAACATAAAAATTGGAATGAAAATACTCAGGATTCATTTCAAAATGTATTTTAGTGTATTTAATTGTGAAAATTGAATTATACCAGTTAAAATAAATGGAATGTAAGAAAATAAATGTCATATTTATTCGTATTGTGTGTACCTGAATAAAAGTTGCAATAATCCATTTCATAGACGAATGGGTCAAAAAATTATTGTTATCACAATGAAGTTTCTAAAACAAATAAGTTAAAAAACCATTCAAACCTACATATTTACAAACAGTCATATTAGAAGAAATTACTGTTAAAAAATAAATATATTTGAATAATGAATTAGAATATGAATCTGTATATTTGGGTTAACAAATATGTATAGATACTGTTGGAACCCTTGTTTTAATGATAAAAAAATCATGTTTATTATTTCGTTAATGAGTTTTAGGTTTCATGGTGGCATATTAAAATACAAGAAAGATTGGAAATAATTTGAAAACGTTTCTGAAATTCTCACCACTAGATGTGAATCAACATTGAGGATGAGAAATTTGGAAAAGTATTGAAAACACCTACTGTCAGAGATGACCCATTGAAATTATAAAAAGTATCGAACATAACTACTGTTAGAAATGCATCCCTACCAGGATGTGAAATTGGATAAGTCTTAGAAATACCTACAAATAGAGGATGAATCACCTTCAGATCATGGATTCTATAAAATTGGATGTTATTTAGATAACCTACCATCAATGTGGAATTTTAGAAAAGTACTAGAATTACCTACCACCAAGATGAGTCACCATTGAGCACATCCTACCATTATCCTGACTCACTATTGGCATGTATCACCAAAAACTTAAGTCACTGTTAAGATGAATCACCGTTAGAGATGGTCTAGCCGTTCAAATGAGTCACCATAATTATTTTTCATTATTTTGAATTAAATTTCTCAAAATTTTATTTTATCAAATTTAATGTGATTGATTATATTAATTTTTGTTTCTTAACCACTTATAAAGAAAAGTAAAGAGCATGATAGTGCTCA
This sequence comes from Viscum album, assembly GCA_963277665.1. Lineage (NCBI taxonomy): Eukaryota > Viridiplantae > Streptophyta > Magnoliopsida > Santalales > Viscaceae > Viscum > Viscum album. The sequence continues at coordinate 1,017,901,356 of OY728130.1, read as the reverse complement.
GTATGAGGAGTTAATCATGATGATTATTCTTCAAATGAATATTCCTTAATGTAGCTGTTAGATGATTTGTGGACTCCCTACTAAATTTTTTGAGAACACACATAAAAATATGAACATGATGAAGTGATATGAATTAAATTGTAAGAACCTGAAGAGATCCACTTTCTAAGATACTACACACATAATCCTTAAATACACATTACTATGAGAATGTGGAGCACATCAAACATTCTGTTCCTTAACATAGTTAGAACAAAAGAGTTCATGAAACACTATTCTGCTACGATTTTTAGAAACACAACTCAAACTTCATTTCAAACTACACTCATAGAGTCACATGATACAGAGATTGTCAGAAATAGAAATAAAATATTTCTATATATATTTATTTTATATTTTTGTCTATTTTATTTAATTCATAATCAGTTGGTGTATACTATATATTTAACACAGACATTGTCCCTTGTTCTTTATCTGAAAGATACTTGATATCTTCTGAAACTCTCTTTACTCTGGTTTTCCCATGGTGTTGTTGAAGGGGTTCCTGAGTAGCCTTAGTTTATTTCATTCCCATAGTGTTGTGGAAGAGGTCCCTCTATGGGATTTATAGATTTGTTGGGTTTTTGTCCAATTTAGGTTATGGATCAAACAATATTGTATATAATCTTATTGGAAGCAGGTGATTTCAAAGTGTGGAGGATTACATCTCTTCTTGAGACTATACCTCTTATAATCATTCTACTGTGTGTTGTGTTATATCTTATTTATATGATTTAAAATTGAATCTGTATTAAACTGTAAAAAAACCCACTACTTTGTTATTTAGTCCTAATTAATATTTATATAATGTTTTTATTAATTAAACTGATTTAAAGTTAAATAGTTTTCATAATTTGTTTAACTAAGACATAATAAATCTTTTGATAATTATTTTACAATATGAGAGCGTATATTAATTTTCTATTTTAATTAAAATGGATTTTTAATAAATTGTGGGATTTTATTTAAACCTATTTTAAAAAGAAATTTTTATTAAGTACTCAATTCACGTACCCAATCTTGAAATACTCACTTCTACAAAAATTTGGTATCAATGGATTTTCAAAATATTTTCAACAGAGATTTTACATGTTTTAAATATCTTGAATTTCTATCAATTCTAAATTTAGTCATTTGAATGGTTAATAGACAATAAATTTCTACTACCAATATGCATCCTTTCATTAATTGGAATGACTATCCACAATGGAAGAAAAAGATGAAAATGCATAAAGAGAGTATGGGTTTTGAAATTTCTTCTACTATATAGGATAAGTATGAGTTACATAAGATAATTAGAAAATATTAGAGTGATGATACTAAACATACCTATAACAATAATTGTAAAGCTATGAATACCCATTACTATGCCTTAGGAGATGAAGAGTTTAACATAATATCTGTTAGTAAAACTGATTATGAAATTTTGGATACTTTATCTATTTAACATGAAGGAAATAAAAATATTAATGAAATGAGATTAAATACCTATAAAATTAAATATTATACTTTTTAGATGAAACCTAATGAATTGATTTCTAATTTGAATCTCAATTTCAATGATATAGGAAATATAATGAGATCCTTGGTAAATCCAATGTCAAATAAAGACCAAATCATGTGAATGCTAAGATTCCTTCTAGAGAGATGGAGAGGGACAGCTGTTTATACATTTGAATCCTAAGACATATGTGAAATTCATGTCAAGGAATTTATTGGGAAGCTGGTGGTGAATGAATAATAACTTAAATTCAATCGTGATTAAGATGAGGAAACTAAGGGAAAATTAGTTACCTTCATGTCCACTGCATCCCAAAAAATAAAAGGAAAAGGTAAAATTTGATAGTTATAGTGATAAAGAATCACCTTATGATAATGATGAGGAAATGGACCATTTGACCATAAGGTGTAAGAAGTTTTTAAAGAATAATATATTCTTTTGAAATCCTTTTTTCATGGGAAAATATGATAATATAGTAACCTTTAAAAAGGATTGGAAAAGAGATGACCACACAAATGAGATTACCTATTTTTAATGTAAGAAAAAAGTGCATGTTAAGGATAAATATAAATAGTTGAAATACAACAATAATTATGGAGATATGGATAGAAAATAAAATAAATCCATGAATCCCCATGGAGTGCTTCTGAGGATAGTTCTAGTGACTCAGACTCAACTCATAAAGAAAATACCGATAGAGCCAACATTTTCTTCATGAAAAGTGTATCTAAGGTACCTAATATATCTGCTATACTTAATTCTGATCACTCTAAAAATGAAAATGATGATGATATGTCTAAATAATAACTATTTGAATACTATACTATGATTTTGGTAGGTTTAATTAACTCAAACACAAATACAATGTTCTGAAGAAGAAACATGAATAATCTATCAATATTAAATATCATCTCATTGTATAATGAAAAAAGAATTATCAATTATTAAAGGGAAAATTGAATTAAAATTATGAAATAAGAAACTAAAGATATATTTAAAAATATTTAAAAATTTAGTAGAAAAACTTAATCAAACTCTAAAAAGATATATTGATCCAAAATACATTACTATTCTAGGATACCAACCTGGACCAAGAAGTGTTGTTGAGAGCACATTTGCTCCTATGTCTAATTATGGAAAATCACCTACAAATTTTTATCCAAGAGGAAAAAATAATGTTTTTTTCCCAAATGTCTACAATTAACTAATAGGAAACCTATTAAAAAAATTTGGTTCTTAAGGCTTTAATCAATAACATAAATGCACATAAGAAAATACGGGTACCAAAATCATTTATGGTATAAACATTGTTTTATTGAAAACATACATGAAGAGATGTTGTAGGAATTCATGGTACTTTGATAGTGGTTTTTCCAGAAATATGAACGGAGACTACTTATGTTCCAAGAACCTCATAAAGGAAGATGGTGGACATGTCACCTTTGTTGATAGTGCTAAAGTAAAGATCACCAACCTTATCCAAATTGAAAATAATAACTCAGCATTAATTTCTAAAGTAATTTTCTTAAGGTTTAAATTATAATTTACTTATCATTTCAAAATTATGTGATTATGGTTATCATATGATGTATGAAAACAATTAATGTAATTTTTTTAATTATTAAAATTATTTAGTATTTACTTCTTTGATAAATGAGAATTTGAATGATATTAATCTTTATTCTTTGATTTATCAAAATGATTCTTACTTGAGTGCCTTTCATATTGAATCATTTATTTGGAATGGGAGACTATGCCATTGAAACATTCAATACCTTAGAACGATTACTAGTAAAGGGTTAGTTAGAGATCTACAAAAACATGAATTCCAAAATGAGAATGTCTATAACCCATGTCAAAAAGGGAAACAACATGAAATTTATTTTAAATTAAAAAAAATTTAACTTCTTTAACTCCTAATATAGTTCACATGGATTTTTGGACTATCTAGAGTTTCTAGTTTAAATGGAAAGCACTATGTCTATGCACTTTTAGATTAATTTTGTAGTTATAATTGGGTATTCTTTTTCTCTCACAAAATAAAAGATTGTTCTTATTTTACCAAGTGTGCTAAATCTGTATAAAATCGATGTGGACATAGAATTAATACCTTAAAAAGTGACCATGGACATGAGTTTGAAAATGAATAATTTGAATATTTTTTATCATTGAATTAATATAACCATAAATTATCTACTCTATGGATTCCTTAACATAATGGTGTTATAGAAAGAAGAAAAATAACACTTCAGGAGATATCCTAGAATACGCTTAATGAATATGACTAACCTATCTACTTTTGGGAAGAGGCTCTAAATACAACTATCTATATAATTAATAAAGGTTTAATTAGACGTATCTTAAAGAAAGCCCCTTATAAAATTTGGAATAATAAGAGAACTGAGGGTAATTGCTTTAGAGTATTTGGTTTCAATATCTTTATTATTAAAACTATGGATTATCTAGACAAGTTTTCCTCTAAAAGTGATGAAGGAATTTCTTTGGGATATTCTAATTCTAGTAAATCATATAGAGTACTTAACAAAATAAAAAATATCAAGGAAGAGTCTGTTTATATCAAATTTTATGATACAAATACACGTGAATATATATACACTTTAGAAAAACTTGTGTTTGATTTATCTACTTTGAACATAAATTCAAAACCTTCTGAATCTACTATAAAGAATTCAGAAAAATCATCTAGTTTTGAGGACCTTCAAGAACATCAATAACCTGAACCTATGAAAGACTATGTGGTGACAATCTATACTATTTCTAGGTTTTTTAGTTCTCTCAAATACAATTATTTGGATGTTGTTGATGGAGACTTAGATAGAGGTACACAAACTAGAGATTCTCTATTGAACCAAGTTGAATATCAATTTTTCTTGTCTCTTATTGAACAGAAGAACATCAATGTGGTAATTAATGATGAATGCTGGGTGATGGATATGAAATAAAAACAAAATAAATTTTAAATAAGTAAAATTTAGGAATTTGTTGATAAACCCAAAGAAACCATGACTATAAGAACTAAATTAATGTTTAGAAACAAGGTTGATGAATCTGGAACTATTGTAAGAAATATGGATAGACTAGTTACACAAGGGCATAGTCAAACAGAGGGTAAGGACTATAAGAAGACCATTACAACATTATACATACTTGAATCAATTATAATAATGATTTCCTATGCAGAACATACAGATATGAAACTATATAAAATGAATTTCAAAATTTCATACTTGATTTGGTATATAATTGAGGATGTTTTTGTTTAAAACCCCCTTGATTTCAAAATACTCATATTCAAAATCATGATTTTAAATTAAAAAAATATTTATATGGTTTAAAATAAGATCATAGAGTTTAGTGTTTTGTGATCATTAGAAAAATGGATATTGTTGGCACCCTTGTTTTAATAATCACAAAAATTATGTTTATTACATCGTTAATGATTTTTATGTTTTGTGGTAGAATATTGTAATGTATTAAATATTTGTGATAATTTTAAAATGTTTTTAAAACACTCACTGTCAGATGTGAATCACCGTTTAGGATGACAAATTTGTTTAAGTATTGAAAACACCTACCATTCGAGACGACCCCTGGAAATTTGAAAAATTATGGAAAATATCTACCATCGGAAATGTGTCACCTCCATGATTGATAATTGGATAATTTTCAGAAAGACCAACATATAGAGGATGACTCAGTATCAGATCATAGAACCTCCAAAATTGTCTAAGTATTGAGATGACCTACCATCTAAGTGGAATTTTGGAAAAGTACTATACTGACCTACTACCAAGATGATTCACTATTAAGCATGACCTACTGTCTGCCTGATTCACCATTGACATGTCTCACCACCGACATAAGTCACTATTGGGATGCCTCACCACCATATATTGTATCACCATTCAAAGGATTCACCATCACTATTTTCATTATTTTGAATTAATTTTTTCTAATGGAAATTTTATCGAATTTAATGTGATTGATTATTTTAATCATTGTTTATTAACACATGCAGAGAACATTAAAGATCAAGTCCGAGCTAAGTAGGGGGAGTAGATCTGGATGATTATTCCTCAAATGGATATACTTACATGTTTCTGTTAAAAGAATTAGATGACTCCTTCATGGACGCGAGAACACACAAAAAAATACACACACATGTGAAGTGAGCTAGATTGCATTACAAGAACCTGAATAGTTCTAGTTACTGAGATCTCACATGCTTCTTCATCGACTACACATGACTATGTGAAAGTAGAGAAAATCAATCATTCAGTTACTTCCCAATGTTAGAAAAAATATTTCATCACACTTTGTTCTACTAAAATTTTCAGAAACATGACCCAAGATTCATTCCAAACTACACCCATAGAGTCAAAAGCTACAGGTCTTATTAGACAGAGAAACAAAAATTTTCTACAAATATTTATTTTCTCTTTCTATTTATTTTAATCACATTACAAGCAGCATGTGTATAATCTATATTTAACATGCACAATATCTTCTATGCTTTATCTGGAAGATACTTGATATCTTCTTAAATTTTAATAACTATAAAAATTATTTATAAAAAAATTATTAATATATATTTATTAAATCTATTTATATAAAACTATCAAAATTATTTATAGATTATGTTGAAATTAGAAAACAATCATTTTCAAGTATTATTAATAATAAAAAACATTATAATTTATGTAAACAACAATCCAAAAAACATTTAAATAAATTAAAATATATTTAAGTAAAATATAGTAATTTAAAAAAAATTCATGGTTTACATGGTTTCCTTTGAATCATCCCATTTTTGGGAGATTTGAATCTATTAGTTTGAGAGATATGTCATTCTACGGATTTCTCCACATTTCTCTACCCACGATTTCTCTCTCTCGAATTTGAAGTCTCAAAAAAGGGAAATCAATTTCATTAATTTGGTTTTTCCTTATCAGGGTTGATGGAGATGGCCATGGCAGAGTGGGTAATACTCATGTGACGTATGTTGTGGGAAATTATTTAATAAATCCTGAGTCGAACGACATTAGAAGTAGTCTAAAAATATCATGATATTTAAAGATAATGATATATGTTGATTCAAAATCCATACTTAATTAAACTCTACACATGATGAACCCCAACCATATCTGTTTTTTAATAAAATGATTTTGGAGTAGAACATCAACTAATCTATCCCACACCCTCTCGTAACAATAAGGGTTCTTTTATTGAATTTGTCCCTTTATTCACACAATATTAAGGTATTGGAATCCTCCCATCTAGGGATTCTATACTACCTCAACTATTTTGTTGTAAAATTATCTTATATGCATGCCATTGGGATCTACAAACGCATCACCAATCAATGGTGCTCCATCCCCTTACCCAGATTTGACATGCTAAATTATAATGATTTATCTTCCTCTATGACTAATAACACAAGCCCAATGCGATATAAAATCATACATCTCATGTTGTCTGAGTAATTCTGTTTGTTTCAGATTAAGTTAATTCTAAATATGCAATCCTTTTTTGTAGTGTCCAGACCCACAAGGGGAATGATGTATGGTCATTCCATTTTTTATTCCAATAAATGGGAGTGCATACATGCTAGGTAAATATCACACACACACATCCAATTGGTCACATTACAACCAAATTTTTAGATGTGATGGACCATTCACTAGCTAAGAAGTGGGTTCCATATCCTAACTTTTGATGGGTATAGTGAGAGCTTTCAAATGGGGGAGTTTCCAAGTTCCATGCATCCAATGAGATATTTAGAGGTACATACAGGGATTGTTAAATATTAAGGGATGTTAGGATTCATGGGCATGTGTTGGACATGACCTATAGGCAAGGAATAAGAGAATGTCATGGAGGTGTGGGGGATTTTTTTGATATAATTATGGGTATTGAAAAATTATAGTCACCATGATGGGTGGGGTGTTTGTAAGAAAAGACATAAAATTGTAGTAATTGTCATCTTGCATTCCTTATATGTGTCATCGGTTTAATTTCATAGAAACACCCTCGTAATAATGTCTCAAGGAATTTTTACATCCCTCATGTGTGTCGATTTTTCAACTTGTCATGCAATCAGCTGGGTTCATGGTTGATTTATCTAGTGTCCAACCATAGTCATGATTTATTTTTCTAATTGGGAGCATTTCTATTTTTCAATACAAACACTTATGTGTGGGAATAATATATAAAATTTGAAGAAACATGGATAATATGAGATCTCATTTTCCATTATTTATTTGTCTCATTATCCATGACTTCTTGGTTTCTATATTTCCTTACAATCAACATTTTATCCAATTTGTTTCTTACTTATGTTCATTTCATAAATTATAAATTATTTGTTCATTTTTTCATTCATTGAAGTCAATCATGATTTTTTATATCCAATGTTAATGTTTTTTGTCTTATATGATTATTATTTATTTGAATTGTTTAGTAGTTTTTTCAATAGAAATTTGTTTAATATTTGGTATTTGAAAAAAACCTCACTGAATTTTGTTATAATATTTTATTTTTTTTGGTATTCAATTTTTTTATCCAATGTGAAAATTTTATATTATATGTTTTCAAAATAATACAATAGGCACTCTTTGTGTTGAAATTTTTTTATTATTGAAAATTTTTTTATCGCCAAAACCTACCACAACATGATTATTAACTTAGCGACAATGTAAATTATGGCCTACATATTCTATTTCTGTTATCTAGTAAAATAAAACATTTTTCATAGAAATGTTATTATTTTATTTTCAACTCCTCAATTACTATTTTTTTTAGAGTCTCCACAAGAACTAAATCAATATAAAATACCTCCAAGTCATTCAAATATATGAGTATAATGGTTGAAAAATGGTAATAATTGAAAAGGATGATGCAATATTTATTTATTTAGACACAAACACCCTAATCATACATGATTATTCCTTATTATTGAGAATATACACGTTATTCACCTATTCTAAATATAAAATAAAATTATAAGGTGACTTTATATATGACATTATTAATCATTTATTTGTAATTCACAATTTACTATGCTTGTTAATAAAATTTCAAATCTATTTTCAAGAAAAAACCCAAATAAGATTTATCCTATTATAATCATCTATATAAATAAAATACTGATGGAGTCATCCAAAAATGACTTTACAAAGTATGGTGCATCTACTCTACCAACCCATTGAATTTCACCATGGATATTTCATGTATAGGAATTATTATACTGAATGTTATGGGTGAAGCCCAAGAAAACTAGATTGCTGGGTTTAGGTGGGAGTTATGCAAAATTATACTCCTCCAACAATTTCTATTTAAAAAGGGGAATGATAACCTTAATCCATCTTCTATATGATATATTTCATTGAATACTAAATCGAGGTGGTAAAGTTCTGTGTAGAGGGAGGGAGGGGTAGAGAGAGAGTTTTTGTTCAATATTGTTCTTGAGAAATAAATCTGTATTTCTCATCCAAATCTTATTCCTCCATCCCCATTCTATGTGATCAATGAATCACATCTAGTGGCATAAGAGCCATTGATGTCAAAATGTAAATGATTAGGGAATACATTCTAATGGATGAAAAAGTCATGATTCCAAAATTCATTTTTTAAAGAAATATTTTGAATTCTCATGTTGAGAAAATTACAACAACATAAATGAAATTGAAAAAGGATAAATAATGAGATCTGTTTGGGGATTAAATGTTCATATCAATAAGAGGTGTTGCAACGACCCCATTACTGAGAAGAATACACTCTTCTAGCATTGATAATATTTCAGGAAACATGTCAGTAATTCCATTGGTGTTCTATGTTAGTGATACGTAATTGTTCAATCTCAGTCATTGATAATCTTTTGATATTATCATGATCAATTAGAGTCTATTTTGGATGATCTAGGAGTTGATTACACTATTTTAAACTGTCTTGAACAAAAAATATACTCTCCTTTTTTCCTTATTCTGCTCAAATGATTTAAAAAATTTAATTTCAAGGGATGGACCTTCCACGGGAGGGATGATAATGTTGATTACAGTGATCTACTATATTTGGAAGTATATAATGAGAGATGTACTTAATTATAAATATATGTTTGATCTCATTTGAAAAAAGGATTTCAAACATAATTCCACCAAGGATGTCAAGTGGAAAAATCTAAAAAATAATTTGATCACTGAAATTCATCAATGGATTAATCACATAATATTCCATGTTTCTTAAGATACATGAGAATATGAACCTAGGATAATATTATATATTATATATCACACAAAGACCATTCAAAAAAATATCCTCATATTAAATCAATTGAAAATATATTGACTATCAATTGAAAATTTTATATAAGAACCAAAAAATGAGTTCTAAATCCTAGTAAATCAATTAGTGTATGAAATAATGATTCTTATTAATAATGATCAGAAAAAACCACATACTACACACACTTCTCTATAGTTAGGATACAATGGAGGTATCCCTAGAAAATCAATAACTAGAGGAAAACGTACTTTAATAATTGTAAAGGATGCACTATTCAAAAAATAAGTCCTGAAGGAATGACACGATTTATAACAAAACACAATAACTCAACTTAGAGAAGAAATGGAGGAACAAGGTGTTGGTTGAGGATCATGGAGTAGAGGAACAAATAATTTCAAAGTAATATCCATAGATGGTAGGAGGAAAACATAAAATTATTATCATTATGTCCTATAGGAACACATAAATTAGAACCATTTAATGTTACAATAAGAGAAGTGCTAAGGTAATAACCAAAAAATAAGAAGTGGAGATACACATGTTGTGATAACTATTGAAGATTATCTTTTCTCCAATACATTTGAAGAAGAGACTTATCTTCACACATCATGGAAAGACATGAAATGAGTGGTTGATATAGTAGTATTGTACATCTTCACTCTGCGTTATATGCATTTCCTGAATTATTATGTGGGTGAATTTGGTGAAAATAAGAAGGGTAATACTAGATCAATGAAGATCATTATAATTGGTGATATCGTTGTCATGATAAATTTTTGTTACATAATCACCCTAAAGTATATATGAAATTTTCTATGTTCATGACTCAACTTGTTATCCAGGATAGATAAATAAAATGATGACTTAAATGTGGTATATTAAAGAAAAATAAAATGATGATACATATAAATAGCCTAAAAAAATTAGAAATATAGGAAGAATGAAATATATGAAATATTATGCTTGACCACAGGAGTTAATGTAGTTTATCAAAAAAGATGTTTTCATTACTTTTTTAGGGGAGCAAGTCCACTTCGTCAAGCATTGTTGTATTCTCTTGATATAATTCATTATACCCATCCTTCCCGCTTTCCAAAGGAATGTGACATTCATAAATGATCATTAATGATTGATACTTTATCGAAATGTGATGATGGGATATAAGTTCCTCCTTCTATGGATTCCTCTTCAGAACTTATCTCATAGTTTGGGTCTCCCTTATAGATTAAGATGCTATTCATGAACCTCATTCATTATGCCTTCCCTTTCTAGATGACAGTTAATTACACATATTATATCTATACATTCCAAAATGTCTAGTTAGGGAAGCAACCTTCAGTAAAGGAAATATTTTTAGTGGGCATCTGTGGAATGTTTGGACACTGAAATATTCAAGCACATATATTCTTCCTTATAAGTGGGATTATCAAGGGAACATAACTAGAGGCATCCAATGGTGATCATAGGGTACTTTATTCCCAAGGAATGTATTCTAAAGTTTCATCAGATTCCCATGTTTAACATGATGTATAACAAAATTTTAATGTGTAAAATTGATGGATTAGGCTTATAATAATATCCCATGGAGATAGATTAGAGTTTTGAATCCATGAGAGGAAACACATGGAAGGTTTATCCGAAGAATGGATCAAAATGACTAATAAGAGCAGACAAGAGGTGGTGCGCCTCAACAAAGAAAAGGTTTCACGCTGTGATGGATGATCTGGACCCCAAAAAGGGCATATCAACGTAGTGAACCCTAGGAAGGGGGACACCAATGTTTACCATTAGCCTTTCTACATACCCAATTATGAAGAAAGCGATCAAAACCCATGTAGTTAAAAGTGGTGATATGTGGATTACACATGGCTATATTCCCATCAAAAGAGGATAAATATTTAGTGAAACAATATGATGTGTGGGGATATGCATGGTTAGGTACCCATGTGTTGATGGGAGCTGCGATGGTGTGTATGGAATGATCTCACTAGGATGTGGCAGCCCAGGTGAGAATCATGCTGGAAATCAGGGAAGTGTTAATGGAATGAATGGAGTGTGGAGAGTGATGGGAATGAACCATGGAGTGGTTTCCTATATATCCCAATGGATGAGAATCATTTTCAATGTAGTTTAGGATGGAGTGATTAGTCACCTGAGCCGGCGGCACATGAGAATGGAATGCATGGATAGGGACCTGAAGGAAGTGGATCCTCCAAGTTGGGGAATGATCTTCCTGAGACAAAGTGACCAAGGGGAATGATCAGGATAGTAATGGAAGATGGGATTGAACCTCAATGAGGCTTCTTACATACCCTATTTAGAAAGAAGGGATCAAAGTCCACACAATTTCTTTGGTGGGGCATAGAATCAGGGCAACCAATGGCTAGAAACCTAGAGACATAATAGAGATTATGTATGGTTACAATCCCAAATGGATGCAGCAGGACATCCAAGGGAGGTTGATCTGAGAGATTTATCCCAAGAAGGGACGATGTCACGTCAGGAGGGTACATCCCTAGGAGAGAGAACCAGAGTTTTCCATTTTTTGGATTAAACCTCAAGGAGGATTCCTATTTACTATAAAGGGATTAAAACCCATTTATTTTGGTAGTGAAATGATGTTTAACATCATATGTTGAGGAATATAGTGAAGAGAAATGAATTATACAGAAGAGATGTATTATAGAGAATGAACCACAGAGATGTCTCCTACATATCCCAATGACTGGGAATCAAAACCTACATATTTCAAACATGAAGGGAAGGAGTCTTGTTCATGGATAGTGGAGTAAAGAGGATTTCATGGTCAATGTTAAACTCTATTCTTATGCGGGTAATGCTTAATGTGAGAAAACATGTTAGTTATAGACTTGATGATCATGCCATGAAAGTTGCAACCACGAGAGGTGTTGTGGGGATTACACCCTAATAAATAATATGGAAATATAGATTGTGGATTACTCCTAAAGTGATGCCCAAGAAGGATTTAACCCCATGAGAGGATGATTTCATTACCTACCAGAAAGGAGAGTGGTATCTCACTCCTATGAATACAAGTGGTTGTGGAAAATTCTTGGGGAAAAGCACCACATGTTCATTTCATTGGGTGGGACTAAAATTTAATGTTGTGTGACGAGGACAATGGTTCTTGGTATTTTGACATCTTGAAGCTCATATAGGGAGGACTAAATCCTTACCCCATGGACAGACAAGACTGATACCCACTGACACATGGGATGGGAATGCATCAGTAATGCACGACATGAGGGTTTTGGAGGAATGGTCAATCATGGAGTCCATGTTAGCCTGGAAATGATAAAAATAAATATCCATTATCATAAATTTTCTAGAAAGAAAGAGGTTGGGAATCAAAATAAGGGATCTCCCTTGAGGGACCAAGAAATCACTTCATACAGGCCTGGAGGGCCATACGGAAGTGGTGTAAACATGATTTTTAAGGTTCTGAAAAAGGTTCTCAAATATGGTGCTTTAGGGTAAAGGAAACCCATGGAGTCTTAATTGGGTGGTGTGCACAAGATTATAGGCTTGTGCACAAAAAGGGTGGTTGAGTAAAAAATGGGTGCACAAGGTTACAGGGTGCGTACAAGTGGGATCTGTTGCACCCAACATCCTTAGGATTTTCTCCCAATTCGGGTCTTTTTATCAAACTTTCCTTATAAAAAATAGAAAATAATAAATGGTAAAACACTTACATGCCCACCTCAAGAGAGACACATGAGGGACCTGTCGTGAATGATCTTGTACCTTGGAGCCACAGCTTACACACGATTCACTGAATTGGTTTCCTTACATGCATAGGAGTTATGGTTCAACATTAAAATCCCTTTATAAAAATAGATGGGATCCTTTATAATTATTTTCAACACACATGGAGGTGGTGGAAAAACATATATGTGTGAAACAAAACTTTTGATGTCACATTTTCCGTGTAAAAAACTTACGGGCCTATCTATTTAACGTGACATTCTATCTGACATCCTCACAACTTACTTAAACATTTACATGTGGAAGGGGTGGAAGATATCCATTGACTTCACATTGGTAACATAAAATTCTTATGCACTGATTTCAGTCATGCAGGAATGCATTCAAACATATTCAAGACTTATATAGGGATCTCAGAATTGTCCGTTGAGCCAAATTATGGATTTAGTTTCCTCAAAGAAGACCACAGGTGGCCCCAAGTGGAATTCGGTGCCAAAAGATTCCCCCCTTGGAATCCAAGTTGAAATGGGACCAGAGGGCTGGATTTTGAGGGAAACATTGAAAAAATATTTCACATCACTAGAGGTACATGAAAAACAATAATGATGGGAACAAAATATGCCTTACACATGTGTGGAAGATAAGTGTAAGATAATAAATATGTAGGGGTCCCCAAGACACAATACCATGCCTTTCTATATGACAAGTGATTCACTCTCGGGCACATAATATTGTCGATTCCGTGGGAAAGAAAATGCATCCACTCTTTCGCATACACACATGAGTGAAATATTTTGTGCCTTTGGATTTGTGAGATTTTCTATCTTTGTCACAAGATCTTACATGTGCATGTTTTACTTTTTTGAACTAACCTTCATCTTTCACGCACATGCCTTATTGTTTTCAAGACTTACTAAACATGGATGATCAATAAACACCTATTTAAAGTGATTCATCCCACGACTTAAAATAGTAGAGATAATAAGGAATCTAAAGATTCTTCAGGTTATAAGAGTTCTATCAGACAATCAAATGCTCTTAGGCATGCTGACACAATATGAAAATGATTAAATCCAAGTGATAGTCTACCATTATGGAATGTATGGATTATGGTTTAAGTGGATATCCTAAGCTTCGAGACTAACACGCCACAGTCGTGGGTTACACGAAAAGATATCCTTCAATAGTAAAACATCACAATCAATGGCCATTCGTCTAGGGACACATAGGAGATATCTATCTATGTTCTAAAATTGTAGACTGGGATAGTGATGGGAAGTGAATCGGTGGCAAAAGAAATTCCCACCCTTTACACAAGAATCTTTTGAAGTAGCATCACTAACAAGAGAAAGAACTGGTGTCTAGATTGAGACCTATGATTCAGGACAAATTTCACCAGTGAATGGGCATGGGAGTACTGGGTGCATCAAACATGAGAAGAATTTCGGGATTATATTTGACACATCAGGTTGTTTGAAGCCCTAGGGATGTCACAATTTCATTTTTATCACTATAAGGATATTGTTCTAGAGAAATTCATTTGGTGGTATTCCATCACAAATACATTCAACCTACATCATGCGGAAGTTGGAATCAGGCTCTGAGACATCCATTGAAATGGGGGAATTTCTTTGGTGAGATTTCAGTATAATGAGTTCCATCATACATAGCACATCTAGGAGAACACAACACAAAACCCTATCCTGACGTGGAATATACTTGAGTTGGAGAAAGGAAGATGCTAGGGATCATGAAAATTATAACGTACATCCCTTACTCAGTGTGGTTCATGAAGTTCCTTAGGAAGAGTGTGATCATGAAGATTCCAGGCCGAGGGAGGTAGTTCCCAATTACATCGAAATGGTGAACGGTTGGATCGTACCGAGTGATCTTGGAAGAAGGTGAATATCAATTATGGGGCTTCATTGTGAATGAGGTACTAGATTAGAAGTTGAGGTATGATTCTTTCCTTATTTCATTCTTGAGTAGATGGCTACTGTCATTGAGAGAAAAAAGAATGGGTGTCTGTTTGGGGACAATGGTAATGAATGGAAATATGGCATCTCACAACAAGGTTTATATGGGAGTCCCTGTCCTCGAAAGATTATACAGTATTATAGGGAGTATCTAAATAGGAGGCGCACCCAAGAGAATCAGTGGACTATTCTAGATATTCTATGGTTGGATCATAGTGTATTTTGGTGGATATGACTATCCAAAGACTATCAATCCTCTAGGAAATGGCCTGCAACCATCCTTGCTGAATATTGCTGGGGTCTGGCCACTGACACTCAATGAAGGAGTAAAGATTCAGATAGGTATGAATACAAATTTCAACTTCTTCCAATTATAAACCACAATCATCTAGATGGTGGTCAACTTTAATTTCTCATTGGATCCTAAGGAATAGTTTTAGGGTATTAGGGGTGGTGTTATGGTAGCCCAGATTGATGGAAAGATTCTCTATGAAACATATGTTCCATCTTGATTCTCTAGGTAGTTTGGATTCCTTCAGCATCTATCAAAGAAAATTTATATAGAAGGTTATGAGGAGTAGCACCCTTTCATCCTCCACCAGTATTCCTGTTTTGGTGAATCAATTACACTGCCTCCGATGAATATTGACATCAGATTTTCAATGGAATATTTATCACACTGTGCAGCAATGTATGAAGAATCAATTATATGATAATGAATTCGGCAGATCAAGGTAGAAATCATGGAACCTTGATGGTGATAGAGCAGGCAGGTTGTGTCAAGTTAGGCAGCTAGGACAACACGGTCCAAAACTCCAGTGGTGGGAACATCACATGGTGTTTCTTCCCCTCCATCTGCTAAGGAGGAATGGTTCTAGAGGTGGCCTCGCAGACATGATAGAGAAGCTCCTTGGAATAAATTGGGGAATTTTCTTTATCCTACTAGAGACACAATATTTCTTGCACTTTTTTCAACCTAGAAAACACAACTCAATCAATAAATCTAGAAAACCTGAGGATTAAACTAACACAGGACAAAAACTTATTGCTAGAATTGGGGCTCATATGGGTTATAGAAAGGGTGTACTTCCAACATCAATATTCATACCTGAAGGCCATGGATATGTATGCATTTCAACGAGGGAAATATGAGGAGCTTCACTCTTTAGTGAAAGTGTTGCTTGGCCAATATCAGAACCCAAAAATGTTGCTGCTTGACAGCGATGATTAAGATGAAGAGGAAAAAGAAACATAAGAGGATGAGGGAGAAGAAGAAGAAGAGGAAGATTTTGAGGGAGTGAAAGAGAACTAAGGACTTGAGAAATAATAATATAGAGGGAATGGATACCAAGGAACAACGAATCATTAAAGGAGTCTGTTGGAGGGTTGTGAAATTGCAAATTATATTGAAAGACCCACTACATACATGTTGGTAAGTCCTACTCATATCTTCTTGTTCTATTCCCTCTTTGAAACTAAATTATACTATACAAATTGTGTCTTGTAAAATAAAATACTGGTGGTGATTAGGAAAACTCCACCACATGTGGTGAAAGTGCACCGATAGATGTGGAGGTGTGTGTTCATGATTCCACACTAGGAACCAAATAAGGCAAGGAGCTGGATGTGGCTAAGATGGTTAGTGGTGGGAAAATTGAATGGGCCAAGGTGATGACCTTAGGATCCCAGAAATTTACCTTCTAGGTGCTTCTCATTGAAGTAATAAGTGCCAGAGGGTCTCCAGTGGTGGAAGTTCCTAATGTAACATGATTAATTGATCGGGATTGCACTTGATCTCAAGAGTTTCTACTTTCATGGGTTCATATCAATTGCCTGAAAATCCAACTAACTGGGGTTTTTTCCTATGTAGTGATCACATGAATATAGGCCCAGTAAACCGATGAGTCATTGAAATGTACAGAATATATCCTGGGGACTATACTCGTCATTGAGGAGCTAGTCATTCAAATTTATCTGGCCTCGGTAGCCGGTGTGTAGGAGGTTGTGGCTATAGGTGATACAACTTCTAGGGTAGTGCCTAAAGCTAGAAATGGTGAGGATTATAATAAGGATATGAGTGATGAATTTTTTCCACATATAATAGAACCAATTCCCGTTGAGATAATGATAGAAGGATATCTTGCCTCTACACTTTTAGTTGTATTCCCATAGTATGAACTAGTGGATCCTGAGGAACTATACAGTTCAGACTCCAATGCGGTCAAGGAGACCTGCATGACCCAAATTGGGGTGTGAAATTGTATCAATCCTTTATTTGATTCTATTGAGGAAAAATGAGTGAGTAGGATTGGATAACTCCATGCCTAGCTGTGTTACCTATACACTCGAGGGATGGATGCTCATGGTATGCATTCACTATTTGGTGACTATCTAGATACAAAGATACGAGAGAGTAGAAAACACTTATATGAAACATGCTTCCATGACCAGTGTGAGAAACAATGGGAGATCACATAATTGTTCACTTTTGTATGAGAATCCCAGCTAATCATCGAATACTCAGGGTCTGCTATTGTTTAATGACCATCCAGAGTATTCAAACCAGGAGAGTTTGTGGCTTGAAAACAAGGCTCTTGAATCATCTAAATTTTCTTAAATAATTCGCTCTACTACATGATTGGGATAACGCCCTAGGCGTTGAAATAAACATTAATAGAGGGGAGATGGGAAGTTTGAATCATAATGCCCAATATTCAGAATCATGATGAGGATAGCTTGATGATAGAGGATAACTACTGACAATATTTAGGACAAAACATAAGTATCATGTTAAACTAAGGTGGAAACAATTAGAGGAGGGCCAAAATCTGACCATATTTGAAAACACAAGGGCTAACTCGAAATGTTTTCAAAATTCTTCTGATGCATTGGACCCCAACAGTAAGTAATCTAAAGAGGCATGAGTTCCTTCTATCGTGGGGTCCCTTCAAACATGAAGAAGGATAAGGATTCAAATAAGGATAACATAAATCATGTGGTGGGGTGATGTGATGTTTGAATGGATTCCAATACTCTTGAAGTTACACCATCATAACTGAGAGCACATCGGTGAGAGCATACTGGTCTGAAAAAATATCAAAATTATGTCTCGAGAAGTAACTCTCTGGTGAGGGCCCAAGATGCTCTTCAATTTATCACCATGAAAATAAGGATGATGAACACATAGTTTAACATCATAATATGTGGATGATACATGGAATAGTTTAATGTCATGTGATCAGGATGTGTCCCACAATTTAACTTCATGCAAAAAATATTTTTGAAAATATTTTAAGGTCATAATGCATACACCATGGATAATGGTTTAAAGTTGTGTTGTTTGGACTGTAAAAATGTATGTTCATAGAATATTTGTTTGGAATGGAGGAAATAAACCTGAAATAAATTATCCCAATATGAGTTACACACAAAACATGTATTAGATAGTAGATAGGATGGAGGCACATGTGGATGTGGGGAGCATACAACATCACATTGACGATATTAGTTTATGGTCATAAAGTTTGGACTAGGGAAATTCATGTTCCCAACATAATTATGTGTCATGGAGAAAATAAATCTGATGTGGATGAGGAAAAAGATGATCATGTACAACAATATAATTAGGAAATAGATGGATAAGAGGAATATGTGATATGGAAAAAGGAAAATATAATAGAAAGGACTCGAATCAAACTGTATGTGGTTCTTGAAGAGACTACATAGTAGAAGACTGACACTGGTGGGAGTAATAATCTTTAAAGAGGGAGTTGAAACGTCTTGTAATTATCATAGGGAATCCTAAAGTTGTTCAGGGAATGGTTATTGTTTATCATCATTCATTAAGGACAATAGGTTCTTAGTTTAATGTCATGGACTTTGGACCATGGAGAACTTCATGATGGGTTCTTGTTACACAACATCCAAATAGAACCGAAGTGAATGAGCACCAAGGGAGATCCCATGCTATATAACATATCCCTAAAAAGAAAAATATTCATCAATTTCTAGTTTAGGGTAATATAATTTGGACCATAGAGGTGTTCTCTATGGGGAATATGCATAACATGATTACATAACAAAACCGACGTGAATGAGGGCCAAGGAGGCATACACGCACAACATATGCATTCTTGAAGAATCTTGCACATAGTTTAATGTCACAATGTTTGGAATATGGTTGAGGCCAAGGGGATGGAGGTTTGAATGAACCTATAGTTGGGCCCAAAGGTGATGTTCCTAGGAATCACTATGTACCCCATAAGGAAGTGAATCAATCCATACATAGTTCTTGATGACTCATGCATTATAACTTCATGTGGTAAGGAGGAAGGTCAGTCAATGTGAAATAGGGAAATGATATTGTGGTTGGACCCAAGATCAGTGATCTAGGAGTCACCACATATCCCATAAGGATGGGAATCTAGACACGCATTGTTATAGACTAGTAGTTTTGTTTTGCAGGTCATACCCATACATAGAGAGAGAAGTATTTTAATATTTCATGTTTATTATTTTGTTTTCTTTACAACTTTTTTGGAAAATATGGACTAAGAAGAAATTTCTGAGAACCAATATAGAAATATATCCATATGTAGGTATTGGCAAGTGACATGGTTAATTACCAGTTCCAATTTTGTTTCTATCACAAGAAATCACACCACAATGTTGTGCCATTTTTTGTTGTGTGTCTAGGAAGACAATGCCGAAAATTAAGCTCATATGATAAGACCGATCCATCCACATCAATTTCATGTAGTAAGGATGCTAGATAGGGTGTTCCAAAGTGGATGTGTGTGGCATGGCTATATATTATCCAATGTGAATGAGGACCAATTAGATCCACACCACACCACACACTCATGTGATGAAATTATGAATAAGCTTGTAGTTTAAAATATTTTAGATTTTAGAACACAGGGGTTATGCAACCAAAGTGGAAGTATGTATCATGGTGGTATGAGAAACCTGACATGAGTGAGGACCAATGAGAGATCCACACCACACCATACATTTTCAACGAAACCATTAAGAGGCTTTTAGTTAATGGTCATAGAATATGGACCATGGGGGTTGTGCATCCAAAGAAGAAAATATAGTGTGGATGTATGAGAAACTTGATGTGAATGAGGAGAAAAGATAGATCCACACTACAATGCATTCTCTTATAAAGAAATATGGAAATACTCTTAGATTAAGGTTAGAGAGTTTGGACCATAGGGGTTGTGCGACTTCTATATGGCTGGATAATCCCTAGAAAAATTTCTAAGCCCACATGATCCACGCTCAGTGTGGGAATCAATAAATTATGATAGACTTTATCAATTAAATATAGAAGTTTACGATACAAAAAATCTCGACTCAACAAGCACCAGTGCACGGAAGAGAAACACCAGAGGTGTCATTGTTCCACTAGGAAATAGGAAAGTGGAGAGGATGTAAATTGAAACTTCCATGGTCTGAATTGAGAAAAGAGTTGACTGATGAGTGGGATCACTATTATCCATATTCACAACACAATATCCAAAAAAATCATCAATCAAATATAGGACATGAAAACAAACAATAGACTGTTGACCAAATTCGTAACATAGGATTCAATACTCATTGTAAAAAATCAATTAGGTCATTAGCCTCATATGATAGGTGAGATGAAATGGCATGAGACTGCCACCATTAGGGGGTCTTTATGGATGTGAAATATTGTGAAATTGTTTAACCTGTAATACCCAAAGTGTGGAAATAGTTTGGGGGAAATCCATAGAGAACCCAAAATTCTCTATCTTTCACTCTAGAACATTGAGACGTGTCAGTGGTAAGACCCAACTTACTCTAGGATAAAAATCCTGATATTTCGTATAGTTTAAGGTCGTATTTTTGGGTCCATAAGTTCCTAGTTTAGCGTCTTGTCATGAGAAATACCCATAAAATTTAATTTCATGTGGTAATGATGAGGATGTTAGGAATTTTCTCATCATGTGACTTAGACATTAATAGGAAAGGAGGTATCCTGAGAGAAAGTGTGTGGCATGGAAAAAAACCTAATGTGAATGAGACCAAAAAGGAATTTACCATACCCCATACTCATAGGAAAATCATGAAGGGGCCCCTAAGTTTATAGTCATATAGATTGGACTGTAATGTGGGTATCCTTAGTAGATATTTGTATTTTGGGGAAATTGGGGACAAAGAGGCCCATATCATACCACACGCTACAGAGAAAAATATAAGGTATCTCTTAATTTAATGTTGCAGAGTTTTGACCCGAGGTATGTATAGACATTCTATATGAATACATCAAACCAAGACTCTTAATCACACTTGATCCATGATTGGTGTGAGAATCATGGAGTGATATTAGACCTCAAATATAGGGAATACAATAATGGAAAGGAAATCTGGATGGTAACGTCCCAACCATAATAACATTCACACTTGACGTGCATGAATTCATGTGGGAACAACACCAAGGGTGTTGGGGATCCATCAAAACATATGGAGATGGAAAATGTGAGTCATGATGCATGATACCTGGAACATATTAGGGGTTTCATGATGATGGAGGATAAAAACTGACCTTATTCATCACATAGATTCAATAAAATGTTACCAGGTATGGGGATAGATAATGAGGGTCAACTACGAAACATATTTGAAACATAGGACCTATTTCAAAATTCCATCCAAAGTCCTCCTAGTCATTGTCCAATAACTGTAAGTGAGAAAAAGTGGCATGAGACTATTCTATCAGGGGTTCCCTTTAGACATAGAAGTTGAAGGAGAAATAGATAAAGGGGAACATTAATCATGGAAATAGAATGACGATATGTAGTTATGGAATATGACACTCTAGGTATCATACCCCCACACATTCAAACATATCGATGTGGAATATCCATAGGTGGGATCAAATATTGATTGAATTCCAAAGGGGGTAAATGGTTTAAATAGAAATTGGGGTCAAGTTCCCCAATGTTGTGAACTATTTATGGTCATGCAACTTGGACCAAAATCTCTTAGTTTACGATCCTAGAGTTTTGAATGTATGGTGACTAGTTTATAATCATATGTTTGGGACATATCTGTGCCTTTTAACATCATGCGGTAAGGATGAAAATGTTATACATTTTATCATCATGTGACTAGGAAATAATTAGAAAGAGGAAACCAGAGGAGAAGTATATGGCATGGAGGAAAAACCTAACATGAATGAAACCCAAATAATTCCAACATTTCACCATATATTCTAGATAAAAGGGACACATGCTAAAGGTAAATAAATGTCAAAGATCCAAATGACTGAAAAATGGGTGGTAAACCTATGGCTAGGCCTGGGGATGAAATGCATGGGTGTCTCTACATATCCCACAAGGATGTGAATCAATCCACACATAGTTCTCAATGATCCATGTAGTTTACCATAATGTGGTAAGGAAAAATTGTGGGAGAGGTCCTTTGAAAGGAACAGGTGTAGTGTGAGTGCCAGAACCTGATGTGAATGAGGACCAAAGAGATCCATGCCACACCATGATTTCTTTAAGAGAAAACACAGAACAAAGGGACCAAAAGGTTAGTGATCCTAAAACTAGGCCTAGGATAAAATTTTCGGGTGACACTATGTATCCCATAAGGATGGGAATAAATCCATACATAGTTATTGAGGATGGAATGGAAGAAGGATAGTGCCATGGAGGGTAATATTCTCTCAAACAAGAATTTCATGGTAGTCACATAGTTTGTTATCATGTGACTAGGAAACTAAAAATATTATTTTATAGTCAGAGAAATTGGACCATTCATGATGAAAATGTGAAATGTGGTTCCATCAGGACACCAAATAGGAATGGGGACTAAAGAGATCCATGCCACAAGGCACAATTCTAAATGAAAATCAGGTCAATCAGCCAAAAAGGTGAGCTTGTGATTCTATGGATGGTCCTAGAGACAACATGTGCAGGCATTTCTATATATCCCATAAGGATGATAATACATAAATACATAGTTCTTGAGGATGTAATGGCATATTTCTAGTGCCAAGGGTCAATGTCTTCTCAGGTGAAGACATCATAGTGCTTCTTAGTTTATCATCATACAACTAGGATTCAAATTATGTAGTTTAACATCATACAATATGGATGAAATATGTTATATAGTTTATCATCTTTATAGAAGGATTAAAATGGTCTTAGTTTATGGTTTTAGATCATAGATTAGGGGTGATAATTCTAAAGTTGTCTATTTTAAAAGAATGTAGTGTGGTACCATAAAGAAACCCGATGTGAATAAAAACCAAAGATGTCTAACATCACAAAAAAAAATTCTAATAAGAACCTTCAAATAGTTTAACATCATATATGATGAACAAAAAAGGGAAAGTAAAGGATGTTAGAGATGTTAGTTTAGGGTCATACATATCAGACCATGTAGGAATTGTGCAGTTGATCATCATGCAAGATGATGCGACAATTTAATTTCATGCTAGGCAAAATAGCAGTTTAATGTCTAGTAGGAATGAATAGATCTTAGTTTAATGTCATAGAGTGCAGACTTGAGGCTCTTAGTTTAAGGTCATAATGTTTGTACCGTAGATTAAATTCATGCAAAGAACTGATTAAGAGACTTGACAGTAGTGGGAGGAGTAATTGTCCAACCATCCATGATATCTAAGTAGTATGCCCCATTTAGATAGACATTGTGGATAATATAAATTCAGTCCTATTTGGAATCATAATTTTGTGCTTTCCTACCATGTATCATTTGTGTTATCAGGTCCCACACTATGTAACCTTTAAGGAAAGATTTAATGTGAACTCCCTTGTTGAAAGCCCAAACTATCTTGTTCTGGTGCCTCTCTAGATTATGAAAGGCTAAAAGCATGTTCTCATCGAGAGATTCTATCTTAGAAAGATGAACTTTGTATGAACTTTTTGACATATTATAATCATAGATATATATATGGAGTTATGGAAAATGAATATCAATAGGGATGGCTACCACTATTCCATATACCATGGAATATCGAGTAACCTAGGAAGAATTATGAGTTATCACCTGATAATCCTAGAGATAATTAGGGAGATTGTCCAGACAAATTCTCTTGTTTGGACCCAAAAACATAATTAAAATGTTGGATCGGGTCTTATTCAATGCCTCAATCTTCCCATTTTATTATGAATTGTAGAAAGAGGTGTGGTTGGACCCGAAACCATATTTTTTCTAAATATTATTTAGCTAGGCTGCCTGAAAATTGGTGCTGTTGTGGTTGAGAATAAGATGTAGAACCCCAAATAAATGAATGATATTTAAGCTCACAAATTCATAAAGGGATTGGGCCTTAACTTTCTTAATAGTAATTTCTTCTTCCCACATGGAAAATAAATTTTTCACAATAAGAATTAACTATCACTAGCGACCTATGGCTGGTGGATATGGTCTAATGACATCAGGTCCCCAGGCTTCAAAGTTCCATGATTACACAGTACTATGGAGAGGATCCATCGATTGATGAAAAAGATTTCCATGAATCTGACATGCATGGAACCTCTTAGAAAAATCAATATTGTCATGGACCATGGTGGGACAAAACTATATCAACCTATAAATCTTCTAGGAAAGTTTCATCCCTTCCTGATGAGGACCAAAAGACATGGCATGAAATTAATTATAACATGTGGAATCTCATCTCCTAGAATGAAACAGTAGAGGACTCTGTCAAACCCATGTATATAGGGAGTTTTCTCTAGTATGGGACTACATTGGAGGGTGAAATGGACTGCATAGCGGTATATTCTTCTAAGATTTACTCTTTCCGACAGGGGAATTCCATACTAGAGATACTTGATGAATGGAGCTGTCGAATCAAAGATATTTTCATCTGTTGGTGAATTAGGTGGTCTTGATGTGGAGGAACTAAAGGTAATATGACTTACCTTATGGGTTTCACTGTCATCTAAAATGACTGTGGCAATGAATCTTTACTGCACCACATTAGTGAATAAGTCTTCCTGGTCAGGCTCTATGAGAGAAATGGATAAAATATCATGGTCATTAGCTCAACCATTCTACGACTAGGGAACATGAGTCCCCTCTAGATGAGAAGGGAATTGGGAAATCAGATGGAAATCATGCTTGAGTAGGGGATCAGGCTCTGGATTCCTGACAATATAGTTACCATTGATATGTTTGATGACTATCTCAAAGTCCCCCTTCACATGTAGTTGGGGAAAATCTATCTCGAGAGAGAAATTGTGACCAGTATTGAGAGCCTGATACACTAACTCATTGTTAGTACAACCCTCTAATAGCAAGAACAATTAGGGCATCACAAACTATGTAGGAATGATAAAGACAATCCCCAGGTCCCCTCTATTAAGCCTCAAATCATTGAGATATCATCTGGTGGTAACCTGAGAGGCACCATGGAAGTGAAATTTCTATCATGGAATGGCCTTATCCAATAAGATAATGAATTCTTCAAGAAAATCGTGATCTATGGACTACTGTATTTAGGCCATAGGAATATCCAAAGAATCAACCAATGATTTTTCCTTTATGGACTTATATGGAATGAATATGATGTTATACTACTAGATAATCATTGTCCATAATGCTAACCAAATTGTCAACATCGAGATATTTACAATATACACGAGTGGATCTACATGAGAAACTGGTTGTATATCATTATTCTTCTAATAGTATCACAAATTATGAAATAAAAAAACCAGATTGAGGGATATCTTCTCAATATAAGAGTTTCTGGACTCTTTGATGAGGAGCATACATCTAAGGGAGTACAAAATTTTGACGGTCCCTTCATTGTTCTTCTGGGTGAGTAAGGCACCTAGGGATCATTCTAGGGCTATCACATAAAGGGCCAATGGATTTTTGATGATGGGTTGTATCAAAACAAAAGGCCATAATAGGTACTACTTTATCTTCTCAAAAGAAGTTTGGAACTCTTCATCCCACTAGTAGACAACACCTTTCTCCAAGAGTGTAACGCCCCGACCCCAGTTATCCAGAGTCGGTGCATTATTACATAACATTGGCATGATCACAAGAAAGATCAAATCTCGAAATACCGATTGGTTTAGTAGTCTTGGAAACACTAGATATATTCATAAAGTTTTACATTACATCATAAAGTGAAAAACTACTACAACAACATATTGTCTCCATAGTCCACACTATTATCCCCTCATAATATCCCTACAGGTCATTCATAATTTACTTCTTCACATCCTGGGAAAAAGAAAACATAGAAAAGAAGTGATCTCAAATGCCCAGTAAGGATAACAATATAGCAAGAACTTTATTAAATAAGAATAAACATTTAAGGCAATGTATAACTAAAACAAAAGCCTTTTAAACTTGTACTTCAACATAGTATGGCAAAAATAAAATGAAATAATGCCATTTACTTATTCACATGGATATTATACTAATCGAATAATAACATGCAATATCAATAACCTCTTTCATAATGATGGAATGCATAATGACAGACTATCATAACCACATAGCCAAGGCCTCGTGCCAAGACTAAAATAAGATTTTGTCAAGGCTTTGTGCCAAGACACTAGTTTGTCTCATGAGACCTCTCGATTCATTTTTTTAGAAGATACTTACCTTTAAAATTGCATAAATATATTCCAGTGTTTTTCTGAAAACATTATGCAAGCTTCGGAAAACAAAATAACTAATTCTAAGACTGCTCGACTAATTACAGGCCATTATGGGTCCACACCCAATCCCTTCCTGTCTACCACACTCGAGTGTCGAGTTTTCTAAAAACATTTTAAATCTTGTGTTAAATATGTATACATTTGGACTGCATTTTCATATATTGGAGAGAAATATCTCTTTTTTTGAAAACATTTAAGAGTCACATAATTATAAAATAAAACATTTACTATGAAAATTTCTTTATAAGCTTGTAAGAGAAGCTTTGAAGATTTTATAATGGTGGAAAATAGTCACACCCACCGTATAAGTAAAAAAACATTCTTACCTTAATTCTGTCGAAAAGGTTAAAAAGCATCTTGTTTGGAAAATGACGGAAATATTCTTTTATAAACCTCTTATAAAAAGTAAAATAAGGGTATAAATGACTTTAACCCATATTGTATTAAATAGTAAAAATGTTTTGAAATACATTTTTAAGAAACATGGATGTGGATGATAAAGAGATCCTAGTAGATTATTACGTATAAACAACCTCAGATAATGAAGAGATAGTGAAATAACCCATACCTTGTAATTTTCCTTGGTTAGGGGTAGGTTAACCTCCTATATAATGGTGAAATAATTGTTATTAAATTATACAAGAATCATATTCATTAATATGATATCACATATTATCTTTTAACATTGATTTGTTAATAATATCCTAGTATTATCGTTGTTCTGGGTGTTAACTTACTCATTTTCTTTTATATGTTTTGTTATGTAAGCCATGTTTGTAATGGATAGGATGTATCTTATTCATATACATAATGATATCAAGTCCTTAAACATTATTTTTAAATCATAAAATGATAATTATACTTGAATGGATACGATGGATAATGAATCCCATCGCGTTCGTGGAGACGGTAGTCCGTACGTACGCACGAGCGACAATATCATTATTTTGATATTAAAATAATATATAATTGGATGGTATATCATATATAAATAATTATTATCATGTTATATTTATTATTTACATGAATTATAAATCATTATTATACCCATCCAAATAATAATTTATTAAATAACAATTACACCATGACGTGGAGATGGTAAGCTGTATGTACGCACGTATGGTGACATGTTATTAAAAAGATGGATAGAATACTATATATGGTTTTACCATACTTATAATAACATCACAATATATATAAGATACTGGATTTATTATTTTATAATGATAATAACAAAGGAAGAAGAAGTGGAAGAAGAAAGGAACTTGGAAAAGGGTGGTGAAATCATTACCTCTTCTTCGGGTTCTTCCTTTTGATTTGATCAAAAGGGCTCTTAGGTTGGCTTTCTGACTAATGGAAGGCCTATAGGATTAAGTGAGGGATGTTGAGAGATTATTTGGGCAGATTTTGCCGAACCAAAAGGATCTGATGGTGTGAATTAAAGATAAGGGGGAGTGCCCTTTTATTAGAGGGGTGAGGGGCACCTTTGGAAAAGCTAGAAATATTATTTTATAATAAATTCATATTATGTTTATAATAGCTCCAAAGTTGATTATTTAAATGTTAAGGTGGGTATAAGTCGAAAAACACTCAACCAATAGAATTTAAACAGGTTTGGGTCATTATACTAACCTTATCTTTAAGTATTAACTCTTAGTTAATTAGTTTCACTTTTACAATGTCACTTTGTATTTTTATATTATATGGTTAATAAACATACTATATGAATCCAAGAGATACCCAAGTGTTCCATTAATGATAAACCTATAATGATATTAGTCTCTTGGCCAAAACTTAGATTTTTAGGAATTTAATATCAATTAATAATATAATATTTGTTTTAAAAACACTTTTATGTCAGGTTTGACACTATTCAATAATGGAATTTTTTAAAAATCATAACAAAATGATTACTTCGAAAAACATTAAATAAATCCTTCCTAACATGTCATATTAACCAATAAAATTAGTGTAATTCATAAAAAGTCTCAAATTATATTTTTTTGGGTATCTACAATATCAATCATTTTAATTTTTCACTATTATGGTAATTACTACATCACCATTGTGTCATAAATAAATTAAATTATTTAATGTAAAAAAATTATAAATAAAATAACATTATGTAGGAAACATTGTTATATTTCTAATTAATATTTATAGTTGAAACTCCAACATATATAACCCTATGTAAAAATTGTTTTTCTAAAAGATATATGCTTGTGTCATTTTTGTATTCATTTTAACTTAATTAAAATAAAGTGTCCCTATCACTTACAAGTGGCACCATGGGGTCCCAAAATAGACCCAAAGATGCCCATGGTCTGAAATGTATCAACCAATAAGGTTAGGACATGTTTTAGGGTAATTTGTTATTATTATAATATTATTTTTTAACCCTTATTTACCGGATTTACCCTTTTACCATAGTAAATAAAATATCTACCGAAGTAATTATTCAAAATGTCTAAAATCAAAAGTTATCTATTTACACAATTTGAACATCCTGATTCCAAATATGGAATCCATTTTTCCAAATTCAAAACACAGAAGTGGCAGAAATTAATTTAAAATTAATTCCCACTGTCAAAACAAATAGCGTTTTTTTAAGATATAATAACTATCAAAAGATTGATACTTGTTTATGTTCGGTTTAATTGTGAAATTATGTACAATTACCATAATTGTATTAGATGGTAAAAATATATTCTAAATATACTTTAAAACCGATCAAATACATAATTTATCACTATTAATTATTTTGATTAAAAAAGTTGTTTCTAATTAAAATTTAGTAATTTTCATATTCATCAAAATATTAAAGTTATCCGAAAAGTACCAAAATTTCACCTTAGGCTAAATTCGATACTCCGAATCCAAAAATGAGGTACATTTTGAGAGATAAAATTTATAAAATTTCAAAAAGTAGGTATTACTATTCATAACGGCTAGTTTGATTGGTTGTGGTGTGTCAGAACTCGATGTTGCGTACAACACACGCTATCGCATTATTCAAAGAGAAATGTATCGTTGAAGCTTGGGGTGTTACATTCTCCCCTACTTCAAATAATTTCATCCTAAAAATTTCTAGAATACTACCGCATGAAAAGACTCGGGTGGTTCTTCATCATAAGTTCCTCAGGTTCCCACGTTGCCTCTTCCATCTTATGGTTTCTCCACAAAAAGTTTACCAGACGCGTCGTCCGGTTTCTCAGTACATGTTCTCTCGTATCAATAATATTAATGGGTTCTTCGAAATAAGATAGATCGGGTTCCAGTTCTAATTCCTCATAGGCGAGTACATGTGTTGGGTCAGGCATGTATTTCCTCAACAGAGATATGTGGAACACATCGTGATCTTTTGAGAGACTTGGCGGCATTGCCAATCGTTAAGCTACAACCCCAATTCATTCTAGAATTTCGAAAGGTCCGATGTACCTGGGACTCAATTTACCTTTCTTACCAAAACGTATAACTCCCTTCCATGGAGATACCTTAAGGAAAACATGATCACCGACTTGAAATTCCAAATCCTTCCTTCGATTATCGGCATATCTCTTCTGCCTACTTTGAGCTGCTTTGATGTGATTTTGGATTAACTTCACCTTTTCCCTCGTTTCCTACACCATTTCTAGGACTACAAGTTTTCTTTCATCAACGTCATCCCAACAGGTTGGTGTGCGACATCTCTTTCCGTATAACGCTTCATATGGTGCCATCTGAATACTCGAATGGAAGCTATTGTTATAGGAAAATTCTACCAAAGGAAAATATTGATCCCACATACCCTGAAAGTCAAGTGAGAAAGATATCAACATGTATTCTAAGGTTTGAATAGTTTATTCTGATTGTCCATCTATTTGAGGGTGGTAGGCAGTGCCCAAATGAAGTTCAGTATCCAAGGCTTTCTGAAGACTTTTCCAGAATCTTGAAGTAAAATGGGGATCATGATCAGAAACAATCGATAGGGGTACTCCATGAAGTCTCACAACTTCATCAATATATAGTCTTTCTAGACGTTCTAGTGGTAGATCTTCTCTTATAGCAAGAAAATGTGCTGACTTGGTAAGACGATCAACAATGACCCATATTGCATCGTTCCTTCTAGGAGTCTTTGGTAGCCCCATGACAAAGTCCATCGTAATATTTTCCCATTTCCAGTCCAGTATGGGAAGAGGTTTCATGACTCCTCCAGGCTGTTGCCTTCAAGCTTTCACTTATTGAAAAACCATACATCTTGACAAAAAATCAGCAATCTCCCTCTTCATGTTGTCCCACCAAAAATGTTCCTTCAAATCTCTATACATTTTGGTTCTCCCAAGGTGTATAGAGAAATTGGAACTATGAGCATCATCCAGCAATTCCCTTTTTAGACCAGGTATATCAGGAACACAAAGTCTCTTCCCGAATTTCAAAATTCCATCTCCATACACAAAGTCTCTCAATATCCCATCATTCACATCTTTAATCTTCATTTCAAATTCTTCATCATCGCTCTGAGAACTTTTAATCCTTTCTAGTAAAGATGGTTTGGCAACAATTTGAAAAAGCATTGATTTTTCACCTTCCCTGGTTATTCCCGTGTCCATCTTCACTAGATCCATGAAAATTGGATCCCTTTAAATTCTCATATTGTTCAAAACTCCATGGTCTTTTCTTCTCAAAGCATCTGCCACCTTGTTTGCCTTCCCCAGGTGGTAGTGTATCGTGAAATCATAATCCTTGAGTAATTCAAGCCATCTCCTTTGCCTCATGTTGAGTTCGTTTTGTGAGAAAATATACTTCAAACTCTTGTGATCAGTATAAATATCACATTTTTCACCATAGAGGTAGTGCCTCCATATCTTCAAAGCAAAGATCACAGCTACTAACTCGGGATCATGAGTAGGATAGTTTTTCTCATGAATTTCCAACTATCGTGATGCATATGCAATAACCCTATCATTCTGCATAAGGACACAACCAAGTCCTTTCTTCGATGCATCACTATAAATAACGAACCCATCATTCCCCGATGATAGAGTCAATATAGGAGCATTGACTAATCTTATATTCAGTTTTTCAAAACATTCTTCACACTCTTTTGTCCAAACAAATTTAACCCCTTTACGTGTGAGCTTCGTTAATGGGTTATCCAATTGGGCAAAATTCTGGACGAAACGTCGATAATAACCTGCCAAACAAATAAAACTGTGTACCTCAATTATACTCGTAGGTGCTGGCCATTCTTGGATTACCTTGGTCTTAGAAGGATCAATAGAGATTCCATCTTTAGAGACAATATGTCCAAGACAAGAAATCTCATGAAGCCAGAATTCACAATTGCTAAACTTCCCATATAATTCATGTCTTCTTAGAGTCTTCAGGATAATGCAAAAGTGACTTTCATGATCATCATAGCTTTTAGAGTATACCAAGATATCATCAATAAATACCACCAAAAATTCATCAAGATATTCCTTGAAAACTCTATTCATCAGATCCATGAATACAGTGGGTGAATTAGTCAATCCAAAAGGCATTACAGTAAACTCGTAATGTTTGTACCTGGTTCGAAATGCTGTCTTCGGAATGTCTTCCTTCTTTACACACAACTGATGGTATCTAGATCGAAGATCAATCTTTGAAAAGTATTGAGATCCATGCAGTTGGTCAAATAAATCATCAATGCGAGGAAGGGGATACTTGTTATTTATTGTTATAGCATTGTTCTCCCTATAGTCGATACATAACCTCATAGATCCATCTTTCTTTTTAACAAAAAGAACAGAGGCTCCCAATGGAGAAATGCTAGGGCGAATAAATCCTTCATTACTCAATTCCTCTAGTTTTTTATTTAGTTCAACTAATTCTACAGCGGCCATTCTATAAGGGGTCTTCGATATAGGCCTTGTTCCAGGAATTAAATCAATGGAAAACTCAACTTCTCGTTCTGGAGGATGTCCAGGTAAATCTTCCTGAAATACATCTACATATTCTTTCACAACTGGTACATCCTCTATTTGAACATTCCTTTCATCACCCACAGTCATTTCATTCTCTTCCTCCCCAATAATTGAATTTAGTTGAGCTACAGGGGGTGGATCTAGATAAGAATTAGGTGGTGACGATTCTGGTCTAAAGATAAGGTGTTCCTTATCATCATCATCAAAAATCGCAACCTCCTTCTTCTTACAATAAATATTCGCATCATAATCCGAAATCCAATCCATACCCAGGATTATATCAAACTCAATCATAGGTATGACGATGAGATCAGCGGATAAAGAACATTTATGTGCTCTAATGGGGACTGATTCATAAAACATTTTAGCAATGATACTTCCCTTAGGAGTTTTAACTGACAACTCCCTTGTTAAATAAAATTGAAAATATCTAATTTTCTTAGAAAACTGGGAAGATATGAAACAATGTGATGATCCAGAATAAAATAATGCAGTTGATAAACTTGAGGAAACCATTAAATTACTTGGCACCACGTCTTTTGGAGCTTCTACCTCAGCAGTAGTGATAGCATAATCTTGTCCTTGATACCTTGGACTTTTCTGAGGTAAGTTCCCCTGACGATTAGGACATTCATTTTCATAATGTCCCGTCTCTCTGCAATTGTATCACTAAACATTGGTATCTTCCTTCTTCCATTTGAAATCACGAGCTTGGTGGCCTTTTTCACCACACTTGTAACAGACACCCATTCCCTTCAAGCAAGTACCGGGGTGTTTCTTCCCACATTTACCACAGGATGGATATTCAACCTTTCCCATCTTCCCCTTATTTCCATTCCCAGAATGATCAGCAGATCTCTTCTTCTCTTACTTTACTTTAAAGTCATAAGACTTAGAGAATTCATTTTCTGTCTTGATAGCACAGGAGACAATGTCTTCGTACAACGAGAAGGATTGTGAGACTAATGCTCGACGGAGAAATGGTTTTAACCCATCAAAGAAACGATCAATATTACATCTTGGGTTATGTATATAATCTCCAGCATACCTTGAAAACCTTGTAAAGTTAGCCTCACACTTTGCGACATTGTCATCCTCCTTTTGTCTCAGACTCAGAAATTACCTTTCCATATCTGCTCGATGGTCACGAGGAAAGTATTTTTCTAAAAACAGATCTTTCAACTCCCTCCATTCCATATTTGATACTTCATCATCTTCCTTCGTGTTTTGAATCAATGACCACCATTGATCAACATCTCCAGTGAGGCGGTAAATTGCCATGATAACTTTTTCCCTTTCACTACTCCCCAAAGCCTGAAATATTTTCTCTAGCGAATTTATCCATTGCTCAGGTAATAAGGGATTTTTACTCCCATTGAACATTGGTGGTTTTTGCCTCATGAATCGATCTAAAATTGATCCTCCACGCTGCGGATCAGGGTGCTCCATACAGGTAAGGTTATTATTCATAACCTGAGTGAGTTGTCCTAGTATGGTGATTAGCTGATCAGCACCAATTGCATCACCAGCTCCACTATAATTATCTTGAGCAGGAGGGAAATACCTACATGGATTGCGTGCATTGATACAGTTTCTATTTCTTCCACTAGGCGCCATTTCTAAACAATGGCATAAACTAGATTAGTTTATGAATCAAAATACATAATTCCATACTTATAAAACACTTAACATAAATTGAACTATTTATGGATATAATCCATAGTCATAAAAATGTTTTCTTAGAGGAAGTATATACTCATAAACCCTTCATAATGATTTGTAATGAAAATGAGAGTTATCCTAAGCATATCCCCTGGGAGTGTCGTAACCAAGAGTTCAGCAAGTCTCGTTGTCGTGCACCAGTTCTCGTTCGAGTCTAGATCAAAGCGGTGTTTTCGGGTTTTACCCCTAGGTACATCTGTGCCAGAGCCGCCTCTACCTGCTCGTATCCAGACAGGGATATATTGCTCGGAAAACTCACAAAATCTCTACAATACCAAAAATCTAGGAAGTTCTTCTATACTAATCCTCAAAGTTCATCTTAGGTCTACGTGCTCTAGTCAGAGTTTTTCTAAATATAGCTTCCAAGGTTTGTACTAAACCTCCCTCTGATACCAATTGTAATGCCCCAACCCCAGTTACCTAGAGTCGGTGCATTATTACATAACATTGGAATAATCACAAGAGAGATTAAATCTCGAAAGACCTATTGGTTTAGTAGCCTTGGAAAAAGTAGATATATTCATAAAGTTTTACATTACATCATAAAGTAAAAAACTACTACAACAACATATTGTCTCTATAGTCCACACTATTATCTGCTCATAATATCCCTGCACGTCATTCATAATTTACTTCTTCACATCCTGGGAAAAATAAAACATAGAAAAGGGGTGAGCTCAAATGCCCAGTAAGGAAAACAATATAGCAGAAAAATTATTAAATAAGAATAAACATTTGAGGCAATGTATAACTAAAAAAAATCCTTTTAAACATGAACTTCAACATAGTATGGAAAAAATAAAATGAAATAATCTCATTTACTGATTCACATGGATATTCTACTAATCGAATAATCACATGCAATATCAATAACCAATTTCATAATGATGGAATGCATAATGCCAGACTATCATAACCACATAGCCAAAGCCTCATGCCAAGACTAAAAATAATCTTTTGTCAAGGCCTTGTGCCAAGACCCTAGTTTGTCTCATGAGACCTACTGATTCATTTTTTTTAGAAGATACTTACCTTTAAAATTGCATAAATATACTCCAGTGTTTTTCTAAAAACATTATGCAAGTTTCTGAAAACAAAATAACTATTTCTAAGGTAGATCGACTAATTACAGGCCATGATGGGTCCACGCCCAATCCCTTCCTGTCTACCACACTCGAGAGTCGGGTTTTCTAAAAACATTTTTAAGCTTGCGTTAAATACGTATACATTTGCACTGGATTTTCATAAATTGGAGAGAAATATCTCTTTTTTTGAAAACATTTAAGAGTCACATAATTATAAAATAAAACATTAACTTTGAAAATATTCTTATAGGCTTGTAAGAGAATCTTTGAAGATTTTATAATGGTGGAAAATAGCTGCACCCACCGTATAAGTTAAAAAAAACATTCTTACCTTAATTATGTCGAAAAGGTTAAAAAGCACCTTGTTTGGAAAACGACGGAAAGATTCTTTTATAAACCTGTTATAAAAAGTCAAACAAGGGTATAAATGACTTTAACCCATATTATATTAAATAGTAAAAATGTTTTGAAATACATTTTTAAGAAACATGGATGTGGATGATAAAGATATCCCAGTATATTATTACGTATAAACAACCTCGGATAATGAAGAGATTGTGAAATAACCCTTACCTTGTACTTTTCCTTGGTTGGGGGTAAGTTAACCTCCTTTATAGTGGTGAAATAATTTTTATTAAATTATACAAGAATCATATACATTAATATGATATCACATATAATCTTTTAACATTGATTTGTTAATAATATCCTAGTATTATCATTGTTTCGGGTGTTAACTTACTCATTTTATTTTATATGTTTTGTTACGTAAGCCATGTTTGTAATGGATAGGTTGTATCTTATTCATATCCAGAATGATATCAAGTCCTTAAACAATATTTTTAAGTATAATTTAATGGATTCGATGGAGAATGAATCTCATCACGTTCGTGGAGACGGTAGTCTGTACGTACGCACAAGCGACAATATCATTCTTTTAATATTAAAATAATATATAATTGGATGGTATATCATATATAACGAATTATTATCATGTTATATTTATTATTTACATGAATTGTAAATCATTATTATACCCATCCAAATAATAATTTATTGAATAACAATTACACCACGACGTGGAGACGGTAAGCCGTACGTACGCACGTATGTTGACATGTTATTAAAAGGATGGATAGAATACTGAATATGGTTGTAACATATTTATAATAACATCGCAGTATATATAATATTCTGGAGTTATTATTTTATAATGGTAATAACAAAGGAAGAATAAGTGGAAGAAGAAAGAAACTTGGAAAAGGGTGGTGAAATCATTTCCTCTTCTTCGGGTTCTTCCTTTTGATTTGATCAAAAGGGATCTTAGGTTGGCTTTCTGACTAAAGTAAGGCCTCTAGGATTAATTGAGGGATGTTTAGAGAGTATTTGGGCAGAGTTTGGCCGAACCAAAAGGCTTTTAAGGTGTGAATTAAAGAGAAGGGGGAGTTCCCTTTTATAAGAGGGGTGAGGGGCACCTTTGGAAAAGATAGAAATATTATTTTATAATAAATTCATATTCAGATTCTAATAGATCCAAAGTGGATTATTTAAATTTTAAGGTGGTTATAGGTCTAACCCCACTCAACCAATAGAATTTAGACAGGTTTGGGTCATTATACTAACCTTATCTTTAAGTATTAACTCTTAGTTAATTAGTTTCACTTTTACAATGTCTCTTTGTATTTTTATATTATATGGTTAATAAACATATTATATACATCCAAGAGACCCCCAAGTGGTCCATTAATGATACAGCTATCATGATATAAGTCTCTTGGACGAACCTTATATTTTTAGGAATTTAATATAAATTAATAATATAATATTTGTTTTAAAAACTCTTTTATGTCAATTTTAACACTATTCAATAATTGATTTTTTTAAAAATCATAACAGAATTATTACTTCAAACAAAGTTAATTAAATCATTCCTAACATGTCATATTGACATATAAAATTAGTTTAATTCATAAAAAGTCTCAAATTATATATGTTTCGGTATCTACAATATCAATCATTTTAATTTCTCGCTATTGTTGTAATTACTGCATCACAACTGTGTCATAAATAAATTAATTTATCTAATGTCTAAAAATTATAAATAAAATACCATTATGTAGGAAATCTTGTTATATTTATAATGAATATTTATAGTTGAAACTCCAGCATATATAACCCAATGTAAAAATTGTTTTTCTAAAAGATATATGCTTGTGTCATTTTTGTATTCATTTTAACTTAATTAAAATAAAGTGTCCCTATCATTTACAAGTGGCACCATGGGGTCCCAAAATAGACCCAAAGATGCCCATGGTCTGAAATGTATCAACCAATAAGGTTATGACACGTTTTAGGGTAATTTTTTATTATTATAATATTATTTTTTAACCCTTATTTACCGGATTTATCCTTTAACCATGGTAAAAAAAATATTTACCGAAGTAATTATTCAAAATGTCTAAAAATAAAAGATACCTATTTACACAATTTGAAAATAATGATTCCAAATATGGAATCCATTTTTCCAAATTCAAAACACATAAGTGGAAGAAATTAATTTAAAATTAATTCCCACTGTCAAAACAAAAAACGTGTTTTTAAGATATAATAACTATCAAAAGATTGATACTTGTTTATGTTCGGTTTAATTGTGAAATTTTGTCCAATGACCAACATTTTATTAAATGGTAAAAATATATTCTAAATATACTTTAAAACCACTCAAATTAATAATTTATCACTATTAATTATTTTGATTAAAAAAGTTGTTTGTAATTAAAATTTAGTAATTTTCACTATTCATCAAAATATTAAAGTTATCCGAAAAGTACCGAAATTTCACCTTAGGCTAAATTTGATACTCCGAATCCAAAACTAAAGTCCATTTTGAGATATAAAATTTATTAAATTTCAAAAATTAGGTATTACTATTTATAACGGCTAGTTTTATTGGTTGTGGTGTGTTAGAACTCGATGTTGCGTACAACACACGCTATCGCATTATTCAAAGAGAAACATACTGTACAAGCTTGGGGTGTTACAAAGAGTCTGTAAAAAGTCTTACACATGCCAGCTAGATTCACAATGAATTGTAGTATGTAGGCTAAGTGGCCTTGTAAGACTCAGACTACCCAGATATTTCTTGTTGAGGACGTCTTTCTAATAGATATGATCTTCTTTGGGTCGATCTCAACGACTCTCTAGCTGTCAACGAAACCGAGGAAAATCCCATAGGTCACCAAAAAAGCACATTTAATGGGGTTCATTATAAAATAATGAGAGAGAAGGAATCCAAACACTTTATCAATATCTCTAATATGGTCATGACACTGGCTTGATTTGACTACCATATCATCCACATAGCATTACACAAGAATTTGGATAATTGGTTTAAATAAATGGTGCATAGCACACTGATAGGTAGATATTGTATTCTTAAGGATGAAATGCATCAAGAAATAGTAGAAAGTACCTTGTGGTCTTCTAAAGGTAGAAAAATCTTCATCTTTAGGGGCTATTCAGATTTGATTATACTCAGAATACCCATCCATGATGGAGAGATCATAGTACCTAGAAGTGGCATCGATCAGTAGTTTTATCTATGAAAGGGTAAAATCATCCTTCATAAAGTGGTGGTTGATATCCTAGAACATCATACAGACCCTGATCTTCTAATTTTTCATTCCTATAAGAATGATATTATCTTACCATCTGGGGTATTAAACCTTTATGAAGAATTTTTCCCTGAAGAGCTTATCAACTTTGGCCTCAACCATAGCACCATGAGATGAGTACATCTTCTTGGGAGGCTACATGAAACTGCGATGACTCACTGGTAGAACAAGATGGTGTATGGTGACCTGAGGGTGTATCCCTAGAATCTAAATTTATCTCTAGGTGAACACATCAAAAATGTTTCTTTATAAATTTTACACACTACTATTCTTCCTCTATGAGCAAGTCTTTATTGATCAACATCGTCCTCAGATATTCCTTAGAACCATGAATTATCGAGACCAAATCATCGATGGTGTTAGGGACACCCTCTTAAAATGTGGGAGGAGCATATTCCAAATCCTATTCAGCATATCTGCTGGTAGGACCATTGGAAAATAAAAATTCTTATGAGTTGAGTGAACTTGTATAAACATTGGTGAAATCATGAAAAGAAGTGGAATCTTTATTAGGAGAATCCCGCACTATGGAATCCATAGCTTGAAATATTGTTAGCTTAATTCCATCATGCCTTTGACTAAGGGTTCCATGCCTAATAATGTCAAAGTAGTGGTGGAAGGTTGGTCTGTGTTGAATTTTCTTGTCCCATTGGAACAAGTCGGTATGGTATATTGTTGTATCCATGAGGAAAAAATCCCAATACATTACAGGGGTGAGAGGTTCCATTATCACTATATCTTGTCTTGTGTAAAATTATGAGAAAATATTATGAAATTATTTGTACTTGGGAATGCGTCATCCCCTCACCTCAGAAATGATGAAGCAGTGTCCCAAGTCTGGTGTGGTAGCCTCCAACTATTGAATCATAAGGACTAAATCATCATCCAAATCCCTCTATGGGTCATATGCAGTAGCAGTGTACTCAACATAATTGGTCTAAACCTGTTTTTATTTCTCTTTTAATTTCAATCATCCAAATATAAGGCTTTAAAAGAGGAAAAAAGAGATGTGTCATCTTTGTGAACACCCGCTCAACCATCAAGGGAGTAATTGAGGCATTAGTGATATGATGAGGGAATAGATTCATGCAGACGAAGCCCTGGTATACCCATCATTTCATTGTAGGAATTATCCAATGAGACAACCATGCATATAGTACTTTCTATCATGCCAATCTACTGAGTCTTTAGATGAATCATTCCACACAACCTATATTATATCCTGTCATAACCCTAAATCTTTATGTCAGAGGGACTAAAATATGCTTCAGTCTGTCCTAACCTATGTAGAATTTCGGTTGAGATGACATTGATCTTGGAACCCATTTTAAAAAGGCAACGAAAGAATTCCACACCATTAAACTGGCCAGTGATGTACAGAGGATGGATATTCCCCTGCATTAGGGAACATTCATCTTCCCTTGAGAATGAAATAATGGGATGATATTGTCCTCATTTGACCTCCTCATCATGGAACACTTCTGTGACTGCCATCTCTATCTCGAGTTGGAGGGGGTTCTTTAAGGACTATATAAGGGATTATTATGGATATTTTGATAGATGGAGAGCCTCCCAAATAGAATTATTTGAAGTAATATTAGAGTTATTCTGAATCACATAAAATTTCAATGCTTGGTGAACACTTCTGTTAGGAGGAAGTTTCCCATTGGAATGAGGTATAAAGGGTGTTTCTGGTCGAACTATAGGATGATGGATAGTGTAGGGAATATCCCACTACTCATTGGCTGAACCACAAAAAGTCAATATTGGATGGACATCATAAGGCTAAAGTCTGGCTACTGCAGAATGTGAATGATCAAAATGTGGTTACGGTGGATCTACCTAGTTGAGTAGCACATATGGTGGTGGCTATGAATCTGATGAGATTGTGTAACATCCCGGTTCCAGGTGTCCCCCAAAGGTTCCCCAAACTCGGTTGGTCAAATGACCTCAAACTCATTTCCCCTAACGCTATAGGATACTTATTACTAGCATGGGACATGGTGTGAGAATGGGGAAACTATTCCCTCATTGGAAATATATACACATCGGAAGATAACTAGTAAACAATAGCAGAAGTAGTAATACTATACAAAAAAACTGAAAAACAGAAGACTTATAATAATACAACAACTATATCATATATAAATGATTAATGTCACAAGTATCTAGGAATATAGCCAAATAAGTCACAATGGTGGAAATAAAATACTAAATAAAATTACATAAAAATATTAAACACCTACAGCATCGTAAGCCTCATCTTAGTCCCATGCTCTCCATATCCAACAACAATAAAAAACCTAATGAAGAAGGGTGTATTCCCCTATCTATACATTCAACCATATAATCTATTTGGGTCAAAAAGCATCACCCAAACTAGGTGTGAGACGAATCCCAGTTGGAAACCACCAAAAGATTTGTGCCTACCTGTTAGTGAATATATATATAGCAGGTAATATACATGAATGAAGTAATAAACTTGGAAATATTCAAATGTAAACAATCCTACAGTTTTTAGTTACATTCATTTACATTTATTAATTATTTAATATGTAGAATAATGTAACTTCATGATCAAGCCTAAGCTCTGTATCCCTATGTATAATAGTAACAACATGCATC
Organism: Viscum album; assembly: GCA_963277665.1. Lineage (NCBI taxonomy): Eukaryota > Viridiplantae > Streptophyta > Magnoliopsida > Santalales > Viscaceae > Viscum > Viscum album. The sequence goes on along the minus strand of OY728130.1, from coordinate 1,017,859,075 downwards.
TTAGAAGTCCATAAAAAAAGTAAGACCAAGTCAAAGATTGTTCTTAGGATTGGAAGACTCGTCACAATGAATTAATCATTCACAAGAAACCCTCTAGGAAAGTTCTCATAGTCCAACCCCTCTAGTTTAACATATCATCAATTTAATAAATAATGAATCTCTTGGAAGGATCACATAGTCTAACTCCTCTGGTACCACATAACATTAATCATTTACAAATGACCACCTGGGTAGCTATCATGGCCAATAAACCCTTGGTATTCATAGTAACAATGAATTATAATGACCCCCTAGCAGATCTCACATTCAATGCAATATGGTCCAACATTCATTTAATAATGACCTTTTGGGTTGATCTCACGGTCCAACCCCTCTGGTATATGACCACCCAACATCTCTCATAGTTAATTCCTATGGGAAAACATAATAATAATTCATAGTTAAATGACCCTACCTAGAGAATCTCTCACAGTCAAATTCCTCGTGGTCATACATTCACTATGCAAAACACATGTATCTCATATAATCAAAAACTCCATCCTAACGATAATAGGCATGAAAAAAAACAGTCTAACAAGCATTCTAGACCAAATAGACATAATCAAACTAACATGGTAAATGCAACCATAATCAAGCTATTAAATCATACACACAAGAAATAACCCTTTCTCAAACAAACAAACCATAGTTGGTATTAAACAAGGTTATGTTCCAAAACATGAAATACCCCGAACATGGGTATTCGAAAATTTTAGCATATATAATCCAAAGACAAACAATGAAAGGCACAAACCACCTACCCAAATAATGTACGATTAACAATCTTGAACTCCGGACCTTGAATCATCATAGAATGACATAGATCTACAAAATGGGAATAAATGATCAAACCACAATAGCTCACGAGAGAGGAGAAACCGGAAAGAGTAGATATAGGGAAAGAGAGAACTCACTAGTGGGGATCCAACTCACCTGAAAGCCTCTCAATTGGAGCTCAAAAAGAGATCCAAGAGGAGAGTGATGTTTTTTGGCTGTTCGTCACTCTCCTGTATGGACTAAGGAGAGAAGAAGTGTGTTCTGGAGATTAGACTCAACCCTGATCTGATTCATCAATTAAAAAGAAAAGTACACAATGTTTTAATTTAATTTAGATGTCGAGTACTAGCCTTAACCGGCCCCTGCATTAGGCGGTCTGCCAGGTCACCCACACTACCATGTTCTCGACTGTTACATGGACAATACATAGCTAAACATGAAAACATATACATGGAATGTACTCAAAATTACATGGTTGTAAATAGAAAATTTCCCAATTCTTCGTTTTTACTCAAAAACTACCAAAAATAAAGATCCATACCTAAAATGAAGATCTGGGTTCTTAAAAACACCCCCTTAAATAAACTCATCACCAAATTTCCCTTCCATGGGTGGAAAAGAAGATACTTCAACTTTGGCCACTGAGATCATATGTTGACCTCCCTCTTCCAAGTCTCAACCTATAATCGGCCATGCTGCCATATAACCCATACAAGAGGAATAGACTATCCATAGAGAAGCATCGTTTTGTGATCCAAAATCCGAGTAGGGTTCTCCTCGAATGATGCATCCACCTCCAACTCAACCTCCTCAGGTTAAAAAATGTGAGACGGGTCTGAAATGTAACTTCATAGCTAAGAAAGATGAAAGATGTTGTGCATAGTATAGAACCTCTGAGGTAACTACAATTGATAAGCAACTGGATCAACTCTCTCCATATGCTAAAATAGCCCAACATATCTCAGTGAAATCATTCCTTGTCTCTTAATCCTCATGTGTCCCAACCTCAGTGTGACACGTAAGAAAACCTGATCTCTGACCTCAAACTATGGAGGTTGTCTCCATTGATTAGCATAAGATTTCATTCGAGATAATGCAGTATCCATCATCTTTAGAATCAAATCAACCTACTCATTGGTCTCCTAGACAAGATGAGGTCCCATCATAGCTTCCTCTCCTACCTCCAGCCAACATAGGGGTGATCAGCATGGACTACCATACAAATCCTTATAAGGTTCCATCTGAGTCATTTCTTGAAAACTGTTACAATAAAAAAAACTAAAATATAGGTATGTGTCTCTCTTAAGAACCCCCAAAATCTATGACGAATTCTTGAATCATATCCTTAAAAACCTATATCATGCGCTCCGGTTTTCCATCTATCTGGGGATGATAAGATGTACTCAAAAGTACCAGTGTACCCAAATCCCTCTTTAGTCCCTTCCAAACATGGGAAGTAAACCAGGAATCCATGTCTAAAATGATGGCGTGTGGATCCCCATGAAAACGTACAATATCTCAGATGTACAACCTTCCAAGAAAATCAATAGTGATGGTTTCCTTAATCCGTAAGAAGTGTGCAACCTTAGTGAGTCTGTCAACAACAAACCAAACCGCAAAATTACCTCAAGGTGACCTCGGTAAACACATCATGAAATCCATCACAACATCAATCCACTTCCACTCGGGAATGGAACTGCCGTAAAGGCCCTACAGATCGCTGACACTCCATGTTCACCTGCTGTCAGGTGGAACATCTCCTAACAAAAACAGCATCATCCCTCTTCATATCTAGACACCAATACTGATGGTGTAGATCTCTATACATATTGGTGACACTAGGATGAACTTACCAAATTGAGGAATGAAGATCTCGCATCAACTACTCACGTATGTCTACTGAAACCCATACATATCCATGAAAGTGCAAGACCTCATCCATTCCTATGGTCCACCCAATAGTTGGGTCCTCTCATGACACACCCTCCCATAGGAACAGGCCTTTAGAATATGATAGATACCTCATTCTCACTCGATTTAATAGAGTATAGGTAACTACTATTGAAGAAAGAAACATCTACCCCTATCTATTGTGCACCTCCAAATTCATCTTAGAGAATATAACCATAATCTTCAACTCACTAACTCCCTCTTGAACATACCATATTTGAGTCCTCATACTCAACGCATCAGCCACAGTGTTGCCTTTCCCAGGTGTTTAAGAAAGCACGATGTCAAAAGACTTAAGGTACTCAACCCACCCACACTGTCTCAAATTCAGATCACGATGAGTAAAAATATACTTGAATATCTTGTTGTCAGTGAGTACTACAAAATGCTCTCCCAAAATATAATGTCTTTAACAATGCAAAGCATGCACAACTGCAGCTAAGACGATATTGTGCGTTAGGTAATTCCTATCATGTGGAATCAACTATAGAGACTCGTTTTCAATGACTCCTTCCCCCTACATAAGCATTCCTCCTAGACCGATACCTGATGCATCACAATAAATAGTGTAACTCTTGATCATCTTATAAAAAATCAGTATTCGTGTTGACATTAATCTCTCTTTCAGCCCCTCAAATGCAGAATCATAGGAATATATCCACAGGTACTTTGCACCCTTATTTTTTTGTCTTTTCATTAGCACGGTTAAGAATAAAGAATCCCGAATAAAGCATATGTAGTATCCAGCTATCCCCATAAAACTCTATACCTCAAAGACGTTCTTCAGATTCTCCCAAGAAACTACTTCTCTCACCTTCTCTGGGTCTACTAATTCTCCTATCTCTGAGATAACATGACCCAGGAAGTGAATTTGGTCAAACCAAAAGGTTCATTTTGAATGCTTAGCATATGGTTGATTCTCTCTCAGTGTACTCAATACGATCTCAATATGAGTGGAAGGGTTGTGTTGAGTGTGGGAGTACACCATGATATTGTCCATGAATACTACGAAAAAAGAATCCAAGTAAGGATGAGACACTCATTTTATCAGTGCCATGAATACTACTTGAGCGTTTGTGAGACTGAACAACATAACCAAATAGTCATATAGACCATACCTACTCTGAAAGGATATAAGAGTTATATCAGATGGTCTATCGTGCAATTGATGATAACTGAATCTCTGGTCAATCATTGAGAACACTTGGGCTCCTTGAAGATGGTCCAAGAGATCATCAATCCTCATAAAGTGATATCAGTTCTTGACTATGAACTGGTTCAAATTCTGATAATCCACACAAATTTTGAGGGTACCTTCCACCTTCTTTGTAAAAAGGGATAGTAATCCCCAAGGAGAAGTATTGGGTCAGATGAATCCCTTTGCCTACAACTCCTCTAAATGCTTTCTGAGCTCTTGTAACATTGGTTTAGCCATCATATAAGGTGTAATAAACACTATGTCGCTCCTAGAACAAGCTCAAAATAGAAATCTACCTCTCTTTCCAAAGATAAACCTGAAAAGTCATCTGGAATGACATCTCTGATACAATCCACCACTGGGGGAAGTCCTTCTGTGATTTCCCCTAATCAGCTAGATATAAACTAGCAATATAGACTATAATTCCTCCCAACCCATGATACTTGGATCTAGCTCTGTTCTCCTGGATATCCCATTCTCCATTGGATAGAAAATAACATCCCTTTGGTGATGTGAAACACATCCTACTGTGATAGAAGTCAACAAAGGCCTAGAAGGTGACCAACCAGTCCATTTTGAAAATGACATAATAACTTGTCATCTCTAAGAGATAGAGGTCCCATAAGTAGTAAAACCAAAAAACATAAAGAGGGCACTCCTTGTACAGACATACACTATCCTTACTAATCTCAAATGGAGTGTCTAGTGTCATAACATCCTTAGAAGTAATGGTATAGAACCCAAGGCTCTCGACAAAGACAATATATATTAAACTATGGAAATCCCTTATATATAAAAAATCAGAACCTAAAACTGAGGCAAATAGAATCATACCTCTAACTATAGAGGGTCTAGTATCCTGCTCCTACTAGGTCTTCTCCACTGCAAAGGTATGACCTATAACGCGGCCCTATGACCCCGCCTGACTACCCTGAGCTGATCTACCCAACATCCACTAAAAACATTTTTCCTAACTATCAGGACCATGATCACCTTCTCATCCTGAATGACCTAAAAAACTCTAGTTTCCATACTGATGATAAACCGGGGTCCTACTCCTAAATCTGGTGTCATAGAAGAATACATATCACTCATTACTAGTGAGGATAGCTAACAAAAATGTGGAAGATGACCCATCTTTCCAAAAAAACAGGTACTCATCTAGGTCTCTCAAGAAATGTGGTATCGTATGAACATTCTTCATGCATTGGTAGCATACCACCTGACCACGTAAAGAAACATCACGTGAAAGATCCCATACGGAAATTCATGCTATCTGTAGAAGGAGAACCAACCCTAGATGTTGAATCGCACTAGCTCACAGCTCCCAGCTCCCTTAGATTGCACTCGGTACTCATCACCTAATTCACTATATCCATCAGCGAAGTCAGCCTGAAAACATTAACCTCCGATCGGATGTCATGCTTGAGACCATCCTCAAATCGCCTAGCCAAAGATAACACATCCCCACCTAGAAAAGGTGCAAAGAGATGAAGAATTGTAAAATTAGAAGATTATTCTATCACTAAAAGAGAACCCTACTCTAAATGCATGTGACCTCCAGCTCGATCATCCCACAACGTCTCGAGGCAGAAGTATTAAAAAAAGATCCTCTAAAACTCTTCCAAAGACACAACTTCATGATGTACTGCCTATGAGATAACATCCCACCATATCTTGGTGGAATCACGTAGCATGTATGTAGCAATATTCACCCTTCTCTCCAGAGGAGTCTCTAGATGCTAAAAGATAGCTAGTATGGCCTCTACCCATGAATCTACAACCTCTGGTCCTCCATCCTCAGAGAACGTTGGAGGATGCTGCTACTGGAACACCCACATCAGCTCTTCCATATACGGGGAAGGATGTGGTTCTCCCTAAAAAGTCTTTAACATCCTCATAAATCCTTCACGGAACTATGAATCAGCACCTGTGTCTAGTATAATAGCTGATTCCAAGATAGACACAATAGGCAGATCTAATGGTAGTCCATGATCTACTAGTTCTAGTGTCTGATCATTGCCCTTTTCCTGGCATACTACCAGAGGATGTGTCAGCAGCATGAATCTTCAAGGTCAATTGCACACCTTATTTTACGATTATCGAGGACAGAAAAATAGAAGTGCAAGAAAAGAATAGGAGAAGGAAAGCATTCTTGTTTTTTCAAATAGGGTTACATGGAATTTATAACATCCACACATCATGTTCCCTTTAATCCTATATATGGGTGTGTACCTCTTCCAAACCAGGTCGTGTAACACCCCTATGCACGCTGTGTTCCTCCCATGACATGGCGTGTACTTGAATTTTCCCTCCTACCCAGGTTCTTCTACACGACTAGAACAACACAGTTCTCTCCTGGATAACACTACACGATGTGTTCACCATTGACATGGTGTGTACTATTTATGTTATAACCACCCATGTCATTAATCACATGATCAAATATGTAGTCTACCCTACATGTCATGCATTAACAAGACATGACATGTACAACAAAAGTTTCATCCACTTGTTTCATTAGTCACATGACTGGATACACAGTTCTTTACAACACGACATGTATAATCTAGACATGGCATGTTCTATCAAAATATTCCCAACCCTGTGTCTCAACTCACATAGTCAGTCACAAGGTCAAGCACTACATGGTATTCACTCTGAGTACACGATGTGTAGTTTAAGAAATGTAGTTTCATCCAAAATAAAAGAATACATGGCATGTGTTCATAACACCACACGGCGTGTTGTCTAGTATTCTAGGCAATAGTCCTATGAAACCACTCCTGAACCCTTAAAACTTAAAACTTTTTCCAAGTCATGACAGATTATGAGACATGGAAGCCCATACACCCATGAATCAAAGTTTAGTATCTTTTTCACATCATATCCTGACAAAATTCAATTAAATATCAAACATGATCCACCAAATTCTTATCCAAGAGGTCCTATAACACCTTAGGGACCAAAGCTTGGAATCCATCCAAATGAAACTTTATAATTACCAATACCCTATTGAAAAGGAAGGTATTCAATCACATCAAATATCAAATCAACATGCATATTTATAAAAACATCTATCACAACAATATGTAATTAGTAATTCATCCTAAATGGCATGATAGGAATGCATGACATGTGGTCTATAGCAAGTTCCTATATGATGCATGAGATGGATCACCCTCATCTTATTAGGATGGAACATAAATATAAGCACAATGATATCAATAATAACAACACAAAATAAGTGTGTCACCCAACGGTGAAATCAAATCAACTTTAACAATTACAAAACCAGAAAAATTGCAATATTCGAGGTAACTTGGCTTTCCCTGTACATGAGTTTTATACTCCTGGAAATAGATTATTAACAACTATATTTTCCTTATTGTACCTGTCTATAGTTCCCAAATAGTAAAAAAAAAGAAAAGAAACTCTTTTGATACCACATTGTAACGTCCCGGTTTCGGGTGCTGCCCTAAGGTGCCCCGAACCTGGTTGGTCACTTGACAACAAGCACATTCCCCCAAATGCCAGAGGCTGTCGAATAGCAGCGAGGGACACAGTGTGAGAATGGGGAAACTATGACCTCATTGGTAGAGTATACATGACAAATGAAAAATAGTAAACAATATCAAAAGGAGTAATATCATACAATAAAAGTAAACAGCGGATGACTGACAATAATATAACAACTAGAGAATATATAAATGATGCATGTCAAATGTATTTAGGAATGTATCCAAATAAGTCACAATTCTAGAAATACAACACTAAAAAAATTACAAAAAAATAGTAGAATCCAACAACATCTCAAGCCTCACCTTGGTCCAATGCTCTCCATCTCCAATATCCATCAAGTAAATGATGAATAAAGGCTCTTACCCTTATCTATACCTACAACCATATAATCTATTTGGGTAAAAACGAATGACCCAAATAGGGTGTGGGATGAATCCTAATACGTAACCACCATAATATATGTTCCTAACTATCAGGGAATATATATTGTAAGTAATATGAAGGAATGAAGAAACAGACTAGGAATTACTCAAAAGTAATCGATCCTATAGTTTTCCATTGCATTCAATTACATTTATTAATTATTCAATAAATTGAATAACGCAACCTTATCATCTAGACTAATCTCTATATCCCTTTGTATAATAGTATCAACCGACATCTTAGAAGACCATATAAGCAAACAAGTAAGACTGAGTCCAAGCTTGTGCTTTGGCTTGGAAGACTCATCACAATAAATCAATCATTCACAAGAAACCCTCTGGGAAATTTCTCACAATCTAACCCCTCTGTTTTAACAAATAATCAATTCAAAAAATAATAGCCCTCTAGGAAAGCTCACACATGCTAACCCCTGTGGTCCCACATAGCACTAATCATTTAAAAACATCCACCTGGGTATATCTCATAGTCAATACCCCCTTGGTCTGCTTAGCAACAATGAATTATAATGACCCCATAACAACTCTCACAGTCAATTCCCTATGGTCCAAAATTCATTTAATAATGACCCTCTGGGTATCTCTCATGGTCTAAACCCTCTTTTCTATGACCACCCAAAAGATCTCACTGTCAATACCTCTGGTCAAATGTAACAACAATTCATAATTTAATGATCATACCTTAGGAAGCTATCACAATCAAAATAACATCGGTGATACTTTCACATTGTGAAACACATGCATCTCATATAACCAACAACTCTCTTCTAACAATAGTAGGTGTGGAAAACGAAGTAGTCAAACAAAAATTCTAGAAAAAATGTCCATAGTGAAAGAAACATGGGAAACAAACCCATAATCAAGGTATTAAATAGTAATCCCAAGCAACAACCATTTCTCATAAAAACAAACCATAGCAGGTATTAAATAGGGTTGTGTTCCAACAGACTCAATACCCTAAACATGGGTATTTTACACTTTTAGGATATATAATCCAAATAAAAACAAAAAAGGCATAAACCACCTACCTTGATGATGTAGGATGATCATTCTTGAATGTCGGCCCTTGAATCGGCCAAGAATGATGTAAATATATAAAAGGGTAAAAATGGTCAACCCTAAATAACTCAAAGGAGAATATAAATCAGGAAGAAATTATCTAGGGAAAGATAGAACTCACTGGTGGGAATCCATTACACCTGGTGATGTCTCAATCAGATCTCAGATGGAGAAATGGGTGGAGGTTGAAGTTTCTTAGTCGTTCGTCACTCTCCTATATGAACCAGTGGGAAAAGAAGTTCTTTCTAGATATTAGATGTGACCTTACTCCATTTCATCAATTAAAAATAATATTACATGGATTTTTCTTTTAATGTACATTCCGTGTACTAGCATAAACTAGCCCCTACTTTATGTGTTCTTCTAGGTCACCAACATAGCCGTGTACTCAACTGTTAGCCGTCCAGTACATGGATACACGCAGAAACCAAGTACACATCATGTACTCAAAATTACATGGTGTGTACTTAAAAAATTTCCCAATTATTCTTTTTCCAAAAAAACAAAAAAATATCCATACCTAAAATGATGATATGAGTTCTTACAGATAGGCTAAGAGTTCTACACCTCTTGGGCTCTACACTGAGCTAGCTGTGTTGTTTTGGTAGCGTTCACAGCTTGTCTTGAACCACTGGCTTTGTCATTTTAACTATTCACATATCTATGAACATGTTGATGAAGACTTTGAATGAGAACATTATGGGGAACTGATTGATACTCCCCATCATTGGAAATTACATGGGGGTTCACCAAATTTATGGTATTAACAAATGCGTACTCTTTCTCATCATCTGAGAAATCTGATAATATTTTTCAAATTTTGTCGGTGAACTCCTTCTATAGGGGCATGATATTACCAAGATTATGATAAGATTTTGGCACTGGTGGGGGAACTTTTTCCCCTTAAGTCATCAGTGCCTTCTCTTTTTTGAATTAAAAGGATGAGATGTAGACGTGGCTAATTCAGGAGTCTCTGGTCGATTCAATAGGCCATGGATAATACCGTGGGAGAGAAATACTACCCTTAGAGCCAAAAAATCATCATACTTTTGTGACCCACAACTGGAGACCTGTTTCCACTCATTTTCATTGTCATGTCGGGTTTCATATAAACTCACACTAACTGTGCCGGGGTAGGGCCCAATATGACGAAATTTTTTATCAACATATTCATAGATATAGTCCTTGAAGATAAATCACTACATGATGGTATTTCTAGGGAACTGGTGGTAAGGTTATTAGATCGGGTGATCAATAAGATCATCCTCCTCAAGTCTCTTGCATACTGGAAACTCTAGAATCCACTGATCAGATGCATTTTTGAAATAATCAAGAACTTGATCCTCATTAAATGAGTATGTCAAGTTACTCCTATTTGGGAAGGGAACTCTAGGGTCTGAGTCCTATCGTGAGGATAGAGACTAGATGTGGGATGGATCTAGATTGTCCAATATAGGTGGTGGAGGTTATGCATTATGCGGTAATTCCAGCCGATTCTTCACTCGGTGACACTGATCTTGTGGCTGACCCTGGGGCTATTTCCCTTGGTGAGGTTTTTGGTTATCCTCTTGTAGTAACAACTATATTGGTTTGGGAGCCTATATCTCTACGACAGAAGTAGTTTCTTCCTTGGAAGTTCTTCTTGAAGGAGTTGGGGGAGGCAATGGGTGTGCCTGCCTAGCCTATTGTAAGGCTTCCTCGAGTCAAGAGGCTTAATCATAATATTCTCAAAAGCATCTTGGGAAATTATTAGTGATGAGAGATAGAACCAATTCAATATTTACATTCCCAAAGAACATTTTCAGTAACTACTCCCGAGTTAATGGAATGTCAATTGAATATGTAAGGCCCTTCCATCTGGTAAAAAATTTAGCAACTCTCTCATCTTGTCGTTGGTTACACATTAAGAAGTCGGAAATATTTTTCTTACGAGTAGTTGAGCTATACAATAATGAAATATCATATGAAGATCTTCCCAACCAGCTATAGACCCAATGTATAGTTGAATATACTAGAAAAATGTAGGAACTTATAATTTCAATAAAAATCATCGGAACTTGGTGGACTCTTGTTATTGTGGAGTTCCCAATATTGGGCCACACCATGATATAAAGTGGGCCAGATGTTGTAGTGGGTCACCCATCCCATTGATGGGGGAGAAGGTAGGGTTTCCAAAATCTGGGGGTGCCTCCATGTTTTCCACCCATTCCAGATATGAATTTCCATCAGGCAGGATCACCACCTATTTTATTTCCAATGCATCAAGTCATGCATTGATATCCTTTGTTAGATCTTCCTATAAAGTTTCATGTTTAGATGAGGAACTCTAACCACCAGTGTGTAGACATAATAATTAACATGATAGAAGGGATTGCATACTCAAAAAGAGGGTGGTAAAATGGCCTGTGGAGTGTCTTGATCTGGATCATGAGTTGGATTATCATGGTACTCGGGAAGATTTGGTAACAAATAATACAGACACTTACCATAGACTCTAGCATGAACCCTGTCCGGATGCACGAGATTATTCAAATCAATCAGAGGGAGCTAACCGAATTATGTTTCCCCTTCTATCCCTACTGTACCAATGGAGTAGTGGTGGGATTGTGTCAAGGATCACCATATTCCACACAACGCTCTTCAATGTGCTCAATAAAGATTTCATCAGTGATGTTCCTTTGATCCTCTAACTACTGAAGTAAGGTGTCTATAGAGAGGTCAATCTCCATGTCTTTCACTACATTGGCTGGGTTAGATGTCATAACTACCCAAATAAAATTCTTCACTTTTTTAGTTTTTCTACCATAGGAAAAAAGGGGAAGAGGGATCTTTGAGGCCATTTATCGGTCTCTACAAGTGATTCAGAATACCTGTAAGAGTGTCCACCTGATATTTCACTATCCAAAGGGTCGGGTCCCCTCAGAACCTACTACGATGTCCTTTTCCTTGAGTGTGTTGAGTTCATCCATGTTCACTATAACTGTGCATAGAGGCATATCCTCAATATCAATAGATACACCTGGCTGTTGTAAGATAGTACTAAAGTGGTGAGTGACATACTATCCCCAAACTCAAATTTTAACATGTGAGGACACTTACTCCTTAATTATGTGGAGCATAAGAAATATCAAAACATATCATTTTTTTAGGGTCTGGTGATAACCAGATGATGCAGGATGCAATAATACAGGGAGAAATACCAAATTAACCATGTGAAATTGTTATACAATGTCATCAAAATGAACCTTGATATTCGGATAAACCAATCGACGACGGTGGAGGTAGAAATGAATCGCCCATAGGGTTTTTGGATTCACAAGGCCTCCTTCCTGGTGAGGGACTCTAGACTATCAATGTGGTGACTGTTGATCATCCAAAACATCTTTGGGAGTTGATCGATGGATAGGATGTTATGTAATATCCACTATTCAAAAGTGGGATTCAGTTCCTTGTTGTCCCATTCATCAATAAGAGCCTCATGAGGTACTATAAATCATACTAATGCTAACTGATGTGGTGGTGGATAGGTCGGTGGAGAAAACTATGGGTAGGACAACTGACTGCCGGTCATTTTGTCATCACTCAGAGATGACATCAACCGTATCATCTTGTCCCTATAGGATGGGGAACCGACCACCATTTTTTTTGTGAGGGTGGAAGTTTTTAGTGAAAATTCTAATGAGTTATCCTCATTTACCATTCCCAGAACAACTCTACGTGATCTTATATCGAGGTAGAGAATGAGACTAGTGATGAATGTGAAGACTGCACAGAGATACCCAATAAGGGATCCAAATGTTCGTCCTCCTACATGTACCTCAGAAGAGATTTGGGGATCTGGTGAATATTACTTTCTATGATGAAAAATATCACATTCTAGAATCCTATCCCAGACACTGATATAGATGGATGGGGGATGGTTCCATCAATAGGTCCCATTAAACTTTTAAATAAGATAACCAAACCGAGTTTACCCTAACATGATTCTTCTTCGATATTTTCCTTCGACAGGGAGGGTTTACCCTTCTACCACTAGATAGTACATCAGGGTTGGGAACCTCTTGAGCACACAGAGGCCCTTCATGCTGCTACAATTGATTGTTTACATGAGGAGGACCTCCATGTTTTTTTCATGGTATAGGGAGAACCTTCGTAACTATTGTCATCTAAGAAAGGAGGACATTCACTTGGATTTCACTAAAAGTTGGAAGGACCTTCACTCTGAAAAGATACAGTTCAAGGAGAACATAATAATATTTCAAATAGGATATAGTGTAGACCTCCATATTGATGGCTAAACAATTTGGGAGGACCTCAGCGATGACAAGTTCTGGAGTAGAGAGGACCTTAGCTTGAGCTGGTGAGAACATGGGGAGGACCTCCATGTTGGATGCTTGTGGCATGAGGATGTCCTCCATGCTAGATGGAAATTATCACTTGAGGATGACCTTCAAATTGATCATAGATGAAGTGGGGAGTACTTACACTCTGACGGGATACGATATAAGGAGGACCTCCATACTGAATGGTGATAAATTGAGGAGGGACTTCACTTTGGCCAGTGTTTCCATGGGTAGGGCCTTCATGGGAGTTGAAAATTATGAAAGGAGAACTATCACATTGGTAGTTTGTGACATGGTGAAGACCTCCGCATCTGGAAACATAGGCATGATGAGGACGTTCGTGTTTCTTTTCGACAAGATGTGGTGGACCTCTTCTTGGAACAATTCTTGAAACATAGGGAGGACCTCCATGATGATCGTGAGAGTGAGGAGGACCCCCAATTTTGCTAAAGATGGTATGGATATGGCCTCTATAGTGGATATCCTTGTTGAGGCATGACCACGATGGCTTCTTGTGAGGCCGAAGACTGAAAGAGTCAATATGGCTTGCTCGTGGGACAACTGAGGCCTCAATTCCAACCGGGCACTAATGAATCCCTACTCTATTGTGGAACGAATCTAGTGGAATACATCGGGGGTGTAATGGTCCACTAAAGATGTTGAAGATGATTCCCTCTAATGGGAATCCTCTTAAGCTTGGTCATAATGCTAGATTCGGTTTATCCGAACCGGGGATGATGGAGCAGGAAGAAAAACAACATATTCTTTGGCCTGAGGGACTGGTTGGAGGCCCTGATGAGGCATCGTGGGGACCTTATCCACATCCCATGGGTAGTTTTCATGTCCAAGATGACATAGATGTTCCTTACCTCATCAAAATAGGGGAATGAGACATAAGATTGCTCTAGGGAGAGGCTCCCGAAGTAGTTGGATATTGCTATAGGGAGTAGTGGATCCCATTGTGGACCTTGGGGGAGGCAGTGATGATGAGTCATAAAATCCTCTAGGTCTTGGATTCCATGTCCCTTGTGGTAATGACCCCCTCTTACTCATACTGGTGAGCAGGAGTGTTAATAAAACTTCTCTGGATGATTTTATAGGGTGAGACGGGGTGTGGGATCCCAGTATCTGTTGCTATAGATGGAGTCATGGTAGAAGTAAATTCATGTGGTATTGAATCGTTAATATTATTTATTCCCAAACATCATTTGGTGTGGGGTTATTGGTTTCTTGTAGCTGGTTTCATGGAAAACAAGAATATTCCACTGTAAATATAGACTCATGGAAAGAAATTCCCAATACCCCAACACTATCCAATATTCCATGATTGGAGAGAGATCCATGTCAATGATGCTATAGATTGAATAAACCAATGTTAAGATGCCCCCATTCTGGTGAGTTTTACACTAGAACCACTATTTTCTTTGCTTCACCTAATTCTAGACAGATAGATTTAGTGACATGCTTAACTTTCTATGTCTCGAAGGATACTAATCCCAAATTAAGGAGAAGACCTCACATCAAGTTCACTATTTTTCTGTTTTTTATTATCTCTTCAGAGCATAGGTCTACTTCATCACATGTCATTGTGTTCTCTTGAAGGACTTCATTGTACCCCGCATTATCGCCTTCTAAAGCATGGTGGAATTCATCACTTCTCATTGTTGTTTTCTCCTTGATCGAAACTGGATGATGGGGTGTCGGTTTCCCTTTGAATGGATTCCTCCTCGGAATTTTTCACCAAGTATGGGTATCCCTTATAGATTAATAAATTCTCTGTAAAACTCATTTTTAGTGCCATATTTTTTGTGGAAACTGGTTAATTACGCTGCTTCAGTCTTGAAATTCTAAAGGTTCTAGTAGGGGTAGAAACCTTCAGTCAGGGAAGTAGTAATGTTGGGCATCAGTGACATGTATTGATGCTGAAGCATTGGAGTACCTATGTTATTCCTTATAATAGGGCTTCTCAAGAGCATGGAACCTAAGGAATCCTATGGAAATCATAGGGTATTTTATTCTCAAGTATTGTATACTGAGGTTTTCTTCAGATTCCCATGTTTAACATGGGGTATGCAATGAGTTTAATGTCTTTTAGAGACAAATCAGACAGATCAAAACATCCCATGGAGACATATTAGAGAGATGAATCCTTGAGAGGGAAATTCTGGAATTTTTACAAGATAGATGGATCAAAACATCTGAGAAGAGTGGGCCCATGGTGGTGTGTCTCAAAAAAGAGAAGGTTTCACACCATGAAGGATGATCTGGACACCATAAAGGGAAGATTGAAGAAGTTCACCCCATAATGGGGGACACCAAGGGTTACCATTGGTTGGGATTGAACCTTAGAGAGTCTTATTATGTACACTCTTTAGAAGAAATGGATCAAAACCCACATTGTTTAAAGGGGTGATTTGGGGCCTAAACATGGATAGCTTCCCTTCAGAAGAGAATCACTCTTGGATGGATGAATATGATGTGTGGGGATTATGCATAATTAGCTACACACGTGTTGATTGGAGAAGCGATGGTATGGATGGCGTGATCTCGCAAGGATGTGGCGGACCATGTGAGAATCAGGATGCAAATAGACGAAGTGACAATGGAATGATTGGAGTGTGGAGTGTGATTGTATTGAAACTTGGAGAGTTTTCTTACATATCCCATTGGTTGGGAATCAATGTCCATGTAGTTCAGGATGGGTAGATGAGTCACCTAAGGATGTGGACCATGAGAATGGAAGGCACGTATAGGGACCTAAATGAAGTTGAACCTTTAGGTTGGGGCATGATCCTTCCATGACATAGAGACTCTGGGTGAATGATTGGGATGGGATTGGATGATGGTATTTAACCACAAAGTGTCTTCCTACATACCCCATTTAGAATACATAGATCAACTCCTATGTAGTTCCGGAGGTGTGGCATAGAATCAAGGCGTACACATGGACAGTGACCCGTAGACATACTAGGACTTACACGTGGTCAGCGGCCCAAATGGATAGATCTGGATTCCTCAAGGAGGGGGATCCAAGAGACATGTCTCAAAAAGAGAAGATGTAACATCAGTAGTGTACATCCCTATGAGGGAGCACCAGAGTTTTACTTTGGTTGGGATTGAACCTGGAAAAAGGCTTCCTATATACACGAAAGGGATCAAAACGTATGTATTCTTGCAGTCCAATACAATTTAACATAATACGTTGAGGATGAAATTAAATAAAAAATAAGTAGATGAAATAGATGGATTATAGGGCTTAAACCATGGATAGGCCTCTTACGTACCCTAGTGGCTGGGAATCAAAACCCGTGTAGTCTTGATGTGAACGGAATGGGGCTTATGCATGGTTACTATCTCAAAGAGGATGTCATGGTTACTATTAAACTCTAATCCTATGTGATTCATGTTAGGTGTGAGAAAGAATAGTTAGCAATTTACCAGACAATCATGTCGTGAATGGTGCGGCCACGAGAGGTGATGTTGGGCTTACACACTAAGGAAACCCATGGTGATGGATATTGGGGCATACTCTATGAGGGATTCCCAAAAAGGATCTTGTCCCATGATGGGAGGATGTCATTCCATACTAGAAAGGAGGTGGATATCTCACTCCTGTGGAGTCAAGTGGGCACGAAAAAAGTTTGAGGAAGAGAACCCCATGTGCATTGCATGGGGTGAGACTATAGTTTAATGTCTTGTGTTGATGATGATGGTTCTTGGAAATTTAAAATCCTATTTTTTGTACGTGGATGAATCAATCCATACCCCATGAAATTACAAGACTTATTCCCACCAAAACTTTGCGATGTGAAGGCTTCAACAATGCCCAACATTTGGGGTGTAGATGAATGGTCAATAATGGATTCCACATTAGCATGAATATTCCAAAAATCAAGATCCATTAGCAAACCTATTCAAAAAATAATGAGTTAGGTCATAACGAAAAGGTATCTCCCATGAGGGACCATGGAATCACTTTGTACAAGTCTGGAGGTATGTACAGAAGAGGTGCACACATGATTTGAGAGGTGCATGCAAGAGGTGCTCAAACATAGTGATTTAGGGTAAACGTAACCCCTAGAGTCTTAAGGGGGAGGTGCACACACGATTAGAGTATTGCACAAAAAAGTTGGTGTTTAGAGAGAGATAGGTACACAAGGATATGGGGTGTGTGGAAGATGGGTCTTTTGCACATAGATACCTTTGTATTTTTGTGCAAGCATGGTATATTTCATAAACTATCCTTAGGAAAGAAGAAATTAAGTGAGGTTCAAGCCCTTATGGCCCCACACAAAGGGGGATCCATAGTGGACCTATCTTGTTAGATCTTATACCATGGATCCATGGCTTGTGCATTGTTCACTGAAGTTGTTGGCTTATGAGGATACAAGTGATGGTTCAACTTCTGGATCATTTTTTAAGGGAAAGGTTCCATTCTATTTGTAGGAAACAACCTTGGTAGTAGAGAGAAATCATGATGGCATGAAAAATGTCTTTCCACATCACATTGGGTGTGTAAAATACTTAAAAGCAGATCTATTTTATGAAAAATTCCCTCCTAATTCCTCACATCTTCCTTAGACATTTCAATGTGGATGGGGAAAATTATATCCATTAACATCACATTGAGTACATAAAATTCTTATGCACTGATTGTGGTCTTGCATGCAGAAGTTCAATCTTACGTGTGACTTCCTTGGGGTTCTTAGAATTGTCCACTGATACAAATTGTGGCTTTAGGTTCCTCAAATATTTCCATCAGTGGCCTCATGTAGAATTTCAGGCCAACACATGTCATAGATTAAGTAAGTTAGTGTTAAAAAGGATGTACCATGATATCATTGAAATTAGTGATTCTTTATCAAGGATATCCAATTTATTGTATCCAATACACTCCTATGTATGCAGTCCCAAGGAGGTGGTTCACCAGGAGAACCAAATATTTTGTAACCATTATTGATGATGCATATCAAAATGTGTGGCAATTATTATTTTTGAATGATGGACCAATGATGGATTATTTCAAGATGTTCCTCTTCTTGGTGGATTTTGAAACTAGAATTAGGGTGAAATACCATCATTCAAAAAAGAGAGGAGAGTAAACATATAGGGTTATTGATTTTGATTACAAGAGTAAGGGAATCCAACATGCAAGGAAGGACCCGTGAATCCCGTTCCACAAAAGAGATCATGAAATGATGAACACAACCATTATGGAGAAGGTCAAGGGTATGCTGATTTTGGTTAATCCATGTAAGAAATTTTGGGGAGAATTTAAAGATTAATTTTTCCTCATAAATATATCACCATAAATCCCTCTAAAATTTTAGATTCTATATAATATAATTTTTTTAAACACCCCTCTTAATCCAAATTATGAGTATTTAGATTTTCGGTATTTTCCCATGTATCCAAAGTTCTCATGTAGAAATATTATGCGAGAGATATTCCATTAATCTTCATTGAATTTGGTGATTAAGAGTTTAGAAACAAGATTTTGGACTTAAATGAGAAGAAGGTGATTATAATAAGAGATTCCATGTTCTATCAGAATCAAATGATTGAGGACATTCAAAATAACAAAATATATCATAGAAAAAGTTAGAAAAAATTAATTCTTTATCAAACACCTGTACCTGTACTTGTACCATCGATTATTTAAGTGGAGGAAGTGGAAGAAAACCAATTTGAAACAAATTATATACTAGTATAGAAGGAGATTGAGTGGTCATAAACTCAATCCACTCTACCTGAAGTTGAATAACCATTATAGGAGCTTAATGATGTTTCCCCTATGATTCCCCATATCATTATTGTGTTTATTTCATTAATATTTTCTTTTCTTTTTTAGTATTTTAATTTTTTAGAGATTAGTTGTTTTTGGATTTTAGAATCCTATATTTTTTTCCTCAGTTCATGAGGTTTTTATGGTCATAAACTAGTTTGGTGGACCATTCATATGAACTTTATGTGGGTTTTTTATTCTACACCCATTTTGGTAAACCTTGTAGGGTTAAATATACATCGAGTCCATGTTTACCTTTATGTACGATCTTTCTTAGTTTATTTTTTTCATGAATGGTTTGGTTTTATTGGGAAATTCATGGTTTAGTTTGGACCATTGGAGTTTTTTGGAAATGGTACAACGCCATTTCTGCATAATCTTAACAACACACCAATTCATTCCTCACTATTCACACACACCGTAAGTGTTTACTTGGATTGTCATACCTAGGCAGCTAAAACTCAGGAAAGAGATATACTGGGAAATTATTTACTAAATCCTTATTCCAACATTGCCACATGTAGTCTAAAAATTCTATATTGTTTTTAGAGAATGTAATTTCATGATCTATTATCATTACAATATTAATCTTCAATCACATAAAATCTGAACCTTATTAGGGGGTTTTTCTCAGTACCTTGGTTTGGGAATAGTTCATCACTGTATCTCTCTTACAACCTCCCATAACAATGAGTTTTTTCAATGATGTTCTTCCCTGATTCACCCAAAATCTATTTATTGGAATCCTGTCATATAGGGATTCTATATTGGCTCAACTATTATATTCAAATCATATATTGTGTGCATCACCATTGGATATACAAAACAACAACCAAACATATAACACTTCCATCCCAAACCTGTAACACCCTATCCCAAACCACCATATCTGAAGCATAACAACAAAAGACCTCATGCACGCCTCCCCATATGAAAGAGACTAACGACTAGTAGTAAGGGTATAAATCCTCCAGTGTCGAGATCAAACCCCAATAACATGTCTTATCACAAATAACAAACCAATAAACAATATTATAAATAATCATAGTAACATGAAGAAACTAAAATATAGAATATATGTCATTGAATAAATAAAAAAACAAGATCTTAAGGTAGAAAGAAAAACTAGAGTATATGTGTAGTAGATAAATAAATAAATAATAATGTTTCATCACCATAGAGTCTATCCCAATCCCACACCCAGCTCCAAGTCTCATAGATGAACCATCTTACAAGGACCTCGTTGCCTTTCATGGATCTATATACAGAATTTATATATGCTCATTGAGATGATTTTGTAGGGTGTGAGTTATAAAATCTAGTAGGATGCCACTGATTCATCCTTAACTGATGTTATCATGTAAATAAATTATATTCCATAATAAAAAAAATGTGCAAGCTATAAAAAAAACAATATTGAGCGCCTGTGTGCTAAATAAGCCACAACGATCCCCCATTGAACCTGCTTTGGCTCTATTATGGAAGTAATTTCATGATATCATTACTAATCAAGGTCTATCCATGATCCCTGATCAAAACTACTTCATCGTGATCATATATCCCTCTTGATATGTTTTGTCCAAACTCCATCTTCTGTTCATTGATGACTTTTTTAAGGAAGAATGAATGACAACTAAAGGGGATGAAACCCTATGTCACACAATCCAATATGGATCCCATACCAAACATTATCCTTAAGAATTCATCTTTTTGTGCACTATATTTCCAAGAATTGACTTTTTGGATGGAAAATGCCTCTCATCTAGAATCCCTCCTTGTTCGGCTAGCTCCCCCTCCATTAGCTCCTCCTCGTAAGTACACTCAAGCTGGTATCAATCTTGGTTTAGTGACACATAGTGCATCCATGTGCGCATTCAACATCCCTAGGTATATTATTTAATAAATATTTGATACTCAGTTAGTAGTTTTTTTGTACAGTGAACCTAAATTTTTTCCCATGATGCAGGCCTTTGTTTTTATTCATTCAAAGAGATAACTATATCCAATATTTTGTTTGTATTTTCATTTTATATGAATACTAAAAATAATTTTATTTAATTTTATTTTATTAATTAAATGTATAATAACATTAGTATATTAGTTGGGTACATAAAACATACACCATGACCAAAAGAATAATCTTATGATACAGATCCTATCCAATATGTTACGACCCCTCCCTATTCAGAACCTAGGTTAGGATCTCAATCATAAAAACCAGGTTTTTTAATTATTTCAATCCTATATAAATTTAATTGGAACATGTTTATTCTATATTCAACCTATATTATATATAATCATGCTTACACATTTTGTTTGAAATTGAACTATTAAAATTTTAATGACATTAAATATGATGTGCTTCTCTTTTGAACTCTATGGGAGTGATGAAATGTTTTTTAATGTTTATTATCATGGATATTAAGTGTTTTATTATATGTTATAACCTCTTGTGTTGTATATTCAGTTAATTTTTACAAATTATCATAGTGAGTCCAGATGATCATGTTTTTCTTGCACATTAAATGCAGAAAAAGCCACTTCAAACAACATTGAAGTAGTTAATTATCAAATAAATATAAAAAGTGTGTCTACATTGGTAAATAAGTTTTACAATGGTTATACATAAAAACAATCATTTTATAAGAGTTTTATAGATCTAGTTCAAGAATAGAATTCGAGGATTCTTTCAATCAGTATTGTGTGAATCAATTGGGAAATTACAACACACTCGGTTGGACCTCATCCTTTAGAACTCATATAATTGGGTGATATATGTTGCTTCAAAACTCACATGAATCCTTATAAAACTAGTTATTTAGTTCTTTATTTATTTTAATTTTTCTATTGGGATTATGAGTGTGTGGGTTATTCCATCCCTTCCAAAGGTACATGTGTGTGGATTGTGAATCTCTTTAATATTAATTTCAGTGTTGTACCTCAAGGGGAAGAAGGATGGATTTTTTGGTTTGTTCCATTATAGGAAAATGGTATGACTATTCAGGTTTTACCTCTTGGGAAAAAAGGAAGAACTATTCAGGTTGTGCCTCAAGGTAGAAAAAAGGTAGGTGAGTCATGGGTTTAAGACACAATGGGTTAAAAAGGATTTATAATTAGGATCTGACTCTAGGTGTAAAAAAAATATTGTCAGTAATTCTATTATTAGTGGTTGTCATTTCTCATTATGTTTAGGAGGAGTGATGAATATAGTTGTATCACATTGATATAAAAAACTATAAAAATATAACATGTTATTTAAATTATTTAATTTTCATAGTATTAGAAATTTAACTCTCATATAATTGACATTAATTTTTTTTTGAAAAGGATATTTTCCCCCATCTTGTCCATTCTATCATCACTCTTTTATGACCCAAATTAATCACATATTTCTTTGATAAGGATGAAATGAAACGAGGTTAATGATTTTGAATCTTCATTTTAATGAAATAACTCTTTATATTGTGTTTAATAGAACCCACTCATGTTAATAAGGTTAAGGGTATTGTTGAATGGTATTGTGTTATGCACCTTGGAAATCAATTACTACTCTTAATTGTACATAACTAGTTTGATCCATTGCTACTAAAGAGAAACCTTCTACATCAACACTTGAACCCATTATTGTTCATTTGGTTGCTAAGATTATTAATTTATGTTTTCATGTTATTAATCTGGTATTGGATATAATACCCATATGGAGTAATGTTATACTACTTCACACAAAATTTATGCTTTCTATTGTGCCTTAGAGTGTGCAAAAGGTTGGGAAATTGGGCAGTGACTCCATGTGAGAAAAATTCAGTAGTGTATTTTGAATCCATGTTAGAAAAATTCACCTTTGGGTATTGAATATATAGTTTAAAATGATAGTTTTAAAGGGGATTGAATCCCTAAAAAAGTCATAGATTCCATTTTTAGTGGTTTTCATTTGTATTTGTGTTTGATAGGGGAGACGAGTAGGGTATTATCATTTATATATGACGTACTATAAAAATATCTATGTTAACTTCTTAACATTTTAGTTTCATTTCTAAAATTCTTTAATAATTCATTGAATTTATTTAAAATTTTCAATTAACCTCCCTTGATCATTCAAACATTCTCACATTAAGACCTAACATAGAGTATTTCTTCTTTAAGATGGATGACTTATGTATGTTCGAACCTCCACACGGGATACTCGAAAGTTGATCATTCTTCTCTTCCTTGATCTCATCGAGTAGTATTCTTCTTCATTAGATCTGACTTTTGAAATTTTTTTTATTACTAGATTTCTTCTTTGATACTAATAATGATCATCATCTATCTAAGAGAAATATTGTGTTCAATTATTTTTCTAACATAGAGTGAACACATTTATCAATTGGTTGAGGTCACTCCACCAAGACGAGGTCTAACCATCTTAGAATCCTAGTTACAATCTAGTACCAACTATTTGCAGTTTCCACACAACATCTCCCACATACCCATTTGTGATCAATTCCTAACAACCTTGGCCTCATTGGAATGAACTTCAAAATAACATTCTTATCATTTCCCTCCCATTGAAAAACCACCATTTCTTTAATGTGAGGAAATAAATCTGACCACTTGTGTGTATAATTAATATCTTATTGAGCCCACATATTTTCCCTTACAACCATTTAAACAGATTGAAAATTTAATGTGGGGTATGACATTTATAAATAAATAATCAAATTGATGGTATATATGAATTAAAATGCACATTCCCCTATCCCGTAATGAAAATAAAAAATCCACCATAATCAGATATTTCAATATAGTTTCCCCCATTAACTTTTGATAATATGATTACTCATGAACAAACTGGAAAACTACACATGTGTGCATCAGTTCAGAATAGGTGTCAAACCACCTTTGATCCTATAGAATCATTTTAATAATTTTCTTATCACATAACTTAGAAAACCAAACATTATCAAGGAAGAGTAGAAACCAAACCTCATCCAACACATGTGTTGTGTGAGAATTAAACCCCTATCAAATAAGTAAATAACCGCCAAACAGGTCCCATATAGAGTTACACTTGATAGAAATCATGTATTCCAAGGATTATAATCTAGAAAGTGCACATAATGATGGATTAAAGTGTATTTTCATTTATTCTTGATTTACCTTAATTTTTGTTCATCAAATTGCCATAATTTGTTATATTATTGATAATTTAACCATATACATTATGCTTAATTGAGTGGGTTAGAAATATGATGGATTAATGTGGGTATTAAAATGGAATTGTATTTGATGCACTCCATGTGTTTGTTAAAATGGATAAAAGAAGTTTTATTATTTCAAATAGGATTTTGAATGGGGGGTTTTAAATAGTTCATGCATTTGGTCAAATTCTTGAATTTTTATGGGAATTAAAGGTTTAAGAAATTGGATTTTAAATGACTTATTTTATTAGAACTCTTTGTGGTTTAAATGTACAGAATTTTGTAGAACATGGGAGTTTGTGGATGCATGTGACATTGGATTTGGAAGATAGATCTTAGTACTAGGCAATAAACTATATAGGGAACATTTTCCATGTGGACCAGGAGATCCCAGTGAGGTAATTTTCTCCATGTACCCATGAGATCCCATGGGAGAAGTTTTATCCTTGTGGACTAAGAGAGCCCATGGAAAGGATGATTTTCTTAATGGGCAGAGTGAGATTTTGGAAGGATGGTCCTGAGGAAGACCAGGGGGATTCAATTTTTTTTTTTGTTTTCTTAGAAAATAGTTAACCTAAGATCATTCTATGTCACACTTGTTCCCATTATTAGATCCCATGATGCAAATTTTCTAGTGCTCAGTTGGTTTTCATATTCTTTATGTTTGATGCTAGGGCCTTATTTTGTTATGATATATTTTGTTCATGAACATTTAACATTATTTTTTTATGTAATGGTGTTTATGTTTATCCTCATGTCAATTATTTTTTTGGTGTATTGATATTGTTTGTGTTCGGTGGATTTTTTTGTTTATTTGAGTGTTTTTCTATGTTTTTAAAAGATTTTTTGTTTGATAAAAACCAAAGGGACTTCTAAGGAATTTTTCATGTTAATAAGATTTTACAAAGTGATTTTGGTTTTGAAAATGGGTTTTCATACTAAACATAATGGTTTTAACGTGTAAAGGACTGACGTAGATTCAAAGTTGTATCCTATGAGGCTTTGTGCCTCACACCCTACATACGTCTTCAGGCATATGCCGACCTTATTTTTCATTACATGGGTAATAGAAAGGGAACCATGTAGTTTAGTTGAACTTATTAATTTCTAATGTATGTTGTCATTTTGGGATGGTGGGTATATGTCTTCATGGAGTTTAGACATCATAAAGTAGTTTTGGGTTTTTTGTTGTTGGGGTGTTATGTATTGATTATTTGGGTCTCATTATCTAATTTGAGTTGTTACTATGGATATCATATTTATATGTATTGTTTATGACCAGTGATGTGATGATGTTATGAAATAAATTTTCTAATCATGGCTCCCTTTACTCAGTTGTATCTTTATATATGTTTGATTCCTCTTATTGGTTGGTAGGGCCGTCTGATTCATGGATGGTTCATGACGGATTGTAAAGGGAATAATCATTCCAAAATGGATATATGTGATTCTCCAGTGCCTATCTCAAACCCATGGAAATCGGGAACACGCTTTAGGCCTTATGATATATAGGCTTGGGTGATGGGTTGAGTCAAATAAGGATAGTAATATACACTAATGATTTATTTTATTTTCAAAAGTATACATTTAAAAATAGTTATTTTAATTTATAAACCTGAATTTTACATTTTAGATCATAATTTATATTTTCTGATAAAACTATATTAATATATCATATATTTACTACTTTAGAATTATTTTTTATAATTTTTAGAAGTTATATAAAATAAAATTGTCTTAATATTTGGAGTAATAATGTCTAAAATATTTATTAAGGACAATTTTATTTTTATGGAAAATAATAAATTTATTAGGGAAAAATTAGTTACCAAGGTGAAAACAACTACTGGAAACTGATGTTATACAAACAGTTTTAGACTGTTGGTATAGAGAAGAAAACCATTGGTATATCTTATACCAACGGTTTGATGAACTGTTGGGTGATAAGCCATATGGATATCCTTTTACCACTGGTTATTACTTTACCGTTGGTATAGACCACTGGAAAATCATCTATAGCAACGGTTTATTGATAACTGTTGGGATAAACATATACCAACAGTTTGTAACCATTGGTGTAGAGACTAAGCCTTCAAACTAAACCAACAGTTCTTAAACTGTTAGTATAGACTTCTTCCAAGGGTTTTCCCAACAGTTTACTAAAAACCGTTGGTATAAATGGAACTTCAAACTATAACAATGATTTCTGAACTGTTGGTATAGAGTTCCAGCAAAATTCAACACAGCAGACCATGCTATTTTATCCAGAGCAGGTCCAAGTTCAATACAGCAGACAGTACCAGCTCAAAAAATCCTTATAGCAAAAATACCATAAAACACTACACTAAATATAGTTAAATAACATACACATAATTTTTTGAAAACACTACAATACCATACACAAAGCAAAAACACATAATAAATAGAATTCCTTTACTATGGAATATATAGAGTTACATTAGTTTCCCTACAAAAAGCACAGAATACAAAAAATTCACACAAAATTCCACTATTTTACATAGAATGCATTGAATTCCCCTACAGTTTCTTCCTTACTTTTCAAAAAATACATACATCTCCAAAAATATCAAATTAGCATACAAATAATTTAAACAACTAATACAACAAATGAAAAGGACAATAATTTCCCTGATTTCACTAATGATGAGTTTTAGTAGGAGACCATAATGACAAGTAACTCAAATATTTATATAATTCTTGATTTTGGATAGTTTCTAGTTATGATGATATCATTTGTTTTTGTTTTAATTGATATCTCTCATATAACAAGGACGTGACCATAGTTTTAGAGGTACTTTTTTGAAATTGATTGATGATGTTACCTATAAATCTCATAGTATATTGATGGATTTTCAACAATTTCATAGGACGAATACTCAATTATGGTTTTCTATGGTGTATTTACATGGATTTAGTCACATGAGTTCCATAGATGAGACAATATGTTAGATCATTCTTCATAATAATGGAGGGGGAAGTCCTTCATAGGGATCTTGAATAATTGGATGGAAACATGGAATAGAGAACTATGTGGATACTATAGATTGGTGGTGGTCACATGTTTGGTAGTGGGACTTTAGTGTGATCATGAGAATATAAATTGAGTGGGGTATTAATATGTTCTCATTCAATAAAAATCATCAGGGGTATAATTTATGGTTCTGATTTAGAGTGACTTTTACAGACAAATGTCTGATATTCATATGTTTATTCAACATAAGAAACACTTGGGTGATCCTAGAAGATGATAACACACCAACAACCTGGAATTATCTTTTGAAGAAGATTAATCTAGTTCAATAGATATAGAATCTTAATTTTAATAGATATTCTATTTTAGGAATCATGTGTTGTGTTTAGGGAAGTATGCTAAACTGTGTTATCAGTAGGTGGTGTGTTCAGTGGAAAGAGATGGAAAAGTTCAATCTGAAAGATTCAAACATGAAGGATGAATTTTGTGGGTGGATAAAAGTGGAGAATAAGTTTTTGAATTATAAAGAGGTACTTTTTATACATGTGATTGAGGATTTAGTAATGATATGGATGATTCATTGACAGTTTTGGTTGGGGAAGTTTCCAGTATCGGTACCAATGTCCAGAGTAGATAAATAAATTTATAAGGTTCATGAAATTAAAAATTTCACTAATGTAAACACATATAATCCTTCAATACAAATAATATCTCACCAAATGATTTCTTGTTTATAATTGATGACACCAAATCGAAATCATAAAGACGTGGAAGAGTAAAAAAAATAGGTGTTATATAAAGGTAATCTTGTCATTTTGAGGTTTCCTTTTTCAGATATTAAAGGTCTGACATGAGAATATTTCAAGGTTACAATTTTTATTCTTTGGATATTTCATTGGAAAAACTGGTTATAAGACATCACCCTCTTATATCTAGTGAATTCTAAGGGTGAAACAACTTTAATTTCAAATCATAATATATCTATAGATTGATTCATCTTTTTTCCCTATTCTTTTATGTTTATTTTTATAAATTCTAGCTATGTTGTTTTTGTATCATATTTTTTACAATTTTTGGGATAGTGAATTACTAAAAAAACAACTTGTACAGGTTTTGATTTTTTTCTATGGGTTTCTTATTATTACAGACATATTGGTGTATCTATTAGGTTTAAAACATGACAAATATTTATTTATTTATTTTCTGAACAATTATTTAGTCTTTGATGGTTTGTGTACATGTGAACTGACTATAGGGATATATTTATATAAATAGTGCATTTGTGATAGCTGAATATTATGTTTTGGAAGTGGTCTGGATAGTGTATCATCATCATCCCCTTTGTAAAACAATTCACTAGTCTCAAAATTAAATAAAATTCAGTTCATATAGGTGAATCATCTCCTCTTCACAATAATCATTTCCACCTTATCTTATTGAATCATCCTACTCCATGTGTAATGAAACAATCTCCATTGTTTCTAAGAATATTAAAGGGATGGTCTAGGGTTTTTTTCAATAGTGTGAGGTTTCATCTTCTGGAGTTTGCGAAGTCATTTGTTTGATACAAAAACATGTACTTATTTTCGAAAATTGATCCACATTTGGTACCAGAAATTAGTAGCTATTTCAGAATGAATTCTCATTTTACAAGATCTACAATATTTAAGTTGGTAATAGTGATTTTAGTTCTTCATTTTTTTCTACCATGTTAATTCTTCTTGTTTTCATAATACACAGTATTCAGGTATCTATTTCAGGTATTATTTCTCCCTTCTTAATTCTTCCTGTTTTCTGAATTATTGGCCACATAATTTTGATTTCTTATTATGAATGCATGAGTAGGAACATTTTGGGCCAAAAATAAATGGTTTCTGTCTAAATTGAAATAATAATAATTTATCCCATTAATTAAAATATGGGTCTATTATGATATGTAGGATACAAAGAATTATATTCAGGGGATTTGACCCCATGGAAAGTCCCCCACACGCCAACCCCGCGACATATACCCCACACCCAAACTGCTATATTTTACCAGAATAAAAATATAGTAGGAGGATGTGTTATTTCATTAAACCAAATTTGTTCGTTCAATTAATTAATTTTTAAAAATATCATCATGATTCCATATACATAATACACATTCCTTGGGAAACTAGTGGTCTACTTGGGAGTACACCTCCATGAAACCACTCATTGTGTTCCCAGTGACCCAATAACTATTTTATTTTTCACTCCACACACGACATGGGTCTCATATTTTCCTATAATTATAAATAACTTTTGAGATAACTATGATATTATAAACACAAACCCAAATAAATATCAAGAACAAAAATTACAGATCAAAACAAAAAACAAAAAATAACCCTGTCTTTAAATCAATCCAAATGAAAAATGGTAAAATAAAATCTAGGAAGAACATATAAATCAGTTAGAACATAACAATTTGATGTGTAAGAAAAAACAATGATCTGAAAAAAGGATGGATCGCAGGTTGGGAAGAAGAGTTCACAAAGAAGAGGGGACCTATCATTTATGGAAAATAAAAATAGAAATCTACATTTTATTTAAATAAATCTGAATGAAAAAAAAGAAATAATGGAGGGAGAATATAAAACTCACTTATAAATTACAAATTTGAATTTGAAGAACAAAAAATTGATTGTTGGCAACAAGGGTTCACACACTGGGAAGAATGGGAGCTCTCATTTAGGGCACAATGACGGCATATCGAGATCTTGATATTTGTCATATTCTATCCCAATGGTTTTAAAAAACCATTGGTAACCTTGGTTAATTAATATACCAACGGTTTTATAAAACCTTTGGGTAAAGATGACCTATCCCAATGGTTTTTTGAAACCGTTGGGAATGTTTTGGGATAAGTGGGGTTAGGAATTACATATTCCAATGGTTTCGAAAACCACTTGGAATACATACTTTAAAAACTCTTATAGAAATAGTTTTAAGAAAACCATTAGTATAGGTAGCCTATCCCAATAGTTTCTCTAAATAGTTTGGATATGGGTGTTGGTATTGAAGGTATTTCCAACAGTGAACCAAAATGATAAAAGGGTTAAACCAAATGGGTTAAAAACCTAAAACATGTTAACAATATATTTATATATTAGTGGATGGTCCACTGATTGACTAAGAATAATCATATCTTTGTTATTTTTTACATATAGAGTCACATACCTTTGAATGTAACATGCCATTATTATAATTTCATGGGTATTTAGAAAATAGTCACCACTTTCACTTATAAAAGGAGCTCACATGCATCCCACTTCTCCTCACACTACAAGAATTTTGTTTTGACCAATTCTACCCAAAAACTATCCAAAAAACTCCTATAAATTAACTAAAATCCTTTCTCTCATCAAAAGACCAATCTTCAAAGGATAAATCATGTTGAATAAATGGATTGTTCCAGGGAAAAAAATTAAATTCTTAATCACCCCATTTTCATTTCTCTTAATTTACTCTTCTACCAAATAAAAACATATTACACTAATGCTAACATAATTACTTCAGTATTTTATGTATAATGATATTTTATTATGTTAATGGAATAATCATTTTCTACCTTTCCCAAAAAATGAAAATGTGAAAATGATATTCGTGTTTACATGTGGACTACCATGTCTAGGAATGATGTGTTTTATTTTTCAGTACAAACTTACATGGATTGTTCAAATTTTTTTAATGAATAAATACTATATTTAATAAATTATTATGTTTCTAAAATGATAAATCAATATCCAAATTTCTACTCTATTGAAATAAAAAATGTCATATATGTGTACATACATACAACCACCTCCATAGAATGATGTTTTTCAGTCTCATTACAACCACACTTGAATGATTATAAGAACATATATAACGATTTAAAATTATTTGTATAATAATAAGAACGTTTTTCAAGGTTTATATTAACATTTAACTTGTTATTATTATACTAACTCTTCATGAGTTAAAATTATCAAAACATGTTTTTCACCTATTATATCTTCATAAATTATAACTAAAACTATTATGGAGTAAAATTATATATTTATAAATCATTATAAATCATAAATAATAGTAATTTTAATAATATATAAATTATTAAGATTTTAAAAAAAATGGGGATTTATAAAAACATTTTAATGCTTCTGTACAACACTCAAAAATCATTAACAAATGATAATTAAAAAAACTATAACTAAATATTAAATGTATAATAAATTTTTATAATTGAAGAGAATAAAATGTTATATAAATGGATAACGTTATTAAATAGGAAATCAAGAGGGTTATATTATATAGGATGTAAATGAACCTTCATAGAAGTTTGGAGCAAAGTAAAGGAATTTGGGTAACTAAAATTTCATTCTTTGATTTATATGGTTTATTATTGAACCAAATTCATCTAGATTATCTATATTATTATACTTCCCATTTTATATGATAATTTATGTTGTGAAATTTATATGTTAATTAAAATCTTCTTTTCTTGATGAATTTTTTATAAAGGTATAACATTGTAAAAAATTATTTTCATCCTCTTTAATGATGATTTATTTTTCATATTCATGTTCTCTCTTCCTGCAAATGTTCTTATTTGGAATCCCAGTTATGTATTATAAAATATGGACTTCATTTTTATATTTTTATATTTTCAAAAGTATTATTTATTATCTTTATTATGATGGGGTGTTAATAAGGTTATTTTAAAATATTAAGAATAGGTTTCCTTTCAAAATCATAAATTTTATCTATTACTCCACATTTCCTTTAGAAATTCATTGTTTTTTGAGTGATTATTTATTGATATTTCTTTGTATATAATTATTCAAAAAATTATTCTTTCCAACTTCCCAAAATCAATAATTTTGAAAATGATTATCAACTTCATATTTTTACAATAGTGTGAAAAAATGTTTTCTAAAGTCTCTTTTATGTTTACTCTAAAAGATCTATCTAAAATGAAGTTATAAATTATAAACATCCAATTAAAGAACTTTATGAAATAATTATTTTGGGTGATTGAAATTTGTTAACAGACTGATATACTCATGATATCACATTATGTGATAACATTTGGAAATGATATAAAAAACATTTGTTTCAAGGCTTTTCTGTAAATGATGAATGATTGGTATATTGTGGCACATATATATATGGATGATTGAAGCATAGGGTCCAATATGACAAAACACTTCATTTTTAAGGTTTTAAATATATTTATATAATGATGTTATGTGTGAATATTATGTCTATATTCACAACATGATGTGTGGACATTATTATTATGTTCAAAATCTAATGTGAGGACATTTTTTTATGTTCACAACATGATGCAAGGACAATGTTGTTATGTTCAAAATACTTTTTTTGGAATGATGTAAATCTTTACCTGTTCACATGGTTATGATTTCCTTAGATTAATTAGGTACCACATATTTATGTCCATTTTTTATTACAAGTTTATGATATTCTATGTGGCTCATGTTTATGGAATAACATCTCTGCACTCTTATTCCATAGTATAAGTTTGACAATTATAGATTTAATAGAGAACTATTATTGGTTCTTTTAAATCATATTATTCTCCCTTGATCATTTTTTATAAATATTATAATCTAACCCTTAATGAAATGTGAATATATTTATCCCTTACTGAGTTTTTGAACTCGCCTATTATTATGTTTTCCATTCCCCTACTTATGAAGATGAGTATAACCTATATGAAGTATAGAAGGTGGTCAAGTGTGGTGTGATATATGGAGAAATGTTCATAGTATTATAAAATATGTTGTTTATAAAGGTAATATATAAAGTCAATAATTGTTCAATTCTTGGTATAGTAAAATTAAATATGAGATGTAATGTTTTAAATTTTAAAGATGATGCAAAATATATGCCTGATTAGTTTGGGTCACCTCCCCTGATATTCTTGATGATATTTGGTGACTAAAAAATTTTGGATCAACATATCGGTATAATGAAGATTAATAAGAGTTGAGCAATGTATGATTCACTAAAAATCCATTGGTATTTAGGCCAAAGACCATGGATATATCAAAAATCCAATGTAAACTCGTTCATTATCTATAGGTTATGCTTTTATCCAATGTTACCAAGTAGTGTCATCTTGAAATAACATCAATGAAGGGAAATAATATGCAAATACATTATGGGAAAATGCCTCTTCCCATGCAATGTGTTATTTGAATTCAATATTATGTTGATTCCAATGCTCTATGCATCTGAGGAAGGGTTTTCTTATCAATGCATTGTTATAATCAATGTGATTCTATGTTTCATGCTCAAACTATGAACTTATGTCAACATAATATGTAAAATATTCTTAAGACATTTGGATTAAGAATGTAATGAGAATTTTAATTCACATTATTTTAGAAAATATAATCTTTAGGTATATGGAAAGATCTTGAAGAAATGGGTGTAGGTGGAATATAAAAATCTCATCCATGAAATGTACGAAGTGAATTTACTTGAGTTATAACTAAAATAGCAAACACTACAGACTTCCATGTCTCAATATTGTCATATCAAGGTTCAAAATTATTTGTTTTTCTTTTTTATGGTCTTAGAAGAAATTTTGATGCATATTCAAGATGTGATTCCCAATTTCATGCTTTTTTGGATGATATAGTTATCATTGAATTATCCAATGAGACTATTAATTTAATGTTCAATCTTTAGAGAGTGACTTTAGAATCAAAATGTTTTCATCTTATTAGGGGTCACATATAATATATATAGTGTCGTTTTTTCTATAAAGTATCCTATAAAATTATGTATATGATATTTAGAGGCCTTGTTATTTAGAAAGATGTTAGTTTTTAATACTTAGACTCATTTCTATAATGTGATAGAGATATTAAAGTAGTTATATCTCATAGGATTCAAACTGGATACATTAAATACATAACAGACTATGAGGTGCTTTGTGATTGTAAATTTCCTTTAAAATTATATGGTATGTTTTATAGTAATATTAATAAACAAACTATTATATATGGTAGGGAGTGTTTCCTGGAATGAGATGTCATGAAATAAATAATGGTACTAGAAATGAAAATGATAATTTTGAAATGTTGATATACAAAGATAGAAAATATTATAAATTGTTGTGTTTAAGGGAAAACAAGAGTGGTTGCGGTTTCTGAGAAGACACCTTAGATAAGAATATGATTGTTTAAACTTATTAAAAGAATATATAGGTATTCCCCTATTAACAGGTTAAACCTAATGATAAATTTAATTATTAAAATAGGTTGAGGTAGACCTAAATTGACCCTTAAAAAATCATCGAGAATGATTTTTTTATATATGGTTTCAATGGAAATCTGGTTTTCAATAGAGTTAATTGGATATGTTTTATCTACATAGCTGACTCAATTTAATTTGGTTTAGGTATTGATTGTTGTTTTTTTTGTTCAATCATCAGTTACATAATGATTCTTCAAATAATCATTACAATGTCACATCATCTGTCCACCTTACATAAACTATCAATGTAATCTAAGACAACATACTGATTCTATGTTATGCCTATGGTTTCATAAAAAACTAATCCATAAACCATGTCCACTAAAAATAGGCACTATGGCCAATTTTTACTACTACATTAGACCCAATGAAATCCTAGGAGCCAAGATATCATCTAACAGTCATATAACATAGAGATAATTGTGCATCCCTATTATATATACCATTCCAACATATAGTTAATCCTATGTTTCCACCCACCCCAATGAAGTCTTAAGCTCCAAAACAATATCTACATGAATTCCAATGTACTATCAAAATCAAATACAACATTCTCTTGCCTATCAATGCAGTATAAAATAAATTTTTTCAATAGGAAATACACTATGATAGAAGACCCCTCAATAAATAGTGAACCGCATGTGGAAATCATATAGGGAATTTGAGGATTAAAAAGATTCTTATTTTAGAATATTTATCCAAATCTGTAAATGGAGAAAAAACTAAATAAATGACACATTATTCCAAAGAGATGAACCAACAATGATCATGGGAGAATGACATTCACGAGAGCATTTATGTAAGAACGATACACTCTATTTGGAATAAATCAAAGGAACCTCAATGAGACTTGGAATGGTATCTAGGAAGGGAAGATCCTATAAAAGGATTTTTTCACCTTTATCTCATTAGATTTTAGGGACATAATTATTTTTATCTATTAGAATTACTATTGATATAGCTTAGTGTTTATGGTTATGGTATTTAATAGGGAGGAATAAAACCCCTAATTTGAGATTGATTAAATATCAGAGAGCCATATTATTCTTCCATTTATATAAATATATATAGTTGTTATTAATTTTCAATTTCTCTAAATTTAATGTTTTTGTTATAAATTTTTACTGAGAAGAGTTTTTAGATTTGGTAGATGGATTACAAGAGAAAAAAATACATACACACACACACACACAAACACCTAAATGGGTCAACCCTTATCTTGATATATGATGGAATTGGAGTGATTGGTGGTGAAGTGTTTTCAGATCACGTGAGTGGAATGACAAGTATTCACTCCCTACAACTCCAGTTCACCATTTTTTACTTGGAGATGCTAATTAAATTTAAGGTAATTTTTGTATTGGATAATTGGGTAGTTTATCAGAACTAATTCTTGCACATAAAAAATATTTTTTTCTTATATTGATCAATTTAGCGCTAGAAACGACTTTTTTGGTGACTGATAGTTAGAGTTTTACAATTATAGACTCTCATTGAGCACCAGTATAAGGAGAGGTCATCATTTTAAAATATGATAACACAGAATAAGTACTCTTACCATTGGATTAATAACTGATATATCTACTACTTGTTAATTTAGTACTCACCTTTCATGTTCTATTAAATCCATAAAATACATAAACAACCCCCATACACTAATAGTTACATTGAAACGCTACGAATTTGAACCCCTCATTATACAAAATATGAGGTCATAATTATAATGTATTTAACATATAATTTATATATGTATTTATACACACATGAACTATAGGTGTCTATAAAATCATTGGAACCATTTTTTAAGGATGTTTTATTCCATTCATTAACCCTTAACCAATCACCATATTTTCATGAAAAAATATAGTAGTGAATTTATAACCAGATTTGATCCTAAAATGGAATGAACCTGGTGAGCATATGTTGATTTAACAATTTTGTAAATTTAAATTAATTTTCGATACTCATAAACAACAAAATTTATATTAATAATGAAGTTTATTTTAAGATAAATTTAGTAAAATAATATTCAATATAATATTTATCATAGAAATATATTCAAGACATTGATATATGGGGAATATTTATTAAGGTATTTTGGACGTGTTTTTTAAAGTATTTACAAAACAATATTCATAACCCACATTTGTAAGCATAATGTAAGGATTGTAAATCATAAATTTGGATGACTGTGTATGGATCATATACCCTTCATTTGGAAGAAACCCTACATTTGAAGTATGGAATATACAGTTCGCCCATCCTATATTTGTGACAAGGAAGACATGATCAACACTACATTTGTAAACCACCCCAGGTTTGGAGTTTTTTTGTCAAATAAATGAACCCTATGATTTACTATTTAATGGTGGAGTTTCAAATCTATGATATTTTCTGATATTTATGCAATGGTCTTGATGGATGTAAAGATATATTTATGGGATAGTTATGATCTATTAAAAGGTACATATTCAGTGGATTAAATTTTTTATATTATTATGGGATGTTATGAATCTATATAATTATTTTTAATTCAAAAAATAACAATTTATTGTGTGATATTTTTGGATATAGTTTATCATCGAGCTATTCAAACTATAGTATAAATATCAAGATGTTTTTCACAAAAGAATAAAAGTAAGAGATATACAATAGATATATACAAAAGGAAAATATTTGTTTGAAAACAGAAATTGTGTCATTTCCTTTAGATCTCCCCATTAGAGACATACATGTTTTGATATATCTGATTGAATAACTATATTTGTTATTTATGGTACTCCATATTATTATTACATCATATTTTACAAGATCAACATATCATTTTTTAGAGATTCTCATTGGAGACATACATGTTTAAACACCATTATATTGTTTTGTTATCTACTTTTTGAAGAAATCATGTGAAATGTTGGAGATATATTTTCTATTATTAGTTATTGAAGATCAATTACATCATTTAGTTGCTACTAAAACATTGAATTTTAATCTCTATTCTCAATCAAATCAATATTTAATTATTTATTAGTGTTTCATATTCTTAGACCCAGTCATGGTAATGGGACATATTTTTGTACTAAATTGTGATTTTCAGTTCCTTGTAAATGAACCATAAAGCTACATGAAAGCCCTGCAACGATATCAACTTCTTGAACTTAATTTTTATGGTCTTAAGATAAAAGGATATGCCTTGTGAAATTTCCAAACTCACTGAGAGAGTGTTGGTGGAGTGGATTGGGGTGTTTTTTTTCCCTAAACCACTACACAACACTCTTTTATTTTCCTTTATTTATTTTCACAACACTCTAATCTTAAAGAGAGAATAAAAGGTTCACTGCAGAATAAGAGGTCTATTTAGAATCTTTTTTTAGAGAACACAATTCACCCCCATTCATGTCTTTGTCTTCATCATCACCATCCCAACCAAAAAAGTGGTATCAAAGGTAGATATATACTGGTATATTTTATTCTTGCTGTTTTTATTGATTCAATATGATATAATCAAATATTTTTCTCTATTTATTGAGTATTCTATTTGATTCTAACAAATTGATTCAAAATTTTATACCCCTGTATAGAATCAAGAATATTTTAATTTCTCTAACAAGCCCGAGTTGAAGGTTCAGATGAAGAAATAATGAAATTACATATTATAGAGAATGAACTAATGAGTTTAATTTGGTTTCTCAATATGCTAAAATATATGAGATGTGGCCGACTATTTCTATTTCCTATGAGGGAACTGAAAATATCAAAATATTACGTTGGGAGAAAGGAAAAATATGAACATAATACCTAACATAAATTTGTTACTCTCATAAATACTATGGATGAATTATATTATTTAATTCATCGAGATAAATATTTATCATATCTCACTGAATGATTTGAAAAGCTACAAAATAATAAAAATAATGGGACTAAATAAAATCGATTTTGTGAATAAAATGAAAAAGGTCATACAAAGGATAACTCACATTTACATAAATCTAAAGGAAAGAAAATTATAAGTGAAAATTTATGAAATTTACGAATGATACTTGGAGTGTGTCTTCTATTTCACATGATGAATCTTCTATATAATCCATGAATAACCATAAAAAAGAGATGGCATGTCTTATGTCTTATACTGATGAGGCAAAATCAAATAATTCTCAAAACACAAGTTCTGAAATCTTTCTTGTGATGAATTAAATTGGTATTACTTTATGTTACAAGATAAATATGAAAACTTAAATAAATATCATAGAAATTTCATAAAAATATATGATTCTTTTATATTAGATAAATAAATTTTGTTAAGAAATATTACATATTAAAACAATAACTCAACAAAAAATTATTGTGATATGCATGAAACTAAGATTATAAAATTATTAGTTGAAGTTGAAACATTAAAAAATCATCTTGTATACTTATAAAAGTAGAAAATTATATAAATATAATCCTTGGTAAATATAAAATTCCTAATGGAAAACTAGGAATAGAAAGTAATGGTGAAAAACTAAAATTATATAGGAAATATTTTTTCCGAGTTAAAATAGTAAAATTATGCCACAT
Source organism: Viscum album (assembly GCA_963277665.1). Lineage (NCBI taxonomy): Eukaryota > Viridiplantae > Streptophyta > Magnoliopsida > Santalales > Viscaceae > Viscum > Viscum album. The sequence continues at coordinate 1,017,819,937 of OY728130.1, read as the reverse complement.
GTTAAATGTTTTTGTTGTGGTATTGGTGGATATTATAAAAATTATTTTAATTTAAGAAACCAAAAATTTCTGGTTTTAAAATATTTTATTATTCAAAAAAATTGTTTTACATAAATAGTTCAATAAGTACTCAAAATACACAATTTTGGTTACCTGAAAATATAATTTCTAACACTGTTGGACTTAAAGGATGTGGGTACCAAAAGAGAGTTGTATTTGATGTTTTTTATGGTTTCACCAGTAATAGACATCATGAAAATTTTATGTGGTTGATCGAGTAATTTATTAAAATCTATACCAAAGATGTTATCAACTCTGAAGTAGTTCATTAGTAAAACTCTATAGTACTGGAATATCATATCCAAGAAGTATTTCATTTTTATATATCTATATGCTTATATTGACATAAATTATTTTTACATGGGGAGATATATATCTCTTATAATATAATAAAACTCTTATTTACTCTTTGAATCAAGTCCTAATTTATCTTGATTGTATGATTTTTTCCTGAACTTTAAAAATCACTACACATTATTTTAATATTTAAGAAGTACTTTACTTGTTTAAATTATGAAATTTTTTATATTTTTCTCTCCTTAAACCTATTAAAATATTTATATTTCATATTTTAATTTTTTTAAATAGAATATATTTATTATGAGTTTTTTATTTTCAAAAGTTAAAAACTGTTATGATTATTCCTTATCTTTTCGACTTGAAAATGTTAAGCATCATCTACAACATGTCAGAACAAAACGTTTAATCTTATTATTGAAACTCTAAAAATTTGTATCCACCTTCTTCAAAATACCTTGTCAAAAGGCATCTAAAAACCATTGAAAATAAGATGAAGTGGTAAAATACTTCTAGTTCATAAGAAAAGCATTCTCAAAAGAGGAGATAAGGTAATTCATTTTATTTTTTAGAAGAACAATAAGTTTATTATGACAATGATTCATTGGAAAACTCTTATTAAATAAATATGGAAGCTCATAAGTATGAAGAACTATAGGTTTCATCATCCTAAATTTCATATAAAAAATTCTGTTCAAATTCATCTCCATGAATGTAAAAAAAGTTACATTACAAGATGATCTAAATATGACTAGAAGGTCATATGAAGAACTATAGAAAGAATATTTATCAAGGATGACTGTTGATTATTTACAAAGAGAGCATCATAATTTGAAATATAGTTCAATCTGAGAAAGAATACTTTGAAGATTTTAAAGTAGAAATATTAAGACATATGGAGTTACTTAGAAAATAAGTTTTTACAATACTATATCTAGATAATATGAAATTGTCCTTGTTTGAAAAGTGTTCGTATTCTTTACTATGTTAAAGAACAGAAGTTTTTAAATAATTAATAGAAGAACTATCAAAAGTTTTAGATGATATAAGTAAAAAATTTCTACTTTTTGGAATGTTAATACGAACTCCCTATTACTTCCCAACAACCCATTTTTTATTTTCCATAAATTATTTTATGTCAATTTTATATATGCTATTTGTAATATTATGGTAAAAACATGCTATATGTTGATTCATAATTTCTTTTTAAATTTTTATACTTTTTTCTGTACATAAGATTATAATTAATATTTGATTATCTCATTATATAATACTATAAGCAATGAAGGATTTGGTTTTAAATATTACATGTGTAAAAATTAGTTAAATGTATTTTATTCATTAGAAATATATTTATTCATTGAATATTCTATATCCTAAAGCTTAAGTGTATTTATCAGTGACTGATCATTTTTATTCATTGGGGGAGTTTATTTTACTACATTTTACTCTTATCTGTTTGATGATGCAAAAAGGGGGATATGATTTAGTTATAATCAATTTTCATATAATCATGTGAATTTTTTTTAATCATAAATTTTTTATAGTCACAGGGATGATGTTTATTTATGGGAGACTTTATGTGAAATTTTATAAAGAGATAAAAAGATATAAATTTATGCACTTTTCAGAAAAAATTTTAAAAGAAATTTTTTTTATCACTTTATAGTTATCGAAATTTATACTTCTAAAATTTGTTTTAAATTTTAAGTATTTAGTTATGGGTTTTGTGATAATAAAAAATATGGAATTTCTTGAGAATGTGTTGATACAAAAATTTCATTAATTTATTTTTGGTATTAATGATAAAAAAACATCCATATTTATGTAACAAATTAAGGTTCATTTATGAGAATTTCAAGAAAATAATATTAAATATAATATTTATTTTGGAAATTTATTGAAGTCATTGATTAGTGGGGAAATATTTCTTAAAGTATTTTGGACGTGTTGTTGAATGTTTCTTTTAATAAATTTTCATACCCTATGATTGTAATCGTAACATAGAGATTTGAAATCTGTCATTAAGAAGAAAGTGTATGGATATTATACCCTATGTTTGGAAGAAAACATAAATTTATGGAATAAAAATTAAGGTGCATCAACCAACATTTTTGAACAATCGTATATCATCAAATAGACATTTTAAAACAACTCTATGTAGTTAATCCTACATTTGATGTTTTTTCATCACATAATGGAATCTTACATTTGACAATTCAACAAAGGAGTTTTAAATATTTGATATTTTCCTAGATCTATTAAATGGTTTTAATGAAAGAAAATAGTTATTAAAAGGCTCATTATGATTGATTAAAATGATCTTATTTGATGGATTAAATCATTTATATTCTTATATGTAGTTATAAATCTCTTAAATAAATTTTAATTCATATATTCATGATTTATTATGTGATATTTCTAGAACTTGTTTAACATAGAGATGTTTGACCTAGGGTATAAACATCAAGACATTATTCTTTGAAAGAAAAAAAGAGAAGATAGACATCAGATATATACATGAAGAAAATATGTGTTTGAAAATAAAAATTATGTCATTTCTTTCAGAGCTACACTTTTGATACATACATGTTTTTATCTATATGATTAACCACTATTGTTGTTTTAACTACGACTGCATCTCATTGTTACATCTTCTTCTACAAGATCAATAAATAATTTTTTGAAGAAAAAATTTGGAGATATATATTTTTAAACACGTATCTGGTGTTTTCTTTTCTAATATTTTAGGAAATATTATGCAACATTGAAGATCTATTTGTTGTGGTGTGTTATTAAAGGTCAATTATATCTTTCAGTTACTACTAGAACTGTGAATTTTAACATGTGTTCCTAATAAAATCAATCTCCTTTTATTTATTAGAGTTTCTAATGCTTGAAATCAGTCATGGTAAAGCTTCATAATCTTTTACTAAGATATGGATTTTTGGTTCCTTGTAAATTAACCTTGAGGCCGTATAAAATGATTGTAATGGTTTCAATTTCATGAACTCATTTCTTAAGGTATTATGATAAGGGGACCTATCTAGTGAAATTTTAAAACTAACTGAGAGAGTGTTGGTGTATTGTAATAAGGTATCTTTTCCCCCTGAACCACTACACATCTCAATGTTATTTCCTTTTATTTGTTTCTACTACTCACACACATTTAAGAGAGAAGGTAAGGTTCTCTGTATAACAAGGTAGATGTTAAAAATCTATCAAAGATTTTTTTTATAACAAAATTAAACCCATATTTTGTCCTTATCATCATCATCGCTATCCCAACCTAATAGAACCATCCTTTCAAGAATAAAAGAATTGATAAATATGTAGAATTTTTAAACTAAATTTGAAACTATTTCATTGATAGACTCAAATGAAAAACTGTTCATCTAACATTGAATTCATAGAAGGGAACAATGAGAAAACCTTGCTAGATCAACATGCACCAACTTTTATAAATAAAAACAACTAGAATATCTACCAGGATTTACATGGAGAATTTAAATTAAAAAAATGGACTAGTAAAATAATTACCTAAATTCAATGGACTTATTTGAGAGGATCCAATAAAATACATTAATCACATCACCATGTAATGTGTTACATTGAGGTTAATAGTTCTTGTATAGGAACAAGTCAAATGGAAAGAATTCTTATTCTCTTGTGAAGGTGATTATAAGGAGTGGTAATATAACATATAACCAGGTAAAGTCACTAGCTAGGTTGAACAAAATAAGAACATACGTCATTTATTAATTCAAACTAAATGACTAATTCCTTCATAAAAGAGATCTATTTATTCAAGAATGTATTAGGATAAATACTATATGATTATCAAGAGGTATTTTGGAAACTTTGTGCAAGTTCTCCATAATAATTCATTTAGGAACATAACATTATATTGTTATTCAAACAAGGAATTCAAAATAGTGTGATATATACACTAGATGAAATATGAAAGGAAACTCACCAGTAAGACCAAAGGAATCAAATTAAGGATAGTATAAAATTCCTAATAATTTATTATATGAGGTACAGACCCCAAATGAGTCCACAAGGTAATGTCCATTGAACCATTTTTGATTGAATACAGGCAAAATGGAATATCAAATTTTGAATGAAAAAAGACTCCAAATTATTGTAATGACCAACCAAAATCCCTTAAGTTGTATAGCCTTTGTTCTCCTCTAATTGATTTCATAGTCTTATATAATCAACTGTAGGATATTGATTGTTGTGTTGTGTATCAATAAAATCCACTTCAAGAGTCCATAAATAACAAAAGGTGGATAGATAACTCATATTTCATGTTTGGATTTCTTAAATCATCAAAATGAAGCATTACTCTCATTTCAATAACAATTCCACTAACCTACACCATTTCAGAAAAATTTCAATCTAGGATACCAATATAGTTTCTAACATTCGTTATTTTTATAAATGTAAATTTTATGACCATCCATCCTCTTGTTCTCAACCACGGATCCATAACCCACCAAATCTAAACATATAGGAGCTAAAAAATTAATTGAATGAATTGAGAATCTAGTTAAGGAATCCAATGTAAATGTTAACTAAATATTAAAAGAAACTAATTGATAAAAAATCACACAATAAAAAGGGTTATGTGTGTTTGGTAACAGCTATAATTGAAAAGTAAATTAACCATTCTCTAAAACCACAACTAGAATAAACACAACCAATAAAAGGAGAGAGGACATAATATTTAATCGAATAAGTAAAAATTTAAAATTAAACGTGAGAAATAATAAAAATAAGGAAAAAAATTCTACTGTACTTTTCCTCATGAATGACTCAAAGTAAGAAAACCAATGAAGTGAGACTCAAAATCAAATTTTAGGAACATTCAAGAATGTTGAATTCATCATACCTCTATATGAATCTATTAAAAGTACTCCCCAATATTAAGTGTTCCTAAAGGAATTGTTCACTAAGAATGGAGTCTTTAAGAAATGAGAGAGTATTCTTAACAATAAAAGTTTCATCTTTAACAAAACCGCAATTTCATATAAAATATTAAGAAATAGGTATATTTTAAATTATTTTTACTATTGGTTTTATTATATTTATAGAAGATTTATGTGATTTAAGAGCTTTAATTAATGTATTTCCTCCCTATGTATTCTTATATTTACAAAATTGGGAGCACAATCCAACCTAAATTGATGCTCAGTTGGAAAAATAGGCAATTGAATTCCAAGATATAGTTCAAGAATATGTTTCAGGGAGTTATCATAACATGTTCTTTCTAGATTATTTATATGTCCTCGGCAAGAAAGAAGATATAATACCAATCAAATATCAATTTTATATAGGTAAACTATTTTTGTATGGAAATCGTAATAATCACCAGTTTTAATAATAGAATATTAGAAATGGAATTTAAACATAACATATTAAATTTAAATATTTTATATTCAATAATGTTTCCATAAGAACATTCACTTTTCACACACTACAGAATCTACTTAACAAATTGAAAATTATTGGTTAAAATATTTTCTAAATCTTAGTAACAAATTGATATTTAATAATTATATAGGATAGAACCATTGGTAAAATGAAATTACTATACAACAACATGGTAATGATATTGATAATGGTTTTTGATGGTTTTGATTGTTAGTTTTTAATTGATGTTGAAACCGATAATAGGGTATTTGAACCTCAGTTGTAACCATCCTAAATTCACCAATCCAAGCTAGAATTGAGTTAAATAAAAACAATTAAGCATGTATTTATAATGGGGAAGAAAATATACCCATGATAACTGATATCTTCAAAACCCCTAATCAGAAAAAAATTTCATAATACTTTTGAGTGATATTATAAAGCATATATTATGGATTCTAGGTGTCATGCCCAACCCTATACTTGGATCAATTCATAGGATCCTACAAGAAGATAGTTCCAAACCTATTAGATAATGAAAAATGATACTAAACCCGACCTTGATGGAGGTTTATAAAAAAATTGATAAATTTCATGAATAGGAAACCATATATGCCATTTTATTTATATACTAGGTTACCCCATTCATATTATTCCAAAAAAATCAGCTCTATCAATTGATTAGAGTTACAATGAACCGATTATAGTGAGTGTGTTGATTATTTTTAGTATATAATGAATATATGTGATTGAATCACATGATTAGGAAAGGATCCATTATAATATTATTCATAAAACCAAATGCTGAGAAGACTATTAAGAAATACACAATACTATTTTATGGATGGATTCTCAATGTATATCTAAGTGATCATTGCTCATGCTGATCAGGAGAAAGAAATATTTACCTATCCTTATAACAACATTTTATATAAAAGGATTCCATTCAGATTATGGAATACCCCTGGGACTTTTTAAGGATGCTTTGTAAGTGTATTCTATAGTTTTATTGATAAATGTATGGAAATGTTTTTAGAAAATTTTAGTGTTTTGGGATATTAATTTGATCATAATTTTTCAAATATGGAAATGGTTTTAATTTTTTTATAGAAAAATAAAAACTAAATTTTGAGAATTTATATTTCATAGATCAAAAAGGAATTGTACTGAGGTATGTGATTTAATAGAATAGAATTGAATGTGACTAATCAAAGATTAAATTTATCAGTTGATTACTCAACTCTACTTATTATAAATGTGTTATATCATTATTGGGACATGTATATTTTTATAGATGATTTAATAAGAATGTGAAAAAAACTTTATTACCTCATTAGAATTTAAAAAATATATCGAGTTCATACTTGATGATTCTTGAAGGAAGTCATATTATGGCATAAAGAGATAATTCAATTCCCCATTAGGTAATTCGACCTTAAAATTAGAACATCCTTTTGAATTTTTCTATGAAGCTTCCAATGGACCTATAGGGGTTGTTCTTTCACAATGATTTGATTGAATAATTAATGTTATATATTATTCATTGAAAACACTATATTAAACATATAATAATTATATAAATAGTTGCATGAATTTCTTGAAATTGAATCTCCTATAGAGAAATTTAAATCATATTTTCCTAGAAAAAATATAACAGTATTCTCTAATCATGTGACACATAGGAACTTGATGAAGAATATTGAATAAAATATGATATTTATGAGATATAATAGATCTTTAAAAGAGTTTTATATGTAGATAAAATAAAAACTACATGAATTCCAAACCAGGATCCACTTCCTGACTTAATACCAAGTGTGAAAATCCATCTAATTGAAGGAGGGGATCCATGGTGTTATGACATGGTAAAATATATTATAACTTCTCAGTTCCCTTCATAAAATAACTAATTACATATATAAATACATTAAAATTAATATAAAGGCATTTTGTGGGATGATCTGTGTCTTATGAGAGTTGATATTGAAAAAGTTATTGGTAGAAGTTTATTCTAGACAAATGTACATTATATGCTCAATATTTAGTTCTCTAGCCTAATAATGGATTAAAATAATAAAAATGTAAAATAAACATTGTTTCATTATATAGGAACTATTGGAATAGGGTTATAGTAGTAGAGTAGAAGTAGATAGAGTTGTATTAAGAATCTTCACAGAAGACCACATCCCACAGTATTATGGACGATCTTCCTAAGGACCGTGTATTCTTAATTACAAGATAAATTGAATAAAAATAACATTATATCCACTACATACTAATAAAACTCCTATTTAATATCCCCTAACATCTAGAACATTCCCTCAACCAAATAACAAACTAATGACTATACTACCATTCAATAGTTATTCACTCTTTCCTTCCATACAGACATAGCTCTGATAAAGAATACCCAAAACCACAATACCATACATTAAATCCCTATTTAAACATAGTAATTCTCCCATGGTGAAAACAAAAAAACAAGAACTATTCTAGTTGAAGGGATTACCCCCACCACATTGAATATGAGAGCACACTTATTCCCACACACTCTAGTTGTGCATTTTTCGTGTCACTAACACTGTAATTTTTTTTAAAATTTAATCCTTCTTCCAGATCATACAATATTAATGTATAAATCACTTCATCCCAGGAATAAAACTATAGGTGAATTTACTAGATGAGGTAATAATGAAAACATTCCTTGAAGCACCGTGTTCTTATTGGAGACAACCTTCCTTAGTTTTTGACACTACTTTAGGTTTTGTCTAGAAATGCCGAGAAGGTTGGAATCTGACCATTCTGTGATCCCAATGACAATAGAAGAAAATCCTGAGAATACATAAACGAGGTTGTGATTTTTTATCCCTTAACTAGTGATATAAGAAGATCATTGAGTTATTATAGCTTTGTTGTTGGGAGAAATGTCATTTTATTGTGTTTCTTTTTTTAATGAAACTTGATCACAAAATATAAGTGAAAAAACAACCTTATGTGAAGGTCTTATAAACCGAGTTATCACATTACTAAATTAATAAATTGTACTACTAATATTACTTTTAGTCCTATGTTCTAATCCTGAAACTATTCTTATAGGACTTACAAAATATGCCTACTTGAATTGATAGAAAATCTTTAATTCTAACCCCAAGATCTATGAAAAGTATACAAGTTCATATGATTAGATTTATTTTTCCATATTATAGCTGTCTTAAATAAATTTTTCTTGTAAAATCAATTAATTAGTTTCATGAATATGTAATGATATATTTAGTAGATCATCCAAGAAGAAAGTTTTATGGTCTGAAATATTTCAACTCATGTGTAAATGGTGGGAAAATGATTGAAAATATCCACATATGTTAAGCATGTATGGCTTGTCCATAACTAACTATTGAGTTATTTTCCATTTTGAAAGAGAGGACACTAAAAAATTTATTATAGCTACCATCATATTGTTGGATTCTAATTTTAATTCCTGAATGTGAATTTTCCACTCATCACATTTCATGCTTCCATAGTTTCCCGAAACATCTATAATTTTGAATAAGAATTATCAATAAATTTTTATCTTCCAAAATTTACATTAGACTATACTGGAAATCTAAATGTTTTTTATATCATCACTCTAACTAAATAAAGGCTTTCAACTCTTGAACCCATGAATCCATCATTCAAGAAAAGAAAAACCCAAACCTTTATCTGTCCAATTATTAATAGATGGACATAAATAGGGAAAATAAGATATAGAACCCTATAATTAAAGATACATGTTTAAGGGAATCACCTACAAGTGAACTTTTTATTTTTAGGATCATAATGAATTTTAGTTTCCAATATTTTGAAATGGTCATCCAAAAAATTCTCAACATGAAGATACATGAGGTCACATGAATACTTCAATTATTCATCACTTGGAATTTGTTAGTTGGGACTAAAAAATAATTTTAAAATGGAATAATATTTAATGTATATATGATCCTCTAAGTTAGAAGATTTGGATGGTGAAATGTGTGATTTTATTAGTCAATAGGATAACATAAAACTAGGATTACAAGAAGTGGTTGAATAATTTGTTCAACAACTTCACCAACCTCATTGTACACTCTATATGATAACACACACTTTTATTAAACTTTAATTCATTATTTATTACAAAAAAGGTACATACACTACCACAAAACTGGGCAAGGCATGCGCCTGCCTTTATCAACGCTAACGGAAAAGCGCTGATAAAGTGTCGGACCTTTATCAGCGCTAACAAAAGCACTGATAAAGGTCCACTTTATCAGCACTAAAAAAGCGCTTATAAAGGTCCGCCCCTTTATCAGCGCTTTTGTTAGCACTGATAAAGGTTGTATTTATCAGCGCTTTTCATTTTAGCACTGATAAATACATCCTTTATCAGCGCTTTTTACTAGCGCTGATAAAGGCTCACACGGATTTGTTAAAAACCTGCGGGTCCTCTTCCTCCTCCTTGCACCCGGTCAAGCTCTCGCGGAAGCCCTCCTATGCACTGCTGCCGCTGCCTCCTCCTCCTCCGCTGCAGCCGCCGCCTCCTCCTACTCCTCCTCCTCCGGCTGTCGCCTCCTCCTCCGGCCGCCGCCTCCTCCTTCTCCTCCTCCTCCGGCCACCGCCTCCTCCTCCGGCTGCCGCCTCCTCCTTATTATCCTCCTCCGGCCTCCGCCTCCTCCTCCTCCTCCTCCTCCTCCTCTACTCCTCCTCCTCCTCCTCCTCCACTGAAGCCTCGTCCTCCTCCTCCTCCACCGGCGCTTCCTCCTCCTCCTCTTAGTCCGCTGCCTCATCATCCTCCTCCACCGGCACCTCCTCCTCCTCCTCCTCTGCCTACTCTGCTGCCTCCTCCTCCACCATAGTTTGAGAGGTGCCTCAAGTACTCAGGTGAGTCTCACAAGATTTATTTTAGTTTTATATGATGTTTTTTGGATATTTTTCAAATGAAACATGGTTTTGTGTTCATATTTTTTGAGAAACAATGTAGAACCTTGAGCATGAGGAGGTTTTCAGTCCTCTTTCTAAATCACATAGTTGACTTTCATGGTTAGTGAAGGTTAACCATGGGATATCATAGAGGAAACCATGTGAGGTGGATTTTAGTTAGGGATTAACATACCATTTTTTCCTGATTTCATACAAAACATGTGAAATTTTTTAGACTGAGGTAGTTCTAATTTACATAATTAATGCATAGTTTGGTAAACTATGTTGACCAAATATTTGAAGGGGTTTTCTTGTACAGTACCACCACATTATTAGTATATGGTTTTGAAAATTGTGTAGAACATTAAAATTATATTTTCATCTTTTTTCCTCTGAAATTCCAATTGGGGAAGCCCCCATTTCTCATCCTCCCTCTTATACAATGCCCAATCGACCCACCCCATTATTCCTCTTTGATTCCCCTTTCCATGGGGTGTTTTTAGTGGATTTATTCAACAATTATAAGTGATTTCACCATATTCCCTACCATTTTATTCTTTATATTTAGTTTCTATTGATTTTTGATTTATCTAGATTAGGTTTTATGGGTGATTCAACTGGAGCACGGTGGTATCATATTGATTTGATGGGGGTGTTTTCCTACCTCATGTATAAGAGGCATCATGATGGTATCTGCATGTCACCAATCATTATGAAGGATTTGTGTTTCCTTTTGTAGTTTTCATGGATATTGGATCAAATTATATAATGTTGTCTATGGATTTGGTTTTGATGGTTGGGTATTTTTCTTAAGATGGCACTAAGATCCCACTTCAGATCTTATATGGATTTTTGGTCTTGGTTCTAACATGAAAAGTCCACAAGATGTGTTTCTAGTGAATATAACTAGTTTAAATTGATTTGGATAATTAATTATAGATGTTATAATTTAATAATTTTGTTTTTTTGGAGAGAGGAAGGAGCTATATTGATGAGTTTATCATAGGGTAGACATTGGACGAGGCTTAGCGAGCCTAGGAAAAGTTTTCAACTTGGAATTAAAAGAGTAGAAACATATGAAATAGGTATGTGGTCTTGATAATTTCTGTATGGATTTATAAATTCCTTAATGGGTGTTATTAGAGTGAGTGTGACTTAGAGGACCTTGTTAGGGGGAACCCGAAGACCTCTTGGAATACATTCTTTGACTTTTATGTATTTGTTCCCATAGGCCACACATGAAACTAGTGATACATCAGATCCCTTGGCCTTATTGAATTGAACCTAAAGTGTGTGAACATCCCCCTTTGGGATGTGACTACTTGGGTGGGTATAACTTTGTAAGGTTGTTGATAGGCTGGATGTGTAGACTGACCCAGAACAAACCTGTATATTGAAATGGGACATGAGCCATCTCTTGAGACTATTTATAGTATGGAATATTACCATGTAAATATTATGAGGCTATACCATATAAGACACTGATAAATAATATGATGCTCTCATGCGATGAGTGTTTCACTACATCATGTGCTTCTGTTGGATGGTGACGTTGCAATGATGGTCTTCGTTCTTAACAGCTTATTGATCCAAACCTTTAATGGTTTTCCTTTCTAAACATTGGTTTTAATGTATTAAGGTCTTTCTCAGGTTTCATTTCAGCCCTTAATTTTAAAATAACAACTGTATAACAGCATAAATAACATAACTCAAGTTGATAGAGAAGAAAATTCATGAAGGCATTGGATTCCCTTCGAGCCATATGGATTAGTGTTGTCCCCATGGATAGTAAAACCCCTTTTGGAGATCATGGAATAGTTGATAATAGGTTGTTTGGATCATTCATTGCTTCTATATATTTTTCAAGATTTTCCTTAGTGTTTTTGGTTTATACTTCTCTCAATACCTACTGGTGTAAGTTCTTTTCACCTTGTGTTTGTACTTATATTATTTTTTTAAATTGAGTCCTTTGGGGCATGAATTAGGTGACAAATTCATGTCACCACTTTTATTAAAAAAATGAACTTGAGGTGGTATTTTATTGAAATGGAAAAAATTACATAGTAGTGAGGTCTATGATACTACTAATAGGGATTCCATTGATTTTGAGTAGTGATTATATTTGTTATGAAAAGTGGATAGGTGAGAGATTTTTGTCCTTATTGTGTATTTGGCCTGTTTGGTTGAGTGTCCTGCACTACTGGGGTTAAGTTTTTGGGAACAATTTTATACTAGTACGGATACTACTCAAGTTGTGATAATGGGATGGAGGTTTTCCATGTTATTATCATATTCACCAGGGTGAGTTTATATCTAGGGTAATTATCAATGTATACTAGGTTGAAAGACCTCATGATTATTGTTATGTTTGGTATAGTCATCACAATGTTCTCAAATACACTTTGGCACTAGCCAAAGTTGGTATGGATGATCGAGGCTACGAACCTGAGGATCAATGATGATTTATTTTTTTATTTATTAGATATTATTTATTTATTCAGAGCATGAAACATGCACATATAACTAAAAATTAGAATTTAGGAAACCACATAGGTGGTTCCCTATTGAGTACCCAAGAAATCCTCATGTATTGAAGGTCGGGTAGAATTGGGTACCAGTGTTGCCAAATCGAGTTGGAGTAACTTTGATAGGTTTTAGAGATCTAGATGATGTGAGGCTTGGGGATTGTAGTGGTTCCCAATATATTTTTTATTTTGGTATTTATTTATTCCTTTATTTCCTTGAAGTATCTTGTTTTTTATCTAAATTATACTCATATTACTTCTCCATTAACTTATATACTTATCCTATGGATTTTAAATAGGATGAATATAAATAAAGAATGGATGAATGCCAATCGGTTGACAAAAGAGTATGAAGAAGGCGTGAAAGAATTTATCATGTTTTTAAAAGATCTTGCATGTGACTCTTCTCAAATCCTTTGTCTGTGTTTACGCTGTTGTTATTCAAAACAAATTAGTCCAGATGAGTTGTAAGAACACTTGATCTGTCACGAAATAGATCAAAGTTATACATGTTGGAATAAACACGGGGAAACAACGAATGTAGGTAGTGACTGGGGTGACACTTTGTTTTATGGATCATCTGATATGATTACAAACATGAACAATGAAGATGACCGTATGGAGGATGTGATTACAGATGTGAATGATGATGAAGATCGTATTGAGAAAATGACAGGGACCTTTGAAGATGAACTTCGTGATTGCCCAAAATTGTTTGAGAAGTTAAAAAGTTGTGCAAAGACGCCATTGTATGTTGGTTGCACTAAATATACAGCATTTTCAGCCGTACTAAAGCTGTATAATTTGAAAGCAGATAACGGGTGGAGTGACGACAATTTTACGAAACTACTTTCCCTCTTGAATGACATGCTCCTAGAAGACAATGAGCTCCCGAGCCGAACATACTATGCCAAACGAATGCTACGCTCTATGGGTATGATCTCTGAAAGAATACACGCTTGCCCGAATGACTGTATACTATTTAGGAAGGACCCCAAATCACTTAAAGAATTCCCAAAGTGTGGTGCTTCTCGATACAAGAAAGATGAATCCAGTCCTACTAAAGTTGTATGGTACTTTCCAATCATTCCAAGGTTTAGACGCCTATATGGAAGTGAGGAGACTGCAGAACAATTAACATGGAATGCAGATACAAGAATTAAAGATGGGATACTACGTCACCCGACAGACTCTCCTCAGTGGAAGAGAATCGATCATGAGTATCCTGAATTTGGAAACGAGTCGAGAAACCTTCGTCTTGCGTTATCAACAGATGGAGTGAATCCTTTTGGTTTTCAAAGCAACAATCACAGTACATGGCCGGTTATGTTGATAAATTATAACTTACCACTGTGGTTATGCATGAAACGAAAATAAATTATGTTATCTATGCTTATATCAGGACCAAAACAACCGGGTAACTATATTGATGTTTATTTATCTCCATTGATCAAAGATTTGAGATTATTGTGGGATTCAGGTGTTACATTGTATGATGCTTACAGAAAGGAAGATTTCACTTTGAGTTTCATGTTGTATGGGATGATAAATGACTTCCCAGCTTATGGAAATTTGTCAGGAAATAGAATTAAAGGAACTCAAGGTTGTCCCGTTTGCGAAGAAGGTACACAATCAATTAGGTTGAAACATTCATCAAAAACCGTGTTTCTAGGACATCACAGATTTCTACCACGACGACATAAGTACCGTTCTTGGAAGACATCAGTTGATGGAAGTTCAGAAGAATGTACAACACCGTCTCTACTAATAGGCGATCAATTGTATGAGAAAGTTAAAAATTTGGACACTACTTTTGGTAAACCGGCTTCGAAAAACCTTACGAAAATCGGTTGGAAAAAGAGATCAATTTTTTTTAATTACAATACTGGAATTGTCTATATGTAAGACATTTTATTGATGTTATGCATGTAAAAAAAATGTATTTGACAGTGTTATCGGCACGTTGCTAAATACATCTGGCAAAACAAAAGATGGAATTAAGGCTAGGTTGGACATGGTTGAGACGGGAATACGAGAAGAGTTGGCACCAGTAAAGGGTGAAAAATGAACATTTCTTCCTCCTACTGCTTACACTCTTTCCAGGAAGGAGAGATATTAGTTTTGCAACTTCTTGAATGACGTAAAGGTTCCAGAGGTGTATTCGTCAAATATCAGTAACCTTGTGTCAATGAGCGACATGAAGTTAAAAGGTCTGAAATCACATGACTGTCATGTTTTGATGCAAAATATCATTCCAATTGCTTTACGTTGCATTTTTCCCAAGAATGTCCGCCATACACTAACAAAACTGTGTTTCTTTTTCAAAGTTATATGCAGCAAAGTTATAGACCCGGCAAAATTGCCAGCTATGGAAAAAGAAATTGCTGTCATATTATGTGAATTAGAAATGTTCTTCTCGCCTTCATTTTTTGATATGATGGTTCATTTGATGGTCCACTTGGTGAGAGAGATTCGACTATGTGGTCCTGTACATTACAGATGGATGTACCCCATTGAACGGTATATGAAGATTTTGAAAGGGTATGTCAAAAATCGAAGTCGGCCAGAGGGTTGTATTGCAGAGCAATATATTGTTGAGGAAGCCATTGAATTCTGTACCGAATACTTGTCTGGTGTGGAAAGCATTGGCTTAACGAAATCTCATCACACTGGGCGGCTTGAGGGTGAAGGAATTTCTGGAAGAAAGGTTGTCACAATCAATATTACAGATCGGGAGCAGTCCTAACTTTATGTTTTGCATAACAGTTTGGACATTGACCCATATGTTTTAATCCACAAAGAAATTCTTAGGCAATTGAATCCATCAAGGGCTGAAAAATGGATATCAGATACACATAATCGATAGTTTATAGGATGGTTTCGAGATCATATTTTTAAGAAGTCAGATGAAAATCCAAAGCCTATTTTGGAACGACTTTGATGGCTAGCCGGAGGACCAAGTGTGTATGCATTATCTTACAATGCTTATGTAGTTAGTGGTTATACATTTTATACTAATGAACATGATGAAGATAGTACCATGCGGAATAGTGGGGTTACACTTGTGGCTGAAGCGATGCATGTTTCCGGTGCTAAGGACAGAAATCCAATTTATGCGAATATGTCATACTTTGGCATCATCAAACAAATATGGGAGTTGGATTATACGGAATTTCAAGTTCCGATATTTCAATGCAAGTGGGTTGATAACAGGAGTGCTGTTAAAATAGATGATTTGGGATTTGTGAAAGTTGATTTCAGTAAGGAAGCGGAGAAAGACGAACCATTTATAATGGCATCACAGGCAGTGCAAGTATTTTATGTTCCCGATCCCGCAAACCGAAACTGGTCAATTGTTTTGTTATCGACCAAAACAGCTGATGCGTCAGATGAAAATTCAACGGAAGATGACCCTTTAATTTGGATTTCGCAATCATTTCACAGTGGTCCCAATGTAGAAGACGTTTTTTATGTCAGAGAAGACCACAATGAAGGGATATGGACAGTTGATAGAGGGTTAAAATCCCTTCAGCCCTTTAAAAAAAGGGAGTTCAATAATCAGGTTATTGATTTTTATTGTAATATAGATTGTGTTACATTATGTTATTATCTGTTCGCTGCTGTTTTTATGTGATCTAACTTAAATTTTAAACCACTTCTGCAAATAATGACTTCTTCACCTGCAGATGCACCCAATCCCAAGACACAACACGTCTCTCAACCTGTTGCAGCTGGTCCCACTGCTGAGAGACAACAGGTCTCTCAACCTGTTGCAGCTGGTCCCACTGCTGATGTACAACAGGTCTCTCAACCTATTGTAGCTGGTCCCACTGCTGAGAGACAACAGGTCTCTCAACCTGTTACAGCTGGTCCCACTACTGACGTACAACGGGTCTCTCAACCTGTTGCAGCTGGTGTCAGTGCCGAAGCTAGTGCTTCGGGGAAACATAATGATGATACAAAAACTGAGGAAATGGTAGGCGATGAAACCCCAGCGACACAAAAAAAACAGGTGCGCTGTTGTTTGATAGTTTTAGCAAAAATCCTTAAGGTAATAGCAAAAGGCATCAAATATGAGGTGGGATGGAATAAGCTAGGCCAGCATGTAAACCCCAACAAAACCATGTTTAGTAGCTACATTGGAATCGTCACTCGACAATGCGTGCCGATTGACGTAGAGTCATGGCACTATGTTGTTAGCAGGTTGAAAACATTAATGTGGGAAGAGATTACGGTAACATTACGATATCATCTATTTAATTTATTAAAATAAAATAAAATATTGAAATATTGACTAACCCTTCATCATCTCTTGCAGAGTGCATTTATAGTAGATGTTTCGCACAAAGAATATGTTTTCAGACTGGCAGGAAGGATTCATAGAGGCTTTCGCACCATTTTAACGAAAATCGTCTGAAAGATGCCGAAGGGAAAATCAAGCCGCACCCGCCTCCTCTTTATGCACACTTGATATTCCAAGGAACGTGGGATGCATTTTGCAACCGTCGTGCGGAAAAGAATTTTCAGGTACATTGTGTTTGGTTACACGTTGTGTAACGTTTCTTGTATTCATCACATTGATTGATAGGTTTTTATTTATGAAACAGCAACTGAGTGCTGAAAATAAAGAACGGGCAGCAAAACCAGCGTACCCCTACCGTAAATAAAGGTTGGGGTACGCTTCAATTGAAAAACAATTGGTATGTATTTTAAAAGTACTGTAATAATTTTATGTGACATAAAAAAACACTGTAACCATGTTTCTCTGTTTATATGCAGATTGATGAAGCAAAATCTCAAGTCACTACCATTCCACGCCATGTGCTATGGAAGGAGGCTCGTGTTAATAAATAGGGGAAACTGATAGATGAAAACACACAAAAAGTGTGGGAAACATGTGTATGTATGACATAATATAAACTTGTTTTGCTTTAAATCACTATTACATAACGATGATTACTTATTTTTTCATATTTTCTATTTGACATAGTCACAGGAATCAACAACACCCGCACCGGATGCAGAAATACTTTCAACGGCCTTGAAACAGCCAGAACAGTATGGCCGCGTTAGAGGTGTGGGTTTTGGGGTGTCACCCAAGACATATTTTAAGAAAAAAAAACAAGAGGATGAACAAACTAAAGAATTGTATGTAATGAGAGATAGAGTAGCTACCCTTGAAGAACTAATCCAAACTCCGGGAGAGATGTTAAAGAGTTTGATGGAGGAGAGGTGAAGAGAACAAACAACTCAAGAACAACCCCCGCGAGAAGATCCACCCCTCACCAGCATTGAGGTGAGCCATTCCCCTCAAAGACCTGACTTAATCGAGGTAATAAATGTTATAATATTCGTTTTTTTGAGATTTGAATCACATAGACACTGATACCTTTCATTTAATGATATTCTGCAAGGTGAAAATGACTGTGATTTATATCTGTCAACTCCCACCCATCGCCTTGTAGCGAGGGATACAGTGTTCAATATACATAATGACACGCTACACTCCAGACCACTTCTTACCAGTCATGTCAAAGTGTCGATTAATGTAGATCATGAGCCGAGCGCCGAGCTACCCGTGCCAAATGACGACGACGACATTCATACGGTGGAAGAATCTATTGGAACATTCGTTGCATGGCCGTCAAATCTTGTAAAAAAACACGTCGAGCAGGAGGTATTCATTTCCAGTTCATTTTTCAAGCAGAACATTTAACATTAAATTATAAAATGGCTGAACTGATGAATTTCATTATAGAAGGATAAAATGGAGAAGCTAAAATGAAAGAGCAGCTCCAAGATTGGATCAACCAACTGATCAAAACGATCTACTGAGAGCGCGTTCACCCCGCCCGTTCTATATCCACATTTAATATCATTGCAAGCTCATGTGGATAAAAAAATGAAAGACGGAAAGAGTCATATAATTGTTTGTGAAAAAGATATGTACGGAGAGGAAACAATAGATTTCGTTAGTGCAGACGCTGTTTCTGAGATCATCACATACGACTGGATAGGTGCCTCAGTTATAAATGTATACATGAGGTATGTTTTCATGATTTGATTTTACAGAAGCTGATATACTTTGATAATTATGGATAAATACATCTAATATTTTTCACAGGCGTATATATGAAAAACAATTTAAGGGATTTGCCCATGAATACAAATTTGGACTCGTTAGTCCTCACACCATTTCTACACAACGAACAGAAATAGATTCTAATTTTCAGGCGGAATTGATGTCAAATCTGCTCAGAACGTTTCAAAGAAGAATTACGACTGACATGCTCTTTTTAATACCAATAATGCAAGGGTAAAACTCTACATTTTAATCATATCAATTATATTTTCATTTCTATCAGTACTTATTTCTTTTTGTGTTTTTAGGGAACATTGGATGCTCATTGCAGTGAATTTGGATACTCCAAAGATTTATTTTCTGGATTCACTGCGTGGATATCCAACTAACCGACCACACATGATGGCGATTGTCAATTTGTAATACACAAGATCCAACATTTTAGAACTAAATATCTAGTTATATAATTTATATTATCTTTTAATGGGGGTTTGTTATGATAGGGCGGTGTATAAATATCGTATAAAGGCTAGAATGAATCCAGGGAATAAGGATGACAATGCCAACAAGATCTACAAATGGAGAAGTATCTGGGTATATATAATTATATTTCACTATCCAAATACATATCAAAACAAATTACTTATTTTTCTCGATGTTTTTGCAGTGTCCAAAACAAACAAATTACAAGGACTGCGGTTATTATGTTTGTAAATTTATGAAAGAGATCATATTTCATGAACAAACTAGCATCCCTGAAGTGGTATTTTTGAAAATAATTACTACTTTATTTAAAATAATTATTAATACTTTGTGTATTTATATTTTTTCAGTACTACTATGACTGTCGCAAAAACTCCTATTCAGAAGATGATATAAATGTCTTTAGAAACGAATGGGCAGCGTACCTGATCAAAGAATGTAAACAAATAGGACAATGAAGGTGAATTCCTAATACTTATGTTATCTTTATATGGTTATTGATATCTCCCTTTAAACTTTTTGAGCATCTATGATCTCCCTTTCTTATGTTTCATATCCTTAGATTAGTGAATTCCTAATACTTAGTTTGAAAATGACATAAACTTTAGAAAACAACAACAATGACATATGGAAAACCAAGAAAACATGTTTGGATTGTTTTGATACTTTAGGACAACGATCCAAGAGTCATTTGTGACGTGTACGAATCGAATTCACCTCAATCCGACGCACGGTGTGACCGGTATGGATAAAAGTGTCTGATATCAGTTTCAAATTGAGATAAACTTTGGAAAACAACACCAATGGCATACACCAAACCGAGCAAACATGTTAGAATTATTTTGATACTTTAGGACAACGATCCACGAGTCATTTTTGACGTGTAAGAATTGACCTCACCTCAATCCAATGCACGGTGTGACCGGTATGGCTAAAATTGTCTGGAATCAGTTTGAAAATGACATAAACTTTGGAAAACAACAACAATGACACACGGAAAACCGATAAAATGCCTTCGGATTGTTTTGATACTTTAGGAAAACGATCCAAGAGTCATTTATGGCGTGTAAGAATCGACCGCACCTCAATCCGACACACGGTGTGACCGGTATGGCTAAAAGTGTCTGATATCAGTTTGAAAATTACATAAACTTTGGAAAACAACACCAATGACATACGCCAAACCAATAAAACGCCTTCGGATTGTTTTGATACTTTAGTACAATGATCCAAGAGTCATTTGTGACGTGTACGAATCGACCGCACCTGAATCCGACGCACGGGGTGACCGGTATGGCTAAAAGTGTCTGATATCAGTTTCAAATTGAGATAAACTTTGGAAAACAACACCAATGACACACGGAAAACCAAGAAAACACATTCGGATTGTTTTGATACTTTAGGAAAACAATCCACGAGTCATTTGTGATGTGTAAGAATCGACCGCACCTCAATCCGACGTACGGTGTGACAGGTATGGCTAAAAGTTTTTGATATCAGTTTCAAATTGAGATAAACTTTGGAAAACAACACCAATGACATATTCCAAACCGAGCAAACGCGTTAGGATTGTTTTTATACTTTAGGACAATTATCCATGAGTCATTTGTGACATGTACGAATCGACCGCACCTCAATCCGATGCACGGTGTGACCGGTATGGCTAAAAGTGTCTGATATCAGTTTCAAATTGAGATAAACTTTGGAAAACAACACCAATGACATACAGAAAACCAAGAAAATGCGTTCGGATTGTTTTGATACTTTAGTGAAACAATCTACGAGTCATTTTTGACGTGTACGAATCGACCGCACCTCAATCCGACGCACGGTCTGACCGGTATGGCTAAAAGTGTCTGATATCAGTTTCAAATTGAGATAAACATTGGAAAACAACACCAATGACATATTCCAAACCGAGCAAATGCATTCGGATTGTTTTGATACTTTAGGAAAACGATCCACGAGTCATTTGTGACGTGTACGAATTGACCGCACCTTAATCTGACACACGGTGTGACCGGTATGGCTAAAAGTGTCTGATATCAGTTTCAAATTGAGATAAACTTTGGAAAACAACACCAATGACATACTCCAAACTAAGAAAACGTGTTCGGATTGTTTTGATACTTTAGGAAACCGATCCACGAGTCATTTGTGACGTGTATGAATCGACCGCACCTCAATCCGACGCACGGTGTGACCGGTATGGCTAAAATTGTCTGATATCAGTTTGAAAATGACATAAAATTTGGAAAACAACACCAATGACACATAGAAAACTGAGCAAACGCCTTCGGATTGTTTTTATACTTTAGGACAACGATCCAAGAGTCATTTTTCATGTGTAAAAATCGACTGCACCTCAATCCGACGCACGGTGTGACCGGTATGGCTAAAATTGTCTGATATCAGTTTGAAAATGACATAAACTTTGGAAAACAACACCAATGACATACACCAAACTGAGAAAACGCCTTCAGATTGTTTTGATACTTTAGGAAAACGATCCACAAGTCATTTTTGATGTGTACGAATCGACCACACCTCAATCCGACGCACGGTGTGACCGGTATGGCTAAAAGTGTCTGATATCAGTTTCAAATTGAGATAAACTTTGGAAAACAACACCAATGACATACGGAAAACTGAGAAAACACGTTCGGATTGTTTTGATACTTTAGGAAAACGATCCACGAGTCATTTGTGACTTGTATGAATCAACCGCACCTAAATCCGACACACAGTGTGACCGGTATGGCTAAAAGTGTCTGATATCAGTTTCAAATTGAGATAAACTTTGGAAAACAACACCAATGACATACTCCAAACCGAACAAATGCATTCAGATTGTTTTGATACTTTAGGGAAACGATCCA
This sequence comes from Viscum album, assembly GCA_963277665.1. Lineage (NCBI taxonomy): Eukaryota > Viridiplantae > Streptophyta > Magnoliopsida > Santalales > Viscaceae > Viscum > Viscum album. The sequence goes on along the minus strand of OY728130.1, from coordinate 1,017,797,255 downwards.
CGAGTCATTTGTGACATGTACGAATCGACCGCACATCAATCCGATGCACGGTGTGACCAGTATGGATAAAAGTGTCTGATATCAGTTTGAAAATGACATAATCTTTGGAAAACAACACCAATGACATACGCCAAACCGAGAAAACGCGTTCGGATTGTTTTGATACTTTATCACAACGATCCAAGAGTCCTTTTTGACGTGTACGAATCGACCGCACCTCAATCTTACGCACGGTGTGACCGGTATGGCTAAAAGTGTCTGATATCAGTTTCAAATTGTGATAAACTTTAGAAAACAACACCAATGACATATTCCAAACCAAGCAAACACATTCGGATTTTTTTGATAATTTAGGACAACGATCCACGACTCATTTGTGACGTGTATGAATCGACCGCACCTCAATACGACACACGGTGTGACCGATATGGCTAAAATTGTCTGAAATCAGTTTGAAAATGACATAAACATTGGAAAAAAACACCAATGGCATACACCAAACTGAGCAAACGTGTTCGGATTGTTTTGATACTTTAGGACAATGATCCACAAATCATTTGTGACGTGTGCGAATCGACCGCACCTCAATCTGATGCATGGTGTGACTGGTAAAGATTTTCATTAGATAAAGAATCAGTATTTATTAAATGAGATAAATCAATCAAAAACATATTGATTTTACATTATTCCCTTTCATTGTTATGAAAAAGAAAACTTTTGAGTTTAAAATTTCATATTTTAGTTTCACATTTCCATATTAATGTATTCTTTCATATTACTGTTTTAATTTCTTTCATTATTGCATTACTACCATAATATTTGTTTTCTTATATAGGTGAATTTTTTTCCTTGAGTTTGGATGCTTTGTTCGGCAACAAATACCGTCGAGAGCGGATCACGAATATCAAAGGATTAAACATGAATGTTGATAACTGTTGTTGAATAATTGTAAATGTAACCATGTAAAACAATGTTTGAAATGTATATAGCAATACGTTTTTTTTTGTATTCATGATGTTAAGTAAATGTATATACCATTGTCAGTCAAAATATTGGGTGCGGGTGCTATGGTGTGCAGGTTTGCATGTGCTACTTTGTGCAGGTATTCTGGTGTGCAGGTGTGCAGGTATTGTTTTTTAGGTGCAGGCGTTAGGGCCTTTATCAGCGCTTTTTTAGCGCTGATAAAGGACCCCTATATCAGCGCTTCTCGGAGCACTGATAAAGGGCCCCCCCCCCCCCCTTTATCTACGCCGGAATTAACAGCGCTTTTCTAGCGCTGTTAATGCTGGTTTTTAGCGCTGATAAAGGGGTAGGTTGTAGTAGTGATACAATACATCCTATAGGACTGTGAATCCTAGTGTATTTAGGAATTAGGTACATATCATAAAAACATGGTACATGGATACAACAAAATTATTTAAAACTTCTTTAACATTCTATTTGAATCCATAAATCATCTAAAATTGCATGAGATAACCTGGGGATATACACAACAAAGGGGTGAGCTATAAAGCCCTATAAGGGAGTAAACAAAGCATTGTATGATGAAAGTATTAAATTTTAGTCAACGTGAATTTTATTGGAACATAAAATGGAGGATAATCATAATCTTGAATAATAATTCATGATACAACATGATAACATAAAGGCAACATGGTATTTAAGAAAACCATAAAGGAAAAATGGGAATGTGGTTACAAATTTAAACATGGAATCATAATCATAGGCTAAGGATAAATACCAATAAATATAACATGTTCAAACAAGGACCATGATAGAATAGTTTTAATCCCTAATCCCTTGCATGATGTGTCATGAGACTAAATAATTACCCAATGCAATTAAGTAACTATCTGAGGGCATCCATCATTTCTTTTCACGTACTAGTTTATGTGTTCGACATGGACCATAAAAAATAAATATAGCTTTCAATAATTTTAATCCCACAATAAAGGAGTGTGGGTTACAAACATTGGAGTCCCAAATAAATGAAGGATATATAAATTTCAGTGAATAATGTTTAGTGGAAATGGGAATGGGTATTCACTAAAAAAAATTTGTTCAGGGAAAATCATAATTAATTTTCAACATCATAACTGGGGTACATAAAGGTTTATGGGGGGGGGGTCATGAGAGAGAAATGATTCTATAGTTACTAGGATGTATTAAGGTTAGTAATATCATTGTGTTAGAATATACCGCAACATGAACAAATAGAAAACAAAATATATAACATAATTATGGAGCTATAATAAAGAGGATAAAGAGAAGATCCCTTACCTTGGGAGGGTGTTTCCAAAATCTTGGGTGGTGCTTCTCAAGAGTTTGGTAAAATCATGTGAAAACTCTAGAGATTGAAGGTCTGAGTTTAGTTATTATCTAAGGTTTTTGATTGAAGATAAATGGGGGCATGTGTGGGTTTATATATGAAAAGAGAGGGGAGTTCATTATTATTTCCAAAACATTGGTTTTCGACTATATAATAATGTATTAAAAAAACAAAAGATGCCTTGTGTTTTTTCTAATGGTTTCTACCAAAGTGAAGTGGTTTTATTTATTTTCAAAGGCATGGAATAAAACTTATTAAAATAATAACCTTAGAGATATGGATGTGAGTCATTTTTATAAGGAATTTATTTTAAAATTTTAAAATATAATATAGGATTTGGAGGATTCATAAAGGGTATATGTTTTTTTAAATAATTCAATAACAAATTATTCCATGTGTAAAATATATATTTGTTCATGGTTACATTCTATGGAATTTATTACATCACTTGTGGGCATGTATGATGTCATAATATACATCGTATATTAAAACCATAATTAATTTGACCCAAAATTTTGATTATCTAAAAAAATATTAAAAATTAAATGTTGGATAACTTTAATGTACTGATTCTAGAAATAATATTTTTTTATCAAAATAATTCTCCAAATATGATGATTTACACTTATAATTTAAAAATAGTCATTTATTGTGAAATAAAATTCTTTTTTGATAATAAAGGTTATTTGACCATTATAAAAATTATATTTGAATTTGAAAAATTATATTATAATTCATATTCAATAAATAATATTTAATAAAATTATTTTATTAAAATATTATTAATTTAAAAAATTATTAACTTCTTAAAAAGAGTTTTTGATCTAAAACATATATGTTTCAAAAATAAAATTTTTGTGTCGTTGTATCAAAATATATTGTTTCAAATTCATTTATTAAATATTTTATAATGTAAAAATAATAAAAAATATATAATAATTATTTTTTTGAAAACAAAATATAAATATTTATACTATTATATTCAATACATGTTACCCCTCATTACATTATCGAATATCCTAAGGGTAAGGTCCACGATCATGAGATTGTCATGGGGTGATTTGGAAATTGTGGTTTGGGACTTGATCTTGATGTACTTGAAATTCAATCATAAATGGTTTTACTAATTCCTTAGTTATTGAATATGGGTTGGGGATTGGTAAAGGTCAAATCATAGTGATGTTATCTCCCTATGAAACATGGATAAATGGGATTCACAGGGTTCATTCATATTGGTTGAGGTAATTTATTCTTTTATCAGTGTCAATATGACTTTATCATAACCCTTAATATTTACTAATAATATAATCACTAATAAATGGATATATTATCAATGGTTTTGATTTTTAATAGTTTTTAAAATATTATATAACTTATCATGGTTCAAAATAAACAAAGTATTGCATGTTTTTTATATAACCATATAACATAATAGGTAATTTAATTTATAAATGTTCATTTTTTTATATTATTAACCTCTTTAGAAATTTCAAACTTGAAATTTTTATTCATACAGTAAAAAATATTAGGGCACCTATATTTCAATGCCTCTATCTATTCCCAAGATTTTTCTTCAAACATGTGATTCCACAAAAATACTTTTTGTAGGTGAGTTCTCTTTTTTCCTATAACTTTGTCTCTATGTTCTATGATCTTCACCAGTTTTTCGTAAAATGAATGATTATTCTACAATGGTACCACATCTAGATTCAATACATGATATTGGTCTTTTATGTACTTACTAAAGAGTGATACATGGAACATATCATGCACTAGAGTTAGGTTTGGTGAGAGTTCTAGTAGATATTCCATAGATCTGATGTGATCAATGACCTCAAAGGGGTCTTTGTATCATGTACTATGCTTTCCTTTTTTCCCAAACCTCATGAATTCTTTAATGGAGATATATGAAAGAACACTTTATCACCAACCTCATACTCCCGTAATCATATATGATTGTCTTCAAATATTTTCTTTCGAATTTTTGTAGATTTCATATGACATTGAATGGTTTGTACCTTCTCTGTCATCTCTTGGATAAGATCATGTCCCATCAACTTCCACTCTCAAAATTCATCCTGACATGTTGAAATCTGACACCTCTTCCAATACATATCAACATAATTCTCCCTTTTAATGATATAATGGAAATTTTTGTTATATGAGAACTCCACATAGGGAGGGTTTTATCCCAAAATCCTTAAAAATACATTGAACCTGATCTCATTATATCTTCTAAAGTTTTAATGGACCTTTCAGAATATCCTTCTATCTGAGGTTGGTAAGAATTACTTAATCCCATCTCTATATTCTATTCTCATTGAAGTATTCTCCATAACATAAAGGTAAACCAAGGATATCAATAAGAAATAATTGATATAGTATCTCCATGAAATCTTACAATTTTATTAATATATGTATTGCTGAGTTGGTCTAGAGAGAAATATTTCATTATTGTAATGAAATGTGATAACTTCATAAGGTGATAAAACAATACCTAGATACTGTTATTGCCTTTAGGATTCATAGGTATTCCTTTGGAAAAATACCTAGTTATGTTTTCCCATTTCCATATAGGTACGAGAAATGGTTTCATTGTACCCTTATACTTTCCTCATTCTTCCATGACTTGCTGTCATCCAAGAATCGAGATACAAATTACACAATATCTTTCTTCATGTTATCCCACCAAAAGCATTTCTTTAAATACGTATACATCTTAGTTCTTCATATATGAATAGAGAAGGATGAGATATGAATATCATATATAATTTCTCTCTTACATTCTGGTTTTTATGGTACACTTATCTAGGATCCAAAGCTTAAAAATGAATCTTTAGAAAAGAGGAACTTCAAAAAAATTCTATTTTCTTCTATAGAAACTCATCATATTTCTCTGCCTCATTAACCATTTCAATAATGGATATTTTAGTAGTTTATTTTTAATGTTAGGATGAATATCCTTTTATAATTCCCATATCAATATTTTTCACATCTATGAAATTTGGATCCCTTTCAATCTTTATCGTGGATAGAGTTACATGATCCTTTCTGCAAAGTGTATCATCCACTTTGTTTGGTTTCCCAGGATGATTATAGATTGAACAACCATAATCCTTTATCATCTATAACCACCTCTATTGGAACATGTTAAGATCCTTTTGTGTGAATACACACATGATGGTTTTATGGTTTATATATATATCACACTTCTCCTCGTAGAGATAATCACCCAAAATCATAAATGTGAAGATCGCTGAATCCAATTATAGATCATGAATTGGGTACTTTTTATCATGGATATTAAGTTTTAGGGAGATATAGTTTATCACTTCATCATCTTTCATCCATCCATCCAACATCAAATTTTTTATTAATGACAATCCAATAGTACATAAGAGGAAGAGAGTAGAAGGGAGAGAAAAATGTAAACAAACATATGGGGGTCTAAAATAATGGAGACCCAGAGCATCTCGTATAATCATATTCACACCCTCGTTCTTGAATGGATGAGTGTTAGGGAATATATTTAACCCCTAACCCACCATGGAGGCAAAATAGTCTGCCACTTTATTCCCCTCTCTCCTCATGTGAGCCACCTGTATATTGTTGTTAAGAAGCATTTTTCAATTTCTGACTATATATGATATGGACAAGGGGAAATGCGTCTTCAAATTAGAGAATCATGGAGGGTAATAGAATCAGTGTCCACTTGGGATATCTCTATGTTCTTTTTATTGCAAAGGGGAAAACCTAATCCATTTTTAGACACATTGTTATTTATCACAGAAACTTCCTTGTTGGTGGGTAATTTTAGCATAGGTGTAGTGATAAGCCTCTTATTTATCTATTTAAAACATTATTCTCCTTCATCAGTACAAAATCAATGATTCCGTTACATGTTATCTTGGTTAGGGGGCTTGAAAATCATGATAATTTTCTCAAAAATTTATGATAGTAGCCTGATAATCCACAAAAACTATGGATTTATATCACAAAGGTTTGTTTAGAGAACCCTTCAATCATCGCTGTTTTCTGAAGGATCCATAGATACCTATTTGTTGTGATGATATTCCCCATGAATGACAATTTCTTAGTCTAAAATACACATTTAAAAAACTTTTCATACATATTTTCTTTTCTCAAGGTTCTAAGGATCGTATCAAATTATCCTCATGCTTGTCCTTGCTTTTGGAGTATATAATAATATAATCAATAAAGAATACTAAACATTTGTTGAGGTAATCCCTAAAGACAATATTCATTTATTCAATGAATATTTTTTGGGCATTAGTGAGTCATAATAAATTCCCTATTAACTCATAGTTACCATAACATGTATGAAAAGAAATGTTAGGGAAATCCTCCTTCATCGTCATTACTTGTTAATATCCCAACCAAATATTAATATTAGAGAAATATTGGACTGCACATTACAAGTTGAAAAATTCATTAGTCTTTGATAGAGGGTACATATTTTTTATTGTGATCTTGTTAAGCTCAATAAAATCAATATCAAGGGACATTGACCCATCCTTATTCTTGACAAAGGGGACTGGAGCACGCCACATTAAAGCACTTGGTCATATAAACCGTTTATCTAAATTATCCAATATTTTCTTCTTCAACTCTTTAAGTTCAAAAATAACCATTCTATATGGGGTCTTGAATTTTGAAAAAGATACAGGATTAAGACTGATTAAGAACTCAACATCATTCCCTGAAGGAAGGAAAAAATATTCTTTTGGAAACACATCAATGAAGTCCCTCATAATAGGTATGTCATCAAGGATGGTATTTTATTTAGTCTCAACCATTTAATCCAGATTTTCATTCTCACAAGGAAATAATATCCATTATTGATATGTTGTTACCAATGAAAATTGATTCTCATCCCTACACTTGTATTGATTTAGAGGGTGATTCATGATATGGTAGGTCATTTACTTATCTATATAATTTATGTTTTCTCTATATAAGGAAATACAGTCCACACCTAAAATTTTATCAAATTCCACTAAAGGGAATAAAAAAAGGATCACTGGGAAGTTCAAATGGAAAATATGGATAGGGGAGGAGTTATGTACTTAAGATGCAATGATTTCCCCATTTTTCCTTTTCACCGAAAACAATACTTCTATGCTTTGTAGTAGTGTTTTAATAGTTCTATTAAATGTATGAGATATGAAATAATGAGTAGAACCATAATAAAAAATTTACATTTTATATTCTTTAATAAATATGTAGAATACCTATAAATATTTTAGTGTTAGTATCCACCACTATAGTTGTGATGGAATAATCTCTCTCAAGCAATGTTATAGGTTTTTATCATTGATTTTATATGAAAACCCTTAGATTATGGAACTGAGTTACATAATACCTATGTTCCTTTAAATGGAAACAATACACTACTAGATTAGGGTTGACTTGAGCATTTCTTCATCTATTTTAGCCAATTTATGAGATTTGTATTCCCACACCTTTGATAAGTAGGATGTTGTAACTTCGTGACACCAATGAATTTATCCATTGAACCTCAAAAATTGAACTCCAATTTCCAATTCTTATCCCTATGGTACCCTTGAGATTTTTTGATCTCCATTTCATCTCTGAGGATACTTCCAAAAAATTCCTCATAATTGTGAATGTGTCGAATGACTAATACTTTTCATAAACTCATCTTCAGTCTAACAAATAAGCAGTCAACATTACATTCAAGAGTAATGAAAAACCAAGAGGTGTATCATGCAATTCTTGTGATGTTTTCCCCGGACACCATGATATTTTTTTCTTACTTTTTTAATGCTAGGGAAGTCCCTTTCTATTTTTAGCAGGACAGTGTAAGGAAAATATTTATCAAAAAAACATTTTACAAAATTCTTTCCATTTTATCACTTCAATATCTTCATCAAGCTTCATATTCTTGACCATGGTCCACCATTGATCAGATTATTTTTCTTATATTATGAACAAAAAACAACCTTATCATTCACAGATAATTGAAGGATAGACAATATCTTATCAATGGATCTAATTCTTTGTTCCATAATGAAGGTATTATAAGATCTTCTTTAAATCATATGTCTTTGTCACATAATGGAAACCTTCTATTTTTTAGGGGGATCTGGTGTTCTACCTTATTCATTTTTTGGTTCAATACATGAGTCAATTGGGAAATTATCATTATGAAGTTCATAATTCTATCTCCTGTTAGGTTTGAAATCCTATTTGGCCAGTCATCACACTGTCCCTCTCATTGGTCAGTGACATAGTTTCTCTTATACACAAAAATTGAATAGAATAAAGGGAAAATTAGGGATGATAATTTTTAAATTACTAATTACATAATATAGAAATTGTTAACACTAAAGGGATAACTCATTAATGATAAATACTTGTTATCCTATGAATTTATTGGATGAAATATATGTTATACATGATCTATTTCCTAACATAAATTATTATTGGAATTTTTCCCATAATAATTTTCCATAATGATATTTTGAACTTACCAAAGTATATCCCCCACAAGTGTCAAACTAGTTGTTCAATATAGCCCATATTCGTGTACCAGTTCCCGATTGAGTATACCTAAATATGGTATTTTTGTGTTTATAAACACTAGGAATATCTATACTGGAGACACAACCACTAGTAGTATCAAGATAAGCATGCATTTTCTTGGAATCCACTTAATATATACTTTTAAAAAATATAGGTATGTATTTATTTATTTAGTATTATCCATAAGGATTTCATTATTTTTTTCTAATGGTAATCCAAAAAATAACTACACATTACTATGATACCAACTATGAAAACCCATTCTTTTATAAAACATTAATTCATTTTTTATTACATAAATGTATAAATAATAAAAACTAAAAGATTATGAAGCCTAGTGTCTTTGGGAATTGGGTACATATCATAAAAATGTGATAACTAGATAAAATAATATTATAGTAAAAAAATTTAACATGCCCTTTGAATTCATCGATCCTCTAAAACTGCATTGGACAACCTAATGATGTACATAAAAAATGGGTGAGATATAAATACCAGTAAGAGAGTAAACAAATAATAACCTAATGAAAGTATTACATGTTAGTCAATTGGAATTTTAATGGTACATAAAAGGGGTGTGAATCATACTATTGAATAATAAGTCATGATAAAAATGATAACATAAAGGCAATATGGGAATGTGAGAACAACATTAATCGTGAAACCATAAACATTGACCAAGGTTAACTACCAAGACATCATAAAAAGGTGATAAAAGTTTCATACTAGATTTTTTTACTCACTAATTATTTTCATGATGTTTTATGAGATGAAAAAGTTACCTAAGCATTGGAGCTCTATCTGGGAACCCCCATATTTATCTTTATCATGTACATGCATAAGATTTCAACATAGATCAGAAAACATAAATATGAATTTCTTCAATTTCAATCCCATGATAAAAGAGTTTGGGTCCCTTTCATGGAAATACTAAATCAATGAACGATAATAAAATTTAATTGAATACCTTTGTGTAGAAATGGGAATAGGAATTCACTAAACCATTGTTGTGCATGGAAAATCGCAGTGAAATTTCCATAGAAAATCGGGGCTATATAATGTTTCATTGGAGATATTAAATAGATAAATATATCGTTAATAAAATTAAAATAGTAATGGAAGTAACATGGATTTGGGAGAATATACCCCTACTTGAAAAAATGGAAAATAAGGCACAACATAAAGGAATATCTTGAATTAGAAGAAAGAGTGGATCCCATACCTTGAGAGAGTCTATCTAAAAGCTCCAAAAAAAGTTCTTGAGATATTGGGAGAACCTTGGGAGAGATATACAGTGGAAAGAGAAGAGTATATTCAGGCTCCATGTTTTTTTATTGAAGGGAAATCAGAGTTTAGGTGGGTATAAATAGGAAATGAGAAGGGAGTTCATTATTACTTCCCAAACATAGGTTTTGGACTCTATAATAATGTATTCAAAACAAAAAAACATCCCATGATTATTTCACATGGTTTCTTCTAAAGTGACATTTTTTTAATTATTTTATATGGAAATGAACATAACTTTTTAAAATAATACCCTTGGTGATGTGGAAGTGAGAGATGATTTTAAACAATTGTTTTTTAAAACATTAGAATAGAATATAGGTTTTGGAGGATTCATAAAGGTATTATAAATTTAGTAAAATAAACTAAAAACACATTATTTTAACGGGTAAATATAAATATATTTTCATATACTCTTTATGGAATTTATTCATTAATTTCAGTCTTTTATGAAGTCATCAAATGCACCATATAGTTATACAATGTTTAATTTTTACCCAAAAAAAATTGATTGTTTTAGAAACTTATGAAAAATAACCATTGAATAATTATTACACGATTATTACAAAGATAATATTTAATTTATCAAAATAATTCTATAGATATAAAAATAGACACTTTGAAATTTAAAATACATATTTATTGAGAAATATTGATTTTTTTTACATTAACAGTTGTCTAACCCTTGTAAAAATTATATTTAACTACGTAAAATTACATTATCATTCATATTAAATAAAAAATATTTCATAAAAATATTTTATTAAAATATAATTTGTTTAAAAAATTATTAAATTCATAAAATGTGTTTTCATATAAACCCTGTATTTTTAAAAAATATAATTTTTGTTTGGTTTTATCAAAACATATCTCATCAAAATCATTTATTTAATCATTTATAAAGTAAAAAAATAAGGAATACATATATCCATTATTTTATTGAAAATAAAATATACATATTCATATTATTAGGGTCGAGATACAAACCCCCTTATTACACCCGCGAATGCCATAATGGTAAGGTGAGTGACTCTGAGATTCTCATGGGGTGGTTTGGTGAACATTTTTGGGGTTATGATCTCGATGATCTTGTAATTAACATGTAAAATTTTTTTCACACACATTATTTTTTGGATCACTAGTTGGGATTTCTCTAGGGAAAATCGTTGTGATGTTATATCCCTTGAATGATATGATAAATGGGCTTCATATGATATGATCATACTACTCAAGATCATCACTTATTTTTTCTATATAAATTATACTTTATCATAACCCTTAATATATAAAAATAATAAGATCAATATTCAAAAAATTTATTATTACTGTTTATGATGCTTAACGGTGTTTTAAATATGATTTTTTAAGAGGGGTGTCTAGGCCAAATAGGACAAGATAATTTTTATTAAAAACGATACGATATTACATGATGTAAAAAAGGATATTTTTCATATTATTTCTCATGTAGAAGATCAAAATTAGATGGTAAATCTTATCGACATGTGATATCCTTGTTAATTAATTTATTTTCATTCTTGTCTACTACCATCTTTTCTTCCTGTTATAGATGTGTGACAATGTAATTGAGACCCGAGATAAGTTTGAGGCAATCCATCCAACTAACAGTGATGTTCCAAGACATTTGGGTTATTCCATTATTTATATCTTGAAAAAAATTAGTAGAATCACCTTCAGAACAAATATTATCCAGGCCTTTAAGTATAACATAATGGAAAAAATGAATAATACTAATAATTTCAGCCTCTAATGAGGAGGAAATTCCATAAGTTCTGAAAAAACATCCAATGAACTTTATAGTAAGATCTCTTAATATATCACCATAGCCTGCAAGATCCAGGCTACCTTTTGAAGCTCCATCAACATTATTTTTTATCCATCCTTTTAGGAGAACCTACCATAAGACTTCAAGAAGACCTGCTTTCAACTTGTAATTACAAAAAACTCCATTTTTTCAAAGAACTGTGAAATCATTCATCGAGTAATAACACTTTCCGGATTGTACATCATTGTACTCTTTGGCTACATTGATGAGATGAGAAAGAGCTTATTGGACGGATAAGTGAGTCTTCCCATGAATTATGGTATTTTGGACACTCCATATAATTATCACTTTTTTCACTACAACAACCAAAAAAAATTATTAATTTTAGGAGCATACTACATAGTTTTACAATGATGCAGCATAGCATAAATATTGGGTGTTTTGGGAGAGGAATTTTAAACATGTCTTGGAGTGATTTCCATAGTGGAGAGTCCATGAAACATGACCAGAATATATCTGTGACATCCAACCTATATTGTTTTTAGAACCTACACCTAGAACATATGAAAATTACCCAAGATTATAAGTAGTCATCATTAGGAAATATAATATGTAAAATCTTCCAAATTAGGGTCATCCGGGAAGGCCTGATACAGGGATTATCAAAATATTTGAGACAAGAAAATCATTATCTGATTCAAAATTAGAATGATAGAAGTTCTTGGAATCCATAATTCCATTATGGAAAAGTTCCCTGATTAATGTATCCTTGTGAGGAGTAAAGATATAAGTATTGATCAAGTTGAGGTAGTTTCCTTTCATATTCTTATTAGGAGTATCCAAGAAGGAATGCAATGAAATACTAGTGTCCATATATTGATTCTGAGGATCAAAAGAATATATAAGAGGTGTGACCATCAAATTTTCAATCCCAAACATAAGAGAGGACCCCCTGTAAAAAATCCATATGGAGTGAGACATTATAATTGGAAAAGAGGATTTGATGGATGAAAAAATATATGATCCCATATAATAATTATTTCCCAATTTTATATTTTCAATGAATCTTTCTCTAAGAAATCTAAGATACATCAATTCACTACTAAGAAGATTCCAAGTAAACCTGGATTACATAGCTTCATTGAATAACATGATGTTTTTTATTCCCAGGACACCCTTATCTATGAGTCTGCAACATGTGTTCCCAAAAATATAGACCATATTTACTTGAAGGGTGCTACCAATCCAAAAAAAGTTTTTTATAGAGGCATTATGGTGTTGGAGAAGAGAAATATACCATTTAAATATCCTAAAAGAATGAACCTATTTCAATACAATAATGTATTTGTTCAAACATAATCTACCAACCATAGAGAGAGACTATCCATTCCAGGAATAGAGTTATTTATTTATTTGATCAATAATATTGAGTAAATGACTGGAAGTAGGTTTTACCTAGAAAAGAGTAACTCCAAGATAAGGAATGTGCATGGATCCTTCTTTTATTCCGTGTTACAAATTTTTTAGAACTTATAGCTATTTTAGGTCTCTTCCTGAAATAAATGAAATATTTATTTTAACTGATAACATTCCCCAAAAAATCCTCATTGTGAGATAGTGTTGTCTTTAGATCTTGGATATTTATTTTACCTCAAAAAATGATCATGTCATCAAAATAAATGAGTTGAGTAGGAGGAGTAAGATTCTTTGAAGCATGAGTTGTTTTATATTTCTTGTGCTTCATCATATGTGTGAGAAGCATGCTAAGATAATCATATTATATGAATAAATGAATTGCCTGAATATGGTCAAATTTTCTAAAACTCTTAGATAATTTAAAATACTAATTTGGAGAACCATTAATGGGCCAATATATATGATAATACTCTAAAAGAGCTTTCACCCAATTCAGAAAAATTTCATTGAAGCTGAATATTTGATGCATTTTATAAATAAATCTCCAATCCATAATGTAGAAAGAGTTTATCAAATCCATCTTGAGACCAATAAAACCACCTATAGATGTTTTCTTAAAAGGTTGGACACATTCTATGTAAATTCAAATACAATCTCAGATATTTTTAATTTTAAAAGAACCAAACTGATTCTAAGAGAAAATTTTAGTTACAATTGTGGTGAGTCTGTTAGCATTGAGTCTAGTTATTATTTTATAGTTGGTGTTGATAAGAACAGTGTATCTAAAAATATGTATCTCAAAAGCATTTTTAAACTTTGGAATAAGGGTAAGGAATTTTTCATTAGGACCATTTGGTAAAACACATTTAGAAAAGAATGTTTTAACTAACTTACAGACACCCTAATGAATGACATCCCAAAAATTATATAAGAAAGAATTATTAAAACCATCAAGTCCCAAGGCACTATTAGGTTTAAGGATCAATATTTCTTCTCTTCAATCAAAGTAAAGAACGATACTAGTAAGCTAGTTTTTATCCTCACCACTAACCAAGATTTGAATAATTCCATCCTATAGGTCCTTGTTGAGATCAGGACCATGAAACATATTTGAAAAATATTAGACAATATAATTGGTAAGGTATTCGTCATTTTTAATGAATTTATCCCATTCTTTTAGCATAGTGAGTGGTCTACATGCCTTCTTGGTTCTTTAGAAATCATAATAAAATTTGGTGTTTCTATCGCAATTATTAATCCATTTAACATTGAAAGTGTCCTTTTTTAGTTTTTCTTTGAGGTAGAGTAGAGAATTCATCTTTATGGTGAGATCAATTTCATGCTAAATATTCACATCAAAGATAGAATACATGGCCTCATATTTCATCTCCTTATATATATCTTCAAGAAAAATAATTTCATTCTCTATCCTTTTGTAATTGTGTTTTCACCAAACCATTAAATAGTACTTCAAAAGCTTTAGCTTCATGATGCAAGATAAATAATCAATTCCACAATTATTAACCTTCCAAAAATTAATCACAAACTTTCTAAAATATGAGTGTGAAGACCATGCATTATTTAATATAAAAGTAAGTATTGGTTTTAGGATCCTAGGAATGAGGATGTAAAAATAGGATGATGGTCAGATTTTATCTTTGGGAGGGTGATTCTTGAGATAGTATCCCATTTCTCAAGAGCCTGATCATTAGAGAATGGTCAATTTTGTTTGATAGCAACCATTCTAGTGTTATTCCTTTTATACCAGCTATATTTTTCTCAAAAAATATTAATTTTAATTAGATTGTTCCATTCAATGTGGGTATTGAACACCATTGAGGACAGTGTAAGCTGAGAAAACTCCATTATTTCTCTAGGGAATAGGATGTCATTGAAATCACCAAGAATAACTTAAGAGCCTTGAATCGCATTATTGATGAACTTTATAATCTATCACAACTTTATCATTTCTTGATAATTAATCCTAGCAAAAATGAATGATTCGTAGAAGTGGACATTAGATATTTCATCTTAATAGGTTATCATCTATTCATAAATGTTGAAGGTAGAGGAACCATTAATATAATTGTGAGCAAATACCCATAGGGTATCTATATTACCAAATGCACAGTTTCTAAAAATTAATACATATCCTCTATTTTCTAGAACATGAAATATATGAGAGTGTCATTTTTTGGAATAAACATTTCCTAGAAACATGGGTTTATGAACATGAATAAATATTTGTAAGGAGCTGGTAGTTTCAATGTTTTCAACTCCTTGAGAGTTCCCAAAGAAGAAATTCATTTGAATTTGTATTTAGGGGTGGAACACCCTTTTTCTTTCCTCCTGATTTCTTTTTCTCAGTTTATTTTCTGGTCAGTGTAACCTTGATAGTGCCATTTCTAGGGGAGTCAAAATGATATAAATAAACAACAGTTATTGGAGGATCTTTACTTCTTTGACCATAATATTTATAGTATTCTGAATTGCCTTCAATATATCCAGTGTCTTGAGTTATATCAATATATTCTAGATTTTATAGATTATAAGTGTGTTTCATAGTATAATTAACCATGTCACTTAATAATATGTCAATAGTTGGTGTGGAAACCACTCTGTCAATCGAGGCAACACTGTTGGCTTCATATGCTTCATCAAAAATATCTTTCGATTTCAGGTTCTAATCATGTAAGACATGAATGTTTCAATTAATAGGAGATGAATCTTTATATGGATCTTTTTGTTTTTGGGAGGGGATATTATAAGTAGTTGTAATACCATATGTTGTAGTTGTGATTAAAATATCATTAGTGTTGGCCAAAAGATTCTGCTCAGTTGGTGTGGTCACTAATCTTTCATTAGTGAAGATCACCTTATTGGGATCTGATGTTTGGTTAGACAGAGGACTGTCATTACGCGGACCCCTGTAAGGAGAGTCTATGCATTCAACAGTAGTTGTAGAATTTCATCCAGCAACATTATCTGTGTTCTCTATATTAGGAGATTGAAGACATCATTCTCTTTGTCTAATTTTTTAGTAGTCTTCTTACTGAAACCTTGAATTCCACAATTAGTTCTAGATATAAATGAAGTGTTATATTTTATAATATCCTATGAAAGAATAAGATTTAAGTTATCTTCTTTAGTTTCATTTTCTTCCTCTTATATAATAATGTTCTATGATTTATTCGTTTGAGAATGAGGAATTTGATTCCTTATCCATTTAGGATATTCTATCTTATTTGAGGACCCCCCTTCAATTATAATACCTTTTACTTTCATACCTCTAGAAGCTTCATTCTAGGAAGTATCATAAGAAGGTGACCTTTACCGTTTCAGGAAGTCCTTGAAATTAGAAAAGAAGTGTCCAAAATTTTTTTGAACATCACAAAATAGAGGCTTATATTCATACTCATCCCTGATATCATCATTGTGACTATTGGAAATGAATATAATAGTCACCTGATATTTTGAATCTAAGTTGGCCTCAACCTATATCCTATAATAGAGACCCATCACTTAATTTAGGGTGAACTATTGCAATTTCAGAGGAATTCATATACATGTGAGATTTTTATTTAATATCATCTGATTCCAGAAATCCCATCTCAAAACATATCGTCTAATATAGATCTGGGTTAAGGTATTTTTTGGGAAAAGGGGTTGAAGTTTTCATCCCATTATGAAATCCTCACGACTTAGGGCTTCAGGTTCAGTTCTCCAAAATTTCAAGTTGATCTAAAATAACCTTTTTTGATCTACATTAGTCTCCAATTTCCAAATCCCCAAAGGTGTGAAATTCATGGTTTAATAATAGTAAAGGACCAAGTTTTTTTCTTTTTTTAATACATAATTCTCCCAAGTATAGAAAACATTCTCATATCAATCCTATGCTGAAGATATTTAAAATATAAAACCACTAAAAATACCCATTAACATGTCCTTTTAAATGTGGTTGATTTTGATGAGGCATTAGTCAAGAGATCTGATCCTTGAAGTGCTTCAAAAAATTAGATAACTTTTGGTTTAATTGTATAATTTTGCATATTCTAATCTGCTTATAGGGTATTCTATTTTGGTTCATCAGAAACCACATCATTGAACAAAAATTCCCATTCTATATTGTGTGTGTCCATGTGAGATGACAAAAATGAAAAATAAAAGAAGAATCAACTTGTTGAATCACCGAATCTAAATCTTGATCTTATTGAATAGTTGAAGTCACCTCTCCCACGAGATCCATATCCTTAAATCTAATATAACTTATAAGGATCCAAATATGTTATGACCCCTTCCCTCCAAAGGAACTCGTCCTATGCCAAAAATGGAGAATGAGAGATAATGACCCTTGAGTCCCACCTTTAGTATGCCCCATGTTTAAAAATAATACTAATGGTTTAAAAATATAACAATACAGGAGGCATTAACCTCTATAATATTAACAGGATTGAGTGATTTGATGAATAAACCATGAGAAAATCCATGAAATAATATAATATAAATCAAAATACCATCCCAAAATGAATTTATAAATAAGACAGACATAGATAAAAGTCTCCAAAGTAAATGCCCACAAGAAAATCTAAAGCAGCGACACAATAATTATCCTAGGGATTGAGTTATCAATATCCAACACAATCGACGAAGTCCTCCTGGAAACATAAAAATTAGTTTATATAAGTAGGGTTATAATACAAGTATACTCAGTAGGAAGGCCAAAGTCCCTCATCCACATGTGAATGAAGGACACTAATGCACCCGTGAGAAAATAGTAGAACCAAAAAACACCTATAAAAGCATACTAACCAAACCCATCCACACAATGGATCACTCCCCAAATATCACATCAAAGTATAATAGCCTAATAAGAAGCATATCCTAAAAGGGTTCCCTGCACTACATTCACATTGGGATACTACTATCACACCCCTAAAAACGTATATCTTGGTTCTCCCACCCCCTCTGTATATCAAATCATGCCATGTGCCCCACATGAAAGTAACCATCACATCGCATCTCACCGAAAGACACCTAGGCCCAAGAACCCCACATGAATCTGACCATTACATAAATAGAGAGGTACAATATTATGACCAAGTATGACATCAACCTCATTTCCTCCTCTTACCATTCACGACCCCCACCATAAACCATCACATCATATCATCTGAAAACACATGGGTCAACACATCTACCATTTCTCGAAGTCACCTGGGCCACCTCCCCACACACAGAGTGATATAAAACATTTCCCAAAAACACCTAGGCCATCTCATTACATCTCAATATCTGTTACTTTGACTTCAAGACTTCATATCCCATGCATGTCATCATCATATAGAAGAGGTAATAGGGAAGTGAGAGTAGTTATTCATCCATCCTTACCACAGAGATGTTGATAAAAACATCCCCAAAACATTTGGTTTTCATTACTAGGTGATCGACATGGGTGGGGTGTATATATAAATCTCAAGGAATGTAAAAGGTGTGTGTATATATTTATCCCAAAAAAAACCCATCCTATGGGGCCCCAACAAGAACTAACCATTTTCCAATATCGTTCACTTCGACTTCCAAAACAATACACAAGACACCATACAAGAAGCACATGAGCCGCAACCCATTCCCCTCTTTTAGTCCACAATTAAAAAAAATTCAAAATTCACATTACCAACTAATTCCATCTCAATATCATTTATTCATGAGCCATTAAAATTATATTAAACAAGAAAAAATCCCCACCAATCCACTATCATTATTATTATTTTAAATTCCATTACTATCCAACCAACTAGAAAAACATAGCATACAAAAGGGAGAATAACCCAACAACCATATCTCCTTCCACCTTCCATCACATCACAACAACATTCATAGCCTAACTACACAACAGGAGTATAAACACCATCATAACCCCATTGCACAACTGCATCAAACATAACCCAATACCGCATCACAACCACATATCATAGCCACATCTCAAATCACAACACCCCATACCATCCACCAGAAACAAATCATTTCCCATACACCACATTGATAAAACAGTTCATACCACACAACCACTCCCACAAACACATTACATATTATACTCAATTTATCATTTTCATATTTTGAATAAGGGATCTTTATCACTTATAGTTTATAATTTAAGGGCATCCTCACACAATACATATATCTAGGATAAATCATTTCACTATTTGAATATAATTTGTTAGCTAATTCCCATTTTGGATGATATTAAACAATCACAAAAACAGAATAGGCACAATAAATATAATCCATCTCAAACAAGGCCCCCAATGACCAAATTTTTTAGGAATTCATTATTTATATGAAATAATAATATCAATCATAATAAAATATTTATAAACATTTGATTCACATTCTTCTTCCCTTTTTTAAATTAATTTATCTAATAAATTTTTATTTATTAATTTGGATTCAAATTTTTCCATAATGATAAACAAAATAAACCCTCACCACATGATAAACATAAAGATAAATTAAGGATAATTCTCTATGTTGATGGATGAATCCTCACTCGACTCACTACACCAAAAAAGGGGGAGTGTAAGAAAAAATTCTACTAGAAGGAACATGAACCACTGAAACAAGCTTCCATGACCCCACATAAATGATCTTGAATGTCTCATCTCAAGGGAAATAAAAAAGAAATTGATGAAGGTTAGGATCATCATCTTTAGAGTAGACTAATACGAAACGTTTGGGATCTTAGATCGCAACATATTTGATTTACTTTATTTTGAGTATCTCATTAAAATCCCGGAAAAAGTACATGTTTACATAGCTGATTACTATAGAAAATAAAGAGTATAATTATCCTTGAAGAAACAGACACTAAATACCATTGATTCACTCTGGAGAAGGACTTACAATTCCAAGTCAATGTGACTGGTGGAAGAATTCCATGTGTTTAAAACCCAATTAATTGAAGCCCCTTGTAACCATTTTTTATATAGTTAAACTACCCACATAGCTGAACTCCCCATACCAAAAAAATACCCACTAATATGAACTCCCATCATAGCTGAACTAACCATGTAGCTAAACACCCCACATATCTGAACTCCCCCTATAGAAAAATTCCCCACCTAGTTAAACTCCCCATATAGCTGCGTAGCTAAACTTCCCAAGTAGGAGACCCCCCCCCATAAAATTAAATTTCTAACATGTCTGATTCCTCCACATAGCTGATTGGATCACATAGCTGATTCGGATGGCTCAGAAGAACTCTAGAGAAACAAGGGGGCAAAATGACC
Source organism: Viscum album (assembly GCA_963277665.1). NCBI lineage: Eukaryota > Viridiplantae > Streptophyta > Magnoliopsida > Santalales > Viscaceae > Viscum > Viscum album. The sequence goes on along the minus strand of OY728130.1, from coordinate 1,017,776,590 downwards.
CAAACACTATCTCAACTCCTCCCTTCATTACCCAAACACCTCAGGACTTTACATGAACACCTTAACCATTAGATTTACTACAATTTAATTGGTAAGAAGGTCCAAGCCTTTACATCATATAACTCTAAAAAATTCTCTTCCTCAAGAATAAAAAACAATTGAGAATGAAATATAGAAAAGGTCCAAAGAACCACAATACAAGATACCTCTAAAGGATCTCATCATGACTAAAACCCTACTTCCAAAAAAACACTCCAACCAGAAGCCTCCTCTCTCCCACAGAACCAATTTCACAACCAAATCATCCTCCACACAACCCAACCCAATAAAAACTACAACCAACTAATTGCACCACCCTGTACATATGAATCAGATAATTTCTTTATCCATTTGAAGAAATCATCTTCTCTTGGTATTACTTACTCACCTGCATGGGTTTAATCGTATAGGAATATAATGGGTCACAATTAGGATTCGATTCCTCCCATTTTCATATATCAATGTTTTACCACACATCACACTCTAAGAAAAAAATACATCTCATAATGAAATGAGATCCAACATCACACATCAAATCTCTAAGAATACAAATTAATGAATTCCCTCTTCTATGTAAAGTTTTTGTCCACTTTGGGAGACACTAACTTACCTGGAAAGATTCAATAATGTCAAAGCATAACACATCCTAATTAGGTTTTAGGTTTCCCATTATTCATATGATTGAATTTTTTAATCACCCCTCACAAAAGGAAACATAATAAGAATAAACACACATCTATAAAGAACCAAAAACAAGGGTATATGACTAACTAAGGATACCTCAAACAATATCTGGCCCCTCTGGCACCGCCACTCCCAGTACCTACAACTGACTACACCTAACTCCTCTTCTTCACCGCAGATGGACACCTCTATAACAATGTTATATAATTTTTCTCTAATCATGAGGAACATCCTGAGGTCTACCTCCACTATATCAATCTTCTCTTAGTGGAGAATAATCCATTTCCCCCTATATATAAAATAGACTTGATGGAAACTATGGGAAGAAATACCCTTGATAATCATCACCTCTATAAAGATACGCTTGAAGAACCACATGGCATTGGTTTTGGCAATGGACATGAACCCCATAGACAAAGAACTCTGGACCTATTCCCTTGGTAAAATCAAGAAATCCCTTATAAATGAAGGCCAAAATGGAGGCTCGTGACTCCCATCTAGTCCGAACCATGAACTTCTCAATGCTTGATACCCTCTAGAGATAGCTATACTCCTCAAGAAACACTACTTGATCCAATATCATGGTAAAACATCTCATGAGGGAATCCAGTAGATCAACTCCTCTTACTTATGATCCTCTAGAAACATTGTAAATATAAAAGGAGTTACTACATACTGGATGGAAGGATAGAGTGACTCCATCATATGTCTCACATGAGACTCATCACTAAGAAATTGATATGGGGAAAAGTAGAGAAGATCCTTAAATGTTATCCCCATCTCCTACACTGAAATAATCCCTTGCTGAAGGAAGAGTAGCTCCTATCACTTCACTAGCTTAATGGTCAATGAAATAAACTTTTCTTTGAACTCTTTCTAAAATTAAACTCATGAAACATCCACCTCCTTCTACTCACCTAGATAATTCATCCACTTCATACATCCAACTCCTCACATCAGACTAACTGCCCATGGGACCCAGTACACTACCGAGGTCCAGATAAAATTGAAGTCAATCTCAACCCCCACTAACATGATCTCTACTTCCTCATCTGAAACACTTCCCTCATACTTCACAAAAACCTATATTTGAAAATCATTTAATTTTATTTTTCCACTGACCATCTTCCTCAAATAGATCAACCCCCTGCAATCAGTTGGGTCATCCTAATAAATATCCACCACTTGTACCACACATGAATAATGACCATGATCCATAGCTAAAAATGTAATCAAGTATTTCAGAATCTCAGTAGTATAGTATCTTATTAATCTTTTTTTATTTGACTTTAATCCTTTTAAACATCCAAAAAACAAAAACAACCAATTAAAAAAAGAAAATAAGTCATTATGATGCATATACCTCCCATAGGTCTCTACCTTTCTAGAAGTTCCACCTCACATGGTTGTTCAATAATCATAGATTCCATGCATTATATCATGGGGGGATAAAATGTTGTGTCTTAGCCTCTATCCCTACCCTATCGCACATACCTAGGTCAACTGGTATTGTTATGTTACCTATCCATGAAACCATCATAGTGCCTAAATCCATACTCTATCCTATCTATCTGTCATTAGACACTAATACCATTCTGTCATGACCCCCTACTCTTCAATGTTACCCCTCTACTAGTAATGAATAAAGAGATACAATTAGCCCTAGAGTACCACCTCTAGCAAGCCTTAGGTTGGTGACTAGAATAATGGGTGTAAAAATATCACATTATGGGAGACATTACCCTCTACAGTATAAATTGTATCAGGAGATATGATGTATCAATGATAAGAAACTCCATGAAAAAAATTCCAAATAAATATACAAACCATCCCACAATGCATGTATAAATAAGAATAATCCTGATAAAAGTCTCCAAAATATATACCCAAAAGAAAAGATAAAGTAGTGACACAACAACTGTCCTGTGGTCAAAGCATGTAATGTATAACATGGTATATGAAGTCGTCTGGGAATCCTAAAAATCAATTTATATACATAGGGTCAGAATACTAGTATACTCTATAAGAAGACAAAATTCTCCCATGCACATGCAAAAGAACGATACTAATTCTCCTTTGAGAAAACAGTAGTACCAAACGACACCTATACCGACTTACTAACCAAACTCATTATCACCATGCATCACTCACCAAATATTATATTAGAGTATTATATCATAATAAAAAATATTGGTAAAGGGTACCCAACACTATTTTCCCACTTGGAAACAAATCCCACACCCTAATGATGAGCGTCCTTGCACTCCCACCAGCTTTGTATGTTAGATCATGTTAATAAACCTGCATGAAACTGACCGTAACATCTCACCAAAAAACATGTCCCCCAAGCACCCCTATGCATCAGACCAACACATAACTATAGAAGTAGGGTATCAACAACATATAGGACATCAACCTCATGTCCTCCTCCTATGATTCAAGTCCCCCACCATAAACCATCTCAACATCTCACCTAAAAAAACATGGTCCAACACATCTCACCTCACTTGAAGACACCTGATCCACCACTCCACAAACACATTCATATAAAACCTTTACCAAAAACACCTATAACATCTCATAATATCTTGATAGTCGAACATTTAATTCTATCCATAATATCCCATGAATGTTGTCAAATATTGGAAGAGGGAGCGGGGAAGTGTGGGTAGCCAGTCATCCATCCTCACCATAGTGATGTTGGGGAAAACACCCCCCCAAAACATTTGGTTTTCGACACTAGGTGCCCGAAATGGGTGTGGTACATATAGAAGTTTCAAGGAATATACAAGGTATATATATAGATATATTCCACACACAATCCCATCATAAGGGCTCAAATCAAGCACTAAACATATCAGAAGATCCTACTCTTCCACTATAAAAAAATACGTAAGATACCACACAAGCAACCCATGATCCGCAAGCCAATCCCCACTTTTGTTCAACATTAATCCAATTCCATGATTCAAAATACCAATTAATTCTATCCCATTATCATCCATTCATTATTAATTACCATTCCATTAACCCAACCACAACCCCCAACATTCCACTTTTCATATTATCAATTCACATTCCATTACTATCTGAGTAACATGCACAACACAACACACAATACAAATCACAACATAATATCCTAAAAACCACATTCACTTTCACCCACCATCACAATACAACCACTTTCAGAGCCCCACTGCACAACCACACCATAATAACAATCAAAAACCTACTATACAATAACATCATACATCTCCCCATACTCCATCACAACCATATAAGACAACCACACCTGGCATCACAACACCCCATCTCATCCACCACAATAAAATCACTAACCACACATGACATTGAAAAAAACCAAATCCCACATCCAAATCCACAAAAAGATTCCACATTACACATATTAGGGATTTTTTAGATTTGGAATAGGGAATCTTTATGAAATTCAATACATTATTTAGGGTCATTCTCAAAAACTCCATATATCCTGGGGAAACCATTTTATTATATGAATATAGGTGTTCAGATTATTTCTATTTTAGGTGATATATAAAATCATAGCAATCATAAGAGACACAATAGATATTATCTGGCACCAACAAGTCCCCAAATCACTAAAATTTTTTGTAAGGAATTATGTCTATATAGTTACAACATCATTCATATTAAAATCTTTTAAAAACATGATATTCACATTCCCCTTCCCCTTTAATTTATCCAATTAATTAAATTCATTTATCCAATTAATTATTTTAATTAATTTGGATGAAACCATATCCATACTGATAAACAAAAAACCATCCCCACATGATACACATATAGAGAAATTAATGGGAATTTTCAACATAGAATAAAGAAGCCTTACTCGACTCGCTACACAAAAACAGGGGGCACACACAAGATCGAACTAATGCTGGAACGAACTAGAACTATGACAGAAAGGTTCCAAAACTCCAAGTAAAGCTCTCAAATATCTATTTCTGAGAGAATACAATAATAAAGGGATGAAGGGTAGGATAATAATCTTTAGAGTGGATAGATACAACATCTTTAGGATTTTAGATCATAACATATTTGATTTATTGATTTTTATTATCCCATTAAATTCCATATAGAAGGACTCATTTATATCCTCGATCGTCAAAAAGAATCAGGGGTGTAGTTATCCTTAATGAAATGGACTTTGAATAACTTCAATTCTCACTGCCGAAGGACTCCCATAGACCATTCCATGAGACTTTTTGAAGAATTTGACATGGCTGAAATCCCACGAAATCGAGGCCACATGTAACCATTTTTCATGTAGCCAAACTACTTAAATAGGTGAAAAAACCATGTACCTAAACACTCCATGTGTCCAAACTTTCCAGTTATCCCCAGTCCCAATAGACTTCACTACCTCCATTTTAACTTTACATGGATCATGATGAAACACCTTCTCATATAGCGGTTTACATTCTTCTGTTCCCTCATTTCAAACACCTATAATCTAAGTATAAATAAAATGATTTATCCTTTGAATATATACCATATTGTAGAATTACTCTATTTTAATATCTTTCGGTTTTCATTGGTCCCATCGAATAATATTTTGTGGTACCTGTACAATCTTTTTTCACACTTTTATATTTCAAAACTCTGTCATATGTTCATCCGCATTGTTAGACTTTTCATCCAAACCAGTTTTATTATAATTGTGGGTGTTTTTAATATTAGTTACCATGATATGAGGTTTTGGAAGCCGAACATCATGAGATATAAAATATGGATCGAGAAAATGTTTTCCCTCCTCAACATACCCTACAAGTTAGTCCACGCCTAAGCACATATCATAAATTCCTTCTTTAAACCATTTTGGAGGAAAATATAACTGAACTACATGGGAACTACTATGGGTATACCCCTATCTAGGATGAGAACTCTATCTCACTACCCCATTTTCAATGTTATTTTTTCCAGTACCTCTTCTGCATATTTAAGAAATATTGTACCAAACTCTAATCTATCCATGCATAATGGTTGTCCTATTGGACGATAATACTCCCATCTAGGTTATTCATGTATCATTATAGTAAAAGTTCATTAAATTTACTTATTACAATATGTAGAATGTGGGTAAACTTTATCCATACTCTGGAACAGTATTGAAATATTTGTTACCCTTAGAATCATCCCTTCCTCAACTATAAATTATGAGGTGCATAATTGGAATTTAGGAAATCATGGAAAGTTCATGGAATTATTAATCTATGGACATAAACTATTCATAGTTCTCTACATGAACAATAACAAGGGATTTTATAAACATGAGTAGTTATTGAAGCTTAGTCCCATATGCTCAAAATACCCACTCCATCTTGGACTCATCTTTAGAAACTGTAGCAACCATTCCAATAAGATCACTCAAGATAAAATCATTAGAAATTGTCTTGAACTACCACAATAGATTGAATAAATCCACGGATAGTCCTATAATAAATGTATTAGTGTCGCTTACTCTTCTTGTGTAGTAAAATAATCACAAAAACATATCACTACTTCCACATAAGATTTGAAACTCATGATACACCAAACACCTGATATTTTAGTGTCATGAATTCCATATTGTGTTCGTCCATCTCTAAATGTCCTCTTTGCATAGAAATCACATCTCTCTATCATATTACTCTCTCCTAAATATTATCGAACCATGATCAAACACTCTTAATCAATGAACCAGTTTTTAGGTATCTAGTCTAAAAATAATGGAACTAAATAAAAAGGTTAAATAATCATTATATTTTTATATAAGAACTAGATGAATAGAGTTACAATAGGAGATTAGAATAAGATAGTGGGAAAATATGAATCATTAGAGAAGACCACTTCACCGAGTGTTAATGTTGATCCTCCAAAGGACCTTACCTCTAAGATACCAAGATGAATTGAATATAAATAACATCCTATCCACCCCCTACTTCTAAAAACCATATTTAGTATCTCCTACCCACTATAACTCTCCCAAAATCAACTAATAAATGAAACAAGCACACCGCCCCTTAGATGTTGCTCAATCCTATATGCCACACACACTAAATGCCCCCAAATATAATACCCTAAAATCCACAATCCCGACATTATATTTTTTCATATAAAAGCTTGTAGATGACACTTTTGACCCTATGGATTAGTAAGAAATTTTATAGGGATAGGATATTATTTCCCCACACTTTGAGAATCGGAATTTTTTTTCAAGAAATATTATCAATTGGAATTTCTCAAGAAATATATCAAGAATTTAAAAAATGTCTAAAAAAATATGTAAATTTTATGAATTTATTAATGCATGGGGTATAAAATTTAGAGGATCAATTCATGCATATTTGGATTTTTATATTTGTCAATTATATTTCAGAGTGGGGAGAATAGAAATCCACCAAAATTGATGATTAAACTATTAATTGTATTTTATCATGACTAAAATAACCTAAATATATTTAATAACAAAGGAAATAATCTGTGACCATAGAACTCACTTTTATAGAAAAATAAAAAAAGACACGATGAAGAAATATAGAGTAAACCATAAAACATCTATAACATACCACCCATGGAAAAATGTGTAGACTGAAGATACTAATAGAGAAGTAAAATGGATATTTAAAATGATTGTAAATCCCAATAATATGTATTGGATAAAATGTCCAGAAGACACCTTATGGGGTTACAAAATAGTTTTTACAACTAGAAATGGAATCAGACCATACATATTGTTTTATGGAAGGATTTATCACATCCCTGTCAAATTGGAGCATACAACATTTTTGGAAGTCAGGAAGATGAACTTAGATTTTGTGAAAACTAGATACAAATGGAACCTATAAATGAAAAATATGGACAAAAATATAATAATTCCATTGGGAAATGACAGAATTTTTAACGATAGAGCAACAACAACCCATGTCAGATTGATCCATAAGAGAGATATTCAACTAGGAGAGAAAGTGTTATCATAAACCTCAATAATGGAAATCATATTAGGAAATATTATTTCTAAGTTGGAAGGTCCATTAATATCAAATAATGTTCCACCTTTTTTGATGTTTAGAACACTACATGGGGATAAAAGAATCCATTAATTGTATGGGTAGAGAATGAAAAACTACAATGATAATTTTTAGAGGATCTAGTAATGGATATTAGTGTCCTCTAATGATTCATTAAATAAAAAAACCCCTCTAATTTATATTGTGGATTGTTATCCTATATTTTATTATTTTTAGCATGTTCATATCTATTAAAATAAAATGATTGAATTTCTTGAGACAATTATGGTGAGCGGGATTCAATTATAGAGCTTATGTTTTTAATGTTTTCCTATAACATTTTATATTATTTTTACTTTTTTGTTATATATTTTAAAATAATTATATACTTAAATGAGAACCAAATTGAATAGTATAGTCGGTAAAACATTAGAAAATATAATCTCATGCAAAAAATAAGGAATAAAAGGCTTAAAATAAATGGTTTTTATATAATCAAATTTTAGACACAAACATATTAGAAAAATGATATAAATTTTTGGAAGATTCTAATTAGAAAAAAAGTAACACCTCATGAAGACATTCTAAATGATAATTACATACATAATATCAATTAGAGTAAAAATATATTTCATTAACTAATCTAAATATTCCTAATCTAATATTCCACAATGTGTGTATATAGAAACAAAAATCAATAATTCTAGATAGAGAAATATGATATTCAATTTTCAAAGCCATACATCCATGCCTTAGTTATCACATATAACCATAGAAGATGAGTGATGTTTTGAATGGAATTGTTTTAGATTAGATACACTCTTCCAATAAGATAAAATTCACAATCATGTAATGGGAAAATTTTAAAGAGGGATTGATAGATTTGGAGAATTCTAAACTCAAATAAAGAAGTGGTGGTTGATTTATGAGAATAAAACTTATGATTTATCAAGAATGTGTCAGCCTATATAGTGGGATGAGGATATAAAAATAGTGGAATTTTAGAAAGTGCTAATTTTTGGTAATATTATTCAATATATTTATATTCACTTAATCCTCTTAAACTGAAATCATTGAATTGAGAGAAAATCAAACTTGAGTAGAGATTTTAAGAGGTGATTACTTAAGTCTAAGGAGTATTTTAAGAGTGTATAAATTTATCCATGAATATTATTCATCATATTCTATTCATAATACATTCATTTTATTCACTCACATATTGTAGGAATGATAATTCTATGATATTATTATTATGAAACCACTTTTCAATGAAATTGGAAAATATTTCTTGATATTTAAAAAAATTACACATTGTTGATCAATTTATTCTTAAAAATAAAATTAATGAATTATTAAATAAAATCCAATGATTTGCCTATGTGAAACAAAAAATATGAACACCAAGAGAATATGGGGAAACATATCTATAGAATAGAACATAATTTGTTCTATGAAATGCATGATTCATTGATAAGAAAATTATATCCACATCCAGGAAAAAGTATAAATCCAAATAATAATGTAATATAATTATTTCAGCTCATGGTATGTTGTTATCAGACATGATCTCATGGTTTCCTCTTGAGATACTACCATAGAAGGGATGCAACATTCATTGAATTTGCAGAACAATGCCAGTTCCCATGTAATGTGGTGTTATATATCATGGTTTCATTGATGAAAACACTTTTTTAATCCATATAATATATTTAAAATGGTGGATACATTGTACTAAATATAACTTCATGATGTATCCTTAGAAAATGGTCTCATTCTTTTATAGCACAATAATGATTCTTTTGATAATGTTTGAGTAACCGGTAATGAGTGTTGTGATGCTATTTATTTTAGGATTTCAAAATTATGGAACTTTAAGAATCATTATAAAATCAACACAACCACATATCAAATCCTAATATTGAATTTATTGTCAATATAATTTATATAAACCAGAAAAAAACAACATGATCAATGTTAACTTAAGGCCTGATCCTTAGACTAAAGTCACATTAAAAAAAACTGCATCTACTTGTCAGTGATATGTTAGACCCAACAGAATCCTTGGTGCCAAAGCATCATCAAAAGATGACACAACACAACAAGATTCATTACAACCTATTATGAATGTGAAAACTAAATAATTTCAAGCCTGAGTGGTATCCCAAAGAATCCTTCTCTTGCATGGTTTCCACCAACCTACCAACATTATGTTAGTATGAAATATAGTTTTTGTAACCTTAAAGAACTTTCTAATCTATAGATGTTGAAATGGAAATACCCAATACATAGTGATACCTCGATGAATGGAGAACCACACATGGAAATAATACATTGGATGTGGGGACCAAAGGAAATATTTTTTCAAAGTATCTAACGGAATTAACAATGGAGTAATGAGGTATAAGAATAAAAAAATATGATAGAGGGTAATCAATACTGATCATGGGAGAGTATTATTAACCTAAGAATTCATAGATGAACAATATGTCGAATAAATAAAAGGAACATGAATGACATATTGATTTATACGTGGAAAGGGAGGATCCAATAAAAAGAGTTATACACCTTCGTCCCAATATCTTTTTGGGACTTAAAGTTTTGTATTTATTTAATTTTTTGTTCATAGAACTTAGTTTACATGGTTGAGATCTCTCACATTAAAGGATAAAATCCATAATTAGTGAATGATTCTATAGGGGATATCCTTTTTATTATAGGGTTTCTACACATATCTTTACTTATTATTATTCTATTGTTGTTTACATTTATAGTAAGAGTTATTCTTGTTGAGGGATATCTTCTTCATTATAGAATTTTATAGATTTGGTAATGACATTGGTTGTTAAATTAATTCTAACCATCCACTGAATACCTATTTATATAAATGATCAGAAGTGATAGAGTAGTGAAGTGTTTATAGATTACCATTACATGATTAAATATATATTTTCTCACTCTCAATAGCTCAGGATCACCATATCTCTATTAGATAGTGCATAAGTAATTGATGAGAATAATGACATGAAGGAATAATTGATTTATCATTATTCTTCCATTCACATAGGAAGGAGTTTCATATCACAGTGATCATTTTAATACTAGAAATTACTTCTTTAAAAACCATTTATTAGAGGTTAATGATTAAATACTATCATTTAGCACAAGTAGAAGGAGTGTTCATCATTTAAAACACTAATGACATATAATTTTTAATCCTACCTTGGTATAAATCACTGATCTATATCACAATAGTTAATTTATTACTTATATATTATTTTATCACAATTTTTCTAAAAAAATCCCCATGAAACACTACCACATATATTATGATATAGTGAATTTACACCCTTACTTAGAGAGAATCAATGGTTACCACTCTGATAAAATTTAACATAGAAATATATTTGAATTAAAAAATAGATGGCCTATGTATAGATATGAAATAATTCAAATATAAAATATAGTAAAACATCTAGGGAAATAAATTTAACTATTAATTCCTTGTAATTATAATTTCAAAAATAACAAACCCATTTAAATTATCCTCATTTTTAAGGATAAAAAATATTATTCATACTTTGTGTTTTAATTTAATAAAAATTAGAAATGTAAACATGTAGAGTAAAATTACATAAACATCAAGAAAACCATTTTATGAAAGATTAGAAATATGAAGTAACAATATAGGCATTTATAGAGGAAAGAACTTAATATCTTATATTACATGTATAGATATATTCTTTACACCACAAAAAAAAATATATTAAATAAATAATATTAAAAACATTAGTGAACTCTAGGATAAATTAAAATATAAATAAAACATAAAATTAACATTAAAATCACAATTTATGCAATACAATGAAGGAAACAAAAATTTTACATTTAAATATTGTATTACAGCTTATAGATGACCTATGCATAACTGATCATGTTGTGAGGAATTGAGGCATACAATTTTTATGAGTAAACACAATAGATAATTTCTCTATCCCATGTTCGAACATGCCAATTAAATCATTGAAAAATTTTCCAAGATAAATAATAAACCTGAGTTGAATAGGTGTAGAGGTAGAGAGCTGTAGACGTGGATAAGATGGATAGTTGGAGAGGTGGGGATGATGAGGGGGATGTCGAGATTAGATTAATGAAAGGAGGACAAGGGATTTGGAGGGTTCTAAGAATAACCATAATATGGGGGAGGCCTGAAAATAGTACACTATAGAGAAAAACATTATATATATATATATACAGTAATGATATTTAGAGTGGTAATAAATCATAATTTATGTAAACAATGTAATGAATAATATATTTATTTATCTATTATTGATTTTTTACTTTCGAATAACTATTTTCATAGTATGGTGTGAAATATTAATTTCATCGACACATAACACAAGTCTTACATTTTACATATTACAATGTATTTACATACTTATGGAAAATTAATATTATAACAATAATCAGGTTTTAAATGTTTTTAAATATAAAATTCAATATATGTATGTTGAGGTATATAAAATATTATGATGTAAAATATATACATATTAGCACCGGTTAAAACCTAATTCAAAAATATTTAACAATCAAATATATCATAATGGTTTTTCCTTTTAAGGTGAAACACACTTCAATAGATTTGTAATAATACCTAAAATAATTCAAAAGTGATAAATGAGATCGAATATATGAGATATATAACAACCATTCTCTTTATTACACACCTAGAAATGATTTATTACATAAAATTTAACATAAGAAAACTACAAGGATCAAGAGTTATAGTATCCTGGGAAATTAGGAACATTACATAACAACTTTGAACATGAAACAAAACATCTTTATTGAAAACTTCTTTACATGACCACAATATTCCGTCGTACTTATAATTTCATTGGATAACCTGAGGACATGCATATGAATAAGAATGACCTATAAATCCGAGTAAAGGAGTAAACACTACATAAAATGAATAATATAATACATGTTCGGAATTAGGATTATCAATTGATAATAAGAGAAACATGAACATAAAGGCATGATATAACATGATTATCCTAACTTGGAGATGTCATAACAACATTTAACATGATATTAACATGAGCCAAGACTCATTGCACATGGAGCATGATTAAACCCTAATTTCAATTTAATTATCATGATTAAACCCTAATATAACGTTTCATATCATGATACTAATGTTTTCACAATGCATTGGAGTGCTATCAGGGTGCACCCTCCTTAATCATTTCATTTCATGCATAAGTGTGACATATGGATCATACAATAGGGAATAATTGAACATCATCATTTATTGAACTATAAAGGAAAGTGGAATACATAATGAAACTCTATAATAAAAAATTAAATGTGTGTAAAGGTGAATACCCTAGATAGATAAATGGTCATGGAATTCACTACATAATGACTTTGGCTTGGAAAATTACGGTGCAGTTTTGGCAGCATAACATCACGATATAAGAACTCATAAAAATGGTTTATGAGGGAGAAAGGGGTATCTCATAATATTTAAATGAAATGGATAGTAATTGGGTCATATATATACATGTCCCAACATATGTAATATAAGTTAGATGTATAATATAAAATAATTGATTGAATATAAATGAGGAGAGTGAAATTCCTTACGGAATTTCAGCATGGTAATGGGTGCACATGGGAGGCATGAATGAGATAAAAAGGGGCCAATAATCATTCAAAAAAGGAGGGCAGTATAGGGTATGTGAGAAATAATACCCCAACATCTGTAATTGAAAATAAAAGTGCATAACAACTTAAATAAATTTGGACAAAAATTGAGAAAGGAAGAAATCCTTTACATGGAAGTGTGAACCCAAAGGCTTGGGAGAGGCTTGAGAGAGACATATAGGGGGATTAGAGGAAATTGGGAGGATCATAGAGATATTTTTTCATAGGTTGGTCTAGATTAAAAGTATTTCAGTGAATAGAAGTGTGGGCTTGAGTGGGTTTATATAGGAAAGGAGAGGGAATTCTTTATTAATTATGTTTTGGACACTACACATTAATCTAAACAAAACCAAAAAACATCCCATGGTTTTTTCCCATGGTTTTTTCCAAAGGGGAGTGTAAAAAATTATTTTATAAAGCCAGTGGACGAACTTATTAACTTATTAGGCTTTCCTATGTGGAGGTGAGTCACCCTCTCAAGGAAATCATTTTAAAATGCTAAAATGTTTTCTAAGTCTTAGATGGTCCACTAAAGCTTTGTAAAATAAACCAAAAAAATATAAAATCACATTATTTTAAAGGGAAAACATTTATTGGCCTAATATAACTTTTATAATATTTTATTACATCACTATTGGGTCATTATGATGTCATAAAACACATTATATATTGAAACGATATTTTATTTTTACCCAAAAATTCGATTATCTTAGAAAATTATCAAAAATTCATCATTATATAATTTTTGAATCCTGAATCCTAAAATGATAATTATTTTATCTAATTTTTTTTTATATTTTTTAATTTTAAAATTTAAAATAAAAACCGAAATTTATTGAAATTCACGGGTTTTGACGAAAATAGTTTTCAAAAATTACAATTGTATTCATAAAAATCATACTATAATTTATATTTAATTAAAATTAGTTCAGTTATAATATTTTATTATTATATTATTTAATTCAAAAATCCATTAATTCATAAAATTTGATTTCTCAATTGAGTATTAACTAAAAATGCCATTTTTTCTTTGAAAACCATTTACAATGTAACAATAATAAAATGAATGTACATTCTTTAATCAAAGATAATGTATATAATCACAATGCAAGAGTCTTGTTACATAAGCCCTTATAAAACCAACATAAGACCTAAGGGTAAGGTGTGAAATGGTGATAAACTCTTGGGGTGGCTCGAATAACATTGCTCGGGTGGTAATCTCTACTAACTTCCACTTCTCTTGTAGGCAGTTCCATTCAAACTTAATGTATTGATGTCTGGCTTAGGCATGGTCAAGAGAGAATCCCAGTTATGCTACCTCCTTTCCAAGCTCTGACATGTGGGCTTTGTATGGATCAATTCTACTGGATAAGGCCATCACTTCCTTTGTCTGTGTAAATTGGATTTGTTAAAGCTATAAATTTATAATAATAATGTGATCAATGTTCAATGACTATATTAGTAACTGTAACAATTAGTAACGATATTTCAAAATCCAAAAACATAAAACCAAGGAAGTGCATATGTTTTATTGACCCATTTTAAGTAATTAGACGTTTAATTAAATCAAGAGTAATTTTCATTAATAAAAATTTGGGTCATTACAGTCTTCCCCCCTTACGAAATTTCACCCTCAAAATTTTCTTTTCCTATAATAAAACATATGGGGGTAACTCTACTTCATCACTTCCTCTGATTCCTATGTTACTTATTCAAACTTGTGGTTTCTCCACAACACTTTGACAAGGTGCATTGTCTTATTTCATAAAACCTTTTCCCTATGATATAATCTCTTCATCGGCTTCTCTTCATAGGTGAGGTCATTCTCTAATGGTACCACCTATGGATTTAGTATGTGCGATGGGTTTGGTTTGTCCTTCTTCAAAAGTGATAAATGGAATATATCATGTACTTGAGATAGATTCAGTGGGAGTTTTATTCAATAGAACACTTCTCTAATGCGATCAAGGATCTCAAAAGGAATGTTGTACCTTGGAATAAGCTTTCCCTTATTCCAAAATCTCATAACTCCCTTCCATAGTGATATGTGGAGGAATACCATGTCTCCAACATCAAACTCTAGGACTCATCGATGATTATCAGCATAGCTCTTTTGTCGACTCTTAGCACCTTAAATGTGATGCTAGATGGTATTAACCTTCTCCACTATTTCTTCGACCATATCTGGACCTAGGAGTTTTCTCTCCCCAACATCATCCCAACATGTCAGCGTTCTTCCCCTCTTCCGATAAAGGTCTTCATGTGGAGTTATTTGGATACTTGAGTGGAAACTATTATTGTATGAGAGATCAACTACATGATTATGTTGATCCCAAAATCCTTTGAAGGCCATTGAGCATGCTCTCAACCTATTCTCAAGTGTTTGGATAGTCCGCTCAAATTTTCCATTAGTTTGAGGATGATAAGCCGTACTAAATTTCAGCTCAGTATTCAGAGTATTTTGGAGAGTGTTTTAGAACTTAGAGGTGAATCTTGGATCTTGATTGGATACACTTAATAGTGGTACTCCATGAAACCTTAAAACTTCTCTGGTGTATATTTGTGCCAGTTGATCCAATGAGAAATACTCCCAAATTGCAATGAATTGTGCAGTCTTTGTAAGATGATCCACAAGAACCCAGATAACATTGATTCCTTTGGAATTTTTCAATAGTCTGGTGACAAAGTCCGTGGTGATGTTCTTGCACTTCTATGTTGGTATGGGTATTGGTTGCATCATCCCCTTAGACTTCTGCATCTCATCCTTCACTTGTTGACTTACCAAGCACTTTGATGTATACTCATCGATATCCTTCTTCCTATTATCCCACCAATAATTCTCTTGGAGACCTCGATACATCATTGTGTTTCTTGGGGGAATGGAGAAATTAGAATTATGTGAATCATCCAAAATTTCTTTCTTTAAATCCAAATTTTATGGAGCACATAGTCTTGCCTCAAATATCACAATTCGTTTTTCATTAACATTTAACTCCAAGGATTTCCATTTTCTGATAGTTTCCACCTTCTTCTGAATTCCCACATCATCCTTTTGAAATTATTTATCCATTCCAAAAGAGACAGTTATGAAATCATTTGTGAAATGATTGATGATGTTACCTTCTTTATTACTCCCATTTCCGTCTTCCTAAAATCTAATAAGATTGGATACTTTTCAATTCTCATCAATTATTGAATTGATGGGCCCTTTATACTTAGAGAATCCTCCACCTTGTTCGCTTTCCCAGGGTGGTAATGGATTGAGCATTCATAGTCTTTGATCAGCTCTAACCATCTTTGTTGGTGCATATTCCACTCTTTATGTGGGAATATATAATTGAGGATTTTTTGGTCCATATATATTTCACACTTCTCCCCAATGAGATAATGTTTCCAAATTTTTAAATCTAAGATCACTGCATCCAACTCCAAATCATGTCTTGGATACTTTTTCTCATGAATATTCAATTTACTTGAAGCATAAGCAATGAATTTGTCATTATACATCAACACACATCCCATGACCTTATTCAAAGCATCACTAAATAACACAAAAGGTTCTCCGCATATGGGTAATGTGAGAATGGGCCTAGTGATAAGCCTCCTATTCAACTCCTTGATGCTCTTTTTTCTCATTCATCACTCCAAGAAAACTTGACTCCTTTCGGTGTTAGCTTTGTAATAGGGTTTGACAATCATGAGAAATTTCTCACAAATCAGAAATAATATCCAGCTAATCGTAGGAATTTACGGATATCCATCACCGATGTTGGCCTCAACCATCCCTCAATTGTAGATGTCTTGGAGGGATCCATAGATATCCCATTTCTTATGATGATATAAACCAAGAATGAGACATCCTTCAACCCTAACTCACACTTGATGTACTTTTCATAGAGATTCACATTTCACAAGGTCTCTAGTACAATGCTTAGATTCTTCTCATTCTCCTCCTTGGTTTTGGAGTATATTAGAATATTATATATAAACACTAGCACAAATTTGTTGAGGTAATCTCTAAAGACTCTATTAATCATTTCCATGAATATTACTAGATAATTGGTGAATTCTAAAGGCATTACCCTGAATTCATAGTGCCTATACCTTGTATGAAAAGTATTCTTGTGGATATCCTCCTTCTTCACCCTTACATGGTAATATACCAACCACAAATCCACCTTGGAGAAGTATTGTTCTCCATGTAGCTGATCGAACAAGTCATCAATTCATGGTAGAGGATACTTGTTCTTTATCGTGATTTTGTTGAGCTCACGATAATCAATACAAAGGTGCATTGACCTATCCTTCTTCTTGACAAAGAGGACTAGTGCACCCCATGGCAAAGCACTTGGGTTTATAAACCCTTTTCCCACATTCTCCTTTAGTTTTTTCTTTAGCTCCTCAATATCCACAATAATTATTCTATATAGAGTCTTGGATACTGGAAATTCCCCAGGTATAAGATCAATCGAGGATTTAACATCTCTTCTAGGAGGAAGACCATGCAATTCCTTGGGAAACACTTCAGTAAATCCCCTCACAATAGGAATGTATTCAAGGATAGTTGTTTTCTTAGACTAATTCATCTTAGAATGATATGTTTACTTGTAGGGTAGTAATATCTAAACTTGAGATTATGGTGATAAAGATGATTCATCATCCTCTTTTAACTTTTATAGAATTGGGGGTCGATTATCCATATGAAGAGTGATTTCCCTCTCACAGAAATTTATGTTAGCTCTATATATGGAAAGCCAATCCATGCCAGGAATTGCATCAAATTCCACTAGAGGAAGTATGATGAGGTTTTACATGAAGTTTAATCCACAAATTATGACAGGGGAGATGTTATATTCATGGGTTGCAATGATTTCCTCATTTTCATTTCTCACTAATATCTTTACATCCATGATTTGTGGAGGTGTTGGGATTGTTATACTAAACATTAAGGTTATAAAAGAATTCATAGAACTAGAACAAAAAATTATGTTTACTAATCTTGAATGAATAACTAGCATACTTGTCACCACTTCATTGTCGGGGTCTTCTTTGGCAGTAATGATGGAAAAATATCGCTCTTGCTACCTTGTAGGTTTTTTGTTGCCTCTGAAAACCCTTGGCATGGGGCACTAGTTTTCAAAGTGCCCTTCTTATTTGTAGTTTAAGTACAATGTGTTGATGGTCAAATGTAGTGTTCTTCTCCTCTATCACAAAATCGGGTTTTTATTGTTGGCAGTTAATGGCCAGGTGCCCTTATCTTCCACACCTAAAGCATTTCCACTTACACTTCTGGAAATATATTGGGTGCTTGTTTCCTCACATTTGGAAAGTGGGGTGCTGTAATTTTTTATCCTCGTTGTATTTATCCATTAGACCACCAAAATTAAAGTCTACTTAATTCTTCTTATCCCCATGATACCCCTAAGATTTGCTGATCTCCATTTTGACTTGGAGGTAAAATCGGTCAATTTACTCATAACACTCAAAGTCACAGATCTCTAGGGCTTTCTATAGGCTAGCTTTTAGCCCAACAAAGAAGTGGTTAGCCTTGAATTCGGGGGTAATGATAAAGCTGGAGTCATATCGTGCAAGCCTTGTGATGTTTTACTTTTACACTCTAACGGGTTTTTCGTCCTTTTTTCTTGAGGGAAAAGAAGTCTCTTTCCATCTTAAGTGAGAGGGTGCGTGGAAAATATTTATTGGAAAACATTTCCCAGAAATCCTTCCATTCCAACGCCTCAATCTCCTCCTTATGCTTCATACTTTTTATCAATGTACACCATTTATCAGCTTCACCCTCCATACAATAAGCAACAAGAAGATCCTTCTATTGTTCGGAACATTGAAGTATGGAGAAGATCATTTCAATGGTTGCAATTCCCACTCCCATTGGATTGGGCATCTCATTAGAGCAATCATCACATTGATCCTTAAATAATTTGTTAGCCTGATTCCTCTTATTATCATCCATTGGCTGGAATTAAATGAATTTTAGGGGTAACAAATAAAGGGGAATCCAATGACAAAAAGGTATAACTTATAAATTACATTTATTTCCTTAGCATATGAATTTATATGCTTCAATCTATGTTATCCATGATCTAATTCCCAACATATATTCTTTGTGGATTTTTTTATTACCTTAATAATAGTTTATACTAAGATTATGAATTTACCAAAGCATATCCATTGGGAGTATCAAAACCAAAAGTGCATCAAGTCCCATTTCCATGAACCAGTTCCTGTTCGAGTGTGCTCAAAGTTGCATTTTCAGGTTTTACCCCTAGATACATCTGTGCTAGAGCCACCTCTACCTGCTCATATATTAACAGGGATTTATTTACATGATAAACCACTTAAAAAATACTCACCAATATTTAGGGATGTTTTTATTATACTTACTCTTATCCCTAAGGATTTCACTAGGGTTTTCTAATCCTAATCCGAAAAATAACTTATCATATCCTCTGATACCAACTATAACAACCTTGATCTTTAGTACAACCATAAATATGATTTATTAAATAAACTTTCACTTCACACAACTCCAAGGATCGCTATTTCTATTTTATTTGGAAATTATGAACATTACATTACAACGTAGAACATGAAACACAACATCTTTATTGGAAACTTATTTTACACGACCACAACATTCCTTCGTACTTAGCATTGCATGGGATAACCTGAGGACATGCATAGGAAAAGGGTGAGCTATAAATCCAATTAATGGTGTAAAATTCATAAAATGAAGAATATAATTCATGTCATGCATTAGTCATATTAATGGAGAACAAGAGAAACACAAACATCAGGGCATGATATAGCATTATTATCATAACATGGAAATGTGGCAACAACATTTGACATGATATTAGCATGAGGCAAGGATCATTGCACATGGATCATGAGTAAACCCTAATTAAACATTGATTTTGATGAATAAACCATCATTTAAATTGCCTTATCATGATACTAATATTTACTCAATGCATTAGAGCACTATCAGGGTGCAACCTCCTTAATCATTTCATTTCATACATAAGTGTGCCACATGGATCTTACAACATGGAATCATTCAACATCATTATTTATTAAATGATAATGTAAAGTGGAATAAATACATAAAAATCTATAATCAATAAGAAAATGTCCATAAATGTTAATACCCTTGATTGAAAAATGGTCATTATATACATTACACAATGACTTAGTCTTGGAAAATCAGGGTGCAGTTTCGACAACATAACAGCATGACATAAGAATTCATAAAAATGGTTGATTAGAGATAAAGGGGTATCTCGTAATATTTACATGAAATGGACTGTAATAGGGTCATATATATATATATATGTCCCAACATATGTAATGGTATTTAGATGCATAATATGAAATAATTTCTTGAATGTAAATGAGGAGAGAGAAATTCCCTACGAAATTTCGGCATGGTAAAAGGTGCACATGGGAGGCATTAATGAGAGATAAATAAGTCTATAATCATTAAAAAATAATGATGTCAGTATAGGGGAGTTATGAAATCATACCCCAACATTTGTAATCAAAAATAAAAGGGCATAACAACATAAAATAAATTGGACAAAAAATGAGGAAGGAAGAAATCCCTTACTTGAAAGTGTAATCCCAAAGGCTTGGGAGAGGCTTGAGAGAGACTTATAGGGAGATTGGGTCACCTTGGGAGGATTATAGTGAAGGGAGTTCATGGTTTCGTCTAGCTCCAAAGTTTACGAGTGAAGATAAGTGGGATCATGAGTGGGTTTATATAGGAAAAGAGATGGAATTCTTTATTATTTAGGTTTTGGACACTACACATTAATAAATTCAAAACCACAAACCATAACATGGTATTTTCCCATGGTTTTTACCAAAGGGTAGTGTAAAACATTATTTATTAAATCCAATGGTCGAAGTTTTTAAAATATTAGGCTTGCTTAGGTGGAGGTGAGTCACACTGTCATGGAAATCATTTTAAAATGATTAAATGTTTTATAAGTCTTCGAGGGTCCACTAAATCTTTGTAAAATAAACCAAACAAACCTAAAATAACATTATTTTAAATGAAAAACTTATATTATCCCAAGAAACATTTTATATTATTTTATTAAATTACTATTGGGTCATTATGATGTCATAAAATTCATTAAATATTTAAACGATATTTAATTTTTACCAAAACATTCGACTATCTCAGAAAAATATAAAAAAATAATTGTTAGATAGTTTCAACATCCTGAATTCAAAAATAATATTCACTTTTCCTAAATAATTTTATAAATATGTGAATTTTAAATTTGAAAATTATAACTGACATTCCATAAAAATTCACGGGTTTTGACGAAAACTGTTTTAAAAAATTACAATTGTATTCATAAAAACTATATGATCATTTATATTTAATAAAAAGTAGTTTTGGGAAAATATTTTATTAAAATATTATTTAATTCAAAAATATATTGATTCATCAAAATAGATTTCTCAATTGAATATTTCCTAAAAATATTATTTGTGCTTTAAAACCCATTTATAAAGTAACAATTATAAAATTAATGTATATTCTTTATGAAAAAATAATGTAAATAATCATAGTACTAGGGTATTGTCACATAACCCCTTATAAAACCTCCATAATACTTAAGGGTAAGGTGTGTGATGGTGATAGACTCTTAGTGTGGCTCGGATAACATCACTCGGGTGGTAATCTCTATCAACTTCCACTTTTCTCGTAGGTGGTTCCATTCAAGCTGAACGTGTTGAAGCTCAGCTTGGGCTTGGTCATGAGCGACGCCTAGTGACTCTAACTCCTTTCCGAACTCCGAAAAGTGGGATTCGTATGGAGTAATTCTACTGGATGAGGCCATCACTTCCTTTATCTGAGTAAATTGGATTTGTTAAAGCCCTATATTTATACTAATCATGTGATCAATATTCTATAGATATATTAGTAACTGTAACAATTCTTAATAGTATTTCAAAATCCAAAAATATAAAACCAAGTAAGTGAATATGTTTTATATACCCATTTTACGTAATAATACATTTAATTAGATCAAAAAGAATTATCATTAGTAAAATTTTGGGTCATTACAGGATATCCTTGCATTGGATAGGAATACAAAAACAATTAAGAAACATGATATAGTTGTCTTGAGATCTCAATCATATTATCTTGACTAAATCATTTTCTTAGTGTTTTTATTTCTAATGGTGTGATTTTCAAACACAATATATCACCATAATTCATGTGGACACATTCAAAATGTCACATGCACTATGTCCATGTCACAGTCATGAAACCCTCATGTGTATCGCTTCTATTGATCAATATGTATAAACCTTGGAAAATAAACATAATTAAAATTATGTCAATTAAATTCAATAATAGTCCACTACGTGAGAATGAGATTTATTGAAAATAATTTTTTTAGGATTACTATAATTTTTTAATTATTTATTTCACAAAAAAATTAATTGATCTATAAATTTTACATCTTGTAATTTTCTTACTAATTGGTTTTTGGTAATAAATTTATATGTTTTAATATAGGCACTACTTTTTTTGATACACGGACTTCTTCCATGGGACATGGAAATGGATTAACAAAATAAAACTACCGGTTCAATATCATGTCATTCATTCTTTCAATGGTGAGGGATGTTGGTCTGTAGAAAAATGGTTTGGAGTTTTGTTTCAATAGTTCTCTAGAGTTTTCTTGGGGAGATATAGTAGTTGTCATCTAAAGCCACATAAATTGGTTTGTTCGATCTTATCTTCCAACGAAAGCCCCTATTTGTTCAGTATAGAATATGTCAGAAGGTCATATACAATGTTTCCTTAAATATGTTTTTTATACAAAATATGCATTTACATTTGATAATTCATATATCAAGTGAATTTTTTTATATAATTAAAAATTAAAAATAATTAAAAATATTAACTAATTATTATCATGTAATATATGGTATATGTTATATAATTTCATTTTATTTTTAATTTATCACATATTAAAAAAATTTCATATAAATATTTATACATTACATTCACACACCGACATATATATGTAATTCAATCAATTTTATATATAAAAACACACACAAACACATAAAACACATATAATATATTAAAATTTTAATATTACTTTTAGAATTTTACTCATTAACATAATAAATTTAATATATTACATTGTTAATTAGTTAATTTTATTCCTTTTTTCTATTTTTTATAATTTATTCATTTTTAATATTATTTATTCTTTAATAACATTAATTATTTTTTAAATATTTTTATAGTCTATTCATTTTCTATTTTTATGTTTAATATTTTTGTAATTTTATGCATTTCTAATATTTATATAGAAATGTTTATTGATTACCATTTAATGTTTTTAACATAATACATATAATTTTTAATTAATATATATTCATTTTCATTTTAACATTTATTCAGTTTTATTTTATTTATAATTTATCTAATTAATAACATTTATTCATTTTTTAAATATTTTTGTTATCAATTTAGTTTTTTTAATTATTAAACATTACTCTTTATTAACTTTCAACTATTTAATATCATTTAATCAATTATATTTCTAATTAAGATTTTCTTTTTTTGTAGGTTATTCATTTTTAAAGTTTATTTTAAATATTTATTCATTAACATTTTATGTTATTAATATTTATTAATCTTTATTTTTATATATATTAATTTTAAATAATTTTTATAATTAATAAATAATATCAATTTTTTAATGTTTTTAATGTCTATTCATTTTAAATTATTCAATTTCACTCATTTTTAAAATTCATGCATTTAAGATCATATATTAATTAATACTGTTAATTAGTTTTTTCTTTTTTTAAAAGTTATCATTTTTTAATATATGTTAATTTAATATAAATTTATTTTATTTTAATCTTTTTTTATCATCTCTTAGAAAAATTGTTTATAAATATAGTATTTATTAGTGCTAAAATAGTTAACACTAATAAAATATATCTTTGTTGGTGCTATAATTATACTACTACTAAATATAGGATTTTATCAGTGGTTTTTAGCACTGCTAATGATATTTTTTATCAACACTTATTGTTTAAGCCATGATAAAACTCATCTTTATGTGTGCTTTTCGGAAAGCATGGATGAAACCCTTCATGACATTATAAAATCATCCCTAAAAACCCAAATCATCACTTTGTTCAAGATCTTAGGGTATTCGACCTTGATTGCATCTCCCCACAAAATTCTAAAAAAATCAAACATCTCAAAACCTATGGTATGTGATTATTCATACTCCTCTTTAGTCGATCTTGAATTATTTCATATGTTGTAACATTAACTATTCTTATATAGGAATGCATCACTGATTCTACATCATAAATAATGTATTATTCCTCTTAAATGATTATGTCCAAACATTTTTTATTTTTAATAATCATTCTAGTTGTAGAGTTATCATCATCTAAATTCCTTGACCTAATAGGATGTGGTCTTTTTTTCATGTTTCTATAATTAGATGATGTACCCCAACCACTTGAATCATTTTCATGATCCAGCTTTAATGGTAATCTAGTTCTGCATCTCCATTGAGATGTGGGTTAACTTTTCTTTCTAAATCCATAATCTAGATAACTCATAGAATAAATTTTTTCAAGTAAATTCATTTCACATGATTTTTCATTTAGAGTGTTCCAATTCTATAAATTTCTAATCATAGTAATTGCTACCCTTGATTACCCCATTAATTATTCCTTCCAATTTAATTATATCCATGGTTATAATTTTTTTTTGAGTCATTATTTTTAGTGCATTATTCTTCTTATACCCACTATTATTCACTCTGACCACCATTTGGTATTTTTAAGCGATAATTTTGATCTTTTTTCTATTTAATCTATTGATTCGTCCCATTCAGATCGACCCATAGTTTTATCTAAACCCTGGTCCCAGTTATGGGGAATCTTATAACTCTATTTAATTCTCTACATAGGATTCCCTTCACTTCTTAAATTAAAATTATTAAAATCATTCAAAACATCAATAACTTCTACCTTCTAGTTTAATCCTTTTCTTGAGTTTCCACTCTAAAATTTTTATAGAGTTGATTCCCTATATTTTTTATACTAAATATGATTTTTATTTTGACATGATACGAGGTACCATTCATTATAATCCATTCATAATTTTTAGATGTGGATGTTCATGACCCCATTAAGGAACTTCTTCAACTTCTTTTTGAAGTTGATTGTTCCATCCATCCCTAAGAACAATTTGTAATGTTGTTCTTTGAGCCTTTATCTTAGCCATATGGATTGTTCAAATTTAAAGCATTAATCTGAACCAAATTATATTATTCTTGAGGTTTTATAGTATTCTGATAAACCCATCCTGATACTTCTGGTTTATTAGATTTTATTTCAATATTTTCATTAAGCAATGGGTTCTGATGATTTTGTGATTGGGCCCTATCAATGTTTTCATAATAAGAAAAAATATCACCAAATTTTGATCCTAGAAACCAGATCACCCAAACACAACCTATCTCTCCACATACCAAGAAATTAAATGAATAAACATCAACTCCTCCCTCATGCTACACTTAAACAAAGATATTTTAACAAAATTGTCCTTCAATTACCTCATTTTTATCCAATAATAAATAAAATCAAGAACCTATACCAACAAATTGTAACGCCCCGACCCTAATTACCTAGAGTCGGTGCATTATTACATAACATTGGCATGATCACGAGAAAGATCAAGTCTCGAAAGACCGATTAGTTTAGTAGCCTTTGAATAACTAGATACATCCATAAATTTTTACATTACATCATAAAAAAAACATCTTGTCTTCATATCCCCTCATACTATCCTTGCAGGTCATTCATAAATTACTTCTTCATAATCCTGGGAAAAATAAAACATTGAAAGGGGTGAGCTCAGATGCTCAGTAAGGATAACATTATAGCAAAAGCTTTCATAAATAAGCATAAACACTTAAGGCAATTTATAACTAAAACAAAAGCCTTTTAAATTTGAACTTCAGCATAAAATGGCGAAGGTAAAATGAAATAATGCCATTTACTTACTCACATGGATATTCTACTAGTCGAATGATCACATGCAATATCAATAACCACTTTCATAATGATGGAATGCATAATTCCAGACTATCATAACCACATAGCCAATGCCTCGTGCCAAGACTACAAATAAGATTTTGACAAGGCCTTGTGCCAAGACACTAGTTTGTCTCATGAGACCTATCGATGCATCGAGGAGCTATAGCGGGCTCCACCCATCACTTATTAAGTCCAATGCATTCCTCATATGAACATGTTTAAACATAACATAAACATTCGTATTAAAACTAGCATACGAAATGTCAATACTATTACCACAAACCATGAATGGTATAAAAACAGCACATCCACAGTCAAACATAACTCATTCGATACAATATGGAAGATTGTATTGTATCACATTAACCTCAATCAAGAATAATGAAGGATGTTTACATAGATGAAAATAATCATCAAAACTATTTGAGAGAAATATCCCCCTTTTCTTGAAAACATTTAAAAGTCACACTATTTGTCAAGAAGCCATTTAAAAGTAGATTTTTGAATCAAAGTGTCCCATACCACTTTGAAACTTTTTAAAAGGAGTTTTGATTTCTAAACATTAATGTCCATATAAATAAATCCTTAAAACCATTTTTAAAACATGGACATTAATGAGAAAGGTTTAGATGAATAAGTCTTTAAAACATTTAAAAATGGTATTTTAGTTAGAGATTCTAACCAAAAGAGACACTTGAATAAAAATAATTGAGGTAATCAAAACTTTGTAATATCATGAGAATAAATGGGATCATGATATACTATGTCAAAGTACATTATATACACCACATAAAAGTGATTTGGTGTATATCATCAAAGAAGTCTCAATGGAATGTAAATTGAGATGAAATCTCTCATAAAGGTTGTATCCTTAGGTTAAGGATAAATCAATGACATAATTATGTGCGAAAAATATAAATACACTAAATATGATTGGATATTCAGTGTAAAACAATCAAAGGACATTCACACATATTCTTGTAAAAACAATACCAACGAATTGGATGTTTAACTCAACAAATGGAGAATGAGTTAAAATTACTCTTATCAAATTCATATCAATGACTTGAGAATTATCAATGGAGTGATTATGTGTATCAAACTTATATCCACAGGAAGGTGAGTGGAAATTATGACATAATCAAATGAATAGTGATTCCACACATAATCTTGGGGTAATATAATCAATGAAATATGCGTAAAGCAAAATGAGTGGAAATTGAAATTTCAAATTCCCTTATCGATTAGGTAACTTACGAAACATACACCCATGAAAGAAGTATCATACCCTGATGATGTAAATACCCATAAATTAAAGTATATTACACAATGAATGCAATCATGGGCAGTACACATACCCCACATGCAATAATTAAGTGGTGAATAATGGAAATCTCACGAAATTAAAAGTGAGATAAGAAACCCCTTACCACGTTAATCAACTGAGTCGTATGGCCAAAAGTTAATAACCACAAAATTATTTACATAATAACATGAATATAATAGAATCATGATAATATATATCAAATGGTCGTACACAATACACCACTTTCAATAATTTAGTGGCGAACAATGGAAATATCACGGAATTGAAAGTGAGATAAGAGAATCCCTTACTTTGTACCTTTTCCTTGGTCGATGGTAGGTTTACCTCCTGTATAATGGTGAAATAATTGTTATTGAATAATACAAGAATCATTTACTTTAATATTATATCATATATGATCTTTTAACATTGATTTGTTAATAATATCTTAGAATTATCGTCATTTCGGGTGTTAACGGGTTCATTTTACTTTATATTCTTTGTTATGTGAGCCATATTCGTTATTAATGGGATGTATATTATTCATATCCAGAATGATATCAATTCCTTAGATACTATTTTTAAATCATAAAATTATAATTATACTTGAATGGATATGATGGACAATGAATCTCATCGCGTTCGTGGAGACGGTAGTCCGTACATACGCACGAGCGACAATATCATTGTTTTGATATTAAAATGATATATAATTGGATTTTATATCATATATACAGAATCATTATCATGTTATATTTATTATTTACATGAGTTACACATCATTATTATACCCATCCAAATAATAATATATTGAATAACAATTACACCACGACGTGGAGACGGTAAGCCGTACGTACGCACGTATGGTTACATGTTATTCAAAGGATGGATAGAATACTGAATATGGTTGTACCATATTTATAATAACATCAAAGTATATATATTATACTGGAGTTATTATTTTATAATGGTAATAACAAAGAAAGAGGAAGTGGAAGAAGAAAGGAACTTAAAAAGGGGTGGTGAAAACATTACCTCTTCTTCGGGTTCTTCCTTTTGATTTGATCAAAAGGGCTCCTTAGGTTGGCTTTCGGATCAAACTAAGGCCTCTAGGTTGTAGTGATGGGAGTTGGGAGAGTATTTGGGCAGAGTTTGGCCGAACCAAAAGGCTTTGAGGGTGTGAAGAAATGAGAAGGAGGAGTACCCTTTTATAAGAGGGGTGAGGGGCACCTTTGGAAAAGCTAGAAATATTAATTTATAATAAATTCATATTCGGTTTCTAATGGCTCCAAAGTTGACTATTCAAAGGTTAAGGTGGGTATGGGTCGAAAACAACTCATAAAATAGAATTTAGACAGGTTTGGGTACTTATATTAACCTTATCTTTAAGTATTAACTCTAAGTTAATTAGTTTCACTTTTACAATGTCTCTTTGTATTTTTATATAATATGGTTAATAAACTTACTATATACATCCGAGAGACCCCCAATTGGTCCATTAATGATTAACCTATCATGATATAAGTCTCTTTTCCGAACCTTAGATTTTTAGGAATTTAATATCAATTAATAATATAATATTTATTTCAAGAACTCTTTTATGTCAATTTAGACACTATTCAATAGTTGATTTTTTTGAAACTCATAACAGATTGATTAATTCAAAAAAAGTCACTTAAATCAATCCTAATATATCATATTATCCTAGAAAATTATTTGAAGTCATTAAAAGCTTCATATTATATTTATTTGGTTATTTATAATATCAATTATTTTCATTTTTCACTATTATAGTAATTATTTCATCATCATTGTGTCATAAATAAAATAAATTATTTAATGTCTAAAAATTATAAATAAAATATAATTATGTAGGAAAGCTTTTTATCTTTCTAATGAATATTTATAATCTAAAATCCAACATATATAACCCTATGTAACAATTGTCTTTCTAAAAGATATATGCTTGTGTCATTTTTGTATTCATTTTAACTTAATTAAAATAAAGTGTCATTATCACTTACAATTGGATCAATGGGGTCCCAAAATCGACCCAAAGATGCCCATGGTCGACCATGTATCAACCCATAGGTTTAAGACACGTTTTAGGGTAATTTAGTATTATTATAATATTATTTTTTAACCCTTATTTACCGGATTTACCCTTAACCATGGTAAATAAAATATTTACCGCAGTAATTATTCAAAATGTCTAAAAATAAAAGTTACCTATTTACACAATTTGGACATCCTGATTCCAAATATAGAATCCATTTTTCTAAATTCAAAACACATAAGTGGCAGAAATTAATTTAAAATTAATTCCCGCTGTCAAAACAAAAAGCGTGTTTTTAAGAGATAATAACTATCAAAAGATTGACACTTGTTTATGTTCGGTTTAATTGTAAAATTATGTCCAATGACCAACATTATATTAAATGGTAAAAATATATTCTAAATATACTTTAAAACCACTCAAATTCACAATTTATCACTATTAATTATTTTGATTAAAAAAGTTGTTTTTAATTAAAATTTAGTAATTTTCACTATTCATCAAAATATGAAAGTTATCCGAAAAGTACCAAAATTTCACCT
Organism: Viscum album; assembly: GCA_963277665.1. Lineage (NCBI taxonomy): Eukaryota > Viridiplantae > Streptophyta > Magnoliopsida > Santalales > Viscaceae > Viscum > Viscum album. The sequence goes on along the minus strand of OY728130.1, from coordinate 1,017,746,089 downwards.
TAGGCTAAATTCGATATTCCGAATCCAAAAATGAAGTCCATTTTAAAATATAAAATATATATAATTTCAAAAGGTAGGTATTACTATTCATAACGGCTAGTTTGATTGGTTACGGTGTGTTAGAACTCGGTGTTGCGTACAACACACGCTAGCGTACCGTGGAAGCTTGGGATGTTTCATTTTAAATTTTTGATGTCCCCATTTAGTCAAAAAATTTAAAATATAGTATCTAAAAATGGTTCACTATTAAAATTTGGTAAAAGTGCAATACTGAAAATGAATTTGTTCTTACATTATGTCTAAGAAACTCATAATATGGATTCTAAATTTATAAGGATTATATAAAGTTTAAAATTTAGTTAACACTATTCATAACCTCTTTTGAACAGCTTGTTTGGTAAGTCATGGTGCGATTGAACTTGGTGATGCGTGTAGTGAAAGTAATTGAATTATTTTGAAGAAATAACACACTATAAAATCTTGGGGTGTTACATTCTCCCCTCCTTCAATAAATTGCGTCCTCGCAATTTGAAATTGTTCTTCGAAAATAAAAGGTTGAAAAAAGAAAATATCTTTGTGGGAAAACCCACATCAGAAATTGGGTTACTAAAATTTAGTCTTAATATGAGGAAAAGATAAATGAAAGGATCACCACCAAATTATGATCTCTATTAGGAGAACATTGGAGGTAATTAGAGACATACAATTGGAGGAAAAACGTAAATATTTATAGGTAGTGATTGAGGTCATCAATCACAAACAAGTATAAAATTGAGGTCCTTAAACTCATCAATCTATGATGATTTGAAATACCATCGGTCCAAGAAAACATAGGGTATTGGGATAACACATTTTTGACGTTTCAAAATATCTTAGTTGAAATCCCACATCGAAAAATGAATTAATGAGGCCTCTATTTAAAATAAAGAGTGGAAAGTATGAAGATTACAGAAAATAACACATACTAGGGTTCCATGTAGAAAAATATGGATATGGAAGAGAAATCTAACCATCAATTATCTGATGGAGAGTGGTAGAGAACATGGCTATGAAAAGGCCAACAATCCCAAAGCCATAAATTATTGATGATTTAATGTACCATCTAGGACAACATTTTTTTTTAAAGTTACATTACATAAGGAAGAGGAATTCATTTATGATATTGACTAAGAACATTATGATATATACTTAAATTTTATGTAGATTTTCATTCTTTAATAAATTTCCACCACTAACTCAATTTTTTTTAAACGATGAGTATTCAAGAAGACTTGGTCACACTGGAAGAGCTAGAATAAACTTCTATAGAATCACATGATCCATGTAGGATAAACCATATATTTACATTGTCTTTGAAGATTAATCAAAACCAAAATGGTTAGTGAATGATCTAATGATCCCCCAAAAGGATATTCATTGAGATAAATATGCACTAATCTTAATTTCTAAAATTAAACCAACAATACCCCAAAGTTAAATAGATACCATTCAATAACGAATTGTCCTTAAAATCCTTTAATATAATCAAAACTAATATTGAAACCCAAAACATAGAAGAATCTGATTATGTAGTCTCCCATGTTACATTGTATCTCCAAATGACATCAAATAATCTTAAAGTCACATACTTAAAAGTAATTAACATCATCACATATTCTCTGTTATAGGTTAATCATTTCCATAAATAACCCAAATCACTATAAATCAACAATAAAAACGTAGATAAAAATCCACCATTACTCTACAAATGAAACCTCATTGTATTCTATTTTCCTTGGGCATATAGTGTTCCTAACAAAACGAACATCTTCTAAAATAACATTTACCACTTAATCACCAAATCATTTTCCAATACCAAGGGTATTCATTTGATAAGACATAAGAACCCAAATCATCTTATTATTGATCAATAAAATCATTTAACAAAAAAAATAGTCACACTAAACAGGGACTTCACATAGTCCAGTGGTAGGCGATAAATCCCAATCGCACTTTGGTTGTGGGTTCGATTCCCACATCTTTGTCCGACGCGACGGGTTGTCACACGGTCTACGTGTTGTCCTTTTTCAAAAACTATATTTTATAATATTACCAAAATGAGATAAATTCCTCAAAATAACATAATTTAACCACAAATGTTATATCATACTTTGCATTTTTCATCCCAAATTATAATAACTTATCATTTTCTCAAACCCCAATGATCATATAAAACCAAATGGTTATTTATACCTATATCCACAAGAGAAGAGACAATTATTCCTCAAATATCATTCTCACATGGCAAACTGATGGGTTACAAATACAATAGAAAATTATTCCAAAGTAAACCCATCAACAAGGAGTGCTAATACTTTTTAAATTTTTCTCCAACCATTTATTTCCACATAGCTTCTTCTTTTACCAATAAAATATCCTATAGAATAGGACATTCACTCGGGTAATGGCCAGGTCCACTACATTTACGGCAAATGATTGTAAATGGACTCTTGGGACCATTTTTATCTTCTTCTATAGTACTCTTCATTTTTCTTCGGCAATTCTTCACTTTATGTCCTTCCTTCCCGCACGTAAAACATTTCGTTGTCCCATTGAGACACTTTCCTGGGTGTCTCTTTCCACATTTCCTGCATGATGAAAATTGAGGTTTCTTTTCTCCATGGTCTCCATTGCTGGAGATCTTATCATTTATCACCTTTCTCTTCCTTGTTGAGTCTGGGAGTTGGTTAATATATATGTTGTTGATTATATTTTTGGAAAACTGATTTGGCATAAAGACGATATCTTTTACGCCTATCAACATTCCATTTTGTTGCTCATCTCCACCACCGCTCCCACCTTGTACATCATTCTCAAAGTCACTATAACTTCCTTGGAATCCAGCCATTGACTAAAACCAGAAAGCATTGTGTGAGTAATAGTAGTCGTAAAATCATTTAGAGATTAAAATGTCACCATATTCTCAATTTGAAACATATTAGGATTAACCAAAGTCATTTACTCTCATCTTATGTATATATTACTTAAATCGGTTTGTAAAGAAAATGTAAATTATCCTAAGCATATCCCCCGGGAGTGTCATAACCAAGAGTGCAGTAAGGCCCGTTGTCGTGCACCAGTTCCCGTTCGAGTCTAGCTCAAAGTGGTGTTTTCGGGTTTTACCCCTAGGTACATCTGTGCCAGAGCCGCCTCTATCTGCTCGTATCCAGACAGGGATGTATTTCTCGGAAAACTCACAAAATCTCTACAATACCAAAATTCTAGGAAGTTATTTTATACTAATCCTCAAAGTTCACCTTAAGTCTACGTGATCTAATCAGAGTTTATCTAAATCTAGCTACCAAGGTTTGTACTAAACTTCCTCTGATACCAACTGTAACGCCCCGACCCTAATTACCTAGAGTCGGTGCATTATTACATAACATTGGCATGATCACGAGAAAGATCAAGTCTCGAAAGACCGATTAGTTTAATAGCCTTGGAATAACTAGATACATCCATAAATTTTTACATTACATTATAAAAAAACATCTTGTCTTCATATCCCCTCATACTATCCCTGCAGGTCATTCATAAATTACTTCTTCACAATCCTGGGAAAAATAAAACATTGAAAAGGGTGAGCTCGGATGCTCAGTAAGGATAACATTATAGCAGAAGCTTTCATAAATAAGCATAAACACTTAAGGCAATTTATAACTAAAACAAAAGCCTTTTAAATTTGAACTTCAGCATAAAATGGAGAAGGTAAAATGAAATAATTCCATTTACTTACTCACATGGATATTCTACTAGTCAAATGATCACATGCAATATCAATAACCACTTTCATAATGATGGAATGCATAATTCCAGACTATCATAACCACATAGCCAAGGCCTCGTGCCAAGACTACAAATAAGATTTTTCCAAGGCCTTGTGCCAAGACACTAGTTTGTCTCATGAGACCTACCGATGCATCGAGGAGCTATAGCGGGCTCCACCCGTCACTTATTAAGTCCAATGCATTCCTCATATAAACATGTTTAAACATAACATAAACATTTGTATTAAAACTAGCATACGAAATGTCAATACTTTTACCACAAACCATGAATGGTATAAAAACAACACATCCACAGTCAAACATAACTCATTCGATACAATATGGAAGATTGTATTGTATCACATTAACCTCAATCAAGAATAATGAAGGATGTTGACATAGATGAAAATAATCATCAAAACTATTTGAGAGAAATATCCCCTTTTCTTGAAAACATTTAAAAGTCAAACTATTTGTCAAGAAGCCATTTAAAAGTAGATTTTTGAATCAAAGTGTCCCATACCACTTTGAAACTTTTTTAAAGGAGTTTTGATTTCTAAACTTTAATGTCCATATAAATAAATCCTTAAAACCATTTTTAAAACATGGACATTAATGAGAAAGGTTTAGATGAATAAGTCTTTAAAACATTTAAAAATGGTATTTTAGTTAGAGATTCTAACCAAAAGAGACACTTGAATACAAATAATTGAGGTAATAAAAACTTTGTAAAATCATGAGAATAAATGGAATCATGATATACTATGTCAAAGTACATTATATACACCATATAAAAGTGATTTGGTGTATATCATCAAAGAAGTCTCAATGGAATGTAAATTGAGATGAAATCTCTCATAAAGGTTGTATCCTTAGGTTAAGGATAAATCAATGACATAATTATGTGTGACAAATATAAATACACTAAATATGATTGGATATTCAGTGTAAAACAATCAAAGGACATTCACACATATTCTTGTAAAAACAATACCAACGAATTGGATGTTTAACTCAACAAATGGAGAATGAGTTAAAATTACTCTTATCAAATTCATATCAATGACTTGAGAATTATCAATGGAGTGATTATGTGTATCAAACTTATATCCACAGGAAGGGGAGTGGAAATTATGACATAATCAAATGAATAGTGATTCCACACATAATCTTGGGGTAATATAATCAATGAAATATGCGTAAAGCCAAATGAGTGGAAATTGAAATTTCAAATTCCCTTATCGATTAGGTAACTTACGAAACATACACCCATGAAAGAAGTATCATTACGTGATGATGTAAATACCCATAAATTAAAGTATATTACACAATGAATGCAATCATGGGCAGTACACATACCCCACATGCAATAATTAAGTGGTGAATAATGGAAATCTCACGAAATTAAAAGTGAGATAAGAAACCCCTTACCATGTTAATCAACTGAGTCGTATGGCCAAAAGTTAATAACCACCAAATTATTTACAGAATAACATGAATATAAGAGAATCATGATAATATATATCAAATGGCCGTACACAATACACCACTTTCAATAATTTAGTGGCGAACAATGGAAATCTCGTGGAATTGAAAGTGAGATAAGAGAATCCCTTACTTTGTACTTTTTCCTTGGTCGATGGTAGGTTTACCTCATGTATAATGGTGAAATAATTGTTATTGAATAATACAAGAATCATTTACTTTAATATGATATCATATATTATCTTTTAACATTGATTTGTTAATAATATCTTAGAATTATCGTCATTTCGGGTGTTAACGGGTTCCTTTTACTTTATATTCTTTGTTATGTGAGCCATATTCGTTATTAATGGGATGTATATTATTCATATCCATAATGATATCAAGTCCTTAGATACTATTTTTAAATCATAAAATTATAATTATACTTGAATGGATATGATGGACAATGAATCTCATCGCGTTCGTGGAGACGGTAGTCCGTACATACGCACGAGCGACAATATCATTCTTTTGATATTAAAATGATATATAATTGGATTTTATATCATATATACAGAATCATTATCATGTTATATTTATTATTTACATGAGTTACACATCATTATTATACCCATCCAAATAATAATATATTGAATAACAATTACACCACGACGTGGAGACGGTAAGCCGTACGTACGCACGTATGGTGACATGTTATTCAAAGGATGGATAGAATACTGAATATGGTTGTAACATATTTATAATAAAATCAAAGTATATATATGATACTGGAATTATTATTTTATAATGGTAATAACAAAGAAATAGGAAGTGGAAGAAGAAAGGAACTTAAAAAGGGGTGGTGAAAACATTACCTCTTCTTCAGGTTCTTCCTTTTGATTTGATGAAAAGGGCTCCTTAGGTTGGCTTTCTGATCAAACTAAGGCCTCTAGGTTGTAGTGAGGGGAGTTGGGAGAGTATTTGGGCAGAGTTTGGACGAACCAAAAGGATTTGAGGGTGTGAAGAAATGAGAAGGAGGAGTGCCCTTTTATAAGAGGGGTGAGGGGCACCTTTGGAAAAGCTAGAAATATTAATTTATAATAAATTCATATTCGGTTTCAAATGGCTACAAAGTTGACTATTAAAAGGTTAAGGTGGGGATTGGTCGAAAACAACTCATCCAATAGAATTTTGACAGGTTTGGGTACTTATATTAACCTTATCTTTAAGTATTAACTCTAAGTTAATTAGTTTCACTTTTACAATGTCTCTTAGTATTTTTATATAATATTGTTAATAAACTTACTATATACATCCAAGAGACCCCCAGGTGGTCCATTAATGATGAACCTATCATGATATAAGTCTCTTGGCCGAACCTTAGATTTTTGGGAATTTAATATCAATTAATAATATAATATTTGTTTTAAGAACTCTTTTATGTCAATTTAGACACTATTCAATAGTTGATTTTTGTGAAACTCATAACAGATTGATTAATTCGAAAAAAGTCAATTAAATCAATCCTAATATATCATATAATCCTAGAAAATTATTTTAATTCATTAAAAGCTTCATATTATATTTATTTGGGTATTTATAATATCAATTATTTTAATTTTTCACTATTATAGTAATTATTGCATCATCATTGTGTCATAAATAAAATAAATTATTTAATGTACAAAAATTATAAATAAAATATAATTATGTAGGAAATCTTTTTATATTTCTAATTATTATTTATAATCTAAAATCCAACATATATAACCTTATGTAACAATTTTTTTTCTAAAAGATATATGCTTGTGTCATTTTTGTATTCATTTTAACTTAATTAAAATAATGTGTCATTATCACTTACAAGTGGATTCATGGGGTCCCTAAATCGACCCAAAGATGCCCATGGTCGACCCTGTATCAACCAATAGGGTTAAGACACGTTTTAGGGTAATTTAGTATTATTATAATATTATTTTTTAACCCTTATTTACCGGATTTACCCTTAACCATGGTAAATAAAATATTTACCGCAGTAATTATTCAAAATGTCTAAAAATAAAATTTACCTATTTACACAATTTGGAAATCCTGATTCCAAATATGGAATCCATTTTTCTAAATTCAAAACACATAAGTGGAAGAAATTAATTTAAAATTAATTCCCGCTGTCAAAACAAAAAGCGTGTTTTTAAGAGATAATAACTATCAAAAGATTGGCACTTGTTTATGTTCGGTTTAATTGTATAATTATGTCCAATGACCAACATTATATAAAATGGTAAAAATATATTCTAAATATACTTTAAAACCAATCAAATTCACAATTTATCACTATTATTTATTTTGATTAAAAAAGTTGTTTTTAATTAAAATTTAGTAATTTTCACTATTCATCAAAATATGAAAGTTATCCGAAAAGTACCAAAATTTCACCTTAGGCTAAATTCGATATTCCAAATCCAAAAATTAAGTCCATTTTAAAATATAAAATATATATAATTTAAAAATGTAGATATTACTATTCATAACGGCTAGTTTGATTGGTTACGGTGTGTTAGAACTCGTTGTTGCGTACAACACACGCTAGCATACCGTGGAAGCTTGGGATGTTTCATTTTAAATTTTTGATGTCCCCATTTAGTCAAAAAATTTAAAATATAGTATCTAAAAAGGGTTCACTATTAAAATTTGGTAAAAGTGCAATACTGAAAATGAATTTGTTCTTACATTATGTCTAATAAACTCATAATATGGATTCTAAAATTATAAGGATTATATAAAGTTTAAAATTTAGTTAACACTATTCATAACCTCTTTTGAACAGCTTATTTGGTAAGTCATGGTGAGATTGAACTTGGTGTTGCGTGTAGTGAAAGTTATTGAATTATTTTGAAGAAATAACACACTATAAAATCTTGGGGTGTTACACAAACACAAGTTTTTTTACTGGAACATGTTATTTAGTTTTTAATATATCTAAATAAATTTCACTCCACTACATTACTTATAATGAAATGATCCTTCTAAAAATGATGATGGTTTTCACAAAAGTTGAAACCAATAAATTTTCAACATATAATTCTTCTCATATGAAGTACTTAAATGTTTAATAAATCTAATAGGTTTTTCATACATGACTAAGATTGAAACATGTAGTTCCTAGTGGAAATTGTTTTTATTATACTAATCAAAATATGAATTTTATTCTTATAATCATCATAAAAAACATTCTGAAAATAGAATAACATTTTAACATATATAATGTTTTGAGGTTCTCCACAAAATCATCATTATCCTGCTTGATTTCATCTTCACTAATTACCATTGAAAATTTTGTGATTGAACATTATTTAACTATGTTTTTTCTATAAATTAACATTTAATAATATGATAGGCAAATTTATAGATATCACACATTCCATTCCATCAATTATTTCTACCACTATAAAATAATCTCAGTATGCATCATTATACTCTTATTATATTAGGACAATAGATTCATTTAGCTTAAATTATTATTTAATAATGTTATTATAATTATTCCCTATTTTGGGGAGTGTATAACCCTTCACCATGATAGGTTTTTCATTTTCATGTTACCCTGTGAAAAATGATAAATGGTTAGGAATCATCATTTATAACATTAAAATGTTAAGATTCATTCAACTTTATTAGTCCATTATGATCGTTATCATTCAATTAATATTGAAATATAAAAATGGGAAAATTATAATCATGGTGGATAACATCTCATGTGGTTACACCTTATTGTAATTTAACATTATCCTTGATATCTCTACTTTAAATATTTCATCAATAATCAATTTCATACTATAATTATACTATATTCCATGGAACTTTGTTTCATAAACTCAAAATTATCAATATATGAGGAGGTTATCAATGTGAAAACTTCTAATAATAATGATTCTAACATTCCAATTTTAATGACATCTATCAATTTTATCATTAAAATTTTTGTTTTTATTGTTTCTTCGAGTGTCCAAAGTGAGTATGTCATTTTTAAGAAGAAAATAATTAAATTTAGAAGATTATCAATAACTTTTTCCTTATAATAATGAATACATTATTTGTATTTATGTATTTTTTCACAAAAAGAATTTTTTTAAAACATATTATAATGGATATGAATAAGAATGGTTGTATGTTAGTGTTTTTTAGTTCCTTGAAACATGTGGTCGAGTTTTAAGAATCACAACTTTCAGGTGGTTTACATTGGATTTATTTATGGAACCGGAAACTTCCAATAGTTATTAATCCAAAGGGTACCTACTTTCCAAAGGAATGTGTCCATTAAGATTAAACATTACGATACTTAAGAATTTCCATTGGTCAAGAGGATGGGAGTTCAGTCTCACCACACCCTTTTTTGGTGGAATTATTCTCCACGCAGGGATCCTATTTATAAATTTAATATATTTTCATGAATATTTATTTATTCACCAAGTATAACATAAGTTTTCCTTGGAATTTACAATCACTTATTAAAATGTGTAAAATTTATAATCATCCTTATGTTTTCATGGTTCTTCATTAATGGAGATATTTATATGTACTCAAGGTTCTCTATCAATATTATCCTCTCATATACTATTTCAAGATTATTTTAATCATCATTATGATGATACTAGTTTTTATGCCACTCAGTGGGGAACTTTGGAATTTATTGTCATCCAGGGAGACAAAGGCTTGTTTTGATATTGGGATCATACCCATAAAACGGCCTTCCTACGTATCCTTGAGAAATGAATCATAACTCTCATAGTCCGGTGTCTCTTAATGGGACACATCAAAGCTTTTAAGGTCATGTGATAAGAACCTAGCCATACAGTTTAATGTCATTTGGTAAGGACATCTAAGTAAAAGGTTCTTAATCAAAGTTTGGTGTGGGACTTATGCCAAAATAGCCCAATGAACTTGGAAAGGATATGGATTTCTAGGTTATATTAGACCCTATTGGGAATATGGCCTAAGGAGAACATGGTCAATTTGAAATGTTGTGTTTGAACCTCAAGGAGGCCTTCTACCTATCCCATATAGATGGGAATCAAATCCTATGTAGTTAAATATGTATCATAGGAGAATATAGTCCTTTTAGAGAAATGATTTTGGGCTTACTTCCTGAAAAGGATTCCTTAGTGATTTGGGGGGTTAATTTGGGGCTTATTTCTATGGAGGATGCCCAGATTAAAGGAATTGTGGTTGGATTATTGAAGAGGATATCTAGTGAGCTTGGGCCCTGAGAAGGATTCATACATATGCCAATTAGGGTGGGAATTCGAGTTCTTATAATTCATTCACAATGGGTGTTTGTGTAAATGTTGTAATATTTACGAATATTTATGACCATACGAGTCATGCTCAGTGTCAGAAACAAGAGGATGTGAAAGATTTGACAATGGCACTTCACACTTTTCCTACTCCACTAGTGGAAGTGGGAGAGGCAACGCTCTTTCCCTCTATTCACTTTACATTGGACAAGGGTCCAATTAAAGGATGAAGAGATAAAGGTTAGGGGCTTATACCGATATGGCTGGCCATGGTGATAAAATCTCAGTGGGTGAGGGAAATGGTAACAAAAGTCTCTGTTCCCATCTCTCCTCGGGTCTTTGGCACCAAAGAAGATAGGATGAGCAATGATGCTACCTCCTTCAAGAAAAACTAGGGGATTACACTAGTATGGTTTCTCTTGTTGATCTCGGTAGGGGTGGGAGATTTCACTTTTTCTTGCATCTTAAAGAAAGTATGAACCATAAATTCCATACCAGAGACCTGAGGAATCGGGTCGTCTCTTTGAGAAGGGAGAGGTCAGGACCTAAACCATCCTCCCAACTGGGAACTTCCCAACACTATTCTTGGGATAAAGGTCCATGCGACTGTGGATATACAAACCCGCATACACACCATTAACCCTAACCCCATTGTGAAACAAATGTGGGAAACCATTGACTGTGGATATACAAACCCCAATATGAGACACGCTAATGTGCCTCTCCCAATAGTTTGATAAGTCAGGAGGATTTGGGGGAGGTATCAATAGAATCTTTTTCAGATAAGGGAGCTAAGGAAGAAGAATCCTTGCCATGAATGGCTTTGAGGAGGGATTTATGGCTTGTAGACTAAAGAGAGTAAGTGAATCAAATGTGGGCGCTCAAGTATATAAGGGAACACAAGTATGGGAACTCAAGTAGGCTTGGGAAACTTGATATTCACTTAAGCAACGAACACCCTAGATGTTAATACTTGGGAGAGACCTTGCTCAAGACTTCAGGAGTATTCACAAGTGATCCCCGAAATGGGGTGCTCAAGTTCTTGTAAAAGAAATTGGTGGTGTGAAAGTGTTTCTAATTTTGGTATGTTGGGCACTTTAGGTGCGCAAGTGTTATATTTTTCAAACACAAAAAGGACTTATGTCCAATTATCCTCCTTTAAATCCTCCTCTCAAAGTGTTGAAGAACTACCTTGAAAGTTTAGTAAGACTTGGGAGAATCACTAGGGTGACCAGAGCAGCAATTGGGCTTCATGAAAATTCATCTATTCAAATGAAGGCCTCAAGGGTCTATTTATAGGCAAATATAGGACCCTGGGTGAGAGGAGTTTGGGCACTCAAGTAGGCTACGAGACAGATTGGGGCGTGAAAGTAGGCTATGCACCAGCACTCTTTTGGCCTGACTAAGGTGACCCAAAACTCATGCCTTTTAAAATATTGATCTTCTTCATGTATTTTCAACTTTTCGTTCTAATGTACTTCCCTTTATCATTTTTAAAACTCTTTGATGGAACTAAGTGTCAACACCCCCCCCCCCCCAGAATTGGATCTGGAATGAAAAGAGGATCCTATACTGAGGTAAATTAATGAAGGAGAATGAAGAGTATATTGGGGAACATATGTTTTATGCGCGTAGAGAAACTGGTCGTGCAAGATGAAATAAAACAGGATTCTGGCATGCAGGGTGATGTCCCTTGCTTATATATAGTGGCTTCACTTCCACGAAAAACCTCGTGACTTCAATAATTTCATCTCTCGGCACGCAAGTCTATTTTCAATAAGACGATTCTATTTCTCCACGCTTCTTCTGTATGTTTTTTAGTTTCACTCTATAACTGGGGAGCCATACTTGCGTGTCAACTTATTCTTGCACACCATGTTTTATACTTGCACGTCTTAATGTCTTTGCGGATTTTTTTTGTCAAACAACAAAAATGAACTTACGTAAAAGGTGATTTCTATCTTTTTGCAGGTTCGGTGGCTCCCAAAAGAATTGGAACTACTAATGATCTCTATAGTAAGAGGATTGATGACATGATGAATTTAGTTTGTCATGATTACTTTAATGTTTGCGACACCACCCTTCCAAACATATCAAAATATTTGAAGAAGTATCATTTCAACATTCCCCAAAGCACCTATCTGTCATTGTATAGCTATGTCCATTTGCAAGATGTTAATATTCTGATCCAAAGAACAATATCCCACATTTTTCATTTCAAGATTATACCAACTTCTCATCAGGCAATTATTCTACTGGGGTCTCATTTTCCAATGCTGGGAGAGTAGAGAATACACATATTATGCATAATAGCCCGTGTGCTCCAGATTTGAAGGCACACACACTTGAGCTATAGCCACACTGTTATTCACCCATCTTTCGGGATTCCCAGATGGATCAGTCCATGGGTTGGAAGAAAAGTTGGGAATTCCACCCAAGAGTAGGTATAAAACTCACGTGGATGTGGGAATACTGGGTTTGTAAGGCCTGTGTAGAATTTACACAAGACATGAAAGGTATTGAAATTTATGAGGCCATATGGGTTGGGCAAACTTTTGTGGACAAGAATGATGATTTCATGCCGGAATTACTAAGCCAATGGATCCCAGAGACAAATTCCTTCCATTTAACACATGAAGAGGTAGGCAAAAACTTGTGGGATGTTGACAAGATTTCCAGAACTCCAATCCTTGGAGACATTTATGATGAGTTTATTCCTCCCAAGGTGACATTGAATGACATGGAAAAGACCCCAAATTTGGTACGTGAGTTGATGAAAATATTTTACAAAATCTAGAACACGACCACCATGAAGTCTCGCACAAGGATAGATATTCATCCAGATGAATGGATGTAAATATTTTTTATAAAGAAGAAGGAAAAGGGTCCCACTTACACCCATCTGACTAGCTGTCCAAGGGCAGAGAAGAGAGGTACCCCTGACACCTTTTGACCAACATTGGAGAAATAAGAATTTGAAAAAATGGGGATATAAATTCAATCCAAAAATTCCTGCAAATACACGTTTGGAAGGTTTCTTGGTCATGTGGCTTAGCGTGTATTTGTTACCATTTTGAGACCTCAAAGGATGTGTGAGACCAGGAACCTTTGTTATTGCGGGCAAAATGGCAGAGAAAAGGATGATAGGGTTGGACACTACTATTTTGGCCAATATTCATAGGATTTTTCTACACATTTACAAAGGTAATTATCTCTTTAGAATAGATGGACCATTCTAGGTGTTGTGGGTATGGATCACTACTCAATTTAGAACTTATACTATAAAAAGTGAAGTACAGGTTTTTGGAAGTTCTTTCCAACCATATGTTCAGGATTTCTATGGTATTTCACCCTTATCTCTGAACGTTTATGACATCCGGGATGGATTGAGCATGCATAAGGAGTTCCATTTCATTCTTTATGAGAATCCCCCTATGGAGTGATTTGTTGATGATGGGAAAAATAGTTTAGAGTTGAGGGCATACGTGCTTGCTTGCGGAGATAGCGTGTTAGCCAACGTAATTGGTGGGGAAATCATATGTGAGGCCTATGCTCATTATAGATTTATGCATCAATTCAAATGTCTACAACAAAATACTATATCCCATCCTATGCATGTCATATTATAGAAACATTTGATGGTTTCCTGACAACTATGGTCATTGACATCTATGGAGAAGACTAGGGCACTTTTTAATTTACCTGCTACTGATGCAGTAAGAAGATTAACTATCTTGTATGTTAAAAACTAGGTCACATCTTACCCTGAATGGGTGTTAAATCTTGATGTCCCTTGAGTGTGTGTGAAGAGAAGTAGTAGGATGGAACCCCTTCATTTGGAATAGAATTATTCATCATCAGGGTCCGGCTCGCAAGAATCAGAGGGTGGAGGTGATGATGCTCCAAATTCACCAAAGAGACCTCATTCCAGATATAACCCTCCTACAAGAGTTAAGACAACGACTCCATCAATCCCTACTGAAGTTGTATCGAGGCGATCTGGTGTCCATCATTCTAAAGAGTGATGAGTTCCATTTTCTCATCCCTCATCCGTGACTGTGGGGGTTGAGGAGAAATTCAAATCTAAGGCTGCAGGACACTCTTCACAAATCTTTGACATACATTCTAAATATACATGACCAGAGGCTATTAAAACATGGTAGATTCTATACTGTTATACTAAGAACATGTGGATGGATCTTCATGAAGGACTACATATTCCAGGAATAGGGGATTTAAGGGATTCTTGTGACATTCTTTTTAAGGATAATCCCAATGAGGTGTGGACCTACAATTGAGAGGTTGAAATTATAATATATGACACCAATGAATCAATTCCTACCACAATGCAGGTGAGATAAATTATATATCATGGTACCACCAAAGGTATTAGTCCTTCATTAGATAAATAATGGCATGACTTTGTAGATCTTGAGGATGTAAGTTCCCTTTCTCTAACATTCTCTCCTTCCTTACAATTTGAATTTTAGTCAAAACATTATTTCATACGGGAAATATCATCTTAACTTGTAGCTGGTTAAAGTAATGACAACTAAAGTTCCTTCACCACAATATATCCATATCGGTATGGGTCTTGGAGCTTTCAGATCACCCTATGAATCGGGAGAAATATCTCCTGGCCAACAGGCCATGAAAGATGAAATAGAGAGGGTATTGGGATCTCTAATACCTATCTTTGGAAATGATGATTCAGGCCCACCTAAGAAGGAGAAGAAGAAAAAGCACCAAAGAAATAGATCCATGGTTAAGTACTTTCTATGTAGTGGTAATCCTCCTAGATAATCATGAATTTTAGTCATTTTTCATGAAAAAAGTGTTTAAACATATTAGGATTATAGGGGCTTCTTCTATTTCTTATATTGAAATAAACTACTAATAATATTCAAGGAACTATGAAGGGTACTGCTGAACAGACACAAATTCCTACTAATCCAGTGGTTCCTGAAGAGGCATTTAATCCAAAGGAACCAACATATATTCTCGGCACTACACCCATTCCTGCTATTAGAGGAGAGGAGGCTTCTGGTAAATCAATAATACTTCATAAGGCATCAAATGTAACAACATCTAAATTTAGTCCTGTGATATTTTAGGATCATCACATGAAAAATAACATCTGGAGACAACTTATTCTGACCCCAAAACTATTTATGGGGAGGCAACCTGAGGTCAAAGGTTGTTAGAGGAAGGTTGTGAAGGAAACATGCCAAGTACTCCCACAGGTGAGACTAACCTGGGATCTGAGATATCACTAGGTGAAATGATGAACCTTAACATGTCTTTTGAATAAGTAATAGAACATGATAATATACAAAATTATTTAGAAGTTTTTGGAGTTCCTTATATTGAATCAACTGGACATGAGTTTTCATTATTAGTCTTTTTAATCTTCTTATGATTAACTATCTAACCATGGTTGGTTGAAATATGCAGTTCCATCTAAAGAAATTGTTCATGCAATGATACATGAAGGATGTATTGATATCAATGTCAATCCCATCATTTCAGAGACATTGGATCAGGTGGATCTTGAGAAATCAGATCTTACTAGGATTCATTCTAAGGATCCTAAGAACATTAAAGATAGCACTCCTTATTTAGAGGAATCAAAAAAAATTGCTGAAACTGAGAATATTTGGGGAGGAGTCTTCTCAATATTCTAACCTAATGTTAGGTAAAAGATATTGATATTGTGATTTTACTCATTTTTGTTATTTGTTGAGACTAACTTTAACCATAATTCTTAATTTATCATATAAGTATATCAACTTAAATGGCTAGGTCTGGAGGTAAATCCTCTGCATCAGCCCAAAAAATATTAGATGGTGAAGTAGCCATTATTCAGGAAGGATTAGAACTGAGCACTTATTTAAGTGCATTAATCCCAGAATACATTTCTCCTTATGACAGTGACTCTGAATCAGACCCAGAACCTTAGATGGATCTTCATCTTTCACTCCACATGGCATGGAAAAACATGTGGATGATAATATCTAAAATGTCTCTTGAGAAATTGCCTTCAATAATTCAAGGACTTTCATCCCAATTTATCATGCTAGTATTTGGTGGTTTCGAATATCGTAAAATTCATAATATGGTGAAAGAGATTATTTGAATGAGGAAACAAGATAAAATTCTTTAAGAAGACTTGACAAAATCCAAATTGTCAATCAATATTGAATATTTTCAAGCAGCTCGGTCACATTCTAAGTCTAATCATACTACAAAGTTGAAGGGACTGAAGCAGACAGTTAAAGAAAAGACTGTTCTGCAGCTTTGTCTTCAATAGGAATTACATATTATTATAGGGTATCTTGACCAACACCATATCTTATTAGGATAATCTCAAAATGATGGTGCAAAGTCCAATGCAAATTCTAAAGAAGCACTTCATCTTGCTAATGAGAGTAGAGCTGGTCAAATAAACGAGCTTCAACTTGCAGATGATGGGTCTCAAGAGGCTTTTAATCAAATGAGGAAATAGGTATAAATCCTTTAATAATTTCTGATTTATGAAAATAGAGAGACTCTAATTTTTGGATTCTTTTCTGTGAAAATTTTCATAAATGAAAAGAATTTTTTCTTCAATAATTTTTGTTTTCACTCACGTTAACTCCTTTGTTTTAACTAGGCCATTGGGCCTAGTAAGAATAGTTTTATTTTTTTAGGTTTATATGGACAACCCCAAAAAATTTATATCTTTTTACTTTTTATTGCTGAATATAACCTAAACCATACAAAATGTACATTTAGTGAGTTGAGACATGACTTTTGTTCAGAGTGCCCTTCGTGGGTTCTCAATCTGGTGAGTACCGCATATCTTAGAAGTTTAGAGTCTTGCATGTTGGATTATAAATGGATTGTTTTTATGGTCCAATATCTTTGACCATAACTTTTAAATTAGATCCCAAACAAGACTCAGTGGCTAAGAATTTCTTTAATATTTTTTAAAAACATCTAAGAGGAATCATGACCCATGATTTTTACGGTCACCAAATTTTAATATTTTTATCAATATAAGGGGAGTCTCCTCAAAGAATGAAGTTACCATTATTTTAAAAACTCGTTATAGGAGTTGTGTTATGTGTGGAAAACTATGGCATATGATGCATATCCAAATAGTGGCATCATTTGGATGACATTCCCATTATATAGGAAACTTATGCAAGGCGACCTAAGGGCACGTACATCCTAGTCAAGCAATTGAGATATTTGGAATTTAACTTTTAACTACTGATAGATAGGGGAAAATAAGATTTGGGTGACTCAAGAACACAATGGGTCGTTTTCCAAGGAATGGAGTTTTATGAATGAAAGGGTTGTTTTATACCGACATATGTCATGAATAGGAAAACCATTTCTATACCAATTTTGTGTAAGAGGAATGTTTAAAATTTATCAGAAAGTGAAATTTATGATATAAAATTGTGCAGTTTTAAGTCATATAGTGAGGACAGTGTACTGTGTAGTTTTGAGTCACACAGTGGGGACACTGTATTGTGCAGTTTTGAGTCATGTAGTGGGGACATTGTACTATGTAGTTTGGAGTCATGAAGTGAGGAAATTATATGGATTTAATTTAAGGCCTTTATCTCTATCCAAAGGTATGAGATTCTCCAAATTTATTGATATATTTTTTAGAAATATACTTCCATATTCAGGTATGGAATAGAAAATTGTAAATTGTGATTTAAGAGTTTCTGAATCTGAAGGATGATATGGGAAAATGGCTAAAAGCATTAGAGGAAGTATTTTTCAAGAACAAAGTTACCATTATTTGAAAAACTCATTACAGGAGTTGTGTTATGCATGGAAAACTAGGGTGTATGTTGCATATCTGTTGACGCTCCTTTCGTCACAGAATCTAAAGATCGGAAAAGGGAATATCTGAGCTCAAAGTGATTAATCCTTTGAAGAAACATCAAAAATCGACAAAGGGATGGAAAAGGAGAACATTGCCCATAGGTCGCGCAAGTTCCCTCTTGGTCGCGCAAGTACACTTGCGCGCCGCCTCAACACTTGCGCGACCCCTCATGGTCGTGCAAGGGACTTGCGCGACATATCTGGTAACCGCCCAGTAACCGCCCGGGGTCTTCTTTTGCCTATAAATAGACCCTGTGGGCCCCCCATTGAAAAAGATCTCTTCCCAGAAACTCGGATCAAAGCTCCCGACGCCCAAGTCTCTTCTCAAAGCTTCCAGAACACTTCTAAGGTAATTTCTTACCTAGAATGGAAGATCTAAAGGGAAGAAGGAAGGCCTAAGTGTTGAAACTTATCAAACACTTGCGCGCCGACTTAATTCCTTCAATATAACTTGCGCGTCCCTCTTCTGGAAGAACCTCAAGAGGATGGGAAAGGGTTTAATAAAGAGTCGCTCAAGTAATTCAACTCTGGTTGAAAATCGCGCAAGTATCCCTTATGTCGCGCAAGTATACTTGCGCGACCAATACTTGCGCGCCGCCGCAGGACTTGCGCGACCTTCAATACTTGCGCGCCCCTATCTTTTTGGGTGCCCATCTTGCCCTTTTTCACCCCTCTTAAGCCATTTCACCCTTCCTATTCAAGATTCAGTCTTCAAGATACTCTTCAAAGCCATTTATGGCATGATTTCTTGATTTGACATCCTTGTCTGAAAGAAATTATGTGAAATACCTCTCAAAACCTAGTGATTTAAACATCTTTATGTCACCAAAGATTGAGAGTTCATTCATTCAACCTCATCCTTTAAGATGAGAGAATCCTAACCTGGGTTTCCTTTTCAGGAATAATCCCCAGTTATAAAACCTTTGATTTAGGCATCTTCCTTAAGAATAAGCCCCAATCAAAGTCCTTTAAACTTGGGCATCCTCCTCAGGAGTAAGCCCCAAACCTTAATCCCTAACCTGGGTCTCCTTTTCAGGAATAAAGACTCAGTCATGAACCTTGGGCATCTTCTTTAAGAATAAGCCCCAATCAAAGTCCTTTAATCTTGGGCATCCTCCTCAGGAGTAAGCCCCAAACCTTAATCCCTAACCTGGGTCTCCTTTTCAGGAATAAAGACTCAGTCATAACCTTGGGCTTCTTTCTTAAGAGTAAGCCCCAAGTCTCTTAAAATTTCTCTTAACCAGTCATAAATTTCCTTTGATTTGGGTTTCCTTTTCAGGAATAAAACCCAATCATAAGTCCCCTCCTAACTTGGGCATCCTCCTTAGGAGTAAGCCCCAAGATTAGAGTATTCAAATCTCCATGAAGCACATATAACTTTGTGGACCCTGTTCATGGATTTTCTTCCTAAAAGTAAATCCTAAACCTTCGCCTATCTGGGCAGTCATCTATACATAAGCCCCAAAACAAATTCTTATGATTGCATCTTTTATGGCACAATTGTCTAAATTTTACCAATACCTCTTGTTTCTCACACCGAGCATGACTCACGTGAGCTTAGAGTGTAAAAGTAATTATGACATTCATCTTTGAGCCATCAATCATAAAACATCATATCCCATTCCTCGAACTACGTGGGTTCTGATTCCTTTTTTCAAAACAAAGGATACGTAGGTAGCCCATTCATGGGTTCGATCCCAACATTGAAATAATCTCTGTCCTTCTGAATGACGATAAACTTCAAGTGCCCCACTGAGTGGCTTTAAAACCAGCCTGGTCATCAAAATGACCAAGAGACTTTTATATAAATGTTTTGAAGGATACCATTGACCAAGAATCTCTAAAACAAATATAGATGATTCTATATTGATGAAGAACCTCGAATACATATAAAAGATTCTCTAAATTTCTTACATATTTAATCATTGATTGTTAAAACTAAAGGAAAGCTCATTTTATACTTGGTAATGTAATAAGGATTCACGAACTTAACTTAAATCTATAAAGAGAGTCCCGGAGTAGACAATAATTCCCCTCAAAAAGGTGTGATGAGTCCGACCTCCCATCCTCTCGACCAATGCAAATTCCTAAGCCTCATTAGCCCACAAGCTAATGAGCGCCTGCCTTTGGAAAGTAGGTCCAAACGGATGTGGAATCATTGGATGTTTCCGGTTCTACGAACAAACCCGTTAGAAACCGATCGGAACGTTTGAATCTCCCGTCCAGGAGGTCATCCCCGGATTCCGCGCGAAACAAAAAATGGTGAACCCGACGTGAATCCTTAACCAAGTTAAAGTGATGTTCTTCTTAGATGTTAGGCCCCTTGGGCCAACAAGGCAATCATTGACATATGATCATCCAAAAGATGCAGTAGCAGGATTCATCTTGATTATGTCTGTTATATGGAACAGGCACTCTTTTTTCAAGATCTTCTACAAAAAATGGCTTTCCTTAAATTCACCCCTGTGAATACTGCTGCTGAGAACACCTCTACTGTGAGGTCTGCTGCCATGAAAACCAATGCTGCTACTCCTGCTGGAACGTCATCCGCTCTGAGGATGACATCACCAACTCAACGTCTTCAACGCTGTGTTTCAAATGCACTGGTTAAGGAGTACCGTCGTAACGGTACTATCCCAACTCTGGAGGCCGCTCGTCAAGCCCTCCAAGTTAACAATTCTACCTGGTCGTCCGGACAACGGCGACCAGCAATCAAGAAGCAGGCGGTGCTGACTACCGTCTCCAACCGTTTCGGGTCGTTATCCCCGGAACGCAATTTCCATTCACTCCCTTATTCTGAGGAAGTGAATGAGCAGGTCCCGCGGGACCTTAATTCAAAGAGAAAGGAGTCCTTCTCAAGGGCTCCCATCAACAATCGCCGCCAGACTCGTGCGGTAGTGCACCCTCAACATGATGAGGGTACCGGCTCCAGGCATTCAGCTCAGGTTCCTCGAACCCGAGCAGGCAAGATGAATCACCATAGACGGAATCCGGTTAATAATAGGCAGGTTGTCATCCCTGCCATCTCCGGAGAAGTCCACCAACCTAACTTGGTGGAAAATAACGAGCAGGCATACACACCTGTTCGTTTTAATCCCGCTGTCCAGCAGACTCGTCTGGCAGCATCAAGCCGATCCCGCCAGGTAATTCCGGCGGAGTACCATAGGCAGGAACATACACCTGCTTATACATCAGCAGTTAGTCAGCAGGCTCGTCTGACTACATATGATGGATCTCGTCAACAGCGTTTGGCGAAGTGTAATCAGCAGGCACATACACCTGCTAATACTAATCAAGCCTACCAACAGTCTCGTTTGGTAGCACACGGAGAAGTCAGTCGGAAAGCCCCGACGACAAACAGGAGGCAGACTAAACTCTCTGCCTCCACACTTGAGTACTGTCAGGATTCACTGACAGGAAAAGGAGGACAGGAGCAGGCACATACACCTACTCCAAGCCCGGAATGGACTTATATCCCTGTTCCGGCGGCTGAAGTCACCAAACATATTTTATCAATGGTGAAAGAGCAGAAGCAAATTCCTGCTCATATTCTGGATGCTTGCCAGGATATCATAACATCTTCAGCATCATCTCAGGGACAGACACATAAATCTATCCCTAGCAGTGGAGTGACACATCAACAATTCACTCCGGAACAGACACACACATCTGTTCCAGTCCAAGAGGGTTGTGGGGCCTACTCCCCCATATCATATGGACAACCAAGTCAGGCACATACACCTGATTTGAGCGATGATCGTCAGCCTAACCTGACCATCTTTCCTGATCAGGCACATACACCTGCTCAGAGCAATCACTTTCGTCATCAAGTGATTTCTAAAGCGAGTAAGAAGGCATCTAAGAAAAAGATCCGCCCAGCACAGTCAGGAGATCAAAGGCCAATCTGCAACAAGGCCTTGCTCGATGCTGGAGTTCTTGAAGCCCTCAGACATTTATCTGTCGAAATTCAAGATTCTACTCCCTCAGTTCCCAATAACAGGAACATTAATCCCGAAGGTCTTCAACAGACACTTCCTCATGAAGACTTGCTTCATGAAAATTCGGTCAATCTTGAAGTTTCTTCTTCAGATGAGAACCACAGGAACCCTCTGTGTGGTCAGAAGACCAAGGAGCAAGAGATATCATCTTTTGCTGTAACCCATCATGAAGGTCCTCCTCATGGTGATGAACTTCGCTGCGAAAGTCCTCTCCGCAGTAGTGATTCACATTGTCTCGAAAATTCTTCAGAAGGCAATGTAGTGACGAGAAAGCCCTCCTATCTCGAGGCACTTGCAAACGTAAAACCAGTCATGTCTGAAGTTTTACTATCGGTAGGTGAAACTCTTTCTCCATCAGAAGATAGCTTGGGGTTCAGGTTATTCTCCGAACCTTCCCTAGGTCATTCATCTTCCAGCATGAATAGTGATTCCTCTACCAATCTTGTTGAATCCGATGAAGCAACAAGGAAACACCAACTCTGGTCCAAACAGGTAGAAGAATCTTCATTTAATGATAAAGAGGAAATGCTGAACATGAGGAAAAAACTGGCAAAAGGTGAAGTACCAGTCATGTTTTGGCCTTTGGCTGATTCACAGTATGACATTCCAAAGATGTTGACGGATGATGGAATCCATGATATTCGTCTTAACATATGGAAAACTCTTTGTCAATTAAAGAAGAAGGTATTATCTTACGATGAATATGAAAACCATCTTAAGATAATAGAAGGGTTACAACGCCAGATTGATTTGGCATCTCTATCAGTCTCTCGGTATCTGAAGGATGAAAAGCAACAGAGAACCCTTCAACGTTCATGCCTTGGCGCGCTGAGAAAATTGCGTCAGTTAATTTCCAATGCTCCATCTAATGTTCATATCAGAGGATGGGGTATTCACGGAGCACTACATTTCACAGTGCTTTCCGGTCAGCAAAGCCCGCCGAAAATGGTCTCATGCAATGTTATTGCCCATGGCCGGCCACAGTCAATGGGCTTTGTTCATAATCAAAATCTTGCTCGAGATCAAGCTTCAACTAGTTCCTCTCAAAATCAAGTATATAGAGAACAGGTTGTTGAATTGCTCCTACATCAAGCAGGCGAGAATATTTCACAAGCCTCTCGTCTGGAGCAAACACGTCATCAAATGACAGAAGTTTCGGAAATCATCCAACGGTCTGTTGAACCAGGTGATAAAAGTGGATACAGGTTAATGCATCCAGCTAATTTCCGAACTAAGATCCGCAAGATCAAGAGAGATTTCAAGAAGATCTCAGACATAGCATGTCAAGAGACACCCCAGCTTGCCAGACTGGGGACTTCTCTAACCCAACCCTCAGAATCAACGAATGGAATTCGAGGAGTTGAGCAGAAGCAACAGGAACACCCCCAGTCCACCGGACTGGGGACTTTTTCAAATCTTCAATCCCTCCCTCAGAGAAAGTCAGTATTCTCTCGATTAGGGAATAAGCCTCAAGAGGAACGAAGAGCCAAGATGTCAGGAGATTCTCTCCAAGTGACGGTTCACAAAGAAATTCCTGAGGGGTCAAGTCAACGGAATGCCATGTCTTATCATGGACATAAAAGGAGACAATATCATAGAAATGCTGATAGAAAGGATTTCATGAAATATGCATCCATTAATGTCATCACTGCCGTTGCTGCTGATTCACCAGATGAGGCTCAATCAGAGGGATCAGATGAAGAGGTTCCTGCTCAAGAAGTTGCGCACACAGACCTAAATGAAGAAGGTGTGCGCACACGTAATCAAAGGCTTACCCAAAATTTGGGTATTCCTTCAAGTAACCCACTTCCCCCTCTCCGAAAAGGATCCAATAAGGGGAAAGGAAAGAATCAGGTTACTTCTCACCCTTCCTCTGAAGGAGGTCAATCGCTCTCATTAGAGCAAAGGCTTGCACAACAGGAGGAAGAAATGAAAGAATTAAGAAGGTTGAATGCAGAACTACTTCAGAGTAGTCTTCTTCTTAAGAATGCTGAAGTCCGACAGCCGAAGGAATTTGTTGTAACTACTGAGATGGATCAGGAATATCCTCCTTTATCAGTACACCCACAGAGGTCTAATCCTACGGGTCAAACGCAACAACGGTTGGCAGCACTACCATTAGTTGCAGCACCAACCTCCACGGCTGTCCAAGCTCCATTCATTGCACCTACCCAAAACCAAGTTCAACCTGACGTTTCTCAAAAGTTAATAACTACTATTGAGTCATTAACAGCTCGGTTAGAAACTATGGAAGGGAAACGGGCGCAAGTTCAACCTGAAAAGAAAGTTTACCCTGAATGGGTAGATTCAATTTCTCCTCCATCCAGTTTTGGAAACCCTATTTTCCCTACTTTCAATGGATCAGGCGACCCTGAACAACATTTGACGCATTACGTGTCTTGTTGTGATCCTATGATGGGAACTCCAGAACAACAAGAAGCAGTGAAACTCAGATGCTTCGTGCGAACCTTGCAAGGACCAGCTTTTGTCTGGTATACAAGCTTGAAATCCCGGTCAGTCATCGGATGGGAGGATCTTCGTCAAAAATTCCTTCTTCAGTTCAGCTCAACTTTGCCAAAAACGACAGTTTTCGATCTTACAAACTGCAAGCAAAGGGAGAATGAAAGAGTCTCTGATTTCATTGCTCGTTGGAAGGGATTAACGTATTCCTTGAGTTTATCACTCCCTCAGGAGGAATTATTGCCAATCTGTGTGGCAAATTTGCGTGACGAATTACGCACGCCATTGATCCCTGTGAAATACACAGGAGGGTTTCGAGACCTTACTTCAATCGCTCAACAGATTGAAGATTCCCTTATGCAGGCTAAGGTTAAATCTCGTGTAATTCCATCAGCTCCAGGAAGAAGAATGGGTAAAGCAGAAACTGCTACAGTTATGCTTAAACAGGAACCTGTACCTATTTCTACTTCAAAACCTTCATCTTCTCGAAGGGCTCCACCTCCTGAACGCCAACAACAAAGGCTGTTTCGTCCAAATGATCAAAAAGATCAACGACGAAAACAATTTGAGGATATGAAGAGTAAAACATACTCTTTCCGAAGTGAGAAAGTTCCTGGTTACTTCATTTCAGCTCTGGAAAATAATTTGGTTCAATTACCAGTGCCGAAGAGACCAAACAAGGAAGGAGATGAAGACCGTCCCAATTATTGTCCCTTTCATCAAATGTTGGGACATCCCATCCAGGAGTGTTTTGTCTTTAAAGACCTCCTACAAAAGATGGTTGACTTGGGACAAGTCAAATTGAAGGGTTCTTCAGCTCATGTAGCATGTATTACCGCTACAGATCCAGAGGAAGGAGGCGAGTGGCAGGAAGTCAAAAGCAAAACTGCGAAAAAATATGATGATTGGATGGTCAGAAAGACAATCAATCGGACCCATTCCATTTTGCGAACACAATTGAAGAAGCCAATTGTGTCTCCTACAAAAGCTGCAGTAAAGCCTCCATCAAAGGACAAATCCTCAAAAGGGCAGCGTAATTCAAAGAAGAAAGAGGAATCAGAAGAAGATGAGTATGCATCAAAGCCTAAATTGTCTTTGACTCTGGCAGATTTCATGCCATCTACTTCAAAGTCACGGGCACCGTCCCACCAAACGGCACAGCCTAAACAGGCCAACCAGGCAGAGTCTTTATCAGACGAAGAATTGATCTTTGGTTCTGTTAATATGATTCAATTAACAGATTCATATTCCAGTCTTGATGAGCCTGAATTCCCTGTATCAAATAAAGGAACCCGAGGAAGTTCTAGAGGTTCAGGATATAGGGGAAGACGTGGATCTTTCCGAAGCCACTACTCTAATTCTACCCCTGCTAGCACTGTATATGCAGCAGAAACTCGTGGTAGAGCCCTTCAGCGAGCTCAAAATGAACAAGCAAGTTCTTCTGCTAATGGCCAACTCAGCTTTGGCACAATTATTTTGGAAGACCGATTAAAGGTTCCATCTTCTTTATCTCAGCAAGCAAATGGATCTAATCAGTCTAATTTTCCAAAACCAAAGATGTTGCCAACTTCAATACAAGATGCATCAGCTTTCAAAGCATCTGCTTCCAAGATACCTGCTAAACCACATATTCCTATTGGGAAACGCAGGCCTCTAGATCAAAAGTATGATATATTGAAACACTTGGCCCAAGTACCAGCCAAATTATCAATTTTGGATGCTTTGAATCTATCAAGAGATCTTCGGGAAGCACTCATCGAAGCTTTGTCAAGTCCTCAAGAGTTTGAAGCTGAGATTGCTGCAGCTGAAATTTATCACATAGAGAATAATCCTGCAGAATGCCATGCAGTGATATCTTTTACTGATAAAGATGAGGATGATGTTGTGCATGGGCACATAAAACCTTTGTACTTATCCGGCAAAGTCAATGGTATAGATGTTCGAAGAGCTTTCATTGACAATGGTTCAGGAGTCAACCTCATGCCCATTCGCACACTTCGTCGATTGGGCCTCACAGAATCTGATTTATCTCCTTCTACCATGATGTTGCAAGGATATGATAAAAATGAACAAGAACCACTGGGAGAAGTTACGCTCAGAACTCAGTTTGGAGATCTTGTTTCCAATTCAGATTTCATGATTGTTGATCAAGACTCAGCTTTCAATATCTTGCTTGGAAGACCCTGGTTACATCAGCATGCAGCTATTCCGTCATCATACCATCAATGTCTCAAATACTGTTTCGATGGTCAAGTTGGAACATTATATGGTGATAAGGCCCCGTTCAAAACATGTGAGTCTCAATACATTGAGGCGGAATTTTATCACATGAAGGGAAGAGAAAAATCTACAATAAAGGAAATTACCAAAGTTAATGCTCCATATGGTTTGGAAAAAATTCCAATAAATCCATTTTCACATGCGAGTACAGATTATGTGTTACCTATCAGTCAAATTGACAAAATAGGCCCAAATCAAAATACTCTTATGGAAAGATCCATAATGTCAATTACGGCAATCGAGCCAGACAACATGGGAGAAATTGGTAACTTACCAAGCAATGATGAAAGCATAAGTGGTGACGTTTTCATTTCGTCTGCTGAAGTCCAACAAGTCTATACTTCGCTAATCAGGCCAGAAGAAGTTATAGCAACACCAGAGGTGAATGTTGATGTCGATTCTCAATCCATCATCTCCTCTTTATTTCCCAAAGAAGACCCTTGTTCATCAATAGGGACGGAAATGGAAGCTTCTTCTTCAAAATGTGAAAATTTTGACATCTCTTATGATCATGAGAATTTCGTTTTTTCATCTACTTTGCAAGTAGAAACGGAAGATATAACACATGATGAAGAGGAAGAGGAAGATCTTAGAGATGCTCCTCCAGCATTTGAAGAGGGTATCTCTACCACTGTGGATGAACTCAGAGAAGTAAATCTGGGTACAGAGAAAGATCCACGCCCCACTTTAATTAGTGCGGCCATGACCCTTGAAGAACAAGAGATGTATATTTCTTTTCTAAAGCAAAATAAAGATATCTTTGCTTGGAATTATACAGAGATGCCTGGCCTTGATCCTGATGTTGCCACCCATCATTTGGGTTTGCCAAAAGAACATCGAGGATTCAAGCAAGCCGCGAGAAGAACACACCCAACCTATGCTTCCAAAATCGAGGCTGAAGTGGATAAGCTTATCAAAGCTAACTTCGTCAGAGAAGTTCAATATCCCAAGTGGTTGGCTAATATTGTCCCAGTAAAGAAAAAGAACGGACAAATTAGGGTTTGCATCGATTTCAGAGATCTTAATCGGTATTGTCCCAAAGATGATTTTCCAGTTCCGATTACAGAACTCTTAATTGATGCGACGGCTGGCTATGAAGTACTTTCTTTCATGGATGGATATTCTGGATATAATCAGATCCGAATGGCCCCAGAAGATGAGGAATATACAGCCTTCAGAGCTCCTCAAGGTGTGTTTTGTTACCGGGTGATGCCCTTTGGTTTAAAGAATGCAGGTGCAACATATCAACGCGCCATGCATTGTATCTTCAAACCTTTTCTAGGGAAATTTGTTGAATGCTATGTAGATGATTTGGTGGTTAAATCCAAACAACGTTTTGATCACTTGGCTGATTTGGAAATCATATTCCACAAGCTTCGACAACATAATTTGAAGATGAACCCCTTAAAATGTGCTTTTGGGGTAACCTCAGGAAAATTCCTCGGCTTTGTTGTACGCCATCGTGGTATTGAAGTCGATCCTGAGAAGACCAAATCAATCCTTGGTATGTCACCTCCTCAGAATTTGAAAGAATTAAGAGGACTTCAAGGACACTTAGCCTATATTCGGCGTTTCATCGCCAATTTGGCAGGCAAAAGTTTACCTTTTACCAAATTATTGAAGAAAGGAGTCACTTACCAGTGGACTAAAGAATGTCAAGAAGCATTTGATATTCTCAAGAAATACCTCTTAAGTCCACCAGTAGTCATGCCACCTGTTGAGGGTAGACCTCTTATCCTCTATGTGACAGCTTTAGAGCGATCATTGGGTGCCTTTCTCGCTCAAAAGAATGATGCTGGGAATGAAAATAGTCTCTACTATCTCAGTAGAACTATGCTTGAAGCAGAAACCCGGTATTCGAGTATTGAAAAATGCTGCCTAGCATTAATCTTTGCAGTTCAGAAACTGAGACACTACCTGCAACATCACGAGGTCCAATTGGTATCTCGTAATAATCCACTCAAATTCATCCTTAGTCGTCCAATGCTTACAGGACGTCTGGCAAGGTGGGCGGTTATTCTACAGCAGTTCGACATTCAATATGTGTCTCAAAAGGCAATTAAGGGCCAAGCTCTGGCTGATTTCCTGGCTGAACACCCTTCAGTGGAAGACACATATTCAGATATCGAACTCCCTGATGAGGAAGTTTTTTCTATTCAAGAGAATCCTCAAACATGGGAAATGTATTTTGATGGTGCTTCTAGAAGTCCAACAGGGAAGAAAATGGAAAATCCTAAATTCAACAAAGTTGGTTTAGGAATTGTGCTCATTTCTCCAGATAAGGCAGTGTTACCTTATTCCTTTTTTGTTGTGGGAAGGTGGTACCAATAATGAAGCTGAATACCAAGCTCTCATTGCAGGCTTGGAGTTAGCGCTTCAAGCACAAGTGAATCACTTAAAGGTAAAAGGTGATTCAGACCTGGTAATCAAACAAATCAATGGGGATTATGCCATCAGAAAAGAAGAATTAATCCCTTTGTATGATTACGTCAGAGAGTTAATGTCGGAATTCCCTTCAGAACCGACATTTTCTTATGTCCCAAGATCACAAAATGCTCAAGCTGATGCACTGGCTAATATAGCCACAGCTTTAGCAGATCCAAATCGGGACGAGACAACCATCGGTATTGCCCACCGTCGTGCAATTTCACCTTATGTTCAAGTCAGAACAGAGGAAATTAATGAAATTAGTCCCATTCCTGAACCATATGGTCATACTACAGGATGGATGTCACCTATCAGGGAATACCTTCAAAATGGAACACTTCCACCTGATAGAGCCAAGAGAGAACAAATTCAGCGATGTGTGGTCAATTTTACTCTTTATGATGGTCCAAACCACCTCGAGAAAATTCTCTACAAACGTGGTTTTGATGGAGTTCTCTTCAGATGTATTGATGGTGAAGAGACAATGGCTGTCATAAAAGAAGTGCATGCAGGAGTCTGTGGTGCCCACCAGTCTGGACATAGATTGTCTGATCAAATTCGAAGACTTGGATACTTCTGGCCTTCAATGATACAAGATTGTGTTAATTTCACAAAGAAGTGTCATTCATGCCAAGTATATGCCAATTTCATTCATCAACCTCCAGAGTTGCTTCATACAGCTAAATACTCATGGCCATTTTCCACATGGGGAATGGATGTGGTGGGACCTTACCCTTCAGCTACGGCCAAGCAGTTTAAGTACATTCTTACTGCTACTGATTTCTTTTCCAAATGGGCAGAGGCAGTACCTCTCAAAGAAGTCAGTTCTAAATGCATTGTTAGCTTCATCAAGTCTAACATCATTACTAGATTTGGTGTCCCTCATACCATATTGACAGACAACGGCACCAACTTCTGCTCTTCTGAGGTAAAGAGATTGTATCAAGAATACAACATTAAGTCCAACCATTCATCTCGATATCATGCAGCGGCTAATGGCCAGATAGAGGCCTTCAACAAGACTCTTTCAAATATACTGCAAAAAATGGTGGATAAAGATAAGAGGTCATGGCCTGGTAAACTCTATCATGCTTTATGGGCTTATCGGACTACCACTCGCAATGCAACGCGGTCTACTCCATATTCATTGATATATGGAACAGAAGCAGTCTTGCCAATTGAAGTCCAATTGCCCTCACTCAGAATAGCCATTTGTGATCAGTTATCAACAGATGAGCAATCCCAAAAGCGGTTGAATGAATTGGAACAGTTAGATGAGAAAAGATTGTGCACTTTGCACCACTTGGAAATCTATCAGAATCGAATAGCACGAGCTTTTAACAAAAAAGTTCGTCTTCGTTCATTCATTCAGGGAGAATTGGTATTGGTTCTCAGAACACCAATGATACCAGGAAAGAAACCTCCCAAGCATGAACCAAAATGGGAAGGACCTTATTCAATACATAAGGTCTACTCCAATGGAGCGTATTCTCTGATTTCAATGGATGGAGAACACATCACGACTCCAACTAATGCCAGATTTCTGAAGAAGTATTTTGTATAAACACAAAATATTGGTCCCCGGAACCAAGACTTACAATTGGTTCATACAGCATGACCTTAAACTGCATCAGCAATGGTCCAGTATGACCTTAAACTACAACTACGTCCAGCATGACGATAAACTGTATGGTCCGTGCATATGACCTTAAACTATTCGCACTTATGTCCCTGCAACATGACACTAAACTGTGCAGCACCAATAGTCCTAACTGCAAGACTTTAAACTGCATAGTCCCTGATTTTGTCCTACATGACAATAAACCGTATAAAAGTTCTTATATTTTGTCCGAGATGACATTAAACTATATTTTGTCCTAGCGACATGACATTAAACTGTGTGGCACTTTCATCGTCCAACATGACGTTAAACTGTGTTAAGTCCCTTATTGTCCTACATGACACTAAACTGTATTCTGTCCGAGATGACATTAAACTATATTGTGTCCTAGCAACATGACATTAAACTGTGTGGCACTTCCAACGTCCAGCATGACGATAAACTGTAAAAAGATCAGAACTGATATCCTCATATTGATTCACCTTAGTCTTAGCTACATGACTTTAAACTGTACAACATCAGTTCGTCCTTGCTATATGACGCTAAAACTATACAGCAATGGTCCAGTATGACTTTAAACTGCAACTTCGTCCCACACGACATTAAAACTGTGAAAAAGTTCCATAAACAGTCCAGCATGACCTTAAAACTGCATCATTCCTGGTCCATGTATACGACCATAAACTATTTGCAAATATGTCCAGCAAGACGTTAAATTGTGACGTCCTAACTACATGACGCTAAACTGTATAAAAGTCTCTCACGTCCGGAAAGACGTTAAACTATATAATCATCAAAAGTCCAGCATGACATTAAAACTGCACAATCCCCCTTTCGTCCAATATGACGTTAAACTGTATTGTCCCCATCGTCCTAACTACATGACGCTAAACTGTACAGAAAATCCTTGATATGTCCTACATGACATTAAACTGTGCATCGTTAAGGTTGTTATTACCTCTTGTTTCTCACACCGAGTATGACTCACGTGAGCTTAGAGCGAACATCAACCATAACACTCCCTTTGGGCCACTAACCATGTGTAAGTCCCAACAACATTTTTTTTTAGATCATTGTCCACAAGAATAACTTGATCATTAATTCATTCTTTAATTGAACTACACAGACTTTGATCCTTGCCCTCCAGGCTGGGTATGTAGGCAACCTCCCAAAGGTTCAAGCCCAAAAACAATCTCTTCACATTGGTTCACCACAATCTCATATGATGATGATTTGTGAAACCACCCTTGGAATCAATATCTTTACATTGATTCACTTTCGTCCTTGTTATATGACGTTAAACTATACAACACTTTTGTCCAGTACGACAATAAACTACAATATTCTTTGATTTCCTCATTTGAGAAGGAACCATTATTAAACATTGATTCTTTTTCAATCATGGTTTTCATTTTCAAAAAGACTACGTACATACATGGTAATGCCTAAACTTTTTATCTTAGGTTAAAACCATCATTGCACTAAAGTCCCTTTTCACCCTTCACATGTACGAACCAAATTTGTACAAAGGGTAGTTTCTAGAACTACGTGGACTTGATTCCCATCTTTATGGGGTACGTAGGAACATTCGAGTGTCCATCGAATCCAGTCCCAAGTCTTTTGGGCCTAACCCCAAATTTCACTTTCAGTCCCTTGGCTGAAAAGTCATCATGAAAACACACACTGTGTATTCATTATTATGGTCCGAATTCTATGACCCAAAAAACTAAGATCACTCATCCTTTCGTCCTGCACGACGTTAAACTGTATTTCAAGAACTACGTATGGCTTGATTCTCGTTCTTATGAGATACGTAGTGAAGTCCAAGTTTCAATTCAGGACCCAGCCACAACATGATTATGGTTTTCATTGACCTATGTATCTCTATATACATCGGAAAATACCCATCTTTATGTATTATAATCCTAACCTTAAATATTTTCAGATCTTCATAACCCTTTTTCATGACTTATGGTCACAAAAATGTCAAACTTCTGAGAATTCTTTTGCCTGACTATGCAGCACGTGCCCATAGGTGGCCTTGCATAAACAGTCCACATAACAGACTTGTCAGCCAAGAGATGCTATTTATTTGACCATGCAGCCAATGCCCATAGGTGGCCCTGCATGTTTTCAACCCCCTAACGGGTTTGTTAAATAATAGTAACTTCATTCTTGGGAAGAATGCCTCTTTTGTCCTTATTTGTCTTAAACGACAGTATGTAAGGATCCGCAAAAATAGCCATCCTTAATGTATTTGTCCCATATCCTTTTTCATGATCTGAAAGTATTCAAGTCTATGGTTTATTCTTCTTCCCTACGTTTGGGTCAGACCTTCGTAGGAGTGATATTCATCCAGTTCTTCGATATTCTTGTTTGAAAATATCTTCTCCATATTCAAGTACCTCTTTCCATACAACAAACTCTATGCTTTAGAAAATTTGAATCTCCATAAACTTTCACTAGCTTTTAGCACTAGGAAAGTAAATTTCTGAGAGTTCTTTTGCCTAACTATGCAGCACGTGCCCATAGGTGGCCTTGCATAAACAGTCCACATAACAGACTTGTCAGCCAAAAGATGCTATTTTATTTGACTATGCAGCCAATGCCCATAGGTGGCCCTGCATATTTCAACCCCCTAACGGGTTTTGTTAAATAATAGTAACTTCATTCTTGGAAACTACTTCTTCTAATGCTATTTAGCTCTTTTTCATATCATTCCTCAGATTCAAATATTCTTAAGTCATAGTTTACCTATTTTCTCTCATACTTTAGTATGGTAATTTGTTTTCAGATAAATTATCAAGGAATTGAATCCATTTTTTATCCATTTTTCGGTCAAAGCTATTTCGACCTTAAACATTAGCCTCTTTTTGTCTGGCTTGCATGACTTTAAACTGCCCACACAAAAGACAAAGGAACTCTGAATAAAAGTCAAAGTTCCAGCTCACTAAATATACATTTTTTTGTATGATTTAGATAATATTGAGCAATTAAAAGATTCAAAGTTTGTAGGGTTATTTGTAATAATCCTAGTAAAAATCAAACTATGCTTACTAAGCCCATTGGCTTAAGTAAATTTGAAGCAGGTAATGAAAGAATGCAGGTACAAATGATTGGAGACGAAAGTGTTTTTTTTCATTGATACACAAGAGTTAGAAGGACATCCACAGATTGGAGTCTCTTCTCTTTTTCAAGAATTACAAGAGGCTTTCAACATAACACTT
The DNA here is from genome assembly GCA_963277665.1 of Viscum album. Taxonomy (NCBI): domain Eukaryota; kingdom Viridiplantae; phylum Streptophyta; class Magnoliopsida; order Santalales; family Viscaceae; genus Viscum; species Viscum album. The sequence continues at coordinate 1,017,711,625 of OY728130.1, read as the reverse complement.
CATTTGATTTACGGCATCCCGAGCTTCATCAGCAACCACCTGGAATTCATTCATTCAACTGGAAACAAAAAGGAGATGCAGTGATACCAGCTCTTCTTGGAACAATTGTAAAAGGATGTTCTTGAGTGCGGTTTGAGAAAATTTTCCGCTGATCAAACAGTGACTCTGTTTCTGTCCAAGAGACTTGAAAGATGGATACATGGATTTGAGAATGGAGCATTGGAAGTAAAGAGCCATTTGAAGAGAGTACTCTTTTCAGATATTGCTCTAATACCATGTTTGTCTTCTCTCCACCAACCGGTAGTGGAAAACATTTCAGCCCATGGGTTTGCCATTTTTATATCTGCAAGGAAATGGCATGCAAGGAGAATTTGAAAGTTCACACCATTGTTGTTGCTTTTAATGCACAGCATAACCGAAATGAAGGAGTAGCAGCGCAGCTGCATTTCAGGTGTATAGTTGTTTGAATTTGGAACATTGACTCCTTGCAAGTGACCATGACCACATAGAGACAGGTAGATGCTCTGTGGGAAATTAAGATGATATTTCTTCAAGTACTTAGCCAAAACTGGAAGAGTGCTGTCGCAGGTGTCATAGTAATCAGGGCCAATGATGTTCATCATATCATCAATCCGCTTGCTAGCCAGTTCATAAGTCGTTCCAATTCCCTTGGGAACCACTGAATCTGCACAAAAGATGAATAAACTAACTCTTAAATGGGTTTATTTTTCATAAATTTTGTGAAATTTTTTTTGAAAAAATGGCTAAGGCATTAAGGCGCGCAAGTCTACAAAATGGCGCGCAAGTGATCACGTGTCGCGCTAGTTTTCGTCGCGCAAGTATAAACCGCGCAAGTACGAATACCTTTACAGGAGCGCGACATCAAGGAAAAACAGAGCAGACTTGCGCGGCTTAGGTGACCTGCGCGGCGAGAGCTCGAGAAGGTATGAGGTCCGGAAATCCGGATACTTGTACGGAGGTGAGGCCGTATATTTATAGGCCAGGAGGCCTACCTGCGCGCCATACCAGAGGGTTTAAGGCCTGCGCGACGCAGACTTGCGCGCCTCTCTCTGCACCGACTGGAGACTTGCGCGCCGCCCTTTTCCTTTAGAGGGATTCGATTTCCTCAGAGTCAAATCCTCATTTTCTCTCCGGATCCAACTCTGAGGGGGGACTTTTGTTGACGCTCCTTTCGTCACAGAATCTAAAGATCGGAAAAGGGAATATCTGAGCTCAAAGTGATTAATCCTTTGAAGAAACATCAAAAATCGACAAAGGGATGGAAAAGGAGAACATTGCCCATAGGTCGCGCAAGTTCCCTCTTGGTCGCGCAAGTACACTTGCGCACCGCCTCAACACTTGCGCGACCCCTCATGGTCGTGCAAGGGACTTGCGCGACATATCTGGTAACCGCCCAGTAACCGCCCGGGGTCTTCTTTTGCCTATAAATAGACCCTGTGGGCCCCCCATTGAAAAAGATCTCTTCCCAGAAACTCGGATCAAAGCTCCCGACGCCCAAGTCTCTTCTCAAAGCTTCCAGAACACTTCTAAGGTAATTTCATACCTAGAATGGAAGATCTAAAGGGAAGAAGGAAGGCCTAAGTGTTGAAACTTATCAAACACTTGCGCGCCGACTTAATTCCTTCAATATAACTTGCGCGTCCCTCTTCTGGAAGAACCTCAAGAGGATGGGAAAGGGTTTAATAAAGAGTCGCTCAAGTAATTCAACTCTGGTTGAAAATCGCGCAAGTATCCCTTATGTCGCGCAAGTATACTTGCGCGACCAATACTTGCGCGCCGCCGCAGGACTTGCGCGACCTTCAATACTTGCGCGCCCCTATCTTTTTGGGTGCCCATCTTGCCCTTTTTCACCCCTCTTAAGCCATTTCACCCTTCCTATTCAAGATTCAGTCTTCAAGATACTCTTCAAAGCCATTTATGGCATGATTTCTTGATTTGACATCCTTGTCTGAAAGGAATTATGTGAAATATCTCTCAAAACCTAGTGATTTAAACATCTTTATGTCACCAAAGATTGAGAGTTCATTCATTCAACCTCATCCTTTAAGATGAGAGAATCCTAACCTGGGTTTCCTTTTCAGGAATAATCCCCAGTTATAAAACCTTTGATTTAGGCATCTTCCTTAAGAATAAGCCCCAATCAAAGTCCTTTAAACTTGGGCATCCTCCTCAGGAGTAAGCCCCAAACCTTAATCCCTAACCTGGGTCTCCTTTTCAGGAATAAAGACTCAGTCATGAACCTTGGGCATCTTCTTTAAGAATAAGCCCCAATCAAAGTCCTTTAATCTTGGGCATCCTCCTCAGGAGTAAGCCCCAAACCTTAATCCCTAACCTGGGTCTCCTTTTCAGGAATAAAGACTCAGTCATAACCTTGGGCTTCTTTCTTAAGAGTAAGCCCCAAGTCTCTTAAAATTTCTCTTAACCAGTCATAAATTTCCTTTGATTTGGGTTTCCTTTTCAGGAATAAAACCCAATCATAAGTCCCCTCCTAACTTGGGCATCCTCCTTAGGAGTAAGCCCCAAGATTAGAGTATTCAAATCTCCATGAAGCACATATAACTTTGTGGACCCTGTTCATGGATTTTCTTCCTAAAAGTAAATCCTAAACCTTCGCCTATCTGGGCAGTCATCTATACATAAGCCCCAAAACAAATTCTTATGATTGCATCTTTTATGGCACAATTGTCTAAATTTTACCAATACCTCTTGTTTCTCACACCGAGCATGACTCACGTGAGCTTAGAGTGTAAAAGTAATTATGACATTCATCTTTGAGCCATCAATCATAAAACATCATATCCCATTCCTCGAACTACGTGGGTTCTGATTCCTTTTTTCAAAACAAAGGATACGTAGGTAGCCCATTCATGGGTTCGATCCCAACATTGAAATAATCTCTGTCCTTCTGAATGACGATAAACTTCAAGTGCCCCACTGAGTGGCTTTAAAACCAGCCTGGTCATCAAAATGACCAAGAGACTTTTATATAAATGTTTTGAAGGATACCATTGACCAAGAATCTCTAAAACAAATATAGATGATTCTATATTGATGAAGAACCTCGAATACATATAAAAGATTCTCTAAATTTCTTACATATTTAATCATTGATTGTTAAAACTAAAGGAAAGCTCATTTTATACTTGGTAATGTAATAAGGATTCACGAACTTAACTTAAATCTATAAAGAGAGTCCCGGAGTAGACAATAATTCCCCTCAAAAAGGTGTGATGAGTCTGACCTCCCATCCTCTCGACCAATGCAAATTCCTAAGCCTCATTAGCCCACAAGCTAATGAGCGCCTGCCTTTGGAAAGTAGGTCCAAACGGATGTGGAATCATTGGATGTTTCCGGTTCTACGAACAAACCCGTTAGAAACCGATCGGAACGTTTGAATCTCCCGTCCAGGAGGTCATCCCCGGATTCCGCGCGAAACAATATCCAAATAGTGGAATCTTCTGACTAAGAGGCTCATTATATAGGCAACTTATGAAAGGCCGCATAAGAGAACATACTGCATAGTTAAGAAAAAGAGCTCTCCGAAGTTTGACATTCTATTGCAAAAAACTGATGAAATTTTATGGAGGTTTAGATTTTCTGAAGCATAGAGTTTGGATTATAGAGAAAGGTACCTACATATGGAGATATTATTTCCAACCAATATTTCCAATGAATCCAAGGAATAAGACTGATATGAATGTCTGACCCAAATGTAGAAGGTATGGTGTCTGTAGTTTTAGGTCATACGATTAGGACCAAAAAATAGAAAAACTATATGATATGTGTCCAAGTGACTCCAAGGTTATTTCATATTTCTTTGAACACCTGGAGAGAGAAATTTGTAAACCATGGTCTTGAAGACTTTCATATAGAGAGAAAGATAATGGGACAAATATACATGAACAACTATTTTAAAATATATATTCTTGTATATTATCATCAAAGTTTAAATGGGACAAAGATAATATAACCAAGAATGATATTACCATCATTTGGAAAACCCGTTATAGGGGATGTATTATGCAGGGGCAACTAGAGAATATGTTGCATAGACAAATAGAGGAATCTTATGACTGACATGCATGTTATGTAATAAACACATGCAAGGCCACTTAATGGCATGTACTGCATAGTTAGGCAAAATAGTTCTTAGGCATTAGAAACTCTATCACCATAAACCCTATAAAAAATTATGATGATTTGGGAATATTCAACATTAAGAGTGTGAAATATAGAATAGGTTTATGCTCAATGTAAATAAGAAATATTTGAATCAATATTGGCCAGGATATTGAAGTCCTTTACATAGATATGACTCATATGTAAAATAAAGACTTTCGTTGTTTCCTCTGAATTAATACTGTGATGTGCAGTTCAATGTCATACAATGAGGACATTGATAACCCCGTAAGAAATTAATACACTTTATTTATATAGAGAATCCTTTTACCCAATTCCTAATCCCATGTGAGCAATGCCTGGTGTGAGAAACAAGGGCCAGTAAGGGTTTCTTATATTATACAAAGGAGACATAAGTGAAGAATAGGGGTATTAGATTTCTATGTAGTTTCACATCATGTAGTAATGATGAAGATGAACTAATGTGAAAAATAAGACATATTGTAACTGGACTAAGGGATAAAACCCAAGAGTCACTATGTTTCTTTCTTGGGGCAAGAATCAAATCATACATAGTTTTTAAAATATTCCCAATGTAGTTTTCATTCTTATATAAGGAATAAATGGGTTTTTTTAAAGATCATAGTTGGGCCAAAGATTGGATATCTAGTCATCTCTACATATCTCATTGAAAATGGGAATCAAGATATACATAGTTCTTGAAATAATAATTCCTCATGCCAATCAAGTTAGACATGAAGAATGGGGGATTTTGACACATTTTGAGAGAACGTTAAAATTAAGACATAAAACTTTATAAGGACCAAACCATATATCTTACGGAAACACTCTGTATAGATCTAATTCATATACAAGAGGAGAAAAGAAAATAAGAAGTTTTTTTATTGCGGTTGGGCCCAAAATTAGAGATTTAGGCATCTCAAGAAATCTCATTGAAAATGAGAATCAAGCCACACATAGTTTCTGAAATTAGGTCTCTATGCAGATCTGACTCAAACATAGGAAAGAGATCGAATCATGTGCCACAATTGAGTAGTGATTATGTCAATGATGTTTTCTTAGGGAATATTCTCACATAAAGTAGAGAAAACATTAGTCATACTATTTGATGTTAGGAAAAGAGGAAAAATGATGTCAAGGAGTTTAACGTCTTTCCCTGAGGATAGAGAATTGTGCAGTTTTAAGTATTGCAGTTAGGGTCTAAGATGCTATGAATTTTATCATCATGCAGCTAAGATAATTAGGTTGTGTAGTTTAATGTCTTGCAGTGAGAATAGATGATTCTATACATTTTAACATCATAAAACATGGACACTTTTAGGTGTTATGTAGTTTAAGTTCTTATAAATAGGACTGTGTACTATGAAGTTTTTAGTCTTTGCAGCGAGGATGTCGGAGCTGTGCAACTACACAAAGTATTTCTTCAAAAATAATGCATTGGTTGGAGTTGTAATAAGCTCTCCATTCATTGATATTAAGTAATAAGATCCATTTGAGTAGACCTTATGTATGGAATAAGGTCCTTCCCACTTTGGCACAAGCTTTGGAGGTTTCATTCCTGTAATCATTGGAGTCTGGAGGAACAATACCAATTCTCTTTAATGAAATGAGTGAAGGCAAACTTTCTTGTTAAAATCTCACACTATTCTATTCTGGTAGACTTCTTGGTGATGCAAAGTATGCAATATTATTTCATCTAACCACTCCATCTCATCAAACCGTTTCTGAGACATCTCATCTGTAGACAACTAATCACAGATTGCAACTCTGAGTGGCAGTAATTGCATTTAAATTAGAAAAATAGCTTCTGTTCCATATACCAATGAATAAGAAGTTTCTTAGGTGATAGTACGAGTAGTATTCTAAGAAGACCATAAAGTAATAAAAAGTTTATCTGGCCATGATATCATATCATTATCCACCATCTTCTGGAGTATATTTTATAGGGTCATATTGAAGGCCTCTATCTATCCAGTAGTCACTACATGATAGCGAGATGAATGGTTGGATTTGATATTATGTTTCTGATATAAGTTTTTACCTTAATAGAACAAAAATTGGTGCCATTGTCTGTCAAAATAGTATGAGGGACACCATATCTGGTGATGATATTAGTTTTGAAAAAACTAAAAATTCTTTTGGCTCTCATTTTGCTGAGAGGTAATTCCTCGGCCCATTTAGAGAATAAGTTAGTAGTAGTAAGAATATACATGATCTTCTAAGTCGTGGCTGGAGGATAAGGCCATACTACATCCATTCCACATTTGGAAAATGGAAAAGAGTATTAGTTTTTTGTAGCAACTCTGGGGGTTGATGAATGAAGTTGGAATGCACTTGGAAGGAATGACATTTCTTAGTGAAATCTATGAAATCCTATATCATTGAAATCCAAAAGAATCCAAGCCTTCAGATTTGATCAAAAATCCTATGCCCAGATTAATGGGCACCAAATGCTTCTAAATGAACTTCTTTCATGACAACTACAGTTTCTTCTCCATCAATACATCTGAGAAGGATTCCATCCAATCCTCATTTGTAAAGTATCTTCTATTGGTCTGGACTATCATAAAGAGTAAAATTGGTTGATCATCATCAAATCTATTCTTCTTCATCCCTATACGATATAAGTACTCCATTTTGAAGATATTCCATGATATGTGTTCTCCATCTTGTGATATGACCATATGGCTTAGAAATAGGGAAAATCTCATTAATTTACTCAATTATGGGATGAAAAAAAGGTGATACCAAATGACGATGGGCTATTCTAATGATTGTCTCATCTTGATTTAGATCTTCCAGGGTTGTAGATGCATTAGCCAGTACCTCATTTTGGGAATTTTGTGATCGCAGGACATAAGACAATGTTGGCTCTAAGGTAAATTCAGCCATTAAACCTCTAACGTAATCATACAAAGGTATTGAACCCTCTTTTCTGATAGAATATTCCCCATTGATTTGCTTGATTATAAATTCTAAATAACCTTTCACTTTTATGTGATTCACTTTCACCTGAAGGGATAATTCCAAACCTGTGATGAGAGCTTAATATTCTGCCTCATTATTGGTACCACCTTCTAAAAACAGGAAAGAATAGGGAAACACTGCCTTTTCAGGGTAAATAAGGACAATTCCTAACCCAAATTTTTTGAGTTTAGGGTTTTCCATTATTTTCTGTGTTGGACTTTCGGAGGCACCATCAAATTAAATCTCCCATGTTTGGGAATTATCTGAAATAGAGAAGACCTCTTCATCAAGAAGTTTACTACTTAATGATGTATCTTCTGTAGATGGATTTTTAGTAAGGAAGTCAGCCAGAGCGTGGCCTTTTATTTCCATTTATGGAACAAACTGGATATCAAACTTCTGCAGAATAACCGCCCACCATACCAGACTCCCTGTAAGAATATGATGACTGAGGATAAAGTTGAGTGGCTTATTTCAAGACACCAATTAGACCTCATAATTTTTCAAGTAGTGCCTCAATTTTTGAATTGCAAAGATTAATGCCAGACATCACTTTTCAATATTTGAATATCGAGTTTCTGCATTGAGCATAGTTCAACTGAGATAGTATAGTTTGTTGTCATTCCCAACATCATTCTTTTGGGAAAGGAAGGTACCTAGATATTTCTCTAAAGCTATCACATAAATAATATGTTGTCTTCTTTAAACAAGTGTAATTAGTACTGGTGGGCTTAAGATATATTTTTTGTTGGTATCAAATGGTTCTTGGCAGTCTTTAGTCCATTGATAGGTGACTCCCTTTTTCATTAATTTGGTGAAGGGAAAACACTTTCCTGCTAATTTGGCGATAAAGCGCCGAATATAGGCCAAGTGTCCTTGGAGTCCTCTTAATTAATTCAAATCTCTATGAGGTGACATACAAAGGATTGATTTTTTATTCTTGAGATCAACTTTGATACTACAATGACATTCAACAAAGACAAGGAACTTTCCTTAGGTTACCCCAAAAGCACATCCTAGGGGGTTCATTTTCAAACTGTATTGCTAAAGTTTATTCAATGTGATCTCTAGATCACAAAAGTGATTGGAACGCTATTTTGATTTTACCACCAAATAATCCACATAACATTCAAAAAATTTCCCTAAGAAGGGTTTGAAGATATAGTGCATGGAACATTGGTATGTTCCAGCTGCATTCTTTAAGCCAAATGGAATTACCCTATATCAAAACACACCATGAAGGGCTCTAAAGGCTGTATATTCTTCATCCTCTGGGGCCATACAGATTTGATTATACCCAAAGTATCCATCCATTAAGGAAAGAGCATCATAGCTAGTTTTTGCATTGATTAAAAGCTTTGTGATCGGGACTATAAAGTCACCTTTAGAACAATACCAGTTATGATCTCTGAAATAAATGAAAAATCTAATTTTCCCATTATTATTTTTCACCAGTAAAATGATGGAAAGCCATTTGGGATATTGAACCTCCCGGAAAAAGTTGTCCTTTATAATCTTATCAACTTCAGCTTTAATTTTAGAGGCATGAATTGGGTGTGTTCTTCTTGCAATCTGCTTGAATCCTCAATGTTCTTATAGAAAACTGAAATGGTTTGTGGTTATATCAGGATTAAGACCGAACATTTATGTAAAATTCCAAGAAAATATATCTCAATGTTTCTTTAGAAATGAATTGTACACCTCTTTCTCATCAGATGTCATGGCTGTACTAATTTGAGTGGGGCATAGATCTTCTTCTCTACCCAGATTTATCTCTCTTAGATCATCCACAATAGAAGAGACACCTTATTCAAATGCTAGATGATCATCTTAAGATCTTCATATTCTTATTCATTAAATGGTACCTCCTATTTTTATACTTGTATAGTAGATGATGAGACAAAACTTCCAGATTTAGGGAAGGAGTCATTATTTGAACATCCTGAAGAAGGGGCCACCATATCTGACCCTACTGATGATGAAGGGTCTTCCTGGGGTAATAAATAGGAGATGATGGATTGTGAGTCAACATATTTGTCTTACTCTAGTTTTTTCACAAATTATTCTTTTTTTATTGACAAAGTAGAGTCTTTTTGTAGTTCAACAGATTAAATGAAAACATCTCTATTTAATCTTCCATCACTATTTGGTGAATCAACCATTTCTCCCATGCTGTCAGGCTCAGTTACCATAGTTGAAATTATGGAATTTATTGGAAGAGTTCTTGGATTTGGTTTTACCCTTATATTTTGATTGATGGGTAGCACATAATCTGTACTCAAATGTATGGATGGGTTTGGTGGGATCTTTTCTAGTCCATTCGGAGCATTAACTCTGGTTATTTTCTTTATCATGGACCTTGTTCCTTTTGTGTGATAAAACTCCACCTCAATTTATTGATATTCACATGTTTTGAACAGAGCCTTGTCACCATACAACATCCCTATTTGATCATTGAGAAATTACTTTAGACATCGGTGGTATGATGATGGTATGGCAACATGTTGATGCAACCAAGTCCTTCCAACCAAAATGTTAAAGGTTGTGTCTTGATGAACAACCATAAAATCTAAATTAGACACATGATCTCCCAAATGAGTTCTGAGTGTAATCTCACCCAGACGATCTTTCTCATTCTTTTTATATCCTTGCAACATTAAAGTGGAAGGAGATAAGTCAGATTCAGTTAGGCCCAATCGATGAAGTGTATAAACGGGAATGAGGTTAACTTTGGAACCGTTATCAATGAAGGCTCACCAAATTTCTATTCCATTGACCTTGACAGATAGTTACAAGGGTCTAATATGTCCATGTACACCATCATCTTCATCTTCATCCATAAAAGATACATCACAATGACATTCTGTAGGATCATTCTCTATACGTAAAACCTAAGCAGCATCAACATCAGTTTCAAACTCTTGAGGACTTGAAAAAGCCTCAATAAGTGCTTCTCCAAGATCTTTTAGTAGATTCAAGGAATCCAAAATCGATAACTTGGTCGGAACTAGGGAAAATTGTTTCAATACATCATACTTTTGGTTGAAAAGTCTGTGTTTCCCAACATGAAGATGTGTTTTTTCAAGTGCCTTGGAATTTGATGCTTTAGATTTAGATGTACCATGTGTCAGAGAAGAAGCTAGAAATACTCCTAGTTTTGGTAGATCAGACTGACTTGGTATATTCACATAATGATATGAAGTTGGTGTGACTTATAATTGGTCCTCCAAAATAATCATGTCAGAACCATACCTGTCTTGCATGGAAGAAACTCCTTGTTCTTGTTGACCCACCAAAAGGGCTCTTCCACGAGTTTCTGCCGCATATAAGGTTCAAGTAGGGGTATATTAAAAATGGAAGTTTCTAGAATTCCCACGCCTTCCTATGTATCCTCAACCATTCCCTCTTCTTTTAGTTCCCCAATTAGGTATAAGGAACTATGAATCATTATATTCATAATCAGCATTGGTATAAGGATCCATTAAGTGGATAACGTTGATAGAACCAAAGATGAATTCTTTATCTGATGAATATTCTCCCTGATAGGTTATTTTTGGTTGTGCCATTTCATGGGAAGGTTCCCGTGCTTTTGAAATAGATGGCATGGAGTCTTCCAGGGTTAAAGAAAAAAAATTCCTTAACATGATCTCATCTTATTTTTACTACTCTTTATCCTTATGATCCCTTCGCTTATTTGAGGATTGACCTTTTGATAAAAGTGGTTTTGCTATTGCTGGAGTGGCAGAAGACACAATCAGTTGTTTCAACCTTGTTCATAGAATGGAATGAGTTTGGTTAATCATTTTCCTAATCATAAAATCATCATATATCTGCAAATTTTTACTTTTGAATTCCTTACATTCACCTTCTTCCTTTGGATCAGTAGTAGTAACACATGCAACTTGAGCTGACAAACTTTTTAGTTTCACTTTTCTAGAGTATAAAATTTTTTGTAGGAGGTCCCTGAAAATAAAACACACTTGAATGGGATGCCCCAACAACTGGTGAAATGGAAAATAATTCAAAAGATATACATATCCTTCATTATTTTGTTTCTTTGGCCTTGTAAACTGAACCAAATTATATTCCATATATGATATGAAGATATTGGGAACTTTTTCATTCTGTAAATAATAAACATTATTAATTAATTCCACAAACTACTTCCACCTTTGATCTATTTGATAATATTGATGAGGTGGTCATTTCTATTGATGCTCAAGAGGCAGATCCCTTTGATATGATGAAGGTTTTGAAGTAGAAGCAGGTACAAGTGCTTGCTTGAGTGTAATTGTAGCAGCCTCTCCTTTCTTTGTTCTCCTCCCCAGAGCTGATGGATTTACACGAGTTTTAGCCTTCGTTTCTATAATATAATCTTCTATCTATTGAGTAATTTAAGTAAGGTCTTGAAACCCTCCTGTTTATTTCACAGGGATCAGTGGTGTGCGTAACTCATCACATAGATTTTCCACAAAAAGTGGTAGTAAATATTCTAAATGGAGTGCCAGACATATGAAATATGTTAATCCTTTCCATCATGAAATGAAATCTGAAACTCTTTCATTCTCACATCATTTAAAATTGTTGTGATAAAAAAATGTCATCTTCGGAATCGTTGAGATAAATTGAAGAAGGAATTTCTAATAAAGATCTTCCCATCCAATAATTGATTGAGATTGTAAACTTATATACCAGACAAAAGTTGGTCCCTATAATGACTACACAAAACACATAAGATTTACTGCTTCTTGTTGTTGAGGAGTTTACATCAAGGGATCAAAATGAGAAACAAAATGTGTTTAGTGTTGTTCCAGATCCCTAGGACCATTAAATATTGGAAATGTGGTATTCAAAAAATTTGGTGGGGGAGGAATCAGATCCACCCATTCAGGGTAAGTTTTCTTTTCCGGCTGAACTGGTGCATGTCATTACTCTATAGCTTTCAATCGAGTCATTAATGCCTCCATTGTATTCATAAGAATTTGGGGAATATCTATATGAGCTGGAACCTATCTAGGTACAACAACTGGAGCTTGATCTAGTGCAATGACCGGAAAAACTACTGGTGGTGGTGCTGGTATTTTCCTTGGATAACCCTTGGGAACATGCTTATCAGGATGTTTTTTATCCTACCTTGGTTGTGTTCCCAATAGAGGGAATTCATTATTCGTGTCTGTAGTTACTAAAAATCCCCTTTTCTAATGAGGTCCGATAGGATTTCCAAGTTGAAGACCTGGTTCGGGAGTACATCTAGTAGAAATGCTGCTTTTAAGTAACTCTTTACTAAGTCTTCTCAACTCTTTCATCTCCTCTTATTGTGGCGAAAATCTGTATTCAATCAAAAGAGATTGATATTCCCCATTGAAAAAGTGAGATGCAGTCTGACTTTTACCTTTCCCCTTGATAGTTGTCTTTTAGAGGGGGGGTGTTGGTTATTTGAAGGAATACTTAGATTCTAGGTAAGCCTCTAATTTCAGGTGCATACACCTTCTTCATTTTCCTTAGTGTGTACCATATTATGGATGATAACTTCATATTTTGATTCCCTTGAACTAGACTCAATTTTTTGGAGGATATTTTATAATGGTGTTAATGACATTACTGATGAATAATTCATTGATGAAATTCTGTCATTATCATTGTAAGATCGTCTACCTATGTATCTTCTATGGGACTCTATAATCTTATATGATGGATTCTCAGGAGTTGTTTGATGGACAGAAACCCAAAGGGAATCCATAGATAGTTCAGTTGTGCACTCTCTTTGTGTCTTCTTCCCTAATCAGGAGAAATCTGACTTCCATTGAGGAGGGGATTGTAGATGTGAAAAATCCCCAAGCCTTGCAGGCTGGGGCTATTCTTGTTTTTCTTATTAAAACTTCTGAACATTGTATAATGAATTTGAAGGTTTAATTAAATTATTCCCCAGCCTTACAATCTGGGGTGATTCTTGAACTAATATGAATGAAATTCATGCAACTGATCTTTGGATTTTATGAGTTTTGTTTCAAACATTAGTTGGTTGCATTATCCAATAACCATTCAAATCACCTATTTTAGAAGATCTCTATGCTATTTAGGAAAATTTCATTCTCTGACAATGGACATCCTCTAAGTAGAACGCCTACTCAAGATTCTCAGATGCTTGATGTAAAATTAAATCAAAAACTTATTTTCTTTGGGCCTAACTCTAATGAGAGCTGGTTGAGGCCTATTCTTGAGTATAAATTTGATTACATACAAAAAATTTTGATTGTGGTCGAACGTGGGAAATAACATTTCATGAGACCACTTTTGGCGGACTTTGCTAATTTTGGAGTGCAGTGAAATGGAATGCTCCATATGCACCCCATCCTCTGATACAAACACCAGATGGGGTAACAAAAATTAACTAGCATAGCCTCTTTAGAGCATTGAGGCATCCACTTTGAAGGGTTCCCTTTTGTTTTTCAAGCTTTGGATGTTAGGAAACTAAGAGAGTTTCCAAGTCAATTGGGTGTTGAAACCCTTATTTTAAATTTACATAATTTCTATATTAATCATATGGTAATAATTTGGTTTTCAAATGACGAACAGTCTTCCATAAGTTGAGGCATATATCAAGAATACAATCTTCTGTCATCAGTTCTGGAATGTTATACTGAGAATTTTCCAAAGGCCAGAACATGACTAGTATTTCTCATTTATCCATTTTTTTTCTTAAGTTTAACATATCATCACCGTCTATTACTAGAGATTTATACACATGGTATGATCAAAGATGATGCTCTGTATTAGAATACAAATGTCCTAGGGGAGGTTCAGAGAATGATTGTTCCCTTAGGATGTCTTCTGGTTGAGAAAGTGTTTCACCCATAAATGATAAGACATCAGACATGACTGGACTTGTGTTTGCAACTGCCTCGAGATAGAAGGAATTTCTCCTCGCTACATTATTTTTTATAGAAATATCTTGACAATGTGAAGTACTTCTACAGAGAGGACTTTCCCAGTGAATGCCATCATGGGGAGGATAACCATGGTGGATTACAACAAGGGATTAATCCTCATTCTTCATGGTCTTCTGGCCACACGGAGGGTTTCCATTTCTATCATCTAGATGTAGGTTCTCTAGATTGACCGAATTTTCATGAAGCAAGCCTTCATGAAGAAGTTTCCGATGAGGAACTTTATAATTACTTTTACCACTCCCATAATTTCTTATTGAGAATATAGGATCTTGAGCTGCAATAGATAAATGTATGAGGGATTCAATAACTCTATCCTTAATGGGAGGAAAATTACAGCTTAACTCTTGATTTTCCAATAGTGCTTGGCAAGACATCCTCTTGGATGTTCTCTTATACTTAGTTGGTGCCACTTGCTGGGAAAAGTGGTTATCATGGGAAGGTTTATGTGCCTACCTTGGATTGGTTACCAGAATGAACCGATTACCTCTAATTGGAAAGGGTGTAGGATCCCGATCTTGTTGTCCATATGATATAGGGGAGTATGCCCCATTACCCTTCTGGACTGGAATAGCGGTGTGTATATGCACCAGGATGGAATGCAGATGTTTCATCCCATGTGTGTGGACCGATTTATGTGTCTGTTCCCTTGGTACTGCTGAAGTAGTTGTAATAATATCTTGGCATGCCTCTAGAATATGGGCAAGGATTTGTGTCTTCCCTTTCACTATTAATAAGATGTGTTTCATGACATCAGCGGCAAGAACAGTAATATACATCCATTCTGAATCTAGAGTAGGTGTATGTGCCTGCTCATTTCCTCCAATTCCTATAAATGGGTATTGACAGTACTCATTCTTGGGGTAAGAGAGTTGGGTCTACCCCAGATTTGTCATCGGAGCTTTCTAACTGACTTCTCCAGGTGCTGCCAAATGAGACTATTGACGGGCTTGATGAATGCTAACAGGTGTATATGCCTACTGTCTATTTCCAGTCAAGTATGGTTGATAGAATTACTTTAATACTGATAGACGAGACTGCTGGTATAACTGGGGATTGTAAGCAGGTGTATGTTCATGTTTACCAATTGCCACCACATTGGATTGGCGAGCTTCATTAAATGATGTCAGAAGAGACTAATGAATATATGATAACTTGTAAGAAGGTGTATATGCTTGTTTGTATTACTCCACAAGATTTATCTGGTGGTATTGGTGGGTTGCAGCCAGACAAGTCTCATTGACAACAAACTTAGGATGGATGGGTGTATGTTCCCACTCATTGTTTTCCATCACGTTCGGTTGATAGACTTCTCCAGAGGGGGAAGAGGTAAGAATTTTCACCCTGTTTATCGGATGTTGTCTATAGAGGTTCATCTTGCATGCCTGGGTCTGAGAGACCTGGGTCAAATGTCCAAAGGAAACACCCCCATCATATTGTGGGTTCACTACCATGCGATTAAGATGGCGGCGATTGTTGGTGGGAGTCCTTAGGAAGTACCCCTCCATCCTTGAATTGAGACCCAGAGTGACCTTTCGATCCACCTCCCTATAGTATGGGAGGGACTAGTTTTGGAATTCTAGGGATAAGGACCCAAAAGGTTAAAGATGGTTGTTATAACCATCTTCTTCTTAATCATCGATCGTCGTTGGCCAAACAATCGAGGATTATTATTGACTTGGAGGGCCTATCGGAAAGCCTCCAAAGTTGGGATTGTATAATTCTAACGATACTCCTTTACCGTCACGTTGGGGACCTAGTGGGGAAATCTGTAATTTATTGTCATCCCAGGAGATGAAGGCTTGTTTTCATATTGGTATCATACCCAAAAAATGGGCTACCTATGTATCCTTGTGAAAGGAATCAGAACCCTCATAGTTCAGTGCTGCTTAATGGAACACATCATACCTTTTGAGGTCATTTGATAAGGACTTATCCATACAGTTTAATGTCATGTAGTAAGGACATCTAAGGGAAATGTTCTTAGTCAAATTTTGATGTGGTACTTATGCCAAAACAACCTAGTGAACTTGGAAAGGATATGGATTTCCAATTTAGACTAAACCATGTTGGGAATATGGCCCAAGGAGAATAGGGTTAATTTAAAATGTTGGGTTTGAACCTCAAAGAGGCCTACTACATATCCCGTATGGATGGGAATCAAATCACATGTAGTTCGATAAGTCTCATAGGATAATATAGTCTTTTGAGAGAAATGTGTTTCTGATTACTTTCTGAAAAGGATGCCTTAGTGATTTAGGGGTTTAATTTGGGGCTTATTCCTAAGGAGGATGTCCAGATTAAAAAAATTAGGGTTGGATTCTAGAAGAGGATATCCAGTGAGCTCGGGCCATGAGAAGGCTTCCAATATATCCCAATTATGGCGGGAATCAGAGTTCTCATAGTTGATTCAACGTGGGTGTTTATGTAAATGTTGTAATCATCACAAATCTCTAAACCCACGTGAGTCATGCTCAGTGTGAGAAACAAGAGGATGTGAAATATTTTAACAATGAAACTTCACACTTTTCCTCCTATTCTAGTGGAAGAGGGCGAGGCGACGAGCTTTCCTTCTATTAAATTTACATTGGACAAGGGTCCAATGAACGGAAGAAGGGATGAAGGTTAGGGTCTTATACCCATATGGATTCTCATAGGGAAAAAGCATAGCGGCAGAGGGAAAGGGTATTGAAAGACCCTATTCCAATTTCTCATCTGGTCTTTGGCACCGAAGAAGAGAGGAGAAGTAATGATTCTACCTCCTACTAGAAAAGCTAGGGGCTTACACAAGGATGGTTTCCCTTGTGGATCTTGGTAGGTCAGAGAGATTTATCTTTTGCTTACATGGACAAGAAATTGTTAACTGTTCCTTAAATACTAGAGACCTGAGGTTCCAGGTCATCTCTTTGAGAACGGAGAGGTCTGGACCCAAACCCTCCTCCAAACCTGGAACCTTCCAACATAGTTCCTGAGAGAAAGGTCTATGTGACTGTGGATATACAAACCCACAGACAATCCATGAACCCTGACCCCACTGTGAAACAAATGTGGGAAACATCTGACTATAGATATACAAAACCAAATAAGAGACTCGGTAATGTCCATTTCCCAAAGTTTTTATAAGTTAGGATGTTTTGGTGGAGGTCTAAACAGAATCCCTTTCATACAAGGGAGCCAAGGAAGAAGAATCCTTGTCATGAATTTATTTGAGGAAGGCTTGATGTCTTGTATACTGAAGAGAGTAAGTGAATCAAAGGGGGGAACTCAAGTAAATAATGACACGCATGTATGTTAGCACAAGTAGTCTTGGGAGACCTGATGTTTACATAATCAAAGAACAACCAGGATGTTAATACATGGGGGAGACCTTGCTCAAGCCTTCAGGAGTATTCATAGGTGATCCTAGAAGTGGGTCGCTCAAGTTCCTTTAAAAATAATAAGTGGCGTGCAAGTGTTTCAGATTTTGGGAGGTTGGGAACTTTAGGTGCACAAGTGTTATGGTTTTCAAAAACTAAAAGTACTTAAGTCCAATGATCCTCCATTAAATCCTCTGCTCAAGGTGTTGAAGAACTACATTAAAAGTTTAAGAAGACTTGGGCGAAGCACTAGGGTGACCAGAGTAGCAATTGGGCTTTAGAAAAATTCGTCCATCCAAATGAAGTCCCCAAGGGTCTATTTATAGGCAAATATATGACCCTGGGTGAAAGGAGTTTGGGTGCACAAGTAGGCTACACGACAGATTTGGGTATGCAAGTAGGTTGCGTTCCGCTGCTCTTTTGGTCTGACTAAGGTGACCCAAAACTCATGCCTTTTCAAATATTGATTTTCTTCATGACTTTTACCCATTTCTTTCTAAGGTACTTCTCTATATAATTTTTTAGAATCGTTAACGAAAAGGAGTGTCAACAGTTAGTCATATAACAAAAGAGTATGAGGATAGTGTTATAGAGTTCATCAAGTTTATAGTAGAGGGTGTATACAACCCTTATAAACAAATTTTTTTGTGTTTATATTTTCATAATTCAAGACAAAATTATCCAAAAGTGATGGAAAATTATTTTATTTTTTATAAAATAGATCAAATCTATAAATGTGGTACTGTACATAGAGAAAAACTGGATTTATATATTGTCTAGGATGATACAACTCTTTTTGGATCATTTGATAGGGATACTAGTGTCAATGATGATGGAGATCATATGGAAGAAATGAATATGGAAATTGAATTTTACCATTGTGATGTTCCAAATATTTTTGAGAAGTTAAATATTTGTGCAAAGATACCACTGTATAGAGTTTGTACTAAATATAAAACATTTTAATCTTTATTGAAGTTATATAATTTGAATGTCGTCAGTGTATGGAGAGACACAAAAATTACATAACTTCTTTATCCCATCAATGATATGCTACCAAAATAAAATGAGATTCCCTATCAGAAATATGATGCTAAAAAATTCTACATTTAGCGGGTTTAATATTTGAAAAATAAATGCTTATCCAAATGGCTGAATATCATTGTGAGATGACCATGAATCCCTCATAAAATTCCATCTGTTTGGTAAATATCAATGCAATAATGATAAATTGCATATTTAAAATGTTTATGATACATTACTATCATTACAATGTTTATATGATGATATGGATGTCAGAAACTTCTAGAAAATTAACATGTAACACAGATAAGTGAACTAAAGATGGGAAACTACAACATCTAGATGACTCTTCTTAGTGGATAAAAATTGATTATGAGTTTCTTGAAATTGGAAACAATCCATGAAAACTCTATCTTTCATTATCTATAAATTAAATAAATCCTTTTACTTTATAATGTTGTACTCATAGTGCATTGTCAGTTATGTTGGCAAATTAAAAATTTCCCCCATTTTTATTTACGAATTGAAAATATATTACATTGTTTATTCTTATATATGAATTAAAATAACCTAGTAATGATATTGACATCTATTTGGATCCATGGATCAATGATCTGAAATTGATGTTGGATATAGTTGTTAAATTGTATGATTATTATAGAAGTGAAGAGTTAAAATTAGAACCATGTTGTATGAGATCAAAAAAAAATTATTTTTATGGAAAGTTATAATAATACACCATAAAATCAGTGTTAGGGTGTCCCATTTGTGAAGAATGTATGCACTCAATTAGTTTTAAAAATTATTTGATGACTATATTTTTTAGAGAATTGGATATTTTTACCCTGATAACATAAATATTGATCATGGATGACATCATTCTAGGGAAATACAAAACAAGGTACATCACCCTTTCTACCAAGGGGTGATCAAAAGTTTGGGAAAGTAAAAGGTATTTAAACTAATTTTTGTAAACCATTTTCTAAAAATATTAAAAAATAATGTTGGAAAGAGGGATCAATTTTCTCTAAATTAACATACATGAAATATTAGTACATTCGTTATTTTCATGATGGCATGCATGTAGAGAAAAATGAATGTGGAAGTGTTATTGGAAATTACTAATTATACTAGACAAAACAAAATATGGGATTATGTCAATGTTGAGCATGATTGATCTGGGGATAAGGGAAGAATTGCTATCAATGAAGGGAGAAAGATGAAATTTTCATCCTCCATTAGATAAAACTCTATCCTAACATGAAAAAATTCAATTTTCAAAACATTCGTAATGGGGTAAAATTTATAAAGGTAAACTATTCCAATAAAAATAATATCATGTTAATGACTATTAAGAAGTTATAAGGTATAAAATAATATGAATGTAATGTTTTTATGTATGGTATGATTCTAGTAGCATTATGTTTCATTTTCCATAAAATATTATGGCATATTTTAACCAGACTATGATTCATTTTCAATGAAATTTGCAGTAATGTTATAAACCCGGTGATGTTTCAAATTACAAGTAATGATATTCCTATCATATAATGTTAATTTGATATTTTCTTCCCACCAAATTTCATTGATATAATTATACACCTTATGGTTCACTTGGATTGAGTGATTGAACAATGTGGTTATCTCTATTACAGATAAATTTACTACATTGAATGACATATAAAGATTCTAAAATGAAATATCTAGAATAAATTTCATAAAGAGAGTTGTATTACAAATCAATATATTAATAAAGAATCTGCTGAATTATTTACCAATTACCTATCATATGTTGATAACATTGGTTTCCCAAAATTTGGTCATAGTTGAATTATAATAGATGAAGGTATTCTCAGAAGATATGTTTATACAATTACTATATTGATAGGGAGCACTCTCACCATTCTGTTTTACATATTTATAAAAACCCAAGATTCTCATTCGTGTATATTATATATGTTTGAATGAATATTCATAACATTACACTAACACATGCGTGAGGAGCATAATAGTTCAGTGGATTTCAAAAAATGGAACATAATATTCTAATCTATTGAAATATCCTTAACATCTCCCACAAATATATTCTCATGTAGTAGTCCTCTTACACATACCCTACCTAAACCTTATTTTATAATCTTGGATAGGAAACATACAAAAGGGTGAACATAGATGCTCAATAAGGGTAAACATAAGATATATAAATCTAAGATCATATGAAAGAATAATATAATCATAAGATTATGTTATTATTAACATAACATTCAATGATCATACCCATCCTTTCATGTATCATAAATAAGAGTCCTAGAATTAAACTTTTTCATTTCATAAAATGTGGGCCATAAGATTGATAAATCATCATAAATAAATAATGAACCATAATATAATGTCATAAAAGTGTGTCACAGTCATAAATAAAGAAACCATATAATATATAATGGTAAACTATAAAGAAAATCAACATAGTGGATCAATACTTATCACATATTTCCCATAGTGGATCAAGATGCACTTATTTCCTATTGTGGATCTGAAACGCCCATTTCCCATTATAGATCAGGACACACCTATTTCTTATAGGGGATCAGGAAACACCTATATCCCATAGATGATCAAGTCCATCAAATTGTTTACCATAATTTTCTCATGATATATAAATATATATCCAATTCATTGGAGTGAGATAAAGGTCTCGCCCATCACATAATGAAAATCATACACATGTGTGCCATAAGATCATAAATCATTCATCGCATCATAACCCAAAAATGAAATTAGTTTCATAAACATTTCATCATATCACAACCTAGGTAAAATAAAAGGTTTTTATAATAATTTCATCATTTCTTGAGAGCATAACCTATGAAAAATAATCCGGTTACATACTAATTTTATCATGGTTTAACCTGTAGATGAGAGACAGGTTACATAAAAAAAATTCATAATAAAACATTCAGAGAAAGAGTAATAATGGAGTCCTATGTTCATATACCCAGTAAAGAATATGTGACATCAATGATTTCTTATTAGTTATAAAATAATTTTGAGATATTAATAATGACATTTCTTGATGAAAATATCATATTTTAAATTAAATTTATAAAAAACATAACATTTTGAGACTAATTTTATTTGAAAATAACCATGAAGATATAAAAAATAAATATTTAAAAATAATTTAAAACGTTTCTTTAGGAACATACCTTTTTCTCTTTGAAAAAAACACTTTTTCAAACATTTATAAAAAATGGTTTTATAGGGAGAAGGGTTTTTGATCGAAAATACAATTCTTCTTAAAAAATCATTTGAAACCTTGAGTAAATAGAGAGAAATGATGGGAAAATGTATTCTTATGACATAACCAGGGGATAACAAAGTTTATGAGAGTTATTGAGAGGTAGATCATGATATTTCAACATTAGAGACTTAATCGTAAACAATCTTGATAAACAATAAGATTATAACATAAAACCCTGATCACATTGGTAACCTCAAATAATAAACCCCATAAAAGAATGACATTAAATTAAACATAACATATCATGAATAGAATTATATTCATGATATAAACTGTCAAACATGCTTTATATACACCAAATAAAAGAAATTGTTGGTGAATATGGCATGTTTCTTGCAGGAGTAAAAAGTGAGATGGAAACCCCTTAACAATTTGGTAACTTTTGAACTATAAACCCTTTTAACAAAAGATACCTGAAGGGATTTGTATTTACCATTGATTTTAAATATAATAATCCTAAAATAAATTCATGGTTATTATAGAAAAGGCACTATTATGGGCACTTTCAAATGATTTGTAATTTTTTTACTTCTTATGTGCAACAGAGTGGATGACCAAGGTCATCTATCAAAAGAGGAAGTATATTTAACAACATATTAAATTTATTTTAAAAACCAAATTGAAGAGAATAAATAGACTTGTTAAGAGTATATAGGGTTACTTTTACAAATATATAAGAAGTATGTTGTAAGAAAATTGTATTTTTTTTGTTTTTCTTTCAAATGGGATTTAGAAAACTCAACGAGATGATGTTTTTTTAGAAAATATTTTTAAAAGGAATAATCGATCTAACTATAACTATAAAAAAACTTATTAATCATTATAATTTAAATTAACATCTGATTAATTTTTATCTCCTAATTTTTTAATCCTTGAACCCTATGAGAATTTACCTCAACTACAAAGATGAAATTAATTAAACCCTTGGATAGTTTCGGAACATGCAATCTTAACAGCCTGCTATGCAATTTGTTTTAAGGATTGATTATGGTTAGTGGTGAATTTGGGATCCTATTAAATCTTAATGTGGGGATAAATTCAGTTTAGGCAATATATTTTAACTCTACATAGTTACCCCCTGAGGTTCTGATTTACTGATTTAGGTCGCGTTCTCACAATTTACACAATCATGACCTCTTGTGTTTTGTGTTATTTGTTAAATTTCATTCATAGATTATTTTAAATCAAAAAATAAATTCATATATAATATTATGTTCATTAAATTATATCATTTATTCAAAATAAATTAATGAATAAGTAAATAGTATGATATATTACAAAAACAATCTACTCTTCTAGGGGCAGTGTAGTCATCGTAGAAGCGTTTTTCATTCACTAATATCATTGAAAGGGTATAACCCAATAAAATTTTTAATCCTAATTTTAACCCTAAAGAGTAATATTATAAAATAATAATATTTAAGTAAATAGAACAAAATATAAGAATTAGATGAATACCTAATAATTGTTTTACAGAAACAAGAATATCACAATGCGAATAAGAAGAAGAAGGCTTCGATGAAGGGATCCTTGCTTTAAGAGCTACCCTTATTTAAATTATCTGATAATTGGATTAGAAAAAAATATTATCATCCCAAAACATTCTAATGCACATTCCAACCCCATAAAATGATAAAAACAATAATTTATAGAGTGGAGGTGAGGATAGATTTCAAGAGGTTTCAAGTGTTAATGGGGAAGTTCTGTGAAATAATTTAATCCAAATTTGACCACCTACTTGACAAAAAACCTATGATATAGATAATATAAAATAAGGATTATTTTTAAGTAATTGGTTACTCAATATTATCTCTAAATCTGTCCACATCCAAGCATGGATGAATATGTTATGGCCCAAATACATAAGTGGTGTCCAATATGGAGAATCCATCCCAACTCTGAATTCAGCTCTCATTTACTCCAATGAAATGAATGATTCATGAATATAATTTATAGAACATTAAGTCAAGAACGCATTTAAAAATTCTTAAGTTCAAATAAGACACATATAACTATTTACCTCTATATTACTAAAGTTCAATTTAAAGGGGAAAATAGAAATTTCATGAAATTTTCAAATTAATGATTAATTCACACATATTTTATAGATAATTATAATTAACATAATGTAAGGAAATTATTTAATTTATTTTTAATAAAATATTGAATAAAATTGTGTTTTATCAACTGCCCCACACTTGTCCTTTTTCACTCATGGTAAAAACATCATATAATGTATTCCAAAAAATTATAACAAGATATGCATGTTATAATTTCTCAATCCATGTGGGAATATAGGAAAAAAATAATCACATAAAGAGTCCATATCAATAAAATTAAAATTAATTTTCTCAGAAATTATATTCGAATAAAATCTAATGAGATTAATTATACGAATCTTAGTCAAACAAGTTATGGGTCCACCAGGAAATTAATTCTCCATGTGTGTGTGTGCCAACCATTTAAATCTCATATCTCTACCCTTTATTAAGTATATTAAGGTCATGTGAAACAATTCTTATTACCGAGTTTAAATCACAAATCCTGTTCTACATTCGTTTGAAATTAAATTTCAAGACCCACTCACTTAAGCATTCCCAAAAGTCAAACCTTAGACTCTTTACCCAGATATCCCCACATTTTGTACATTTAACCACTCCCATTTTTATTGATATTTTTTATTACATTATATATTTTTTTGATATTTAATTTTTTTATGGTGTATAATTGTCGAATAGTAGCTTCACATGCATAGTTCAATTAAGTACAGTAATGAAATTGATCATACGAGAAATTTATGGATGTGCTAACTATTGATATAATATTCATTTACGTAACTTCTCAATACCATAAATTTAGTATGAAATATTTGAAAATTCATGTTTATATAATTTTTTTTTGGATAAATGAATAACACAATTTACTATGAACATAGGTCACAATGATTGATGTCACAATATAAAAGATTTTATAATGACACAATCATAAATATCAATGGAGACACCCATTTTTATAAAAAAATATCCTTGATGATGAAATATTATTCATACATATCATTCTAAAAATGAATTTTGGAAACATGAACTTTCCAGATGTTGCACAAGTTAATGAGAATGTTACATGATTTTTTTTATTGATTTATTTCATTTATTTATTTATTTTTTGTTTTTTTGTTTCTGTATTATTTTGTCAAAAATATAATAGAAAAACTAACTCACTATAAAAAAACAGAAAAAATAATGAAGCTACCCCCAAAATGTTTTATTCTTCCACACACATAAAATATTTTATAGTCCTCAATGTAAACCTATGAGATGATTTGTGAACGAGAAATTTAAAATTTTAAATAAGATAAGTAATATAAAAGTGAAAGGGTTAGGAACAACCTAATATTATATAGTTATGATGGGGTGATGAAGTGTGATGAAATCAATTTAATTGGTAGGGAATACCTCAATGTATTTCCTCAAAAGAATGATATTGATATTAAATATCCGTCATGTGTCCTATTATGTGATCTCCACAACACCAGAAGGAAAAATGTTAGATACAAAATAAGGACCTAACCATCTAGAATAGAATATACCGGGCATCAGCTTCGATAGTTGGCTGTAGAGTATGACTTTCATCCCTACATGAAACTCTGTATTTTTTTATCGTTCTATCATGATATGATTTTTAAATTTCTTTTTAGAGCCTTACATTCTCATATATGATAATCAAATCTCCTCATGCTCGTGAATTTATAGCGTCCTTTGAATTATATCTTGGGGGAAATCCTTATTGAATTTCATTATATCATTGTATGCCTAATGCTAAACTATTATGTGGAGATGACCTTAATTCCCAAAAACAATCCCAAATGGATAAATACAAATGGGTGTCTTGTATGTAATCATATAGGATAAAAGTGCATCATCTAAGTGCTTTCTCCAATTTTTCTTATTAGGATACATAGTTTTTCCAACATTTGTTTCAACTCCTGATTGAAACCCTCAGTAGGACCATTTGTTTGGGGGAGGTATAATATTGATTTTTTTGTTTCACCCCGTAATTTAAATGGAATAAATAAAATTTCTAATTGAAAAAGTATGTCCCATAGTCATTGATGATGGAATTAAGAACTCCAAACCTATAAACAATATGAGCCTTTCCAAAAATCCACTACAACAGGTGAATCACCAAACCTGATGGTCTAGGACTCCACCTATTTTCTAACATAATCAACAACAACCAAAATATTAAATAACTTAATGAAACTATAATAGACTCATAAAATCAATTCCCCATACATAAAATATGTTACATAATAATAGGAGTTGTTGGAGAATCTTGTGTCACCTCGAAATGTTTCTAGTGTGTTTGAAAAGTGAGAATGACTCAAAAAATAAAGGAGCATCAAGGAATAAGCTGGGGAAATAAAAATATAGATTCTAATCCATTACTAGCTATTAGTTGGGGACCAAAGTGTCCTCTACATGAATGCGTATTAAAGAAATTTAGAATAGACTCAACCTCATGATTAGGAATGGACTTCATTATAACTTGATCACTACGCATGTTTCGTAGATAGGTATAATTCCACCCATAAAACCTAGACTCACTCTTTAATTTTTGGGCATGATGCTGATTTAAATTTGTAATAATTTTAGTGTAAAAAATGTACATTACTAAACTAGAATACCAAGAATGTGTACCTACAAGTACATAAATATTCTCTTTGGTAAAAGTGACCTGAAGTGGTACATGGTCCAATGTGTCAGCCACTAGTGTGTGAGTAATCCTACTAATGCGGTCTTCCACCAAGTTTTCTGAACCCTTATTTTCCATTATCTCGATACTTATTTCTTAAAGAAGGATCATCCATCAGATAATATTTGGATTCACATATGGATTCGTCAAGAGGTACATCAATGCTGCATGGTAAGAAAAAACAACTACTTTAAATACCAATAAATATGAATAGAATTTATCTAAATAATATATGACTTAAATAAAATAATTTTCTATGGTTTCTCAGTTTTATTTGGATGAATCTAATGTCCTAAAATCATAGGCAATCACATGTCAACATTCCTCCACCCTTTGTGATAAGACAACTACAACTGCGAGGTTGGTCGCATTACACATAATCTCAAATGGAAGGTCCCACTGTGGTGGGATGTATGATCGGTGGAGTGGTCATATTCTTATTTATATCATGAAATTATTCTCTACACAAATCATAAATAATGAATTCAATATCTTTATAAAGAAATAATGATAAGGGTTGGGAGATATTACTGAAATTTTGGATGAAGCATCCATAAAATCCAGCATTCCCTAAGAATTATTTAACATCCCACACACATGAAGGATATGCCAAGGGTGATGTCATATCTACCATAGATCTACCAACATCTATTCCATGTTTTGACACTACATATCCTAATAAAATTCCATTCTCTCACATGAAATAACACTTTTCAAAGTTCAAGACGAGATTCTTCTCAATGTAATTCTCCAACACCTTTCTTAAACTAAATATGCATTCAACAAATGAATATCCATAAAATATAAAATCATAAATAAATACATCCAAGAAATTCTCGATGAAATCTAAAAAAATAATCACCATGCATCTGTAAAAGGTAATTGGGGCATTGCATAGTCTAAATGGCATCCTTCAGTCAGAAAATTTACTGAATGGATAATTTAATGCAATATTCTCCAGATCCTCAAGAGCTACAGGAAGTATAAAATATACAAAAAAATACATCCAATAATTAATAGAGTGTCTCCACATTAAGCCTCTCAAAAAGTTGATCAATAAATTGGAGGGGAAATGGTCCTCATGAGTGGATTTATTTAGTTTCCTATAATCATTAAACATGCACAAACTATGTTGAAACCTCTTGGGAACCAACTACTCTTTCTTGTTTCTAAAAATAGTAACAACAATTTTCTTAGGCATAAAAAAATAGGAAATACCCACTGGTAAGAAGAAATTGGATAAATTATACCTCCCTCTCAAGTAAATTTTTAACTTCTTTTTTAACAAATTTTAGAAGAGATGGACTTAGTCTCCTTTTTGGATGCCTAACATAGTTAGCCACATCCTCCAAAATAATCCTATATATGAAAATGGATGGTATAATACCTTATATGTCAGCCATGGTGCACCCAATTTTTTTTATTATTCTCCCCAAAATATTCGATTGATTTTCTTCATGTTCAAAAGGGGGATTTTTTTGAAATTATAATGGTTAATCTATCACCACCCAGAAAGTATGTGTATTTGAGATTTGATGGAAATGTCTTAATATCCATTGATGGGGGTGCATTATGGATTGATATACTAACGTAACTAAAATATGTGAATAATGAACTTCAGTATCAGAATATAAATCATCAAAATCAAATAAAAATTCATCAAATCCATCATCATACTGAACAACCATCTCATAATCAGAGTGAACATTATCAAAATTAGAATTTATTCCACATCAATATCAAATCCAAGAGAGGTTTGTTCATTTTAAATTAGAGTGGATGTGGTTTTAGAAATCAAAATATAACCAATCATCATAACCTCTATAAAAATAGGACAATAGAAATCCATGGGGTTTTTACATGGTGGTTGAAAATTAACGATACAAAAAGTGGAATGGTCCTTGGAGGGGTACTTTAGGGAGTCCATAACATTAAATATCACATCCTTGTATCCAAACTCTATGTAAAGTGTACCCTAATGGACATTTATGATTGTTCATTTAGTTTTGAGGAAGTTACTACCTAATATAATTGGATCGTGGGAATTTAACTTATCATCGTCCATATTATGAATGTAAAAATATGCTAGAATGACCATGTCTCTTACCTGAACTAGTACATCCTCAAGAAATCCAACATGATATGTTGTATCCCTATACTCCAAATGCAGCACTACTCTCATCATATTCAACTAACCAACATGTAAAGAAGATAATAAAGAGTGAGGCATCACATTTATAGAAGATTACAAATAACATCAAGCATCTAAAAAGTGTAACTCCCTAGTGGTGTATAGGATAGTGAATGTCACTCGATCCTTATACTTTATTGATTTTTTTGAGTTTTTGTAATGGGTGTTGGAACATTCCTTCCATGGTCTATCCTCTCATTTCCATTGATCAATATTCAATTGGTATAATGTTATTCTAAATATTTTTTATACATTTGGATTTCATTAACATCTTCAAGTAGAGGAATGTTAATCTAAAAAAGATTGAATGTATACAAAACCACTTTTTGCATCATCACTTCATCCATATTCCTGATTTTCAAAACTCTATTTGGAAATATAAGGGGTTTAAGAGGAACCTTATAAATTTTTTACTTTCCATTTTTTTTCTCCATGGGTTTCTATGTAATGACCCAAACCTTTGTTAATGAAAATATATCTTGATCTAATTAAATGTCTTAATATGTGAAATGGTTATACAACTTATACACTTCATTTTGTTTTTGGTTTTTTTAAATACCTTTAAGAATTGTGACCATTGCTAATGTAGCCGTTGAATAGTGATAACATGATTATTATAAGTATGGGATTTAACAAATCCAATTTACTCAAACGAAGGAAGAGATGGCCTCATCCAGTAGACTTTCCCCATATAAAGCCCATTTTCGGAGCTCAGAAAGGAGGTGGCATAATTGGGCTTCACTCTTGACCAAGATCAAGCTGAGCTTGAACACGTTAAGATTTATAGGAACTACCTACGGGAGAAGTGGAAGTTAATAGAGATTACCTCCCAAGCGATGTTATCCGAGCCACCCCAAGAGTCTGTCACCATTGCACACCTCACCCTTCGGTCTTAAGTATGTGTTTTAAGGGGTTATGTAACAAGACCCTAGTACTATGGTTATGTACATTATTTTTTATATAATAATGAATATACCTTCATTTTATTATTGGTACCTTGTAAATAGGTTTTAAAGCACAAATAGTATTTTTAGTTAATATTCAACTAAGAAATATATTTTTTAAGAATTATTGTATTTTTAAATTAAATAATATTTTAATATTATTATTATTATATGAATTTTTATTAAATAAAAATGATCATGTAATTTTATGAATGAAATTGTAATTTTTATTAAGGTTTGAAAGCCATTTTTGTCAAAACCCATGAATTTTCAATAAATGTCAGTTTTTATTTTAAAAATGAAAATTAACATATTTAAAGAATTATTTAGATAAAATGAATGTTATTTCTAGAATTTGTAAATCGTAATTATCCAATTTTGAGTTTTCATAATTTTATAAGTCAGTCAAATGTTTGGGTAAAAATTAAATACCGTTTAAATATATAATGTGTTTTATGACATCATAATGACCCAAGAGTGATGTAATAAATACTATAATGGATATTTTCTGCCAATATATGTTTTATCCTTAAAATAATGTGATTTTAGATTTTTTTGATTAATTTTATGATGCCTTAGTGGACCCTCCATGACTTATAAAACATTTTGACTTTTTAAATTGTTTTCCTTGAGTGTGTGACTCACCTCCACATAAGAAACCCTATTATATTAAGAATTTCAGACTTTGGATTTATAAAATATTGTTTTCCAATCCCCATTGGAAAAAACAATGGGAAAAAACCATGGGCTAGTTTGTGGTTTTGATTAGTTTAATGGGAGGTGTCCCAAACCTAAATAATAAACAATTCCCTCTCCTTTCCTATATAAACCCACCCAATATCCTACTTACTCTTCACTAAAAGTCTTTGGAGTTCATCGAACCTCTTCCCTCCTCTCTCTAGAATCCTCCCATGGCGCCGCAAGCTCCCAATAAGCCTCTCTCAAGCCTCTCTTAAACCTTTGGAACCACACTTCCAAGTAAGGGTTTTCTTACTTTCTCATTTTTTCCAATATTCTTTAAGTTTTTATGCCATTTTAATTTCAATTATAAATGTTGGGTATGGTTTCACACCTCCCCCATACTGAAATATTTATGTTTTAATGATGGGATACCCCATTCTCTCTTATTAAATGACTCCCATGTACACCTGTTACTATGCCGAAATTCCGAAATGAATTTCTCTCTCCTCATTTACATTCAATCAATTATTTTGTATCATGAATCTAAATTTTATTAAATTTGTTGGGACATGTATGTATATAACCCCCTTACCCTCAATGTCATGTAAATATGATTTGACACCCCTTTCTCTCTCATCAACCATTTTTATGATTTCTTATGTCACACCGTTATGCTATCGAAATTGCACCGCGTTTTTCCAAGCCAAAGTCATTTTGTAGTGAATACCATTCACATTTCTCTATCAAGGGTATTCACCTTTATGAACATTTAGTTATTGTTTAAATATTTTCGTGTATGTATTCCACATTCTTTTATTGTGAAATAAATGATTATGTCGAATGATTCAATGTTTTATGATCCATGTGGCACACTTATGCATGAAGTGAAATGTTTAAGAAGGGTGTGCCCTGATAGTGATTCAATGCATTGGGTAAAGTATAGTATCATGATACATCATGTGAAATGGGTGTTTACTCATGCTAATTAAATTCAATGAGGGTTTACTTGGGATTTATGTACAATGAGGGTTTACTCATTCTCCATGTGCAATGAGCCTTGGCTCATGCTAATTCCATGTTAAGTGTTGTTGCCACATTCCCATTTTATGATTACCATGATTTATCATGACTTTATGTTTATGCTTCTATTGGTATCAATTCATTTGCCTATTTTCTAACATGTATTGTATTCCTCATGTTATTCCATGTTTATTCCCCTACCGGGCTTTATAGCTCACCCTTTTCTTATGCATGTCCTTAGGTTATCCCATGTAATGCTAAGTACGAGGGAATGTAGTGGTCATGTAAAAGATATTTTCAATAAAGATGTTGTATTTCATGTTTTAAGTTGTTATGTAATTATCCTGAGCCCCAAATACACTATACCTCTTGATCTTCTATGTTGTATCAAGTGAAGTTTATGTAGTAAATCATTTTTAAGTTTGTAATAAAAGATCAGGGTTGTCATAGTTGGTATCAGAGGACAGGTTTTGTTATTTTTGGGATTAGGATTCGAAAGCCTTATTGAATCCTTAGATACAATAATAAGAATAATAAAAACAACCAAGAGTTTTGGTGAGTATTGAGTAAGTGGTTTATCAAGAAAATACATCCCTATCTGGATATGAGCAGGTTGAGGCAGCTCTGACACAGATGTATCCTTGGGGTAAAACCCGAAAACACCACTTTGAGCTAGATTCGAACGAGAACTGGTGCATGACAACATGCCTTGCTGAACTCTTGGTTACAACACTCTCAGGGGATATTCTTTGGTAAATTCAAAAGCTTAGTATGAACCATTATTAAGGGAATTAAAAAAATTCCCAAAGAATATAGGTTAGAAAATATATCATGGATAACATATATTGAAGCCAATATATTCATAAGTTAAGGATATAAAAGTTATTTATAAGTCATTAATTTTTATCTTTGGATTACCCTTTACGTGTTACCCCTAAAATTCCTTTTTTCAGCCAATGGCCAGTAATAGGAGGACTCGGGCTAACAACCGATGTGAAGATCAATGTGATGACTGTACTAATGAGATGCTCAATCCAATGGGAGCGGGAATCACAAACTTTGTCACACTTCTCTCTCAGTTAACTCAATATTTGAATAGAAACATGGGTCAAGAGGAATTTTCAACCCCCTCGAATAAATAAAAAGTCTCTATCGAGAGCTTAATGAGACAAAGGCCTCCTACTTTTAATGGATCATCTGATCCCTCAATCATTGAAAAATGGATGAACTCCATTGAAAAGATCTTCTCCATCCTTCAATGATCTGAACAAGAGAAGGTTCTTCTGGATACTTATCGTATGGAGGTTGAAGCCGATCAATGGTGGACATTGATCAAAAATATGAAGTCTGAGGAGGAGATCGAGGTATTGGAATGGAAGTAATTCTGGAAGATGTTTTTTGATAAATATTTTCCCCGCACCCTACAGCTTATGATGGAAAGGGACTTCCTTTACCTCAATAAAAAAGACGAAGAATACGTCGGAGTGTATGAGGAAAACTTCACAAGTCTTGCACGATACACCTCTGGCGTCATCATTACCCCAGAATGCAATGTTTACCAATTCTTTGGTGGGCTGAAGCCTAGCCTGTAGAAAGCACTAGTGATCTGTGACTTCGACAGCTATGATGAAATTGTCCGATGTGACCTCAAGTTTGAAATAGAGATCAGATAATCTCAGGGGTATCATGGGGATACGAAGCGTAAGGTGTAATTCAATGTTAGAGGACTGATGGATAAATCCAACGGTTCTAAGAAGATATAGCACCCCACTTTCCAAAGGTACGGAAAGAAGCACCCTAGAAATTGCCTGAAGATGATGAGGAAATGCTTTAGGTGTGGAAGAGAAGGGTGCCTAGCCATTAATTTCTGGAAAGAAAACCCTACGGCTACGATAGAGGAGAGGAATGATCTGTTTGACTATCAACGCATTGTTCATTTCTACAACTTCAAAGAACCATGTCACCTTGAAAATCAGTTCCCTAAGCCAAGGATTTTGGGAAGCAACCAACAACCTCCAAGGTAGAAAGGGTGAGATTTTTCCATCACTTCCACCGAAGTGAACCCCGAAAACGAAGTGGTGAGAGGTACTCTAGTTATTAATTCAGTAATAACAAATGTTATTTTTGATTAAGGTTCTACACATTCATTTATATCCCTAAATATTTAGTAGAAAAATCCAAACACCACCACAAATCAGGGAGGTAAAGATGTCGGTGAGTATGGAAAATAGGGAAATCATTGTATCCCATGAATATTACTCCTCCATTGTCATAATCTATGGATTAATCTTCCTGGAAAATCTCATTATACTCCCTCTGGTATAATTTGATGCAATTATTGGAATCGATTGGATTTCCTCATATACGGCCAACATAAATTGTCGTGAGAGGGAAATTACTCTCCATGTGGAGAATCGACCCCCAATTCTATACAAGTGTAAGGAGGAGGATGAATCTTCTTTAGCTCCATCATCTGAAGCATGGATATTACTACCCTATGAGTATGCATATCTAGATCAGATGATTGAGTCCAAGGAAGCAACTATCCTTGAAGACATGCCTATTATGAGGGAATTCACTGAAGTGTTTCCTAAGGAATTTCCTGGTCTTCCTCCTAGAAGAGATTTTGAATTCTCAATTGATCTCATACCTGGGGAATTTCCAGTATCCAAGACTCCATATAGAATGGATTTTGTGGAGCTTAAGGAGTTGAAGAAACAACTACAGGAGAATCTGGATAAAGGGTTTATAGGCCCAAGTGCTTCACCATGGGGTGCACCAGTCCTCTTCGTTAAAAAGAAGGATAGGTCAATGCGCCTTTGAATCGATTATCGTGAGCTTAAAAAATCATGATAAGGAACAAGTATCCACTTCCATGGATAGATTAATTGTTCTATAAGCTTTGCGGGGCCAGTTATTTCTCTAAGGTAGCCCTTCGATCGGGATATCAACAATTAACGATGAGGAAGGAAGATATTCCAAATACTACCTTTTGAACGAGGTATGGACACTATGAGTTCAGAGTGATTCCCTTAGGACCCACTAATTATCCAAAAAATCATGTTTTTAATGAATAGAGTATTTATAGATTACCTCAACAAATTTGTGGTAGTCTTTATTGATGATATTCTGATATACTCCAAGAGCATGGAGGAACAAGAAAAGCATTTGAAAAATATGTTAAAGACTTTATGAAGGGAGAAGTTGTATTCAAAGTACAGTAAATGTGAGTTCTGGATGGAGGAAATATCATTCTTGGGGCATGTTATTACTAACAAAGGGATATCTGTGGACCCTAACAATATGAAGGAAATTGAAGAGTGGTCGAGGCCAACTTCTATAACGGAGCTTTTTGGGTTTAGCTGGATATTATTAATGATATTTGAGAAATTTATCACGATTTTCCAACCATCTTACCAAGGTAACTCGGAAGGGAGTAAAGTTTTCATGGAGTGAGGAATGTGAAGAAAGGTTCAAGGAGTTGAAAAGGAGGCTTATCACTACGCCCATGATCACTTTTCCTACAAGTGGAGAACTCTTTGTTGTGTATAGTGATGCTTATAAGAAGGACTTAGGATGTGTGCTGATGAAAAATGATAATGTGACAACCTATGCCTCAAGGCAGTTGAAAATCAATTAGAAAAACTATCCAACACATGATCTGGAGTGGGAGGCTATGATCTTTGCCATGAAAATATGTCATCATTATCTCTATGGGGAGAAATGGGAGGTATATACGGACCAAAAGAGTCTCAAGTATATATTCACATAGAAAGAGTTTAATATGTTCTAGTGAAGATGGATAGAGCTCATTAAAGATTATGACCACTCAATCCACTACCATCCCAGTAAGGCAAACATGGTGGTAGGTGCTCTAAGTAGAAAGGATCATGCATCTTTATCAATGACGAGAACTGACAATAATCCGATCTTCTTAGATTTGAAAAAGATAGACATGGGAAACATTAATGGAGGAACATCATCAATCCTTTCACAAATGATTTCTCAAACGTCACTTTTGGAAAGGTTAAAGGATGCTCAAAAGGATGATGTGGGAATTCAGGAAAAATTGGTAGCTATTGGAAAAGGGGAATCCTATGTGTTTAATTTTAATGAATAAGGAATTGAGAGATTTGGGAAAAGAATATGTGTTCCATCATGTTTTGAGTTGAAGAAGGAACTTTTGGATGATGCACATAGTTTAAATTTCTCTATTCACCTGGGAAACACAAAGTTCTATCCGGATATACGAGAGCATTATTGGTGCGATAATATGAAGAAGGATATCACTAAATATATGTCAATGTGTCTAGTGTGTCAGAAAGTGAAGGAAGAGAGGCAGAATTCTAAGGGGATGATGCAACCATTTCCCATACTAGAATGTAAATGGGAGAAAATTACCATGGAATTTATCACCGGACTTCCGAAGACATCCAAAGGAAACAATGAAATCCGGTTTGTTGTGGATCGTATTTCAAAAGATGCACACTTCATTGCTATTCAGGATGATTTCTAATCGGATCAACTGGTGCGGATATATATCTGGGAAGTGGTAAGGCTGAATGGAGTACCACTGTCTATTATGTCTGATTGAGATCCAAGAATCACCTCTATGTTTTGGAAGTGTCTTCAACAAGCTCTAAATACTTAACTGAACTTCAGTACGGCCTATCATCCTCAAACTAATGGCCAATCTGAGTGGACTATCCAAACACTTGAGGACATGTTGAGAGCATGCTCAATGGACTTAAAAGGAGGATGGGATCAACATATTCTACTGGTTTAGTTCTCTTATAATAACAGTTTCCACTCGAGAATTCAAATGCCACATTATGAAGCCCTGTATGGGAAGAGGTGAAGGACACCATCATGCTAGGATGAGGTCGGTGAGTGTAAGCTGCATGGACCAGAAATGGTCAAAGAAATGGTGGAGAAGGTGAAAACCATTCAGCAGCATATCAAGGCAGCCCAGAGTCGACAGAAGAGTTATGTAGACAACTGTCGATGAGACCATGAGTTTAAAGTGGGTTACACGGTATTTCTATGCATATCTCCATGGAATAAGGTCATGAGGTTTTGAAAGAAAGGGATATTAAGTCCAAGGTACATCGTCCCCTTCGAGATTCTTGATCGTTTCGGGGTTGTGGCCTATCGACTAGCACTTCCACCTACCATGGCCAAAGTACATGATGTCTTTCATGTATCCCTCTTAAGGAAATACATACCAGACCCTTCACATGTACTCTCTTCCAATGTGGTACAGTTGGAGGATGATCTTTCCTATGAGGAGCAGTCAGTGAAGATTTTCGATCATAGAGACAAAGTTCTACGCAACAAGACTACTCATATGGTCAAGGTACTATGGCGAAACCATAAGTACGAAGAGGCAACACAAGAACTGGATGAAGCAATGAAGGAAAAGTACCCACATCTATTTATGTCCGAGAATGTAAAATGAAATTTCGAAGGGTGAAATTTCTTATGGGGGAAGATTGTAACGACTCTTAAATTTGTTAATGAAAATCCCTTTTGATCTAATTAAATGCCTTAACATGTGAAATGGTTACACAACTTATGCACTTATTTTGTTTTATGTTTTTGTATTTTAAAATACCTTTAAAAATTGTGACCGTTGCTAATGTAGCCATTGAACATTGATAACATGATTAGTATAAATATGGGCTTTAACAAATCCAATTTACTCAGACAAGGGAAGAGATGGCCTCATCTAGTAGACTTGCCCATTTTTCGGATCTCGGAAAGGAGGTGGCATCTTTGGGCTTCACTTTTGACCAAGCTCAAGCCGAGCTTGAACGTGTTAAGCTTGAGAAGAATCGCCTACAGTAGAAGTGGAAGTTAATAGAGATTACCACTTAAGTGATGTTATCCAAGACACCCCAAGAGTCTGTCACCATCGCACTCCTCACCCTTCGTTCTTAATCGGGTGTTTTAAGGGGATATGTAACAAGACCCTAGTACTATGGTTATGTACATTATTTATGTATATAATAATTAATATACCTTCATTTTATTATTGTTACCTTGTAAATAGTTTTTAAATCACAAATAGTATTTTAAGTTAATTTTCAACTAAGAAATCTATTTTGACGAATTATTGGATTTTTGAATTAAATAATTTTTTAATAAAATATAATAATTATTATTAAATTAATTTTTATTAAATATAGATGATCGTATAATTTTATAAATGCAATTGTAATTTTTATTAAGGTTTGAAATCCATTTTTATCAAAACCATTGAATTTTCAATAAATATCGGTTTTTATTTGGAAAATAAAAATTAACATATTTAGAAAATTATTTAGATAAAATTAGTATTATTTATAGAATCAGGACGTCAAAATTTTCCAATGGTTAATTTTTCATTATTTTCTGAGACAACCAAATTTTTGGGTAAAAATTAAATACCGTTTAAATATATAATGTAATTTATGACATCATAATGACACAATAGTGATGTAATAAAATGATATAAAGGATATTCTCGGCCAATATATGTATTATACTTAAAATAATGTGATTTTAGATCTATTTGATTAATTTTATAACGCCTTAGTGGACCCTCCATGACTTATAAAACATTTTGTCTTTTTAATTTGTTATCCTTGAGTGTGTGGCTCACCTCCATATAATCAAACCAATTATTTTAAGAATTAATGACTTTGGAAATATAAAATATTGTTTTCTACTCCCCTTTTCAAAAAACCATGGGCAAAAACCATGGGTTAGTTTTTGTTTTTGATTAGTTTAATGTGAGGTGTCCCAAACCAAAATAATAAACAATTCCCTCTCCTTTCCTATATAAACCCACCCAAGATCCAACTTCCTCTTCACTAAAAGACTTTGGATTTCATCAAACCTCTTCCCTCATCTCTATAGAATCCTCCCAAGGCACCCCAAGTCCCAAAAATCTTCTCTCAAGCCTCTCTTAAGCCTTTGGAAGCACACATCCAAGTAAGGGTTTTCTTCATTTCTTATTTTTGTCCAATATTCTTTAAGTTGTTATTCCCTATTAATTTCAATTATAAATGTTGGGGTATGGATTCAAAACTCCCCCAAACTTACCTCTTTTTTTAAATTATGGTATACCCCTTTATCTCTCATTAAATTCCTCCCATGTACACCCGTTACTATGCCGAAATTCTGAAAGGAATTTCTCTCTCCTCATTTACTTTCAAGAAATTCTTTTGTATCATGAATCTAAATTCCATTAAATTTGTTGGGACATTTATCTATATGAACCCTTACTATCCATGTCATGTAAATATTATGAGACACCCCTTTCTCTCTCATCAGTTTTTTATGAGTTCTTAGGTCACATCGTTATGCTGCCGAAATTGCACCATGTTTTTCCAAGCCAAAGTCATTGTGTAGTGAATACCATGCCCATTTATCTATCATGGGTATTCACCTTTATAAAAATTTATTTATTGTTCAAAGAGTTTCATTTATGTATTCCACATTTTTTTATCATGTAATAAATTATTTTGTTGATTGATTCAATGTTTTATGATCCATGTGGCACACTTATGCATGAAGTGAAATGTTTAAGAAGGGTGTGCCCTGATATCCCTCCAATGCATTGGGTAAAGTATAGTATTATGATATTTCATGTTAAATGGGTGTTTACTCCTGATAATTCAAGTGCAATGAGGGTTTGATCATTATTCATGTGAAATGAGCTTTTACTAATGCTTCATGTGCAATGAGCCTTGGCTCGTGCTAATTACATGATAAGTATTGTTGCCACATTCCCATGTTATGATTATCATGCTTCATCATGCCTTTATGTTTATGCTTCGCTTGTGCTCTATTGATATGCCTATTGTCTAACATGTATTTTATTCCTCATGTTATTTCATTTTTATTCCCTTACAGGGCTTTATAGCTCACCCATTTCTTATGCATGTCCTCATGTTATCTCATGCAATGCTAAGTATAAGGGAATGTAGTGGTCATGTAAAGGTTTTTTTCAATAAAGATGTTGTATTTCATGTTTTAAGTTGTTATGTAATGATCCTAATCCCCAAAGACACTAGAACTCTTGATATTATATGTTTTATCAAGTGATGTTTATGTAGTAAATTATGTTTAACTGTGTAATAAAAAGAAGGGTTTTCATATGCTCATCAGTTATTCTTTAATTGTGATTCGACATAGGTGAGGTGAATCCCAGTGGAACAATAGTTGTAGATGTATCAGTTATTTTATTCCCACATATCAATGTGATGGTACTAGTATTTCACTTGGGATGTGTTTTATACTAGAAAGGTATATTTACATATATTTTACATACCATTTCATGGAGGCAGTGGTAATATGGCTCATTTATGTCTTCATCTCCCTCAACTCTGAAGCTTGGCTGTTCAAATCATTCTATAGATTAAGAACACTATTTTTAAAAGATCAATAGTGTTATAATATAAATTTGGTTGATAATTAACCTTATTTTTCTTGTTTATTATTAAGATTTAAATCTCATTTGGGGTTGTTAGAAACCATATTAGTAAGGTGGAGGCTTCTATAAATTTTGTCAAATAAGAGGCCTTTGGTGTTGTTGAGAGATATACCTCATGTATAATTGATCCTTACATCATTGGTTATTTATTAGTGAAAAGGGATCATACTTCATTTAGAGGTTTGAATATTGTTTCTACTTATATGGTCTCTTAGGGAATACTACTATGCAATCTACTGTATCTTGTAATTGGGGGAAATAGTATGTTAAGAGGCATGTTTCAGTACAAATTCCGCAAGGCCTCGTACGAGTGGGTTGAGATGTCTTCTAATACAAAGCAATCTATCTCACCATGGTTTTCAATTATTCCAACATGTTATCAATTATATTATTTTCAAGAAAATATAGAATTACCAGATGTACTCCTCTAACAAGTGGTACTCCACGTTGCCAAATTTTAGGGAGTTTTGTGACATCTTGTTGATCAATTCATCTAAAACTATAGGTTTTTTGTTAACCAATTCCCCTCTAGTTGTAATATCCACCATTATTATCTCTATATAGGTTATTTTTCTATATATATACTGGATGAGTAGTCTCTCAATGATTTGTTGATGTGAGCATCTAGTATAAAACTTCTCGAATAGTTCCCAGTACTCATACATTGACTCCCCTTATGCATTCTTGATCTATGAGATCTCATTACGAATGGAAGTGCTCCCCGATGCGGGAAAAAATATATGCAATAAAATATTCTTAAAATTATTTCTATATGTTACATCATTATGTTATAAATAATATATCTGTTGTTTTTTTGTTCCACCAGGTGATAATGTGAATTCTCATAGTTTGATTTGATCTTCAGACACGTTTCTTGGTTTAAAGGTTGAGAAAACAACATTAAACTATTTATGATGTTTATTTGGATTATTCTATTTTTATAAATTTTTGATAATCCACCTTTTAAGGGTTGAAGGGGAACCCTTACATAGCTTGTAGTCTCTATGAAATTACATGACCCAAACGTCTTAGAGGAAATCATCCAGACTATAGCTACTTGGAACTACTCCTCCCCTGTGTCTACATCATGATTTTAGCTCTTCCCATTCACATGGCTATTCATATAGGATTCATAGGCATGCATAGGTTGGTATTGATGTTTTATTTGGATCCTCACTGGATATTCCATAAAAAATTGGAAGTAGGTGAATTAACCTAGATTTCAATTCAATTTTTGATTCAAGGTTTGGATATGCAATAAAATTTGGTTGATAGTTAATGTAGGGTACAAAAAATTCTTGAATGGTTATATTAATTTCATTGTTATTATTTTTAGCCATTGGTTATTGTTTTAAGTTTGATAAAAAAGGGTTTCAAATTTCTTTGTTCTCAGAATGGAGTAATTGTCTAACTGGTTGAATGTTTAAAATTACCATAGACTGATATTGTTTGATCTAATCCCTAAGGAAACATTAAACCTTAGGGTCACGATCAAAGAGATCTTTGTTTTTACAAGGATAGATTTTGTTAATTGGTGAATTTGGGATCATATAAATTCTATAAGTGAGGATAAATTGAGTTTAAGTAATATATTTTAACTCTACAAATTTATCCTATGTGGATTTGTTTTACTGATTAAGTTGGTGCTCTAACAATTTATACAATTCTCGACCTCATGTTTTTTGTATTATTTGTTCAAATGATTTATTAGTTAAATTAAAATTATAAACTAAATAAATATAATTTATTATATGAATTATATTATGTCATTTATTCAAAAAAAATTAATAAAGAAGGTAAGAGGTAGATTTATTACTATAAAATCTATTCTTCTATGGGCGGTGTAGTCATCGTAGAAATGTTTTTCATTCCTAAAGGTAATGGAAATGGTATAACCCAGTCATGTTTATACTATTTATTTCCATTTAAAAAATTAATATTATACAAAAAAATTTAATTAAACATAATAAAATAGAATAAATAAAAGAGTAACTAAAATTTTATTACACAAACACAAATATCAAAACACAAAGTAGAAGACAAAGGCTTTGATGAAAGAATCCTTTCCTCAAGAGATACCCTTATTTTAGTGCTATGCAAATTGGAGTAGAACTACTTCTAATCATCCTTAAATATCCTAATTCACGTCCCAATCCATCCAAATGAGAAAATACAATTTATAGAATGGAGGGGTGTCTAGGTTTAAATAGGTTTCAATTCTGCATGGGGAAATTCATCCAAATAATGTAATCTAAATTTTAATACATGTTTGACCACCAAAACATGTGAACCATATGTTATTCTAGAAGTATTATTTGTGAAAAATTGTTTCCTACTTATTATCTCTAAATTTGGACCATATCTAGTTAATTATGAATAATTCTTTCCACAAATACTAAAGTGTTTTCCAATAAAGATAATCTAACCCATTTTTGATTTCATGGCCCACTTTATCCAATCAAATAAACAATTAAGATCATTTGTCACAATTGATAGTTTTATCCCATTATGTCAGAAACATAGTAAAATAATTTTATGTTAAATTAATAAATATAAAAATATCTATGTCTAAAATACTAAAGTGCACTCTAAAGGAAAACACAATAATTTTAATCAAAATTTCCAATTAATGATCTTATCCCAAATATTTTATAGATAAAAAATATTTAAAAAATGTGAGAAAATTATGTCATTTATTATCAATAAAATATTTAGTAATTTTTTTATCAATATATTCACCAAATAAAATAAAAATGTTGGGAATATGGAATTTTTCTCACAAAATGTAGAAGTGAAATAGAAATCCCTTACTGATTTGGTAACTTTTGATCAGTAAACCCAATGAAAGAGAGATCTTCCAATGGATATGTAATTACCAATAATATGGATTATATTTTTTATTATATACCTTTATTGGAAGAAAATACACCACATAAAATAAAAATTTGGTGAATATTGAATTTGTCTCACAGAAAATAAAAGCGAGATGGAATTCCCTAACCTCTTTGGAAACGTTTTAAAAGTAAACACCTAAAAGAGAGATCGTCAAATCGATATGTAAATCCCAATAGTTATCAATATATGCATAATAAAATGAATTCATAGGAATTATCAAAACCACATAAAATAAATATGTGATGAATATGGCTTGTGTCTAACATTAATAAAAATTGAGAAGAAAATATCTTACCTAAAGTCTTGACTTCTGTCATACTCATTCAAACCTTATCTTCCTATAGTATCATCTTTATGCTTGAAATAAAAGACCATTTAGAATGTATTTATGACTAAAATTAATTCTTTTATGATGAGTGTGGTGGGGTTGATTAGGAAATTAATTTGGGAAAGGATTTGCTGAACCAAATGGTCTTGAAGGTTTCTATTATAGAAGAGAGAGGGTGGCCTTTTTTAAGTGGGGGAGAGGACGCACATGGAATTTTTGGAATGAATTTAGTGCTCCAAATTTTTCTTATGTCAAAAGTGTTAAAAATGAACCGTTATAGAACTTAATATATGGAATTGTAAAAATATGGACAACAAGTAGTTTTTAGAGAAGTTTATAGGTCATTTTAACTCTTATATTTTTAGTTTAACCCTAGGTAAACCCATTTTTACATTAACCATGATAATTAATTTTTACTACATTCACTATTAATTTTGGTCAAAAATTAATTTTTCTTTATTATATAATATAAATTTCACTGATTCTATATATGGGATCCAATTTTCCAAATTCTTTTTATATAAGTGTAAAATTTTATTTTAAAATTATACCAATGTACATGATGAGAAAGTGGGATTTTTAAGAGAAAATATTCAAAGGTTTACAATATTTATATATAAAACATCAATATGAAATTCATTATAATGAAATAAATATGATTATTGGATATAAAATTGAACATGTGTTACTTTAAAACAAATTTAATATATAACTTTACTTTATAAATAAATTAAATAGAAAGATAGTTTTTAATTAAAATTCAGTATTGTTCACTATTAATCAAAAAATGAATCCTTTTAAGAAAATGTCAACAATTCAAAATAACATAATTTTAATCATAATATTAAATAATGGAAGCTTATTTTTTCTAATAAAATTTCTAAATGTGTAAAAATTTAGTTTTAAAATAAGTGCATCATAAAAAGTACACAAAATTATTTTTTATAAAAATAGTTTTTAAGAGTAAAACTAGATTTACTATTATCTATTATCTAGAAAACACATAAGATTAATTTTAATTATTTAATTGAATATATAATATAAACATTTTATTAAAATTATTCAACAAATGTGGTTATTTTAATTAATTATGGTAAAACATGTTATGTCCATAAAAATATTTTTTTTCAGAAAAATGATTTCTTTTCTTTTCAGAACGTTTTTATTTTCATTTCTAATTAATTTGTAATGAAATAATTCATTATATATATATAAACCATATATTTTATTATTAATATAATCATGGATAGATATTTCCCATGTTTACCCTTACGGAGCATCTGATCTCATCATTTCTCAAGTTTCCTTTCCCCAGGTTGTGAAGAAATGTTCTAAGAATTATATGTCTACAAAGAGTATAAAATAGGGAGATATTTGTTGGATATTTTGAATATATTTCATGAAATAAGCGGATTGTTTTTCTAGTCTCCAAACAATAGACCTATATGTTTGTTGGGCATGTATTATATAATGTAATGAATATCCATCAAAATAATATGTGATATTTCTATGTGAAAATCTTGGGTCATT
This sequence comes from Viscum album, assembly GCA_963277665.1. Taxonomy (NCBI): domain Eukaryota; kingdom Viridiplantae; phylum Streptophyta; class Magnoliopsida; order Santalales; family Viscaceae; genus Viscum; species Viscum album. Next base: position 1,017,667,050 of record OY728130.1, on the reverse strand, counting down.
ATAGTTGGTAACAGAGCAAATAGTTTAGTCAATATCTAGAGATTAGGATTCGAAAACTATAGTGAGAACCATTATGATAAGACTAAGTATATGATAACATCCTAATGTTTTTGTAATGAAGATAATATTTGGTTTAACTAGCTATACTTCTATATCTGGGTACTAAAAGTGGATGTGGTTCTAGTAGAGATATACCTTGGGGTAATAAATCTAAAAAAGGTGTGTTCAGATTGACTTGATCATTACCTGGTGTAAGAAAATGAGCCTTACTATAAACCTAGTTTAGCACTCCATGGGGATATTCTTTGGTAAATATACATTTTCTTTATATTCCATTATGAGAGATTTGATTAGATGATGGACACATATGACATTGGTTAAACCTAAGGTGCCATGGATTGAAAAGAATGTGTCATAATTTAGACATCTTATATATATGTTTCAATGGTTTTTTGGTTTTCCACTATGATTAGAGTTACATAAACTCTGATTTTTACTAGTGGAAATAGAATCTATACCAATGATTTTATACCAATGGTCTAAAAAACCCATTGGTATAGGGATTCTATACCAATGGTTTGTACAAACCATTGTTATAATCTGTTTAGACACGACCTATACCAAAAATTTGATTAAACCATTGGGATAGTCTCCCATCTATATATATATTACAACAGGTTAGGAAAGCTGTTGGTATAGATAATATATCCCAATGGTTTATGAAAACTGTTGGGAATGTTTTCCTCAAATACAGATCAGCCCTCCAGTTTCCCCCTCTGCATGACTGTTTCCCTAAATTGAATCTCCCTCTTATCTATCCTGTGAAACTTTTTCCCACTAATCTATCCATATTCAATCAAGAAATTTTTTCTACACTTAAAATTTTTAATTTCTACCTTAGTTTTAATGTTCTGAATCTATTATTTTTGTTTTCTAATTTGATTTTTCCTAAATAAGAGTTCCTTTATACTTGTGCGGTCATTAATCATATTGTTTTACCTCCTTTGATAAATTTATCATTATAAAGATTAAGTGTTTCAATAAAGTTACCAATGAGAATTCTTTTCTTAATGAATTAGTTGGGTAAAATATGTTGTCGTGATTTAATTACATATCATCTGGTGATACTAGTCTTGGATTTTAGAGTAACTCTTAGTAGAATGGATTCCATTATATAATGTAAACAACTTTATTTTCAATGATTGAATCCCTTGTTTGTATTAAAATTGGGGGAGAATTTTCATCTATCACTCAGAGAATGGGTTTTGGTGACACAAAGTAAAAATTAACCATTAAAACTAAATTTAATTGAGCTTAAAAGACTACCCACGAATTCTCATGAAGATATACATATAATGGGCATTAGGAAATATGTGTATTTATTCCTATAATTCTATCTACTCAATGAATAGAGGGACCATATTTTATATAATAGTTTTTAACATCTTTGTATCCTAATTGTCATTATATTTTTGACCTCTATGGTGGTTTCATGTTTTATTGGTGGGAAGAACACCTTGTATTTTGATTTCTTTTTAATCAAGAGTGCCTCTACTGATGTTAACTTCTTTACCATAGGAAGGGCCTCTATGACCATTGTATTCTTAATTTGGGAGAACGGCCTCAAAGTTGATTATTTGATTTATCAAAAATTGGTCTACCTTTTTTAGTTGGATTCTTTAATGTAGGGAGGATCTCCATGGTGGATAAATTCTTAATAAAGGGGAGTACCTTCAAAAAAATTGTATTTTTATTCAAGAGGACTCCATGAAGTTTTTAATATTCACCATGTGGTGGAAATCAATGTTTATTGGTTTATTTATTATAATTTGGTTTACCTCTATGAAATTTGTATTTAATATATTGGGTATGACCTCTAACATTCATGTATTTATCCCTTCATCATTTGTAGGTTAATTTTTTTCATTATGCTATAATGAAAGTAGACCTTTACAAATACTCTCACAATCTAGTGATACAGGTTTTTCATATTGGAGAATTTATTTTAAGGCAAAAAGGATGAGGTGATTTTAAACACAACAACAACCATGATGGTTCATTAAACAACAACCTAATGATTTTTTATTTTAATGATTCAAAATCATGTTTATTTTATTACTAATGAATTCTATTATTTATAAATAAGTTTATTTTGGAAAATTTAACAACATAAATTTTATATAGTTTCAATATGATTAATGAATATCATACTATTTAATGAATATCATACCATTTAATTAATATCTTACCATTTAAAACATTCAAAAAAGTATATCAATATGATTAATTAATTGTGATTGTTCCTCAGTGGATAATGTCTTAGTAGTTGAGTATAAATTCAATAAAGCCTCAAATGAAATGGGTGTATGGAATATATGAGGGCACTAGGTTACTTACTTCTCCACATAACACTTTAATTTATGAGAAAAAGTGTGCTAATAATTCTCCATCACATGAGGAACATTTCAATTCTATATTGAACATGTATAAAACTAATATAACTCTAAGACCACTTTAACGTTTTAATTCTTTATTGACCATGGTTGTTTGACCCTAGATCCCTTGAATCCCCCTATCCTCTCTCATATATTTTGTTTTTTGGGTTACATAGTTGTTATCCTTTCCTAATTACTTCTATATTTTCTTTTTCAAAAGCATGAAATGAAACCTATTGAAGATATGTGATGAAAAAGGGTGATAGAGATCAATCATCGCATGGCTGAAATGGGTGTTCCTACACCAGTGCATGCTCTATGTATTTTATTTCAAATATATATATATTTAGATAACATATAATGTCATGTGATCAATTTTTTATTAATAATTTTTTTCATGATCCACCACTAAGGTGACAGTTATTCGATGATCATCCTAGTAGTTGTCTCAATACTCATGACAGATGTACGAGGGGGTGGTATAAGAGCTTGGAGATCCAGTTAGTGTACCCGATTAGACCCTACCCCTCCAACTGACGTACCATATATCCCACATTCTGATCACAATGTGTTATTAGGGACTCACAGAATATTGAGGCCTCAATTGTTTTCACTACCCTTTACATCTGAGCCTCCTATCCCATATTTATCGTATCTAATTATGATTCCCACTCCTCATCCATATCATGCATTTGGCCAGCCATCCATGACATCAACTTTTACTTCTACTTCCTTCTCTCCGAGATTCTATATCCCAGCTTACTCGACTCCTAATCTGCCACAATCTTTTCCTTCGGAGATTACACTAGGACCCATTCCACCAATACACGGTGTTCCTTCAATTTTTATGGATCCAGTGATGCCCATTGATCAGACTGTTGTAGGTATATTTATAAAATTGTAAAAAAAATTATACCATAATTTATTTTCATTATAACATGTGTTGATATAATATTTTTTTCATAACAGATACATATACTAATAGGAGGTGGGGGTGGGGGTGTAAACACATGTGTGCGGTGGGGAACCACTACACTCCATTGATGGTGGGCTAAAATTAACAAAATCAAATGTTTGAAAAAATGGGCAGCAATGTCAATGTTTTTCGGTGATGATTTCCAAATACCCAAACATCATCTCGTTAGCCCACTCTTATGGAGACAGTTGCCAGAAGAAGTCAAGGATAATTCTTGGGCGCATATATGGGTAAAACATTATGTTGGATTTAGTGTAATATGTTATTTTTGTATTTATATAAATTAATATTTTCATGTCATCTTTGGTTAAATTTTCCTGATGGTGAGAGTGCATGACTACCACTTTTATAAGAATTAGGTGAGATTTGGAGATCCTATAAACATGAGTTGTTTATTGGGAGGAATTCTAGAGTTGTCACAGAGTTAGAGATGGTACCTGTCATGGATTATTGTCTGATATAATAGTATCTTAAAATGATTACTCATTGGATGACTACTAAGTTTAAGGTATTAATCACATTTTAGATTTTTAAATGAAAATTTTCATGATATGCATTAGTAATATATTTTTTATTATTAAATTTTATTGAGTAATCATATGGAAGAAATAAATAAAACATTCATTTTAAAAAATACCCTCACACCTTGGGGTGTACTACGATGTCATATCATGAGAGGAAGAAGGTACAATAGTTGTTGGGAGATGAGCACCCTGGAAGAGTACATTGCCAACCTGGGAAGAGTATGGTCCCTATGAGGTATTGGACCTCTTAAGGTACCTATTGTAGTTCCAAAAAGTTGGAATAGTTTAAGGAATGTGAAAAACATGCTGAAAAATGGGTCACACAGGTAGAAGAATGGGCTGAAAGATAAAATGATGAATTTAAGAAATTGTTGAAAGTTTTATGTCCATGACTTCCACTAGAGACCAAAATGGCTTGTGATGCATATGTTTCATCGATGAATTAATTATATAGTGCACTAGGTGGTAGTTCTAGTGGTGGTCGATACAATGTAGTTCTTAGATATGGTGAAGACGATGGTGAGGAAGAGCCTGGGCATGAGGATGATGCTGACGATGAGGGCAATGAGGAGGCTGAGGCTGAGGAAAAGGGCAAGGAAGAGGGTGAGGATAAGGATATAAATGAGAACGAGGATGGGGAAGAGGATGATGATGGGGATGAGTATGGAAATGATAGTGGGGATGATGATGGGTAAATGGATGAGGATGAGAATGAGGTTGATGATGATAGTGATATAGTGATGGCGATGAGGGGCAGATTGATCCATTACATTTTTTACTGATATTACTAAGATTTTATGGTTTATGATTTGATGTTACTGAATATCTGTGTGATTAGTTATGTCATATTATCTTTTTTTTATCTAAAAATAATAAAACTTGACTTGACCTAGAGGTATGGATTCTATGAATTATTGTTTCCCATTGTATCAAAGATATTTCACAATTCTCTTTTTTACATAGACTCAAACTCATGGATGAAGAAATTGAGCTTATTAATTTTCATTATACCATTTCATAGTCATATATCTATGATTCATTATATTTTGATGCTTTAAATTAGGGGACACCATTTTTTATAAAGTCTCATTAACAAATCATGTTGTACTTTATACTTTATGTTGTTGTATTTTTTACCAAATATATTTTGATTTTCAGAAAAAAAAAATGATTCTTCTTGATATACTTTTTATGGATATATCATGTTATAATGTTTCATGATCTTATTTGGTGTTTTTAGGTTGACTAGAATCCATATAGAGGGTAAATGAGTAAATTTGATTGAAATCTATAATTTTCCATATTTATGTATGAATTTCTAGTACATTGAAATTTCATGTAGCCAAATATATCATGTAATTAAAACACATATCCAAATATTATATGAAGGAATTTTGGATAGATTCATATAGATGACCTAAAAAAATGGGATATTTAAGCAACCTGGACAAAAGGACTCACATATCCATTTTAGTGATGAATCTAGAACCACATAGACGAATTCAATTACATATGAAAATATGGGCTTCTGTGTATCTAAATTAAGTCACATAGAAAAATGAGTGGGATTAATAAATGATTTTTTTAATCACATGAGGTATTTTATTCTTATGTTCAAGGATGAAGATTCAAAATCTGAATTTCCTATAGTTGATGTTCTAATGGAATAGTTTCGTGAGGCAGTGCACTTGGAATCACCCATAAACAACCATAGATCTCGGGAAACCCTTTAAGAATATAATAGGATTCTCATGGGAACCTTAAGGATACACCATCATACACCTATTCATAAACTCACCAGTAAATCAATTAATATTCGTAGAACACCCTTTATTAGAGTAGTTTCCCCAAGGTATTACCCATTAGATACATTTCCAAATCGTGATTGATGTTCTGAGATAAACTGTTTAATTAAATTTCTCATAGATTCCATGATACTCACCTAATTTTCACTATCAGAAGACTCATAAATTTATCGTCAAAAAATGAAGAATTCAAAATATATAGGTTTCTAAAATCACTATAAACCAGCCCTATGAAATTATAAAACATGCCTCTATAAGAACATCACAAATTCTTAATTAACAGACCATACCCCACATGTATTTCATAACTGAATCTATAATGACAGGACCCAACCTAAACTAAGATAAAACTTTAGTTTCCAAAAACAATTATAGGACAACTATAATCATCCCAATTATATAAGGAAAGCCTACCCATCATAATGAAATCATGATTCCCTCATTCATAGGGCACCCAAGGCAATGCCTAAAGAAACAGAGTACTCGATCTTGCACCAATCAAGAATTTCTCGATCAACCTAACCATATACTCATGCTACTCTCATCATACATTATTTCCATTTATGTACCTAGATCAATAATAAAACCCCACCATCTAACCACAAGGAAAAATGAGGATCAACCTGGAAATATCAGAAAACCAAAACCTACTACTCTAATATACATAACTAGTTGCCTACCTAGATAACCTTATAATCACTCTAGAGAGAGCCCAAATATCATCCCACACTAGAATCACCACTATCAACTTGACTAATTCAAATGTTTTTAAAAAAGCAACACCTCCCATGCACAACCCATACCTAGAAACTCATACCAAGATCTAATAATAAGGCACCTCATACCCAAACCTACACTTTAAATTGTTTTCAAACACTATGATAATAAATATAATCACCTTAATGGTCCCAATTAATTAAGTAAACTCCAATGAGTTATTTTATAAAACAATGAATATGTTATTATTGACAAATTAATCAATCAAAATCCATTCCATAAAATTATCAATAATTTTTTTCCTTTTTTATAAATTTTATAAACCCACTTTCCTTATTATGAAAATAATTTCACACCTGTAAGGATTCATGAACTTGTCCATGTATACAAACCTATATGATGCATGAACCCACACTCTAATACCGCATCAAGATAAGAGTAAAAAAATAAATAATAGCTCACCCAAAACACCATACTTGAATCAAAATCTCAATTATAACAATAAAGATAATTTAATAAAAAACTCATCACCTTGTAGAATTGATTTTCCTTATACATGGTTTTTTTACATACTAGTACAAGGTCTATTCCAAGTTCCACTAACAAATCCTTCCTCTAAATACCATCGTCAAATGGTAAAGCAACAAAAATCAATTCATTGTAACCTCTTTGTACTACCTCAACTAAAATAGCTAATATAAAATCATTGTTAAATTGTACCAAGACCCCAGGAATGCCTACCCTAATACTGGATGCTTTAGAATATTGGTGAGATTCTATAAGTATTTTGGGGATATTATTCTCTTTATATCCCCCAAAATAAAAATATATAATTAACATTATAAAAATAAAACATTAGAGTAAGTATATGAAATTAAATCTAAGAGGAAAACAATAATAAGAGATTACAAAACCATGATATAACTTGGTAGGGTCTCACCTATTTCTTACAATATGCATCATTACATAAAATTTATACATGTATGGGAAAATAAAATAAATACCAATATACAACAAGCAGTAATTATAAATGGTTAGTGGGTGCTACCCAGGGAGACCAAACACCATACTACCCTTTATTTGGAGAATTCTGAAATAGAATTCATCTCAAAACACAACCCCAACTCATACCCTATCACATAGGGAAGGTCCATGCATCTTAGTCTCAACCTCCACCCTATCGCTTGGGTTAGAGCCTTACACAAAGTCTCAATCTCATATTTATCCACATACTTCCACCATCTTTCTCAAAGTGAGGTCTAGTATCACATCCTAACTATTAACTAACCACTCATGGTAGGATTACATATCATATATTGACCACTACCCTCTGACTTGAGGTTATGTTCTATATCATATCTTAAAAACTACCCTCTCACTCATGGTAAGTTCTTATATCACATCACAGGCACTATAATCTAACTTAAGGTAAGGTCATGTATCACATCGTGATCATTATCCTCCACTCAAAGTTAGATCTGATATCACATCCTAAACACTATCCACTCTCTCATATTAAGATCCCATATCACATCTAGGATACTAGGAAAGGTCCTATATCATATCTTAAACACTACCCTCTTACATACGGTAGGGTCATATACTATCTCTCATCCCATGTCACATACCTCAAACTCTCACTCAGAGTGGATCTAATCACTAATTTACAACATGGTTAGCTGATTAATAATGAGAAAAAATAGTAGTAATAGCTCATATCATATCCATCAGATATCCACACAACCATACCAACTTAGATCTATGTTATAGGGTAGCTAATATATCTCAATAACACGCACACAAACCGGTATCACCATTATAATTTGAATCGTATGTCATACACACTAGCCATTGTATTTTATATTGTCTTTATTTTTATGTTCATTTACAATGGTGATTTATAGGTGTTTTATTTGTTTTTTAGGTGTGCATTCATCACTATTTAGTATTATTTTTGTAGATGTTGGTAGGTTATGATAAGGTGTTTTTATTTTAGTGTGATTATATATATCTCAACCACACATACCCTAAACACCAACACACCCTGATCTAAGTCACCCCTAGATCATTTCAATTCCATCATGATATCAAGGTTAATGCTTGGAAGCCATCTAATATATCAGTTTAGTTTACAGTTGGAATTAATCCATGAAATAAAATGGACTCAGTTATATTTTTTGTAATATCCCAATTACAAAAGAGGTTTTAACAATTAATTCCATGAATCCATTATGGATTATCATGATGCTTACATTACCAAGAATGAAATCAAAATCCCCACTATAGGAGTTCCCTTTTTCCTACAACATTATATCATGATCTTAGAAATTATTTCCAATGACCTATCCATTATTCAGTGCTACCATGGTGTGAGAAACCTAAAACGATTCGGTAGATAATTTGGGTCACTCCCTCAGACCACTAATTGTAAACTCAGCGCTATATACGTTACCTTATACTACACCTCAAGACCCACCTCAAAAGTTATCGTTGACGAATTCCACTTGTAACGACCCACATATTTATATAATAATACCTTTTCCTATCTATTAATATTTATGAATAATATATTAATTTTATTTTAAATACGAATCTTTTTTTGATAGTCTACTCAATACACAACAATGGGTTTCTTTGAAATCTTATATTGAACACAACTTTGAGCTATACCGAAAAATAATATAATAATATTATTATTTTAAACGGTAGTTAACGCATAGCCATTGTATTGCAAGGAATGATCATATATAACTAAATTATGGTTACATATCATTTTTAAATGTATTTACATTTATCAAATGCATTTTAGAGGCTTAAAATAAGAATTAATCCTATTTTAAGCATTAAATACTCAAATATTCTTTAAAATGTCGATTTGCTGCCTTTTGATGGTGAACCCTTTTCAAATTTTGTTTTTGTCACTTTTTGCTGTTTTATTAGACAAAATAAATTTCTTCTTTATAATCATAACATCAAAACTTACTTTGGATGAAATTTTGTTATTTTTTTAATAAAGTTCATTTTTATGAATAGTGAAAAATACCGCATTTTAACTCAAAACAACCTTTTCATCTAATTTATTGATATATTTAGATTGTACTTTTAATTGTTTTTAAAGTTTAATTGGATTTTAATTTTACCATTTAATCCAATTTTCATCAATATAAGTAATTCCAATTTTAAATTCGACATAAACACGTGTCAATATTTTGATAGTTATTATTTCTTAAAAACACGCTTTTGGGTTTGACAACATGATTTAATATTAAATTAATTTCTGAAACTTCTATATTATGAATTTGTAAAAATGGATTCCATATTTGGAATCCGTATGTAAAAATTTTTTAAATAGGTAACTTTTTTTAGGCATTATGAATATTAACTTCAATAAATATTTTATTTACCGTAGTTAAAAGATAAATCTCTTAAATAAGGGTAAAAAATAATATTATAATATTATTAAATTACCCTAACACATGTCTTAACCCTATTAGATGATGTATGGTCGACCTCAGGCATCCTTGGATTAATTTTAGGACCCCATGGAGTTACTTTTGTGTGAAATTGATATTTAATTACTTTTAATTTAAGTTATGGAAAATATAACCTAAACATATATCTTTTATTAAAAAAGATTTATATGGGGTTATATAAGTGATATATTCGACAATAAATAGTAATTATAAAGATAAAAATATTTCATACATCATGGTATTTTATTTATAATTTTTATACATCAAATAAATAAATATATTTATGACATAATTATGATGTAGTGATTACCATATTAATGAATATTTTAATTAAATTAGAATATAAATATTAAAATAAATTTATTTTTAAACTTTTTATATGATAAATGAATTTTAGAGATAATTATGACTTTTTATATTTAAATTTATGAAGTTTTTTGAAATAATCAAGTTGTTTTGGATTTTTTAAAAAGTCATGATATGAATTGTGTTAAAATTGACATAATTCTTATTTTAAAATAAAATATTTTATTAAATATTAAAAAATTCTAAAAAATAAAATATTCGGCCCAATAGTTATCATATGTCTAAAATTTTATTATTGAGTCTTTAATTGGATATTTTTCTTGTTTTGATAAGTATTTTGATTCTCAAAGTGTTAAATACTTGATAAAACAGTAAGAGTAAAAAGGGTTAAATAAAAATGATAAGGATTAAAAAATATCCAAAACCTATTTTATTATTATTGGATGATTTTATTTGGACTTATATTGATATTATATTATAATTTAATGTGTTTTGGAACTTTTTTAAATTGAAAATAATTTTATAATTAAATAATAGTTTCAAACATTCCTAAAGTTCCCCTCCTCCCTCTTATAAAAGGCCACCACCTCTAACCCTTACTCACACCTCTCAATCCCCCTTGAATCATCCAAAATCTACCCAAATAAGAATAAAACATACCTATATTCCTTATATAATCCTTAACTTAGGCATAGGGAACATCAATAAATACTTTTGGTTCAATGCAAAGGGAGTTACGCAATTTTGAGGTAACGTCTCCTCTCAAGTTATCTTCTTTTATTTTACAACTTTACTCTCTATTATATTATTATTATATGATTAAATAAAAACACCAGTATACTCAATATAATATGATTATGTTATGATAAGTATTCAAACTACACTTACACACACCTCCATGTAATGGATACGAACATACTATTTCTTTGTACGATAAACTACTGCCTCACGAATCGATGATTGTTCGATTTTCCCCTAACACCTCTCATGGTGGACACTATGATGGAACTTTAATCATGTATTATACATATGATATTTATATTGTATCTATGATTATTTATTTTTCATTTAAATCATACCTTTATGATTTCTATGTTGTGTAAATATGATAATTTCATTTGAGGAAGTGCGGACTACCGCCCATTTAACGTGATATAACTTGTTTATGCCATACATGGAACGTATAAAGGATGGCTTTAATGAAATTATGTAATATAAATAACATAGATATTATACTGGAATTATTATATAACTATACATCATTATGTTTTCATTCCATTAAATATGAAATAAAAATGAAAGTAGTGTTCGTGCGCTTGTATGACTTACCGTCTCCTTGAACAGTGCATTTCATTTCTTATCTCCAAATGTTATGGACTATTATAAATACATATATATTGGATATATATAATATATATGATATATACAATATATATTATATATATTATATTTAAATCATTAATAAAATTCTTGAGATGATGGAATTTTGATCAAATGGACAATTTATAATTATAACAAGTTCATTTTTGACTCATGTTCTGAATATCGACAAAATTACCGATATGAAATTAAATAATTATATAATTTTTATGACATGATGAAAAGTAATATAAAAGTAATAATAAACTTTTAAAAAGTTCTGAATCAAGTATAAAGTAAACTATGTTTATTATTTTGATATATATATAACGAACTAGACAAGTCGGACACAAGGTAAGGGGTTTCTCATCTCACTTTCATTTCCAAGATATTTTCATTGTTCATCACTTATTTATTTTATGTGTTGTATGTGTACTGCCATTTGTTATATAATATCATGATTCTTATTATATTCATGTTATTAAATGATTCATTTTATGGTTATTATGTTTTGGTCATTCGATTCGACTGATTACATTTTTGTAAGGGAACCTTTCACCTTTGTTTTTTAGTGAAAGACTTATTTTACGTTATATATTTCAATATCCACTTTCTTATGATGGGATATGTTCTTATATATCCTTATTTCTGTAAATTTTATTTCTAAGTGATGATATACCCTTTTCTCTCTCATCAACTCATTTTCTTGAATTTTTATGTAACATCGTTAGGCTTCCTAATTTTTGTAAGGGAATTTCTAAACTAAATTTCCTCTCATTGGGTTCTACGCATACCTCATTGATTATTACTATGCCATGATTATGTGTTGAATAAATAATTATTTATTTATTCTTTAATTTCCACTTCCCATTATGTGGATATACTTTTTCAACACATAATTAGTCCATTTATAAATTCTTACGTCATTTATACGATCAATGTAAGGGATTTTGTCTCAATTTACATTCCATTGAGACTTATTTATTGTTATACACCAAATCACTTTATATGTTGTATATAATTCCCTTTTAAATATAATATCATGAATCTCCTTATTCTCATGATATTATAATCTTTTTTAATGTTATTAAGTAATTATTTTTATACTAGTATTTTCTCAAGTGTCAAGTGACACTTTAACTAAAACATTGTTTTAAATGTTTTAAATATTTATTCTTATAAATCATTCTCTTTAATGTCCATGTTTTCAAAATGGTTATAGTATTTATTTATATGAACATTAATGTTATAAAATGTTAATTCCATTAAAAGTTTCAATGTGGTATGGGACACTTTGAATCAAAAATATATTTATTAAATGTATTAAATGGTATTGAAAATTGTTTTGAGAAAGCATTGATTATTTCAAAATCTTGAAATGTTATATTGTGATTGGAATGTGAAAATGTTATCTTTTCTTTATACTTGTTTTATGTTTTATTATTATGTTATCGTTCTTGGAAATTTTTTACGTATAAGGGTGGTTTCGTGATACACCTAGGGGTGAGCCCGAGATTGCCCTCCAATGCATTGGGTAACGTGATAGAGGTAAACATTAATGTTTCTACTAAGATATTTAGGGAATATACTATTATGGGTATTCAAAACGTAACTCCCTATGTAGCTATGAAAGCTATAATGTTAGTAAGAGATGGATTCCACAAGTTAAATTTATGGTTTATGATTTCAAATGTGTTATTCCTAAATCATATGATTTAATGAGGTAAGTTAAAGATCTTATGTTTTATGATTGAAAAGTATGATTTTATTAATCTATATTAATTCATGGACTAATGTTTTATTTCCTTGTTTTATAACCCTTACTGAGCTTTTTATGCTCAGACCATGTTTTTGAAATGTTTTTCACTGTGTATAAGGAAGGGTAAGGGAAAGGAAGTATTCAAGAAGACTTATATTAAGAAAATAACTCTTTTTTTATTTAAAAAGATTTATTGTTCTGAAAAAAATTGTTTAGAGTAGATGTGTCTAGTTTTTAATCTTTTGAGATGTAATGTAATATTTATGGTCTAATTCTATAAAACTCGAAACCTGAAAAGAAGCTCAATGTAAACTCATGATTATGTAATATTTAATGATGAGGCCTTACAGTTGGTATCAGAGGAAAGCATTAGACAACTTTAGGAATTAAGTGTTTCGGATAACCAAATGGTTACTCCCTAGGTCTATTCATTTAATTAAATCCGTGTTTTATAATTTTTTCAAATCAAGGAAAGTCGGTGACAAATGGAAGGGGGAGTATCTCAAAAAACACATTCTTATCTCTTCCTGATGACCTACTTGCAATAATTATTGCAAAGCCATCACTACGAGAAAAATGGGTATTTGCGACGGGTTATTTGCGACAGGATTTATCCCCGTCGCAAATAGCCCCATTAAAAACTTATTTGCGACGGGGGAATTCCCCCGTTGCAAATAAGTAATCTTTTGCGACGGGTTAGCTTTCCTCGTTGCAAAAGAACTGGCGCGCTTTGCGCGCCAAATCGCGGGAAACGTATTTGCGACGGGCGGTTATTTCCCGTCGCAAATAACCGGCGGCGGTAAAAGGTATTTGCGACGGGAATATTCCCCCATCGCAAATAGTATGTCGGCAGGTTGTTATTTGCGACGGGACCCGTCGCAAATAACTATTTAACCGTTGACCGTAATTAATGATGGCTAAGGTATTTGCGACGGGCACCGTCGCAAATAATCTAACCTATAAATACCACCATCCGTTTTTTTCAATTCATTCTCAAACTGCATCTTCTCCTTCTCTCAAAATTCTATTTCTAGAGTTCAGCGTTTCTTAAGTTTATTTTTTTTCTCCGGAGTTGATATTGAAGTTTTCAAGAACGATCAGAGATCAACCTCAGATCAATTTTAAAGGTATTTATGTTCATTTTAATTTAAATTTATTTTAAATTTTTTATTAGTTTCAATTATTCTTAATTAGTTGTAATTTAATTATGTTTACATTGTTTTGTTACTTAATAAATTTAAATTATTAGTATTGTTCATAGTTAATGGTAATTAGGAATAAATAGTAATAATTTTCAATAATTAAGAATAAATACTAATAAATATTAATAAATACCAATAATTAGGAATAATAACATTATAACATTATTAGTATATTTTATTATTAATATTAAAATAATATAATTTTTTATATTATATACAATTCTCCTTTCATCTGTGTGTTTTCTGTCTCCACATGTAATATTTCTATGTGAGACAGAAAACACACAGATGAAATGAGAATTGTATATAATATAGAAAATTATATTATTTTAATATTAATAATAAAATATACTAATAATGTTATTATTCCTAATTATTGGTAATTATTCCTAATTATAGATAATTATTCATATAATTACCAATAATTAGGAATAATTACCAATAATTAGCAATAATTAGGAATAATTAGTAATAATTAGTAATAATTACCAATAATTCGTAATAATTACCAATAATTAGTAATAATTGCCAATAATTAGTAATACTTACCAATAATTAGTAATACTTACCAACAATTGGTAATAATTACCAATAATTAGTAATAATTAGTAATAATTAGTAATAATTATCAATAATTATCAATAATTAGTAATAATTAGTAATAATTACTAATAATTACCACTAATTAGTAATAATTAGTAATAATTACCAATAATTAGTAATAATTACGAATAATTATCAATAATTACCGATAATTACCAATAATTAGGAATAATTACCAATAATTAGGAATAATTACCAATAATTAGCAATAATTACCAATAATTAGTAACAATTACCAATAATTAGGAATAATTACCAATAATTAGGAATAATTAGTAATAATTACCAATAATTAGTAATAATTAGTAATAATTAGTAATAATTAGTAATAATTAGTAATAATTACCAATAATTCGTAATAATTACCAATAATTACCAATAATTACCAATAATTACCAATAATTACCGATAATTAGTAATAATTAGTAATAATTAGGAATAATTACCAATAATTAGAAATAATTACCAATAATTACCAATAATTAGTAATAATTACCAATAATTAGCAATAATTACCAATAATTACCAATAATTACTGATAATTAGTAATAATTAAAGATAATTAGAAATAATTACCAATAAATAGTAATAATTAGTAATAATTAGTAATAATTAGTGATAATTACCAATAATTAGTAATAATTAACAATAATTAGTAATAATTACCAATAATTAGGAATAATTACCAATAATTACCAATAATTACCGATCATTAGTAATAATTAGTAATAATTAGGAATAATTACCAATAATTAGTAATAATTAGTAATAATTACCAATAATTAGTAAAAATTAGTAAAAATTAGTAATAATTACCAATAATTAGTAATAATTAGTAATAATTAGTAATAATTACCAATAATTAGTAATAATTAGTAATAATTAGTAATAATTACCAACAATTAGTAATAATTACCAATAATTAGTAATAATTAGAAATAATTAATAATAATTACCAATAATTAGTATTAATTACCAATAATTAGGAATAATTACCAATAATTAGGAATAATTACCAATAATTAGGAATAATTACCAATAATTAGTAATAACTACCAATAATAAGGAATAATTACCAATAATTAGGAATAATTAGTAATAATTACCAATAATTAGTAATAATTAGTAATAATTACCAATAATTAGTAATAATTAGTAATAATTAGTAATAATTACCAATAATTAGTAATAATTAGTAATAATTAGTAATAATTACCAATAATTAGTAATAATTACCAATAATTAGGAATAATTACCAATAATTAGGATTAATTACCAATAATTAGTAATAATTAGTAATAATTACGAATAATTATCAATAATTAGTAATAATTAGTAATAATTACCAATAATTACCAATAATTACCAATAATTACCAATAATTAGGAATAATTACCAATAATTAGTAATAATTAGTAATAATTACCAATAATTTGTAATAATTACCAATAATTACCAATAATTACCAATAATTACCGATAATTAGTAATAATTAGTAATAATTAGGAATAATTACCAATAATTAGAAATAATTACCAATAATTAACAATAATTAGTAATAATTATCAATAATTAGTAATAATTACCAATAATTACCAATAATTACCGATAATTAGTAATAATTACCGATAAATAGGAATAATTACCATTAATTAGTAATAATTAGTAATAATTACCAATAATTAGTAATAATTACCAATAATTAGTAATAATTACCAATAATTACCCATAATTACAGATAATTACCTATAATTAGGAATAATTACCAATAATTAGGAATAATTACCAATAATTAGGAATAATTAACAATAATTACCAATAATTTGTAATAATTACCAATAATTAGTAATAATTACCAATAATTACCAATAATTACCAATAATTACCGATAATTACCGATAATTAGTAATAATTAGTAATAATTAAGAATAATTACCAATAATTAGTAATAATTAGTAATAATTACCAATAATTAGTAATAATTACCAATAATTAGTAATAATTACCAATAATTACCCATAATTACCGATAATTACCAATAATTAGGACTAATTACCAATAATTAGGAATAATTACCAATAATTAAGAATAATTACCAATAATTAGTAATAATTAGTAATAATTAGGAATAATTACCAATAATTAGTAATAATTAGTAATAATTACCAATAATTAGTAATAATTAGTAATAATTAGTAATAATTACCAATAATTAGTAATAATTAGTAATAATTAGTTATAATTACCAATAATTAGTAATAATTAGTAATAATTAGTAATAATTAGTAATAATTAGTAATAATTAGCAATAAGTAGTAATAATTGACAATAATTAGTAATAATTACCAATAATTAGGAATAATTACCAATAATTACCAATAATTACCAATAATTAGTAATAATTAGTTATAATTAGGAATAATTACCAATAATTAGTAATAATTATTAATAATTAGCAATAATTAGCAATAATTAGTAATAATTAGTAATAATTACCAATAATTAGTAATAATTAACAATAATTAGTAATAATTACCAATAATTTGGAATAATTACCAATAATTACCAATAATTACAGATAATTAGTAATAATTAGTAATAATTAGGAATAATTACCAATAATTAGTAATAATTAGTAATAATTAGTAATAATTAGTAATAATTACCAATAATTTGTAATAATTAACAATAATTAGTAATAATTACCAATAATTAAGAATAATTACCAATAATTACCAATAATTACCGATAATTAGTAATAATTAGTAATAATTAGGAATAATTACCAATAATTAGTAATAATTAGTAATAATTACCAATAATTAGTAATAATTAGTAATAATTAGTAATAATTACCAATAATTAGTAATAATTAGTAATAATTAGTAATAATTACCAATAATTAGTAATAATTACCAATAATTAGTAATAATTAATAATAATTACCAATAATTAGTATTAATTACCAATAATTTGTAATAATTACCAATAATTACCAATAATTACTGATAATTACAAATAATTAGGAATAATTTCCAATAATTAGGAATAATTACTAATAATTAGGAATAATTACCAATAATTAGGAATAATTACCAATAATTAGGAATAAATACCAATAATTAGGAATAATTACCAATAATTAGGAATAATTACCAATAATATTAGTACTATGAAAATAATAAAAAATTTATATAATTTTAAAATTATCAATATTTGTAACAGGTTTTGCTTTATTCTCAACATATTCAATTCTTAAAGGTTCAATTTTTAGGTCTATCTCAATAAAAAGTTTGCGTCAGTCGTGTATGATGTAAACTCTATAATTATCCTTGCTTGAGTGTTTTTTCTAACAAATTATTCAAAACCAGTAATGTTTTTATATTTTATAGAAAAATATGGAACAACGACGTCGTCAAAAATCATTATTAGGTGACCTCATATGGATAAATCAACGTAGAAATCCAAATGGTTCTGGTTTAAATACAGTATATGTAGAGGGTGTGGAGACTTTTTTATCATTTGCAGCAACAAATCCAGAATTTGTTTCAGAAGGCAAAATAAAATGCCCTTGCAGAAAATGTGCATTGAGAACGTTTGACACGTTTGACAAAGTGGGGGGACATCTCTTGCGTTTTGGTTTTCAACCAGATTATGTTTTTTGGTATCAACATGGTGAATGCAGTTCCAGAGCAGGTGATACCATCTTGATTCCGGATCCATCCCGGTTTCAAGATTTAGTACATGATGTTGCAGGTTCATCTGTTCAACATACAGAAACTCAAGCTGATATAGCTTCAAATCCTGAGTTGGCATCGTCTGAATTTTATGAGTTGTTGAGGTCTGCTGAGGATGCATTATATCCTAGATGCAAGATGAGCAAATTAGAAGCAGTTGCCAAATTTATGGATATCAAATCAGATAACGGAATGTCAAACACCTGTTTTGACCAGATATTTTCTTTGCTTAAAACACTGTTACCCGAAGGAAATGTTTTGCCTGCAAATTATTATGAGAGTAAGAGGCTGGTTCAAAATTTGGGACTTACTTGTCAGAAGATTCATGCATGTTCAAATGACTGCATTTTATATTCTGGGGAAAATGAGTCGTTGGATAGTTGTCCCACATGTGGGCAACTGAGATATAAAGAAGGACAATATGGGAAGTCTGGTTTGATTCATGTAAAACAGTTGAGATATTTTCTGCTTACATCGAGAATTCAGCGTTTATTCATGTCTAAGAATACAACGACAATGATGTCATGGCATAAAGAGAATATTTCAACCGATAAAAGCTTGAATCATCCAGCCGATGGTGATTTATGGAAAAATTTTGATAGAGTGCATCCATCCTTTACTTTAGAAGATATAAATGTTCGACTAGGACTTTCCACTGGTGGTTTCTGTTCGTTCGGATCTTATGGTAGTCAATATTCATGTTGGCCTGTTTTTTTAACTCCGTACAATTTACCTCTATGGATGTTGATGAAGGAGCCATATATCTTTTTGACTTTACTAATTCCAGGAAATCCGAAGAAAAATATTGATGTTTATTTGAAACCATTGATTGATGAATTAAATTTATTGTGGAGTACTGGTGTCAGTACATATGATGTTGCAACGAAATAGAATTTCATACTAAGAGCAGCATTGATGTGGACAATTAGTGACTTCCTGGCTTATGGGATGTTATCTGGCTGGAGTACACATGGTCAGAAATCATGTCCTTACTGTATGGGAGAGAACAAAGCATTTATGCTCATTCATGGAAAGAAACCTTGTTATTTTGACTGTCATCGCAGATTTCTTCCAGCTGATCATCCTTTTTGCAGAAACAGATCACATTTCAGAAAAGGAACAGTTGAAAGGGATGGACCTCCAAAAATTCTATCAGGTTCGGAGTTAAAATCAGTTGTATTTTCATTACCTCCCATCACTTTTGGACCCAAAATAAACCAACAGAAAATTTCTGGTTTTGGAAAAGAACACAATTGGATTAAACGTATCATTTTTTGGGATTTTCCATATTGGTCTGATTTGTTGGTCCCACACATGTTAGATGTCATGCATATTGATAAGAACTGTTTTGATAATTTGTTTCATACAGTTTTGGATATGCCAGGAAAGAAAAGATAATGTAAATGCACATTTAGATCTTGCCCAAATTTGCAGGCGTCCAGAATTGGAACTGTTTGAGAATGTCAGAACATAAAGGTTATTGAAACCAAAAGTAGCTTATACACTGTCTAAAGAAAACCGTTTATTATTTTGTCAGTGGATTGAAAATTTGAGACTTCTAGATGGATGTGCTTCCAATTTGGGTAGATGTGTAAAGAATGGTCATATTACTGGATTAAAAAGTCATGATTGTCATGTTATAATGGAAAGACTTCTACCCATTGGATTAAGAGGTCTGTTGAATTCTGTGATCTGGGATTCCATAACAGACATGTCTCATTTTTTTGGGAAATTTGTGCGGCTATAGCAGATTATGATGCTCTAGGAAAACTTGAAAAAGATGTTGTGGTAATTATATGTAAACTGAAAAAAAATTCCGCCGTCTTTCTTCGACTCAATGGAACATTTGATGTTACATTTTCTATATGAAGCCAAATGTGGAGGTCCAGTACAGTTTTGATGGATGTACCCATTTGAAAGATGCATGCAAAAATTAAAAAGAAAAGTACGTAACAAAGAATCTGTTGAAGGATCTATTGCAGAGGCTTATTTTCAAGAGGAAATATCTTTTTTCTGCTCCCATTATTTTGAATCTGAGTATCATTCAAAACACAACCGAATGGGACGGAACGAGAGGAATATTGATGAAATCGACAATCAATTAGCTGTTTTCAACCAGTCAGAGCTTGGTTTTGGTGGAGTTGATGAACGCTGACTTTCAGATGATGAACATCATAGAGCTCATACGTATGTTCTTCTCAAATGTGAAGAGATGACATCAGTTGTACTGTAATTGTTTATATCACTTATTCTATCATTTATGTTATAGTAAATAACTTTAGTTTTTATAGGTTGTATGATAATCATATCAAGAAACAAATTCCACAAATTACAGCAGTTGCTCTCGAAGAACGTCAACTGAAAAATTTCTCTCAGTGGTTTCAAAAACTGGTAACATAAATTCTTTATCTTTTAGAAACTCATTCAATGTATAGTTTAATATATTGATAATTATTTCAAAAAAATTCAGGTGTCTCGACATGCTGATAAAATTGACAAATGGCTGTGTGTATTGAGTAACCCACCTTCCAAACTTGTTAAAACTTATAATTCATATGTTGTGAATGGATTTCGATTTCACACACATGAATATGGGGAATCAAAAAAAAACAATGAACAATGGAGTTAGCTTGAGAGGATCTCATCATCGAGAAAATGAAGATGACTTTTATGGAATACTTGATGAAATCGTTGAACTCTGTTATCTTGGACAACATTACATAACCATGTTCAAATGTCGGTGGTTGGATACAGAGAGAGGCGTGCGTGTTCATCCGACTAATGGAATCATCGATATTAAATGTAAAAGTGTTCTCGCAGTAAATGAACCATTCTTATTGGCTCAACAGGCACATCAAGTTTATTATGAAAAGTACTGTGCTACATCAAGAGACTTGACTAATTGGTGGAGTGTGATAAAAATCAAAATTCGAGACAATCAGTTTAGTCAAAGTGAATGTGCTTTCACTGATGTGAAAAGAATTTAAGTTTTTCAAGAGAGTACTCAAAATCAATCTTTTTTACAAAGAGACATGAGTATCGATGACGACACCCCACATTTAAGAGTCGGTGATGACGATGATGTTAATGATGTCACATATGAATTTGAAATGGTAAGAGATGATGAAACTGTAACTCGAATGGATATCGATGATGTTGAGGAGGAATATGAAGATGACATTGACATATATGAAGATGATGATGAAGATGAACACTGATAGAATTCCATGGTATTTATATACAATCATAATATGTATATATGTATATATAATAGTAATTATCAATTATTTGCTAACAACATTAACATTTTCTATTTCAGATGGATGACGCCACATTTCGTGAGTTGGCGGATACTGACCTGCCTTTCGATGCGGATGAGTTGCTGGCAGATGACCCTCAGCATGCAGGCGCTCCAGGGAGTACACGGAGGGTGCGCTGTCTTGCACGATTGATGATTCCTGACCCCGTACCCGAGCGACGTCCACGTATTGGGTTTGATCCACGCACATGGAGGTGTTATAACCTATGTGATAACCTGTGGATTTGACTAAGATTTCATTAATCTATTCACATAATAAATGTTTATTATTTTTACAGTTTTCCGCATATAGCAGTCGGACAGGGCAGTGCTATTTTGCGCAACTATTTCTCTCAGTCGTGGACCACATGGGAGCAGATTCCCAATGATGTGCAGTAGGCCATGTTCGGCCATTGGTTGGTACGTACGTAAATAAATAATTTTTATTTTGAAAATTATTTCATTTCTAACTTGGTATATTGATTTATTTGTAGGGTTTATGGTATCTGATCAAGGATACCATGCGGGACGCCATCCACAAGGCATGGGAGGTGGCCATGCGTGATCGCTTTCGTCAGTTTTTGCACAATTTAAGAAAAGCTTCCATGAAGAAAGCAGGAGTGTCAGATTTTGACGAGTCATGTAGAGCACACCGACCAGAGTACATTTCATCCCATGTATGGGATGGATTATGTGCGCACTAGTTGAGTGGTGCCTTTCAGAGGAGATCATCGGTGGGGAGGCAGAATCGGGGGAGACAGGAGGTGACTCATCAAGCTGGGAGTCGTTCTTTCAGTACTCATAGACAGCATCTGGTACGTACATTATTTATAAATATTTTATATAACTATAAATATTAACAGTTTATTTTTTATTCTTATAGGCTGTCGAGCACCCCGATATTATGGAGTACGACATATATCGGAGGATGTATAGTGATCCTGCTACTGGGGAGCTCAGTGGTGATCGTCAGCATCACATCGTGGTCAGTATTATTTGTTTTCAAGTTTAAAGATTAACTGCATATAATATATTCACAATTTTAATTTTAAATTGCAACTACAGGAGTCATATGAGGCCGCAGCGTCACAGACCCAGCCTGAGAGTCAGGACGAGTCATCAGATCAGACCACTAGCCGTCAGTTTGATGAGACGGCATGGATGCAAGCCACCCAGTATACCTTCGAGAAGGGCCGGGTAGTTGGTATCAGCTCTCGACTGACTCCCGGAGATTATTATGGCAGTGCTGCGATGTCGGCATCCAGCTCGAGAGGAGCTCGTGCATCTTCTTCTACTACACAGTATGAGGATCAGTTGCGATCTCAGACTGCACTAATAGAGAGTCTCCGACAGGAGTAGGAGCAGATGCATCAGCAGCATGAGGAGGAGCGTCGACACCAGTAGCAGCTGTACGAGGAGCAGACGAGTCGGTGGCAGCAGCAGCATCAGGAGCAGATGGAGTACATGCGCCGACTCACTCATGCTTTAGGGATGGAGTTTCCTCCACCACCATCTGCAGATCCCCCCCTCCCCCCCTCCTTTAGATTAGAGTGTGTTTTTATGTTATAAAATTTGTGAAATCAAAATATGATTTTTTTTCTATTCATAGTTTCTGTCTCATTATAAAATATTAATAATATTATATTTTGAAATAACAATATTAATATGAATAATAATATTATTTATATTTTATAATATTAAATTTTATATATATATATTAAAATTTAATAATATTAAAATTTAATTATATTTTTTTGTAATACTTGAATTATTTTAATATTTGAATGTAAAATAATTCTTTTATTTTTATATTAATTAAAATAACTTATTAATATTTTTTTATTTACGAATTATAATTCTAATATTATTATATTAATTAAATCATTTATTAATATTCTATTATTTTTTATTTTTGAATTATAATTCTATTATTATTATATTAATTAAAATAATTTATTAATAATTTATTATTTTTATTTGTGAATTATAATTCTATTATTATATTAATTAAAATCATTTATTAATATTTTATTATTTTTTATTTTTGAATTATAATTGGATTATTATTATATTAATTAAAATAATTTATTAATAATTTATTTTCTATTTTTTTATAGTATTTGCGACGGGATACTATACCCGTCGCAAATAGTATTATTATTATATGCATTAAAATAATTTATTAATAGTTTTTTTATTTTTTTTAAAAATAGTTTTTGCGACGGGCCCGTCGCAAAAACTATTTGCGGCGGGCCCGTCGCAACAGGTATTTGTGACGGGGCCCGTCGTAATTGCTATTTGAAAAGTTTTTTACAAATATACGGATTACTATTTGCGACGGGGAGAACCCCCATCGCAAAAAAAGACTTTAACGACGGGACCGTCGCAAATAATTGTTGTTGCGACACCGTTTTCAGCAACGGGCCATTTGCGACGGGGGCCCGTCGCAAAAATCCATTTGCGACGGGATCCCGTCGCAAATACCTGTTTTTCTAGTAGTGCATGTTCGGAAGATTATGAAACTTTTACTATCATACAAATCACTTGAAAGCAGTTGTTTGAGTTATCAATAACCTCCTCTATACCTCGATAACATAGTGGATAATGGGTTGGATTTAATCAAATCATATTTTCTCAATATTCTCATATTTTCAAGAAAGGTTAACATTATCAAGGCATTTTAAAATATTTCACCTTATCACAATATTTTTAAGCATATTATGATTTTGAAAAAGGTGCTGAAGAGGGTGACCCTTGAACAACCTATTTATATTTTCTTTTAAAATATAGTCTCTCATCACATACCTATAGTATTTTAAAAAGACCATTGATTGAATGTTTCAACTCGATCTGACTGTTTTATAAAAATCAAGTTATATTAGATGTTTTCAAATTATATTTCATACAAGATTATTTTCCGAAACTATTTTTCTATGAACACCCATATGACACAAGTTGTACAAGGTGTATTTGGATGTAGGAAGCAAATTATTTTGAAGGATCTCTAAATAATTGTTGCAATTCATAGACCTTATACCTATGTGATCAAGATGACGACTAAACCATGTGGACGCCATGATAAATGTATTATGATCTTTCTTTCAAGAATAGTTTTACTTTATCATATAAAGGTGAAATAAAAAAATGACAATATATATAAGACTTCATGAATTAAGATCCTGAGGTCTTAATGAGTTGGCATGAAAATGATAGGTATAAGAAAACTTTTGAGGATAAAACATGTTAGGGTTATTTTTTGAGTTTTATAAAAAGGAAAATCCATATTATGGGTGACAAACCGTTACGTCGGACAAATTTGCGGGAATCAAACCCACAACCAAGGTGCGATTGGGATTTATCACCTATCACTAGACTACATGAAGTCCCTGGTTAGTATAACTTATTTTTCTTAGTTGAATGATTTTATGGATAAAAAATAAGTTGATTTTGTATCTTAATTTTTATTAAATGGATATCCTTAGTATAGGAAAATAATTTTTTTATTAAGTGATAAATGTTATTTTGGAAGATTTTTTCTCTTTTGGGAACACTATATACCGAAGGGAAATAGAATAATATGGGATTTCATTTGAGGAGTAATGGTTGAATTTTATTTTTTAAGAATATATGTTTTTATTGTGGACATATAGATATTTGAGTTATTTATGGAACTTATTAACCTATCATTGAGAATATGTGATCAGGATAATTACATATAAGTATTATACTTTAAGATTAGTCGATGTTAGTTGGAGATAAATGTTATGATTTTTTGTGGAAGACTATGTGATTCAATTCTTCTAAGATTTGGGTTTCAATCTTAGTTTGGATTATTTTGATGAATTTTAAGGGCATTTGAGTATTGAATGGTCTTTGTTGAACTTTGGGTATCGTTTGTTCAATATTTGATATTAATAGTACTATTATGTTTTATAAAGGATTATCCTTTTGGGGATTATCTAGTCTCATACTAACCATTTCGGTTTTGGTTAATGTCTAAAGACAGGGGAAATATATAGTCCATCTTTTGTGGATTATGTGAATCTCTAAAAGTTGATTCTAGCTCTTTAGGTGTGACCATGTCATCTTGAATACTCATCGTTTAGAGAAAAATGATTTTGTGGTATAAATTTATTAAAGAAAGAAACTCTACTTGAAAATTTAAAATATTTTATTGTGTTCTTAGTCATTCTCGTAAATAAATTCTTCAACATTATGAAAGGGAACTTAAAACAAAAAAAAATTGTTTACTTTTCCTCCTGGGGATTCAATGTCTGTTTAACTTATCACAAGTTTGTGATTTTCTAGTGGCTAAATTTCTCCTCATCATGTTTTCTACCACTCTCCATTAGAACATAATGTTTAATTACTCTTCTATAATCATGTTTTACTACATGGATTCCAAGTAGGTGTTATCTCAAGTGACCTTTTTACTTCTCTTTCTCTGTTTTAAAGTGATAGTTTTATTGAATCTTTTTTTATATGGGACTTTCAATGATGTATCCAAGCCCAATTTTAAATTTATGAGGGCGTAGTTTTCAAAAGGGGGAAGGATGTAGCGAACCATGTATTTATAGAATAATGAATTTTCATATCTATTAATATTTATGAATAATATATTAATTTTATATATAGTAGGACACTTTTTTTGATAGCGTACTCAACATGCAACAACAGGTTTCTTTGAAATCATATGTTGCACACAACTTTTAGCTATACTAAAAAATAATATAAATATATTATTATTTTAAATGGTAGTTAACTCATAGTCGTTGTATTACTAGGAATGAACATAACTTACTAAATTATGGTTACATGTGTTTGTTTAATGTATTTACATTTATCAAATAAATTTTAGAGGCCTAAAATACAAATAAATCGGATTTTAAGCATGAAATACTATAATATTCTTTAAAGGTCGATTTACAGCCTTTTCATGGAAAACCCTTCTCAAATCTAGTTTTTTTTCTCGTTTATATGTTTTATTTGAAAAAATAAAGTTCTTCTTTAGAATCGGAACATCAAAATGATATTTGGGTGAAATTTTGTTATTTTTCTGATAATGTTAATTTTTTAATTAATAGTGAAAAATACTGCATTTTGATTCTAAACTGCCTTTTCATCTAATTTATTTATATCATTAGATTGTACTTTTAATTGGTTTTAAAGTGTAATTTGATTAAATTTTTACCATTAATTCCAATTTTTTCATTGGAAGTAATTCCACTTTTAAATTCGATATAAACACATGTCAATCTTTTGATAGTTATTATTTCTTAAAAACACGCTTTTTGGTTTTGAAAAGATGAATTAATTTTAAATTAATTACTGCAACTTATATGTTTTGAATTTGGAAAAATAGATTCCGTAATTTTAATCAATATTTAAAAAATTTTTAAATAGATAAATTTTATTTTTAGACATTATGAATAGTACATTAAGTAAATATTTTATTTACCATGGTTAAAAGGTAAACTGATAAATTAGGGTAAAATATAATATTATAGTAATATTAAATTACCCTAACACATGTACTAACCATATTGGATTAGGTATTTCCAACCATGGACATCCTTGGGTCGATTTTAGAACCCCATGGAGCCACTTGTGTGTGAAAATGACAATTAATTGTTTTTAATTTAACGTTGAGGAAAATATAACCGAAACATATATATTTTACTTAAACAATTTTTATATGGGGTTATATAAGTGATATATTCAAATATAAATTATAATTATAAATATAAAATATTTCCTACATCATGGTATTTTATTTACAATTTTTCTACATCAAATAAATAAATATATTTATGACACAATGATGATGTAGTGATTACCTTATTAATGAATGTTTTAGATAAATGAGATTATAAATATTAAAATAAATTTATTTGGAACTTTTTATGACATCCCTGAATTTTAGAGATAATTGTAAATTTTTATATTTGAATTTATGAAGTGTTTTAGAAATAATCAATTTGTATTGGACTTTTTAAAAAGTCATGATATGAATAATGTCAAAATTAGCAAAATTTATATTTTAAAAATAAAATAATTTATTAAATATTATAAAATTCAAAAAAATATAAGATTCAGTAAAATAGTTTTCATAAGTCTAAAATTTTATCATTGAATCTTTAATTGGATATTTTTCACGTTTTGGTAACTATTATTGTTATTAAAGTTTTAAATACTTGAAAACACGGTAATAGTAAAAAAGGGTTAAATAAAAAAGATAAGGATTAAAAAATATCCAAAACCTGTATAATTCTTATTAGATAATTTTATTTCGACTTATATTAATCCTATATTTTCATGGAATGAGTTTTGGACCCTTTTAAAACTAAAATAATTAAATAATTAAATAATACTTTCAATCTTTCTTAAAGTGTCCCTCCTCCCTCTTATAAAAGGCCACCACCTCTAACCCTTACTCACACCTCCCAAGCCCCCTTTTCTCATCCTCCCTCTCCCCCAATAAGCTCCAAAAATCCTTATATTTCTCATATAATCCTTACATTATGCATAATACTCTTCAAGAAATCATTTTGGTTCAATCCAAAGGGAGTTTCCCGATTTAGAGGTAACATCTTCTCTCAAGTTATCTTCTTTTATTTTACTTCTTCACTCTCTATTATATTCTTATTCTTTGATTACATAACAAAAAATTATCATAACTATAATATAATTTTGTTATGATAGGGATTAAAACTACACTTACACACACCACTATCTAATGGATACGAACATACTGTTTTTGTGTATGATGAACTACTGCCTCACGAAACGATGATTGTTCGATTTTCCCCAACCACCTCTCATGGTGAATATTATGTTGGAACTATATTATATGTGATAAATATGATATATTTATTGTCTCTATTATTATTTATATTTCATTTACATAATACCTTAATGCTTTTCATGTTGTGTAAATATGATATTTTTATTTGAGGAAGTGTTGACTATTTCCCCCTCAAAGCGACATGACTCATTCATGCAATACATAGAACATATAAAGGTTGGATTTAATGAAATTATGTAACATATATAACATATTTTTTATAATTTAATTATAATAATCCTATTTATAACTATGTTTTAATCCCTTTAAATATGAAATAGAAATGAAAGTAGCATTCATGCGTACGTATGGCTTACCGTCTCTATGAACGGTGCATTTCATTTCTTATCTTTAAATTTATATACTATTATAAATAAAAATATATAATGGATATATATGATATATATGATATTTAAATTAAGAATAAAATTATGGATATAATGGACTTTTGATCGCAAGGAAAATTTATAATTATAACAAGTTCATTTTTTACTCAAGTTCTGAACATCGACAAAATGAATGATATGAACAAAAATAATTATATAATTTTTATAACATGATGGTATGTAATATAAAATGAATAATAATCATGAAAATGGTTCAGAATATTGTATAAATTATCCTAAATTTATTATTCCGGAATATAATGAAATAATGAGACAAGTCAGACTCAAGGTAAGGGGTTTCTCATCTCACATTCATTTCCGTGCGATTTCCATTATTCGTCACTTATTTTTTGTATGTGTTTTATGTGTACATAAATTTGTTATATAATATCATTATTCTCTTTATATTAATGGTATTCAATGATTCATTTTATGGTTATTATGTTTTGGTCATTTGACTTGGCGGATTAGATCGTGGTAAGGGAACCTTTCACCTTCGTTTTTAGTCAAAGACATATTTTATGTTATGCCTTTTAATTTCCACTTTCTTATGTTGGGATATGTTCGGTTAATATATATTGTTTTACATTTTATGTACAAGTTATTATATTACCTCTTCTCTCTTATCAACTCATTTTATGAATTTTTAAGGGACGTCGTTAGGCTGTAGGATTTTCTTAAGGGGATTTCTAAACTCAATTTCCTCTCATTGGGTTTTACACATACATCATTTATTATTAATATTTAATGATTATGTTTGGAATCACTGTTTATTTATTTATGTTTTAATTTACACTTCTCCGTATGTGGATATACTTTTTAAATACATAATCACCCCATTGATAAATTCTTACGTCATTTATATGATCAATGTAAGGGATTTGGTCTCAATTTACATTCCATTGAGACTTATTTGTTGTTACAAAAAAAAATAACTTTATCTGGTGTATATAATGCCCTTTAAAATATTGTATCTAGAATATCCTTATTCTCATGATATTATAAGATTTTTTTAATGTTATTATGTAATTATTTTTTTACTAGTATTTTTTCAAGTGGCAAGGGCCACTTTAACTAAAAAACTATTTTCAATGTTTTAAAGATTTATTCTTCTAAATATTTCTCATTAATGTTCATGTTTTCAAAATGGTTTTAAGGATTTATTTATATGGACATTAATGTTATAAAATTTTGATTCTGTTAAATGTTTCAAAGTGGTGTGGGGAACTTTTATTCAAAATTATCTTTATTAAATGTTTTCAATGGTATTGAAAATGGTTTTAAGAAAACATTGATTATGTCAATATCTAGAAATTTTATATTATTATTGGAATGTGGAAATGTTATCTTTCCTTGATGCTTGTTTTATGTGTTATGATTATGTTATGGTTCTTGGTCATTTTTTACATATATGGGTTGTTTCGTAATAAACCTAGGGCACCTGAGATAGCTCTCCAATGCATTTGGTAATGTGATGGAGGTTGTAATGGCCCGAATCTCTCCGGCCCATTCCTTTGACAAAAATAAGGTCAAGAAGTGTTCTGGAGGGTAAAATGGACTTTTCCCACACTTTCCATAATTTTGAAACTACACGCCGTGTAGTTTGAGTACACGTCGTGTACCCCCTTTCCGGGTATACCCCATGTTGCAGGCTGTGTCCTCGCCGTGTGAAGTAAATGAGTACATTCCATGTAGTGTAACTACACATCGTGTACCACCTTGTTGTGTATACCCCGTGTTGCAGGCCGTGTCCTTGCGGTGTGAAATAATTGGTGCACGCCATGTGTCCGGTTCTACACGCCGTGTATTCCTTCCCCGCGTACGCGTTACCAGTCAACGACCATGTGTCGTGTTGGAGCCGTGTCCTTGCCGTGTGCAATGAATGAGTACACGCCGTGTGTCTAAACTACACACCGTGTAGTCTTTCCATGCGTATGTGTTACCATCAAACCGTGTGTTGACCAGTCAATGGCCGCGAAGCCGTGTTGGAAGCCGTGTGGAGACCGTTTAAAATAACCGAGTACACACCGTGTACCATAAAGTACACACCGTGTACTTTTCCTTTTCTCGCCTATAAAAGGAGGGGTCCCCTCCTCCTTTCAATTCACTCCTCTCCCCCCCTTTCCTCTGAGTAGAGTTCTCCCAAGATATTCGAAGGCTCTTTCTTCCATAACTTCTTCATCCAAGATCAGATTTACGATCCATCAGTGGCCACGGGATCATAACGACGAGGCAGAACTTCCGAGTTTGGATATATTATCTTTCCTTTGGCCTTTCATTTCTGACTTCCACCTGAGGAGGTTTTTCCTAGACCCGACATAAGTAACGGACGCCGACAGACGTCTTCTACGGTTGATCTGGGGGAGCGTTGCGATCGGAACCTATTGAGGTAGGGATCTTACCTTCGTCTCTCTAATTTGTGCAACATGCAGGGTGGGTGTCCTCTTGCTTACATGAAACACTTTTGAACCAGTTTAATAAAGATAATAACTGGCTTATAATAGGGTTGGGAAGTTTGTGTTTGATGTTACTTTATATCCTGTGATATTATGTTGTGAATTGAACGAGCTTCTACCTACTGAAAATCATGATCGTTGGGGGCCTTTGCTTATGCAATTAAATGTTTCTCTCTCCTTCTGGAATTTTGTATGGATGGAAACTTTTTGGAATGTGGAAATTTGTTAATCACGTAAAGTTGGCTGTTTAAAATATGGAACCCTTGTGTGATCACCCCGGTTAAACAAAAACAGAATAATGAACATGTGGGTGTTGTCTTGGATATGTGGCATGTGATGGGGGTGTTTTGTGGGTTGTTGTGGATAGGGTGAGTAGTGGGGCTGTGGTTGGCTTGGTTGTGGGTTGGTGTAAATGTTGTGTTGGTAACGAGCAGCGGGGCTGCGATAAATGGTATTAAAGGGATAATGATGTACGGGGCAGTTGTGGTTATGGTGGTTGGCAGCGAGGCTGCGGGGATGGGTTTGAATGTGAACATACAGTGGGTTGTGAATAATAAATAAAAATTGGAAGACTTAATGAATGGTGGGTCATGGTAATGGAACGAGATTAATTATCAATGGGGTTAGTTGGTTGATAAGAAGGGCTTGGTTGTGCTGGTTGTGTTTTCCTAACTTGCTTTTTGGATAGGAGGGATATGTTTTACGAATGATCAATGTGGTTGGTTGTGGATAGTTGCCCAGTAGTTAAGGAACTAAATAAACTAATTTTTGCTGAAACGTGAAAACCTAAATGGGGTTGGGGTTGTTTGTTGTATTCATGCTTCATAGTATCAGTGCTGAGGCACGTGCTTAGTTTCTCTATTTAGAAGCCATAGGTTGGGCTGTGTGGTTGGTATATATATATCTGTATCTTTTGTGTTTTATCGCACCCCACCCATGTTGAGAACTTCGTGTCGAACACTCCCATTTCATGGGAGAGGGTGTTTTTCCCTTAGTTACTAGCTTCTTCCTGCTCCTTCTCCCCTAGGCTGTGATGGCTTGAGGCAACCTTACACCTAAGACTCTTCTGGTAGGTTTTGATTGGGGTGGATTTATCCCAAGACTCTTTGGGAAGGTTCTACTGTTTCCCAAGAATCTTCTGGATGAGGCCCAGGTGTGTGTGGGCAGGGAGAGTGTGGAAGCGTCAGGACGTTTGCCGTTAGGAAGAGCAGCTAACTAAAGGGAAATGGTGCAGGGTACCCAATACTCTTGTTTATTATATACTACTACCTATTGTTCTTGTGTTTCTTTTGAGTGTGGCTGGTGAGGTTGGGTGGATAGAATTCCTTGCTAGGTTTCTTATATTGTTCTCATGGGACATTAGTATGTCTCCCCACTTGTGCACGAGAGCTTTAGGTTTCCCTACTGATTATACTTGTATGATCACCCTACATTTACTTTTAGGTTTCCAGGAGGAATACCAGGGCCGTGCGGGACCCTATTAGTCAGACAGTTGGAGTTTTTACAGTTGTTTTTCTCTTGTTTTCTTTTGGTATTGTACATTGAGCTTTCTTGTACTTGTACGTTGTTATAAAATTATTTAAACATGCATGTGGGCTTGGTTTGGGTTTATTTCTATACACTTGTTCTTTTCCTTTTTCGGTGGTTGACTTGTCCTATTTCCCGATCCTAAATAATAAAAAGGGTAATGCCTCCCATATTTGTGAAAACTCATACCCTTGGTGCTAGTTGCCACCTTGGGGCCTACTGGAGGCGGGACTCGGGGGGTCATTATTCCCTTTCACCATTGCCAGCTCAGGAGGGGCATCTATGGTGGGAGGGGGTCGTGACAGAATGGTATCAGAGGTGATGATTGAGAGATAGGATGGATTCTGAAGTTAGGCATAGTGAGGATTGCATGGGATGGTAGGGTAACAATTTTAGTTAATCTTGGTGCGTGACATAGGCCAGATAAGACCAGCTAGGACATGAGATTTTTAGGGCCCCCATGATCTGATGTAAGGACTCTAAGCCTACTGAACGACCAAGTGAGACTACATTGATTGCAGGGTAGAGACCCTAGGTAAGGTACATGCATCATCATGATTGTGTTTTACTTGATTTGGGTGTTCTGGGAAAGAATTGAAATGAAATGATAAAATAAAACCTTGAGTTTAATTTACTAATTGGCCATAGGCGATCTTTGTTTACCGTACAGCTATGGCACCTGGACGCCGTCCCCAGGTGGCTCAGACGGCTGAGGCCCAGCAGATTCAGGCGGTCGATCAGTTGAGGATTGACCGAGAGGAGGAAGATATCCAGTGGCAGAAGACTCTTCGTTCTTTCCAGCGGCAGACCCTCAAGAAGTACGAGGGTAGTACTTCGGATACAGAGACGGAGGGGTGGCTTGAGGAGCTAGGGATCTCTTTTACCTTGATCTATTCTCTGAGGGAGTATTGGGTTCCCCTAATAGTCAGTCACGTGAGAGGTACGACATGAAAGTGGTGGAAACTCTACCTCAGAGAGAGGATAGAGGCATAGGTTCCATGGGCTGACTTTGAGAAGGAATTCCGAGAGGAATTCCTTTCTTCCTTGATCAAGGTGGAGAAGTGACATGAGTTACTCTCCCTTTAGCAGGGGATTATGTCGGTATGGGAGCTGGGGATCAAGTTCAAGGATCTCCTGTGCTTTGCTCCAGATCTCTTTCCGGATGAGGATTCTCGAGCAAGACGTTTGGTGGAGGAGCTTCGTCCTTCGCTCCAGTATGTTGTCACCCCCTTCACTCTTCTGACGTACGTGGCGGTACAGAAGAAGGCAGAGGTTGTAGAGAGCATTTACTCACTAGAAGGTGCACCCCGAGAGGGGAACCATCCAAGATCATCAAAGAGGAAGGCAGCCAGCGGCAGGTCTTATGCGATGGTACCTTCCAGGTTCAGGCCAGTGGGGAGTAGGCCCCAGCAGTTCCAGTTCAGATCTCTGGGTCCTCGTCCCTTTTTCACGAGCCCAGGATGGAGGTGTTTTTTTGTGGAGGTTTTGGGCATGTTCAGAGTCAGTTCCCGACCCGAGCTCAGTACGGTGGAGGTGGGAAGGTTCAGCGCCCACCTCAGCATCACCAGTTTCCGGCGAGGCCCTTCCAGCAGCAGCAGGACCATGATCCTCTGAGGGCAGACTTTGCGGGAGGGAGCTGACCTCAGGGTGCTCCTCATGGACCTCGACCAGGGCGTGGTCGTAGAGGTGGATGACATCAGAGAGGCAGAGAAGCTGTGCGTGGACAGTTTCACGCAGCAGAGTTGACAGCTCTAGCAGGACCAGAGGTGGTGCGAGGTACGATTTGTTTGTTCAACACTCTTGTTTCTGCTTTGTTCGATTCGGGAGCTTCGCACTGCTTTGTTGCACCTGTTCTAGCCCATGCTTTGGGACTAGATGTAGAGAGACTTTCTGTGCCACTGGTACTGAGTACACCAGTTGGAGGCCAGACCAGCGTATCTTGTGTTTGTCGGGGATGTGGGCTAACGTTGGGACCACATCGATCTAGTGGGGACCTTCATCTGTTACAGATGCAGCCATACGATGTAATCCTAGGTATCGACTGGTTGTTTTTTGTTAGTTCCATTATCGACTGCTTCCGTAGAAGAGTTGTGTTCTTCGACGTGGATGGGCAGTGCATATCTTTTGTTGGCGAGAAGAGCTATCAGGTGGGAAGTCGGCGTGTGAAGCCTCCCGTTTCCTTGTTAGGTGGGCTATCAGTGGTTCCAACTGATACAGAGATGATGGATGTCCCAGAGGTTGTAGGGGAGTTCCTCGATGTTTTTTCTAAGGAGGATGTGACTCTACCCCCCGACGTGATGTTGAGTTCGGGATAGACTTACAGCCTGGTGCCTGTCCGATTTCAATGGCCCCTTATCGGATGGCACCTTCAGAGTTGCGAGAGTTGCAGATTCAGATTGATGATCTAATGGAGAATGGTTTTGTTTGACCCTACGTATCGCCATGGGGTGCTCTAATTTTGTTCGTAAAGAAGGTAGATGGTGGTATCAGGTTACGCATAGACTACTGATGGTTGAACCAGGTAACGGTCAAGAACTGTTACCCCTTCCCAAGGATAGATAATCTCTTTGACCAACTGAGGGGAGCAGGTTGGTTTTCTAAGATTGATCTACGATATGGATATCATCAGCTGAGGGTAAAAGACAGTGACATCTCGAAGACGGCTTTCAGATATAGGTATGGGCACTTCGAGTTTGTGGTGATGACGTTTAGAGTTACGAATGCACCAGATGTGTTCATGGGACTTATGAACTTTGTCTTCTGGGATTTTCTAGATCGGAACATCGTTGTGTTTATCGATAACATTCTGATCTACTCAAGGTCAGAGGAGGATCACGTTGAGTATCTTAGTGCAGTCTTGGGAGTCCTTAGACATCACGAGATTTACGGGAAATTGTTGAAGTGTAAGTTCTTGACACAATAAGTACACTTCCTTGGGCATGTGGTGTCACAGCATGGAGTGTTAGTGGACCCGTAGAAGGTGGAGGCAGTTGTTTCTTGGGCAGCACCCAAGAGCGTGGCAGAAGTTCGTAGTTTCTTGGGGTTAGCAGGTTACTATCATAGGTTCGTTTCAGACTTCTCTCGAGTTTCTTCTCCATTGACAGCTTTGACGAGGAAGAACCAGGTCTTCCAATGGAGCGAGCAGTGCCAGAAATCTTTTGACTACCTGAAGGAGAAGTTGTTCAGTGCTCCTGTACTCAGGTTTCCAGAGGAAGGTTTGTTGTATGAGGTGTTTTTTGATGCTTCTGGCCTTGGTCTGGGGTGCGTTCTGATGCAGAAGAATGGGTCTAGGTAGTTACGCCCTCACGAGCGTAACTATGCCACCCATGACCTAGAGCTTGCAGCAGTAGTGTTCGCACTGAAGTTGTGGCGACATTACCTCTTTGGGGAGTTCTTTGTGGTATTCTTAGATCACAAGAGCCTGCGTTATATCTTCTCCCAGCGTGACCTGAACTTACGGCAGCGGATATGGGTCGAGTTTCTCCAAGACTATGACTTTGAGATCTCTTACACTGAAGTTAAGGGCAACGTTGTGGCTGATGCCCTGAGCAGGAAGTCGCATAAGGAAGTGGTTTGGGAGTCCACTGATGCTTGGAAGGTGATGGGAGAGTTGGATGCCTTGCAATTGGATGCTAGGGTAGAAGGTGTTACATGCTGTTTGTTTTAGATGACGGTGCAGTCCTCCTTGTTGCAGCAGGTGGAAGAGTCTCAGTGGGGGGGACTCCGAGGTGGAAGTGATGCGGGATCGTGTCGATCAGGGGAACACTCTAGAGGGATGGTCAGAGGATATCCAAAATCAGATTCTTTTCCATGGAAGGTTGTTTGTTCTGGAGGCAATGCATGAGGGAGTTCTCTGTGAGTTCCATAGATCAGCCTTGGAAGTACATCCAATAGTTTTGAAAATGTACTAAGGCCTAAGGGAACAGTTTTGGTGGCCCGGGGTGAAATGGGAACTGGCGGGTTTTGTGGCTAAATGCCTAGTGTGTCAGCAAGTAAAGGTTGAACACCGTGTTCCCAGTGGGTTGTTTCACCCTTTAGATGTCCCTGAATATAAGTGGGATGACATCTCAATGGACTTCGTCACAGGACTACCCAGAGCTCAGGGTGGTTATGATGCTATCTGGGTAGTGGTGGATTGACTGACGAAATCAGCACACTTATTAGCAATTAAGGAGTCAGGCCCGGTGAGTACCTTAGCATAGAGGTACGTAGATGAGGTGGTACATTTTCATGGAGTCCCGAAGACTATCGTCTCAGATCAGGATACTCGGTTTACCTCATGAGTCTGGAGGGGGTTACAACATGCTTTTGGAACCCAGCTACGCCTTAGCACTGCTTTCCACCCCCAGACCGACGGGAAGACAGAGCGGACTATCCAGATACTAGAGGACATGCTGCGAGCATGCATTCTATATTTCGGAGGATCATGGGTACGGAAATTTCCTTTAGTAGAGTTTTCCTACAACAACAACTTCCACTCTACTATTGGAATGTCATCGTTTGAGGCTTTCTATGGAAGATCATGTCGTTCACCCATTTTCGGGGTAGAGGTTGGTGAGATATGTGCTCTTGGGCCAGAGGTAGTGCAGAGCACCACAGAGAAAGTCTAGCTTGTACATGAGAGGATAAATGCGGCTTAGGACCGACAGAAGTCTTATGCTGATCGTCAGAGGAGGCCCTTGGAGTTCGAGGTGGGAGATCATGTGTTATTGAAGGTTTGCCCTCGACGGGGGCAGCGAAGGTTTGGTAACTGGAGAAAGATCTCATCTAGATTCATCAGACCTTTTGAGGTGTTGAGGCGAGTTGGCGAGGTGTCATATCAGCTAGCCCTACGACCTCAGTTGGAGAAGGTTCATGACGTCTTCCACGTCTCCTAGCTTCATCGGTACTTACAAGACGACTCCCACGTTATCGACTGGGGAGAGTTAGATATGGGAGACGACGCGACCTTCGAGGAACAACCAGTCAGGACCGAGGATCTTAAAGAGAAGGTGCTCTATGGACGAACCATTCCGTTGGTTCGTGTGTTGTGGAGGCATGGCGGCCTCGAGGAGAGCACTTGGGAGCAGGAGACCAAGATGCACACTCAGTACCTGGAGTTGTTTTGACTTGTGTTTTCCCTTGTTCTTCTAAGATTTGTGTTGATGTTGTGCTCTGTACCATTGATATATGGAATTCTTGGCTTGTTGGTTGTGAGACCTTTTGTTTCCTGGTTCCCTGGTAATGTGTAACATGTCCGGATGTGTGGGGAATGGGAAAAACCTGACCCTTAATCGAGATGCATTAATGAGGATGCGATTGAACCCGTGCGGGCGAGTCAGTGCCACCTAAAGCAGATAATACCTCGACATAGGAGAAGGAATTTCCCAAAACCACATGTTTGGGTAGTGTATTGGTTGTGTGGTGTTGGGGGTAGTACGAGTTGAAAAATCCTAATGTTTGAAAGTAGGAAGACCCAATTCGTAATCGAGATGCATTAATGAGGATGCGATTAAACCCGTGAAGGGGAGTCGGTGATGCCTAAAGTGGATAATATCTCGACATAGGAGAAGGAATTCCTAACACATATGATTAGGGTTGTTGGTTGGGTTCCTGTTATAATGAGAACCCTAAGATGTATTTTGGTGGGTTCCTCTGGGTTGTTTTTTGAATTCTCGGGGACGATAATGTTTTAAGAGGTATCTGATGGAATGGCCCGGATCTCTTCGGCCCATTCCTTTGTCAAAAAGAAGGTCATGAAGTGTTATGGAGGGTAAAATGGACTTTTCCTACACTTTCCAGAATTTTGAAACTACACGCCGTGTAGTTTGAGTACACGCCGTGTACCCCCTTTCCGGGTATACCCCGTCTTGTAGGCCGTGTCCTCGCCGTGTGAAGTAAATTTGTACACGCCATGTAGTGTAACTACACGCCGTGTACCACCTTGCTGGGTATACCCTGTGTTGTAGGTCGCGTCCTTGCTGTGTGAAATAATTGGTGCACATCGTGTGTCCAGTTCTACATGCCATGTAGTCCTTCCCCGTGTATGCGTAACCAGTCAAGGACTGTGTTCCGTATTGGATCCGTGTCCTTGCCGTGTACAATGAATGAGTACATGCCGTGTGTCTAAACTACACGCCATGTAGTCTTTCCCTGCGTGTGTGTTACCCTCAAACCATGTGTTGACCAGTAAACGGCCGCAAAGCCGTGTTGGAAGCCGCATGGAGACCGTGTAAAATAATTGACTACACACCGTGTACCATAAAGTACACACCCTGTACTTTTCCTTTTCTCACCAATAAAAGGAGGGGTCCCCTCCTCCTTTCAATTCACTCCTCTCCTCCCCTTTCCTCTGAGCAGAGTTCTCCCAAGAGACTCGAAGGCTCTTTCTTCCATAACTTCTTCGTTCGAGCTCCAATTTAAGATCCGTCAGTGGCCACGGGATCGTAACGATGAGGAGAAACTTCCAAACTTGGATATGTTATCTTTCCTTTGGCCTTTCCTTTCTTACTTTCACCTGAGGTGGTTTTTCCGGGACCCGACAGAAGTAACGGATGCCGACAGACGTCCTCTAAGGTTGATTCGAGGGAGCGTTGCAATGGGAACCTGTTGAGGTAGGGATCTCACCTTATTCTCTCTAATTTTTGCAACATACGGGGTGGGTGTCCTCTTTCTTACGTGAAACACTTTTGAACTGGATTAATAATGATAATAACTGGCTTATAACGGGTTTGGGAAGTTTGTGTTTTCTGTTACTTTATATCCTATGATATTATGTTGTGAATTGAATGAGCTTCTACCTACTGAAAATCACGGTCGTTGGGGGACTTTTCTTATGCAATTAAATGTTTCCCTCTCTTTCTGGATTTTCTTATGGATGGAAACTTTGTGGAATGTGGAAATTGGTTAATCACGTAAAGTTTTCTTTTTAAAATATGGAACCCTTGTGTGATCACCCCGGTTAAACAAAAATGGAATAATGAACATGTGGGTGTTGTCTTGGATATGTGGCATGTGATGGGGGTGTTTTGTGGGTTATTGTGGATAGGGTGAGTAGTGGGGCTGCGTTTGGCTTGGTTGAGGGTTGGTTTAAATTTTGTGTTGGAAACGAGCAGTGGGGCTGCGATAAATGGTATTAAAGGGATAATGATGTACAGGGTAGTTGTGGTTATGGTGGTTGGTAGCGGGGCTGCGGGGATGGGTTTGAATGTGAACAGACAGTGGGTTGTGAATAATAAATAAAAAGTGGAAGACTTAATGAATGGTGGGTCATGGTAATGGAACAAGATTAATTATCAATGGGGTTGGTTAGTTGATAAGAAGGGATTGGTTGTGCTGCTTGTGTTTTCCTAACTTGATTTGTGGATGGCAGGGATATGTTTTACGAACTATTAATGTGGTTGGTTGTGGATAGTTTCCCAGTAGTTAAGGAACTAAATAAACTAATTTCTGCTGAAACGTGAAAACCTAATTGGGGTTGGGGTTGTTTTTTGTATGCATGCTTCATAGTAGCAGTGCCGAGGCACGTGCTTAGTTTCTATGTTTAGAAGCCACAGGTTGGTCTGTGTGGTTGGTATATATATATATATATATATATATGTATCTTTTGTGTTTTATTGCACCCCACCCATGTTGA
Organism: Viscum album; assembly: GCA_963277665.1. Classification (NCBI taxonomy): domain Eukaryota; kingdom Viridiplantae; phylum Streptophyta; class Magnoliopsida; order Santalales; family Viscaceae; genus Viscum; species Viscum album. The sequence goes on along the minus strand of OY728130.1, from coordinate 1,017,626,028 downwards.
TCACTTAGTGTCGAACACTCCCATTTCATGGGAGAGGGTGTTTTCCCTTAGTTACTAGCTTCTTCCTATTCCTTCTCCCCTAGGCTGTGATGGCTTGAGGCAACCTTACACCTAAGACTCTTCGGGTAGGTTTTGATTGCGGTGGCTATAGCCCAAGACTCTTCAGGCAGGTTCTACTGTTTCCCAAGAATCTTCTGGATGAGGCCCAAGTGTGTGTGGGCGGGATACATGGTTGTGATGCCCAGGTGTGTGCAGACGGGATACGTGGTTGTGAGGCCCAGGTGTGTGCGGGCGGGATACGTGGTTGTGAGGCCCAGGTGTGTGCGGGCGGGATACGTGGTTGTGAGGCCCAGGTGTGGCAGCGTCAGGACGTTTTCCGTTAGGAAGAGAAGCTAACTAAAGGGAAATGGTGTGGGGTACCCAATACTATTGTTTATTATATACTACTACCTGTTGTGCTTGTGTTTTTGTGAGTGTGGATGGTGAGGTTGGGTGGATAGAATTCCTTGCTAGGTTTCTTCTATTGTTCTCACGGGACATTAGGATGTCTACCCACTTGTGCACGAGAGCCTTAGGTTTCCCTACTGAGTATACTTGTATGCTCACCCTACATTTACTTTTAGGTTTCCAGGAGGACTACCAGGGCCGTGCAGGACCCTACTAGTCAGACAGTTGGAGTTTTTGCAGTTGTTGTTCTCTTGTTTTCTTTTGGTATTGTACATTGAGCTTTCTTGTACTTGTACGTTGTTATAAAATTATTTAAACATGCATGTGGGCTTGGTTTGGGTTTATTTCTATACACTTGTTCTTTTCCTTTTTTGGTGGTTGACTTGTCCTATTTCCCGATCATAAATAATAAAAAGGGTAATGCCTCCCATATTTGTGAAAACTCATACCCTTGGTGCTAGTCGCCACCCCAGGGCCTACTGGAGGCAGGACTCGGGGGTCATTATCTCCCTTTCACCATTTCCATCTCAAGAGCGGCATCTTTGGTGGGAGGGGGTCATGAAAGAATGGTATCAGAGGTGATGGTTGAGAGATAGGATGGAGTCTGAAGTTAGGCATAGTGAGGATTGCATGGGATGGTAGGGTAACAATGTTAGTTAATCTTGGTGCGTGACATAGGCCAGATAAGGCCGACTAGGACACGGGATTTTAGGTCCCCCCGTGATCTGATGCAAGGACTCTAGGCCTACCGAATGACCAAGTGAGACTAAATTGATTGTAGGTTAGAGACCCTAGGTAAGGTACATGCATCATCATGATTGTGTTTTACTTGATTTGGGTGTTCTGGGAAAGAAATTGAAATAAAATGATAAAATAAAACCTTAATTTTTCCTTACTACTTGGCCTTAGGAGATCTTTGTTTACCGTACAGCTATGGCACCTGGACGTCATCCCCAGGTGGCTCAGACAACCGAGGCCCAACAGATTCCAGCGGTCGATCAGCTGAGGATTGACCGAGAGGAGGAAGATATCCAGTGGCAGAAGACACTTCGTTCTTTCCAGCAGCAGACCCTCAAGAAGTACGAAGGTAGTACTTCAGATACATAGACGGAGGGGTGGCTTGAGGAGCTAGGGATCGCTTTTACCTTGATATGTGCTCTGAGGGAGTACTGGGTTCCCCTAATAGTCAGTCACATGAGAGGTGCGACGCGACAGTGGTGGAAACTCTACCTCGGAGAGACGATAGAGGTAGAGGTTCCATGGGCTGACTTTGAGAAGGAATTCCAAGAGGAATTCCTTTCTTCCTTGACCAAGGTGGAGAAGCGACAGGAGTTACTCTCCCTTTAGCAGGGGAGTGTGTTGTATGAGAGCTGGGGATCATGTTCAAGGATCTCCTGTGCTTTGCTCCGGATCTCTTTCCGGATGATGATTCTCGAGTGAGACGTTTGGAGGAGGTGCTTCGTCCTTCGCTCCAGTATGTTGTCACCCCCTTCACCCTTTCGACGTACTTGGCGGTACAGAAGATGGCAGAGGTTGTAGAGAGGATGCACTCACTAGAAGGTTCACCTCGAGAGGGGAACCATCCAGGATCGTCGAAGGGGAAGGCAGTCAGCGGTAGGTCTTATGCTACGGGACCTTCCAGGTTCAAGCCAGTGGGGAGCATGCCCCAGCAGTTCCAGTTCAGATCTTCAGGTCCTCGTCCCTTTTTCACGAGCCCAGGACGGAGGTGTTTTTATTGTGGAGGTTTTGGGCATGTTCAGAGTTAGTTCCTGACCCGAGCACAGTACGGTGGAGGTGGGCAGGTTCAACCCCCACCTCAGCATCACCAGTTGCCGGCGAGGCCCTTCCAGCAGCAGTAAGACCATGCTCCTCCGAGGTCAGACTTTGCAGGAGGGAGCCAACCTCAGGGTGCTCCTCAAGGACCTCGACCTGGGCGTGGTCGTGGAGGTGGAAGACATCAGAGAGACAGAGGAGCTAGGTGTGGATAGTTGCACGCAGCAGAGTTGAAAGCTCCAGTAGGACTAGAGGTGGTGCGAGGTACAATTTGTTTGTTCAACACTCTTGTTTCTGCTTTGTTCGATTCAGGAGCTTCGCACTCCTTTGTTGCACCTATTCTAGCCCATGCTTTGGGACTTGACGTAGAGAGAATTTCTGTACCACTGGTACTAAGTACACTAGTTGGAGGCCAGACCAGCGTATCTTGTGTTTGCTGGGGATGTGGGTTGACATTGGGACCACATCGATCTAGTGGGGACCTTCTTCTGTTACAGATGCAGCCATACGGTGTAATCCTAGGCATCGACTGGTTGTTTTTTGTTAGTGCCATTATCGACTTCTTTTGGAGAAGAGTTATGTTCTCCGGCGTGGATGGGCAACGCATATCTTTTGGTGGCGAGATGAGCTATCATGTGGGAAGCCGGCGTGTGGAGCCTCTCCTTTCCTTGTAAGGTGGGCTATCAGTGGTTCTAGCTGAAACAGAGATGATGGATGTCCCAGAGGTTGTTGGGGAGTTCCTCGATGTATTTCCTGAGGAGGTTGTGACTCTACCCCCCAACGTGACGTTGAGTTCGGGATAGACTTACAGCCTGGTGCCCGTCCGATTTCAATGGACCCTTATCGGATGGCACCTTCGGAGTTGCAGGAGTTGCAGATTCAGATTGACGATCTAATGGAGAAGGGTTTTGTTCAACCCTGCGTATCACCATGGGGTGCTCCAATTTTGTTCATAAAGAAGGCAGATGGTGGTCTTAGGTTACGCATAGACTACTGATGGTTTAACCAGGTAACGATCAAGAACTGTTACCCCCTCCCAAGGATAGATAATCACTTCGACAAAATGAGGGGAGCATGTTGGTTTTCCAAGATTGATCTACGATCTGGATATCATCAGCTGAGGGTAAAAGACAGTGACATCACGAAGATGGCTTTCAGGTGCAGGTATGGGCACTTCGAGTTTGTGGTGATGTCGTTTGGAGTTACGAATGCACCATATGTGTTCATGGGACTTATGAACTTTGTCTTCCAGGATTTTCTAGACCGGATCATCGTTGTTTTTATCGATGACATCCTGATCTACTCAAGGTCAGAGGAGGAGCACATTGAGCATCTCACTGCAGTCTTGGGAGTCCTTCGACATCACCAGCATTACGGGAAATTGTCGAAGTGTAAGTTCTTGACACAATAAGTACACTTCCTTGGGCACGTGGTGTCTCAGCATGGAGTGTCAGTGGACCCGTCGAAGGTGGAGGAAGTTGTTTCTTGGGAAGCACCCAAGAGCGTGGCAGAAGTTCTTAGTTTCCTGGGGTTAGCAGGTTAATATCGGAGGTTCATTTCGGGCTTCTCTCGAGTTGCTTCTCCATTTAAAGCTTTGACGAGGAAGAACCAGGTCTTCCAATGGAGAGAGCAGTGCCAGAAAGCTTTTGACTACCTGAAGGAGAAGTTGGTCAGTGCTCCCATACTCAGGTTTATAGAGGAAAGGTTGTTGTATGAGGTGTTTTGTGATGCTTCTGGCCTTCGTCTGGGGTGTGTGCTGATGCAGAAGAATGGAGTGATCTGTTATGGGTCTTGTAGTTACGCCCTACGAGCATAACTATTCCACCCATGACCTAGAGCTTGCTTTAGTAGTGTTCGCACTGAAGTTGTGGCGACATTACCTCTTTGGGGAGTGCTTTGTGGTCTTCTCAAATCACTAGATCCTACGTTATATCTTCTCCCAGTGTGACCTGAACTTACGGCAGCGGAGATGGGTCGAGTTTCTCCAAGACTATAACTTTGAGATCTTCTACACTGAAGGTAAGGGAAATGTTTTAGCTGATGCCCTGAACAGGAAGTCGCATAAGGAAGTGGTTCGGGAGTCCAATGATGCTTGGAAGGTGATGGGAGATTTGGTTGCCTTGCACTTGGATTCTAGGGTAGAAGGAGTTATAGGCTGTTTGTTTTAGATGATGGTGCAGTCCTCCTTGTTGGAGTAGGTGGAAGAGTCTCAGTGGGGGGGACTCCGAGGTGGAAGTGACGTGGGATCGTGTCGATCAGGGGAACACTCCAGAGGGATGGTCAGAGGACAACAAACATCGGATGCTTTTCCATGGAAGGTTGTTTGTTCCGGAGGCAATGCATGAGGGATTTCTCCGTGAGTTCCATAGCTTAGCCTTGGAAGTACATCCATAAGTTTTGAAAATGTACTGAGGCCAAAGGGAATAGTTTTGGTGGACCGGGGTGAAATGGACACTGGCGGAGTTTGTGGCTAAATACCTAGTGTGTCAGCAAGTGAAGGCTGAACACCGTGTTCCCAGTGGGTTGTTTCACCCTTTAGATGTCCTTGAATGGAAGTGGGATGACATCTCAATGGACTTCATCACAGTACTACCCAGAGCTCAGGGTGGTTATGATGCTATCTCGGTAGTGGTGGATCGGCTAACGAAATCATCTCACTTCTTAGCAATTAAGGAGTCAGGCCAGGGGAGTACCTTAGCACAGAGGTACGTAGATGAGGTGGTACGTTTTCATGGAGTCCCGAAGACTATCGTCTCAGATCAGGATACTCGGTTTACCTCACGAGTCTAGAGGGGGTTACAACATGCTTTTGGAACCCAGCTACGCCTTAGCACTACTTTCCACCCCTAGACCGATGGGCAGACAGAGCGGACTATCCAGACGCTAGAGGACATGCTGCGAGCATGCGTTCTATATTTCAGAGGATCATGGGTACGACACTTTCCTTTAGTAGAGTTTTCCTAAAACAACAACTTCCACTCTACTATTGGCATGGCACCGTTTGAGGCTTTCTATGGACGACCATGTCGTTCACCCATTTGCTGGTTAGAGGTTGGTGAGACAGGTGCTCTTGGGCCAGAGGTAGTACAGAGCACCACAGAGAAATTCCAGCTTGTACATGAGAGGATGAAAGCGGCTCAGGACCGACAGAAGTCTTATGTTGATCATCAGAGGAGGCCCTTGGAGTTCGAGGTGGGAGATCATGTGTTCTTGAAGGTTTCCCATCAACGGGGGCAGTGAAGGTTTGGGAAGGGGAGAAAGCTCTCATCTAGATTCATCGGACCTTTTGAGGTGTTGAGGCGAGTTAGCGAGGTGGCATATCACCTAGCCCTACGACCTCAGTAGGAGAAGGTTCATGACATATTCCACGTCTCCAAACTTCTTCGGTACTTACATGACGACTCCCATGTTATCGACTGGGGAGAGTTAGATATGGGAGACGACGCGACCTTCATGGAACGACCAGTCAGGACCGATAATCGTAAAGAGAAGGTGCTCCGTGGATGAACCATTCCGTTGGTTTTTGTGTTGTGGAGGCATGGCGGCCTTGAGGAGAGCACTTGGGAGTGGGAGACCCAGATGCACGCTCAGTACCCGGAGTTGTTTTGACTTGTGTTTTCCCTTGTTCTTCTAAGCTTTGTGTTGATGTTGTGCTCTGTACCATTGATATATGGAATGCTTGGCTTGTCGGTTGTGAGACCTTTTGTTTCCTTGTTCCCTGGTAATGTGTAACATTTCCGGATGTGTGGGGAAAAGGAAAAACCTGACCCTTAATCGAGACGCATTAATGAGGATGCGATTGAACCCGTGCGGGCGAGTCAGTGCTTCCTAAAGTGGATAATATCTCGACATAGGAGAAGGAATTTCCCAAAACCACATGTTTGTGTAGTGTGTTGGTTGTGTGGTGTTGGGGGTAGTACGAGTTGAAAAAACCTAATGTATGAAAGTGGGAAGACCCAATTAGTAATTGAGATGCATTAATGAGGATGTGATTAAACCCGTGAAGGCGAGTCATTGATGCCTAAAGCGGATAATATCTCGACATAGTATAAGGAATTCCTAACACATATGATTAGGGTTGTTGGTTGGGTTCCTGTTATACTGAGAACCCTAAGTGGTATTTTGTTGGGTTCCTCTGGGTTGGTTTTTGAATTCTTGAGGACGATAATGTTTTAAAATGTATCTGATGTAATGGCCAGAATCCCTCCAGTCCATTCCTTTGTCAAAAAGAAGGTCAAGAAGTGTTCTGGAGGGTAAAATGGACTTTTCCCACACTTTCCAGAATTTTGAAACTACACGCCGTGTAGTTTGAGTACACGCCGTGTACCCCCTTTCCGGGTATACCCCGTGTTGCAGTCCGTGTCCTCACCGTGTAAAGTAAATGAGTACATGACATGTAGTGTAACTATATGCCATGTACCACCTTGCTGGGTATACCCCGTGTTGCAGGCTGCGTCCTTGCTGTGTGAAATAATTGGTGCACGTCGTGTGTCCAGTTCTACACGCCGTGTAGTCCTTCCCCGCGTACGCATAACCAGTCAACGACTGTGTGCCATGTTGGAGCCGTGTCCTTGCCGTGTACAATGAATCAGTACACGCCGTGTGTCTAAACTACACACCATGTAGTCTTTCCCCGCGAGTGCGTTACCCTCAAACCGTGTATTGACCAGTAGACGGTCACGGAGCCATGTTGGAAGCCGCGTGGAGACCGTGTAAAATAATCGACTACACGCCGTGTACCATAAAGTACATGCCCTGTACATTTCCTTTTCTTACCAATAAAAGGAGGGGTCCCCTCCTCCTTTCAATTCACTCCTCTCCTCCCCTTTCCTCCGAGCAGAGTTCTCCCAAGAGACTCGAAGGCTCTTTCTTCCATAACTTCTTCGTTCGAGCTCTGATTTACGATCCGTCAGCGGCCACGGGATCGTAACTATGAGGCGGAACTTTCGAGCTTCAATCCGTTATCTTTCCTTCGGCCTTTCCTTTCTGAATTCCACCCAAGGAGGTTTTTCCGGGACCCGACAGAAGTAACGGACGCCGACAGACGTCCTATAAGGTTGATCCGGGGGAGCGTTGCAATCGGAACCTATTGAGATAGGGATCTTACCTTTGTCTCTCTAATTTTTGCAACATGCGGGGTGGGTGTCCTCTTGATTACGTGAAACACTTTTGAACTGGATTAATAATGATAATAACTGGATTATAACGGGTTTGGGAAGTTTGTGTTTGCTGTTACTTTATATCCTGTGATATTATGTTGTGAATTGAATGAGCTTCTACCTACTAAAAATCACTATCGTTGGGGTCCTTTTCTTATGCAATTAAATTTTTCCTTCTCCTTATGGATTTTCATATGGATGGAAACTTTGTGGAAGGTGTAAATTGGTTATTCACGTAAAGTTTGCTGTTTAAAATCTGGAACCCTTGTGTGATCACCCCGGTTAAACCAAAATGGAATAATGAACATGTGGGTGTTGTCTTGGATATGTGGCATGTGATGGGGGTGTTTTTTGGGTTTTTGTGGATAGGGTGAGTAGCGGGGCTTTGGTTGGATTGGATGTGGGTTGTTGTAAATGTTGTGTTGGTAACGGGCAGCAGGGCTGCGATAAATGGTATTAAAGGGATAATGATGTACGGTGCAGTTGTGGTTATGGTGGTTAGAAGTAGGGATTCGGGGATGGGTTTGAATGTGAAAGGATAGTGGGTTGTGAATAATAAATAAAAATTGGAAGAGTTAATGAATGGTGGGTCATGGTAATGGAACAAGATTAATAATCAATGGGGTTGGTTGGTTGATAAGAAGGGCTTGGTTGTGCTGCTTGTGTTTTCCTAACATGATTTGTGGATGGCAGGGATATGTTTTATGAACAATCGATGTGGTTGGTTGTGGATAGTTTCCCAGTAGTTAAGGAACTAAATAAACTAATTTCCACTGAAACATGAAAACCTTAATGGGGTTGGGGTTGTTTGTCGTATGCATGCTTCGTAGTAGCAGTGTCGAGGAACATGCTCAGTTTCTCTATTTAGAAGCCATGGGTTGGGTTGTGTGGTTGGTATATATATATCTATATATTTTGTGTTTTATCTCACCCCACCCATGTTGATCACTTAGTGTCGAACACTCCCATTTCATGGGAGAGGGTGTTTTCCCTTAGTTACTAGCTCCTTCATGCTCCTTCTCCCCTAGGTTGTGATGGCTTGAGGCGACCTTACACCTAAGACTCTTTGGGTAGGTTTCTATTGGGGTGGATTTAGCCCAAGACTCTTCTGGAAGGTTCTATTTTTTTCCAATAATCTTCGGGATGAGGCCCAGGTGTGTGCGGGCGGGATACGTGGTTGTGAGGCCCAGGTGTGTGCGGGAGGGATACGTGGTTGTGAGGCCCAGGTGTGTGCGGGAAGGATACGTAGTTGTGAGGCCCAGGTGTGTGCTGGTGGGGAGAGTGTGGCAGTATCAGGACGTTCGCCATTAGGAAGAGCATCTAACTAAAGGGAAATGGTGCGGGGTACCCAATGCTCTTGTTTCTTATATACTACTACCTGTTGTGCTTGTGTTTTGGTGAGTGTGGCTGGTGAGGTTGGGTGGATAGAATTCCTTGCTAGGTTTCTTCTGTTGTTCTCACGGGACATTAGGATGTCTCCCCACTTGTGCACGAGAGATTTAGGTTTCCTTACTGAGTATACTTGTATGATCACCCTACGTTTACTTTTAGGTTTCCAGGAGGACTACCAGGGCCATGCGGGACCCTACTCGTCAGACAGTTGGAGTTGTTGCAGTTGTTGTTCTCTTGTTTTCTTTTGGTATTGTACTTTGAGATTTCTTTTACTTGTACCTTGTTATAAAGTTATTTAAACATGGATGTGGGCTTGGTTTGGGTTTATTTCTATACACTTGTTCTTTTCCTTTTTTGGTGGTTGACATGTCCTATTTCCTGATCCTAAATAACAAAAAGGGTAATGCCTCCCATATTTGTGAAAACTCATACCCTTGGTGCTAGTCGCCACCCCGGGGCCTACTAGAGGCGAGACTCGAGGGTCATTATCTCTACTTCACCATTTCCAGCTCAGGAGGGGCATCTTTGGTGGGAGGGGGTCGTGACAGAGGTAAATTTTAATATTTATCCTAATAGATTTTGGTAATATACTATGATGGGTATTCCAAACGTAACTCCCTATGCAGCTGTGAAATCTATAATGTATGTATGATATGGATGCCACAAGTTAACTTTATGATTTATTATTTCAAACATGTTATTCATAAATATTATTATTTCATGTGGTATGTTAAAGAGCTTATGTTTTATGATTAAAAATTTTGATTTATTTGATTTGTAATAATTTATGAACTAATGTTTTCTCTCCTTGTTTTTCAACCCTTACTAACCTTTTTATGATCATCCCATGTTTCTGAAATTTTTTTCACAGGGTATAACAAAGGGTAAGTGAAAGGAAGTATTCATGAAGACTTATATCTAGAAAAGAACTATTGTTTTATTAAAGGAGTTTTATTATTCTAAAAAACATTGGTTAGAGTAGATGTGTCTACTTTGTAATCTTTTAAGATGTAATGTAATATTTATGGCCTAATTCTTTAAAACTCTAACCCTAAAAGATCCTCAATGTGAACATCAAACTATGTAATGTTTAAGTCTGGGGCCTTATACCACTCTTACCAATCCATTAAAATAAACATATAACTCTTGAAAATATTTCTCTTGGACAACACATTCCATGGCCCTTTATCGATTAAATTATCTAACAAAACCTAATTCATATCCAATATGTTCTCTACCATAGAGGTACAATTCAAATTCTCATTCAAAACTCATGGCCAAAATTCAAATGAAATTACATTAAGAACATAATCCATAAACCCTTGTACATTAAACCACACTATAATCTATTAAGGGTATATAAAAACCGTATATATTACAACAAACTATAATGTGGGTTTCCACTCCCTGCACATTGGGAACTATCCCCATAATCTCTTGGAACTTGACCATTTATGATTATATACTACCTATAAACTAGATTTTAATTTTTGATCTAATGAGATGTAATTTCTAACAAACTTTATTGGGCCAAATATATGTAATTACATCCATTCAAATTGAATAAAGATCATATAATTATTGTTACATCAATTTCTCAAATGAGAGAAATAAACTTCCATCATTGTTTGGATCATATTTGCATGTCTGGTGTTTATAGTCATATTTTTTTTCATGGTGTTGTGGTTTCCAGAGGAGTATTTTGTTGTGTGTATTTGTGTCATTAGGAATTTGTGTTATTCTAAATTTTGTATAGTGTACTGCAATTGCATTTTTGTTATTCTGATGGAAGACTATTTGGATCATATTTGTCTACATTGGTGTTACCCTGAACTATGTACAATGTATTTCAATTGAATGTAATTTCATAGGTAATTGAACAGGTAACTGTAGGTAATTACATATAATACTAAATTCTAAATTTTATATAGGTAATCTCATTGATGTTATTCATGAAGGTAATTGTAGAGGGGGGAGGCATACTGCTTCCAATTGCTGGAATTGCAGCAACTCTATACCAAAGGTTCAAAAACAGTTGGTATAGAAGTGAAAATCAAATCTATACCAATGGTTTACCTCAAAATGTTGGTAAAAGTCTATTCCAACAGTTTGTAAACCATTAGTATAGACCTGAAAACTCAATATTTTCCAATGATTTACAAAAAACCATTAGTATATATATAAGGTGAGTTATATTGCAATGGTATCAAACCATTGGTAAAAAGTTATATCAATGATTACTATAAACCGTTGGTATAAAGTGATTTCTGGTGTTATATACCAATAGTTATTGAATAATTGTTAGAATATGTCTATTCCCAAACCTCAATAGCCCACAATTTGGAAAAAATTTGTTATAAGTTATTACAATGGTTTTATATCCTATACCAAATCTTTTAAACCATTGGTATATCGGAAGTTTCTAATATTGTTTTGGTTTCAGTCAATGGTTGTAACTAGAAAGAATCATGCTAACGATAAATGTGATGGAAAATGCAATGATTTTCCTCCTGAGAAACAAAATTCTATTGGAGATGGGATGCATAACATTGTTTCTATGATCACACAACTTTATCAAGACATGAATCATATTTAGAATAAAAATTATCAAAGTAGGGAACAATATTATGTTTAATACTTCATGAGATAACATCCACCTACTATTATTGGGTTTCAAAACCCACTATAAGTTGAGGTATTGATCTACAATATTGAGAAGATATTTTCTATTCTCCAGTGCATGAAACATGAGAAAAATTTCATAACTATTTAATGTTTGGAAGGTGATGTGGGAAAATGGTGGAACCCTATTAAGAACATGAGTCAATAGAAATAAATTATTTCTATAGAATGGGATGACATTTGGAGGCTATTTTTCTGTATGTAATTCTATCATATACTATATATATGGATGGATAAATAATTTCTTGAGCTTATGAAAAATGTGATGAATCCATTAGTACCTATGAAGCTAATTATACAAGGCATGCAAGGTACGCTTCAAGTTTAATCATCAATCTAGAAATAAAAAATTATTGATTCTTTAGTGGATTAAAACCATGTCTCCAAAAATAATTAGATATAAAATTCCATAGTAGTTGCAATGAAATAATTCATTTTTCACTAAAAATAGAAATTGAAATAGGATATTCCTACTATTCCCATGGTTTTGATCAGAAAAGGAAGACTCAGTCTGATGAAAACTTTAATAAATCACATAGTGGATTGAAATACCATCCAACTAAATTCCCAAAATTTCAGAATAAATATCAACTAAATTACTTGAATGGACAGAGGGTTTAATTAGACATAGAAAGGTGTGTCATAATGCCTTTGGATTTTGAAATATGATGAATGGACTTGTTAATTTAAGGGAGGAGAATATTATGCTAGCTAATTCACCAACCACACTACAATTCTTTAAATGTAAAGAGTATGTAAATTATGGAAACCAATGCATGAATCTGGATGTCTTTGATGACCAGATCCAACAACCTCCTAAGACTAAAGAAAAAGGAAAATATCATGCGATCACAACTACTGGAGTGGGTTATGAGAATGAAATGTTGAAGGGTACACTTATTATCCACTCTGGAACATATAATGTATTTTTTATTCTAATTCTACTCACTATTTTATATATAATGAATTTTCCCGGATTATTGAATTACCATCTCAACAGTTAGATACCGTGTTAACACTGAAAATTCCTAATGGTATGATGGTGGCATCCGGGGTCTATAGTTCATCTTTTATTAGTTATTATGAGATAATTCTTCCCAAAAATCTGATGATTATTCATTTAATAGAATTTTATATTACTCTTGGAATTGATTGGATTTATATATATATGTCCTAAATCAATTTTTGAGGGAGAAATGTCACATTTTTAATTCTGAATGAACTTATTCTTGTTTATCAGTGTGAGGATGAATACAGACATCTAATGTGAATTACTTATACCCTGTGGGTCGTAATCCCTACCCATGTGGGATATTTGTATCATGTGTTTAGGGGGGAGATCAAAATTGAATACATGTCAATAGTTTGGGGGTTTTTTGATGTCCTTCTCGAGGAATTTATTGGTATTCCTCCGAGTCATGACTTTGAGTTTCGAAGAACCTTTGTGATGTATTATCTTGAAGAATATTTTTTATTTTTTTTGAAAACTGATCATTTGTAAATGAAATATTTTGAGTAAAAGGTGAACGTTTCTTTGGGGATTCATCATTGAACAAATTTCATCGTAATGGTAAATTTTTTCATAATGAAGTTAAATAAGACTGAATCAATGAAAGAAGTTCAAACTGAATCTAAGTACGAATATCAGACAGAGTATGAGTAGGAAAATAAGACTAACTTCAAGAAGGAATTTCAAACATTATCAATAGAGAAAAATTATATTGATTATGGGAAGGAATATTAGATTGACTATGAGAAGGAAAATCAAACTGACTATGAGAAGGAAGATTAGAATGACCGTGAGAGGGAAGATAATTAGACTGACTCTCAGTAAAAAAATAGATTCAATATGAAAAAGATAATCACAATGTAGATGAAAATGGTAATCATACTAAAGATAAGAATGATAATAATATTGAAGCTGAGAAAGATAATCCTACTGAATCTCAGAAAGATAAACAGGCTAAAGTTAAGAATGATAATCAGACTCAATCTAAACAAGATAATCAAGTTGAAGTTGAGAAAGATAATCAGACTAAAACAAATTAAGATAATCAGAATGATGCTGAGAATGATAATAAAAATGAATTTGAGTAAGATAATTAGATTGAAGAATTGTTAAAATGTTTGAGAAGACTAATTTTATATAAATATTGAGATGGTTTGAATAAGTCAAAGTTGGAGTAAAAATGAAAGTTTTTTTTAGAGTATTTAAATTTCAGTAAGTAGGAAAAGTTATTTAGTTTCCCACCTATAAATTTTTTAGTTTCCTATAAATGGAATAGTTCAATAAAAATTCTTAACTTTCATGAGTGAAAAAATGGTGGAGCACTTTATATTTCATTCAATGTTTTTATTTTTGTACTGAGATCTTAGAAGAAGTTCGGACTTCTAAAAGATATTATTACAAGAATAAGGAAGATATTTTTGAGGATTTCTACAGAGTTTGAGTTTTGTGGATTGAGATAGAGTGCATCGAACAATGTACATAACACTTAATTGATCTGAATGAAGAGGTTTAGATTGAGTTTTGGGGAGTTTTTGAGAAGTGAATGTTTTGTTATTCAGATAGAATAGAATGTTTCTTAAGGATAAGACTTATAAATTGAGCGTCATATTGATTAAATCCGATTGAGTTAATCAGACCAAGTTAATCCGACTAAAGTCCATCAGACTTAGATTCATTGGATCAAGGAACTTTTGTGGAGAAATTTTAACAAAGTCTTTATTCTTTTATTTTGGATCAAATGTTTTGTATGAAACTTTGTAAACTTACAAGAGTTAGTATAATCATTACTATTCAGATATTTAAGGTGTATAATGGCCATTGGAACAAGTTTTATTCAATTTTCTTAATAAAACATTTCCATAATCTTATATATGTATTTCATGTATACATTTTATGGTATTTTAGTATAATTATTTACGTATTTAAATGATTAATCATTCTAATTTTTGAAATAGATTGAGTTGTTTAATTTTTTATGGAGGGATGTATTAGATATTTGAAAAAGGAGTGAAAAAGGATAGAAATTAGAACTAAAAGACACTTCATTAATCTTCCCTTCATTTGTGGTGTGACACCATATTTTTGAGGATGCATCATAGATGGGGAACTAGAGAAGAACAACTACATTTCATGAATTTCATTACATGGTGTGAATAATCAAGAATATTCTACCCCTCAGGATGAGTCATGATTCCATTATATGGGAAAATAGGTAAACAGATCGTGTAACCTAAATACATGTCATGAACGATCAGGGTCAGATAGATATGAAAATCCATTATTGACGAGGATTCCACACCACATAAATTTTTACACTTCATGAATATTTAAACATCCAGAAAAATAAATGATGATATGGAGGAAGGTTTACAAGATTCTTATTTATTAACCCCTCGAACACACAATAGTATGTAGGATTGAGGACCAAAGGGGGTATTGTGATGCCAACAAATGAGATGCATGCACAGAGTAATGATCCGGAGCACTGATTCAATACCATTATTTGTCACCTTTCTTCTTAAGGTACCCATGATACATATTCTCACCATGAATAGCACGAGAGAGTATTTTTCATTATGTTTGGTGACATGATTATTGGGTTATGTTCTACAAGGGTTTATTTCTATAATCAAATTTTGTTTTGGATTTTGGTAACATTTTTTTATCAATTTCTAATCTCTTTCTTTTCGTATTTAGTAAATATTGCTACATTATGTTGATTTCTTTTAATTACATCAATTAATTGGCCTATTTTGTGTATGGAAATTATGAAATCATGGTTATTTATGTTTAATTAGGGTTTTGGGTTTCCTTGTTTTGTGAGTGAATCTAGTATATGGAAATTCCAATGGTGCAATCACCATATTAGAGTAGGGTACTAATACCAAGGATCCCTACTAACATAATTATGACACAAAACCTAAATAAATACATTATCAATTGAATCACCAGTGCACTAACCTAAAAATAATTAATCCTTTCATGTCTCTCTCCTGATATTAAACCAAATACTTGCTGATTTTTTTCTCTTTCTCTTAAAAAACAAAACAATTTCAATTTCAATTTCGTTAATTAATTTAGAACATATGAATCATCCCTATGGGTTCAACACTCAGTATTTACAAGTACAATATTTATAGTAGTTACACTAAGTTTTATAAATTTATAAATTTGGGTATATCCATATGAATTAATGATTTCCTACGAGTTGAATAATGTTTGGTACTTTTTTCAAGGACTTTTTCGTCTATGTTTATTTTAATTAAGAATCTTGAAAATTATTTTTATTTTCATTCATTATTTTTCACTTGGTCTTGTCATGTTTTATTTTCAAGTAATAATCCATTGCATGCATACTATACTCATAGAATGTATAAAGTTGAATATCTCAAATTTAACCCAGAGTTGGATAATACATTACATTATCAGAGGAATGAAAAGGAAGAGTCTAAGAATGAATAAAACATCATGGATGGAAGGGATCAATTCCCAGGAGACGATGATGAGTTGGTCTAGAGATCAGGACCAAAGGTTCAAGGAAGAAATCCAGGGGTAAGAACTGATCAACTATAAAAAAATCGTCAAATAAGGGGTTAATTCGGGCATTATCATACCCCTGTCAAAGCACAACATTTTGAGATAAAGTTGGAGGTTATTCAAATGACCACACATTCACTCCAATTGGCCAGGCTACCTCATGAAGACCCCAACTCACACCTTTGTTATTTATAAGAAATTTTAACAAATTACAATTTTAAAATGTCCCAACTGATGATTTAAGACTATGCCTTTTAAGATTTTCATTGAAAGACAATGAATGAGAGTGGATCCAAAGTCTGCCTCAACATTCAATCACCACATGGGAGGATCTAGAAAGAAAATTCCTAACCAGGTTTTTCCCACCCATAGAATCTATGGATCTATGGGTAAGTATTTTAAATTTTGATCAATTAAATAAAGTTTCATTAAATAGTTAATGGGAATAATTCATTGTTTTATAAATATGATGTCCTCATTATGGGAGAAAAATGTGGTTATTAATTGAAAATTTCTACAAAGGATTTGTGTAGGGAAGTTGTCTGATATTTGATGTTGCTGCAGGAGTTTCACTTATGAAAACAATCACCAGAGGAGAGATACGAGTTATTGGATGAGATTTCCAGCAACAGTTCTCAATAGAATCTAGAATAAGGGTGGTCATAACGAGTACACATGGTTTACAACAGCTAGTTTTCCACCAAAATGAATATCATGTTAATGAAACTTGATGGGATGATGACCAATCAATGTCCCCAAGTTATGCATTATGAAGATTTAAATTATCTATATTATAGTATTCAAAATTATGTGCATGTATAGAGGCCACAATAACACAAATAACTGCAATAAGAAAATCAAAATCAAGGGAAATGATTTCTTCCAAGGAAAAAATGTTTTCAACCTCATAAGAAAGGGAAAACACGGACCAGTCGAGTCCATTCAGTAGAAGAAACCATTCAAAATCTTATGATTGCCATAGAAGTTAAACTTAATGAATTGATTGTATACTCAATGGATCAAGTAACTATGATCATAGATTTGAAAAACAACTCACATACCCAACAATATGCAGTGAGGAACTTACAAGGTCATGTAAGTCAGATTGTTGAACAACTTATAGAAAGACAAAGAGGAGAGATTCAAGGATTCCCAAAACAACATCCTCTTGAAAATGTGAAATTCATATTTAATAAAGTTGAAATAATATCCAAGAATTGGTATAGAGTTTTCAGGAAATAATGAAGAATAACTTCTAGGAGAAAGTAAATAAAATTGAAGAGAAGCGTAGAAAAATAATGAAGAAGAAGAACCACAGCCATACCAACAACCACTAAAATATCTTATTAGTGAAAGTAGGTGATAATTGATGATATAAAATAAATTTTTTTAGAGATGTTCTAAATGATACACATCAATATTCAATTTTTTGAGGAAATAAAAAACATGCCTCTATACACAGAGTTCATGATGAAATTGATGATGAATGAAAATAATCTTGAAGAATTATCCACCATTACACTAGTAAGAGAATGTTCAATAGTTGTATCAAGCATTCTATGAAAGAATTAGAGTGATATCAGATGTTTTTAAATTCTAATTACTATTTATTATATTATATTTAGTAGTTCTCTATGTGATTTAGGTTCCAATGTAAATATAATGTCATATGAAACATTCATGAGACTAGGATTGGGAGAGATGCAACCAAATAAAATTATTCCTCAACTAGCTGATACAACAGTGAGATGCCCTCAAAGGCTACTTAAAGATGTCATCATCAAATTAGATAGGATCTATTTTTGGGTGTATAATCTGGTGATGAACATGGATGAATAAAATCTCCCAATAATATTGGGATGACCATTCCTATCTATAGTAAAGGTACTCTTTGATGTTCATAATGGAGAAATGAGTTTCAAGGTTATATGATAAGAGGTGAATTTTAATTTTCACCAAGTAATATAGAAATAAAATTAAATTTTTGATGAATTTTCAAGAGAGAATCTATTGAAAATATAAGATGTTTTTTATATTGAAGAAGAGCTGATATAGATGGTGTTGAAAGTGAAGAAGAAAGTATGAAAATGATTAATAAAGGTAATAAGTTGCTGGAAAAATATAATGATTGAGGATGAAAATTCAACCAAGAGAATTTCAAAGGGGAATAGGTTTGGACAATAAGTGAAATACCATTTAATTTTTTAATAAGGGCCAAGAACCACTAGATGGGAGCCATGGTAATTGAGATAGTATTCACCAATGGGAGAGTGATTTTTTTGGAGAAAGGGAGATGACCCATATACATAGAGGAATCACATTTTTGACATTTAATGTATCCAGATCTGGTATCCTCTTTCCTACCATAAACCACCTAGAGATGAAGGAGGTAAGTTCGATCCAATAATAGTAAACAAAAGCATTTCCAAGAGGAAACCCATATTTTTATTATTTTCATTATTTATTTTTTGTTTTTAGTAGAGAGAGATAATCCCTTAATATTTTAAATTTCATTGTTGTGGCATGTTCTTTCACTAGTGTATGTTTTTTATAGGACCATCAAGATAGCCATAAAATATAATAAATCACTATGAGAAGAAGCTACCGTATAATTACACATCATAAGGAGAATCTACATGTCATAAAAAGGTGTTGGAAGAACATTTATAACCCATGTTTGAAGCAACAATTTTTAAGTTGATTAATCATTACCATTTTGTAATTTTCTATCACATTCCATACATTTTAATTGTTTAAGAGATTTATCTTCAAGTTTCATGATCGTATTTGATTCTTACTTTAATGAACTGAACTATGATATATAAACCTCCTAGGATAAGCATCATGGTATGAATTTAAATTTATTTTCTATAAATTTCAATGAGAAAAATAGGGAAATGTATTGAAAGAGATAAAAATGTGAATTAGGATTTAGAAAAACATGATCTAGTATAGAATATTGAATCTTGTAAATGAACCATTCAATGATTTATAATGCATTGAAATTATAATATTTTAATTAATTTATTTAATTATTAATGTGCATTTTCATGAGTAGTTGTCCCAAATATTCATCGCATTCCTAATACATCAAATGAGACAATATTATCTATCCTTTTTATTTGTATATTTCTTGTGAAACTCAGGCATGTTTTCTTCTAGAACATCCTTTTCATCTTATCAAGGCAATCACTAAACATAGTCACCTTTAAAAATGATTGAGGCATTCTTTTTTATTATACATTATCTCAATAGCCACCTTACCTTAATCTTTTTTTATCCTATAGAATCCATGAAAAACCATGTTATGTAATAATCTATGTGACAATCCTTTCTTATCCATTCCTACCTTCCTCAAAAAACATTTTATGATATTTAAAACAATAACTTAGGGAGGAATTTTATAGGGTGTACCATTATATAAATCATGGTGGATATATTACTGGGGGTTGTTTCATTATGATTTTGGGATATCACATAATATATTTCATTGTATTTTATAATTCACCACTTTTGCTAAAAAATATTTGAAAAAAATTAATAGAAAAAATATAAAAAATGTGGTGTGTTTTGGAAGAATAAAAAATCTCCATTTTCCAGACCGATGATCTTTTGATCATATGTGGTAAGGTTGTGCATGTGAGATTTGTATTAATCAAAACATTAAAAATGAAAAAGAATATAAAATTAAATGAAAAAAATATCAAGTGATGTTGAATCATTCATTTATATTACATATATCATGGACCCAATTTGAAATTTTTCGGAGGAAGGGAGAGATGAAATCTATATATGGAAATTTTTATTAAGATTTTTTTTCATATCCTTAAAAATGAATTATATTCAGAAATACTTTTTGATTTTTACTTTATTTTTGACATTTATCTACCTATCATAAAGCCTTAGTGTCATTTGAAAAATAACAGTGAAGCCCTTATGATTAATTACGATCAATATATTTATACGGTGGAGACGTTAGATACCTTGAAAGAATATAGTAAGTGAATTTTTTCTAAAGTATGTGCTAAATTATATTAAATTTTTTACACTGATAATGAGTGGAAAAATTCAATGTGAGGTAAATTTTAAATGGCATTCATGTTAATGATGAATTGAAAAATGAAAATGGATTATTTAATATGATTTTATATTTCGAAAGAGGAAAATTAAGCTACTTGGATGGATTGGTTTGTTGAAAATTGAGGCATTGATTAATTTTCAAGTATAATGGATCGACATTTAATTTTCTATTTAATCAATTTATTTTATTGAAATTGAATTTAAGGAAATGTAGATTAATTTTCCTTTGTAGCAACTTCAGATTCAATCCTTGAGGAAATGAGTGAATTGTAGTGTGGGGGTATTTGATATTTTTATTCCATATATACATTTTATGGTATTTTTGTATAATGATTACTAAACTTAATAGATTGATCTTGAAAATTGTGGAATTCATTGAATTGTTTTAGGTTTTATTGAAGGATGCATTGTATATTTGGAAATGTAATTAAAAGGGATTAAAATTGAAAAAAAAGACACTTCACGCTGCTTTTCTTCGCTCTAGGAATGACACCAAATAATTGAGGATATAGCACAACTAGAAAACTGGTGTAGATGAAATACACCTTGTTTTTTTCATTAAATGGCATGAATTAATCAGGAAGCTTATACTACTCAGGATGATTCATGACACCATTTCATGACATGAAAATAATTTACATGTCGTGTAACCAAAATACACATCGTGAATGATTAGGGTAGGAAAAATATGATAAGACATTACTGATGAGGAATACACACCATATATTTTTTTACATGTTATGAATATTTTGACGAACAGAAAAAAATTATTTTGTTGCTGAGGGTTGTGAGGATCATTATTTGTTAACCCATCGGTGGCATAACATGCGGTAGGATCAAGGACTATAGGGGGAAGTGGGATGTTGAAAACTAAGATTCATGCACACTATGGTGATCCGAAGCCCCACTTCACCACCTATCATCACCGCATTTCTTCTTCGTCTACCCATGATTCTCATGATCATGCCTTACATGAAAGATTAGTTTTCTTTGTTTTAAATAATGTGATTTTAGGGGGACATACTTCTAGGGTTTGTTTCTATTTTAAATTCTTGTTTTTAATTGTTGCAACATTGTTTATCAATTAAAAATCTCTTCCTATTCATATTTCACGACAATTGTTTTGTTTTGAGGATTTCATTTCATTACATCAATTAATTGGCCTATTTTTTTATAACCATTATTCAATCTAATTTATTTATGTTTAAATAGGTTCTTGGGATTCCTAGGTTTGGGGTTGAATCTAGTATATGGCCATTCCAACGGTGAAATCATAGCGTTAGTACTGGGTACCCAGACTAAGAGTCTATGTAGACCGAATTATGACACCAAACGTAAAAAAATCAATTATCAATTGAATACATTGCACAAGAAACCGAAAATAATTTTACCTGTAAGGAATCTCTATTGATATTCATCCAAATATTTTCTTCTATTTTTCTATTTCTCTAAAAAACCAAACAATTAAAGTTTCAATTTATTTAATTAATTTAGAACACAAATATTGTCCATGTGGGTTCAACACTTAGGATTTCCATGTACAATATTTGTAGTATTTCAGCTTATTATTATAAATTATTAAATTTGGGTAGCCCCATAATAATTAATGACGCTCTATAGGTTTTTATATACCCATAAGAGTGTTTATGGAAAGGATATAAGTTCTCACACTGAGGAAAAACCTTTTAAATCATGGGTGATTTGCATGATTTCCTACCTTTTCATGTGTGATTATTTACAAAAAGATGATAAGGATTTGAATATTAAAAAGTTTTAGGGGTATCAGTTCTAAATGTATTAAATCTCAAAAAATGTGAACAAAAAATTCAACCCCCCAATAGTTGTTTTTTTATCATTTGGAACATTAATTAGTATTATAACAAAGGGTACCTTGTTTAATCATTATAATGGATAATCTAAATTATGTCCACATTATAAGAATTTCTACATTTTATGGAAAAACATATAATGCATGGAAAAATAGGAAGATACCTTATATTATATCTATTATCCTGGAAGTTGTTGATACTGCTACAACTGGGTTTCCACCTATTTAGAATGATGCCCTGATGAATTTTGTTGATAAGAGA
This sequence comes from Viscum album, assembly GCA_963277665.1. Lineage (NCBI taxonomy): Eukaryota > Viridiplantae > Streptophyta > Magnoliopsida > Santalales > Viscaceae > Viscum > Viscum album. The sequence continues at coordinate 1,017,603,859 of OY728130.1, read as the reverse complement.
AATATTGAAGTTGATGGAAAGGCTAGAAATTTTATCCTTATTTCCATATCAGAAAATGTTTATTTAAAGGTGATGGGTTTCAAAACATTGAAAAGTATGTGGGACAAGATGGAAAGTATTTTTTATGGGAATACTAATGTGAATGAAGAAAAGATATAAATCTGGTGTAGTAAGTATAAATACATAACCATGTGAGATAAAGAATCATTGGATGAATAATTCACCAAATTAAATGAAATTGTTTTCAGGATCAGTGGATTTGGTGGTGTCTTGAAACATTCTATAATGGTGAAGAAAATTATAAGAAAGTTTCAAGATAGGTTTCATTCTAAAATTTCATCTTTTGGAGATAAGGATTATTTATCACTTGATTATTTTCAAAACTTTATTATTTATTATTAAATTTTAAAAGAACTAATGTTGAAAAAGAATATAAAAGATGAAGTGGATTTAAAATTTATGTGAAAAAATAAAATTAAATATGTTGAAGATGTTAATCCTTGTGACTCCTAATATAAATAGGATGAATAGATGAATGCCAAAATCATGTCTTTTATATCCAAGGACCATCAGAGTGGAAGAGGAAAATATGGAGGTAAAGTTACTCTCAAATGTTTTGAGTTTGGAGGAATTAGAAAAATTACTATAAATTTCCCCAAGAATAAATTTAGAGAATATTGAGATGAATATGATGAAAAGATTAAATCGAATAAGTGGAACAAAAGTTCTAAAGAATAAAATTCACCCAGAAAATATAAGAAGAATTTCCATGGAGACAAAAGGAATATTCTTAGTAAGAAATTTAAATTAGACTCAGTATAAAAAATTCCTCATAAGATTAAAGTAATTTTTTTTTATAACATTGAATAAAAATCTGGAGAAAGATGATGACTCCCCAAATACCGAATAAGGAGGAGGTGAATAATCTTATAGAGTATCATCTCAGAATAGAACTTCTTGCATGTCTTGAGAAATAAAAATCTCAATAAAAAAATAGAGTAATAAGTAAATATTGTGAAGACGTTACTAAGGGAAAAAATATTTCATCAATATGGAGAAAGAATAGATTCATAAGATTATATGTTACAAATTAATAATTATTGAACAATTAGAGATGATTGAAGACCATAGTAAAAATTCATTGCTAAGGAAAAATATGACAATAAGTTTCACTATAAACATCTTGAGGCTAAAGGTTACTTGAGGAATATGAGGGAAAACTTCATCAAAACATTGGTAGAAAAAGATAAGACTTCTAAAGTTGATGATATAGCTCAAATCAAGAATCAAGTGAAATCCTCACCCATTAAAAAATAATATTTCATCTAATTTTTCTAAAATTTCAGGTTTCAAAAAAATTGTTAGGAAAGATTGGGTGGAAAAAGGTTATGATAAACCTATTTCTTCTATTAAATATGAAAACTCACTGTAGAGAAAATCTTTTCCGAACTCATAGTATGTTGATGTAGGAAAATGTTTTCAGCCACAATAATGTTTCTACAGAGAAAAATCATGCTTCAATAGAAAATGAAGATTTGATTGCTATTGATGGTGTTTTGGAATATTTGGGAATAGGGATTATAATTTTTGGTATAACATTTCAACATTATAGAATAAGTTTTGAAGAAAAAGAAAGCAATGGTGGAAGATGGATGAGTAACTTTCCTAGACCACAGGAAGTTAAAAATGAAAAAACTCAAGATGATAGATAATTTCCAAAACAAAATCAATTAAAATGTATAGAATATATATGTGGAAGATGTGATAAGACTTGTCATCATGAATAAATATGTATGACACTCCTTCCATAACAAGTTTCTTATTGTAGAGAAGAAAAGGATGTTGGAAATAAGAATGTTTTAAAAAATAGATTTTATTGTCAAAACCAACTTCAATTAATATAAAAGGATAAATCCATGAATACATGATAGTGTTTATTCTTCACATATGAATGGTGATATAAAAATAATGAAACATGTTTAAATTTATGATGGAGGAGAAGTTTCCTTTGGTAATGATACTTACTTAGAAATTAAAAGAATCATAATGACAAATATGGAAGAAGAATAGTTGAAATCTATAAATGTTTTTTATGGGCTCAAACATAACTTACTGTAAGTCAAAATTGTGATGATGGTAAATTAGTAATTTTCAAAAAAAAACATTCTTATATCATCAAAAGTGATAATTATAGAAATTTTATCATAAAAGGAGAAAGAACCAATAGTAATCTTTTGGAAATTTGGGAGTTTAACAACTCCTATTATTTGAGTGATGAAGATGAAAAGAAATTGTTGAACCAATGAATTGAGATCCTTGGGCATAAAATTATGAACAATATTTGTAAATTTGATGCAATCCATCTTTTCAAGAATCAAGAAGAATAGGTTAAAATGTCTGTGTTACTTAGCATAAAGGGAAGATGACTAACAAGAGTCATAAGATATTTGAGATTCATTATACCAAACCTCTTGAACTTATTCATTACAATTTATGTGGTATAATGAGATATCAATCAGAAAAATTATATTTATACTTTATTAGTTTTTTTATGATTTCAATCAGATAAAAAACATCATAGTTATGAAATACACGTCATAAGTTGTGGAAATGTTTAGGTTTTTTATAAAATAAGTTGAGAAATAAATGAGGGTTTATATAAAAAATGTGGGAACATATAATGGTACCTAATTCACAAGAAATCCTATCAAAAATTATCTGAGAAAAAATGGTATCAAATGTCAGTATATTACTCCCTACACTACCTAATAAAATTTTTTAGTAGAAAGAAATAATGCATTTTTGGTGGAAATGAGAAGAAGTATGTTCGCATAATACAAACAATCAATTTTCTTCAAGAGATAATATATTTGTACCATAGTACATATTCAGAACAAAATCTTGTTGTGTTAGGAATCCAACATGACTTCTTATGAAAAGTGGTATAATAATGAAACATCATTGTGTTACTTTAATTTTTTTAGAATTCTGTGTTTACTAAAAATAAAAAATCTAAATTCGGGAATGTTTTATGAAAATGATGAGAGGGAACTTTTAGGGTTTAGCCAACAAATGGAAGAAGTTACAAAAGTTGAAACAAACATTTACAGAATTTTGTGGACACATATGATGTGAAAGTAATTGAAAATTAAAATTTTGTAACAAAATTTGTGGAGAATTATAAGCAGGACAAACTGGATATTTCCAATAATATTGAAAGTAATTCAAAACATCCTTATCTAGATTCAAAATAATCATGCGATGTGTAAAGTTCCTCTAGAAAATAAAATTTAAAATTTCCTACAATAAAAAAATAGGTTGAGACCAAAAATATTCCTAGGAATCAGAAGGCTCCAGTTCATACCAGAAGGACGTTGATATTAGAAAATAAAAAATCACATATCTCTATAGTTGAATGTGAATCGGTTTCAAATGTTATTCAACTCAATGTATTTGTGGATTATATGAATGAAGAATTCTATTAGATTAAGAAAAATGAAACATGTGAACTTCTTCAATAGATGGAACATAAAAATGTCATCAGAACAAAATGGTTTTATAATAAAAAGTTTAAGAAACATGGAGGAGTTTCAATAAGAAAATATATACCTGTTTGTAAAGAATATAAATAGTTGGAAGGTGCGTATTTTGATGAAACTCTTCCCAATTTGCAAGGATAGAAACAATTAGAATACTTCCAGAAGTGGCATGTCACTGTAATTAAAAATTATATAAGATGGATGTAAATTTATCATTTTTTCAGTGGAGAAATTGAAGAAGGTGTTTACATAGAAAAATCACGTTAGTTTCTTCATGTTAAGATGGAAAAAGTTTAGCATCTAAATAAATATTTGGATGGGATAAAATAAGATCCACATGATTGATATTCTAAACATATTTTTTTCAGAATGCTGAATTTTTATAATGGAAAATTTGATAGAAACATCAATGCCAAAGATGTTGACTCCGAAACACATATTTTTATTGTTTATGTGGATGATATTATTTTTTCTATGGATGAAGAAAAAAAATTAATGAATTTTCTGATGAAATGAAGAAGAATTTTTAAATTTCTATGTTGGGACAATTAAATTTTTTCCTTGGATTAGAAGTTCATGGGAAAGAAAAGTACATTTTATTATCTCATGAAATCTATTCCATGTAATTGTTAATGAATTTTTGGATGATAAAATCCAAATAAGTTTCTACTCTTATTTTAGTGAGAAAAATGTTGAGTAAATTTGAATCTAGACAAAGTGGGAATCGTGAAGACTTTCTAAAGCTGATTAGAAGTCCACATTACATTAAAGCCTCAAGGCATGATATTATTTATTCCTTAAATATGTCTTACAGTTATCAATGTAACCCAAATTAATCACATATATTGGAAGAAGATATAATCTTGAAGTATGTAAAATGAAAAACTTTACATGGGTTATTATACAAAATAAATTATGAGATGAATTTTCATTGTTATATTGAATCCAATTGGGGTGGAGATTATAATGATTGAAAATAATCCTCATTTTTAATATTTTTCTTTGGTGAATGTAGTTTGTGTTGACATAGTAAGAATCAAATTTCAGTATCTTTGAGCACAATGGAATTTGAATATGTATTTGATACTCAGGTTTATACTTAAATGTTGTTGATAAAAGTTCAGTTGGATGAATTGAATGTAAAAGTCTTTAAACCATTGAAGATATATTGTGATAATCAAAGTTTAATGGATCTGTATAAAATCATATACAATATTCACAGTCAAGACACATTAACATAAAGTTTCAATTTATAAAATAGAAATCTACCATTTGAGATATTTTTCTGGAATATATCTCAATGAAGTATAACATTTCTAATATATTAACAAATTAAATTCTGAAACAAAGGTTTATTGATTTAAGGTTGTAACTTCATGTTCATCCTCTTCCAATGACTTACTAAATATCATAATGAAAACACCCACTGTGCTTTGGATTATGTTGAAAAAGAGGATGATAATGTAATTACATTGTACTTTGTAATTTCTTTACTTATCTTACATTATATAATGTTTTTTCTTATCTTTATAAAATGAATCTGAACATGTGGTTATCATAAAATGTATGAGAGAAAAATAAAAGGGAAAAGAAAAGATAAAAGTGATGTTGTGTTTATCTGTACATTGCTAAAAAAATTCTTATCAGAGAGTGATATAATTCCTTCAAAAAAATACTTTAACACATATTGTGGTTTCAAGACACTCTTTTGAGAATGGATAAGTTTTGGTAAAAAAGTAAAAAATTTGATTTATGAAAAATTTCATTGATTATAAAACGTTTTCAAAAAGTGTTGTCAAAAAATCCATAGGGGGGGATTTAGAAACCTTAGTGATATTTTGAATTAACAATGTTTTTGTATTTTTTGAAAAATATTATTTTGTCAAATATTATTTTCGATAAAAAGGTGACAGTTAATAACCGGTTTATAGTTGAATAAATTCCATCATAATGGGAAATTCCATCCTAATGAAGTTAAGTTTGACTAATTTTGAGGATTAAGATCAGATTCACTCTAAGAAAGAAGATGAAACTGACTCTAAGGGGGAAAATCAGACTAACACTAAGAAGGAATGTCAGACTAACATTGAGATAGAAAACAGACAGACTATAAGATGGAATATCAGACTGAATCTAAGAAGGAAAATCATATTGACACTAATAAAAATGATAATAAGAACTCTCAAAAGTATGATAATCAGATTGACATTAAAAAAGAAAATCAGACTGAAGCTAAGAAAGATAATCATACTCGAGATGAGCAAGATAATCCTACCGAAGACAAGAAAGATAATTAGAGTAAATCTAAACAATATAATCATACTGAAGATCATCATGATAATCATACTAAAGAAAATAATGTCAATAAAACTAATACTGAGAAATAAAATCAGACTTAAGTTGAGCAAGATAATCAGACTAAAGAAAAGTTAGAATGTTTGAGAAGACAGATTTCTGAGAAATATTGAGAAGGATTGAAGAATTCAATATTGGAGTTTAATTGAGAGTTTTTTTTGGAGTTTTTATATTTGATTAAGAAGGAAATGTTTTTAAATTTCCCAAATTTTCATTTTTTTAGTCTCATATAAATAGAGGAACAATTCATTCAAACTTTGTTACCTTCATGAGTGTGGAAAAGGTGGAGCACTGCATATTTTTTCCCAAGCTTTTCTTTCTAGACTGAGATCTCATGTGAAGGTTAAAGTACTAGAATTTTTGTTTACCAGACTAAGGAAGATCTTTTTGGGAATTTTTGTCGAAACTGAGTTTTTTAGATTGATACTGAGTGCATCGCACTGAGTCAATCAGAATTAACTAATCGTACTGAGGATTTTCAGATTGATGTTTGGGGAGTTTCTCTAAAGCACATGTTTTTTTATCCAGATTGAACAGAAATTTTGTTAAAGAGAAGATTATGAAAGGGAGAATCATATTGGGTTGTTGGATTGTGTCAATCGGACTAGGTTCATGTGAGTGAAGGCCATCAAACTCAAGGTAATTGGACCCATGAACTTTTTTTAGAAAATTGAAAAAAGTATTTATTATTTTATTTTTAATCAATTACTTTTAATAATATTCATAAATTAATATTAGTTAGTATAATCATTAATATCGGGAGATGTATGGTGTGTAATGTGATTTGGAACAAGTTGTAGTCACATCATTTTAAAAGTGAATTTCTATAAACCAATGAGATTGGCTATGATAAGGATATAGGTTCTCACATGAAGACCAATATTGGTAAATCTTATATTCTTTAATTGATTCCCTACATTTTCATGCATGAGTATTTACTAAAATATGGTAAGTAAATGAATATTAAATGGTTCCAAGGGTTAGTTTCTAAAATTATTGAAACTTATAAAAAGTGAACAGATGATTCAATATCTCTCTCCCCCCTCAGTTATTTGTTGATCCTTTGGAACTCCATGTTCTAAATAGAAATCATAAATGGTGCTGAATCTATTTTATAGAATCATTATAGAATGGCCCTAATTGAGGATATATAATTGAAAAAGTAACTCTACAATATTATTGATAAGGTATTTATACACCCTAGTGCATCACCATGTGGTGCGATTATTCTATTTTTTTATAAGAAAGAGGGGTCAATCTGCGTTTACATTGATTATCAAGAAGTTACCAAAATCACTATAAAGAAATTGTATCATATAACCCATATCAATGATTATTTCGATCAATTACAATAATCATAGTACTTTTCAAAGACTGATCTTCGATCATGTAATAATCAGTTGATGCTAAAAAACTAAGAAAAATAGATGACATATTACCATACGAGGCAAGGAAACTATGAATTTAGAGTGATGCCTTATGGTCTTACAAATTCCCCAGATATATGTATGAATTTAATGAATATAGTCTTTAGATATTACCTTTATAATTTTTTGGTAGTCTTTATAGATGATATTATTATATAAATAAATAGAAAATAAGATCATGAAGATCATTTGATGATTATTATAAGGACCATAAGAATGAAAAATTTATATGAAAACAATTACTAAGGGTGAATTTTGGATTTAGAATTTTTCATTCTTGGTACAGATAATCTGATGTGAAGGTATTTTAGTGGACCCTTAAAAGATTAATATTATTGAAAGTTGACCCATACCAAACATGGTAACGAAGTTCCATATCTTCCATGGCTTGGATGTATATTATCATCACATTGTGGAGAATATTTCATTGTATTCTAATCCACTCAAATGTTCACATGGAAAGAAGTCAAGTTATATTAGAAGGATGAATGTGACGATAATTTCAAGGACTTGAAGAGACGGTTGGTCAGTGCACCAGTCCTCACACTGTCTTGTAGTGGACAAGGTTTTGTAATCTAAAGTGATGCATCAATGATGGGACTAGGATATATTCTCAAGAATAATGATATGGTTATCGCTCATACCTCCCTCCAATTGAATGTTCATGAGAAAAATTTTCAAACTCATTATTTGGATTTAGTTGTAGTAATTTTTTCATCTATGATATGGAGGAATTATCTTTCCAGAGAAATCTATGACATATATACTGACCATAAAATTTTATATTATACATTCTATAGAAATGAGTTTAATATGTGTTGGAGATGATGGTTAGAGATAATCAAAAATTATTAATTCTCAACACATTACCACCATGGGGTATAAAACAAGGTGCTCCATGCTTTGAGGAGAATGGATCATGTTAACCTACCCATGATGAGGATAAAAAATATCTAATATTTCTTTTCTTGAAAAGGATGGATTTTGAGGTCTTTAAGGAAGTGGGGAAGATCTTTTATTTCACTACTAGCCCGAAGGAATTCATTTTTTATTGATTTTTGATAATCCACCTTTCAAGGGGTGATGTGGAACCCTTAAAAGTCCCATAGGCATAAGTATTACATGGACCATAGGCCTTAGAGAATTCATTGCATGTAGGCTTTAAACATTACATACAACCCAGACGAACTACTTGGAAATTCTCCTCCCCAGCATATTCATCGTGAAAGTAGTTCTCCACCTTTGCATGGATGTTCGGATAGGATTTCCCATTCATGAAAAGGCTTGTCCTGATGGCAGGTTCCATACCCTCTCATTCTTGAAATCCATTTATCTTATGCTATGGTGAAATCTCCTTGCTCATCCTTCTTCTGGATCTTGTTCATTGTAGGCAGTCTAGTTTGCATCGTCACTTAAGGTGGCCCAAAGGCCTTGAGGTGGCCTAAAGGCCTTACTGACCCGAAGGCCTGGGTGGCCTGAAGGCCTTAAAGGACTCGGGGATCAAATTGGTGGCCAAAAGGCCAAAATAGGGGAATATTGTCAGATGCTACTATGCCAAACCATACCTGCTACAGTACCTACTACAGTACTGCTTCAGTACTGCTAAAGTAACCTAAAAATTATTCCACTATCTAGATTTGATCTCAAGTCGCCTGGATGCATTTAAGGAGTCCTCACCAACCGGGCTGAGGCTCAAGTGATTTTTTTCTCAAATGAGTGTTAAACTATATATTCAACTAAAAATTAAAGAGGTATAGAAGGAAGACGTGGAGCGGTAAAAGAAGGTGAAATATGATCCTATGTTTAACATTGATAGTGATTGAAGGATATGTTTCATGAACAATATATGAATTGGATCCATACCAAATGTGAAGAAGGAGTTATTAGAGGAGTCTCATAGTTCATCATTCTCTATTAATCTTGGAAATACAATGATGTATAGAAATTTGAGAGTGTATTTCTAGTGGGATGGAATTAAGAGAGATATTTCTGAGCTTGTATCTCAGGGATTGGTATGTTAAAAAGTCAAGGTTGCATAAAAAAAGTCTAAGGGGTGTCAAAAATATTACCATTCTAGAATGTAAATGGGAAAACATCACCATTTGTGTTTCATTGGACTCCCCAAAACATCTAGAGGGAATAATGCAATATGGGATATAGTCGGCTACCTCTGAAAGTATGCACACTTTATTACTATGGGAGAAAAGTTTTATCTTGATATTATTTATAGAATATACATTAATGAAGTGGTAAGATTACATGGAGTACCACTTTCTATTTTCTGTGATCGGGATCTGAGGCTTACCTCAAAATTTTGGTGAAGTATTTAGAAAACCCTTAACATATAGTTGAGTTTCATCACTACACATTCCCCTTAGACAGATGTTTAGTATTAGAGAAAAAATTAAACCAAATAGGATACATTGACATATTTGTCTCTATATTTAGAAATAATTTAGGGTGAACAAATTTTTATAGTCATGTTTTCTTACAAAAATAGATTTCATTCGAGAATTCAAATGGCTCCTGATGAAGACCACTATGTAAAGAAGTATAGAACTCTAGTATACTGGAATGATGTTTAAGAAATAACTTTATTGGGACCTGAGAATGGTATTTAAATTTTAGAGAAGGTTACTAATATTCATCAACATGTAATGTAAGAATAAGTTCAATATAAAAGTTATGTTGATAATCATCGATGAGATCTGGAGTTCTTGGTTGGTGGCATGGTATTTCTAGGAAATTCTTTATATAAAAAGGTTATGAGATTCAAAAAGAAACGGAATATGAGCCCTATGTATATTTTCCCCTTTGAGATTCTCGATCTTATAAGGACAGTAAATTTCCATTTTCCCATACCACCAAATATCTCTAATTTCCACTCTATGTTCCATGTATATCTCCTGAGGATGTACATACCTTATTTATCACATGAACTGAGCTCAGAGGTCATACCATATGAGAAAGATATTAATTATGAGGAGCATTTACTAGAGATTATAGATCGTTGAGAGAATTCTCTACAAAATAAGACCACTCAACTAGTAATGTTTTCATAGTGAAACCAATAGTCTGAGAAATATTTGTGTGAACCAAAAGATATGGTAAAGTATAATTATCCTCGTTTGTTTTAAATGGAATGACAAAATTTTGAGGGAAAAATAATTTTAATAGGGATGGTGTAGATTTTAACACCCTAATATTTTATGAAATATTTTTTTTCTAATAATTTAATTTCATTAATATCTTTTATTACATTAAAAAATGAGTTTCTTTGGCTACATGTGTTGTATACAACACTGAGTTTTATTGAACCATGATATATTATAATGACATTTTTCTATTTATTATATCCTTGTCATTGGAATGGAGGGTATGAATAGGAATAACTAAATTATGGAAATTCATGGTAAAAAAATTTATGAAGTGAATTATTTGGTTATAAATTAATTATAAAATAAGATAAAAATCAATAAAAAAATAAAGGAAATGTTTTCTAAAAAACTGTATTTTGCAAAAGAAGCGACTTCATCTCATTATTACACAATTATTTTAAAATTAATTTTTCCAATAATTGAAAATTACTTATACCAAACAAACTCCATTTTTTAAATCATCATGAGAATATTATATTATAATTAATAATTGATAATTTTCTGAATAGCTTTATTTTTCTAAATGAATAGTGAAAATACTGATATTTATAAAACATAGTCATTTAATATAAAGTATTTACAAAATTAAAATTTAATTAAAATGAATATAAAAGTAAAATTATCCCAATTATATTATAATTAATTTAACTTAGGTCATTTTAATCAATTATATGTTAAATTTCAATATACAAAATGTTTACACATTTAAAAACAATTCCTTTGGAAAACTTTTTTTCCATTGCGTCTGCATGATTAATTTTAAATTAAATTTGTTGTTTTATTTAATTTAATATTGAAAAATGGATTCCATATTTTGAATCATAATAATTATTATTATCCAATAAGTTCAACATTATTTTTTACCATAATGAATAGTAAAAATAGTAAAAATAAGTCAGTGCTATTAAGGTTAAAATGGGTTACCAGGGATTAATCTAACTAGATAAGGGTCATATCTCCATTAAAACTTTTATAAATCCTATTTTATACCCACATATAGATTCTATACTATCCTAAGTCATAATATATGGCCATTTTGTTGTATTTTATATGAATAACTTTATCATTTTTCAATGTATTGGGAAATTTTCACGTGGTTTCCAAGTGGGTTCATTTCCCCACTTATAAAAGTATCGCTCCCCTCCTATCCTCTCCACACTCTGAGATCCATTTATTTCATCCAAGAACATACCAAAACCATTAATCACTTCCCTCAACATTCCATTGAGTCATTTTTTGGTTAGGAACCCTTATTAAGATGGATCTTGGTGTAATCCTAAAGAGGATCTCAGAATAAGAGGTAATTATCTTAACAATGCATTATTATTTTATTTATTATTACATATCATTAAATTACTATTAAAAAATAATCATGAAATAAATTTAGTATAATAAATATGCTGATAATTTTTTATATTAATTTTTTAACCTATATCAAAAATTGTTTCCATCAAATGTGAAATGAAACCGTCCATCATGTGTATGTCGGACTACCACTTCACGAACCGACATAATCCAATTTCTATATTCACCATCCAAGGGTAGGTATAATGACGGATTTAATATATATATTTATATTTTTAACATAATTTCTTTACTAGAAATATTATATCACATGTACCATTTTATATTCCATTTTGTGGGGGAAATTTGAACGTTAATCTTGTGTACGACAGACTACCACCCCACGAAGTGATGTGATTGATTCTCAATAATGATTGATGTGGAAGTTAATAATTATCATGTTAATAAATAAATTAGATATATATTGAATAATAATTATTCAATAAAAGTAAATACCTAATTTATTTTCTTTCATTTCAACTATTTAAATATGAAAACTGCAATCATGCATACATACGGCCTACCACCTCTATCAACGATGCATTTCATCTTTCTATCGATAAAAATTATGAATGAATTTAAATATGTATATATTTAAAATATTTGATATTAATTTCATGCTTAAAATTATTTATATGATCAAATTATAATCAAAGTACAAGGACCAAAATACCAAACCAAAACATATATGAAAAATGAATAAGTTATTACCCAAGAACACGATTTTATCAGGGACTTGTTAATAAATGGGTAATAAAAAGTGAAAAAGTAAATCATGTATGGTGTGATAAAAATATGTATGGCTCTGAAATGTATTTATAATAAAATTATATCTATTATATAGGATATTCTAATGTTTGTGAAGGAATTCAAGGCTTAAGGTATGGGATTTCTGTCTCACTTTTATTTTCTATGGGACACATGCCATATTCACCACACTTTTCTTTTATGTGGGGTTTATAAATCCCATGAGTTACTATTATTATTATTCAATAGAATGTTATGGTGATTTATATATCCATTTTAGGATCTATATTTCATGAGGATTGCATGTTACCAAAGTGGTAAATATTTTATGCTATAATCTCATTGTTTATCAAGATTGTTTATAATTATGTTTCAAATATTGAAATATAATGATATACTGATAAATAATTTTCATGAACATTATTATCCTGTTGTTATGTAATGATAATATTTTTTTACCATAACTTTCAAATCATTATTTACTAAATGGATCAAAAATATATTTTTAATAAAATCAACTTTATTCCTTTCATCAGCCATGAAACCTTTTTTCCTCCATATTCATATTTTATAAAAATCACTACTAGAAAAGAAGGTTATACCAACAGTTTTAAACCATTGGTATAGGCTGGAAAACTGTTGGTATATCCTATACCAACGGTTTTCCAAACCGTTGGCTAGTAAGCCGTAAGGAAAGTCTTATACCAACAGTTTGATCCAAACCATTGGTATATTGGTTATATAAATTTAACACAATGTATACCAATGGTTATAAACCGTTGGTAATGAATTTTAGGAAGTATTATGCCAACGGTTCTAAACTATTGGTAATGTGATTTTCAAGAAAACTTATACCAACGGTTTACAACCATTGGTATTTGTTTTCCAGCAACACCTATACCAATGGTTATAAACCGTTGGTATTGGTTTTCCAGAAATCCAGACACCTATACCAACGGTTTAAAACAGTTGGTATAAGTTTTTCCAGAAATCCAGAACACCTATACCAACGGTTTAGAACCGTTGGTATAGTGTTTTTCCAGAATTCCATCACCCTTATACCAACGGTTTATAACCGTTGGTATTGAGCTTTTCCAGAACTGCAGCCCAGCAGCCCCCCTCCCTCCAGTAGCCCCTCCACTGTACACCTGCATAAATAAAATCACAAAAACACATATAGACTTGAAACAGTATAAAAAACACCTAAAATAGAACAAAAAAAACACATAAAATCATCAAACTCTTCCAACCATGTCATGTACAACAATTCCCTATTTCAATCTTCATAAGACAACAATCATCCAGTAGTAATTCAACTCACCCCTGCACAACCCCCCAACCAGCATAGCTCCCACCTCCCCATAAAATTCTAATAGGAAGAATAGTATGATAAATATCTATTAGAGTTGAATAAGAGTTTGAAATTGGCTCATATCCCTTTTTTTTATGATCCTATATTTCGGTATGTAATGATTTGTGATGAATTATGCATTGAAATTGTATTGTTTATAATATTTGGTGAAAAGGTATTTTCTTAGGAGTCTCGTCACTTATGAACCCATGAGTGAAACTACCCAACTCATGAAGAAGATTTTGCGACTATCGTTGATAAGTGTATATTTCAGTTGTATTCACTTAAAATGATGTCCTTTTCAAACACAAGAAAGACACTTTTAGTGCTACTGGCCACATTGGCCCTCGTATTGAGGTGGGTTTTCCTCGTACATGTCACAAATGACCCATGGATCATTTTCCTAAAGTTTCAACAGAATCTGAATGCGTTTGGTCAGTTTTCCGTATGTCGGTAGTTGTTTTCACTTAAAATCCTGTCCATTTCAAATAAAAGTGAGACAGTTTGAGTGGTACCGGCCACACCATGCCTCATATTGAGACGGGGTTGACTTGTACACAACACAGAGGACCCATGGATACGTGTCCTAAAGTATCAATAGAATCAAAAATGCGTTTGTTCCTTTTTCCGTATGTCAATTGTTGTTTTTACTTAAACTGTTGTCCATTTCAAAGAAAAGTGAGACACTTTGAGTGGTTCTGGCCACACCGCCCCTCAGATTGAGGTGGGATTGACTCATACACGTAACAAATGACCCATGGATTGTTTTCCTAAAGTATCAACACAATCCGAATGTGTTTGGTTGGTTATCCGTATGTCGTTTATTTTAATTAAAAGCGCATACATTTAAAACAGAAGAAATACACTTTTAGTGGTACCGGCCACACCGGCCCTCGAATTGAGGCGGGGTTGACTCTTTCACGTCACAAATGACCAATGGATAATTTTCCTAAAGTTTCAATATAATCTGAATGCGTTTGGTCAGTTTTCCGCATGCTGGTAGTTGTTTTCACTTAAAAACATGTCCATTTCAAATAAAAGTGAGACAGTTTGAGTGGTACCGGCCACACCATGCCTCATATTGAGGCGTGGTTGACTCGTACATGACCAAAATGACCCATTTATACTTTTACTAAAGAATCAACAGAATCCGAATGTGTTTGGTCCGTTTCCCGTATGTCAGTCGTTGTTTTTACTTAAACCATTGTCCATTTCAAAGAAAAGTGAGACACTTTGAGTGGTGCCGACCACACCGTGCCTCAGATTGAGGCGAGGTTAACTCGTGCACGTCACAAATGACCCATGTATTGTTTTCAAAAAGTATCAACAAAATATGAATGGGTTTGGTTAGTTTTCTGTATGTCGTTTATTTTAATTAAAAGCGCATCCATTTTAAACAAAAAAAAGAAACTTTTAGTGGTACCGGCCACATCGGCCCTTGTATTGAGTTGGGTTTGACTTTTACATGTCACAAATGACCCATGGATCATTTTCCTAAAGTTTCAATAGAATCCTAATGCGTTTGGTCGGTTTTCCGTATGCCGGTAGTTGTTTTCACTTAAAATCCTGTCCATTTCAAATAAAAGTGAGACAATTTGAGTGGTACCGGACACGCCGTGCCTCAGATTGAGGCGGGGTTAACTCGTACATCACAAAAATGACCCATGTATACTTTTCCTAAAGTATCAATAGAACCCGAATGTGTTTGGTCCGTTTCCCGTAAGTCAGTTGTTGTTTTTACTTAAACTGTTGTCCATTTCAAAGAAAAGTGAGACACTTTGAGTGGGTCGGCCACTCCACACATCATATTGAGGCGGGATTGACTCATACATGTGAAAAATGACCCATGTATCGTTTTCCTAAAGTTTCAACAGAATAAGAATGTGTTTGGTCAGTTTTTCGTATGCCGGTAGTTGTTTTCACTTATAATCTTGTCCATTTCAAAGAAAAGTGAGACAGTTTGAGTGGTACCGGCCACACCGTGCCTTATATTGAGACGAGGTTGACTCTTACATGACACAAATGACCCATGTATACTTTTCCGAAAGTATCAACAGAATCCGAATGTGTTTGGTCTGTTTCCCATATTTCAGTTGTTGTTTTTACTTAAACCGTTGTCTATTTCAAAGAAAAGTGAGACACTTTGAGTGGTGCTGGCCACACCGCGCCTCGGATTAAGGCGAGGGTTGACTCGTACACGTCACAAATTACCCATGTATTGTTTTCATAATGTATCAACACAATATGAATGTGTTTGGTTAGTTTTCCATATGTCGTTTATTTTAATTAAAAGTGCATCCATTTTAAAAAAAAAATAAAGACACTTTTAGTGGTACCAGACACACTGGAACTTGGATTGAGGTGGGGTTGACTTTTACATGTCACAAAGTACCCATGGATCGGTTTCCTAAAGTTTCAACAGAATCCGAATGCATTTGGTTGGTTTTCCGCATGTCGGTAGTTGTTTTCACTTAAAATCTTGTCCATTTCAAATAAGATTGAGACAATTTGTGTGGTACCGGCCACACTGTGCCTCAGATTGAGGCGGGGTTGACTCGTAGACGACAAAAATTACCCATGAATACTTGTACTAAAGTATCAACAGAATCCAAATGCATTTGGTCAGTTTCCCATATGTCAGTTGTTGTTTTTACTTAAACTGTTGTCCATTTCAAAGAAAAGTTAGACAATTTGAGTGGTGTCGGCCACACCGCGCCTCAGATTGAGGCGGGGTTAACTCATACACATCACAAATGACCCATGGATTGTTTTCATAAAGTATCAACACAATCCGAATGGGTTTGGTCAGTTTTTTGTATGTCATTTATTTTAATTAAAAGCGCATCCATTTTAAACAAAAGAAAGACACTTTTAGTGGCACCGACCACACCGGCCCTCGGATTGAGGCGGGGTTGACTTGTACACGTCACAAATGACCCATGGATCGTTTTCCTAATGTTTCAACAGAATACTAATGTGTTTGGTCAGTTTTCCCTATGCCGGTAGTTGTTTTCACTTAAAATGTTGTCCATTTCAAATAAAAGTGAGACAGTTTGAGTGGTACCGGCCACACCGTGCCTCAGATTGAGGCGGGGTTAACTCGTACATGACAAAAATGACCCAAGGATCGTTTTCCTAAAGTTTTAATAGAATAAGAATCCATTTTTAGTGCACTATAAGCCACCAACCATAAACTAAAAGTACTGTCAATAATTGATATTAAGGGTGAAATATAAACTCTTCATATTTTTCATATTATATATGCAAAATTTGCACATAATATAATATAAAAATTTCTCAAAATTACTCAATTTAATATATATAAATATTATAAGTAATTGGATATTTTTTGTTTGTAAATTATATTCCCAATCAATGAAAATATATAAAATAGAGAATAAAAATGTTAAAAATAAATTTTTTAACCAAAGAAATTAACCAATATTTCATTATCATTAAAATAAATTTATCAAAATCAAAAAGACACACACTTATTTATATTTTTTATCCAAGGGAATTCATCACCTAATAAATCATTTTCCACCACAAAAACCCTCATTTTATTATTTTTAAAATGAACCCCCAACATTACCCATGGATCTAAAACACATAATTTTTCATGTCATGTCCTTAGGCCCTAAATCTTACTTATGGATGACCATATGTCCTTAGGCCCTAGAACACCCATGACCCGACCCAACCCGACCTGGCCCATGGACACCCCAAATTTTGAGTGATTGTTTTTGAATATTAAGATGACCATATTAACTTATCAAACCAAATATCATACAGGGAATCACAGTACCAAGGAATACTAAAGGTCTAGGTAGTAGACTAATCGTACAATAAGAATCAAGTGTAAAAAAGAGATCTGATAACAACATTCCTATGAAGCAGAGGAAAACCCTAGAGTGGAAAACCAGGTTAAAAAATAAAGAGTTATACAGAATTCAAAAATGAAATGGATAAATCTGCCCCTGATCACCATCACCATCACCACTATCATCATCGGCCTCATCCTCGCCACCATCTCTGTCCTTGTCGTCATCCTCGTCATCGTCCCCATGCTCATCATCGGCCTCATCCTTGTCCTCAACCCCATCCTCACCCTCAGCCCCATCCTCGCCCTCGGCCCCATCCTCACCCTCGTCCTCATCCTCATCCTCGCCCTCATCCTCTTCAGCATCCTCGTAATCACCAGGAACTTCATGATCTGAATCGCCACTAGAGCTGTCGCCTGGTGCATTGGATAATGCACCCATCGGCGACATAAATGTATGACAAGCCGCGCTAGCCTCTGGTGGAAGTGATGAAGATAAAGCTTTCATCAGTTTCATAAATTCTTTGTCCGTCATTTGAACTTGTACTTCCAACTCTCTTACCCTTTTATCAGATTTTCTTTCTTTCTCCTTGACCTGTTCCAACTCAGTCATACTAGAATGGATACCTGGAGAGGACCAATACCTCATCCGGACTATATTCTTACCAGGTCGGCATCGTACTCGACTAGAGTGATCCTCTCCCAAAACCTGATATAAATGATCGTGTGGCCCAAAATTCTCAGGCTCCTGGGCATCAAGAGCCACTAAAGCAGCCTGTTAGAAATATTAGTAGATTAATAAATTTAAAAATAGATATTAAACGCGCTGGTCGTGAACCTTCACCATTAGGGAAGTTAAACCGAAGCTGAAACCCAATAGATTAGTTCATATAAATACAAAAAAATACAACATTAAATCCAATAGATTTTTTACCCATATTTGTGCCCACGCGTTGTCTTTGAATTCGTGTGGTAGTTGTCTCCAAGAGAGAGGGCTGACCGGAATGATATCGTAGTATTTGGATAGCGTCGCCAAAAAACCCTGACATTCCTGCCCAGATTTCTCAATCATTTGTCCATCAACATTATATTCAACCATCAACTGTGTCTGGCAGTTCCATACTGCACGCAAGCGAGTACGCCCCCTCCCCCGCCTCCAATCTGTAGATGAATTTGTTATTAAAGAAAAATAATATCAGTATAAGTTATAATAAAATAAATTTTTGTATAAAAATTTTATAGAGTCAGATAAATATACATGTGGTAGTCGGATCAATGGGCGTCACTGGATGTGCAGAAGCTGATGGAATATCCTGTAAAGGTGGAGTGTCCCTCGGTGTACACTCCTTATCCGCATACTGTGTCACATCAGCAGTCAAAGAAGGTGGAATATAATAGCTCGGAGATATTGAACTAGAAGAAAAAGATGATGGCATAGACGTCTGGCCAACTGGTAGTGTAAACATCAGAGGTCTAAATATCCCGTGTGTCCCTGGAGACACACCAGGATAAACATGGGGTGAAGAATATACGTCTGTGGCGGTGGATCGTCTAACTATCTCCCCATGAGCTCTCGTACCACCGGCATTAGTACTGGGCCCAGTAGATGATCGTCCATCTCTGACACCACCCCCCATCCTACCACCAGCCACTCTACTAGGAGCAATATCAGGCTCCCCGCCAGATATCTCTCGTCTAGGGGTTCGATCCTGAAAAAAAATTTTAACACAAAAGTAAACACATGATATTATAAGTTATTGAAATATTTATATTTGAAATAAAATAATCACAATAGGGATGAGTGGAGGAACACCCATCTGTACCATGTGACAATTATTATTTGTCATCTTTTTCCATCACCTCTCTTCAATGGGTGTCATTTCCTGCAATGAAAATAAATATGGAAGTAATTAAAAATAGATAACTAATGTGTAACCCAAAAAAAAATAGAAAAACCATTCTGATAAAAAACATAAAGTAAAAGAACATTTATGGTGGTTTTAATGTAAGTACTAGGATACACACTCTGAATGATGTAGGTGAAACATGTAGGTGAGAACACGACTGTATGATTCTATATATTTCCCACCACAACTTCGGGTTCAAAATCAACCTTGACAATTGAGTTATTGGCGTCATCATAAGTAATAAACGAATTTCTTCCAATTGTAGTAGGGATAGTGTCAACTTCATCATCACCATCATCAAAAACATGTCTGGGATTTACTTCAATAATTACACCGAATTTAGGATGATGATGATCTTTAACATAAAAAACTTATTTCACCATTGATTCCAATACATATGGTTCATCGGTGGCAAGAGTGCGAGTCATGTCAATAACTTGAAATCCACAATCATCAATAAAGGTGCCTTGCCTCGTCATTGAATCAAACCATTGAAATTTCATCATCGTGGCTCGACCATGCGAGTAATAATCCAAAATTATTATTTTCTCCATGACTCCATAATAAGAAACATTTTCAGAATGAGGTCTAGTATCCAATGAGCTGGCATAACAGTCTGTTGTGGCAGTTAGAAAAACACCATTATTTTGTGTTCTCATGTTTCCTGCTCGTTCAGTGATAATAAATTTGTATCCATTTATCACAAGTGATTTACAAGCATGAACCATGGTATTAGGACCAAAATCCAAAGATCTTGTTTCCTCAGAAACAGAGTCTGCAGGCAAAATTGATACCTGAAATATTAACAAATAGTAATGTTAATTAAATATTATTTTTATTTAGTTATTACAGAAATATTTTTACCTTCAATTTCAACCAAGCAGAAAACCCTTTTCTATGCAAAGTCTCTTTCCTTCTCAAAGATAAAGAATGATGCTTTCTATATATCAATTCTTTATGTTCCCTGTAGCTAAAAATAATAATAGTTTAACAAATATTTAAAATTACAAGAGATAAGATAAGAGATACATGTACAATTTACTTACTTGATATACTCATCGAACAAATCACAATTGAACAACACTGTGCGATGTGCCATCTCTCGCTCTTCAAGGCTTAATGTCATCAATGTATATGATCCCAGAATTCCTCCTGTCTGAGGATGTGATGGAAAACTGAGTTCAATTTGCCCATACTATTCTTCTTCATTTCTCATTGGTCTGTTTACTCTCGTAGTAAGATCAGACAAATACATTGTACAGAAATCCATACATTCTTAGCCAAGTAACCGTTCACAATAGAACCTTCGAGATAATTTTGGTTCTGAACATATGATTTCAATGTGAACATGTTTCTTTCCATTGGATACATCCAACGGAAAGCAATGGGTCCTCCAAGAAGTATTTCTGTCGGAAGATGGACAGTCAGATGCAACATGCATGTAAAAAATGATGGAGGGAATATTTTCTGTAACTCGCACAAAATTAATGGTGTCTCTGCCAACAGTTTTTGCAAGAAGTATTTGGATAGCCTCTTAGCACAAAGATCTCTAAACAAATAGCACAACCTAATAACTAAGACTCTAACATTATTGGACAAGAGATGACAGATTGCTATTGGAATCAACAAATGCAAAAGGATGTGATAATCATGAGTCTTCAAAGATTTCAGCTTCAACTCTTTTCTATTGACCCATTTTGATATATTGCTTGAATAGCCATTAGGAACTTTAATAGTCTATTGTACTTCCAGAAATTGATTTTTTCAGAAGGTGTCATCACATAAGAAGCACATGGAACTTGCCATTTATTTTAACTAATACAGACAGGATGCAATTCTTGTCTGTTCCCCAAATCTACCAAGTCACGTCGAGATCATAAATCATCTTTTTTCTTCCCCTTGAAATTTAGAAGAATCGAAAGCAACATTTCACATATATTCTTTTCAATGTGCATTATGTATAAGCAATGATGTAACAAGTTGGTTGACCAATACGAAAACTCAAAGAATATAATTTTCTTCTTCCAATTGTAACAGGTATCATTGGAAACATTTTTCCTCTTTCTAGATTTCATTACACCCTTCCCAAATGAATAACTAAAATCTTTCAATTCATTAAGCACATCAGTTCCAGACATACGCTGAGGTGGACCGTCATTCTCCATGGTATTGTCAAATCTTCGATGATTGTTTCTATATGGATGGTTCATTGGAAAGAATCGTCAATGTCCCATAAAACTAAAACTAAAACGATATTTCAGTGTTCTCGATAGATTATTCTTCATACAAATAAGACATGACAATTTTACTTTAGTGCTCCATCCAAACATCATTGCATAAGCAGGAAAATCATTGATCGTCCACATAAGCGCAGCACGCATCTGAAATATGTCTTTCGAACATGCATCGTATGTGGGCACACCCACATCCCAAAGAAGTTTCAACTCTTTTATTAAAGGTTTCATGTATAAATCTATATCATTGCCGAGATCATAAGGTCTAGATATCAGTATTCTCAAGAAAGTGTAAGGCTTTTTCATACACAACCAAGGGGGAAGGTTATAAATGTGTATGAAAATCGGCCAAGTGCTGTGCGAAGTAAGAATCTACCCAAATGGATTAAAACCGTCACATGAAAGACCCAGTCTCACATTACACACGTCGACTGCAAGTTCAGGATATCGAACATCAAATCTCTTCCATGCAAATCCATCTGCAGGGTGAACCAACTCTTTATTATTCTTTTTTCTCTCGGTGTCATGCCATCACATTTTTACGGATATTTCATCAGGCATGAAAAGGTTCTGTAATCTGGGTATCAATGGAAAGTGCCACATTGCTTTTTATGGCACACGAGATGGTGATCCATCATCTTTTGGATTCCATCGGGAGGTTCCACATTTGATACAATCATTTCTTTCAGCAGTTTCCTCCCAAAATAAGCTGCAATCATTCGAGCAAGCATGAATTTCTTTTTGAGAATCCAAGTTCATCAACTAACTTCCATGCCATATAGTGGTTTGAGGGAATATCTGCATCATCTGGAAGTAAGTCCTTCAAGAAGGTAAGAATGTAATCAATTGCAGAATTTGAAATCCCATACATAGTTTTCCCATGAAACAATCGGATTAAAAATTAGAACTTTTTCATTTTACCACATTGCCGATATACTAGAGTCGTCGCAGCATCATTCAATTTTTTCACCCTAACAACATCATCATTTTCATTGGGCACATCATGTGTGCTTGTATAGAAATCTTGTTGGCTAGACATCCTTTCCTTCTCATGATGCTGAATAAATGGAAACCGATCATATATCAAACTCTCCAATTCAGTCTTATCATTTGGATCATCAACATTTTCAGATTCCATTTTCTCTCCATTGTGATACCACGCATAATAGTTTGTTTGGAAACCATATTTGGTTATATGATAGCTAACTGCGTCACGACTCAACCAAGGTCTTACAACACAATTAAAACATGGGAAGTGTATGCGACCACTATCTGAAGCCTCGTCAAATGCAAAATCTTGAAAGCTGTTCAAATTATTTTGAAAATCGGTGGAAATCCGATCATTTTCGTACATCCAAATTCTGTCCATTTTGTAAAAAAAACTACAATAATTCATTTCAAAGAAATTCAATAATATTGAAGTATAATCAAAAAAATATTTAGGTAAATGACAATTGTTTACTTTATATAAATGCATAACTGACACATTACTATATATGAGAGTCATATTAATAAATACAACAAAATACAGTGTATATAAGAAAATAAGATACATAATTTCTAATGACTATATTCAAGGATTTCCTAGTAAGATATTGGAAGTGGATCAAGGAATACATAATCCTTAAGGATCTTGTTGGGAGTACATGAGTTTTATACTTTAAATTCTTCAAGGAGATAAAGATGAGGAGTATGATAACGATCAGGGGAGTGGCAGGACTGTCCAATGGGGTGCGGGGTGTCCATGGGGGGTGCGGGTGTCTAGGGGGTGGGGACGTCCGGGGGGTCGGAGGTTTCCAGGGGGTCGGGGTGTCTAGGTGGGCGGGCTATCCGCGGGGGTGGTCAGGCTGTCCAATGGGGTAGGGGGAGTCCAGGGGGTGGGCGGGCTATCCAAGGAGGTGAGCGGGGTGTCCAGGTGGTGGGTGGGGCTGTCTGGGGGGGTACAGGGTGTCCAGCGGGTGGGCTGTCCAAGGAGGTGAGCGGGACGTCCGGGGGGTGGTCTGTCCAAGGAGGTGAGCGGGCTGTCCGGGGGGGGGGGGGGGGTACATGGTGTCCGAGGGGGGTGCGGGCTGTCCAGGGGGGGGGGGGGGGGGTCGGCGGGCTGTCCAAGGAGGTGAGCGGGGTGTCCAGGGGGTGGGTGGGGTTGTCCAGGGGGTACAGGGTGTCCAGGGGGTGGGATGTCCAAGGAGGTGAGCGGGGTGTCTGGGGGGGGGGGCTGTCCAAGGAGGTGAGCGGGCTGTCCGAGGGGTACAAGGTGTCCAAGGGGGTGCAGGGTGTCCAGGGGGTGGGTGGGGTTGTCCGGGGGGTACAGAGTATCCAAGGGGTGGGCTGTTCAAGGAGGTGAGCGGGCTGTCCGGGGGGTGGTACAGGGTGTCCAAGGGGGGTGCGGGCTGTCCAGGGGGTGCGGGGTTTCTAGGGGTGGTCGGGTCGTCCGGGGGTTGGAGGTGTCCAGGGGGTCGGGGGTGTCTAGGGGGGTCGGGGTGTCCAGGTGGGCGGGCTGTCCGCGGGGGTGGTCAGGCTGTCCAATGGGGTAGGGGGAGTCCAGGGGGTGGGTGGGGCTGTCCGGGGGGGGGGGGTACAGGGTGTCCAGGGGGTGGGCGGGCTGCCCATGGGGGTAAGGGGTGTCTAGGGGGTGGGCGGGCATCCCATGTGGGTGGCGGGGCTGTCCAGGGGGGGCTGTCCAAGGCGGTGGGCGGGCTATCCATGGGGGGTGGTCGGGCTGTCCACGGGGGTGGTGGCGCTATCCAGTGGGGTCGAGGGTGTCAAGGGGGTGGGGGGGATTTATAGGGGGTGGGGGGGGGGCTATCTAGAGGGGGTGGTTGGGATATCCACGGTTGATTCATTTGATGACATAGTATAGGTATATTTATATAAAAAGAATACCCCTACAATAATCATACAACCCTGTCATTAGTCTAAACCCCTAGAACACATAAAATAATCTAGTATGGACATTTACTAAAATAGTTAACACCATAAGAATAAAAATACACTCTAAATATAGTTTGAGAGTATATAATGGTGTGTGTGAAAAAAATGATATTAAATCAATTTAAATGAATATGGAACAAATGAGGGTTTACAATACACTAAGAGCACCTCAAACAATCCAAAACCACTATAGCGCCACATATTTAACTTCATGAAACAGGACCTGGAAATCTTACCAATGTCTTTAATGATGACCACCTAACTGGAACACTATTTATGGTTCTTGAACACAAGGAACAAACTATGTTTGGTCTCTACCAACTCAATCACCCCCTTGTAGATCATAATCTTGTTTCCCCTTATACTAAAATGGTCTCACTGGAAGCTACTTCTAATGCTGGTCCTAAACCATTCATTCTCCACAAAAAAATGATCAGAGAATCATTGGGCATATCTTAATGAAGATACAAGCTCATCACATAAACACATCAAAATAGAAACAAAAACATATAGGATGGGTCTAAATCAAAAACATAATTAGATAAATTTCAATAAAAAATAAGGTACCTGTTAATAAGATACCTTAAACACATCAAAATGAAAACAAAAACATAAACACATAAAAATCAAAAACACAGAAACAAAAACATATAGGAGGGTCTAAATCAAAAACATATAGGTTAAATCAAAACAGAAACAAAAACATAAACACATAAAAATCAAATCTAAAAACTGAAATATTAGATAAATTTCAATAAAAATAAGGTTACAGCTAATAAAATACCTAATTTAGGATGGTTCTTATGATATTTGGAAGTAGATTCAACACCTTGGATGGGATGGAAGAAGAGGAACATGAAGGAGCTCGAAGATCCAAACTGGTCCGGAAGAAGGAGCTCCAAAATCGCATGTTGCTCCCGTTTAGGGTTCTGTATCGCGAATGGGGGAGAGGATGGGCCACTGCCAATTTGTGGGAAAGTTGTGCCAACGGTTTTTAAAAACCGTTGGTATATACTTTCAGGGCACACCTATACCAACAGTTCATTAGAACCGTTGGTAAAAACCTCCCCCAACCACACCTATACTAATGGTTCTTTAGAACCGTTGGGAAAAACCTCACACAACCACATTTTTACCAACGGTTCAATGAGAACCGTTGGTAAAAATTCCCTAAACACATCAATACCAACGGTTTAATAGAACCGTTGGTAAAACATTCCCTAAACCACACCTATACCAATGGTTCTATGAAACCGTTGGTATGTAAGTGTGGGGAAAACCCACATTCCAGTAGTTAATGTTTTCAATAATGATTTTAACATTCTATTATTGTTATTATTTAAAGTTATTCTCTAAAATATTTTATTTTTTGACAAATTTTTTTACATTGAATCTTATTTTAATTTTCCAAACATGGATCTTTTGACTTTTACTCACAATGTGAAAGGAATCGTTCTGTTTATATATACGAAATGTGAAGAATTATCCACTTTCATTACCACTCAATGTTTTGAATCATCATATGGAAGTTTTAATGGTCATATTAAAAAAATATCATTAATAATTTGAATATATTTTTATTTTTATTTTATTTTCAAAGAAAAGAATTTTGAAAAAATTTATGTGTTAAAAAGTGTTTTTTAAAGTGAAAAGGATATTTACCTAAAGAAATGTTTGAATGTGTCATTCAAAATAATTTTCCATATATAATAAATAATTTTATGTTATTCATTCTTGAATATGGATATGACCCAAGGGTACCATTCTTATTGTTTATTTGAATGGTTTGTGTTTATAATCAAAATATTTTTATGGAACTCATTTCCCTTCCACAAGTTATACAATGATGAAATTTTATGAAACTTATTGATTTTCTATGGGTTATGATATGATAAAATGATTGGATGTTTATTAAACTCGTTTAATTTCCATGGGTTATGATGTGATTACATTGTGAATGTTTTATGGTATTATGACACCAATAAATATGGCTTTCATTATATGATGGGTGGGATATATATCTCCCTCCAAGGAATTGGGTAAAGTATTATATCTCATTAGATAAATACGAGAAACAATTTGATGGGATTGATTAACTTTGAGAAACATATGTGTCCTATTCCACATTGGGAAACGAGTGATGAGGCATGATCCATTATAATGATTGTCTGATTAGTAAACCTTGAAATATTGAATAGTTTCTATATTAATGACGGTATGACACTTTTATGACATGAAAATATGGTTCATGATTTATTTATGATGTTAAATCACTCTTATGGCCCATTTCATTTGAAATGATAATTACCTATTCCATGACCCATGTTTATGATCTATGATAGGCTGGGTATGAACTTTTTATGTTATGTTGATGATCAAAAGCCTTATTCTTATCTTATCCTTTAATATTGTCATGGATTGATGTCTCCCATGTTTACCCTTACTAAAATATCCTACACCACCTTTCTTATGCTTACTGTCCCTATGTTATGAAGGAAGGTTAGATGTAGGGTGTGTCTATAAAGAGAACTAAATGTGGAATTATTTTTGGGAGATGTTAAAGATCAGTCCTGAAAATGAAAATATTGTTTGTATAGTCTATGAATACAATAAAACTATACAGTTCTCAAGAATATATTATGTAATTTATTGAATATTCATCTAAAAAGATGGAATATTTATGTGTGAAAAGACAGAATTCTTATAGAAATGGATATAAATTCTCTTCTTTTGCCAAAAATATTACAAAAAAAGTAATAAAGAATGATAGTTGGTGCTTGAAATGTTAACTATTCTTTAAATAGGTGTAAATGTAAATGAATATCATAATTGATATAAATAATGTAGTACCGAACATGATACTAAAATTAACCAACTCCACACAAAACAAAATGTGGAGGAGGTTCCAGCTTGTTTAATGGAATTATAATAAATAAATATAATTTTTTATGATTTATTAATTTTATCTATATGTATAAAATTTATTATAAAAATATATATTTTAATATTTAGAAGAATATAATGCTATTGAACTCCAATATTCTCATAATAGTTGAAATAAATTTGTGTGAAATGAATAGGGAATCAAAGTTAACATGAACCAATTTACATTTGGGGGCCTAGAAGGAATTGATGGAAGTGTTGATATGTAAAAAACATATTTTAAAATGAGAAAATAGAATTAATAATTATTTTATGATGTTGTATAAATGAGTTAAATGATGCATATTGAAAATATCAAATGAACATGTGGTAAGAAGAAATCAAAAAATATTTTTACATATGAATAATTGAATAATAATGAATAATTTACATCTCATAAAAAATAATTCTATGTAGATAAAATATATTTGGTTCACTGAATGTGTTATTTGATATAACATACCAGTGGGAATGAAAATAAATATTATTCATTTCATAATTATGAAATGATGGGATATGTTTCTTGAAAAGGTATTTCTTTAAAGTTGGAGATACATTAAGATATATAATAATTTAGATACCTAATCTATAACCAAACATTCTACTAAAATTAAACAACAACACAAAAAAAAATTAAATGATGTACCTCTTGATATAGAATATAGAATGTTTCTTTATAGGGTAGTCAATGTCCATTGAAATAATCTGAAATCAATTCCACTCTAAATTAAAGAACACAAAATTTTATTTAAGCTCCCTCAAAAACAATCTAAAAAATAAACCCATAGTGTCCAGGTTTACATATTCAATTTACTATATTGAGAAAGGGGTCCAAAATTATATAATTTAATAAAAAAGGAAAAATTATAATATTATGGGCATTATACTAAAAAACATTTTGGTAGTTCAGATTTATATTTGTTGCATGTTTAATGGAATTGTAATAAGAAATAATTTTTTTATCCATTATTTCTTTCTAATTTTAATAAATATATTGTAAAAGAATATGTTATAAGATTTCGAATAAGTTCTTTCTCTTGAACTGTTATCTACTCACAATAGTCACTAGCAATGTGGTCAAAGGAATACGATGCAATAATGTGAAAATGTCGCTTGGGGATGTGACAGATGCATGTGCATCTAGAAACTAATGTGCATTCCATTACATAATTAAATATTCACTGTTTTCAAAAAAATTAAATTTCAAAAAATGTAAATTCAATCAAATAAGTTTAAATTAAAGCACTTAGTGATAGTTTTGGTGCAGTGTTGTTTAGTTTTGGCGACTATTTATTTCTTTAGAGTGTAATTTTTTATCACATCATTAAATTTATTACTAATGATATTGATAGACCAGTTATATTTAATGCTAATGACAGTAGCCCCTAATTTCCACTTTGATTTCCACCCATATCACCTATATCGCTGATTTCCACCCGATGTACCCTATACCGCCCAATTTCTACCCCCATAATTTCCACCCCTAAAGCCCCAAAAAACTGATTCCCACCCATGTTCCCTATATCATTGATTTCTAGCCCTTTATAGCTCAGATTTCCAGCCCCAATCACAAAAGGTTTTGTAGAAAGTAGCCACAATTTGTATAATGGAACCATATTTACGATGAGAGGTTCTGTGGTTCCTCTTATGATGGAGCATAAGGCACGTTACTTTGGTGTATCTTAGTGAGGTCGTAGTGCCTCCCTGGTGTCGACGTGCTGCAGGTGTACCTCACAATGCCTCTTTCCCAGGAAAACCTAATTATGCCTTCGAGAAAATAGTTCAGAAGAAATATGTGTCTACTAAATTGGGAATCATAACTAGAATGAGCTTGCTAATAGTTGAGGTCAATAAAATAATGGATAAAAAGGTTTATAATTTAGTTTTATATTTTCCAATGATAAAATAAAATTCATTATTATGTAATTATGTTTCATAAATAATTAATATGATGATTGGTGAAATTTTTTGATTAAAATATGTTAATAAGAAATGAAACACTACTTGTATATATGTATAAATTAATGAAAACGATTATTTATCATTTAATAAAAAATAACGCAGTTTAGGGAAAATATAATTGTTTCATTTAAAGTGATATTTTGTATTAAATTACAGTGGGAATGAAAATACGTAAGATTAATTGTATAATTATGTAATAATTGGACTTGGTTATTAAAAAAGAAAATATTTTTTTAAGGTAAGAGATATGGGAAGACAGAGTGATAGTATGATAAATAATTTATTACCAAATGTGCTACAAAAATTGTAATGTACTGACCCAGATAAAACTAATTCAGTGCCTTGAGCTAGTTTTTCACAAGGCCTCAAGTGCACCACTCCATATGCTAGATTCTACCGACTAGTAGTGATGGTATAAAGGTGGTACAATGGGGAGACTATACCCCATATCAGATTAACTCATCAGAAAAATAACTAGATATAATCCAATGAAGTAAATACATTGAGTGTAGAATCAGTAAATAAATTAAATGGAAACATGTCATAATAAACAATCAAATTATATAAAATCTAGAATATTCATGTCATACATACACAAATGGTCACCCACTGGGATGATAGTACATATAGGATTATATAATGGAAACAAAAAATAATTTATGTGGCTCTACTAATAACTTTGAACTCAGCCACATACTCAGTATCAATGACACTGTTGGGGTACTCCATCTTGATAATAAGAATCTACATAAGAGGCTCCACTTGATCATGGAACCCTAGGGAAAATACCTATCCATCATGAAATCTGTGATCAACCAAAAAACCACACATTAGTTCTTCACGCACACCTATGTCTATGTATAGTGGTGATAAATAATCTTAGTAGCTCACCCAAACGATAAAGTTATAATATGCTACCATGATTGCATGATCATGAAACATTCAATGCATATCCAGGACACATATAGAAACTCTATCATTTCACACATATAATTCAATGACTTTAAGCCTAATTAACCATCAATTAAAATCCAAGGATCTTAAATTTTAGTGTCTTTGGAAGATTAGGTACATAACTAGAAAGCATGAAAACCAAAATGAAAACATCTTCTATTTAATATCTATAATGAGATTCAAACATAAATTGATCTCTTATATATTCATGTTATATCTAGGGGAATACATAAATAATTGTATGATATAAAAGTCCCAATAAAGGAATAAATATTGGAATAAAGCATGGAACATGGGTTAGAAGGAATAAAACGATGACATAAAAATGGATGGACAATGAATAAACATAAGGAAGAATAAAATTTTGATCATAGGATCATGTGATCATGGAATTATAGAAATGTGGAAAAAATATAAATTTTTTAATAATCATGAGCCATGGCTGCCTTCCTGGACTATTGCATATGGCATACAAAGTCCCATAAAGGAATCGGGTTCACTCCCTATCCTAACATGACTTCTTAGGAGACTAAACACTAACCAGTTCATTTGAGTGCTATATAGGTTCACCCATCATAAAATGTTCAATCATATATGTGTCACATGAAAAATGAAACATAATAAATATACAGAAGGGTTACCCATTGAATGAAAGGGGTATCGTAATCATGTCATAGGGAATAAAAATGGGCATAACATAAATCTGTCCATGAAAGGGTATATTTAAATAAAAATGGAAATAAATAAGAGAAAATAGGAATATATCTTGATAAATTATGTCAAATTAATTTTATAACATGTAAAAAGAGTGTATAAAAAACATTATAAATGAGTCACTTTTTCAGTTTAAAGGAAAATATTCAAGAACCTTTTAAATGGAAAAAATGCATAATTGATTGCGTAAAATTAGAAATTAACTAAGATAGTATTTAATGATAAAAATATTATATTAGAAAACATTTGGCTGCTTAAAACATATTATTGAAGGTACATGAAAATGGGTAAGAAATTGGGAAGTTCCCATTAATTGAGCTTTCTTATCGAGAGGAATTGAAAAGGAACCTTATAAAACATGTATTTCCCCATAAAAGAAATATGAGTTGATATAGATACATATTTTTTTAAAAAAATAAATAATTTAGGAGTATTACATATTAATAATTAAGAATTATAGTGGATTAATGAGAGAGAAAGTGTAACTCGAGGAAAAAAGGGAGATTCAGAGAGGATCCCTTACCGTATGTAAGAAAGTGTTCTACACTTGTACATAATTTCCAGGATAATAAATTTAGATTTTTTAATAATTTAATTAAAAACTTATTAAAAATATATTTAATTTATTATAATTTTATTAGTTTTATATTTTCCCATTTAATTGAGTTGTACTGTTTAAAGTTTTTCATTTTAGGAGCATTCAGTTCTTGGATTTCATGATTGGTTCCCTTGAGTTTTATTGTGGAAGTTCTTGTCAAATTTTAATAACTCTCCATAAGTGGAATTTATGGTAATAATTAAATTCAAAATTTTAAATTGATATATATAACATTTTTTGGACATGATGATTATTAATTAGATAAAATGTTGATGAAAAATGATTATTCAATTTTGGTGGTTTTTACGACAATCATGATTTAGTATCGTTATATTTAACAATATGTTTATAAAGTAGTTAATTAACATCAAATAAGTTATAATACACATTTTATAATCTACTTTAACCATAAAATTGTTTTTATGATTAACCTTGAAGGTGGTAATGGAAAATGAATGTGCATCGTCCATGATGGTGGTAAATTGACACATCACAGATAATGTTTTCATTTTTAGAAAAAAAAGAAAGAGGGAAGATATCTAATGATGGATGTTTCTACTAGCATAATAAAATTATATTATACAAAATATCATGGATTTATCATTAAACATTTGGATAGGTAGGTTAGGACTTTATAAGAAAATAATATAAATTGAAAATAAATTAAAAAAATGAAAGAAGATTTTACCTCGTGAACTTATTCTCCTTGAGAACCTCCATAGGGAAATTTAGTTTGTTATTTTTTTGATACCGAAGGCTCTCAGAAATTGGGGGAGAGGATTTGGAATAGAATTGTTTAGAATTTGGAAGAGCATAATGGTTTAGAATGTGTGATGAAAAGAGTTGGTGATGGGTTGTATTTATAGTGGAGGTAAGAGGTGTTTTCTAATTATTTTATTCATTTGTTTATTATTTCAGAAGAAGACTATAAATAGTGTGGATTCATGTGACTATGTATAGTAAATAGTGCATGTGATTCAGAACTAATGATTATTACATCATCCATACATCATTCATGAATCAATAACTCGTTTATTTAGATTATATCATAAATCAACGTATTTCACTATTCACAAAAAAAAACAACTATTTGGGAAAACATCCAAAAAATCACCATCAGTATTTTTGAACATTTAGATTTTAAAATTGATGTATATTTTATGAAAGTAATTTTTTAAACTTTAAAACTTTAATTTCTAATTAAAATCATCATTTATTTGAAAAATACTAATTTTAAAATTATAACATATTTTATAACACTTTAAAAAATTAATTAATGTTTCGTAAAATTATATTGTAGTCATAAGAAAACAAAATATTAATTTAATAATCTATTTTTTGAAAATAATTTTTCTTTTTAATAATTATATAAATTATAAAATTTAAAATAAAAAATTATATTTTAAAAAAACACCAATACGTAATTTATCATTTTTAAAATAGCTATTTACTTATAGCATGATATAAATATATCATATTTTAGTTTAAAAAATACCTAAATTTTATTTATACTTTCATAGGAGAGGTTACTATTTTATTGGCCAATTTACTATTCCAAATGGCCACATTACTATTTCAACAGTCATGTTACTATTCAATCGTTATACATTCCTTAATTTCTAGAAATAACTCTTATTTCATTAATTATACATTTATAAAGTTATAATAATGTTATCTATGTTATTTTTATCTGATTTATACTATATAACATGATTATAATAAGGGAAATTTGATTGATCAAATTTTGTGTCATTACATTCTCCCCCTTATGAAAATTTACCATTGAAATTTTGTTTTACATTCTATGTTAAAAAATGTTTGGAGTACTTATCCTTCATTACTTCCTCTTGTTCTCATGTCACCTCTTCATCGTTATGGTTTTGCCATAGTAATTTAACCTAGTGAGTGGTCATTTTGCATAGAATATTATCTCTGCAGTCCAAGATCTTCACTGATTTCTCCTCATAAGGCAGATCATTTGTAAACTATACCACCTATGAATTTAGTACATGTGAGGGACCCGATATGTACGTTCACAAGAGTGATATATGAAATACATCATTACTTGAGACATGGTAGAGGGAATTTCTAGTAAATATTCTATAACTATGAAATAATCAAAAATCTTAAAGTGGATGATGTACCTGGGACATAGCATTCCTTTATTCCCAAATCGCATGATCCCCTTCCATGGTGATATTTGGAGGAGTAACATGTCTCCATCTTTAAACTCTAAGTCCCATCGATAATTTTTTGTATATATTTTCTGTCGAATTTGGACTACCTTTATGTGATGTTGAATATTTTTTACCTTTTCTACCATTTATTTGACCATTTTAGGACCCAACAGCTTCTATTCACCGACTTCATCACGACATGAAAGTGTTATACATATTTTCCCATAAAGGGATTCATATGATCTGTTGGGATGCTTGAGTGGAAACTATTGTTGTCTAAGAACTCGACCAGAGGTAGATGTTGGTCCCATCCTCCCTTAAGGTCTATAGAACAAGATCTCAACATGTATTCTAGTGTCTGAATAGTCTACTCATATTTGACATCAATTTTAGGGAGATAAGATGTACTGATGTTCAACATATTGTTCAGTTCATGCTGGAGAATTTTCCCAAAATTAGAGGTAAATATCATATCTCAAATAGATACAATCGATAATATTTATCCATTCTGCCTCACGACTTCTTTGATGTATATCCATGCATGTTTATTGAGTGATAATTAATCTCGAATAAAGATATAGTGAGCTATCTTTGTAAGATGACATAAAATGACCCATATATAATTATTTCCTCTGGATGTCTTTGTATGTCTAGTGACAAAGTCCATGGTGATGTGCTCCCATTCCCATTTTTTATGGGTAATGGTTACATCACCCCCTTAGAATTTTTTCTATCATCCTTTAAATAGTGACAAATCAGGTGCTTTGATGTATATTTAGTGATCTCTCTCTTCATATTTCCCCACTAATAGTGCTCTCAAAGATATCAATACAACTTTAATCTTACTAGGTTAATAGATAATGGTGATCTATCTTCGTCACATAGAATCACATTTTTTATCTCTGGATTGCATGATATACATAATCATGACCCAAATCTTGTGAATCCTTCCTCATCAATTTGGAAGTTTGAGAATTTCCCATTTCTAATACCTTCCACCTTCTTCTTGATTTCTTCATCATTTATTTGAGCATCCTTTAAATTTTCCATAAGGGTTGGTTGAGAAATCATTTTAGAAAGGATTTATAATATTCATTACTTAATGATTACAATGTCCATCCTCTACAGGTCTAATAATATTTCATTCTTCTTAATTCTCATCATTGATAAAGTTTAGGATCTTTTCTACTGAGAGAAACCACCAACGTATTTTCTTTACTAGGATGATAGTGGATTGATTATTTATAAACCTTGATGAGCTCAAACCATATTAAATGGTTCATATTAATATCCTTCTGTGTGAATATATATTTGGGGCTCTTCATATCAGTATATATCTAACATTTATCTACATACAGTTAATTCCATCATATTTTCAATGTAAATATCAGAGCCATCAACTCTAGATCATTCGTTGGATAGTTTTTCCCATGAATTTTCAACTTACTTGAATCATAGTATATAACTTTATCATTTTGAATCAATAAACATCTAAATCCCTTATTTAATGCATCAACATATACCACAAAGAGTTCCCGCTTGTCAGGATTATGAGTACCAGTGAAGTGATAATCCTATTTTCCAACACTTTGAATTTGTCTTAACATTCAATGGTCCGTATAAAATTTACTTCCTTTTGAGTCATCTTGGTTTTTAGGATTTAAAATCATGATAATTTCATCACAAATCATCAATATTACCCTGCTAGAAAAAAACTGTGGAACACTACAACTGATATTGGTCTGTTCCACTCCTCAATTGCCTTTGTTTTATAAGGGTCCATAGATACCCCTTTTTTGGTGATTAAATTCCCCAAGAATTATTCTTCCTCCATACATAACTTGCCTTTTATGTACTTCTCATATAGTTTCTACCTTCTCAAAGATTTTAGAAATGTATTCAAATATCCCTCATACTCATCCTTACTCTTAGAGTATATCATAATATCATCAATGAAGACTACCACAAAATTTTCAAAGTAATATCGAAAGACTATATTCATTAAGTCCATGAAAATTATTGGAGCATTAGTGAGTCTGAAGGGAATCACTATGAACTCATAGTGTTGAAACATTGTTATAAATGGATTATTAGGAATATTTTTCTTCTTCACCATTAATTGGTGATATCCTGACCGATGGTCCACCTTAGAGAAATAAATGGTACTATGTAGTTGATTGAACAAGTCATCTAACCATGTATAGGGATACATTAAATTTATCATTGTTTTCTTGAGCTCATGATAATAAATATAGTCACATATATCCATCCTTCATCTTGATGTAGAGTACTGTCATATCCCAATGTGAAGCACTTAGGTATATGAGAACCACTCTCCATATTCTCTTTAAATGCTTCTTTAATTCTTCCAACTCAATGTTTTCCATTCCATATAGTGTCTTTGATATAGGAAGAGGCCCAAGAATAAGTTCAATTGATATCTCAATATCTTTATCAGGGGGAAGAACAATAAATTTTTCAGGGAACACATTAGTGTACTCCCTCATGATGGGAATTTTGTCCAACATGATTCTCTCTTTTTTATCAATCATTTGAGCTAGATATGATTTTTCATAAGGAAATAGTATCCACAATTGAGATAATGGCTCTAAAATAGATTCACCCTCTTCATTACACTTGTACAAAATTTAATGATGATTTGGTCTTTGAGGAGTGATCTCACTTTCCTAGTAGTTGATGTTGTATTTATACAATGATAGCATATTCATGACCAAAATATCATGAAACTCCACAAAAATAAGTATGAAAAGATTTTATAGGAGGTTCAGTCCACAAAAATTAACTAGGATGTAATTATATAATTTGTATTCAATAATCTCTCAATTCGTTGTTCTCAAAGATAACTCAACACCCAAATATTGAGGTGGTGTTTGAATAGTTATACTAAATTTATAATAAATAACAGAATTCATTGAACCAGAATCAAATTGTACATTCCCTATTCATGAATGAATAACCAGCGTACCTATCACCACGTCATTTTCTATATCCACCTTAGAAACTGTGATGGTATATGCCCATCCTTACTGCCTTGTAGGTTGTTTTTTTTGTTACCTCCAAAAACTCTTGGAATAGGGAAATGGCTCACATAATTTCCATGTTACTTGAAATTGAAACGCTCCACTATAGCCAGAGTGTTGATATAAACCTTCATTTATTCATCCGAATTTTTTGGATTTTTTATATCCATTTGACATTTATTATCTAGATTCCCCTCTATTCCACATATGAAGCATTTCATAGTTACCATTAAGTAAATTCAAGGATTATTCTTCCTACATTTTTGACAAGTGGGATGTTGGGTTTTCTTTCTATCTTTGGATTTATATGTTGATCATCCCATTTTAAACTCCATTTTCCACATTTTCTCCCTGGTCCCTTTAGACCATTGAGAGTCTTCAATATTCATTGAAACCTCAAGGGAATAACCAAAAATCACATCGTAGAATTCCATGTCTTGAATCACAAATAATTTTCAGAGACTCATCATTAGTCTGCTAAAGAATCAACCCACATTTTTTCAGCATTCATGACAATTCCACAGGAATATCATGAAAGCCTTTAAATATTTTACTTCTACACCTCGATAGAATCATCTTACTTTTTTTGGTATGAGGAACTCCATTCCCATATTAAGATAGAGTGGTTGGGGAAAATATTTATTGAAATATATTGTCTTGAATGATTCCCATTCTATGTAATAAATATACACCTTAGAATTCATGTTATCGATGTGTTTCAACCACCGACCAACTGTCCCATCAAAATGATCGACCACCTGTACGACTTTATCTTCTTCTGAGTAATGGAGTACATTGAATATATTCTCAATGGAGTTAATCCATTGTTATTTGATGAGGGGATCTAGATATATATTCAATATTGGGGTCCTTTGACACATGAAGGGTTCAAATGAAACATTATATTTCTTAGGATGAGTTTTTTTCCACACGATTAAAGTTTTTATTCATAATATAAGCTAGTTGAGAAATTACTATACTAAAGTTTTGATTGTTTGCTCAAATAAAATTTATCATTTCAATATGGAAATCATCATATGGTCGATCACATTGATTGTTTCCCAAGTTCTCCTATTTATAGCTATTAACTAATAAAAATAATGTACATTTATGGGGATACAATACTTAGCTAAAAATAATATACAAGGAAACATTGAACATGGAAGGATAAACATTCGAATGAAATGTATATCCTAACATTTGATTCTAAAAATTTCAATATAGGTTATCCATTGGGATAGAATTATCCATAGGGATCTTACTAAAGTTTTCAAGTCCTGATCTCCAAAAATTAGTATATTTTGATCTGATATAAACTATAGACACCCTATCCTTTTAAAAATATTATTACACTGTTTTAAGCATAATTAACAATCAATAACAAGCAAAAGATAATAAAGTATAATGACTTTGGAACATTAGGAACATAATTAGAAAGAATGAAAACCAAAATAAAAAACTTTTATTTAATCTGAATAATGAGCTCCTAACATCCTTTGAGATCTTACATATTCATTGGATGACTCGGGGAATACATGAACAATGGGAGGAGCTAAAAATCCTAGTAAGGGAATAATCAATGGAATAAAACATAGCATATAGGTTATAAGGTGTAACATGATGAAATAAAAAGGAATGGAATATGAATATACATAAATAATCATAACATGTAGATAATGGGATCATGTAATCATGACATCATAGAAATGTGGAAATAACATACAACATGACTTAATCATTAGTCAAGACTAACTTTCAAGACTATTACACATGGCGTATAAAGTCCCATAATGGAATCTGGTTCACTTCCTCTCCCAACATAGCATATCTAAGATTAAAAAGTACCCAATTCCTCGGAAAGATATCTTGGTGTAACCATCATAACATGTTCACGAATATGTGTCTAAGATGAAAAATCAAACTTAACAAACATACATAAGTTTTACCCATGGAATGATATGGGTATCTTAATCATGTCATAAGGCATAAAAGTGGGTGTATCCTAAATGTGTAAATGAAATAATGAATTTAAATTAGTAATGGAAATTAATAATGGAAAATATACATATTTCAAGATATATTATTTCTAATAAAATTGAAAAAATAAAATAAAAAAGTGTTTAAGACACTTTATAAATGATCCACTTTATTGTGGTTTATGGGAAAATATTAAAGACTGTTTAAAATAGAAAAAGGAATAATTTATTGCATATTTTTTTAATAAAGATAGTTTTTTATGGTAAAAATATAAATTTTAGAAAAATATTAGTGACTTAATAGAGATTATGGATGATACTTCAAAATGGGTATGAAATTGGGAAATTCCCTTCAATCGGGTTTGCTTATCAAGAGGAATTGAAAAGGGATCCTTAGAAAACATGTATTTCCCAATAACATATGGAATAATTGAGTTGGGTAAATATGTTTGGAACATACAAAAAAATATTTTTTGGGGATAACATATGTAGAATTATGAATTTCATTAGATTAGTGAGAGAGAAAGTGTAACTCAAAGGAAAAAATTGAATCTCAGAGAGAATCCCTTACCTTATGTCTGAAATTATTATTCACATGTACATAATATCCTAGATAATAAAATTAAATTATTACATAAATTAATTAGTTAAATATTTAACATATAATTTATTTATTATAAATTTATTAGGTTTATTTATGATCATTTTGTTGAGTTATTGTGTTTAATTGTTTCATTTACAGAGCAGTTCACTACTGGAAAAATACTGTATACCAACAGTTTCGAACCATTGGTATAGGCCTCAAAACCATTGGTATAGCCTATACCAATGGTTTGGAGAACCGTGTCCAAGTAAGCCACGAGGATAGGTCTATACCAATGGTTTTGAAAGCCATTGGTATAATTAATATAAAAATCTATACCAATGGTTCTATAAACTGTTGGTATATGTATTTCAAAAAAATAGCTGATGGGATTTAATCCCAGGACCTCTAGTTTATGATTGAACAACCTAACCACTAACCTAACATTATTTTTGTTAACATTATTTCATAAATATATATATGTATTATCTTAAATATTTTAAATTTTGATTTATTTAATGTTCTCCATATGAAGATTCGATTAAAAATA
Organism: Viscum album; assembly: GCA_963277665.1. Classification (NCBI taxonomy): domain Eukaryota; kingdom Viridiplantae; phylum Streptophyta; class Magnoliopsida; order Santalales; family Viscaceae; genus Viscum; species Viscum album. The sequence goes on along the minus strand of OY728130.1, from coordinate 1,017,563,569 downwards.
CATGTACCTATACCAACGGTTTCCAAAACCGTTGGTATAGACCTATACCAATGGTTTTGAGAACTATTGGTATATGTCCTTTGATTTTGGAACCTATACCAATGGGTTGGCCAAACCGTAGGTATTGGTTCTCTATAATGGACCTATACCAACGGTTTCGCCAAAACTGTTGGTATAGGTCCATATAAGTGACCTATACCAACGGTTTTGGCCAAACCGTTGGTATAAGTCCAAATTAATGAACTATACCAACGGTTTGGCCAAAACCGTGGGTATAAGTCATATTTCCAGTAGTGGTTGTTGCATATATTTCATTATCAGTTCCCCTGAGTTTTATTGTAGAAGATATTTTTAAATTCTAATAACTCTAATGAAGTGAAATCATATGGAACTAATTCCCTTCAACAAATCTAAATTCTTCCACATATCATTTTTGTTTGACAAGTGGAAGATTCATTAGATAAAATGTTGATGAAAAAATGATTTGGTTATTTTGGATATTTTTACATCCATCATGATTCAGTATTGTTTTATTTAATAATATGTTTTATACAAATTCTAAAACATTAAATAAGTTCTAACAAACATATTATAATAGGTTTTAACCATAAAAATGGTTTTATGACCGTATATGAAGGTGGTAATGCAAAATTAAAATGCATCATCCACTATGGTGGTAAATCGACACATCACGGATGATGTTGTCATTTTTTGAAATAATGAAGTGGAAAGAGATATAAAGATGGATTATTGAATTGAAATAATTATAATAAATTATATAAAAGACACTCAATTTATCATTCATCTTTGCGATAGGGAGTTGAGGAGAGGATAAGAAAATAATATAAATTAAAATAGAAAGAAAGAGGAGTTTACCTCTTGAACATATTCTTCTTAAGAACCTCCTTTGGGAAATTGGGATTGGATTTTGTTGAGAAAAAAAAGGATCCTACACATGGGGGCAGTCTTTGGAAGAGTATTGTTTTGAATCTCTATAGGATTCAAATCTTAGAAGTTGTGAGGAGAAGACATGGTGATGTTGATATTTATAGTGGAAAAGAGGGGGATTTTTTATTATTCTACTCATTTGTTTATAATTTTGGATCAAGAATCTTAGTAGTGTGAATTAATGAGACTAATTACTATAACTAGTTCATGTGAGTTTTCACTAATTATGCTTACATCATCCATACACCATCCACAACTCAATAATTTCTGTATTTACCTTATACCGTAAATTACTATATTTCACTATTCCCTAAAAACTCATCTATTGTAGAAAAATTCAAAAAAAATCACCCTAACCATTTTTGGGAGTATTTTTAAAATGGACTGCATTTTATTAAAATATTTTCTAAATATGTGAAATATATTTTTTAATTATTATCATTATTTTTTTTAAAAAAATACTGATTTTAAAATTTTAAGTGATTTTATAACACATTGTAAATTTAATTAAAGTCTCATCAAAATATCCTAAAGTTTTAAGAAAAAAATATTAATTTATGAATCTATTTTGTGAAAATAAATTTAGTTTTAAATCATTATACTAATTATAAAATTGTAAATAAACAATTACATTTTACAAAAATAGCAACACTTAATTTATCATTTTTAATTCCTGTATTTACTTATACCACAATATAAATATGTTATATTTTAATTTATAAGATACATAGATTTTATTTATACTTGCATAGGTGAGGTTTATATTCTATTTTCTATTTTACTATTCACAAGGTAACATTACTATTAAAATAGTCAATTTACTATTCCATTGGTATATGTTCTTTAATTTCTAGAAATAACTCTTATTTCATATATTAGACATTTATCAAGTTTGTATTTTATTATCTATGTGATTTTTATGTGAATTAAACTATATACCATAATCATAAAAAGGTAAATTCGATTTATAAAATTATGGGTCCTTACAACACAACTTAACGACAAAAAATACAAATATCATAAGCAAGCCCATTAACAATCCCCAGGTCTGTAATCAAAATCATCTAGACAGAACTCTATATTATGAGAGTTTCTGTATTCATGGATATAAATATACATATATTCATATATATATATATATATGTGTGTGTGTGCGTGTGTGATCATATACATACTTATATAATAAAGGCATAAAAACACAAGCAACTCAGACAAAAATAGATCTTTGGACTCGTGAACTGATCAACTAGAAATTATGTAAAAAGGGCATTGAGATACATGTAATAAAACTCAAGCATCATGCAAATAAGTCCATATCTAAATTTATAATACAAATCAGAAACTTCAACTTCATCTAGTGTTATAAATGTATTCGATTAAGCTATTTCACCAAAGGGGGATACTCATCCTAGAAATGGGTTCACCCATACTCAACTCTAATCAATATAATGAAAGATTTCGTATACTAATGGATGGTAGTGTAAATGGTCACTAAGATGGATTTCATGCCACTCATGCCATGTGAATCAATTCCGATAACTAAACCCCTATTCTTGATCAATAGGAATTCCTGAAATTGTGACTTGGATGATCCATAAGGGTTTTACCCTTATCCAATATATATAAAGTATTCCCTCTAGATGAAAGTTCATGCTAGACATCCATTCATATAAATAGCTCAATATCCACAACCCCGGGAAGTACCTATAAGAGATATAGTAGTCATGGTGCGTCTACACGATCCAAGAGAGAGTCCTAATCATCGCTTGAGGAGAGAATAATCATCCATCGAGTATATAAAAATATCCACCCAATGAGTCCATACAAGGAATTATTATACTAAAAATTTGAGTTTCAATCAAGGTCTATAATAAACAGTCAGGCCTATTAGTCCATCCAATGCATTTCTACAATTGGAATTCATGTATTACTCAAGGTTTCCAAAAAAACATCTGGTCTATAAGTCTATCCATGGAATTCCTATAATGGGAATCCATGTATTACTCAAGGCGTACAATAAAATGTCTAGATTATGAGTTCAAACAAGGAATTACTATAATGAGAATCCATGTATCACTCAAGGAATAAAATGTAAATCAAATATAAGGAGTATAAATGTCTCATACATCCCCTTCGGCCTGTTCTGAGTAATCATTTGTTAGAAACATATGGGGTATATCCAAGGAGTATAAATTTCCAAAGAATACTATATTGTAGTGGTCAAAATAAATATCCCTGAAAGCATGTCTAGAAATCCCAACAAAAATTTCATCGCATCAGTATGAACAACCACAAATTAAAAAGCACCTCTGGCTGACATATATACATCATCAATAACCATGTGAACAGATAAATAAAGAGTGAGGGTGATAGGATTCCTAAACCCACCACTACTATTATAGCCCCACGAGACTTCACAATCGGCATGGATTCTATGGTGACACCTACTACTATCTCTACCTAAACCCGACATACTAGATTAGGTTCAGTAAAACATTATGAAACCCACTAGGTTCCTCAAGTCAAACATAAGAGAGGTATCCTACTATGAATCCTTGAAATGTAACATAGAAAAACACATCCTACACGGGACCCTCAAAAATAGAAGGATGATAGAGGCATCCTATATGGTATCATATAGGTCTAAGAATAAGAGAAGGCATCCTACTTGGGATCCTAGGTCAAAACATAAGAAGAAGTACCCTACATGGGATACTTGGAAAAAAAACTCTTGGCACCTGGGCAAGAAGGTAACATCTCACAGGGGAGACATCATCATTGGAAAACCCACATACTCACTGGACATAGGATATGGATCATGGACCAATATAGATCAATGTATCACTCTTAGGAGGAAACTGATTCAATTACTGGAGGAAGAACCTCTCCATTCGCAAATAAGCCTGGAAATCTTCTTAGGAGTCTTCAAATTAACCCGTGGGTTTCACAATTATGATTTATGTGTAAAAAGACTCACAATACAGTCCTCTTGTTTCTAATTATAACTCTTGGGTTTAATGATATGTATAACCCCTTATAAGGGTATTAAGGGAGGATTACACGGTGTGTGTACCTTGGTACACATCGTGTACCCTCAAAACATCAACTAGGTGTGTAGTCTAGCCAGAAATGGCATGAAGACACCCATGTATACAACGTTTTAATCATGTACAAGGAATTTAACCGACAAGGGGTACATTCCCATCTACCTATCTTGTCTTGGCCATGTATATACCCTTTTCGTATATTGATAAATGGAATGCAACCCACATTGGGTATGGTTGCGTACTCTACATGGCCATATCCCTACATGGGAAGTCTTGTTGATTACTCAACTACATGGACGAGTCTTAGTTTATGGAATGTATACCTCATACATTTCATTTACTTCTAAAGGATCATATTCCCTAAATATGAGGAACACATAAATTTTTTTCATCGAACCACATAATGTGTAGATGGGTTTCCACCAATAGAAAACCCCCAAACGCCCATAAACTTCTTTTTTCCCATCAAAATCTTTATATCAACCCACTATGGGTAATATGAATTTATGAAATGGAATTAAAACATGAAAATGATGAAACTATGGTGATTTATGGAAAAATTAAAAACAATATACCTTTAGACAGAATTCCCTGATGCTTCCCCCATTTATGTGATCCACAACTGTCACACGATGGTATAACTCCTCTCAAGCTCTATAGTGGTACCTATCTTCCCCTATCTGACATTATTTCTCTCCCTTACCCTATTATCTCTCTATATCATGGTAAAGAAAACACTTGAAGGGAATATGTGTGAATCTAGTGGAGAAAATATGAGAACAAAAAGGAAAGGGAATGGGAAGAAAAAGAAAAGTAAAAACAAATAGGGGCCCAGGCTGGACCCATCGCCGAACATGAGTTAATGGATTTCATAGAAAAAAAGAGCCATTATGGACTAAAAAAATGAGATGAAATTTCAATATAATGTTCTATTCAATAGATGTGTCTGATCAAAACATTATGAATAAAATAATATTTAATTAATAAAATTTTAATTATTAATAATTCTACTAAAATTATAACAGTAGGAAATTCCACCAAACTACTCTCATATAGTAACAACCCTATTCTGGTTCCAAAAAAGTGGTCATATAAATTATCTGATATGATATTCTATGGTAAAATTATCATTTTACACCTTACAAGCATCCAAAATCCAAAAAACAATTTTTTTTATCAAAAGTACTGTCTAAAAAGGCATTAATCCTTACAATATCCCCACCATAATCCTTCTCATCCCCAATAAGACTTGGTAGAAAAACATAGCCATTATCTCATCATATTCTTCTACAAAACTACATTATCTTGAATGTCCAATGACCAGTCTCATTGCATCAGAAAATGTATCATAAATAGAAGACATTTAAGTATGACCAGTTTGGTACTCCCCACCATATGGATAACCATATTGTCATCTCAAAATCGAACATAATGATAAATAAATCATGTAAAAAGATAAATTTAAACTACAAAAGAGTTTCACCACCCTCAATGAGCCAATATTTTACTCCCCACCATATAACATACTGCCTCAAAAGGTTTCATTATCCAACCCATATGGATTTTTAAGAAGAAAATAAGATCAACATAGAATCGATGCACTCTAATCATACTCCATATGATATAAAGATAGGTCATGTTTATCAATAACTAGGATAATAGTTTCATTCCATACAAAGGTGTTTATATCTCCCTTCGAGTCACGCTCACAACACATAGGTCATAATTTCCTTTAACCAACATCATACACCATGTATCACAGAAATTCATGACTGTTTCCATACATTGGTCAACCATATCATGAAACCAAATGCACTTATTATGTCCCATTTACCATGGAGATAAATGTTTCTCTTAACCACTACTCCCATTCAACCATTCCCATTGTAATTATTTTAAAAAAAAGTCCTCATCTCGCACCTATCCACTCACTAATTTATGCTTTAAATAGATCCACGTGCAACCTGTATGCACCTTGATCTCCCGAATCATTCTCCACTGAGTAATATTTTAATAAAATCAAGCTAACCATGTTATATGGAATATTCTTCCAAATAATCCAGAGGCACCCTTTAAACCCCTCTTAAGAATCAAGCACCTCACATGTGCTACGATTTATTTCATGACAACTAGCCACATAGTGTTATCTTAGTCATGAACTTCTACCCACACTCTAATAACATTTGAAACAATAGAAATACTGGTCAATAGATCCAGTCACCCAAATAGACATTCCATCCAAATCTAGTCTCAAATGATATGTACCTTGGGTGCTTCATCTAAATCCAAAGGCATGAATATGCATATATAAAAAAACTTGATCACTAACCATTCATCAGTCTCAAATGAGAATTAAACCAAGATTACCATCTAAAAATACATAAAAAATACTTCCCTAACCTCTCACATAGGTTTACCATGTGCAAAATTATATTTCTACCTATAAGGTTTTGAGTTAAAACTAAAGAGCTCTCACCTTTCCCTACTGACCAAGTCTCATAACTGGGTGATAACATCGAACAGACTAGCCCAAAATTCAAACCTATCAACTTGAGGTAAATATAAAAATAATATATAAGGTTGAAAACTATTAACATGACCTATAAGGGCTATAATCCTTTCCAAGAATCCACATAATGATCAAATACATGGATATCAAGATACCAATTCAGAAGAGATACTGAACTGACAGTCAATAGGAATCTGTATAGGGTAATACCCCCTTGTGGTTCAGTCGACTAGAAACATCCTAGTACCTATTATATTCTTACATAGTGATCAGACTAGATAACCATACACAATGGTCGATTAAGTAAAATGTCATTCCAAACTATATAGTAAAAAATTTATAGATTATTACTAACACCTTGAATAACCAAAACAATGAAAAAAACCCCACGAGGGGTCTAACACATGGGCATAAAATTCCTTATCGACATTCTAGGGTTACATCACCTCTCGTGTATGATGACTGATTCCTCATCCAAACCACCAAACATCTCAACATAGATCCACACATCCTTTCATTAGAAGGAATTATATGCATGTCAACCCAATTGAGTTGAATTCCACAAAAACCCGATATGGGAAAACAACATTTAGCTTTTTATTGACACATTAAATAATTTTCCTCTACCATCAGTAAAATCACAAACAAGCAGAACAAAAACATGTAAATCCTATGTGCTATATATGATGCATGGTACGCCTTTTTCCTTTCACATCCATGAGTCCAAATCCATCTCAGTCTTCATTCTAGTGTCCAACATCTAAAAATTCAAAATAAATCATTACATCCACACAACATGTGCTTCACTCAAATGAGAAATTATAAAATACTATAACATCGCCAAATGGAATAGAAGCCCCATAACCATAGAAACATGGGATTCTTACCAGGACAAATTTTTGGACACCCTATTCCTATATCCATCAAAAGTTATCACAGATTACTAACAATCCTATCTACCATATCTAAAATAATACGAAAACGGAAAGGAAGGCCTATAAAACAACCTTGTAACATCCCCACTAAGATTCCACTAATATTATTCTCTGAGTCAGTTCACCATAAGACATTAAGAGCACATCCCTACACACAAGAATCTTATAACTAGAAGTGAGTATGGAATGGTAGTAATGTGGGGAGACTATACCCTCATACCAGAGTAACACCGAAGAGATATTGGATCCACACACCCTTGGCTTTCGACACTCTCGTGTCTCAATCACCATTTTGTAGGGATTATATTCCTTGAATGATCGTCCTACCTCATAACGTTCAGTATCTTCTTCTTCTACAATGAGGATTTATCATCCATTTATTTAGGCATTCCTCCTCTTCTAGTTCTCTTATGGTTAAAGCCCATTTCCCCCTCCACCTTTGCTCTTTCTGGTTTTCCTATCATGTTAGACACCATTATGTTCTAGCACGATAGTGACTTAGTCAGCCTAGAATGTTGATGGCGTATTGTGGATTTTTTGATTCAATTTTTCCGGTTATTGGAGTTTAGGTTGTTTTGGTAGGTTTTCATCATTGGTGATTTTGGAGGAGAATGATGGATGGAATTTCCTAGGAAATTATTTTACACCCATCCAATTCCAGATCTTCTCTAGATTCAGCTCCCATTACTCATCTCATATTTACTCTAGTGCGGTGGTCTACAAAAAATTTTGGGAAGTGATCATGAATCAGTTTTGGGTTCAAGGTGGCTCGTCCAACGTGGCTATTTCCCTTCAGGATTTCTTCTGAGTGGATTGCTGGTTCGGATTCCCTAGAGTGGCCATGCTTATCCCTATTCTTCCTAGCTATACCAGCCTATCCTAACTCACAATACTCCACTTTTGTCAATGTTTTTTTGATACATTAATGTTTGGGTATGTGTGTAGTGGTTTTCTAAGTGATGGGATTGCTTTAGTTTCAGTGGGCTGCTGGTGTTGAGTTTTCCTTACGGTTTTTTCTGGTCTGTGTAATGTTCTACTCAAAGATGTGTTTTTAGTAAATGACTATGTTGATGATGGTTCTGAGGGTCCTTAGTTTTTTTTGCAAATATATGGTGTTTTTCAGTGGTGGAAAGGAATTCTGGCGGGTGGTTCTCACAATCAATGGTGGGGAAAATGTTTTCTTTTTGAGTCATGATGCGCAATTTGAGGTGGATATTTGAACGAGGTGGTATGATGATGTTTGTTTGAAATTTGAAATTTGAATCTTTTGATTCAAAGTTGTTCTCAAGTGGGATATGGATGTGTATTCGATATATGATGGCAGTGATTGTTTGATGGTGTCGAAGACAGGATAGTTGTACTCTCAGGATGCTTTTGGTTTTTTTGAATCTGGTATTTATATTTATAATTTTTGTCTACTAATGACATTTTAATTTGACGTTTGATATTTTTATTTATTTGATTAATGGATTTTGTGGTTAACACTAACATATAAAGTGGATTTTAGAAAATATAAAATAGAGATTTGGATTTGGAGAGTAATAGAAAAGTAAAGTAACTATATATCATCCAAATTAGTAAATAAATAGAGTGTGGAACTGGTAAATAACTAAAATGAAAACATGATTTAATAACAAATTAAATTCAATAAAAGACCAAAAAAACATGTCATACGTAAACCACTATTCACCCACTGGATTGACTATACATATAGAAGTACATTAAATAAAATAAAAGAAATGTTCATGGATCTATTAATAACTCTAAGCCTGGCCCCATACCCTGTTTCTATGACAATTCTGAGTTTCTCGAGCCCAATCATAATAATCCACATGAGAATCTTCTCTTGATCATGAATCCCTGGGACTCAGCCTAATCTATAATGAAATCTATGCTCATTCAGAAATGTTGACATAAGGTCTTCATGCACACTGAGGTGCACATATCTCAATAGAACACCTCTATGAGGAACCTATAAAATGATATCATAAGTGAATTATAATATAATATACTTAGCCTAGTTGATATACAACTTGAAGATAAATGTACACAAATATCACAATAAAGTCTAAAATTGATCCTCAATTTCGTAATCCCAATCGTCTAGACATAGTTCCATCTTATAATAGTATATATATGCATGGAGATATATATATATATATTTGTACATTTTATCATATACATATAAGAAATGCATAAAAAAATAAACAACTAAAATCACAATAGATCTTTAGACCCATGATCCGATCAACTAGGCAACCTATAAAATGGTAATTGAGTTAGATGTCATACCAATCATGCCTTACATTAATATATCGATCTCTGGGTCTATAATCCCAATAAAAAATACCAGCTTTAGCATATGCTAGAAATTACCCTGAGCAAGCTACGTCACCATAGGGGGATACTCATCTTATCCATGGGTTCACCCATACTAACATCCAGTCATAATAACGAAGGATTCAGTATATCTAAGAATGATCATGTAAATATTCACTAAGCTAGAAATCATGACACTCATTCCATGTATGGACATTTTGATGTCTGAATCCTAGTTCCTAGGCCATAGGCATTCCTGACATTTCATTTTGGATGATTCCTAAGGGGATGACCCTTAGTCCATCTACATAAGGAATTCTCTCTGAATCCAAGTACATGATAAAAATCAATTCATATAAATGGATCAATATCCCAAAACATCGAAGGTACCTCTCAATTATATAGTAGTCATGGTACATATACTCGATCCTATAGAGCATCCTAGGAATCACTCTAGGAGAGTGTAATCATCCATAAAGTATAAAGAAGGCTCCAATATATGAGTCAATAAAAGGAATTAATACAATGGAAATCCAAGTATCACTCAATTAGTACAATAAACCATCTCATCTATGATTCCATACAATAAATTCCTATAATGGGAATCAAACTATCAATCAAGGCCTGCAACAATCCATCAGGCCTATGAGTCCATCCGAGGAATTACTATAATGGGAATCCAATTATCACTCAAGGCGTACAATAAAACATCTATAATTTCAGTCTTTCCAAGGAATTATAATAATGGGAATCCAAGTATCACTCAAGTAATAAATTTAAGTCAAATTCAAGGTGTAGAAATTTCCAAGGCATGTCCTACATCCTATGATGATTAATCAAGTTTCATACCCTTATGTGATGGATCCAAGGAGTAGAAATGTTTAAGGAATACTATTATGTATGTCTCAATATTTAGATCCCATATAGCATGTATTGGAATCCCAAAAATAGTGCATCTCGTTATGATCACCAGCCACATACCGGGAATGAGATCTGAAAAACATAACTGCATCATCAATAACCGTGTGAATGTATAAATAAAGAGTGAGGGTGGGAGAATACCTAAACCCACCCATATTTCCATAACCTAATTGACTTCCACATTTGAAACGAGTTCTAATTTTACACTCACTAACCTCTCTAACTAAACATGATGTACTACCTCGGGGTCAGTCAAACATCGGGACACCCACTTGGTCTCACTTATCAAACATTGGAAAGGAATCCTACTCAAAATCCTCGGAATGATGGACTAAAAAATGTTTCCTACGTGGTACACTCAAAACTAGAAATAATATCTTTGAATCCTACATTGATTCCATTAGGTTTATACATAAGATAAGGGATCCCACTTGGTAACCACTTGGTAGAAATTTAAGTAGAGGCATCCTACCTAGGATCCTTGAAGAAAACTAATTTCATGGCCTCCCAGGTCAGAAGAGAACATCTAGTAAGGGAGATGTCCTCAAGAGAAAAACCACTCAAAAATGGTCATGATAGATAGCTCATGGCCCATATCATATCAAGGTATCACTCTCATGAAATAACCAATTTGATTACTAGACGAAGAAACTCTTTGTTTGAGAATAATCCTGAAACGACTCAAAGGAGTCCTCAAATCACCCCAAGTGTTTCACCATCACGATCTGCATGAAAAACAACTCACAATAATCTCCTCATGTGTCCAATTATAAATCTTGGGTGTAAATATATGAAGAAACCCTTGAAACAGTAGCAAGGTAGGATTACACGGCATGTATACCTGGTACATAGGGTGTACCCTTGAATCTCCACCTGGGTTTTTACTCCAAATGAATTTGGTGTGTAAAAACACAAGTACACAGTATGTTGATAAAGTACTTGGAGCTTACACTACCTGGGGTACCTACTCATGTACCTCACATGGAATGTACATGTATATATCCCGGTCAAGTACCTCTACACATCATGCAACCCACATAAGGTCATGCAATGTACTCAACAAGGTCATGTGCTCTTATATAGGTAGTTTGGTTGAGTACTCGACTAAATTACCATATCCCAATACATGGAGTGTTTACCCCATACATGGTTTGTACTTCCAAAATTACATCTTCCCTGACCATGAAGAACACACTACAAGTGTTCTCTAAACCACACATAACATATATGTGTTTTCTTGAATGAACCCCCCCCCCCCCACCCAAACATTCTGAAACACTTTTTTCTCATCAAAATATATAGGCCGACCCACTAGGGGTCCTATGAGTCATAAAAATTAATTCAAACCTAAAAATGATAAATCTATGTGGATTTATAGAAAAGATTAAAAATTGACTACCTTTGTGTAGAACCCAATTAATCTTCACCAATTTCTATGATCCATGACTACCACACGATAGTGTGACACTTACCGAGTTCCACATAAGTGTATCTCATACCATATCCTTATTTCCATATATCCCACCCCCAATCCTCTCTCAATCATGGAGAAAGAACCCAAGGGTGGCGTACCTGAGAATCCAGTGGGAAAAGAAGTAAAGAAAAAAGGAATAAAAACAATAAAAATAAAAGAAAAAAGAAAAAGGGGTCTGGGTTGGACCTAGTGCCCGACCTATGTTTATTCCCTGATTGGGAAAAAACTCCCCATTACAGAATAAACAGTGGAGAAAAAAACACAATCTGATGCTCCATTCAAAAGATATGGATGATGTATCCTACCTGAATAAAATAATATTTAATTAACTAAATATTAAATATTAATTAGTCCACTAAAATTAGAATGTCTTGATATTCCACCAAATTCGTGTCCTATAGAAAACACCCTATTCTCAGACCAAAAGGGTGATCAAAAAATTTTATATGATTATCTGCTAGGGTAAAATTATCCTTTTTCAACTTTATAAGCATCCCTGAAAGAAAAACAATTCCTCAAAATTCTATCCTAAAAAACATGGAAATTACAAAATTAACCAAATCTATGAGAAAAGAAATATAAAGGACATACATGCTCATATATAATATGAAATGTTGTATTATAGGTAAGCCAATGTCTACTGCAATATCTATAGTCATCTCATATCAAAATTGAAGAACATAAATTTTTTAATTTGTCTCTAATAATACCTCAATTAAGCATAAATCCATAGTCCATCCTTATATATTTCATTTCTAGTATTGATAGAAGAGTCCTAAAATAATGTATGGGAAGAAAAAAAGCACGATTAGAAGATCATGAGACATATACTAATGAACATACATGTATTATATATATATATATATATATATTTCATGTTAATGGAATTATAATAAAAATTATAATTTGTTCAGATTTATTGGTTTTATATAAATATTATAAATATTTTGTAAAATAATTTTTTATAATATTTACAAGAAGAATATGGTATCGAACTCTAATTAGTTCACAACTGTTGACAAATATTTTTGTGTACTAAAAAGGGAATCAATTCATTGTCTCATCATCCATGCCATCTTGGTTTCTCCATTTCGAAGCTAGCAACCTAGAATCGATTTCAATTATGAATTATGTTCATTTCATAAATTATAAGTTGTTTGTTAACTCTTTCTTTCTTTCAAGTAAATAATTCTTTTTTATATGCAATAGAAATTTTTTTTCTTATACGACTGTGATTTATTTGAATTTTCTAGCACTTTATTCACTAGAAATTGTTTTCTTGTTTGTTATATGAGAAACTACTCACTGATTTTTTTTATTTTGTTTTCTATTTTCATGTATTAATTTTTTTAATACTGTGTGAAAGTTTTATATTATATGTTTTCAAAACAATACAATATATACTATTCATGTGGCCCATTTAATATTTTTGGAAAATTTTAATCACCAAAAGCTACCACAACATGATTATTGACATAGATATAATGTATATTATGGCATATATATTCCATTTTCTTTATATAAATAAAACTAACACTTTTTCCTAAACTATAATTTTTTATTTTCAACACACAAATTTTTTGTTTTCATTTAGAGTCTCTGTGTGAACTAAATCAACATAAAATACCTATAATTCATTAACATATATGAGTATAATGGTTGAAGAAATTGTAATTAATGAAAAGGATGATATGTGACAGACGTATTTATACACAATCATCCTTAAAAAACAAGGTAATTTCTAATTTATGATCAGAAAATGTTGATTCACCTATTGTACACATACATTAAAATTATAAGCTGAGTTTCTATATGATATTCTTAATTTATTATTTTTTATTCACAATTAACTATTATAATTACTATAATTTCAAAATTAGTTTACATAAAACTATCCAAATATGATTTATCATGTCATTATTGGCCACATGAATAAAATACTGATGGAGTCATCCAGCTCATTTTTCAAAGGTTGGTGCATCAACACTAACAACATGTTTACTTCAACCATTAATGTTGTATGTATAAGAATTATTCTTCTGAATACCATGGGATAAATCCAAGATAATTAGATGTTGTTGGGTTTGTGGGGGAGTTATACAAATTTTATACTCATCCAACAATGGATATTTGAAGAGGTCCATGAGAGCCTTCCCCCATCATCTGTACAACATATTTCTTTTAATACTGAACAGTGGTTGTAAAGCTCAATGTAGAAGAAGGGAGGTATAGGGAGATAGAGAGAGATAATTTTTTTACATATTTGTTCTTGATAAATAAAGCCCTAATTTTCATACCAAGTTTATTCATATATCACCATTATATGTGACCAAAAAATCATAACTAGTGGTATTTGTCCCATTGGCATTAAACTATAAATGATCAGAGAATACATTCAAATGGTTGAAAATTTCAGGATTCCTAGATTCACTTTTAATGAAATATATTAAATTATCATGTAGAGAAAATTCCAATAGAAAAAACGGACTCAAAAACAGATGTAAAATGAGCTCTATAATGACGGTCAATGTTCATCTCAACTTGAGGACTTATAATAACCCCATTCTGGAGATAAAGACGATGTTAAAGCATTGATAAATTCCAGAAATCTTTTTATCAATTTCTCTAGTGTGCAATGATCATGATACATCATTGTTCTATCTTAATCATTGATACACTTTTGACTTTATCTTGATGAATCAGAGTCTATTTTGGATTATCTAGGAGTCTATTCCACTATTTTAAACTATTATGAACCCAAATATACTCTCATTTTTTCCAAATTTCACTCAAATAACTTACTAAATTAACTCTCAGTGGAGGGACCGCCCATGAGAGGGATTATAATGTTGAATTCTTGAATATAACCTATTTGGATGTCTCAAATGGATTAACTTAGTAATGATAAGGATCTATTTAATCTCAATTAGAACATGGGTTTCATCCCTCATTCCACCATGGAAGTTGAGTGGAATAAGCTAAAAAAGAATACAAACATTCAAATTCACCAATGGATTAATCACATTATTTACCATGTTTCTTAAGACAATAATGAATATGAACTCTAGACAATTTTGTAGAGTACATACCACTCAAAGGTCATTTGAAACAGGATCCACCATTTAAAAAAATTGTTAAGTCATTGACTACAAAGTTAAACATTTATATAAGAACACACAAGCGAGTTCCAAATCAGAGTAAATCAATTAGTGGATGCAGGTATGTCTCTAACTAATGATGATCATAAAAAACAAATTTTATACACACTTCACTGTAGCTTGGATATTATTGTTGTCTCCCTAGAAACATAATCCATAGAGGAAAAATTACCATAATAATGGTAATGGATGCACTATTCAATAAGAATTTTTAAAGGAATGACACATGTTATAACCAAACACAAGAAATCATTGTATGGAAGAAAGGTATAAAACAATGTGGGTATCAAGGAGAATGAAGTAGAGGAAAAAATAAGTGCAAAAAAATGTCCATAGATGTTATGAGGGAATCATAAAAATTTTATCATTATTTAATAGTAGGACTCATGAAGAAGAATTATTTATATTTACTACAAGAGTAGGGAAAAGTTTGTAAGAAATAGAGAAGAAATGGTGATACACATGTAACAATAAATGAAGAAGTTTCACTTTTCTATAGTAACTTTGAAGTAGAGACTTTTCATCACACATTATGGGAAGTCATGGAATGAGTGTTTCATATTGTAGTAATGTACCACTTCACTCTACATCCTATGTATTTCATTAATTATCATGTTGGTGAATTTGGGGCAAACAAGATTGGTAATACTGGTTTGAATAAGATCATTATAATAGGTTATATATATGTTAGGATAGATTTTAGATACATATTCACCCTAAAGGATATATGAAATGTTTTTATGTTATTGAACCAACCTGTTACAGAGATAGCCTTTGAAAGACAAGGCTCTGAAAACATCTTTAGTAATGGCACATGGGGGATAAAAAAGGTTCCTTCATCCTCATTTGAGGATACAAATGAGGTAAATTGTAGAAAACTAATGTGAAGATATGTATAAATAGCATCATCATAATGGAGAGAGAGAGAGAGAGAGATGCATGATGAGATATGTGACATAGGAGGCTCAACCGCATGATTGAAAGTGGTGTATCACCCCCAACATAGACGAAGTACATTTGTGTTGATAAGAATTTATAACTAGATCCTTGCAATTAATTTTTTTAAGATATGAAATATCAATTCTTATCAATTATTCCTCATCAATGATATCAATGTTATTAGATCAAATACACTTCAATGTATACGATTCAATGGTGGTGGATTCATTTTGAGATAACAAATATTTTCTTCCTTTTTGATGATGCATATCGGAAAGTGTGGGCAATATTTATATGAATAATGGACCAAATGATGGATTATATCATGATTTTACACTTCATAGTGGAGTTTCAAATTGGAAGGAAGGTGATGAATCTTCATTCATATAATAGGGGAGAGTACACATCTAGGGAGTTTGATTCAAATTATAGATGTCAGGGCATCCAATATATGAGGAAAGTCCCATGAATCCCATACCATAACAAATATTCAAAAAGGATGAACAAAACCATCATGGATAGGGTTAAGGGAATGTTTAGTTTTCTTATGTTGATTAATAAATGTTGTGAAGAAGTTAATCGAGCATCATTTTTCCTCATTAATAGATCACCATCAATCCCACTAAATTTTGAGTTTCTATATAATATATGTTCTGTTAAACAACCCTCTTAATCCCATTTATGAGTATTTATATTTCTTTCATTATTTCCATGTATCCAAAGTTTCTATGTAAAAATATTATGGGA
This sequence comes from Viscum album, assembly GCA_963277665.1. NCBI lineage: Eukaryota > Viridiplantae > Streptophyta > Magnoliopsida > Santalales > Viscaceae > Viscum > Viscum album. The sequence goes on along the minus strand of OY728130.1, from coordinate 1,017,546,572 downwards.
GATATATTTCATGAGTCATCATTGACTATTGATATTTTGAGTTTAGATACAAGAATTTAGAATCAAAGGTGAATAAGGTGATTGGAGGAAGAGATTCCACGTTCAGTGAGAACCAGATGATTTAGGACATCCAATATCCAAAAATATACCATAGAAAGGCTCTAGTTAATCATGTCCTTATCCAGAACTTATACCAATTTCTATACCATCATTTATTGAGGTGGAGGAAGTGTAAGAAAACCCATCTGAAAAAAATCATGTGGTAGTTGAGGAGGAGATTGAGTATTGGTAGACTCAATCCTCTAGAATTGAAGTTGAATAACTGTTATAGGATCTTATTGATGGTTCCCCAATGATGAACCTAGTATCACTATTGTGTTTCTTTCAGAAATATTTAATTCTATTTATAGTAATTTAAATTTTTATAGATTTTTTAATTACAGAATTCTGGAATTATTTCCATTTTGTGTACGGTAAACATACGATTTGGTGAACCATTAATATGGCCATTAAATGGGATATTTATTATAATTTCATTTTTTGACCTATTTATAATTACCTTAACATGAGTTCATGGTTACCTTTATATAGGGTCTTTCTTAGTTCATTTTTTCATGCATAGTTTGGTTCACACGAGTATCACATGGTTTATTTTCAACCGTGTGAGTTTTAGTGGAAACTGTAAAAGACCCTTTTGTATAAATGTGCATAACACCAATGTTGTCCTCTATATTCACATGCACTATTGGTGTTCATGGGTATGGTCACATATGAGCATCAAAAACCCAAGTGAGAGATAGGTTGGGAAATGTTTTGTGAAATCCTCAATTGAAAGTCATTATATGTAGTCTACAAATGTCATGTTTTTTGTAAATAATATAATATCATGATCTATGATCCTTAATTTATTACTCTTCAATCACATAGAATCTAAACCCAATCAAGAATTTTCAATCAGTACCTTGGTTTGGGAATATATCATCACTTTATCTCTCCCAAAACCTCCTATAACAATGTTGTTTTTTCATTGATATTTCTCTTTAATTCACACGACATCTTGGTATTATAATCCTACCATATGGGGATGATAAACTAACTAAAATATTTTTTTGAAATAAATATTTTTTTCATGCCCTTGGGATATGAAAACTCACCACCAAACAAAGAAACTCCATCCTCATACCCAACATTGACATGCTAAAGTATGTTCGTTTTGGTACCTTTCTAATTACTGAAACATGACCATTTCATTATAAAATCATACCTTCTTTTTTATTTGAGTAATTTTGTGTGGTTTAGATTAAGTTGATTCTATATATTATAACTTTTTTTATAGTGTCTGGTTATACAATGGTAAATACATGCAGTCATTCCATATTTTATATCAGAGGGAACGTTTACTGGATAAGCAATGGGTATAGTGCGAGCTTTCAAATGAGGGAGTTGTTGTGGGCCATGTATCAATGTGGAGATTTAGGGTTGCATAGTGTGATTGTTTAATATTAAGGTATATTAGGATTTCTAGTCATATATTTGACAGAACCTATAGGCAAGGAAGAAGAGAATTCCATGGATTAGAGGGAAAATTTATTTTAAGAATTATGGGTATTATAAAATTACAACCACCATGATGGGTGGGGTGTATGGGAGAGAATACATGAAGATGAAATAAATTTCACCTCTTAAATATCACATGAGATACTAATAACATTTCATGGAGATATCCTTTCAATACTGCATCAAGGAATTTTTACAATGCTTCTATGTATCATTTTCACAACCAGTCACATAGTAAGATGGATTCCTGGTGGGTATTTCTACTCTCCCACAATAGACATGAGGTTTCATTGTGATTGGGAGCCATGCCATCTTGTAATTAAAAACCATATGTTTTGGAATAATATAGAAAATTTAATGGTATATGGATTAGATGAGACCACAATTTTTCTATTCTTTGTTCATCTCATCATCCTTGCAATATTGGTTTTTATATTTCATTACTATCAACCTTCAATAAAATTCGATTCTGAATTATGTTCATAGACTAAATTTAATTTTTGAGTATATCTTTACTTAAAGTCAATCATGCCAATTTATATTCAATATTTTCATCTTTTTTTGGATTAAATGATTGTTCATTATTTGAATTGTTAAAAGTTTCATTCAATTTTTTTTTGTTAATTGGAAAATATTGTTTGGTATTTGAAAAACTTCTCATTGATTTTTTTATTGAATTTTTTATATTTTAGTATTCAATTTTTTTTACGCAGTATAAAAATTTTATGTTTTTTGTTTTCAAAACAATATAATTGTAGTATTCATGTGGGCTGTGTTATATGATAGAAAATTATTAATTTCCAAAACCTAATAGAACATTATCATTTACTTAGAGATAATTTAAATGGTGGACTATATATTCCACAGCATTTATCTAGGAAAAACTATATTTTTTAACAAATTTATTTGTTTATTTTTTAACCCCTAAATTATTAGTTTTAATTTAGAGTCTCTTTATGAACTGAATCAACATAAAATGCCTCTAATTCATTGACATATGTGAGTGATATTGTTGAAAAAGATGGCAGTGAATTTAAAAGATGATATGTTCCTTAGTTATTTTGACACAATTATCTTAAAAATACATGATTATTTCATATTTTTGGGCATCTAACTGTGTTTTACCTATTATATATATTAATTAAATAAAATGGTATTTCATGTAAATCTATAATGTGAGTTTTTATATGATATTATTAATCTATATTTTATTATTAAAAACATATTTCACAATTTACTATACTTCTTTTATAATTTAAAAATCTATTTACAAAAAAACAATACAAATAATCTTTTTCCTATTATAAACCACCATATGAAGATAATACCAATGGATTCATCTAGCTACCATGTTGTATATTTTTCAATGGACGAAACATTTACTCCACCAACCCATTGAATTCAACCATGGATGTCGTATGTATATTAACTCTTTTTCTAAATTCCATGGGAGAAGTCCAAGGTAAGTAGTAGTTGTTGGGTTTAGGTGGGAGTTATTCCATATTTATAATCCTCCCACCATGGATATTTTAATAGGGTCATGAGATCCTCCCACTACCATTATTGTGAGAGATTTAGTTGTATTCTAAAGTGAGGTGGTAACATTTCCTGTAGCGGGAGGGAGGTGTAGAGAGAGAGAATTTTCATACAGCGTCATTTTTTTGAAATAAAGCCCTAATTTTTTTTCCCAAATTATTCCTCCATCCGTATTCTATAAAATAAAAGTATCAAAACTAGTGGTATCTAAGACATTGTCATCAAAATGTAAATGAGCATAGGAGACCTTCCAATGGTATGAAAATTAAAGATTACTAAATCCATTCTCTGAAGAGATATTTTGAATGGTCAAGTGGAAAAAGTTACAAAAACATAAATAAAAATAAAAATGGAGCTAAGATGAGATCTATAATGGCTGTCAATGTTTAGCTCAATTTGAGGTGTTTTAATGGCCCCATTCTAGAGAAGATGACATTGTTATATAACAAATAAAATTTTAGGCAACTTTCCAACAACTTTTCTCGGGTACCATGTCAGGTATATGGAATTATTTAATTTAAATAATTGATACTATTTTGATCTTATGTTGATCAATAAATGCCGATTTTGGATGATGTAAGAGTCAATTCCAATATATTAAACTATTCTAAACACAAATATACTCTCTATATTTACAATATTCTTATCAAATGTTTTACCAAAATTGAATTTCAATAGAAGGACCATCCATGAAAAGTATGATCATAGTGACTACCTTAAAATAAAATATTTGGATATCTCTAATGGAATATCTCATTAACTCTAAGAATCAATTTAATCTCATTGAGAACAATCCTTTCATCCTAGATTCTCCCCTAGAAACAGAGTTGATGAGGTTGAAGAATAACATGATCAGTCGAATTACCTAAAGGATACGTCACAACATTTAGCATATTTCTTAAGATACTTGTGAATATGAATTATAGATTAGTTACATAATATGTACCACTACAAGAATATTCAATACAATATCTTCCTATTAAAAAATTTGGTAAATCATTGAATAAAAACTACCAGATATATAATAACACTCAATAGGGTTCTCAATACAAGAAAATCAATTAGTGGAGGAAGGTATTTTTCTTACTAATGCTGAATAGGAAAATGAACTACTATTCAGACTTATATAGAGTTGGGTTATAGTGGTGGTCTCCCTAGAAACTCAGTCCCTAGAGGAAAAATTATCTTATCAATGGTAAATGATGAACTATTCCACAAGAAGCCATGAATCAAGGACATAAGTTATACAAAAATAGAATCCCCCATATTTGATAAGAAAGGTAGAAACCAAGGTGGTGGTAGATGAGCATGAATTATAAGAAATAATAATTGAAATGGATGGTCCAAAGATGGTAGGGGGATAATATAAAAATGACACCATTTTGGAAAATAGGTAAATAAAAAGAAAAACTATTAAAAGTTACTATAAGAGAAGGGAAAATGTTGTAATCAATAAAGAATAAATTAAGTAATACATGTAATACAAAATTGTAAAGTTTCTCTTTTCTCTATTAATTTTGAAGAAGAGAATTTTATTCACACTTAAGGTAAATTCATGGAATGGTTAGTTGATATTGAAATATTATACCACCTCAATCTGCATTAAAAGTGTTTCCTAAATTATCATGTTGGTGAATTTGGTGACAGTAAAATGGGTAATACCAATTATAAAAAAATTATTACAATGAGTGATATCCATGTCAATATAAATGTTGGATACATAATCACCTTAAATCATATATGACGTTTTATATGTTCTTGACTCAACTTGTTATCTAGGATAAACATTGATAAAAAAGGATATGGAAACATCTTCAGTAATATCACATGGAAGATGAAAAAAAAATTGGTCAAATTGAGTAACTTAAGAGGGCGGTGAATTGACTTCTCAAAAAAAATTAGGATTAAAACAATTTATAAATAAATCACCAAATTTGAAAAGAGACCAAGTTAATGAAAAAGGTAGAAATATATAAATTTGATCAATAAAATAATTTCTCTGAATCTCAATTAATGATCAGGAAAAATTTATTTCAAATATATTAAAATTTAAAATTAACTTCATAAAATTATTTATATAAGCACAATTGAAGAAAAAATTTCAATATAAACGTTTTGGTAGAAATTTTAAATCACATGAAGTTTTAAAATTATGAAATACAAAAAAAATAAACTAATCATAAATGGTAAAATAAATAGTATAATTAAAATAAGGTGTTCAGTCTCAAGTTGAGACTTAATCCACTTCACTTTTCAATCACTTAATTCCAAAAAGCTTATTTAACAACAAACATAGTAAAAAAACTAGATCATGTTTTACAAACAAAAAAACACAATATGTCTAGAATCAGTGCCTCTACCATAGTTATATGTGAAATAGAAACAAGATACATGTCACACACAACCTATTCAAGTGTTTTTGTGTGTATAGAAAAGGAAAAAAATAGAGAGTTTGTTAAGAACACACTAGTGTAAGAACAAGACTCGGTGTGTTCAAGTAAATTGAGAAATAAAACAATCTACTCAAAATTAAGTCATAAATAGAAAGGGAAAATGATTAGAGATGAGAAAATAGGATCTTTGTCGATCTAAATAGATTCTGAGATTCAAAGGTCTACATATTTCTCTTTGTGGGGATCTTGAACATGTTTTTCAACAGCTATAGGAAAATAGAGTATTGTAGAGTCTAGAAAAATCATTCTATTTTTCTTCTGTATATGTTTGGTGACATTTTTCACAAATGTGTGTTTGGATTCATATTTTATCCAGCATATTGTGGTTTTTGTTCTTCTATATTCCCCACAGTTACACCCCACAATCCACCACACACATACACATGTAAGTTCTTCTCAATTTATGAATCTTCAGGTCCAATTATCCATTGAAGAATAATAATTATAAAACCATAGATACTTAGAATGAGCACAAAATTAGAAAAGGTTTGAATTTTTCTTCAATGCATTTGTGGAGTGGTTTAGGAATAATAATTATTAAATCCTATATGAATGAAATCATTTCATTCCTTAAACTAGATGTTGGAGGAAATAAATTTGAATAATAATTCCTTGATAAAAACAATATAAGGATATAAGTAGATCATTATTATCAGTAGATCATTTCAACAGTGGAACATACCGATGATATATGTCTTTAAATAATATTAGATGTCTCCAATGATAGATCGGTTCTATTTGTAGATCAAATCTAGTGGTAGATTAACTTTGAAGGTAGATCATTTGAAATAATAGTTGATGTGTTCAGCAATATCACATCATATCTAATGGTAGAAGTATTTATTGGTAGATTTTATTAGTGGTATCATTGGTTGGTGGTATCAATGTACAGTGGAAGATTGATCATTGAAATATTTTGATGTTAGATATATTAATGGTACATCTTTTAGTTATAGAACTATCAGTGTTAGATCTGCTAAAATAATGGTATCATAATGTAGTGGGTGGTATATGTCTCAGCAGTATATGTTGTCCACCAAATGATATGTTTGAACTAATGGTTGATTAGTTTCATTGGTGATGGATTTGACGAAAAATATTAGATCTATACATAGCCATTTTACTCAATATTATTTTACTATCATAAAACATTAATCATATTAGAAATATAAAAAAGATGATTAATTATTAGTAAAATTAGGAGGTACAAACATTATCCCCCTTTTTTATGACCAAAATTCATGACATTTTAAAACCATGTATATGAAAACAAATAAGAGATATGTATGGATTAATAAAATGTTCTTCTTAAAATCCTCATCTGTACTGTGATGTATTGATTTAAGAATACTTTTAAAATTAATAGATTCTTAAATGTAAATGAATTAAATTTTTAGATTTAAATACCTTGAATATAAATTCCATTCAACAATTCTCCCCCCTTTGGTATTATAAAAAAGATAAATAAATAAATGAAATATAATAAAAAATATAAATATGAATAAAAGAGAAGATTTATTAGAGTTAAAAATCAAGGATTACATTTAAAAAGGTAATATAAGGGAAAATAACACACCTATCAATGTCTAATATGAATCAAAACTACCTTCTGTTCGATGTGATGATGGGGTAAATGGATCATTCCCTTTTCTAGATATAGGAGGCATAGAGGTTTATGTTATGGGTTCATTGGTAAAGGTGGATATTTTCTAATGACTAATGGCTTGAGAGGCCAAACAACTACATTTGGATTCATGTTGAATCATTGAAACAGAAGAGGGAGGGGATATAAATAAGGTGAAGAAGTAATGGAAGAGATGAAAATTCCTTAATATTCCCCCACTACAGATCCATGAACATAAAAAAACAGATTCACCAAGTTTAAAATATTATAATTATTTTCCACCTCTTTCCATATATGTGAATAAATTCATGTTCTATTTCATAAAAAGTTAGAGCAAGGGACTCAAAACATTGAGTTGGATCACTTTTGCTTTGAATTCCCTAGTCATAGGAGGCATCCTTAGATTCTCAGAAAGAAATTTAAAATGGCAATTGATATCATTAATTTTATAAATTCAATAAAAAAATGTAATTTATAGCCTTACTAATAGTATCTCAATCACTTAGAGATTCATTTAATCACTGCCTACCAATTTTATATATGTACTCAACAAGGGCATTTATTAGCCAATTCTCTTCCTGATGATAGTTAGTAATATCACACAACATAGCATGCATCTCCTCTCATAAGACATATCTGAACATATATGCATCAAATGATATAGAAATTGGAGCAGTGGAAGTAGAAGAACCAACTGTATGTAAGGTGTCCAAAATATATAGAAGATCTATCTCCCTTTTAGAGAATCGGCATATCATCCCTTCCATATAGGACTTAACATCTGCCATGTCATTTTCAAACCTCGTATTCTCAATCTCTAATTTTTGCGTCTTCAAGATCATCCTGGGATGAATGTGAGAAATAACTAACTCAAAAATACATCTAGTATTATTTTCACAAAGCAGGATCTGTCTAGGAGGTAGAGAACTAAGAAGCCCACTAATATATGATAACATGCTTACACTCAAATAATCCAATTCATATTTTGAAATATACCATAATTTTTATTTAGAAACATAGCCTAAAGGTACATAATTTATAGTAACTAGAGAAGTAATATTCACTGAGGTAGATTGAGTGCGCTCTCCATGCTAATGAACAACTGATTGAAAATAAATAGTAAAGGCTTCCATCTATCATTCCTCATCAATCATCTCATTCTATGATCCAATAGGATTTTGTTCATCAACTAGGATGAAAATTCAACCATGTTAAAGTGGACTGTCCAGATCATCATCATCACTATCACATTTTATTTCACCATTAGAATCAGTATAAGTGATGCTAATAGTTTGGAACCATGAGATGTCTCCTCCTAGGATGTTGCATCATCCTCGGCTGTGGCTGAAACAACTGGTTCATCCCTATGAATCAATCTCTAACTAGCACTACTTGAGGACATAGAATATTCATTTCCAAGTTGAGTATCTCATGGGGACTTCTTCTCCTAGTAAGGTGATTTATCCTTAGATCTAGAATAATGAACATCCAAAGTTTGAATTCTAGAAGAAACTGGTTTATCTCTATGATTTCTCTAAACCCATCCTTCTGAGCCAAATTCTTCATCTCTTGGAGAAGATCCATGGCTAAAAGAAACATTCTAAGTGGAATTGTGTCTATCCTCATCTAAAATATACATAAAATAAAATATTTAGGTGAGTTATTTGATTGATATACCTCTTAAGCATCACCTCCACCATTACCATCAGATCCACCATATACACCAGAAACTTCAATTAATTTTCTTGATCTCTGCAAATAACTTTCAAGTTGTTCTTCACTTACATTTTTAGTATCTTCCTCTTCTACTTCACTTAGAAAACATTCTCTTGTTGGAAGGGATATAGTAGGGCTAATATCTCCATAGGTAATAAAGGGGATCCTGACCACATCAAGGTTACTTTCTTACTAAACAGAAGCATCCACTAACTCTTCCTCTATAGCTCCAGGTTCGTTTTCTTATACTTCCTCATCTAAGAAATTAACTACAACTTCATCTGGCTACAATTTTGGATCAACTATATCTTTACCTCTTCTAGGGATCACCACATGATTAAAATAATCATAAATATTATCATTGACCACCACCCATTTCTTTTTTACCATGGGTTCCAATTAACCTTAATCTTCTTACAAGTAAATTACCTAAAAAATATCACACAAGGCAATTTCTTCTTTATCATCATCAACTAATCCACTGGCTTCTGGCATTGTTGGGATAAACATTGAATGGATCATGGAATTTAACCTATATGAGTTCTTACTTATCTCCATAATATGTACCATTAAATATCCTCATAAATTAATTTTGTCTTCTGTTTTCATATGAAGAAGAAGAAATTCATCATGAAATCACATCATGATAATGTCTCTATTCTTCATAAAAAGCATGTACTAAATGAACATAAATTGAAATCGATACTCTCCATCATGTTCTGTAGAAGAAGTCCTTCCCAATGATTCATTTCCAGTTAATTCTTGTAGTGAATCCACATAAATGAAAACTTCACTACACTCAAAATTGAATGTTGATAGTTATTAAAAACACACTTATGATGAACATTCAAGTGTCATTCTGATTTCATTGATGAAAAGGATATGTCTTTATAATCAATATATGATTTAATTTTTTCTTTTCTAGTCAGAAAATAATACGTTGTTAATTGGTAAAATTTGTGAACCATCCTAAAATAAATTGGTTGATCATTCTATGAGAATTATTCAATCCATCCATGGACCTGGGACACCTTTAGCACCAAAGACTTTCTTGGGATTAACTAATCAACATTTATTTATTTTTTGAAAATGATAACTGCAGATGAAAACTATGGGTTCTTTGGTTTGACTTCTACTATAGCACAACCATTTTCTCATCACAATTTCTTATATCGACCTGATTCTTTAAGAGAATAGATAGTAGGATTCTTCATGCTAACCATTTCACTGAATCGAATGGAGAGGGGAAAATCGCGAGGGTTGTAGGTAAGGAGAGAAAGGAATTGAATGGGTTAAATGAATGTGTGAGCGATAGGGTTCTCAAAATTGTATTTTAGATCACTTATTATCATTTAGGGATTTAAAATATTAAAATTATAATAATATATAAATAAGTAAATAAGCCGAATAAATGTTATATTAAAACCTTAATCGAAAATAATAGGACTGGTAATAGGTAATTCAAAATATTTTAACAATGAATCTCTAATGGTGGATCTCCAATTGTGGATAACCAAACTATGGATCTCCAATAATGGATCACTCAAAAGTGGATCTCCAATGGTGGATCATCCAATGGGGGATCTTCCAACAAAATATTTTTGGAAAGGAAAACCAAAGATAGACAACTAACCAATTTTTATCATACAAATTTCACATTTGATACAACTTATTCTCTAAGAATTTAATGTAATTGTGAATATATCAGCTAGCTGATGTTCAATTCCAATGATCTCTAGTGTTATATCACCCTTTTGTAAATGATATCTATAAAAGTGATGTTTTATATAAATATGTTTTTTTCCAAGAATAAGATACTAGATTATGAAAGATATTTAACGCTCTTTTGTTTTCACAATTTATAGATAAATGACCAAATTGATCTCCATAATATTTAAAAATGTGTTTGATCCTCAAAATCCGTGCACAATAACTTTATGAAATGATATTCTCAACCTCAATAGTAGAAGGTGCTGCCTAATTTTTCTTTATACTACACCAAGAAACTAGTGACTTAAACAAAAGGTGAAATTTTATAGAGGTGTTTTTATCTAACTCACAACTTCCAAAATATACATTTCGATAACTCACCAAACCAAATGATACTCTCTAATAGAACAATACCCATTTTTTTGTATATTTTAGGTATTTAAAAATTCATTTGAAAACATGTAAACATGATTATTTTGGATTTGATTGAAAAAACACATACCTATATACATACACTAAGAAATATATCTGGTCAGGTAATAGTTAAATATATAATGATTCCAATCATACCATTTTAATTGCTTTGATCCATTGATTTCCTAGCTTCCTCAAGATCTATCTTATAGGTTATAATCATGTGATTATCATTACTTTTTATGTTATCCAAACCAGATCACTTTAAATGTTATTTGGTCTACTGACTTTGACATAAAATAATTTCATATTTATTTTTGAAATATTTGAAAACCAAGAAGTAATTTTAACTCATCCATTAAACTCATTTCAAGTTCACATTGTATTATGTTTTAGAAAACAATACAAAAATAATGTCGAGAAGATCCAAAAAAGTATATCATCAATAGAAATTCGATCAACTACTATATATTTTGAAATTATTTTTCTAAATATTGTAGAACTATATATTCATTTAGTAAATCCTTTAGAAATGAAAAATTAGTTTAGCATATCATACCAAGATCTAGGTGATTCTTTTAAACTGTATAAGGATTTTTTTCAATTTAAAAACTTGATTTGGAAAATGAGGATTTTGAAAACTATGGGGTTGTTCAAAAAAACATACTAAACTATATATGCAAATAGAAATTTACTCCTAAAATCCATTTTTATAGTTTAAATTTAAAATGTGTCGTATCAGTAAGAATCATTCTGATGGATTCAATTCTAGCTACAAGAGAAAACAATTCCTCATAGGCAATACCCTCTTCTTAACTATATCCTTGTGAAACCAATCTATCCTTATTTCCAACAATAATACTTGAATCATAAACTTAATTTATATATACCTAATTAGTTTGATTTTTCAAAACATCATTAGGTATATCGACTAGTTCCTATAATCCATTTATTTAAAATTTATTGAGTTCTTCTAACATTTCCATTACCTAGAATTCATCCTTAATAGCATCATTGATGTTCTTAGGTCTAATCTGTGAAAGGAATACTTGATGGTCTGCCTGATTTCTAAGAGAATCTCTAGTTTTGATCCTTTATCTAGGTCTCTAACTACAAAATCTATGGGATGGTATCAATGAGTTCAAACAGTTCTAGGAAAAGAAGGGTTGGTTATCTCCTTATCTTTTATAGGTTCATATTCAGGTTGTTCTTCAGCACTGGAAGGTTTTTCTGATTGTTTTTCAGAATTTTTAGAAGGTTTATCATCTACATTTAGATTATACATATCATATACAAGTTGGAATAGAATATTCTAAGGCTAATTTGGATTTATTTCATAAAATTTGACATGAATAGGATCTTCTACTAACTAATTGATTTTATTAAATACTTTATATGATTTTCATGAGGTATGAAATCCAAGGAAAAGTATTTTATATATCTTGGAAGCCAATTTTTCTAGATTATTTATTTTTTTGAGAATAACAACTTTCCAAAAAACTATAAATTAGTTAACATTGGTTTTTATTCCATTCTTTAACGCATAAGGATTTGTTTTTAGAAGAGTTCTAATTAAAAATATATTGATTATGAGACATGATGTATCCATAGATTCTCCCAAAATTAAATAGGTATATCTTATTAATTAAGCATGGTCTAGGAAATTTCTTAAATGGTCTTATGTCTCATCTATACGACAGCATTCTGCTATAGTGTCCTAGGAGTAGAAAAGATATTATTATAGTGATTTTGTGAGTATAATGATTCAGAGTATTGATTTTTAAACTCACGATCATGATAACTTGTTAATATTTTAATCCTAAGTCCACTAATATATTCTACAGTTTTAGTATACTTAGAAAAATAGGAAAAAGACTCACTTATGTGATCTATAATTAATAAAAAGGTATATCTAGAAACTTCATTTACTATAACATAAACCTAGTACTTCCCATTTAAGCTAAAAACTATATAACATCCAAAACAATCTATCTGATCCAACTCTAAGGGTTGAGAAGTTGAAACTTTTTTCATTGATTTGATAGATATTTTTTGATGTTTTCGTTTTTTGAGATGGGTTGCAAAAATTATCATCTAGAAATTCTAGTTTATGAAGATCCTTATATAATCCTTTACTAGTTATCTTATTAAGTGAATGAATATTACAATGGCCTAGTCTCCTATAAAAAAGACAAGAATCATTTCGGAAGAAATTTATACCAGAAATGTAATGAGAAAAGAATGAATCTAAATTAAATGTAGAAATATTATCATTCCCAAAGTAGTAAAAACCAAATATTTTCTGGAATTAAAATCCCTGCAGGAATTATTCTATAATTTAACATGAAAACTATCATCACATAGTTACGAGATGGAAAAAATATTATATGTTAATCCATCTATAAATAAAACATTAAAAGTTAAAATAGTTTTAGAGTTACTAATTTGAAAAAGTCCCATTATTTCTCTATTATAATCTTCACCAACGGTGAAATGTCTTCCATCCAATTAAATTATATTTTTGAATCATGAATAGTCCCCAGTCATGTGTCTAGATAATCCATTATCTAGATATCCTAAATTAATGTTGGAAATTTTTAAGATGGTTTACTAAAAAGATATTTTAACCCAAATATGACTTTTGTAACCATATCTTCTTAGGAATAAATATATTAGTGATAATATATTTTGGAATCCACACTTGTTTAACAGATTTATTATAAGAATGATTTAAACCTTCATAAATAAAGACCATATTATATCTAGAAAAATAATGATTATTAGAACTGTAACTATGAATAGATTTATTTTTAATGATTTTTCTTAATGTTGGATGATATCCTATTATAATAAATTATTTAATAGTATTTTTATTCTTAATCATATGGGTGAAATAATTTCTCCCATTGTTTAAATCTTTTAAAATCCTTATTTAATTGATCATTCGATAATTTAATCTCACTATTTTATTCCAAAATTGATCATTTCATCATTATCTATACTAAGACAAGTTTTAAAATCTTTAGAAAAATCATTTTGTTTATTTAAAATTTTATCTTTATCTTTGCGATCATTAAATGTATCCACCGTCAGATTAAATTATTCATACATTTCATTAGGGGATAGGTTTTCTTCACTATTTTCATTTTCAGAATGGTTAAAAAAAGAATAGGGGATACAGGTAAAATATTAGATACCTCATATATTCTTTTCATAAATAACATATTATCTCAATCATTCTTATCTTTTTTTAAGTTGAAATCACTTGAACTATCCTCATAAGAATACCAAGTTTCTTTCAAAGATTTCATATATCTTTTATACTTTTCCTCATAACATTTCTTATATTAAGAATAGGGTAGTTATATTTTAAATAACCTTTTATCATACATTCATAATAGTGTATTTTTTGTAGTATCATCCTTCTTACACTCTTTTCTCTAATTACCTTTGTTATCTTAATTCCCCATATAAATGGGTTTCTATAAGAACTTATTCTTTTAGTAGAACTTCTTGAAACATATTTCCAAATATGTCATCTCCTAATCACTATCAGTAGGTGATTCTTCATCACTTGAACATTCAACTTTTATCTTCTCTTTTTTTGAGTCTGTATACTTGAAAGCTATAGAATATCCCTTTGGTTCAACATCCTCTTCATTGTTTACTTACTGTTTTTATTCATAGTCATTAGCTTTCTAACATGTTCCTTTACTCGAAGTGTACTAATGTGACATGATTCTCTTGTTGATACAGATGTTACCATCTATCTTTCTAGTAATAACTTATGATGTCACCTGAACTGATCATTATCAGGGTTCTTCTTTCCCAGTGCACACATCGTGTTCAATATCTCACTGAAACTATGATTCATGTTAGATATAGGATCAATAGGCTTCATCTTAGATGTATCGTATTTAATAGTATATGTGTTTAAGCGCATTTCATTAATATTTCATGTTCCTCCTTGAGAAATTACTAGTGTATCCCAAATTTCAAAAGTTGTATCACAAGATGATATTATTTTAAATTCATCATCACCTAAAGAATAGTATAAGGAATTCATAGCTTTATAATTATTATCATATATTGTTTTATTATATCAATCCATGTAGGAAAACAAGTTATAGTTGTTTTCATAATTATCTTCAATTATAATCCAAATATTAAAACTCATACTCTATAATGTATTCTCATTAAATCCTTTCACCCAACATAATTAGTGTTGTTAAAATAACAAGTTCTATTATTAGAATTTCTATTTTCCCTATTATTATCCCTAATTTATTAAATATGAAATAAATAAAAAATAAATATAATTGAATGAAAACTAACACATAGTTAAAATGATATTTCAAAGACTTTAGATACCAAATGTTTATCGGGTGAGTAATCCGTGATAGGGGGAATTGAGTTCCCAATATAAGTTTCTATATAAAAGTTTTATTAATAAATATCCTAATTTGATAAAACACATAGTTAATAAAAATATTAGAAATATATAAATATGATCATTCAAATACTTTCTTAGATTCTTGATTAATGATCAGTTAAAACATCTTATAAATATCATAAATTTATAAATTAACTTGCTAAATCATATTTTTTATATAAACCCATTTTAAGACTAACTATCAAATTAAAAATTTTGAAATAGATTTTAAAGCACATGTAGTTTTGATCATATGAAATAAAAAAATAAAAATAATCAAAACTAATGAAACACAAAATATAACTAAAACAAGGTGTTCAGTATCAAGTTGAGACTTCATCCCCTCCACCTAGAAAGCACCTACTACAAAATAGTTTATTTAACAATAAACACAATCCTCAATTTGGATCAGGGTTTATAGAAAACAACACATAATATGTCTATTATCAAGGCCTCTCACGAAATTATACATGGGATAGAAACAAGATAAAAGTCACACATGACATCTTACATAGTTTTCATGGATATAAAAATGAAAAAAGTTGAGAGATTGTGTCAAGAACACAACAGTTTATTCACATGAGATATTGTATAGATAAATAGATAAATAAAAACCACATCTAAAAATTAAGTCATAAAATTAAATTTAAAATTAGTAGAGATGAGAAAAGTTTATTATTATCAATCTAAATTAAAATAAAAAGTATTTTAGTGTCTGAAAAAATCCTTTTATTCTTTTTCTTTAGATTTCCAGTGGCATTTTTTACAAAGGATTGTTAGGATTCATATTTTATCTATCATATAATTATTCTTCTTAGGTTTTATACTCCACACTCCCCCTCACACAATCAACCACACACATGCACGAGCATTTTATTCAAAATTTATAACTCTCCAGGTCAAATTATTCATTAAAGAATAATAATTAAAATAATATCAGATCATTGTACTAGGTTCTAAATTAAGAAAGTTATGAATTTGTCTTAAATGAATTAGTAGAGTGGTCTATGAATAATAATTATGAAATTCATGTGTGACTGAAATAATCTAATTTCAGAAAATAGCCATTGGAGGAAATAATTTCAAATAATAATATTTGGATAGAATTAGAAGTAATATGGAAGTAGCTTCTTACTATATGTAGATCAAACCAACAATAGCACAAACCAGTGGTAGATGTCATGAACTAATGGTATGTGGGTCAAATGGTAGATCAGTTCTAATGATAAATCTTCTCTCGGGGTAGATTAACTCTGACGCAATTTCATTTTGTTATAATGTTATACATGTTGTGTTTTCTAATTAATTTTTTTTCTTTTATATTATGTTAATACTATAGAAGATAACTATTTTTTATCATGTCATGTCCCAAAATTGGAAAGCATGAGCTGATTCCATGTTTTCTATTTCAATTAATGGAATTGGAGAAATATGGGGATGCACATCCAATTGGACACAAAACAACCAATTGTTTTGATAATAGGGACCATTCACTAGATATGTAATGGGTTCTGCATCCCAACTTTTGAAGGGTGTAGAGATAGATTTCATGTGAGGTAGTTTCCATTCTCCCTATATCCAAGATTAGAATTAGGTGAGCATAAGTGGATTGTTGAATGTGAATGGATATTGGAATTCATGGAATATATAGGATATAACCTAATGGTGAGGAAGAAGAGAGTTATGTGGAGGAGATAGAAAAATTATTGATAGAAAAATGGGAATTGGAAAATTATACTCACCATGATGGGTGGCATGTATTGAAGAAAAGACATACATAATAATTAAATTTCACCTCTTTCACCTCATATAATCCTCTAGTAACATTTCTTGGAAACTCGCTCATAATAGTGTATCTAATACTTTTCTCAATAGTCACGGGTATCGATTCCACAACTGGTCACACAATCAGTTGTATTAATGGTGGACCAATCTTGTGTCCCACCATGGGCACAAATTTTCATTCTGATCCGGAGGCATTTCATCTTTCAATGTAAACCCACCGATGTCATAATGATATAGAAAATTTAAAGGAATAAATTTTAATAGTTATATATTTTTTTCAATTTAGGTTTGGTATTTCTTGCATGAAAATTTATTGAACACATTAGGTTTTTAAGAAAATAAAATATATAATTTTTAATCTTTTGGTGTTATATTCTACCCATAAATAATGTTCTTCGTTATATTTTTTAATTCTTTGTATGTATGGAAAATAGTTGATTGTATAGACAAAATAGATAAGATACAAGGTTTAATTTCTAATGATATTTATACTATTATCCCAACTAAGTTAAATTCTATGAGAGGGGTAAATCATGGTTTGAATGACTAAAAAATCCTCCCCTTAAAATCTTGTTTCATCAATAAAAAAATATTATTCTCTTACAATATCAAATAAATGTATGAATATAAATTCAATCCTGAATGAGACACAAAAATTTTACTTGGTTTTCCAATTCTAGGATATGTCCAAGGGTTATATAATGAAAATGTGCCGATATACCAAATCCACTATGGCTCACTACAAAAAAGAGGTTTGGGCGAGATCACTTGAATGCTCAGGCTTTCTACCATTCCAATATTTGGAGCAGACTCATTGTCCATCCTAGTTTACTGCCAATCACAATTTCAAAGCTCAGTAGTCTATCAACTAAAAGATTCTCAACGCTCTTTCAGAAGAATCCTCTTTGATAACTTGAATCAATATTTTTGACATATCATTTATTGAATCATTAGGTTCTACTTTCATCCACTAGATGAATACCAATTTACCACAGATTCACTGGGTAATCCATTCTGATTCACATAGATTTGTATTTCGTGTAACCTTTTTATGTCTTGTACACAAATTTAACAACTTGTACCCAATAATTATGTTTTGTCTTTGAACTCCAACTTGCACACAACTTTTATAATTTTCAAGCACCTCTCTTGGTCATTCGGAAACAAGTTATTTTCTATTTGGAACAAACATTTGAATAATTTATTCACAAAACTCCTCTTTCATGCAGCTTTTATAATTTGCATCCAAATCTTACTCTATTTAGGACCCTGATATTCTCTAAGGGTTTAGCTACTGAAAAGAGTGGGGTAGACACTTATTTATAAACTCGATCGACCCTCCAAACAAAATCCTTTAACACATTCCTCTATGTACAAAACATTTTCCAAATCATTCAACTTCATAATTTGACATCATATTTGGAACATAAATCTCCTTTTCTAGTGCATTCAACTCTATCTCTTTGTATCACAAAAAACCACCATTTATAAACTTTTAAAACATGCATTAACAACATTAATCTACATTATTTTTTTGTTATGATCTCGAATCATGACATGTGCGTAATATTTTGAAACACCTTGTATATGCCTCTTTATGTACCTCTAGTCCATTCTTTTTTCTTGGATATTTTCAATATGCCTTTCATAAATATCTCTAGAACTCCACAACTAACCTTAGAAACCATATTTTTCAACAAACATAATCATACCAAAAACACTACAATGATATCTTGAGAGATTGTTTCCCAACAATCTCACCCTTTGGGTTTATTGAAAATTCTTCACATTCTAAAACCCCATTAAAGCTTCTTCCATCTTCTTCCAAAATTCACTTCTTGAAAATAATATAGAAATTAAGGAATTACTCAACACACACTCTAAGCTAACATGATCCATGCTCAGTGTGAGAAACAAGAGTCGCATGGAAATTTCATCAATAAAACACTTCATTCCAAAAACATTCAACTAATTTCATCATAAAAATATTCTTTCATGATATATATAATTTGATCGACCGTATTTATCATCGTTATATTTAAAACTCCCCCTAATTCACTTATACCTTATTCATATTCTCCCCATGTCTTAACTAATATAGTTTTCCCCTTTTATAGCCACGACATCTCCCCTTTTATCAATGATCTTGAAGGGAACTCTTTTGTGGTCCACAACTAGTTAAAGAACACATATCAAATCCTTAGGGGAAAAAAATAATATATTGGGGAGAGGGGTCTCACATCCACATTTATGATGTTTAGGTAGTTGACTAAACTTGAAGATCCATTTGATGACGTTAAAATTATTCTTTATCTAATGCATTTGTCAAAATGTATGCATCCTATATTTTTATAGGAACAAATTCCAACTTGATAAGCTGATGCTCCACACTCTCCTTGATAAAATCATACTTCATCTCAATGTTCTTTTTCCTTCAGTGATTGAATGATTTTTTCTATGATTTATAACACTTAAATTATTATAATGGACTCCAATTAGATACATCACTTCAATTCCCTTATAATCAAGCTGCAACGTCATCCATAATAATTTCATGAAAGCTTGAGTAGATGCAATATTTTATTCTTTTCCAGTGATCAATGAAAAAAATCATGTTTCTTATTTTTCTAAGAAATACAAAATCCACCAAGATAGAATTCCCCAACTAACAATGATTTTCTATTATCTCCTGAACTAACCCAATATTCATCGTTATAACCCAATAACTAATGCTGAGATTTCCTATTATATAGAAAACTGAAATCCAATGTGACCTTGATATATTGTAGTATTATTTTAAATAAATTTATGTGTATTTCCTTTGTATCACTTTGATGTTATGATACTTGTCATGTGGGGAAAACTATATCAGGTATTGTCATTGTCAACTATAATAGGTTGTCAATGATTTTCCTATATTCTATTACATTAATAGTGATAGAGAGAATATTTTACTCATTTTTATATGTATTTAAATTATTTAAACCCTCCCAATTTATCAATTTTATATTATATGGGTCAATTTTTGATTTATGGTGTGTTTTGAGAAGTAATGTAAAAATTGGTTAATTTTGGATTTTTTTATAGTTTTTGTTTATCACAATGGTATTTTGGGCATAAGTTTTCAAATAGTAATCGAATTAAGTGATTATATTTATAATATTTCATGATTATGTTTCTTACAAAAATCAGGGTAAAGTGTTTATTTGACCATATTGAGTTCCAAAAAATAACTAAATATTAAAAGTTGTTCGGGTGGACAATGTGGACCCCAACTATGTGATCGACACATAACTCAGGCTACACACCTATAATTTAGGTGATTCTACCTCTATATGAATGATAAATGAAAAGTTTAGTGTATGAATATATTACATAGAGTTTTTCAACTGTTAATATGGAAATTTAATAATATAAATTGGAGGATTCTTCCGGTATTTCTCATCCATACAAAGTCATATTGAATATAAATTCCTTAATGCCTTCGTTAGGTGGAAAAAATTTCTACAATTTTTATGATGAACACAAAATACAATTATGTAAAATTGTTATGAAGGATAAAAGGCTTGAATATTACATTTAATTGGTCAAAAGTACATAAACTTTCAAAGAATGTATTAATTCACACAAAAGGAGGAGAGCTCCTTCTTCCCAAATCATTCCATTACATTCCATTCTGTTCTATTCCATTTGAGGCACTAAAGAAGAAATCTCCACTGAGGGAGGATAGCTGCAAATATGCCTCATTTTTTCTTTATTTTTATTTTCCTTATTTTTTAGTTTTCAATTGTATTTTATATTTTTAATAAATTCATTCATGGTTTTTGTGTCCATATTCTTCACCCTTATTTTTCTTATATTCATATTCTTCTTTTCTTTTCTTCTTCACATCATACCATCATGAATTATAATACTCATGATCATGAGTATGGAACTTGGGGAGTATCCTGAAAGAGTCATCAGGTTCATAAACCCAAAATTATGTTATTTTTCTTCTTTGAGTTAATTATAAGGATATTTTATAGTGGGTGTAATTCTAAATGTAGTTGTCTAAATTTTAACATCATAATCTGCAATAATTTTCCTTCGATTGAGGAGGTGACTTGAGGGTATTCTTAGATATTTATAATAGGAATTTTTATTCATAACTATTGTATATTGAGGTGTAAACATATATAATGGAGTGTGTTCACTAAGGATATTTGAAGTAGTTCAATGAAGTTTCTCCCTAAAAATTCTCTCAGGAAAACTTCTTTTCATCTCTAATTCCATTCTGTTTAGCGTTTCATGTTATTTAAAATTTAATTTATAATTTAATTTATTTTACAAAATTTAAATGAATTAATAAATCCTAAAACAAGAAAAGTAATTAGTTCTTAGGTGAATTAGATTAAGTAGGTGAAAAATAATAAGAAATATCCTCAAGTGAGATGACCCCAGTCAACCACTCTGTTGCCCTAGGAAAAAATAGAAATGTGATTTTTTCATTACCTATGATAGGTGTGTGTTAAAACTGGAATCGTTGCAAGGAGATAATCGTTTTTTACGTTATTTTTTATATCCACGCATTTTAGATTGTTTTAATTGTCTTCCAAATTAAATAAACCATTGAAAATATTCATCCATTATGTTTTTAGGTGATCACTCCTTCAATTCATTGAACAATTACTCATATGTGTATGAATAAGAAACATATTATCCATAGGAGTCCCTCCAATGAAGGGTTGAATCACTTATGATAATAGAAATGAAAACGAAAGGATGCATATCAAGATGGATCTCTCCTGATGATTTAACAAACATGGTTGATGAGATCTGAACTCACATACAAAGATTCAAAGCCTAGAAGGAAGTGCCACTAGATTATCTCAATTTCACTAATGACATCCAATAAGTTGAGGGAAAATTTGAGGAATATAAAAAGTACAACCAATTTAGGAACTAGATTCAAGTTTACCATAATGAGTTGGAGTGGATTCATGATGATGAATATGTACCTGTTGGGATACATGTGGGAGATCAACAAGATCTGTATGGATTCTGGAACAAGTACGAGGTACAACATGATCTCCACAATCCCTGAAAAGTAGAAAAATTAGTACCATTTCATTTCACTCTATCCATAGAAGTGGATAAAGACATCCAAATGGTAGAATTGAAGAAACGATGGAGGATCCCATATACCTACCTCAATCCATTGAGATAAAACTTCAAGAGTCACTTATCATTGAAGAAGTGATTGAACTAGAATCAACTCAGGGAGATTAAACTTATTTGAAAACATTCTTTTCTGATTTCATTCAATCAGATTTGAGTATCACCAATTATGGTTTTGAATTTTATAATTTGGTTAATCTTTTAATAGCCTTATAAGAAGAGTAAAAACCTAAACATGCTCCTGTTGAGGAACAAATGAAGCTTTCTAACATTATTGAACAAGAATTTAAGGAGGCCCATGATGAAATACAACTAGCTGAGCTTGTGGAAATCAAGACAGAGACTGAGCATTATGAAACAATGAATTTTTTATTATTAAAATTTAAATTTTATTCCTATATAAAAACCTACTTACATTCCCTTTGATCATTAAATTCACACAGCCCATGTTTAGCTAGAAATTGAAGAAAAATAGGAGGTTTCACAAGTAGAAAACAAAAGAAGAGGATGTTCCATACTTCATAATACCCCCTCCATGAAAGCTATACCACATTGCAAAAGGGGAAAAGCTAGTGTACACTATAAATGGAATTATACTCATCAAGAACAATGAAATTTATGCTGGTAAGAACAACATGTGGTGGTTCATGTCAAAGAAGCCCCAACCACCATCAGACTTTGTATAACAGCATGAACTACCCTATAGAGGCAGTAAAAATTCAGGTCCCACATGGGGGATCATACAAAGATTTATCATTACATTATTTAAAAGAATTTAGATTTCAATTTCATTTATTGTGAAGAAATTTAGCATTCACCCCCTCCCTCTTATCTTTTTTATATTTAATGACTTGTTCCTTGTGATTAATTGAGTTATTTTATTTTATAGGTTCATGATGGCTTAAGGAAGCCTCAGACCATGGAAGAGAAGGACTAAGATCTATGGTTAAGGGAATTCAATTTTTAAACATTTAAATTCCTTACATTTTTTTTTCCAAATCATGATTTGTGATTACAATTATAATTGCATTCCCATATATGAATTAATTCTTAACTTGACATATCTAGGATACCTGAGTTTCATAGGAATCCAATTATACCTTTTTTTATATTTCAATGTTAAAAAATATATTTAGAAAAATAGGGAATGTAATGTTTAAAATGAAGCATGAATATTGAAATGAGGACTCAATATTTTATTGAATAAATTAATTCATGTAACTAAAGTTTTCCAACCATTTTTTATTCATTGAATTTTTTTGAAATGAATGTGAATTGACTTGTTATTATTAATAATTCCTTGAGTGATTCTCAAAAATCACATTTCCCATTTCTAGGAAGATTTATAAACCAAGTACTTCCTATTTATTCTTGAGTGATCTTGGGACATGTCACCTTCCAGAACATGTCTTGAAACATTTCAGAGCTATTAACTATAAAAAATAATTTTAAAATTATTAAGGCATATTTTTAAAAAAAATTATTCTTAAATACAACAATTACATGAATCCAATGTTATCCCATATAGACCATGAATGACCTTTGTTGGTATGATCCATATTTCAATCCATTTTTATCCATTCTTACCCTACTTGTTGTATTTTCTTGATATTTTAAAGGTTAATTATTTGGGGTAATGAGAATAATGCTGGAAGGGATAATATACATTGTAAGAAAGAAGTCTGGGGGTTATATTTTTTGTAATGGAAAAGGTTATTTGATTAATTCATTGTAGTCTTTATTTTTTTCCCCACATGAGTAAAAAAATTGAAGATAAAACAAATCTTAAAATGGGTTATGGTTTGGGGAAACCAAAAAATCATTATTACTAGACCTATGATTTTTATAATATGTGTTTGGGTGGTGGATTAGAGGTTAATTCTAATTATATAATTTGAAGGAATAAAAAAATGAAATTGTTACTTGAAAAATAAAAAAACTAAAAAACGAAAAAATTATAGAGGTTTTACAAATAATTCATTATGAAAAATTTAATCATTACATTTCATTGAGTTTTGAGGGAAGTAGGAGTTTCTACATTGAATGAGATAAATTCATTACACTTTTTTTATCATGAATTCTACTTAAGATATAATCCTCCACCTTGAGCCTTAGTTTACAATGCATAACATCCTATAAACTTTATGCCTTAGAATCATTTAAAGCATTTTTGAAAAGTCCCCATGATTTTAAGTAATTTTTTTCTTAACAAAGTGGACAATTTTGTTCAATTAAAATCTTATGGATGAGGATAATTTTCTCATGATATGAGCATAAATGTAATTGATTTGTATAATGAAATAGGAGAGGAAAGATTAAAAGGTGAGGTAAATCATGATGTGTTATATTTAATAATAATAAATAGAGAAGCTTAAATGAATGAAAGGATAAGTTTCATCATTATACAATTAGAAAAAGTAAAATACATGAATTTATTATTTCTTTGAAAATTGATAAATTAAATTAATATTTTAGGTTTATTTTTTAAAGTTTCATTTGACATTTAATTTTTTTGGTTTTATTACTTTGGAATTTGATTATTGGTAATATTCTTATCCTCTGAATTCCATGTTGATATTTTATACTTGATGAAAAGAATGATTTAAGTGTGGGGGAATTTGTAGAGGTAATATTTTACTTATTTTTATTTTAATTCCCAATATTTAATACCTCCCAATTTTTCAATTTGATCTTATGTGGATAAATTTTGAATTTAAGGTGTGTTTTGAGAAAAAATGTAAAAATTGGTAAATTTTGGAATTTTGTCAGATTTTTATCACAGGGTTATTTTTGGAATCATTTTAAAAATATTAATATAATTTGAGGTATTACATTTTTTTGTACTAATTTATTAGTTTTCTTTAACTTTATCTTTTGTAAGAATATATTATTCGGCCATATTGAGGCCTAAAAAAATATTGAAGATTAAAAGTTGTTCAGGCAGACAATGCGGACTCCACTTACATGACAAATGAATAAATCGGTATAGACATCTATAATTGTAGTGATTCCAAATATATATGAAATATGACTCAATATATCACAATACCAATACATTAAATTGTGTTTTTCAGCCATTTTGAATGAAATTGAATGATATGCATTGAAGGAGGCTTCCTGGATTTCACATCTATAAAAATTCATAGTCAATATAAATTCCATAACTCCTTCATTATGTTGTAAATTATGATTAAAATTTTAGGGTTAATGATAATAAAATTATCAATAATGGTTATGAAGGATGAAACACCTCAATCTTCCATTTAATGGGTAAAAAATGAACAAACATTTAGAGAATAGATTCTATCCTATAAAAGGAGGAGAGCTCCTCCTTCCAAAATCATTCCATTCCATTATATTCTATTCCATTCCATCAAAGGAACCAAGGAGGATATATCAACCAAGGTATTATATCTAAAAATCATCCCATTTTATTCTTTAATTTTTTGTTCTCTTTATTTTTTTATAGTTTTCAATAGTAATTTAGGTCTCGAATAAATTAATGCAATATTTTTGTGTCCATCTTCTTCACCCTTATTTTTCTTCAATTATTATTATTATTTTATTTTCTTATTCTCATATTACCATAGTGAAATATAATACTCATGATCCTGTATAAATGAACTAAGGAATATCCCAAGGGATTAATCAAGTTCTTTAACCTGAGATAATGTTTTTTTATCTATTTTGAGTTAATTCTAAAGATAATTTATAGTAGGTGAAATCCTCACAGTGGTTGTCTAAAGTTTAAATTCTTAATCTAAATTTTTTTTCCTTCGATTAAAGAGGTGAATGGATCATATGATTGGAGATCATTATGTAGAATTATAATTTATAACTGGGGTATATTGATTTGTGCACACATATGATGGAGTGTGTTTTCTAAGGAGATTTAAAGCTAGTCAATGAAGGTGATCCCTAAAAATTCTCTTGGGAGAACTTCCTTTCTTCTCTAATTCCATTCTATCTAGCATTTCATTTTATTTAGAATTTAATTTTCAATTAAATTTATTTTATAACATTCCATTTATTTCATAAATCCTAAAAAGTATATAATAAGTAGTTTTTAGGTGAATTAGATTAAGTAGTTGAACAAACTGAGAAAGATCTTCAAGTGTGACAACCTTGATTAACCACTATGTTGCACTAGGAAGACATAGAAATTTTCTCTTTTCGTACCCTATGAGAGGAGGGAATCAAAAAAAATCATTTATCATATCAGGATAGTTTTATATAGATGGCCCCTAGAGTTATTGTATCCTTTGAATTATCCATTCCAAATGTTTTCGGAATTTCCTTTTAATATTTGGATTGTTAAATGAATGTTCCATTCCTCCCTTGTGTAACCTGTAAACTATGAAAATAGGTAATTTCACAAATCATTGACATTTTTAACTCAATTTCATGAATTATATTAACTTCTTTAACTAAGTTCTATATAATCCACCAAAGATTATGTCATAGACATACTCCCACTCTATCATCCTTTTATTAAGATCATTGTTGAAATATAGATTGTAATCAAATCCACTATACTAAAAACCGAGTTTCCTCAAAAACTATTCAAGCCATGAATACCTTGAACTCCATTATTGTTTCATCCTATATAGTGCCTTCCTTACCTAAAAAATCTATTCTCAACCACATGAATGAGAAAACCATATATGTGCCATATATACACTTCTTCTTCCAGAACCCTATTCAAAAAATGCTCACCTGACATCCATCTGGAAAACATTGACAATTTATTACACAGATTTGACCAAGAATTATTTTATTATATATTTCCTCACAATAAATGATAAATTTTCATCAACATCAATACCCTCCTTTTGGGTGTACCATTTGCACATGAGTCATGTCTTCATTCTAATCACTACACTATATTTATTCATCTTGTAATGAAGTACCCATTTGGTCCAAATGAAATTTTTATCTGTTGGTAATGAAACAATCTACCATGTCTAAATCTTCTCAGTTTATCCATGATCATCATTCATGGAATAAATCCAATTATTTTCTCCAAATAATTCATCAAAACATTTAGGCTCTACCTAAGATATGAAGGAAACCTGTTGTAATTACTTCATCCTACATGTATTAATTTGGGATGCCTGATCATCAATGATGTTTTTCTATCAATTTTAGCATGAATCATTAGTTTTTGGTTAGATGTTGATTTATCTTTCTTCTGTTCATCATCGGTGTCTTCTTCTGAATTATAAATTTCCACTTCCACTCCCTTTGTGGTGTTAACCACCACATCACTTTCATTATGGAATTGTTTACTATATTGTTGAATATTTTTTTCATTCTCAATTTTAGTGGAATAGTTTATTCCAACTACCTTTACAAGCCTCCAATAGAAACATTTATGTGCTTTTATTTTTCCTAAATATCCATAAAATATCCTATCATCTCCTCATGATTCAAATTTCCAATGTTTATTCCAATTGAGGATAAAACATTTAATTTAAAATACATAAAAGTATTTAAATTTTTTATTCTTACCATACCATGTCTCATATGGAGTCTTTTCTTCCTTCAGGCATAACAGTGCCATGTTGAATATCTAGACCGATGTTAAGACTACTTTCTTCCACAATTTATCAAGTAGGTCTATTTTAATAATAAATGTTGTGACTATATTTTTTATTTTCTGATTTATCCTCTCAACTACTCCATTCTATTGAGGATTTATCACTGTTAAAACTTTATTCTTTATCCCATGTTTCTCAAGATAATATTCCACTTGATTATTTTTTAATTTAATTTCATTACTATTATGAAACTTCAGAATCTTTTGTCCAAGAATCCTTTTAGATTTTCTCCAATAAAATTTTATAAAACTGAACACATCAGACTTTTGGGAGATGAAACACCCATGAAATCCTGCTGAAATAATTAATAAATATAATGTAATACCTCATCCTGTCAATGGATCTTTATGATATTGGTCCACATAAATCTACAAGCACCAATTCAGGTATTGTGTTTGACTTTGGATATTTTGAGTTCTATTTCATTCTGATAATCATCCCTTGTTGACAATAATCACATGTATGAGTACTATATCTTGATAGCTTATAGTGATCTAGAGATGCTTCTCATTGGACTATATCTTATAGGGATGGTTAGCATAGATGGAAAATAATTTATGCCAAAACCTTTTTTCATCTTCTCTATATAAAAACACATATCTTATTCTTTACTTACAAGGTAGATATTCCCCAGCATTCATTTCCCCTAAAGAACAATTTCACCATATCTTCCCTTGATGATACACATATTCAATGTAAACCTTATAGAATTTCCCAAGTCACATAGTTGAATTACACTAATGAGGTTGTGACAAAGACCTTAACCAATTAAGACGTTATCACATCTCGTTTATTGTCCCCCAAATTTGGCTTCTCTTGAGCCAATAATCTTTAAGAACTCATCATTTCCATATTTGGAAATACCATCATGATGATATTTTATTCCTATTTCAAGACTATTATTACCTGTCTTGTGGGATATACATCCACTATCAAGGATCCATGCACTATAATTATCTGATTCATTAAGAGAAATATCTACAACCCCTGCCTACTCAACACATTACATTTTGATCCATGTATTTTAATTTTTACCTTTTATGGATTGATAATATTGATCTTCATCAAAGTATGATGTAAAAACTTCATATTACAGAAAAAAAAATCTATTTTTCATTTTCAAATCATTTAATGATGCATTGATATGCTGCTTATGGCCAAATTTAGTTTACTTTAGCACATTCCTCTACACTATTTATGAGAAATATCATTCCATGTGTCTGAATCATCCACACCTAAAATAGAGACAATAAAATGATATCCTAGAATATTAAGCTATGTGTGACTACCTCTATTGGACGTATTCCCTTTAGTACCTAATGGTTATGGAAAAAACATTTCTTGAATGTACCATAATTTCACAAAAATAACATCTAATTTAGGGTACATTTTTGTGTGTCACAACTTCACTACTAGTTTTTCCTTGATTTTCTTGAATCTTCATGTTCAAATTTATACCCAAATATAACATCAATCAATATATCTTTATGTTTCTGATTAATCCCCATACCTGCCTTATTATTTTGTTTTTACTATTGCTTCTATTTTTCTGGAACTCTATGCTTCACATCAATATTTTCTATACTTAGATTAATCTGATTTCCCAGTGTTATACAAGGATTCAGGATTATTCCTTGGTATTCAATATTTCTTTGTAGGTTGAAGACTTCCTCTTCAAGTTCTCTAATACATTTTATATTTTCTTTCACTATGTTATTCAACCCATTGATTACCCTTTCATGTTTTTAATCTTTGAGAATGTAATAACCAATCATTTCTAAGTCCTCATGAAATAAATACATATTATGTTCAATTTCATTAATCAGTTGAGACTTCTCTTCTTCATTCCACTGCATATATATTTTGGAAACACAAACCACTTTATTGTATTTCTTTGTTTTGGATCTCCAAACATCTATCTCTTCAAGAGATTATTCTAATTCAAACTATATATCAAATCTTCCTTCAACTTCTCCTTCATCATTATAACTTTATTTCCTTTTCTAAGAGATATGTACAACTTATACCATTGAATTTTTTCAAAATCCATAATGTTCTCCATCCCACCAACATTATATTGTTTTGAACTTTCATTTTATTGTGAATGAATATTTTTCTTTCTGAAGATTCTTCTCTTAATTTTTTCTGATTGTTCCCATAGTCATAATACTTCTTCATGGGAATTATGAATTCATCCTCATCATCATCTTGAAACTTCATGGATAACCTTGTTGCAATCTGTCCATCATTTTCACATCAAAATCATGCAACAGGAAGTTTCCCTCTAAACATTCGTTTTCCTATTTGAAAATGTTAGGAAATGATTGCAATCAACTCATCTATCGCTTCTTCATCCAAAACAGATTAAATTTTGAGCTTCTTTATGGCCTTGAATTCCACTTCCTTAGACTTCCATGTTCACATACAACCATTATCTTCATTTCTCATATCTTATGAAGTAAGAGTACTGTGCAGACAATCCTTTGTCACTTCCATTGGATACTTATCTTCCAATAAATAATTTTTCAGATTGAATTGATGTAGAAGTCTACATAATATGAATATATAAATAGTTACATATTTATTAATTTCTCACAAGAACATTAATTTATTCAACAACAACATTCACCCGATCAAATAATGCATTAATAGACTCGTTAGGGTTTATTCTCAGATCCTCATACTTGTTCCATAGAACATAAAACATTGCCTCTCTAAATTTTGAGTTTCCCTCATAAATATTTAGAAACTTTTTCAATATAATTTGTGATGTATTACATGACATAACCTTTATATATATTAAAATTCATAGGGATCCAACTAAATAATTGATTCCATTGGATTCAGAATCTAATTCCCTTCTGTCAACTTTTTATATAGAACCACTATTCACACTGGATGAAATTTCATGCATTGCTGGTATATAAACATTAATAAACAATGACGAAAAATAGAGTTGAATTTGATTATTATAGAATTGAAAGAAAATTACATGGAAGATTAGAATCATTTTATGATTGAAAACTACCATTTATTTTACTGAGAGGGAACCTATGACATTTACACTTTAAATATGGTAAAAATTGTTATCCTAGCTAGGTTTAATACATAGAGGGTGGGATTGGGGAATGAAATTTAAAAACAATAGCCACATTAGTTATTATTTAATAATTAAATAAAACAATATTCTATCCCCTTTCAGTATAAATGTATGAATTGAAATGAAATCATGCCTGAGACAAAACAATTTTACTTTTTTCACACCCACTCAGATACACCCAAGGACAATATAATGACAATGGTCCAATGTAACGAATATCCTAAGTCTCACTTTCAAAAATAGGTTTAGGGTATATCACTTATATATGCAAGATCTCTATATTTACAATTTTAGGAGTGGGCTCTCTTTCATTCCTAGTTTACAACCAATCACAATTTAAAATTTCATTTCTCTCTAAATTGAAGTATGATCAATATTCCATTAGAATAATCCTATTTGGTCACATGAATAAATATGTGTTACACCTCATTTAGTGCATAATTATGGTCCACTTTTAGATACTTTATGATTACCACTTTACCATTGATTCACTTGGAAATCCATTATTGTTTATGTAACTTTATCTTCCCCATAAACTTTGGATGCCTTTCATGTAACTTTAGAAACTTTCTCTTGATAGTTATGTATTTTCATGGAACTCCAAATTTCACACAACTTTCATACTCTTTGTGAAACCACCTTGGTCATTTAAACACATTATCATATCTTAACGTAATAAACAATTGATTTTATGTGTTGTAAAACTCTTCATTCATGAAACATTTACACTTTGTGTAAAACTCATACACAATTTAGAGCCTTTATATTCTCTAAGGGTTGGTCTAATAAAATATTGGGGGGGTCAAAATATTTATAAACTTCGCCAAAACTATATGAAAAATACTTGTGATCCTTCCTTTTGTGTGTGAAACATGTTCCCGTTCATGGAAAATCATGATATGATGTCTTATTTGGAGTTTGAATCTATTCCACGGGAACTAACAACTCTATCTCATTATGTCGGATAAAACTACCTTTCACACACTTTCAAAACATCCGTAAAAAGAATTACTTTTCCATATGTTGATGCGATAATCCAAAACAGTATTTTTGGTAAAAATTTTGAATCCCCATCATCCTTTTGTCTTATATATTTTTCAATATACCTTTTTAATAATCTCTTTGGAAGTTCATAACTGACCTTGGAAACCTATTTTGTCAATAAACATAATCAACCCAAAAACTCTACCATGTTACTCTAAGGGATTTTTTCCCAACATCTACATTACTAATTTAGATACTTTTCAAGTCATGATTAGTTATTAAGACCTATATGATAAAATTAACATTCATATTTAGTTTATAGAAAACATCGATAAATGATCAAAATTTGTTTTAGGATATGTAATGTGATTTCCCAATATGAAAATTGATATGACCCTTTATAAATAGAGTTAATTTATTCATAAAACAATAATGAATTATTGTACGATGATATAGATTGGTAAGAAAAAACATCCCAAAACCCTAAAGAATTCTCATATGATTTTTTTCAATAGGCATACTACTATTTATTATTTTAATTGAATTTCCAATAGTTATGATTGTAAAAAAAAGACATCTATAAATATAGATTGCTGAATAAGTGTACCTTACACAACATAACAATTTCTATCCACCTCAAAAGTAGTTATTGAATAGGCTCATCCAAATTCCCTTGGTTTTAGATGTCCTTGATGCATATTTTCCTCATTAACCCTGGGATCAAACAACTAATTTTCATAATTCAAAAACTCCATGAAATTGAAGAAAATATTTTTTTGATCTTCTCATTCCATTGCAATCATGAGGTTGATGGGAATTATTATCACAATTACAGTAAATTCTCATTACCATAAAGAAAAACAAAATGATTATCCTCCCAAATTCCTAATAGTTAGGGAATTAAATCTTCTTTCCTTCAGTATCATTTTCACTAAAACTTCCATGATAATCTATCCTTCTCTTCTTTGGTGTGTTTGGAAACTAAACTATGTTTAGGTTGTTAATCATGATTCTTGATAGGTGGTTGGGAATAATCACAAGGTTTCTCACTTTAGCTATTTCCCATTTGGTTTTCCAATATGAAAACATCCACAACGTCCATAAAATCCATTATTAACTTGATTCCTTCATGCTTAATCAATTACTAAATCCGAAACAGTTAACATGAGTGATGAACATTATCATATAATTACTATAAATTCTATTGGGAAATATAACCCCATGATGTATAACTTTATAGAACTATAATGTTGGCCTATAATTTTTTATTTTAACTTATATCATCAACAACTCATCCTTTATCACTCTCACATTAACAATTATCATTATTGGACCAACCTAGCTTAGTTTGATTTGGGTTCTCTAATATATCTTAACCCAATCTAAAAAATGGATGTCCCAAAATACAACGAACATTATTAAAATAAAACAAACCCAAAATTCACATAAATATATGCACTTAATAAAAATACCCTTTATCTAGATAAGAACATACCAATTAATATATACCTTAAATCATGAATATTTTTGTTTGAATCTATGTTATTAATTTTCATTTTCCTATGAGGTTATCTAACATCAATGTATTCAAGTACCAGAAAATATTTTTTAAAGAGAATATGATCAACCAATGTATATCCCCAGAGAATTTTATATAGGTGTGAATTATCAGTCCCATTAATCATACACTAGATTAAAGATTGGGATAATACCCAACTAGCCATTTTATGGGCGATTACTACTAGGAAAATCCATGCCACATCCAAATCCTCTTTCCAGTATCAGGAGATATTTTAAATTTCAGGAAATCCCAAAAATATGAAGATTACCAAAATGTGGAGACATTAATATATACGTGGACATATCCCTAATACTTATCTGTAGGGTTTTCATGGAAATTATATTATCCTCATCTCTATCTAATAAAAAAAATTCAATATTTCATCAACCAACACTAAGGGTTATTTATAACATTGAAATTATGGTCATCCTTAACTTATCAACCCTTATGTTATCCCTAACCAACATTGTAACCACTAATTTTATCTAACCCTACCCTGATGCCAACTATATCACCCCAGACTTGTACTCCAGGATCTGATGCTGAAAACACATAAGTTACATACTAGCTTTGTTTGAAACTATAGATTTTATATATAACAATCCCATAATTACATAAATTTAGAAAAATATTTCACTATAACATATTAACATTTCCTTTTATGTTTATATATTTAGATAATTAAGAAAAAACCATAAACTAAAAAACCCCATGTATTTATCAACTAATTGACATTTTACCTACTATATATGAAATTTCTAAATTTATAATAAGGGTTTAACATATCCAAGACATTTTCCAAATAGGATATACATCTAGAAATATCATGTGTAATACATTTCTTCATAATATGGGGAAATGGAAAAATTATAATGGGTGATCTCAAACTCCCAAATTGGATATACAATAAAAAAATTCCATAATTAAATGAAACTGAAAGTATGATTTCTCCACTTTTGACATGTCAATAAATAAATGTAGGGATAATAATAACTGGTTCCTTAGTGATTAAATAAATCATTTCTGATGGCTAATTCATGTATTAATCCATTACATTAGGATATTAGCATCAAGTCCTTGTGTCTATGAATCATTTTGTTTTGTGTCAGCTTACACCAAAATAACTAAACTAGTTTGTCTTCTGAGACCCATCGATGCTTTTAGGGGATATTGTAGGCCCCAACCATCACTAAATAAGTCTATTTAATTAAATATATAAATTAATTAATAAACTATAAAATACATTTCCAACACACTGTAGTAAATAGTAAAAATATATATTGAAATAATAAGTATATAGATTGTAAATAGTTCAACAGTAAATAAATGGAATATATTTCTATCTAAGAATCCATAAAAACCATATAGAGTAATGGGTATATATTTTCACCAATTATTTGTCATAGAATATCATGGTATATTTTTCTAGGTGAATTACTTTCAATCAAGGGAATTAAAAACAGTGTATTCATAGAGGATAGGAATTGGAAGAAGAATTATGCCAATAAAATGGGGATGATTAGGAAAGAAAAATCATAAATTGATTTTACATGATATTTTCCCCCCAAGAGAAAGTAGTATGATAGGGTTAATCCATGTTATATAACTCAAAATTTGTAAAAAACAATCATAAAATTTTAAAATTGTATTTATAAAAAAATTGTAATAATATCATAAAAGAAGAAGTTATGAGTCTCATTAAAAATACTTTTTAAAAAAGGTGAATTATTTTTTTTGAAAATATTTATTTCTATAAATAATCTTCAATAACATATCCTTGAAAAATACATAATGGTTTTCTAATGGAATCCCTAGGTGTATGATAAAATAAATTGTAATTCAAGGTGAAATTTTTTAATTCTTTAAAATACCTTTATTAAAGACCCACATCATAAAATTAAATAGAAATAATTATTTTAAAAAAGAATAAAGATAAATATGAATACCATAAGAAATAATATGTAATTGGGTTTCAAAAAAAGATGTATAAAACTGGTGGGATGAAAAAATAGGGACAAGGAGGGGAAACCATCATTAAAGAGGACAAGAATTATTCTAAACAATGACCTACATTTTAAGGAAATAATTTCATCATTGAAAAATGCTTGAATTAAAATTTAATTATCCCCAAAATATAAATATAAATAATTATGAAATTAAATACTTTGGATGAATCAATAATCCATGGAAGAAATAAGTTCAAGAATAAGAATTATAACTCAGTGAAAGGGTATTGAGTTAAGAAACACCCTTACAACTTCAAAAAATTATGAATTAGATGAATATGAATGTCAGATAAAGAAATTGATTTCTAAATCCCATTAATGAAACTTTAATGATGATAAAATAATTAAATGTCTCAATAAGTACACTATATAAGAAAATTTTATTGTAATAATAAATATGTCTCCATGAGTGTATGTTGAGACAAAATACCATTACAACGTCATAATATTTCAAATTTAAAAAACATGAAAAATATAAAATGAAATGGATTTATAAATACCATATATTTAATGAAAATTAATATAATAATATATACATGTCCAATAGATACACTGAAAAAATAAACAAGTGGTGAATAAGAATCTTATCTCAATGAAACAAAATTGAGATCCAAAAAATATTACATTGGTCCTGATTTGTTTTTTGTGTGAACCAAATATCCAGAATAATAAAAGTAAGATTATTAAAAACATCCTTTATAAAAATTTACATATATATTAAGTTTTCTAATTTTTATTTATTATCTTATGTTATTTATTTATTAGTTAGTTTTAACTTTTGTTGATTACTTTGAGGTGATTTGGTACATTTCCCTAATACTTCATCAAAAAAATAATCACGGTCAATAGAGTTGTAAAATAGAATCATAATATATATAGTTTTATATATTTTATATTTTATATTAATCAATTAGCACAAAATTTTTAAATTTTAATAGGAATTTGTTGTTATGAATATGTGGGTTCAAAAGTATTTCAAAATAGCTTCTAGTGAATACATTGTGGTGGTTCGGTTGACTTCCTTGAGAATTCCATAGAATATTAATTGTGGTAAAAAGTGTTGTAAAATAGATTAATAATACAAGAAAATATAATTTTTATATCTTTTATTATTTCATTATGACAATATTTATTCATTTTCATAGGTATTCCCAAAATGGACTAAAATTAAAAAAGATTCCTCAATATGATTATTTTGTGTGTAAAAGATTACTATGAACATTTATTGTTAATACCACTTATATAAGGTACAATATTATATTTATAGGATGTTAATAG
The DNA here is from genome assembly GCA_963277665.1 of Viscum album. Classification (NCBI taxonomy): domain Eukaryota; kingdom Viridiplantae; phylum Streptophyta; class Magnoliopsida; order Santalales; family Viscaceae; genus Viscum; species Viscum album. The sequence continues at coordinate 1,017,509,659 of OY728130.1, read as the reverse complement.
TTTCATAAACATAATTTTTATACATTTAATGAAACTCTAAAGGTATAAAAGTTAGGAAATAATAGTAAAGAGAACATGTCATTCATGGAGGTGGTATTCCACTCATATTCATGATGATGTCTTCCTTTTTTAATGGTTTTAGTGGATGGTAGAAAAGTGATAATAAATTAGTACAATAAAAATTGAGTATATTATTAATACATATGTTATAATAATTTCATTAATATAATAGTATTTATATTGCAGATGAAAAAATAATTCAATGAGTTTGTTTGAGAATGCTACCTCTCTCTTTAGATGTTTTCTATTTGGTAACAACTTAAGGATACTTAAAATGGTATTTTGGAACAAAAACATTTTATTGAATTTGGGGATAGTGTTTATGAGATATTAGGGTAGATTTTTATTGGATATAATTCTTTGGAATGGGTGTAGAAATAAGGATCAAGTGATCCCCTTTTATAAGTAAAGAAAATGGTACTTTTTACAAATACCCATTACAATTTCAATGATGGCATGACACTATTCAATAGTAAATGGATCCAAAAGAGGGAAATAATGAATTCTTTGGAAAATAAATTTCAATAAATCCTCAAAAATTCATTTAAAATTTGTTTTAACATTGTGTAAATTCTTTAAGCACAAATTTTTACACTATTATTTTTCATTTTAGTTGTGGAACTAGTTTTTATCCAAGTAATTTGTATTTTATTTAAAATATATGGTAACCATTATTACGGAATTTTTATTTTTTAAACTCAAATTTATGATCCATATAATCAAATTCAATTTCTATATATGATAAAATTATCCTTTAATTTAAATCATCATATATATATATAGTTTTGTAGAAATAATATTTTATTATAAAATAAGTGTTATTAATTTTATATAAAATTAATTACCCTTTAAATGATTGATAATATACATATATTTGTATTTAAACACCATATCAATTTTATTATATAAAATTTATCAATTTAATTTATTGGATAAAAATTACACAATATTAATAAAACAATTCACTCAAAACAACCCCTCCGACATTACATGGTCATTAACTCTAATCATAAAAATTAAATTTTTATACTTATAAATTCAATTTGGAATATAAAATTAAATGATCATATTGATATAAAATATGAAATAATTATTTTTTAATTTAATTTCTATTATTTATGAAAACTAATTATAATATAAGCTAATACAAATTGTTTTTAGATTTAAATATTAATTATATTTCTAAAACATTAAATTTGGGTTTTAAAAACTAAAAATTTTATTTTCAAATGATTTATTCTAATGACTAAATATATTTTTCGAATATTAAAATTTTATATAATTTTTCAAGTAAAAAATACTTCATGATAAAGCTACAAACATTACAATATTAATAAAAACAATATTGTTTACTAAACAACTAAAAATCAGCAATTTTAAAAAAGTTACAAAAAATCATCATGAGATTATATTTTTATTCTAAACATAAAAATGAATTACATTTTGTGAAATAAAAATTCTAAAATTTAAAATTTTATCTTTTAAATAAAAAAATATATTGAAAAAGTCTTCCATAAAAATGTATCATTTTGAAATATTAACTCTACTTATTATTATTTCTTTTAAATTACCAATTAAGTTGGGGTTAATATATTATTTAGATAGAAAAAAGTTTTTTATGAAATATTTTTTTATCATTAAAAAAGCACATGAAAACTAATTTTTAGATAAGTTTCATTTTAAATCAGAATTCAGTCTTGTTAGATATTTAGTTACACAATTAAATGTTATTGATGTATTAATATTAATAATGATGCCAATGAGCATGTACCATAGTGGTTTAGGCTCCTGCTTGGCATCCAAAAGAACCAGGATCAAATCCGGGCCGGGGAGAATTCTCGAGTACTATAGCAGGGTACTGTAGCAGTACTGTAGCAATGACAGACTATAATAGCGGCAGCACTATTGCGGCAGAGGGACTGCAGTAGGGACTATAGCAGTGGCGGTACTGTAGCAGGTACTGTAGCATCACATGTACTGTAGCAGTACTGTTCACTGAGGGGTCCTTTGGTCCAAAAAATGGGCTTTCTAGCCTTGTATTCAGGTCATTTGGACTTGGGCCTTCGGGCTATGTAATGGGTCACCCTCTATCCAGTCTAAAGAGGTCTTTGTGTTAATAATAAATTGAGGCTTCGGGCCCAACCTTTTTAAAAAATATATATTAATAATGATCATTCATATTTTTATTTGTAAATATATTTCATAATTTAGTTGCCTTAATTTTTACTCACCAATTTTATGACTACATTTTAAATGTTAAATAATGTTGTGTGGTTTTTTAGTTATTTGTTTCCTATATAAAAATTATTCAAAAACATTAGGTTTTAGAAGAAATAAAACATATAATTTTTAATCATAGGGTGTTATATTCCCCTTCTTGAATAAATCTTATCCTCATAATTATTAATTCTTTGTCTTTTAGGAAACCAATTGTGTTTATCCCCACGATAGATAAGATCCAGGGTTTAATTTATAATGATATGTCAACCTTGATATTTTAAATACCATGAAACTCATTATTGGATATCAAGAGATATATGATAAATGTAATTTCCATTAAAAGTCCACAGTAAACATCCACATGTGATCGAAGATTATTTTAAGACTAGTAGTGAGATTTACCAATATAAAAATTTTTATGATCCCTTTACAATGTGATCCAATATATTTCTAATGCCACAAATAAATGACAGAGGACTAGAAATATCTGTAAGAATTAACCTCTAACAAACCATAAAAAATATTCATATGATTTTATGGAAATTTTCATGTCACTAGGAATTTTATTTATAATATAATTTTCAATATCTTAGGTGGTGAAAATAGGCACCCATAAATCTATATTGGGGAATAAGTTTACCTTATACCACTTAATTATCATTTCACACCTCAATAGTAATCGTTACATAGGCCCTTCCCTATTCCCTTTGTTTTAGAGGTCATGTATGCATATTTTCCTTGTAAATACTTAGATTGAAGAATTTATTTCCATAATTACAAAACTCCTTGCAATTACAATAGTAAAATTTTATTGAAATTCTCTTACCAAATCACCCTTGAGCCTGATGGCCTTTATTTTCACTCATATCAAAAAAACTAATTTCTTTTAAGAAATCACATAGATGTTTTCTACCAAATTATCAACACATAGGAAATTGAATCTTATTTCCTTCATCATATTTGTCTCATAAACATCCATGATACTCCAACATTATATACTTTGGTGTTTTGTAAACTCAATTTTGTTAGTGTTGTTAATAACTATTATTGATAGTTGGTTCAACATAATAATAGTTTTTCTCATATAAGTTCTTATTACATTAAGTTTACTATTGGGAAAATATCTATATTATCCATGGAATCCATTTTTAACTTGTTTCCTTCAGGAATCATCCATTAATAAAACCAAAATAGTTAACATGCGGGAGAGACATTAAAAGATAATTATCCAAAATAAACATTGGAAAGTTTAACCCCAATATTCCTCAATTTATAAAAATATTATGTTGGCATATAAATTTTCCAGTTCATCCTATATCACTCTTAGTTTAGCCTATATAATTATTAGTTTATCCTAGGTTACATTGTGTTAGTTTCTCTGATATATCTTATCCCAATACCCAAAATTTTTGTCCCAAATTAGCATGAAATTTAATAAAATATTCTAAACCAATAACTCATTGAAATTTATACTCTTAAAATCTAACACACTTTTTATCCAAGGAAGCACATTTCAATTAATATTCACCTTATCTTATGAATCTATATGGTTCAATATAATTTATCATTGTACATTTTATATCAATTTATCTAACCTAAATATATTTAAATATAAGATAATAGTTCATAAGTATCTTATTATCAACCAAAGAATATCCCACATGACTATCTATCCAGATATGTAGTCCTATTCTAACTCATTATTCATCGGTGTGAATATTGGGTTAATAAACATCCATTTTTTTCATGGTGGTTACCTCTTGGAAGATATGTTATACAATGGAGTACACATGCCAGTATAAATACAAGGATGTAATTTCCTAGAAAATACATTGTATCTATATTACCAAAACATCAATATATTATTCTATACTTAAGCACATTACTTAGACTTATCCCAAGGGTTTTCACTGATGTTATCTTTTCTTAATCCCTAAAAAATATAAAAATATTCAATATAAATTCAAATGACATAAAGGGTTATCTATGAATTTGAAATTATTATGAACTTTTACATAACAATAATTAAGATAGCCTCAACTAACATCCTAACCCATGGAGTTATCTAAACCCAACTTTTATACCAACTGTAGTAACCCAAATTCACACTATGAGATCTAGCATTGAAAAAAATACTTTACATAATGTATTTGATACCAAATTTAGATTCTGTACATATCTATCCCATAATTAAAATACTTAAATCAATTATTTCATCACAATATATTATCATTACCATTTAGGTTTAATGATTTATATAATTAGGAAAAATCATAAACTAATAAAGAAAATTTCTTTCACAAATAATAAGAATTATTTCCTAATATAATAGAAACTACTTAATCCATAATAATTCTTCAATATATCTCAAAAAAATTTCAACATAAGTGATACTTCTAGACATACCATGTGTAGTTCATTTCTTCATAACCATGGGAAATATAAACATAAGAAGGGGTGTACTCAAATTCTGAGTAAGGATAAAAATAATCGATAAAAATCAAAGATCATAAGTGATAATAAGATGAACATAAATAATATGATAGGAATATATAACAAAAAAGTATTCAGTAATATAATGAAATTAAAATTAAAATATATATGTGCTTGACATATTAATTAATATACTCATGGATTATAATAACTAATTCCTCAGTGATAAAATTAATAAAACTAGATAGATTATTCCTAGCCTAAGATAATATATCTTGGTATTATACATAATTATCTTGAAATTACAACCCTATGTCTAGGAAACATTTTATTTTATACAAGAATACACTAAAATATCCAAGCAAGTTTGTTTAATGTGAACTATCTACACATCGAGTGACTATCATGGGAACCACCTATCACTAATAAATTCCAATGAATTAATAATATGAAATAATGAATAAAATATTCAATACATATGAAATATTCCTTATTATTTTGTAAACATCCATATTAAAATAATAGGTATATTTATTATCAATATTCCCCGAATCAATTAATGAAATTTCTTTCTATTTACGAATCTCTCAAAAAAATATCGTATAGAGTAATGGGTGTATAGTTAAGTGAATAATTTTTCAAAATCAATCAATGTATGGGTTTCTAGGTGAACACCCTTCAATAAAAAGATATAAATATAGTGTATTCACAGTGGAAATAGATGTGAAAATAATCGTTCCTATACACAATAGACAATTTGGAAAGAGAAAATTTATAATGAGTTTTATGTGAGAATAATCCCTGAAGTGAAAATAGTATGATAGGATTTTAAATTAAATACATGAAACATAGTTCCCAAGGAGTATTTTTTTTAATATAAATTGGATAATGGAAGTTAAATTTTAAAAATGTTTTTAAAAACCATTTTTATCAATGTCATAAAAGATGATGTAACGAGTCACCTTCAAAATTAATTTTAATAAAGATGAATATTTTTTTAAAAATATTTACTTCCAACAAGAATCATAAATAATATATCGTTGAAAATTACATAATGGTTTTCCATAGGAATTATTGGGATGATAGTAAAACAAATCATCATGGAAGGAGAAACATTTTTAATAATTTAAAATACCCCTATTGGAAACTGACATCATAGATTTGATGAAAAAAAATCTTTTCAAAATGGAAAAATATAAATATGAAGTATAAATAAAAAAAATAAATTATTGGGATTCCAATTAATAATGATGAAATTTGTGGGATGGGAAAATACAGACATGGAGGGGAAACCATCGTTAGAGAGTGCATGAATTATTATCAAATTCTATATGCATTTTGAGGAAAAAAATAATCAAGGTAATCTCCATGAGTTATAAAATAATTTTCCCCAAATATGATCATAGAATATAGTGAAATAAAATATTATGGTGGAATAAATAATAAATGTAATAAATAATTTCAATAGGAATCATTATAATTCAAATAAACGGTATTATTTTAAGAAACACCCATCTGCCTTTAGTAAATAATGAATAAAAGTAATATATTAGTGTGTAAATAAAATAGACTTTTAAATATTATTAATTCAACTTCAATGATGATTATTTAAGTCAATGTGGTAGTAAGTGCACTATAAAATGAAATTTGGTGCATATTATTTAATATTATTCAAGGAGTTTATGATGAGACAAGGAACCCATATAATACAATAATATTTTGGATTTAAAATACATGGAAGTCAGAACATGTGATTGATTTGTAAATATATTAACACTAATGATAATTATGAAAAAAATAAATCCATGAACAATAAATAAACCCCATTAAATTAAACAAGTGGTGAATACAAATCAGATCTTAATGAGACAAAAGTAAGATAAAAATACCCATATCTCATGTCTCAATTTGTTCTAAGTATCTTCCTAACATCCTGAATTATAAAATTAATATAAATAAAAAATTTATTATGAACCTTTTCTATTTATATTTTAATTTCTATGTCCAATTTATTATCTTTTATTATTTATTAATAGGATTGTTTTCATTTATCACGACCATTTTGAGGGGGCCTGATCAATTTCGTTGTAACTTCCATGGAATATTTACCATGCTCAAAAGTGACATAGAATAGATTAATATTATCTTGATTTTTATATTTCTATTTATTTTCAAATTCCATTAACATAAAATATATTCATTTTCATAAGTATTCTTAAAATGGGTTCAAATTAAGAAAGGTCCCTTGATATGTTTTTTAGAAGGTTAAGTTTACTATGACCATTTATTATTAATATCACTTATATATGGTCTAATATTATCTTGATGTAGTATTAAAAGTTTTGTAAATATATTTTTTATACATTAAATACATTTTAAAACATTTTCCTGTTATGTGTTAATGGAAAATAGAACATTTTGTTCATGGATGTAGTAGTCCACACATGTGCCTGATGTCGTCTTCTTATTTGGAATGGTTTTATCGGAATGAAAAAAGTGTAATTACATTTGTATAATAAAATATTATCATATATTTAATACTTATTTTATCATAACATCATGTATAGAATAGGATTTATATGGTAGAAGAATAAAATAATTGAAAGAGTTCAGTCGAGAACCTTACCTCTCCCTTTGGATGTTCTCCCTTCGGTAACACCTTAAGAATCCATAAAATGGTATTTTGGAAGGACCAAGGATTATAAGACATAGGTAAAGGGTTAAGTATATAATATTTTATATTTTTGGTATAGATCATTCTTCATAATGGATGAATAAATTTTTCGGAAATGATCCCCTTCCATAAGTTATGAAAATATCACTTTTGTAAACACCCATTGCCTTTTCATTGATCGCCTTACAATATTAAAGGTTCAATGTCCCCAAGTGTTGAAAATAATTAATTGAGGATTTTCATAAGGTCTAATAAGGACCTAAAATTCATTTCAACACATTTTTAAAACATATTTCATGTTTTTACCACTAGAATATTATATTTTGTAATTTTTCTTTTTAGTTTGGTAACTAGTTTTTACCCAAGTAATTTATATTTTATTAAAAATATAATGTAAACCTTATTACATAATTTTGATGTTAAGAATCCAAATACAATATTCATATAATTTAAGTTAATTTCTATATAATATAATATTAACTTTTAAATTAAAACAACTAATATATAAAAAACTCTTTTGAATAACAAATATTGTTTTCATGATTAAGTGTTATTGATATTATAAAACATTACCAATTAAATGAGTTACAATATATTTTCACATATACTATTAAACAACATATAAAATTAACTATATAAAATTGATAAAATTCATTTAATAGATAAAAATTACACAATATTAATGAAATAATTTCATCAAAACAACCCTTCCACCATTATCTTGGCGATTAACATTAATCATAGTAATCACACTATAATGGTTTAAAATATAACTAAACATATTTTATAAAAATAATTTATTGATATAAAATATGAAATCAATTTTTTATTTACATTCTATAAGTGATGAAAACTAACTCATAATATAAATAAAAATAATAATTTCAAGTAAAATATTACTTAAATTTCCAAAACATTAAATATGGGTTCTATAAATTAAACACAACATTATAAAAGAATTATTTTAATACCTAAATATATTTTTGGTATAACGTAAACTTATATAAATTTTTATGTAATCCTTACCTCATTATACCATAATAAACTTTACAGCATTAGTAAAAACGGTATTGTTTTTATGGCTAAACTAAAATTTATAATTTCGAAAAGTCCAAAAAAATCATCTTAATCACATATTTTTATTTTGAATCCAAAAAAACATGTTAATTTTCATAAATCCAAATTCAAAAAATTTAGAATTTAACTTTTAAACAAAAACATATATATATATATATAATGAAAATTATTTTTATAGGAAAATATCTTTTTTTAGATATGCAGTATTCTTATTCTTATTTCCTATCAATTACTAATAAAACTTTTGTGGACATATTATTTTTTTATAATAATTGATTTTATTTATATTATCTTTTCTAGCGTGAAATTAATCACATAACAAGAAATTTTTGGAAAAGTTTCATTTTAAAAGCATAAGGTATTCTAATTGTTTATTTAGCTACACTAATTAAATGTTTTCAATTTTTTTGTATTAATAGTGTAATTTTATTTTTATTTCTATATGTATTTTATAATCTAGTAATATCTATTTTACCTTCTAATAAAATGAATTCATTTTAACAGGTATATAATGTTTCATGTTTTGTTTTGGTTCATTTTAGTGCACATTACAAGCTATTAAAAACATTTGGTTTTAAAGGAAAATATATATATTTTTAATCTTGTGTTGTTACATTCTCTTCCCCCTTAATAAAATTATTCCTCATAATTTTAATTTTGGGAACCTAATGAAAATAATTGATTGTATCATCAAGAAATATAATATCCAAGAGTTTATTTATAATGAGATATGAACTTTACTATTTTAAATACTACGAAACTCATGTTTTTTTTATCAAGACCTATATGATAAACATAATTTACATATCATGTTTATAGTAAACATTGATAAATGATGCTGGGTTGTTTTTTGACATGTAGTATGATTTCCCAATATGAAAATCAATATGATCCCTTTCTAGAGAGATCCAATCTATCTCTAATACCAAATCTAAGTAATTGAATATGGGGTATATTAATAAGAAGTAATTTCCCACAATATTTGATGGAGAGTAATATGATGTAGTTGCAATATTCATACCCCTAGGTCTTTTATTTAAAATTTTATTTCTTATAGTTGAGGTTGTGAAATTAGACATCCATAAATATGGAATGGAGAATATTTTTACCATTCACTATATAACTAGAACTACCCACCTCAAAAGTATTCATTAAATTTACTCTTTCGTATTCTATTGGTTTTACAGGTAATTGATGCCTATTTTACACAATAACCCTTGTATTGGGGAATTTATTTTCATAATTCTCAAACTATTTGTAGTTGAAGGAGGAAAATTTTGTGGCTCTTCTATTTCTATTGTACCTGTGAGCTTCATGGACTTCTTTTTCAAATATATAGAAAATACACATTCCATTACAGAAAGTACCAAGGTGTTTATTCACAAATTATTAAAACATTGTAAATTGAATAATCATTCCATAATAATAATTGTCTTCTAAACATCCATTATACTCAATCCTTCTCTTATTTATTGTGAATTAAAACTTAACTAAGTTAACAATGTTAATCACAATTCCTGATAACTAGTTTGAAATAATCACATGGTTTCTCACTTTATTTTTTATCCCTTTATGTTTCTCTTTTGGAAAATCTTTTCATTTTCTATGGAATTCATTACTAACATAATTCCCCCACACCTTAAACTTTACAAATACCAAAATAGTAAACATGTGTGATAAAAATTAATATATAATTATTATAAATAACCATATGGAAATATAACCCCATGATGTATCACGTTAAACACTATAAACAAATCTAATAATTCATCCATTTTAAATTTTATCAGCATCTATTGAACCTATATCAATATTAGATTAACCTATATCATTATTGGATGATCCTATGTTACATTGAGTTGGTTTCTACCATACATATTAACCCAATCCCTAAAATAGATGTCCCAAATTACCAAGAAATTTTTTAAATAATTCTAAAATAGTAAATCATTGAAAACTATTATCTCTAAATAAAATATACCCTCTATCCCAGTTAGAACATTATAATTAATATGTATCATTACTTATTAACAACTATGTTTCAATATATGTTATTCATGGTCTTTTTCTTATTTAGTTATCTAGCATAAATAAATTGAAATCAAATATAATGGTTTGAAAAGAGAACATGATAAACCAAAGAATATACCTAAATGTTTCTATCAAGGTGTATAATTCTTGGTCTACTCATCCAGCACAAGTGGGAATATTGGATTAATACCCAACCAAACATTTTTAGGGTGATTACCCCTTGGTGCCTCTATGTTATAGTCACATCCACTTCCTTGTATCCAAACATGGATGTAACTTATTAGAAGCCACATAGTAATTACTTTACCAAAACACCATAAGTTTATTCTATGTTAACTCAAATAACATAAAAGGTTATATTGACCTTTAAAAATATTATCAAATTTAACTTATCAACCCTTAAGTTATACTCCATTAATAACCCAACCACTAAAGTTATCTATACACAGCTTGGATACCAACTGTAGCAACCCAGACCCGCACTCCCAGATCTGGTGATGAAAATAAATTCTTTATAAAATATATTTGATACCAACTTTAGATTATGGACATAATTATCCAAAAATTACATGATTAGAAGAAAATATTTCATAAAAATACATTCCCATGAAATTTTATGCTTAGAGATTTAGACAATTAAAAAAATTCCTAAACTAATAAATCCCTTTTCTTTCTCAAATAATGATAATTTTTTCTACTATATAATAATATATTTAATCTATAATAAATCATTAACATCTCTACAAATTCTCCTCACAAGATATACTACTACACATATCATGGATATTACATTTCTGCATAACATGGGTGTAACATTGAGCTTCAATTATAGTAGTTAAACATTATTTTCTTATAAAACTATAATATAATTAATATTTTAATTTTTCTTGATAAAGAAAATCAAATTTTGTTGTATTAAAATTTATTTTGAATATACATGGTCAAAATATGCCTAGAATGAATTTTTTTAATTTTCCTTTAAAAATAAGATAAAACGAATAACTAAAAATGTGGTGCTTAAATATTCCAATTTTTATTCATAATATGTATAATGATACATATAATTATAATTTTACTAAATATAAATTTTATATAAATAAATATGAGATCATTTATCGGTAAAAGGGATATTTTTCAGAATATTGTTTTTGTAGAAAACTGTTTTTTTCATAAAATTGTTTTTGTTTAAAATAGAATATTGTATATCCATTTTAATAATCATTAGTGATGAATGAATTAAATTAAATTTATATATTATATATCTATATTTATTAATTTAAATCTATATAATTATGATAACTTGTCATATAGTTAATGTAAGATCCTCTTAAGCATAAACAACACATTTCTTGAAACCCATTTTTTGACATGATTTATGGGTTTATTTTTAAATTAAATTATGCATATAATATGAAAAAAATTGATAAAACATATTCCGTAGTTTTAATTATATTAATTAATATTAGTTAATAAGTTCAAATTAATCTTTTTCATAATGAATAGTAAAAGAGTAAAAATTAATTATTACGATTAAGGTGAAAACTGGTTTATCGGGGGTTAATCTATAATTATTAGGGTATAATGGTCTAAAACCATTATAAAATACCATTAGTTGGTTTTATTTTGACATTATCCTTGTACCCTTATAATATGAACCATTTTTTAGCCCTATTTACAAGATAGTGACATAAAATCCTTGAATAAGTTTGAAAAATTACAAGTGTCTAACTCGCGTCAATTATAAAAGGGCACCACCTCCCATCACTTCATACCACCTATCGAGCCATTTAGATAGGTCAAACCAGAAAAAATATATCCCAAAGATCATAATACAATTTTTATATTGCTTTTTATTCCCAAAATATGAACCCTATAGTTCTTAATAAGATATCCAAATAATGTTCTTCTATGTGAATGTAATCTTCTTCCCAAATCTCTTTTTTTATTTATAATATTCACTACCATAAATTATGTATCAAAAATTAAAATATAATAACTCCATCATCTCACATATACTTATATTTTATTTTATTTAATGACAAAATATTTATTCATCTCCTTCTATATCAAATGTAAAATAAAACCATCACTCGTGTGTATGACAGACTACCACCTCATGAGTTGATGTATTTTTTTTTCCATCAACGACTCACATGGATAGTGAAAATGGTATATGTAATATATATATATATATATGACTATTATGACATGTTGTTCAATCATTAATATTACTATATTATCCTATTCCTTAACCTTTCACCCATTAAGTAAATGATAATATCGCTGGTGTGTAAGTGCGACCTACAGTCTCCGTGAAGCGAAAATATTCATTTTTCATCTCAAAATATCAAGAATGGTTAAAGAGATGAATATAATGAATAAATAATATATTAGTAACATTATTATAATTCTATAGATTATTTAATTATATAGTATTCCCAAGAACAAGAACATTCATTGAAAAACATGCATAAGAAAACAAGGCAGTTAACACTCGAAAGATAGTAATAATGAATGATTAATAATGAACGGGTGAAAAGATGTTATAAATGGATATTATATGGTAATATAAATATTAATATAGCTTTGTAATAAATTAAAAAAATGTATAAAAACATTATAAATGATGTTAAATAATGTTTAACTAATGTAAAGCATCAGTTAAGGGATTTCTTCTCAATTTACACTCTGTTAACACATATTTGTTATTATGAACATATTCACTTTTAATTATGGTATATTCGTGCCCTTTAATATATTTAATACGAATAAATATATATTACTTATTACTAATGTTTCAAATTATGTTCATTTTTCAAGGGTTTATAATTCAAAAGTTTCCAAATAGGTAATAATTTATTTTAAAATTTTACTTTCTATTGTAATTTCTTATAATTTTTTTCATGGAATATTATGATTTATCCTTCATAATAACTAATAATTTTCTTATCCAATGGATTTTAAAGTAGTCTTCATATTTTCATCCAAAGTTTCCTATCTTTGGTATTTCTATAAAGAAAATAATAGTTTAAAAAACTAGATTTTATTTCTCTTTTAATCAATTAAATTTTTCTTCCATATCTATTTTTTTCAATATATTTTACAAAAATCGTTTTTAATACATAAATGATTTATTTAGGATATTTTATGTTATCCATGATTTTTAAAGGTTTTCAATGGAATGTTAAAAATGTTTTTGTAAATCTATGTTTTTTAAAAAATTCAAAAGGAATATCTTTTTAACTTATACGACGATAATAGACTTCCCCATCATCGTAACCATTTTATTAAATTATGATTATTAAACATGTTATTAATGGATTTATAAATAAAATATATTATTATTACTTATTTTAATATTTCAGTTGCATTCCCTTTATTCCTCCAAAGTTAATTATTTTATTACAAAACATATATTCCCTGTGAACCAATTATCATCTCTTATATATTATTAGTGTTTTAGTCATTATTTTCCATTAAATGATTCACTTTCTTGTGATCACTAGGAAATAAAGTTTTTTAAATATCCATAATCTTTATCATGGATATAATTATTTATTAAACCTGTATATCATTTCTACATACATTGTTTTTCTTTGAATGTTATTTAATTCACTATGGAAATATTGATATTTTATATTCATTATTGAATACATATTTTTATTGATAAGGAATATTGATTGTGAATCAAAACACTCATTAGATATATAGGGAATGGTGTGGATATGTAGTGACCAGTGGTTCCTGAAATTATATTTCCCCTTGATACATTAGTAGGTCCCATGAGACAAATTAGTTGGCCAAATTAAATGGGGTTTTATCCATTGTATTAAATTTACATTATAGAATGTATTAAGAGTATTGAAATCATGACATCTAAGACCATACCATCCAATATTAATCATTTCCTTCATTGAGAATTTGGTTATTATTATTACCCATGATATTTATGTATATATATTATCCATGGATGAATATTATTCTCATGTTATTGATAAAATGTCCTTAGTTTTCAATTTTTTACATTTCCATATTTATTTTGATTTTTATTACTCATGATATATTCTGTATTACATAACCCTTACTTATTATTTGAGATCACCCTTATTTTTTACTTTCATGGAGATGTGAAGAATAATTATAGAAAAGAGTTTAACGATGCCAAATATTTGCCATTACTATTTTTTTATTTTATTTCCATTATAAAATGGGTATCATATATGTATTTAGATTTCCCTATGTTTTTTCCATAGGGATTAGACCTGTTTTATCTATTCCCATGTAATAAAGTAACCACCAACTATGGGTTAGTAGGGTCGGGGTTATTCTTGTTGTTATCTAAGTGTAGAAGAAAAATAGGAAATTACATTTCAGAAAACATAGATTTGGGAAAATAAACCTATCAAATACATTGAGTATATGCATAGAAGAATATCCAAAAGTTTTAGTAAGAAATAGATTATTTACATTTTTCAAGCAATACATACCTTTCTATATACTACATGAGGATGTGGATTTTTTTTAGTTGTACCTAGGGGTAAAAACTAAAAAAAGGCACATTGTGAATTGACATGATCCTCACCTAGTGCACCAAAATATGCCTTACTACACACTATGTTTGATACTCCCGGGGGATATTTTTAGCTAGTTCACATTTTATTTAAAACCCATTTTTAAGGATTTAAAAATATTTCTTAACATAAAGATATTCCCAATAAAACTAAGTTCATGATTCTGAGATTAATAATGCACAATTTTCTGATTTATATTAAATGATACACAAGATTTATAAATATATGTCAAGATTTAAAAATCATAATTTCATGATCTAATCTATTATAAGTTATTATTTAGAAATTATTCCTATAATAAATAATGGTACCCACACCAACGGTCAATTTAGAGATTTCCTTACTGATTAATCCAATATAGCTGGTATGAGAACTGAGTAGATCATGAATATATTAGTGTATCATAATTAGATTATGATTAATATCCATTAATGAATGGAGAAAACTATTGTTTTAAACCATTATTCTATAATATTGGATATATTCATGTTATATAATCCCTCATCATTTATTGGGATCAAAAATCCAGTGGTAGTTGAGCAATGGATTAAGTCCCATGTATATCTTTGTCCTTATGATGTGATGAAAAGGAAATGGTTATTTTGGAAGTATACCATCCCAAGGATGATGATGATAAAAGGGGGCCATTGTCCTAGAATACTAGAGAGGAAGATAAAATAGAACACATGGAATGAATATCTTTTAAATAAACATTCTTCAAGAAATGTTTTCCTCATGAAAAATTAAATAATATAAAGAGAATTTTACTTATAATAAAGTAAAAGGAAGAAGTAAATATTCTAGACCATGAGGATATATTTACAATACTATCCTAGAATAATGTGGATTATATATGCAATGTGTAATTTAAGATTTACAATTTATTTGACAAGCTTAAGAAAAGTCTTCTAAAGGTGATGTTTTCTAAAAAAATTCCTCATATGATAAAATAGTTTTATGAACCATAAAAATATATAATTAACATTATAGATCTTGTATATTTAAGGAAAATCAAGAGAATAATAGGTCCAAATTACACCATTAAAAATGGAAGTCGTGAAAGAATTAAAAGAAAATGAATAAATTTCCATTATGTGAAAAATGTGGGGAGAAAAATCCTTGAAAATGTTTGCAGGGATTGGGAGTTCATTACAAGTGTGGTGATAAGGGTTATCTGGATAATGAATGTAAGTAAATGAATAAAATAATTTATGTCTAGTGGTTCATCTATAGATTAATGGGAAATTATTTTCACCAATTAAACAAGCATCAAGGGAATCGACCATAAAATATTCTAAGGGGAGAAGGGAAAGCTTATGCAATCACCACTATTGAGGATAAAGTTTATAAAGTTTTGGTTGTAGGTACTTTAATCAGATATTAAAATTTAGCTAATTCTTTGTTTGATTCTAGATACAAAATCACTTTTATATCATTAATATTCTATATGAAAAATTGATATTTACATAGAACATAGATAAGAAAGTTGTGATTCAAAAATACTATTAGAGGTCTCACTGTGACAAGGATGTTTCATGGATTCCCATTATGACACGTAAACATTCTATATTTTCTGAATTTATTATTATATCTCTAGTAAAATTTGATATAATCCTTTTTATGTGTAGGATCTAAAAATATGATTAAATTATTTATTTCAAACGGAATTAAATTAATATCCATGATATAGATGTAGAATTAATTGTATTTAGAGCGGATACCTCATCATCTAAGTTATATCTAGATCCACCCCAAGTATCTCATTAAAATTATATTCATGGGGAAGAATAGTGAACACAATTTATGGATGGAAATGCAATCTTTAAATTTATGATGTAAGTATTTTATAGGAATATGTTGATGTATTTCCTATGTACTTACTTGGACACCCCCCAAAGCCTAAAGTTGGGTTTTCCATAGATTTAATCCATGATTAAAGGCATGTATCAATGTTTCCCTATATAATGTCCACTATGGAGTTAGGGGATTTGAAGAAAAATCAAGAGGATTTTTGTGATAAGGGATTTATACATCCTAGTTCATCCCCATAGGGATCCCATGTTCATTTAATTAAGAATAACTAAGGATCTATGAGGATGTGCAATGATTATATTGAAAAAATGATATTATAATAAAGAATAAGTTTCGTCTTCATTCATTGATGACTTATTCTATCATATTCAAAAAGATCAATTTTTTCAATGATTAATCTTCCTTCTAGTTATTATTAATTATATATAAATGAGGAAGATATTTTGAAGAAAACATTCCAAATTTGGTATGAACATTATGAATTTATAGTAATTCTACTTAGATTTACTAATGTACTATTAGTTTGTATGGATCTAATGAATAGACTATTCAAGTATAATCTAGATAATTTTTCATGATATTCATTTATGGAATCTTAGTGTACTCTAAAATTTATGATTATCATGATAATAGTTTTAAATAATTATTAAGACTCTTAAAATAAAAGTGTTATATCGTAAATCTAACAAGTGTGAATTCATTATTTAAGAATTTTCTTTTCTTGGCCATATTGCATCCAAGGATGGAATCTTAGTTGATCCTATAATGAAAAAGGTTGTCAAAGAATGTCCAAAATCAATGAACATAATTGAGGTATGTAGTTTCATTAGTTTGATAGATTACTATTATATATTCGTGTAAAAAATATATTGATTGGCTATCCCATTAATGAATCCTAGACATAAAGGGGTTTGGTCCATATGGATAATCGAATGTGGATAATTTTTTAAAGAATTGAATTTGATAATGTTCAAAGATACAATTTTGGCTCTACCATTAGGAAATGATAGATTTGTGATATATAGTGATATATCAAAGAAGGGACTTGATTGTTCCCTTATATCAAATAATAAAGTTATTTTATATACATATAGTATGTTAAAAACTCATGAAATGAACTATCCAGCCTATGATATTGTGTTAGAAGATGTAATATTTTCTTTACAGATATAGTGACATTTTCATTATAGTGAAGGATGTGAGATATACTCTATCCATAAGAGCATGAAATATATATTTCCATAGAAAGAGATCAATAAGAGGAAAATATGATGGCTTGAACTACTCAAGGATTATGATTTCCTTATTCAATACCACCCAGGGAAAGAAAATAAGGTAGTGGATGCAGTAATCATTAAAGATCATGATGTCATGACTTAAATGAGGATTTAAAGGGACAATCTATTCATGGATTTAATAAATAGGGATATGGTAATTATTAATGATGTGGAAACATCCCCCTATTTTCAAATTAATTCCAAATCATATTTATAGGAAATGATAAAAATTTCTCAGTGTTTATAGAAATTTTCTAATGAAAATTAAGCTTTTTAATGCTAAGAAATTGGTAGAAATTGATTATGATGATTTAATTATAAAATTTGGAAAGATACTATGTGTTTCATATATACTTGAGATAAAAAAGGTAATTTTTGGGTAATGCCCATAGATCAAATTTCATTATACACCATAGTCATAGAATGATTTATATGGATTTGAGGGAAACATTTATGGGATAATATGAAGATACGAATTGTTGATTATGTATCAAGATGCTTGATTTTTCAATAGTAAAAAGCTGATAGAAAATAGCCTAGAGTATTCATATAACATTTTCCTGTTACTGTATTGAAATGGAATGAAACTTATTTGGAAATTTTCAATGGATAACCAAATACTCCTAGGAATGATGATTTGATATGTGTTATTGTTTATCTCCAATCCAAATATGCACATTTCCTTTATAAAATAGAAGTTTTACCTCTTAAAAAACTTTTACAACTCTATATTAATGAACTTGTAAGACTGTATTGTGAACCTATTTCAATTGTGTATATTCATGATCCATGATATACATTGAAATACTAGAAATTTATTCTGAAGGATTTGGATACTCTATTTCATTTGAGCACTACGTTTCATCCTCAAACTAATGGATATTCTGAAATTACTATTAAAACATTCTAAGACATATTGAGGTCATGATCAATTGACTTTGAAGGTGTTTGGAATTAGTATTTACCTTTGGTATAGTGTTCCTATAATAATAGTTTCCATTAATTTATTTAAATTCCTCTATATAAATAATTATTTGGAAAGATATATTTTACTCAAACATGTTGGGATTAAGTTGGTGAAAGGAAACTTATAGCCACAAATATTGTTGAGGAGACAACATAAAATGTAATAATTGTTCAAAATCATATTAAATCAGCTCAAAGAAGGAAAAGTAGTCATGATAAAAACCAGAGGAATGATTTGGAATCTCAAGTGGGAGATCCTTTTTTTTAAAGTTCCACATTCATAGGGTGTTATATGGTTTGGTAAGAAGGTAAAATTGAGCCCTAGGTACATCAGAACCTTTATAATTTTGGAAAAAGTTGACTCTATTTATTACTAATTGGAAATGGAAAAACGTATTTCTAAATAATGTGATGTGTTTCATATATAATTTTTAAGAAATTACATGCCAAACCCATTTAATGTTATCAATTATGTGGAAATGGAATTAGAACCCAATATATCAGACAGTGAATATTCCATTAAGATTCTTGAGACTAAAGAGGAATTATTACGGAATTGGAAGAATATATTAGTAAGGTACTTTGGAGAAATACTAAAATGGAGTAATAATTATGGGAACAAAATGAAGTTATATATATGAACCAACCTCATTTCTTTATAATGTAATATCAAAGAATATTTTCCGGATGATTTTTTTTATCAGGGAAAAATGTAACACAGAAGCTTTAATTCTTGTAGGTGACCAATATTTTTTCATTAAAATATAATAAAATGAACATTTTAATATTTTATGTAAAAAATTATAATTTTATAGGATAAATATTTTTTATGAGATTCATCAAAATAATCCAAGAATTAATTGTTGAAATTTTCTGTTAAAAATAAGATTTAATGATTAATCAAAAAGGAAATATTTTACTATTCCTAATTTTATTCATAATAATGTGTAATAATATGTATAACTAAAAATTTACTAATTAAAAATTTGATATAAATAAATATAATATCATTTAGAGGTAAAAAAGGTATTTTTTAGAAAACTGTATTTTTTTCGAAAATTGTGTTTTTTTGGGAATAACGTTTTTCTATAAAAGTGAATAATGTTTATTCATTTTAATAATCATCAGTATTGAATTATTTAAATTATATGTATATATTATACTATAAATATATTAATTTAAATCCTCATAATGATGAATACTAGTCACATAGTAAATGTAATATCATCTTAAGCATGAAAACCACATTTATTGAAAACCCATTTATCGACACGATTTAAGGGTTTATTTTCAAATTAAAATCATCCAATTATATAAATTAAATTATATAAAATGGTTTCCATATTTTGAATCATTGTAATTTATATTATTTAATATGGTAAATTTAATTTTTGGTCATAATTAATAGTAAAAGTAGTAAAAATTAATTACCGTTGTTAAGGTAAAAATATGTTAACCATGGGGTTAATCTATAATTATAAGGATAAAATTACGTAAAAAGTTTCTAAAACACAGTTTTTTTACTTCAACCTCATCCTTGTTCCCATAAAAATTTATACATTTTTATACATATTTCTAAGAAAGTGACATGAAATTATTGACTAAATTTGAAAAGGTACAAGTGTGCCTGATTCTCGCTCAAATTTACCCAAGAGATGAAGGTAGAACGGTCCTTGTATTTTAGCTTGGGTTATTGAATCCTCAGAGACCTAAGAAGAAACCTATAGACACGTACATTCTATAGACTATTTTTGGCTATGAAGTGGCCAACTTGGGTTGATTTTATATCGGTTTAAAGGATAACTAACAGATTTTAGGGAATTCAATTTAAAAGAATGAGTTGATCCTAGGTTATCACTTGGGGTGCATTGGACGTATTTCCTTTTCAATGATTTCAATTTCTTATATTTGAGATGGGTTCATTTAAGGAGATAAAACAACATCATCACTTACTGGTTTAATTCCTACACCCTTTAATACCAATCACCTATACACTTGAAGAATCAATGTTTTGAGCACTTCAAGGTAAAGGTTCGCATTAGCACTTGAACTGTGTAGCCTTAAATTCAACAAGGATAGTGGAGTTTAAAAATCATCAAATAAAAACCTCAATTAAATAAGTGATTATACATTAATGGGGTGATAAATAACATCCAATACAGCCCCTTTCTACTCCCTTGGATCAACCCATAGGTGGGTTCTCCCTCCATTGATCCCATGATTTCAATGGAAGCAGAAAGTAGACTCATGAGGGAGGAAATGGAGAAGTAAAGAAAACAAAAATAAAACGATCACTGCTCCATTGTGTGAATAATTTCACAATATTTGGTGTGAATAAATTCACACCTTGAGGAAATGGTATAAAATTGAGATGCAGAACAATATAATAAGAGGATAAGAAGAACTTTTATTAAGAAACTAAAGTGAATTGAACAACTTACATGTGAAAGACAAACTTGAGACAACAAAATTGCAGCATAACATTACAATTGAACAAAGCACCAATGATCCTTAAATCCTCCCACACCACTGCATTAAATAAGAATTTTTGAGCCCTTGGGTCTAGCCTCCAACATTCCAAGTCTCCTCAATTTATTGTGGTAGGCCATAGGTGGGTGGAAAGTACAGGAGAGTTGATTTTTCCACCCTTGACCCGAGGTGGCAGTCGTCTTTCCTTCACCGAACAGAAGTGCTTGGACGGCCTTCTAGATGGCCGAATCAGAGTGGGACATAGAAGACGAAAATGGAGCCCATGATGTATTATAACCTCCTGTAACATGTGAGACCATTTGGAGTTTTGGATTCCGAGATATTATCATATTAGTGGGCTGTTTTTCTGGGCCGCAGAATCTGGCCCAGAATTTTATCTCTAACTTGGGCCGCCTAAATGGAAACCATGAAGGCCAAATTAGCATTGGCTCATGCAGAGTTATTTTTTCATCTACATGTCGCCTAGAATCCCAAGAAATTTGGGATTCATTAGGCCTGTATGTTGGGACCCACATTCTCATCAGTGGGCTGGTGTCTAATCTGTCTTTTCCAGAATTGCTTCCTTTCATTGCCAAATATCTCCATCATCCTTTATGAATCCTTCATTGATCCTTTAATGAAAAATTTTCATATTGAAGTGAATATCCAGTTAAAAAGAATATAAAATTAAAATATGTATAATTATATTCCTTAAAATTAGATGAATCATTGGGTACTTCAAATGATGTTTAAAAATGTACCACATAATAGTGCATTTTAAGAAGGTATTGCAATCCTAATGTGAAATTATGTTCAAAGTGTAAAATGCACTAAAATGGTGTTTATGAATAATAAAGAACATGAATATTATGTATATTAAAAATGAATATTAGCCTCATTTAGTGGATAATCACACCCCCCAACTTGAGTTTTGCTAGTCCTGAGTAAAATATATCTCAACAATATGAAATTTGAATTCCCTTTTCCAAAAACATTTTAATACACAATGATCACCAAAAACCTTTATACCAAACAATCATGAAACCCATAAAAATATTTAAATACAATATAGTTTCATAAGAATATCCTAATCCCAAGCCCATTAATTTGTTCAAATTCATTTACATATTTCATCCAATATCAATTAAGTATGAGGATGTGTTGTGCATCACAATAGACATGGGGGTTCATTTTTATTCAAGGGGGGAATGATGGAAGTGTAAGGTGGAATCACATTTCAATATTAATATGAGTATTCATTTTTTATTGTATTATTTGTTTTGTTTTGTTTTTTGTTTTTTTTTGCAATTTTACCATGGTAATTGAAGTTACACTCAAAAGAGTCAACCCCTGTAGCGAGACTTTTCCGATGAATCCCAGGCTCAAAGACCTTAGGGCACCAAGAGAAGCTCACATACTCAGGCATAATCTCGAGTTAACTCAGTCAAAAACAAATTCCAATTTCCAAAAATAGAGATAAAATTACTAACTCTGGTCCAGACAACTATGGAGTCACGATCCCCAAGTGTCGAAAGCCACGCATTAGGTAATTTTATTGCTCTACGCACAATTTTTTTTGAATACTCAAATTAAACTAAAATGATCACCAAACCTATTCTATTTATTTGGGGGACCACATGAACTCAAACTAATTCCCCACTATCCAAAGGACGTGCATTGTGATCTTTTTTTTATTTGGATGAAAATATAAACGATGAAATATCACATTGTGCAGCCACACTTTCCAAAATCTATGATCATGAAATTATATAAGGATTAAAATCAAAACCAGGGCATGCTAAATTATTTGATATTCAGTTTCAAAGTGTGCAATGTGTATTACCATGTTCAAAGTTAAATTAATTTTTCCTCCCATTTACACATCTTTTGTCTTCAAATGATTCTTTTTTTTGACAAAAAAGAGTTTTTTTTATTTTATCCCCCCCTAATTAAAACAACACTATCCCCAGTGTTTAAAGAAAAGAAAATTTAGAAGGTGGTAGAGGTAGAGAATGAATGTTCAAAAAGAAAATTGAAAATGAGGATCATGGAATGAAGTCACCTGGTGGTTGAATTTGAAATTCTTTCTGCTGTCTAATTAGTCCTTTGATCTCTTGGTGGATGTAGGCACCTCCTTGATTGAACATGTATCACCCAAAATAGTACATGAACCATAAAAAGAAGAACAAACTAGACAAAAACAACAACACAATGACTTATTTAATTCCAAGTATCATTATTTTTATGGTTTTTTCTATTTTTCTATTTTTTTAAATCAAACTAATGATACATTGTCTTCTTTTAATTTTATGGGTAATGTATTACTAAGGGATCACACCACAAGACACGGATGAATATGGTGCTCCCCTTTCATACCCATCCATACTCATAATAGAAGAACAATTCAATGGTCTTTTTTTAATATAAAAATGATTAATTAATCCTATTGAAAATGTAAATTTTATTAAAACAACAAAATGATAGGAAACTTGAAAACCATGGGTTGCCTCCCATGCAGCTCTTTGTTTAATGTCGTTAGCCCGATATAGATCCTAAATCTATCCATTTTTTCCTGGTTCATAGGTGGGCTTAGTTAACTCAACCTCTATTTCCTATTTATTGAATGATTCAATGAATGGTTTTAACCCTTGGCCATTCACCTTGAAAATGTAACCACTTGTGGGATCTTGAATATCTACTTCCCCATGGGGGTACACATGATGAACTATGAAAGGTCCTGACCATATAGACCTTAAATTTCTCGGGTGTAAATGAAGTTTTGAACTATACAAGAGAACAAGTTTTCCCGGTTCAAAATGTTTGACCTTGATATTCCTATATTGGTAGGCTTGAACTCTAGATTTATTGATTATTGAATTTTCATAAGCCTCCATCCTTAATTCCTCCAGTTCATTGAGATCTAATTTCCTTTTTGTTACGGCCAATGAGAGGTCATAATCCATTTTTTTAATTTCCCAAAAGGCCTTATGATCAATTTCAACAGGTAAATGGCATGCTTTTCCATAAACCAACATATATGGTGACATTCCTAAAATGGTTTTATATGCGGTTAGATAGTCCCAAAGAGTATCTAAGAGTTTCTCAGACCAATCTTTCCTAGAGGGGTTGACCGTTTTTTCAAGAATTTTTTTAATCTCCCTATTCTCTAACTCAGCTTGACCATTGGTTTGAGGATGGTATGCAGTGGAACATTATGAGAAATACCATACTTAGACATTAGTGAAGAGGATGGGTGGTTGCGGAAATGGGTTCCTCGATCACTGATTATAGCCCTAGGAATTCCAAATCGAGAAAATATGTTCTCTTTCAGAAATTGAATCACAACATGATGATCATTAGACTTAGTGGGAATGGCCTCAACCCATTTTTAGACATAATCAACAGCTAATAGTATATAGAGGTATCCCCTAGAGTTTTGGAAGGAACCCATGAAATCAATTCCCCAACAGTCAAATATTTCAACCACTAAGATGGGAGTGAGTGGCATTTGATTCCTTCTTGTGATGGACCCTACTTAAGACAACTTTGAAAATATGATTAAGAGTCCTTTGAGAGGGTGGGCCAGAAGAGACCACACTGAAGAATATTAGAAGAAGCTTTCTTAGAGGAAAAGTGACCTCCACATGCCTCACTATGACAAAATTTAAGGATGGACTCTTGTTCAGATTCTGGGACACACCTCTTAATGACTTGGTCAGGGCAGAACTTATAGAGGTATGGATCATCAAACACATAGTGTCTAACATCAGAACGGAATTCCCTTCGATCTTGAGTCCCTAAGAATTATGGAATGACTCCGGTAACTAAGAAATTGGTTATGTCGGCATACCAAGGGCAGTCACTCATAGAGTATAGGTGTTCATCAGGAAATGAATCAGACATAGAAAGGTGATTTGAGTTGTCTTTTAATTCCATCCTAGAGACGTGATCATCTACAACTTTTTCAACACCCTTTTTATCCTTGATTGTGTGGTCAAATTCTTGTAAGAGAAGGAACCACCTAATCAGTCTAGCCTTCACATCTTGTTTTTGGAAGAGGTATTTTAGTTTACAATGGTCAGTGAACACAGTGATGGGGGATCCTAAGAGGTAGGACCAAAACATTTCTATGTCAAAAACAATAGAAAGTAACTCCTTTTCGGTAGTGTTGTAGTTTATTTGGGCATCATTTAAGGATTTTCTTGCATAAGAAATGACATAAGAAGTTTTATCACAATGTTTTCCTAACACAAATCCTACAACAAAGTCACTGGAATCACACATAAGTTTGAAAGGAAGGTTCTAATTTGGAGATTTCATAATGGGAGGAGAGGTAAGAGAGGATTTGAGGGTTGAGAATGAACCATCACTTCTTTATGTCCAATCAAATGGAGCATCCTTTACTAGTAGAGCACAAAGGGGATGGTAGGTTGAACTAAAGTCCATGATGAATCTTCTAAAGAAAACATCATGTCCTAATAAATACGTCACTTCTTTGATAGTTTTGGGTGATGGAAGGTGACGAATGATGTCAACCTTGGCTTCATCAACTTCAATCCCCCTACCTGAGACCAGATGGCCTAGAACTAGTCCCTCTTTAACCATGAAATGGAATTTTTCCCAGTTTAGGACAGGATTATTTTCTTCACATATTGACAAGACTCTCTCCACATTCCTCATACAACCCTCAAATGTATCCCTAATCATATAAAATCCATCCATAAAGACCTCTAGAAAATTCCCTACCATGTCTGAGAAGATTACCATCATGCACCGCTGGAAGGTTCCAGGGGCATTGCATAACCCGAAGGGCATGAGTTTGAAAGAAAAGGTTCCAAATGGATATGTGAATGTTGTCTTCCCTTGATCCACTAGGGATACCTCAATCTGATTGTACCCCGAGTACCCATCTAAGAAATAGTAGAAGGCATGACTTGACACTCTCTCAAGGACTTGGTCAATGAATGGTAAGGGGAAATGGTCCTTCTTGGTAAATGAGTTTAGCTTCCTATAGTCGATGCAGACTCTCCAGTGACTACTCACCCTTGTTGGAAGAATCTCTCCATCCTCATTGGTTATCACTGTGATTCCAGCCTTTTTTGGAACCACTTGAATTGGGATCACCCACTCACTCTCATCTATGGGATAGATGATACCAGCTTTTAAAAAAAATTTAAGTTCCTTCCTTACTACCTCCATAAGATCAGGATTGAGTCTTCGTTGAGGTTGATGACATGGCTTTGAATCAGATTCCAGAATAATCCTATGAGTCCCAACAAGTGGGCTAATCCCGGGAATATCAGACAGGGTCCAACCAATGGATTTCTTATGTTTCCTAAGGAAATATTGAATCATCCTCTCATGATTGGCTTCAAGAGAAGAATAAATGACTATAGGATGTGTTTGGTTGTCCCCTAGGAAGGCATACTTTAGTGCAGTAGGAAGTTCCTTAAATTCAAGATTAGGTTGGTTCAGAATTTCAGAAGAAGATTGGGACATTTGATCAAGATCAATTTTATTTCCTAAAGTTTTAGATAGGATTGATTCCCCACATGTAGAAGTTTCAGCTACAAGATTGTCTTGATCAGATTTAGGGAAGGAAGTTGGAGTGGTCTCCATGAAAGTGGTTTCTTGAAAGGATTCACTGATTATTGGACCTGAGACTTCATCATATGAGAAATTTGAAAATGATTCAATCCAAGCAGATAAAATTCCTTCATATGATCAAATGAAATCAATCTCATCCTAACTTAAACATTCATCAAATATTCCTTGATGTTCTATGGATTCATTTTCAATGCTTCCTATCATGTTTACTTCATGAATTTGCTCATCATCCCCTATTTGTGAGCTTTCATTATAGATGTTCAAGTCTAGACTCATGTTTCCAAAGGTGATGGTCATGTTCCCATTTCAGACTCGGATTACAGAGTTGATTGTTGTAAGGAATGGACGACCAAGGATGGTTGAAGTTTGTTCCTTATTTCCTAAGTTTGTATGGTTGTCAAGGACAATGAAATCATCAGGGTAGATGAAGTTTTCAACCTTTACCAGAACGTCCTTTAAAATACCCTTTGGAACCCTAATGCTACTATCAGCAAGATGAAGTACGACAGATGTGGGTTGGAGCTCTTCTAGGCCTAACTGGCAGTACACAACATATGGGATGAGATTGACACTAGCACCTAGATCACACAAGGCCTTACCAACTTTGCACTCTCCTAGTTCAACATTGATATAAGGGTAACCTGGGTCTTTCAACTTAAGAGGAATGATCCCTTGAATGGTTGTACTCACATTAGCAGCCAAAAGGACTTGGTTTTTATGTGAAAATTTTCTTTTAAAAGTGCACAAGTCCTTAAGGTACTTTGAGTAGGAAGGTATGGTTGGGATGGAATCAAGAAGGGGAATGTTCAACTTGACTTGTGAGAGGATTTCTCTTAATGTTTCACTTAATTTAGGCTTGGTTTTTCCCCTCATGCATTGAGGAAATGGTTCAGGTTGTGGGGTTGTTTGTTGAAGAGTTGTTTCTTTGACATTGTTATCAGTTTCCTCATTTTAATCTTGTGGTTCATTTGAATTTTCATCCAAGTTTGAATCTTCATGTGGGTTTTTAATTAGTTTTTCATGTTTCTCAATTGATTTACCACTTCTTAAAACAGTCAGAGCCTTTAGTTATTCATGAGTTGTTTGAGTACAACTTGACTCTCCCCTTGAAGTTGAGGATGGCACCACCTGATTAGGCATGGGTGCCTTTCCAGTTTTGATGGTTTGAAGTTCTTATTTTAGGGAAGAGACTTCTGAGTTCATTCTTTCCATTTGTTTTCACAATTGTTCTAGTAGGATTTTTGGAACAGTTTGGGTTGGTTCTTGAGAAGATTGGTTTATCCCAGGGGGATATTTTGGAGGTGGGATGGATTGTTGAAATTGGACCGGTGTCTATTGGTATTTGATAGGTTGGGTTTGAAACTGGTTATGGGTTTTGTAGTTCTGATAGGGGTAAGGATTTTGTCCCTTTGGTTGGCTAGGTTGTTGGTTATCTTTCCAGAGGAAGCCTGGGTGGTTATTATACCTTGGGTTGATGTTGTTTTGGTATTGATTCTTTTTAAAGGTAAAAGAATATACTTCCACTGGGGGTCCTCCTAAGATAACATCCTTGATGGATGGAATGGTTGGGTAGTTATCTGTCTTATGGTCATGTTTGTCACAAATTGTGCAAACAGGGTCAACAGTTTGGATTTCATGGACTTTCCTAAGGTCTATCTCTTCAACCATCCTAGAGAGTGCTGCGAGTTTAGCCCTAAGGATTTCCTCTTCTCTAAGTCTATGAATTACAGTATTTCTTTGTGGCTTTTCAGAATAAGGTGAAGTTCTCCATGTTTGGTTTTGTTCAGAAAGGATTTCTAGATACTCGTAAGCAACATTTGGGGCTTTGTTTTTAAAGGTTCCATTACACATCATGTCAATGAATTGTTTGTTCCCCGGACCCAACCCTTCATAGAAAATTATCACTTCTTCAGGAATAGAAAAACCATGGTGTGGAACCATGTTTAGAGTGTCTTTGACCCTCTCCCATGTTTCGTAGAATGACTCTCCCTCTTTTTCAAAAATGTTTTTGATACTGTTTTTAAGTGCAATTGTTTTGTGTTGGGGAAAGTATTTTTTGTATAATTCTCTTTGAAGTTGGTCCCAAGAGTTGATGGATGATGGTATCAAATTGTTTAGCCAATTTTTAGCTCGATCCTTTAAAGAAAAAGGAAATAACCTCATCTTAGCTGATTCTAGTTGATGTGGGGGACACATGGTTTCTACGATGTCACTGAACTCCTTAATGTGAAGGTAGGGCATCTCGGACTCCATTCCATGGAATGTGGGAAGATGGTTTAGGAAATGGGGTTTAAAGATGTAGTATGCATCTCCTATGGAATTGTGTCTAATGCATGAGGGGGAATTGGTCCAGGAAGGTGTGAGGTAGTCATTCATGGTTTGATCAATTGCATTCCCCAAGTTTTGGGATGCCTCATTTGGGTTTCCATTTTGGTTTCCACCCGTTTTTATGAGTTGGTTTCTTTGAAGACCTTCCATTGAAATTGGATCAATTTTAGACTATAGGGTATTAGGAATATTAGTATCTAATGGATAAAATCCCCTATGTTCACTTGAATCCCCTATCCTAGGACTTTCCACCCTAACTAGTCGGTTTGATTGATCGTGGGTGTAGGCAGACATCTGCCAAAAGAAAAAAAATGAGAAAGGGACAAGATAAGAGAATTTGGATAAGAAAAAGAAGAAATTGGGGAGAATGGAATGGGTTTTTGGATGACTTACTTGGGTCCCTGACAACGGTTCCAAAATTTGATTCTCGCTCAAAGTTACCCAAGAGATGAAGGTAGAACTGTCCTTGTAGTTTAGCTTGGGTTATCGAATCCTCAGAGACCTAAGAAGAAACCTATAGACACGTACATTATATAGACTTTTTTTGGATATGAAGTGGCCAACTTGGGTTGATTTTATATTGGTTTAAAGGATAACTAACAGATTTAAGTGAATTCAATTTAAAAGAATGAGTTGATCCAAGGTTATCGCTCGGGGTGGATTGGACGCATTTCCTTTTCAATGATTTCAATTTCTAATATTTGAGATGGGTTCATTTAAGGAGATAAAACAACATCATCACTTACTGGTTTAATTCCTAAACTCTTTAATACTAATCACCTATACACTTGAAGGATCAATGTTTTGAGAACTTCAAGTTAAAGGTTCGTATTAGCACTTGAAGTGTGTGGCCTTAAATTCAACAAGGATGGTGAAGTTTAAAAATCATCAAATAAAAATACCAATTAAAGAAGTGATTATACATTAATGGGGTGATAAATAACATACAATACAACCCCTTTATACTCATTTGGATCAACCCATAAGTGGGTTATCCTTCCATTGATCCCATGGTTTCAATGGAAGTGGAAAGTAGACTCATGAGGGAGGAAATTGAGAAGTAAAGAAAACAAAAATAAAATGATCACTCCCCCATTGTGTGAATAATTTCAAAAGATATGGTATGAATAAATTCACACCTTGAGGAAATGGTATCAAAGTGAGAAGAAGAAAAAATAATAAGAGGATAATAAGAACTTTTATTAAGAAACAAAAGTGAATTGAACAACTTACATGTGAAAGACAAACTTGAGACAACAAAATTGCAGCATAACATTACAATTGAACAAAGCACCAAAGATCCTTCAATACTCCAACACCACTACATTAAATAAAAAATTTTGAGCCCTTAGGTCAAGCCTACAATATTCCAAGTCGCCTCAATTAATTTTGGTAGGCCATAGGTAGGTGGAAAGGAAGGGAGAGTTGATTTTTTCACCCTTGACCCGAGCTGGCAGCCATCTTTCCTTCACCGAACAGATGCGCTTGGAAGATATTCTAGATGGCTGAATAAGAGTGGGACATAGAATAAGAAAATGGTTCCCCGGATGTCTTCTAACCTCCTGTAAAATGTGGTCCCATTTGGAGTTGTGGATTCCGAGATATGATCATATTAGTAGGATGTTTTTCTGGGCCGCAGAATCTGGCCCAAAATTTTATCTCTAACTTGGGCCGCCAAAATGGATACCATGGAGGCCTAATTAACATTGGATCCTAAAAATTTATTTGTTCCTATACATGTCTTGTAGAATCACAAGAAATTTGGTATTCATTGGACCTGTATGTTGGTCCCCAAATTCTCATCAGTGGGCTGGTATCCAATATGTCTTCTCCAGAATTGCTTCCTTTCATTACCAAATATCTCCATCATCCTTTATGAATCCTTTATTGATCCTTTAATGAAAAATGTTCATATTGAAGTGAATATCCAGTTAAAAAGAATATAAAATTAAAAAATATATAATTAGATTCCTTAAAATTATATGAATCATTGGGTACTTTATATAATGTTCAAAAATGTACCACATAATAGTGCATTTTAAGAAGGTATTACAATCATAATGTGAAATGATGTTCAAAGTGTAAATGCACTAAAATTGTGTTTATGGATAATAAAGAATATGAATATTATGTATATTAACAATTAATATTAGCCTCATTTAGTGGCTAATCAGTGCCACTCACCTCAATTTAAAAGGTCACATCATACCCTCACCAATTATCAATTCTCAATATGAAGGGCTTGAAAAAATCCTAAAAATATATCCCTAATATAATTATAAAATTTATAAATGTTATTTTCTTCCTAAAAAACCATACCTGGGGTTTTTAATATGATATCCTAAGGAGGTTATTCTAAGAGAAGGTAATCATCTTCAATGAGCTTCTTCTTTGTTTACTTCTTCTTTTACGACCTTCAATTATATATTAAAAATTATAATATATTAACACTATTATTTCCCATTTAAAAGGATATTATTATCTTTATGTAAATTTATTTATCCATATCCTTCTCCATAAAATGGGAAACAAACCCATCATTCATGTGTATGGCGGACAACCGCCTCACAAACCGATGTAATTTTTTTTCCATCACTGAATCACATGGAGAGTCATAATGACGGAAGTAATATATATATATATATATATATGACTTAATGTTATTCTATAATATTAATATACCTTAAAATTCCTTATCCCTTCACCCATTAAGGAAATGATAATATCGCTCACGCGTACGTATGTCATGTCGTCTCCATTAATTGATATGATTCTTTTTCCTTGTAAAACATTCAATAATGATAATAAAATTATATCTAATCAATTAATATTATATATAGAAAATTAATATCATTATGGGGATCCTATAATTATTTATCATTTTATATAACTATAGCTTTCACGAAAAGACATGCATGACAAAACAAGGTAGTTAACACCTGTAATAATTGTAATAATTAAATATTATTAATAAAAGAGTGATAATATGTTATAAAAGGATCATATATGATATTATAATTTTTAATATGGTCTTGGTATAAACTAAAAATATAATGAAATCCATTATACAATAGGTTAATGAATTTTCAAATAAATTAAAAGGTTATGTAACAGATTTCATTTCAATTTACCCTCCACTAAGACATATTTTTTATTATACGTCTATTAAATTTTATGTGGTGTATATAATTCCCATTTTATATATTTAACATGAATACCAATTTATTAATGATTATGAGTTCCTTAATTCATGTTTATTCTTTAATGGGGTTAAAATTAAAATGTTTCTATAGATGTTAGAATTTATATTACAATTTCACCTTGTTTAGGAATTGATTATATTTTCATTGAAGAAATATTATTATTTATAATTCATAAGATCATATCATTTTCATATCCTATGGATATGTAAGAAGTTTCTATATTTTTCCCTAACCTTTCATCTCTTTGGTTAGTGGACCAAGAAAGGTAATGCTAAAAGGAAAAACTATTTTTATTTCTTTTTTAATCGATTATATATTTCATCCATGTATATATTAGTCAATTTTTTTACAAAATTAATTTTTATTAACTCAATAATTTTTTAATTATATTTTAATTTTTCAATTAAAATTTTAATTTTTTTGATTGGAATCTTTCTAGGGTTTTTTTGAAATGGGATTTTTTGGGAAAAAAATCTAAATGAATGTCTTTATAATGTATAAAACAATTACATAAATCCCCATTGTCATAACAATTTTATGAAATATATATTATTCTACACATTTTAAATTGAATTACTATTTTATGAAATTTTATTTTAATCTTTGACATTCATTCCCCTTATTCTTATAAAGGATATGATTTTACTCCAAAATGTATTTTCTCAATGAACTAATGGTCATATCTTATCTCTTATTAATTTTGTGGTTGTTATATTATCAGGAAATATTCAATTTCATGTGATCATTGGTAGTTAAATTTCCTATAAAAATCTATATTATTTTCTATGGATATTCTTATTTCATAAACTTTATATCATTTCTACATATGATGTTTTACTTTAAAAGTTGTTTGATTAACTGGGGAAATATTTATGTTTTGTGTTCTTTGTTAAATATTTAAATTTTTTATAAGAAATATTTTTCATGAATTAAATTATTAATTCGATATATGGGGAATGATTTGGATATGTAGTGATGAGTGGGGACTAAAATTATATAGCCCCTCGATGCATAGACCAGTCACATGAGACAAATCAGTTTGCCAAATTAAATGGGTTTTTACCAATTATTTTAAATTGTCTTCATACAAGGTCATGATATATGAGATAGTAATGTACAATATTAAGAACTTCCATTATTGATAATTGAGTTATTATTATTATCCATGATATTACTACATTGGTATTATCCATGCCTGAATTTCATGCTCAAGTTATTGATTGAATGACATGTGTTTTCATTTATTTTACTTATATTATTGATTATGACTTATTTACTCATGAACATTTTAACTATATATAACCATTAATAAGTATTTTATAGAACCCTTATTTTGTTTCCTTTTCCAAGTATTTGAAGATGACATTTTTTAATGACTTCACGGATGTCGAATTTTTTCCATTCTGATGTTTTTATTATATTCAGAATGTATAAGGGTTATAATGAATGTTTTTGGCTCTAAAATACTAATAAAATTATTGGTCCTTAGGGATTAAACCCCTTATATCTGTACCAATGTAAAAAAAATACCCACCAGCACTCAGTTACTAGAGTCAGGTTTGTTACACTGGGGAAATGGAAACAAAAAAATGGGTGAGATATAATGCTATGTAAGGATAACAAACACAAAAAAATGAAGAATATTAAGTGAGAATAATATGATAATAAATAATATAGAGAAATAGATAGCCAAAAAATTGAAATAATGAATGAAATTGAAAGTATAATATATTCATATTTGACCTGTCAATAAATAAACACATGGATAATAATAAATGGTTCAAAAATTATTAAATTCATAATAACAAATATATAATTTCATTCCATAATCCAGTATATCATAGTCTTATAAATAATTATCTAACATTAAAGGTCCAATGTCTTAGAAAAAGTTTTTTTGAGGCATTCATACAACGAAATACCAAAGTTGTTTTGCAAATGAGACCAATCAATGCATCCATGGGCTATTTTGGGACCCATCTATCACTAATTGTTTCAAATGCATTGATCATATTAAGAATAACACTATAAAATATATATCCAAAATGTATTAGTAAATAAGAAACTTATATCTTTATATAACATGTATATGAATATTCAATATTTCTAAAATAAATAAATGTATTTTTTTTCTATATAAGAATTCCTCAAACTAACACCATATAGAGTAATGAGTATATCTATATGTCAATAATATCTCCAAATCATTAATTGTATGTGTGTTTAGGTTAATTACATTCAATAAAAGGAATGAAACTTGTTAACTCATAGAGGAATGAAATTTGGAAGAAAAATAATGCCTATACATAGTTGATGATTACAAAGTAAAATATTGATAATGAAATGTAATGATAAAGGTGAAATTTTTTAGTGATAAATAGATAATAATATAAAGGGGTACCATTTGTCAATGTGTTATTTAGCACTGATAAAAGTACCCATTTATATGCGTTGAGGAGTTTTTTAGCTCTAATAAAATTCGTACTTCATATATGAACACATTATATACTATTAAATATGATATTGAAGTATATAAATATATTTATATTGATATATATATATAATTTATTTTCTTTAATATGGTTTATATAATACTAATTATGTATTTACACATAATATGTTAGATATTTAGTGAAAAATTCTTATAAATTCATTAAAATTAATATTAGTTAAAATTAAACAAACTAGTATTGAGTAATATACATTTTTTAATAATGTAGTGATTTTAAAAATAGATAAAATAATTTAAGAGGTGGCCTTTATATTAAGAGATTAAAATTCCCACATGAATCGAAATTGGATTGGGGACTTTACCCCATGAATTCCATCAAAAACTTGTCACACCTCAAATGAAACCACCAGGTTTGAACTAGAGCACCACATGACCTCATGCACGCCTCATCATATACAGGAGGATACTGACTAGAAGTGAGGGTATAAATCCATCAATGGGGTGACTTTACCCTCAATATAATTTCATATCACAAATAATAAACAAATGAAAATGTTATAACTAATAAAATTAACGTGAAGAAACTAAAATATTCAATATATGTCATGCAATAAATAAAAAACAATCTCCCAAGGTGGCAAGCCAAAATAGAGTATATGTGTAGATGATAAATAAATAAATAACACT
This sequence comes from Viscum album, assembly GCA_963277665.1. Lineage (NCBI taxonomy): Eukaryota > Viridiplantae > Streptophyta > Magnoliopsida > Santalales > Viscaceae > Viscum > Viscum album. Next base: position 1,017,473,792 of record OY728130.1, on the reverse strand, counting down.
ATGATAGCATACAAGAGTATATCCTGATCCCACCTCCATCTCTATGCTCCATATCTCAACCATCATCCATGGACCCCTTTCCCTTGCTTGGATCTCTATACATGAAGTATACACGTGCATTGATATTCTTGTGTTGGTTGTGAGTAATAAAACCCATTAAGATGTCACCAATGAAACCATAACTGATGTTATCATGTTAATAACGTGTATTAAATAATAAAAAAATTATAAATCCACATAAAAATAAAATATCAAATACTTGTTTTCTAACTAAGCCACCATGATCCTTGGTTGAACCTACTTTGGCTCTATACCGAAAGGAATATCATCATATCAAGAGTAATCAAGGACTATCCAAAAGACTCTATCAAACCCAACTCATCATGATCATATCACCTTCTTGATAAGTTGAGTCCTACCTCCATATCATGTTCTTAGATTCCTTTTTTGAAGGAATAATGGACTACAACTGAAGGATATGGCACCCTATGTCACCTAATTCATCATTGATCCCCTGTCGAGCATTAACCTTAAGCATTCATCTATTTATTCACCATATTTCATAGAATTAACTTTCTCAATGAAAAATTATTCTCATGTAGATTCTCTATTAGTCTAGATGGCTCCACCTCTGTCATCTCTTCCAGATAATTATCCTCAAGTAGGTTTCAACCTTGGCCTAGTGACACACAGTGCATCCATGGGCATGTTCTACTTCCCGAGGTATTTTATTCAATAAATATATGATACTCATTAAAAATTAGTTTTATTTTTTACAGTAAACCTCAAATATTTCCCCAATTAATGTATTTATTTTTACTCCCACACACTGATCACTATATCCAATACTTTTATTTATTTCATTTTTAAAATACTAAAACAAAATTGTTTTAATTAATGTTAGTTTATTAATTATATAATAATATTAGTAAATTAGTTGCGTGTATAAAATATACATGGTGACCTAATTTAGATTCTTATGAACCCAATTTGATCTCATATGTTATAACCCTCATATTTGGATCATAGGGTATGATCTAAATCATGAAAACCATGGTCATTAATTATTTTGATCCTATATAATTTTTTTGGAATATTTTTATGATATATTCGGACCACATTGAATATAATAAAGCTTACATGTTTTTTCTTGAAGTTAAAATATTTAAATTTTATTTATATTACATATGAAAATTATTTCTTGTGTACTTTATGGGAGTGTTCCAAAGTTATTTAAGGTATATTATTAAAGATATTGATTTTTTTATTATATTTTATAACATCTTCTATTGTATATCTATCTCATTGCTAAAAATTATCATAGAGAGTCCACATTAACATGTTTTTCAGGAACATTAAATGGAGAAACAACTACTTCAAAAAACTCTGAAGTAGTTCATTATAAATTCAATATAAAACTGTGGCTACATTGGAAAATAACCTTTACAAACGTTACACATAAAGACACTCTTTATATATGAGTTTAATAAATTTATTTCAATCATAGGGTTTGGGGAATATTTAAATTAGTATTGTGATAATCATTTGAGGAATTACAACACACTGAGCTATGCTTCATCATTTATAACTCCTATACTAGATTAATATATATTTCTTCAACACTCACAAGCTTCATTGTCAAAATAGTTACGTGGTGATTTATTTATTTTTATTTTTATTTTGGGATTAAGAGTGTGTGTGTTATAACATCCCTTAAAAGGGTATATGTCTCTGGGTTTTTATTCCTTTTAATGTTCAGTTCAGAGTTGTACCTCTAGGAAAGAATGGCAGTATTTTTTTGGTTTGTTCCTCTAACGGAAAATGTAGGGTTGTTAGTGTTTTACCACAAGGGAAAAGGCAATGAACAATTCAGGTTGGGCCTCTATGTAAAAAAGGCATGTTAATCAGGGGTTTATCCCACAAGGGTTTAAAAAGAATATTTAATTGGATTTTGACTCTATGTTTAAAAACAATTAGTGTAATAGATTATATTATTAGTTGGTGTCAATCCTCTTTTTGTTTTAGAGGATTAAAGTATAGAGTAGCATCACTTTGAAATGAACTACTATATAGATCTCTCATGTAATTTCTATTATTTTATTTTCATTATATTAATAATTTTACACTAATTTAATTTACATTAATTTTTTTGAAAAGGATATTTCACCCCCATCTTGGACATTCTTCCACCACCTATTGTAGGACTAACAATAGTCACATATTTCTTTGGGAAGGATGAAATGCCATGGTCTTCATGCTTTGAATCGTATATGCATTAAATAACTCTATTTATTGATCTCAATAGAACCAAATAAAGTTAATAAGGTTGAGATTATTCTTGAATGGTATTGTGTGATGCACCTTGGAAATCAATTAATTCTATTGATTGTACTTAAATCGTTTGATCCATTACTACTAGAGAGAACATTGCTACCTCAACAGTCGAATTCATTCTTGTTCATCAGGTTTATATGATTATTACTTTATAACCTCCATGTTATTAATCATGTCTGGGTTATTCTACACATAATATAAAGAATTCAAGTTATACAAATTCATACAAAATGTAAATTTTTTGTTGTTCTTTTTGGTGTGAAAAAGGTGCAGTAATTGGTTTGCTACTCCATGTGACAAAAAGTCAGTAGTGGATAGTGACTCCCTGTGAGAGAAATTCAGCATTGGGTTTTGCCTCTATGTTTTAAAAGTTCAATTGTAAATGATTTTAAATCCCTTAAAAATTCATATTTTACATATTTAGTGGTTTTAATTTCTCTATGTGTTTGAGAGGGTTTAATAGTCTAATATGATCATTTTTATATGAAATACTATAAAAATATTTGTGTTCATTTCATCATATATCCATTTTATTTCTTATCTTATATAATAATTCATGAAATGAATTTAAAATTGAAAATTCACCTCCCTACTTACCATTCATACATTCTCACATTAAGACATGTCATAGAATATTTCATCTTTTAAGATTGATCACTGATGTATGCTCGAACCTCCACATGGGTTATTATGAAGTTGATCACCTATTTCTTCCTTGATCTCATGTAATATTCTTCTTTTTCATTGTATCCAACTTCTATAATACTGCTTATTCCTAGATTATTTATTTGATACTCAGAATGATCTTAATCTATATATTAAAAATATTGGGTTCTCTTATTTTTATCACAAAGAGTGAACACAGTTATATTTTCTTGTTTATTAAATTTAAATTCTCATGAAAAAGAATACATTTTTTATATTTTGAATATATAAAATATTCATTAAAATACACTCCATGATTCTCTTACTCATTTCATCTATGTTTATTTTAACAAACCATGTGTTTGTATACCCACAATCTTTTGAAATTATATTTTTCCTCAACCACATATGTTCTTTGATTTTCTAGAAATAACAATTAGGAAAAATAGATTTAGACATAGAGATATAACCATGGATTTATATTCAATACTAGTATCATTGTATAATAAATAATAGGATATTAGTAGAAGAATTAAAAAAACTAGGAGGTGGAGAAGATTCTTTGAGGTCACTTTACCAAGTCAAGGTCTAACCCTCTTAGAAGCCTAGTTACACTCCTGTAAATAAATATGCACCTCCCTACTTCCCAAAGCCACCAATTTTATTATCCCAACCTAACACAGCCAACAACCCCAAAAATTCCTACCCCAAAGACATAAATAACCATGATATCTTATTAATACTCATAACCTACCCTCAAAATAGTTATAATAGTACCACCTATACTACCAAAACGACACAACAGCTCCCCTGTACCCACACGTGATCGATGCTTAGTAGCCTTGGCCTCACTGGACTGCACTTCAAGCACATGTCCTATCATTTTTCTCAACATTAAAAACAACCTTTTTCTTTATGTGAGGTATTATATCTCACCACTTTTGTGTATAATACATAGCTTCTTGAGCCCAAATCATATCCCACAAATCCATCATATGTTACTACAAAGTCATAGTTGTGTGTGCCTTGTCTAAAGAAACAACGAACTAGATGGTATAAGTGAATTACAGTCAACATTCCACTATACCACAATGAAAATCATTAGTCTTATACAGTCATATTTTTTAATATAACTTCTCCCTTTGCCTATTAACAAAATTGTTTCTTTGGAACAACCTAGAAAACTACACTTGGGTTAATCTATTCAAAAAAAACAACATTTGATCCTCTAGAAGCATTATAATAATTCTCTTAGCACTGAACTTTGGAAACCCAACATTATCAAGGATGATTAGAATCCAAACCTCATCCAAAACAAGTTTCTTGAGCTATCCACCCTAAAAAAATGTAAATAACTATGAAATGGGTCCCACATCGAGTCCTACTCAATAGAAATTGGGTCTTCCAAGCTAATAATCTATCAAGTGCACACATTTCTTTTTTTGTATCCAAAATTAAATTATAGATAAGACTTAGAGGTCCTACTAATTTTTACATTTATAGTAGAATGATCTAGTAGTTTTTGCATCATTTATCAAATGATCCCATAGTTTTATTACGAAACTGATACCTAGTGGGAGGCCATATAATTTCTTCATCAACTAAAAATTTTGTTCCCTTTGATCCACACATGTGACAATAATGTGCTATGTGATGTAATATTTTTAATGTAAGGTTAAACCTTTGAAATAGTATGTACTAATCCACTATTTAATGTGGGACTAAAAGCTTTTAAATTATTATCAATATCTTTTATCACCACTACTTAATCATTAACAATTGGAACTTGGTGATACTTCTTTCAGTGCGGTGGTTTATGTTCCCCAATACATTATCTATAGAACCAAACAACTACAAGAAAACAAACCTATAGAAATTATACATCAATCATCAACAACCATTTATTCAGAATTGTACTGATATTTTTATGTATTTATACAAAGATAAGTGCCTCCACTCTCATAGTACTGGACTGTATTTCCCCTCTACATGTACACAAAAATTTCACAAGTCTATAAGCCAAAATAAAATCCTCAAGAAACTCAAGGTGGACAACATTTCTGGACTAGTTTAATAGTAATCTTATCATAGTTACCAGAAGGTTGAATGGTATGAAATTTTCCTCAACAATTTTATAGAACTTCCAAAAATCAATGATAAATAGAAGGTACTATCATGTGTTCCTTGAAAACCCTCAGGTGGTTGGATGTGTTCACTCATCACCCCTGGTAATGGAACCGTTATCTCATACTCGAGTCCTACATAGAACAAGGTTTAAAAATAATAGGAGTTAGTTATAGAGAATAAGAGGTAGATATTACATGTGTATGAAAATTTGAGTGGTTTATTTCGATCCATTGTTCTAAGATGGCCAGATGGTCCAACGAGTCTCCTGAAATAGTCGGTTACAGTTGTTCATCTATATTTCACTTGCATTGCTATGTTTATTTATTCACCACATCTAAGGAACTCATTATTATAGTTAAAAATTGTTTAATATATGTTATGGATAAAGTGTTCTTTTGATCTTTATTTATCATCAGTTCCACATGATATTATAAAACTCGACACAACATCTCTAGTAGTATCAATCAGTTGTTTATGGTCAAGTATGATCTAAACAACATTGCAATGATTTTTGTGACTCATTATTATGTTTCATTAATGTTGTTTCTAATAAATCATGCTCTAGATATGAGTACTAATAGATTTCAATAATTCATTCAACACCACCATCCCAGAGAATCTACAATGATCAATAGAGAGATAATTCAATAAAGTGAATAACGAAAATGATGAAAATAATGAAGATGAAATTGCATTAGAAGAACTAAAGCTAAATTATTGAATAAGGAAAACATTCAAGAATGTTAAATAACCTCATTCTAAACACACTCTCACTCTCTATAAATCTTATTAAAATCACCAAATTGATTGGAATCAAATAGGGGGAGAGAAAGATAATAGTGGATTTAAATGGAATACCAACAAAATTATGCATGAATTAATATGAGATATACAAAAAATGATAAAGAATAAATTATTATAATAAGAATAATATTAATGGGGTATAATATCTAACCATGATAAAGCCTAATACTTTGTATATCCTAACTACACTCGAGTGAAAACATCAACACCTCCCCATTATCCCCAGCCTACCTATTTCTTATTCCATCCTAAAATATCCAACCAACCAACTAATACTTGTGATAAACACATCACCATTTTTAGTAGTCATTAAATACAATTAAATTATCCACCAAATAGATATAATAGTACCCCTTTGTATTAGTAGAAACACAACAGATCCCCTACACCAACAAAAAACACACTCCCATTATCCTTATAAAATAATCTTATTGATTAATTATCTTAAAAAAATTAATTTTGGGATTCTCATACTTCAAAAAAAATTTAATTTATATGAACCTTATAAAATTCATTTTATGAGGAAATTCATTTTCCAATATTTAGATCAGATTCTATTTTATAAGGTTAAATGAAACTAGTGTTGTTTTCAGTTATCCCTCTAAACATAAAACTTATCCTTACCAAGACTGTTGATCCACATTGATAAGATATAGATGATCCTTATGAAGTAAAAAATATTACTTACAAATTCAATAATCTTCCTTATAAAGTCAAGAATCATCCTTAGAAAGTCAAAATTATCCTTAAAAACACATGAATCATAATTACAGAGTCGGGAATCATCCATATGAAGTAACACCTTTAAGAATATATAATAAAAAAAGGAAGCATAAAAATTCAAAATGAATCTTATAAAAAATTACATAGCTAATTTTTCTAAATATAGTTGAACCTTATAACGTTACATCCTTTCTTGTTTTCCTAAACATCAGTTTAGGGGAAACATTAAAAATTCGTGAGATCATCATCGTAGAAGACAGTATGGTTATGGAAACTATAGCTTATATAATAAGTAAATATTACTTTGATTAATTATATACTATTATACTGCCTCAATATTCTTCAATATATATTAACAAAAAATACGCATCATTCTCCAGTGGGTTCATTAGTGACTACTTGTGAATATGTAATAGTTGATGTGTAGAGAAATTGAATCAGGATTTTTTTTATATTCTATTTATAATATATTCATTTTATTCTCTCAGATATGTTAATAAAGATCTTTCCATGATATTTTTAGTGTAACATCTCATTTCATTGAAATTGGTAAAATTTTATTAAGTTGACGAAATGGTAAAAATTATTCATCAATAATGTTTTGGGAATATAATGAATTTATTATTAGAAAAAATATTTTGATTTTTTGAATTAAGAACATATATTTTTTGTTCAATTTTCTCATCAAAATAAATGTTTTATTAATTATATTGTTTCACATGCAACACTAAACTAAATCAAACTGCAACACGTTTTATTAAGATAAATATAACCATTGTAAAGTAGTCATTGATTTGGAGGGTATAAGAAGAGGTCAATAAATTATAAAATATATGCAGAAATAAAAATAAAGGTCAATTTTTATATTAATGAACAAATGAAATTCAATTAGTGTAGCTAAATGACTAATAAAGTCATTTTATGCTTAGAAATGCATTTTTTCAAAATTTGGAATTTGTATGATCTATTTCAAAACTAAATATATTGTGATTAAGGATAGATAAATATATATTATTTATTATTAATACAAGAACACTAAATTAACTAGTGACTAATGGGAAATAAGAACAAGAAGACTTAACATTTGAAAGTCATTTTCCTATAATAACATGTTTTCACTACATATTATGATTTTAATAAAAAATTAAATTCCTAAAAATTAGACTTTGAATTTGAAAAAATGAAAATAATTTTTGGATTTAGTATAAAAATATTATCTTATGGTTTAGTTTTAGTATTTTTCTGGAAAAGATTGATTCTTATGTGAATAGTACAAAATATCATTTTTTTTAAATATCATGACTTTTTTAACATCAATGGGGTATAATAATGACATAAAGATTTTTTGAATTGTTTTTCAAGACCAAATTTGAAAATTTTAATTTCATTAGAAAATATTATTTGTAATATTATTTATTTACTTATTTATTATGGGAGTTTCCATAAGATGGTGTTTGAGAACCTCAATATTTGGGGAAATGGACTCTGGTGCATGGGCGTACACTATTAGAGGAATCTATGTGACTAACCGGTCGAATGGAATTTTTGCGAGAGAATGGGATTTTTCATGGATTGGTAATAGTTTTTATAATTATGTGTTTTTTCTAGAAACTATTTAGTTTTTTGGAGACATTGGCTCTTTCCCTGTTGGCGTATGTTTTTTATGACCGTGTGGCCAAACCATGTAGTTTGTCAAAGTCATTAATTTTTTTCTATGATTTTTCATGTGTTAAAATTTTGGGATTTATCTTTAATCTATTCCCACACTCATTTGTAACATATCCCACATTCCATTAAGCTATACTCAAGATTTTTGTGGACTTATTGCTTCATTCAGTGATTTCATTTGAGGTATTCTTGGATTTATCTTGATTTAATATTTATTCCTCCTTGATTATCCTTTTTATTTCATTTTCATATAGTATGGAAACCATAGTTTTTTATTTGGACAAACTGATGTTTTTAATGGGGTTTTTATGTTATTTCTTCATGTATTTGGTGTTTAAGGACCTCTCCGACTTGAATCTTGTGTTTTTATCAAAGGAAATAAGTAATTGTTTGATATAGATGTAGGTGTCTCTATTTAAGGGAATTTTTGTGGATTTTCATTGATTCTTGACTTACCTTGTATTTTGTTATTAAATTTCATATAATTTTAGATAATATTGATGGATTATCAATATATTTTTTGATTCTTATAGTGGGTTGGAAATATGATGGATTAATATGTCTTTTCAAAAGGAGTGGTCTTTGATGCACTCCATGTGTTTGTTAAAATGGATTAAATATGTTTCATTATTTCAAATATTTTTTTGAAAGGGGGATTTAAATGTTTTTTTCATGATATTAAATGATCGACTTGTTACGTGAGTTGATGGTTTATGTAATTGGATTTTAAATGGCTTATGTGGTTAACAGTTTTTGTTCTTTATATGTTTGGAATTGATAAGAAAATGGAGGTTGTGGGTTTTTTTGTCACTGGATTAGGTTGATGGATCTCAGGACTACGTTTTCAACTAGCTATGGAACTTTTTCTTTTTATAACCAAAAAACCCATTGAGGTAACGTTCTACATGGATCTAAGAGAGCCCTTGGGAGTAGTGTTATCCTTGTGGACCAAGGAATCCCAGGGAAATGATGTTTCTTAATGGTTTGATTGAGTTTTTGGAATGTTTTTCCTGAGGAAGACCAAGTTATATTCCCAAACTTGTTGTATTCTCTTTGAGAATAGTGAAGTTAAGTTCATTATATGTCACACAAGAGCCCATTTGTATATCCCATGATTCATATTTTCTAGAGAAAATTTGGTTTTTATATTCATTATCTTTGATACTAGTTACTTATTTGGTTATGATATATTATGTTCATGCACATTTTCCATTATTATTTATTTGATGGAATTTATGTATATACCCATGTTTATTCCATGTTTTTTTATATTTGTCATGTTTATGTAGAGTGAATTTATTTATTTATTTGATCCTTTTTCACCATGTTATTAAAAGATGGTTTTTTTGAGGAAAACCAACACGTATTTTAAAAAAAAATCAGGTTAACTTGATTTTAAAAAGTGAACTTGGTTTTGAAAATGTATTTTGAAACTAAAATGAATTGTGTTATTGTGTAAATAAAGTACATAGATTCATGGTGGTATCTTACTTGCCCTTGTGCCTCACACCCTAAATATTTCTTTGGGAGTATACAGATATTGTTTTTTATGACATGGGTATGGGAAGGGGTATCATATAGTTTAGTGGCCCATCTTGATTTCCATTATATGTGATTCTTTTCATGTGGTAGATACATAGCTTCATTTATTTTATCCCTCATAAATAAGTTTTGGTATTTTGTTTGTTGGGAAGTTATGTATTTGTTTTTTGTCTCATTATTTGATTTGAGTTGTGACTATGGATATCATATGTATATGTCTTGTTTATGACCAGTGATGTGATTATGTTTATATAATGATAAATCAACTTCCAAAATTCTACTCAATAGAAAATTAAAAAAAATTATATGTGTGTACATATGTACCCCCACCTCCATAGAACAATGTTTTTCATTCCTCATTACCATCGAACATGAATGATTCTAAGAACTTATATAATGATTTAAATTTTTCACTATAATTAGAAATAGGGTTTATAATGATTATATTAACATTTATCTTGTTATTAATGTAACAACTCATCCTCTGTTAAAATTACCAAAACATGTATTTAATAGATTATATCTTCAAAAATCAGGACTAAAAATCTCATTGGATTATAATAAATCATTATAAATCATAACTTGTAGTACTTTTACTAATCATTTAATGATGATAATTTTATCAAGAAATGAGGATCGACATTACTATCTTAATGCATGTAAAAAACACCTAAAAATTATTAACAACTGTTGATGAAAATAAACCATAACTAAAAATTAAATTGATAATAAATTATTATAATTGAAGTGAACAAAATTTAATATAAATTAATATGTATCTTAAATAGGATATCAAGAGGGTTATATTTTTTATATTGAATGTAAATTAACAATCATGTAATTTTTTTGAAATGTAAAAGTATTTGGGTAAGTCATATTTCTTTCCTGGACTTATATGGTTTCTTCTTGAACTTATTTCATCTAAGTTATCTATATTATTCAAACTTTCCATATTATATGATATTTTATCTAGGTATATTTATAATTTAAACAAAGTATTCTTTTCATTATGAACTTTTTAAAAAGTTGTAACATTTTTAAAAATAACATTTCCATCCTCTTTAATGACGATTTATTTTCCATATTTATGTTCTCTCATCTCTCCAATGTTCTTATTTAAAAACCCAGTTATGTATTATAATTTATTTCCTTAATGTTTCTATTTTCCTATTTTCAAAAATATTATTTTTTATCATTATTATTATGGGGGTTTCAATAATTTTTATAGCATCCCACTTCAGATGCCACTTAGTAGTGCCCTGAGACGGTGGCCACAAGACCTCAAGCGCACCTCCTGAAATGCCAGAGGTGGCCAACAAGAAGAAAGGGACTAGGGTGTGTTTGTGGGGAGACTATTCCCTCATTGGACTGAGTGGAGTGAATATTGTTGGGTCGGAACAAAACGGGAGTGATGGCAAGAGGGGGGGTGAATTTCCTTTTAAAAAAAATATTAACAAATTAAAAATCAAAGTGAAAGTGCAGCGGAAAATAAAAGAGGCAATCACACAAGAAATTGATAACGGAGTTCGGCCAAAAACCCGGCCTACGTCTCCGCTCCCAACTAAACCGTTGAGAGATTCCTACCGCTTGCTTTTCAATGGTTTTAGCAAGAAACCCACTAGGCTTTGAGGTAGCACTAGGACCTATTACAACCTCTTCACACCTTAATGGTGATGTGAAACCCAAAAGAAAGGGAGGAAGAAAGAGTTTGGGGTTTTTAGGCACAAACCCAAATTTAAAGCTCAAAATAAATAAAACAATAAAAACCGTATTGAGGAGAAGCCTTGGGCGCCAATTGGATAGATGGAGTTGATGTAGCGTGCTCTCCCAAGCTTCTTTGAGGTGCTCCTTAGATTGGAAATTGGTTGGAGCACTTGAGGATCCTTGAAGGTGGAGCGCCGGAGGTTCGCCAAATGTGCAACAATATGTCCGGGCGCTTGGTATATGATCCGGTTAGTGTCCGGGGCTTCCTTGGCCTTTATTTATAGGCATGGAACCCTTGGGGAGGCTTCGGAGCCGTTGGAGAGGCTTAAAGAGCCGTTGGGAGCCAAGTGGGCCAGCCTAGTCAAACTGCAACGGCTAGTTTGACTGGCTCCACCGGCTGGCCGGTACAGTCCCACCGGCTGGCCGGTGTGTGCAAAAAGGCATAGGATTCGGGCTCAGCCTCCACCGGCTGGCCGGTGCTGAGGCCACCGGTTGGCCGGTGTGGAGACAGTAGCTCCCACTGTTCTGCTGGGTGCCACCGGCTGGCCGGTGCTGAGGCCACCGGTTGGCCGGTGGTGAGGCAGTAGCTTCCTCTTCTGTGCAGGTGCCACCGGCTGGCCGCTGGTGTGCCACCGGTTGGCCGGTGGTCTGGACAGAAGGATGCCTTCTGTCCAGGCTCCACCATCGGCTGGCCGGTGGTCTTCCACTGGTTGGCCGGTGGACTGAAACTCAGTTCATTTTCATTCCTTCTTGGCCCAATTCCTTGGAAAACTTTTACCTATCAACACAAACACTTAAAACAAGATTAGAAACATAAGAGGGTGATTGTGATCATGAAAATTAAACCACGAGGGGATACGAGAGGTACAACAAATATATGTATATACAATAAGATAATTTAGTTTGTAGTACAATAATGATATTAATAAACTAATCATGATAGATAAAGAATTAGTGGAAGCTATGTAATAATAAGATACAAGTAATGATAATTCCATGACATGTGTCTATAAATAAATAAATATGCAGGGGAAGGTGAATCAATAATACACCACATGCTGAAAAAATATACAAAATGGCCAAAAACATCTACCATTAGCATCCCAATCATAGACTTGGTCTGCTTCCCCTATACTCGATCCTAAAACCATAAAGTGATCATGCATTAGAAGCTACATTCTTCCTTTTATCAATACTTATAGTCATGAAGTTTTCATGGGTACCAAAGGTGGCCTAAGATTGGTGTGATTTATATTCTTTATAGACCCCCACCAATGATGTTTAGATCAATCCATTATGTGCATTATAAAATGAGCTGTGTGTCTTAATTAATTATTGAAAAATAGAAATAAATAAATAAATACATTGGACTGTACTCCTAACTGTACACCTATCTAGTACGTGCTTCTTCCTATGTTGGTGATTCTAAACCAAAGTATCTTATAGAGGTTAAGTGAGGGAGGTAATGTGTAAGAATATAGATTGTCCTCAAGCTTGTGATTTTGCTTGGGGGAAATGTCCCTGTGGTTTCAAAACCAATGGATCATTTCTCATTTAAAATAATTCATTTAGTTTTAAAATTCCATTAAAAACATTTTTAGTGACATAAAGAGAGTCAGCCTGAACCCTTCCTTAGAAATGCGGAGAGTATTTCCATGTATCGCTCGAGGGGCTCAGTAAAAGTACTATTCATAACGATTTCATCCAAGGTGACCCAAGAATGAATTCATAAGGGTCACTCCATCCATGGGGTGATAATGTAAAATCTAATCTCCATGTTTATACCTGGTATCACATGTAGGGACATGATTCTCTCTCATGGAATGGTACAACCATCGTGCCATTAATCCCATCCAAGGGGTCTCCCCTAAGAAATCAGTTTCTCTTTTATTGAGGTAAAATAGAAAATTCATGGTGAAATCAATCGAGGCATACCTAGTGTCACCCCAATGTGCTTGAACCCCATTAATAAATTCTATCAGGAAGTCACGAAGAATCCATCCAAGGGGTCCTTAAGTTGAAACCCCTTGTATCACCCTTGACACTAAGGTGAAAGAATTAAATAAAATAACACTAATAAAACATCTAGAATAAAGGGTCCTTTCATTTGATTCATGAATTTATATCACATTTCCAATATTTTCCAGAGGATTCCCATTGGTCAATCCATTCATGTTATAAGACATAATCCACATGGACTAATCCCATGACCAATTCAATTAGTTCAACATAATCCATTACATCAAGGCATTATAGTAATGTGACTACATCCAAGTGGTGGTTAACCAATTTAAAATAAGGGGCAATGTGCCTCAATGGAAGATCACACCCATTGGGTTGACACAAACCAAACCGATCAATTTAAGGGGTTTATTCACCACTAGCTAGGGTTTCATTTATCAGGGTAAGGTGTTAAATAAATTTAATTCAAAAAATTATAGGAAATTACCAATTATTTTTTCTCAAAAAAACACAATGCATATTGTATAATGAAACTAAATAATGGGAAATAACCTAGACCACCTACATTAACCTCACAGAGCTTTCCTCATCTAGTGTTGACCTTTGATTCATTCTAGGTTAGAAGAAATTTAAAAAACCATCAAATTATCTTAAAATAAGTAAAAATAACCTATAATTGTAAAACAATACATAGTTTTGAAGAAAAAATAATTATAAGGGAGCATATTAAAGAGATTACTGAGAGATTTCCAATGGATTTAATAGTGAGAAAAAAAGACATCAGATGGAGGAGGAAGTTTGATCTCTAGGTTGAGTGGGAGGAAGTCTCATATGTGAGGGAGGAGAGTGTTTCATCCACTAGAGGGGATAAAGGAGAAAAAGAAATGGGCTAAAGGATTAATTATTGGTAAATAGGAATATCACCTTCACACATAGGGGCACATGGTTTGGCCGCACAGTTTCTCAAACCATGCACCAACCGTGCACCATGTCACTGCTTCACAGGGTCACCCCACACTTCTAGGTGAATGTTTTATCTAATCATGTGAAAATCAGAAAAATTGACACTTAAAAAAACTTATAATTGGAAACATGGGAATGAAAAATGTTTCGTATGGTTCTAAAAAACCATCTGGTCCCCCTGATCCAATTTTTTATAATTGAAAGATCCCATTCAAGATAGTTGTATCACTGTGAGGGGGAGGGGTGAATTGGTTATACTTTTTCCTTTTATGTTTCCTTGAAATAGCCTTTAACTCATATTAAATATTTCAATCCATTTTGAAAGAAATTCAAAAATCACATCCATAAGAACACGAGAATTTAAAAGTTTATGTATTCAATATAAATAACAATATCATTTGTATGGTTTGGAGATAATCCAATACCACACAATCGAATAGATAATAATCCTTATAATACAATGAGTAGGACATTCCCTTTCACTCATGTAGCACTTTGAAGAAAATCCAATAGTGTGTGTGAACCCTCTTAGTATAAATAAGTGAATACATTATTTGTTTAACAACTCATGTTATCAATGATTATTTTCAATACTGAAAAAAAAAAGAATTATTTTGAGAGAAATTATTCAATTTATTACCCGTAATAAGGTAAGAGCATCCTAGACATCATAAAAAACTCATTCTGATTTCCCAATCTGATATTCTAAATTTGATTCTTCAAATCTGATTCCTCAAATCCAATTTACCAAGTCTGATGGATATAACTATGTTAGAATATTGTTGAGACAATTCATAATACATTATGTCTTAGTATAGAAATACCATTACGGAAAATCCATATATGATTAATCTAGCTTGATTCATTGATCAACCAAATATAATGAAAAGCTAGAATACGATAGATAACTAAATACGATGATCATTGAATATGATGATCATATGAAAAAAAAAATTCAATCTGGTTTCTTCTCCTTACACATCTCTAAATCAGAACATTTTCAATAAAGTCTCAAAATGGAAAGTTCATTCTTTCCCTAGAAAGTTGTAACTTCTCTCTCATAAACAATACATCTTTCATCAAAGATCAGGGAAGTACGATATACTTCTCTCCTTTTATTGGTGACCCAAAGATGGTTTTGGTTAGAATCCAAAAAAATTTCCCCCTCAAGCATATTCTCCCAAATCTTGATTTCCCTTATATCACTGGTGAATTTATGACTTCACCAAATCTTCTCAAATTGTCTCGAATCTTCTTCAATATTCATCAATTATTCAGATTCTGTTTTCAAAAACTAATCTGATTTCAATTTTTTAATCTATTTTTATCAATCGGATTGCCAAATATTATACTTCCAAAAATCTCATAGTCAAGTCTGGTTTTTTTCATTTCAATGCTCTGTACAATTTGAGTGAAGGAAGAAATACACTTTGATTCATCTCTTAACCCACTTGAACAATCAAAACATACTCATTATTTTCATGTTCTGCCTCAATAAAATGTCATTCTATTAACCATGTTAAAATGAAAAACAATTCAACTCTAATCGGTGGCTCTTGATTCAATTAAAGAAACTACACTTTCTTAAAAACAAGTCTGATTTCATATTCTTTTGATAATTGATTAAACCATCAAAAATGGTTGACTATATTTCTGATCAGTCTCTATCATTACTAATTTTATCGTATTCAACACAATTCTTAATCCATCGGTCTCTATTGAAAAAAAAATATTCTTGAGTATGATGAAATGATGAATATGACGAACCAGTGTCAACAGATCCAACTTCATCCACTACCTTCATTCACAAACTCAATATTGTGTGATGAATTCCTTATTTACATGGAAAACATTTGAGATCATCTTTAGCATCATTAGACATTCATTAGAAAAAATTTATCTTTACAAAACTCCAACAATCCTTTCTTGGCCCGAATCTGATTGTCCAAAATATGATTGGACCAAGTACCATCTCGTTGAATGTGATCTCCATCACCCTTTTTCTCTTATCATCCAGATATTATTAATCTCAATAAGATGGGAATTGTTGTCTTATAATTTACCTTTAATTTATCAATCTTGCATCAGAAGTTCTCAAATCAACTTATGATTTTTCTGAAACACAAATCAGCAAAGCATTATCTCATTCAATTTATCATAGTGATCCGGAAACTGATTTTCCCATTACAATCACTTCTTATATGCTAGATTCAGAGTGAATCTGGTGACCATTTACTTACAGAAAGATAAATTCTCAATAATATTGATCATTTAATTCTGGATTTAGTGTGAATTTGATGATACTTTTCTTCTAGATTCTTTGGAATACAATGAATCTACTTAAGCATTATGAGTCGGATTCTATTTAATAAGATGGATAGTCTAAATTTCACCAAATAAATTGTGATTCTGAATTACTTTCTTCTTTTCCAGAAAAACTGATCAAAATTCGTCTTGATTAAGATGGGGAATATGATTTCTAGAATCTTTTGTCCTTTTATCAATTTCCCAACCCAATTGATCGTATTAACTAATCCAAATGTCCTATATATGATTGAAAACTTTCTTCAATCTTAATTCCCAACCACTATATTTCTCAACATTCTTTCTTTCATCAACAAACTGATCGATTGACAAAAAATACAACCAAAAACTAGTTTTCCCTAATAACCTTCCCCTTTGTATTGATTTTCAATACCCACTTCAACCACTTGAAAACAATAAGTTGTATTGTATTTATTTTCCAACATTTTATTCTCTATATTCCATTATTTCTCCCCCTAATAATTTTATCTATCCCCTATCTCTTATATCTTCCCCTTATTGACAATAAAATTCAAAGGGGCTATCATCACAAGTTTCTCCAAAAAGATCTCATTTCCAAAACATGAAACTTTTGGGAAACCTAGGTATCACATGAGTTTCCTAAAAAAGATACTTTAACTAAACAACTCTAAATATTCATGGGTAAACCTAGTGTAGAAAACAAGAGTGTATAATCAAGGTGATAGATGTTACACAAAACACAAATTTCATGTAATACCCTTTTTATGTTTCCTACAAGATTTTCATGATTGGGGACATCCTTGAAGGGATTTTTTTAGATAAAATTGACATGCACCCATCTCAAAAAAATATCAAAAAGTTCAGGTATATAAAAACCCACTTTTTCCACAACTCAAATTTTTTATAACCTCATTACATTCTTTTGTAAGAATATTAAGAGACTCAGCAATTCCATCTTATTTATTTCAACTTTTTAAATTCCTTACATGTTCAAAAAAGTATACAATGATTTTATGATTAAGGGGAACCTTGATTGTTCCTTAGAAACAACAATTGGACTGAGAGTCTTCTCATAGTATTGACTTCTTATTTTTCATAGATTTTTCATTAAATGTGATTACTTTATTCTGTCCATTATTCTCATGTTTTGTAAAAAATTTATTCTTATTTGTAGAATATTCTAATGAGGATTCAACCTTTTCTTTATCCATAGTAACATATCTATTACAATATTTTTGTACCATTTTTTCCATTCATGTATTTTGTTTTGGAAATATAGTTGAAGAACTTTTGATATCATTACCTTCTTTCCCATATCCACATTCTATTGATACCTTTTTTTCAACAATTATTTTATCTATAGAAGTCTGTTTCATACTTTCTTCCTTCACCGATTTGTTTGTTTCCATTAAATTCCTATCCATGTCAATGTGTTCTGGATAGATAACTAAGCACTCATTATTTTTGGACTTATCAGATCTATTTTTGTTAACTTCAAAAAAAATATGGCTTCTGAGGATTGTTTAGAAACATTTTTTGTGCTTTTAACAAAACAATACATCCTTTAGTAAGATTTCCATGTTTCTCAAATATTTAAAAAACTGTTTCCATAGGTTTGAGCCTATTTTCAACCTTTACACCAACCTTCTTAGGTTACTTTCAAACATTCTCTTCATATTTATTGTTTTGTGCGAATTGACCCCCACCCCAAACATTTCAATTCATAACCTATGAAAAAATAGTAATATTTTTGGTTGAACTAACACATATCATTAGTATTTCAAAATATACTACAATACCAACAGTGTAGCGAACCGTGTTTTTAGAGCGGGTAAAATGCGTAGGTTTTTGAACTTTTTCTTTTATCAGCATGTCGGTTTTAAAACTGTGCTTCGTAACGAGGTTCTGAGTACACAAACCGTTTCAAGCGGTGACATCGAACTGCGCGCGAGCGGTTAGACCGCACAAGTTAAGTCACACAATTGAGCAGTTGTCAGAACAAAGTTGTTGTTTTTTTGATTAATTTAAATTAATGGAAGTTTTAACAATAATAGTGGGAGATTATTATTATTTAATGTGGTGCAAACACATTTAATTAAGTGGTGGTCAAACGCTATTAATTGTGGAGTTGCGGTTTGACCAGAAGTGAGTCAAAATTAATATCACGTGTTAGCGGATTTAATTTGACGTAGGAATTTAATTAAGAGAGCGTTATTTTGATGACGCTTTTTAATTGGCAATTTTTTATCTTAATCACGGTTAAATAATAATAATGAAATTATTATTATTCTTATGGGTTAATTTATTTATTTTTTTAAACTAAAGGAGGTTTAATAAATTTTGTTGACTATATATATATATGTAGATATATATGTAGTTTGGGATATATATATATATATTCAAGTATATATATATATGTTATAAAAAAGAAAAGGGGGATATTGGGTTTGCCCCTTAATTGGGGCGCTGGGCAGGCCGTGACCCCCCCACCCACGCATGGCCTTCTTTTTTTTTTACTTTCTTATTTTTTTTATTCTTCTTTTCTTCTTCCTACTTCCCCCCTTTTCTCAATCACGCCTCCCTCCAAACCCTAAGGCGCAGGCGGTGTGGGCTCCTCCTCCGGCTCTCCTTGCTGCGCGACCTAGCTCCGTGATCGGACACCCCCACGGCCGGACCTCCTTGCTACGTGATTCATGGTCCGGCGCGACCTCCGCCTTCCCTGCAGCAGCAGCGCACGCCCGGCCGAGCTACAGCAGCGCGCGGCGACGCCCGGCATGCGACCCCTCCTCCTGCGGTGATTTTTTTTGGGTCCATTTTCTCCGTTGTTTGGGGTCGATTGTTCGAGGTATAATCCTTAGATGGGATCTCCAACATCGCTTTGGCGATTCGTTGGTTTTTCGTAGTCCGATTTGGTTTTGACTGAAACCCGTTAATTGGGTTTAACCGGTTGTGGTTTTCTTATCTGGTTTTAGGGTACGCAATTAATTGTCGGGTTCCGATGGTTCGTGTTCCGGTGACCGCCGCCGAAGGCGAGGCGGTCCGAGTTGATTTAGTCCTATCGCCGATGTTTCGGGTGAGTGTCTTAAACCCGCGAATTGTTTCGCACCGATTAAATTAAGGTTGATTAATTTATCTGAGTTCTTGATGATTATTTTGGTTGTGCGAAGGTCTTTACCGCACTAATATTTGGGTGCGACTTCTGTTTTTCAGTATGCGCGTTGGACCCTGAGTGTGTGCGCGCTTATGTCAAAGCGCATGTGCGCGAACGATTGCAATGTGTTAGAAAGCTTGGCTCGGCCAAATTTATTGAGGTAGGGTCACTTTCATTGCCCCTTCAATTTATTACAATAATTAATTAATTAATTAATTAATTCGTTTTATGCACCATTATTAGTTTTTAAATTAATTTCTGTTTAAATTGTGCAGTTAAGTCTTTACATTGACTGCTGTTTAATTAATGTTGTTAAGTCTTTAAATTAATTATTGTTTAATTAAGGCAGTCAAGTATTTAAATTAATTATTGTTTAATTAACGCAGTCAAGTATTTAAATTAATTGTAGTTTAGAAGTGAAAAATATAATAAATGATCGTTTGATAATAGAAGTAACGTGATATAATAACCCCCCCTTTTTTTGGGTTGTGCTATCATAAATCTAAAGGTAGTGAATAATTATTTTTATAATGCATGCTGTGCGAATTTTATTGATGTTTCTACATGCACCGATTGATATGTACTAAGTTAGTGTTCTCCCTCTTTGATATGAATTAATGTTTTGGAATAAATGATTGGATATGAGCAAATAAATTGTTTGACTTATAATAAATTACCTGGGTATTTTAGCATGTTCATTGTGACCCTCGCCTATGGAAAACCCCGTTTGGGGTGTTCGCAATGCCTTTTTGGACACCCCTTTAGGTGTGATGACGTGTTTGGTACATTTTATATTAGCCCAAGATGATTAGATTATTCAATTACATGTGTTGCGTGGTCCCGTTAAATTGAGTTTTTAATTAAATAAATTATTTAAGATAACTGTTTTGGGGATTGGTTATGGGTTGAGGTCTTGTAATCGAGTATTTGTTTTGATTTGATAAGATAAGTGATTGGCGGAAACTAATCACGAACTAATGTATGCTATGAAAGATATTTAATTATATGAATTAATTATGTGTCAGAATGTTGATAAAAGTTAATTAATTATGAAACTTTGAGGACTGACTTGGATACTCAAATGTGAAGAATTAACTATGAAATGAGAATTGTGTCGATTGATTAATTAAGTGATAAATGAATGAGATTTTGGGTCCTAGACATGGCGTTCTAGATCGACTTAAAATCTGGGTTTGGACATGGCGTTCCTCCCCAATGGTTATCCAAGCTTGTGATATAGGGTGTTAGACATGACGATCTACACCGAATGAGATTTTGGGTCCTAGACATGGCATTCTAGATCGACTTAAAATCTGGGTTTGGACATGGCGTTCCTCCCCAATGGTGCTTGACACCAAGCGAATGATAATAATGATTCATGAAAGGAACAAGGGATGTGATTAAAACCCAAGTGAAATGTGATCAAATAAAGAAGGATAAGAATGAATGGATTTCCAACATGAGTTTAAACTTGTTCTAGGTTAAGTGATTACTTAAGGAACATGGAAACCTTGGAAATTATAAGTGAATAAAAAGAGTATAAATGAGCAAAATGATAAAAGGTATTTATAAGCTTGAACAGATGTACTTGTGTTTGAACAGTTTCTTATTCCGACTATGGGTCAAAGCAGATATTACCGCCAGGTGTCCTTTCTGGAACCTGAATGGGTGTTGATTGTTTATATTTTTTTGTTATTGTTTGGAAATACCTACACAATGTTTAATTATACATCATTGTTTATAGTGGGCTATACACCGGTGGTTCTGGCCTGCTGAGATTTATATCTCACACCCTACTCGGGCCACCATTGCACTGGGGTACCCGAGTAGACTTTCTTGGTTGCAGGAACTTGGACTCTAGACTGTGTTATTCCTTGTATCTGGAGTTAGGAGCAAAGGACCGAGTGGGAGCTCGGGATGCTCGTGGAGGTTGCCCGATGGGCATAACTGTATTTTACTTTATTTCTGCATTGTATTGTAAAGCATGCTGTTTTGTTTACTTCTTTCCATAGTACCATGTACATGTCATGCATTCATCATTGTATAAACTGGTTTTTACCACTTTTGTTGAGTTGTACAAAAATCTGTTTTCAGCTGCTTTATTCTTTATTTAGTCCGCTTTCGCCATTGTTATTATTTATTCAGTTATACTGTTCTGCATACTTTGATAAGAGGGTATAGTCTCCCCACTGACTATCCTTACACCCTCACTGCTAGTCGGCAGCCTCTGGCGTACGGGGAGGCGCGCTTGAGGACTTGTCGCGGATTGGCTCGAGTGGCCAGTTCAGGGTCGAC
Organism: Viscum album; assembly: GCA_963277665.1. Lineage (NCBI taxonomy): Eukaryota > Viridiplantae > Streptophyta > Magnoliopsida > Santalales > Viscaceae > Viscum > Viscum album. Next base: position 1,017,451,588 of record OY728130.1, on the reverse strand, counting down.
CCGAGTTGGTTCGTGACAAAATGGTATCAGAGGAGGTTTTCATTCTTTTCCTTTACCTTACTATTTCGGGGATGATAGACAGGAGACTAAGAATGTGTCGGCGCTTGGGTTAATAGCCGTGCTTGGGACTGATCACCCCATGTACGGGAAATGACCAAGTGGCCAGGGCTAGGAATTGATGTTCATGCTGCTTGTTATTACTGTTGATGTGATTTCACCTTGGGTGAATGTTGTACTTTCCACGACTTATTTGTTTATAAAAAGGTTTTGAAAATTTTCCTTGACTTGATTTGGAAAGGAAATCGCATTGCATGCATCATATTAGGCACTTAGAGATTCACATGTCAGGCATATGTGTCATGCCATGTAGTTGCATTAGTAGAATGCCTGCTGATTTTGATTGTGTGCCTTGAAAATATTTCATTCCTGGATTTATTTAGCACGCCTCTTTAGAAAGCATGTTTCGGTGATAGTTAACATGTTTGGGTTATAACATGTCGTGTTTTCTATCTTGCTTGTGTGTCATGCTCTGTGTTATAGCATGTTTTAGTGATTTCATCTTGTTGCTTTGTGTTAGCTGTTTGTAGTGGCTTGTTAGCTTGCTAGCAAGCGCTTGGTTGCTTTGGCTGAAATTGTTGGTTGCGATTACGACGGAGATAATTTTCCATTATAAGGTGTATGGGCGCCTTATAATTGGGAAACTGGTAAATCGTGTTTTTGAACTTTTTAAAAGATGGCTGCTAAAGTTTAAATGTTAAATGTTGAAGAGGAAGTTTGTTACAACTTGCCTGTTTTCCCCTGGGGCGTTGTTTGAAAACCAAGTACTTTGTTGTGAAATAGTACTTGTGGGTTTGTTAAAATCTTCTTTCAAATGATTAAAGGATGAAATCAATTACTGAAATGGATAAAATGGAAAGGGGTTTTTGAGCCTAGTAATCCTTGTTTTGTGTGACCAAGAGTTAGGGTCGACGTGTGTGCTTCGTAAGGGACTAGCTCGTGCTAGGTAGTACCCTTAGAGCTTGAGTTGCCTTGTTTTCGGTGTGAGCTTACGATGTGGTGATCGTAGTTCGAGGAACATCACCCGTGCGTTAAAGTGTTTCAAAAATAGTGTGCCGGTGAGCAGCTAGTTCTTGCGACGACATGGACACTTGTAAGGGGGTAGTGCCGCATCTGTTTCGGTTTACATGTTGGTACTTGTTTGTCAGCACGAATTTGATAAGGTTGGCTGTATGCACAAAACCTTAGAAACTCCGTTAGTGCGGGGAGAGTTTCAGTGGTTAAGCATGGACGTATACGAATGCCTTGGGTGGTATAAACATCAGAGTTTGGTTCAACTAATATTCTCAGTGACCTTGGTTTAATCTTAGTGTACTCTGCTGGATGAGACGAGCATGTCCCCCATCTCGACATTATCTTGGATACACCAAGATAGTATCAGTTATACGCCGCACTAAAGTTTAAATGTTGTGGGTTTGTTTCGTGATCTCTCTCTGGTTGTGCGGGTGATGCACAGTTTCTTGGAGTTACGCTTCGTGCTGAGGCACGATATCTTCATAATAGTCTTGTAATGGCTTGACTTGAGAATATCACCAGAGGTCGTGTAAGGACTTCGGTGTACGCGTGGTTAATGAAAGAGCAGTCTTAAAATCACGTCGTCGGTTTAAAGGAGAGTGTGATTTTACAGTTTGGCGATGTCTTTTGAGGAATCATGCTTGACCAATTTTGTTGGTCGATCGTTATTCGACTGTTTTCTTGGTTTGAGGTCCCTATAATGGCCTCGGATGTAAGCTCTGCTTTGATGTTTCAGTTGTAGCGTGAACGTTGGCTCGAGTTATAAAGGCTGAAGTGCAGCATTCTTGGAAAATGCTTAAAGGTACATTGGGCATTTAAAACGCAATGTGACCGGTTGAATGAAACTTCACGACCCTTGTAGGTCGGGTGATGTTTTCGTTGTTTTCAGAAGGATTCTCGGGGGCGAGAATTTTTTTAGGTGGGTAGGTTGTAGCGAACCGTGTTTTTAGAGCGGGTAAAATGCGTAGGTTTTTGAAATTTTTCTTTTATCAGCATGTCGGTTTTAAAACCGTGCTTCGTAACGAGGTTCTGAGTACACAAACTGTTTCAAGCGGTGACATCGAACTGCGCGCGAGCGGTTAGACCGCACAAGTTAAGTCGCACAATTGAGCAGTTGTCAGAACAAAGTTTTTTTTTATTAATTTAAATTAATGGAAGTTTTAACAATAATAGTGGGAGATTATTATTTTTTAATGTGGTGCAAACACATTTAATTAAGTGGTGGTCAAACGCTATTAATTGTGGAGTTGCGGTTTGACCAGAAGTGCGTCAAAATAAATATCACGTGTTAGCGGATTTAATTTGACGTAGGAATTTAATTAAGAGAGCGTTATTTTGATGACGCGTTTTAATTGGAAATTTTTGATCTTAATCACGGTTAAATAATAATAATGAAATTATTATTATTCTTATGGGTTAATTTATTTATTTTTTTAAACTAAAGGGGGTTTAATAAATTTTGTTGACTATATATATATATGTAGATATATATGTAGTTTTGGATATATATATATATATATATATATATTCAAGTATATATATATATATATGTTATAAAAAAGAAAAGGGGGATATTGGGTTTTCCCCTTAATTGGGGCGCTGGGCAGGCCGTGAACCCCCCACCCACGCATGGCCTTTTTTTTTACTTTCTTATTTTTTTTATTCTTCTTTTCTTCTTCCTACTTCCCCCATTTTCTCAATCACGCCTCCCTCCAAACCCTAAGGCGCAGGCGGCGTGGGCTCCTCCTCCGGCTCTCCTTGCTGCGCGACCTAGCTCCGTGATCGGACACCCCCACGGCCGGACCTCCTTGCTGCGTGATTCATGGTCCGGCGCGACCTCCGCCTTCCCTGCAGCAGCGCGCACGCCCAGCTGAGCTACAGCAGCGCGCGGCGACGCCCGGCATGCGACCCCTCCTCCTGCGGTGATTTTTTTTGGGTCCATTTTCTCCGTTGTTTGGGGCTGATTGTTCGAGGTATAATCCTTAGATGGGATCTCCAACATTGCTTTGGTGATTCGTTGGGTTTTCATAGTCCGATTTGGTTTTGACTGAAACCCGTTAATTGGGTTTAACCGGTTGTGGTTTTCTTATCTGGTTTTAGGGTACGCAATTAATTGTCGGGTTCCGATGGTTCGTGTTCCGGTGACCGCCGCCGAAGGCGAGGCGGTCCGAGTTGATTTAGTCCTACCGCCGATGTTTCGGGTGAGTGTCTTAAACCCGTGAATTGTTTCGCACCGGTTAAATTAAGGTTGATTAATTTATCTGAGTTCATGATGATTATTTTGGTTGTGCGAAGGTCTTTACCGCACTAATATTTGGGTGCGACTTCTGTTTTTCGGGATGCGCGTTGGACCCTGAGTGTGTGCGCGCTTATGTCAAAGCGCATGTGCGCGAACGATTGCAATGTGTTAGAAAGCTTGGCTCGGCCAAATTTATTGAGGTAGGGTCCCTTTCATTGCCCCTTTAATTTATTACAATAATTAATTAATTAATTAATTAATTCGTTTTATGCACCATTATTAGTTTTTAAATTAATTTCTGTTTAAATTGTGCAGTTAAGTCTTTACATTGACTGCTGTTTAATTAATGTTGTTAAGTCTTTAAATTAATTATTGTTTAATTAACGCAGTCAAGTATTTAAATTAATTATTGTTTAATTAACGCAGTCAAGTATTTAAATTAATTGCAGTTTAGAAGTGAAAAATATAATAAATGATCGTTTGATAATAGAAGTCACGTGCTATGATAAACCCCCCCTTTTTTGGGTTGTGCTATCATAAATCTAAAGGTAGTGAATAATTATTTTTATAATGCATGTTGTGCGAATTTTATTGATGTTTCTACATGCACCGATTGATATGTACTAAGTTAGTGTTCTCCCTCTTTGATATGAATTAAAGTTTTGGAATAAATGATTGGATATGCGCAAATAAATTGTTTGACTTATAATAAATTACCTGGGTATTTTAGCATGTTCATTGTGACCCTCGCCTATGGAAAAACCCGTTTGGGGTGTTCGCTATGCCTTTTTGGACACCCCTTTAGGTGTGATGACGTGTTTGGTACGTTTTATATTAGCCCAAGATGATTAGATTATTCAATTACATGTGTTGCGTGGTCCCGTTAAATTGAGTTTTTAATTAAATAAATTATTTAAGATAACTGTTTTGGGGATTGGTTATGGGTTGAGGTCTTGTAATCGAGTATTTGTTTTGATTTGATAAGATAAGTGATTGGCGGAAACTAATCACGAACTAATGTATGCTATGAAAGATATTTAATTATATGAATTAATTATGTGTCAGAATGTTGATAAAAGTCAATTAATTATGAAACGTTGAGGACTGACTTGGATACTCAAATGTGAAGAATTAACTATGAAATGAGAATTGTGTCGATTGATTAATTAAGTGATAAATGAATGAGATTTTGGGTCCTAGACATGGCGTTCTAGATCGACTTAAAATCTGGGTTTGGACATGGCGTTCCTCTCCAATGGTTATCCAAGCTTGTGATATAGGGTGTTAGACATGACGATCTACACCGAATGAGATTTTGGGTCCTAGACATGGCGTTCTAGATCGACTTAAAATCTGGGTTTGGACATGGCGTTCCTCCCCAATGGTGCTTGACACCGAGCGAATGATAATAATGATTCATGAAAGGAACAAGGGATGTGATTAAAACCCGAGTGAAATGTGATCAAATAAATAAGGATAAGAATGAATGGATTTCCAACATGAGTTTAAAATTGTGCTAGGTTAAGTGATTACTTAAGGAACATGGAAACCTTGGAAATGATAAGTGAATAAAAAGAGTATAAATGAGCAAAATGATAAAAGGTATTTATAAGCTTGAACAGATGTACTTGTGTTTGAACAGTTTCTTATTCCGACTATGGGTCAAAGCAGATATTACCGCCAGGTGTCCTTTCTGGAACCTGAATGGGTGTTGATTGTTTATATTTTTCTGTTATTGTTTGGAAATACCTACACAATGTTTAATTATACATCATTGTTTATAGTGGGCTATACACCGGTGGTTCCGGCCTGCTGAGATTTATATCTCACACCCTACTCGGGCCGCCATTGCACTGGGGTACCCTAGTAGACTTTCTTGGTTGCAGGAACTTGGACTCTTGACTGTGTTATTCCTTGTATCTGGAGTTAGGAGCAAAGGACCGAGTGGGAGCTCGGGATGCTCGTGGAGGTTGCCCGATGGGCATAACTGTCTTTTACTTTATTTCTGCATTGTATTGTAAAGCATGCTGTTTTGTTTACTTCTTTCCATAGTACCATGTACATGTCATGCATTCATCATTGTATAAACTGGTTTTTACCACTTTTGTTGAGTTGTACAAAAATCTGTTTTCAGCTGCTTTATTCTTTATTTAGTCCGCTTTCGCCATTGTTATTATTTATTCAGTTATACTGTTCTGCATACTTTGATAAGAGGTTATAGTCTCCCCACTGACTATCCTTACACCCTCGCTGCTAGTCGGCAGCCTCTGGCGTACGGGGAGGCGCGCTTGAGGACTTGTCGCGGATTGGCTCGAGTGACCAGTTTAGGGTCGACCCGAGTTGGTTCGTGACAAACAGTACCCATAGAAAGAGTTTTTTCCTCTAAAACTTTCATACTAACCATAATTGTGATTGCATGTCTGAGTAATCTTCTTCTTGTTATTTTCTGATCCACTAACGTTTCAGTTGTTAATTGGATTCTTCCTTTTCTTTTCATCTTTATCGGATCTAGAATAATTGGAATTACTTTTTGATTCAGAATGTTTTGAAACATTTTCAAACTTAGGTTATTTTTTATATTTTCAATTTTTTAGGAACATTAATCTTCTAACTAATTTTTTTCTTTTCAAGCCTTATAATCTTTCTCAAACAATATTTCAACACATCTTTTAAATGAATTTTCAGTTGAGTTTATTCTTCATCCAAATTATTTCTCCAAAATTCTTTATCATTTATTATTGCAATAATATTTTTTTCACCAACATACTCAACAAATATTTCAAATGCACATTCACATTCTTCTTCATGAGAGAAAAAACATTCACTACTAGTTGAAATTTTTAAAATAAACTATTTAAATGAACGTTTTATCCTAAACATATTTTATTAATATTCTCTCTTTAATCATCCTTATGCATAAATCTTATCATTTTTTATTTGTAGAAATTATTTTATCCCCTCTTAGAAAAGAATTTTTCTTTATCTTTCTTTTACTTTAAAGATCTTCAATGAATTCTTTCTTCTTCTTCACTTTCTTATTCATCACATTATTATTTATTACCTCTTTGAGGAAAATTGGAAACAAAATGTCCAATGGATCCACATATAAAAAAATTAAAGGAATTTTCCCTATATACTATTCCATACCTTTTTTACTTTTTTAGAAAACAAGTATACAATTTCATTATGATTTTGTCATGCCTCATTTTGGAAATCAGAATCTCCAACATATTCTTCATTAGGAATATTCTTTTAATTTTTTTCTTTAGAATCCTTGAAAGAGATTTATCTATCATCTTTATGTTTTCCATTCATATCATTATCCCTTCTCATTTTATAAGAAATAAGAGTACTATGAAAATAATCCATAGAAAATGTTCTTGGATATCTATCTTCTAATGAAGAAACCTTGACATAAAAATTTTCAGGGATAATTCTCAAGATCATTTCTACAATAATTGAATCTTATAAGTTTTCACTATACATATAATAGTACTCCCAATTTCATTTTCCCTGGTAAATAATCCATCAACATATTCATTCTCATCTATCTTGATGTCTTCATACTTTAATCTCAAAAAATTTATCTTTGCCTCATTAACATTTTCATTGCCTTCATAAATGTTGTTGAACTTATAATAGATTCATTTGGAAGTGGAAAATCCTTTTACTCTTAGAAACTCACTTTTATAGAGTGATCAGAGTAAAGAATTCCTAGCTCTTCCATCATTATCAAGGTTTTCCTTATCAATATTAGTTAGAGGAGCATTTTCAATACGATGAGGGAAACCATCTGTAACATCTATTGAAACATTATATATCCGTATAAATATGGCTGAGAAAATATAGAATACATCTTCCTTAGTCCCAAAATCCCAATAAAAAAAATACAAATTTGTTTAATCTAGCCCAATATGATTATAAGCCAAATATGATGACAAGATAGAATATAATAGACAGTTGACTACGATGATCAATGAATACAATGATCAGCTAAATAACATTTTAATCATGCTTCTTATCCTTATACTTCTATATATCCAAACTTCTTCAATGAAATCTCAATATGGAATCTTATTTATCTCCTTAGAAAGTCGGAGCTTCTCTCTAATGAGTTGTAAATCCATCATTAGAGATGTAAAAAGTACAATGTACTTATCTCATTTTATAGGATACCCAAGGATGGTTTTTGTGGGAATCTCAAAAACATTCCTTCTCAAACAAATTCACCCAAATCTTGATTTCCCTTAAATCATAGGTTCATTTAAAACATCATCAAATCTTCTTGAATCTTCTCAAATCTTATTCAAACCTAATTTTTTCTTAGAAACCTATTTTCAAAAACAAATCCGATTTCAATTTTTGAAGTTGATTTTTTATTCCGATTGCTGAATTTGATACCTACAAAACTCTAATACACAAGTACGCTTTATTCATTACGATACCCTATATGAGTTGAATAAATGAATAAATAAGAATTGATTCTTCTCTTGAACCACATGAATAGTCAAAACATACTCTTTAATTTTATGGTCCACCTTGACAACATATCAGTCTCTTGACCACATTGAAATGTAAAACAATTCAACTCTGATCGATGGATCTTGTCAAAATTAAAGAAACTGCACTTCTTGAAAATCAAGTCTGAGTTTGTATTCCTTCGAAAATTCATTCAACCATCTCAAATGGTTGACTATATATTTCATTGTTCTCTATCATTATAATTTTTATCATCTTAAGCTCAATTACTAATCCATCAGCCTCCATTGAAAACAAATATTTTTGAGTATGAAGGAATGATGAATACGATGGGCTGGTGTCAACAACTTCAACTTGAGAAAAATCATTTATTCATAAAATTTTTCTTCTATCATGAAATCCTTCATGACATCGAAAATAATTGAGAGTGGGTTTACAGTTGTTAGACTTTCATCGGAAAGTATGTAATCTACCTCAAACTGTAGAAATCTTTTCTCATCTCGAATCCAATTTTCTAGAATAAGATTTTCCAAAATACCATTAGGCTGAATATGATCTCCATCACCCTTTTCCTATTATTATCCAGATCTAATTGATCTCTATATAATTTTCCTATATATTTTTCACCCTCTATTTATTTCATTCATCTTGGATCACAAGTTCTATAATCAACTTAAAATTTATGTGAAATAAAAATCAGTAAAGAATCATCACATTCAACTTATCATAGCCATGCATACTCTGATTTACCACTATGATCACTTCTTACATACCAGAATTAGAGTGAATCAGTTGACCATTTACTTCCAACAAGATACATTCTCAGTACAATTGACCTTTTCATTCTGTATTTAGTATAAATTTGATGAGAATTTTTTGATAGTTTCTCTGGATATGATGAAATTATTTAAGAATTGTGAGTTTTATTCTATTGAATACATTGCAAAGTCACAATTTTACAAAAATAAATGTGATTTCAGAATTCCATTATTTTTTCCATCAAACTGATCAAACTTATTCTTGATTATGATGGGGAATATGATTTACAACATCTTCTATCTTTTATCAATATTCCAATTCAATTGATTGTATTTATTCCTCCAAATGTTCGTGATATAATTGAAAACATTCTTCAATCTGGATTCTCATCCATCATCTTTCTCATCATACATTCTTTCTTCAATATACTAATCGATTGAAAACAAATAAAACCAAAACAAAACTTAACCCTAATAGAAACACGATGGTATATGAAAATTATGTGGGTTGGGTAGAATGGTTTCTAATAACCATGTTTCCCAGCCTATCTCTTACAATTTTGGGGCTCTAGGCACCGAACGATCCCCTGAACAAACCCACGACCTCATTGAATATCTTCAGCATCATAAAGAAGTCGAAAAAACGGAATTTGAAAAAATTAAAATGGTTTGTACCTTGCGAAAATGTGGGACAATACAACCTCTCCTCTTTAAGAAAACTCATCCCTGAGTTTCCCTTTCGAGGGTGGTATGATGTCATCAAAGAAAAGTTCTGGCCACTACACATGTACATAATCCTATCACTCTATATATTAAAGCTACAATATAACCCATACCAGGGTAATTGAATTGACTCAGAGAGAATTTAGGCTCTGGTCAATGATACATATTGGGTTCTCCTTGAATGAAGAATTCTCCTACAACTCAGTATCCCCAGGGTCAAACAAATGAGAGAGGTCGGTATGAAACTAACAAAGTAGTGACACGTGGAAGACCTCGTATACAGCCTGGTAACTCTGAGATAACAAAAAACAATAGGCTACTGACCCAACTCTTTATACTATATTGAATGGTCTAATCTAACAAGAAGATAACTTTCCTTTTCTATGAATTCATCTATGACCAAATATAGGGGACTCACACAGAAAAAAATGATGTCCCACCTTGAAATCCAAAGGTTTGTGATGATGATTGGTATAGGAATTCTTCCTATACTAATTTATAGCCACTCAATTCGGAATTAGCTAGACTTTTTATAAATTCTATTGTACGATACAAGGACCCAGTAGAGCTACCTCACCTATCTCCATCTAGCAAGAGATGAGAGACATGGTCTACCATATTAGTCCTCAAATAGAGCCATCTAAATCATTTTTTAAAAGTTGTTATTGTAAGGAAACTCAACCAGAGGAATGTTGTTTTCACCTAAACATAAAAAATCAAGGATTGAGGCCCATATAATATTCATTAATAGTTATATTGTTTTCTCAAACTACCCATTGGTCTAAGGGTGATATGTTTTACATAAAATAACATGTGAACCTAGTTCCTTTTGTAACCCTTTCTAGAACCGTGATGTAAAATGGGTGTCTCTATTCGATGCTATTGAAAAGGGAGCACCGTGAAGGTGTACTATCTCTTAGATACAAAGCCTCCTAGGATCTTCAACTAAGAAGTTTTCTTCAATCATTAAGAAGTGAAAAACCTTGGTAAACCTATCGATGATAGTCCAAAATACAATGGTGACTCTAGGGGATCTCTAAAAGCTTGTCAAGAAATCCATCATGACATCATTCCACTTTCACTTAGGAAGGTATATAGGCTATAAAAGTCTATAAAGTCTCTGGTGCTCTTTCTTCACCACCTGATAGGTTTATAACTACATGATGAATCCGACTATCTACCTCTTAATACATGGCCACCAATACTGATGACAAATGTCTTGGTACATATTGGTAAATCCAGGTTGAACCACCCAAATAGAGCCACGAAACTCCCTCATCAACTCTACATGTATATTGATAGGAACCCAAACATTCCCATAGAAGAGTAAAGTTTCATTTTCATAAATTATTCAACCTAAAGGTGGGATCTCATATGTGACACTCTCTCTCAAGATGATACCCTTAGAATAAATAACCTCCTCATTCTAACTCTCTCTAAAAGGGAGGATGTCATTTCCATAGATACTAAAATTGGTTACCCATGGTGTTCCTAACCTTCTTTGTGCATCTTAGATAACAAATCCAAGAACTGACACTCACTATTGGAATCCTTTATAGCATGTGTCCGAGTTTTATGGCTCAACGAATCATCTACAACATTAACCATACCATATGTGTAAGCAATATCAAAGACAAATGATTGTAGGTACTCAACCCACCTACAATTCCTAGGATTCAAGTATCAATACATGGAGATGTATTTGATTATTTTATTATATGTTTATATGAAATACAATTAATCTAATTGATAGTACCACCAACAGAGATGTCTAAGAAGCTTGAAAACTGACTCAAGAAAGTGTGTAAGGAAATTCTACTCATAAGCCCTCAGTTGGAAGGATCCATGCACTAAAACCCAATAACCCTACATTATATATTCACCTAGCTCAGTCCCTGAAGCATCAAAATAAAAAATATAACCACTTCCTAGCTCATGCATAATCTGGATTGGTTCTTAAGTTATTCTTCCATTTAACTCATAAATAGTAGTCCCAATAGATTCATTCCAGTCAAATTTCACACAATTCCATGTAAAACCAATGATTGGAACTTTTAAACAATAAAAATCTTTAATAAATCACCTATAATAGCTAGAAAACTATAAGAAATTATGTATATTGAACACAATCTTGTGTTTCTCTCATGAAACCATGATGATAACCTTCTCTGGGTAAACTAATATGCCTACCTCAGATATGACATAACCTATGAAGTGAACCATGATGATCCAAAAGATACATTTTCATATATTTTCATATTTTGGGTACCCACTTAGTGTACTCATCATGATATTAAAAGGGTTTTCATGATCGTTTATGGTATTCTAACACACTAAGATGTCTTCTATAAAGGACACCACACCTGAATCAAGATACATGTGGAAATCATGATTCATTGGAGCCATGAATATTTCTAATGCATTCGTTAGGCCGAACACCATAACAAAATTCTCATAAAATTTGTACCTGCTTAAAAACATTGTAATGGTATGTATGATGTCCTCACATGAACCTGGTGGTAGCCTAACCTCAAATAAATCTTGGTGAAAATAGACACTCCTCGGAGCTTGTTGATTAGGTCATCTATATGAGGAAGTGGATACCAGTTCTTCACTGTAAGCTTGTTCAATCGGTAGTAATCAATTTACAATTTTATTGTATCATCCACCTTCTTGAAGAAAAGTATTGGTAAACCCCATGGCGATATGCGGGTTCATATTAAATCCTTTTCTTCTAGATATTCCAGGTACTTCTTGAGTTCCTGGAGCTTTGTAGGTGTCATCCTATATAGAGGAATGGACACTGGTGCCACACTTGGCACACGATTAGTGGTGAAATCGACCTCTCACTTAAAAGGTAATATTGAGAAATCATCAAGGAATATTTCACTAAAACAATCTACTACAGGAGGTAATTCCACAACATTTACCTCTTGATCACTTATAATGACACTATCCAACTGAGTTGTCACTCCAACTAGCCCAGTACGATTGGTTCCAGATTGACATGCCTAGATTACCCATTCAACCTTATGGATATACATGTTTCCATCAGGTGATGTGAATGACACTAAGTGGTGATAGAAATCCATTGAGGATCAATAAGTCACAATCCAGTCTATACTAAGAATGAAATCGATGTTGATCATCTCCAGGATGAAGAAACTCCATAGAAAATGGTTCCCACCAATATTAGGGGGGAACTCCCTACACTGGAATATTCCCTCAAATCAAATTCTTAATGGGGTTTCAAGAGTCATAACGCTACTAGAGTACTCTATAATTAAGCTGAGACTTCCCATAGTTACAAAAGAAAGAAAAATATTGCGATACAATCGTATCAAAAAAGGCTGAAGCTAGAGTGGAGGATACCAAAGTAGTATCTCCAACAACAGATATATAGCATCCCGTCTTTTTATAACATGAACTTTCATTACATTACACAAAACTGAGGATCTTTAAGTTTAGTGTCTTGGAAACCAAGAACATAATACATGAAAAAAGCATAAAGCATTCTTCTTAAACACTTGAAAGGCCTCTCCTTAAGTTCATCCTAGGTTCATTACTGCATCTCATAACCTGAGGACATACATTAAAAGAAAGGGTGAGCAGAAGGCCCAGTAAGGGAAACAAGAGAAATATTTTACATGTGAACTTGAGATACTTCAATAAGGCCATGAAAAGAACTTTAAGGCATGAGAAAGAAATAATGAGGCATATCATAATAAAAATAACATTTTTCATAACTTGAAGATGTGGATGCAACATTTAATATTGACAATCATTTCATTTCACCAAGGTCCATCCCCAAGGTGTCATTAAAAATTACCAAGGTTATTCACCAAGATATCAGTCTAAAAAGTCATCTCTAGAGATTAAGCCTTTACCCAATGCATTGGAGCGCTATCTGGGCGCACCCTTGACATGTCTTTATTATCATGTGATCCACATATATCATCATCAATCATTTCATAAACAACCCATATAGCATAAAATAAATGGGTTTCATTTCATAATCATAACGTTTTAAAAACTGCTTTAAAGACATGATCTTTATGTCACTTTAAACCCACAGAAAAGGAAAGAGGGTTTCATGTATGTAAATACCAGAATTTAAAATAGAACATTTTGATATATATGTGAGGAACCCTGTAGAAATAAGAGCTTTGAGTATTCATTTTATAACATTAAATAATTTTGAGAAAAGAGAGAGAGGCACTTTGAGACGAAAATTCTGCAGCATAACAGCTATGTTTTGGGGTTTTAGAAAAGATTGAGAAGAGAGGGGACATGGGTAAAACATTCATAAATGACCAATAAAATAGTAGAGGGACAGAATATAAGGGATTTAAGAACATGGTAATTAAATTTTAAAATATACCATATGAAATGAAGAGCATGAAAGGAAGACAAAAATAAGATTTCTCTTATGAAAATTCGGCAGCCTAACGGCGTCACATAAACTTCAACCAAAAATGAATTGATGATATCAAATAGGGTATCTCATCCTATGAACATAAAATATCAGTATGATAGATATAGATATCATACCCAAACATAATAAAAAGTAAATTTCAAGAATTTACATTAAAGTAGAACTTCAAAACGAGAAGGGTGAAGAACCACTTAAAAATTCGACAGCCTGACGGCGCCACTTAAAACTTCAAAATACTGAATTGAAGAGATCAAATGGGGTCTCTCATCATATGATCATAAAAGATCGGTATGATAAATTTAGAGATCATAACCCAACATAATAAATGGAACTTGAAATAATTTACATGAAAGTACAACTTCAAAACGAGAAGGGTGAAGAACCACTTAAAAATTCGGCAGCCTAACGGCGTCACTTAAAACTTCAAAATACTGAATTGAAGAGATCAAATGGGGTCTCTCATCATATGAACATAAAAGATATGTATGATATATTTGGAGATAATACCCCAAAATAATAAATGGAACTTGAAAGAATTGATATGAAAGTAGCACTTCAAAACGAGATGGGTGAAGAGCCACTTAAAAATTCGGCAGCCTAACGGCGTCACTTAATACTTCAAAATACTGAATTGAAGAGATCAAATGGGGTCTCTCATAATATGAACATAAAAGATCAGTATGATAGATTTTGAGATCATACCCGAACATAATAAATGGAACTTGAAAGAATTGACATGAAAGTAGCACTTGAAAATGAGAAGGGTGAAGAACCACTTAAAAATTTGGCAGCCCAGCGTCACTTAAAACTTCAAAATACTGAATTGAAGATATCAAATGGGGTCTCTCATCATATGATCATAAAAGATCAGTATGATAAATTTATATATCATACCCCAAAATAAAAAAAGTAACTTGAAATACTTTACATGAAAGATAGATCTTGAAAAATGAGAAGGGAGAAAAAATCTGTTACAAAAATTTCGGCAGCCTAACGGCGCCACTTAAAACTTCATAAAACGAAATAATGAGAGTGAGAGGGGATATTTCATTAGATGAACATGAAAAGGGAATTAATAGGAGTATAAAATAACATCCTTTAACATAATAACATGGTGCATAAAAGAAATTACATAAAAGAGATTTCTTGAAAAGAAAGAGAGAGGTCGGATCCCTTACCTTAAAACGTAACTCTTAAAACTCGAAGGTTTGGACATTGAGGGATTGGTGGCACCTTGGGAGGACTCCTTGGGTGGTAAGGAGACCAGAAATTTGTTGAGGATGGCTTTGGAGTCGAATGGATCAGAGGAGGGCTTGGTATTTATAGGGAAAGTGAGGGGACAAAGCATTAATGGCCAAGGGACACCTCACATGTGCTTTTCTCAAAACCATGTGCTCTCCCAAGATATTTCCCATTAAGTTAGGCCACATGGGGCCCCCAATATAAATATCCATCACCTTAGGTCGGACAACCCTTAAAATATCTCATGACATCACCATGACACAGTTATGATGTCATTTAACATACCGAAACCCTAAAACTGTATTTTTACTATTCACTGAAAATTCAACTTTCTCAGAAAAATCCCAAAATTTCACACTAACCAAATATCAATGCTCTGATTTCAAAAATGAACTCCATTTTATAAAAATAATTTTCTAAATATTTTTAATTTTATTTTTAAATAAATACACTATACACAAAAAATTCATTTTTTCAGAAAAAACCCAAAAAATTGCCATAACATAATATCGGTGCTCTGAGTTCAAAAATGAAATCCATTTTATAAAAATAATTTTCTAAATATTTTTAATTTAATTTTTAATTAAAAAACACTATTCACCCAAAAAAACTAATACTTGAATAATAATTTATGAAACCGTTATTTAACCATTTTGTTGAATCACATTACTTAATCAAGGTGCCTAGATTATTTTAAAACTTTCTTTAAGTGAGATTACTAATCCATTTGGTCATATTACTAATCCTAATCATAAAATCACTATTCATAATTTACTATTCATCAAAAATAAAGTTGATCTTATTAGACTCTAAATTTCAAACTGAACATAATTGTAGAAGACCATTTTTTGAAAATCATTACACATTTTTAATTATTTAATGTTTACATAAACATTTTTAAAATATCCTTTTTCTAAAATTCATCAAAAATATGCATACCATATTTCCCGTCATTTGAAAATTCATAAACATAATCATAAGAAGAAATCCCAATTTTTATTTAAAATAAAGGATTACACAAGGCAGTTACGGTCTTCTTACATAGCCCCTTATCACACCAGCATAGGACCTAAGTGTAAGGTGTGCTAAAGTGAGAGAATCCGAGGGAGGCTCGGCCAACATTGCACGAGTAGTAATTTCTATTAGTTTGAACTTCTCGCAAAGGAGATTCCATTCTAGTTTCACACGATGATGTTTGGCTTGGGTTTGGTCTAGAGAAAAGCCCAGTGGTGCTACCTCCTTCCCAAGTTCTGTTAGATTGGCTTCGATCAGTCCAAGACTACTGGGTGAGGCCATCGAATCTTCTTTCTATAATAATTTACAAAGATTTCTTGTATTTAGAGACAATAATCAAAACATTTTGTTCACAGTGGTCATATTTACCAATGGTCTTATAACAGTCAAAACCCAATGGTCTCATTTTAATTATAATCATGTTTATCAAATAAAACATTTTTGTTGAGTATAAAAATAAAATAACACATGAAATTAGGAAACAAGATTTATTCAAAATTTCGGATCATTACAATCTTCCCCCCTTAAGAAATTGCTTCCTCGCAATTTTTAAAATTGGGTTTTGAAATTTCATTGGAAGTCCCACATCGGAAAAAAAGTCAGTAACACTATTACTTTAAAAGAAAGAAAAGGAAGTACAAAGGCCACCCGAGTTTACTCATACTTGGATTCCATGTAGGAAACATGGACATGGAGGAGAAAACAAAGCGTCATGTTCTAAAGGAGAGTGATAGAACACATGATTAGGAGGAAGTTAACCACCAGAAAATCCCAAAATTATGATGTGTGTAAGCGGTCTTTGATTACCTAGTAGGAAACGTAAACCAACAACGTTTTTGTTTTACATTCCTTTTCATAATTTTGAGGAATTCATTTACAACATAGAACCAAAACATAAGGAAATATATTTACCATCATGTAGAGTTTCATCCTTTAATAAGTTTCTACCAAAACTAATCTTTTCTCCAAACGATGAGCATTCAAAACTACTTGGTCTCATCAAAAGCACAAGAATCATCTTCTAGAGAATCACATAATCCATAAAAGATTAACTATCTATTTTTTCCTATCATTAAACATTATCCCAAAAACATAAAGGGTAAGGTAAAATAACTCTTCAAAAAGAAAGAATCCCATAGGAATGGAAACTACTCTTAAATCTTCAAAGTTCCACAGTACTACCCAAAGTTCATCATAGACCATTCCGTAAATAACTGTCCTTAAAAATACTCAAAATAAACCAAACTAATATTGAAACCCAAATACAAGAAGGACTTGATAACATAGTCTTCTGAGATAAACATTATCTTTCATCTCCAAACAACATCAACTACTCCTAACACCTTATAACAAAAGTAAACAACCTAAACATATTTTCCCCAAGATAGGTCAATCATTTCCATAAGTAACTTATAATACCACAAGTTCACCTAAAATTCATCAATTCCTCAAAATATAATTCAACCATTACTCCTCAAGAAAATACCGTAGTAATCTATTTACCTCGATCAAATATGGTTCCCAAAATAGTGAACGTTTTCCAAAATAATAATCATCTGTTAATCCCCTAATTACCCTTTTTTTAAGAAGAACAGCTTCACTACATAAACATGTGGTACATAACAATAGATTTTTTTCTTTAATGATATAAATTCATCTTAGGTAGTGACTTGATGACCTTAGAAAACATAAAAGATATGCTCCTAGAGCACGAACTAAAATACAACATGACATAGACTATTATTGCGAAGAAGTTACTTGTACTTAAGTCATCATGATCCATCTCAGCATAGGACTTGCATTGTTCCCCTGTCCTCTATGATTGTTGATGCTCATCATGATTCTCACCCATTCCAAGAGAGCATTACCTTGGATAATGTCTAACTTCTCCACATTTACGACATCGAAAAGTATAAGGCACATTAGATCGAACCTTATCTTCATTCATCACACTATCCATTTTTTTAAAGCAATTGGCTACTTTATGCCCTATCTTCCTACACTTAAAACATCTCCCGGTTCCTTTGTGACATTTTCCTTGGTGCCCCTTTCCACAGTTTTTGCACAAAGGAAATTGGGTCTTCTTTCCCTTATCAACTTTATCATATGAACATCCTTGAGACTTTGTCTTCTTCTTCCTTGATGAATTTGGGCATTCAACTAGGTACCAGTTGTTAATTGTGATTTTTGATAGCTGGTTTAGCATAATCACAATATGTTCAACTTGATCTTTCACCATCTCTGTCACATCAATAGGGAAATCATCAGATTTTCTATCACATTGGTTGTTGGGACATGTTCTTCTATTTTGCTCCATTAACTAAGAAAAGAAACTATAATTAGGGGCTTAAATACATAGCTAATAATCATGAAAAGGAAACCTTAAGCATAAAAGGATAAACATGTAGAATAAAATTATATCTTAACTTGTGATCCCCTAGGTTCCAAACTAGGTTATCCATGATCATATATTCTTATGTGAATCTTTATTTTGTTTTATGCTTTTTCCTTTAATAATGGTTCATACTAAGCTTATGAATTTACCAAAGCATATCCCCCGGGAGTGTCGTAACCAAGAGTACAGGAAGGCCCGTTGTCGTGTACCAGTTCCCGTTCGAGTCTAGCTCAAAGTGGTGTTTTCAGGTTTTACCCCTATGTACATCTGTGCTAGAGCCACCTCTACCTGCTCGTATCCAGACAGGGATGTATTTGCTTGGCAACCCATTACTCAATACTCACCAAAATACCAGGAATATTTTCTATATATAAACTTTTATATAAGATTCTTCCTAAAGTTTTCATATCCTAATTTCCACAAATAACTAAACCTCCCTTTGATACCAACTATAGCATCCCGCCTTTTTATAACATGAACTTTCATTACATTACACAAAACTGAGGATCTTTAAGGTTTAGTGTCTTGGAAACCAAGAACATAATACATGAAAAAAAACATAAAGCATTCTTCTTAAACGCTTGAAAGGTCTCTCCTTAAGTTAATCCTAGGTTCATTACTGCATCTCATAACCTGAGGACATACATCAAAAGAAAGGGTGAGCAGAAGGCCCAGTAAGGGAAACAAGAGAAATATTTTACATGTGAACTTGAGATACTTCAATAAGGCCATGAAAAGAACTTTAAGGCATGAGAAAGAAATCATCAGGCATATCATAATAAAAATAACATTTTTCATAACTTGAAGATGTAGATGAAACATTTAATATTGACAATCATTTCGTTTCACCAAGGTTCATCCCCAAGGTGTCATTAAAAATTACCAAGGTTATTCACCAATGTATCAGTCTAAAAAGTCATCTCTAGAGATTAAGCCTTTACCCAATGCATTGGAGCGCTATCTGGGTTCACCATTGAAATGTATTTATTATCATGTGAGCCACATATATCATCATAAATCATTTCATAAACAACCCATATAGCATAAAATAAATGGGTTTCATTTCATAATCATAACCTTTTAAAAACTGCTTTAAAGACATGATCTTTATGTCACTTTAAACCCACAGAAAAGGAAAGAGGGTTTCATGTATGTAAATCCCATAATTCAAAATAGAACATTTTGATATATATGTGAATACCCCTAGAGAAATAAGAGCTTTTATTATTCACTTTATAACATAAAATAATTTTGATAAAAGAGAGAGAGGCACTTTGAGACGAAAATTCTGCAGCATAACGGCAATGTTTTGGGGTTTTAGAAAACATTGAGAAGAGATGGGACATGGGTAAAACATTCATAAATGACCCATAAAACAGTATAGGGACAGAATATAAGATATTTAAGAACATGGTAATGAAATTTGAAAATATACCATATGAAATGAAGAGCATGAAAGGAAGACAAAAATAATATTTCTCTTACGAAAATTCGGCAGCCTAACGGCGTCACATAAACTTCAACCAAAAATGAATTGATGAGATCAAATAGGGTATCTCATCCTATGAACATAAAATATAAGTATGATAGATATAGATATCATACCCCAACATAATAAAAAGTAACTTTCAAGAATTTACATGAAAGTAGAACTTCAAAACGAGAAGGGTGAAGAACTACATAAAAATTCGACAGCCTGACGACGTCACTTAAAACTTCAAAATAATGAATTGAAGAGATAAAATGGGGTATCTCATCATATGATCATAAAAGATAAGTATGATAAATTTAGAGATCATACCCCAACATAATAAATGTAACTTTAAAGAATTGACATGAAAGTAGAACTTCAAAACGAGAAGGGTGAAGAACCACTTAAAAATTCAGCAGCCTAACAACGTCACTTAAAACTTCAAAATACTGAATTGAAGAGATAAAATGGGGTATCTCATCATATGAACATAAAAGATCATTATTATAGATTTGTAGATAATACCCCAACATAATAAATGGAACTTTAAAGAATTGACATGAAAGTAGCACTTCAAAACGAGAGGGGTGAAGAGCCACTTAAAAATTCGGCAGCCTAACGACGTCACTTAAAACTTCAAAATACTGAATTGAAGAGATCAAATGGGGTCTCTCATCATATGAACATAAAATATCAGTATGATAGATTTTGAGATCATACCCCAACATAATAAATGGAACTTTAAAGAATTGACCTGAAAGTAGCACGTCAAAACGAGAAGGGTGAAGAACCACTTAAAAATTCGGCAGCCTAACGGCGTCACTTAAAACTTCAAAATACTGAATTGAAGAGATCAAATAGGGTCTCTCATCACATGATCATTAAAGAACAGTATTATAAATTTATATATCATACCCCAACATAATAAAAAGTAACTTTAAATACTTTACATGAAAGATAGATCTTGAAAAATGAGAAGGGAGAAAGAATCCGTTACAAATATTTCGGCAGCCTAACGACGCCACTTTAAACTTCATAAAACGAAATAATGAGAGTAAGAGGGGATATATCATTATATGAACATGAAAATGGCATTAATAGGAGTATAAAATAACATCCTTTAACATAAGAACATGGAGCATAAAATAAATGACATAAAAGATATTTCTTGAAAAGAAAGAGAGAGGTCGGATCCCTTACCTTAAAACGTAACTCTTAAAACTCAAAGGTTTGGACCTTGAGGGCTTGGTGGCACCTTGAGAGGACTCCTTGGGAGTTAAGGAGACTAGAACTTCGTTGAGGATGTCTTTGGAGTCGAATGGATGAGAGGAGGTCTTGGTATTTATAGGGAAAGTGAGGGAACAAGGCATTAATGGCCAAGTGACACCTCACATGTGCTTTTCTCAAAACCATGTGCTCTCCCAAGATATTTCCCATTAAGTTAGGCCACATGGGGCCCCCAATATAAATATCCATCACCTTAGGTCGGCCAACCCTTAAAATATCTCATGACATCACCATGACACAGTTATGGTGTCATTAAGCATACCGAAACCCTAAAACTGTATTTTTACTATTCACTGAAAATTCAACTTTCTCAGAAAAATCCCAAAATTTCACACTAACCAAATATCAATGCTCTGATTTCAAAAATGAACTCCATTTTATAAAAATAATTTTCTAAATATTTTTAATTTTATTTTTAAAGAAATACACTATTCACTGAAAATTCATTTTTTCAGAAAAAACCCCAAACATTACCATAACATAATATCGGTGCTCTGAGTTCAAAAATGAAATCCATTTTATAAAAATAATTCTCTAAATATTTTTAATTTAATTTTTAATTAAAAAACACTATTCACCCAAAAAAACAAATACTTGAATAATAATTTATGAAACCGTTATTTAACCATTTTATTGAATCACATTACTTAATCAAGGTGCCTAGATTATTTTAAAACTTTCTTTAAGTGAGATTACTAATCCATTTGGTCATATTACTAATCATAATCATAAAATCACTACTCATAATTTATTATTCATCAAAAATAAAGTTGATCTTATTAGACTCTAAATTTAGTACTGAACATAATTGTAGAAGACCATTTTTTGAAAATCATTACACATTTTTAATTATTTAATGTTTACATAAACATTTTTAAAATATCATTTTTCTAAAATTCATCAAAAATATGCATACTATATTTCCGGTCATTTGAAAATTCATAAACATCATCATAAGAAGAAATCTCAATTTTTATTTAAAACAAAGGATTACACAAGGTAGTTACGGTCTTCTTACATAGCCCCTTATCACACCAGCATAGGACCTAAGTGTAAGGTGTGCTAAGGTGAGAGAATCTGAGGGAGGCTCAGCCAACATTGCACGAGTAGAATTTTTTATTGGTTTGATCTTCTCGCAAAGGCGATTCCGTTCTAGCTTCACACGATGAAGTTCGGCTTGGGTTTGGTCTAGAGAAAAGCCCAGTGGTGCTACCTCCTTCCCAAGTTCTGTTAGATGGGCTTCGATCGGTCCAAGACTACAGGGTGAGGCCATCGAATCTTCTTTTTATAATAATTAACAATGATTACTTGTATTTAGAGACAACAATCAAAAAATTTTGTTCACAGCGGTCCTATTGACCAATGGTCATATAACAGTCAAAACCCAATGGTCTCATTTTAATTATAATCATGTTTATCAAATAAAACATTTTTGTTGAGTATAAAAATAAAACAACACATGAAATTAGGAAACAAGATTTATTCAAAATTTCAGGTCGTTACAAGATAACCCTATACTCTGTTCCTTTGATGTAGTCTTCACACTATATATTTGTCCTGAACCAAGACCCGGAGATGATTCCTGAGTATCCGAAGCAGGTCTACTCTATTGTAGTTGAAACTCTGAGCCCCAAGTACCTTGACCACAACCACCCCCCTCGGCCTGATCTTACTATAGAATACCATCTCCATTCGTGAAGAAGATTCATTGATCCTATACCAAAAAGTGTCACTGGCACAGAACCTCACTCACTTAGAACTGGAAGAAAGAATCAAAAAAAAGCTAGAGGTTACCCGTCCTGCTGCATGCCTAGAACTTGATCAAGTTCCTTATACAATATGGATTTTATGGACCAACCAGCCTCACTAGTAACACACCATATTTATGGAAGTTCATTCCACCTTATTGTTAAAACCCCCATAAGTATCCTCAAAATGCCACTTCCTTATGATACATAAAACAACATAATTCCTAGAGGCTGAACTTCCTTGCATCATAACCCCAGACTCCCTCAGGTTCTTCATAGTGACCAGATCTTGATTCACTATCACAGAAATTGTGTTCATAAAAAGACATTCACATGAAAGCAGATAGCATTATAAATCCAATCATCAAATATCCCATAATTTTTTATATCATCACTAGAAAAAGTTTGTGCGATATGTTTTAATTAATTGAATCAATCTAAATAACCCATCACTAATATGTAACCATAATTAAGGTTCATGAACTCTTGAGGAACAATATTTTATCATGTTCTGATGAATGAAATAGTCAAAGAAGGCTATCTGGAAGGGAGTCATGACCATACCCTAATGTCGATCATCCTGAGTGAGGATGTACAAACAATTCTTGTTGGAGTATCACAACATGTAGTTCACATACATGACCCTATGCTCTGGATTTTTCAAGATGTGCTTGATGATCAATAGCATGGCCTCGATCCATGAATTTATAGCCTAACATAAGAGATCCACCGAGAATCTATAAGGTTGCTGTAAGAAAAACTCTTCGATTAGTTATTCCATTGATGGGATAGGCTGGGGAACACCTTGAATAGATTGTATAAATTGAAATAATGTATCATGAAACTAAACTTCAACACCTATTGGAAGGTCTTCAGTAGGTTCCTCACTTGGAATTACAGCGGCTATCATGAGTGTCTCACGACCCCCCACCTTTAGATTGTTCTTATTTCCACTCTCTTGGTGTACCACACGAGGTCCTCATACTGGAATATATCTTAAAATTACAATATCATTCCTCATATATGATTTATAACAGATGGGGAATGAGATAAAGAAGGACAGGTACAAGACCTACCTATAATCATGCAACAACCCTAAACCTACTCGAGGAGCCCAGTCTGGGTGATCAGAATTAGTCAAAAAATAATCATAGGATACATGGCCTACTACCCACTACTAGTTCATGTAAGGTTCAAGGTCTCATGTCACACACATATAAGGTTCCCAATTCCTTTTAGTGGTTTTATTCATTTTAATTAATTAATTTATTTAAAGTATAATTTATTGGCTAAACTAGATTAATTTTCATGTCCAATTTATAGTGGCCCATACACCTTATAAATTGGATGGTGGTGTCCATTTAATCAAAAACACAACATGTTCCAGCCCATCTGCCAAATGGTCCATGGCTCAAAGTTCATTAACTGACAAAATAAGGTGTTTGTTTTAACCTATTCAAGAAAAAATTGTTAGGTTAAGGAATTCACATTAATTTTCAGATATGTTAATTATTTATGGAATAATAATTAAAACACTTCAATATATATCAATCAAATCACCACTTATCCTAAAAAAAGGCAGACATAATATTCACCTGCAAAACAATCAATACACACTGATAAGTAAATATGGAAAGGCCTAATGCATGGAATACTAAGTCCTTTTGTGACTAAAACGATGCATTAATATGATACACCCTCATTTCATCAGTCCAGGTTTAAATAACCCATATTAATAATACCAACATTAATAATGGAACAAAAAAAGTGTTTCACCCAATAGTGAATTCCATGAAACTATAAAAATTTAAGCAACAAAAACTTTTACTCATCATAGTTAATTTAGGTTTACCCAATATGTGGGTTAGTTACTCCTAGGCATAGGATCATTACCAAAATATAATATCCTAGTATCTTATCTAAAACTAAATAGTATGAAAAAAGGAAAAATTGAGTTTGATTCCACATTGTAGCATCCTACCCCAAATGCAACTTAGTGGTTCCCCAATATGGTGGCCACACGACCTCAAGAGTATCCCCTGAATGCAAGAGGATACAAACTTGTAGTGATCACCTTGGATGATTTCCTAGGTAGACTATTCCCTCATTGTCTAGAGTGGGACATAGTAATATATATAGAATAAGAGACAACATATTGTAGTGAAACAGTTATAATAAAAAACTAAACTGGAAAAAAAATTAGTAGAAGTTATGTAATAGGCAGATATGTGTAATAATGATGCAATGACGTGTAACTATACAAAAGTAATAATGAATAGAAAGGGGATAAAATAAAATACCATATGCTGAAAAAATATTTAAAAAGTAAAAAAGCAGCTACTACAAGAATCCCGAGCATAGGCTCGATCATGTGCCCCCATCTTCATCCTTGAAATGTAAAGTGAACAAGCATTGAGAGTCGCATACTTCCCCATTATCAACATCTATCGTAAAAAATTCAACTTGGGTACCAAAGGCAGTGCACATAGGGTGTGATATACAATCTGAGTAGACCACCACCAATGGTGTCTATTCCAATTCATTATGTGTATTATAAATGAGAATTTTTTTGTATTTAATTAATGAAAAATAGGAATAAATAAATAATACATTGGACTAGGCCCGCACTTGGAGACTCGTCCAATTTACCTACTTAGACCTAATCCAGTGAGGTTTAACCAATGTATCCTCTAAATGTGAAGTGAGGGAGGTAATATGTATGATAATGGACTATCCCCAAGCTTGTTATTGATCTTAGAGGACACTTATGTTTTAAAAACAAAAGTATAATTTCTAAAATGAAATATCTTTTTTTTAAATCACATTGAAGACATTTTTAATAAAATATAGAGTGTCACCATGAGCTAGTCCATAGTAATTTAGAGATAATTTCCTAGTATCACTTAAGGGTCTTGATAAAATTAAACTTCCTGATGAGTCCATCCAAGGAGACTCGAGAATATAGTCCCAAGGGTCACTCCATATATGTGGTGATAATTTTAAAACTAACCTTTGAGTTTATACTTGGTATCCCACATTGGGTACTAAATCTCTCTTATGACAACATACAACCATTATGCCATCAAGCCAGTCCAATGGGTAACCCCTAGGGAACTGGTGTCACTCATCTGGAGGTAAAATAGAAAACCCCCTACAATTCCATCTAGGGTATATCTAGTGTCACCCTTGACAGGATCATAAACCATTAATAGATTCTATCAAGAAGGTATGGAGAGTCTTTACAAGGGGTCCTTAAGTTAGAACCTCTTGCATCACCCTTGACACTATGCTGAAATAATTTAATCAAAAAACACATATAAAACATATAGAAAATAGGTCCATTTCATTTTATTTGGTAATTTATATCATTACATACACATTGGTTAGGTTATTCCCTTTGGTAAATCCATTCGTGTTATAAGGCCTAATCCACGTGACCTAATCCCATGGACAATTTAATTAGTTCAATGTAATTCATTACCTCAAGTAATTACAAATGATACCACACATCCAAGTGGTGTTTGAATAATTTTAAACAAGGGAAAATGAGCCTCGAATTGGGATCACATCCATTAGGGTGGGGTAAACCAAGGTGATCAACCCAAATGAATGATTTTCCACTAGCTAGGGTCATATTTAGCATAGTTAGGCTACAAATTAATAAAAAATAAAAAATTAGAGGTGATGTTGAAAGGGTATGTCTCATGTAATGATGATTCATATTATATAATGTAATTAAATTATCCAAAAATAATAATACCACCTACCTTAACCTCATAGAGATTCCCTCATCCAGCATCGACCATTGGTTTGAAATAGGTTAGAAGAAACTGTAAAATTCCCTGAAAATAGGGTAGAATATCTTACACCAACATAGGACAATAGAAGAAATAATATAATATAAATATAAGTTTGGGTATTGAAGTGTTTACAAATATATTTCTAATGGATCTAGCAGCGAGTGAAATGGACATTGGATGGAGAAGGTATCTTGATCCCTAGGTTGAGAGGGAGGATAACTCATATATGATGATGGAGGTTGTTTCATCTACCATAGGAGGTAAATGGAGATATGGAAAGGGTTAAAGGAATAAAGAGCGGTAAAATGGTAATTTTATCTTTACTAATAGGGACACATTTTTTGGTCCCATGGTTGGCCAAACAATATGCCAAGCCACTGCTTCAAAGGGGAACTCCACATAGCTCGGTACATAGTTTATCCAACCATGCACAAACCATGAAAAATTACACTATCAAAAACCTATCGTTGGATGCATGGGTGTGAACCTAGGTTTTCATTGTTCCAGACAAACCATGTGTCCCCCAGCACCCCACAATCTACAACCTCAGGGTTTAGGGAAACCATGTGGGCTCCGATGCACGGTTTCTACTAACAGTGTGTCCTAGTCTATCTCTAAAAATTTAAGGGATCTAGACACTAAATGATCCCATGGACACACTAGATACCTCCTTTAATCCCCGAGTCTATATAAACAGGGCCACACAATATAATTTAAAAAAATTGAATGGTTTATTCCTTGAAAAAATTCTAGAGATTAAAAGGGTATTTTAAAATATTAAAATTATTTTTCCTTTCACAATCATAATTTCGTTACTCTCAATCCACATTTACATTGGAATAACTTTATGTTTTTTAATGATTATTTATTGATATTTCTTTGTAAATAAAATTTTGAAAAATTATTCATTCCAACTTCCCAAGATTGATCATTTTGAAAATCATTAGTAACCTCATATCATTACGATGGTGTGAAGGAATGAATTATAATGTCTCTTTTATTTTCACTCCTAAATATATATCTACAAATAATTTATGTATTATAAATAACACATTAATTTAATTTATGAAATACTTATTTTGGGTGATTGAAATTTTTGAGTTGACTGATCTACTCGTGATATCAAATTATGAAATAACATTCAGAAATGATATAAAATACATTTTCCTTCTATGATATTTCATGATATGATAAATTATTGATATATTATGGCAGATATATGTATGGTATATTGAAAAATGTGGTCCAATGTCACCCTAGAATGCATTTTTTATGGTTTTACATCTCATTATTGAGTGATGTTATGTGTGAATGTTATTTCTACCATCACAACATGATGTGTGGACATTATTGTTATGTTCAAACCATGATGTGTGGAAATTATTATTATGTTCAAAAAATGATGTGGGGACATTGTCTTTATGTCCAAAACAATTTTCCTATAATCAGGTAAATATTTCCTTGTTCAGAAGGTTATTATTTTCTAATTTTAATTAGGTACCGCACATTTATGCCAAAAATATATATTACATGTTTATGATATTCTATGTTGCTCATGATTATGGTCCCACGTTCCCTCACACTTATTCCCTAGTATATGATTGATCATTAGATATTAAATGGAAACTATTATTGGTTCAAAACCATTTTCAATCAGATATTTCTCCCTCCCTCATGTTTTTTCATGATTATGATCTAATCCTTGATGAAATGTGGATAGACTTTCCCTAAATGTATATTTGAAATCACCCCTTTTTATTTTTTCCATTCCCTATAAAATGATAGTGATTATAACCTATATATTTTCTAGAAGGTGGTCTAGTGTGGTGTGATATATGAAAAAATGTACATAGTTTTATAAAAAATATTTATAAAGCTAAAATACCACAAAAATAAACATACAGTTCTTGTTATAGTGAGATTAATCAGGATATTTTATTTTTTAAATTATTAAAATGAAGAAAAATATATTCCATATTATTTTGGTTCACCTCACATAATATACTAGAAGATATTTGATCACTAAAAAAATTTGGAGCAACAGATCTATAAAACAGATATTAATATGAGTATATCAAAATTAAATGCATTGATAAGACACATGTGTCTATTATAAGGACTATGCATATATCAAAAATCTAGTAATCTGAGACATTCACCATAGCATATGTTGTTATCCAATGTTACCATGTAGTTTCATCTTCAAATATCATTATAGAAGGTACATAACATGCATATATATTATGGGACTATAACACTACCCATGTAATGTGGTATTTATATTCGATCTTACATTAATCCCAAGTCTCTTTGGGTCTATGGAGAGTTTTCCTATGAAATCTATGTTATAATCAATATAATGTCATATTTCATCCTCAAACTATAAACTTATTCCAACATAAGAAGGAAGAGATGATTAATATTAAGTTGGATTAAGAAATTAATGATCATTAAAATGCTCTTTATTTTAGAAAATACAATCATCATTTATATCTAAATCTATCCAAAAAATGGGTGTAGGTGGAATATAAATAAATCATCTGTGAAATGTAACAAGTGAGTTTGACTTGAGTTAGAAATCAAATAAGTGACACTATAGACTTCCATGTCTCAATACTAGTGGATAAAGGTTCAAAATTTAGCCTAGGTCTTTTTGTTCTGGTCTTATAATAACATATAATTCTTCTTTAAGATGAGATTACTAATTTCATTCTTTTTATGGATGATATAGTTATCATTGATGTATCCAAAGAGACTATCAATTTAAAGTTAAATCATTGGAGAGAGAATTTAGAATTAAAATGTTTTCATATTAATAGGGATAAAATAAACTATATAGAGTGTTGTTTTAGAAAAGGATTATCCTATAACATGATGGATATGATATTTAGGGGATAAGTTATTTAAAAAGTTGAACATTTTTTATATTTAGACTCATTTATAAAATTTTATGGAAATATTAATGGAGATATCTCTAATAGGATTCAATCTAGAGGGATAAAATCAATAAATTATTATAAGGTGTTTTGTGACTGTTAAATTTCATTGAAATTAAAGGGTAAATTTTATAGTAACATTAATAAACCAACTATTATATATTGTAGGTAATTCTAAATTTGATGAGATATCTTGAACAAAAAAATATGATTACTAGAAATGAAAATTTTGATGAACATGTGGAAATAATAATATGGATAAGATTATAAATGATTGTGTTTAATTGAAAAATATAGTTGTTATGGTTTATGAGAAGTTGTTTGAGATAAGATAAATATTATTTTGAATTGTTAAATTAAGATCACCAAATTCTTATATTAATAGGGAAAAACTAATGATCAATTGAATTATTAAAATCGGATAAGGTAGACCTAAATGGAACCTTAAACAAAGCATATAGGATGACATCTTTTTAAATGTATTAGTTGTAAATATGGTTTTTAATATAGATAATTATGTATGTTTGATCCATATAGATGACATAATTAAATTTGGTTTAGGAGTTTTTTTGTTCTTTTTTGTTGGAATCATAAATTACATAATGATTCTTCAAATACTCATTAGGAAATCAATATATCTCTTCACTTTACACATACTATTAAGGTAATCTATGCTAACTTGCTAATGTAATGTTATTCCCAGGATTTCCTCAAGGCCTAATCGACATACTACGTCCCCAGAAAATTGACACTATGACTAATTGTTGCTGCTACATTGGACCCAATAAAATACTACAAGACAAGACATTATCTAAACATCATATAACATAAGGAGCATTATAAATCCCTATCAAGAGACAAATCCAAAATATTGTTAAGACTATGTTTTCCAACAACCCAATGATACCTTACGCTCTGAAACAACATCTACAAGCATGTTAATGTAAAATAAGAATCCAATAGAACAATCCATTGCCTATCAATGATGTATAAAATGGATATTTTAAATAGTAAATAACATAAGCTTGAAGATCCCTCAATATGAAGTGATCCAAATTTTGTATGCATGAAGTAATTTTGTTATCTAAAAGGAGTATTCATTTGAACTATCTATCCAAATCAGGAAAGTGAGGGAAAAACTAAATAGATGACACATTATTCAAGATAGAGTAATCAATTGTGATCATGGGAGAATGAAATTCAACAGAGTAATCATGTAAGATATTTACACTCCATAAGGAATACATCAAAGGAACCTCAATGACACATGCAATGATCTCGAGAATGGGAAGATTCTATAATAAGATTTAGTCACCTTTATCTTGTTATTTTTTAAGGAATTGTATATTTTTAGCTATTAGAATTAATATTTATATAGATTAATGTTCCTAGTTATGGTACATAATAATGTGGAATAGAATATTTAATTTGTGATTTATTCAATTTGGGATATCCATATTATTCTTGAATTTTAATACATATATCTAGTTCTTCTTAATTTTCTATTATTCTAAATTTAATGTTTGAGTTATACATTTTCAGTTTGATCATTTTTTAAACTAGGAAGATGGATTACATGAAAACACACAATAAAAAAAATACACATACAAACATGAACTCACTAAATAAAAAACCTATATGGTCAAAACATTATCCTAATATATGATGGAATTGGATGGAATGAGTGGTGAAGTATTTGAAGATTGTTAACACTTGAGTGGAATGATAGGTTTTTACTCCCAACAGATCTAGATTTCCATTTTACTAGTAGTTTCCATATAAATTGATGGTGATTTATTTATTGGATAATTGGACAATTTATTATATTTCATTCATTCACACATATAGTAGTATTATCTTACATTGAACATTTTAATGCTAGAACTGACATTTTTTGAAATAAATGGTTTGACATTTATGATAACGGACTCTCATTGAGAATGAGTATAAGGAGATCTCATCATTTAAAAATATTATAATATAATATATATAATCTTACCCTTGTATAAATAACTAATATATATTCTATTTTTCAATTTAATAATTATCTCTCATGTTCTTATGAATTCAAAAAAGCGCAGACCCCCATACACTAACACTTACATTATGACTCTATGAATTTCCACTATTCCTTATAGACAATCTAATTTCACCATTTTAATGGATATAACCTATGATTTATATATGTATTTATATGCAAATGACCTCTATATGTCTCTCAAATCATTGGAACTTTTTTTAGGAAGTATTGTCCATTCATTAGAACATAAACAATCCCCTTATTTTCTTGAACACATAAATCAGTGAATTTATAATCACTTTTGATCCAAAAAAAGGACCGAACATGTGGAGAAAGTTTCAATTCAACAATATCAATAATTTATTTTTTTATTATCAAAATAAAACACATTTATAATACTAATGAATATAATTTTATACGAATTTCATGAAAATAATATTCTTCATAATATTTATTCTGGAAGTATATTCATGTCATCGATCCATGAGGAAATATATTCTAAATTATTCTAGATGTGTTTTTGAAAGTGTTTCGGAAAAAACTATTCCTAACCTATATTTATAAGCATAAATTAATGATTAGAAATGTTATGTTTTCAAGAAATCATATGCATAATATACCCTATGTTTGGAAGAAACCCTATGTTTGGGGATCTAAAAGTATGGTTCATCAACCATGGACTTTCAAAATACCATACATCATCAACCCTACATTTGTAAATAACCTTACATTTGGATTGTTTGCATCACATGAAGGAACTATACAACCCCCTATTACATTTAAATTGGGTTGGATGGTATCGTCCTAATAATGGTTTTAAATTATGTATTGATGGGTCATGTATTAGTGATATTATGAGAGGGGGTGGAGTTGTCTGTAACCAGGATGGTTCTATGACTCTTGTTTTCTATGATACATTTGGTAGTGGTGAATCTATTATTACGGAATCATGTTCTATGCTAAAGGTATTGGAAGTGTTTCTTTCATACAATATTATGCTCGAATGTGTGGAAACTGACTCATCTATCTTTCACGGATCTTTGAAAGAGATGAAATCAATACATTGGGATATCACCTATCTTGTGTGGAGATGTAATATAATACTATACAATAGCATGGATATTAATCACACGTGGCATGAGGGTAATATGGTGGCATACCTCCATGCCTCCAAAGGATCTCTGGAAAACTCAATTATCATTTTTAATACAACTGGTTCCCTTCCCCCGGAGTTTGTTAATATTGTAAAACCTGATTCTCTTTGGATTCATTATTTTAGACCCCCGTTATGTTTTTAGAAAATGATATTTTTCAATAATTTTTTATAATGTTGGATGGGGGTATTCAATGCAGTAAATCATTTCAAATCTTACGGGAAGTTAGGACTCTCTTAAATGATTTTCAATTCAAATATTTTGGATTTATTACAGGATTTTTCTGTAGTTGGTTTGACCTAGAGTTGTTCAACCTATAGGATAAATAAAAAGACATTATATATAAAAAGGAAAAGAAATAATGAGATATACAATATATATATACTAAATGAAAAGATATATTTGAAAACAAAAACTATGTTGTTTCCTTCGGATATACACTTTTGAGACATACATATTTTGATCTGTCAAACTAACTCACTATTGTTGTTTTCACTACTACTATATATTATTGTTATAACTTCTTCTTTAATATCAAAAAATCACTTGTCAAAGATAAAAATTTCATACATACATGTTTAAACATATCTATGGTGTTTTCTTTTCTTTTATTTTAAGAAATCATGTGCAATGTTGGAGATTTATTTGTTATTGTGTGTTATTGAAGATCAATTAAATATGTTAGTTTATACTAAAACAGTGATTTTTTACCTATGTTTTCAATAAAATCAATATATATCAATTTATTTTATTTTTGACAGCTCAAACTCATTCATGGTAAAGTGTCCACTTCTTATATTGAGGTATGAATTGTCTGGTCCTTATGAAAGAACTAGAAGACCTTATAAAAGCCTTGAAATGGTGTGAACTATCTAAAATCAGTTGATATGTTCTTCTGATAAGAGGACCTACCTAGTGAAATCACTAACCATTTTGAGATAGTGTTGTTGGAGCGGACTAACGGATCCCTGTGCCCTGAATTACTACACACCATTATGTGCTTTTACATTATTTATTTCCACTACTCACCCTCCGTTAAGAGAGAAGGAAAAGATTTCTACATGAAAAAATTAGTGTTCAGAATCAATCAATGTTTTTGAAGAACATAATTCACCCCCTCTTGTGTATTTTTCTTCATTCTTGCCATCTCGACCAAGAAAGTAGTAATAAAGGTTGGTCTATACTGATATATTTTCTTATTTTTTTACTCTATCTGATATCAACAAATATTTGTGCTATATTCATTGAGTATTCTGTTTCATTCTAAAAAATTGCTTCAAAATTTTATAATCTTATGAACAATAATGAATGGTTTACTATCTCTAACAAGAATGAGTTAAATGTTTAGATGATGGCCTGTTGAAATGACTGATTATAGAGAAGAAAATAATATGTTTAACTGCGTTTCTCAATGAGCTACTACATATGAGGTGAAGTATATTATTGTTGTTTCCTATGAGGGAACTGATAATATTAGAAAATTAAGCTCAGATGAAGGATGAAATTAAAGACCATATCAATTATAAAATAGCTAACCTCACAAATACTTTGGATGAATCATCTAATTCATGTCATACGGATACGTATTTATCAAATCATGCTGAAATATTTGAAAATATTTACAATAAGGAAAAGAAATGGACTGACAAAAATAGATTTATTGAATGAAGATAAAAACATCATAAAAAGGTCAAATTTCCTTTACGTATATATAAAAGGAATATTGATTATAAGAGAAAGTTAAATAAAATTATAGAGGGAACATGAAGTGGTTCTTCTAGTTCACATGATGAATCTTCTATTGATTCCATGATTGGGCATAAAAAACAGATGGTATATCTTATGGCTCATACTGATGAGGTAAAATATTCATACTCTAAACAATATTGTAGTAAAAAACATTAATATGATGAATTAAATAGGTATTTCTTTGAGTTTCAAGATAAATATGATTCTATAAATAAATACCATAATTAATTAGAAAAATTTAATGTTGGTGTTCTATTAGATAATGAATGTTCATCAAAACAGATTACAAATTTCAAAATTTTCTCTACAAAAAATAATTATCATCTACATGAAACTAAGATTAAATAATTATTAGTTGATGTTGATACTTTGACACAATATTTTATTATGCTGATAAAATGAGAACATTATTTAAATCAAATCCATGGTAAAAAATCAGAAATTAAAACCTGAAATATGAAGTAATGAAGAAAGACCAAAATTATATAGAAATTATATTATTCTTAGTTCCAATAGTAAAATAATGTCATCTAATAAGTTTTTTTATTGTGGTATTAATGGAAATTATGAAAATTACTATTACTATAGAAAACCTAAAATTTATAGTGTTAAAAAAATTATTATTCAAAATAATTATTTAACTTAATTAGTAAAATAAGTACTAAAAATAAAAAAGTTAGGTAAACTATAAATTTAATTTCTAACACTTCTAAAACCAAAATAATATAGGTACCAAAAGAAACTTGTATTTTATTTTTTTGCAGGATTATTCCATGAAGTTGTATCATTAAAACATTAAGCGGTGGATTAAGTGATTTATGAAAATCTCTACTTAAGGAGTGATCAACTCTTAAATAGTTCGTTATAAAAAATACTCACTTCTAAAATCTCTGATCCAGGAAGTGTTTCATTTTTATATATTTATATTATTTTAGTACATTAACTAATTTAGACAAGGGGAGATATATGTCTCTTATAATTTCAAAAAAAAATCTTTACTCTTTGAATCAATCCATAGTCAATTTTGGTTGTATGATTATTTTTATAAACATTAAATGCCTCTACACACTGTTTTAATCATTATACAATATATTAATTTTATAAATTATGAACAAGATTATATTTTTCCATCACTAAACTTATTGAAATATTTATATTTTTTGTTTCAAAATTCTACTTTTTTATGTAACCAGAAAAAATTTATTACATAATATGCATTTTCAAAAGTTAAAAACTATAAATATTATTCTTTGTTTTTCAAATCGATAATGTTCAGTTTCATTTTCAATGTTTCTAAAAAACATATTTTTCTTAAAAAATTAATATTATGTATCCTTATTTTTTAAAATATATTGTTAAAATGATTTTGAAACCTGTAACAAAAAAATTAAGTAGTAAAATACATCACATTTTGAAGAAAATAGTTCACACAAAAGAAAAAAAGTTAATCCCTAAAATTTGTTTGAAGAACAACCAGTTTCATATGTTAATGAATATTTTGAGAAATGTTCTGAAAGAAATAAGGAATCTCATAGAAATGAATAACTAGAAGTATCTTTATCATAAATGTCTTATAAAAATATTATGTTCAAAGTCAGAACCTTGATTAAAGAAAAAGTGATGTTACAAGATTATCTGAATACGTATAGAAGGTCATATAAATACCTATATTATGAATATATATCCAAGATGTTTTTTATTTGTTAAAAAGATAGTATCAAAATGTGAAATAACATTCAATATCAAAATAATAATTTAATTCTTTTAAAGTAGAAATTATAGACAGATAGAGTTACTCAGAAAAGAATTTGTTACTCAGATGGATCTAGATAAGATTAAGTTATTATTGGTTGAATGGTGTTCATATTATTCTCTATATCAAAGATCATAAGATGTTAAAAATATAATATATGAACTATCAAGAGTGTTAGATGGTCTATGTTAAAATGATAGATGTTCATAAAGTTTAAATGAACATTCTATTCCTACCAAACACCATATTTTGTATTTTCAATATATTATTTGAAGTCAATGTTATATAACATTTTTTTACATTATAGTAAAAACAAGTTATATGTTGTTTAATAATTTATTTTAATTTTTTTTTACTTTTCACTGTATGTGATCATGAAATTAATATTTGATTATTTGATTACAAATTAATATAAGTAGTAAATAATTTTGTTTTAAATTTTCATTGCGAAAAAATTAGTTAAAATTAATTTATTTTCTTTAAATATTATTAATTCATTAATATCCTGTACGCTATGACTTCATGGGAGTTATTAGAAAATGATCATTTTTATTCATTGGGGGAGTTTGTTTTACTACATTTTAATCTTATATTTTTATTTTCAAAAAATGGGGAGAATATTTATGTACAATAAATTTTCATATCATCATGGGGATAAATTATTTATCATCAATTTTTATTTATAGTCCTGGGGGAGAAGTTTTTTTACATGAGATTTTATGGAAAATTTTCTAATGAGATAAAATTAGTTAAATTTATGTGCTTATGATAAATGTTGTTAAAAAAATGTGTTTTTAATTTATTTGTGGTTATAAAATAAATTTCTAAAAATTGTGCTAAATTTTACGTATTTAGTTATGGGTTTTGTGATCATCAAAAAGGGGGAGATTATTGGGCATTCTTTTATTCAATAATTTTTAAATGATTTTTTGTTTTTATAACCAAAAACACCAACAATTATGTTACCAATGAATATTATTTTATGTGAATTTATGGTAAAAATATTTGTCAGAATATTTATTTTGGAAATATTTTCAAGTCATTGATTCTTGGGGAAATATTTGTTAAAGTATTCTGGACTTGTTTTTGAAATAATTTTGGAAACACTGTTCAAAACCTGCAATTGTAAGAATAATGTAAGGATTATACATCCTATGTTTGGAATAAAGCATATAGATCATATACACTATAGTTAAAAGAAAACCTATTTTTTAGGAACAGAAAGTATAGTTCATCAACCCTATGTTCGTGAACAACTATTTTTCAACAACCCTACATTTTCAACCTTATGTTTGGAGTTTTATCATCACATGAACGAACCCTACATTTAATAATTCAATGACATAGTTTTAAATCTATTGTATTATCCATGATTTATAAAATGGTCTTGATGTAAGTAAATAACTATTCAAAGTCTTATAATGATCGATTTAAGGGAACATATTCAATGGATTAAATCATTTAAATTATTACAAGAAGTTAAGACTCTTAAATTATTTTGATTTGAAATATCCATGTCTTATTGTGTGATATTTTGGGAGATGTTTTGTCCTGGAGTTGTGTTACATACATTATAAATATCAACACATTCTTTGTCCAAAGAAAAAAAAAGAGGAGATATAGAACAAATATATACATAAGGAATAGCTATGTTTGAGAACAATTAGGGGGTCTTCACCTTCATATCCACACATTGGAGGAATATATATTTTGATCTATCTGATTTAATCACTACTATTGATGTCATTGAAACAACATCTTATTATTAAATCTTCTTCTTTAATAATGATATAGAATTTTTTCATAGATAAACTTTACAGACATACATGATTAAATATCATTCTTTTGTATTATTTTCTACTATATGAATAAAGGTTGTGCAATATTGAAGAGATATTTGATGTTATGTTTTATTAAAAATAAATTACATATTTCAGTTGTTTCTATAACTGTGAAGTTCAACCTATGTTCCCAATCAAATCAATCTCTATGAATTTATTGGAGTTTTGGCTACTATGACTCAATTGTATTAAAGTTTTAGTTACTTGAACTAAGATGTGGATTTCTAGTTCCTTTTAGAAGAACCATAAGACCCTATAAACGCATTGTAAAAGTGTAAATTTCATGCACTTGGTTTTTAAGGTGTTCTCATAATAGGACCTATCTATTGAAATCACTAAATACACAGCGAGAGTGATGGCAAAGTGGACGAATGGATATTTATGCCTTCAAACACTATACATAGTTGTGTTCTTTTGCTTTATTTTTTCCGCTACTCACTCATATTTAAGTGAAAATGAAAGGTGTTATGAATAACATGTGACGTGTTCATAATATATAAATTTTTTAAATAGTACAATTTGCCCCTCTGTGTGTCTTTATCTTCATCATCGCTATCCCGACATAGCAGAATATTCCTATCAAGAATAAGATAATTATGAAATATTAGGAATTTTTAAACTAAATTTGAAACTATTTCATTGATATAATCAAATGAAAAAGTGTTCATATTTAATATTACATTTAATTCATGTAATATAACCATGACCAAACCCTGAGAGATCTAGAGGAACCAAATTTTATAAATAAAACTTACTAGATTATCTACCATGATTTACATGCTGAATTTTAATTAAAAATTGGACTAGTCCAATTATTTCCTAAGACCCATGGCCTTGTATGAGAGGATCCAAAAAATTACATTAATCAAGTCACCATGGAATGTGTTAGATTGAATTTAAGAGTTTTAATAGGGGAAATGTAAAATGGAATGTGTTCTCATTCTCCTATGAAAGTTTTGCTAAGGATTGGTTATATAACATGTGACCAAGTAAATTAATTAGCTAGGTTGAACATCATTGTAACTTCTTTAATTGATTGTTTTAAATTTAAGGATTACAACCTTAAGGAATAATATCTATTAAATCATGAAAGTATCAGTATAGATACTATATGATAATTGATAAGCATTTTGGAAACATTGTTCCTATATTTTACACTAAGTCAATGAGAACCATAAATTCCCAGTGTTATTTAAACATGGACTACTCAATAGTGAGATGAATATACCATATGATCTCTAAATGGAAACTCACTAGTGAACCCTAAGGAATCATATAGAATATAGTTTAAAATTCCCAATTATTCAGTATAAGAGGTACTGAACCCAAAAGGGGCCATAAGTTAATGTCTATTGAACTACTTTTGATTGAATATAAGAATGAATGACTATCAATTTTTGAAATAAAATGGTTCATAATCATTTTAATGACCAACCAACTCCCTTTGAGTTTTATGGCGTTTATTCATCTATATGTTACTTCATACACTAGTTTGATCAACTATTGGATATTGATAGTTGTGTTTTCTATAAATAAGGATTGTTTCGATAGTTCATAAATAAAGAAGGGTGGTTAAATAACTCATATGTTCTGTATAGATATTTAAATCATTAAAAATGAATCATATATTCCATCTCAATAACCTTTCCATTAACCTCCACAATTTTAGAAAAACCTCAATCTTGGATTCCAATATACATTCCAAAATTATTTATTTTAATAATGGAAATTACTTTACCTAGAATCGTCTAGTTCTCAGAAACAAATCCATAACCCACCAAATCTAAACATAAAGGATCCATAAAGTAAAATTAATGAATTGAAAAACAAGTTATGGAATCTTATGTAAATATTGACTAAAAATCCCAAGAAATTCCTAGATAAAAATTTACTTAATACCAAGGGTAATGTGTTTTTTATAAAAACTAGAAATGAAAATTAAATTAATAATTCTCTAAAAAATAAGAAGTAAAAACCAAACAAATAAAAGGATAGAGAAAAATTTTAATATAATAAGGAAAAATCAGAAAATAGACTTGAAAAATAATTAAAATAGGGGAAAAATATTTTTTCCCTTTACCGCATGAATGATTCAATGTAAGAAAATTAATAAAGTGGGATTCAAAATGAAATTTTAGACAAATTTAAGGAAGTTGAATTAAGCATACAAATTCATTAGTATCTTAAAATTTTTCCCCCGTATTCAATGTTCTGGAAAGAATTGTTCACTAAGAAATGGAGGCTTCAAGTAATGATAGAGTATTATTGGGAAGAAATGTGTCATATCTAATAGCAACTCAATTGACAATAAATTTTTTTGAATTAGTTATATTATCTATTCCTTGTACTATTGGTTTTATTTTATTCATTTTTTTTATGATATTTAAGATCTTTAATTCACATAATTCCTCATTATGTATTCTTATATTTATAGAATTGAGAGCTCTGACCAACCTGAATGGAGGTTCAGTTAGAAAAATGATAAATTGCCTTCCCATATATAGTTCAAGAACATGTGAATGGGAGGGTTTATATCATGATATTTCTATCTAGTTTATATGTCCTCAACTTGGTAGAAGAGATAATACCTATTAAATATAAAATTTTATAGGCAAACTATTTTTTATGAAGAACCATCCAATCAACATTTTTAATAAAGGAATAATACAAATGTAATTTCAAGAAACAATATTAAATTTAAATATTATATAATCAATAATTTTTTCATAAAACATTAATTTTTCACACACCAAGGATTCTACTTCAAAAATAGGAAATAATTGGTTTAAATATATTTTTAATATGGGTAAAAATGATATTTTAGGATTATGTTGGATATTTCTATAAGTAAAATGAAATTACCAAATAAGAACATGGTAATGATATAGATCATTCTTTCTTGATGGTCTTGATTGTTTGTTTTCAATTGATGGTGAAATAGATAATATGGTAAGTGATCCTAAGATGTAACCATCCTAAATTCAGTCGTCCAAGACTGAATTAAAACAAATACAACCAAATATAATTTATGTATTCATAATTGGAAAATAAAAGATACCCAAAATAAAAAATAAAATCTTAACCTCTAATCATAAAAGGAAACTCATAATCCTTCTGAGTGATATTTTTAATGACTTGTGATAGAATCTAGGTGAAATGCTCAACCTTATTCCTTGGATCAATTCACCAAATCTTATAAGAAGATAGTTCCAAACCTATTATAAAATCAAAAAATGATACTAAACCTGACCATGATAGAGGTATATAAAAATAAAATTAAAATTTTTCTAGGATAATAAAACATATATCCTATTTTTAACATATAGTGTGTTACCCCATTAACATTATACCCAAAAATTAATCTCTATCCAATGTTTAGAGTTAAAAAATTAACTGATTATAGTGAGAGTATGGATTAGTTTTATTCCATATTGTATATATGTGATTTAATCAACCAATTATGGAATACCACTTTCCAATATCATTCATTAACCAAATACTCATCATATGGTTAAGAATGATCCATTATTATTTTATTGTTGGATTCTCAATGTATATCTATGTGATCATTTCTACTAATTATTAGAATAAAACAATATTTACCTATCATTATTACGCGCTTTCATATAAAAGGATTACAATTATATTATGGAACACATCTATGAATTTTTAAATATTTATGGTAATTGTATTCTCTAGTTTGATTGAGAAATGATGATAAATTTCTTTTATATAATTTCACAGTGTTTGGTAATTACTTTGAGCATTTTTTATCAAATATGGATATGGTTTTAAAACATTTCATAGAAAAAGAATATCTAAATTTTTTAAATTTCCATTTCATAGAATAAAATTAATTTTTATCAAGGTAAGAGATTTATCACAATTTAATTTAATGTGACTAATAAAATATTGAATCTATAACTACATTACCCTACCCTACTTATTCTAAATGTTTTTTATCGTTATTGGGACATGTAGGCTTTTATAGATGATTCATTATGAATTTTAAAAATATTTTTTTTCCACTTTATAATTTCAAAAATAAGTTAAGTTTATATTTGATAACTCTTGAAGTAATATTATGAATTAATGAGAAAATTGAATTCATCATCTAGAAATTCAAACAAAAAATTTTGAACACCCTTTAAAATTGTTCTATGATGCCTCTACTAGAGCTATAGGGGTTGTTAATTTCGAATGAATTGATGGAGTAATTCATGTTATAGATTATTCCTTGAAATCATTATATTTTACCTATAATAATCATACAAACACTTAAAGTAATTTCATGAAATTTTATCTCCTTTGAAAAAATTTAGACCATATTTTCTAAGAAAAAAATATAATTTTCCATGATAATCATGTAATTCATAGGCACCTTATGAATAATAATGAATAAAATATGGAGTTTATGATACATAAGTAATTTTTAAAAGATTTTTTTGTAGAGGTAAAAGATAACATTTTGGAATCCTAAACCAAGATCCATTTTGTGTCTCAATACACGGTGTGAAACTATATATGATTGAAGGAGAGGTTCCATGGTGTTATGACATGGTAGAATTAATTGTAACTTCTCAAGTCCCTTCAAAAATTAACTAGTAAAAAATACAAATACTTTACTCTAAATATAAATTCAATGTGAAAGTTTATCCATATATTAAGAGAATGAATAGTGAAAAGGTTATTGGTGGATGTTTATTAATGTATAATGTACACTATTTACTCAATTGTTAGGCCTCTATTCAAGCAATGGTTAAATATAATAAAAAGGTAAAAGAAACATGTATCATGTTATAGGATCTATAATCATAGTGTAGTAGTTTTATAGTATAAGGATAAAAAGGTAGAAGAGGAAGCTCCATAGAAGACCACTTCCTAGAGTAGCAAGGATGTTTTGCCCAAGGAATGTGTCTCCTAGTTTCCAAGATAAGTTGAATAAAAATTACATAATATACCCCACTTAAAAACATAAAAGATATTTAATTTCACTTAACCTCTATAAAATTACCTAAAACAAATAATAAACTAATGACTACACTATCCCTGGATAGTTATTCACTTCTTCCTTGGACACATACACAGCCCTGATACAGACAAATCCCAACCCCCAAAATCATACATTAAGTCCCTCTTGAAAAGATATATTTATCCAAAAACATAATTAAAAATTCTCAAACTTTTCCAATAGAAGGGAATACCCCCCAACCATCGAATATGGTAGCATACGTATTCCCACACACTCTAGTTATGAACTTTTCATTTCACTGTTACCACATTTTTTTCAAAATTAATGCCTCATCCAATATCTTTATATAATGATATATAAATCAATTATTCCAAGTTTTACAACATCAGGGGAATTTTCTAGCCAGTGGAATGAGGAAAATGGGATGAGAAGTGTTGTGAGCTTATTTGATACAACTTTCCTTGTTTTTTTACAATATGTTCAATTTTTTCTAGCAATGCTAAGAAAGATGGAAGACATCCTTTCCACAAGACCTGTGAAATTAGTCATTGATCCTAAGAACAATCCTTGGATATTGTGATTTCCTACTCCCTAAGTTAGTGATAGAGGAATATCATTGAGTCTATGTAGAAAATCATTTATAACATTGTTTTTGTTTTTTGAAATGGACTTTTACTATATTTCGTTTTTTATAGAAACATGATCTCAAAAATTAATGGATATAATACCCATAAGTGATAATATACTAAAGATAGTTATAATATCACTCTTGAAATAAATAGTACATCTAATTGGACATATATTCCTATATTCTAAGTGTATAATTATTCATTTAAGATTTCCCAAAGCTACCTACTGTAACTGATATAAAATCATCAATTCTTAATTTGAGGATCCATGAAAATTATATAATTTCATTAGATGAGATTTATTTTATATATTTTAAATATCTTCAAGTAATATGTCTTATAAAGGACCCAATAAGTTTCATGGATTTATAAAAATATACGAAGTAAATTATCCATCAAGAAAATTGCAAGGTCGAAAATATTGCAACTCATATGAAAATGGTGATATAATGATATCTATATGTTAATCATGTATTCCATGTCCATAAATACCAACTATGTTCTTTTCATTTTTAAATGATAGGACACTATAATATTTATCAGAGGTATTATTATATGAATGGATTATAATTTCCTTACCTTCATGTGAATTTAACACTCATCACATTCCAAGATTCCTTAGTTTTGAAAATCATCCATAATACGAATATGTAGTATCAATAGGATTATATCATCCAACATTTCCTTTAGACTATAATGGTATTATACATGTTTATTTCTATCACCTCCCATTCCAAATTAAGGATTTTAACTATTACACATTGGACTCCATTAGTCAAAAAAGGACAACCCATACCTCAATCTATTCAATTGCTAATAGACAGTTTGAAATTGAGAAAATAATATAGTGAACCTTGAAATGAATTATCCAAGTGAAGGAGAGTCACATTCAAGTGACCTTTCTATTTTTACCATAAGAATGAATTTTAGTTTCATGTATCGTGAAATGTTCATCCATCACATTCTCAACATGTGGTTGCATGAGATCTTGTAAAGAATGAAATTATTTTTCACTTGGAATATGTTAGTTGTGAATGAAACTTTTTTGAAGAAATAATTATATTTCATGTCTATATTCTCCTCTAAGGTAGATGGTTAGGATTGTAAAATGTAAGACGTTATTGTTCAATAGGATAATAGAAAACAAGGATTCTATGTAGAGACTAAATAAGATGTTAACCAACTTCATTGAACT
Source organism: Viscum album (assembly GCA_963277665.1). Taxonomy (NCBI): domain Eukaryota; kingdom Viridiplantae; phylum Streptophyta; class Magnoliopsida; order Santalales; family Viscaceae; genus Viscum; species Viscum album. The sequence continues at coordinate 1,017,406,677 of OY728130.1, read as the reverse complement.
CACTTCACACTCCATATGATAACACATGCGTTTATTAATCATAAATTCATTATTTATTACATAAAGGTGAAAATAATATAACCAAGAAGATCATGAAGCATAGTGTATTGCAGAATTAAGTACATATAATAGAAACATGACACATGGATACAAAAATAGTATTGGAAACTTCCTTAACATTCTCTTTTAATTCATAAATCTTCGAAAACTGTATGGGATAACATGGGGCATATATAAGAAAGGGGAGATCTATAAATCCCAGTGAGGGTGTAAACAAATCATAATATAATAAAAGTATTACTTGTTAGTGAATATGAACTTAAAAATGATATAAAAGGGATGAGAATCATAATATTGAACAATAAGTCATTATACAACATGATAACATAAAGGCAACATTGGAATGTAGTAAAAAATTTAAACATGACCTCATAAACAAAGGCCAAGGGGAACTGACAATAAATCTTACATGGTGGAAAATATCCCACAATGGATTAGGTTTACTCCATAATCCCTTGAATGATGTCTCATGAGACTAAAACATTACCCAATGCATTAGAGTGCTATTTGGGAACATCCATTATTTCCTTATCATATACATGCATAAGTGTTCCACATAGCCCATTCAACATAAATATACATCTTGATAGTATTAATCCCATGAAAAATGAGTGTGGTTTACAAACATGTAACTCCCAAATAAATTATGGATAATCACATTTAAGATCATACCTTTGAGTAGAAATGGGAATGGGTATTCACTAAAAACATTGTGCACGAAAAATTGTAGTAAAATTTCAATAGCATAGATATAGTACATAAAGGTTTATATAAGGGATTGATGAGAGATAAAGTGGTCTCTAATAACTAGGAAATAGCAATCCCGGTAAGATGGGTGGGTGAGAACATACCCCAACATGAAAATGTTGAAAACAAAAGACATAACAGAAAGGAAGATCATGAATAAAGTGGAGAAAGAGAAGATCCCATACCTTGGGAGGCTATTTCCAAAAGCTTGGGATGAGTTTCTCAAGAGCTTGGGGGAACCATGGGATAACTATAGAGATTAAAATCTAGAAAATAGTTGATCTAAATGGTTTTTAGTGAATATAAATGATAATTTGAGTGGGGTTTTATATGAAAATATAGGGGAGTTCTTTATAATTTCCCAAACCTAGGTTTTGGACTCTATACAATAATGTTTTAAAAAACACAAACCATATAATGGATACTCCCATGGTTTCTACCAAAGTGAATTATTTTTAATTATTTTAAAATTATATGAACTTAACTCATCAAAATAATAGCCTTGGTGATACAGAAGTGAGTCATGTTTATAATGAATTTATTTCCAATCTGTAAATTATAATATAAGTTTTTGAGGTTTCATTATATGTCTATAAAATTATTAAAATAATTTTAAGAAAATATTATTTTAAGGGTAAAATATATATTTATTTGAAGATACATTTTATTGAATCTATTACATCACTTTTGGGCTCTTATGATGTCATAATATACACTATATATTAATACCATATTTAATTTTCACCCAAAAAGTTGATTGTCTCGGAGAATTATAAGAAAGGAAATGTGGTATTATATTTATGTGATTATTATGGAAATAATATTTATTTTATAAAAATAATTCACCAAATATGATAACTTACACTTTTAAATTAAAAATATGCATTTATTGAGAAATATACGTTTTTTTGACAATAACATTTTTCAGACCCTTATAAAAATTATATTTTGCATTGTAAGATTATATTACCTTTTATATTAAATAAATAAAATTTAATAATATTGTTTTATTGAAATAAAATTTATTTCAAAAATTATTAAATTATTTCAAAGTTTGTTTTGATCTAAACCATATATCTCTCAAAAACACAATTTGTGTTTTGTCGTATAAAAATCTATTTTTTCAAAGTCATTTGTTTAATCATTTATAATTTAAAAATAATAAGAAATACATGAAATAATTATTTTATTGAAAATAAAATATATGTATTCATATTTTTATGGTCAATATACATTACCCCTTATTATATCAGTGAATTCTCTAAGGGTAAGGTGCACAAAGGTGAGATTCTCATGGGGTGGTTTGGAAAACATGGTTTGGGACATGATCTAAATGAGCATAGAATTATCTCATAAATGGGTTCTCTTGTGATTTAGTTATTGGATATCACATAGGGATTGGTCAAGGTAAAATACCTGTGATTTTATCTCCCTCAAAAGATCTGAAAAATAGGCTTCATAAGGTCTGATCCTATTCGTTGAGGCAAGAAGTTATTTTATCTTTGTCAATAGGAGTTTATCATAACCCCTAATATAAAATAATAATATGATAACTATTAAATGGAAATATTATTAATGGTTGTGATTCTTAATAGTATTTCCAATCTGATATAACTTATAAGTTTTCAAAAATACCAAAGCGGTATCTGTGTTTTCTAAAACTATATAACATACTAGGGAATTTAATTTGATCATAATGGGAATTTTATTTATAAAAGTTCATTTTGTTACATTATTATCCTCTTTATACATTTCACCCTTGGAATTTTCATTCATACAATGAAAAAGAAAAGGGTAATTTTGTTTTATTTCCTATTCATGTTCCTAAGTTTCTTCCTCAAATTTGTGGTTCAACCACAGAACTTTTTCTGGGAAAGTTTTCTTCTTCCATAGAACTTTATCTCTATGATTTCAGATCTTCACTAGTTGTTCCTCATATGAAAGATAATTCTCCAATGGAACAACCATTGAACTCAGTACATGTGATGGGTCTTGAATGTACTACATTAAGAGGGAGACATGGAACACATAATGTACATGAGGTAGGTTATTTGAGAGTATTAGTCAATATGCCAGAGTTACGATGCAATCAAGGACATCAAAGGGGATGATGTAACATAAACTATGCATTAATTTCTTCTCTAACCTGATAAATTTATTACATGGACACATACAAACGAACACTTTATCGCTAACCTTATAATCTATGTATCAAATATGATTTTATGCATATATTTTCTATCTACTTTTTGAATATTTCATATGATGGTGAATGGTTTTCACCTTATATATCATCTCTGGGATATGATAACATCCCATCAACTTCAACTATCCAACTTCATCCCAGCATGTTGTATCCTGACACCTCTTCCCATACACAACCTCATAATGTTACATTTGAATGCTAGAATGGAAACTATTGTTATATGAGAACTCTGCTAGGGAAAGGTGTTGGTTCCAACATCCTTGGAAATCAGTTCAACATGATCTCAGTATATATTCTAATGTTTTAATTATCCTTTCAGAATGACCTTCTTATCTAATGTTGATAATTAGTAACGAATCCCCGCTCTATATTTAGTGATTGTTTAAGTCTTCTCCATAAACTCAAGGTAAACCTAGAATATCAATCTCAATCAATAGATATTGGAAGTCCATCAAATATTACCACTTTCATAATATATTTTCTGTCAATTTGGTTGAGAGATAAATATTCCTTGACTGCAATGAAATGCCCAGACATTGTAAAGGGATCAAATATAACCCATATGGTGTTATTGCCTTTAGGTTTCTAGGGGGTCCTTTGAAAAACTCCCTAGGTATTTTTTTCCATTTCCATATTGGTATTATAAATTATTTCATAATACACTTATACATTTTTCAATCGACCATCACTTATTGGAATACCGAGTATCAAGATTCAAACTATACAATATCTCTCGTAATGTTATTCCACCATAAGTTTTTATTCAAATATCTATACATATTAGTGCTTTCTATATAATTATATAAGAATAATATATGCACATCATAAAAAATTTCACCCTTCAGTTATGGTTTTTATAGGAAACATATCATGTTTCCAATCCTTATGAATCCATCTTTTGCAAAGTTGAACATCAAAATTTTCACTGCATTCTTCTGTAGAAACTCTTCATCTCTCAAAGTATCATGATATTTTCATGAATTTATGTTTGATTATTTGTTTTAGAAATTTAGGATTAAGATCATTTTCTTATTCCCATATTCATCTTTTCCATTTCTAAGAAAATTGGTTCCCTTTTAATCCTCGTCATGGATAGAGTTTCATGATCCTTTCTACTAAGATCATCTATCAATTTGTTTTCATTATTAGTATGGTAATGGATTGAATATCAATAATACATGATCATTTATATCCACCAATATTAGTGCATATTAAGCTCATTTTTTGAAAATATATACTTGAGTCTTTTATGGTCCATATATATATCACACATCTCCCTATAGAGATAATGAACGGAAATTTTAAATGTAATGATCATCACATCCAATTATAAATCATGATTTAGGTATATATTCTCATGGATCATTATTTTTCAGGAGTCATAGAATATCAATTTTAATTTTTCATTGTACACAACCCAATCACATTTTAGAAGCATTAATATATATCACAAAACCTTCCTCGTTGGTGGGTAATGTGAGAACAGTTGTAGTGATAAGCCTCTTCTTTATCTCTTTAAAACATTATTCACATTCATCAGTCCAAACAAAAACATGAATCCCTTTTTTATTGTCTTGGTTTGGGGGCTTGAAAAAACTTATAATTTTCTCACAAATCAATGATAGTACCTAGATAATGAAAGGAAACTATGAATTTCTATATAAAGGGATATTCCAGGCTGCCATCCATTTATCTCCTTATTAACATAACCATAGATAACTATTATTTGGTGGTGATATAACTCAGGAATGACCATTTATCAAACCAAAAGACACATTTACTATATTTTTCAAATATATTTTATTTTCTCAAGGTCTCCAGTACACCATTAAATTGATCCACATGTTCCTTGATTTTGGAGTAGATAACAATATCATCAATAAAGAATAAGAAAAATATTGAGGTGATCCCCATATCTTATATTCATATAATCCATGAGGATTTATGTAGAATTAGCGAGTCTAAATGGAATAACTATGAACTCATAGTTCCCATTCCATTTATGAAAAGCATTCTTAGGGACATTCTCCTTCTTCAAATTTACATGGCAATATCCCAACCAAAGATCTATATTAGGAAAATATTATGCTCCATATGGAAAGTTGAAAAATTCATCAGTCTAAAACATAGGGTACTTTTTCTTTATCATGATCTAGTTAAGCTCACAATAATCAATACCCAGGAAAATTGACCAATTCTTATTCTTGGTAAATATTACTGGTGCATCCCACATTAAATCAATTGGGTTTATAAACCCTTAATCTATATTAACCAATAGTTTCTTATTCAGCTCTTTAATTTCAACAATAACCACAATATACGGGGTCATAGATATAGGAAAATCTATAGGATTATTATTGATTAAAAACTCAACCTCATTTCTTGGAGGAAGACAATAATTTTTTTTTGGAAACACATCATTGAATTCCCTCACAATAGGCATGACATCAAGGATAATACTTTCTTCAGACACAATAATTTTAGCTAGATATTATTGATTGCAAGGAAATAATATCCATTACAGAGATGTTACCAAATAATATTGATCCTCATCTCTACACTTGTATAGACTCGCAGGGAAATTCATGATAGGGAGGATAATTTCCTTCTCTCGGTAATTTATGTTTGCTCAATATAAGGAAATCTAGTCCATACCTATAATTTCCTCAAATTATGCTAAAGGGAATATAAAAAGGTTCAATAGGAAGTTAAAATGGACAATATGGATAGGGGAGGATTTATATACATGGGATGTATTGATTTCCCCATTTTTTATTTTCACTGACAACAATACTTCCATTCTTTGCAGTGGTGTTTGAATAGTTCTACTAATATTATAAGATATGAATGAATGTATAGAACCACAATAAAAAAAATTCCGTATTCTTTAATTAATAACTTAAATACCAATCACCATTTCATTGTGATGATCCACCTCAATTGTTGTGATGGAATAAGATCACTTTTTCTACATTGAATGTTGTTATCATTTATTTTCTCTGATATCCATTAGATTAGGGACTTGTGTTGTATAATACAAGTGTTTCTTTCAATTTAAACATTGTGTTGCTGGATGAGAGTTTACTAGGGCATTCCTTTATCCACTTTAAAATTTTTTGGGGTTCTTCTTCCCGTAAAATTGAAAAATGGGATGTTGGAATTTCATTCCACCACTATATATCTCCATTTCACCTCCAAAACTAAACTCCTCTTTCTACCTCTCATAACTATGATACACTTGAGATTTAGATATATGAATTTTAGTTTGGAGGGAACATCATAAAATTTACTCGTAATTGTAAAAGTCCATAATGGCTATGAATTTTTATAAAATCATCTTCAGTCCACCAAAGAAGTGGTAAAATTTTCTTTATGGGGTAATGGAAAAGCAATATATGTATCATGAAAGACTCACAATCATTTCCTCACATCCCCTGATAATTTTTTCATCTTTTTTCTTGAGGGTAAGGAAGTCCCTCTCTGTTTTCAATTGTAGAGTAGGAGGAAAATATTTATCTAAAAAACATTATGGAATTCCTTCCACTCCATCACTTTGATCCCCTACTTAGGATTCATATTATAGACCATGATCCTACATAGATCAACATCTCCTTATGTATTATATAAATCCAACATGAACTTCTCTTTCTTAGATCATTGAAGGATATAAATAATGTTCTCAATGGATCTGATCCACTACTACAAAATAAAGTGATCGAAAGATCCACTGAAAATATAACGGCTTTGTCACATGAGGGTATAAATTAAAACTTGATCATTCATAGGGCTATTTGGGAGTTCCTCTTTATTCATGATTTGGTTCAAAACTTGAATCAATTGAGAAATAATCATTATGAAGTTCACAATTGTAGCTCCCATCAGGTTTGGTATCTTGTTTGGACAGTAATTAAATTGTCCCTCACATTGGTTATTGATATGTTTTCTCCTATTTCAAACCATTTCCTAGAATAAAGGGATAATTAGGGATGATAATTTAAAAATTATTTTGAACATAAAAGGGAAACTATGAACATTAAAGGGATAACTCAAAAATGACATATACTTATTATCCTATGAATTTTTAGCCTTAATTTTAAGTAATTAATTATCTATTTTCTAAAAAAAATATTACAGGCATTTTTTCACATAATAATTATTCATAGTGTGGTTGTGAATTTACCAAAGAATACCCCATATAAGTATCAAAACCGGTGAGTAGGGTGGAAAATGTTAATTCACTAGTTCATGATCGATTCTACCTCAATATGGTGTTTTCAAGGTTGTTACCCAATGTACATATGTACCAGAGCCACTCCACTTGTTGTATCAGGTTTGGGATTTATTTTCTTAGAAACCACTTACCCTATACTTTACCAAAATTTAGGTATGTATTCCTTTATTTAGTAATACCTATGGATTTATTTAGTGTTTTCTAATCCTAATCCCAAAAATAACTAAACATTCCTATGATACCAACTTTGAAAACCCATACTTTTATAACACTTTAATTCGTTATTAATTACATAAATGTACACATAATACAAACTAAATGATCATGAAGACTAGTGTATTTGGGAATTAGGTACATATCATAACAATGTGACACCTAGATATAACAACATTATTGAAAACATCCTTAACATGCTCTTTGAATTCATTAGTCTTCTAAAATTGTATGGTATAACCTAGGGATGTACATAAGAAAGGTTTAAGCTATAAAGACTAATAAGGGAGTAAACAAAGAATAACAAGATGAAATTTTTACACGTTAGCGAATAGTAATTTTAGTGGGACATAAAATGGGTAAGAATAATAATCTTGAACAATAAGGAATGATGAAACATCATAACATAAAGGCAATATGAGAATATCACAACAACTTTAAACATGATATCTTAACCATGGGACATGGATAACCACCAATACATCATAACATGGTTGAAAAAGTTTAATAATGGATTATTAATAATCTGTAATATTTTTCATGATGTATCATGAGAATAAAAAATGAGATAATTCAATGGAGATATATATAGCCACACCCATCATTTCCTTAATATGTACATGCAAAAGTTTTCCATGTAGATCATAAAACATAAATTTGAATTTTATCAATTTTAATTCCGTGATAAAGGAATTTTGAGTCACAAAAATTTAATTCATAACTAAAGGAATGATAATTAAATTTAATTGAATACCTTTTAGTGGGAATGGGAATGGGTGTTCACTAAATAAAATTTGTTCATGAATAATCGCAGTGAAATTTCCATAGAAAATTAGGGGTATATAATGGTTTATTAGAGGGATTAAAATGATTAATGGGTTATTAATCACTTTATAATCATAAGGGAGGTATTATTTATGTGATTGAATATACCCCTACAACAAAAAATGGAAAACATAATGCATAACCGAAAAGAGTATCTTGAATAAAGAGGAGAAGGAGAGGATCCCTTACCATGAGAGAGTGCTTCTAAAAGATTTTTTAGAAGATTCTTCAATGCTTATGGGATCCTTGGAAAGGATCTAGAGTGGAAATGAAAGAGTATAGTCATGTTGCATTGGTTTTTAGGGATGGAAAATGATATATTAGGTGGGGATAAATAGGAAAAGATATTGGAGTTATTTATTATTTCCAAAACATAGTTTTTGGACTCCATAATAAAGTATTCAAAACCAAAAACCATACCATGATTCTTTCCCATGGTTTTTACCAATGTGAAATGGTTTTAATTATGTTATAAGTATAGGAACCAAAATTTTTAAAATAATACCCCTAGTTATGTGGAATTGAGTCATGTGTAAAAATAATATATTTTAAAACATTAATATTTTATATAAATTTTTGAGGATTCATAAAGGTTTTATAAAATTTCTCCACCAGACTAAAAATGCATTATTTTAAATTTTAAATATAAATCTAGTCATATATAATTTTTACAGAATTTATTCATCACCTTTTTGATTTTATGATGGTATAATATACACTGTATATTTATACCATATTTAATTTTGACCAAAAAAATAGAATGTCATAAAAAATTATGAAAAAACACCATTGAATAATTTTGACACCTTTATTTCGAAAATAATTTTTATTTTATCAAAATAATTCTCTAGATAGTCAAATTTACACTTTTAAATTAAAAATACATATTTATTGAGAAATGCTAGTTTTTTGACAATAAAAATTTCTTGACCCTTATAAAAATTATATTTAAATTTTTAAATTTATATTATCATTTATTTTCAATAAATAATATTTAATAACAATATTTTATTAATGTATAATTTACTTTAAAAAAATATTAAATTCCTAAAAATAATTTTTTTATCTAAGCTCTATATCTCTTAAAAATACAATTTTTTTGTGGTATCAAAATCTATCTTATCAAAATAACTTATTTAATCATTTATAATGTAAAAAAATAAGGAATAAATATATTAATTATTTTATAGAAAAGAAAATTTCAAGATTTATATTATTAAATTCGTGGTACATAGGCCCTTATTACATCAGTGAATTCCCTATGGGTAAGGTATGTGGTAGTGATATTTGTATGGTGTGGTTGGGTGAACATAGTTTGTGATGTGATCCCGATGAGATTAGTATTCACTTGTAAAAAAATTTCTCATTCTTTAGTTGTTGGATCATAGTATGGGATTGGTCAAGGGAAACGCCTAGTGATGTTATCTCCCACGGAAGCTCTGATAAATTCTCTTTATAGGGTATGACTGTATTGGTCGAGGTCATCACTTCTTTTTTCTGTGTCAATATGACTTTATCATAAACCTCAATGTATTATAATCATATGATCATTGTTCAATGAATTTATTATCAATGGTTATGATGCTTAATTTCCTTTTAAATCCAATATAACTAATAATGGTGCAAAATTTTTATGAACCTTTCCCTCCAAAGGTACCCCTCCTAGGAAAATACTGATAAAAGAGAGATAATTACCCCTAAGTCCTAACTCTTGTAGGCCCCAAGTTAGTGAATTGTACCAAGGGTGTAAAAATCTCACAATATGGGAGGAATAACTTCTATAATATAATTAGGATAACAATATAAAACAAATAATCCCTGAGAAATCCATGAAATAATATAATATAAATCTAAATAATATCCCAAAATGCATGAATAAGCAAGACCGATATAGATAAAAGTCTCCAATGTGAATACCTAAAATAAAATATAAAGCAACAATATAACAACCACCCCATGGTCGGAGCTAGTTATTTGTATCACAATCTATGAATTCCTCTAGGAAACCTAAAAATTAGTTAATATACATAGGGTGAGAATACAAGTATACTCAGAAGGAAAAAGAAATTCCCTCATGTAGATGTGAAAGAAGCATACTAACTCACCCATGAGATAACAACAAAACTAAACGACACCTATACCTTCACACAAACCAAACTCGTTATCATCATGGATCGCTCACCAAGTATCTCATCCATAAATACAAGCATAATAAGAAGCATATCATTAAAGGGTGACCCACACCACTTTCCCGTTGGGATTCCACTCTCAAACCCCGACAACGTACATCCAAAAACTTCAACCTTCTTGGAAAATCACATCATATCATTCACATCGCATGAAACTATCAATTACATCACATCTCACTCAAAGACACCTGGGCCCCAAGCATCCCACGTGCATCTAATCATCACATAACCAGAGCTTTAGTTTATCCTGAACAAGAATTACATCAACCTCATGTCCTCCTCCTACTATACATGACCCCTCCATAAAAAATCCCATCATCTCATCTAGAGACACATGGGAAACACATCTCACCTTTCCTAAAGACACCTGGACTGCTTCCCAGCAAGCACGGTCATATCACTCCTTTATTGAAAACAAAAGGTCCATCTCATCACATATTGAAAAGGTACTTTTAATTATAGACATCATAGAACATGCATGTCATCATCGTCTAGAAGAGGGAGGAGGGATTATCGAGTAGATAATCATTCATACTTCCCATCGAGATGTTTGAAAAAACACCCCCAAAAAATTTAGTTCTTAGCACTAGGTGCTTGACATTGGTGGGGTACGTATATAAATCACAAGGAACATACAATGTGTGTGTATATATATATCTGAAACATAATCCCATCCTAATCATTCCCATCAATTAGTAATCATCTCACAAGATCTTTCACTCCCACTTCCAAAACTATTTACAAGACACCACATAATCAACACATGAGCCACAAGCCACTCCCCACTTCTTGTCCAAATTTATCCAATTTCTAATTCACATTACCAGTTAGTTTCATCCCATTATCATGCATTCATTATCCATTCACATTCCATTAACCCATCCAAAACCCCATCCATTAAACTTTTATTATTATCATTTCACATCACATTAGTATCCATCCAATTATAAAAACACAGCACACAACAAGAAACACAACCCAAGAACCAAAAAACCACATCCCCATCCACCTTACATCCCATCACAACCACTTTCACAGCCCAGGTTCACATCTTCACCACAATCACAATCATAACCCCACTGGACAACCACATCACACATCACCCCATACCACATCACAACTATATATGACTCCCCCACCTCATATCACAACACCTCATCTCATCTTCAAAAAAATGGATCACTTATGAAAAACCCTATTGACAAAACAATCCATACCACACAACCACTTCCACAAACACATTCTACATTACCCAGAATAGATATTTTTTATATTTTTATTAGGGGATCTTTATCACTTTCACTTCATTATTTAAGGGAAATCTCACACAAATCATATATCCATGGAAACCATTTTATTATATGAATATAAGTTATTGGATGATGTCCATTTTGTATGATATCAAAAACTCTCAAAAAAATTAGTAGACATAAAAAATATCATTCAGTATAAACAAGTCCCCCAATGACAATAATTTTCAGAAAGATATTATGCATGTATAATCATAATATCAAACATAATAATGACTTATAAAAACATGTGATTCACAATACCCTACAAATTTTTAAATTAAATTATCCAATTAATTTATCTTTATTAACTTGGATGAAATTATCTTCATATAGATAAAAAATCATCCCTCCCCACATAATACACATAATGAGAAATGAAGGAAAATTAACTACCTGGAGGAATGAAGCCTCACTTGAATCACTGCACCAAAATAGGGGGTGCACAAGATGGAACTGCCATTGGAAGGAATATGAACCATGTAAACAAGGTTCTGAAACCCCACAAAAAGGATCTTGAATGGATCATCTTGAGATAAATAAAGTGTAATGGGATGAAGGGTGGGATCTTTATATTTATAGTAGACAAATACATAATGTTTGGGTTTCCAGATCACAACATATTAGAATTAACATATTTTTATGATCTTGTTAAAATCCACACGAAAGGACTCGTTTACATCCCCAATAATCACATAAAATCAAGGGTATAATTATACAGGATGAAATATATTTTGGGTGTGTTGTATCCACGCTACCAAAGCGATCGAATGGCCATTTCCATGTGAATGGATGAAGAATTAATTAAGGAAACAATCCTGTGTAACTGAAACCCAATGTAACAATTTTTCATATAGTTAAACTCCCCACATAGATGAACTAATCATACAGCCAAACTCCCCACTTAACCAAACTATACATGTAGATGAACTCCCCATGTAGTCGAAATACCCACATAGTTGAACTCCTAACCCAGACGAACACCCCAAGTAGAAAAACACCCCACGCAGATGAACTCCCCATGTATTCTAACTCCCCATGTATTCAACTACTCGATATAGTCAATTACTCAAGATAGAAAATTGGATCACGTAGCTGATTCAGCTAGCTGAGAACAACTTTATAAAAACAAGTGGAAAAGGCCCTAGACACCCTATCAACTCTTCCCTTCATACTCCAAACACCTTTCGATTTCCCCCAATCACCTTAAATGCAATATTTCTAGAAATGAAATTGGATAGAAGGTCCAATTAATTACATGATATAACTCTTAAGAAATTATCTTCTTCAAGAATCAAAACTAATATGGAAAAAAGAGGGAAAATATCAAAACAAAAAACCCCCAAGATACCACTCAAGGATATATTCATGATTGAAACCCTACCACTGACCAAGCACTCCAAACACAAGAATCAACTCTCCCTCATAACCACTTTTATAACCAAATAATCCTCCACAAAACCCCAACCAACATATTCTATATCCAACTAAATTGACCAACCTGAACATTCTAATCATGGAGTTCTATCATTCGTGTGAAGATATTATCCACTCAAGGTAGCACTAAACACATATGGGTTTAATCACATTAGAATATAATCTATTAGAATTAAGAAATCGGCCCTCCCATTTTCATATGTTATAGTTTCATCACACATAAAACACCAAAAAAATAATACATCTCATAAATACAATGGGATCCAACATCACGCATCAGATCCCCAAGAACAAAAATCATGGAATTAGCTATCCCATGTAAATATATTATCCGCTATTTGTGGTACTAACATACCAACATGGTTTCAAACCCATCTCCTCTTCCTACTACTAAAAAACCTATATCATTTACCTCTCTAATGATGGCCACCTCCACAACCACATTTTGTTTCTGTTCCTTGATCATAAGGAACATCCTGAGGTATACCTCCACCATCTCCATCTACTCTCGATAGAGCATATACATGATTCCATTTCTACTAAAATGAACTTTTTAGAAACTACTGGTGGAATGTTTTCTGAAACTAACCACCTCGATAAATATTATCTTGAAACCCCACTAGATATTGGTTCTAAAATTTTCCATGAACCCCATAGGCCACGAAATCTAACCCCAACCCAATGGGAACTGCACAAAAACCACTGTCCATTGAATGTTGTAATGGATTCTTCCATAAATGACTACAGACAAGTAAAAACCATGAGGGCCTCAACACTTGAGACCCTCCACCAACGGCTCTACTCCTCACGAAATCCTACTATATCCCCTCTTATGGTAAACCTTCTCACAAGTGCATCCACTTGATCACGTCCTACTTTATCGGAAACTCCAGAAACATTAACAATGTAAAAGGAGTAATTGCATACTATATTCAAGGATAGATTTTCTCCTCAAGACCTCTCAAATGAGGCTCCTAATTAGGAAAACTATGGGGGGAAATTTTAGAAGATCCTTAAATGTATTCCACATATCCCGCATTGACATACTCCCTTTCTGAAGGGATATTTTCTCCTGCCATTTCACTAATTTCATGGTAAATGAAATAAACTTTTCCTAGAACCCTTTGAAAAAGTTATCCCATGAAAAATCTACCTCCATCAAATCACCCAAATACCATGTACACTACTGACACATAGATCCTCACATCAAAATAACTAGAAAAAGGACCTAGTACCCTATCGAGGTCCTGATCAAATTGAAAGCAATCTCAAGCTCATCTAAACATATCTCTACCTCCTCATATAAAACAATGACCTTGTACTTCCAAAACACCTATCGTTGAAACGTGTGTAATTTTCATTTCCATTAATCATCCTTCTCAACTTAATCAACCCTCAAGTGATAAATAGGGTCAGCCTACTAAATATGCACTACCCAAACCACAGGAAGGCGATGATAAATATCCATAGCTAAAAAGGGAATCAAGGATTTCCTAATCTCGATAGTATAGTATTTTGTTAACATTTTTATAATTCATTTTAACCCTTCTCAGTATCCAAAAACCAAAAAAAATCAATTCAAATAGGAATAAAAGTCATCATGATTTATGTACCACTCATAGGTATCTACCCTACAAGCTGGTCCACCTCACATGGTCATTTAATAAGCACATAGTTTGTGCAATGGATCATGGGGGGGGGGGGGGGGGGGCGAAAATCCCATGTCCTAACCAGTATCCCTAGAAAATGTTACGTACCATGGTATACTGAAACCATTATGTCACTAAACATGAAATACACATAATTCTTAACTCCATACTCTATCATATCTCCCAACCATTATACTATTATACCATTAAATCATGACCCCTACCTTCCCAAGGCACCCCTCTTGGGCCAGCAATGGAGAAAGGGAGATAAAAACCCCCCTGAGTCCCACCTCCAATAGGCCCCAGTTTGGTGACAAGAATATATGGTATAAAAAATTCACATTATGAGAGGAATTACCCTCTATAATATATATCAGGTCAGAAGAAAATATGTATTAACCACAAGGAACTCCATGATAAAATTTAAAGAAAGCTAAAAACCATCCAACAATTCATGTATAAATAAGATGATATAATTAAATGTATCCAAAATTAATACCCAAATGAAAAGATAAAGAAATGACACAAAAACTATCCCAACGTCAAAACAAGTAATGTCTAGAATGGTCCATGGAGTCCTATGGGAAACCTAAAAAACAGTTTATATACATTGGGTGAGAATACAATTATACTCAGCAGGAAGACCAATGTCTCTCGTGCACATGTGATTGAATGATACTAATACACCCGTGAGAAAATAACAGAACCAAAAAACACCTATACAGGCATAAAAACCAAAATCATCCTCTCCACGGATCACTCACCAAATATTTAATCAATGTATAATAGAATAATAAAAACCATATAGATAATGGGTACCCCACACCACTTACTCAATGGAATAAAAATTTCACACCCCAATGATGTATATATTGCCACTACCACCTCTTATGTATATCACATAATGCTAGGAACCCTACATGAAACTAACCATCAAATCTAACCAAAAACACATGGCCCCCAAGCACCATGCATGCATATGACTGTCACATAACCAAAGATGTAGGGTGTCATGAATATGTAGGAAATCAACCTTGTGTCCTCCTCCTACCATGCACGGCCCCAAGCATAAGTCATCTCATCATCTAACTAGAAAACACTTGGTCCAACACATCTAACCTCACATAAAGACACGTGGTCCACCTCCCCAAAATCATGGTTATATCACATATTACCAAAAAAATTAGGGTCACCTCCCCACAAGCATGTTCATATCACTCTTTTCCTAAAAACACCTGGTCCATCTCATCACATCTTGATAGTTGAACTTCTAAATTATTTCCATCACATCCCATGTATGTTATCATCTATTAGAAGAGGGATCAGGGAAGAGTGGGTAACCAATCATGCATCTTACCATAGGGATGTTGTGGAATAAACCCCCAAATAATTTGGTTGTCGACACTAGGTACTCCAAATTGGTGGGGTGCATAAAGAAGTTGCATGGAACATACAAGGAATGTATATATATATATATCTCCCACAAGCCCATCCTATGGGTGAAAAAACATGCATTGACCATCTCATAAGATACACCACTTCTGCTACCAAAACTATACATAAGAAATCACACAAGAAATGTACAAGCCATAAGCCACTCCCCAATTTTAGTCAACATTTTACCAATTCCAAGATTCAAAATAATAATTAATTCCATCCCATTATCATTAATTTATTATCCATTCACACAACATAATCCAATCCCAACCCAAGTCATCCAACTTTCATTATTATAATTTCATAATCCATTACTATCTGGGTAACTAGCACAACAAAACAAACCACAAGCATTATAACACACTAGCCTTATAACCACATCCAATTCAACCTACCATCACATCAAATCCACTTTCAAAATACCACTATAAAACTATACATCAATCACTATCACATCCCAGTTACACAACTTCATCACACATCTCCCCATACCACATTGCAACCCCATATGATAGCCACACCTCGCATCACAATACCCCATCTCATCTGCCATAATAAAATCACTACCCACAAACTGCATTGAAAAAAAATTCATACCACACAACTACTTCCACGAACACATTCTACATTAAACACAATATAGAATTATCAGATTTAGAATATGATATATTATATCTTTCACTTCATTATTTAAGGGTATTATCACAATATCCATATATCTTTGGGAAACTATTCCATTAGTTGAATATAATTTGATTTTTGTTTTCTATTTTGGGATATATCAAACAATCTCATTAAAATTTAAGACTCAACATGTTTCATCCATTGAAAACAAGGCTCCCAATTGCTAATCGTTTTAGCAAGGAATTATTCACATATAATCACAATATAAATCATAATAAAATCCTGTAAAAACATGTGACTCACATTCATCTACGCCATTTTAAATTCATTTATACAATTAATTTATCTTTACTAATTTGTATAAAAACATATATGTACATATAGATAAATCAAAAATCCCCACATGATTTTCATAAGGATAAATGAGGGATAATTACCCACCTAGACAAAAGAAGCCTCACTCGACTCGCTTCACAAAAACAAGGGGTTGAAATAAGACGGAACTGACACTGGAAGGAACTAAAACCATGGAAGAAAGGTTCCACGACTCCAAGAAAATACTCTTGAATATCTATTCTTAAGAGAAATAATGGTGAAAGGGAGTAAGGGTATTATATTCATCATTAGAGTGGACATATATATAATGGATGGGATTTTATATCATAGTATATTTGAATTACAATATTTTTAAAATATTGTTAAACAACTTGTGGAAGGACTCATTTATATCCCCGATCATCAAAACAATCAAGGTTATAATTTTCCTTGATTAAATGGACATTGAATACCCTTTATTCACACTACTAAAAGAATACCTATAAGAATTCCATGTAGCAGAAATCCTACATAATCAAATCCCCATATAACCATTTTTCACGTAGCCAAACTCCCCACGTAGGCAAACTCCCCAAATAGCCAAACTGCCCATGTAGTAAAACACCCCATGTAGTTAAAACCTTTCTATTGACAAACTCCCCACATAATTGAACTCCCTACTTATCTAAACTCCACACACCCCAGGTAGTGGAACACCCCATGTAGTTGAACTCCACATGTAGTCGATTTCTAGATATAGCATATTCATAAATTTTTCCGACTGGTTTATAAAGATGATTAAGATATACAAGGAAAAAATTATAAAAACAAGGGGCGTAAGTTTCCAGGAACACACTCAACTCCTCCCATAATCATAAAAACACCACTGGACTTCCCTTAAGCAATTTATCCAGTTGATTTCCCTCAAAGTAATATTACAAAAGGTCTGGTCCTTTAAAAAAAATAACCAATGTAGTGAATTTTCATTATATAACCATGTAAAGTAATAGTTATTATAATTTAATAAAAAATTAAATTTCATTAATAGATGTTTGGGTTGTTACACTCCAAATTTCACCAAGTGAGTTATCGAAATCTTGTCTATTGTATTTAGTACTTCTATAATCTCAGCAACCCACATAGTTACCTCAATCTCAGTGCCTTGACTCCTCCATTTTAACATTATGTGGATCATGATGAATCACATTCACGTGTAGTGTGTTACATTAAACTACTCCCTAATTTTTAAACACCTATAATCCAAGTATCACCATAATTATTTATCCTTTGAATCTCTCGCATGTTGTAGCCTTTCTCTAAGTGATTCTCTTCTAGTTTTCATTTGGCCTATAAAAGAAGCCTATGTCATACCTAGACAAAACAATTCACACTGTTATATTTCCAATATCTATCATATGTTCAGAATATTTGTGTGACTTTACATCCAACCCTCTTTTTTGGCATTGTGGGTGTTAATTCTTAGATTGACGATGCTATGAAATTCTGGAAGTCAAACATTCTAAGATATAAAATGTGGACTGATAAATAGTTTTCCCTCCTCATCATACCCTACCTGATAATCCACACATAAACCCATATCATAAATTCCACCTTCAAACCATTCTAGAGAGAAATATAACTTTACATAATAATCACTACTATGGGTCCACCAATGTCTAGTTTGGGAACTCCAGCTGATAACCCTATCATTCATTGTTATTTGTTCCACTAAATATTCAATAGATTCCAAAAATAATATTTCAAAATAAAATATATCCTCGCATATTGGTTGTATTGTTGTATAAAAATACTCCCATCTATGTTCTTTATGTCTCGTTATAGGAAAAGTGTATTGAGTTTCCATGTCATGAAGTGTATAAGGTGAAGTGATTTTTTCAATACTCAAGAACACTATTTGAACATGAGGTGACCTCAGACTCAACCGTTCTACTGTGAGAATAAATGGTTTTTGATAATCAAATTTTTTACATGAACACCATGGAAAAATGAACTCAATTTTATAAAAATTGTGAAAATAAAAAAAGTAAAACCTAAAGGAGACTTCCTAAATGGTAATTCCATACATCATTTCAATAAGTGTAAAAATAGAATTTAAGAACTAATCTAAAATTTACTAATAAAATATTTCACAATGTGTGTGTTTTGAGAAAAAATAAATAATTCTAGTTAGATAAATAGGATATTCAATTGTCAATACCATAAGTATATGCCTTAGTTATCACATATAACCTTAGGGGATGACTAATGTTTAGAATAAATAAGTTTCAAATTAGATACACTTGTCCAATATGTATAAAGTCAAATTCATGGAATGGGAGAAATTTTAAAATGGATTGATAGATTTGGAGAGTTTTTCAACTCAAATAAAAAAGTGGTGGATGATTTATGATGATGTCACATAGGATTAATCATGGATTTTTCATCCTAAACTGTGGGATGATGATATCAAAAGAGGGGAATTTTAAGTGATACTTTTTTAGAATATGATCCAATATATTTCAATTCACTAAATCCTCATAAAACTAGATCTTTCAATTAAGATAAATTCAAACTTGTTTACATCTTTTCATTGGTGATTACAAGAGTATAAGTATTTTTTTAAGTGTGCGGGAATTGATTCATGAAAATTCTGCATAATATTTTATTTATATTACATTCATTTTATACACTCACACATTATAGGAATGATCATTCTATGATGTTTTCTATATAACCCCACTTTTTAAATAAATTAGGAAATATTTCTTGATATTTTTAAACTGTGAAAATTATTGATCAATTAAGTTTTATGAATAAAATGAATTGATTATTCTATAAAATCCTTTGATTTATCAATTTCAAATAAGAAACACAACCACCAAGGGAGTATGGAGAAACATATATATATATATATATATAATGAATATTAATTAGAGCTATGAAACACATGATGCCTTGGAAAGAAAATTATATCTACATCATGGAAAAAGGATACCTAAAAAGGATAAAGTAATATTATGATATCAAATCAAGTTATGTTGTTACTCATCACTACCTAAATGTTTCCTCAATAGATACTATCAAAGAAGGAATGTAACATGCATTTATTTAATAGGATTGTACCAATTCCTAGGTAATGTGGTGTTATATATCATAGTTTCATTGACGAAACCTCTATGTGAACCTAGAGTATAAATTTCCAAATCTATATCCATTATACTCAATATAATTTCATGATACAACCCCATACAATGATCTCAATCTTATATAAAACACAAATAATACTTGAGATTATATTGGATTGACAAACAATGTGTGTTGTCAACATCTTTAATTCATGAAATTCAGTCTTATGGTACTTTAGGAATCATTAGCAACTAAAAACAACCACAAAAAATCATAACATTGAATTCAATATAAATATAATTTATATAATATTTATAACAATACAACATGATCCATGTTGCCTTAAGGTCTGATCCTTAGACTACATTTACATAGAACAAAAATTCCATCCACTTGTTAATGCAATGTTATACCCCATAGAATATTAGGTGACAACGCGTCATCAAAAGTTGACAAAACATGACAAGAATCATGCAAACCAATTATGAATTTTAAAACTAAATTTGACCAAGCCTACGTTATAGCCTAATAGATTATTGCCTAACATAGTTTCCAATGTCCTTCCAACATATTTTTAGTATAAAATATATTATTTTAAACCTGAAATAGTTGTTTAAGATATAGTTTTTGAATTTTAAATACTCAAATCATAGAGATCCCTCAATGAATGCAGAACCATGCATGGAAATCATTCAAGGGATGTGGGGACAAATAGAAATTTTTATTTAAACTCTCTAATGAAATTAATAAATGAGTAATGAAGTGGAAAAATTAAAAAATAGTATAAAGGGTAATCAATTGTGATCATGGGAGATTAGTATTCACAAGAGAATTCATAGAGTAATAGTATATAGAAAAAATCAAAGGCACCTGGATGCCAAATTGAATTATTGAGGAGATGAAAAGGACTAATAAAAAGAGTCATACACCTTCATCCCATGATATTTTTGAGACTTATAGTTCTTTACTTATTAAATGTTTTGTTTTTAGAGATCTGTGTCTGAGGATTTCATCATTCAAATTAAGTGATAAACCCCCTCATTAGTGAATGATTTAGTAGAGAATACCCTTGTTATTATTGACTTTATACACATATATTTATGTTTTCATATTACATAATTGTTTACATTATTAGTAGAAGTTATGATTGTCGGGGGAAATCTTATTCATTATAGAATTTATTATATTTTTTATTAAATTAGTTATTAAAATAAATATCTCCCTACACTGAATAGCTATATATATAATAGATCCGGAATTTTTGAGTATTGAAGTGCTTGGTTATTGTTGGTACATGATTAAAAAAATAGTTTCTCGCTCTCAACAACCCTAGATCACCATATCTCTATTATATAGTGCATAATTAATTGATAAGAATAATTCGTTGAGCAAATAAGTGATCGATCATTAATCATCAATTCAAATAGGAAATTTTTTCCTCTAATAGTTATCATTGTAATACTAGAGATCACTTATTTGGTAACTAATTGTGGGAGGTTCATGATTATAGACTATCATTGTGTACCAGTAGAAGGAGAGTTCATCATTTAAAATTATGATACAGTGAATTTCCACCCTTAGAGACAATAAATGGTTTCCATTATGATACAATTAACCTTATATTTATATATATTCACAAAAACATAGCCTTTATATGGATCTCAAATAATTCAAGTATCGAATCCATTAAAACATCTAAGGCACTAAATACAGCTATTTATTTCAAGGAAAAAAATATTTGAAAACACAAATACCAAATTAAATTATCCTAATTTTTAATGTTAAAAAATATGATGCACACTTTGAGTGTTAATTTAATTAAATTTAGAAATGTAAACATGTATAGGAAAATTATGTAAACATCAAGAAAAATATGTTAGGAAAGAGTATAAATATGAAGTAAACATATAGGGAGGCAAGGGGACAAGAACCTAATATATTATATTATATGTATTGATAACTGTTATACCCTAGAAGAAATTAAATTAAAAAAATAATATAACAAATTTAGGGAACTCTAGGACATAAAAACATATTAATATAAAATAAACATAACATTGAAAACATTATTTATAGAATAAGATGAAAAAACACAAATTTACCATTGAAATATTGAATTAAAGACTATAGATGACCTGTGCATAAAAGTTCACGATGTGAGGAATTAAAAAATGTGATATTTAAGGGTGGCCACTATAGATTCTTTCTATATACTATGTTCGAACCTTCTAGTTAATTCATTGAGATATGGGCCTAGCAAAAGAATAGCCTTGAGGTGGATGGGTGGAGAGGTGGAGAGGTGGATAATATGGAGAGGTGGATATGTGGAGAAAACAAAGGGGAGGTAGAGATTAGATGAATATGAGTATTCCATGGGATTTCTAGGGTTTAGGGGATAACCATCGTATAGGGGAGGACCAAAAATATTGCAGTGTAGTGTAAAAATGAAGATAATATAAATATAGTAATGATATTCACAATGATAATAAATCACAATTCATGTAAAAAATATAATTATTACTATTTTTTTGAATCATTGTTTATTTTTTCATTATAATAGCTATGATTTTACCATGGTGTGAACCATAAATTTCATCGACATAGAACACATGTTTTAAATTATACTGATAACAATGTATTGACATATTTATGGAAAATTAATATAATAAAAATAATCATGTTTTGAATTTTTTTAAATAAACATTAAATATATGTATGTTATGACATTTAAGATTTAATGATATAAAAGTTATGAATATTATAAATGGTAGACACCTCATTCAAAATTAGTTTACATTTATATACACAATAATGGTTTGGATTTGTAAGTTGAAACACACTTTGAATAGATTTTTTATAATACACCAAATAATACCAATGTGATACAAGAGATTGAAGAACCACCATGCCTATGATCATCTTCTCCCTCTTGACTCTATCAAGATAGGGTTTCCTCAGTGGTGATTTAGAGGGGGGTGACTATGCATTTTGGCTTCATCTCCCCCTCCCTATATTCTACATCACCCCTCCCTTCCCTCTCTTGGATGTTTTCTTTTTGTTCTTTTATTCCACTATCAGTTTATCTCTTTTGATTCCTTCTGGTGGACAATTTTCTTGGTGCTAGATTTGACTATGGTTTTGGTGATCCAAGGAAGGATGGGTATTTCTGTTGGTGACCTTATATACGTCGAACACTACTCTAGAAACATACTCCTTCATGGATCTCCTAGTCAGTATGCTATAGTGATTTCAAGGGGTCTTTGGGATGTGATTTTTGATTAGTTGATGGTGTTATAGGAGGTTAGTCCTTTTTTTGTTTCGATTTGGGTCTTAGAGTTTCTTGTATGAAGATACACATATATTGTGTGGGGTTTCAGATGTGTTTCTTGAGGAATCATTAGGGGAAATACCTGGAAGCTAGTCTGGCGGCGATGTAGTTTATATTTATCTTATGATGGCCTAAATATGAGAATTTATAGAGGGTTTTATGGTCTTAGCGTAGGTCATGCCTACTATTTCAGCCTTTTTCTACTCAATATCTATTCTGGGATCTTGTTCTATCAATCCCCCTAGGTCAGTCCGGTGTGATGTTTCTCTAGGAGGTTCTCAAACCTGTTGGTCGAGTAGTTGATGGGGTTCCATGAGGTGAGTTTTTCATTGGATTTTCTTCTTCTACAAGGTTTTAATCATGTTTTCTTTTGGTTATCTCTGATTTTCGAAGCATTTTTATGTCTACATATTAATCTTCATGCAACGGAAATGGTTTCACTAGTTTCAATATTAGTGATGTTTTTTTGGTATTTTTTCTCTCTACTGTGATTAGTTTGGTCTTTTTTAGGGGATTTGTTGTATATTGTGGTTCATCGCTATATTTGGTAAGGTTGTAGTGTTGAATAATCAATATGTTTTTCTTTGGATTAGTTACTTTCTTTTCATTGGTTTTTTTATCAATGATTTGTGGTGAATGGAAGTTCGATTTCAGCCTCATGAGAGTTTATCTTGTACAGGTTAAGACCTTTATAATTTGATTTAGTTGATCTCGATGGGGTGAAGTGATGGTGTGATATGAGGAATTTCGGTTTCTACAGTAGAATGGGTCGAGGCATCGACATCTATGGTGGCACTATGCTCAATGAATCCAACGTGCATGAAAATCTTATCATTTGAATTTGATTTTTTATTTTTTCTTTATTTTGAATTGGGTTGATACAGTCTTTTGATATATATTGATTTTGGGACCTTTTTTGGGTTCCCATATACCTCCTAAAAAGTCTTATTGAAATAAAAACTTACTTTTCAATCAGATTGAATATAAATGATATCATTTATTTTGATAGGGATATAAAGGCTAGTGAAAAATAGATTACCATAGTATTGAGATCACAGATGTATTATTTATACTACTTTAGCATGGTGGCTTCTATATTTCCTATGGGGTGATTTTCAAACATATTACATCACCATAATGAATAGAGAGACATTCCAAATGTCACATGTACTACAACTATATCACATGCAAGAAATACTCATGTGTGTCACTACCATTGATCAATATGTGGGCACTTTGGAATATGAATATAATTAAAGTTATTTTTATTATATTCTATAATAATCCACCATGTGTGATTAATATTTATTGAAAATAATTTTTTTAAGACAACTATATTTTTAATATCAATTTTACATAAATTTTAATTGGTCTGTGAATTTTAGATCTTGGGATTTTTTTCCTAATTGATTTCGGTAAAAAATTTATAGGTTTTAATATAAGCATTAATTCTCCTAGTTTTGGACCTCTTCCTTTGGACATGGAAATTGACAGACAATATACAACTATAGGTTCAAAGTCAGGTTAGTCATTCTTTCAATGGTGAACAATGTTGGTTTGAAAAAGAATGGTTTGGAGGTATATTTCAATAGTTCTATGACATTTTTCTGTGGTGATATAGGTGTTCTCATGTGAAGCCTCAAAAATTTTATTATTCGGTACTATGTTCCAAGGAAAGCCCCTATTGGTTCAGTCTAGAATTGGTTATAGTTCATATGTAATTATTTTTTCAAGATGATTTATATAAAAAATATGTATTTACATTTAATAAGTCTGATATCTAGTAAAAAATGTTATATATAATTAAAAATTAAAATTGATTAAAACATTAACTAATTAGTATCGAGTAATAGACAATACATATTATATAATACCATTTGATTTTTTATTTAACATATACTAAACTTCTTTCATATATATATATATATATATATTAATTTCCTACACACTTATATGTAATTGGGTCAATTTAATATAGAAAGATACACACACTTAATATTCATATACTATATTCAATTTTTAATATTAATTTTAGAATTTTACAATTTAAAATAATATATTCAATATATTACATTTTAAATTGGTAAATTTTATTCATTTTTTCTATTATTTGGAAATTTATTCAATTTTAATATTATATATTCATAAATAATAATAATTATTTTTTAATATTGTTATAATTTATTCATTTTATGTATTTTTTGTTCAATATTCCAGTAATTTTATCAATTTTTAATATTTATTTATAAATTTTTAGTCATTACCATTTATTGTTTTTAATTTCATATATGTAATTTATATAATTAATATGTATTCATTTTAATATTAACATTTTTTATATTTTTATAATCTATCTCGTTAATAACACTTATTCATTTTTTAAATATTTTTAAAATCTATTAAATTTTTAATTATTAAATTGTACACTATTTAACATTCATTCATTTAATATTATTTATTCACTTATACTAATAATTAATTATTTCTATTTTTATAAGTTATTCTTTTTTAAAATTTATTTACACATATTTATTCATTAATATTTAATGTTATTAATATGTATTCATCTTTATTTTAATATATATTCTTCTTAAATAATCTATATAATTAATAAATCTTTTCCATTTTTTGATGATTTTGATTTCTATTCATTTTTAGTTATTCAATTTCACTCAGTTTTTACATTCATTCATTTAAGATCATATATTAATTAATAATGATAATTATTTTTTACTTTTTTTAAAATTTATCCATTTTTATTATATATTGGTTTAATATTTATTTATTTTATTTTAATAATTTTGTATTATATCTTAAAAAGTGTTGCTAAATATAGGTTTTATCAATTCTAAAATAATCAGCAATGATAAAAGCTATCTTTATTGGTGTTGTAATTCTACTACAACTAAATATTGGCCTTTATAAGGGTTTTTTAGCATAGATAAAGATATGTTTTATCAGCGATTATTATTTTATCATTGATACAACTTGTCTTTATCAGTGATTTTTTGAAAGCATGGATTAAACCCTTCCCAATCATATAAATTCAACACTAACAGAACCCACATCTTCATATTGTTCAAGATCTTATGGTAGTGAACCTCTACTTCCCCCCACCCTATAACTTCTCTGACAAATCAAACCTCTCAAAACCTATGTTATGTGATTGTTTGTGCACCTCTTTCATCGAGCTTGAATTACTTCATACTATGTATCATTAATTATTCTTTTTCAAGAATACATCACTAATTCAACATTAAAAATATTTTTATTTTTTCCTATAAAATGAATGATTCTAAACATTATTAAATTTTAGTAATCATTCCAATTACAGGGATATACTCTTCTATATTTATTTCCCTCGTAGGATGATTCAGGTTTTTCATGTTTTTGGAATTAAATAAAGCACCCCAACTACATGAGTCATTCACATATCCCTTCTTAAATGGTAATCTAGTTTGGAATCCCCACTAATATGTGGGTTTGATTTTATTTCTACCTACAACATCTAGAAAAACATATCATAAAAATTTCCATGTTATTCGAATTCACATGTTTTTTCATTCAGAGTGTCACAATTCTATAAATTCCCAATCATTATAGTTACTTCCCTTGATGACCCCATTCAAGATTCCTTCCACTTTCATTCTATCCTCGGTCCCAATTAGTTTGTGGGTCATTTTTTTAGTGTGTCATATCTCTTGGACCCATTTTAATTCATTCTAATCACCATTGGATTTCAGTAAGCCATCATTTTGATCTTTTTTCAATTAACTATATTGATTTGTTCCATTGAGATAGACCCACAGTTGTATCTAAACCCTGGTCCCAGTTATGAGGAATCAAGGAACTCTCTTTAGTTCTCTACATATACTTCCCTTCACTCCTTAAATTTTAATTATGACTAGTATTCAAAACACCAATATCTGATAGCTTTTTTAATCCTTGTCCCTAGTTTCCACTTTTTCATTTTAGCAGAGTTGAATCTATCTATTTGTGCCATTAAAGCAAAGTATTTTTTTAGGTGATCCTTGTAATTTGGCCTTATAATCCAATTATTAACCTTAGATGGTGATTTTTTGATCCCACTAAGATACTTCTTCAACTTTTGTTGACTTTGATTATTCCATCCAGAAATAAGAAGAATTTTCATTTATATTCATTGAGACTTTATCCGATCCATGTGGTTTGTTGAAATTTGAAGCATTCATTAAACTTGAATTATATTGTTCTTTAGTTTTTCCTAGTCACCCAGTCACTCAAATACTACTTAGCTCTCCATGTACTAAGAAATTAAATTAATGTACATTAAATCCTCCTTCTTGTTTCACTCCCACCAAGAAAAGTTATAGCAACCATCCTACAATTACCTTCTTTTATCCAAAAAATTAAATTGAGAACCTATACCAACAATCACATGTTTAGTCTATGAACATGTTATTGAGTTTTATATAGATCCAAATAATTTTAACTTCTCTTCAATACTTATTTTTCAATTATCCTTATAAAAATGATGATGGTCTTCACAAAAGCTAAAATTGACAAATTTTTAGCATATAATTCTTCTCAAATGCAGTATATAAAGGTTTATTAAATCAAATTGGTGTTCAATACTTATATAAGAAGATATCAAGTAATTCCTAGTGGAAATTGTAATTCATTATAATCATTAAAATTTGATTTTGATGTTCATAATCATCAGTAAACGACTATCTAAAAATAAAATAAAATTTTAACCCATAATATTTTAGTCTTTCTCATAGATATCATCATTACCCTTCAAAATTTCATCCTAACTGATAAACATTGATAATGTGTAGAGTGAACATTATTTACCTATGTGTTTTTTAGGGGATTAAAATTTAAATATATTATTTATAACATTTTATATATTTCACATTCCATTCCATCTATGATTTCAGCATCTACAAAACAATATCAATATGCATTATTAAACTCTTATTATCTTTGAAAAATATATTCATATAGACTAAATGATTATATAGTAATTTTATAATGCATATTCCCCATTTTGGTGAATGTATAGCATTTCATCCACCATAGGTTGTTTATTTTCATGTTACCCTTATGAAAATTGATAAATTGTTAGAAATCATCATTAATAAAATTCAAATGTTGAGATTACTTCAAAATTAGTAGTTAAATATGTTCATTATCCTTCAATTAAGATTATAATCTACTAAATGGGAAATCATCATCATGGTGGATATCATCACATGTGAGTTCCCATTATTGTAATTTAATATTAACATTGATCTCTCTATAACAATGCTTTCAAAAATCTTCAATCGCTTACATTAACACTATTAGATGCCATCAAAATTTGTTTCAGACACCAAAAATTATCATTATATGAGAATTTTATCAATGTGAAACACTCTCATAAGGATGTGTATAAAATTACAATTTTAAAATCTTCAATCATTTTTATCATCTGAAATTTTGTTTTTATTTCTTCTTTCAGTGTCTAATGTGAGTACACCTTTCTTCTGAGGATAATAATCATTTTTCATAGAAGTATCTTAAATTTTGTCCTTTTATTAGGATACATTATGAATATTTATTTCTTTTTTCACAAAATGAATATTTTTTAAGATAATATAATCGTTATGAATAAAAAATGGTTGTATGTTAATGATATTACACAAGAGTATGAAGATGGAGTTATAGAGTTACTCATGTTTATAGTATACTATGTATACAACCCTTCCAAAAATACATGTTTATATATTTATATTATTATAATTCAAGAAAATTTATCCATAAGATTTGGAAAACAATTATCTTTGTTAAGAAGTTGGTCAAATAAATAAATGTTTGACTAAACACAAATAAATAATAAATGTACATACTGGAAGGCATGATACAACTCTTTTAGGATCATTTGATATTAATACTAGTGTAAATGATGATATAGATCATTTGGAAGAAATTACATTCAAAATTTAATTTTAAATTTTGGACTGTGAAAAGTTATTTGACAATTTCAATTGGTATATAAGGATACCATTGTGTAGAGTTTTTACAAAATATAAAACATTTTTAACTTTATTAAAGTTATATAATTTAAATTTTGATAGAATATAGAGAGAAAAATGCATTAAATAACTTCATTTTATCCTAAATGATATGTTACCTGAAAAAAATTAACTTTCCTATCGAATATTTGATGCTAAAAAATATACATTCAACAGTTTTAATCAATGAAAAAATACATTCTTGTCGAAATGATTGAATATTCTTTTAAAAGGACCATGAATCACTATGAAAATTACATTAGTGTGGTGAGTATTGACACAATAAAGATGAATACAGCCTTTGAAAATGTTATATGATACCGTTCTATCATTCCATGGTTTAGATGACGATGTGGATTTTAAGAACCTCTAGACAATTGGCATAGAACAGATATACAAGAACTAAAGATGGGAAACTACATCACCCAACCGAATCTACTAGGTGGAAGATAATTTATTATTAGTACCCTAAATTTTTAAACAAACTAAGAAACCTCTATCTTGCATTATCTATAGATAGAGTAAATCATTTTGGTGTATAAATTAGCACTCACAGTACATTTTCATTAATATTGGTAAATTAAAACTTTTCACCATGTTTATTCATAAAGCGCAAATAAATTATGTTGTATCTTCTTATAACTAGACCAAAATAACATAGTAATGATATTAATTTATATTTGGATCTATTGATTAATGATATGAAATTGATGGGGGATATAGTTGTTAAATTTTATGGTGCTTGTAGAAGCAAAGAGTTCACATTTAGAGCCATGATGTATGGGATGATAAATGAATTTCAATATTATGGAAATTTATAATGATAAATCATTAAAGTAATGTTGGTGTATCCCATTTATGAATAATGTATACACTCGGTTAGTTTCAAACATTCTTTGAAGACTGTAATTTTTAGTGAAGGTGATGTTTTTACCCCAATGACATAAATACTAATCCTATATAACATCATTCTACAGAAATATAAAACAATATATATCACCATATATACTTAAGGTATATCAATAATTCGCAAAAGTAAAATATATTGACAATGTTCTTTTTAAAATTGTTTTTAAAATCATTACAAAATTAGATTGAAAAAACGTATCAATTTTATTTGAATAAACGTATATGAAATATAGGTATGTTATATATTTTCTTTATTGATTTAACATAGAAAAAATGTGTGTGGTAGTGTTATTAGAATACTAATAAATATACCAGAAAAAATAATGGAATTATCGATTGGTTGGACATGATTTACATGGGGATAAGGGAAGAATTGTTATGGGTGAAGGGAGAAATATGAAATTTTCTTCCTCAAACACCTTACATTCTATATAGACAACAAAAATTAAATTTTTAAACTTATTTAATGGGGTAAATTTTTTACATTGATATCAATAAAATATCAATAATGTCATCTTAAATACTATTAAGAATTTATATAGTCTAAAATCAAATGAAAGTCTTGTTTTGATGTAAGGTTTGATTCCAAAATCTTTACATTGAATTTTTCCTAAAACGGTATGACATACATTAACCAGAATTCAATTCATTTTCAATGTAATTTTTATTAATGTTATAAACTCATTTAAGTTTCCAATAATGAGTAAGGAGACTTCATTCTTATTGTGCTAATTTGATGTGTTCTTCCCACCAATATTCTTTGATACAATGGTCCAACATATTGTTTAATTGGATTGAGTGATTCAGAAATGTGGTTCTCTCCATTACTGATGGATGTACCCCATTGAATGTTATATGAATATTTTGAAAGATTTAATCTAAAATTGATGTCAAGTGGATATTTGTTTTACAAATTGATATATTATTGAAGAATATGTTGAATTCTTTACCAATTACCTATCAGATTTTAATTATATTTGTTTCCCAAAGTTTGGTCACAAAAATTGTATAATGGATAAAGGTATTTTCAAAAGATATTTTTGTATAATTACTATAAATTAATAAATTAGGATCACCTTTATATTTTACATAATTATTGTGACCCCAAATTCTCATACATAGATATTGTGTATTTTTTTTATGAATATTCAATACATTATATGAACACAGATATGAGAAACGTACAACATTAGTATATTGGGAAAATTGGAACATAATATTCAAATCTAGTGAAATATCTTCAAAATATACCACAAATATATTCTCATGTAGTAACCCTATTAGATATACCCTACCTAAATCATTCTTCATAATCCTGGGGAAGTAAAAAATAAGAAATGGCATGATTAGATGCTTAGTAAAGGTAAATATAATAGATATCAATATAAAATCATATTAATTCATAAGATAAGAATATGGGTATGTTATTATATATGTGACTTTCAATGATAATACCCAACCTATCATGGATCATAAATAAGATTCATAGAATAAAACATTATCATTTCCGAAAACATGGTCCATAAGAGTAAGAAATCATCATAAATCAATCATGAACTATACATTCATGTCATAAATTTCTTTTATTATCAAAAATATAGGAAAACATTTCATATGTAATGGGAAACATCCAATACCATCATTATATTAGACCAAGACTTATCACATATTTCCCATTGTGGATTAGGATGCACCTGGTTCCTAATGTGGATCAGGACACACCTATTTCCCAGAGTGGATAAGGAAACACTAATTTCCCATAATGGATTAGGACACACCTATTTCACATGGTGGATAAAGTCCACATACATATTTCCCATCATTATCTCATGAGATATAAATCATTACCTAGTGAATATGAGGGAGATATAGGTCTCACCCGTTACATAATGAAAAGCACAAAAATGTGTTCCAGAAGATCAAAAAAGATCATTATATCATAACCCATAAAATGAAATGGGTTTCATAAATAGTTCATCATATTATAAAATTTGAAAAAGAGTTAGGTTTCATAGTAATTTTATCATTTCATCATTATGTAACCTACTAGAAAGAATCTGATTTCATAATAATTCTATCATGGTATAACACGTGGAAAAGAGAAAGGTTTCATAAATATTTTTTATAAACAAATATTCAAATAAAGTGTAATAATTGTATCCTTGTTTAAAATATAGAGTGAATCAATAGTAACATCAATTATTTCATCTTAGATATAAAATAATTTTGAAATATTACATGGGACATTTCTTGAGGAAAATATATTTTCATTGAAAATAAATTTTAAAAAATAAAACAGTTGGAAAATAATTTTCATTGAAAATAACTGTGAAAAAACATAAAGGATTATTTAAAAATCATTTAAAATATTACATGAGTAAAATTAAATTTCTACTCTGAATAAAACATTTTATAAAACATTTTTATAAAACATGGTTATGGAAGGAAATAGGTTTTCAACAGAAAAGATGATATTTTATAATAAAATTATATAGAAAACTTGAGTACATAAAGAGAGGAAAATGATGGAAAACATGTATTCCCCTGAAATAAATAGATTAGAAGAACTTTTTTGAAAATTATTGAGAGTTAGATAATGATATTTAAATATTGGTGATTTACTCATAAAAAACCCATAAATGATGATATTTTAACATAAAATCCCTACCACTTGGTAACCTGGAACCATAATACCCATTAAAGAATAACATTAAATAAAAAAATAGAATGAAAAGAAGGATATTACTTATATGAAAATTAAAATTGTTTTTATATACACCATATAAGTAAATAGGTGGTGAATATGGCATGTGCCTCATAGGAGTAAAAAGTGAGCTGAAAATCACTTACTGATTTGGTTACTTTTGAACTATAAACACCATGAAAGAGAGAAACTCAATGGATATGTGAATACCATTAATTTCAAATATAAAAATAATAAAATAAGTTAATATTAAGTATACACAACATATAAAATAAACATATGTGAATATGAAATTTTTCTCATAGAAAGTAAAAGTGAGATGAGAATAATTTACTGAGTTACTAAATTTTGAGAAGTAAACCCCATGAAAGAGATATCATTAAATGGATATGTAAATACAAATAGTTTTAAGTATAATTATATTAAATAAATTTCTGGGTAGTATATACACCACATATAAGAAATATTTAGTGAATATATAATTTGTCTCAAACAAAATAAAAGTGTCAAGGAAATCTCTTACCTCTTTGGTAATGTTTTAATAGTAATCCCCTAGAATGAGAGATCCTAAAATAGATATGTAAATCCAAATAAATATCAATATGGTAATTTTAATATGCATTCATGGATAGTATAAAAAACATATAAAATAAATATTTTATGAATATTTCATGTGTATCGCAGTAGTAAAAAGTGAGACAAAAATCCCTTACCTGAAGTCTTGACTTTTATTATTCTCATTTAACATCCTCTTCTTCAAGTATCCTCCTAATGATTTCACTAAAAATCATTTTAGGATGCATTTATTCCCAAAATAAGGCTTTTAGGATGATTGTAGGGATGTTTGGACGTTATTTGAGAAGGGATTAGCTGAACAAAACATTTTTTAAGGTGTCAAGATGAGATGAGATGGGTGGCCTTTTATAAGTGGGGGAGAGGATAAACTTGGATTTTTTTCAAAAGAATTTGGTGCTCACACGATTTTCTTATGTCACAAGGTTTAAAAATCAGATATCATAGAACATTATAGGTGGTATAGTCAAAATATTTCAAACTAATTGTTTTTAGAAAAGTTAATAAATGATTTTAACCCTTGTCTTTTTAGATTAACCCTCGCTAAATCATTTTTAACCTTACCAACTATAATGAATTTTTACTAAATTCACTATTCATTTGGTCAAAAATTAATTTTTCCTTATTAGATAATAAATATTATTATGGTTCCAAATATTGAATCAATTTTTTAAAATTCCATTCATATAAGTGAAAAAATTAATTTGAAATTAATCTCGTGGATGCGATGAGAAAATATGTCTTTCAAGGGAAAATGTTCAAATGCTTACAATGTTTTTATATAAAAATCAATATGAAATTTTTTAAAATCAAATAAATTGGAATGATGGATCTGAAATTTAACAAATTTTACATTAAAACTAGTTTATAATATAATTTAATATTATAACTAAATTAAATAAATAAGGTGTTTTCAATTCAAATTAAGTATATTTCAATATTCATAAAAAATGAATTTTATTTAAAATAATATCATAAATTCACCCTAAGACATTTTGGATAACATGATTTAAAATATGAATATTATTTTTTTGAATAATATTTAAAAAATTGTAAATATTTTTTTTAAAAAATAAGTGTGCCATAAAAAAGGTGACTAAACTTTTTTTTGAAAAATATTGTTGTTAAGGTTAAAATCATATTTATTTTTATCTATTTTCTTGAAGAAAACATAAGATTAAATATAATTTTTTAATTTAATATATTATATATACATTTCATTCAAATAATTCACAAAAAGTGTTTTTTAAATTCGTTGAGGTAAGCACATTTATGTGCATAAAAATAGTTTTCCATAAATTGATTTCCTTTATTTTCAAAAGGTTTTTATTTTCATTTCTAATTAATTGTTCACAAAATAATTAATTATACAGACATGTGTAAACTATATATTTTTCTATTGATATGATCCTAGAATGATATCTCCCATGTTTACCCATATTGAGAATCTGAAATCACCCTTTCTTATATTTCATTTACCTATGTTATGAAGAAATATTGTATGTATTGTATGTATAAAAAGAGTATAAATATGGTGATATTTATTTTAGATGTTAAATATTATTCACGAAATAAGAAGAATGATTGTACACTCTCAAAATACACAAAATATATAAGGTCTTCTATAATGTATTATGTAATGTAATGAATATTAATCTTAAAAGATGTGATACTTGTTTGTGAAAAATCTAGGTCATTATAGTTGGTATCATAACCATGGTTTTAGAAAATATTTGGAGATTATTATTAGAAAACATTAGTGAGAAATCATAGGATATTCCTAAGTATATAATAATATCCTAATGTTTTGGTAAGAAATAGATAATGTTTTTCAACTAGAAATACTTCCTTATATGGATACTACAAGTGGATTTGGTTCCAAAATAGATGTACCTAGAGATAATAACATAGAGAAAGGAGTATCATTCATGACTCGAACATTACCTCATGCTAAACCACAAGCCTTATTGTGAAGCTGGTTTGACACTCCCAGGGTATATGCTTTTGTTAATCGAAATTTTATTTACAATCAATTATGATGGATTTAATTAGATTATGGACATAGATAGACAATGCTAAACGTATTGTTCCATGGATTGAAACAAATGTGTCATAATTTAAAAATTCTATAAATAATTTTCTAGGATTATGTCGTCTGCTTTTATGATTAGAGTTACTCACACTATGATTTTTGGTTTTAGTCAATGGTTGTAAATTGAAGAAGTTGTGCTTATGTTGAATGTCATGGAAAATGAATTGATTGTCCATATGAGAAACTAAATACTATAGGATCTAGAATAGAGAACTTTGTTTTTATGATAACATAGATTTCTCAAGCCCTGAATCATGAAAAGATTAAAAATGATCAAAGGAGAGAACAACATCCAAATGAATCCTTCATGTGACAACATTCACCTACTATTAGTGTGTCTCTTAATCCAATATTAGATTAGTGATGGAAGTACAACAATGAGAATATATTTTTCTATTCTCTAGTTCTCATAAGAAGATAATATTATCTTTGTTGTTTTTCGTTTGGAATGTGATGCAGATTAATGGTGGAACCCCATTGGAGGATTGAATAAAACTATACAAGGCTTGAAAGGTGCACTTCTAGTTTAATCGTTAGTCCAGAAAAAAAAAATTGACTGATTCTTTAGTGGCATAAAGCTATGTATTGAAAAGGAATTGGCTATAAGATACTTTAGTATATGTGAATATATCATTTGTTATAAGCTAACTATAGAAATGAAAACCTGATATTCCTACTATTCCCATGTTTTTTATAAGAAAATGAATATTGTGACTCCTGAAAAGATGGAAAAATAACATGGTGGAAAGAAACTCCAGCCATAGGAATTCTAGAAATTTGGGAAGAAACATCACAGGAATTAAATTAATGGAAATGGGAGGCTCTTCAAATGTGTAAAGGTGGGTCATAATGCATGTGAATTTTGAAATTTTATGAATGGACTGGTTAATTAAAAAAGGGGAATAGGGTGCTATCTAATGAACCACCCACACTATAGTGATTTAAATGTAAGTAGTATGGTTAGTATGTCAACCAATGAATGAATCTAAAGTTCATTGATTACCTGTGTAAATAGCCTCATAATCCTAAATGAAAATTGAAATCTTGTGCGATCATGACCACTAGAGTGGGGTATGAGAAAGATTTAGTGAAATGTACACTTATCATCCACTATAGACCAGATAATGTATTTTTTTGATTCTGGTTCTATGCACTATTTTAAATATAATGAACTTTTTATGGTTATTGAATATCAATATCAATGGTTAGATACTGTGTTAGCATTTAGAACATTTAATGGTATGATGGTCACATCGCATGTATACAGTTCCTCATTGATTGAAGTTTGTGGGATAATGATTCCTGAAAATATTGTGGTTATCACTTTAATTGCATTTGATGTGATTCTGGGCCGTTATTGTATTTTATTATATATGTCCCATATCATTTTCTATGGGAGGGAAGTCCTGTTTCATATTTTGAATGAACCCATGTTTTTTTATCAATGTGAGGATTAATACAAACTTATAATAATATTACTTATAGCATATGGGTTTTAATCCCTACCCATGAAGGATATTTGTATAAGATGGTTAGGGTGAACATCAACATTGAATACATGTCTATAGTTAAGGAGTTTATTGATGTATTTCCATAGGAATTTCCAGGTCTTCCTCTGAGTTATGAAGTTGTGTTTCAATATATCCCATACCTGGTGCTATAGCTATTTCGAAGGATCATTATAGAATGGCCCAGATTTAGTTGCAAGAATTAAAAACGTGTCCCTATTATAATCTTAAAAAGCTATTTATACACCCTAGTGAATCACTATTGGGTGCACTTATTCTCTTTGTTAAGAATAATAATGGGTCAATTCACCTTTACATTGATTATTGATAACTTAATCATATTATGATAAATACATGTACCCTCATCCCAGTATCAATGATTTTTTTGATCAATTTCAAGGAGATTTTTAGTTTTAAAATATTGATCTTTGATCTTGGTACTATCATCTCAGGGTAAAAAGTGAAAAAATATGCAAAACAACCTTCCGTATAATGTAAAGACACTATGAATTTATAGTTATACATTTTGGTCATACAAATTCCACTGGTATCATCATTAATTTAATGAATAGAGTCCTTAGAGATTACTATTGTAAGACTGTGGAAGTCTTTATGAATTATATTCTTATATACTCAAAGGTAAATTAAGAGCATGAAGGTCATTTGAGTATTATTATAAAGACCCTAAGAAAAGAAGTGTTTTATGATAAATTTACCATGTGTGAATTTTGGATTTAGATTAGTTCATTATTTGTACATATAATTTCATTTGAAGGTATTTCAATGGATCCTTCAAAGGGAAACATTATTGAAATTTTATCTTGTCCAATTATGGTTACTGAGATCGATAAATTTTTTGTATTGGCTGGATATTATCATCACGATGAGTAGAATTTTTCTAGGCAGTCTAATCCACTCACAATGTTAACTCGGAATGGAGTCAAGTTCCTTTGGATGGATAACTATGAAGATAATTTCAAGGAGTTGAAGAGAAGGTTGGTTAGTAAACTGGTCCTTACACTGTATTGTGGTAGAGATGGGTTTTTAATCTATAGTGATTCATCCAAGAAGTAATTGTAATGTTTCCTCATGAAGAATGATATAGTTATAGCTTTTGTCTCCCACCATTTGGAAGTTGATGAGAAAAATTACCCAACACATTATTTGAATTTAGCTATGGTATTTTTTGCATTAAAGATATGGTGGAATTGTGTTTCTAAAAAAATATGTGAGATATAAATTGTATATAAAATTTTAAAGTATATATTCCCATATAATTATTTGCATATGTGCTAGAGATGATGGTTAGTGATAATCAAAGATTATGTCTACTCAATATATTACCACCCTCAGAAAGAAATCAAGGTGTCTGATCATTTAAACTAAAAGGATCATGTTATCTTATCCATAATGAGGATAACAAAAGATCCAATATTTTTGTACTTAAAAAGGATGGATTTGTATATTGTAAAGGCCAGGGAAATATCTTTTATTTCTCAAATAAGTGTTCAACCATCCATTCATGATAAAATTAAAGAGGCACATATGGATGTTGTGGAGCTATGGAAGAAGGTGAGATATGTCCTTGATTTTAACCATTATGATGATGGAATGATAAGATTCATGAACTGTTTATGCATTCCATCCATACCAAATTTGAAGAAGAATGTATTAGAGGTGGCTCATAGTCATTCATTCTTTACTCATCTATGAAATATGTAGATCTATAGATACGTGAAAGAGTAATTCCATTGGGATGGAATGAAGAGAGATATTTCAGATTTTTTATCCTGGTTCTTTGAATGTGAGTAAGTTAAGGAAAAGTGAAAAAAAAGTGTAAGGGGATGTTGTAACTATTACCCATACTAGAATAGAAATGTGAAAACATCACGATGGATTTTATTGTTAGACAGCCCAAGACATCTAAAGGTAATAATTATATATTTATTATAGTTGACATCCTTACAAAGCCTACACACTTTATTTATTTTATAGAAAACTTTTATCTTGATATGATTTCTAGAATACACATTAAAGAAGTTGTATAAATGCATAGAGTACCACTTTCTATTGTGTCTCGTCAAGATTTGATGTTTACCTCAACATTCTGGTGAAGTAATTAGCAAGACCTTAAAAAAGAGTTGAGTTTTAGTACTATGTATAATCCTCATAAAGATGGTCAGTTTATGAGAACAATTCAAACCCAAGAATATATGTTGAGATATTTTTACCTGTATTTCAAAACTCATTAGGGTAAAAAACTTCTTCTAGCCTATTTTTCATACCAATATTTCTTTCACTTGAACATTTATATGGGTCTTTATCAGGACCTATATGGAAGGAAGTGTAGAACTAAGACATGTTGGAATGAATTTGGAGAAACAAATATGTTATAACGTGAGGAAGTTAAAGAAATTGTATATATGTTTATATCGATTCATCAACACATAAGGGAAGAAAAAAGTCAAAATAAATACTTATATTGATAATCATTGGCGAGAAATAGAGTTTGTGGTTAGAGACAAGGTATTTATACAAATTTCTATATGGAAAAGGTAATGAGAGATATAAAGAAATAGAATATAATACATAAGTTTATTTTTCCTTTTGATATTATTGATTTTATTGGAATAATAGCTTATGGTTTGGAACTACCATGGAATATCTCTCA
This sequence comes from Viscum album, assembly GCA_963277665.1. Taxonomy (NCBI): domain Eukaryota; kingdom Viridiplantae; phylum Streptophyta; class Magnoliopsida; order Santalales; family Viscaceae; genus Viscum; species Viscum album. The sequence goes on along the minus strand of OY728130.1, from coordinate 1,017,366,506 downwards.
AGTCCATGATGTGTTTTGGGTATATCTTCTAAGAAATTACATTCCTAATCCATCGCATGTACTGAACACAGAAGTTATAAAACTGCTACAAGATATTTCTTATAAGCATCTAGTACAAAACATGGATCATAAAGAGAATGTAATATGAAATAATACAACTCCCCATGTCAATGTTTTTTGGTGAAACCATTCTTTTGATGAAGCTGTATGGGGACCTGAGGATATAATGACGATGGAAATTGATTAGCCTCCCACCTAGGGTCATACGTGGTTAGCCTTCCACAAGAAGTTATGACGCCTCAGGCAAAGGCTCCAAGAACGGTCAATGGACCCTTCTCCTTCTGTCTGGGACCTAGAAGAAGTGATGTAGGACGTTGATCAAATTGAGAATAAACTTCAAGAGAACTAAGATGATCGGTCCTTTGAGGATCTCATGAGAAAGAAGGATCTTTTGTCAGAAATTCTTTTGAGAAAAGAGCAGAAGGCAGGGGAGGATGCCAGAATTAAATGGATTAGAGAGGGGGGATAAGAACATTGCATACTTTCATGCGTGTATCAAGGAAAAGAGGAGGTGGATGATGTCGGACATTGAGCTGGGGGAAGACTCATATTCAGATGACAGGGAGGTGGTGGGGGAGCTTTCCAATGCCTACTTCCGTAACCTGCTTACAGGCCCTAACACGAACTTCCCTAGTGGTTAAAATGGAGGTAACATGGGAATATTTGACATCATTCAACCTAACCTCTCTGTTCACAATAATGTCTCCCTAAGTGACATTCTGCATGAGGAGGAGATCCATAGAGACATGCTGAGCCTGAACCTGGAGAGAAAGGCTAGTCCCGATGGGTTTCATATATCATTCTATAGGGCCTCGTGGGATATTGTGAAGGTCAATCTCATTTTGGCCATACAGGACTTTTCCATGGGTGGCGAATTTCCTCGTGTTTCATGTGCTACCATGGTGGTTCTCATTCCCATGTCCAAGTCCCCTACCTCTATCCAGCACTTCCGTCTGATCAACATGTGTAATTCCACATATAAAACCCTTGCATTCATCATTAACATCAGGTCATCAATCCATCTCCCAAAGTCGATCTCTATGGAATATCATGGCTACGTGCGAGGGTGCTCCATTCAGGGGGGGTATCATCTTGGCCCGGGAAATGATCTTTGACCTTCACTTAAAAGCATGCATCTCCAACATGGTGATTAAGCTCGACATGAGCAAGGCCTACGATCTCGTGTATTGGGGCTTTAGAAACAATGTTTTTATAGGTATGGGATTTTCCTCTTGGAACTTTGATCTAATATTCCGTCACTTTAGTTCAGGATGGTAGGTGATCTCACTCATTGGGAAAACCTTTGGCTTCTTCAATGCCACACACGGTCTTTTACAAGGGGACCCATCTCACCAAGAATTTTTATCATTACCCAGGATTTCGTCAGCAGGTTCGTTCACCACAACATCAGCACGGGTTAGATCCTCCCCTTTTACAGGATGTTTAACCTTCCCTCTATCTATCACCTCATGTTCGTAGATAATTCCATTCTATTCATCAACGCGTCCAGTAGATCAGTGTGTGTCTTGCGCAGAGTGCTGGAGGCCTACTATTTTAGAGCGGGCAACACATCAACAATAGCAAGAGGAATTTCTTCATATCATAGAAACTGTAATGAGGGGGCATCCTTAACATAGGCCTTTTAATGGGCATGAAAAAATGAAACCTTCCCATGGTTATCTGGACGCCCCTGTCTCCCCAAAGCCTCTGCGCATTCGGGACCTTGACCCCATCATCTTGAGGATCATGGAGAGGGAGCTCAATTGGAAGAATATCTACCTGTCCTTTAGAGGTAGGATCGCCCTGATTAATAGTGTTCTCCTGGAAACCCTGATTCATGCCCTCTCTACAGTCAAGGTCCTCAAGGGGGTCATCTGGTGCATGGATAGAATCTTTTCAGGGTTTTTTTGGGATCCCCGGTCTGAGGAAAGGAGACATTAGGCCTCCTAGAATTAGTTAGAAAGGCTTATCAATGATGGTGGTATCAATTTCCAAATTCTCAACAATGCCCTGGCATGCTTGCATGCGAAAATGGCTTAGGAGGTGTTGGAAAAATGTACCCTTTGAGGAAGATCCATGCACACCTATTTCGAAAGTGAAGGGGTTGACAAGGACCATCATACCTCCCCCTTCTGGCGCGATATCGCTCCCCTCATCAACTCACTTAAGGACCACTCTCGTTGGATTTTCAGAAAAGGAGAGATTTACTTCTGGCATGATAAGTGATGTGGGGAGAACATCGGATCCCAATGTTGTCCTGCCACAAGCATCTCCTACAAGGAGGCCAACAGTTATCCATCCTTCACCAACACAATTTTTAATAGGGACCAACTAGACATGTTCCATATCATTGCACTGTCTTTATCCCCTGATCGGTGTGTGTTTACCCCATCCCCTTCTGGCACATTCTCCCCTAAGGATTATCATTGAGTCTCCCATCAACAGGCAGAGATGGATTAATGGTATGGTATACTGTGGAATCGAGCCATCCCGACGAAGTTCAACTTCCTCACATGGAGGATTCATCATATAGCCTTAACCACTAACGATTACATTAATCTTTGTGGTGTGTACATGGCCTCTAGTTTTTTCTTTTATAAGGAGCATAAGGAGGAGGGTATGAATCATCTATTTTTCGAGAGTGACTGGGTGAAAGGAATTTGGACTTTTTTTGGTGACTTTACTGGTTTCTCAGTTCCAGCCTTGGGGGAGGAACCCTTTCTTGCACGCTGGTTCTATGGCTCGAGGGCCCAAAGGCCGGAGGAAAAAGTGTGCACTATAGTTGTAAATGCAGGTTTTTTGTGAATATGGAAGGCAAGGAACAAGCTTCTTCATGACGGAGTGTGCTTCTATTCCCATATGATCACAGTCAGGAAAAAAACCTTTTACTAGATCTGGTCAGGGTGGTGAACACCAAAAAGGAGGGTCCCACACTGTAACATGTCTTGTACTACCCTCATGGACATGTTCCCATCGGCAGCAACTCCATTGGAAGATGGTTTAGGTGGTATCCCTTGAGCTAGGGCCCCAAGCTTAAAACTGATGGGTCTTATGTTGTGGGGCTCATGTGAGGCGTGGGGCTTGTCCGCAACTAAAATGGCTCGGTCATATTGGACTTCTCCATCCATTTGGGCCACGGTTCGTTGTTTTTAGCAGAGTCAAACACCATGCTTATGGGCCTCTCAATATGTCAGTAGAGGGGGATCATCCTCGTGGAGGCTGAAATGGATTCCCTACTAGTTCACAATGCCCTCAAGGGACTTGGTGATACCTCGTGGTCCATTGATTACATCATCTGGAGATTCCATGACCTCCTTGACAATAGTATTAAAGTATCCCACATCTGAAAGGAGGGTAACAAAGCGTCAGATTATCTAGCCTCCTTCGAAATTCATGGATCGGAGAGTTTCTTTATACCTGACCTTCATAGCTTGACTCCAATGGGGACTAACATTATCTGAGGGGAATCACTCACGCTTCACCATTTTGGCCCCCAAAGCCTTGTTCCCCTGGGCTATCTTTGTTCTTCCTTTTAATAAAAAATTAGATGATGATGATGATATAATGAGTCAGAAGTATCCTCATTTGTTTTTAATAGAATTATGGAATTTAGAGGGGAAATATCATTTTAAAGGGGGTAGAATGTAACACCCTGAGATTTTATGTAATATATTTTTTAAAATAAATTAATTACTTTGATATATTTCATTAAATTCAATAATAAGTTTCTTTGATATCTTGTGATACACGAAACACTTAGTTTTAAAAAACCATGGTATATTATACTAAAATATTAATATTTATTATCTCTTAGCCATTGGAATGGAGGGTATGAATAGGATTAACTAAATTATGAAAAATTTATGGTTCTTACATTTATAATGTGTATTATTTAGATGTAAATTTATGATAAATGAAAATAGAAATCAATAGAAAATAAATGAAAGTTTTTGGAAAAACTTTATTTTTCTAAAGAAGAAATTTTGTCACATTTTTTCACAAACATTTAAAAAAATATTTTTTCACTCATATAAAAAAATTAGAAGAAATAGAAAATCATTTTTAAAATCATAATTTCAAAATTATATTAGAATTAATAATTTATAATTTTATGAAAAGATTTATTTTCTGACGAATGGGGAGAATACTGATATTTATCAAAAAGGGTCTTATCTTTTAAATGTTTTAAAAAATTAAAATTTGTTTAAATGTTGTTAAAATTAAAATTAACTTAATTATATTATAATTAATTAAATTTAGTTCATTATAATCAATTATATGTTCAATTTTAATATAAAATATTTATACATTAAAAAACTTTTCCTTTGGGAAACGTTTTTTTACTTCATCTGCGAGATTAATTTTAAATTAAATTATATCACTTATATTAATTGAAGTTGGAAAATTTTATTCCATATTTTTATCCATCATAATTAATATTATCCAATAATTTCAACAAATTGTTTTCCATAATGAATAGTTAAAATAGTAAAAATAAGAAAGTGTTATTAAGGGTAAGATGGGTTTACTTGAGGTTAAACTAAAATGATAAGGGTAAAATTTCCATTCAAAAATTTATAATTCATAATTATAGTATTATTTACATCATATAATATCCCAATTTCTAATCCATGTCCATTTGGATACTTTTTTAAATTGAATGGATTTATCATTTTTGAGTCTTTTGGGTAATTTTCAAGTAGTTTCTAAGTGGGTTTGTTTCCCCCACTTCTAAAAATACCTCTCACCTCCTCTCCTATCTAAAATCCAAGTTCCATTTATTTCATAAATGTCCTGAAAAAACCCTTATTAACTTCCCATTACCATCCCCTTGAGTTCTTTTTTGGCTAGAGAATTTTTCTAAGATGTCTCTTGGAGTAAACCTAAAGAGGCTCTCTGAATAAAAGGTAATTCTCTTAACAATGTATTATAATTTTATTTATTATTCAACCTCCTTCATTTATTATTAATCCATGATCATATAATAAATTCAGTATCATCCATGTAATAATAATTTTTATATCAATATTTTGACCTATATCCATATACATTTCCCTCAAATGGGAAATAAAACCATCGATCATGTATACAACGGACTACCGCTTCCCGAACCAACGTAATTCATTCTGTGTCACCACCTCCCATGATTGGGTATAATGTTGGATTTAATATATATATATATATATATATATATATTAAATTTTTATTATAATTTCTCTTATTTAAATAGAATATCACATATACATTTTTTACTTTCCATTTCATGGGGGGATACGCTAACGTCGCTCTTCTGTACGGAGGACTACCGCCTCACAAGGTATTGTGATTTGTTCTCACTAAATAATTACATGGAAGGTAATAATGATTGTGTAAATAAATATATGTGATTATTAAGAAATAACAAAGATTCTTTAAAATTTAATAAAAATTTACTTTTTTTCTCGTCCGTCGAAAGATGGAAACAACATTCGTGCAAACATACGACATATCGTCTCCATGAACGGTGCATTTCATCTTTTTGTCTATAAAATTAATGAATGAATTTAAATATTTATATAATGAAAATATACTATATTAAAATAATTCATAACATTATCTAGATTATGGAATGATAATAAAATTATAAGGACCTAAAATACCAAACCAAAACATAAATGTAAAATGATCCAATTATTACCCGAAATACGATTTTAACATGGAATTGATAATGAATGGATAACAAAAAGAGAATAATAAAATAATATATGGTTTGATACACAAGATTATGGTTCTGAAATAGATGTATAATAATTTTATATCTATTATAATGATGTTCTAATGTGTACAATGGAAGATGAGGGTTAAGGTACGGGATTTTTTGTCACTTATTTTTTGTGAGACACATGTCATATTCACCACATGTTTTTTATGGGGGGTTTATACTTCCTATGAATGATTTTTTTGATGATTATACTAAATATTATGTGTATTTATATATACAATGTATTATCTCTCTTCAGGGGTTTTACATGTTATCAATGTGGTAATGATTTTTTGCTACAATCTCATCATATATCAGAATTGTTTACGATTACGTCTCCAATATTGAAATATTATGATCCACCTATCAATAATTCAAATGAATATTACTATCCTCTATTTATTTATTTTGAATAAATTTTCTACCACAATTTTCTTTATTTATGTACTCTATAGACCAAAAAAATATTTTTAATAAAAATTAACTCTATTCCTATATTCGTTCAAAAAACCTTTTTCCTCTACATTTGTATTTTCTGAAAATGTTTTGAAGAATGTTTTAAATGTTATAATATTATCGTTTAATGAATCATTATCCAATATTTGAGATTATTACAAAAAAATTTATATCTAATCTTCTTATTATTTTCCAAACAAGGATATTTTTACTTATATCAACAATGTGAAATGAAATTTTACATATATATATATATATATATATATAATGTGCAGAATTCTCCACTTTCATAAACAATCAATGTTTTGAATATTTTATAGTAATTTTTAAAGGTTATTTTCAAATAAAATGTTTTCAATAGTATTTTGGAAAGATATTTATTTTAATTTTATTTAAAAATAGTTGGATTCTGAAAAAAAAATTATGTTTTAAAAAGTTGAAAGGATATTTTCCTAAATAAATTTTTAAATGTATCTTTAAAAATCATTTTCAATATAAGATGAAAACCGTTGATGTTTTTCATTCATTAAAAGGGATATGACCTAGGGATACCATTCATATTATTTCTTTTAATGGTTTATGTATATGATGATAAGATGTTTATTGAACTTTTTCTCTTCCACATGATATACCATGATGAAATGTTTATGAAACTTGTTATTTTTTCATAGGTTATTCAATGATGAAATTAGGGAATTTTTATGAAAAAAATTTCCTTTATATGGGTTATGATATGATGATATGATGAATATTATATGTTATTATAGAATACATAAGTATGGGTTTCATTTTTTTATGGTTGGGACCTATATCACCCTAAAATGCATTCTTATAACTTTATATCTCATTGGATAATTCTGGGAAACATATCGATGGACTTGATCAACTATAGGAAACATGTGCATCTTAATCCATAAATGGAAATAGGTTATAAGGAATGATCCATTGCGATGATGGTCATCGTAGTTAACCTTGACATATGGAATGTAATATATATTTATGACGGTGCTGCACTTTTATGACATGATATTTTGGTTCATGATTGATTTATGTTTTATCAAACTTATGGACCGTGTCTTTCGAAATTATAATTCTTTATTCCATTACAAATTTTTATAATTTATGAATTTTTTGGTATATACTTGGACGTTATGTTCATGATCGCATACCATTATTCTTATCTTATGCTTTTATATTATAAAATATTTACATCTCCAATGTTTACTCTTTCTGAGCTTCTAAGAATCCACATTATTATGTCTCTTTCCATGAGTTATGAAAAAAGGTTCAAAGTAGGATGTGTCAATAAAGAGCACTAAATTGGGAGTTTTTTGGTAGATATTGAATATCTTTCATGAAATAAGAAGATTATTTTTCTACTCTCTATAGACACTAAAGTTATACAGTCCTCGAGCACATATTATTTAACTTAGTAGATATTCATCTAAAAGGATTCAATGTTTATGTGTGAAAATAATGGTTCATTATAGAAAAGGATATAAAGCCTTTAGTATTGTAAAGATAATTTCAAAAATAGTAATCAATAATGAGATTTTATTCTTAAAAAGTTTAAACTATATTAAAAGAGGGAGAAATGGAAATAAATAAAAGAATTGAGATAAACAATGTAGTACTAAAAGTGCTTCTAAAATTTATCAAATCCACACAAAAAAGAAAAGTGTAGGAGGTCCCAACACATATAGAATATGGAATGTTACTTTAAAAATAATTCAATGTCCAATGTAATATCCTGCAATCAACTCCATTCTAAATCAAGGAACATAATATTTTATTTAATCTCTAACAATCACTCTTTAAATAATAAATATATAGTGTCTATGCTTATATATTACATTTCACATATTGATATAGAGGTCCAAAAATTATGGAAGGAAAGAAAATGGGAAAAATATGATGATTATGAGTCATATAATAACAAATTTATTTGTATTTATGATATATATATTTCTTCCACATTTAATGGAATTCTAATAAATAAATCTAATTTTTTTCTGATCTATTATTTTTATCTATTTGTAATTAAATATATTATAAAACAATATTTTATATGAATTAGAATTATAACATGATCTTGAATCAAATATACCCACAATAGTTGAAATAAATTTGGGTGAACTAAACAGGGAATCGAAGCTAGCATGAACCTACTAACATTTATAGGTCTCGAAGGAATGGAGGGAAAGGTATATATGTTAATGATATTTTTTGTAATGAGAAAATAGAAATCATAATTATTTAATGAAGTGGTATAAATGATTTTAATGATGTATATTGAAAATTTATAATCAAAAAAAGGTAATACTAACTGAAACTCTATTTGTAGAGATGAATAAATGAATAATAATAAATATTATTCATCTCATTGAAAATAATGCAATGTAGGTAAAATATAACTATTTCACTAAAAGTGTTATTTTGTATAACATTCTAGTGTTAATGAAAATACATATGATTCATATCCTAATTATGTAATGATTAGAGTTGTTGCCTAAAATATTATTGCATTAAAGTGGGAGATACATGAAGAAAGATAGGAATTGAGATAACTAATGTAATACCGAAAATGCAATAAAAATTAACCAACTCCACACAAAAAGAAAATAAAAGAACACACATACTAATATATAATATGGAATGATTATTTGTAGGTATTTCAATTTCCTTTTCAATAACCTAAAATCTACTCTCCTATAAATTAACAAACATAAATTTTTGTTAAATCTGTTACAATCACTCTTTGAAAAGTTAACCCATAGTGTCAAGGTTTATATATTTTATTTCTTATATTAACAAAGGGGTCCAAAAATTAAATAAGGGAAGAAAAAAAGAGAAAATAAGAAGATTATTAGCTATATAATAACAAATATATTGGTATTTAATATTTATATTTGCTTCATGTTTAATGGAATTGTAATAAAAAAAATTATGTATCCATTAGTTCTATAAAATTTTAATAAATATATTTCAAAACAATATGTTATAAGAATTAGAAGAATTTATTTCTCTCGAACTCTTATCAGCCCAAAATAGTTGATAGTAATTTTGTAAAAGTCACATGATGCAATAAGGAAAAAAGGCCACTTCGGGATGCACCATGATGTGTGTGCCTCTTGAAAGAAAGGTGAATACCCTGGAATAATCAAATATTGACAGTTTTCAATAATATTTTGAATTTTCAAAAACTTATTTTCAATCAAAATTATACAAATTAATTTAAATAGTGATTGTTTTAGAGTTATTCTGTGTAGTTTGGGGTCTCATTATTTTCTTAGAGTGAAATTTTCTTTTTTACTTCATTATATGTATTTTTAATGATTTCGATATCCCACCAATATTTTAGGCTACAAATAGTAGTCATTGATTTCCACCCTAATTTCCACCCATGTTCCCTATAGACCTTATTTCCACCCCTATCCCCTAGCCCCAAATTTAAACCCCTTGATTACCACTCTTATAGCAAAAAATACATGATTTCCACCCCCGTTATTCCCTTTATCACCGATTTCCACCCATCTATAGCTTCGATTTCTACCCCCATATCCATCACTTATGTAGAAAGTGTCACCTATTTTTTAAGGGGAACACATTTATGAAATCTGGAACCATATCACCTCATGTAATGGTTTACGAGGTGCATGACTTTGGTGAACCTTAGTGAGATCATAGATTCTCACCATTTTTGAGGCACTCTTTGTGTGCCTCAGTACACCTTTGAAAACATTTCTCATAAGAAATTTTATATACTAAATAAGGAGTAAAATCTAGAATGAACCTAATAATAGTTTGGGGATATGAAGGAATATATTTAATGGTGGAGAAGTGAGTGATATATTTTTTAATGACAAAATAGAATTAATAATTATGTAATAAAGTTGCATAAATGAGTTAAATAATGAATGTGGAATTTTTTTGATTAATATAAGATAATAATAAATGAAACACTACTTATAGATATGAATAAATGAATTAAAATGATTATTTCTCCTCTCATAAATAATAATTGAGTGTTGAGGAAATATAATTGTATCAATTAAAGTTATATTTTGTACAACATACTCGTGGGAATGAAATTACATACAATTCATTTTATAATTATGAAATAATTGGAATTGGGACTTGAAAATGTTAATATTTATTTACAGTGGGAGATATAGGAAGACATATAGAAATTGAGATAAATAAAATAGTACCAAATGTGCTACTAAAATTTGTAATGTCCTGACATGGAAGCAACTAATCTGGTTCCCCGAGTTGATTCACCACAAGGCCTCAAGTGTGTCTCCTCGTATGCTAGTGGTTGTTGAGTAGTAGTGATGTTCTAAAGGTTGTGTATTGGGGAGACTATACCCTCATATCCAAGTAAAACCGTAGAAATATAATTAGATATCATCCCAAGTAGTAAATAAATAGAGTGCGGAAGGAGTAAATCACTGAAATTTAAATATTCTATAATGATCAATGAAATTCTATAAAAGCCTGAACATCCATGTCATATATACAAGACTGGTCACCCATTGGGAGGACCATGTATATAAGAGTACATAAAAGAAACTATAATTAATGTACATGGCTCTACTAATAACTCCAAGCCAGACCACATACCCAGTCTCCAAGAAACCTCTGACCTACTCCAACCTAATCATTTGAATCAGCATGGGAGGATCCACTCAATAATACAACCCCCATACTCATACTTATCCATCAAGAATTTTTGTACTCAACCTGAAAAGAAGACATAAGGTCCGCACGCACACCAAGGTGCTTGTATAGGGGTGGTAAATAATCTCAATAGGTCACCCTAATGATGAACCTATAATATTATTCCACGATTGAAAGCTCATGTAATATTCTCCTCCCTACCGATGCACAACTAGAAGAAAAATAAATTAAAATATCATAATCAAGTCCACAACTAATCCTCGGGTCTATAACACCCATTTTCTGGACACAGTGGTATATTATTAGTGTATATGTATTGATGGATATATATATATATACATGGTATCATATACATAATTATATAAGAATGGCATAAAAATATGAACAACTCAAACCACAGATGATCTTTAGACCCAAGATCTGATCAACTGAACATCATGTAAAAAAGGGCATTGAGCTAGATGGCATACCGATCAATCCTCACATCAATAAGATGATCTATGGGTATATAATCCCATTAAATAATACCTTCTTTGGACAATTCTAGAAATATCTTTCTCCATTGGCATTCACAAAAATTATGACTCAGATGATTCCTAAGGGGATGAAACTTATTCAATCTGTATAATTAATTATCTCTGGATTAAAGTGCATACTCAACATTCATTCATATAAATCTCTCAACTCACCTATCCCCATAATGTCCCTCTAGGTGATATATATTCATGATGCATACACCTGATCCAAGGGAGCATCCTATGAATCACTCGAGGAGAGTGAAATAATCCATTGAGTATATAAAATATTTTGCCAAAAAGTACATAGAATGAGTTACTAAAATGGGAATCCAAGTATAACTCAAGGTGTATAATAAATCATATGGCCTTTAAGTCTATCTACGGAATTTATATGATGGTAATCCAAGTTTTACTCAAGGCGTACAATAAACCCTCTAGTCTATGAGTCCATCCAAGGCATTCCTATAATGGTAATATAAGTATCAATCAAAGGCATACGATAAAACATCTATGTTTTTTAATCCATCCATGGAATCATAAAAAATGGAATCCAATTATCACTTAAGGCATAAAATGTATGTCGGGTCCAAGGAGTAGAAATTTCCAATGCATCCCTTTCTTCCTGTGCTGATTAATCATGTGTCAGACCCATAAGGGATAGATCCAAGGAGTAGAAATTCCCAAGGAAACCTACCATGTAAGGCTCAAAAGTTGAATACCAGGAAGAATGTCTGGAAATCCCAAAAAAAGATTGCATCATTTCATGCTCATCAACCAAAAACTAGGAAGTACCCCTAGCTTATATAGCTACATCGTCACTAGCCATGTGAATTCTTAATTAAAGTGTGAGGGTGGTTAGATCCCTAAACCCAACAATTCTTCTACCGCCCCATGGGATTCCATATTTGACATGAGATTTATGATAACACCTACTACAATATCCACAAAAACTTGAAATTCTAGATTTGGGTCCCTCAAACATTAGGGCACCCACTACCTCCGTCAAGTTAAACACAAGACATGCATCCTACTCAGAATCATTGAAACTATACATAGAAAAAGGCTTCATACATGGGAATCTTAAAAGAAGTAATAATATAAAGGCATCCTACCTGGGATCCTCTATGTCTACACATAATATAAGGTATCCTACTCAAGATTCTCTACATAAAAATACAAGAAGAGAAACCATAATTTAAATCCCTGTAAATAACTAATTTTATGGACTACTAGGCCAAAATGGCACATCTTTCAAGGGATACACCCTTAAGGAAAAAATCGCATAAGCACTGGTCATGGGAGATGGATCATGAACCATCTTAGATCAAGGTCTAACTCTCAGGAGATAGAAAATTCAATTATTGAAGGAATAACCTCTCCATTATAGAATATTCTTGAAACAACTACAATGAGCCCCCAAATCACCACAAGGGTTTCCCCATTGTGATATACATGGTAAACTACTCAGAATGGAGGCCTTGTGTGTCCAATTATGAATCCTAGTCATAAATAAACAAAGAGACCATAAAAAGGTAGCATGGGAGGCATAAATGGTGTGTGTACCCTGGAACATGACGTGTACCCTCGAAACTCCAACTAGGCACGTACTCTAGCTGGACAATGTATGTAAAAATCCAAGTACAAAACATTTTGATCATGAAACCAGAATGTACCCTACATGGGGTACTTATCCCTATACCTCACGTGGTCTGACCATGTATATTTCACAGTCATCTACATCCACATGGCATCAAACCAACATAGGGTCTGGTTGTGTACTCCACACATCCATGTGGCCATACATGGGCAGTCTGGCTGGGTACATAGCTACATGGGTGAGTCTTAGTACATGGCATGTATACCCCATACATAGCATGTACATCTAAAATGTCAACTTCCCCAAAAAGGAAGAGCACACTACATGTTTTTCCTAAACCACATGTCATGTCCATGGGTTTTCCCGAATGGAAAACCCCCCAAACACCCTGATACCACCATTTTCTCAGTAAAATCTACAGATCAACCCAATATGTGTCATATATAGTAATAAGAAAGTGTTAAAATTTTAAATTATAAATATATGGAGATTTATTGAAAAAATTAAAAATGGTCTACCTTTGGATAGAATCTACTGATGCTTCACCCATTTCTACGGTCCAAGGTTGTTGTACAATGGTCAAGCTTCTCCCAAGATCAGTGGTGGTACCTCTCCTTCCTTATACCTATATCAATATCTCTCTCTCCCCTCCTTTATATATAATAGTGAAGTAACCCACATAGGGGTGTACGCAAGAAGGCAAGGAAGAAAATAATACATGAAAAATGAAAAATAAATGGATGAAAAGTAGAAGAAAAAACAAATAGGGGCCCAAGATAGCCATAATGCTGGATGTGAGTGTATGCCTTGCCTAGGTAAAACTCTCCATTTTGGACTCAATGAAATATATGAAATATTAATCTAATTCGACATTAAAAATATATAGTTCGAAAAACATACATGAATAAATTAATAATTAATTAATTATTATTAATTATTAATTATTCTACTAAAATGTGAACGACTCAAAATTCCACCAAACTCCAATCCTTGGATAAATACCATATTCCAAGACCATTATACTAGCTATAAAAATTATCTTGGATCATCTTCTTGAAAAAAAATTCAATTTTACACATTATAAAAATCCTAACAAAAAAATCTAATTTCTACTCAAAATTACAGATTGAAAAACCACGGTTCCTTACAATCACCCCACCATAATCCTTGTCATCGTTGTGAAGACTTGTAGAAAAATGTTGCCACAATATCATCCCAAGAATCTACACAACTTCATTATCTTCACTGTATAATGAATAATCTCACAGAATCAACAATTGTGTCCAACATAGAAGACATTTAACTATGACCGATCTAGTACTCCCAACCATTGTAATAGATTTATCATCATCTAAAATCCAAAAATAAAGATCAAAGGCTCATGTAAAATGTCAAATTACAAATCAATACAAGGTTAAAGACCCTAAAAATTCTAATACATTACTCCCCACCATATTTCATACCTTATACCGCTCCTCAAGTGCAACCTAAAAAGGTTCCTTTAACCAACCAGGAAGGATATTTATGAAGAAAACAAGGTCAACATAAATCTGATGCACTCCTAGTGTATGTAGGATGATATCAAGATAGATAATGATAATTTCTAACTAGGAGTTAATAAATAATCTATTAAAAGGTATGTATAGCTCCCTCTGATCCATGATCACATTAAAATAGTCCATACTTTCCTTTATCCAACACATGACACAACGTCTCTTGAAAATGAGTTTCTATGTCCAAACACTGTTCAATCATCTCATGACACATGATCCATTTTTTATGTCTCCTATACCATGGTTGGATATTTTTCTCTTACCACAAATCCAAGGAAACCATGTGCACAATAATTATTTGAAATCATCGATCCTCATCTCACACCCATCCACTCACTGATATATTATTTAACTAGTACAACATGCAACCAGCATGTACCTTGATCACCTAACCCATACTCTAGTGAGTCATCATCTACTAAAATCAAGCTAACCATGTTACACATCATGTCATTTCAAAAAATATAGAATCTACCTTGAAAAATCCTCTTAAAAATTGATCACCTCAATTGTGTCTTGATTTATTTCACTTCCACTATCCACACGATGTCATTCCAGTCATAAGAATCTACCCAAGCTATGATTACATTACAAACAGTATAAACACTGGTCAACAGGGATAGAAACCCGAATAGTCCTTCCAACCCAGTCATGTAAAACAATCACCCTGTATTTTTTATCAAAATCCAAAATCATCAACAAGCCTATATCAGAAAACCCAATCACAAATCATATATCAGTCTAAAACTAGCGTACAACCTTGCTCGTTTCCTAGAAAAGATTCTACAAAACCTGGTCCAATCTCTCACATATATTTCCCTTGATCAAATTGAAATTTAGACCTACAATGGTAAGATTAAAAACTAAGGTCCTCTAGGCCTTCCATATTAACTTATTGATTATGTCTCATAACTGCATCACATGGTCCATCCACCTAGCACAAAATATAAACCACTTCAAGAGAGGTAAAGATAAAACTTTCCTACGAGGTTCAAAACTATCAACACGGTCTATAAGGGCCCTAATCCACTCTCAGAATCCTTATAAGGAACTACTCCAAAAAAATATCAATACCCACATAGCAAAGATACTAAATTTACACTCATCGAGAATCTGTATAAGATAATACCCCCTTGATTTCCATACCCTTGAAGCATCCTAGTACCTATTGTCCTTGTACTTAGTGAACCAAATAGATAACTTTAATAAAAGGTCTATTAAGTAAAATTTCATTCCAAACTATACAGGAAGATATTGTATAGATTGTTTCTGAAATTTTATTTAACAAAAACTAAGAAAATATACCCAATAGGTTTCCAATATAGGATCATCACATTCCCCATTGACCTACTAGGGTCAGTGCACCTCTCTTGTATGAGGTCTAAGTCATTAGTTTCACCACCAAACATCTCAATATAGATCCACACAACCTTCCATAAGAAGGAAATATATTAATGTCAGCCTAATTGAGTAGAATTCCACCAAAATAATTACAAGAAAACACCATTTAGTATTTTTTTGACACTTTAAACAATAGGCCTCTATTGTTAGAAAAATCACACACTAGTAGGCATAAAACATGTGAATCCTACATTCCAAATATGATACAAGATATGCCTCTTTCCTTTACAGAGAAAGTTTCAAAATCCATCTCTATCCTCTTTAAAAAAACAAGATTAATAAATCCAAAATAAATCATAACATCCATACATAATTTTCCTCTCTAAAAGAAAAAAAATCATAAAAAAATGTTACATCACATATTGGAACCACAATTTCATAACCTTGATAACCAAGACTTCTTATCAAAAGATGTGTTTTGGATGCACTAGTCTTATTTCCATCCCAAGTTCCAAAACATTCATAATAATCATATTTATCATATCCAAAATAGTAAAACAAAAGTAATGGAACACCTATGATACCACTTTGTAACATCTCGAACCGGATTCCATTATTCTAATTCCCCAAGCTAGTTTTCCATAAGGCCTCAAACGTGCATCCCCATATTCCAGAGGTTGCCAACTAGCATAAAGGGTCTAAATGTGGTATAGTTGGGAAACAATACCCTCATATCAGAGTAAAACAGTGGAAAAATCACTAGATATCATCCCAAATAGGAAATAACTCAAATGGAATCATGTTGTAATAATTAATAAAATGTTATAAAATACATAAAAACCATGCCATACATAAAATATTGGTCACCCACTAGGATGACCATATATTCAAGAGTACATAAAAGAAAAAAAAAATTAAGTAATCGAATATACTATTAACTCTGAGCTAGACCATATACATGGTCTCAAAGACACTAATTAGGTGCTCGCAACCATTTATAAGATTCCACACAAGTAGGTATGATTGATCATGCAACCCTAGGAAACAAACCTTTCTATAATTTAATATGTGCTCAACCAAAAAATTAGACATAAGGTGTACATGAAATCGAGGTGAATATACAACAATGAGAAATAATATTATTATTTCAATGAAATGATGAACATATAATATACTTCCATAAGTGAAATCTCATGCAGTATGCTCATCCAGGATGAGACACAACTGGAAGATAAATAGATACAAATATCAAAATAAAGTCTACAATTTATGCTCGGTTCCATAATCCCAATCATCTAGACACAAAACCATCTTATAATTGTATATGTATGAATGGATATATATATATATAAATGTCCTAACGTAATTACTTATATAATCAAGTTATAAAAATATGAAAAAAATCAAACCACAATAGAACTTTGGACCCATGATCTGACTAACTAGACAACTTGTAAAAGGGGAATTGAGCTGGATGTCATAGCACTCAATCCTAACATCAATATTTCAATCTCTGGGTCCATAATCCCAATAAAAAATACATACATTTGATATATTTGTAAATGTTACTGAGAAAGATACTTCACCACAGAGGGATACTCATCTGATCCATAGGTTCACTCATACTCACTTCCAATTACTATAATGAAGGATTCCATATACTGATTAATGATTTTTTAAATGGTCACAAAGTTGGATGTCATACAACTCATTCCATATAAATATAGTCTGATGTATGAATCCCAAGTCTTGGTCCATAGGTTTTCAAGACATTGTGACTTGGATGATTCCTAACGGGATGGCCCTTATCAAATATGTATATCAGAATCTCTTTGGACCAAAGTAAATGATCAACATTAATTAACATAAATGGATCAACATCCCCAACCCCATGAAGTAACACTGAGTGATATAGTAGTGATGGTACATCCACCTAAGCCTAGGTAGAATCCTTGTCATCGCTCGAGGAGAGAATAATCATCCACCATGTATATAAGAATATCTAGCCTATAGGTCCATCTTAGGCATTACTACAACAGGAATCCAATTATCACTCAAGATATACAATAAACCAATTGGACTATGATTCCATCCAAGAAATTCCTACAATTAAAATCCAAGTATCACTCAATTCCTACAAAAAACTGCATAGCCTATGAGTTCATCCAACTAATTCCTGCAAAAGGAATCCAAATATCACTAAAGACATACAATAAACCTTATAGCCTATGAGTCTGCCCATGTAATTAATACAATAGGAATCCAAGTATCACTCAAGGCATGTATTGTAAGTAAAATTTAAGTAGTAAAAATGTCCATGGAACCCCCTTCGGCATGTGCTGAGTAATCAACTATCATACCCTTATAGGTCAGATCCAAGGAGTAGAAACATATAAGGAATGATTTCATGAAAGGATCAAAATATAGACCCCAAAAAAGAATTTTTGGTCATCCTAACAAATAGTGTATTGCTTCAGGCTCATCAGCATGAAATTGGAAAGAACCTATGGATAACATATCTTCATCATCAATAACCATGTGAATGAATAAATAAATAGTTATAGTGGACGAACGACTAAACCCACTACTACTTCCACAGCCTCATCAACATCCACATTCAGCATGAGTTATAAGGTGAAACCCACTACCATCATTACCCAAACCCGACATACTATATCTGGGTTAGTTAAACATTAGAGAACCTAATAGATCCCTCAAGTCAAACACAAGATATAAATCCTACTAAGAATCCTCAAAACAATACATAGAAAAATAAATCCTACATTGGACCCTCAAAAGAAGAAAGTATATAGAGTTATTATAATTGGATCCCACTAGGTCTATCCATAATAGAAGTTATCCTATTTGAGAACCTCAAGGTTGAAACATAAGTTGAGAAATCCAACTTGGGATCCTCATAAACAACTAATATCATGGACTCCTCTGTCAAAAGGGAATGTCTTGCAAGGGAGATTCCTTTATGGGAAAATACACATAAGCACTGGTCACGAGAGATAGATCATGGCCCATCTCAGATAAAGGTATAACTATTAGGAGAAAATAGATTCGATTACTAGATGATGAACCTCTCTATTTTATAATATGCCTAAAATACCTCATAGGATTCCTTAAATCACCCCAAAGGTTTCACCACCACGATATATGTGGATAACTAATCAAAATTGCCTATTCGAGACTCCAATTTTGACTCATTAGTGTAAATATATGAAGAAACATTCAAATGGGTAGAAAGGGAGGAGTACATGATGTGTGTACCCTGGTACAGAGTGTGTACCATAAAAAATCCACCAGGGTGTGTCCTCCAGCTGTACTAGGCATGTATAAACACAAGTACATGGTGTGTTGATCATGTTCATCATTTTTACCCTAAATGAGGTACTTTCTCATGTTGCTTACATGGTATGGCCTTGTATATATACTTGAAAAGTACCTCTACATAGAATTCAACCAACATGGGGTCTGGTCGTGTACTCTACAAGGCTATATGCCCCTATACGGGTAGTCTTTCCAAGTACTCAGCAACACATCCAAGTCCCAGTACATAATGTGTATACCCATTATATGGTGTGTACATACAAAAGGCCATCTTCCTCAAACATGAAGAACACACAATGTGTTTTCTCTGAATCACATGTTGTCTACATGGGTTTTCCAGAATAGAAAACCCTCACAACACCACACAACCTTACTTTTCTCAACAAAAGCTACATATCAACCAACTAGGTGTCCTATAGAGTAATAAAAACACATTAAAACATGAAAATGATAAATCTAAGGGGATTGATGGAAAATTAAAAAATGTAATACCTTTTGGTATAGTCTTCCAAATCTTCACCCATTTTCAGGATCCATGGCATTCGAATGACGCTCTGACTCCTCCCAAGCTTTGCGATATTACATCTCTTCCCTTCTCCCTCTTTTTCTATCTCCCTATGCCTATCCCCTATCTATTGTGCTAAATTAACCCAGGGAAAGTAATATTCCTTAAGAAAGTAGATACAATAATAAATTAAAAACTAAAAATGAAAATGATGAAAAAGAAAATAAAAAATAAAAAGGATCTCTGGTCGGACCGTGTGCCCAACCTATGTTTATGTCCCACCTAGGAAAAATCCAAATTCTAGACTCAACCAAGGAGACTGAATCTCAATCTAATGCTCAATTAAAAAGATATGGTCGAATGAACCTATATGAATAAATTAATATTTAATTATTTAAATAATATTTACTAATTATTCCACTAAAATTCTCATGGCATGAAATTCAACCAAACTCTTGTCTTAAGGAAAACAACTATTATGTGACCAAATGAGTGATCAAAAAACATTTTCTGAGATTATCATCTAGGGTGAAATTGTCATTTTTCCCCCTTACGAGAATTTGAATGAAAAAAATGAACTTTTTTCTTCAAAATTACAGTCTGAGAAAACGTGGGTCCTTACAAAATCAATCAACTCTAACTAAAAAGAAATGTTAAGTACATAAAAGCTTATATATAATAAAAAAAGTTTTTTTATAATCACTAGGTAAATAACCTTCAATCAACTAATCTCAAAATTAAATAATATAAAATTTTAATTCAACACTAACAATCACTCTATGAATTATAAATATGGTTTCCATGCATATATATTTTATTTCCTATATTGAAAAAAGTGTCCCTAAATGATGGAAGGGAAGAATGCATGCACAATTAAAGATCATGAGCTATATAATAATTAATATATATGCATTTATGATGTATAAATTTTTCATGTTATTGTAATTCAAAAAAAATCAAATTTTTTCTGATCAATTTGTTATATATAAATATGATAAATATATTGAAAAATAATTTTTTATCAGATTTAAAAGAATCATCTGGTATGAAATCTAAAATGTGCATGATATTTTATATAGATTTGTGTGTACTAAATAAGGAATCAAGGATGACATAACCTTATATACTTTTTGGGGCCAATAAGAAATTGAGTGAATGGTGGGGAATTTGGTGAAATTGGGATTTTCTATAACAAAAAAATTAGAATGAAAATATATAATATTATTTTTATGATGTATTTTAGTGTATTTAAACATGATTTTTGAATTAATCCAATTATAATACATTCAATGTAAAAAAGATATGTCGTCTTTATTCATATTGGGTGTAACTGAATATAGGTTGAAATAATCCATTTATTATAGGGATGGGTCAAAAAAGTATTGTTATCTCACATAAATTTATAAAACATATAAGTTAAAAAACATTCAAACCTTCATATTTACAAACTTTCATATTAGAAAAAAAATTTAATATTAAAAAATTCAATATATATGAAAAAAAAATTTATAAAATGAATCTTTATATTTTAGTTAAAAAATATAAATAAATAATATTGTAACCCTTATTTTAATCATCAAAAAATCATTTTTATTATGTCATTAAAGATTTTTATGTTTTATGCAAGCATTTTATAATGTAAGAAATATTTTAGAAAATTTCACGAAGGGTTGGAAACACTCACCGCAAGATATGACTCGTCGTTGAGGATGATAAATTTGGATAAGTATTGAAAACACCTACCATCAGAGATGACCCATGGAAATTAGACAACGTATAGACAAGACCTACTATCAGGAATTATTCACCACTAGAATTCAAAATTGGCTTAGTTTTGGAAAGACCTACTATCAGAGGAGGACTCATGGTTATATATTTCCCCCCTAAAATAAAAGAAGTATTGAGATAACCTACAGTTAAAGTGGAATTTTAGAAAATTATTGGAATGACCTACCACCAAGATTAGTCACTAGTGAGCATGACCTATCAACCTCCTAACTCATCGTCATCATGTCTCACTGCCAAATTAAGTCACTATTAGATTGAATCACTGCTAGAGATTGTCTCACCATTCAACGAAGTCACCATCACTATTTTCAATATTTTGAATTATCTTTTTCTAGCAGTTATTTATTGAATTTAATGTTATTGATTATTTTAATCGTTTTTTTAATCCAATTACAAAGAAAATTAAAGTGAATGTCAGATCTAAGTATGAGGAGTTGATCCTAGTTATTTTTTTTTCAAATGGACTGACCTTATTTTTTCTATTTAAAGAAAAATCAGAATCCATCATGCAGATATGTGAGAACACATCGAATGATACACACACATGGTAAGTGAGATGAATCACATTTCAAGAATATGAAGAATGAAAATTAATAGAATATTACATGATTCATTATTTACTACACATGTCTATAAGATTTAGAGCACATAAAACATTGAATTCCTTCCTGTAGTAAAAACAATAGTTCATGACACTCTATTCAATAACGATTTTAAGAAACATGACCCAAGATTCATTTCAAAATACACTCAATGAGTCACAGTCTTTAGAGATTATCAGAAAAAGTAACACAATCTTTCTATGTATCATTATTTGATATTTTTGTCTACTTTATTTATATTATAATAAATTTGTTTATAATCTGTATATTTATCACACATTGTCTCATGTGACTTATCTAAAAGATATGTGATATCTTTATAAACTCTCTTTACTCCTATTTCCCCACAATTTTGAGGAAGAGGTCCCTACATGGAATGTGTTTATTTTATTCTCGTGGTGTTTTGGAAGATTTCCATGTGTCTCATGGATAGATTTGATGTTGTTTTCCCAATCCAGGTTGTGCATCAAATATTATTTTATATAATCTTCTTGTTAGTAAATGATTATTAAGTGGAGAGGATTAGTTCTCCACTTGAGACTGAACCTCTTATTTTTCTTTCCTCTATGTGATGTGTTTTTTTATTTATAATATTTAAAATATAATTTATTTCAAATTGTAAAAAAAATCCATTACTTTGATAATTAGTCTTTATTAGTGTGTATATAAGGTTTCGATTATGTAAGTTGACTTCAAAAGTTAAATTAGTTTCCATAATTATTTTATCTGAGACTTAATCAATCTATTGAGAAATATTTTTTACTATAAAAAGTTTTATCAGCTTGATATTTTGATTAAAAGGGTTCTTTTAATTAAATTTTTGGATTTTATTTAAACCTGTTTGTGACTAAAGAAATTTTGGGTACTCAATCCCCCCTCTTAAGAATCTCATTCTGACCAACATTTGGTATCAAAGGATTTTCAAAATATTTTCAACTGTGATTTTAATTTTTTTAATGATCATAAATTTCTATAAATTCTAAATTTAGTTTTTTAAATGGATACTAGAGAAGAATTTTCTGATACCAAAATACATTCTTTATTTAAAGAAAATAACTATACACAATGGAAGATAATTATGAAAATTATAATAAATATTGTGGAATTTTAAATTTGGTCTGCTATAGAGGACAAATATGAGTTACCTAGGAATCTTAGAAAATATTAGTGTGATGATACTAAAATTACCTATAACAATAATTAAATAGATATTAATTCCCTTAACTATGACATAGGAGATTAAGAGTTTAAAAAAAATTGCTAAAAAATTTTATGAAATTTGGGATACATTAGATATTTCACATGAATAAAATACTAATGTTAATGAAATGAGATTGGATACATGTATAATTAAATATGAGTCTTTTATAATGAAACATGATGAAATGATTATTGACATGTATGTCGAGTTCGATGAGATAGTAAATAAAATGATATCTTTGGAAAATGTAGTGTCAGATAAAGACCAAATCATGTCACTACTTAGATGCCTTCTAGAGAGATGTAGTGGGACATCTATTTTAATAAGGAAATCTTGAGAAGTCAGTAAACTACTTTTCAAGGAATTGATTGGGTCGTTATTGACATATGAATAAGAACATAATGTTAATCATGATAATTTCTATTAACATAATATAAAATTAGCTGATTTCATGTCTAATACATAAAAACAAAAATAAAAATAAATGGTTCAAGTTGATAGCTGCAGGAATGAGGAATCACCTGTAGACAATGATGAGGAAATTTCCCATTTGGATAGAAGGTTTATGAAGTTTTAAAAGAAGAATAAAGTCTTAAAAATCCAATTTCCAAGGGAATGACTGAAAATATAGGAACCTATAAAATGGATTTAGAAAGATATGACCACTCAAATGACATTACCTATTATGATTTTAAGAAAAAAGGACATGTTAAGGATGGCTGTCCAAATTTGAAATACAAGAAGTATGAGGATAGGGATAGAAAATACAAGAAAACTATGAAAGCCACATGGAGTTCCTTTGTGGATAGTTTTAGTGAATAGTACTCAACTCATAAAGATAAGCTTGACAAAGCCAGCATGGTCATCCTGATAATTTTATCTAAGGCACCTATTGTGTCTACTGTACTTAATTATGATCACTATAAAAATGAAAATGGTGATTATATGTTGGAAGAAT
The DNA here is from genome assembly GCA_963277665.1 of Viscum album. NCBI lineage: Eukaryota > Viridiplantae > Streptophyta > Magnoliopsida > Santalales > Viscaceae > Viscum > Viscum album. The sequence continues at coordinate 1,017,342,171 of OY728130.1, read as the reverse complement.
TTTTTTAAAATACTATAATATTATTGAGGATACATCTAATTGACTCAAATAAAAATACATAATTATTAATAAAAAACATGATTTATCTATCAATTTTAAATCTTATCTCACTATAGAAAGAGAAAAGAATGCTCAATTATTATTGGAAAACAATGAATTAAGCCATTAAAATGAGAAAGTAAATAAAAATTTAGAATCATTTTCAAATGGAATAGAATTACAAAATCAAAATCTGGGAAAAACAATTCTTCCAAAATACATTAATAATCTAGGCTACCAACCTGGATAGAGAAGAGTTGTTAAGAGGACATTTGTTCCCAAGTCTAATTCTGAAAAAAAAAACTGTTACAATTTCTTATACAATAGGACCAAATAACGTTGTTATTTAAAAATGTACACAATATTATTATAAGAATCCTATTAACAAAATTTTGGTTCTTAAGGCTTTTATAACTACCATATATGGACCAATAAAAATTTGGGTACCAAAATCATATCTGGAACTAACTTTGTTTTGTAGGACACCTTGTTGAAGAGCTCTTATAGGAATTTATGGTACATGGATAGCGGTTGTTCCAAAAATATGATAGAAGACAACTTATGTTTAAAGAACCACAAAAAGGGATATGGTAGACATGTCACCTTTGGTAACCATGCTAAAGGAAAGATTATTAGCCTTGGGAAAATTGGTAACACTACCACATTATTAATTTCTAAATCACTTTTTGTTGATGGATTAAAATAGAATATACTTATTATTTCTAAATTGTCTGAAGATAGTTTTAATGTGATGTATTAACAAAATGCATGTAATTTTTTTAACTCTAAAATTGATTTAGTATTTAATTCATTGATAAATGAAAATTTGTATGCTATTAAAATTGAATCTTTAATTTCAAAAAATGTTTCTTTCTTGAATTTCTTTCAGAGAGAATCTAGGCTTTGGCATAGGAGACTATGCCACTATAATATTCACTCACTTAGAAATATTATGAAGAAATAGTTAGTTTGGGATCTACCCAAACAATAATTCCCAAAATAAAAAGTCATTAACTAGTGTAAAAAAGGGAAACAATAAAAAATTATTTTAAATTTAAAAAAAAAATCAACTTCTCAACCACTTGAGTAGGTTCACTTGGATTTGTTTAGACTATCTAGAGTTTCTAGTTTGAATAGAAATCACTATGTCTATGTACATGTAGATGACTTTTCTAGGTATACTTGGGTATTAATTTTTGCTTAAAAATGAATATTGTGATTATTTTACCATTATACTATATTTTTATAAAATCAAAGTGGAATTAGTTTTATGAAATTAAGAAGTGACCACAGATTTCAGTCTGAAAATCAAGAGTTTGAATGTTTTTTCTCACAGAATTGATTTAACCATTACTTATATAATCCATATACTCCTTATATAATGGATTTATATAATGAATAAAAATAATAATTCAAGTTATATCCTATAATATGTTAAATGAATATGACATGTATATCTACTTTTGTGAAGAGGTTATGAATACATCCTACAAAATAACTAATAGTGTTTTAATTAGACCAATCATGAAGAGAAACCCTTATAAACATTGGAATAATAGGATTCCTAAGGCTAATTAAATTATATATTTTGGTTTAAAAGTATTTATTACTATCACTAAGGAGATTTTTTATATGTTTTCATCCAAATGTGACAAAGGAATTTTCAAGGGATATTCTACCTCTAGTAAATCTTATTGAGTTTTTAACAAAAGAACCAAGATTTTGGAATGGTATGTTTATATAAAATTTTATAAGACAAATCAATATGTACCTAACACCCCATTATAGAACCTTGATTATGATTTATCTACTTTGAAAATAAATTCCAAACATTCTCATTCTACTGTAAATCACTTCGAAAAATCATCCAGTTCTGAGGAGCTTCCAGAACATCAAGAATCTGAACTTGTAGAGGACTATGAGGTGGTCATCCCTAATTTTTCTAGAGCTATTATGATTCTTAAATACCAATATTCAGATTCTATTTATGGACACATAGATAGAGGTACACAAACTAGAGGTTCTCTAATGAACCAGGTTGATCATCCAGCTTTTTTATCTTAGCTTGACCCTAAAAACATCAATGATGTAATTAATGATGACTTTTGGGTGATATCTATGAAGGAAGAACTAAATAAATTTTAAAGAGACAATGTTTGGGAACTTTTTGATAAACCAAAAGATACCTTGTCTATAGGAACTAAATGGGTTTTTAGAAACATAGTTGATGAATCTGGAACTATAGTAATGAATAAGAATATACTAGTTGTATAAGGGTATAGTCAAGAAGAGGGTATATACTATGAAGAGACCCATTCACCTATATCCAATCTTGAATCCATTAGAATATGGCTTGACTTTTGAGCGCATATATATCTCAAACAATTCAAATGGATGTCAAAAGTGAATTCTTGAATGGGTATATAATATAGGTTTTTTATTTTTTGAAAAACCTCCTAGATTTTAAAATCCTCATATTCCAAATCATGTTTTAAAATTGAAAAGTTTTTATAAGGTTTAAAATACTCTCATAGATCTTGGAATAATTGGTTGATATGTTTTCGTATTTCATAAGGATTTTAAAATGGTATAGCTAATCCAACCCTATTTATTAAAATAATTTCAAAAGATGTTTTAGTTATTAAACTTTATATAGATGATAATATTTTGGATCTTCTAAAAATTATTTATGTAAAAATTTTAAAAAAATGATTAAAAATGAATTTGAAATGAGGTTAATGGGTGAAATAAAATTATTTATGGTATTCAAATTTTTCAAATTAAAGAAGAAATTATTTTAAATCAAAGTAAATAAACTAAGAAACATTTAAAATGTTTAGATTTAGATATTAGTAAGAGTAGTGATATTATTATGAGTACCAATTGTAAGTTGAGTCATGATAAAGCTCATAAATTAGTTGATAAAACTATTTACTGAGATATGATTTGAAGTGTAGAGACTTAGGGTTTGTCATGTATGAAATTGTAATAATCCTAGGGATAATTATGTATTCAAGTACTAAGATGGAGTTTGATTCTCATTCTTGATGTGTCCAGAATTAATTTTATAAAAAAACTAAATATATTTTTACTGTTCACACATATTTTTCTTTAAAAATTGGAATACCTCATAAATGGAGTCTCTGGTCGGATATCTACCACCAAAGTTGAATCCAGAATGTGGATTTTACCCTAGGAATGACCTAATGTTGGTCAGTGTGGGATGTTCATATGGGGGTAGCCATTAGTGGGTGCATTGGATAAACTAATTAATTTATTTAATAAACCTAACCACAAATAACTTAAAAATAGATAATCAGATCAAAAATATGAGACCAAGTTTGTTTTTAGAATGCATTGTTTACTTGACGTGAGATATAAGGTTGTTCGGTGTGAAGCGTTCGGATGAGGCAGCCGTTGGCGGGTACATTTCATTATAATAAATAAATAATTTATTTATATATTATATTAAAATACATAATTAAATCATCTGAAAAAACCCTCTTTTCACAATTTTTCAAGGTTTGACCATATTACCCTTTGTTTTATCTAGGAGGAGTAAAGAGTCCTTAATTTGTAGATGGATACCAGACGATGACTAGTGATCAGATCTAGGTGAATCGACAGGTGTCGGATGAAGAAAATCATTTTTCATCATTAGAGAATGTTTTATTCACCAATGATCGATCCATAATCAAGGGAGGACTCATTATATTTTGGGTTTCCACCCTTATAATTAAAATATTGATCATGATAAATTCCCTCTCTTTGATCTACAATAATTTGAACTATTTCACGATCCCATGTGATTGAAATAAATGATTCTTTCAATTTATTTATTTTCCAAGTCATGTGTCTCACCCTGGTTTCTCTATTATGAAATCGTTGTCCAAGAACGCTAGGACAATGATGCTTATCATCTTTTTATTGCTTATTTTCCCCAATCATTCTTTTTGGTTATTCATTGTGTGATCATAGGTTCAGGATTAGACATTTCCGGGGTGGGTCCAAGGATGGTCAAATCCATAGAATCATGGTAGTCGCATGAATGACACAAGAATAAATGGTTTTTGGGTGGGTGGATAAATGGGAGGGATGGTGTTGGGTGAAAGGATCAATTTGGTACTATGGGTGATGGTTTTTCATTGGATGTGGTTCAAGATTAGATCAGTAATACCTATTTTCCTAGTTGATAAGTGTCAATGACATGTGGTGTGATGGGATTGCTTCTAGGTGGAGCCCATGTGCAGGGTCTCATGGTGGATGCTTCTCATCGTTAACATGGCAGTGGTCAGATGTGATCAATGAGGTGAGCATTAAATAATAAATAAAATAATAATAGTTTTTATTTTATTAAATTTTAATGATGTTTTGTTATAAGTATTATCATACTAAATAATAATAATAATAATGGCATAAATTTTTTCGGGTTAATTAAATTAAAAAGTTTTAATTTAATGAAGGAAATTTAGTTTTTATTTTAAGGAAATTAAATTAGAAGGTTGGGTGATGAATTTTTTCTTTTAATATAAGGAAAGTTATAATAATGATACTATGTTTATATTATTATTATTCTGATAAATGAAATCGAGTTCAAGACTTGTGCAAACCAAATCTCTATAATGAAGGGATTGAGTTCGTTTTTTTAATTTATTTAATAAATAAAATTATTGGTTTATTTTGGAGGAGGTGCCTTTCATGTTATGTGAGGTGCATAGGGAGAAGGGTGGATTCCTCTAGCGTTTTTCTCTTGATATTTTAAAGGGGAAATATAATAATAATAATATAATAATATTGTTATTATTTTGGGTTTCGAAAACTTAAATTAGACATAAATCATCCATATAATATCGGATTGAAGAAACCTCTTTGAAAGTGTGATCCTAAAATTGAGAAGGTCATTTTATGAATGATACTGAAAAACGTTTTTGGACTCATGCCTTAGGTCAAAAAAACACCCAATAATAATAAAATTATTATTATTATTATGGAATCTTTTAACTGACATATCTTCTTCATACAGTGTCAAGATGAAGAACCATCTGCAATGTTGTGACTGAAAATTTATGGAAGATGTTTCAAGACCAATATCGGTCATTTAATTGGGACTTGTGGTTTGGGCCCATGAAACACCATTCATGCGTGATGTGAGGAAATGTGAGGTTTTCACCTGGTGCCCGATTAAGTAAACTGAATAGCCTATCTCGAGTGTTTTTCAGGAGGATTGTAATGGTGTGATCCTTTTAGCCATCTAGAGAAATTTGAAGAGTCATATTAGTGATATTTAATTATTCCCCTCAGATCGATGATGATCCTAATGCATTTATCAAAATTTGGGTTGAGACATATCATGTAGTACCATTACACATCATGTAGAACTACATGGCCAGTAATCCATGTGCTGGAATGGACACAACCTGGTAGTAGTGCGGGACCACACGCCATGTGGGTCACTTATATGTCATGCGACATGACCCAAAATTAGAGCAAGACCACATTCCATGTGGGTCCCTAACATGTCATGTTCTCCTTTATGAATCTTCAAACTTATATACCTCCATCATTTGGAATCATATTCTAGCTCGTGAGTAGCATATCCTGAGTTTTTATCTGCATAGAATATGATGGTTCCCTTCGTTGTGGATTTCAATATACGATGTTAAAAGTTATTGGTGGGATGCCTAGCTAGGAAGCACCCGACATTGGTAATGATGGAATAGTATCACTAGTTTTACCCTCCAGTTGGGATGGGAGGAAGAGTTTCATGATGTTCTAGGTGGTATCCTATAGTAGGACTAGGTAGTGGAGTTCCCCGATGGTATTTTAGAGTTTCTCTCTAGTAGGGCTGGTCAGTGGAGTTACTCGATGTTCAGGGCGGTACCCTCTATCAAGGATGGAATTTGGATTTCCCTGATGAATTTTCTAGGAGTTACCCTCTAGAAGGTCTGATTAGTGGATTCCTTTGATGATATTTCTGAGTTACTTTCCAGAAAAGCTAAGCACTGGAGTTCCTCGATGTTGCGAGTGGTACCCTCTAGTAGGGTTGGGCGGTGAAGCAACATCATGAACTTTAATGAGTGGTGCCCTCTAGTAGGGTTGGGGAGTGGAGTTCCTTAGTGACTATTATAGGGGAACCCCCTAACATACTAGGGTTTGGGTCCTCTACATCGATTTTGTGCCCCTCAAATATGTGGCATAGTGACAAGGCATGATTCGACATGGACAATTACTTTTGGGCATATACGTGAGATATATGGAATCACTGATGAAATTTTGGAACTATTTTCTACTCTTATTATTGGGTTGATCTTTGAGATGTGTATCCCATTACTCTCTCATTTTATCTTCTTTGAATGATCATATATATACATACTTCTTCTGTATCCACACCATAGATTTGGTTACTCTCATTCTAGGAGAGGTGATTATGTGTGGGGTGTGCCACGTGCTTTTTTATTTAGCTTCTTATGGTGGGATGAGTCTTCCTTAAATCTATATGTGGTGAATACTTCACATGTACTTCATCTACTCAATGTGTTAATCCCCTTGTTCTTGGATGAGGTTACATTCACTCTTGGTTTGGGTTGAACTATTTTCTTTGACAGTATATTTCATCTACTATCTTTCTTTCCAATTGTATATCTTACTACTCCCCCTTAAGATTTTGAGGCATGTTAACAGTTATATATATACTCACCACTGGATGAGATTTTCCCACGTGTGTCATGTCTTATACTGATGATGGATAGGTCAAACTTGACATTCGAGGAGATCAGGGATACTTGGTTCTTTAGACTGTGTATGGTGGCCATAGCATGGGATTCAAGAGATGGCCTCACAAAGATGTTTTACTTTTCATATGTTTTAGGTTGGGATATAGTTTTAATTTGGGCATGTATTCTTTCACATTAATTTTCAATTTACAATGTCATACTATTATACATACTAGAGGTTATGCATGCTTGAATAAATTTCTAGTTTTGTTTCATCTTTTACTCCCTTGGAACGTTTTCATTGGCATGGTTGTGTGTGTGAATGCATGTAATTAGGTAAAGGCCTCCCTATTTAGTTAACCCTTTGGCACTGGTCACCACCCCCTAGCCTATGGAGGCGGTCTTTGGGTAGTTTTTTCTCAAGCCCCAGCTTGTGTCAAGTCATGAAAAATTTGTATCATAGAAAGTCCATTCATTGGGATGTTGTTGGGATGTATCCACTTAAGGGGTTTGGGTTGGGTTTTGGGAAAAAATTCAAAGTGTGTCGAGTGCCTCACTCATGCCAGGGGACCCAGTGATGGTGTAGCGGCCAATGTATACATTCACCAAGACCTTGACTACTGACATATTGAATCGACAAGATGATATATTTGTTTCAGGGATTAATGTTACATTCGTCATATATGATTGAGTCCTTCATTGTCTTAATTGAATCAGACCCCCATTGTTGTTGTAATACATACATATTTGTATATATATATATATATGTTCTCATCTAATCGTGGTACTCCTTGATAAATTTTAGGATGCCTCCTCGACGACATCCATCCAAGATACCAGTTGTGGATCATGATGAAGACCCTATGAGCGTTGATGCCTCAGTTCAGGGTCCATCCCAAAATCCCCATCCTCCAGGTGGATAGGTAGTAGTACCTCCCCATATCAAGAGACTAATAATCATATTAAAGAAGGATAAGGAAGTTCACTGGATTAGAATGCTCAGTGAGTCCTATTGTTAGAGACCGCTGAGGTTCCATGGTGAGAAAGATCCTTAGGTAGTAGAGTATTGGCTACAGTCGATGGTCTATATCTTCTAGATTGTTCAGACCTTGGTGCATTATGTGGTTGTGCTGGTATCTAGGCTCTTCCAAGGAGTACTTTAGCATTGTTGGATCCTCGTTATGTAGATGAATGATGATTCGACACTCTCATGGGATAACTTCTAGTGGATATTAAGTGAGGAGTAATACCCCTCCTGCTTGTGCTCCGTATGGATTCAAGAGCTTCTAGAGTTACAGTGTGAGGGACGATACTGGATGAGTGCACAATAAGATTTATGTCCCTAATGAGTTACTCACATGATGAGAACTGGGATGGCCACCTCCGACCATGGAAGTTTGATTAGTGACTATATAGAGAGACATGAGCCACTATTATACCCTTGTGCATCCCCACCTATGCTGGGGCATTACAGTGGGAACTGATAATAGAGAAATTTCTATTAGAGGGATTCTAAATGGTTGGAACTGGAAGTGGGCATCACATAGATGAGTTTTCTGCAATAGTTAGTAGGTGCCAATCGGTGGGATATCAGTACAAGAAACCCTTTCATGAGTAGGCTAAAGCACATTGTTGTATAATGTAGGTAAAGTAAAGAGAAACATGGAATCCCATAGTGGGATGGTGATTTTATTGTGATGGTGAGGTCACATGAAGTGTGACTACCTGAATAGATATGATGAGTAGTACCATAAGATAGATGATGGGCTGCCACAGTAGAGGTTGCATCATGGTTAGGGACCACTAAAGAGAGGCCATGGTGTTCCCTAGGTAAGTGGAGTTGGCAGAGAAGCATGATGAGCTATGGGTGGTTGATTTTTCTATGACCTCCTCCCACCACCCCTAGGCGGAACATGTCAGTCTTAGGGAGCTGGTGAAAGGGGCCACAAACAGCTGCATTCTTTGGATTTCTATGATTCCATAGTGCTTCCTAAAGCAGATAGTGTCGAGGTGTGGAGAACAAATTACTTAGACATGTCCATTTAGGATGAGGTTGTGTGATGGAGACTTGGAGATGGTCCTAGAATTGTCGGTGGAGTTTTCTACTTGATCCTTTTTGCATGGAATTCCACTAGTGGGTGTCAGGGAGTTTCTTGTTTGGGGTTACTCTTAATCCAAGTGTGGTGAATACGTTCGTGGTATGCCATGTGCTTTCCATGTATATCATCTCACAGTTGGATGAGTCTAACCACCTGACTTTTTCATTAGTACCCATGTGTGCTCGGTGTTAACCTTGATGTATTGGCATGTAGTTATTTCATACAGGTCAAGGAAGTTGAATCCCCATAAAAAAGAACTATACGACTCACTATCTAGAAATGGCAGTGGTTGTATTAATCATGTTGATTTGGAAGCACTACCTTCAGGGGGACAATGATTGTGAGGTTTTGCATGACCAAATAACTTTAGAAGTCTCAACATATTAATATTTTTAAGGAAATAATCACATCACCTTATTGTAGGTGTGAATAGTAGTTACAATCATGATGTAAGAGGAGTTGATGAGGGAGTTTCACTCTTCCCCTTTGGTTATACATCTTAGTGTAGGCAAGAGAACGGTGAAGGCTCAGTGACCCCACCTATTTCTAAATTTTTTATTTTAGATGAATTATTTTTTTTGAAAAAAGGAATAATTTAGAGACTCTGGTTCTATCCTGTAAGACATTGAAATATTCCTAGGGATATTTTTGGTGTTAGGAACTAAGTCGACATGTGATTATGAGGCTCAGCAATTCTATAATTAATTTTATAAAAATAGAGAATATATGTTTATTACATGCACATAGTTTTCCTAAGAAAGTATATTACCTAATAAATGGAGTATCATATTGTAAATATGAGACCACAGTTGAATCTAGAATGTTGATTGTACCCTAGGCATGACCTAATGTTGGAAAACACTAAATGTTTGGATGGGGAATCCACTGGTGGGTGCATTGGAAAAATTAATTTATTTAACCTATAAACCTAACACAAAATAACTCATATACAGAGACTCTAATTTAATTTCTAAGACCAACATTGATTTCATAATGTATTTCTTTCCCTATCTAGGACCTAATGATGGTTGGAATAGGATTTTCATATGAGGCAGTTATTGGAGAGTTAGTTTAATTAAAACAAATAAGTTATTTATTTTCTATATTAAAAATACTAATTTAATCCTCTATAAATACCCTCTTATTACAATTTTTTAACGGTTAGATACATAAACCTTACTGGATCTTAGAGGAGGTGGATAGAATCCTTAATTGGTGGATGGAGACCAGACGATGACCAGTGATCTGATCTAGGTGAATCGATAGGCGACAGACATAGCCAATCATCATTAATCACTAGTGGATGCTTTATTCACCAAAAATAAGTCCATAATTAAGGTAGGAATCATTATATGTGATTTCCACCATTGTAATTAAATGATTGTTCATGATTGATTTCATCTCTTTGATCTATGTTAATTTGACCTTTTTCATGAGAGTGTGTAATAAAAATAAATTATTCTTTCAATTTACTTATTGTTTGTGTCATGTTTCTCACCCCAGGTTCCCAACTATGAAAATTTGGCCAAGAATGTTGGGCCAATGATATTTATCACTTTGTTATTGGTTTTCCCCCACTATTCTCCATGCTCTTAATCATTATTCCATGGGGTCACAATAGGACTTTGTTGAGACGTGTTTGAGTGCATTCAAACCCCCAGAGTCATGGTAGTTTCATGAATAACATGAGGATCAATGGTTTTTGGGTGGTTTGATAAATTATTGGGATGGTGTTGGGTGAACTGGTCAGTTGGTATTGTGGGCTCGGTTTGTGATTGGAGTTGGTTCGAGATCAAATCATTAATCTCCTTTTTCTTAGTTGACACATTGTGATGATGTGTGATTTAATGGGATTTGTTCTGGGTGGAGCCTGTGTGTGGGGTCTTAGGGTAGTGTATGCTCGTTGATGACATGATAGTGGTAAAACGTGATCAACAATGCGAGCATTAAGTAATAATAATGATAATAATAATAATAATAATAATAATGGTGAAGAGTTCATTAAATTTAAATGAGGTTTTGTTATTTATATTTTACTGAATAGTTATAATAATGGTGGCATTAAATGTGTGATTTTAATTAAAATAAATGTTTTCAAGTTGATAAATAAAACCTGCTTAAATTAAATTGATTTAAATTAATGAAGTAAATTACAACACCTAGAGTTTTTAAAGATCTTTTTTTAAATAAATTCAATTTTCATTTTTTGGATTGAAATTAACTAAGTCAAACAATACATTCACATGGAAACAATTTGGAATACATTACACGGAACATTGACTTGGCGTGCGTTACCTGGAACATCAACTTGTTGTACGTTACACACAAGACTGATGTTTCTACAAAAATCATTTTATTATTAAAATTATTTAAATGGGATAAGTATAAACTGGAAGTTAAAAATTGTTATATGAATAGTAATAACTAATTCTCAGACATAGTTTTATATATACACAAAATTTTTACAATTAAAGATATAACTTTCATTAAATTCTTTATATGTTTAAAAATACTATTTTCTCAAATGAACTTATTTTAATGTACTTCTGTGAAAAAAAAATTTAGACACATTTAGAAATTTAATATGATAAAATAAACTTTATTTTTGAATTTATAATATTGAAATTATGTTAGGTATAAATTTTGGTATTTTTCTAAGAAACTTCTTTTTGGATGAATAATAAAAAAATACCGGATTTTAACTCAAAACATCCATTCTGTCACATTTATTTATAAGGCTAAATTATACTTTAATTTGGTTTCAATTTTTTATTATATAATATTTATATAAATTAATTTAATGAAGGTTATTAGAATAAAATTCACATTGAAATTGGGTAAGTAAACTTAGCAATATTTTGGATATTTTTCACATTAAAAACTCACAATGCCTTTCTGTCAGTGAGACTAATTTGAAATAAATTTCTACAAAAATTATGATTATAAATTGGAAAAAATGGATTAAATATTTGGAATCAGAATAATTTATATTTTATATAAGTTTAACTTATGTTTTTACCAAAAATATTAGTGAAAGTAATGAAAATTAATTGCATCGATTAAGGTAAAATAATACTTAACTAAAGACTAAACCATAAATTAAAGACCCAAAACGAATTGTAAAATTGTCCAAGAGAACTTATATGGCCATATATAAAGTCCATACTCCCTTGGATAGAATCTAGTTTATTATTTAATCCATTTGAAATGTGAAAAAAGTGCATGTAATTCCTTTTTCAAAATATTACAATAGTGCCACTCCACCTCCACTATAAAAAGTCCTCCTCTCCTCCCACTCCCTCACACCATTCAAGACCCTTTTCTTGCCCAAAATCTACTAAAATAATCTCCTAAAATCCCTAAAATCCTCCTAAAATCCTTATCTTAGACATAAATCAATCCAAGGATGCATTTGGGAACAAACCAAAAGCAGTTACCCGATTAAGAGGTGACGTCTTCTCTCAAACTCAATTCATTTATTTTCTTTATCCACCACTCAACTCTCTTTATTCCATGTTTGTATAAAAAAAAGTGTCCTAAATATACTAGGATTTTTTTATTAAAAGTTTTCTACCTAAACATTCAAAAATCACCATCTAATGGTTAAAAAACATACCATTTATGTGTACGGTGAACTACCTCCTCAGAAAACAATGATTGTTCATTTTTACTTACCACTTCTGATGGTCGAAATTATGATGGAAATATATTAATATATGTTATATAATATATTTATTATTTCATTAATATTATGTAATCATATTTTAAGAAATATATTTATACTTTTCATTTGATGTAAATACGATATTTTCATTTGAGGAAGTGCGGACTACCTCCCCTTCAAAGTGATGTGATTCGTTCACACACTACATGGAATATATTGAGGATGGGTTTAGTGAACTTATATGAAATATATGATATTATCATGATAATTTTACAATTATATATATACATATATATATACATATATAGAAACATATGTCCTTTAACTTCTTTCTTTCAATACGACAATAAATACGGAAACAACATTCTTGCGTACGTACTGTTAACAGTATCCATGAATGGTGTCTTCCATTTCATAATCCTATATTCTATAGATTATTATAATAAAAATAAATTTAAAATAAATAATATTTTTATCATGATCTACATTCTATAAATCATGATATAATTATAATGACCAAAGATATAAAAAATTATGACAAATGCGAAGAACAATATGAATATGACCCGAAGTGAAACCTTAACATCGTAAGGTTAACAAGAAAGTGATATAATGTCATAATAAAACCATATATGGTATTAGATATAATAATATATTTCATTTAAAAATGTATAATAAATTTATATTTAATATACAATGTGGTTTTAATGAGTACGGTAAGAGTCAAGACACAAGTTACGACAATTTCACCTCACTTTTTATTTCTGTGAGATACATGCTTTAATCACCACCCATTACATTTTTGTGGTGTGTATAATGACCATGTATGTATTCAATTATTATTATAATTTAATTTATGGGTATTTACATATCCATTTTATGATCCATATTTCATGGGTTTAATTTTTCAAAAGCTACAAAATTGGTAAGACAGTTTTGTCTCAATTTTCCTATTTTTAGGCACATGTTTTATTATGCACTTAAATTATTTTTGAGATATATATAATTAAATTTTACATGTGAAAACATGAATATAATTCCTTTAATGATATTTTCAACTTCATGTAATTTAAATTTCTTACATTTATAGTATGATCCCAAGTTATCTATTAGTAAGAGTTTATTAACACAATCTCATCGCTTTTCAAGATTGTTAATGATTATTCTTCCTTTGATGAAATAGTGTGATCCCCATATAAAATAATGAAAATTAGTTTCAATATAGTCTATTTATTCAAGATATTCACATTTATTTGTCCTATTTTTTCATTCTTTGGTACTTAAGATAATTAAGAAAATTCTTTTAAGAATAAGCTAGTCGTATTTCTCTCTTCAGTCAGAAATCTATTTTAATTTAAAAATCATATTTTCAAAAATGTTTTCAAATGAAACTTGAAGTGAATTTTAATGGAAAAAGGACCATATGAATGTTTTAAGGGTTTCTATACTTCCATTATAAGTTTTCAAATCTATTTTCAATGAAAAGTTTTTCAAAAAAAAATTTATATTTTAAAAATAGTTTTTCAATACAGAAAGGATATTTCCCTCAAGAAATATTTTTAAAGGATATGTAACGATTATTTCCCATATAATATGACATAATTTGGTGTTAATAATGTATTTATAAGGAAATTATTCAAGGTTTCAGTTAAAAAAAATCCTCTAGTTATCCTCTCGGTGTTTGGGGGTGTGATTTTGTTTGTTGACCAAGACAGATGACTACAAATGAGTATGGTTGGTGTTTTCCAAAGATGGTTTTTAAGGTGGATGAGTTTCCTGGAATTTTCCAACTTTTGGGCCTCAAAATCAAGATTTTTCTTTTTGAAATGGAAGGTTTTCCACAAAGGGGTTCATAGTTCGTGGCCCACGAAGTATAGTTCATGGACTACGAAAGGTGGTACGTGGAATAACAAAGGAATTTAGGTAAAGTAATATTTCTGAATAGTAGTTCTATACATCCCATGATGCATGCTACTTAGACCACATAGGGAAAATGGTTTTGAGCAAGGATTACAGTTTTCAGGAGGCCAACGATATGAAAAAAGGCTTGTAGTTCGTTGGATGGACATTCATTGGCATGAATGAAGTGGTGATTTGTGGAGCTATAAAGGAGTTCCTTCACAAAATAGATTGTCTAATTCCTAGTAAGATGGTGGTACGCGGATTTCATAGGAGAAATGGTTCATGGGAGGAGCATTGTACTAGATGAAGGGTATATTGAATCTATTTATTTAGGAAAAAATATTGGAAGGATTATCATATATATTTCCCTACAAAGGTAATTATAATCCCATAATTAAGGGGAGAATGATTTTCATTAGATAACATCTTTGATCTGGGATTAAATTCACCTAATACTGAAAGATATCATGGGGAATTTGTGAATTATATGAGTTCACAATGGAGGATTCTGTAAATGGTGATGTAGTTCATAGGAATACTCTATCGATGAAGTAGTGTTCCATGGAGGATTTGGTCCATAGAAAAAGAGGTAGTCCACGGAAGTGGTAATGGTCTATAGAATGAATATTGTCCACATATGAAGGGTTAGTCCATAGAAGTGGTGGTAGTTTGTGGAAGTGGTAATGGTTTGTAGAATGAAGATGGTCCACAGAAGAAGGTTTGGTCAGCAGAGGAGAAACGGTCTGAAAGGGAGAAGTGGTCTACGAATGAGTAGTGGTTCATGGAATGGGGATGGTTCATGGAATCATAGGAGGTCTACAGAGGAGAAGTGTTCCATGAAACATATGCGCTAGACTGCATAGCATAGTTCCTAGTGGAAGGAGGGTAGTTTGCGGAGGACTCAAGGAAGTTCACAGTGGAACAGTTCGTGAAAGATATTTCCATAAACTAAGAGTATGTGGAAAATTTAAGTTTATATATGGGTGAAAATGGTAATTCAACATAGCATCTAACTATAGTAGATGATTCATGCATTCATGAAATTTAAGGGACTTACAAGTGCATAAACTATAACTGGATCCCTTCCGAGAGTAGTGAAAAAAATAAGAGGAAGGCGGTGATCCTTTCCACCAGTAGTGAGGCAAAGAAAGAGACATGGGAAGTGATCCTAAGGAATGCACTAAGAAAACAATAAATTTTTTAAAGGAAGTAAGCCTGTGTATTAAAGTGATTTGGCCTGAGTCTTCTAATTGGAAGTGAGCTATAGTGGATTTGGTACATCAACGCATTGTTTTTGTATGCTCCATGGACGTATCTCATTGAGGGAGAACCAAGTAAAATCATTGTGTCATGTTCATGATTTCATTTCTATTAATATATTTCCATGGTAGAAAGAGAGAAGTGTGTTTTTTTAATAGTGAAACAAGAGATGAAGGGGAAGTAGTTTTTATATGTCATACCATGATTCACCCCTCCTCATAGGGTATTTTACCTAGTGGACCTAACAATTAGTATCTAAGATAAAGGTTGAAGGTCAGTGGTTCTCTCTCAAAATATGAAATGGAGGTGGTCAAATAGAAATGGATTCTAGTCTTCAAAGGAAAAAAATTTCAACTATAGAAGAATCGGATGCAAAACTACTTCTGGTCATTAGGAATTGATGTTTTTAAATAAGATGTGAATGAAATATGTTCTAATATTAATAGAGGAAATTTCTTTGAAGCTGATAGTATGGAATTTGATGTCGATGTTAAAGGTATTAATGCTTTAGGGGGATCCCTATCCAATTCCATATATACAATGTTTATTTCATGAAATTAATCGCATGAAATGTGGGAAAAAGATATTGAATATTTATGATGGTGAATCGAAAGTCTGAGAATCAAAGATGCAGGTTCTATAGAACAAGTATGAAGATATAATAATGCACCCCAATGAGTATATTGATGCATTCTTTGATAGGAAAAATTTTTTTGTTGAAAAATGCGTGGTTTGGGAGAAATCATTGAAGGAGTAAGGAATTTTAAGTTTATCTTGATAAAACATCCACCTTGGTTCCATCTGAATATTTCTTTATCAGAAGATAAAGATCTGAAGGATCTGATTTTGTAAAAATTTCACAATACTCTTATATCATATGAAATGGGAAATGATGATAACGATTTTTTGGAAAATGGAAGTACAAATAGGTGGAATTCAAGGCTATGAAGATGCTCAACATTGAATATGGATAAGAATATTAAGGGACATATGATTTTATGTCACTCCTTTCCTCAAATATCCAATAAGGAAAAGTCATGTTTAAAGGGAAACCTTAAAATGGTTGCTTTGGATATTGAAATATTAAACATCATGCATGAAGGTGCCCAAAAACATTTCAAGAAGATGATGAGGATGAAGTTGAAATTTCCATGAATATGTATTCATCTTACATAAAAGGGAATAAAAATTTAATGAGACATTTCATTAAAAAGAAGAATCAATTTTCAAGAGAATATAAAAAGTTTAGAAGAATATGAGGAAGAAGAATTGTCAGACAGTAAGGATCATGTATTCAATGTTATGGTAGCAGTTGTTGGAGATTTTTTAACAAATATAGAATGAAATAATGAAGAAGGATTATTTGAAGGATGATTTGATCTTTAGGTTGGATTAGAAGATGCACTCGAAGAGATAGATGTTGGGGAGAAATAAAAAATAATTCCAAAAAAGTGGTTCATGATTCCAAACTATATATGCAGCAAAAAGATGAAGAGAATCATTAGTTTAATTATGAAATTGAACAAATGAAGTCTTCAATCCCAGAGAGTTCAGATAAGGTTGTTGAGTAAAAGATGACAATTGAAGAACAAAAAAGTGACATCGATAGTTTGACTGAAACTGGAAAAGATCAAATCAAACGTATCAAATAACTGGAAGTGGAAGTCGTTCGTCTATGAAAAAGAGTTAAGGATTGGGAAAAACTACTGACTCTCGGTATGAAATCAGTAAAGTGGATCCAAATGTATAATGGAAAAGTGTTCACAAATATCCAATTTGAGGATTATCTTAGGAAACATGGGATAAGTCATCAAGTTTCAGTATTAAGAACTTTATAATAGAATGAAGTAGTTGGGAGAAGACACCAAATAATCAACAACATGGTTAGAACAATGCTTATTGAGAAATAACTTCTAGATACTTTTTTTAAACAAGAAGTGATGACATCATTCTATACATCAAATATAGAATTATTGTGTCCAAATGAAGAGAAGTCTCCATATGAGCTATGGTATAGAAATAAGTTGTCATTGAAGTAATTTTGTTTATTTGAAAGTAAGTGATTCGTTATCAATAAGGAGAAACATATAATGTTTTAATCCCATATATATGAAGGGATATTTCTTGGCTACTAAAAGAAGTGAAAACCCTATAAATGCTTTAATAATAGGATAGAAAAGATAGTTGAATTCCATGATGTAACTATAATGGAGAATGATCAGAATATTCAAGAAATACATGATCATTCTTAGGAAGATAGTGATGATTAAATTAGTAGATAATTAGATGCTTTACTTCCATAGGTTTATTTATAAGAAGATTCAGATAATTAAAAGGATGATTATAATTTATTATCTACACAAAAATATAATAGAAGATATGAAATTGATAGACAGAACATAACTGCTAATCAGACAGTTCCTATGTAGACAGAGAGGATGTAGACTCTAGTAAAAGCGTTGTACATATCACATGTAGATCCTAAAAGTTTTGATGAAGCATATGGATATGAGAATTGGGTTTTGTATATGAATTAAGATCTTGACCAAATTGGGAATAAACAGATATGGTAGATTGTTTTTGTAACACCCGAGACTTTTATGTTATATAAACCATCAAAGGAATCTTTTCTAGACAACACTTGCTTGGCTTGCTTTACACGCAATCGCGACCTTCCTCGATAGCTTGCGTCGTACGCAATACTGAGTTTCACTAAACAACAATATGCTATTAAAACTAGCCGTTATGAATAGTAATAACCACTTTTTGAAATTTTATAAATTTCTTTTTTCAAAATGGACTTCATTTTTGGACTCAGAATATCGAAATTAGCCTAGGGTGAAATTTTGGTATTTTTCTGAAAACTTTCAATTTTTGATGAATAGTGAAACCACTAAGTGGTAGGTTAAAAACTGAATTTTGCATAAAACTTAATTTTACCGCTTCTGTGAATGGAATTTCAAAAATCCGAGAGACACGGTTAATATCAAGGACTAAAATGTGGTTCAATGAGATAAAAATAATTTTTTGGTGAATAGTAACTTTTTACTATTTTTACCGCGGTTAATAGTAAATAGGGTAACTAAGGGTAAATATGATATTAATATTACCCTAACACATGTCCTAATTCTATTGGACAAGTGTAATTCGACCAAAAACAAACTTAGGAATAAAATATGACCATTTAGGCCCACTTGGATTAGATTAGGACATTTATTATTAATTTATTTAAAGAAGGGTTAAAATAGTTAAAATCAAAGTTTAATAAGTAAATCATTTTTAATATGGGGTTATACATAAGCTAAATTCGACTATAAATATTCATTAGAAAGATAAAAATATTTCCTACATAATGGTATTTTATTTGTAATTTTTAGACATTAAATAATTTAATTTATTTATGACACAAAGATGATGCAGTAATTATCTTATTAATGAAATATTGACATAATTGATAATATAAATACCAAAATAAATGTAATTTAATACTTTTTATGAATTCCACTAATTTTCTAGGTTACTATGATATATTAGTGTTGATTTAATCAACTTGGTTCGAACATATAATTCTGTTATAACTTTCACAAAAATCATATATCAAATAGTGTCAAAATTGACACAAAATAGTTTTTAAATCAAATATTATATTATTAATTGTTATTTTATTCCTAAAAATCTAAGGTTCGGCCAAATGACTTAGATAAGGATATATATATTAATAATAAACAATTTGGGGTTCGTTTGGCATGTTATAGTAAGTGTATTAACCATATAGTGAAAGAAAACAAAAAGACCTGGTAAAAGTTAAATTATTTAACTTAGAGTTAAATCTAATTGATAAGGTTAAAATAATACCCTAAACTTATCTAAATACTATTGGTTGATAGGATTTCGATTCCTCCCCACCTTATCTTCGAAATAAGACCCTTTGGAACCATTATAAACCGATTTTGACTTTAATATAAAATAATATTTTGAGATATTCCTAAGGTGCCCCTCTCCTCCCTTATAAAAGGGCACCTCCTCCCCCTCCTCCTCACACCAAATTGAGCACTCAAGCTCGGCCAACCCCTGCCATTTTCTCCTCTCCACTTCCCTAGAATAATCCTAGAGGTCCTGGTCTTCTCCAAAGACCAATCTTAGTTCCTTAAGTGGAGGATTCAAAGAGGCGTTCCAAAGAAGAGGTAATATCCATTACCGATCTTTTCAATTTCTTTCTTCTTCAACTTCTTCTTCTTTAGTTGTTTCATGATAAAGTAATAACATCAGTATTACTTACATACTGATATGTTATTATAAATATGAAACAACCCTAATTCACCTTCTATCCATCCTACGGAAAAATGAAATCACCGCGCGTGCGTACGTACGGAATACCGTCTCCACGCCGTGGTGTAATCTATTTTCCACCATCACCTTAAAAGGATGGGTATAATGGTGTAATGAGTAACTATATATGATTATTATGAAGTAATATTGATACTGAAATAATATATATATACTCCAATACAATTCCACGATCATAGGAACGATATCATCACTCGTGCGTACGTACGGAATACCGTCTCCACGATGTGATGCGACTCGTTCTACATGATCTTCATTTCATAATGATTATATAAATGAATTGAATGAATGAATATGGTATATACAACACTAATACCATTCTGTAAATGAATTATCTATAACCTAAAGATAAGAATAAGAATTTATTCGACAAAACACGCATAAGAACAAAAAGTTATAAAGACCCGAGTAACAAGTAACAATGAAATATTACTAACAAGAAGCTAATAATATGACCATATATGATATCATATCAATATTTATGATTCTGGAATAAGTCAATAACATTATTTAAACCATTATACAGGAGCTTCGGACACGAACAAAGCAAATTGGACTTAAGGTAAGGGAAATATCACAATCTCATTTTTATCCGAGATTGTTTATTCATAAGTATTTACTGGGGTGTATTTTATCATCCACATCCATGTTTCATCAATATGTAATATTATTTCCATCCACCTACAATTGTTTAAATCCATTTTTACCCTTCGGTGAGTTTTTAGTAATATCTATGAAAGGAATCTTTTGTCATACGAGGTACTTTTTGACTTTTCCGACAAAAGTACGAAGAATGTTTTTTTAACTTATACGGCATGAATGGATTTTTAAAACATTATTTCCAAGAAGCTTCCATTACAAGTTTTCAAGTTTATTTTTAATCAACTTCTTTTATTTTAAAGTTGTATGACATGTTATGAAAGGAAAAATGTTTTTGAAGAAGAAAGGATATTTTCCTCAAGAATGGAGTTCAAGTGTTTTATCAAAATTATTTTCCATCTAAGATAATAAAGGGTTCTGTTTTTATCCCTATTATTACATTGATTTGATCATGTTGTGATGGAATTATTTTTATGAATTCCTTTATTCTTATATGAATTGATTTATGATGTCATGATGTTTCAAGAATCCCATTTTTGTTACATGTGTTATGCGATGATGTATGTTTTATGATTATGTGGCACACATAAGAAAGGATTCATTATAAGATGGGTGGGACCTATATCTCCCTCCAATGCATTGGGTAAAGATTTTATATCTCATGAGATAGACATGGCTGGAACGGAAGGTTATTTCGGTTCAGTGATACAGGACTGAAACGAGGAGTGAACTCGGTTCAGAAAGGGACTTTGTCCACTAAGATAGTCTTGGCAATGAGTCATGACTAACAAGAAATGATTTCCATGATTATGTGTGCATGCCACAAAGTTTCAAGTTTTATGTTATGATTATGGGGATCTCATTTTCACTTCTATGAATTATTCCATGATAAGATATTATGATCTCTTTTGCAGGTTTTGATTTTCAAAAAGATATGATATGATTTTTATTTCCTTTGTTTGCCCTTGCTGAGCATTTGAGCTCACCCTTTTATGTTTTCTTTTCCCCAGGTCAGGAAGATGGATATTAAGTAGAATATTCTAAAAGGGACCCTAGATATGATGAAATAAATGGGAGACACTGTAGAAGATTTATGAACCAGTTGTTTATGTTTCCCAGTTTCTAAAGACACTATACCTATACGGTCCTTTGTGGTTTTGTCATATGTTGTAATAAGTGTGCTTCAATTTTGAAGTATTAACAATGTATGTAAAGTATGGGTCGTTATAGTTTTAGGGCCAAAAGATAAGAATTTCAACAGAACAAAATGGGTCCTTTGCAACAAGATGAATGAAGATGGTGTCATGATTTTAAACAAATCAACTCTAGTGTGAAAATGTTAGTCCAAGATAGAGGGTATTGATGTTGATGATACATTTTCTACTATTGTAAAGCTAGAGACAATCAGATTATTCTTTTCCATAGTAGTGAAAAGAATGTTCAAAACCTTTCATATGGACATAAATTTAGAATTTCTTAATGGGGTTTTGAAAGAAGAATTTTACATTGAGCATCCATATGGGTTTATCCTTCATGGTTATGAGAAAAAAGTTTTTCAACTGAAGAAGTCCTTATGTGGTTTGAATCAAGTACCAAGAGCATGGTATTAAAGGATTGATCAATTTTTTAAAAAACTTGGTTTTCATCATGGTGGATTTTATTAGAATCTATATTTAAACATGTAAAGTAATCAAATGATGATGGTCCTAGTATATGTTGATGAAATAATCTTCTATGGATCATATAAATCACTTTTTAGATAGATTTACGAATTCATGACTAATGGGTTTGAAATTTCAATGATCGTTGAACTAATGGTTTTCCTTGGTTTACAGGATACATAAGGAATGAACGGAACATTAATTTTTCAATATAAATATTCCAATAAAGTTTTAGAAGGTTTAGAATGGATAATTCCAAGTAGATGAAGACTTTGTTGGCTACCCAGAAGAAATTATCTCTGGATGATGAAAGAGAATTGACTAATGTCACGGAATATAGGAAGATCATTGGAAGCCTATTATATTTAATAGTACACGATTGGATATTATTTTTTCTATATGTCAATCAGTACTCTATCAAAGAAATCCCAAAATAATGTCACATTATTTCAGTGAAAATAATATTTTGATATATCAAGGGCATGGTGTACTTCAGTTTGATGTATAACAATAAGTTAAATCAAGAGCTACTAGGATATATAGATGTAGATTGGACCTATTCAGCATATGATATAAAATAAACATTTGGTGGTTCATTTTATCTTGGAGAACTATGTATTCCATGGCTAACCAAGAAACATGATTTCATTTTATTGTACTCTATATATGTTGAATATATTGTGACTACTCAAGTTTGCATGCAACTATTGTGGATAAAGTAGTATCTTGAAGATATGGGAGTTGAAGTGAAATCTCTGATTGGAATCCATTTCAATAATTCAAGTTCTATAAATATGAGGAAAAATCTAGTCCATCACTCAAGGACATGGAACAATGAAATCAAGTTTCATTTTATCAATGAGAAGGTGGAGCAAGGGCATGTGAAGTTAGAGAATGTGCTTAAAGACCTATAGGTTATAGACATTCTAAGAAAGGATTTACCCAAATAAGCATTAGAATGGCATCGACTTGCACTAGGAGTTCGGTCTAATCCCCAGACATGAAAAAGTGTGGATGTGGTGTCACGACCTATCCAAGTGGGGCATATGCATTGACTCCCCGAGCCTACCTCCAATAGGCTAGGGGATGGTGACTAGCACCGAGTATGCATATCACTAACACTGGAGGCATTTACTAAGTGCATGTACACAACCAAACCCACAAATGCTAAAATGTAAAATCCAATAAGTAATAAAATGCATTCATACAACTAAACCCAACCAATAGAGTACAATGGAAAATAAAGTGTGGAAAGTAAACTGGGCCAGAATACAAACCCACCAAAGAAAAGAGTCTTCAAACTACAAATACCTACCTATAAGCAAGAAAATAGGTACTGGGACTACTGCTTGTAGCCATAAGAACACCTCATCTTGTAAAGAATATCATGAAGCTCATTTCGGTCCTGGTCTTCCCTAGACTCCATCAAAAGGCCGCCCATTTGTAAAAGATATTACACGTGCAGGAAAAGCCCATGCAGGGTTTAGTATAACAGTACTCAGTAGAGGAACCCTAAAAACCAAAAAGAAATAAAAAAGTGAAGGTATAGTTATATCTACATAGTATATGTTTACAGAACATATAACAAGGGAAACATATCCTAATATACTCAAAACCCAGACCCACAGTCTAATGGTAAGTCATAATGGTTGCATACCCATGCTAGGGATTCCATTTAAAGATTCCATGAAGCACTCATCCGGGAGAACACACTCCATGAGTCTGATGGCTCTGATGACATCCATTATAGAAGTATATTCGATGGAAAGAGTCATGAGAGAGATAGGGGCACTGGTAGATCTGAAGAGAGAATAGAATCACTAATTCTAGAAGAACTCACTCCTGAATGGGGAAATATCATAATACACAAATGAGGATCATTTCTAGGGCCTTGTATTATATCATGACTCATCGAGATTCTCCTTATAAGTAGAGAATTGGAATATTATAGCATTGGTCACATCGATACCTGACTCTACCTAGGTCCACGAATGGGTAGAGGATCTCACATCGGGCTTCTTAGAGGGATTTTGACTCTATCTAGAATGTTCTACTGAAGGGATCATACTCTTGTGGATTGAAATGATACCTGACCTTTAGGGGAATGAGAAAAGGTTCACTAACCCAAAAGAAACTTTCCCAAGGAACCATGGACAAGGAGATCATTCCATGTATAAGAGAGCACACGGTGTGTAGCAAGGTCACATGTCGCGTCCCTTGATTTTAGGTAATTCCCATGTGAAACGGCCCAAGTCAAAAGACTTGTCATGTAAAAATCATATACAATATGTGTAGTGACAGTCACATGTTGTGTTTAATTATATGGGTTCCTCTCTATGTATAATTATCATGTGCCTATACATGACTTCTACCCCTATATACTAACCCGTGTATTGGTACACATGGTTACCCACGTAACTGGCATGGTCAAGCCGTGTGGTAGAGTACCTTCCATGTACTACACCCTGTGTTTGTGTATCATCTGAGATACACACCGAGTTTTTCATAGGGACCCACACTCCATGTTACATATATCACATGTTGTTTCATCACTTCTAGCATCACTAATCCCTATCCGCTGTAGAGTCAACACCACACACCGAGTTCTTTGGAGAACATGCCGAGTTCATCACATTTTTATCAGAAATGACGTTCATCATCGCCTCACCTTGGGTGATTCTCCAATATTTGATCCAGCTATCTAATCTCCTTTAAAAGAAATATCTATTGTCACCCCTCCATGATAACACTGAAACAGCAGATTCTAGGCCTTCAATCGTCTCCATGAACGCAATTTGATCATCCGTGTGAAGAAGGGTCGAAGAACTATTTCATCTGATCCATGTCAATTCATCATTCTTCATCATCATTTCACCTCTTCTAGGTCATCAGGATCTCGGATATCCAATTTGGGATTGTTGTATTTCAAAACAGAAGTGCAATGGTCCATTGTTAAAAACCCCGTGAAGAATGTGAAGAACATAGGGCTAAAAAAGGGGTCCAAAAATCCAAATAGCATAAAAGAGGAATGAACCCTAGATTTTTCTCATCATGTAATTGATCTAATCCAATTATAAGGAAAAAACATAACAAATCTAATATGAATCAAATCATGCATGGATTAATTCCCCAAAATTAACCCGATAAAAGACCCTCCTGCAAGAATGAATGATTCTCGGGTCAACCTGTTTGTGGGTTGAACCATGTTCATTGTTTAATCAAAGAACAAGAAAAAAATTAAATCAAAACAAAAACCCCAACAGAAATCAACAATAAATAGGAAAAGTCATCATCGGTTCGGATTCAATCTCTCTGCACAATGATCCACGCGTTGTCGTTCGTCATCGTTCATTGGGAATTCTCAGAGGTGTCTCCTCTCCAAAGTTATAGAGGATCCTATAGAAAGTTTCTAGGGTTATGAGCCTAACCCTGGGCTCCTAGTAATTTAAAAAAAATTAACAGATCACTGCATTATAGAAACTTTTATAACAAAATAAATTATTAACTTATTTTATTTTCATTAAAATTTCCAAAAACTAACTTCTCATTCCATCCCGATCCGGTAGATGTTAGGCCTCACCTAAGGTAATGTTGTTTCTCTAAAAGTAACAGTTCCCTCATATTTCTAATTCGGGAACCTGTTTAAATTTTATTCCAATTTTTCATTAAAACCTCTTGCGCATGCAATTTAAAAGTTTAATTTATTTCAAACATTTATTCTGAGCACTTCGGGCCTTAGAATTATACACCATTTCAAATAATGGTCTCTTAATAATTTCATATAATAATTAAAATATAATACCTGGAATTTCGGAGACATTACATTCTCCCCACCTTAGGTATTTGCATCCCAAAAAGAAAAAACGAAAGGCTACTCAAACAGATGTGGTTATTGTGCATGAATATAAACCTCCCGCTCTCACATTCTCTCCAGAAGGTTCCCATTCTACAATCAGACATGCACTAAGGGAATCAATTTCCCATGAAGGATCCTCTCTTGTTGATCCATGGTCTACATTAGGTACTCTACGATGGTCGCACCATCCTCGATGTCGAGATTTCCCCAGTTGATGACGTGTGATGGTTCATGCATGTACCTCCATAGCTATGACATGTGGAAGACATCATGTACCTGATGAAACTACTACAGTAGAGCTAGGTGGTACGCCACATCACCAACTCTGCACAGTATCTGGAAAGGATCGATGAACCTCGTAGATAATTTACAACCCCAACCAAATATCTACAACCCATATCTAGGTGAGACCTGAAGGAAGACATGGACTCCATTTTCGAACTCCAAAGGTCTCCACTATCTATCAGTATAATACTTATGCCTTCCTTTTACAGTCTTCTTCCGCTCTAGGATGAATTGAACCTTCTCAGTGGTAGCACGCACCAACTCTGGACCCATGAGTGCTAACTCTCTGGGGTCGGTCCAGAAAATTAGTGACTAGAAGGGTTGTCCATTTAAAGCCTCAAACGGTGTCATACTGATGGTGCAGTGGTAGTTGTTGTTGTATGAAAACACTAACAGTGGTAGGTTTTCCTCCCAATGTTTACCAATTTCCATGATAAAGTTTCATAACATATCCTCTAGAACATGAATTTTTTCCTCCATCTGACCATATTTCTGGGGATGGAATGATGTGGTCAAATCTAGCTGAGTCCCAAACTCCTCATTCAATCCTTTCCAAAACTTGGATGTGAAACAATCATTGTGATTTAAGACTATTTTCAATGTGAATCCATGAAGATGAAATGTCTCCAGCAAATAGAGGCATCCCAAGCTTTCTAAGGAACTCTTATCCTTGATAGATAGGAAGTGGTCCGACTTGGTGACTCAGTCAATGATAAATAATATGGAATCATGTCCCATATATGTTCATGTTAATCCTTCTATGAAGTCCATAAATATTCCATCTAACATTCACTTTGGCACTTCTAGGGGTGAGATAACCCCACTGGCATCTAGTGCTCATCCTTTACCTACAGGCATGTAAGGCATCGAGAAATGAACTCTACTACTGCATTCTTCATTCATTTCCACCAGAAATGACAAAGGTGGTCCTGGTAAATTTTAGCTACTCTATAATGTACCACCAAAGGGGATGTATGGAACTCCCTCAGAACTTCCTCCTTCAATTATATTGAAACAACTGTGCACCCACTAAAAAAACTACGTGCTCCCCACCTTGAAAATATTCATCAAGATCATGTCATGTGGATTACTTATAATGTAATGTATCACAGTTTCCATCCCTTAGTTATGACTCCCTGACACTATGTAAGAGTGGAGGGGTAAAAACCATCTATTGAAGATAAGTTGCAACATCTCCATCCACAAAGGAAAACTGTGGTGAGACTAACTGCTCTGATGCCTCGCACAGTAGTTGTGAACTCGATCTTTGACTGAGTGCATCAGCTACTATGTTCCCCTTACCATGAGTACGGACGATCTAAAAGTCATAATCCTATAATAAATCCACCCATTACCTCTACCTCATATTCAGATCCTTCTTCAATAATATTTACTTGAGTATCTTCTGGTCCGAGTAGATGATAAACCACTCTCCCATCAGGTAGTGTCGTCAAATCATCAATGAGGAGACTACCGCTACCAACTCAAGATCATGGATTGTGTAGTTTTTCACATGCAGCCTTAGTTGTAATGAACCATAATAAATCACTACCTCTCTGTGCATCAAGATTTATCCAAACTTGGTCCTTGATTCATTGTAAAAAACTAATTACTCAACACCATCTTTTGGAAGTCTCAAGATCAGTGTGCTCATCAAAATTTACCTCAACTACTGGAAATCCCACTGGGACTTCTCTATCCATGTGAAAGGTTTCACCATATGAGTCAAGGATTTCACTAGTTATGATATATAGGTGAAATGAAAGATAAATCACTAGTTGTATCCTACCAATCCAAGGAATCCTCGCACCTCTGTCACACTATGTGGTGGCTCTCATGCTAACACCACCTCAACCTTGGATGGGTCCACTACTACTCCATCTGCTGAGATAACATGTCCCAGAAAGTGGACCTCCTATATCTAGAACTAGAACTTTGAGAGCTTCCCGTAAATATGGTTCTCTCGAAGTACATTTGGAACCATCTGTGGGTGTCTCACATTCTCCTCCTCTGACTCCGAGTACACAAGGATTTCATCAATGAAGACCACTACGAACCAGTCCAATTAAGGTTGGAAGATCTGGTTCATAAGTATCACAAACATTGTGGTGGGGTTTTTCATGCCAAGAGGTATCACCATGTAAAGACCCAAAAAAATCAAGGGATATTTTTTTTTAATTTTCTTTGGGATTTTACAAGAACGCAGTTTCTAACGGCACCTGATTCCGAGGCCCGGTGTGCTCGGAATCAATTTCCAATGTTTAGCTCGGGCACGTTCAGTGAACGAACGAGCGGGTTTTCCTAACATTTGAACCGGTGCTCAGAATTGAAATCTGAGGGCACCAATGAAACTGCAGTGCCGGTAATTTCTTAGGAACACCTTTTCTGGTGTTGTGTTTTCTCGGGTGTGGTTATTTAAAAATGGGTTAACTAATGAATAAAATAAAAGTTGTGCAACAATTTTTATTTTATGTTCTAAGTAGTTTAAACCTACATATGGTAGTTGAGGTGGGACCCACTATATACTAACCCCCTCTTGATAGGATATTAGTGAGGTGGGCCCCACACAAGCCCCACCTATTCAACTTCCGCAAACTCCCATTATTTTGTAACACACCCGCACCCCCTTATTAAATGCCAAGTCAACTCTCACATTAATTGGACTGTTAAGACTCTTCAATTAATTAAATTAATTGAATGAATTCTTTAGAATTTCAAATGGAATGTTGGCTTGTGTGTGTTAATTAAATAAAACAAGTCTTATTTCATTAGGGGTTTCTTCGTTGTGTTGAGAGGGAGAGTTCCACGAAGAACTTCATCTTCCTCCTTGAAGAATGTGAAGAACGCACCGACGACGACGAAGAATGCTAATTCCTCAAAGATTGAAAATGCGAGACCATGTACTGCGATACTGATGATCCTCTTCTCTGCGATGTCGTGTACCACGACGTTGATGACGCTTACGGAGCCTCCTTCCGCGATGCCGTCTTCTGCGACGTCCTTTTCCTGCGACGAACCTTCGTTTGACAACACCTTGAGGTAAGGGTTGTTTTTGCTCGTGAATTATTCCTTTCCGTCCTTTGTCCTTTCCTTGAGTTTCCTGTTATTGTTATAACGGGAGGAGGTCGGACCGCATGAACATAGTCAACCCTCCTCCCCCTTTTGATGTTGTACTTATCGCGGCATGAACAAGGTAGTGTGGTGCAACGGTACCGCGCAGAAGCAAGAGGAATAGGCGAAGAAGCGCGGCGCCGTCGCGCCGCGCTGTTAATGCCGAACGAAGCCACGGCCAGAGTCAGGCCGCGGCGAAGGGGCGTGGCACCGTCGCGCCACGCCGGAGAACCACGAAGAGGTCGTGGCCAGAACGGGGCAGCGGAGGAGGGGCGTGGCGCCGTCGCGCCGCGCAGGTCGGACCAAGGCCACGACGGAGCAGGAGAGTGCGGCTGGACCCTCCGGCCACCGGTGCACAGGGGGCGGAACCGGCTGGTCCTACGGTGACTCAATGGCCGATTTCCGAGAAGCCCGGGGGTCGTAACCCCCGACTGGCAAAGGAGCGGCCCCACGTGGGGCCGCGGTTTCAATCAAGGGGGTCAGCCCCCCCCCCCTTCCGTAGTAGCTCGGTCAGTGCCGAGCTGGCCATGCGGGTTGTGCCCGCGCCAGGCCATCCGGCCGCCCAGGCCGCGCCGGTTGGGTTGGGCCGCACCCACTGGGTCAGGCCGCGCCCTAATGGGCCGGACACAGACCCATTTCGGGTCGACCCGGTTCGGGCCGACCCAGGGGGTCTTGGGCCGGGTCGGTCCGGGCCCAAAACCCACTATTTTCGGACAATTCCGTTCAAACGCCCATATCTTGGGCTAAAAACCTCCGATCGACGCACCATCAGTTGCGATGTGATCCTTAGATCGAGATGGTTGTTTAGGTATATTACCCTCAAGGTTTCAGAGAACTTTGGGTATGTCCGGGTTGGTTCGAACACGAAACCCACCGGGCTCTCGGAGTGGAAACACTTATAACTTGAGCTCCGGACTTCCGATTGATGTGTCGTCGACTTTGTTGGATTCTTCTTAGTGAGATGGAACTTTTTTCTTAATCCTCTTGAGGTTTGGATGTAGTTGGAGTGAACTCGGGTTGGTTTTGACAAAAAAACCAACTGGGCCCTTGGAACGAAAAATCCAATAACTCTCAGATCGGGCGTTCGATTGGAAAGTCATCTGTCACGTTGAGTTCCTCTTGTCGAGATGGAACATTGAGATACATCAACTCCGGACTATGTGTCAGTTGATGTATCGAACCCTTGGCTCGTGGAGCGGACCCTCCCGGAATCGAGCATGTTGTGTGCGGGAACCCTAGAGCGGGCTGCGACTACGACGACGATGAAGACTGCACTGAAATCCTCCGTGGGTTCGGCAGTGATGACGACTGCACTGAAATCCTCCGTGGGTTCGGCAGCGATGATGACTGCATTGAAATCCTTCGTGGGTTCAGCTGCGATGAAGACTGCACTAAAATCCTCCATGGGTTCGGCAGCGATAAAGACTGCACTGAAATCCTTCGTGGGTTCGGCAGCGATGAAGACCTTACTGAAATCATCTGTGGGTTCGATGGCAATGACTACTGTTCTTGTATCCTACGTGGGTCTGGTAGTGTTTGACTCTGTTCTTGCTATCCTACGTGGGTCTGGCAGAGTAGTTGGTCTGTATCCTACGTGGGTCCGACAGCTTAGCTAGTTTAGTATCCTATGTGGGTCCCAGCTTAGATGAATCAGTGGCTATATCTGATCATCTCTATCACCTTACGAAGATGTATACCTATGTGAGCTGAGTCTTAACTTCCAATCATTATCTTCGATATGATTGACTTGCTTTCTTATGTGGATTGGGTTGTGTTATCTTGTGTGGATTGAGTTGTACTATCCTGTGTGGACGTGATTGAGCTTGGGCTCGGATGTTGGGGCCGAACTGGAATTTATGACTTAGGTATATGTATGGAAATATACCTAAGTAGTGTTGGATGATACTTCGTGATTGTATCTTTCCTTTGTGGATTATCCTTTTTGGATTTTGGGAGACCTTTGGGGGTCTCGGGGTCCCTACTGAGTAGTGTATACTCACCCCTGCATGGGCTATGCCCGCACTACGTTGTGTTGGATGCAGACGACAGACAGTGCTCGTCGTGGTTGAGGCTCATAGAGCAAGTCGGTACCTGGAGGTGGACCACTGGGCAGGACGTACACGGAGCGGACGGCTGGACCCGAGGAGCTGAGGAGGCTATCTGTACCCACCCTTCAGGTGGAACTTCCAGTGGACGGCTCGACTTTGCTGTTCTAATTTCAGTTGTTGTACTTTATTTCTATTTGTACTTTACTTTCAGTTTGGGTTTGTATTCTGGCCCATTTACTTCCCACACTTACTATTATACCCAGTTTTACGTAGTGTATACTTCTTCTTGCTTACTCTGTGGTGTTTGTTTACATTATAAAGGCAATGTCTTTCCCTTTTTGTCAGGATTTACGCCTTGGTGTTAGTCGCCAGCCCCTGGTCTACGGGAGGCGGGCTTGGGGTAGCCACGACACGGGTCCCGAGGACAGGTCGTGACAAATTAGTATCAGAGGAGTTCGGTTCTACCACAGAACTCAAGACTCTGATCTTTCTTCTATGTGAAGTAATAGTGTTAAGGGTATTGATTGTGGTTATCAGTCCAGAGAGTCTAGTGTTGGTGTGGCGGCCGACGTATCCGTACACCAGGACCCTGACTTCTGATTTCCGACTCAATGCATGAAAACATTGATTGCATGTGTGTTTCAAAAGTTTTCTTTGTGATTACGTTGTGTCAGCTCACTAGGTATACTATTTGACTATGGTGCACCTATTTCTTTTTAGGATGGCCCCACGATGGTAGCCAGCTAGGGTTCCGAGCTTTGTGCGAGACAACAGCCCACTGAGCGACATGGCCTCGGTGCAGGGCCCTTTTTCAGCGGAGGCACCGGCGGTACCACTACCCGCCGAGCCACCGATGCCACCAGCCCCAGCCGCTGAGAGTTCACGTCACCTTAGTGCACTGCACGAGTTTTAGCATCAAAGACCACCCAGGTTCCCTGGGGAGACGGACCCTCAGGAAGCCAAGGATTGGCTGGAGGCGGTTGTACGGGTTTTCAGGTTAGTGGGGACAAGAGCTGACCTCATTGTGATCCTCGCAGCGAGCCTCCTGCACGCGGCAGCAGGCAGATGGTGTAGCTTGATGTTTCAGGTGCACGACAAGGCATCTCTCTTCTGGACAGACTTTGAGAGCCTCTTTCGCTCGGAGTTCGTCCCAGACACCCTCAGTGCGGTGCACATCCAGGAGCTTCTACAGTTGCGGCAGGGCAGCATGACGGTCGCCCAGTACTCGGCGAGATTTACCGATCTCTCGCGTTATTCGACGGACATGGTACGAGACCCATTCCGCCGAGCCTGGACCTTCGAGTAGAGACTGAGGCATGAGATCAGGGCATCGATGATCTACCTCATCATTCTAACATAGGCAGGAGTACTGGAGCAATCACTTCTCATAGAGAGATTTCTTGCTAAGCCTACGCCAGCTGCGAGACCTACCGTAGGGCGGCACGTAGCAGAGTCTTCTGCATCTAGCCGTCGACGGATGTCACTGTGGTCCAAGAGGACTGGACAATTAGGAAGTCGACCTCAGGACACTAGCTCAGAGGTGCAGGGCACACAGCACAGAGCCAGCCTTCCGAGGAGCAGGCAGTGCTACGCATGCGACAGGCAGGACCACATGGCTCGTGACTGCCCGACCCGCCATGCAGAGGAGCAGCAGATGGTTGAAGGGCCACCCAGGCAGAGGCATAGGGTCGACTGTGGTGGTCCGCCGAGAGTATGCGGATGAGGCTGGGGAGCTGGCCGAGCAGAAGGTGGTAAGAGACGCTTTGAGGTTTACCACCACCACCACCAGGAGGTCCACCCTGACCACAGGGAGATGGCAGGCAGAGACAGGCTCATCTTCCCATAGCGGAGGCCTACGACCACGGCGCGCCATAAATGATTCGAGGTGCTATCTGTGTCTACTCCACCCTTGTTGCAGTTCTTATAGACACAGGAGCGAGTCATTCTTTTATTACCGCTGCCCTTGTTTGGAGCTCGGAGATTCTGACGGAGCCGTTGGCTCGATCCTTACGGCTAGAGGCTCCTACGGGAGCAGACTCGACGATTACGCACTGGTTCCGGCAGTGTGAGCTTACTCTAGGAGGCAAGAGAGTCAGCTGGGATCTTCTTGTAGCGGCATCGAGGCCTTACAATGTCATCTTGGGCATGGATTGGTTATCCACATTCCATGCTCAGATCGACTGTATTAGGTGCAAGGTGCGGTGTGTTTGCACCGATGGGAGCAGGTTCACCTTCACTGGTGAGAAGGGAGCCTTTGCAGTGCAGGATGGACTCACGCAGAGGAGTGGAAAAACCATCACTCATCATTTGGCTAGCCTCATCCTAGGAGCAGTTGACATGCAGATTCCTAGTTTTCCTGTAGTGGTGGATCAGTATGCGGACGTTTTCCCTGACGACGTTTCAGGACTACCTCCTCACAGAGAGGTAGACTTTTCTATTGACCTGTACCGTGGGACAACCCCGATATCCACTCCAGCATATCGGATGGCCCCCGTTGAGCTTCGAGAGATACGAGTATAGTTGGAGGACTTGCAGGGCAAGGGATTCATCTGACCTAGTGTTTCACCCTGGGCTTCCCCGATTTTGTTTGCCAAGAAGGCGAACGGGAGCTTGAGATTGTGTGTCGACTATCGTCGCCTGAACCAGGTGACCGTGAGGAACAAGTATCCACTACCGAGGATTGACGACCTCTTAGATCAGCTCAAGGGAGCATGGTTGTTCTCGAAGATAGACCTCTGGTCAGGTTATCATCAACTCAGAGTTCGGGACGAGGATGTGCAGAAGACGGCCTTTAGATGTCGGTATGGCCACTATGAGTTTTTAGTTATGCCATTCGGCATAACCAATGCTCCAGCGGTGTTCATGAGTCTCATGAACAGAATCTTTCAGCCATAACTCGATAAATTTGTCATGGTCTTCATCGACGACATATTGATACACTCGACCATTGAGGAGGATCACGCCTACCACTTGCGAGTTATACTAGACACACTCCGAGAGCACCATATTTATGGTAAGCTCTCGAAGTGTCAGTTCTGGTTACGAGAGGTCCACATCTTGGGACACGTCATATTTGAGGCAGGAGTTGCAGTGGATCCTGCGAAGATCGAGGCAGTGTTAGCTTGGGATCCACCCAGGAGCGTGATAGAGATGCGGAGTTTTCTGGGTGTTGTTGGGTACTATCGAAGGATTGTGCCAGACTTTTCCAGATTTGCGGCACCACTTTCAGCTTTGACGAAGAAGGGGAAACCCTTCATGTGGTCAGATAGATGTTAGCAGAGCTTCTAGGAGCTGAGACAGAGATTGACCAGCGCACCTATCTTGAGGCTACTGGAGGAGGGAGTAGGGTACGTAGTCTACTGTGATGCATCAGGGACCAGACTCAGATGTGTCCTGATGCAGGAGTGGGTCGTGATCGCATATGGATCACGTCAGTTGAGGCAGCATTAGAAGAACTACGCTACCCATGACCTGGAGTTAGCAGCAGTGGTCCTCGCCCTGAAGATGTGGAGACACTATCTGATGGGTGAGCACTTTACAGTCTATTCTGACCACCAGAGTCCCAGGTACATCTTCTCATAGAAGGACTTGAACCTGAGACAGCGACGATGGCTCGAGTTCCTCCAGGACTATGACTTTGAGATAGTCTATACTCCTGGAAAGGGGAACGTAGTAGCCGATGATCTCAGTAGGAGGACGGGCATTCAGCTACTCGGGGAGGCGACGGAGCAGCTAGCCGCTTTGCAGATATCCTTCGTGGATAGAGATGGAGCAGCCTTTCTTCAGTCACTCACAGTCACTCCTCCACTTCTTCAGCGGGTCAGAGAGGCACAACGTGGGGACGTTGACTGTGAGACGTGGCGTGCACAGATATCCTCAGGACAGGAACCTGGTGGATTATCTGTGGGGGGAGAGCACGTCGTCTTTTTTATAGGACGTACCATGGTACCGGATACTTTTTAGAAGGAGGTGCTGAGGGAGTTTCACACTTCCCCTTTAGCGGTACATCCAGGAGTGGTGAAGATGTACCAGGATCTCAGACGTCAGCACTAGTGGCTGGGTATGAAGAAGGTTGTAGCTGAGTGCGTTTCTCGATGCCTCACCTGCCAGAAGGTGAAGGCAGAGAACCAGGTACCAGTAGGCTTAGTACATCCCTTGGAGGTCCCGGAGTGGAAGTGGGGTTGGATATCTATAGATTTTGTGACTAGACTTCCAAGCAATTCCAGAGATCACGACTCCATTTGGGTGATTGTCGACCGACTCACCAAGTCGGCCCACTTATTACCCATCAGAGAGCAGGGCTCAGTGGAGAGCTTGGGATGCCTCTATGTTCAGGAGATCGTACGGCTTCATGGTGTTCCATCATCTATCGTCTCTGATCAAGATTCTCTCCTTACTTCTCGGCTTTGGAAGGGGTTATAGGAGGAATTCGGGACGCAGCTACGTCTGAGCACTGCCTTTCACCCTCACACGGATGGTCAGACAGAGAGGACCATTCAAACTCTCGAGGACATGCTCCATGCATGTGTCCTCGACTTTGGTCACAGGTGGGAGGACCACCTACCCTTGGTGGAGTTCGCGTACAACAACAGCTACCACTCCACCATCAGGATAGCACCATACGAGGCATTGTTCGGCCGACCTTGCAGATCACCTCTCTGCTGGACAGACCCTGAGGGAGTTAGCACTTGTGGAACCAGAGATGGCCCAGGCCACGATAGAGAAGTTCCAGGTCATCCAGAAGTGGATGAGGACAGCTCAAAGCCGGCATAAGTCTTATGCTGACAGGAGGCGGAGACCACTAGAGTTCGAGGATGGCGACCACGCCTTCTTGCGGGTCTCGCCTTGACGTGGATTACAGAGATTTGGTCGGGGCGGAAAGTTATCTCCGTGCTTCATCGGACCATTCCAGGTCCTCAGCACGATAGTCAAGGTGTCTTACCACCTGGCTCTACCACCTCAGTTGCACCGGGTGCATGATGTCTTCCACGTATCTCAGCTAAGGAGATACGTGCATGACCTGACGTATATCATAGACCATGGGGAGATGGACATTGACGATGGGGTGAATTTGAGGAGGTACCAGTGGAGATCAACGATTGACAAGAGAGGGTCCTAAGTGGGCGGTCTATTCCATTAGTGCGCATCAGATGGAAGCATGAGAACCTCCAGGAGAGCACTTGGGAGCGGGAGGCTCAGATGCATGCACAGTACCCACATTTGTTCTCCTAGTTTGTGATGTATCTTTACAAAGACGTAAATCCATGAGGTGGGAGTAATGTAAAGACTCATAAAATTGAAGGGAAATTTTTTCTTAATTTTCTTTGGGATATTACAAGAACGCAGTTTCTGACGGCACCTAATTATGAGGCCTGGTGTGCCCGGAATCAATTTCCGAAGCTTATCTTGGGTACGTTCAGTGAACGAACGAGCGGGTTTTCCTAACTTTTGAACCAATGCTCGGAATCGAAATCTGAGGGCACCAATGAAACCGCAGTGCTGGTAATTTCTTAGGAACACCTTTTTTGGAGTTGTATTTTCTCGAGTGTGGTTATTTAAAAATGGGTTTACTAATGAATAAAATAAAATTTGTGCAACAATTTTTATTTTATGTTCTAAGTAGTTTAAACCTACATATGGAAGTTGAGGTGGGACCCACTATATCCTAACCCCCTCTTGATAGGATATTAGTGATATGGGCCCCACACAAGCCCCACCTATTCAACTTCCACAAACCCCCATTATTTTGTAACACACTCGCACCCCCTTATTAATTGCCAAGTCAACTCTCACATTAATTGGACTGTTAAGACTCTTCAATTAATTCAATTAATTGAATGAATTCTTTTGAATTTCAAATGGAATGTTGGCTTGTGTGTGTTAATTAAATAATACAAGTCTTATTTCATTAGGGTTTGCTTCGTTGTGTTGAGAGGGAGAGTTCCACGAAGAACTTCATCTTCCTCCTTGAAGAACGCGAAGAACGCACCGACGATGATGAAGAATGCTAAATCCTCGGAGATCGACGACGCGACACCGTGTACCGTGACACCGACGATCCTCTTCTCCACGACGCCGTGTACCGCGACATCGACGACACTTACGGAGCCTCCTTCCGCAACGCCGTCTTCCGCGACGTCCTTTTCCCACAACGAACCTTCGTTCGACAACACCTTGAGGTAGGGGTTGTTTTTGCTCTTGAATTATTCCTTTCTGTCCTTTGTCCTTTCCTTGAGCCACCTGTTATCGTTATAACGGGAGGAGGTTGGACCGCACAAACATGGCCGACCCTCCTCCCCCTTTTGATGTTGTACTTATCGCGGCATGAACAAGGTAGCGTGGCGCAACGGTACCGCGCAGAAGTAAGAGGAACGAGCGAAGAAGCGGGGCGCCATCGCACCGCGCCGTTGAGGCCAAACGAATCCGCGGCCAGATTCAGGCTGCGGCGAAGGGGCGCGGCGCCGTCGCGCCACACCGGAGAACCACGAAGAGGCCGTGGCCGGAGCGAGGCTGCGGAGGAGCAGGAGAGGGAGGCTGGAGTCGCCGGCCGCCGGTGCACAGGGGGCGGGACCGGCTGGTCCCACGATGACTCACCGGCCGATCAAACCGGCCAGTTTCCGAGAAGCTCGGGGGTCTTAACCCCTGGATGGAAAAGGATCATCCCCCACGTGGGGCTACGGTTTCAATCAAGGGGGGCACCCCCCCCCCCTTCCGCGGCGGCTCGGCCAGCGCCGAGCTGGACATGCGGGCCGCGCCCGCGCCAGGCCAACCATCCTCCCAGGCCCGGCCGCGCCATTTGGGCCAGGCCGCGCCCTAATGGGCCAGACCCGGACTCGGTTCGGTCTGACTCAGGGGGTCTTGGGCCGGGTCGGTCCGGGCCCAAAACCCCCTAGTTTCGGAAAATTCCTTTCAAACCCTCATATATTGGGATACAAACCTCCGATCGACGCACCATCAGTTGCGATGCGATTCTTGGATCGAGACGGTCTTTTCGGTATATTACACTCAAGGTTTCGGAGAACTTTGGGTACGGGCGGGTTGGTTCGAACATGAAACCAACCGGGACCCCAGAGCGGAAACGCTTATAACTTGAGCTCCGGACGTCCGATTGATGTGCCGTTGACTTTTTTGGATTCCTATTAGTGATACGGACCTTTTGGATTACTCCGCTCGAGATTTGGATGCAGTTGGAGTGCGCTTGGGTTGGTTTTGACTTAAAAATCAATTGGGCCCCTGGAACGAAAAAGCCAATAACTCTCAGACCGGGCGTCTGATTGACGCGCCGTCTGTCACGTTGAGTTCCTCTTGTCGAGACGGAACTTTGAGATACATAAACTCTGGACTACATGTCAGTTGAGGTATCGACCCCTTGGCTCATGGAGCGGACCCTCCCGGAATCGAGCATGTTGTGTGCGGGAACCCTAGAGTTGGCAGCGACTACGACGACGATGAAGACTGCACTGAAATCCTCCGTGGGTTTAGCAGTGATGACGACTGCACTGAAATCCTCTGTGGGTTCGGTAGAGATGAAGACTACACTGAAATTCTCCGTGGGTTTGGCAGCGATGAAGACTGCACTGAAATCCTCTGTGGGTTCGGCAGCGATGAAGACTGCACTGAAATCCTCCGTGGGTTCGGCAGCGATGAAGACCGTACTGAAATCCTCTGTGGGTTCAACAACAATGACTACTGTTCTTGTATCCTATGTGGGTATGGCAATGTTTGACTCTGTTCTTGCTATCCTACATGGGTCTGGAAGAGTAGCTGGTCTGTATCCTATGTGGGTCCGACAGCTTAGCTGGTTTAGTATCCTACGTGGGCCCCATCTTAGATGAATCAGTGGCTATATCTGATCATCTCTATCACCTTACGAAGAAGTATACCTATATGAGATGAGTCTTGACTTCC
Source organism: Viscum album (assembly GCA_963277665.1). NCBI lineage: Eukaryota > Viridiplantae > Streptophyta > Magnoliopsida > Santalales > Viscaceae > Viscum > Viscum album. The sequence goes on along the minus strand of OY728130.1, from coordinate 1,017,302,678 downwards.
AATAATTATCTTCAATATGATTGACTTTCTTTCTTATGTGGATTGGGTTGTGTTATCCCATGTGGATTGAGTTGTACTATTTTGTGTGGACGTGATCGAGCTTGGGCTCAGATGTTGGGGCCGAACTAGAATTGATGACTTAGGTATATGTATGGGCATATACCTAAGTAGTGTTGTATGTTACATCGTGATTGTATCTTTCCTTTTTGAATTATCCTTTGTGGATTCTGGGAGACCTTCGCGGGTCTCGGGGTCCCTACAGAGTAGCGTATACTCACCCCTGCACGGGTTATGCCTGCACTACGTTGTGTTGGATGAAGACGATGGACAAAACTGATCGTGGTTGAGGCTCATGGAGAATGTTGGTACCTGGAGGTGTAATAATGGGCAGGAAATACACGGAGCGGACGGCTAGACCCGAGGAGCTGAGTAGGCTATATGTACCCACCCTTCAGGTGGGACATCCAGTGGAAGGCTCGACGTTGCTGATTTACTTTCAGTTGTTGTACTTTATTTCCAGTTGTACTTTAATTTCAGTTTGGGTTTGTATTCTGGCCCATTTACTTCCCACACTTACTATTGTACCCAGTTTTACTTAGTGTATACTTCTGCTTGCTTACTCTGTGGTGTTTGTTTACTTTATAAAGGCAATGCCTTCCCCTTTTTGTCGGAATTTACGCCTTGGTGCTAGTCTCCAGCCCCTGGCCTATGGGAGGCGGGCTTGGGGTAGTCACGGAACGGGTCCCAAGGACAGTTCGTGACACACCAATTACTCATAGTGACTATAGTGGTATCTGAAATCCATCTTCAGTATATCCTCATTTCGTACCTGTAACTGGTGGTAACCCGATCAAAGGTCAACCTTTGAGAACCATCACACCCAGCTCAGCTGATTGTAGAGGTAGTCAATCCTCGTTAGTGGATACTTATTCTACACCATTACTATATTCATGCATCATTAATCCATGTACAACCTAAAACTCTTGTTTTCATTCATGGTAAACAAAATTGGGGCCACCCAGGGTGAAACACTAGGGCTTACGAAGCCCTTCTTCTGCGAATCCTCCAACTAAACCCTCTTCTTGAGAATCTCTATGGGATCCATCCCATATGATGATGAGGATATTGGTGTCATCTCAAGGAGTAAGTAAATGAAGAATTCAATTTTCTTGTAGTGTGGTAATCATGGAAAATCTTTTGAAAAGACATCCTCCTACTCCGACACTACTGCTAGCAACTGAAAGATCACATCATCTGCTACTCTAAGGATAAGGCTAGCTAAATCATGAGTGATCAGTTGTACCCTCTTAAGCATGAGCCCATTCTATTCTGCCCAGGTTTCCTTGTCACCAACAATGTAAAACCTCATTCCATCTCTTCGGACACACCGCACTCTTTCCCAAAAGCATTCATTAGGGGTATGGATGGAAGATGACCAATACATACTAAGAATGATGTCTTAATGCCTTGACACTTCCACTATGAGGTTCCAACCAAAATTCTCACCTCCAACGGTAAGATCACACCATCGGTAAAGATGTGTGATAATATAGTATCTTCCTATAGGTTTCTCCAAGAATAAGGGTTGAGTCAATGGTTACACTGGAATCTCATGGTTTCTCACAAGACATGTGGCGAGGAAAGAATAACTGGAACCTGTGTTTATAAGTACAGAAGCTAAGTTAGAAAATACATAGATCATAAATTAGATCATTCCTTGAGTCCATGGGTCGTATGCCTCGACCGCATGTAGCTACCCCCACCCCTATCCCCTATCTCCCTGAGCATGGTGCAGAACTCCTAGTGGTGGTGGTGGAAGTAGGTCAAAGCGTCTTCCAACTCTTGTAGCTCCCCCTGATCCTCTTCCACGTCTGCCGCTTGGAGAGTCAACCTACTCCACTCTCTACCTATGCCTCGGTTATCCATCCACCAACTCCCTATTATCATTTCTTTGGGTTGAGAAATATTTATTGATATGTCCCCTGTGTCGCATGAGTAGTGTTTCCTCTCCCAAGGTTGACTGGATCAAGCTTGAGATCCCTAGACCACAGATCCCCTATTGTGGGTCCGCTTATGAAGTCTCGCACAACCCGATCCTTATACTTGACATCAGCTCCCTACTGTCAAGGTATTTATACCAGTATACCTACTACTGACTTCCTTTGGGTGTCTCTGCTCATCCAAGAAGCTCTTGACCACTAAAGATCACTCAAGCACTGCTTCATAAGTCAAAATTCATAGAGTCCTGACACTAGTTAGGATGTCTCTTTGTAGACCAAGCTTGAAATTCTGAGATCTAATGAATTTATCCCTGACCATATCCATTAAGTACCTAGAAAGGTTGTTGAACCTTGATGAATATTCATTCACCCTTAAACAGCCCTACTGAAGCTGAAAAATCTCTTGGATATGTAATTCTATTAGAATAACTAGAGATAAATCCTCTCTAATGAGTCACTCTAACTCCATACATGAAAGATTTTCCTTGCAGTTTGTCTGCATGGTCGAACTCCACCATCATACCACTGAACCCTAAAGAAGTCTCACTCCTAGTATCACCATCTGGTCTGCTGGTGTCCTCACTAAATGGAAAACTCTTGTCACCGCCTCAAGCTAGTCCTCATTTTCTTGATGGTTATACTTGCCTCAGATTCTATGGGGTCTCTTTCTATGAAACTCATGGATCACTCTTAGCTAGAACTCCTCATCTACTAGTACTTCATGTACCACGTGTCGATCCACTGGTGTTGGTTATTAGGTGAACCACCTGGAGGTAACGCCTGGGGAACTGGTCCCTGAATCGAAGCCTCATCACTAAGGGGGTCATCTTCATGGTCGATTCAATGAATCCTAGAGGGTATGCATCATGAAGGCATCCTATAAGAAAATAAGATGTACCATGGTCAAAGAGTATATCTGGATAGCTGGAACTAAAGGATCTATAAAACACAACACATTTCTATATGATACATGTACCATTTTTTCCATGGAACTTGTGTTCTCATTTACCGAGTCACAAAGATGGTTATCAGAGTCTTGGTGTATGTATACGTCAGTTGTCTGCACCAACACTAGATTCCATGTTCTGAAAGTTGAACATGAAACACTTAACACAGTTTCCCCAATCCAATCTCATAGACTCTTGGTCCTAAGGTACAACCAACCACCTTTGATACTACTCTTTCATAACCCATCCCAGTGGGGCTCATGCCGCCACTCCCCAAGCCCACCTCCAATTGGCCAGGTGTTGTTGACTAGCACCGAGTAGACATATCACAAATATGGGAGGCATTGACTATGTACATGTTCCCACACACACTTATCCAAACCCGAAAATGCTGAAATTTAAAGACCACTATGAAACAAAATGCATGCATACAACTAAACCCAACCAACAGAGTACAATAGAATGTAATGTTCATAATGTAAACTGTGATAGAATAAAAGAACACCAAATAATAGTCTGAAAAATAAAAATTCTAACCTGTAATCAAGAAAATATGTAATATGACTATTGCTTGTAGTTGTAGGAACATCTTGGCCAATAATGAATCTCAAAAATCCCAGTCTGGTCTTGTTCCACCCTGGACTCTGTCAAAAGGCTACTCGTCTGAACAATACATGACACGTTCAGGCAAATCCCATGTAGGGGTGAGTATAAAAACACTCAGTGGAGGACCCCAAAAAACATAAAATCAATACCCAAGGTTAATTTATAGTCATATCTACATTTTATATGTCTAAATAATATATAACAAGAGAAACATATCCAGATATACTCAAAACCCAGACTCGTGGTCTAAAGGTAAGTCACAACAACCACATACCCACACTAGGGATTTAGTTCAAAGATTCCATGAAGAATCCATCTGGGATAACTCACTCCATGAGACTGGTAGCTATAATTATGGTCGTTTGAGAAGTAAGTTCATCGGGAAGTTTCATGAGAGAGATAGACTCACTGGTAGATCTGAAGAGAGAACAGAAGATCTCATTCTGGGAGAACTCACTCTCAAGTGGGGAAAGATCATGATACATGGATGAGGATAAATTCTAGGGCCTTGTAATATACCACGACTCATCCAAATTCACCTGTTAAGTAGTGTATAATAATATTGTAGGATTGCTTATGTCAATACCTAACTCTACCTAACTCCATGAATGGGTAGAGGATCTTTCTCTGGGCTTCTCAGAGTGATTTTGACTCCATCATGAATGTCCTACTGAAGGGATCATACTTCTTTGGATGGAAATGACACCTGACCTTTAGGGGAAAGAGAAAAGGGGGAACTAACCCAAACAAAACTTGTACAAGGAACAATTTATGAGGAGATCAAGTCATGTAGAAGAGAGTACACAGCGTGTAGCAAGGTCACACGTTGTGTCCCTTGACTTCAGGTACTGCCTGTGTGTTATGGCCTGAGTCGGAAGACATGTCATGTAAAAAGAACATACAAGGAGTGTCATGATGGTCACATGTCACGTCCAATTATCAAGGGTTTTAATTTCGTAAAATTTCCATGAGCCCATACATGGATTTTACCCCTGTATGCCAACCCATGTACCTGTACATGGGGTAACCCGTGTAACTGGTCTGGTTTGACTATGTGGTGGATTACATGTTGTTTACTCCACCTCATGTTCGTGTATCATCCGAGATACAAGCCAAGTCTCGTGAAGAGACCATCATGTCGTGTTACATTTTTCACATGACGTGTCATCACTTCTCGTATTGTGAAACCCTAGCTACCACAGAGCCAGCTCCACACGTCGTGTTCTTCAGAGAACATACTGTGTTGGTCGTATTTTTTCAGAAATGAAATTCTTCATCACCGCACATTAGGTGATTCTAAAATCTTCAATAAAATTATCCAATCCCCTTGAATTCAAATATCTAAGGTTATACTCCCATTATAACACTGAAATGATATGTTTTGGGCCATCGATCGTCTCCCTGAATGTGTTAAGATCATCCATGTGAAGAACGGTGGAAGAAAAACTTCTTCTAATCTGTGTCGATTTTTCGTCCTCTATCATCGTTGCACCTCTCTTGGGTCATCATGATGTTAGATCTCTAATTTGGGATCTTTGCATTGTGAGGTAGATGCGCAAAGATATTTTATTCATAACGAAGAACGCATAGAACGTGGGGCCAAAAAAGGGGGGAAGAAATCCAAATATAAAAAAGAAAGAACACACCCCAGCCTTCATCCATCACAGCATTGATCTGCATGAGTTAGAAGGATCAAACAAAAAACAAATATGAATCAAATCATGCACAGATTAATTCCCCAAAATGAACCCAATAAAAGACCCTCCCGCAAAAACAAACGATTCACATGTCAACCAGGTCATGGTTTGATCTGCATTTGTTGTTTAGTCAAAGAACGGGAAAAAATGAAATCAAAACAACAACACCTACCTCGATCGCTGATGAAGAGGAAAAGTGGTCATCGGTTTAGATTCAATCTCTCTATGCAAGAATCCATGTGTCGGCGTTCATTGTCATTCATTGAGAATTCTCCGAGGTGGATCATCTGCAAAGGTCTAGAGGATCCCAGGGAAAGTTTCCATGGTTATGAGCATATCCCTAGGCTCTTGGTCATTTAAAACCAAGTAATGTGTTTCTGTGTTATGGAAACATTTAAAATATAATAAATTATTATTTTATTTTATTTTATTTCCTTTAAAATGTCTATAAATTATCTTATGATGCCTACCTGTACTAGTCGATGTTATGCCTTGCTTAAGGTAAAGTCTCTGCTCTATACGCAATGGTGCCCTCAGATTTATGATTCGGGCACCCATTTGAAATTTATTCCACTAATTTTGGAAAATATCTCACATGCACTATATAAAAGTTTAATTTATTTCAAACATTTATTCTAGGCACTCCAGGCCTCAGAGTCGCACATCGTCACAAATCATAGACTCATAATAATTAGTTATAATATTTAAAAAATAATACATGGGAAATCCAAGACATTAAATATGTGAACCTTTCTCCCCATGGTATGGTGTGTTTTTCCCTACTAATATGTTTTATATACCCTATTGTAGACAACTACGAAGTGACATAAAAGTTCATTAACAAAGTGGTAGAAATTGTGGCTATCAAAATAGAGAAAATTTCTTATTTAATACATAGGTATAATCTTATAGGTGGAGAAGTGAGATAGGGTAAGCAGTAGGATAGGGGGAGTATTAAATCTAACGATGCTAAAAGTGATTGATCAATGACTATATATCACAAAAAGGTTTGTGATGAAAAAAGAAGAGTTGTTTTGGAATGAAATGAAGTGATTTATTGATGGAAATTACATTATACTCTTATTTCCCATGATGAGAATTGATCATGTAAGATTATAGTGTGTGTTGAGTAAATATTTGATCGTTATCTTAATCGTAAGAAGTGAATGCTAACAAAATATGGAAGAAGATTTAACGATGTTTAAAAATGAGAAGCTATATCAACAAACCCAAAGGAGAGATTTTTGGGGGAAAATCCCTCAAGTAATTCTCTCAATTTTTTCAATGTGATTGTGTTTTATAAAAAATATAGATGACCAAGAATTAATATAGTTGTTGTTTTCCAAATATGTTTTTTAAGGTGGCACAGTTTCCCAGTGATGTGCAATTTTTTCCCTCAAATCCAGAGTTTTCTTTTAGAAAATAAATGTTTTACGCAAAGGGGTTCATGGTTCAAAGACTGTAAAGGATATTTCACATACTATAAAAGGTGGTATATGGAATGAAGAATGAATTTTTTAAAATTCATATATTCTTATAGCATTGTTATGCGGACCTCGAAGCATGGTATGCAAACTGCATATGTAAAATGGTTTGTGGGGAGGCTTGCAGTTTAGATGAGGACAACATTACGCTAAAGGATTGATGTTCGTAGGGTGGGTTATCATTGGTGTAATGGAGGCTATGAATTGATTGACTCAAGGGAGTTATTTCACAGAAGAGATCGGACGCCACTGCATAGGGGAAATAGTTTTCGGGAGGAACATTATAAGCGGTGAAGGATGTACTGCATTGAATGTTTAAGGAAACAGTTTTGGAAAGATTCAAAAATATTTTTTCTTATATAAAGAACACAAATACCATTCTTAAGGGGAGAAAAATTATCATTAGGTAATATCTTTTATCTGGGAAGAAATTTATCTAAGACCGAAAGAGTTTGTGGGGGAGTCCGTGAAGGAGATGAGTTCATGAGGGAGGATTCCAAGAAGGGTGAAGTAGTTGGTAGGAAAAGTTGGAGAATCAATTAGCATTACATTGAGTATTTGGTCCACTGAAGAAGAGGTATTCCGCAGAAGTCTTAATGGCCCATGGAAGTAATACAATCCATGGAATAAGGGATGGTCCATAGAGTAGAAGTGGTCTAGAGAGGAGTAGCAATCCGCGAAGGATAAGTGGTTTATGGAAGAAGGACGGTTCACAGAAGTGGTGGAGGTCCACGATTGATATGTGGTCCTTAAATCGCATGTGCTACTCGGAGTATCTCAGTTCATGGAAGAAGAATTGTAGTTCATATTGGACATAAAGAAGTTTTTAGAGGAACAATTTGCAAAAGAAATTTACAAAAAAAACTGTACACAGATAAGCAGAATTCATCTACAAGTAAAAATGGGACTTAAATAGATCATCTACCTACATTTGAGGATGTACGCTTTCATGAATATTTTGGGACCTACAAGTCCATAAACTATGAGTGTATTCCTTCTAAGAGAAGTGAGAAAAGGTTAAGGAAAACGGTGATCCTTTCCACCAGTAGTGATCCATAGAAAGTGACATAGGGAGTGACCCTTGGTAATGTAGTGAGAAAACACTAAAATTTGTAAAGATAGTGATCCTGGGCATAGAAGTGATCTAGCCTGAATCTTGTAATTAGAAGAGATATTTAGTGGATTTGGTAAATTGGAACATTGTCTTTGTATGTTCCTTGGACGTAGCCTAGTGAGGGTGAACCAAGTTAAAAAATTATATCATGGTAATTATTTCATTTCTGTTCATATTTTTCTATAGGATAAAGAGAGAAGTGTGTTTTGTTTAACAATAAAGGAAGATTAGATGGGGCATTAGTTTTAATCTATCATACCCTGATTCACCCCCCCCAAATGGTTTTTTATATAGTGGACCTAACAGTTTCTATTCATATTCATTCAATTAATTATTTATGTTTTGATGGAATAATGTTTAAGAAACACATTTCTCTTTCAGGGGTTATATTCTTTTGAAACCCGCTATCTTTCACGGGTTATTATTTTTATGAATGGATTATGAAGCCTATATATCTTTCCAAAGGTTAAGATATGTTTACGTGTTTCTGATTCCCATTTCTTTTCATGTGTTATGATAATATTTTTAATATTCATTTGTAACATGTTTGTATGATTTAATTATGAGATGGGTGGGACATATATCTCCCCCTATTTCATTGGATAAAGATTTATATCTCATGAGATAGACAAGGATGGTATTGGGAGTGAACCTTGATTACTATGTTGTCCATGGGAGTGATCCATGACTATTAAGATGGTATGAGGAGTGTAGTCATACTCTAATATGGCCATGGGAGTGAACCATGACAACCAATATGGTATGGGGAGTGAACCCATACTACTACAATGGTCTTTGAAGTGATGACTTGGATACTATTGAATTCATATTATTTGCTTATGTGACTACCATAATTTCATGTTTTATTCTTATGTTATGATTTCATGGATTATGTTCTTTATTTCCTTATGAATCATGTCTTATGAACTGCCAACCATTATGCCATGATTCTATTTGATGATTTTTGATATGCGGGGTATAATCTTCTATTTTTAGGATCCCATTCTCATACCCATATTCTCATGTTTATGCTTACATGTCTCCCTTGTTTAATCTTACTGGGAATTCGAGGTCACCCCTTTTTATGATTCCTTATATAGGTTATGAATGAATGTATTATGTTTTATGTGTCTAAGAGGGGTGATAGTCAAGAAGAACCCAGTGGGAGATAATTTATATCACTTATGTACCAGTGTTCATCTTTCCTTGTTTCCAATGGCATTAGACTAGTACAATAATTGATACTCTATTTGTATAATGTTGTAAGTATTCCACAAAATTTATGTAATGTTAATGTATGAAAAGATAGGTTCACTATAGTTGGTTTCAGAGAAAATGTTTAATTAAAATTAGGTTGTTAGGATGAGAAAACCTTAGTGATAACACTAGGGACATATCTAGAGATAAGTCTAAGCATATGTATATGTATAGGAAAATGACCAGGAATTTTGGTAAAGGATAGAGTGAGTGGTTTCCTAGAAATAAATACATGTCTAGATACTAAAAGTGTATGTGGAACTATCATTGATGTACCTAGGGGTAACAACTCCAATAAGATGTTCTACACCTAACTCGAGGTAATCTGGTACACGAAAATGGGCCTTGAAGCATACCTAGTTTGACACTCCTAGGGGATATGTTTTGGGAATTCATGAAACTAATCATGAACCATTATAATGGATTTAAATAGAAGCCGGAAATTAATAAACATAGATAATCCTAAGGTTTCATAGATTAAGGAAGGTTTTTTAATTTAGACAACCTATAAGTTAGTTTTTATAATTATATGGTTCCTCATTATGATAATTATTTCTTTCTCAATGATTTTAGTTTTAGTAAATTGATGGAACCCTAAGTAGTTGAATTAATGGTGATTGTGATGGACAATGCAAAGATTATCCTCTAGGGAAACCAAATGCTATGGGAGCTCGAATGAAAAATCTTGTTGTTATTCTCACATAGCATTCTCAACATATGAATCATGGTGGACTTCCAAATGAGCAATGGTGGGAACAATATTATTTTAATTCATTTATGATCCCACAACCACCTTATTTTAGAGGGTATTTGGATCCACTTGTTTTTTAACACTGGATCAGTACTACTAAAAAGTTATTCTAAATTCTTTGGTGTTCAGAGCATTAGAAATTTATTTTGGTTGTTTATCGGTTAAAAGGTGAAGCAGCCCAGTGGTGGACTCTAATAAAAAAATGAGGTTGTGGGATGGGATTGAATGCATGGATTTGGATGAGTTTAAGAATATATTTTTCAATAAGTAAATTCCTAGGATTCTTCACACAAATATGGAGAAATAGTTCCTTGAAATGAAGAAAATGGATGATAAATCTATCATTACTTACGAGGCTAATTTCACAACACATGTGAGGTATGCTTTAGGAATTAATATCCAACATGATATTGTTTTCGTTAGGTTCTTTATTGGATTAAATCCAAATCTCATAACGTTGTTGGCCATAAGAGACATTGGTTGCAATGATGATATTGTGTGTTGTGAAATTGTGGTTGAAATGGAAGTTAGAGTCACTTATCAATATCATGGATTTGAAAAAGAAAACAAAGATGGTATTTAAAGGAACATTTAAAACCCATGAAGAGAATAAGATGAGATTTTCTTTATTCTCTAAGTATGAGAAGAAGCATGAAGGAAATTTCCTTAAGGGTTATAATATATATTTTATGTGTGAAAGGGATGGTCATTGGGAATTTTACTGCTGAAGTTATGAGAATAAATTAGAAAATGATACGAATAGAGAAAAAGTGGCACAAAATTAACCTCTCAAGATTCAATGCTATAGGTGTAAGGGGGATTGGAATTTTGATAGCCGCTTCTCAAAGCTAAGGTATGGTGATGATGAATGGTTTGAGAAACCTATTAAGTAGAAGGACAAGGGGAAATCTTATACAGTCGCTATTTATGATGACGGGTACGATAACGACGTGATGAAAGGTACACATACCATCCACTCAAGAACTACTAATGTCATATTTGATTCTATATCTACCCACTATTTCATATCTAAATAATTTAGTAAGCCTGTTAAGATTCCACCAAAACAATTAGATATAGAATTAGTAGTGCAAACCCCTAATAGTATGATGACTTCATCCTAGGTCTTTGATTCCTCTCCAGTTGATGTTTGTGGGAATGTGTTTATTGAAAATCATTTCATTCTTCCTTTAGTTGAATTTCATGTAATATTAGGAATGGATTGTATTTATCTGCATAAACCCACATCAATTATTGAGTAAGGAAAGTTACATTTTATATTTCAAACCCTCCTATGGGAATCCATCAATTTGACGATAATCATAGATTTTGTATAGAGATTACATCCGATGTATGTGTCTTCATTACCATTCAAAAGGGTTGTTTATCTCAAATGGTTGGGGGTAAAATTGACATTGATGATATGCCTATTGTTTGGGAATTTTTTGATGTATTTTTGGAAGAGTTGACTAACCTACCACCAAAATATGAATTTTTTTCTCAATAGAAGTCATATCTGGTCCCACACCAATTTCAAAGACTCCATATAGAATGGACCTGATTGAGTTGTAAGAACTGAAAAATAAACTCTATGGAAACCTTGATAAGGGATTCATTTGGCCAAGTGTGTCACCTTGGGGTGGACTCATTGTTTTTGCGAAAACAAAATATGAATCAATTATATTAATCATTGATTATCAAGAGTTTAGAAATATCACAATCAAGAAGAAGTATCCTATTCCTCATACTGATAACATTTTTGATCAACTACATGGATCTCAATACTTCTCTAAGAGTGACCTCCATTCTAGATATTATTTGTTGAGGGTCAAGGAGGATATAACCATGATGGAACTCCATACACAGTATGAACCCTATGGATATATATTGATGCCTTTTAGTCTTACTAATGCCTTTACAATCTTTATGGATTTAATTAATAGTGTCTTTAGAGATTACCTTGACCAGTTTTTTGTAGTCATTATAGATGATATTCTTGTCTATAAAAAGATTAAGTAAGATCATGAATATCAATTAGGAATTGTACTAAATACCCTATAGAAGGAGAAAATGTAATAAAAATTCACAAAGTGTGAATTTTAGTTGAAAAAGTTTTAATTTTTTAGTCATATAATCTCAAGAGATGGTATAGTATTACATCAATCAAAGACTGAGGCTATTGAATACTGGCCTAGACCAACCATGGTAAATGAGAGCCATAGATTTATTGGTTTAGTTGGATATTATCAAGGTTTTGTGGAGAATTTCTCATGAATATCTAGTCCTTTGACCAAGTTAACTCAGAAGGGTGCCAAGTTCCTCTTGAGATATGAATGTGAGGAAAATTTCAAGGAACTAAAGAAAAATATAGTCAACACACCTATTCTTAAATTAACCTATAGTGTATAAGGTTTTATAATATATAGTGACAAATCTAATAATGGATTGGGATATGTTCTTTTGTAGAACAACATGTTTATTTCTAATGCATTGTGATAGTTGATGACTCATGATAAAAATTACTCAATTGTTGATTTAGAGTAAGGAAAAATAAAATTTCATTAATGATATAGAAGATTTATCATTGTTTGGAAAAGGATGTTATATATACTAATAATAAAAGGCTGAAATATATTTCAAACATGCTGATAAAATTGATAAGTGAATGTGTATATTGAGTAACCCACCATCCAAAATGGTTAAATCTTATAATTCATATGTGGTGAATGGTTTTCAATTTCATACACGTGCATATGGGGAATCAAAAAAACAATTAACAGTATAATGTTTTTGAGAGGATCACATCATATAGAAACTGAAGTTGACTTTTATGGAATTCTGGATTAATTTATTGAACTGTGTTATCTAGGACAAAATTACATAACAATGTTTAAATGCTGGTGGTTGGATACTAAGAGAGGGTTGCATGTTCATCTGACTCATTGAATAGTCGATATTAAATATAAAATTCTTCCTGCAGTAAATGAACCATTTTTACTGTCTCAACATGAACATCAAATTTATTATGCAATGTATTGTGCTACTTCAAGAGAACTGAGTAATTGGTGGAGCATAATAAAAATAAAATCTCGGGAAAATTAGTTTACTCAAATTGAATGTGGTTCTGCTGAAGTGGAAGGAATTGAAAATTTTCAAGAGACTATTCAAAATCCATCTTTTTCGCAAAGAGATGTGAATATCGATGATGACACCCCATAATTAAGGGTTAATGGTGATGAAGATGTTAATGATGTGACAAATGAAATTGAAATGACAAGATATGATGAAACTGAAACTCATATGGATATTAATGATGCTGAGGTGGAATATGAAGACATTGACATCATCATATATTAAGATGATGATGAAGGTGAACATTGACATAGTTAAATGATGGTTTTAATCATAACTAATATATATCTATATATAATATTTATTTTCAACTATCTACTAACAACAATAATTTTGTGTTTCATATGGACCCTAGTCTATTTTTGAGTTACAGGAGGCTGAGCTACCTTTGGATGAGGGGGATTTAGGATCATCTGACCCTCAACCTACTGGCAGCTCAGGGGGTACGCGGAGGGGTAATGGTCTTGCACGACTGATGATTCTTAACCCTATCGCTTAGTGACATCCACGTATTGGCTTTGATCCACGCACATGGAGGTATGGTGACCTGTATATTTTAGTTAGCTTTCATTAATTTACTTATATATATACTAATTGTTTGATTATTTATAATTTTTTCACAGTTTTCCAAATGCAGCTATTGGACAGGGGAGCACTATCTTGCGCAATTATTTTTCTCATCCATGCATCACATGGGAACAGATTCCCATTGATGTGCATCTCGGCATGTTCAATCATTGGCTGGTACGTAAATAAATAATATTTATTTTGAAATTTATTTTATTAATAACTTGATATTATAAATTAGTTGTAGGGTTTATGGTATCCCATCGATGATATCATGTGTGACACAATCCATGCGGCAGGGGAGGTGTCAATGATTGACTGTTTTTGTTAGTTTTTGCACAATTTTAGAAGGACGACCATTAAGAAAGCAGGAGTGGAATATTTTGATGATTCGTGTAGAGCCCACCAACCAGAGTACATTTCATATCAAGTTTGGGATGGATTATGATTACACTAGTTGGGTGGTGGATTTTAGAGGAGGTCTTCAGTGGGTCGGCAGAACCGGGGGAGATAGGAGGTGACACATTGAGCTGGAGCTGGTAGTCATACATTTAGTACACATAGAGAGCATCTGGTAAGTATCTTTTTTAAATATTTAATATAAATTTAAATATAAATATTTTATTTTATATTTTTATTGTCATTCGAGCATCTAGATATTATGAAGTACAACGTTTATCGAAGGATGTATAGTGATCCAGCCACTGGAGAGATTAGAGGTGATCTATAGCGTCGGAGTGTGGTTAGTATTATTTTTTTTAGTTTGACAATTAATTGAATATAATATTTTCAAAATTTTAATTTCAAATTGAAATAGAAGGATTCATATGAGGTTGCGACCTATCAGACACAGGCTGGGAGTCAGGATGAGACGACTAATCAGACTAGTTCCCACCATTTTGATGGGGCTGCATAGATGCAGGCGACTCAGTATGGCTTTGAGAAGGGTCGAGTAGTTGGTATCGGATCTCATGTGACTTCTGGTAATTATTATGGTACTAATGCGATGTCAGCGTCCAACTCGAGAGGAGATCATGGAGAGGCATCCTCTTTGGCCTCATAGTATCAGGAGCAGTTGCAAACTCAGACTAAGCTTATAGAGAGTTTGCAGAAGTAGCATGAAAATATGCGTCAGCAGCAACAGCAACAGCATCATGATGCCGAGATGCATCAATGGAAGCAGCAGTATCACGAGAAGATGGAGTACATGCGTCGTCTGAATCATAGTTTAGGGATGGAGTTTCCTCCACCATATCCTACAGCTCCTCTACCTCCTCCAGAATATGACCCCCCCCCCCCCCCAATGATTTTTTTATGTTACAAACATTTGAATTCATGATTTGTTGTAATATGAACTATTTACAGTTTCTTTCTTTTATATTGGTGTGAATATTTCATAATTTTTTTAATATTTTATTATTTATTATTACTATTATATTTTTTTATGTTTGTTTATTTTACTAATAATAATAATAATATTTTATGATTTTTTATATTTTTTTTCTGAATATTCAGAATTTTAATATTTTTTTATTATTTTAATAATATTAATAGTATTTTTTCATTAATAATAATTTTTTAAAATATCTTTTTTAGTATTATATTTTTTAATGTTTTTTTATTCTACTAATAAAAATAATAATAATATTTTATGACTTTTAAAAAAAAACAGAATTTTGAGAATTTTAATTTTTTTTAGTTTTTTATTATTTTAATGATATTAAAACTATTTTTTCATTAATTATAATTTTATTAAATATATTTTTTTTACATTGGTTATTATTTGCGACGGGACCTGTTGCAATGGGATCCCGTTGCAAATAGTTTAAATATATATTTTTAAATAGTATTTATGACGGTACCAAACGCCCGTCGCAAATACTATTTGTGGCATGCCCATCGAAAAATGTTTATTTATATATAATGTATATAATCAGAGACATATTTGAGATGGTGAAGTTCTCTATCGCAAATACCATTTTTTGCGATGGGCCCATCACAAAAAATGGTATTTGCGACGCCATTTTCTACAACGGGCTATTTGCGATGGGACCATGTCGCTAAAGCTTATTTGTGATGGGATCCCATCGCAAATAGTACAAATACCATTAGTGATATAATAGATTTTGTATCTTGGTGATTTGTTCACCAACATGTTAAGACTGAAAGACAAAAGTCAAATCTGGTGTTGCATTCATCACACATACCAGAATGGAAATGGGAGAACAGAACTATGAATTTTGTTGTTGGACTACACAAAACCTCAAAAGGTTTTAATTCTATATGAGTGGTAGTCGACCGCCTAACTAAGTTAGCACACTTCATCGCTATCATATATGAATTCTCACTGGATCATCTTTACATGATATACATTAAAGAATTGGTCAGGTTTCATGGACCACTACAATCTATTATATCATATTGGGAACTGAGATTTACCTCAATGTTCTGAAGATGCCTTTAGAAATAACATCATATGTAATTGAGTTTTATCACTACTTATCATCCTGAGATAGATGGTCAGTATGAAAGAACAATTCAAACCCTAGAATATATGTTTAGATCTTGTTATCTGGATTTCAAAGGTGGATCAACACCTTCCTATAGTAGAGTTTTCCTACAAAAATATATTTCACTCAAGCATTTATATGGAACATTATGAAGACCTATATGAGTTGAAATATAGATCTCTAATATCATGGGACGATATTGGAGAAAGAAAGCTATTGGGGTCCGAGATTTCTAAAGAAATGGTAGAGATGTTAAGAACCATTCAGCAGCGTATCAAGGTAGCTCAAAGCTAGTAGAAATGTTATGTTCATAATTTATGGAATGGCCTAGAATATGAATTTAGTGAAAAGGTGTTTCTATGAATATCTCCCTCGATGAAAGTGATGAGTTTTGTAAGGAAAGGGAAATTAAGCCCTAGGTATATCTATCCCTTGGAGATTCTTGATCGTATCAAGAAGGTAGCCTATAACAAGGAAATTCCTCTAAATCTCTATCATGTCCATGATTTATTCCATGTATCTATTCTAAGGATGTACATACTTGGTCCTTTACATGTACTAAACTCAGAGGTCATACTACTGGAGAAGGATCATTCTTATAAAGAACAACCAGTTGAAATTATTTACTGATTAGAGATAGTTGTACGAAACAAGTCCACTAACCTTTTATAAGTTTTGTGGATAAATTACCATTTAGAGGTAGTTACATGGGAACTTCAGGACATGATGAAGCAAAATTATCCTCATTTATTTTTACCTGAGTGAATAATTTTGAGGGAGAAATTCATTTTAAGGGAGTATAATGTAACACCCTAAGTTTTATTAATTAAGTTCTCATTTATGTTTTACAATGAACTAAGTAAAACATTAATTTCATATGATAAAGATTCAGAATAAATTACACAGAACATTGACTTTTTGTATGTTACACAGAACATCGACTTGGCACACATCACAAGCAACGCCGATGTTTCTAAGAAACATTATTTTATTGTTATAATTATCTAAATGAGATAATTCTAACCTAGTAGTTAAACATTGTTATATAGATATTAATAACTACTTTTCAAATATTTTTGTATCTAAATAAAACATAATTATAATGAATGATATAATATTTGGTAAAGTCCTTATATGTTTAAAAATACTATTTTCTAAAACGAACTACCTTTAATGTATTTATTTGAAAAATAATAAAATTAATTTTAGAAAAATTAGGAAATTAATTTGACAAAATAAAATTCATTTTTAAATTTACAATTTCGAAATTATATTCGGTGGATATTTTGGGATTTTTCTAAGAAAATTCATTTTTGGACGAATAGTGAAAAATACCAGATTTAAACTCAAAACCACATTTTCATCTAATTAATTTATAAGGTTAAATTATATTTTATTTTCGATTAAAAATTTAATGATATCATATTTTTATCAATTAATCAAATTTAGCTCATTATAATCAATTTCACATTGAAATTAGGTTTAAAAACTTAGCGAACCTTTGGACGTTTTTTACTTTAAAAACCTGTTGTGTCGCCCCATCAGTAATATTAAATTTAAATTAATTTTTTCACTTTTGTAATAGGAATTTGGAAAAAAGGATTCAACTTTTTTAATCTGAATAATTTATAATTTAAAATAAGTTCAAATTAGATTTTTACCAAAAATATTAGTGAAATTAAATAAAATTAATTAAATTGATTAATGTAAAATAATGATTAACTAAGGACTAAACCTTAATTTTATGGCCCAAAAAGACATAAAAACATGTCCAAGAACAATTAGTTGATGATATTTCTACCTTATAATCTATTTTCTCAAATGTGGTCCATAATTGGAACGAATTTACATGTGAAAAAAGGGTATGGAATTACATTGTCAAAATATTATAAGAGTAACACTCCTCCTCAAATTTAAAAAGGCATCCTCTCCTCCCACTTCATGACACCTCTAATTCCCCTTATATCACCCAAAATCTACTAAAATAATCTCCCAAAATCCCTCCCTTCCTTCTAAAATCCTTAACTTTGGAATAAATAAATCCATGGAATCTTTTTGACACAAACCAAAAGGAGTTACCCGATTCAGAGGTAATGTCTTCTTTCAAGCTCCTTTATTTTTTTTCTCCACCCCTCCATTCTCTTTATTACATGATTTTATAACAATAATAGTATAATCAATATACTATGATTTTTTTCTGTGTTTTAAATCTATACTTACAATCACCTCCAACTAATGGGTAAGGAATGTGTTTTTATGTGTACGGAGAACTACCACCTCCAAAAATGTTGATTATTCGTTTTTCCTTACTTCATATCATGGTGTACATTATGATAGAAAATATGTTTTTAAATGTTATATATTATATTTTTTATGTAATTAAGCTTCATTAATCATTTTACAACACATATCTTTATACTTTCCATGTGGTGTAAATATGATAACTTTGTTTGATGAAGTGTGAACTACTGCCCCCTCAAAGCTATGTGATTCATTCACACACTTTATGGAATGTATTAAGGATGGGTTTAGTGAAATCATATGATATATATATTATAATACTACTAATTTAATAATATTATATATATATATATATATATTTCATTTACATTCTTTCATTCAATATGAAAATAAAAATGGAAACAACGTTCAAGAGTACGTACGGCTTACCGTCTTCATGAACGGTGTATTCCATTTCATAATTATATATTATATAGATTATTATAATAAACATATAATGAATATAAATGATATTTATATCATGATTTAAATTCTTTAAATCATTATATAAGTATAAGTACCAATGATGTAACAAATTAAGACACATGCAAAGAACAAAGAGAATATTACCCAAAGTAAAACCTTAATAAAGGATGGTTAACAAGTGGGTAACATAAGGTCATAATAAAACCATTTATTCTATTAGATAAATAATATTGTTCTATAAAATATTTATAATAAATTTATTTTTATTATATAGGTGTTTTTAATGAGTACTATGAGAGTCAAGACAGACGGTAAGGGGATTTCACCTCACTTTTTATTTCTGTGAGATATATACTTTAATCACCACAAATTCCTTTTGCATAGTGTGTATACTGAAAATGGATATATTCTATTATTATTGTAATTTAATTTATGTGTATTTAAATATCCATTATGTGATTCTTATTTCATGGTTTTAATGTTTCAATTGCTACCAAATTAGTAAGACGGTTCCGTCTCAATTTACCTTCTTTGAGAACATGTTTTATTATGAACCTACATTCTTTTTCAGGTGAATATAATTACATTTTACATGTTATATAATGATATAATTATTTTCATGATATTTTAAGCTCCATGTTATTTTCCATTCTTATATGGAGAGTATGATCTCAAGTTACCAAGTGTAAGAGTTTATTGAAATAATCTCGTCACTTTTCAAGATTATTAATTACTATGTTTCATTTGAGGAAATATTATAGTCCACCTCACAATGAATTCTCATGAGTTTCCTTATAAAATTTTTATTAAATATATATCCTTTTATTATTACCAATTTTCCACTTTTTGTACTTATTATAATTAAAAAAATGTTTTTTAGAAAACACTAACTGTATTTATCTCTTCAGTCAGAATTCTATTTTAATTAAAAAATCATGTTTTAAATAACTTTTTCAATAATTTTTTAAAATAATCATTGTAGAATATTTAAAAGCTTAAAGGAATTTAATTTTTTTATAGTTTTAAATTATTCTATTATAATTTTTCAAGTCTATTTTCAAAAAAATGTTTTTCAAAAATGTTTTATGTTTTAAAAAGCGTTTTCAATGTAGAAAGGATATTTTACTCGAGAAATGTTTTTAAAGGTTATGTAAAAATTATTTCCCATAAAAAATGACATCCTTTGGTGTTAATAATTCATTTCTAAGGATATTATTCAATGTTTATATTCATATTATTTCAATTAATGGTTTATGTTTTGATGGGATGATGTTTATGAAACTCGTTTCTCTATCATGGGTTATATGATTTCGAAACCCACTTCTTTTAATGGGATATTATTTTGATGAAATGATTAAGAAACTTGTATCATTTTCCATAGGTTATGATATGTTTACATGTTTATGATACCCATTTATTTTCATGGGGTATTATATGATTTTTAATGTTCATGTGGAACATGTATGTATGATTTCATTATGAGATAGGTGTGACCTATTTCTGCCTCCAATGCATGGGGTAAATATTTATATCTAATGAGATAAATTAAGATGGTCTTGCGAGTGAACCTTGAATAATAATATGGTAATTTGAGTGAACCATGAATACCAAGATGGTATGGGGAGTGAACCCATACTATTAATATGGTCTTGGCAGTGATGCCTTGGCTACTATGGAAGTCATATGATATGCTTATGTGTCTTCCACAATTACACGTTTTATTCCTATGTTATGCTTTCATGGATTATATTCTTTATTTCCTTAAGATTCATGACTTATGATCATCTAATATTTAGGACATGATTATAGTCTATGATCTTTGATATGAATGGTACAATCTTCTATTTTCATGATCATGTTCTCATACCCCCATACTTATGATTAAGATTACATGTCTCCCTTATTTACCCTTACTGAGAATTTGAGCTCACCCCTTTTTATGTTTTCATCTCTAGGTTATGAAGATATTTTTTTTTTATTTTTCTATGAAGGGTTCTATTCAAGAAAAATATGGTGGGAGATAATGTATCTCACTTATGTACCAGTGTTCATGTTTCCATGTTTACAAAGGAACTAGACTTATATGGTATTTGTGCATATGTCTATATAATGTTTTAAGTATTCCAAAAAAGTAATGTAATTTCAATGTATGAAAAGAGAGGATTTCTATATAAATTTAGTTTTTATTTTAATGTAATTATATTGGAAGGACAGGATGATGAATTTTGGCATAAAATATATGAAAAGTTATAGTATTGATAATATTTTATAGTATTATTATTCTGATAAATGAAATCGAGTTCAAGACATATGCGCACCAAATGTCTAGAGTGAAGGGTTTGAGTGGGATTTTATTATAACTTAATTACTAAATAAATTCATTAGTTGATTATGGAGGAGACAAATTTGGTGTATCATGTAGTTCATAGGGAAAAAGGGGAGCCCTCCAGCATGTTTATCATGAGATTTTGCAGGGAAAAATATAACAATAATAATAACATTATAAAATTATTAATATTTTGGGTTTTCAAACCATAAATCATACGTAACTCCTTCTTAGGTTATCTTATTGAAAACCATCAATGATAGTTTGATCATGTAATTGAGATGATCATTGTAATATTTATTTTGTATATGTTTTTTTGGTCTTGTGCCTCAAGTCAATGAAATTCCCATTAACAATTATAATAATAATATGGAATCTTGTATCTGATATATCTTCTTCATACAATCTCGGAATGATGAACCTTATGAAATTTTTTGACCTTAAAATTAATGTGGATGTTTAAAGACCAATATCTAGTGTTTAATTCAAACTCATTGCTCAATCCCATGAAGTGTTGTTCATGCGTGATGTGGTGAAATGTGAATTATTCATTGGGTCTCCGATTGAGGCAAAAATATAGCCTATCTCAAGAATTTTTTCATGAGGATCATAATGGTATCATACATTTATCCATCCAGGGAAATTTGAAGAGGCATATTTGTAAAATTAAATTTTTTATGTTGGACCAAAGAAAAGCCTCTTGTGTTAGTCAGAATTTGGGTCAAGACCTTCCATGTAGTAACCATACACGCCGTGTAGTACTACATGGAAAACAATCCATGTTCAATAAAGTAAACATCCAAGAAGTAGAATAGGACCACAAAACATTTGGGTCCCTTACATGTCTTTTTCCCCTTTAATAATCTTTAAACTTACTTATCTCCTTCATTTGGACTCATATTCTGACTCATGAGTAGCCTATCCTGAGTGTTTTTCACGTAGAACATGATGATTCCCTTTGTTGTGTAATTATAGATACAATTTTAAATTTTACAAGAATGATGCCTAGCTATCCAGTTCCCAAATATGGTAATGATCATGTTGGATCATGAGAGTCCTTCCTAAGTTAACATCCAGTATGATTTTGTGGTGGAGTTCCTCAATATTCTGGGTGGAAGCCCTCATGATGGCTAGGCAGTGGAGTTCCCTAATGATCTTTCCAAGTTTCCCTCTATTTGGTCTAGGAAGTGTAGTTACTCAATGTTCCAGGCAATACCCTCTAGAATGGTTGGGTATTGGAGTTCCATGATGACCTTTTCTGGTGGTACCCTCCATCAGGGTAGGGAAGTGGAGTTCCCGGATGATCGTTTTGAGTATCCATCTAGTAGGGCTGGGAAGTGGAGTTCCTTGATGGTATAGGAGGTACCCTCCATCAAATATAGACAGTGGAGTTCCCTAATGATATTTCTCAAGTGGTACACTTGATCAGGGTTGGGTAGTGGAGTTCCTCGGTGACTATTAGAGTGGAACCCCCCGGTGTAATATAGTGTAAGTACTCTACTTCATGTTTGTGGCCCCTTGATAGTGTGGTTCAATGAAGACGAATTATTTGACTTTGATAGTTACATTTTGGTAGACCTATGAGATCCTAGGAATTACTGATCGAAATTTTGAATATTTGGATACTCTTCTTATTGGGTTGAGCTGTGAGATGGAGACCCCTTTACTCTCTCATTTGGGCTTCTTTAACTGAGCATCTAGGTACTTCTTCTATATCCACAACTTATATTTGGTTACTCTACTTCTAGGAGAGTTGAATATGCATGGGCTATGTCACATTCTTTTCTTGTTTAGATTATTGTGGTTGGATGAGTCTACTCTCCTTCTATAGGTGGTGAAGAATCGACGTGTAGTTAATCTATTCACTATGTTTAGCCTCTTGTTCGTGGACGAGGTTACTATCACTCTTGGTTTAGGTTGGGAAGTTTCCATTGACTGTATCTTAAATCTATTGCATTTCTTTCCTATAGTATCTATTACTTATCTCTCTTTAACTTTTTAGTTGTCTTACCGGGTATGTATATACTCAACCCTTCATGGGATTTTCCCACACATGTTATGTCTTATACAGATGATAGAAATATCAGCCATGAATTTAGATAAGCTTAGGGATACTGGGTGATTTGGATAGAATACATTGTTCGTAGTTTGGGATTAAATATATGGGCTATATTAGAGGTTTTACTTGTCTATTTTTGTCAGGTTGGGACATATTTCTGGTTGGGAATTTATTTTTCTGCTTTGATTTTCAGTTTACATAGTCGTACTCTTGTACACCATAGAGGTCAGGCATGTTGGGATTATTTTCTAGTTGTATTAAATCTTTTACAATCTCTACACTTTTTCATCGAGATGGCTATGTGTATGAGTACAAATACATAGGAAAAGTCCTACCCTTGTTATTTTTTCCTTTAGTGCTAGTTTCCGCCCCCATCCTATGGAGGCGGTCTTGGGGTAGTTATGGAATGAGCCTTAGATTGGGTCAGTTTGTGATATGATTTCTTCTCTACCTAACTTCTAGCTGAACTGATATTTTGTTTAGTGTGGGTATGTGTACTCATTTATAATAAATCCCAAAAGATTCATACTTGGTTTCTTTAAAAAAAATTAAATACTTCAAACATTCAACCCATTTATTACTTTTCTATCCCATATAAAAATCATTTGATTTAGTTTTTTATTTAGATACTAATTTTTTTGGTTCCAATTTTGATATAAAAATAACCTATTTAATATGTCATCTTCTAGAAAAGTCTCTATTATCTTGGAGTAGTATAAAACAAAATTTTGTTGTACTGTCTACTACTAAAGATGAATACAAAGATGAAGGTAGATTTTGAGCTCAGACTTTTTGGATGAAACATACATTATTAGAATTTTGATATCAATTTTGACATGTCCATACAAATTGTGGCAATAAAATAGGTGTAAAAATTTATAAAAACCCTACATATCACTCTATAATAAAACATATTAATGTAAGAAATCACTTTTTGATAGACCATTTTCAATAGGGTGACATAACTCTTGAATACATTGGTATAGAACCTCAGCTTTCTAATATTTTTACAATGACATTGAATTATTAGAGAATAAACTACATCAAGCATGAATTAGGAATGATTAATTTTGGTTAAGAATTATTTTTTGGGACTCACCATTGATTTATACCCAATGTTGAGTTTTACCTACCTTTCAGTTCTACCCACCATTGATTTTTACCCACCATTGGAATTACTCATCATTATAATTGCATACCATTGGATTACTCACCATTGGAATTAATCAATGTTGGAATTACTTACCATTGGAAACAATTTCCCTTTATCAATTTCTAGATCTTTCTTTTTAACCCATCATTGCTAGTTTATTTTTATATCTTATTTATTTATTTAATTTTTAATTAAATTCAAAATTTATAATATTTTTTTTAATTATTTGAATCCCTAAAACCCCAAATGATATAAAAATATACATCTATCTAAATTTCAACCCACTCCTTTACACGCACCTTTCTCTCGGCCTTATTGTGACCATTTCTGTCCTTACGGTCGACCTTCCCTTCCCTTTACCCAAACTGAATAAGCCAATATTCATGGTTACGATCAAGAGAGATGTTGAATCTTCTCTAGACAAGTCATGTCCTTCTAAGAAGAAGAAATGGGATCGATCCTTTTATTTGTAGTTCATCTAGTGAACATATAGCTTTCTAAGTTTATTATTGTTCGAAAAAGATAATTCAGGTTGAGTGGTTAATTTCTAGAAAGTATTTGGTGATAATAGTTATGAATAAAATGATGGGTAAATGGTCTTCTTCTAACCATAGGCCCTTATTTCCTAGGTTAATAACTCAATTTTATCAGTTCATTGAGTCTATTTTTTAGGGAAATGAAGAATATGTAACATGACATGAAAATAAAAGAAAATATGTTTTTTCTTTAAGATAATGTTCTAAATGTCAAATATTTACTCATGAAGGAGTTTCAAATGACTATCAAGGAACTATTTCGGATGATAGTAACACTTTTTTTAATGAAAATTCTTTGGCTGAGTTAACTTGTGATGGGATATTTAGGAGACTAGTTTCCATGGAACTTGATGATGAATGTTTTTTTTTCTTTTCATGTTTATCTAGAACACGTTTTTTCCAATGAAAGATGATTTTATATAATGAAGTATCATGATGTTTATCTTTTTTTCTTATGAAAAGGGGAGATAAGAACAACATGTGTAGATATCTGATGATTCACATGATGGAGATGGGAATTTTATATTCAAGATAAAATTCTATAAGACATCCTATGATTATTTCATCTATTCTAAAATCCAATGGTCTAGATTATAAATTTGAAGAAAAAGTAGTGGAAAGTGGATTCTGTTTCAATACTAGGGATATTTCGAAAAGGATGAAAATTAGTTAGAATCCTTGGAAGAAACAATGGGTTGATGATGGAGAAAGGATTTATAATGATTAAAATTTAGTTGATCATCCATCTAGACCAAAGAACCTTGTGGATACTAACATAGAACCAGATGAAGTTGTTTAATATTCTTATGTTGAAGAAGAATCTAATTCCTCTAGTGATGAGTAGAAAGAGTTTATAGTGGATGAAGTAAGTGATCCAAACCTACCCAAAAAAATTTCTACTATATTATATTGTACTCCTAGACCAGTAAGTATTCTCTCTATTAGATAATCTATATTGAAATAAGTTAGTGTTGAAGAGGAAACTAAGATTTATGGTGAGGAGAAATTCAATATTTTCTCCATATCATCTATGGAAAATGAAAATGGTTAAAATGACGAAGAAGAATAAGATGATGAAAATGGTGATGAAAATGGAAAAGGAAATGTTGATGGAGATAAAGATGACAATAATGGATATTTTCATCCTGATGGTCCTAGTGGAATAATTAGTGCTAAGGATTTGTAAATACCTCTGTCACTAATCCCTTTTCTAGTAGTATCAGTCTCTATAACTGAAGAGAGACTCGGTCTTGTTGAAGATATGGACCTAACTGCTAGAGAATAAAAATAAGCCTTAGTTGAGTGGGATAAATTACCATGTATAGATAGACATTTGGTTGATCCTATTTTTGGAGATATTTTGTGTCTTATGCTGATGTGAATAAGGATGGTGTCCAAATATATAAGGATCAGTCATCTGATGAGAAGATGGAAGTTGAGTATGTTGTTGTTGATAAAACTTGTGATGTGTAGTGGTCTATTGAGCATTTGAGCATGGTTCATGTTATCAGTGAACTTGCAATTGCTGTATCTTATACTGATAAGTATTATGATATTCCCACTAGTATGTTGATGGACCATATGCTTGAGGAGTGGAATAAGTATTCTAGTTATGTTATATTAGGCTTGGATTATTCTGGTTTGGATGAGAATTGTTATCCACCAAGGCATGGTGGACCTGCTAGTGGATAAGTGATGGATCCTAATGATCCTTAGTAGATCATATTGATGTTTCGGGTGTTTTAATAGGTTTTATTTTGATATTACTACACTTAATGTTTCCCCTATATCTTTTCCTACACCTTTTATTCCTTCAGTACCAGTTGATGTTGTCACAAGGGTTCACTTATACACTTTTAGAGAAAATACTATTTTTGATTTTGGTGCTTTGTTGAAAAAACAACTTACCTTGGTTACCTAGATCAGTGATAAGGATGTAATGCATCTCATGGAGATTTTGATTCTGCATATCCAATCCAATATGATACTTCAAATTAGTGTAGTGGAGATGGAAAATATAATTCTTTCAACTGATATGGAAGCTATGAGAACCATAGTTGATGAAATAAGGTCTTTCTTCACAAATTCCATGACTTATTTCTTGGACAGGATATAGAATCTTACATCCGTGGCTTCTTCTTCAAATGCACCACCACCACCACCTCCTGTTTATTTTGAAATGATTTGATCTACTGTGAGAGAATAGATTCAAGATACTTCAAATGATGTTATTGACCTACCTCATGAGACTTTGAGAAAAATCAAACATAATAGTGACCATGTGCATATGATGGTCAAGGATTATATATAAAGGGACAAAGTCTGACCGATATTCTATCACAAAATCTATGATGTATTATCTATATCGATTTTATACTAAGAATGAGTTCAATGGTCATTTCAAGTTCTAGATTAAGAATCTTACAACACCTCAAGTTACTCAAGTGTTCAAAGAGCAAGTGAATCACCTCAAAGTGATGAATCATGTGCTCAATATTTTTATTGAAGAGAAAAAAAATTTATTTAGTGCTATGGATAGAGGTTGGAATATGATTTTGGATTTCATAAATCTTATGTAACCCTTCATAAATGTTTTTGGAACTGCATTTTGGAACTGGAGTGGTGTCTTATGATTCCATACAATTTGTAACATCCCATAAATTTTAATACATTAAATTAGTGTTTAATAAATGAATTTATTTATAATTTAAATAATGAAATATCCTTTATAAACAATGTGTTTTTAATTAAATTAATATTTTATTAAATTTAATATGGGAAATTATAAAATAAAACTTAGAAATAAAATTACATTATATGAATTGTGTTTTATGAAAATATATTGTTTTCAAATCTAATAAATAAAGAATTAATTTTAAGATATAATTTTTTATTATACTATATAAAACTAATATATTAAATATATTTTTTGATTATTTTATATAAAAAAATAAGAAAACTATAAATAAATAAATTATCAAAACATTGATTTTTAACTATAATTTTTTACACAATTAATAAATTATGGTGGTATATTTTAAATTAATATAATTTTGTTTTTATAAAATTTAGAAATTATAAAATATGAATATTATTAATATATAGATATATATATATATATATGAAAAGGTAAAAAAATTCATAAATCATGTTAATTATTCATTAATAAAAATAGTAATAAAACATCATGAATATTAATAAAGCTATAAATGATAATAAAATGATTAAAATAACTAGATAAAAAAGACAAAATAAAACCAAAACAAGTGAGATTTAGGTGGGGGATCCCATTAATTCAACCATCTTTAGTGGAAGGGGTTTGACCGAGGGTCTTCCTTGGGTGGTTGCATAGTAGTTGAAGCCAAATCGAGGCCAAGGGATTCAGAAAAGCAAAAGGAGGGATTCATCCTTGGTGAAGCCGATGCCTGGGAGTGTGAGAGGTCGATTCTCCATTGGAGTTTTGACCTAGGGCGGGTGTTCATAAAAATGGGATGATCATGAGTTAGGGATTAGAATCTATGTGATGTTTGACCGTGAAGGTGGTCTCGATGGAGGAAGGTGTGATGTTCATTATCTTCAGTTCTAGGTGTGTAATTTAATTTGTAGCTAGTTGTTTTCTTTCATCGGTGTTAGAATATTATGCACTTCATTATCTTTTTTTTCTTTTAATCCACATATATCTTCCAATGTATTCCAATTTCTATTTTTTCTACCAAAATAATTTGTTATTCACTATAGCTCAATTTCAACTTACATCAATTTTGACGAATACATCCTTTTTGAAACATTTTGATCTATTTACTTTTTTCTTATTATCTGGTTTCAATGTAGCTTCATTGAGAAGCATTAATAAAATTAAATAAAAATCAACCAAATATTTGTATATATTTGTTTTGATAAATACCCTTGTCTCTTTCTGTATATTTCTGGATTCTTACTAAAAAAAGGATAAACCTCAGTATATATATTATATTTAACCTTTTTCTAGTACCAATCGAACATCTGTCCAAGTAAAATAGACCCTTTGAATTCTTTTTTTCAAAAAGTAAATGTGTAGTGTCACACTATAATTTCCATCCAAAATATTCTTCCCTTATACAATTATATTTCATACAATGGAGTTGGAAATATAAATCCTGTCATTTTATGGGTGAAACATTCACTTCATCATTCTATAAAGAAACCAAATCAATTTCTACACTTTTCTGGTGTGTACAATCCTTAGGTAGAGGCACTTCTAGTTCAATTTAATGAAGGTAAGGGATTAATTTATTAATCATAATTCAATCTTTGTGCCTAAATTTACTTTTAAGGATAATTATTTTAAACTAATATATATGTATAAGTTATTTCCAAATTCAATCCCATATTTTTATATGTTAAAACTCCAAAGTTTTTTATCATTTTCATACTTATGAAATGGTATTTTCATAATTTATAATTATTATTCATGATTCATCTTCAAATTTATGTTCTTACTCAATTAATGAATTTATATATTAAAAATTATTTACAATAATCATTTTTTTAAAATATTTTGATTGTGAATGAAATTATTTCTAAATTTAAGTAGGGGGACTTTTTTAATTATTATGTACGTATAAATCACATTCATATTTAAGTTCATGTTATTCATTTAGGCATTTATGTATTAAATTTTTTCAATAATTTTTATACATTCTATTTATGAATGAATGTTTTATAAATATAGATAAGTATATTTATTTAGATTTTTATTTATATGTTTATCATTAATGGTAATAATTTGAAAGTCTATATATTTCTCAATATATATATGGGTATTTTTTCTAAACTCTAAGAATATCTACTTCAAAGTCTTTTAATTATTCAAGTATTACAAATTCCATGTTTCATACTTATGTATATATTAATTTCTGATTTAATATTTATTTTATTTAATCAAACATATATATATATATATATATATCCATATTTAATCATTAATAAATTATTTGAATGTGAAAACAAATCATGTGTGAATATGGGTAAAATTTCAAAACAAGATTTTGTACAAGATTATATTTTTCAATTAATTCAAGGATTAATTTTTTTAATTAAAATGGTTCATTTATAAATTTATTGAGTGTGCTTATAATTATCTATTTATTATTCTATGTGAATATAAATTTACAATCGCTATTATTTTTGGTGAATGGTTCATGGAAATAGACAATCATTTTATAAATAAAATGATAACATCAAATATCGTATTTTAAATCAAGTAAATAGGAAATTAATGTATTTATTTATAGATGATTATTTAAATGATAAGTATTAATATTTTATAAAATTTAATTTATGTGGTTCTGAATGATAGTGTGGATATTAATTATTTAATCCTTGTAAGGGCTAATTGACCTGATTTGTGGTTGTAACAGACACACAAATGATTTCCAATGAAATTCTATGTATATATATATATGTATAATTGTGTATGTGTATTTAAATATATGATAGGTCTTTAAATAAAAAAACTCTGATGATGTGTGTGTGTGTGTGTCGAAATCCAAAACTTTTTTATAAAAATTGGCACATGGACATTGTAATCATGATCAAGAATGGGGAGTGAACTCGTCCCCCAAGAATATGGATATACCCGGATAGCCTTCTATGTTTCAAGTGGACTTATTGTTTTGTTTTCAGTAGTCTTCTTAATGTTTTCCATAAATTCACTAGATTATTTTTAAGCCATTTTTTAATTATAATTATTTTCAAAGTATTATAATATTTTATAAAGGTATTTGTCATTGGTCTTTTAGAAAACCCCTTATTGGGAAAATTAACTCTCACCAATTGTTTTAAATTATTTTTTATAGGTTTGGTATAATTTTCCAAAGTTGTTTTCTTTGCTTATAGAGTTAGTGCATGCTAACTAGTTTATCCATCTTATTTTATTTATAAACTATATCAACCCTCACTTTTCAAACATATACAATACATAACTTTTGAGGAATACTTAAACATTATACAAAATATGGCCAAAATCCATAGTTTGTATAATTCCTTTTAAAACATTAAAACATAAACATTAGTGCATAAATGAGCTACATTATTTCCCACTAGGTCCTTCTTAACTACCCCCTTCTTATACACATCAAACATAATACATATCCTCATAACCTGGGGAAGGAAAAGAAGGGTGAGCTAAAATGCTCAATAAGGGTAATCAAGGGAGACATGTAAGAATAAACATTATCATAAGGTAATGAGAATGTGATCATGAAAATAAAAGATTATACCCTAAATATCAAATATCATACACATGAATAATGGAAAAAATCTTGGGATTCAGTAAGACATGAATAAAAAGGAAGTAAAGGACATAAGTAATGAAAGAATAATATAGGAGGAATAAATAGAATTGTGTAAACACATAATTATATAATATTATTTCCATAGTATCCAAGTAATCACTACCAAGACCATATTATTGAAAAAGTCAGTTTCTAAACCAGGTGAACCCATATTCTGTCCCTATATTACTAAACCGAGTGAACCCTCATTCCAGCCCTATATTACTGAACCAATTAAACCCTCATTCCATTACTGTATTAGTAAAATGAGTAAAACCTAATTCCATCCATGTAATACTGAATTGAGTAAACCCTAATTCCAAATTTATCTATATCATGAGATATAAATCTTTACCCATTGCATTGGAGGGAGATATAGGTCACACCCATCACATAATGAAATCATTCATATATTTTCCACATGATCGTAAATGAAAATTTTATAACCCATGAAATTAAATGGGTATCATAAATAAGTAAAAATATCATAACCTATAGAAAGAGACAGGTTTAATAATCATTTCATCATAAACATAACCTGTGAAAAGAAGCGGGCTTCAAAAGCCTGTAACCCATTAAAGAGAAACAAGTTTCGTAACATCATTCCACAAAAACATAACCCATTCAAATAAATAATATGAATGGAAACATTGAATAATTTTCCCATAAATTCATGCAAAAAATAAATGGATGTTATCATATATGGTAAATAAATTTTAACGATCTTTTAAAAACACTTCTTGAGTAAAATATCCTTTATTCTTTGAAAAATGATATTTAGTACATAAAACCATTTAAAAACCTTTTACTTTGAAAATATATTTGAAAAAATATAAAGGAATATTTTAAAACAATAAAAAAAATTAAATTCATTTTCCTTGAGAATTATCTTCAATGATCTTTTGAAAACATTTTTCAAAACATGATTTTTGAATACAATAGATTTCCGACCAAAGAGGGAGTTGGTAATATTTTACTAAAAAACTATCTTAAGTATCAAAGAGTGGAAAATGGTACTAAAAAATGAGGATATATTGAATAAACAGAGGATAAAGAAAATCCTGAATATTCTTAAACTATCGATTATAATATTTCATCAAAGTATTCATAAACATAAACAATCTCAAAAAACAGGAAGAGATTGTCTCAATAAACTCTTATGACTTGGTGACTTGGGATCGTACTCTCCCTATAAGAAACTTAAATTAAATTAAGCTTAATATATCATAAAAATAATTATACTCATGATATAACATATAAAAATGGAATTATATAAACCTTGAATAAGAGTTTAGGTGAATACCAAAATAGGAGTCTTAAAGAATGAAAATTGTGACAAAAATGTTTTACCGATTTGTTAACTTTTGAAAGTTAAACCCCATGAAAGAAGGATCATAGATTGGATATCTGAATACACAAAAATTTAGGTATAGGATACATATAATACAATCATTTATAGTACATACACCACATAAAAGGAAATAGTGGTGAGCACAGCTTGTATCTCATGAAAATTAATAGTGAGAAGAAAACCCCCTTACCTTTTGTCTTGACTCTCTTCATACTCATACTAGATTACTATATAATAAATATAAGTTTATTATAAATATTTTAAATAATCATATTCTTATATATATTACCATTTATGCTTTGATTATGACCTTATTTAGTTAACGATCCTATATTAATGTTTCACTTCATGTAATATTCGTTTTGTTCTTCACATATGTCTTAATTTGTTATATTGTTGATACATATAATTATATCATGATTAAAGAATGTAGAACATGATATAAATATTATCTATATCCAGTAAAATTATATTATAATAATATATTTCATAATGAATAATGTAATGGAATAGACTATTCATGGAGACAGTAAGTCGTACGTATGCAAGAACATTGTTTTTTATTTTTATTTCCATTTTGAAATAAAGTATGTAAATAAAGTATGTGTATATATGAATGTATATATCTATATAATATTAAATAATAATTACTATATAATATATATCATATAATTTCATTTAACCCATCCTTAATTCATTTTATGTGGTGTGTGAACGAATCGCATTGCTTTGAGGGGTGGAAGTCCACACTTCATCGAATGAGATTATCATATCAACACCAAATGGAAGGTAAAAAGAGGTTTGTTGTAAAAGGAATAAAGAATAATACTAAAATAAAAAATATAATATATTACATATTAAAATATATTTTCCATCATAATGTCCACCATGATTGGTGGTAAGGGAGAAATGAACAATCATCATTTCGTGAGGCAGTAGTTCACCGTACATAGAAACAGTATGTTCAACATCCATTAGATGGTGGTGTGTGTAAGTTTATGTTATATTTCTTATATAAAAACATACTAGTATATGTATGATACTATTTTTGTCACACAAGAAGGTGATAATGATTGTGGAGGGGGTGAATAATGAAAATGAAGTAAAGGAGCTTGAATGAAGATGTTACCTCTAAATCGGGTAACTCCATTTTGTTTGTGCCAAATGCTTCCTTGAGAGGGTTTTTTCCCAAAGGGAGGAAACAAGTTAGAAGGGAGCATTATTTGGAGGATAATGGGGAATACCTTGGACTATCATAAAAGGGTTTATAGGTTTTATGAATGGGTAAAGGTGGTGGCCTTTTAAAGGGAAGGAAAAGGACTCGTATGGAATATTTAGAAACAAGTTAGGTGTTCATGAGTTCTTACAAAAAAAGTCATAAAAAACAAACCAAACTAAATAATGGAAGGTTTAGGGATTAAATATGGACATTTAATTTGTTTTGGACAAGATTATAGGTTATCTGGGCCCATAATTTTAAGGATTGGTCCCTAATTAATCTTAATTTGGCCTTAACTAATGTGATTAATTTTAATCACTTTTACTAATAATTTTGGTCAAAAATTAACATGGTATTATTAGAAACTAAATTTTTGGCTTAATATAGAAGTTTATTTCCAATTTTTTAAATTCCAATCACATAAGTGGAAAAGTTACAATTAGTTCTAATCCTGTAGAGGTGACAGAAAAATGGGGTTTTAATGTAGGAAAAAAGTTTAAAAGGTCGTTAAGATTTTTTATTTAGTTTCAAAGTGAAGTTGAACATAATGAATTTCATTATATTATTAGATGTAATATTTATATAATGTTCCATTAAAAAATTAAAATATTATTTAGAAATAATAATTAATTTTACAAAAAGGTATTTTTTAACTAAAAAGTGGTATTTTTCACTATTCATAAAAAATGATATTTCTTAGAAAAATCCCAAATCATCACTCTAGAATCATTTAAATGTTAGTAAATCAGAAATGAAGTTTATATTATCCAATTAAATTTCTAAATGTGTTCAAAATTACTTTTATTAATAAAAATTGATTCATTCAAGAAAAAAATATTTTAAATATAAAAGGTGTAACACCCCAAGCTTCCACGGTATATTTCCCTTTGAATAATGCAATAGCTTGCATTATACACAACTTCGAGATTCTAACACACTGCGACAAATCGAAGTAGCTATTATGAATAGTAATACCCACTTTTTGAAATTTTATAAATTTTATCTTTCAAAATGGGCTTCATTTTTGGATTCGGAATATCTAAATTAGCTTAGGGTGAATTTTAGGTGTTTTTCTGAAAACTTTCAATTTTTGATGAATAGTGAAAAATACTGAGTTATAATTTAAAACTGAATTTTTATTTAAATAATTATTTATTTTATTTAAATTTATTTTAAGTAAAAATAGATACATAATACCTATATAAGTTCAATGTAATTCATTGGAGTCAGATTATAATAATTTTAGATATATAAAAATTTTATTGAACTTTTCACCGTCTTTTACCCACCTCCTAAGAGAATTTGAAAATTTACATAAAACATAACTTTACCACTTCTGTGAGTGGAATTTCAAAAATTTGAGATACACAGTTGAAATCAATAAGAAAAATGTGGTTCAATAAGATGAAAATAATTTTTGGTTAATAGTATCTTTTGCTTTTATTTACCACGGTTAAAAGTAAATATGGTATTTATGGGTGAAAATGATATTATTATTACCCTGACACATGTCCTAATTCTATTGGATAAGTATAATTAGACCATAAAAACCATTATGAATAAAATATTAACCTCTTTGGTCCACTTGGATTAGATTAGCACACTTATTATTATTTTATTTAAAGAATAGTTAAATGAGTTAAAATCAAAGTTTAATAACTAAAACATTTTTAATATAGGGTTATACATAAGATAAATTAAACTATAAATATTCATTATAAAGATAAAAATATTTCCTAAATAATGGTATTTTATTTATATTTTTTGACATTAAATAATTTAATTTATTTATGACACAATGATGATGCAGTAATTACCTAATTAATAAAATATTAAAATAATTGATATTATAAATATCCAAATAAATGTAATTTGAGACATTTTATGAATTACAATAATTTTTTAGGTTAATATGAAAAATTAGGGTTGGTTATATGATTATTTATCGAATTAATAATGATGTTATGAATTTAGAAAATACAAAATACCAAATAGTGTCAAAATTGACATAAAAGAGTTTTTAAAACAAATATTATATTATTAATTAATAATTTATTTCTAAAAATATAAGGTTCGGAAAAAAGACTTATATAATGATATTTTTATCATTAATTAACCACTTGGAGTTCTTTTGAAGTATATAGTGAGTTTATTAACCATATAATATAAAAATACAAAGAGACATGGTAAATGTCAAACTATTTAACTAAGAGTTAAATCTATATGATATGGTTAATATAGTGACCCAAACCTATATAAAACCTATTTCTTGAGTGTTTTTTGACCTATCTCTACCTTATCATTTAAATAATCCATTTCAGAGCCATTATAAACCAAAAATTATTTTATTATAAAATAATATTTCTAGCTTTTCCTAAGGTACCCCTCACCCCTCTTATAAAAAGGCACACCCCATTCTCTCTAATTCACACCTTCAAAGCCATTTGGATCAGCCAAAATCTTTCCAAATACCCTATAACAGTCCTCCCTTCATCATAGAGTCCTTACTTTAGTCATAATGCCAACCTAAGGATCCCTTTTGATCAAATCAAAATGAAGAACCCGAAGAAGAGGTAAATATCTCACCACCTCTTTCAAATTTCTTTCTTCTTCCACTTCATCTTTCATTATTATTTCCATTCTAAAATAATAAATCCAGTATCTATTATATAATTTGATGTTATTATAAATATGTTACAACCAAATTCATTATTTTATCCATCCTTTTAATGACATTTCACCATACATTCGTACGTACGACATACCGTCTCCACGTCATGGTGTAATTGTTATTCAATACATTATTATTTGGATGGGTATAATATTTATGTGTAATTGATGTTAATAATAAATATAACTTCATAATTATTCTATATAAATTATATACCATCTAATTATGTATTATTTTAACATCAAAAGAATGATATTTTCGCTCGTGCATACGTACGGATTACCGTCTCCACAAACGCGATGTGATTCATTCCCCATCGTATCCATTCAAGAATAAATTTCATTATATGATTAAAAATAATGTTTAAAGACTTGATATAATTCTATATATGAATAAGATACATCCCATACATAACAAATATGAC
This sequence comes from Viscum album, assembly GCA_963277665.1. Classification (NCBI taxonomy): domain Eukaryota; kingdom Viridiplantae; phylum Streptophyta; class Magnoliopsida; order Santalales; family Viscaceae; genus Viscum; species Viscum album. The sequence continues at coordinate 1,017,265,854 of OY728130.1, read as the reverse complement.
TCACCTAGCAAATAATATAAAGGAAAATGAATCTGTTAACACCCAAAACAACGATAATACTAAGATATTATTAACAATGAATTGTTAAAAGATCATATATGATATCATATTAATGTATATGATTCTTGTATAATTTAATAACAATTATTTCACCATTATACATAATTTTAACCTACCCTCGACCAAGGAAAAGTACAAGTAAAGGGTTAATTTCACAATCTCTTCATTATTCGAGGTTGTTTATACGTAATTATCTACTCGGACCTCTTTATCATCCACATCCATGTTTCTTAAAAATATATTTCAAAAAAAATACTATTTATTAGAAAATGGGTTAATGTCATTTATACCCTTATATGTTTTGAAAGGAATCTTTATGTCATCTTCCAAACACGGTACTTTTTGACCTTTTTGACAAATTTAAGGTAAGAATGTTTTTTTAACTTATACGGCGGGTGCAGCTATTTTCCGTTGTTATAACATCATAAAAGATTCCCTTACAAGCTTATAATAAAATTTTCAAAATAAATGTTTTATTTATAATTATGTGACTCTTAAATGATTTCAAAATAGAAAGAGATATATCTCTAAAAAAAGGTTTTGATTTCATCTATGTCAACATCATTTGATGGATTTTAAGTTTATTTGAAGTTGATTTACTATGATACAAAACTTCAATATTGTATTGAAGTTTTTGTGATATGTTTGACTGTGGATGTTCTATTTTTATACCATTCATGGTTTATAGTTAAAGTATTTTCATTTCATATGCTAGTTTTAATACGAATGTTTATGTTATATTTCAACCTTTTTATAAGAGGAATGTATTGGACTTAGTAAGTGACGGGTGGAGCCCGCTATAGCTCATCGATGCATCAGTAGGTCTCATGAGACAACTAGATGTGGAATTGGCCAAGGCCCCTTCCCATTTTGATATATGGTTTTGGCTTAGGCCTTAATCATTTTTAGATGTCTTGGCCGAGGCCTTGAAATTTTTTTTCAGAATGTCCAGCATTATACATTCCCTCATTATAAAAATAATATTGATGGTTCATGTGGTCATTAGACTAGTAGAATACCCATTATTATGTTTTATTATGGCATTATTTACTCAGCTCATATTCCTACACTAAAATAATTCATGTTTATTAATGGTAAATGCATGTGGTTCCAATTTTTCGCCATGATTAATATTTATGTTATCTTCTGCTGTATTTCTTACCCTTACTGGGTATTTAATCTCACCCCTTTCTTATGTTTCATTTTCCCATGATATGAAGAAGTTAATTATGAGTGACATGCAGGAATAATCTAGGAGGCTTGGAAGTTTCTAATGGAATAAAATCATCTTGTATTTCTTTTTAAGTTGTAAAGTTTATCTTATGTATGAATCGTGTTTCTAACAATACTAAACTGGTCAGTAATTCGAGACATGATTTCCTTGTGATCATTCCAATGTTATGTAATAATGCACCGACTCTGGGTAACTAGGGTCGGGGCGTTACAAAAGGACTTTACTAAAAAATATTATATTTCATTATCAGTATGATGTATTTATATAAAAAAATTATAAATAATATTTGGAAAGTAGTTTTTAATATTCATATTACTATTTTTAATTCTAGGTTATAATTATATTTTTTAAAATAAATAAAAAATATATTTTTTTAGAAACTCAGTGTTGTATGCATCGTATTCCAAGTCAGTGTTTCTTGTAGTAAAAATGAAGTTGGTATTGCGTGTAGTGAAAGAAAATTTGGTATTGCATGTGAAAGGAATGTTTTACTAAGTGTTTTAATATATATATATATATAACTATTTTCATTTTCATGTGAAATGAAAAAAAATCTTTGAAAGATAAATTAATTTGAAAAAAATAATTCTCCCAATCTCGGGGTGTTATATTTTACCCTCCTTAAAATAAATTTCACCCTTGAAATTATTTTGGTTTATCAAAGGTTTAATAATGTAAAGTATGATTCATAGAAACCCACATCATAAAAATGTATACTAAAACTTACCTTAAAAAGAAAATTTAGAACCATAATAGTTACCCAAAGTAACATTTAACAGGGTTTCCACATAGAATAACATAGTTTGGAAGTGAATGTTGGACATGGCGGAAAAGAATAAATATTTATTGGGAGTGATTGAGGTCATAAATCACAAACAAGTGAATGATAAAAGGAAATTTGAGGGCCTCAAATTCATTAATTTTTTATGATTCTAGAAGCCATTGGGTCAACAAAATTTAAGGTATTAGGAAAACATTTTTATGTATCATTTTAAGAACATTGAGAAATTATTGATAAATTTCGATACACAAAATTTCATTCTCGGGTTGTTCTTTGAAAAATTTTTAATACATCCATCACCTCATGGAATGAATTTATAGAAATTTACTTTGATGAATAAAGAACTAAAATAAATTTTTAACAGATCTTATTGCCCATAAATGAATAAAAATATAACTATATGTCTCTTAAAAATCAACATTCATTAATATATAAAAATAAAAAGTAACACTAATAGTTCATCGAAAATATTTTTTCTTTATAAATAAATACACATTAATTAGGACATAACATAGGCTATTGGTAGGTATGAAACCCTTATCATCCTTCGTTCATGGGTTTAAGACCCATGGCCTTTCCGGACTTCATTTTTTGTCACCCAACATATAAATTATGTCCTTTTTTAAACTGCACTAATATAATATATTAGATAGAAATCCTCGAAAAAAGGTTAATCACTAATTAGATTTTTAACTATGGTTTTCCACAAAAATGCATTGCAAAAATACTTCCTCCAAATCTTAACTTAAAATTTTCATGAATGGTTAACCTTATAACCCTTCTCAAAAGTGAAAATCCAAAAATATATAAAGAGAGTCACAAAATTAGCATAACATTGATTCCCCTGTATAACACAAAGTATATCTTGGTTGTAACATTCCAAACATGTGAATACCCTCATCATATATTATCCTGAAACATTGTAACAACATGAATTACCATAAAACCTTTTGGAAAACATGCATGATTCCTTATTCTGAAGTCTAATGGATTTTATCCTTTAATTAAAAAAATTTTTAAACTTAATTAGTGGTAGGATAAACCACCTATAAATAGGTCCTTACTTAGTTCATAGGTAATTAGTACTGTCTGATTTACTTATTCATATCCCATGTATCTTTATCGATACAACATTATCTTAAAATAAAGAACATGTTAAAAGTTCTATTCCCTTAGTCAAAATGTTAAATTTCATGAGATAACCTTTCTCATCCATCGTAACCATTATACATATTCTTTTAAATACATAGGAAAACATAAACTGAATAACCATACATAATTCTCAATTATTAATTCTGGAATCCAAATACATAAATACTTAGATTACTTCATCATTAATCCATTAACAATGATACCTCATATTATTACATAGTACTTTTTTCCCTTCACATTTCATCCATAGTCTCTTCATAATCAGCAATGTAACCATTACTCACACTACCTTGTTGATTCTCTTCAGGAACTTTCCTCTTGGGACATTGAGTTTCATAATGACCATTTCCTCCACACTTAAAACACTTAACCTTCGATGAGGACATAGGGAGGACAATATTACCATACATTTCATTAACCAAACTCTTAATTTTTTACTTGTATTCACTTACATTGTATTACTATTTTCCATATTCAAAACACCTTCTTGTTCCTCTAAGACATTCACCTAGGTTATTCTTTCCACATTCTTGAAACAAAGGAAACCAAATCTTCTTTCTTCCATGGTATACATTACTTAAACTCTCTATTAACTCCTTATTTCTCTTCCTTGGTGAGTATAAGAGTTGGTTAAGGTAAACATTGTTAATCATGTTTTGTGAAAAATTATTAGGCTTGATCATGTCATCTTTCACTCCTGTGATCATCCCACTTGACTACTCATTAAAAAATATTCCTTCACATTAAAAATTAATCCAATTCATTCTATTGACTACTGTGGACTAAAACAAGAATTATAGTGTGATCATTACTTATCATAGAGAAAAACCACATAGTCATGAAAATAATTACTTATAGGATGTCTAAATCATGACACCTTCCATAATCTGTGACACCTGGGGTTTATAATTGGCTATTCAAAGGTAACTTATATCTAAATCCTTCATGATGGTTCATGAAGAGTTTGTGAATTCACAAAGCATATCCCTCAGGAGTGTCAAAGCAGGTGTATAGCAAGCCTCGTTGTCTTGTACCAGATTACCTCAAGTCAATTCTAGAACATCTTTTTGGAGTTTTTACGCATAGTTACATCTATACAAGTTCCACATACACTTGTAGTATCTAGAAATTGGTGTATTTCTTGGAAACCACTCACTCTTTCCTTTAACAAAATTCTAGGACATTTTTCTAAATGTTAACTCATCCTTATACTTATACTTAGAGACATCCCTAGACATATCCCTATAAATAAACATAGGTATATCACTAAGGCTTTCTCATCCTAGTTTCCAAAGTTTAACTATACCTTTTCCTTGATACCAAATATGGAGACCCCTGCTTTTCAAACATAGAAATTACATAACTTTTTGAGGAATACTTAAACATTATACAAAAAAGACTCCCAAAGACTGTAGTTGTTATAGTGCCTTTGGAAACATGGAAACATAAAAATTACTACATTAATGATCTATATTATCTCCCACTAGGTTCTTCTTGAATAAAACCCTTCTTAAACACATCAAACATAATACATATCATCGCAACCTGGGGAAGGATACATAAAAAGGGGTGATCTCAATTGATAAGTAGTGGTAAATAAGGGAGACATGTAAGCATAAACATGAGGATAGGGGTATGATAATGTGATCGTTAAAATATAATATCATACCCTACATATCAATGGTTATACACATTAATAATGGAAAATAGCTTGGCAGTTCGTAATACATGAATCAAAAGGAAGTAAAGGACATAACCCATGGATGCATAACATAAAAGTATGACATGAAATTTGTAAAGACCCGCAAATTTCAAGGAAATTTTTTTCTTAATTTTCTTTGGAATTTTACAAGAGCGCAGCTTCAAACGGCACCTGATTCCGAGGCCCGGTGTGCCCGGAATCAATTTCCGAAGTTTGGCTCGGGTACGTTCAGTGAACGGACGAGCGGGTTTTTCTATCTTTTGAACCGGTGCCCGGAATCGAATTCTGAGGGCACCGATGAAATCGCAGCGCCGGTATTTGCTTAGAAACGCCTCTTCCAGAGTTGCGTTTGCTCAGACGTGGTTTTTAAATTTTGGGGCTTTAAGACAGAAATAAAATAAAATTTGTGCGACAACTTTATTTTATTTCACTTAAGCTGCTTGGAAGTCACTTGGAAGCCACTTGAACTGAGTTAAAGCGGATAGGGTGCTATCCGGAAATATCCTACCCTCTTGGTAGGATATTTGTGAGGCAGGGCCCGCACGAGCCCCGCCGTTTCTTTCGCTAAGTAACGCACCCGCGAAAACCCGTCAAAGTAACTGAAAAGTCAACCGACGCGTTTTCTTTATTTCTTAACAGACCATTTAATTGGGCGGTTTATTTCGTGAATTAAATGGGCTGTTTCATTCGTTGAATTAATTCAACGAATTTAATGGGTCGTTACTTACGCATTTTGCGTTTGTTGGCAAAATAATAAAATAGACAAACTTGTCTATTTTGGAGGATCCTCCTGTTGTGCGAGATCCTCTAAACCTCCACTCTCCCTGCGAAGAACGTGAAGAACGCGAAGAACGCCGGAACCGGAATTCGAGGACGCACGATCCGCGACGTCAACAAACTTTTTCGCGACCTTCTCCTTCTTCTTCTACGGCGCCTCTTCTTCCGCGGCGGACCTACGATCAGCGGTTAAAGGTGAGAATCGAATCTTCTAATTCTCCCCTTTTTATAATTCGATATCAACGGATTTAAATTAATTAAATCCGTTTGATCTTGATCCGGAGATCGTCGGCGCAACGTTTTTCCCGCGGTGCGACGAACGTCTCCTCCGCAACGACGCGACGATCCCCTCCTTCCGCGACGAGCGATTCTGCGACGACCTCACGTCCGACGACGACAAGGTAAGGGATGTTGGAATATTTTATTCCCCGTGTTTATTCTTTTAAAATAAAGAACCTGATCTCCGAACAATTTTAATTTAATTAAAATTGTTGTTGATTATTTTCTTTTCCTCCCGTTGTTTATGACTAACAAGGAGGGTGCGGATCTAACGAACAAGACCCGACAAACCTCCGCCGATCTTTTGTTGTGCGGATTTGGCGCACGACGACGAACCGTGCGGCAAGGACGATCCGTTGATCCAGCAGTGAATATCGGCCCCCGGGAGGAGCAATGGCGCAGACGGGAGGCAAAACGGGCCACCGGAGCAACTCCGGCGGCCCGCGGAAGGCGGCGGCGGCGCGGGTCGCCGGCGACCGGAGGCAGCGGCGCCCGGCGCGCCGCCAAAAACTCCGCCGCAGCCGAGCCGCGGCGGCGGCGAACCGCCGGACCGCGTCCGCGGTCCGGCCACCCAGCACGCGGCCCGCGCGGGCCGCGTTCCTCCAAGCCGCGGGTCAAACCCGCGGCGGTTTCTTCGCCCGCTCGGCCGAAGCCGAGCCGGCCGGTCCGGTCGGCCGGGCCGCGCCCAGGTTGGACCGGACCCGGCCTAGCCGGGTCGGGCCGGGTCGGGCTGACCCGGTTCGGGTCAACCCGGTTCGGCCGACCCAGGGGTGGTTCGGGCCGGGTCGCCCCGGGCCCAGAACCCCCGTTTTCGGGCCTTCTTCGGTCTTTTGCCCATATCTTGGGCCTGAGACCTCCGATTGACGAACCGTCAGCGGCTACGCGATCCTTGGATCGATACGGTCGTTTCGCTATATTATACTCAAGGTTTCGGAAGACTTTGGGTTCGGCCGGGTTGGTTCGTACACGAAACCAACCGGGCCCTCGGAGCGGAAACGCTCATAACTTGAGCTACGGACGTCCGATCGACGTACCGCCAGCTGTGGTAGTTTCCTCTAAGTGAGACGGAACTTTTGGCATACTCCGCCCGAGGATCGGATACAGGCGGAGTACGGTCGGGTTGGTTTTTCCCTAAAAACCAACCGGGCCCCTGGGACGAAAATGCCAATAACTCTCAGACCGGGCGTCCGATTGACGCGCCGTTTGTTGCGTTGAGATCCTGTTGTCGATACAGAACTTTTGGATACATCAACTTCGGACTACGTGTCAGTTGATGTATCAGCCTCTCGGCTCGTGGAGCGGACCCTCCTAAACGAGCTCGCTGTGTGCAGGAACCCTAGCGCTGGCTGTGACTTCGACGACAGAGCAGAGATCCTCCGTGGACTGCGACGACGGCAGAGCAGAGATCCTCAGTGGACTGTGACGACAGCAGAGCAGAGATCCTTCGTGGACTGCGGCGATGACTGTGCAGAGATCCTCAGTGGACTGCGTCGACTACTGCACTCAGCGATCCTACGTGGATCAGGGCTACAGGTTCTGTGTGAGCCCGATCCTATGTGGGTCCTTACTACCGGTTCTGTGTGAGGCACTGCCTACAGGTTCTGTGTGAGCCCGATCCTGTGTGGGTCTTTTGCGGGGGTTAGTACCTATCGATCCTTCGTGGGTCCGACGACTTAGATGGATCAGTGATCATCTTTGACGTCATCTGAAAAAGTATACCTGGTTGAGATGAATCTTATGTTACTCTCCTTTGTGGTTTGTGTTGAACTATCCTTTGTGGATTTACTGTTTACTCTCCTTGTGGATTTGAGTCTTGATTTCCTGCGTGGATTGAGTTGTTCTTGAGCTCGTGAGCAGAGCTAGAATTGGGGACTTAGGTATATGTATGGGCATATACCTAAGTCGAGTCAGATGTTACTTCGTGATTGCATCTTTCTTTTGTGCTATATCCTTTGTGGATTTCGGGAGACCTTCGGGGGTCTCAGGGTCCTTACTGAGTAGCTTATACTCACCCCTGCACGGGCTATGCCCGCACCTTGTTGTGTTGGATGCAGACGACGGACAGCGCTGATCACGGTTGGGGCGTGGAGCAGGACGGTACCTGGAGGTGGACCACTGGGCGGGACGTGCTCGGAGCGGACGTGGGACCCGAGGAGCCTGGAGGCTATCTGTACCCACCCTTCAGGTGGGATTGCCAGTGGACGACACGAGGCCGCCGTCTTTTCTTCAGTTGCTGTTCTTTTCCTTTTCAGTTGTACTTTCTGTTGGGCTTGTATTCCGGGCCCCTTTACTTTTCTGCACTTTGTAGTTACTTTCCGCTTGCTGACTCTGTGGTGGTTGTTACTTATAAAGGCAATGCCTTCCCTGTTTACCGGGATTTACGCCTTGGTGCTAGTCGCCAGCCCCTGGCCTATGGAAGGCGGGCTTGGGGTAGTCACGGCATGGGCCCTGAGGTCGGGTTGTGACAAATTGGTATCAGAGGTGGTCGGTTCTACCGCAGACTCTGATCGTCTTTTCTTTCTATATGAAGCAATAGTGTTTAGTGTATTGAGTGTGTTTATCAGTTCAGGGAGCCCAGTGTTGGTGCGGCGGCCGACGTATCCGTACACCAGGACCCTGACTCCTGATTTCCGACTTAATGCATGAAACATTGATTGCGTGTGTGTTTCAAGTCTTCTTCGGGATTACTTGTGTCAGCTCACCGGGTATACTGATCTGCTTTATGAAAGTCTCAGGTTTTCATTGTGATTACTTGTCCCAGCTCACCAGGTATACTGTTCTGACTGTGGTGCTCTTGTTCTCCTTTTCAGGATGGCCCCGCGACGACAGCCAGCTAGGGTTCCGAGTGTAGGGCGCGACGACAGCCCACCGAGCGACGAGGCCTCGGTGCAGGGCCCATTGCCAGCAGTGGCACCGGCGGTAGCTTTACCCGCCGAGCCACCGATGCTACCAGTACCAGACGCTGACGATGCACGTCGCCTCAGGGCACTGCATGAGTTTCAGAGCCAGCGACCGCCCAAGTTTCGCGGTGAGGCGGACCCCCAGGCCGCCGAGGACTGGCTAGAGGCGGTGGTGCGGATCTTTAGACTAGTGAGGACACCAGCGGATCTCATGGTGATTCTCACGGCGAGCCTCCTGCAGGCGGCGGCAGGACGATGGTGGAGCTTGATGCTCCAGGTTCACGATGAGGCATCCTTGCTCTGGACGGACTTCGAGAGCCTCTTCCGCTCTGAGTTCGTCCCAGCCACCCTCCGAGCGGTGCACATCCAGGAGCTTCTCCAGCTGCGCCAGGGCAGCATGACGGTCGCTCAGTACGCGGCGAGGTTCACTGACCTATCTCGCTACTCGACCGACATGGTACGGGACCCCTTCTTCCGGGCCCGGACCTTCGAGCAGGGCTTGCGACAAGAGATTCGGGCGTCGCTGATCTCCCTCAGCATTTCGACCCATGCGGGAGTGCTGGAGCGAGCCCTCCTGATCGAGAGCTTCCTGACAGAGCCTTCTTCAGCGGCGAGACCTAGCGCAGGGCGGCAGGTAGCTGAGTCTTCGGCAGCAGGTAGCCGACGGATGACTCTCGGGTCCAGGCAGACCAGACCCCCACACAGACGGCCTCAGGACACCGGCTCAGCAGTGCGGGGCACACAGCGGAGTGCCAGCCTTCCGAGAGGCAGGCTGTGCTACTCCTGCGGCGGGCAGGGTCACATGGCTCGTGACTGCCCGACTCGCCGATCAGAGGAGCAGCAGACGGTGGAGGGGCCACCCAGGCATAGGCATAGGGTCGACCGTGGCGGTCCGCAGGGAGGAGGCGGACGAGGCAGAGGAGCTGGCCGAGCAGCGGGTGGTGGGCGACGCTTCCAGGCTCTACCCCCACCACCACCAGGAGGGCCACCTCGACCACAGGGAGCTGGCGGGCAGGGACAGGCCCAGCTCCAGGCAGTGGAGGCCTACGACCCCGACATGCCAGAGATGATTTGAGGTACGATCTGTGTCTATTCCACCCTTGCTGCAGTACTTATAGACACAGGAGCGAGTCACTCTTTCATAGCCTCTGCCCTTGTTTGGAGCTCGGAGATTCCGACTGAGCCGTTGGCTCGATCCTTATGGCTAGAGACTCCTACGGGAGCAGACTCGACGATTACGAACTGGTGCCGGCAGTGTGAGCTTACTCTAGGAGGTGAGAGCTTCGGCTGGGATCTCCTTGTAGCGGCGTCGAGGCCTTACGACGTCATCTTGGGCATGGATTGGCTATCCACGGTTCATGCCCAGATCGACTGTTTTAGGCGCAAGGTGCGATGTGTTCGCACCGACAGGAGCAGGTTTACCTTCACCGGCGAGAAGGGAACCTTTGCAGCACAGGATGGACTTCCGCGGAGGAGAGTGCAACCCATCTCTCATCAGTTGGCTAGCCTCATCCTAGGAGCAGTGGACGTGCGGAGTCCAGCTTTTCCTGCAGTGGTGGACCAGTACGTGGATGTCTTTCCTGACGACGTTCCAGGGCTACCTCCTCGTAGAGAGGTAGACTTTTACATCGACTTGTACCCCGGGACAGCCCCGATATCTACTCCAGCATATCGGATGGCCCCCGCTGAGCTTCGGGAGCTGCGGGTACAGTTGGAGGACTTGCAGAGCAAGGGGTTTATCCGACCCAGTGTTTCACCCTGGGCTTCCCTGATTTTGTTCGCCAAGAAGGCGGACGGGAGCTTGCGACTGTGTGCCGACTATCGTCGCCTAAACCAGGTGACAGTGAGGAACAAGTATCCGCTGCCACGGATTGATGACCTCTTCGATCAGCTCAAGGGAGCGCGGTGGTTCTCGAAGATAGACCTCCGGTCAGGCTATCATCAGCTCAGAGTTCGAGACGAGGACGTGCAGAAGACGGCCTTCAGGTGTCATTATGGCCATTATGAGTTCCTGGTTATGCCGTTCGGCGTAACCAATGCTCCAGCGGTGTTCATGAGCCTCATGAACAGGATCTTCCAGCCATACCTCGACCGATTTGTCGTGGTCTTCATTGACGACATTTTGGTATACTCGACGACTGAGGAGGAGCATGCCTACCACCTGTGAGTTGTGCTAGACACGCTCCGAGAGCACCAGCTTTATGGCAAGCTCTCAAAGTGCCAGTTCTGGTTACGTGAGGTCCACTTCTTGGGGAACGTCATCTCTGAGGCGGGAGTTGCACTGGATCCCGTGAAGATCGAGGCAGTGCTAGCTTGGGAGCCACCCAGGAGCGTGACGGAGGTGCGGAGCTTCTTGGGCCTAGCCGGATACTATCGGAGATTTGTGCCAGACTTCTCCAGAGTTGCGGCACCACTCTCAGCCTTGACGAAGAAGGGGAAACCCTTTGTGTGGTCAGACAGATGTCAGCAGAGCTTCCAGGAGCTGAGACAGAGATTGACCAGCGCACCTATCTTGAGGTTGCCTGAGGAGGGAGTTGGGTACGTAGTTTACTGCGATGCATCAGGGACTGGACTCAGGTGCGTCCTGATGCAGGAGCGTGCCGTGATCGCCTACGGATCACGTCAGTTGAGGCCGCATGAGCAGAACTACGCCACTCATGACCTGGAGTTAGCAGCAGTGGTCTTCGCTCTGAAGACTTGGCGGCACTATCTGATGGGCGAGCGCTTCACAGTCTTTTCTGACCACCAGAGTCTCAGGTATATCTTCTCTCAGAAGGACCTGAACCTGAGACAGCGGAGATGGCTTGAGTTCCTCCAGGACTATGACTTTGAGATAGTCTATACTCCTGGGAAGGGGAACGTGGTAGCCGATGCCCTCAGCAGGAGGACGGGCATTCAGCTGCTTTAGGAGGCGACGAAGCAGCTAGCCTCCTTACAGATATCCTTCGTGGATAGAGATGGAGCAGCCTTTCTTCAGTCTCTCACAGTCTCTCCTCCACTTCTACAGCGGGTCAGAGAGGCTCAGCGTGGGGACGCTGACTGTGAGACCCGGCGTGCACTGATATCCTCAGGTCAGGCGCCTGATGGTTTCTCCCTTGGAGCATAGCACGACATCCTTTTCAGAGGACGTACCTTCGTACCAGTCGCTTTACGAGAGGAGGTGCTGGGAGAGTTTCACACTTCTCCCTTGGCGGTGCATCCCGGAGTGGCGAAGATGTACCAGGATCTCAGACGACAGCACTGGTGGCCGGGCATGAAGAAAGTTGTGGCAGAGTTCGTTTCACGATGCCTCACCTGCCAGCAGGTGAAGGCAGAGCATCAGGTACCAGCAGGCTTGGTACAGCCCTTGGAGGTCCCGGAGTGGAAGTGGGACGACATATCTATCGACTTCGTGACTGGACTTCCACGCACTTCCAGAGGTCACGACTCCATTTGGGTGATTGTCGACCGACTCACCAAGTCGGCACACTTCTTACCCATCAGAGAACAGGGCTCAGTGGAGAGCTTGGGACGTCTTTACGTCCAGGAGATCGTACGGCTTCACGGTGTGCCATCGTCTATCATCTCCGATCGAGATGCTCGTTTCACTTCCCGGCTTTGGAAGGGGTTGCAGGAGGCGTTCGGGATGCGACTCCATTTGAGCACAGCCTTCCACCCTCAGACGGATGGTCAGACGGAGAGGACCATACAGATACTCGAGGACATGCTCCGTGCATGTTTTCTCGACTTTGGTCGCAGCTGGGAGGACCACCTACCCTTGGTGGAGTTCACGTACAACAACAGCTACCACTCCACCATCGGGATGGCACCATACGAGGCGTTGTACGGCAGACCCTGCAGATCACCGTTGTGCTGGACAGACCCTGGGGAGTCAGCACTCGTGGGACCAGAGATGGTCCGAGCCACGACAGAAAAGGTCCAGATCATCCAGGAGAGGATGAGGACAGCTCAGAGCCGGCAGAAGTCGTATGCTGACAGGAGGCGGAGGCCACTAGAGTTCGAGGATGGCGACCACGTCTTTTTGCGTGTCTCACCTCGACGTGGTTTACGGAGATTTGGCCGAGGCGGCAAGTTGTCTCCACTCTTCATCGGGCCTTTCCAGGTCCTCAGCAGGATAGGAGAGGTGGCTTATCGCCTGGCTCTACCACCTCAGTTGCACCGGGTGCACGACGTCTTCCACGTGTCTCAGCTGAGGAGATACGTGCACGACCTGACGCACATCATCGACTTTGGGGAGCTGGACGTGGACGATGGGGCGACTTTTGTGGAGGTCCCAGTGGAGATCGAGGATCGACAGGAGCGGGTCCTACGTGAGTGGTCGATTCCTCTTGTGCGCGTCAGATGGCAGCACGGGAACCTCCAGGAGAGCACTTGGGAGCGGGAGGCTCAGATGCGTGCTCAGTACCCCCATTTGTTCCCCTAGTTTTTGATGTATCTTTACGGGGACGTAAAGCCCTGAGGTGGGAGTAATTTAAAGACCCGCAAATTTCAAGGAAATTTTTTTCTTAATTTTCTTTTTAATTTTACAAGAGCGCAGCTTCAGACGGCACCTGATTCCGAGGCCCGGTGTGCCCGGAATCAATTTCCGAAGTTTGGCTCGGGTACGTTCAGTGAACGGACGAGCGGGATTTTCTATCTTTTGAACCGGTGCCCGGAATCGAATTCTGAGGGCACCGATGAAATCGCAGCGCCGGTATTTGCTTAGAAACGCCTCTTCCGGAGTTGCGTTTTCTCAGACGTGGTTTTTAAATTTTGGGGCTTTAAGACAGAAATAAAATAAAATTTGTGCGACAACTTTATTTTATTTCACTTAAGCTGCTTGGAAGTCACTTGGAAGCCACTTGAACTGAGTTAAAGCGGATAGGGTGCTATCCGGAAATATCCTACCCTCTTGGTAGGATATTTGTGAGGCAGGGCCCGCACGAGCCCCGCCGTTTCTTTCGCTAAGTAACACACCCGCGAAAACCCGTCAAAGTAACTGAAAAGTCAACCGACGCGTTTTCTTTATTTCTTAACAGACCATTTAATTGGGCGGTTTATTTCGTGAATTAAATGGGCTGTTTCATTCGTTGAATTAATTCAACGAATTTAATGGGTCGTTACTTACGCGTTTTGCGTTTGTTGGCAAAATAATAAAATAGACAAACTTGTCTATTTTGGAGGATCCTCCTGTTGTGCGAGATCCTCTAAACCTCCACTCTCCGCGCGAAGAACGTGAGGAACGCGAAGAACGCGAAGAACGCCGGAACCGGAATTCGACGACGCACGATCCGCGACGTCAACAAACTTTTCCGCGACCTTATCCTTCTTCTTCTACGGCGCCTCTTCTTCCACGGCGGACCTACGATCAGCTGTTAAAGGTGAGAATCGAATCTTCTAATTCTCCCCTTTTTATAATTTGATATCAACGGATTTAAATTAATTAAATCCGTTTGATCTTGATCAGGAGATCGTCAGCGCAACGTTTTTCCCGCGGTGCGACGAACGTCTCCTCCGCAACGACGCGACGATCCCCTCCTTCCGCGACGAGCGATTCCGCGATGACCTCACGTCCGACGAGGACAAGGTAAGGGATGTTGGAATATTTTATTCCCCGTGTTTATTCTTTTAAAATAAAGAACCTGATCTCCGAACAATTTTTATTTAATTAAAATTGTTGTCGATTATTTTCTTTTCCTCCCGTTGTTTATTACTAACGCGGAGGGTGCGGATCTAACGAACAAGACCCGGCAACCCTCCGTCGATCTTTTGTTGTGCGGATTTGGCGGACGACGACGAACCGTGCGGCAAGGGCGATCCGTTGATCCCGTAGTGAAGATCGGCCCCCGGGAGGAGCAATGGCGCAGACGGGAGGCAAAACGGGCCACCGGAGCAAGTCCGGCGGCCCGCGGAAGGCGGCGGCGGCGCCCGGCGCGCCGCCGGAAACTCCGCCGCGGCCGAGCCGCGGCGGCGGCGAACCGCCGGACCGCGTCCGCGGTCCGGCCACCCAGCACGCGGCCCGCGCGGGCCGCGTTCCTCCAAGCCGCGGGTCAAACCCGCGGTGGTTTCTTCGGCCGCTCGGCCGAAGCCGAGCCGGCCGGTCCGGTCGGTCGGGCCGCGCCCAGGCCGGACCGGACCCAGCCTATCCGGGTCGGGCCGACCCGGTTCGGGTCGACCCAGGGGTGGTTCGGGCCGGGTCGCCCCGGGCCCAGAACCCCTGTTTTCGGGCCTTCTTCGGTCTTTTGCCCATATCTAGGGCCTGAGACCTCCGATTGACGAACCGTCAGTGGCTACGCGATCCTTGGATCGATACGGTCGTTTTGGTATATTATACTCAAGGTTTCAGAAGACTTTGGGTTCGGCCGGGTTGGTTCGTACACGAAACCAACCGGGCCCTCGGAGCGGAAACGCTCATAACTTGAGCTACGGACGTCCGATCGACGTACCGTCAGCTGTGGTAGTTTCCTCTAAGTGAGACGGAACTTTTGGCATACTCCGCCCGAGGATCGGATACAGGCGGAGTACGGTCGGGTTGGTTTTGCCCTAAAAACCAACCGGGCCCCTGGGACGAAAATGCTAATAACTCTCAGACCGGGCGTCCGATTGACGCGCCGTCTGTTGCGTTGAGATCCTGTTGTCGATACAGAACTTTTGGATACATCAACTTCGGACTACGTGTCAGTTGATGTATCAGCCTCTCGGCTCGTGGAGCGGACCCTCCTAAACGAGCTCGTTGTGTGCGGGAACCCTAGCGCTGGCTGTGACTTCGACGACAGAGCAGAGATCCTCCGTGGACTGCGACGACGGCAGAGCAGAGATCCTCAGTGGACTGCGACGACGGCAGAGCAGAGATCCTTCGTGGACTGCGGCGACGACTGTGCAGAGATCCTCAGTGGACTGCGTCGACTACTGCACTCAGCGATCCTACGTGGATCAGTGCTACAGGTTCTGTGTGAGCCCGATCCTATGTGGGTCCTTACTACCGGTTCTGTGTGAGCCACTGCCTACAGGTTCTGTGTGAGCCCGATCCTGTGTGGGTCTTTTGCGGGGGTTAGTACCTATCGATCCTTCGTGGGTCCGACGACTTAGATGGATCAGTGATCATCTTTGACGTCATCTGAAAAAGTATACCTGGTTGAGCTGAATCTTATGTTACTCTCCTTTGTGGTTTGTGTTGAACTATCCTTTGTGGATTTACTGTTTACTCTCCTTGTGGATTTGAGTCTTGCTTTCCTGCGTAGATTGAGTTGTTCTTGAGCTCGTGAGCAGAGCTAGAATTGGGGACTTAGGTATATGTATGGGCATATACCTAAGTCGAGTCAGATGTTACTTCGTGATTGCATCTTTCTTTTGTGCTATATCCTTTGTGGATTTCGGGAGACCTTCGGGTGTCTCGGGGTCCTTACTGAGTAGCTTATACTCACCCCTGCACGGGCTATGCCCGCACCTTGTTGTGTTGGATGCAGACGACGGACAGCGCTGATCACGGTTGGGGCGTGGAGCAGGACGGTACCTGGAGGTGGACCACTGGGCGGGACGTGCTCGGGGCGGACGTGGGACCCGAGGAGCCTGGAGGCTATCTGTACCCACCCTTCAGGTGGGATTGCCAGTGGACGACACGAGGCCGCCGTCTTTTCTTCAGTTGCTGTTCTTTTCCTTTTCAGTTGTACTTTCTGTTGGGCTTGTATTCCGGCCCCCTTTACTTTTCTGAACTTTGTAGTTACTTTCCGCTTGCTGACTCTGTGGTGGTTGTTACTTATAAAGGCAATGCCTTCCCTGTTTACCGGGATTTACGCCTTGGTGCTAGTCGCCAGCCCCTGGCCTATGGAAGGCGGGCTTGGGGTAGTCACGGCACGGGCCCCGAGGTCGGGTCGTGACAGAATTGTGGAAACACAAAAGCATATAATATTATTTCTATATTACCAAAGGAATCACTGCCAAGGTCATATTATGGGGAAAAGTCCTTACTGAACCGGGTGAACCCTCGTTCCATCCCTATGTTACTAAACTGAGTGAACCCTCATTATGGACCAATATTATTGAATCGAGTAAACCCTCGTTCCAGCACTATGTTACTAAACTGAGTAAACCCTTGTTCCATCCTTGTATTACTAAACTTAGTAAACCCTCATTCCAACCCTATATATCTCATGAGATATAAATCTTTACTGAATGTATTGGAGGGAGATATAGTTCCCACCCATCACATAATGAAAGCATACATACATGTGCCACAAGATCATTAATGAACATATCATAACCCCTGAAATGAAATAATTATCATAAACATGTAAACATATCATAACCGATGTAAATATATAGGTTCTATAATCATTTCATCATAAACATAACCTGTGAAAATAAGCGTGTTTCAAAAGTATATAACCCATGAAAGAGAAACGGGCATTATAACATCATTCCATCAAAACATAATCCATGCATTGAAAAAATATGAATGGAAACATTGAATAATTTCCACATAAAGTCATGAGAAACACCAACGGATGTTATCCATGATGGTAAATAATTTTGAAACATCATTTAAAAACAATTCTTGAGAAAAATATCATTTCTTCTTTCAAAAATTCTTTTTATAACATAAAACCTTTTGAAAACCTTTTGCTTTGAAAATTTATTTGAAAACATATAGCGGAAGATTTTAAAACGATAAAATATTTTTTGAATTCATTTTTCCTTGAGAATTATCTTTGAGGATATTTTGAAATCATTTTTGAAAACATGGTTCTTTAATATAATAAATTTTCGACCAAAGAGAGAGGTGGTCAGATTTTACAAAAAAAATATCATAAGTACTAAAGAGTGGACAAATGGTACTAAAACATAGGATATATTTAATAGACATATGATTAGTTAACTCATGAATATTCTTTAATTATTTATTATAATATTTCATCAATTTAAGGATAAACATAAACAATATCGAAAAACACGAGGAGATTGTCTCAAAAAACTCTTATAACTTAGTGGCTTGGTATCAGAATCTCCATGTGAGAAAAGGAAATTAAATGAATCTCAAGGTATCATGAAATTAATGAGATTAATTATATAATATGTAAAATGGAATTATATACACCTTGAAGAAGAGTTTAGGTGTATACAAAAATAGGAGTCTCAAAGAAGGAAAATTGGGACAAAATTGTTTAACCGATTTGGTAACTTTTTAAAGTTAAACCACATGAAAGAAGGATCATAGAATGGATATTTGAATACCCATAAATTTAAGTAAAGGATAAATATAATACAATTAGTGTCACGACCCTTCCTCGAGACCCGTGTTGTGACTACTCCACACCCGCCTTCTATAAGCCAAGGGCTGGTGACTAGCACCAAAGGTGTAAATCCCTAAGCTAGGAAGGGGTTGCCTTTATAAAAGTAAACACACACAATCAGAGCACTCAACTGGAAGAAAAACACTAAGAAAAAACTATATACAAAATGTGTGCTGGAAAGTAAAAGGGGTCAGAAATACAATCCCAACTGTAAAGTACAAGTACAACTAAAAAAGGGACAAACAACTGAAGGGTAAAGAGAAGCTCCTAGATCATCCTCCGAGGTTCCTACCTAAAGGGTAGGTACAGATGGTCACCTCAGCACTCCACGTCTGTCAGAAACCTCTGTGTACCGACTCATCGTAAGGTCCACCTCCGGGTACCGTCCAGTCCTATCGCTCTCGGCCTCCATCAGCGTTGTCCGTCGTCTGCATCCAACACAACAAGGTGCGGGCATAGCCCGTGCAGGGTTGAGTATAATGATACTCAGTGGGGACCCCGACACCCTCAAGGTCTCACAAAATCTAACAAGGATAACCACAGAGTATGAAATCAATGGATAATGCTTACTTAGGTATATGTCCATACATGTACCTAAGTTATTTATTAACCCATCGCAATCATGAGGAAAACACGAAAGTTGTTGACTCAGCTCAAAACTAGGATTTTATTCTAGGGTGGTAACATGTAACACTCCCAGTAAAACTATTGAAACCGTGGCTGCTGATGTACTCCTACTCTATAGAGTATTGTGGTCCTACCACATCACACAGAGGCACTTCACACTGTCCTAGACTGTTGTGGTACTCATCCTATTGTGTATCGTGGGTTTTCTGCGTCACATAGAGGTTCTCTCCACTATGGGTCTACAACACTCTCACAAAGACGCTCCCCCTCGTAGCCTGCTGAGGTACTCCTCCTATCGAGTACCATGGGTCTGCCATGTCACATAGAGGCACTCCCCACTGTGGGTCTACCGCGCTCACATAGAGGCGCTCCCCTACTGGTCTAGTCAAAACACTCTGAGTCGAAAGGTCAGCAGTCATTAGGTCTCAGCCAGCTACTAGGTCTTCGTACTCCGCTCGCTCGTCTCCAGGAGGATCCGCTCAAATATCTATGGGTAGACACTCCAAATGTCATTAAATCCCACTCAAAAGTATCTCAAAATTCCGCCTCATCATAGGTATCTCAACGCAATAGACGACGCATCAATCGGATGCCCGTTCTGTGAGTTATTGGCATTTTTGTTCCAAGGTCCAGTTGGATTCGTGATCGATCAAACCAGACCATACTCCATCTCAACCCAAATCTCTAGTGTGGTATATTCAAGGCACCATCTCTCTCCAGGGATTCCATCTCCACTGACGGTTCGTCAAACGGACGTCTGGTGCCAAAGTTATGGAGGTTTGTGTAGGGAAGCATGGTTTGCGCATGGTCTAAACAAACCGTGCGGCCAGGCCGTGCGAAGTCTCTGGGTGAGACAGTAGCAACCTCACGGTTGGTTCATGGTTTGAAAAACCGTGCGGACAAGTCATACAAAGTCGATGGGTGTGACAGTAGCAACCGCACGGTTGGTGCACGGTTTGAAAAACCGTGCAGCCAAGTCATGCGAAGTCCCCAGGTAGGACAGTGGCTACCGCATGGTTGGCACACGGTTTCCCAAGCTGTGCGGCCAATCTATGTGGCCACTTAAAATTAGGGTTTTAAGTCCCGGTCCACTCGGGATTTCCCATCCCTCCCCCGTTCTTCCTCCCAATCGTGCCTCATGCGGGGTTTTTGGTTTTTAGAGGTTGGGGGAGCTCCTTATCTCATTTTGGAGGCACATAGAAGGGGTTTCATAGTGGATCGAAGGGGGTTCTCCATTCATCACCAGAACGCAAAGCCACCACCTTCCATTATGAGGAACACACCATTCAAGAAGAATGGTGGAGGGGTCAGGCCTTGTTAGTTTGGCCCGCACCCTGTGCATTAGAGTGGTAACATGCGGATCAACAAGAACTTAAAAGAAGATAATCAAACCCTAACCTCCTGCAAAGATTTTTACCAACCCGTAAAAGAAAACTTCCTCATTCTTTGTTTTTAAATAGAATAACTTGGGAATATAGTCATACTCAAAATCCAACCCCTACCTCATATGACGATAATCGTGGCCAAGTCGCGGAAGGGCGGGCGTCGTTCCGTCGACGTCGGGAAGCGTCCGGGGTAAGAGACCGAGGAAGAAGTGTCTTTGGAATTCATTGCAGTCGAATCCTTTTCTTTTGGATCGGTCAAATATCTAATAAAGAGTTTATCATTCTTCGGTGGAGGATGAAGAGGTGTTCTTCGCATTCTTCGTTGAGAGATAATTCTCCAAGGGTTCTCCAAGTTCTCTCTCAAATCTACACCAAATGAAAAGATGCCAACCAAAATAAAATAATAGCTTCGTCTATTATTTAAATGTTGGCATGAATTCAAAATAATTCAAAAGGTGACAATTAATTAAATGAAAGAGTTCAATTAATTAATTGTGAGGGTTCGCATATTAAATTAATTGGGGAAGGTGAAGAGTTTTCTCCCACATAAACGGGGGGTTAAAGGGGGTTTAAAGCCCGTGTGGGACCCACCAAGGATATCCTCCCAAGTGAGGTTATGTGAGGGTGGGCCCCACCACCATAACCTCTCATGGGAGGTTATGGTGTGGTGCCCCCCCTCATCTAACCTCATCTTGGAGGTTTTAACCACCACAAAATAAAAATCACCTTATTTTTATTTAATTTAATTAAAACCCCAAAAACTAACTTCCATTCTCGACCAACTATCATCGAGGTGAAAGTCTTATTAAGCGAATACTGGCACTACGAGTTTAACAGTGCCCTCAGATTTCAGTTTTGAGCACCGGTTCAAATGTTAAAAAAATACTGATCATACATTTAATGAACATACCTGAACAAAACTTCAGAAATTGATTCCGGGCACACCGAGACTCAGAATCAAGCGCCATAAATTTTCGCGGACTCGTAAAAATCCCATGAATTTAAGAAAAAAAATCATGGAATTTTTGGGTCTTTATATTCTCCCCACCTCAGGGCTTTATGTCCCCATAAGCTACAACTTGAACTAAGGGAACAAATGGGGGTACTGAGCACGCATCTGAGCCTCCCGCTCCCATGTGTTCTCCTGGTAGTTCCCATACTACTAGAAAACGCGCACCAGAGGTATTGACCGTCCATGTGGGACCCACTCCTATTGATCCTCAATCTCTAATGGAACCTTCGTGAAATCCTCCCCATCATCGATGTCCAGCTCTCCATAGTTGATGATGTGGGAAGGGTCGTGCATGTATCTCCTCAGCTGAGATACGTGGAAGACATCATGCACCTGGTGAATCTAAGGTGGAAGAGATAAGCGGTAAGCCACCTCACCTACTCTACTAAGGACCTAGAAAGGTCCGATTAATCTTGGAGATAACTTGTTGTCTCGGCCAAATCTTTGTAGACCTCGTCGAGGTGAGACCCGTAGAAAGACGAGGTCAACATCCTTGAACTCAAGAGTCCTTAGTCCCCTATCAGCATAAAACTTTTTCCTAATTTTTGTAGTATTCATCCGCTCCTGGATGATCTGAACCTTCTTAGTGGTAGCTCGTACCATCTCTGGTCCCACTAGTGCTGACTCCCCTGGGTCTGTCCAGCACAGTGGCGATCTGCAAGGTCGCCCATAAAACACCTCGAAAGGTTTCATCCCTATGGTGAAGTTATAGTTGTTGTCATAGGAAAACTATACAAAGGTAAGTGATCCTCCCAACTACGACCAAAGTCGAGGAAACCAGCTCGAAGCATGTCCTCGAGGGTCTGGATGGTCCGCTTGATCTGGCCATCTGTTTGAGGATGGAAGGTGGTGCTCAGATGTAACTGTGTCCCGAAAGCTTCCTGCAACCCCTTCCACAGCCGGGAAGTAAATCGTGCATCACGGTCGGAGACTATAGAAGAAGGTACTCCATGTAAATGCACAATCTCATACACATAGAGGCGTCCCAAGCTCTCTACTGAGCCCTGCTCTCTGATTGGTAGAAAGTGAGCTGACTCAGTGAGTCGGTCGACAATCACCCAAATCGAGTCGTGACTCTTGGATGTATGTGGAAGACCCATCATGAAATCCATGGATATCTCATCCCAATTCCACTCCAGGACCTCTAAGGGTTGTACCAAGCCTGCTGGTACATGGTGCTCTGCCTTCACTTGCTGGCAAGTGAGGCACCATGAGACAAACTCCGCTACTGCCTTCTTCATACCTGGACACCAATGCTTTCACCGAAGGTCCTGGTACATATTCACCACTCCTGGATGCACTGCTAGAGGGGAAGTGTAGAACTCCCTCAACACTTTCTTCATAAGTGCTATTAAGACCAAGGTATGTCCTTTGAAGAGGATGAAGTGCTCCCCACCTTTAGAAAATCAATCAGGTGCCTACCCTGTGGATATCTGAGCACGCCGTGTCTCACAGTCAGCATCCCCACGTTGCACCTCCCTAACTCGCTGAAGAAGTGGAGGAGTGACTGTAAGAGACTATAGATATGCTGCTCCATCCCTATCCACAATGGATATCTGTATGGCAGCCAGCAGCTCTATCGCCTCTTCTAGAAGCTGTATACCATATCTACTACTGAGAGCATCTGATACAATGTTCCCCTTCCCAGAATTATAGACTATCTCGAAGTCATAGTCCTGGAGGAACTTAAGCCAACGCCGCTGTCTCAGCTTCAGTTACTTCTGAGAGAAGATATACCTGAGACTCTTGTGATCAGAGTACATGGTAAAATGTTTTCCCATCATATAGTGCCACCAAATCTTCAAGGTGAAGACCACTGCTGCTAACTCCAGGTCATGGGTAGCATAGTTCTGCTCATGTTGTCTCAGATGCCAAGAACCATATGCAATCATTGCTCACTCCTGCATCAGGATACACCCAAGTATGTTCCCTAATGCATCGCAGTAAACTACGTACCCTACAACCTTTTCTGGAAGCCTCAAGATGAGGGAACTAGTTAACCTTTGCCTCAGCTTCTGAAAGCTCTGCTGGCATCTCTCCGACCACATTAATGGTTTCCCCTTCTTCGTCAAGGCTGATAGTGGTCTTGTAACTCTGGAGAAGTCTAGAACGAATCTCCGATAGTATCCAGCCAATCCCAGGAATCTTCGTACCTCTGTCACACTCTTGCGTGGCTCCCAAGAAAGTAATGCCTCAATCTTCGCTGAATCCACCTCAACTTCAGACTCTGAGATGACATGTCCCAAGAAGTGAATTTATCGAATCCAAAACTATCACTTCGAGAGCTTACCATAAATATGGTGCTCTCTGAGTGTGTCCAGTACTACCTTCAAATGGTAGGCATGCTTCTCCTCGGTAGTTGAGTAGATCAGTATGTCGTCGATGAAGACCAGTACAAAGCGATCAAGGTAACACTGGAAGATCCTATTCATGAGACACATGAACACTGTTAGAGCATTGGTTATGCCAAATGGAATAACCAAGAACTCGTAGTGGTCGTACCGACACCTGAGTGTCTTCTTCTTCACATCCTCGTCTCGAACTCTAAGCTGTTGATAGCCTGATCTGAGGTCTATCTTTGAGAACCATCGAGCTCCCTTGAGCTGATCAAAGAGGTCATTAATCCTCGGAAGGGGGTACTTTTTCTTCACGGTCACCTGGTGTATGCGGCGGTAGTCGACACAAAGCCTCAAGCTCTCATCTGCCTTCTTGGAGAACAGAATTGGGGCTGCCCTGGGAGAAACAATGGGCCAGATGAATCCCTTCTCTTGCAATTCCTCCAGTTGTACCTACAGCTCACGAAGCTCAACGGGAGACATCCGATATGCTAGGGTAGATATTGTTGTTTTCCTGGGGTACAGGTCAATGTAGAAGTCGACATATCTGTGAGGAGGTAGTCCTGGAACATCGTCAGGGAAAACATCCGTGTACTGGTCCACCACTACAGGGTAAATTGGACTCTCCACATCAACCTCTCTAAGGGTAAGGCAAGCCAACTGGTGAGTGATCGGATGAACCCTCCTCTGAGTAAGTCTTTCATGCGCTGCAAAGGTTTCCTTCTCACCGGTGAAGGTGAACCTGGTCTCATCCGTGCGGACACACCACAATTTGTGCCTAATATAATCAATCTGACCATGGACTGTAGGTAACCAGTCCAAACCAAAGATAACATCGTAAGGCCTCAACACCACTATGAGGAGATCCCATATAAAGATCTCACCTCCTAGAGTAAGATCATACTAACGGTACCAGTGTGTAATCATTGAGCCTGATCCCATAGGAGTCCCTAGCCATAATGATCGATCCAGTGGCTTCGTCAGAATCTCCAAGATCCGAACGAGGGCAGTGTCAATGAAAGAGTGATTGGAACCTGTGCCTATAATAACTACAGATAAGGTGTATTAGACATAGATCATACCTCAAATAATCTCCAGAGTGCCATGGTTATATGTCTCAGCTGCCTGGAACTGATATCTCCCCTATCCACCCACTCCCTACAGCCGGGGTGGACCTCTTGGTGGTGGTGGTGGAAACACCTCAAAATGTCATCCACCGCCTGCTGCATGTCCATCTCCTTTGCCACATCCACTTTCGTCCTGCAGACCACCTCGATCGAATCTTTGACTCTACCTGGGAGGTCCCTCAACTGTCTATTGATCATCTGATTGGCGGGTCAGATAGTCACGAGCCATGTGACCCTTCCCACCGCATGAGTAACACTGCCTACCACCAGCATGTGTGTCTCTACTATGTGTTCCCCACACAACCGATCCTGAGTCATTCAGTCGACCACCTATGGATCTAGTCCTCTTGGACCTCTACGTCATCTGTCTACTACCAGCTATAGAAGACTCCGCTGCATGTCGACTAGTGGTGGGTCTCGCTGCTAGTGACTGCTCAGCAAGGAAACTCTCCACTATGAGGGATCTCTCTAACACCCCCACCTACGTCGAGATGCTGAGGGAGATCATCAAGGCTCTGATCTCTCTCCCGATCCCATGCTTGAAGGTCTGGGCCCTGAAGAATGGGCCCCGCACCATATCTGTGGAGTAGCGTGAGAGGTCGGTGAACCTCGCTGAGTACTGTGCTACTGTCATACTGCCCTACTGCAGATGAAGTATCTATTTTATGCACACCCCTTGAAGGGTGGATGGTATAAACTCTGCTTGTAATAGGCTCTCAAAGTCATCCCAGAGTAACTTCGTGTCGTTGTGGACCTGAAGCATCAGGCTCCACTATCTGATTACTACTGCCTGAAGGAGACTCGCATCAATAATCACCATGTAGTCTGCTATTGTCCCTAATAGCATAAAAACTCTCACCACAGCCTCCAACCAATCATCTGCCGCCTGTGGGTCCATCTCTCCCCAGAACCTGGGTGGACTCTAGTGCTGGAACTCATGTAATGCGCTCAAATGGCGTGCATCGTCTGCTGTTGGGGCTGGTGGCATCGGTGGACCAATGGGGAGTAGTACCGCTGGTGCCTCCACTGTAAAAGGGCCCTACACCAAGGCCTCATCGCTCGGTGGGCTATCATAGTGTATGAGTCTCAGGGCTCTGTGGGGAGGCATCCTGAAGAAAGAGATGCGACACGGTCAAAAGATTATACCTGGTGAGCTGACCTGGTTGAGCTGACTTAAGAAAACTTTTGAAAACACACACGCAATCAGTCTTTTCATGCACTGAGTTGAAAATTAGAAGTTAGGGTCCTAGTGTATGGATATGTCGGCTTCCCGCACCAACACTAGACTCGCTGAACTGAAAACCACATTTAGTACCCTTAACACCATTGCTTCACAGAAAAAAAAAATAAGAGTCTTAAGTCCTATGGTAGAACACACAATCAGGGCACTCAACTGGAAGCAAAAAACTAAGAAAAAACTATATACAAAATGTGTGCTGGAAGGTAAAAGGGGCCGGAAATAAAATCCCAACTGTAGAGTACAATTACAAATAAAAAACGGACAAATAGCTAAAGGTAAAGAGAATCTCCTGGATCATCCTCTGGGGTTCCTACCTGAAGGGTAGGTACAGATGGCCACCTCAGCACTCCACGTCTGTCAAACTCCTCTATGTATCGACTCGTCGTAAGGTCCACCTCCGAGTATCGTCCAGTCCTGGAACCCTCGGCCTCCATCAGTATTGTTCATCATCTGCATCCAACACAATGAGGTGTGGGCATAGCCCGTGCAGGGGTGAGTATAACGATACTCAGTAGGGACCCCGAGACCCTCAAGGTATCACAAAATCCAACAAGGATAACCACAAAGTATGAAATAAACGGATAACCCTTACTTAGGTATATGCCCATACATATACCTAAGTTATTTAGTAACCCATCTCAATCATGAGGAAAACATGAAAGTCACTGACTCAGCTCAAAACTAGGATTTTATTCTAGGGTGGTAACATGTAACACTCCTAGTCAAACTATCGAAACCTCAGCTGCTGATGTACTCCTCCTCTATAAATTACAGTGGGCCTGCCACATCACACAAAGGCACTTCCCACTGTCCTGGACTACTGTGGTACTCCTCCTATTGAGTACCGTGGGTCTGTTGCATCACACAGAGGCCCTCCCCACTGTGGGTCTGCCACACTCACACAGAGGCACTCCCCCTCGTAGCCTGCTGAGGTACTCCTCCTATCGAGTATCGTGGGTATTCCACGTCACACAGAGTCACTCCCCACTAGGTTTCTACCATGCTTACACAGAGGCACTCCCCTACTAGGCTAGTCAAAACACTCTGAGTCGAAAGGTCAGCAGTTGTCAGGTCTCAGCCAACTACTAGGTCTTTGTACTATGTTCGCTCGTCTCTAGGAGGATCTGCTCCACGGGCTATGGGTCAACACTCCAACTATCACAAAATCCCACGAAAAAGTATCTCAAAGGTCCGCCTCATCATAGGGATATCAACTCAATAGACAGAGCGTCAATCGGACGCTCGGTTTATGAGTTATTGGCATTTTCATTCCTCCAGTTGGATTCGTGATCAATCCAACCTGAACATACTCTATATCAACCCAAATCTCCAGTGGGGTATACTCAAGGCACCATATCGGTCCAAGGATTCCATCACCACTGATAGTTTGTCAAACGGATTCTCAATGCCAAAGTTATGGAGGTTTGTGCAGGGTCGCATGGTTTGCGCATGGTCTAAACAAACCGTGCGGCTAGGTCATGAAAAGTCTCTGGGTGAGATGGTAGAAACCCCACGGTTGGTTCATGGTTTGAAAAATCATGCAGAAAAGCTGTGCAAAGTCTCTGGGTGTGACAATAGCAACCGCATGGTTGGCGCACGGTTTGACAAACCGTGCGGCCAAGCCATGCGAAGTCCCCAGGTGGGACAGTGGCTGCCGCCACTACTATAAAAACGGTCTTTATCAGCGCTAAAAATGGGCTTTATCAGCGTTAAAAAAGCACTATAAATCTCTTCACTGATAAAGGGGGTACCCTTTATCAGCGCTGTTTTAGCACTGATAAATTTAGCGTTTATCAACGCTAAAAAAGCACTGATAAATGAAACCTTTATCAGCGCTAAAAAGGTGCTGATAAAGGTGGACTTTATCAGTGCTAAAAGACCGCTGATAAAACAACCCTTTATCAGCACTAAAATAGAACTGATAAATGAGTGTTTTATCAGCGTTCCTTTAGTGCTGATAAACTAATCCTTTATCAGTGCTTCTTTAGAGCTGATAAATGCCCTATCTGCTGCTACGAAAAAATCTGCAGCAGCACACCTGAACACCTGCAAAAAAATTCAGCATCTCAATAAGATAATTAGATCAAGTATACCCATAAAAAATTAACACATAAATCATAATCTAATTAGACCAAGTATACCCATAAAAAAAGTATACTCGTACACCATTAACACATAATTCATAAGTTAATTAAGTATATAACGAATTCAATTCAGAATTTAGGGGGTTGGGGCTATTCAAGGGTTTGGGGTGGCTGTCCAAGTAGGTGTAGGGGGTGTCTGGGGGGATGGGGGTGTCCGGGGGGGTTCCCAGGTGGTGGGCTGGTGTCCAGGGTGTCGGGGGGGCTTTAAAGGGGGTGGGGTGTCCAGAGGGGTGGGGGTGTCCAGGGGGTGGGTTGGTGTCCAGGGGGGGTGGGGGCGGTCCAGGGGGTTGGTGGAGTTGACTCGTACATGTCACAAAGGACCCGTGGATCGTTCTCCTAAAGGATCAACACAATCCGAATGGGTTTGGTCAGATTTTTGTAGATCTGTTGTTGTTTTCACTTAAAATTGTGTCCATTTTAAACAAAATATAGACCCTCTGAGTGATATCGGCCACACCGTGCCTCGGATTGAGGAAGTGTTGACTCATACACATCAAAAAGGACCCATATGTCGTTCTCATAAAGGATCAACACAATCCAAATGCATTTGGTCGGATTTCTGTAGTTCAGTTGTTGTTTTCACTTAAAATTGTGTCCATTTTAAACAAAATAGAGACACTTTGAGTGATACCGGCCACACCGTACCTCATATTGAGGTGGTAATGACTCGTACATGTCAAAAAGGACCCGTGGATCATTCTCCTAAAGAATCAACACAATCCTAATGGGTTTATTTGGATTTCCGTAGGATAGTTGTTTTTTCACTTAAAATTGTGTACATTTTAAACAAAATAGAGATCCTTTGAGTGGTACCATCCACACCGTTCCTTGGATTGAAATAGGGTTGACTCATACACTTCACTAAGAACCCTTTTATCGTTATTATAAAATATCAAGGAAATCCGAATGCGTTTGGTCGTATTTGCATAGGTCAGTTGTTGTTTTCACTTAAAATTGTGTCAATTTTAAACCAAAGAGAGACCCTTTGAGTGATAGCGGGCACACCATACCTTGGATTGAGGCAGGGTTGACACATACACGTCACAAAGTACCCTTGGATTGTTCTTATAAAAGATCAACACAATCCGAATGTGTTTAGTTGGATTTCTGTATGTCAGTTGTTGTCTTCACTTAAAATTGTGTCCATTTTAAACCAAAGAGAGACCCTTTGAGTGCTACCGGCCACACTGTGCCTTAGATTGAGGTGGAGATGACTCGTACATGTCACAAAGGACCCTTGTATAGTTCTCCTAAAGGATAAACACAATACGAATGCATTTGGTTGAATTTTCATAAGCCCGTTGTAGTTTTCAATTAACATTGTGTACATTTTAAAACAAAATAGAGACCCTTTGAGTGGTTTCGGCCACACCGTGCCTCGGATTGAGGCAGGAATGCATCTTACACGTCACAAAGGACCCGTGGATCATTCTACTAAAGGATCAACATAATTCTAATGGGTTTGATAAGATTTTTGTAGGTTAGTTGTTGTTTTCACTTAAAATTGTGTACATTTTAAACAAAATAGAGACCATTTGAGTGGTACCGGCTACACCGTGCCTCATATTGAGGCGTTGTTGACTCTTACACGTCACCAAGGACCCTTGTATCGTTATTATAAAATATCAAGGCAATCCAAATGAGTTTGGTCAGATTTCTGTAGGTCAGTTGTTGTTTTCACTTAAAATTGCGTCTATTTTAAACCAAAGAGAGACTCTTTGAGTGCTACCAGCCACACCGTTCCTCTGATTGAGATGAAGTTGACTCGTACACATCAAAAAGGACCCTTGAATCATTATTATAAAATATCAACACAATATGAATGTGTTTGGTTGGATTTACATAGGTCAGTTGTTTTTTCACTTAAAATTGTGTCCATTTTAAACCAAAGAGAGACACTTTGAGTGCTACCGGCCACACCGTGCCTCAGATTGAGGCGGGGATGACTCGTACACATCACAAATGATCTATGGAGCATTATCCTAAAGGATCAACACAATATGAATGTGTTTGGTTGAATTTATGTAAGTCTGTTGTGGTTTTCACTTAAAATTGTGTCCATTTTAAACCAAAGAGATACACTTTGAGTGATAACGGACATACCGTGCCTTATATTGAGGCGTGGATGACTCGTAGACATCAAAAAGGAATCCTGTATCATTCTCCTAAGGGATCAAAACAATCCAAATGCATTTGGTCGAATTTCTGTAAGTTAGTTGTAGTTTTCACTTAAGATTGTGTACATTTTAAACAAAATAGAGACCCTTTGAGTTTTACTGGCCACACCATGCCTCGTATTGAGGAGAGGTTGACTCGTACATGTCACCAAGGACCCTTGGATCGTTCTTATAATATATCAAGTCAATCCGAATGTGTTTGGTTGGATTTTCATAGGTCAGTTGTTGTTTTCAATTAAAATTGTGTCCATTTTAAACAAAAGAGAGACCCTTTGAGTGATAGCAGGCACACCATGCCTCAGATTGAGGAGGGGTTGACTCATACACATCCAAAAGAACCCTTGTATAGTTTTCATAAAGTATCAACACAATCCTAATGTGTTTGGTCTTATTTTCGTAGGTCAGTTGTTGTTTTCACTTAAAATGGTGTAGATTTTAAATAAAATAGAGACCCTTTGAGTGGTACCGGACACACCGTACCTCAGATTGAGGAATAATTGACTCGTACACATCACCAAGGACCCTTGTATTGTTATTATAAAATATCAAGGCAATCTGAATGCATTTGGTCAGATTTCTGAAGGTCATTTGTTGTTTTCACTTAAAATTGTGTCCATTTTAAACTAAAGAGAGACTCTTTGAGTGCTACCAGCCACACCGTGCCTTATATTGAAGAAAGGTTGACTCATACACATCAAAAAGGACCCTTTTATCGTTCTTATATATAATCAATACAATCTGAATGTGTCTGGTCAGATTTCCGTAGGTCAGTTGTTGTTTTCACTTAAAATTGTGTCCATTTTAAACCAAAGAGAGACCCTTTGAGTGCTATCGGCCACACCATATCTCTGATTGAGATGGGGATGACTCTTACATGTCAAAAAGGACCCATGGATCATTATCCTAAAGGATCAACACAATATTAATGCGTTTGGTATAATTTCCATAAGTCAGTTGTAGTTTTCACTTAAAATTGTGTCCATTTTAAACCAAAGACATACCCTTTGAGTGCTACCGGCCACACTGTGCCTCAGATTGATGCGGGGATGACCCATACATGTCAAAAAGGACACTTGGATCATTATACAAAATAATCAACACAATCTGAATGTGTTGGTCAAATTTTCGTAAGTCAGTTGTAGTTTTCACTTAAAATTATGTACATTTTAAACAAAATAGAGACCCTTAGAGTGGTATCGGCCACACTGTGCCTCAGATTGAGGCGAGGGTGACTTTTACACATCACCAAGGACCCTTGGATCGTTCTTATAAAATATCAAGGCTATCTGAATGCGTTTGGTCAGATTTTCATAGGTTAATTGTTGTTTTTAATTAAAATTGTGTCCATTTTAAACAAAAGAGAGACCCTTTGAGTGATAGCGGGCACACCGTGCCTTGGATTGAGGTGGGGTTGACTCATACATCTCACAAAGGACCAGTGGATTGTTCTTATAAAGGTAAACACAATCCAAATGTGTTTGGTCAGATTTACGTAGGTAAGTTGTTGTTTTCACTTAAAATCGTGTCCATTTTAAACCAAAGAGAGACCCTTTGAGTGATACCAGCCACACCATGCCTCGGATTGAGTTGGGGATGACTCTTACATGTCAAAAAGGACCCATTTATCGTTCTACTAAAGTATCAACACAATCCGAATGCGTTTGGTTGAATTTCTGTAAGTCAGTTGTAGTTTTCACTTAAAATTTTGTACATTTTAAACAAAATAGAGACCCTTTGAGTGGTACCAGCCACACCATGCCTCAGATTGAGGTGGGGTTGACTCTCACATGTCACCAAGGACCCTTGGATCGTTCTTATAAATGATAAAGGAAATACTAATGCGTTTGGTCAGATTCTCATAGGCCAGTTGTTGTTTTCAATTAAAATTGTGTCCATTTTAAACAAAAGAGATACCCTTTGAGTGATAGCGGGCACACAGTGCCTCAGATTGAGGTAGGGTTTACTCGTACTCATCAAAAAGGACCCGTGGATCGCTCTCCTAAAGTATCAATACAATCCTAATGCATTTGGTTGGATTTACGTAGGTCAGTTGTTGTTTTCACTTAGAATTGTGTACAGTTTAAACAAAATAGAGACCCTTTGAGTGGTACCGGCCACACCATGACTCGGATTGAGGCAGGGATGACAAGTACATGTCAAAAGGACCTGTGTAGTGTTCTCCTAAATGATCAACACAATGTTAATGGGTTTTGTTGGATTTTGGTTGGTCAGTTGTTGTTTTCACTTAAAATTGTGTCCATTTTAAACCAAAGAGATACCCTTTAAGTGATATCAGCCACATCGTGCCTCATATTGAGGCAGGATGACTCATACACATCACAAAGGACCCGTTAATCGTTCTAATAAAGGATCAACACAATCTAAATGAATTTGGTCAGATTTCTGTAGGTTAGTTGTTGTTTTCACTTAAAATTGTGTCCATTTTAAACCAAAGAGATACCCTTTGAGTGATAGCAGGCACACCGTGACTTAGATTGAGGCGGCGTTGACTCATACACATCAAAAAGTACATTTGTATCATTCTCCTAATGGATCAACACAATCCGAATGCTTTTGGTCAGATTTATGTAGGTCAGTTGTTGTTTTCACTTAAAATTGTGTACATTTTAAACAAAATACAGACCCTTTGAGTGGTATCGGCCACACCGTGCCTCATATTGAGGTGGGATTGACTTTTACACATCACCAAGGACCCGTGGATCATTATACTAAAGGATCAACACAATACTAATGGGTTTTGTCAGATTTTTGTAGGTCAGTTGTTGTTTTCACTTAAAATTGTGTCCATTTTAAACAAAATAGAGACCCTTTGATTGCTACCAGCCACACCGTGCCTCGGATTGAGGCGGGGTTGACTCGTACACGTCCCAAAGGACCCGTGGATCATTCTCCTAAAGGATCAACACAATCTGAATGGGTTTGGTTGGATTTAAGTAGGTCAGTTGTTGTTTTCACTTAAAATTGTGTCCATTTTAAACAAAATAGAGACCCTTTGAGTGATAACAGGCACACCATGTCTCGAATAAACACATGTATCCTCAAACAATGTATTATCACCCACAATGTACCTGAAACTTCTCATCCCCATGGCGGCCAATAAATGAATCCCATGCTTCTTGGGATATCAGGTGAGCGTAGACAATGGGTGGGTGCTGGTTTATTTTACCTTTGGAATCTTTTATGTGACATCTTGTTAAAATAGTACGAAAACCTCGATGAATCTTTCCTGAAAGCCTTAGTACATAATCCTTGTGTGAATCGTCTACTATAAATGTACTCTACAAGATATTAAGAAGAGTAAGACATTGTTTTATTAATTTATTTGCTAGTAAATTAAAGAAATATAGTCATAATGTTACCATAATTTTTTCCCAGATCACAGCCTTCAGCCCGGACACAACATGGTACCATGAATATATGTCAATCGGCATGTGTTTCCAAGTGACAAATCCAATCTAGCTGCTAAACATAGCCTTGTTGGGATTCACATGTTGGCCTCGTGCATTCTATCCGACTTCAAATTTGATGCCTTTACTTTTCACCTTAAGAACTTTGGCTAACACCATCAAACTATGACACACCTGTGTTTTCTGCGACGTCGGTCCTTCATTCCCGACCATTTCATCGATATCAACATCATCTATATGTTCTTATGAAATGGTATCAACGATATGTACTAATGGTTGTTGGACCTCAACACTAGGAGCAGCAGGATCCACAACAGCAGGAGCAGCAGCAGCCGCAGCAGGAGCAGCAGGAGCCACAACAGGAGGAGCAGTAGGAGCAACAGGAGTCGTAGCCGGAGCAGCAGCAGTCGCAGCAGCAGCAGCTTGAGAGACTTGTTCAGCCTCAAGGTTAGGAGCACCAGAATGTGCAGAAGTCATTATCTGCAAAAGTGGTTGAACAGTTAATTTAGATTACATAAATTCAGTAATGATAAGATAATAACATGAGATAACAAGATCTATATTACAAACAAAATATAACCTATTTATTGAACTCTCTTTCTTTTTTTCAAAGGATTAAGGTATTTGACACCTCTATAGATTATCCAAATCCCTTCATTGTGGTCTCCTCTAACATAAAAAATATCATCTACATTGGGACCGCTCTGAAATGATTGTGATGTACCACTTAAAGGATCGTCCTCAACTGAATTTTCATCGGAACCTTCAGTAGTTTTGGATGATAACAGAACAATCAACCACGTTCGGTTTGTGGGATCTGGAATATAAAAAACATGTACCGCTTATGATGCCATTATAAATTGTTCGTATTTGTACCCTTCTTTACTTAAATAAACTTTCACAAATCCCCATTCATCCATTTTAAAACCACTGTTTTTATCAACCCATTTGCATTGAAAAATCGGCAATTGGAATTTCGTATAATCCAACTCCCATATTAGTTTGATAATGAAAAAGTATGAAATATTTTCATAAATTGGATTTTTGTCCTTACTACCAGAAACATGCATCGCTTCAGCCACTAGTGTAACTCCACTATTTTTCATGGTACTATCTTCATCATGTTCATCTGCATAGAATGTATAACCATTAATTACATAACCACTGTAAGATAATATATACACACTTGGTCCAGAGGCTAGCCATCGAAGTCGTTCTGAAATTGAATTCATATTTTCATCCAACTGCTTAAAAATATGGTCCTGAAACCATCCTATAAACTGGTGATTATGTGTATTTATAACCATTTTTTAGCCCTTGATGGATTCAACTGCCTATGAATTTCTTTGTGAGTTTAAATATATGGATAAACCTCCCAAATGTTATACCAAACATAAATATGGGCCTGCTCCCGATCTGTAATACTAATTGTCACAAATTCTCTTCCATAAATTCTCTTACCCTCAATACGTCCAGTGTGACAAGATTTCGGGAGACCAATGCTTTCCACATCAGATAGGTATTCGGTAAAAAATTCAATGGATTCCTCAACAATATATCACTCCACTATACAACCCTCTGTCCGACTTTGATTTTTGACATACCCTTTCAAAATCTTCATATACTGTTCAACAAGATACATCTATCTATAGTGAATAGGACCACAAAGTCGAATCTCTCTCACCAAGTGAATCATCAAATGAACCATCATATCAAAGAATGTTGGCGGGAAGAACATTTTTAATTCACATAATATGATGAATTTTTTTTTCCATAGCTGGAAATTTCGTCGGGTCTTAAACTTTGCTACATATAGTTTTGAAAAGGAAACAAAGTTTGGTTAATGTATGATGAACATTCTTGGGAAAAATGAAACGTAAAGCTATAGGAATTAAAACATGCATCAAAACATGGAAATCATGTGATTTCAAACCTTTTAACTTCAAATCATTCATTGACACAATGTTCTTGATATTTGATGAATACCCCTCTAGAACCTTTACATCATTGAAGAGGTTGAAAAACTGATATATCTCCTCCCTAGAAAGAGTATAAGCAGCTGGAGGAAGAAAAATTTGATTTTCACCCTTCATAGGAGCCAATTATTCTTGTATTCCCATGTCAACCATGTCCAACCTTGCCTTAATTCCATCTTTTGTTTTTCCATGGGCATTTAGAAAAGTTCTGATAACACTATCACATACATTTTTTTCCACATGCATCACATCAATAAAATGTCTGACGTACAGACAATTTCAATATAGTAATTCAAAAGAAACTAATCTCTTTTTTTCAACCGATTTTTGTAAGGTTTTTCAGAAATGGATTACCAAAAACAGTGTTCAGATCTTTTACTTTCTCAAACAGCTGATCACCTATTAGTGGAGACAATGTTGTGCGTTGTTCTAAACTTCCATTGAATGATGTCTTCCAATATCGGTACTTATGTCAATGAGGTAGAAATCTATGATGTCCTATAAACACAGATTTCGATGAATGTTTTAACCTAATTGATTCTTTATCTTCTTCGTACACGGGACACCATTGAGTTCCTTTAATGATATAGCCTGACAAATTTCCATAAGTAGGGAAATCATTTATTGTCCATACAACATTTCTCTCAACATGAAGTATTCACTTTTATAATCATCATACAATATAACACCTGAATCCCACAATAACTTCAAATCATCAATCAAAGGAGCCATATAAACATCAATATAGTTACCTAGTTGTTTTGGTCCTAATATAAGAATAGATAACATGATGAATTTCCACTTCATGTATAACCAGGGTGGCAAGTTATAATTTACCAACATAATAGGCCATGTATTATGAGTGCTGGTTTGAAACCCAAAAGGATTCACTCCATCTGTAGATAACGCAAGACGAAGGTTTCTCAGATATTTTCCAAATTTAGGATACTCATGATCAATTTTCTTCTATTGAGGAGAGTCGGCTAGATGACGTAATTTTCCATCTTTATTTCTTTTATCTGCATTCCATGACAATTTTCTTGTAGTTTCTTCACTTCCATATAGATGCCTAAACCTTGGAATGATTGGGAAGTACCATAAAACTTTCGTAGGATTGGATTTATCTTTCTTTTATCGAGAAGCACCACACTTTGGGCATTCCGTAAGTGATTTGTTCTCTTTGCAAAACAATATACAGTCTTTCAGGTAGGCATGTATTCTTTCAGAAATCATACCCATCGAGTGTAGCATTCTTTTAGCTTCATATGTCTGGATTGGGAGCTCATTATCTTCCAGGAGAATGTCATTCAAGAGAGCAAGTAGTTTTGTAAAACTGACATCACTCCATCTGTTTCCTTCTTTCAATTTATACAACTTTAGTATAGCTGACAATGTTGTATACTTAGTGCAACCAGTATACAATGGCATCTTTGCACAACTCTTTAACTTCTTAAACAATTTTGGGAAATCACGGAGTTCATCTTCAATTGTCTTTATCATTTCCTCAATACGATCTTCATCATCATTGACATCTGTAATCACATCCTCTATATGGTCTTCTTCATTATCCATACTTGTATTCATATCTGATGATCCATAAAATGCAGTTTTATCCCAACCAGTAGCTACATTCGATTTTTCTCCGTGTTTATTCCAACATTTATAACTCCGATCTATTCCATGACATATCAAATGTTCTTCCAACTCCTCTGGAGTAAGTAGTCTATAATAACAACAACATAAATAAGGAAAAAGGATTTGAGAAGGATCCTTTGCATGATCCTTTGCAAACTTGATGAACTCTTTCACTCTGTTCTCGTACTCTATGGTCAAACGATTGGCATCCATCTAATATTTATTCATCTTCAACCTATTTGAATCTCAAATATTAGTATTTATGGTTCAAGTACACAAAACAATACTTCCAAATACAGTTGAAGAGAACCGCTTCCTTATAAAAATATATATTAATAGAGCCTAACCATTAGTATTTATTCATCTTCAATAAATATAATTACTTTAGATTCATTATAGTTTCCTCAAATCACCCCAAACCAAACATAAGAATAATCAAGAATGATGCATCTTCCACTCCTAGGTCTCTTCCCAACATTCAATATCATTATGCCTAAATATCCATATATCCACACATACACATGTCACAAACACATAAAAAACCATATCCACATCAGAACCAAATTACCAATATGGATTTCAATCAGGTTACTTGACTCAATTGGTGGTGTGTAAGAAATAATAAGAAAATATAATAAATATATAGTCACACATAAATCTCAAACTGGTGTTAATAATCCAATAAACCAAAGGTATCATTCCATCTATCAGGATACTCTGAAGGAGCCCATATGTGATTGTAATCCCAGGTGGTGAAGGTTCCGGAGGAGGAAGGGGCGAACATGCACCTATCGGGGTTCGAGGTCAGGTCATTGAGGTTGAAGGTGTCCCAATACTCCTACAAGGGTTCATTCTCTATTTCACAAACCATGTCCTGGTACCCTAGGATGTTAACCCACTGCTGGTGGAAGTGAAACTGTTCCTAATGATCATGCCAAGAAGAAATGGAAACCAATAGGGGGGAGTGAATCAAAATACCACAAGCAAGATGAAAAAAAATGGTATTTGATAATAGGTTAGTGGCTTTCATGTTGGCTAGACACCTATCCAATAAACTCCACAAGAGGTGATGGCCCCTACAGTTGTTGCACCAGGTGAAACTGTCACCTGAGAAGCTGAGATCAATGAGGCCCTTCCCAGCCATGAACTGAACAAACTCCATGATGGCCTTCCTCTGGAATGGGCTTCTACCTTTCTTTTCCTTTGGGTTGGAAATGACACTAAAATCACCCCAAACAAACAATGGATGGTGGCCGGGATCGAAGGTATTTTGTTCACTCCATAGATATTCCCTTTGAAGAGGGTCATAGCTTCCAAAAACAAAAGTCGTAAGGAAGGAGGTGTCGTCGTTGGACACCTTGGTAGTGATGAATTGATTGCAATCTTGAACAGTCTCAACAACATATTTATTGTGCCAAAATACCCATTTGTGTCTGTTGGATGGGTCAAAGTGTATAAATACATGCAACTTAATCTTCTAGGAGAATTCTATGATTATTATAGGTTTTTTTGTGTTATTTTACAACAACAACAATGACATTATGATTTTTGATTTCTATAGTGATGAATTATGATTTAACATGGGCACTAAAACCATGATCATTATATATGAAGATAATAATGATGAGTAGGACAAGGCTCTATCATTGGATCTAGAGCTAGTCACCTTATTGAACTGGGAGGATGATCTCCCATTGAGGTCCCTTGATTTTGAACATGTTCATAATCCCTTCTAGTTGGTAAGATTCATATGAGTGGGAGATGAGAATCCAAAGGGTAAGGGGAAGGATGCGTAATGATACTTGGGGGATGGTGAGGGAGTTCTCTCTGGATCAATATGTATTTGGAGCTGGCTGATAAGCTCAGAGCCAAGGGAGACAGAAAAAACACTGCTAGGAAGGGGCCTGGCCACTACAAAGAAGTAGTCTGTAACCTCAACGAGGGAGAAGGACAGAGATAGAGGTAGGGGTGTCAAGTATATAAAGCTTGGTGGTCTGGGAATCATGCCATACAAGTGCACTTCCAGACAAATTCACATAGATAGCATGAAGGAAAGAAGGGGGGAACCCCTTGAAGAAAATAGGGTTCAAGCATTGGATGTCCTTGAAATGCATCAGAACCGGGTGGTGTTGTCCTTAAAGAAAAAGTTTATCCTTCATTCCTTACTTTATAGTGACATGGTGTTGGATATAAGGGAATCAATGATACCTAGGATGAATCTATTGAAATTGTAATCCAAGTGTGAAGGACCTTAAATTTTTCATAAACTTCACTTTGATAGTGTAAACTCATTGATCGCCATTGATGATGAGCATATCAATATTTCCACCAATAATAGGTTTCTCAAGAGATATTTTACATGAATAAACCATCACTTTTAAAGAAAATAAACCCATGTCAAATATTCCCCAAATATTCCACATTTTGATTTATAGTAAAAAAACTATACTAATAGAAAATCCTAGAATAATGGAGTAATGATAAAAGAAAAAATAAATATGTCATAGCCACATATGTTCAAATAGTATGTGAAATTATAAAAAATACCCCATAAAACACCACTAAATTCAAATTTCAAACAAAAATATGCTATTTAATCATGCCTCAAATTGTGATGATACTCGTGCCTTGATACCTGCGTCGTGATGCACCTGATCAACATCATCATCAACAACTTCACTAACAAGATAAAAAACTAGAATTCATCACCTTAGGAACCTCATAACCCATTTCAAACCCAACATAACCTAATAATATAATTATATCAAAGCATATATAATCTATAATTCAAAACACACCTTCTCATAAAGGTGATTGTTGGAAGAATTTATATAACATATCCAGCCATACCACCATCAAATTGAATGGTTTCTAACATCTAGAATAAACAAATACCAAATCACCTAAAAACCCACCGTATTCATTATAAAAAATGTGATACCTTATGAGTAATATAAATATATTTGATGATCACCCCTAAGAACCCCATCACAATATGTAGGAAGAACACTCATGAATCTACGATGAAGCAGAATCATCCCCACCGGAGGAAATGAAACATAGGGATGAAAAAATTCAACACAAAATCCACTAGAACACCATTGATGGGAAAGCCTCACATCCCGAAACTCTAATTAAAAATGTTTTAATAGTGTCATATGATTTATAGAATAATAGTTCTAGAACCATTAGAAGAATTTGGACCATACTCGAGCTTCGACAGGGGTCATTACCCTAGAGACAAACATGAAGAAGAAAAGGATGAATCGTGTAGCCTATAACAATCACAATCTCAAATATACATTAAATCTATCATGAAAAATCAACATACGGTTATGTGTGATGGGATAGGAGAACAATATTAAAAAATGATTTGGAAAACATGCCTTAAAGGCAGGTCCGGAAAGGCGAAGCACAGCGGGCGGCAGAGGTCCGACAACAAATTTCAAGGGCATTGTGGACGGCGGAGGTCCGGAAAAGAGAAGCTCAGCTGGCGGCGGAGGTCCGGCAAAAAAAAAAGCATGAAGGTGGAGGAGGTCTGGCAATGCGAACTTAGTGGGCAGCGGAGGGGAGTCGTAGGGTTCCAGTACCACGAGAGCTTTAGGTCGCGATAAAACGAAGACACTTTGTGACCGACTTTATAAAAAATGGACTAATGTTTTATCAGCGCTAACAACGTGCTCATAAAGACTACCTTTATCAGCACTTTTTTTAGCGCTGATAAATCCATCCTATATCAGCGCTAACATTTTAGCACTGATACAGGGATTCTTTATTAGCACTTTTCTAGCACTGATAAAGGGTCTTTTTATCAGTTCTTGTTTAGCGCTGATAAAGGTTACCCTGTATCAGCGCTAAAATTTTAGCACTAATAAAGGGATTCTTTATCATCTCTTTTCTAGTGCTGATAGAGGGAGTCTTTATCAGTGCTAGAAAAGCACTGATAAAGAATCCCTGTATCAGCGCTAAAATTTTAGCACTGATAAAGAATCCCTTTATCAGTGCTAAAATTTTAGTGCTGATACAGGGTTTCTTTATCAGTGATTTTGCTTAGCGCTGATATAAGGTGGCTCTTCCCTTGCCCATTTTTGTAGTAGTGCACATGGTTGGCACACTTTTTCCTAAACCGTGTGGCAAAGCCGTGCGGCCACTTAAAATTAGGGTTTTAAGTCCCAGGCCACTCAGTATTTCTCATCCTTCCCTCGTTCTTCCTCCCACTCATGCCTCATGTGGGATTTCCCATTTTCATAGATTGGGGGAGCTCCTTACCTTGTTTTAGAGGCACATCGAAGGGGTTTCTTGGTGGATAAAATGGGGTTATCCATTCGTCATCGCAACACAAAGCTGCCACCTTCCATCGCGATGAACACACCATTCAAGAAGAATGGTGGAGGGTTTGGGCCATGTTAGTTTGGACCACACCCTCCGCATTAGAGTGGTAACAGGCAGCTCAATAAGAACTTAAAAGAAGAGCATCAAACCCTAACCTCCCACAAAGATTATTCCTAACCCGCAAAAGAAAACATCCACATAATTTATTTTTAAATAGAAGAACTTGGGAATACAGTCATACTCAAAATCCAACCCCTACCTCATATGACGATAATCATTAACGAAGTCATGGAAAGGCAGACGTCGGTCTGTCGATGTCGGGAAGTGTTCGGGGTAGGAGACCGAGGAAGAAGTGTCGTCAGTGTTCTTTTTGGTCGTCTCTTTTTCTTTTGGCTCAGTCAAAGATAGAAGAAAGAGTTCATCATTCTTTGGAGGATGATGAACATGCGTTCTTTGCATTCTTCATTGAGATATAATTCTCCAAGGGTTCTCCAAGTTCTCTCTCAAAGCTCCACCAAATGAAAAGATTCCAACCAAAATAAAATAATAGCTTCGTCTATTATTTAATTATTGGCATGAGTTCAAAATAATTCAAAAGGTGCCAATTAATTAAATGAAAGAGTTCAATTAATTAATTTTGAGGGTTGGCACATTAAATTAATGGGGGAAGGTGAAGAGTTTTCTCCCACATAAATGGGGGGTTAAAAGGGGTTTAAAGCCCGCATGGGCCCCACCAAGTATATCCTCCCAATGGGGGTTATGTGCGGGTGGGCCCCACCACCATAACCTCTCATGGGAGGTTATGGAGTGGTGGACCCCACCTCTAACCTCATCTTGGAGGTTTTAACAACCGCAAAATAAAAATAAGTTATCACCTTATTTTTATTTAATTTAATTAAAAACCCCAAAAACTAACTTCCATTCTCGACCAAATACCATTGAGGTGAAAGTCTTCTTAAGTGAATATCGGCGCTGTGAGTTCAATGGTTCCCTCAGATTTCAATTCCTATAACCATTTCAAAAGTTAAAAAAAAATCTCGCTCATACGTTTACTAAACATACCCGAACAAAATTTCAGAAATTGATTCTAGGCACACCGGGCCTCGGAATCAAGCGCCGTAAATTTTCGCAGCCTCGTAAAAATCCCATGAATTTAAGAAAAAAAATTCATGGAATCTCCGGGTATTTAAAATTGGGTTCAATACATAAACCACACAAATGGAAATAGTGGAAAACATAACTTGTATCTCATAGAAATTAATAGTGGGATGAAAATCCCCTTACCTTGTGTCTTGACTCTCTTCATACTCGTACAAGATTTCTATATATTAAATACATGTTCATTATACATATTTAAAATAATATTATTATTATATCTATTACCATTTATTCTTTTATTATGACTATATATTACCCACTTGTTAATGATCCTATATTAAAGTTTCACTTCGGCTAATATTCTGTTTATTCTTAACATGTGTCTCAATTTGTTATATCATTGATCCATATAATTATATCATGATTACATAATGTATAAAATGATATAAATATCAGGTATATACAATATATTTATATTATAATAATATATTACATATTGAGGTATGCACTAGAATACACCATTTATGGAGACGGTAAGACATACGTATGCATGAACGTTGCTTTCCATTTTTATTGTCGTTTTAAATGAAAGTATATAAATGACATATGTATATATATGTATATATATATATAATTATTAAATTAGAATAAGTATATATTATATATATTATATAAATTTATTAATCCCATATTTAATACATTCTATGTGGTGTGTGAACGAATCACATCTCTTTGAGGGGGCGATAGTCCACACTTCTTCAAACTAGGTTATCATATTTACACAAAATGGAAGGTAAAAAGAGGTGTGTTGTAAAAGGAATAAAGAATATTAATTACAAAATAAATTTAATATATTACATATATAAATATATTT
The DNA here is from genome assembly GCA_963277665.1 of Viscum album. NCBI lineage: Eukaryota > Viridiplantae > Streptophyta > Magnoliopsida > Santalales > Viscaceae > Viscum > Viscum album. The sequence continues at coordinate 1,017,222,309 of OY728130.1, read as the reverse complement.
TCCATCATAATGGCCACCATGATTCGTGGTAAAGGAGAAATAAACAATCATCATTTTGTCAGGCAGCAGTTCACCGTACATAGAAATAGTATGTTCGAAATCTATTAGATGGAGGTGTTTGTAAGTGTGGGTCAGACCCTTTATATAAAAATATCCTAGTATATGGATTATATATGAGTTTTCATATAAGAATGGAATAAAGTTTTGAAGGGGTTGGAGAAGGAAAATAAAGTAAAGAAGCATGAAAGAATATGTTGCCTATAAATCGGGTAACTCCTTTTGGTTTGTGCCAAAACGCTTCCTTGAGAGGGTTTCTACCCAAAGAAAGGATTAAAGGTTGAAGGGAGAATTTTATTCGTGGTTACATGGGATGATATTGGATAAATATAAATGTTTTGAGAGGTTTGAGGACCGGGTAGAGGTAGTGGCCTTTTATAGGGAAGGAAAAGGACTCATATAGAAATTTTAGAAACAAGTTAGGTGTGCACATGTTCTTACCTAAAAAAGTGTTAAAAAACCAAAAAAACTCATGAATGGAAGGTTTATGGCCGAACTATGGACATAAAATGGGTTTTAGATAAGTGTCTTGGTCATTTTTTCCTTTAATATTAAGGTTTAGTCCTTAACTAAGATTAATTTGTTCTTTACCGTTGTGATTGATTTTAATCACTTTTACTAATCATTTTGGTCAAAAATTAACATGGCCTTATTAGAATAAAAAAATTAAAACTGAATACAATGGTTTATGTCAGGTTTTTTAAATTACAATCACAAAATCAGAAAAATTAAGATTGGTGATAATCCCACAGATGGAACGAAATAACGGGGTTTTAATGTAGGAAAAAGTTCAAAAGATTGTTAAGCTTTTTTATTTACTTTCCAAGTGAAGTTGATCCTAATGAATTTCATTGTATTAGTAGATGAAATATTTATCTAATGAGACCTTAAAAAAATTATAATATAATTTAAAATTAATAATTAATTAGACAAAAAGAATTTTTTAACTAAGAAGTCGTATTTTTCACTGTTCATCAAAAAAATAAAGTTTCTTAGAAAAATCCCAAAAATTAACCCTAGGATAATTTAAATGTTATTAATTAAATATTGAATTTTATTTTATCCAATTAAATTTCTAAATGTTTCTAAAATTACTTTAATTTTTAAAAGTGATTTATTCAAGAAAACAATATTTTTAACATAAAAGGACTTTATAAAAAATATTATATTTTATTATCAATATGTTTTATTTATATAAAACAATTATAAATAATATTTGGAAAGTAGTTATTACAATTCATAATACTATTTTTAACATCTAGGTTATAATTACCTTATTTCATTAAATAAAAAGTGATGTTTCGTAGAAACTCAGGGTTGCATGCATCGTATGCCAAGTCGGTGTTGCTTGTAGTGCAAGCCAAGTTGGTATTGCATGTAGCGCAAGCCAATTTGGTATTACGTGTGAAAGTAATGTTTTACTTCACATTTATATATATATATATAAAGAACTATTTCCATTGTCCTATGAAATTTAAAAAAAATATTGAAAGGACAAATTAATTCGAAAAAAAAATTCTCAAAATCTCAGGGTGTTACATATACAACTCTAATGTTCTGTAAGAAATTGTCTATTCTGTAAAACCTAGACTAAAAATGCACCTGGTATGTAAAATTTGTTGCGTATTTTTTATTTTATATTTATAAAAAAATACTCCACACTTTTAGGAAATGAATCTAGAATTGAGGTTTTGGGGTGTTATAATTGGTATCAGAGCAACGATCTAGATAAATTTGGAGATTAGATGTTGTCATTTGAAGAAAGTTTGAGTAATAGAGTATAGAAGATTAGCAGTTCTAGTCTTTCTTAATTTTGAAGATGGAAATTAATGAATGAATTATGAGGAAGCAATTCTCTTATGGGGGTAAGAAAGTAACATCCCCAAAAGTTTAAAATATTAAATAATTTTTTAATAAATGAATAAATTTATAATTCAAATAAATAATGATCTTTTACAAAATATTTATTTTTAATAAAAATAAAATTTGATTAAATTTAATATTTAAAATTATATAATAAAAAATAGAAATAAAATCACCTTATATCAATTGTCTCTAATCAAAGTTTATTGTTTTCAAATATAATAAATACAGTATAAATTTTTTGATATAATATTTGATTATACTATTTACAAATATTATTTTAAATATATTTATTTGATTATTTTTATATAAAAAAAATAATAAAAATTATTAATAAATAAATAATCGAAATATTGATTATTAACTGTAATTTATTTCATTTTTATAAAATTAAGGTAACATATTTTAACTATTATAATTTTTTTATAAAATTAAAAAATTATAAAATATAAGCATTATTAATATATATTTATATGTATACATATTAAAAAGTAATAAATCATAAATCATGTTAATTATTATTTAATAAAAATAGGAATAAAAGATTATGAATATTAATGAAACTATACTTGATAATTAAATGATTAAAAAATAAACAAAAAAGAATAAATAAAACTGAAAAAGTGGGATTTAGGAGTGTGATCCCATGAGGTTGAGCATCATTGGGAGAAGGGTTTTGACCAAGGGTCTTCCTCATGTGGTTATGCAATGGTTGAATCCAAATAGGGGTCAATGGATATTTAAAAACAAATGGAGGGCTTCATCCTCATTGAAACCGAATTTTGGGAGAGTGAGTGGTCGATCCTCTATGGGAGTTTCGACCTAAGGCACGTACTTGGAAAAAGGGGTTGACCACTTGTTAGGGATTCAAGTTCGAGCGACGGTCGACCATGAAGGGGGTCTCTATCAAAGAATGTGTGATATTGTTCATCTTATGATCTAGGTGTGTATTTTATTTGTAGGTATTTTTTTCTTTCATTGGTGGTTGAATATTATGCACGTCGTTCTCTCCTTTTCCTTTGATCCACATCCATCTTCCTATGTTTGCCTATTTATGTGTTTTTCTAACCTAATCATTTGGTATTCACTTTATTTAAATTTGAACTTATATCAATTCTTCCGAATACGTATCTGTTTGACATAGTTTGATCGGTATATTTTTTTTCTTTTCCTAGTTTCAGTGTAGCTTCATTGAGAATCTTTGAATAAATTGATTAAAAAAGTGAATATTTTCTTAGATTTGTTTTGATAAAAACCCTTGTCTCTTTTAGTATATGTCAAGATTATTACTACAATGAAGGATAAACATCAATATATATATATATATTATTTATCATCAACCGATAACCAACCAAAAATTTGGCCAAGTAATATGGACCATCATAATTCTCTTTTCAAAAAGGAAATGTGCAGTGCCACACTACCATTTTCATATGAATTCTTCTACCCTTATACAATTATATTTCTAACAATGGAGTCAGATATATAAATTTTCCCATTGTAAGGGTGCAACCTACGCTTCTTCATTCAATAAAACTACCAAATCAATTTCTGCACTTCTCTATTGTGTCCAAGCATCGAGCATAGGCGTTGTTAGGTTAATTTCTTAAAGTTAAGGGGTTACTTTATTATTCATAAATGATTATATTGTTCGAATTTTCTTTTAAGGGGAATTATTTAAACTAATATATATGTGAGGAATTTACAAATTCATGTCCATATTTTTATATGTTCAAACTCTCAGGTTATTTATCATTTTCATAGTTATGTAATTATATTTTTTTTAACAATTATGCATGATTCATCTTGAAATTTAACTTCTTACTCTATGTATGCATTTACATATTTATGATTATTTAATCCAATCATTTCTGTAAATATCCTGATTGAAAATGAAAATGTTTTTAAATTTATGTATGGGGACTTCTTTTTATTTAAAATTATTATGTATGTATAAATTACATTCAAATTTAAGATCATATTCTTCTTGTATGTGTTTATATATTCAAGTGTTTCAATAATTCATAAATATTCTAGTTATGATGAATGTATTATAAATTTATGTAAGGATATTTATTTATTTTATTATTTATATGTTAATAATTACGGTTTATAATATGAGAGTCTATATATTTCTCAATATATATATATATATATGTGTGTGGGTATTATTTCCAAAATCTAAGAATATCTACTTCAAATTCTTCTAACTATTCAAGTATTGTAAATTCCATGTTTCAAATTTATGTATATATTAATTTTTTTTTTTATTTTTATTTTATTTAGGAATATATATATATATAAATATTTAATCATTAATACAAGATTGGAAGGTGAAATAAAATCATTTATGGATGTGGGTTAAATTCCAAAACTTGATATTGTACAAGATTGTATTTTCAATTTATTCATGGTTGAAATATTTTAATTAAAATGTTTCTTTTATAAATTTTATGAGTATGATTATAATTATTTATTTATTATTATATGTGAATATTAATTTACAATTTCTCTTATATTAGGTGAATGGTTCAAGAAAAAACACTATCATTTTAGGAATAATATGATGTCATCAAACATTATATTTTGATTTAAGTAAATGTTTAATTAGTATTTTTAAATAAGGATGAGTATTTATATGATAAAGTTTACCAATTTATAAAATTTATTTTATGAGGTGATGAATGAAAGTGTTCATGTTAATTATTTAATCCATGTAAGGGGTAGTTGATATGAGTTTTGGTTGTAAAAAAATTTCAAGTGATTTCCATTGAAATTTTATATATATATATATATAAGTGTGTATGTTTATTAAAATAATTTACATGTTTTTAAATCGAAAACTCGAATGAAAAAAATGTGTGTGTATATATATATGGAAATATAAAAATGTTTTTTTGAAAAATTGTCACTTGTTCATGGTAAATATTATAGGGAATGGGAAGTGAACTTGTCCCTCGAGAAAGTGGGTAGTCATAGATGACCTTCTATGTTTTAAGTGGCCTCATGAATTTTTTTTCAATAGTTTAGTTAATATTTTCCAAAAAACACTGGATTATTTATCATCCATTTTCAAAGTATAATTACTTTATAACTATTATAAGAATTTATAAAAGTATTTTTCACTAGTATTTTAGAAAAATTCTTACTGGGAAAATTAATGCTCACCCCTTGTTTTAATTTTTTTTTCACATGTTTAGTATAATTTTTCGATGGTGTTCTATTCACTTATGGAGTTAGCGCAGATGAAGCAGTTTAGTCTTTTTATTTTAATTTTTTAAAAATATAATATTTTGTAAGTCATTTTCTATTCTCCAAATCCTAGAAAGTAAAGTTTATTGGTATAAAAATTGTGTTGTTTATTTTTCAGTTTACATTTATAAAAAAATTACACAAAATTTTTATGAACTAAATCTAGAAGTGCGGGTTCATGGTGTTATACCAGTTATTTCGCATATGACTCATTCAACTAATAATTCATATTTCTTCAATCTTGGTGTAACCAGAGACCTTAGTTCAGCTTTTATATTTCATTTCTAGCCTTTCATCTTATCTCCCAAAGAAGCAGTCTAGCATCTCTGATCTACCATTATCAAATAGTCTCATTCTCTCATTGAGATTCCTCCAACTGTTTCATTGATGTGATTCTTTGATTCCTTTCTAATTACATTTGATACCGTTATATTTACTTTTCCATTTGATATTATGGTTTATAAAATTTTATGACTTTTATCATAAAATGGGGGAGATTGTTGGAACCCTTGTTTTAATGACAAAAAATCATGTTTATTATGTCAGAAATGAGTTTTATGTTTATAGTAGCATTTTATAATGTAAGATAGATCGGTGAGAATTTGAATGTGTGTTGGAAACAATAACCACTAGATGTGACTCACCATTGAGGATGAGAAATTTTTCTATGTATTAAAAACACCTATCATCTAATATGACCTATGGAAATTTGACAAAGATGGAAAAGATCTGCCATCAGAAATGAGTCACCCCCAGCATGAAAAACAAGCTATGTTTGGAAAAGATCTACCACCAAAGGATGAATTACCATCAAATCTTTGAACCTCCTAAATCGGCTATGTATTTATATGACCTACCATCATAGTATAATTTTTGGAATGTACAATATTAACCTATAATTAGAGTAAATTTTTTGAATAGTACTAAAATGACCTATTTCCATGATAAGCCACCACTGAGAATGACCTACCATTATCCTGACTCATCAATGGCATGTCTCACCGCCAACTTATATTAATGTTAGGATGAACCACTACAATATATTTTATCACCATTCAAAGGAGTCACCATCACTATTTTTTAGTATATTGAATTAATTTTTTCTAAAGGCAATTTTATAGAATTTAATTTAATTGATTATATTAATCACGTTTTTTTAGCCACTTGTAAAGAACATTAAATAGAATTTAAAGCTTAGTAGGAGGAGTATATTTGGATGATTGTTCTTCAAAATGATACGCCTGCATGCTACTGTTAAAATAAGTAGCAAACTCCCTCATGAAAATATGTGAGAACACAAACAAAAATACACACGCGTGAAGTGACATGAGTCTCATTACAATAACCTGAAGAGTGACACTTTCTTAGAGATTACACACTTCATTATTTACTACACATGATTGTGAGAAAGTGGTGCACATCGAACATTCAATTTCTTCCTGCAATTAGAACCAACGAGTTCATGAAACTCTATTCTTATACAATTTTTAGAAACATGACTCAATATTGATTTCAAACTAAACTCAAGGAGTCACAAGATAAAGAGATTATCCTACATAGAAACATAATCTTTCTATATATCTTTATTTTAAATTTATATCTATTTTTTTATATTATGTGAAATGTGTGTATACTCTATATTTAACACACACATTGTGTCTTGTGATTTATCTATAAGATACTTTATATCTTCTTAAACTCTCTTTATCTTAATTCTACATAGTATTTTGGAAGATTTCATTGTGTGGCCTGTGATTATTTTATTCCCAGACCATTTTGGAAGAGGTCATTGTGTGTCTCGGACAGCTTTGTTATTATTTACCCTATCCAGGTTATGAATCAAATATTATTTTATATAATCTTACTGGAATCAAGTGATTTCCAAGTGTATGATATTAAGTCTCTACTTTATACTAAACATTTTGCATTCATTATGATCTGCGTTGTGTTTTTTCTTCTTTATAAACATTAAAATTGAATCTGTTTTAAACTGTAAAAAAACACTACATGGATAGTTATCCTTAATTATTGTTTGTATAAGGTATTTATTAAGTAAATTGATTTCAAAAGCAAAAGTATTATTTAAAATTTATTTAACTGAGACTTCTATTGAGAAATATTTTAAAATATAAGAACTTATATTGATATGTTATTTTGATTAATTTGGATATTTTAATTAAATTGGGGGATTTTATTTAATCCTATTTTAGAATGAAATTGTTATTGGGTACTCAGTTCATCCCCCCTCTTGAAATACTCACTCAAACTAATAGATACAAACAATTAATTGGAATATGAATTTTTTTAGAAAAAATATGAAGAAACATATATAAGGAAGAAATATCAATTCATTGTGTTTATAAAAAAATAAATAAATAACGAAAAATGAATATTGACAAACCAGTCGTAATTGTTGTTTCATACCTCAAGTTTTGTACCACTGATGCAACGCAAGAGAGGAACTATCAAAATTATGTCATACTTGAAAGGCCTAAGACACAAAAATCCAAAAAAAGTGAAACTTTAAACCAAGATAAAGATAATAACACACACACACACACATCAATTTGGTCACAGAACAACCAAGGGTTTTGATCAGAGGGAATATTCCATGTCTAAGCAATGGTTTCTGCATCCTAACTTTTGATGGTTACAATGATATCTCTCAGATGAGGGATTTTCCACAGGTTATTCTTCCACAGGGACCATATTCAAAGGTATATAGGTTATTTTTGAATATCAATGGATGTTGGGGTTTGTGGGAATATGAATGACATGACCTATAGATGAGGAAGAATACAATGCCGTAGAGGTGAGGGGAAGTTATTGAGAGAATTATGTGTACTGGAAAATTACGGCCACCTTGATGGGTGGGGGTATGGATGAAAATACATGCACTAGTAATAAATTTCAGGTTTCACGCCTTATATGAGTTTTCGGTATCATTGCATGGAAACACCCTCATAGTTTTGTATTAAGGAATTTTGCATACCTCCTGTGCATTGATTTCACAACTGGGCACACAATCAAGTGGGTTCATGGTGGACCTAACCACTATCTAACCGCAGTCATGAGTCTTTTTTCTAATTGAGAGCCATTCCATCTTGCAATGAAAATGCATCCATATGGGAACAATATAGAAAATTTAAAATTAAATAGATAAGATGATATCTCATTTTCCATTCTATATTTTCCTCATCACCCATGCCATCTTGGTTTCTATATTTCCTTGTAATTGACTTTGAATTGAATATATTTGTGACTTATTTTCATTATCTAAATTATAAATTGTTTGCTAACCTGTTCTTTATTTTAAGTCAATTATGATTGTTTATAAACAATTTTAACCTTTATAGGACTATATGATTATGCTTTATTTGAATTTTTCAATACATTTTTTACTATAAATTTGTTTCTTATTTGGTATTTGAGAAATTACTCACTGAATTTCATTTTTCTATATTCTATTTTCAGGTATCCAAAATTTATTTTTATGCAGTGTGAAAATTTTATATTATATGTTTTCAAAACAATAAAATAAACTACTCATGTGGATCGTATCATATTAATGGAAATTTTTTATCTCTAAAACCTACCAAAACATGATCATTGACCTAGTGAAAATTTAAATTATGGCCTACATATTCCATTGCCTTTATCTTGGAAGAAGTAACTTTTTTGGAGAACTGTCCTTGTTTTATTTTCAACACCACAAGTATAGTTTTCCATTTCAGTCTCTGTAAGAACTAAATAAACTAAAAATACCTCTAAGTCATTGATATATATGAGTATAATGTTTGAAAAAATGGTAATCACTAAAAATAACGATACAAGGCATATTTATTTACACATAATCATCCTAAAAGTAAATTATTATTTCTTATATATGAGAATATACATGTATTTCACCTATTGTACATATACAATAAAATTATAAGGTGAGTCTCTATATGATATTCTTAATTGATTATTTTTTATTCACTATTTTCTATGCTTATTATTATAATTTCAAAATCTATTTTCAACAAACAACCCATATAAGATTTTTCCTGTTATAATCATCCATATAAGGAAAATATTGATGGAGGAATCTACAGATGATTTTTTTCAAAGTTGGTGCATCTACTCTACCAACCCATTAGCTTTAACCATGAATATTGCATGTATAGGAATTATTCTATTAAATTTTATATAACATTTCCATGATAAGTATTTTGTTGGGTTTAGGTGGGATTGATGCCCAATTAATACTCCTCCCACAATGGCTATTTCAAGAAGTCCATGAGAGCCTTCCACCATCATCTCTGTAAGAGATTTCAAGAGGTCCATGAGAGCCTTTCACCTATTGTTTGGTGTGACATGTTAGTGATTCATCATTTTTCTATCTCAATAATTGTTACTCTTTTGATCTTATCTTGATTAATTAGAGTCTATTTTTTATGATCTAGTAGTCAATTCCACTATTTTCAACTATTTTGAGCACAAATATGCTCCCTTTTTTCAAAATTCCAATCAAATGATTTACCAAATTTAATTTCAATGGAGGAACCATCCATAAGATGGATGATAATGATGATTACTATGATCTACTCTACATGGAAGTCTCTAATGGGTGATCTCCATAATTTTAAGGATATGATTTATCACATTGAGAATAAGTATGACTACCCAAATTCCACCAAGGAAGTCAAGTGGAAGAAGCTGAAAAAGAATATGACCACTCAAATTTACCAATCTATTAATCACAGCATTAACCATGTTTCTTAAGATACTGGTGAATATGAACTCTTGATAAAGTTAGAGAATACATACCACTCAAAGGACATTCAAAATAAGATCCCCCTATTAAATAAATTGATAATTCATCAAATACAAAGTGAAAAATTCATATAAGAACACACAGGAAAGTTCAAACTCATAGTTAATCAATTAGTCAATGCAAGTATGTTTCAGACTAATGATGATCTGAAAAACTACGTTCCATGCATAGTTGTCTATGTTTGAGATTAAATGGTGGTCTCCCCAAAAACTCAGTTCCTAGATGAAAACATACCATAATAATGGTATAGAATTCAATATTTAAAAATAATTCCTTAAGGAAAGACAAAAGTTATAACAAAAAAATCTATCATATTAGAGAAAAAAGGGAGAAAACAAGGTGGTGGTTGAGGAGTAAGAATTGAAAGATAAAATTAGTGAAAAGTAAGGTCCGCATATGGTAGGAGTGAAGCATAAAAATGTTATCATTATGGCATAGTGGGACATATAAAGATGAACTATTTAATGTTACTATAATATAAGGTCCAAGGTAGTAACCAAGAATGAAGAAATAGAGATACACATGTAGTAATCAGTAGAAAATTTTCTCTTTTCTTCAGTTGATTTGAAGAAGAGACATTTCTTTGCACATCAGGGAACTTCATGGAATGGGTCGTTTATATTTCAGTATTGTACCACTTCACTCTGCATCATATGTATTTCCTAAATTTTCATGTTGATAAATCTTGTACAAATGAGAAGGGTAATACCAGTTCAAATAAGATCACAAGAATATTTGATATCCATGATAAGATAAATGTTGGATACTTAATCACCCTAAAGAAAATATGAAATTTTCTAAGTTCATAACTCAAATTATTATCTTGTATAGCCTTTGACTGACAAGGCTATGTAAACATGTTTATAAATGTCACATGGAGGATGAAAAAAGGTTCATTCATCATCGATTGAGGAAAAATATGTGGTATTTTGTAGAAAACACATGTGAAGATATATAAAAATATCCTCAACATAATGTAGAGAGAGAATCATTATGAAATATTTGACATATGAGGCTTGACCACATGACTCAAAGTAATTTATCAACCATGTCAGAGATGAAGTACATTAGTGTTGACAAGGATGTATCACTAGATCCTTTATTATGTGCTTCTTCATCAAGGATATCGAAGTTATTGGATCTGATACACTCCATTGTATATAGTCCTAGGTTGGTGTATTTACTGGGAGATAACAAATATTTTCTAACCATTATTGAAGATCCATTTGAAATGGTGTGGCCATTATTTGTTTCGAATAATAGAACAACTGAGAGATTATATCAAGATGTTACTCTTTACAAAAAAGTGTGAAACTAGATGGAATGTGAAATATCATAATTCAAATAGTATATAGAATTTCATAGCTAGGGATTTTGATGCCAATTATTTGTGTCATGGCATCCAACATGTGAGGACGGTTCGATTAATCCCATACCACAAAAGAGTAGCAGAAAAGATGAACACAACCATGATGAAGAAAGTCAAGGGCATGTTGAGTTGGTTAAGATGTGTAAGAAATATTGGGGATAATTTCAATCTTCATTTTCCCTCATCAATATATCACCATCAATCACTCTTAATTTTGAGATTCCTTATAATATATGGTCTTTTAAAACACCCCTCTTAATCTCATTTATGAGTATTTAGTTTTTTTTATTTTTCCATGTCTCCAAAGAACTCAGGTAGTAAATGTATGAGAGATCTTTTCCATGAATCTTTATATACTACAGAGATTAAGTGTTTAGATACAATATTTTTGAGCCAATGTAGAAGAAGTTTATTTGAAGAAGATATTCCATATTCCATCATAACCAAATGATTAAGGAAATTAAAAATCTCAAAATATCTCATAGAAAAAGTTCTCACAAATCAATTTCTAATTCAACACCTATACCTGTAATTGTACCATTGATAATTGAATTCGATGTAGGAGAAGAAAACCCATCAGAAAAAAATCATGTGGTAGTATAGGAGGATATTGGGTAGCGTTAGACTCAATCCTCTCCACCTAAAGTTGAATAAAATCCATAAGAGCTTAGTGATTTTTCCACTGTGATAGCCCATGTGTCACTGTTTTTTTATTTAAATAATAGTTTAATTTATTTTAGTGTAATTTTAATTTTTAGAGTGTTTTTTATGGATTTTATAATTTGAGATTTTTTTCCTCAGTGCATGGTTTGCGCTAGATCACCATAGGTTTTGGTGTACCATGCATATGACCATTATGTGGGATATTTCTTATATGCACATTTTTGTAAAACATGTTGGATTACCTTTAAATTGAGGTCATGGTTACCTTTATGTAGGTTCCTTCTTTGTTCATTTTTCATGCATGGTTTGGTTCGCACGGGCACCACATGGTTTAGTTTGGACTGTGTGAGTTTAAGTGGAAACCACACTATAACATTTTTGCATAAGGGTGATGACACGCCAATGATTTCCTCTCTATTCACATGCACCATCAGTGTTCATGGGGGTGGTCATGACTAAGTAGTTGAAACTCATGAAATATATTCATTGGGAAATTATTTACAAAATCATTAGTTTAACATCTTTACAAGTAGTCTACAAATGTCATGTTGTTTTTATATAATATAATATCATGATCTTTGATCCTTCCATTATTAATATCCACTCATGAAAATGAGGAACCCAATTGGGGTATTTTTCTTAGTACCATGGTTTGGGAATAGGTTGTCAGTAAATATACCCCACAAACTTCTATAACAATGAGGTTTTATCGTTGAAGTTTGTTCCTGATTCATATGACATTTGGGTATTGGGACCCTCCCAAAAAGGACCTTCTATACTATCTCAACTATTTTGTTGAAAGAAAATCTTCTATGCATGACCTTAGGATCAGTAAAACCCACCACTAGACCTGTAACAGCACCATCCCAAACCTATGAAACCATATCCCAAACCACTAGGTCCAAACCAAACCACCACATGGCCTCATGTTTACCTCCTCATATGCAAGAGGCTACCGACTTGTAGTAAGGGTATAAATCCATCAGTGGGGATACTATACCCTCAGTATCATTTCATATCACAATTAATAAAAAAAATAAACAATATAATAAATAAAAAGAGTAACATTAAGAAACTAAAATATGGAATATATGTCATACATTAAATAAAAAACGATCTCCCATGGTGGGAACCTTGAATATAGTATATGTGTAGAAGTTAAATAAATAAATAACACTTGGGTATCAATATAGAGTTTGTCCCAATACTACCTCAAGATCTATGTTTCATAGATCAACCATCTTCCATAGACCCATTTCCCTTTCTTGGAGCCCTATATATGAAGTCTAAATGTTCATTGAGAGGCTTGTATTGGGTGTAGGTAATAAAACCCTGTAGGATGCCACCAATTCATCCTTAACTAATGTGATAATGTAAATAAATTTTATGCCATAACAATAATAATAAATGAAAAAGAAACACACAAATACAATATCAAGAAGCAGGGTGCTAAATAAGCCACCATCATATCTGATTAGACCTACTTCATCTCAATGATGGAAGGGATGTAATGATATTTGGAGTAATCAAAAACTATCCACAAGCCTTAGTCAAAACCAACTTCATCCTGGACATATCCCACTCTTGATATGTTGACTAACAACACCATCTCCCATTAATAGATGATTTTTTTGAAGGAAGAATGAACAAAAACTTAAGAATATGAGACCCTATGTCACATAATCCTGCATTGATCCCCTACCCAATATTACACTTAATCATTAATCTTTTTGTCCTTTATATTTCCCAAAATTTACTTTCTATATTATGAATTAATCCCATATAGAATCTCTCCTAGTATGTACAACTCCCCCACTATTAGCTCCTCTGGGTAATTACCCTTAATTAAGTGTCAATCTTGGTCTAGTGACACATAGTTCGTCCTTGTGAACCGTCAACCTCCATATGTATATTCTTTAATTAATATCTAATACTTAGTTTTTAGTTTTTTTTGTACAGTGAAACTCAAATTCTTTTTCTATGATGCATGAATTTTTTTTATCCTTGGACATGGATCATTATATCCAATATTTTTATTTATTTCATTTTTTATGAATATTAAAACTAAATTGTTTTGAATTATCTTAATTAACTAATTATATAATAATACTAGTATATTTTATGGGTAAATAAAATATACATTTTGACCTAAAGTATATTCTTATGATCATGATCCCAATCCTATATGTTATGAACCTCCCTATTTGGATCCTAGAGTAGGATCTCAATCCTAAAAAAATTCCATTAATAATTTTGATCCTATATAAATTCATTTCAAACATTTTTGTGTTATATTCAAACCACTTTAAACATAATTATGCTTACATATTTTTTCTAAACTAAAAATATTAATATTTGAATTATATTATATATGAATTGTTTGTCTTGTGCACTCTATGGGACTATTCCAGAGTTATTTAATATTTATTATTATGGATTTTAGGTGTTGTGTTATATGTTATAACATATTGTGTTTTATATATACTTCATTTTTACTAATTATTATAGAAAGTCCATGCGAACATATTTTTCATGAACATTAAATGAAGATACAAATACTTCAAAAAACTCTCAAATAGATCATTATAAAGGAAATATAAAAGTGTGACTACATTATAAAATTATATTTACAATAGCTATATATAAAGAAACTCCTTATATAATAGAATGATAGATATAGTTCAAGAATCATGGTTGAAGATTCATTCAATTAGTGTTGTGAAAATCATTTGAGAAATTAAAAAAAAAACTTGGTTGTACTTCATCCTTTAGCACTCACATACTAGAGTGATCTATGTTTCTTCAACATTGGAAAGATTTTTTTTCAAACTAGTTATGTGGTGATTTATTTCTTTTTATTTTTATTTTTAGATTATGTTTTTGTGGGTTATACCATCCCTTCAAAATGTACATGTGTCCAGGTTGAAAATCCACATAATATTCTGTTCAGGGTTGTTCCTCTATGGGATGAAAGAAATATTTTTTGGTTAGTTCCTATATTGGAAAAAGGTGAGACTATTCGGGTTGTACCTCTAGGTGAAAGGAAGAACTATTCCGGTTGTTCCTCTGGTTGGAAAAAGGAATGTCAGTCATGGGTTTAAGACACCTGTGGGTAAAAGGATTTTTAATTGGGATGTGACTCTAAGTGTAAAAAAATAAGTATAAGAGATTATATAATTAGTGGGTGGCATTCCTAATTGTGTTTGAGAGGATTGGAGAGTAGTGTAGTATCACATTGAAATAAACAATTATTAAAATTTCTCATGTTCTTTCAATTGTTTTCTTTTCGCTTTTTTAATAATTTAACTCTAATATAATTTACATTAATTTTTTTGAAAAGGATATTTCACCCCCCCCATCTTAGCCATTCTACCATCACTTCTTCTAGGACTAATGGGAATTAGATATTTCTTTTTAAAGGATGAAATGCCATGAGCTTCCTATTTTTGAATCTTCTTTTCATGAAATAACTCTATATATTGTGTTCAATAGAACTAAATCAGGTTAATACGGATGGGCGTATTCTTTAATGGTATTGTGTGATGCACCTTGTAAATCAATTACTTCTCTCTAATATTATTAAATTATTTGATCCATTTCTACTAGAGAGAACCATGCTTCCTCAACACTCAAATCCATTATTATTCATATGGTTTCTATGGTTCTTACTTTGTATTTTCTATATTATTAACCATGTAAAAGTTATACTAACCATAAAAGGTATAAGTAAAGTTATAATACTTCATAAAAAATACTTGTTTCGGGTTGTGCCTTTGGGTGTTCAAAAGGTAGGTTAATTTAATTGTGACTCCATGATAAAAATTCAATAGTGGATTGTGACACTATGTGAGAAAAAGTTATCTTTGGTTTTTCCCACTAGGGTTTAAAGAGGCAGTTGTAAAGGGCTTTGAATACCTTCAAAAGTCAGAGAATCCATTTTATTGAGTTTCATTTGTCTCTATGTTTGAGAGGGATGAAGAGTAGAGTATGATCAACTAGCCATGGAATATTGTCCATGTGGACCAAGAGATACCATTGAGGGAATGTTCTATATGGAACCAAGATCCCCCAATGGAGTAGTGTTATCCATGTGGATCGAGGGATCCCATGGTATGGATATTTACCAAATGGCCAAGTGAGCCATTGTAAAGTCATCCCCAAGGAATAACTAGGGGGATTCCAAAACATGTTGTATTTGCTTCGAAAAAAATGAACTTGTGGTCATTATAAGTCACACTAGAGCCCATTATTAGAGCAAATGATTCATATTTTCTAGAACTCTATTGGTTTTTATATGATTTATGTTTGATTCTAGTGCCTTATTTTGTTATGATATATTATGTTCATGAACATTTTCCATTATTTGATTATGTGATGGTGTTTACCTTTATTCCCATGTTAATTCTATGTTTGGGTGTATTGAGCATGTTTATGGTGGGTTGATTTAGTTCTTATTTGATACTTTTTCACAATATTTTTAAAAGATGGTTTGTTTGGGAAAACCCAAATGGAATTATAAAGAATTTTTTTGAAGTTAACATACTTCTAAAAAGTGATAATGGTATTGAAAATGATTCTACAAACTACATTTAATGGTTTTCATGTGTAATGGACATACATATATTCATGGTGGTATCCTACTAGGCTTTGTTCCTAACATCCAAAATATGTCTTCAGGCATATGCATACCTTCTTTTTCAAGACATGGGTAAAGGAAAGGGCACCATGCAGTTTAGTGGCCCTTATTAATTTAAAATTACTTTGGTTTTTTTGTGATAGTTGATACATAGTTTTGTGGATTTTATCCTTTATAGAGCAGTTTTGGAATTTTGGCTATTGGGGTGTTATGTATTGGTTGTTTTCTTCTGATTACCAGATTTCATCTATGACTAGGGATATCATATGTATATGTCTTGTTAATGATCGATGATGTGATAATGTTATGATATCCATTTTTTAATCTTGGTTTTGTTTATTATGTTATATCTTAATATAATATTGATGATTCTTATTGTTTTGTAAGTCCATCCAATTCATGGATGGGTCATTCCAATTCTCAAGGGAATAATCATTCCAAAAAAATATATGTGATGCTCTTGTTCTTGTCTCCAACCTGTGGCAGTCCGAAATGTGTTTAAGGTCATGTGGAATACAAGATTGGGTGATGGGTTAGGTCAAACCAAATTACTTATATACACTAAACATGTATTTTATATGAAACATTATACATTTAAAAATATTTATTTTAATTTATAATCTGATATTTAACATTTTAAAACATAAGTAATATTTTCCTCTACAATTATTTTAATGTGTTGTATATTTATTGATTTAGAACTAATTTTTATAATATCAAGAAGTTATATCAAATAAAATAGGCTTTATATTTGGTATCATAAGGTCCAAATTATGTATTAAGGACCATTTTGGTTTTAGGAAAAAACATTACTTAGGTAAAAATTAGTTACCACGGTAAAAACCAAAATGATAAAAGGGTTCAACCAAGTGTGTAAAAAACCTAAAACATGTTAAATAATATATATATATATATATATATGAGTTTATGGGGAATTGATCAACCAATAATAATCACATCTCCATTATTGTTCACATATGGAGACACTTTCCTTTGATTGTAACATTCTATTATTATATAGTTATTGGTATTTACAAAAAAGTCACCCCTTTCACTTATAAAGGGAGGTCACATGAACCCCCCCCCCCTTATCCTCACACAGCAAGCCTTTTTGTTTGAACAAGTCTACCCAAACTATCTCCTCAAAACTCCAATAGATGAACTATAATCCGTTCTCTCATCTAAAGACCACTCTTCAAAGGCTAAATCATTTGGAAAATTGGATTGTTCAATAGAATAAATGTAAATTCCAAATCACTCTTTTTTCATTTCTAATCCTTTATTATTATAACTGATCGAAACTTATTCCACTAATGCTAACATAATTAAATTAGTATCATGTGTTGTAATGGCCCAGACCTCTCCGGCCCATTCCTTTGTCAAAAAGAAGGTCAAGAAGTGTTCTGGATGGTAAAATGGAATTTTCCCACACTTTCCAGAATTTTGAAACTACACGCCGTGTAGTTTGAGTACACACCGTGTACCCCCTTTCTAGGTATACCCCGTGTTGTAGGTTGTGTCCTCGCCGTGTGAAGTAAATGATTACACGCCATGTAGTGTAACTACACGTCATATACCACCTTGCTGGGTATACCCCGTGTTGCAGGTTGCGTCCTTGCTGTGTGAAATAATTGGTGCACGCCATGTGTTCAGTTCTACACATTGTGTAGTCCTTCTTCGCGTACGCATTACCAGTCAACGGTCGTGTGCCATGTTGGAGTTGTGTCCTTGCCGTGTGCAATGAATGAGTACATGTCGTGTGTCTAAACTACACGCCGTGTAGTCTTTCCCCGCGTATGTGTTACCCTCAAACCATGTGTTGACCAGTCAACGGTCGCGGAGCCGTGTTGGAAGCCACGTGGAGACCGTGTAAAATAACCGAGTACACGCCGTGTACCGTAAATTACACACCGTGTACTTTTCCTTTTCTCTCCTATAAAAGGACGGGTCCCCTACTCCTTTCAATTCACTCCTCTCCTCCCCTTTCCTCTGAGCAGAGTTCTCCCAAGAGACTCGAATGCTCTTTCTTCTATAACTTCTTCGTCCGAGATCTGATTTACAATCCGTCAGCAGCCAAGGGATCATAACAATAAGGAGGAACTTCTGATCTTGGATTCGTTGTATTTCTTTCGGCCTTTCCTTTCTTACTTCCACCTGAGGAGGTTTTGTCGGGACCTGACAGAAGTGACGGGCTCCGACGGACGTCTTCTATGGTTGATCCGGGGGAGCGTTGCGATCGGAACCTGTTGAGGTAGGGATCTTACCTTCGTCTCTCTAAATTTGTGTATCATGCGGGGTGGGTGTTCTCTTGTTTACGTGAAACACTTTTAAACCAATTTAATAAAGATAATAACTGGCTTATAATGGGGTTGGGAAGTTTGTGATTGTTGTTACTTTATATCATGTGATATTATGTTGTGAATGAGCTGTTGCCTACTAAAAATTATGGTCGTTGGGGGCCTTTTCTTACGCAATTAAATGTTGCCCTCTCCTTCTAGATTTTCTTATGGATGGAAACTTTGTGGAATGTAGAAATTGGTTAATCATGTAAAGTTGGCTGTTTAAAATCTGGAACCCTTGTGTGATCACCTTGGTTAAACAAAATGGAATAATGAACATGTGGGTGTTGGCTTGGATACGTGGCATGTAATGGGGAAGTTTTGTGGGTTGTTGTGGATAGGGTGAGCAGCGGGGCTGCGGTTGACTTGGTTGTGGGTTGGTGTGAATGTTGTGTTGGTAATGGGCAGTGGGGCTGTGATAAATGGTATTAAAGGGATATTGATGTACGGGTTTCAGTGTGATTGTGGTTATGTCGGTTGGCAGCGGGGCTGTAGGGATGGGTTTGAATGTGAACGGACTATGGGTTGTGAATAATAAATAAAAAAGTGGAAGAGTTAATAAATGGTGGGTCATGGAAATGGAACAGGATTAATAATCAATGGGATGGTTGGTTGATAAGAAGGGCTTGGTTGCGTTGCTTGTGTTTTCCTAACTTGATTTGTGGATGGCAGGGATATGTTTTAGGAACGATCGATGTGGTTGGTTTTGGATAGTTGCCCAGTAGTTAAGGAATTAATAAACTAATTCTGCTGAAACGTGAAAACCTAAATGGGGTTGGGATTGCTTGTTGTATGCATGCTTCGTAGTAGCAGTGCCGAGGCACGTTCTCAGTTTCTCTGTTCAGAAGCCATAGGTTGGGTGGTGTGTTTGGTATACATATATATATCTGTATCTTTTGTGTTTTATCGCACCCCACCCATGTTGATCACTTAGTGTTGAACACTCCCATTTCATGGGAGAGGGTGTTTTCCCTTAGTTACTAGCTCATTCCTACTCCTTCTCCCCTATGCTGTGATGGCTTGAGGCGACCTTACACCTAAGACTCTTTGGGGAGGTTTCGTTTTGGGTGGCTTTAGCCCAAGACTCTTCGGGCAGGTTTTATTGTTTCCCAAGAATCTTTGGGATGAGGCCCAGGTGTGTGCAGGAGGGATACGTGGTTGTGAGACCCAGGTGTGTGCGGGCGGGATACGTGGTGGTGAGGCACAGGTGTGTGCGGGCGGGATACGTGGTAGTGAGGCCCAGGTGTGTGCGGGCGGGGAGAGTGTGGCAGCGTCAGGACGTTCGTGGTTAGGAAGAGCAGCTAACTAAAGGGAAATGGTGTGGGGTACCCAATACTCTTGTTTCTTATATACTACTACCTATTGTGCTTGTGTTTTATTTAGTGTGGCTGGTGAGGTTGGGTGGATAGAATTCCTTGCTAGGTTTCTTCTGTTGTTCTCACGGGACATTAGGATGTCTCCCCACTTGTGCACAAGAGCTTTAGGTTTCCCTACTAAGAATACTTGTATGCTCACCCTACATTTACTTTCATGTTTCCAGGAGGACTACCAGGGCTATGCGGGACCCTACTAGTCAGACAGTTGGAGTTGTTGCAGTTGTTGTTCTCTTGTTTTCTTTTGGTATTGTACTTTGAGCTTTCTTGTACTTGTACCTTGTTATAAAATTATTTAAACATGCATGTGGGCTTGGTTTGGGTTTATTTATATACACTTGTTATTTTCCTTTTTGGTGGTTGACTTGTCCTATTTCCCGATCCTAAATAAATAAAAAGGGTAATGCCTCCCATATTTGTGAAAACTCTTACCCTTAGTGCTAGTCGCCACCCCGGGGCCTACTGGAGGCGGGACTCGGGGATCATTATCTCCCTTTCACCATTGCCAGCTCAGGAGGGGCATCTTTGGTGGGAGGGGGTCGTGACAGAATGGTATCAGAGGCGATGGTTGAGATATAGGATGGAGTCTGGAGTTAGGCATAGTGAGGATTGTATGGGATGGTAGGGCAACAGTGTTAGTTAATCTTGGTGCGTGACATAGGCCAGGGAAGACCGGCTAGGACATGGGATTTTAGGCCCCCCGTGATCTGATGCAAGGACTCGGAGCCTACCGAACGACCAAGTGATACTACATTGATTGCAGGGTAGAGACCCTAGGGAAGGTACATGCATCATCATGATTGTGTTTTACTTGATTTGGGTGTTCTGGGAAAGAAATTGAAATAAAAAAAATAAAACCTTGAGTTTTCCTTACTACTTGGGCTTAGGCGATCCTTTTTTACCATACAGCTATGGCACCTGGATGTCATCCCCGGGTGGCTCAGATGGCCGAGGCCCAGCAGATTTAGGCGGTTGATCAGCTGAGGATTGACCAAGAGGAGGAAGATAGCCAGTGGCAGAAGTCTCTTCGTTCTTTCCAGTGGCAGACCCTCAAGAAGTACGAGGGTAATACTTCAGATACGGAGACAGAGGGGTGGCTTGAGGAGCTAGGGATCGCTTTTACCTTGATTCGTTCTCCGAGGGAGTACTGGGTTCCCCTATCAGTCATTCAGCTGAGAGGTGTTACACGATAGTAGTGGACAATCTACCTCGGAGAGAGGATAGAGGCAGAGGTTCCATGGGCTGACTTTGAGAAGGAATTCTGAGAGGAATTCCTTTCTTCCATGATCAAGGCGAAGAAGCGGCAGGAGTTACTCTTCCTTCAGCAGGGGAGTATGTCAGTACAAGAACTGGGGATCAAGTTCAAGGATCTCTTGCACTTTGCTACGGATCTCTTTCTGGATGAGGAGTCTCGGGCGAGACGTTTGGAGGAGGCGCTTCGTCCTTCGCTCCAGTATGTTGTCACCCACTTCACCCTTCCGACGTACTTGGCAGTACAGAAGAAGGCAGAGGTTGTAGAGAGGATTCACTAGCTGGGAGGTGCACCACGTGAGGGGATCCAGCCAAGTTCATCGAAGGGGAAGGCAGTTAGCAGCAAGTCTCTTGCGACGGGACCTTCCAGGTTCAGGCCAGTGGGGAGCAGGCCCCAGTAGTTCCAGTTCAGATCTTCGGGTCCTCGTCCCTTTTTCACGAGCCCATGACCGAGGTGTTTTTCTTGTGGAGTTTTCGAGCACGTTCGGAGTCGGTGCCCGAACCGAGCTCAGTACGGTGGAGGTGGACAGGTTCAGCGCCCACCTTAGCAGCACCAGTTGCCGGCGAGGCCCTTCCAGCAGCAGCAGGACCATGCTCCTCCGAGGGAAAACTTTGCGGGAGGAGGCCGGCCTCAGTGTGCTCCTCAGGGACCTCAACCAGGGCATGGTCGGGGAGGTGGACGACATCAGATAGGCACAGGAGATGGGCCTGGGCAGTTGCACACAACAGAGTTGACATCTACGGTAGGACCATAGGTGGTGCGAGGTAAGATTTGTTTGTTCAGAACTCTTTTTTCTGCTTTGTTCGATTCGGGAGCTTCACACTCCTTTGTTTCACCTGGTCTAGCCCATGCTTTGGGACTAGATGTAGAGAGACTTTCCGTACCATTGGTATTTAGTACACTAGTTGGAGGCCAGACCAGCGTATCTTGTGTTTTCTGGGGATGTGTGTAACATCCCACGTAAGTAATGAATAATAGATATTTTTATCAATGTTTATTAATGAATTAGATAGTCTTTTAGAGGCTTAAAATGAAAATAAATCCAATCTTAAGCATAGAATACACTAATATTCTTAAAGGATTGTTTTACTGCCTTGGATGGAAAAACATTTTTGAATCTATCTTTTGACAATTTTATAAACTATGTTTGTCAAAATAAACTTATTCTCTATGATTGGGACATCAAAATTTACTTTGTGTGAATTTTTGGTATTTTTCTGACAATGTTCATTTTTTAATTAATAGTGAAAAATACTGCATTTTACATCAAAACTGCTTTTTAATCTAATTTATTTATATGATTAGATTATCTTTTGAATTGGTTTTGAAGTGAAATTGGAATATATTTTTACCATTTAATCCAATGGTGGTCATTGGAATCAATTTCACTTTGAAATTAGAGTTAAACTGGTGTCAATCTTTTGATACTTATTGTTTTATAAAAACACGCTATTTGCTCTGACAGCGGGAATTAATTATTAAATTAATTAATGTGACTTATATGTTTTGAATTTTTTAAAATAGACTTCATTTTTGAATTCGGAATATCAAATATATCTTAGGGTGAATTTTTGGTAATTTTCTGAAAAACTCCAATTTTTGATGAATAGTGAAACCACTAAGTGGTAATCAAGCAAACTGATTTTTCAGTTAAATGAAATTTTACCACTAATGTGTATTGAATTTTGAAAATCCGATATACATGGTTGTCATTAGTATGTAAAATGTGGTTCAATGGGTTGAAAATAATTTTTTGGTGAATAGTAACTTATTAAGTTTTTAATCGCGATTAGAGGTAATTAGTGTAATTTAAGGTAAAAATGATAATATAAAAATGTGAAAACACCATGAAACTTGTCCTACACCTATTGGTTGAGTCATGGCCGACCAAGACAAGCCATGGGTCAACTTGGGGACCCCATGGAGCCACTTTATTTGGAAAATGACATTAATATATTTTTATTTAATGTTAAAGTGAAAATGACACTAACATAAATTGTTTTACTAAAACAATTTTTAAGTGGGGTTATACAAGTCAGATATTTGATTATAAATAGTCATTGGAAATATAAAACGATTTCCTACATCATAGTCTTTTTTATATATTTTTTAGACATTAAATAAATTAAATTATTTATGAAATAATAATGATGCAGCGATGACATCATTATTTGACGATTTAAATAAAATGGAAAGATAATGTGAAATCTATGAACTACACTTGTCCAAAACTTATTGGATGAGTGGATTTCGAACCCTTATCACCTTATCCACGAATTATATCAATGTGGGACCTTTTAAAACCGAAACACATTTTCAAATAAAGTAATATTTCTTTACTTTACAAAAGTGCCCCTCCTCTCCTCTTATAAAAGGCCCCCACCTCTACCTCATTTCACACACTCCTCAAGCCTTTGGCTCGGCCAACCCCTACCCATTTAATCTCTCCACATCCCTCTACTCATCCTAGAGGATTCTTTTTGGGCAGAATCATTTCAAAGGAATCCTTTAGGCTCAAATCAAAAGGACTTACACTTTTAAAGGTAATTCATTCTCTCATGTTCATTTGTTTTATTTTGCTTCTCCAACCCCCTAAACTCTTTTTATTTACTTATTTTGTAACATAACCAGTATATTAAATATACTAGGATGTTTTTATAAGATTTATTCGAGCTACACTCTCACACAACTACATCAAATGGTTAAAGAACATACGGTTTCCGTGGATGGTGAAATTCTGCCTCTCGAAACGATGATTGTTCAATACTCATCTAACACCTTCAAAGGTGGACATTATGATGTCAATATTTTTATATATGATATATAATATGTTTATTCTTTCCTTAAGCTTCTGTTTTTTTTCATTTTGGGCATACCCTTATGGTTTCCATTATGGGTAAACACGATATCTTCATTTTAGGAAGTGCGGACTACCGCCCCCTCAAAGTGATTTGATTCGTTAAAAACCATATGTGGGACGTATAAAGGATGGAACTATGATATTATATATGATATTATACTATAATTATAATATACTCTTATATCATTATGATTCCATTCCAGAAAGTACGAAATAGAAATAGAAGTAGCGTTCATGCGTACGTACGACTTACCGTCTCCATGAACGGTGCATTTCATTTCTTACCTCTAAATGTGATGTAATATTATAAATACATGTATATGCTGAAGATATATGATATATATGTTATCCAAATCATTAATATCATTCTGGATATAACAAACCTTTGACCAAATTAACAACATGTAAGTGTAAGAGGTCTATTTTTGACTTAAGAACCAAATACCGACAAAATGAACATTTTTAACTTAAATGATTACATGATGTTCATAACATGGTATAAAAGGAATAATGAACTTGAAAAAGGTTCTTAAGCAAGTATAGATTAACTCAAGTTTATTATTCAGGAGATTAAAGAACGGTCGGGTCAAGTCGGATACGAGGTATGGGAGTTCGTCTCAATCTCCTTTCATTGAGGCATATTTTATTTTATACAGAACTTTCTTTTATACGGTGTATAAAACCCTTTGACTTTTACGTTTATCCAAAAGGAATATTTTTATACGAAGCATTTTACAAAACGACAAAAGGGAATGTTTTTTTCGTACATATGCGGCGACAACGACTTCTCCGCCGCCGTAACCATTATTTGAGTTTCGGCTTCCTCTACAAGCCATTCCTTCTTTTTTTAAAAGAAAAATAAATACCATGTTTTACTTTTCTTTTATTTTGGTATCGAAAATAGTTTTCATAATGTTTTTATATCAATGTGTTGTATTGATATCTTGTGATTGAATGGTGGATATGTTATGTTTCCTTTATGCATGTTTTATGTGATACGATTATGTTGAGGTTCTTGGGAATTATTATGAAGACGGGTGGTTCCGTGATAGACTAAGGGCGGGTGAGCCCGATATAGCTCTCCAATGCATTGGGTAACACGAAGGAGTGAAACGTTAAGGTTTCTCCGAAGAGATTTTAGGGAATATACTGTGATGGGTATTCCAAACGTAACCAAGAGGGTTACTCCCTACGTAAGAATGTTATGAATGCCTCAAGTTACCTTTATGTCTTATGATTTCTATGATTTGTTCATGATTTTATGAGGTATGTTAAAGTGCCTATGTTTTATGGGTAAATTATGATTTCATTCTTATGTATATATGTACCCATGTTCCCTTTCCATGTTTTTATAACCCATACTGATCTTTTTATTCTCATCCCAAGTTTTTTTGAAATGTGTTTCACAGGTCAAGGGAAAGGTACATGATATGATGATAGTGTCAAGGAAGTGTCAAGAAAGAATCCATGTTTTATTTTAAATATGTTTCCATTGATGGGAATGAATAATACTATCTTTATGTAAACACTTTGTTTATATGTGGAATGTAATGAAAGTTTTATGATCTAATTCTATAAAACTCTAAACCTGAAAATATCCTCAATGTGTAATCTTGTAATAACTCAAGATTAAGTAAGGTTTAAGGCTGGGGCCTTATAGTTGGTATCAGAGGTCGATTTAGATAACTTTAGGAGTTAGAATTATATTAAATGATTATCCAAAAATATTTTTTTATGGTCAAATTGAAGTGATATAGCATTTGAAGATTACCAT
Organism: Viscum album; assembly: GCA_963277665.1. Lineage (NCBI taxonomy): Eukaryota > Viridiplantae > Streptophyta > Magnoliopsida > Santalales > Viscaceae > Viscum > Viscum album. The sequence goes on along the minus strand of OY728130.1, from coordinate 1,017,196,052 downwards.
GTTGCTTCATCTAAGACATGTTTGTTCAGAATGGTTTTCCGCAGAGGGAATAGGGAAGCAGTGCTAGGAAGGCATACAGAAGGAAATAACCTTCCGAATCAGAATCCCGAGATGGTCGGAATTGGAACTGAACAGTTTGTTACAGTGATGGCGCAGTTGAATCAGGCTATAAATGGTGGTGGTATCCATGCACGAGATCAGCCAAATCAACCGCAGAGGAACATGTCAGTGGTGTAACATTTCATGATGCAACATCCCCCATCATTCAGAGGATCATCTGACCCTGTGTTAGCTGAAGGGTGGATTAAAGCACTGGAGAAGATTTTCGATGTCATGGGGTGTTCAGACAATCAAAAGGTTAGTCTTGTTATTTATCATTTGGAGGGTGAAGTAGATCAGTGGTGGTCAATGGTTAAAAATATCAGGGACGCTGATGAGATTGATGCTCTCGACTGGGATGAATTCAAAGGTATGTTTCTTGAGAAGTATTTTCCTAAGGCTGTTTGACTTAGGATGGAAAAGAAATTCTTGGAATTGAGGCAATAGGAAGACTCAGTGGCTACCTATGAAGAAAGGTTCACTCGATTGGCAAGGTATGCTCCAAATTTTATCCTAGACCTTGATAGTAAAATCAATCGTTTTTACTCAGGATTAAAGCCAAAATATCGAAGGTCATTAGCTTCTCGTGAGTTTAAAAGTTATGAAAAGATTGTTCGATGTGCTGAGAAGGTGGAAATGGAGTTTGATGATGATCAAGTGTTCTATAACAACCAACAGAAGAAGAGATCGAGGTGGCAGGAGAAAGGTAAGAATTCTTCAAAAAAGTCTGATGGTAAGAAAACTAAGTTCCCAATTTGTGATAAATGTGGCAAAAGACATGCTGGGGAATGTCTTCTGAATTTTGGAAAGTGCTACCGATGTGGTAAGATGGGACATAAGGCTCGTGATTGCACTGAAAAGGATCAAGGTGAAGGTAAGACCAAATTTGATTTACAGTTAGTGAAATGTTATAAGTGCAATGAGATGGGTCACTATGCAAACGAGTGTCCGACAAAGAGCTTGAGTGATGGGAAGCAGTTAGACTACAATCAAAAAGGGGTGGTGAAATCCTTTGCAACTACTTCAGTAGATGTTGGTCCATCAAATATAGATTTGTAGTTTCCTTGGTTTGGAAGGCTATTACCGAAGGTTTGTTAGAAATTTTTCACGATTATCTAGTCCAATGACTAAGCTAACTCGGAAGGGTGTTAAGTTTATCTAGATAAAAGAATGTGATGATTGTTTTCAGGAATTGAAAAGAATATTGGTGAATGATCCAGTTTTGGAACTACCTTCCAGGGATGGTGAGTTTGTTATATACAGTGATGCTTCATTGAAAGGACTTGGTTGCGTCCTAATGCAGAATGATCAGGTAATTGCTTATGCTTCACAACAGTTGAAAACTCATGAGGTAAATTACCCTAAACATGATTTGGAATTAGCTGCTGTTGTTTTTGCTTTAAAAATTTGGAGGCATCATTTGTATAGAGTAAAGTGTGAAATATATACTGATCACAAAAGTTTAAAGTATATATTCACTTAGAAAGAATTGAACATGAGACAAAGGAGATGGCTAGAATTAATCAAGGATTATGATTGTACAATTCATTACCATCCGGGAAAAGCAAATAAAGTGGCTGATGCTTTGAGTCGAAAAAGTAATGCTTCATTAGCAATGTTGCGTTTGGAACGTGATCCTTTGGTTAAGGATTTGATGAACTTTGGAATAGAAGTTGTTGGTGCAGGAAGTCCTTCTGTTTTGTTTCAGGTATCAGTGAGATCTTCTCTATCAGGCAGAATCAAGCAGGCACAGAAGCAAGACAGTGAGTTGCAGAAAAAGGTAGAGCTGGTTCAGAAAGGTAAGTTGCTTGAATTCAACATTGATAATGATTGTGTTTTGAGATTTGGGAAGAGATTATGTGTGCCTTGTGATTCACAGTTGAAGAGAGAGTTGTTATGTGAAGCTCATAGTTCTCCGTTTTCAGTTCATCCGGGTAGTACTAAGATGTATAGAGATCTGCGGGAGTATTACTGGTGGGATGGAATGAAAATAGATATTGCTGATTTTACTATGAAGTGTTTGACATGTCAACAGGTTAAAGCAGAGCGGTAGTTACCGAAAGGGATGCTTCAGCCTTTACCAGTTCCATAGTGGAAATGGGAGAATATATCCATGGACTTTGTTGTGGGATTACCGAAGACATCTCAAGGTAATAATGAAATCTGGGTTATTGTTGATCGCTTGACCAAATCTGCTCATTTCCTTGCTATACGAGACACTTTCTCTCTTGATCAACTTTCCCGTTTGTATCTTAAAGAGATAGTCAGGTTACATGGAGTTCCTCTCTCTGTTGTATCAGATCGTGATCCCAGGTTTACTTCTAACTTTTGGAAAGGCCTTCAGAAGTCGTTGGGTACTGAATTAAATTTTAGTACAGCTTTTCATCCTCAATCAGATGGGCAGTCAGAACGAACAATTCAGACATTGGAGGATATGCTACGAGCTTGTTCGATGGATTATCAGGGAATTTGGGACCAACATCTTTCTTTGGTTGAATTTTCATATAATAACAATTTTCATTCCAATATACAGATGGTACCATTTCAGGCATTATATGGGAAGCGGTGTCGAACTCCAGCTTTCTGGGATGAAGTGGGTGAAAGGAAGTTGATGGGACCAGAATTGGTTGAAGAGATGGCAGAAAAAGTTCAGCTGATTCAAAAACACATGAGAACAGCTCAGAGCAGGCAGAAGAGTTATGCGGATAACTGGAGGAAGAATCTATCTTTCGAGGCAGGTGATCATGTTTTTCTCAAGGTTTCTCCATGGAAAAGTGTGATGAGATTTGGTAAGAAAAGAAAGTTGAGTCCAAGGTTTATTGGACCATATGAAATTCTGGAGAGAGTTGGATCAGTTTCATACCGGGTGGCTTTACCTTCAAGTTTATCTTAGGTACACAATGTTTTTCATGTTTCGATGTTGAGAAAGTATATGCCATATCCATCTCATGTTTTGAGTCCAGAGGTAGTTCAGCTGGAAGAGAACCTATCATATGAAGAACAACCAGTCCAGATTCTTGACCAGAGGGAGCAGGTATTACGGAATAAGGTGATTCATCAGGTAAAGGTTTTGTGGAAAAACCATGTGATTGAAGAGGCAACATGGGAATCTGAAAATGCAATGAGGGATAAGTACCCCCATTTATTTGATAAGTAAATAAATTGCGGGGACGCAATTTTCAAAAGGGGGGAAGGATGTAACATCCCACGTAATTAATGAATAATAGATATTTTTATCAATGTCTATTAATGAATTAGATAGTGTTTTAGAGGCTTAAAATGAAAATAAATCCAATCTTAAGCATAGAATACACTAATATTCTTAAAGGATTGTTTTACTGCCTTGGATGGCAAAACATTTTTGAATCTATCTTTTGACAATTTTATAAACTATGTTTGTCAAAATAAACTTATTCTCTATGATTGGGACATCAAAATTTACTTTGTGTTAATTTTTGGTATTTTTCCGACAATGTTCATTTTTAATGAATAGTGAAAAATACTGCATTTTACATCAAAACTGCTTTTTAATCTAATTTATTTATATGATTAGATTATCTTTTGAATTGGTTTTGAAAGGAAATTAGAATATATTTTTACCATTTAATCAAATGGTGGTCATTGGAATCAATTTCACTTTGAAATTAGAGTTAAACTGGTGTCAATCTTTTGATACTTATTGTTTTATAAAAACATGCTATTTGCTCTGACAGCGGGAATTAATTATTAAATTAATTAATGTGACTTATATGTTTTGAATATTTTAAAATAGACTTCATTTTTGAATTCGGAATATCAAATATAGCTTAGGGTGAATTTTTGGTAATTTTCTGAAAAACTCCAATTTTTGATGAATAGTGAAACCACTAAGTGGTAATCAAGCAAACTGATTTTTCAGTTAAATAAAAGTTTACCACTAATGTGTATTGAATTTTGAAAATCCGACATACATGGTTGTCCTTAGTATGTAAAATGTGGTTCAATGGGATTAAAATAATTTTTTGGTGAATAGTAACTTATTAAGTTTTTAATCGCGGTTAGAGGTAATTAGTGTAATTTAAGGTAAAAATGATAATATAAAAATGTGAAAACACCATGACACTTGTCCTACACCTATTGGGTGAGTCATGGCCGACCAAGACAAGCCATGGGTCAACTTGGGGACCCCATGGAGCCACTTTAGTTGGAAAATGACATTAATATATTTTTATTTAATGTTAAAGTGAAAATGACACTAACATAAATTGTTTTACTAAAACAATTTTTAAGTGGGGTTATACAAGTACGATTTTTGATTATAAATAGTAATTGGAAAGATAAAAATATTTCCTACATCATAGTATTTTTTATATATTTTTTTGACATTAAATAAATTAAATTATTTATGAAATAATAATGATGCAGCGATGACATCATTATTTGACGATTTAAATAAAATGGAAAGATAATGTGAAATCTATGAACTACACATGTCCAAAACTTATTGGATGAGTGGATTTAGAACCCTTATCACCTTATCCACGAATTATATCAATGTGGGACCTTTTAAAACCGAAACACATTTTCAAATAAAGTAATATTTCTTTACTTTCCAAAAGTGCCCCTCCTCTCCTCTTATAAAAGGCCCCCACCTCTACCTCATTTCACACACTCCTCAAGCCTTTGGCTCGGCAAAACCCTGCCCATTTACTCTCTCCACATCCCTCTCCTCATCCTAGAGGTTTCCCTTTGGGCAGAATCCTTTCAAAGGAAGCCTTTAGGATCAAATCAAAAGGAGTTACACTTTTAAAGGTAATTCATTCTCTCATGTTCATTTGTTTTATTTTGCTTCTCCAACCCCCTAAACTCTTTTTATTTACTTCTTTTGTAACATCACCAGTATCTTCAATATACTAGTATGTTGTTATAAGATTTATTCGAGCTACACTCTCACACAACTACATCAAATGGTTAAAGAACATACGGTTTCCGTGGATGGCGAAATTCTGCCTCCCGAAACGATGATTGTTCAATACTCATCTAACACCTTCAAAGGTGGCCATTATGATGTCACTATTTTTATATATGATATATAATATGTTTGTTCTTCCCTTAAGCTTCTGTTTTTTTCATTTTGGGCCTACCCTTATGGTTTCCATTATGGGTAAACACGATATCTTCATTTTAGGAAGTGCGGACTACCGCCCCCTCAAAGTGATTTGATTCGTTAAAAACCATATGTGGGACGTATAAAGGATGGAACGATGATATTTTATATGATATTATACTATAATTATAATATACTCTTATATCATTATGATTTCATTCCAGAAAGTACGAAATAGAAATGGAAGTAGCGTTCATGCGTACGTACGGCTTACCGTCTCCATGAACGGTGCATTTCATTTCTTACCTCTAAATGTGATGTAATATTATAAATACATGTATATGATGAATATATATGATATATATGTTATCCAAATCATTAATATCATTCTGGATATAACAAACCCTTGACCAAATTAACAACATGTAAGTGTAAGAGGTCTATTTTTGACTTAAGAACCAAATACCGACAAAATGAACATTTTTAACTTAAATGATTACATGATGTTCATAAAATGGTATAAAAGGAATAATGAACTTGAAAAAGGTTCTTAAGCAAGTAGATATTAACTCAAGTTTATTATTCAGGAGATTAAATAATGGTCGGGTCAAGTCGGATACGAGGTATGGGACTTCGTCTCAATCTCCTTTCATTGAGGCATATTTTATTTTATACACAACTTTCTTTTATACGGTGTATAAACCCCTTTGACTTTTACGTTTATCCAAAAGGAATCTTTTTATACGAAGCGTTTTACAAAATGACAAAAGGGAATGTTTTTGTCATACGTATGCGGCGACAACAACTTCTCTGCCGCCATAACCATTATTTGAGTTCCGACTTCCTCTACAAGCCATTCCTTATTTTTTTAAAAGAAAAATAAATACCTTGTTTTACTTTTTCTTTTATTTTGGTATCGAAAATCGTTTTAATAATGTTTTTATATCAAAGTGTTGTATTGATATCTTATGATTTAAAGGTGGAGATGTTATGTTTCCTTTATGCGTGTTTTATGTGATACGATTATGTTGAGGTTCTTGGGAATTATTATGAAGACGGGTGGTTCCGTGATAGACTAAGGGCGGGTGAGCCCGATATAGCTCTCCAATGCATTGGGTAACGGGAAGGAGTGAAACGTTAATGTTTCTACGAAGAGATTTTTGGGAATATACTATGATGGGTATTCCAAACGTAACCAAGAGGGTTACACCCTACGTAAGAATGTTATGAATGCCTCATGTTACCTTTATGTCTTATGATTTCTATGATTTGTTCATGATTTTATGAGGTATGTTAAAGTGCCTATGTTTTATGGGTAAAGTATGATTTCATTATTATGTATATATGTACCCATGTTCCCTTTCCATGTTTTTATAACCCATACTGAGCTTTTTATGCTCATCCCAAGTTTTTTTGAAAGGTGTTTCACAGGTCAAGGGAAAGGTACATGATATGATGATAGTGTCAAGGAAGTGTCAAAAAAGAATCCATGTTTTATTTTAAATATGTTTCCATTGATGGGAATGAAGAATACTATCTTTATGTAACCACTTTGTTTATATATGGAATGTAATGCAAGTTTTATGATCTAATTCTCTAAAACTCTAAACCTTAAAATATCCTCAATGTGTAATCTTGTAATAACTCAAGATTAAGTAAGGTTTAAGGCTGGGGCCTTATAATTTGGGCTGACGTTAGGACCACATCAATCTAGTGGGGACTTTCTTCTATTATAGATGCAGCCATACGATGTCATCCTAGGCATCGACTGGTTGTTTTCTGTTAGTGCCGTTATCGACTACTTTCAGAGAAGAGTCATGTTCTCTGACGTGGACGGGCAGTGTGTAGCTTTTGTTGGCGAGAGGAGCTATCAAGTGGGAAGCTGGCGTGTGGAGCCTCTCCTTTCTTTGTTAGGTGGGCTATCAGTGGTTCCAGCTGATATAGAGATGATGGATGTCCCGGAGGTTGTTGGGGAGTTCCTCGATGTTTTTCCTGAGGAGGTTGTGACTCTACCCCCTCGACGTGACGTTGAGTTCGGGATAGACTTACAGCCTGGTGCCCGTCCGATTTTGATGGCCCTTTATTGGATGGAACCTTTTGAGTTTTGGGAGTTGCGGATTCAGAATGATGATCTGATGGAGAAGGGTTTTGTTCGACCTAGCATATCACCATGGGGTGCTCCTATTTTGTTCGTGAAGAAGGCAGATGGTGGTCTTAGGCTATTAATAGACTACCAAAGGTTTAACCAGGTAATGGTCAAGAACCGCTATCCCCTCCCAAGGATAGATAATCTCTTCGACCAACTGAGGGGAGTAGGTTGGTTTTCCAAGATTGATCTACGACCTGGATATCATTATCTAAGGGTAAAAGAAAGTGACATCTCGAAGACGGATTTTAGGTGCAGGTATGGGCACTTCAAGTTTGTGGTGATGCCGTTTGGAGTTACGAATGCACCGGTTGTGTTCATGGGACTTATGAACTTTATCTTCCGGGAGTTTCTGGATCGGTTCGTTGTTGTGTTTATCGATGACATCCTGATCTGCTCAAGGTTAGAGGAGGAGCACGTTGAGCATCTCAGGGCAGTCTTGGGAGTCCTTCGACATCACCAGCTTTACGGGAAATTGTCTAAGTGTAAGTTCTTGACACAAGAAGTACACTTCCTTGGGCACGTGGTGTCTCAGCCTGGAGTGTCAGTGGACCCGTTGAAGGTGGAATCAGTTTTTTCTTGGGTAGCACCCAAGAGTGTGGCAGAAGTTCATAGTTTCCTAGGGTTAGCAGGTTACTATCGGAGGTTCGTTTCAGACTTCTCTCGAGTTGTTGCTCCATTGACAGTTTTGACAAGGAAGAACCAGATCTTCCTATGGAGCGAGCAGTGCCAGAAAGCTTTTGACTACCTGAAGGATAAGTTGGTCAGTGCTCCCGTACTCAGTTTTCCAGAGGAAGGGTTGTTGTATGAGGTGTTTTGTGGTTCTTCTGGCCTTGGTCTGGGGTGCGTGCTGATGCAGAAGAAGGGAGTGATCTGTTATGGGCCTAGGAAGTTACGCCCTCATGAGCGTAACTATGCCACCCATGACCTAGAGCTTGCAGCAGTAGTGTTCGCACTGAAGTTATGGCGACATTACCTCTTTGGGGAGCGCTTTGTGGTCTTCTCAGATCACAAGATCCTGTGTTATAGCTTCTCCCAGCGTGATATGAACCTACTACAGCGGAGATGGGTCAAGTTTCTCCAAGACTATGATTTTGAGATCTCTTACACTGAAGGTAAGGGCAACATTGTGGCTAATTACCTGATCAGGAAGTCACATCAGGAAGTGGTTCGGGAATCTGATGATGCTTGGAAGGCGATGGGAGAGTTGGTAGCCCTGCACTTGGATGCCAGGGTAGAAGGTGTTAGAGGCTGTTTGTTTCAGATGATGGTGCAATCCTCCTTATTGCAGCAGGTGGAAGAGTCTCAGTGGGGGTACTCTGAGGCAGAAGTGATGCGGGATTGTGTCGATCAGGGAACGCTCCAGAGGGATGGTCAGAGGACAGCCGACATCGGATGCTTTTCCATGGAAGGTTGTTTGTCCCAGATACAATTCGTGAGGGAGTTCTCCGTGAGTTCCATAGCTCATCCTTGGTAGTACATCCAGGAGTTTCCGAAATGTACCAAGGCCTGAGGGAACAGTTTCGGTGGCCTAGGGTGAAACGGGCAGTGGCAGAGTTTGTGGCTAAATGCCTAGTGTGTCAGCAAGTGAAGGCTAAACACCGTGTTCCCAGTTGTTTGTTGCATCCTTTAGATGTCCCCAAGTGGAAGTGGGATGACATCTCAATGGACTTCGTCACAAGACTACCCAGAGCTCAGGGTGGTTATGATGTTATTTGGGTAGTGGTGGATCGTCTGACGAAATCAGCTCACTTCTTAGCAATTAATGATTCAGGCCCAGTGAGTACCATATCACAGAGGTACGTAGATGAGGTGGTACGTTTGTATGGAGTTCCAAAGACTATCGTCTCAGATCAGGATACTCAGTTTACCTCACGAGTCTGGAGGGGGTTACAGCATGCTTTTGGCACCCAGCTATGCCTTAGCACTTCTTTCCACCCCCAGACCAATGGGCAGCCAGAGCGGACTATCCAGACATTGGAGGACATGTTGCGAGCATGCGTTCTGGATTTCGGAGGATCGTGGGTACGCCACTTGCCTTTAGTAGAGTTCGCCTACAACAATAGCTTCTACTCTACTATTGGCATGGCACCGTATGAGGCTTTGTATGGAAGACCATGTCCTTCACCCATTTTCTGGGCAGAGGTTGATGAGACAGGTGCTCTTGGGCCAGAGGTAGTGCAGAGCACCACAGAGAAAGTTCAGCTTGTACGTGAGAGGATGAAAGTGGTTCAGGACCGACAGAAGTCGTATGCTGATCGTCGGAGGAGGCCCTTGGAGTTCGAGGTGGGAGATCATGTGTTCTTGAAGGTTTCCCCTCGACAGGGGCAGCGAAGGATTGGGAAAGGGAGCAAGCTCTCACCTAGGTCCATCGGACCTTTTGAGGTGTTGAGGCGAGTTGGCGAGGTGGCATATCAGCTAGCCCTACCACCTCAGTTGGTGAAGGTTCATGATGTCTTCCATGTCTCCCAGCTTCATCGGTACTTACATGACGACTCCCACATTATGGACTGGGGAGAGTTAGTTATGGGAGATGACGCGACCTTTGAGGAACGACCAGTTAGGATCGAGGATCGTAAAGAGAATGTGCTCCATGGATGAACCATTTTGTTGGTTCGTGTGTTGTGGAGGCATGGCGGTCTCGAGGAGAGAACTTGGGAGGAGGAGACCCATATGCACGCTCAGTACCCAGAGTTGTTTTGACTTGTGTTTTCCCTTATTCTTCTGAGCTTTGTGTTGATGTTGTACTATGTACCCTTTTTATATGGAATGCTTGGATTGTCAGTTGTGAGACCTTTTGTTTCCTTGTTCCCTGTTAATGTGTAACATGTCTGGATATGTGGGAAAGGGAAAAACTTGACCCTTAATCGAGATGCATTAATGTGGATGCGATTGAACCCATGCGGGTGAGTCAGTGCCGCCTAAAGCGGATAATATCTCGACATACGAGAAGGAATTTCCCAAACCCACATGTTTGGGCAGTGTGTGGGTTGTGTGGTGTTGGGGGTAGTGCGAGTTGAAAAATCCTAATGTATGAAAGTGGGAAGACCCAATTCTTAATCAAGACAAATTAATGAGGATACGATTAAACCTGTGCAGGTGAGTTAGTGCCGCCTAAAGCGGATAATATCTCGACATAGGAGAAGGAATTCCTAACACATATGATTAGGGTTGTTGGTTGGGTTCCTATTATAACAAAAACCCTAATAGGTATCTTGTTGGGTTTCCTCTGGTTCGGTTTTGAATTCTCAGGGATGAGAATGTTTTAAGAGGTATCTGATGTAATGTCCCGGACCTCTCTATCCCATTCCTTTGTCAAAAAGAAGGTCAAGAAGTGTTCTGGAGGGTAAAATGGACTTTTCCCACACTTTCCGGAATTTTGAAACTACACGCCGTGTAGTTTGAGTACACGCTGTGTACGCCCTTTCCGGGTATACCCCGTGTTGCAGGCCATGTCCTCGCCGTGTGAAGTAAATGATTACACGCCATGTAGTGTAACTACACATCGTGTACCACCTTTATGGTTATACCCTGTGTTGAAGGCCGCATCCTTGCTATGTGAAATAATTGGTGCACGCTATGTGTCCAGTTCTATACGCCGTGTAGTCCTTCCCCACGTACACATTACCAGTCAACGGATGTGTGCCATGTTGGAGCTATGTCCTTGCCATGTGCAATGAATGAGTACACGCCGTGTGTCTAAACTACACGCCGTGTAGTCTTTCCCCGTGTATGTGTTACCCTCAGACCGTGTGTTGACCAGTCAACGATTGCAGAGCCGTGTTGGAAGCCGCGTGGAGACCGTGTAAAATAACCGAGTATACACCGTGTACCATAAAGTACACACTATGTACTTTTCATTTTCTCGCCTATAAAAGGAGGGGTCCCCTCCTCCTTTCAATTCACTCATCTCCTCCCCTTTCCTTTGAGCAGAGTTCTCCCAAGAGCCTTGAAGGCACTTTCTTCTATAACTTCTTCATCCGAGCTCCGATTTATGATCCATCAGCGGCCACAGGATCATAACGACAAGGCGGAACTTCCAAGATTGGATTCGTTGTCTTTCCTTTGGCATTTCCTTTCTGACTTCCACCCGAGGAGGTTTTTTCGTGGCCCGACAGAAGTGACGCACGCCGACGGACGTCTTCTAAGGTTGATCCGGGGTAGCGTTGCGATCAGAACCTGTTGAGGTAGGTATCTTACCTTCGTCTCTCTAAATTTGTGTATCATGCGGGTTGGTTGTTCTCTTGTTTACGTGAAACACTTTTGAACTAGTTTAATAAAGATAATAACTGGCTTATAACGGGGTTGGGAAGTTTTTTATTGCTGTTACTTTATATCCTTTGATATTATGTTGTGAATGAGCTGCTGCCTACTGAAAATCATGGTCATTGGGGGCCTTTGCTTACATAATTAAATGTTTCCCTCTCCTTCTAGATTTTCTTATAGATGGAAACTTTGTGGAATGTGGAAATTTGTTAAACACGTAAAGTTGGCTGTTTAAAATCTGGAACCCTTGTGTGATCACCCCGGTTAAACAAAATGGAATAATGAACATGTGGGTGTTGGCTTGGATATGTGGCATGTGATGGGGGTGTTTTGTGGGTTGTTGTGGATAGGGTGAGCAGTGGGGCTGCGGTTGACTTGGTTGTGGGTTGGTGTGAATGTTGTGTTGGTAATGGGAAGTGGGGCTGTGATAAATGGTATTAAATGGATATTGATGTACGGGTTTCGGTGTGATTGTGGTTATAGCGGTTGGCAGCGGGGCTGCAGGGATGGTTTTGAATGTGAACAGACTATGGGTTGTGAATAATAAATAAAAAAGTGGAAGATTTAATAAATTTTGGGTAATTGAAATGGAACGGGATTAATAATAAATGGGATGGTTGGTTGATAAGAAGGGCTTGGTTGCATTGCTTGTGTTTTCCTAACTTGATTTGTGGATGGAAGGGATATGTTTTAAGAACGGTCGATGTGGTTGGTTGTGGATAGTTTCCCAGTAGTTAAGGAACTAATAAACTAATTCTGTTGAAACGTGAAAACCTAAATGGGGTTGGGATTGTTTGTTGTATGCGTGCTTCGTAGTAGCAGTGCCGAGGCACGTGCTCAGTTTCTCTGTTTAGAAGCCATAGGTTGGGCTGTGTGTTTGGTATAAATATATATATTTGTATCTTTTGTGTTTTATCTCACCCCACCCATGTTGAGCACTTAGTGCCAAACACTCCCATTTCATGGTAGAGGGTGTTTTTCCCTTAGTTACTAGCTCCTTCCTGCTCCTTCTCCCCTAGGCTGTGATGGCTTGAGGTGACCTTACACCTAAGATTCTTTGGGTAGGTTTCGATTGGGGTGGCTTTAACCCAAGACTCTTCAGGCAGGTTCTACTGTTTGCCAAGAATCTTCGGGATGATGCCCAGGTGTGTGTGGGCAGGATACGTGGTTGTGAGGCCCAGGTGTGTGCGGGAGGGATACGTAGTGGTGAGGCCCAGGTGTGTGCGGGCGGGATACGTGGTCGTGAGGCCCAGGTGTGTGCGGGTGGGGAGAGTGTGGCAGCGTCAGGACGTTCGCCGTTAGGAAGAGCAGTTAACTAAAGGGAAATGGTGTGGGGTACCCAATACTCTTGTTTCTTATATAATACTACCTATTGTGCTTGTGTTTTGGTGAGTGTGGCTGGTGAGTTTGGGTGGATATAATTCCTTGCTAGGTTTCTTCTGTTGTTCTCACGGGACACTACGATGTCTCCCCACTTATGCACGAGAGATTTAGGTTTCCCTACTGAGTATACTTGTATGCTCACCCTACGTTTACTTTAAGGTTTCCAGGTGGACTACCAGGGTCGTACGGGACCCTACTAGTCGGACAGTTAGAGTTGTTGCAGTTGATGTTCTCTTGTATTCTTTTGCTATTGTACTTTGAGATTTATTGTACTTGAACCTTGTTATAAAATAATTTAAACATGCATGTGGGCTTGGTTTGGGTTTATTTATATACACTTCTTCTTTTCCTTTTTGGTAGTTGACTTGTCCTATTTCCCGGTCCTAAATAAATAAAAAGGCTAATGCCTCCCATATTTTTGAAAACTCATACCCTTGGTGCTAGTCGTCACCCCGGGGCCTACTGGAGGCGGGACTCGGGGGTCATTATCTCCCTTTCACCATTTCCAGCTCAGGATGGGCATCTTTGGTGGGAGGGGGTCGTGACATGTGTATAATAAAATGTTATTATGTTAATGGAATAATCATTATCTACCTTCCCCAACAATTTAGAAAGTGAAAATGGAATTCATGTTTACATGAAGACTACCATCTCTATGAATGGTGTGTTTTATTTTTCAACACCACTATACGTGGATTGTTTAAATGGGTTATTTAATGAATAAATATTATATTCATCACATTATTATGTTTCTAAAATGATAAATAAATTTCAGACTTTCTACTCTATAGAAAACAAAAATTTCATCTTGTTTACATATGTATCACCACATCCATAGAATGATGTATTTAATTTCTTATTACTACCGTAAAATAATGATTCTAAGAAATTATATAATGATTTAAATTATTATCCATAATAATAAAATGTTTTTTAACATTTTATATTAACATTTAACATGTTATTAATATACCAACTCTTCTAATGTTAAAATTACCAAAATAAGTTTGTCACCAATTATTTCTTCATAAATCATCACTAAAACTCTCATGTAATTAAATTAATTATTTATAAATAATTATAAATAATAAATCCTAGTAAATTTAATAATATATTTATGATGAAAATTATATCAAAAACGGGGATAATTTTCAACATCTTGATGCTTGTTCAAAAAACTCAAAAATCATTAACACCTGATGATGAAAATAAACTACAACTAACTATTAAATGTATAATAAATGATTATAATTAAAGTGAATAAAAGGTAATATAAATGGATAAGTTTATTAAATAGGTTATCAAGAGTTTTATATTTATTATACAGGAATTTAAGGAACCTTCATTGAAGTTGAGATCAAAGTAAATGGATTTGGGTAACTCAAATTTCCTTTTTTTGATTTATAAGGTTTCGTTTCGAACTTAAATTATATAAGTTCTCTATATTATTCCATTTCCCATTTTATATGATTTTTCATATAGGGATATTGATGTCTTAATTTAAATTTTATTTCCTTGATGAAATTTTTAAAAAGGTAGAACATTGTTAAAAATTATATTCATCCTCTTTAATGATGATTTATTTTACATATTCATGTTCTCACTTCCCACTAATGTTCTTATTTGGATAATCAGTTATGTATTATATCATATAGCCTTCATTATAATATATCTCTATTTTTAGAATACTTCTTTATTATATTTATTATGATGGGGGTGTTAATAAAGGTATTTTAAAATATTAATAATATTTATACTTTCAAAATCATTAAATTTATCTATCACTCTACATTTCCAGTGGAAAACCTTCATATTTTTTGAATGATGCTTTATTGATATTTATTTCTAAATAATGTTTTAAAAAATTATTCATTATAGATCCCCAAAAGTGATCATTTTTAAAATGATTAGTAACATTGTATTATTACGATAGTGTGAAGGACTATTTTATAAAGTCTCCATTATGTTCTCTCCAACAGATCTATCAATAATAAAGATATATATTATAAATAACCCATTAGTAGCCAATATGAAATACTTATTTTGTGTTAATGAAAATTTTGAGTCAACCAATCAACTCTCGATATGATGTTATGCAATAACATTTTAAAAATGATAGAAAACACGTTTTCTTGTACTAAGTTGTGGATTTTCGGTTCCTTGTAAAAGAACCATAAGGCCCAATAAAATCATTATAATGGTGTCAACTACCTGCACTCAGTTTTTAAGGTCTTTTTATAATATTATATGTCTATTGAAACCACCAAACTCATTAAGAGAGTTTTGGTGGAGTGGACTAAGAGATCTTTATTCCCTAAAACACTATAAATCACCACATTCCTTCCCAGTATATATTTCTACAGCTCACTCATATTTAAGAGAGAAGAAAAGGTTCACTTTATAACAAGAGAGGTGTTTAGAATCTTTAAATGTTTTTGAGTAACACAATTCATCCCATATTGTGTCTTTTTCTTTGTCATCGCCATCCCAACCTAACAGAACCTTCTTATCAAGAATAAGAGAATTGATAAATATTTAGATTTTTTAAACTAAATTTGAAACTATTTCATTAACATACTCAAATGAAAAAGCATTGACAGTGAATTTGACATTGAATTCATAAAATATAACCATGACTGAACCTTGAGAGGTCTATATGCACATAATATTATAAATAAAAATAATTAGATTATCTACCATTCTTTACAAGATGAATTTAGATTGAAAATTATTGTAGTCCAATTATTGCCTAAATTTAATGGTCTTGTATGAGAGTATCTAAACAAATAAATTAATCACCTCACTATAGAATGTGTTAAATTGATGTTAGGAGTTTTATTAGAGTAAAAAACTCAAATTCAAATCATTATCATTCTCTTGTGAAGGTGTTTCTAAGGTGTGGATATAAAACATGTAACCAGTTGAAGTCACTAGCTAGGTTGAACATCATCGAAACTTATATAATTTATTATTTAAAAATTAATAGTTTATTATTTAAGGAAATAGATATATTCTATCAAAAATATATTAGGATATATATTCTATGACAATTTATAGGGATTTAGGAAACTTTGTGCAAGATTTCCACACTATGTCATTGATGAACATAACTTTCTAGTGTTATTCAAACAAGGACTACTCAATAGTGAGATAAATATAGTAGATTAACTATGAATAGAAACTCACTAGTGACCCTAAAGAAATCATAAAAAAGATAGTTTATAATTACCAGTAATTCAATAAAATTGGTATTGACCCTAATGTATTTCATAAGGTAAACTCTATTGAACCTCTTTTGATTGAATATAAGAACGAATAACTATCCAGTATTTAAAGAAAAACAAATATTAATTAATATAATGACCAACTGATACCCCTTAATTTTTATGGCCTTTTTTCTTCTCTATGTTATTTCACAGACCAATATTATCAATTGTAGTATATTGGTATCTGTTTGGTCTACCAATAAAGGTCATTTCAATATCCCATTAATAAAAAAGGGTTGATAGATAACTCATATGCCATGTATGGATTTGTAAATAAAAAAATGAAGCATAACATCCATTTCAATAAACATTCCATTAAACATGACCATTTCATAAAAATTCCAAGATAGGTTACCAATAAACTTGCCATCATTCATTATTTTAATAATGGAAATTGCATGGAATTCCTTCTTCTGGTTCTCAAAAAAATCCATAACCCACCAAATCTAAACATAGAGGAGATAAAAAATAAAATGAATGAATTGAGAAACAAGTTACGATATTTACAATAAATATTGACTAAAAATCCATAGAAATTCCTGGATTGAACATTCCACAATACCAAAGGTAGTGTGATTTTGTTAACAAATACTATTTAAATTTAAATCAAACATTTTATAGAACCACAATTATGAAAAAAAAAGTATATAAGAAACAATCGTTAATAAATAAGTAATAATCAATAATTATATATGATAATTATTTTAAATAATGGAAAAAACATTTTTTTTCCTTTCCCACATGAAAGATTAAAAGTATAAAAATTAATGAAGATAGATTCAAAATGAAATTTTAGACAATTTCATGAAAGTTGATATCAATATATCTCTTCTTCAATCTCTTAAAAAGACTCCCCAATATTCGGTGTTCATAAAATTATTTTTTACTATGAAAAAGGAGGCTTCAGGGAAGGAGAGAGTATTCTTTGGGAAAAATTTGTCAGCTCTAATAACACCTACATTTCATTTCAATTTCATTGACTATATATATTTTACATTACTTTTACTATTATTTTTATTTTATTCTTAGATTTTTATGTGATTTTGGAGCTTTAATTAATGTAATTCCTCATTATGTATTTTTATATTTAAAAAATTGAGAGCTCGGACCAACCTGAATTGTAGTTCAGTTGGAAAATTGAGCTACTAAATTCTTAAAAAGATTTTAGGAACATGTGTTGAGGAGGGTGAATAAAATGATCTTTCTAGCTAGTTTATATGTCCTTAACATGGAAGAAGATATAATACATATTAAATATCAAATTTTATATCTAAACTGTTTTTGACAACCAAACTGATAATCATTAGTTTTCATAAAGGAATATTAAAAATGTAATATGAAGAAAACATAGCAAACTTGAAAATTTTATATTCAATAAAGTTTCAATAATAACATTCGATTTTCACACACCAAGGAATCTACTTCAAAAATAGTAAATAATTGGTTTAATGAAAATCTCAATCTAGGAAAAATTATAGATTAGATAATTATATGGGGTATTATTGTAGGTAAATTGAAATTACTCTATAAGAACATGGTAATGATATAGATCATGATTCCATAATGGTTTTGATTTTTTTGTTTTCAATTTATGGTGAAACTGATAATAAGTTATGTGAACCAATGTTGTACACATTCTAAATTCATCTATCCAACATAAATTGAAATAACTAAAACAAAATTTAAATTATGTATTTATATTTGGGGAGAAATTATACCCATGATAATTAATAGAATCTAAACCCCTAATCATAAAACAAAACTCATAATAATTTTTGGTGATATTATTAAGGACATATGATGGAGTATGGGGGACATATCTGACCTTATTCCATGGATAAATATACAAGATCCAACAAGAAGATACTTCCAAACCTATAAGATAATCCAAAATGGGTCTGAACCCAAACATGATGGAGGTATGTAAAAAAATTGAGAAATTTCTAGAATAATGGAACATATATCCCATTCTGAACATATATGGGGTTAACCCATTCACATTATTCCCAAAAACTCATCTCTAACCATTGTTTAGTGTGAAAAATGAACTGATTATTGTGAGAATTTATAATAGTTTTAGTCTATATTTAATATATGTGAATTGATCAAGTGATTACCATTTATTAACCGAATACTTATAGGACTATTAACAAAGACACGTTACTATTTTATTGATGGTATGTAAATGTATACTTATGTGTTCATAGCTCCTGATGATTAGGAGAAAACAATATTTACCTATCATTATTACACATTTTCTTATAAAAGGATTCCATTCGGAATATGGAATACCATTAGAACTTTATAAATATGCATGGTAAGTGTATTTTCTAGTTTGAATGAGAAATGACTAGAAATGTTTTTAAATAATTTTACAGTGTTTGGAAATTAATTTTACCATTTTAAAAAAAAATATAGATATGGTTTTAAAAAAATCATAGGAAAAGAACATCTAAATTTTGAAAATCTCCATTTCATTGATGAAAAAATAATTAGACCAAAGCAGGTGATTTCACAGAACTAAATTGAATGTGACTAATCAAGGATTGAAGTCATCACTACATCACCTTACCGTAGTTATATTAAGGTTCTATATCATTATTAGGACATTTATATTTTTTTAGATGATTCATTTTTAATAATATTATCTTATAAATTTAAAATTTAAAAAATATATTTTGTTCAAAATTGATGATTCTTGAAGGAAATAATATTAAAAATTAAAGAGAAAATTAAATTCACCATCTTTTAATTCAATGACCAAATTGGGCGAATCTTTGGAATTGTCTTATGATTCCTACAATGGGTCTATAGGGGGGTTTCATTCCTAATGAATTGATTTAAAAATTCATGTAATAGATTATTTATTTGAAACACTAGATTTTACCTATAATAATTATATTAAAACTTAATGGAATTATTAAAATTGTTTCTCCTTTTGAAAAATTTAGAACATATTTTCCTAGAAAAGATATAATAGTCCTCCCTGATCATGTAACACATAAGAACTTGATGAATAATGTTGAATAAAATATGATATTAATGATGTAGAAGTTATATTTAAAAGAGTTTGATATGGAGATTAAATAAAAAATGTAAGAATTCCAAACCAAGATCCACTTCATGACTCAATACCAAGTGTGAAGCTCTATATGATTGAAGGAGAGGATTCGTGGTGTTATAACATGCTAAAATTTCTTATACCTTCTCAAGTCCCTTTACACATTAACCAATTACATATCTCAATACTTTATACTAAATATAAATTCAATGTGCAGGATGATCCATATCTTAAGTGAATTGATAATGAAAAAATTATTGATAAATGTTTTTTCAAGTACAATGTACATTATGTGCTCAACTATTGGTTATCTAGCCTAATAATGGTTTCACATAATAAAAAGTTAAAATAAATATTTTATAATTATATTCTAACTAGAAAAATAGCATTTAATTAGGATATTAGAAGGAGATAGAGGTAGAATAAGAAGCTCTGAAAAAGACCACTTCCCTGAATACTAAGGATGATCTGTCCAAGGACTATGTCCATTGGATTCCAAGATGAATTGAATCCAAATAATAAACTAATGAATACACCACCCCTGAATATTTATTCACTCTTTCCTTCCATGCATACACTGCCCTAGTATATACTACCCACAACCCCAAAAACCATACATTAAATCCCTCTTGAAAATAAAGAATCTCATAAGGTGGAAATAGAAAAACCTTAAACTATTTCACTACATGGGAATAACCACCACATTGAATATAGTCTCACACATATCCCTGCACACTTTAGTTGATAATTTTTCATGTCGCCACTATTGAGTTTTTTTAAAATATATTTTTTATTCCATATCTTCAAGAAATGATGTATAAATCACTTCCCAATAATAAAAGTTCAGGGGAATTTACTAGTTGAAGTAATGAGGAAAATGTGTGATATTATTTGATACAACATTCCTCTATTTTTGGAAATTTGTTCAGTTTTCTCTATAAATTCTTAAAAGTCTGAAAGCTGACCTTGACACGATCCTAATGATATTAGGAGGTGGTCCTGAGAAGAATTCATGGAGTTTGTTCTTTCCTAATACCCTAATTAGTGATAGGGGAAGATCATTGAGTTCATGTAGAAATTCATTTCTAAAACCTTTTTTTTAGAAATCACTTTTTACTTTATTTATTTTTTTAGAGCATCATGATCACCAAATGAAAATGAAATAACACTTTTATGTGGTGATCTACTAAATTGATTTATCGCATCAATTACAAAATAAATAGTACTACTTATAAGACTTATAGTCTTGTGTGAAAATTTTGTAATAAATGAGGTAAGACTTCCAAAAGCTGCCTGAAGAAATTGATATAAAATCTTTAATCCCTAATCCTATGATCTATGAAAATTGTATAAAATCATAAGATGATATTTTTATCCATATTTTAACTATCGTCATGTAATATATGTAAGTAAGCAACCAAGCAGTTTTATTTATTTATAACTATGTATTTAGTAGATCATCCATCAAGAAAATTTCAAGGTATAAAAGATTTCAACTCTTGTGAAAATGGTGATAAAATGATCATGGTGATCTCCATATATTAAGAATTTATTCTTTGTAAATAACTATCCACCAATTTATTTTCCCTTTTAAAAGAGAGGACACTAAAAAATTTAATAGAGGTACCATTATATCATTGGATTCCAATTTCCATGCATGCATGTGAATTTTCCACTCATCGCGTTCCAAGCTTCCATAGTTTCCCAAATCATCCATAATCTGAATAAGTAGTATCAATAGGATTCTATAATCCAATGTTTCTTTTATGATATACTAGAAAACTACATGTTTTTTCTATCATCTCTATAGATAAATCAAGGATTTCAACTCTTGAACCCATGACTCCATCAGTCAATAAAGGAAAACACATACCTTTATCTGTCCAATTATTAATACCTGGCCAGAAATTAGGATGATAATATAGAGAACCTTTAAATGAATGTTCCAAGTTTAATAGTATAACCTTCAAGTGACCTATTTATTTTTAGTATTAGAATAAATTTTAGGGTCGCATATTTTTAAATTTTGATCCATAACATTCCTAACATATAGCTGCATGATTTCACTTGAAGATTTAATTTTTCTTCACATGGAATATATCAGTTTGGAATCAAAAATAATTTAAAAATAGAATAATATTTTATGTATATCTCATCCTCTATGGTATCATGTTAAGACGGTGAAATGTGAGTCTATATTTTTCTATAGAATAATATAATCCTATTCTTCCAACAAGAGACTGAAGAAGATGTTCACCAACTTCACTAGCCTTGCCGCACACTCCATATAATAACCCACACATTTATTAAACTCTAATTCATTATTTATTACATTAATGTATACATAATAAAACCTAGATGATCTTCAAGATCAGTTTATTTATGAATTAGGTACATAGAATAAAAGCATGATACATGGATACAAAAACATTATTTAAATCTTCCTTAACATTGTATTTGAATTCATCATTATTGTAAAATTATATGAGATAACCTAGGGACATGAATAAAAGATTGGTGAGATATAAAGACCAGTAAGGGAGTAAAAAAAGCATAACATGATGAAATTATGTCATTTTAGTCAATAGGAATTTAAATGGTATAAAAGGGGGTTGATAAACATAATCTTGAACAACAAGGTATGATAGAACATGATCATATAAATGCAATATCATCTTTCAAAAAAATTACAGAAACATGGGAATGTTTAACACCATTAAACATGACATCATTAACATAGTCCAAGTAAAACTAACAAGACATATAAAATGGTGGAAAAATACCATAATGGATTATTTTTACTCAATAATACCTTATATGAGATCTCATTAGACTAAAACATTACCAAATGCATTGGAGCGGTATTTGAGCTCATCTGTCATTTCCTTATCATGTACATGCATAAGTGTTCCACATAGATCATACAACATAAATATACGTTTCAATAATTTTAATCCCATGATACAAGAGTTTGGGTTAAAATCATGCATGTCCCAAGTCAATGAAGGATAATTACATATAAGTGAATACCTTTGAGTGGAAATGAGAATGTGTATTCACTAAACAAAAGTTGTACATGGAAAATCATAGTAAAATTTTTACAGCACAATTGCAATACATAAAGGTTCACAGGAGGGATTTATAGGATAAAAAAGGGTCCCTCACCACATGTACATCTTAAGGTTAGTAATATGGATGTGTGAGAACATACCACAACATGGAAAATGTAAAATAAAAGACATATCATAATGGATGAGGTTGAATAAAGAGGAGAAAGTGAAGATCCCCTACCTTGGGAGGTTGTTTCAAAAAACTTGGGAGGAGCATGTTGAGGTCATAAGGGACCCCTGGATGAACACTAGAGGATAAAGGGAATGTATATTCACTATAAAAAATTTTTTAGTGAAGATAATGAGTGCATTGGTGGGTTTATATGTGAAAAGAGAGGGGTTTCTTTATTATTTCCCATACATAGGTTTTGGACTATATAATAATGTTTTCAAAACAAAAAACCTTCCCATGGATTTTTGAAATGGTTTCTACCAATTTGAATTGGTTTTAATTTTCCTAAAAGGATAAAAATCGAACTTATTAAAATAATACCCTTAGTGATATGGAAGTGAGTCATGTTTATAAATAATTGATTTTAAAACTGTTAAATATATTATAAGTATTGGAGGATACATAAGGGGTTTATAATTTTTTTAAAATAAATTAAAAACTATTTTTTAAAAGGTTAAATATATATTTGGTCTTGGATATATTTTATGGAATTTTTTACATCACTTTTTTTATTTTATGATGTCATAATATACACCGTATATTAATACCATATTTAATTTCAACCAAAAAATTTAATTGTCTCAAAAAAAATATTAAAAAATAATTGTGGGATAATTTTGACGAACTAATTCCAAAAGTAATAATTATTTTATCAATATAATTATCTAAATTTTATAATTTACACTTTCAAATTAAAATAAAAAAAATGTTGAGAAGTACAAATTTTCTTTCAACAATGATTTTGTGACCCATATAAAAATTAGATTTGAATTTTTAAAATTATATTATCATTCATATTCAATAAATAATATTTATTAATAGTATCTTATTAAAATATCATTTATTTTAAAAATTATTATGTACTTAGAAAGAGTGTTTTGATCTAAACCATATATAATTCAAAAATCCATTTTTTGTTTCATCATATCAAAATATATTTTTTCAAAGTATTTTTTTATTAATTAATAATGTAAAAAAAAGTAATAAATAAATAAAATAATTATTTTATTGATAAGAATATATAAATATTTGTAATATTATATGTAATATACATTACCACTTATTACACCAGCGAACTCCCTAAGGGTAAGGTGCATGACGGTTAGATTCTCATCGGGTGGTTTAGCAAACATGGTTAGGAAATAATCATGAGAAGATTGAAATTATCTCGTAAATAGTTTCTCTCATGATTTATTTTTTGGATATTTGTTTGGGATTGGTCAAGTTAAAATCCTAATGATGTTATCTCCCTTAAGTTCTCGGATAAATGGGATTTATAGGGTTCGATCTTATTGGTTGAGGCAATCGTTTCTTTTACCTATGTCAATAGGACTTTATCATAACCCTTAATATATAATAATCATATGATTACTACTCAATGGATATATTATCAATTTTTATGATGTTTAAGGATTTTTTAAATCTGATACATCTTATAATGGTTCAAAATAACCAAATTAATTCATGTGCTTCTGATAACCATATAACATAATAGGGAAATCAATTTAATCGTAAATGGAATTTCATTTATTAAAGTTCCATGTGTTACATTATTACCCACTTTATAAATTTCACCCTTGAAATTTTCATACATAAACTAAAAAATATTAGGGTGCCTCTATTTCATTTCTGCTTCTAGATCCCAAGTTTCTTCCTCAAACATGTGGTTCCACCACAACACTTTGTCTGGTTGAGTTCTATTATTTCCTAGAAATTTGTCTCTATGATATAAGATCTTCAATGGTTGTTCCTCATAAGAAAGATCAATATGCAATGATACCACCTATAGATTAATTAAATTTTACATGTCTGGTATGTAATTCCTCAATAGTGATACATGGAATAGATCATGTACTTAAGATAGGTTAGGTGAGAGTGCTACTCGATACAACATAGCTTAGATGTGATCAAATACCTCAATGGGGATGATGTATCCTATTCTAGGCTTTCCTTTCTTCGCAAACCTCATGAATTTTATCAATGGAGATATATGAATGAAAAAATTATCACTAGCCTCATATTGTGTGTGTCACTAATGAATATATGTAATGATTTTCTATAATCTTTTAGCATATTTTATATGATGTTTTCTGGTTTGTAACTTCTCTTTCATCTCTTGGATAAGATCATGTCTTATCAACTTCCACTCACCAAATTAATCCAATCATGTTGAATTCTAACACTTCTTCCCATGAATATCCTCATAAAGAACCATTTGAATGCTGTAATGGAAATTTTGTTATATGGGACTCAATTAGGGGAAGCTATTGATTCTGACATAATTGGAAATCCATTGAACATTATCTCAACATATATTTAAGATTTTTAATAGTCCTTTTAGAATAACCGTCTTTCTTAGTGTAATATAGAATATTGAAGCCTAAATATGTATTCTACAATTATTTAATTAATCACCCAAACTATGAGGTAAACCTTGGATAACGACTAGATATAATAGATATTAGAACTCCATGAAATCTTACCACTTCCCTAGTGTATATCTTGGTGACTTGGTCAATAGATAAATCTTCCTTGATTGTAATTAAATTTACTCACTTTATAATGTGATCAAATCCTACCCAGATGTTGTTATTTCCTATATATTCCTTAGAGAATTCTATGAAAACATCCCTGGATATGTTTTACCATTTCCATATACGTATAAGAAATGGTTGAATCATAAAGTTATACTTTTTTCAGTTGATCGTGACTTGTTGGAATGACCAGAATTGAGATACAAACTATAAAATATCTCTCTTCATGTTACCCCACACTAAGATTTTATTCAAATCTCTATACATATGAGTTAATCCTAGATGAATAGAGGGGGATGAGATATGAATATCATACAGAATTTCCCTATTCAATTATGGTTTTTATGGGACACATCTCAAGGTTCCAAACCTTGTTAATAAATATTTAGAAAAGTTGAACTTCAAAGTTTTTATTATTTTATTTTTTAGAAACTCATCATCTTTCCAAGAAACATTGATCATTTCAATAATGGATTTTTGAGTAGTTTTTTTTAGGAATTTAGTATTAAGATACTTTTATTATTCACATATCCATCCTTTGGATGTCTATTAAAATTGGACCCCTATCAATCCTCATCATGGATAGAGTTGTAGGATCCTTTCTACTAAGATCAATTTCCTCATTGTTTGCTTTTCTGGAATTTTAATGGATTGAAAAACCACAATCTTTGATCAACTAAAACTACCTATGTTAAAACATATTAATCTATTTTTGTGTGAATATATTTTTGAGGCTTTTATGGTCCATATATATCAAAGATATCCATGTATAAATAATGACCCCAAATCATAAATGATAAGTTCACTACAACCAACTATAGATCATGAGTTGGGTAATTATTATCATGGATATTTATTTGGTGGGTGGAATATTCTATCACTTTGTCATTTTTCATGAGTTCACTACCCAATAAATTTTAACAAAAATTGATTTATATCACAAAACCTTCCTTGTTGGTGGGTAATGTGAGCAAAAGTGAAATGATAATCCACTTATTTATCTCTATAAAACCTTCTTCTGATTAAATATTCAAAAAAGATGAATCCCTTCTATGTTATCGTTGTTAGTGGGCTTGAAAATTGTGATTATTTTCTCACAAATCAATGATAGTACCCATATAATAAAAGGAAACTACGAATTTCCTATCAAAATGGTTGGTCTAGGACACCCTTAAATCATACTTATTTTCAAAGTATCCATATATATCCCTATATTGGTGATGATATTCCACATTAATGACACTTTCTCAACCTATAACACACATTTAGTATACTTTACATAAATAATTTCTTTTCTCAAGTTCTTCAGTACAATATTCAAATACTTATTATGTTCCTCCATTCTTTTAGTGTAGATAAGATTGTGATCAATATAGAATATAAAAATAAATCAAGGTATTCCCTAAAGAATATATTCATATAATCCATGAAGTTTTATAGAGAATTATTGAGTCCAAATGGAATAACTATGAATTCATAGTGCCCATAACTTGTATGAAAAGTAGTATTAGTGAAATCATCCTTCTTCAACTTTACTTGGAAATATCCCAACCGTTGAGCTATCTTAGTAAAATATTGGTCTCCACATAATTGGTCAAAAAAGTCATCAATATGTGATAGAGTTTAATTTTTCATTATTGTGATCTTGTTAATCTCATGCTAATCAATACTGAGGCACAATGACTCATCCTTCTTCTTAAAAAAGAGGACTGGTGCACCCCACATTGAAGCACTTGGGTGTATAAACCCTTTATCCAAATTATCCTATAGTTTCTTGTCCAAATAATTGAGTTAAAAAATATCCATTCTATATGGGGTTTTGATCTAGACAAATCTATATGATTTATTCTCAATTGATAAATAAACCTCATGTCTTGGAGGAAGTCTATAAAATTCATTTGGAAACACATTAGTGAATTCCCTTGTAATATGAATGTCATCAAGGATGATATTTTAGTTAGTCCCAATAATTTAAAAAAAATACACTTTCTCACAAGGAAATAATATCCAAGATTGTGATGTTGTTACCAAATAATATTGATCATCATCCTTTCACTTGTATAGAATTAGAGGGTGATTCGCGATACAGAGGTTAATTTCCTTCTCTCGACAATTTATTTTTTCTCCATATAAGGAAATATAGTCTGTGCATAGTTTTGCCTCAATTTACACTAAAGAGATAATTAAAATGTTCAATGGGAAGTTTAAATGGAAAATATGGATAGGTGAGGACTTATGTACTTGGGATGCATTAATTTCTCCATTTTTCATTTTTTTCAACAACTGTACTTCCGTTATTTGTGGTGTTCTTTGAATAGTTTTACTAAACAAACATGATAAAAAAATAATGCATAGAACTAGAATAAAGATGCATGTTATATATTCTTGAATAAATAACTAGCTTACCTATAACCATTTCATTTATAGGATCCACCACCATAGATATAATGGAATAAGTTCACAGTAGCTATGATGAAGGTTTTTAGTGTTGATTTTCTCCAAAAACCCTTGGATTAGGGCATTGGGTTGAATAATGCCTATGTTCCTTTAAATTTATATACCTCACTAATATATGAGGGTTGACTATATCATTCCTTTATCCCCTTTAGGAAATTTTTGGAGTTCTTCTTACCACACCTTTGACAAGTGTCATGTTGTAATTTCGTGCCACCATTGGATTTCTCCGTTGCACCTCCAAATTTAAACTCCACTTTCCACTTATTATCCCTATGGGACCCTTGATATTTTTTGATATATATTTTATATTTGAGGGAATATCATAATAATTACTTATCATTTTAAATGTATCTAATGGATAAGGATTTTCATTGACTCATCTTCAGTCCACCAAAGAAGTGGTCAACATTACATTCTTGGTTAATGACCAAGCCAGAGGCATATCATGCATGTATTGTGAATTTTCCCTCATACTTTCTAATAGACTTGGAATCCTTTTTCTTAAGGCTAAAAAATTCTTTTTCTATTTTCATATGGAGAGTGGAAGGAAAATATTTATCAAAAAACATTCTTCAGAATTCCGTCCACTCTAACACATTGATCTCCAAATCAAGCTTCATATTCTTGAAAATGGTCAACCATTGATCAACTTCTCCTTATGCATGATTACCAGCTGACACAACCTTCTCTTTATCATATAATTGAATTATAGAGAATATATTATCAAGGGATTTGATCCATTTTTTCACAATAAAGGGATCATAAGATCCCCTGTAAATTAGATGCCTTTGTCCCATAAAAGACTCAATTGAAAATTTATATTTCTTATGGTGATTTGGTTGTTCTGCCTTATTCATGTTTTGGTTCAAAACTTGAGTCAATTAAGAAATTATCCTTACAAAGTTAATGATTGTATCTCCCATCAGTTTTGGCATATTTTTTGGATACTCGATAAATTTTCCCTCACATTGGTTTTTGAGACAATTTATCCTATTTCCAACCATTGACTAAAATAAAGGGAAAATTGGGGATAGTAATTTTTTAATTATTAAGCACATAAAAGGGAAACTTTTAACATTAAAGGGATAAATCATAAATAACATATACTTGTCATCTTATGAATTTCTAGGCATCAATATATGTTTACGTGATCTATTTCTTAACATAAAATATTTTAGGAAATTTTTTCTCTTAATAATGGTTCCTAATGATATTTGGAATTTTAAAAATTACATCACCCATAAGTATCAAACTATTTTAGTAGCATGGCCCATTTTTGTGCACCAGTTCCTCATAAATTCTAACTCAATTAGGTTTTTTCGGTGTTGTAACCCTTGGATACATCTATACTAGAGACACATCCACTTGTAATATCTAGATAGGGATGCATTTTCTTATAAAACACTTACTCTATACTTTACCAAAATTTAGGTACATATTAATTTATTAAGTATTATCCCTAATGATTTATTTAGTGTTTTCTAATCCTAATATGAAAAATATCTATACAATCCTATGATACAAACTATGACAACCCATACTTTTATAAGAATTTTATTTATTATTTATTACATAAAGTTATACATAATAAAAACTAAAATATCATGAATACTAGTTTATTTGGGAAATATGTACATCATATAAAAATTTGATACATAGATACAACAACATTACAGAAAACTTTCCTTAACAGTCTCTATGAATTCATCAATATTCTAAAAATTCATGTGATAACCTATGGATGTACATAAGAATGGGGTGATCTATAAATACCAATAAATTGGATGGTTGGCCTATGAGGCATGATGAAGATTTGGTGAGCTCGACTGTCTTGGTGGTCACTAGTTAACTGTGGGACGACGATTACTTGGTGGCCGGTTTGTTGATGGTCACCGATGGTGATGGTGGTGAAGGAGGCTGGTGTAAATCTCTGGCGGCCTGGTTGATGCGGATTTTCTATGTTGTGTCTGTCGAGGTAGGTAGTGGAAATTTTTGAATGGACGGCGATGACATGATGATTAAAGTGATTTGATGATAACAACGATAATGTAGATGATGCAGTGGACTCGACGTTCGATGCAGGTTTCTCGGGCAATCACGTGATTTGCGGGATATGTTGTTGACGCGGTGGTTCCCAGAACACGATCTGAATTTTGATTATGTTTTTGGGTCTTGTGCCCCTGAAATTTGAATTTTTAATTTCCCTCCCTCCCTTTGTAGGGTGTAACTCGGTCGGTTCCCACTCTACCCTCAAAGTGGCTTTTATGAAAATACCAAAAAAATGATTTGGCCATTAGAGCGCTATCTAGGTGGACCCATATTTTCCTTATCATGTATATCCATAAGTTTTCCACACTGATCATACAACATAAATAGGAATTTCATAAATTTTAATCCCATGTTAATGAAGTGTGGGTTTCATACATTGAATTCCTAAATAAATGAAGGATAATTAAATTAACTTGAATAATTTTGAGTGGAAATGGGAATGGTTATTCAATAAACAAAAGTTGTGGATGGAAAATCACAGGGAAATTTCCACAAAAAATAATGGGTATATAATGGTTCGTGGGAGGTAATAAATAGATAAAGGGGTAATTAATCACATTAAAATAATACATAATGTAATATAGATGTATTCTAATATACCCCTGCATGAAAAAAGGACAAAAAGGTATAACATAAAGGAGTATCTTGAATAAAGTGGAAAAATATTGGATCCCTTACCTTGAGATAGTGTTTCTAAAATATTTAAAGGATCTTCTTGAGAACTTAGGGGAAACATGGGGGGGATATATAGAGAAAAGGGAAGATTATAGTAATGAACCATGCCTTTTGAGGGAAGGTAAATGAGAGTTTGGGTGGGTTTAAATAGTAAAATATATGGGAGTTTTTTATTATTTCACAAACTTATGTTTTGGAGTCTACAATAATGTACTCAAAACCACAAACCATCCCATGATTTCTTCCCATGGTTTCTACTAATGAAAAATTGTTTTAATTATTTTAGATGGAAACAAAACTAACTTATTAAAATAATACCCTTGGTGATGTTTAAGTGATTCATGCTTATAAATAATTGATTTTAAAATACTAAAATATAATATTGGTTTTGGAGGATTCATTAAGGGTTTATAAATTTTTTCAAATAAACTAAAAATAAAATTATTTGAAATTGTAAATATAAATTTGGCTTTAGATACCTTTTATGGAATTTATTGATCACTTTTGGGCTTTTATGATGTCATAATATACACCATATATTTATTCCATATTTAATTTTGACCAAAAAACAATGATTATCTCAAAACATTATGAATAAATAACCTTGAAAATTTTGGTTTTGATGATTCAAGAAATAATATTTATTGTATAAAAATAATTCTCTATCTATGAAAATTTTCACTTTTAAATTAAAAATATATATTTATTGATAAATACTGGTTTTTTTACAATAACAGTTGTATGACCCTTAAAAATAATATTTCACTTTGTAAAATTATATTATCATTGATATTAAATAAATAGTATTTAATAATAATATTGCATTAAAAAATAATTTACCTTAAAAATCATTACATTCATAAAACTAGTGTCTTGATCTAATTTATATGTCTTTCAAAAATACAATTTGGGTTTCGTCGTATCAAAATATATCTAGTCAAAATCATTTATTTAATCATTAATAAAGTAAAAACAAAAGGGAAGAACTATATTCTTTATTTTTTTGAAAAGAAAATATATGTATTCATATAATTATGGTTGAGATATATAACCCCTTATTACACCATTGAATTCCCTAAGGGTATGGTTTGTGATGGTGAGATCCTCATGGGGTGGTTTGGTGAACATGGTTTGGGTTGTGATCTCGATGAGCTAGGACTTCTCTTGTAATATTTTTTTCTCATTCTTTAGCTGTTGGACCTCATCATGGAATTGGTATAGGGATAATCCTAGTGATGTTATATCTGTCAGAGGCTCTAATAAAGGGGATTAATATGGTATTATCCTACTACTCGATCTCGTCACTTGTTTTTTCTATGTCAATAGGATATTATCATAACATATAATATATACTAATCATATGATCAATATTAAAGTACTGTATTATTAATTGTTATAATGGTTAACGGACATTTAAATCTAATTTAACTAATAATGTTCCAAAAAATTTATGACCCTCTTCCCTCCAAAGGCATCCCTCCTAGTAAAAAAATGATGAAAGGGAGATAATGACCCATGAGTCCTGCCTCTAGTAGGCCCAGTTTGAATAATAACATTTAGGGTGTAATAATATAACAATATTGGAGGCATTACCCTCAATAACATAAATAATATTGGGATATCAGATAATTCAACCATGAAAAAATCCAGGACATAATATAATATAAATATAAATACCAATTAAAAAAATAATTTATAAATAAGACTGGTATAGATAAAAGTCTCTAATGTAAATACCCAAAAGAAAAGATAAAGCAATGACACAACAACTATCCCATGGTCTGAGATAGTAATGTCCAGCATGATCCACTAAGTCCTCCAAGAAAACCAAAAATATGTTTATATATATAGGGTGAGCATAAAATTATACTCAATGGGAAGGCTGAAGTCCCTCGTTCACATGTGAAAGAAGCATACTAATACACCCATGTGGAAAAAAAGGAACCAAAATAGAAATATACAAGAATACTAACCAAACCCATTCTCAGTATGGATTAGTCACCAAATATCACCTCCAATTTTAATAGTATAATGAGAATCATATTGGTAAAGGTGACCCCGCACCACATTCCCATTGGGATGCCACTATCACACCCTAATGAGATACATCCTACTGCCCCACCCCATCAGCATATCACATCATTCCAATAATCTCGTCTATAACTAACCATCACATCACATCTGACCTGAAGACACCTATCCCCAAGCAGCCCACATGCATCTGACCTTCATATAACTAGAGTGAGAGGGTATCATGAACAATGATGAACTCAACCTCATGTCCTACTCCTACCATGAATAAAACCCAACACAAACCATCTCATCATCTCATATGAAAATACATGGGTAAAAACATATCACCATTTCTAAAGACAAATGGGCCACAACTCAACAAGAACAGTCATATCATGCCTCATCCAAAAACACTTGGGCCATCTCATCACATCATGACATCAAAACTTTTGAGTTCAGCCCATCATAGCCCATGCATTTCATTATCTTCATGAAGATTGAGTAGGGAAGAGGGAGTATCTATTCATCCATACACACCACTAATATGTTGGAAAAAAACCCCCCAACCCATTTGGTTGTCAACACTAGGTGATCAACATGGGTGGGGTACATAAATAGATATCAAGGAACAAAAAAGGTGTGTCTATATATATATATATCCTAAACCCAAGACCATCCTATGGGTCCCTAACAAGCGCTAACCATTTTCCATGATCCTCCACTTCCACTTCAAAAACCATATGTAAGCCACGTCACAAGAAACACATGACCCACAATCCACTCCCCACTTCTATTCTACATTTGGCTAATTTCCAGATTCACATTACCAATTAATTCCATCCCACTATAATTAATTCACTAGTTGTTCACATTCCATTAACCAATCCAAAACACCATCCATTCCACTTTCATTATTATCATTTCACATTCCATTATTATCCTACCAACTACAACAACATAGAACATAACAAGAAGCATAACCCAACAACCACATCCCCTTCCACCTTCCATCACATCACAACAACTTTTATAGACCATATACACAACCTCACTACTACCACCATCATATACCCACTACACAACTGCATCACACATCTCCCCATACCGCATCAAAACCACATATCATAGCCACACCACATATCAAAACACCCCTTCTCATCCACCACAAAACAATCACTTACCACACACCACATTGAAAATATAATAAATACCACACAAACAATTCCAAAAATGAATTCCACATTACACACAATTGATCATTTTCATATTTGTAATAGGGGACCTTTATCGCTTTCACTTCATAATTTTAAGGGTGTTATAACAAAAGACATATATCTACGGGAACCCATTTTATAAGCCTTTTATAGGTTGTTGTATGATTTCAATTTTATATGATATCAAAAAATCACAACACACACACTAGACAAAAAAATATCATCTAGATCAAACTAGGCCTGAAACAAACATAATTTTCAGCAAGGTATTCTTCCCATACAATCATAATATCAATCATAATAAAATATTTAAAAATAAGTGATTCAAATTCCCCTATCCCGTTTTAAATTAATTTATAAAGTTAGTTTGTCTTTATAAATTTGGATGCAACTTTCTCCATACAGATAAACAAAATAAACCATCACCATATGATAATAATAATGAGAAAGGAAGGAGAATTCTCTACCTGGAGGAAGAAGACACACATTACTCATTTCACCAAAATAGGGGGTGCGGAAAGACAGAACTACCACTGGAAGTAACATAAACCATGGAAATAAGGTTCCCTGACCCGAATGAAAGGCTCTTATACATATAATCTTGACAGAAAGAAAGTGGAAATGGATTAAGGGTAGGATCTTCCTCTTTATTGTAATCAAATATGGAACATTTGGGATTTCAGATTGCAACAGATTTTATTTAATAGAGTTTTATGATCTTATTAAAATCCATGAAAAAAGGACTCATTTACATACCATGTCATAAAAGTAAATAAAGGTTATACGTATCCTTGATGAAATAGACTTTGAATACATTGGATTTTCACTGTCAAAGGACTCACAAGGCTATTTCTATGTAAATCATGGAAGAATTCTATGTGGTTGATATCCCACATAACTGGAACCATAGGTAACCATTTTTCATGTAGTTTAACTCCCCATATAGATGAACTCCCCATACATCTGAATTACCCACATATCTGAACTCCCCACTTAGCTAAACTACCATGTAGGTGAACTCCCCACATAGATGAACACCCCACATAGCACAACTCCCCACCTAGTCGAACTCCCCATGTACCCGAAATCCACATGTAGCTGAAATCACCATGTAGTCAAACCCCACACATAATCGATTTCCCAACATACCTAATTCCTCTACATAGCTGATCGACTCACATAGCTTATTCATCTTGTCGAGAACTTCTTTAGAAAAATAAGGGGAAATAAGCCCTAAACACCATCTCAAATCCTCCCTTCCTTCTCTAAACACCTATGAACTTTCCATAAACACCTTGACAACTAGATTTCCCATAATGTAATGGGAAATATGGTCTAGGTCATTACATTAGGTACAAATCAACCAATTCTATTCCTCAATAATCCAAACCAACCTAGAATGAAATATGGAAAAGGTCCAAAAAACCACCATGTGGGATACCTCTAGAGGATCTTGTCCTAACTGAAACCCTACCACCAACCAAACACTCCACCCACAAGCCTCCTCTCTCTCTCATAACCACATTCATATACATATAATCCTCTATAAAACTAGACCAAACACCTATACAACCAACTAACTAGACCACCCTAAATATAAGAAACAGGGAATTCCATCATCCATGTGAAGATATTATCCATTCTGGGTAGCATTGGATCACTTGTGTGGGTTTAATCATACAGGAATATTATTTATTGCAATTAGGGACTAGGTAATCCCCTTTTCATGTATCATTTTGTTTATCACAAATCAGACATAGAGAAAACAAAACATCTCATAAAGAAAATGGGATCCAACATCAACATCAAATCCCCAAGAATATAAATCAAGTAATTCATTCTCCCATGAAAAGATATTATTAACTTTGGTAGAAACTAACTCACTAGCATGGTTTCAATAACATAAAAGTATAACACATCCTTATTAGAGTTTAGGTTTCCAATTATTCTTATTCCAGAATTTTTTAATCACACGTCACACAATGAAACACAAAAAGAACAAAAACAAATCAAGAAAGAATAAAAAACAAATGTAAACGACTAATAGAGAATTCCTTGAATGATATATGGACCCTCTAGCGCTGCCACCCATGATGACTGTAATTGAACACACCCAGATACTCTACCTCTATATTGATGGACACCTTCATAACCACACTCTGGTTTAGTTTGATGATCATGAGGAACATACTAAGGTCTACCTCCCATAGCTCCATCTTCTCTTAGTGGATCATAAGCCTGCTGCCCCTACTACTGAAATATAATTTCTAGAAACTTCTAGTGGAACTAATGATGAAATTAACCACCTATGTATAGTTGATCTCAAATAAACATTGGGAATTAGTTATGGAAATTTCCAAAAACCCCACAGACAATGAAATATGGCCCCAAGCCCTTTGGAAAAGCATGGAAACATCTGGCCATTGAATACCAGAATGGAGGATACTGAGGATGACTCTTGAATGGTCAAAAACATGTAGTAACCAGCACATGAGACCTTCCAAAAACGTCTACTACATGAGAAACCACACTATATCCCATCTAACATTTAAACTTCTCACGAGTTCATCTACTAAATCACCTCCTCCTTTTGAACCTCCAGATACATTGGCGATGTAACAAGATTGACTGCATATTGGATTGAAGGATAGAGTGCCACCTCAAGACATATATCATGAGACACATCATTAAGAAGAATGATCTTGGGAAAAGTGAATAAGATATTTAAGGGTGATCCCCATTTCCCATAATGACATACTCCCTTGTTGAAGGGAGAGTATCTCCCACCAATTTACCACCTTCATGTTCAATGAAAGAAACTTTTCCTGTAACACTTTCTAAAATTCGACCCATGAAGCATCTACCTCCTCCCACTCACCCATACACCACATACACTACTGACACTTAGCTCCTCACATTAGACTGACCACCCAAGAGACCTAGTACCCTACCATGGTCCAGATCAAATTGAAGTCAATCTCAAGATCCTCTAACCATATCTCTACCTCCTTATTTGAAACACTAACCTCACACTTCCCAAAAACATGTTGTAGAAAATCATGTAATATCATTTTCCATTGATCATCATCCTCAACTTGATAAACCCTCCAACAATAAATGGGGTTAACCTAATAAATATACTCCATCTTAACCACACACAAATGATGACAAGAATCCATATCTAAAATGGAATCAATTATTTCCTAATCCTAATACTCTGGTATTTTATTAAGATTTATTTGTTTCATTTTAATCCTTTCAACTTCTCAATAAAAAAACACAAAATTAAAATAAGAACACAAGTCATCATGATGCATTTACCACTTCTAAGTCTCTACCCTACAAGTAGGTCAAGCTTAAATGGTTGTTTAATAAGCTAAGAGTCCATGCACTAGATCACGGTTGGCCCTTAAATGTTGTGTCCTTGCCAATTTGGTTATCCTATGTCACATAACATGGTTGTCTATCACTGTTATGTTACCAACCCATGAAACTGTCATAGTGCCTAACTCTATGATCTATCCAATGTATAATTTATTAGCCTATAATATCATTTAATCATGTACTCATACACTATAAGGTACCCCTACTAGGATATAAATGGATAAAGATAGATAATAACCCCCCGAGTCCCACCTCTAGTAAGCCCCGAGTTGGTGACTATAATAAATGGTGTAAAAATCACACAATATGGTAGGAATTAGCTTCTATATTATAAATCGTATTCGGATATAAGTAGTATCAAACATACTAAAATACATGATAAAATACAAAATAAATCTAAAAACCATCCCACAATGTATGGATAAATAAGACTAATACAGATTAGAGTATCCAAAATAAATACAAAAAATAAATGCTAAAGTAGTGACACAACAACTATCTTATGGTCAAAGCTAGTAATTCCTAGAATGGTCCATGACGTATTTTAGGAAACCTGAAAATCAGTTTATATTTTTAGGGTGGGAATACAAGTATACTCAATAGGAAGAGAATAGTATATTGTGAACATGTGAACGAAGGATACTAATGAACCCATGAGAAAATATTTGAACCAAACCACACCTACACAAGCATACTAACCAAACCCATTCTCACCATGGACCACTCATCAAATATTGAATCAAAGTATAATTGTATAATACAAAGCATATCAATAAAGGGTTCCCCACACCTCTATCCCAATGGGATACATATCTCATACCCAAATAACATATTTCATGGTGCTCCCACCTCTTATTTATATCACATCATTCCAAACACCCTGTCTTAAACTAATCATCACATCTCACACAAAACACCTAGCCCCAAGCACTATGTATGCATCTATCTTCACATTACCAGAGTAGTAGGGTATCAAGATCATGTAGGAAATCAACCTCGTGTCCTCCTCCTACCATGAATGAACCCCACTATAAAACATCTCATCATCTCTCCAAAAAATACTTGGTCCAACACATCTCACCTTGCCTGATGGCACCCAGGCCACCACCCCATAAGAATGGTCATACCACACCTCTCCTGAAAATAGTTGGTCCATCTCACACATGTCAATAGTGGTAATTATTACTTTTTTCAATATGATCCCATGTATGTTTAAATATCTTGGAGGAGGGGATGTGGAAGATCAGGTAACCAGTCATACATCTCGCCATAAGTATGTTGGGTAATGTTGGGACCACTTTGTGTATAAGGTTCCATTTGTTGTCGATAGTTGTGAATGAAGATCAAAATAAAGAAGATGATGATGAAGAACTACAAAGTAACTGAGAGTGTTATATCATATGATGATTTTCTGATTTGTATTTCCCTAATATCATATGTTTAGAGGACTTTTGATGAAATCCTTATGATAAAAAGGGAGAGAAAAGGTTACGCCAATCATATTCAGTTCAGATTGGAAATAATGATTTTTCTGGAAGACAGTGATGTTGCAATACTTTCCTCTGAAAATATGATGATGATAAAGGCGATTGATAAAAGACTATCATGACAGATAAGATTTTTGATGAAAGCATATGATTGTTGAAAAAGAAAGATTGTAGTGAAGAATCATGGGAGTCCATGCCGAAGCAGAGATTTAAGGAGGTGGTGTTTCCCAGTGTTTGCTAATTTTTTAGACCTCCAAATCAGGATTTTGTTTTTGGAAATGGAAGGATTTCTGCATTGAAGTGAACGAGATGAGAATGGAAAAGGAAATTGGAAAGGGAAGAAAACTCCATACCTCGGAACATAGACCGCGTACCATGATTGGGAATGGTTTGCAGCCACAGACCATGTAGCGAGAAAGGTACAGGGGATGGTTCGCAGAACGCATTGCAGTACTGAAAATGGTTCAAAATGGAAGGAGTTTTAGTATACATGATGCCTCATCATTGGTGGAAGAGATGCATTATGTTGACCAGTAAGCTTACGGTACACGGAAGGTTAATGGTACATAGTTGAGGCTTACAGTACACAGATAGAGTTTAGTATGCGGTGAAGATTGTGTTGTACCTCTCGTACCCCTCGTGGTTTTATTTTCATGATCACAATCACTCAATTATTTATCTAATCTTGTTTTAAGTGTTTTTGGATGATAGGCATGATTTCAGGTGGCCAAGGAATTGGGACAAGAAAGCAAGAAGCCAAAGTGGACTGATTTTCAGTCCACTGGCCAACCGGTGGCTTCACCACCGGCCAGCCGATGGAACCCAGACAGAAGGCTGAGCCACTGCCTCATCACCGGCCAACCGGTGGCCTCAGCACCGGCCAGCCGGTGGCACCTAGCCAGAACAGTGTTTGCTACTGCCTCAGCACCGGCCAACCGGTGGCCTCCTCACCGGCCAGCCGGTGGTGCCTGAGCCCGAAGGCCTCTCCATTTTGTCAGCACCGGCCAACCGGTGGCTCTCCACCAGTCAGCCGGTAGACCCAGTCAAACTAGCCGTTGGGCCTTTGACCAGACCTGTCCACTTGCCTCCCAACGGCTCCGAAGGCCTATCCAACGGCTCCGAAGACCCCCCAAGGCCATTTGAGGGTTCCCCCTCTATAAATAAAGGACTAGGAAGCCCCGGAACAATGTCGGAACCATATCCAAGCCACGGAAGCTCACGGGACACATTTTTGATCATTTGGCGAACCTCCGGCGAATTCCTCCAAGGAACCCCCAATTGCTCCAACACACTTCCACATCCAAGGAGCACCATCAAAGAAGCTTGGGAGCACTCTTCATCAACTCCATCAATCATTTGGCGCCCAAGGCTTCTCACATTACGGTTTTTCTTGTTTTATTTATTTTGAGCATCAAATTGGGTTTGTGCCTACAAACCCCATCTCTTTCTCTCATCCTCTCTCTTGGGTTTTCACACCACCTTCAAGGTGTGAAGAGGTTAGTCAAGCCTTCCCTTTTAAAAGGCTTGAGTCATAGGTGAGCTAGCCTTCACCTGTAAGAAGGCTAGTGGGTTCTTGCTCAACCAATAAAAGCAAGCTGTAATAGGTTCTAGACTAACCTGAAAAGTCTAGTGGGTTTCTTGCTAAAACCATTAAAAAGCAAGCGGTAGTAAATCTCTCAACGGTTGAGTTGGGAGCGGAGACGTAGGCTTGGGTTTAAGCCGAACTCCGTTATCAAGTTTTGTGTCTTGCCTTCTTTATTTCCGCTGCATCTTTTACTTTGATTTTAAATTGTTAATTAATTTTTAAAAGGAAATTCACCCCCCCCCTCTTGCCATCACTTCCTTTCTTTCTCCGCCCAACAATTGGTATCAGAGGAAAAATTTGAGTAATACCTTCACCGGTTTCAAATTCAAGATCCCTTGTGATGGCCTCAACCTCTTTCGCCCCCGAAGGCTATTCTTTGGGCCGTGCTCCATTTTTTGATGGAACCGACTATACCTATTGGAAAACCCGCATGACCGCTTTTCTTAGAAGCATTGGATATCCTATATATAAAATTGTCATGCATGGTTACACCCTCTCTTCTCCCGATGAATCCAAATGGACTCAAGCCGATATAAAAAATTTCGAGCTTGATGGCAAAGCCATGAACGCTCTTCATTGCGGCCTTGATCGTAATGAGTTCAATCGAGTTTCCACATGCACCTCATCTCATGAAATCTGGAAACTTTTGGAGGTTACCCATGAGGGGACCAACAAAGTCAAAGATACTCGATTGGACATGTACTGTCAAGATTTTGAATCTTTTACCATGCATCCATCTGAAAATATTACTGATATATTTACTCATTTTACTGATGTTTTCAATGGGAGAAAGTCCCTTGGTGATGATGTTTCTGCAGAGACAATGGTCAAGAAGATCCTTTGGATCCTACCAAGCTCATGGGCTCCAAAAGTGACGGCAATTCAAGAAGCGAAGGACATCAAGAACATGCCGGTCGAAGAGCTCATCGGATCCCTCATAACCTATGAGATCACCATGAGGAGGCAAGCTGAAAAGGAAGGCAAACCGATCAAAGTTCCAAAGAACATCGCCTTCAAAGTTCAACAAGAAGAAAGCTCCTCCTCCTCATCATCTTCCTCTTCAAGCGGCGATTCAGAAATGGAGAATCTTGCCCGCAAGATGCACAAGTTCATGAAGAAGCACAAAAAGAAGAAATCTCGCAAGGCTCAACCCAACGAAAAATCCGAGCCCAAGGTAACATGTTACGGGTGTGGCGAGAAAGGCCATTACAAGCCCAATTGTCCACTCAACAAGAAAAAGGCCAAGCAAAAGGAGAAGAAGAAGGCATTCAAGGCCACATGGAGTGACAGCTCCTCATCCTCCTCCTCCTCCTCAAGCGACAACGGTAACAAATGCCTAATGGCATTTCATGAGGTAACTTCTTCCGACTCCTCTTCCTCTTGTTCTTCAAATTCTTTCAATCATATGTATTATGAGGATCTCCAA
The DNA here is from genome assembly GCA_963277665.1 of Viscum album. Taxonomy (NCBI): domain Eukaryota; kingdom Viridiplantae; phylum Streptophyta; class Magnoliopsida; order Santalales; family Viscaceae; genus Viscum; species Viscum album. The sequence goes on along the minus strand of OY728130.1, from coordinate 1,017,154,639 downwards.
CATGCTCGAGATCAATTGGAGGAAGGTTTTCACGAACTTTCTTCCAAATTTGTTGCTTTAAAAAAGAATTTCAAAAAACTCTCTTCCGAAAAGGAACAACTTCTCAAAGAGAAGGAGGGGATGTCCCTCAAGATCCAAAACCTTCCCGATGTTGATTCCATGGAATCAAAAATCAAGGACTTAAGGGAATCTCTTGCCAAGTTCACCCAAGGTGAACAAAATTTGACCAAACTCCTAGGTTCCCAACACGTATCTAGAACCACCGAAGGGCTTGGCTATTCCAAAAAGCTTCCTCTTCCCATGCTCCAACTATTTATGTAAGGGGGAGCTCCCAATTTAAATTTTGTAATTATTGCAAAAAACCCGGGCACTTAATTTATGAGTGCAATTGCAAAAATGCCCGGTATGGTAGGCCCAAAACTATTTTCTTAAATGATGAATTTCATAGGAGAAGATCCGCCACTAGACAAGTGTGGATTGAAAAATCCCTTTTAGCGAGTCTTACCGGACCAAAATTTGTCTCTGTTTCAAAATCCACTCCCCGGTGATTTGTTGTTTTTATTTAGGGGGAGTTAGGATTGTTTAAGCTTTTTTGCATTTTTCAATTCAAAATTTTTCAATTCAAATCTTTCAATTCAAAACTTTCATTTCAATTTTTTTTTAATTCAAAACTTTCAATTCAAAACTTTCAATTCAAAACCTTTCAATTCAAATTTCAAATTTCAATTGGTTTAAAATCTCTATTTGTTTTTCAAATTGTCCCTCAATAAAGTTTTATGCCCCGTGCTATTTTGATAATCACAAAGGGGGAGAAATTATTGATTGATTGGGGGAGAAATCTTTCTTTTATCCTTTAAAGCATGCTTTCATTTTAAGTCTTTTACATTGTTTGTTTCGGTGATTGTGATCATCAAAATAGGGGGAGATTGTTGTACCTCTCGTACCCCTCGTGGTTTTATTTTCATGATCACAATCACTCAATTATTTATCTAATCTTGTTTTAAGTGTTTTTGGATGATAGGCATGATTTCAGGTGGCCAAGGAATTGGGCCAAGAAAGCAAGAAGCCAAAGTGGACTGATTTTCAGTCCACCGGCCAACCGGTGGCTTCACCACTGGCCAGCCGATGGAACCCAGACAGAAGGCTGAGCCACTGCCTCATCACCGGCCAACCAGTGGCCTCAGCACCGGCCAGCCGGTGGCACCTAGCCAGAACAGTGTTTGCTACTGCCTCAGCACCGGCCAACCGGTGGCCTCCTCACCGGCCAGCCGGTGGTGCCTGAGCCCGAAGGCCTCTCCATTTTGTCAGCACCGGCCAACCGATGGCTCTGCACCGGTCAGCGGGTAGACCCAGTCAAACTAGTCGTTGGGCCTTTGACCAGACCTGTCCACTTGCCTCCCAACGGCTCCGAAGGCCTCTCCAACTGCTCCGAAGACCCCCAAAGGCCATTTTAGGGTTCCCCCTCTATAAATAAAGGACTAGGAAGCCTCGGAACAATGTCAGAACCATATCCAAGCCACAGAAGCTCACGGGACACATTTTTGATCATTTGGCGAACCTCCGGCGAATTCCTCCAAGGAACCCCCAATTGCTCCAACACACTTCCACATCCATGGAGCACCATCAAAGAAGCTTGGGAGCACTCTTCATCAACTCCATCAATCCTTTGGCACCCAAGGCTTCTCACATTACGGTTTTTCTTGTTTTATTTATTTTGAGCATCAAATTGGGTTTGTGCCTACAAACCCCATCTCTTTCTCTCATCCTCTCTCTTGGGTTTTCACACCACCTTCAAGGTGTGAAGAGGTTAGTCAAGCCTTCCCTTTTAAAAGGCTTGAGTTATAGGTGAGCTAGCCTTCACCTGTAAGAAGGCTAGTGGGTTCTTGCTCAACCAATAAAAGCAAGCTGTAATAGGTTCTAGACTAACCTGAAAAGTCTAGTGGGTTTCTTGCTAAAACCATTAAAAATCAAGCGGTAGTAAATCTCTCAAAGGTTGAGTTGGGAGCGGAGACGTAGGCTTGGGTTTAAGCCGAACTCCGTTATCAAGTTTTGTGTCTTGCCTTCTTTATTTCCGCTGCATCTTTTACTTTGATTTTAAATTGTTAATTAATTTTTAAAAGGCAATTCACCCCCCTCTTGCCATCACTTCCTTTCTTTCTCCGCCCAACAGATTGTACCACATTGAAAATTTTGGTAAATCAAATTAGACAAATTTTCAGAGTTATTCTCATATATAAGGAGTTTTAATCCCATAATTAAGGAAGAGTGAATTCGGTAAGAAAATATCATCACTGTGGAAGAACTCAGCTATGTCCAAAAGTGGTACATGGGAGAGATTCTGTATAGGATGAAGTGGTACGTGAAAGATGAAACAGTTCATGAAATTGGAAGGAGAAGTCCTCATAAGAGATCCCGCATAGAAAAAGTGGTATGTGGGAGATGAAATGATTCACAAAATTTGAAGAAGAATTCTGTGGAAGGATGATACAGTTTTTCAAATTAGAAGGAACAATCCACAGAGGAAGGAATTCTGAAGGAGTAAAAGTTGTAAGCAGAAACGGTATGCGGAGCAGGCATGGTATGTAGAGAAGGTAAATTATGTGGAATAGGTGTGGTATATAGAGAAGGTGTATTACATAGATCAGAGATTGTCCATAGAATCAGGGATAGTTCACAGAAGCTAAAAGAGTACACAGAAGAGAATTGATACTTCATTCACTGCTAAGATTTTGTATCAGAGAAGAAGGATGTGTCCAATTTATATTCAATTATTCCGGTCATATTAACTATGATTATGATAAGATGAACTCGTCTTCATTTCTTTAACAATCACATAGTGCATTCAGTTATTGCACTAAAGGAGAAGACTGATTATAAAAGAGAATCAATTCGGGACTTCGATGCAAGAAGCATCTTGTGCTGAACAGAGACAAAGACTTACATGTCAATCTGTTGAAGTGACCTTCATATCGATAAACTGAGTGAAGATTCTTCCAATGCAGTGAGAAAGGGGGAGTCAACAGAAGTGATTCAAGAGAAGCGGTGAGATATCCATGAATTGTTGTAAAGGCAGTGTGCCTGGGACAAAGTGAATGTGCCCAAAAAATTTTAATCCATACCTAGTGATGATTAGTGGAATTAGGTACAACTAGAAACCTGTCAGCATATGATCCTTGGATGTATCCCATAGTGGTGAATAAAGTAAAAAAATTTGTTGACCTTTTGCAAGATAATGTTTTAATTACAGCACATATCCATCATAAATGTTTAAAAATGTTCCTATCAATGTGGGAACAAGATCCAGTAAAGAATAGAAAAGGTTAACACCATGATTCACCCCCCCCCCCTCTCAGGTGGTCTAGGGTCCTTTAGGGAAAACACCCCCAAAACATTTAGTTTTCACCAGTAAGTGCTCGAAATGGGTGTGGTGAACATATAAATTGCAAGGACAAACAATATATATATATATATATATATTCACACTCGCGCGTCGTTGGGAACAGGCGAAAAACTAAAATTTATAACCTACTTACTACTTAGAATAGTGGCAAGATAGGGTCGAACCATAGGGAGGGCTCATGTTGTGTTTGGTGATCTAAAAAATAATAAACTAAACAAAAACACAACAAAAACAAGAAAAAACAGTTGGTGGTGGTGAAGTGGAGTGATTGAAAATTAGTGTGTGAGGAAGTGAAGGTGAACTGGTGAGTGCAAGGAAGCAGACAAGACAGCAAGAGAAATTGTGGTGAAAACAACCAATAGATGAGTAGGGGGAGAAAGTCCACTAGTTGATTTCAATATTTCTTTCCTTAGTTCATGCACTGAAGTTTAAGAAATAGGGATCTGTCATAAAGTAACTGGCTAGAATTGTCGTCTAGTCAGTTTGCAATGAAATAACTCCTCCACTCCTTCAACTGTAAAAGTCATTCCATCCTATGGCGATAAAATGTCAGATGTCACTGGACTCAACTTGTTTGTTGAGTTCAGTGTGTCTCTCTAATTTGAACATGATTCATTTGTCAATGAATCCATCAGATTGAAATAGTTTTCATTATAATTCATCCAAGATCGGTTTTCACTCAACCTTGTTGTTTTGAAAATGAATCTGTTCTACAAACAGTGAGAGAGATGTTCCAAACGAATTTAGTGCATGAATAAGAGTAAACGAATCTAATCAGCCTACTTATCCCCCCCCCAAGGGAATTTAGTTGAACATAATGATAGGATTGAATGAAAAAATAGAACAAAGATCAATGAAGTTCATGCTGAAATAAGTTGCAGAAAAATAGAGCACAATAAGAATAAAGATGTTCGAACTCCCTGCTAAATCGCCTGAAAGTTATAATTCATGCTTCTCAATGGTGGATGTGATGTTGGTATATGTTCGATTTCCCGCCCTGGGAATCGAGGTATGAAAATGATTGATCTGCTACTCTCTATCCTGCAATCTGCTTCCGATGGAAAATGGTGAAAATTCTAGGGATCGCTCGATCCCCTCTCGAATGATTGAAGTGCAATCAGAATCAAGTCCCCCACCCTGGGAATCGAGGTATGAAAATTATTGATCTGCTACTCTCCATCCTCAAATATGCTTCATATGTGATGCTGTATATTCCTCTTGCTGAATGGTTGATCTCTCGATGCCCATGATGAATACTAATGACCAGTCGAAGTCTCTAGAATCTCGCTTGAGGTGTTCTCTGGTCTTCACGTGGAGCTTTCATAGTTCCACATCTCCCGCACTGGTCACTGGAGCAGTTGCTCCACAATGAATTAAAGGGTGTGCGTGCAGTGAGCTACAAACCTCCCTCTACAAAAAAACGCACGTGAGTTAGATACACAAATAATGAAATTATCTTTATATATACTATATATTTATATCACTACTTAAAATTAATAAAAATACTACTATCTAATATTATTATTACTAATATACGTAATTACATATAATATAACATAACTATTAAAATTTTATTTTCTTTAATATTATTAGTATATATTATATTATTTAGATTAATTATTATTATTATATGTAAATATACTTATTATAATTACTTATTAGTTATATTTACGTTCCTATTATAATGATATTATTATTATGTTATCTCATATTAATCATTGTTATATATATTATTTTTATTGTATGTGATATATATATTATATAATATATATCAGATAATATGATATAATAAAATAGAACAAAAATTAAAAAAGAAAAGAAAAAACACAAGGGGGTGGGTCTTCGTGCGGCGGAGGGGGTAGCGCTGACAACTAGTAGCAGGGTGACTTCGGGGCTGAGGTTTCAGTGTGTGGCCATAGCGGTCGAGGCGGATCAGTGGACAGAGAAGAGGAGGGTTCGTCGGTGGAATCGACAGTGGATGGAGGTGAGGCGGATGCGGGTTACGGATTAAGGAGATTCAGTCAGTGGCGGGGGTTCGAAGAGAATTTGGTGCAACGACGCAGGGGAGCCGAGGCAATGTCATGGGGTTTGGGTGGCTCGCTGGAGAGCAGGGGATGCTGCTTTGAGATTTGAGGGTTTAGGATGAAGCGGCGTGACAAAAGAATAGGGGATGCAGGCGAGTGCAGGTTTGTCCGAGGCTGTTGTGCACAGGTGTGGATTCAACCGTTTCTAATCTGGTTTGAAATGGGGTGTTTTGGTTTCCAATTTTAGGATTTATTTGATCTTCTTTTTTGTCGTTTAATCAACTGTCCGTTCGATTTGCACTGTTTTGGGTTTGTTTGGTGTCTCTTGATTTGTTGATGATGTTGTTGTGAGGATTTATTGTTTCGTTGCTGTGTTGATGGTTATTGTGGTGGTTTTGTGTGGGTGATATGGGAGAATATGGCGGAAGTAGGGAGATGCAGGTAGAGGCACTGTGATGGAATGAGAGGGAGTGGTGTGGAATGGTGATACATGCCACCGTGAGGAAGCGGTTAGTGGAGATGGATTAGCCATGTCACCGTGAGGAAACTGGGTGCACTGTGATGTTGTTGTGTCAGGGAACGATGGCTTAAAGAATGGGGGATGGTGTGACAGTAAGAAGCGGTGATTGTGGGGTGTGTCACCATTCTTGAAATAGTGAGTCTGTGAGTACTACTCACGGTTGTGGTGAGACAGAAGGAGGCACTGTGACAGCTTGAAAATGGCTGGACCGGGACAGAGGGATCTGGAGTGACCATAACACCTACTAAACAAATAAAAATTTGAATTAATTAAACCCTTGATAAAACTAAAAATAGGTTAATAAATTAATCAATTGAATTAACAAAAAGAATTAAAACTAATTAAAAATAAATAAATAAAACAAAGTTGAATAATAAAATTACTTATGGTTTATTTAAAAGAATGAATTTATTTATATTAAATATTATAAACAAATTAATTTAAGAACAATTTAAAGTAATTACAGTTACTTGCTTAAATTATTTAACCGATTAATTAAAGAATTAATTAAATTAAAGAATAAAAATATTAATTGAATAAGATTAAATTGTTAAAACTAATTAAATTATTAAAATACTAAAAAATAAAATGAGTTATTTATTTACAAATTACCAATAAGTAATTAATTAAATTAATGAATTAATAAACTAACTAGAATGAAAATTTATAAAAATAAAATAATAAAAAATAAAAGTCAAATTCATAAGAATTGATTTAATTTAAGAATTATTTAAAATGAAAATAATGCACAATAAAACACATGATTTAAACTTAAAACTGCTTATTTTACAAATTAAGAACAAAATCACAAAAATTATCAATTATTTAATAAAAAAACATTTTGGTATAAAAAAGTTAGTAAAAAAAACAAAAATGATACAACAAAGAGTGTGAAAACACTGCCACATCAAACTCCCCACACTTAAAACTTTGTTTGTCCTCGAACAAGTACATGGCTTTGAACTTTAAAATAGATAGATGATTTGTGACTTTTAGCTCAAAAAGTGCATGATTAAACCTTAATACCCAGAGGAGCAGGACCAAACAATGAGTCAGGATTTTCAAAGGTGTTCAAAAATAGTGTCCTTCCTAGTTTCAAATACTCACTAGTAGTCAAAAGCCTCGCAAATTCATACTCTATCAAGTATGTCATGCCTCCTATATGTACTCATTAACTTTCCTACTTCACCTTCCAAATCAAGTTCTAATTCAAGGAGTGATGAAAGGTTAGATGAAGTGGAACCCAAAACTTAACCAAGGGCACCTTCCATTCTCACCTTCTCCCAAGTTCCAAATATTAATGTCCATTAATTTTTTCACTTTACTGATTCAACTCAAATGAAAATTAACCAAGTCAATTTCTCTCTTCTTCATCTAGGATCAAAATTACCCTCACCTTAATGAGTTCAATTTTGAAAAGGGCACTTTATTTTAATCTTTCCCAGCCATATTCCATGTGCAAAACACTATGCATAGCAATTATTAAGATTGAAATTTGATTTATTTATTCCCAGAAACACACCCAGTGCACCTTGTCTCAGATACTCAGCGTGGGATCCCATTTTCTCATTTTACTCCAATTATAAAGGACTTAATCAATAATCATTCAAGTTGACTTCCTAAAGTGATTGAATATTATTTAATAAATATGAGTCATCTAGGTTTCAGTTAGAACTTTTAGTTACACTAAGTCATGATCATCATCCCATAAAACATATCCTACCACACTCCCATCCTCAGTTCCTAAACAGAAAGGTTCATTGTGACAGTGAACAATTTCACTCAGCAATCACTCATGATTAACAATTTCTGACTAAGTTCCACTCTCATCATCCAGTGAGCAGTTATCCACTAAACATGACATAATTGAAGTACCAGTGAACCTCCAATGACTATAAAGTGATGAGAGAATTTGAAATTTTTTCGAAGGAATTTTGAACCATTTTTTTGAAAACATTTGACCATTTTTTTACACAAACTCATGTTCAATAAGGGGGAATTTGAAATGACAATAGAATGACCCCTCTCCCCCACACTTAAAACTCAAAATTGTCCTCAATGTTGAATCTCAAGGTGGGAGACAGTTTATGTTCAAAACAGATGGACATTTCAGCCGAAAAATGATATGGAGGGGTAGCAATGAGGTTAAAAAAAATTCTTTGCCACCCAAAAAGTGAAAGAAAAATAAAAATACAAACACAAAAAAATAGAATAACTCAACCCCACCAACCATCACCAGCAACAAGTTCAGGTCTATTACTAAAATGTTCATGCTTTGAATTTTGTAAATATTAGACAAAAGATTTTATCAGTTTACTTCAAATAGTAACATGATTAGTAGTGATGTGCAGCAGTAGCATAATAAAATTGAAAACAGTGGGTGCAAGCATGTTTCACAAATCAGCTCAAAATATTTTTTTTTCAACTCTCTAGATACTAGTAGCTAAACAACCAAGCAAGAGAATATACTCATTTCTTCACAAGTCAGGGGGAAGTCCCCCACACTTAATTCATAGTGAAATTTAAGTAGGTAATTACAAGTATCAAAGGTAAAAACAACACTTCCCTGAATTATTGGATCTTTAACACTGAATTCCATAGACAAATCCTCATAAACATCACTAGGTGGTTACTCCTCTTCATTAACCTGAAAGTTCAAAAGAGTAAAATAATATTTCATAGTTTTAAGTTCAAGATATGTAACCCAAGGGAGTGATTAGAAAGAAATGTTATCCATATAATGCAGTGGATTTCTCACTTGGGTTTTCTTAGCCAAGTTTCTGGCAGCAACAACTCTCTCTCTAAAACAACAACAGATCATGAGGCACCATTAATCAGTTAACAAATTAAACTGGAGAGCAAGTAGTAGGGATTTACTTTATTGAAGAACAAAAAATAAAAGGAAAACAACTAAGAAGCCATGGGTTAGTTCCCATGCAACACTGAGTTTATAGTCCTCAGTTATACTTGAAACAACTCATTCTTCCAACAGAGATATGGTAGCCAAACCCTTTGGCTTCCCTTCAAATAAGTGCTTTATTCTATGACCATTGACTAAGAAAGGTCGATTCTCTTCTCCAACTAGTTCAACAGCTCCATTAACCAAGACTCTAACAAAGGTAAAGGGTCATGACCACTAGGACTTCAACTTTCCTAGAAACAGATTCAATCTAGAATTGAAAAGAAAGACCCTCTCACCAACCTTGAAATTCATATTTTGAATGATTGAGTCATGAAAAGCATTTGATCTTGCTTTGCAAATTTCATAATTCTCAGAGGACTCTCTTCGAATCTCCTCCAGCTCACTTATCTCTAACAGTCTCCTTTCACTAGCAGACTTGAAATCAAAGTTAAGATCCTTCATTACCCAATAAGAGCTCTGTTTTAACTCAACAGGTAGATGACATGTTTTCTCAAATAGTAGTTTATATGGTGAAATCCCTATAGGAGTATTATAAGCTATTCTGTAGGCCCAAATGGACTCATCAAACTTCCTTGAACAGTCCTTCCTAGAGCTAGTCACTGTTTTCTCTAAAATTTGTTTGAACTCTCTATTTGAAACTTCTGCTTTCCCACTGGACTGTGGGTGGTAAGTGGTGCATGTCCTATTTGAGAACCCATACTTCTCTATTAAACATTTGAACTTATAATTCTTGAAGTGAGTCCCATTATCGATGATGAATGCTCTAGGCACACCAAATCTTGAAAAGATGTTTTTCTTGATGAATTTTCCAACACTTGCAGCTGAATTGTCGGGCAGAGCTACTGCTTCAACCCACTTGGACACGTAGTCCACTGCAACTAAAATGTACTCATTCCCATAAGAGTATGGGAAAGGTACCATAAAGTCCAAGCCCCATACATCAAAGATTTCAACCTCTATAATACCTTTTTTGGGGTAGTTCCTACCTTCTTCCAACACTCCCCAACATTTGACATTTCTCACAACCAATAACTAGACTCCTAGAATCTTTAAACAATGTTGGCTAGTAGAAACCAACCTATAAGACTTTTTGAGATATCCTTTATCCTTCACGGTGGCCACCCCAAGGTGATGAATGGAATCTCTCAATTATGGGAAAAATCACATCCTCAAACACACATCTTCTCAAAATCCAATCAGCACATCTCTTAAAGAGAAGAGGTTCATCCCAAATATAATATTTCAGCTTGGATATAAACCTCTTCCTCTGGTTGTGTGAGAGATTCTTGGGCATGACTCTAGCTACCAGAAAGTTGGCATAGTCTGTGAACCAAGAAGACTGTTGGACAAAGGAAGAAAACAATTGTTCATCAGGGAAATAAGTGTTGATCTCTTTTGGTTCCTTACTTGGGGAATTGGGTAATCAAAACAAGTGATCTATAACTACATACTCAGCCCCTTTCTTATCCTCAATCACTAAATCAAACTCTAGTAACTGTAAGGTCCACCTAATGAGTCTGGGTTTTGAGTCCTTTTTAGCCAGCAAGTACTTGAGGGCTGAATGATCTATAAAAATTATAATCCTTCATCCTATCAAGTACTGGATGAAATTTTCCAAAGAAAACATCACAGTAGCCAACTCCTTTTCCGTGGTAGAATAATTCTTTTGGGAATCATCTAGTAGCTTACTAGAATATTAAATAACATTTAGTTTCCTATCATTCCTCTTCCCTAACACAACTCCTACTACAAAGTAACTAGCATCACACATCACTTCAAAGGGAAGCTTCTAGTCAGGAGTAGTGATTACATGAGAAGTATTCAATTTCTCCTTGAGCAGATTAAATGCCTCTAGACATGTCTCATCGAAGAAAAAGGGTGTGTCCTTAACTAGTAGGGAGAATAGGGGTCTAGTGATCTTAGAAAATTCCTTAATAAACCTCTTGTAGAACCCATCATGACCCAAGAAACTTCTGATTCCTTTGAAATTTTCATGTGGAGGAAACTTTTGTATGACCTCAATTTTAGCATTGTCGACCTACAACCCATTATTAGAAACTTTGTGTCCCAAAACTATGCCTTCATTGGCCATGAATTGGCACTTTTCCCAGTTTAAGACTAAGTTGGTCTCTTGGAACCTTTCTAACACTAGTTCTAGGTTTTTCAGATAGTTCTCAAAGTTATTTCCCACAAAAGAAAAATAATCCATGAACACTTCAATTATCCTCTCAATCATGTCTAAAAAATTGCCATCATACACCTCTAAAAAGTGGAAGGAACACCACATAAGCCAAAGGGCATACCCTGGTAGGAAAATGTCCCAAATGGATAGGTGAAGGCAGTTTTCTCTTGGGCTGCAAGTTAAATGGAAATCTGGTTGTAACCAGAATAACCATCAAGAAAGAAAAAGAATTCATTTCCTGCCAATCTCTCTAACATTTGATCCAAAAATGGCATGGTAAAGTGATCCTTTCTTGTGGCAGCATTCAACTTTCTGTAGTCTATATAGAATCTCCATTTATTTAATGCTCTTGTTTGGATTTTCTCATTCTTTTCATTAGCAACCATTGTCACTCCACTCTTTTTGGGTACCACTGAGAGGGAACTGACCCAGGTGTTATCATAAATTGGAAAAATTATTCCAACATCATGTAACCTAATCACTTCTTCTCTCACAACTTCCTTCATGTTTGGGTTGAGTCTTATTTGGGATTCTACTCTAGGATTACACTCAGGTTCCATGGGAATTTTATGCATGAATAAGGCTGGACGTATCCCCTTTATATTAGCAATCGACCCACCTATGACATATTTTTATTTCTTCAAAACACTAAGCAAATTTTTCTCTTGACTCACCTCCAGGTTGGATGAAATGATCACAGGAAGGGTGGAATTGTCTCCTAAAAAGGAATATTTGAGATGGGTAGGGAGGGGTTTGAGTTCAAGGGTGGGTGGTGACTGGCTTGAGGGAAGACACTCGGACTTGGGTGGCCCAAGGTCTTTATGCTGCCTCTTAAAGAAGGTAGTAGAGAAGGCTTTTTCCTTAGTGCTAGAGCTTCCAGAAGATATCTCCTCAAACATAGACTCCCCTCTCAGGGTAATAATGTGCTCCAAAACAAACCCATCTTGGTTCTCCAAGAATTCTCCCTCAAACTCATCAAAAAATTCTCTCTCCTTACATAAGATGATCCCCATGAAAGTGGCAGTAGGGATTTCAGGTTCACTATTGATTTCATCTATCATTCTTAGAAACTCTTCTTCCCCTTTATCAACACTACTCTCAGCAACTAACATCTCATCTTTGGGGAAGATCGGGTGGGTGGGTTCTTAGATTTTCATAAACACATTGAATTATTCTTTCTGTTCACCCATATTGAAAATCAGTTTCCCCTTAGACACATCTATCACAGCTCCCACTATGGCCAGGAAGGGTCTACTGAGAATGATAGGAAACTCCTAGTCACACTCCATATTAAGGATAAGAAATTCATTAGGCAAAAAGAGTTTTCATACTCCCACTAACAGATCATCAACCCTACCCACTGGATGAGTAATAGACCTATGAGAAAGTTGTAACACAATAGTGGTGGGTTGGGGAACTCCTAATCTTAGGTGTTGAAAAAGTGACAAGGGAATCAGATTGATACTAGAACCCAAATCACAAAAATAATTGAACTTACCACCTCTATACCCAAAGGTGCAAGGGATGAAAAATATTCCTGGGTCCTGAAGCTTTAGAGGTATCCTATTCTAGAAGACTGCACTACACTCCTCCATTAAGCTATAGGTGGAAAATTATTCCAGTGTCTTTTTGTTGGAATAGATTTTCTTGATTGATTTTAAATATGAAGGGCTTTGAATCAAGGATTCCAAGAATGGGATATCAATGTTCAACTTTTTAACCACTTTCAAAAATTTCAATAGTTCAGAATCATGAATTGGATTCTTAATTCTTTGTGGGAAGGGGATTGCAGGGGAAAAATTCCTCACAATTGGGGGCATCTCTACAGCTTCCTCTTCAAAAAATTTCTTCCCTTTATTTTATTTGCTTTTTAAGCCATTTTCTATGGGTTTTTGAGTTGGAACAACAGGAACTAGAGGGATTCCAGTGGTGCCATCCAATTTTCCATATTCAGGTTCTTTTAGATTTGAGTTTCCTACTTCATCCAGTTTATCATTTTCAGCATTTTGGGGTTCTTTCCTAGGCTCTTGATGAGTGTGGATACCACTTATAGTGTTCATAGCCATTGAATTCTCCTATAATTGTCTTCAGTGGTGCCAGGCAGCCTACCCTTTTATCTATTACTAGCATCCCTAGCTAGCTGCCCTATTTGAATTTCCAAGTTCTTCATGCTATCATCCATTTGAGATTTATCATAATAATTTTTGGTATTTTGTTCATAAAACCTCCCTATAAACTTATGAAACATGTCTCTCACCTCATCTTTTGAGTTGGATGACTCAGCCTTAAGTTGGGTTTGGGGTTGGAATTGCTACCTAGGTGGTTGGTAGAATCCAAGAGGGGTAGTAGGTCGAAGGACTCCCTGCTCCCTCCATGATAAGTTCAGATGGTTTCTATACCCTTGATTATAGGTGTTGGAAAAAGGATCATCCTTAAGTTGCATCCTAGGTCCATAGCCAGCAAAGCTGGCACTCTCATGAGGCTAGATAGGCATATTGAAGTTTGAACAATGGGTTTGAAAATGGCCATACATGCCACAGTGGTGGCACTGCTCCTTAAGGGTTTGATGTGGGTTCTCATTAAAGAAGCCAGTAGCTTGGGCTTTAGATTGAGAAGTAGGGGCAGTTTCTTTTCTCACAATGGTTCTCCTCCTAGAGAATTTGTGCTGGGAGTTTTGATCTAAGGTATTAAAGATTTGTTTGAGCTCCTCAGAAGTCATATCACTAAAGTCTCCTCCAGAAGACTGATCCACCAAGGTTTGGTGGTAAGGGGTGAGACTATTATAGAATGTGTCCCTGAGGAATTTGGGTGTACATTGATGGTTTGGATACTGCCTAAGCAACCCTCTAAACCTATCTCAGGCTTCATGAAACATTTCTACTTTATCCTGAAGGAATCCAGTTATTCTGTGTCTAATTTCAGATGTCAAACTCCTAGGATATAATTTCATTGTGAAATCATTATAAACTTGATCCCAAGTGACAAAGATTTCTTCTTCTAACTATTGGAAGCAAGAACTAGCATTTCCCTAGAGGCAGAAGGGGAACACTCTCAGTTTAAGCTCTTCCTCAGTGAGACTCCTAAGTGGTAGTTGCTGGACACTACAGTAGAAGGCTCTAATGAAGTCAAGAGAGTCTTCACTAGTCATTCCATTGAAGGTAGGAAGCTGACTAAGCATAGATTGCTTAATCTCGTAATTCCTGGACCTAGGAGAGAGTCTAATGCATGAAGGGTTACTAGACACTGAAGGTAGCAAGAACTCTCTCAAACTGTGCCTCTCAGCAATCTCATTTTCAGGTGGGTTCATCATTCAAGGTTGGTTCAAATTTTCCAGAAGTGGATTGTTCAAGTTTTCATTTCTATTATCCTCCATTTTGATTTTGTCTTTGTTCTTTTTCACTTCCTTAAGGTGTTTATCAATTTTAGGATTACCCGGTACTAAGTATTCAGACTTAGACCTAGTTTTCTTGCAGCAAGTTCACAAAAAAAATTGAATTGATTTTTTTTCTTTTTGTAGATTTCTTAATGTTTTTTATATGTGAATTTTTTGTTTTGTTTTTTTATATCACACCCAGCATCCCCGGCAACGGTGCCAGAATTTGCACGCTCACGCGTCGTTGGGAACGGGCGACAAACTAAAATTTATAACCTACTTACTACTTAGAATAGTGGAAATATAGGGTCGAACCACAGGGAGACCTCATGTTGTGTTTGGCGATCTAAAAAAAGAATAAACTAAACAAAAGCACAACAAAAACAAGAAAAAACAGTTGGTGGTGGTGAAGTGGAGTGAGTGAAAAATAGTGTGCGAGGAAGTGAAGGTGAACTGGTGAGTGCAAAGAAGCATACAAGACAGCAAGAGAAATTGTGGTGAAAACAACCAATAGATGAGTAGAGAGAGAAAGTCCACTGGACGATTTCAATATTGTTTACCTTTGTTCATGCACTGAAGTTTAAGAAATATGGATCTGACTTAATGTAACTGACCAGATTTGTCGTCTGGTCAGTTTGCAATGAAATAACTCTTACAGTCCTTCGACTGTAAAAGTCATTCCATCCAATGGCGATAAAAAGTCAGATATCACTGGATTCAACTTGTCAGTTGAGTTCAGTGTGTCTCACTCATTTGAACATAATTCATTTGTCAATGAATCCCTCATATTGAAAATGTTTTCATTAAGATTCAATCATGACCGGTTTTCACTCGACCTTGTTGTTTTGAAAATGAATTTGTTCCGCAAATAGTGAGAGAGATGTTCCAAAAGAATGCAGTGCATGAATAAGACTAAACAAATATAATCAGCCAGCTTATTCCCCCCAAGGGAATTTAGTTGGACATAACGATAGGCTTCAGTGAAAAAATAGAACTAAGATCAACGAAGTTCATGCTGAAATAAGTTACAGAAAAACAGAGCACAAGAAGAATAAAGATGTTCGAACTCCCTGCTAAATCTCCTAAAAGTTCTAATTCATGATGCTCAATGGTGGATGCGACCTTGGGATTTGCTTGATTTTCTGCCCTACGAATTGAGGTATGAAAATGCTTGATCTGCTACTCTCTGTCCTCCAATCTGCTTCCAATGGAAAATGGTGAAAATTATAGGGATCACCTGATCCCCTCTCGAAGGATCGAAGTGCAATCAAAATCAAGTCCCCCACCCTGGGAATCGAGGTATGAAAATGCTTGATCTTTTACTCTCCATCCACCAATCTGCTTCAGATGTGATGTTGTATGTTCCTCCTGCTGAATGCTTGATCTCTCGATGCCCGTGATGAATGCTAATGACCAGTCAAAGTCTCTGGAATCTCGCGCGAGGTGTTCCCTGCTCTCCACATGGAGCTTTCACAGTTCCACGTCTCCTGCACTGGTCACTGGAGCAGTTGCTCCTAACTGAATGAAAGGATGCGCGGGCGGCGAGCTACAACTCTCCCTCTGCAAAAAACGCACATGAGTCAGATACACAAATAATGAAACTATCTTTATATATACTATATATTTATATCACTACTTAAAATTAATAAAAATACTACTATCTAATATTATTATTACTAATATATGTAAGGAAATACAATATAACATAACTATTAAAATTGTATTTGCTTTAATATTATTAGTATATATTATATTATTTAGATTAATTATTATTATTATATGTATATATAATTATTATAATTACTTATTAGTTATATTTACTTTCCTATTATAATGATATTATTATTATGTTATCTCATATTAAACATTGTTATATATATTATTTGTATTGTATGTGATATATATATTATATAATATATATATTAAATAATATGATATAATAAAATAGAATAAAAATTTAAAAAAAAAAAGATTGAAAGAAACGCAGAGAAGGGGGTGGGTCTTCGTGCGGCGGAGGGGGTAGCGCGAACAGCTAGCAGCAGGGCGACTTCGGGGCTGGGGTTTCCGTGTGTGGCCACAGCGGTCGAGGCGGATCAGTGGACAGGGAAGAGGAGGGTTCGCCAGCGGCTTCGACAGCGGATGGAGGTGAGGCGGATGGGGGTTCCGGATTAGGGAGATTCGGCCAGCAGCGGGGGTTCGAAGAGAGGTTGGTGCAACGGAGCAGGGGGAGCCGAGGCGAGATCACGGGGTTCGGGTGGCTCTCCGGAGAGTAGGGGATGCTGCTTCGAGATTAGAGGGTTTAGGATGAAGCGGCGTGACAGAAGAACAGGGGATGCGGGCGAGTGCGGGTTTGTCCGGGGCTGCTGCGCACAGGTGTGGATATCTTCCACTTCCGCTGCCAAAACTATATGTAAGACACCACACAAGCAACGCACGAGCCACAAGACACCCCCAATTTTATTGATCATTTAGCCAATTTATGGATTCAAAATACCAATTAATTATAACCCATTATCATTCATTCATTATCCTTCAATATTTTATAAACCCAACCAAAACCTCAATCATTTCACAGTCATTATTATCACTTCACATTCCATTACTATCCGTGTAACTAGCACAACACCAAACACAACAAAAATTACAACACAATAGCCTAACAACCATATCCAACTCCACATACCATAAAATCATAACCACATTCTCATCCCAGCTTCACAACCGCACCACAATCACCATCATGTCCCTTCTACACAACAACATCACACATCTCCCTATACTGCATCGCAACCACATATGATTGCCACACCTAGAATCACTACACCCCATCTCATCTACCACAATAAAGTCACAACACACACACCATGTCGATAAAACAAGTCATACCACACATCCAATTCCACAAACACATTCCACATTACACATAATATCACATTTTTAGATTTTTCATAGGGGCCCTTTATCAGTCTCACTTCATTATTCAAGGGCATTCTCATATAATCCATATATCCAGGGGAAACCATTTCATTATCTAAATATATGTGGTCAGCTAATATCCATTTTATGTGATATCAAAAAATCAAAACAAACATAAGAGACACAACCATATAATCTGATGAAAACAAGTCCCCCAACAACCACAATTTTCAGCAAGACATTACACCTGTATAATCACAATATCAATTATAATAAAAACTTGTAAAAACTTATGATTCAAATTCCATTAGACCCTTTTAAATTCATTTATCCAACTAATTTAACTATATTACCTTTGATGCAACAATATCCGTATAGATAAACAAAAAACTCATCCCAACATGATACACTTATGGAGAAATGAAGGAGGATTCCCTACCTAGAATAACGAATCCTCACTTGACTCACAGTCAAAAAATAGGGGGAACATAGAAGATCAAACTATAGCTAGAAGGAACTCGTACTGCAACAACAAGGTTCCATGACTCCAAGGAAAGGATATCGAATATCACTTCTTAAAAAAAAGAATAAAGAAAGGGATAAATGGTAGGATATTCATCTTTAGAGTGGATAGATATGGAAACTATGTAATTTTAGATCGAATCAGTATTGATTTACTATATTGTTAGGATCCTATTAAACTCCATGTGGAAGGACTCATTTACATCCCTAGTCATCGCATAAAGTCATGGGTATAATTTTACTTTATGTAATGGACTTTTAATACCTTGGATTCAGACTACTGAAGGACCACATAGCCTTTTTCATGAGACTTGTGGCTGAATTAAACATGGCTGAAATCCCACGTAACATAGCCCCATGTAACAATTTTTCACATATCCAAACTCCCAACATAGGTGAAAACCCCTTGTATCCAAACCCCATATGTAGCCGAACTCCACATGTAGATGAAATCCCCACGTAGCCTCAGTCCTAGAAGCCTTCACTCCCTCTATTTTATCTTTATAAGGATCTTGATGAAACACCTTCCCATGTAGTGGTTTACATTACTCTATTCCCTCATTTCTAAAACCTATATTCCATGTATCACCAACTTGACTTTTCCTTTGAATCTCTCTCATGTTGTATCCTTCCTCTATGTGATTCTCTTCTAGATTTCATTTTCCCCGTCAAAGATGATTTTGTAGAAATTGGGCAAACTTCTGTTAGAATGTAATATTTCCAAACTCTATCATATGTTTACAAAATCTGTGAGACTTATCATTCAAAAATAAAATATAGAATTGTGGGTGTTACCCCTATTAGTGACCATTCTATGAAATTTTTGAAGCTGAATATCCTAAGATATAGAATGTGTATTGAGAATTGTTTTTCCCTTTTAAGAATACCATACTTTCTAATCAATTCCTAAACCCAGATCATAAATTCCATCTTCAATCCATTCTATAGAAAAAATTAAATGAACTGTACGCTCACTAATATGGGTCCACCCCTATCTAGGATGGGAACTCCATATCACTACACAACAATTCATTATTATTTGTTCCACTACCTCTTACACATTACATAAATATTGTACCAAACTCTAATCTATCCGCACAAATTGGTTGTCCTGTTCGATACGAATACTCTTAGTTGTGTTCTTCATCATTCTAGAAAAAGTGTATTTAGTTTACATGTCACTAAATGTTGAAAGTGGAGAAACTATGTATATACTATGGAACATTATTTCCACATGAGCAACCCTCACACTCAATCCTTCCACATCTATAAATTATAAATTGTGTACATTATTGTGAAAATAACATGGAATGTTCATGCACTTCTTTCTGTAAGTACTTACACTGCTCATGGTGGTCCACATGCTCCCTAGAAAGGGATTTTATAGACATTATTAGTTCTTGCATATCAGTTATCTATGATCAAAATAACCACTCTAGCTCTAATTCATCTACAAAAACTATAGAAACCATTATAATAAGACCACTCAAGATAAAATCATCATAAATTTTCTAGAACTTCCACAATAGAGTGAGTAAATATGTGTATAGTCATAAAAAATTTTGTTAGTGCCTATGCCCCTTCTTATATTGCACAAAAATCACAAAAATTTATCACTACATCCACTAGATATTCAATAATCAAGCTACACGAGACCACATGTATTTTTGTGTCATGAATTTCTTCTAGTGTTTTTCCATCTCTAAATGTTATCTTTGACTAGAAATCATGTCCCTAATTCATTTTCCTCTCTCCTAATGTTTATCAAACCGTGCTCAACCACTCTCAATTAAAGAACCGTTTTTTTATATAGAAAAAAATAAGTATAATGTAGAAATAGGTAAAATAAACATTATATTTCTATATATGAACTAGAGGAATAGAGTTACAATAGGAGAGTATATGTAGATAGTGGTAGAATAATAATATTTATAGAAGACCACTTCCCTCAGTGCCAAGGTCGATCCTCCAAAGGACCATACCTCCATGATACCAAGATTAATTGAATAAAAATAACATCCTATCACAGAGATACTTCAAAAACCATATTTAATATCCCAAAACCACTAAAACCTTCCCAAAATAAACTAATAAATGAAATAAAAACACTGCTTCTAGGAAGTTATTCAATCCCACCCACCACACATACTCAATGCCATCATATATACTACCCTCAAAACTACAATCCTAACATTATATTTTCTCACACACAATCTTGTGGAGATTAATTTTGACCCTAAGGAACTATAATTAATTTTTTAGGGCTAGGATTGTATTTTCCCACACTTTAAGTATGCCCATGATTTTTTTGAGAAATATCTGAAATGAAAATTTCAATAGAATTATATCAAGAATATAAAAAATACATAAAACTAATGAAATTATATGAAATAAATGATGCATGGGGTATGGACTTTAGATGATCAATTATGGTGTATTTTGATATTGATTTTTGTTGATTATATTTCTGAGTGGGGAGATACCAAGGCCACCAAAACAAATTATTCATCTATGAGATGTATTTTATTTGGACTAACATCACCAACATATGTTCAATACCAATGGAAATAATATATTACCATGGAACAAACTTCTATAGAAAATTCACAATAGACTTGATGTTGAAATACTGAGTAAACAATAAAACATATATAACATACCACCCCTAGAAAAATGGTAGACCAATGCTACAAATAGAGAAGTAGAAGGAATATTATAAAAGAAATTTAATTCCAAAAGGAAGGATTGGATACAGTGGTTGGAAGACACCATATGGGATTAAAAAATTGTTTGTATGACCCCTATTAGAATGAGTCATTATATGATGGTTTATGGAAAGATTTATCACATCCTTGTAGAATTGGAACACAAATCTTGTTGTGATGTCAAGAAGATGACCACAGATTTAAGGGAAAATAGAAAACATTAGTACCTATAAATAAAAAATATGGAAGAAATTATAAGTGTTCCATTTGAATATAATAGAATTTTCAAAGATAAATTAGGAGTTACCAAGTTCAGATTGATCCATAAGAGATATATCCATTGAGGAGAGAATGTGTTATTATATAATACATTGATGGAAATCATACTATGAAATATTCATTCTAAGTGTGAGGATCCATTCATAGTTACTAATTTTTAACTTTTTTGTGAAGTTTTGAACACTATAAGCGGAGAAAATAATCCATTAATTGAATGGGTAGAGAGTGAATAATTACAATGATAATTTTTAGAGGATCCATAAAAGTAGTTTCAACTCCTTATTGATTTTATAACTAATCCCACCCCATATCATTTAAATTATGGATTGCAATCCTTTATTTTATTATTTTTTATCATGTTCATATCTATTAAAATAAAATGAAGAAATTTCATGAGAAAATTGTTGGGAGACAGATTCATTTGTATATCTTATGATTTTAAACTTTTTCATTTACATATTATATTCTTTTTATTTGTTTGTTATGTATTTTAAAAAATTTATAAACATAACAAAGGACCAAGATGAATAGTAGATACGGTGACACATTTAGAAATATAATATCAAGAATAAAACATGGAATATATAGACTAAAATAAATGGCCTTCATATAATATATTTTTTGACATGAAGAGAGGGGGAAAAAGAACTCAATGTTAGGAAAATTGTGAACAAACCAAAAGTAACACCTCAAAGAGACCTCCTAAATGATAATTCCATACATCAGATAAATTGTATTAGAAAGATAATTCATGACCAATTATAAAAATTCCTAATATAATATGTCACAATGTGTGTCTGTAGCAAAGAAAATCAATAACGCCAGTTAGATAAATATGATATTCAAATTTCAAAATTATACATCTATGACATAGTTATCACATATAACCTCAGAGGATGAATTTTGTTTGGAATGACATGGTTTCAAATTAGATACACTCATCCAATAAGTATAAATTCACATTCCTAGAATGGGGAATTTTTAAAAAGGAATTGATATATTTGGAGAATTATGACCTCAAATAATGAATTGGTGGATGATTTATGAGAATAAAACATTGAATTTATTAATGAAGTGTCTGACTAGATAGTGGTATGAAGTCATCAAGAGAGGGTAATTTTAGAAAGTTACAATTTGTAGTAATATGATCCAATGGATTTATATTCACTCAATCCTTTTAAAACCAGATCATGGAATTGAGAGAAAATCGAACTTGTGTAGAGCTTGTTAGCGGTGATTACTTGAGTACAGGTAATAGTTTATGTGTAGGGGAATTAATTCATTAATATTATTCATCATATTATATTCATAATACATTAATTTTATTCAGTTACGCATTGTAGGAATGAGAATTATTTGATATTTTCAGGATAACACCTATTTTCAATGAAATTAGAAAATACTTCTTGATATTTTTTAATTGTGAACATTATTGGTCAATTGAGTTTTAAGAATAAATTGAATCAATGATTCTATAAAATAATTTTATTTATTGATGTGAAATAATAAATATGATCACCCAGAGAATCTGGAGAAGCATATCTATAAAACATATCTTAATTTGAGATATTAAATGCATGATGTGTTGGTAAGAAAATTATATCTGCATCAGGAAAAAATGATACATAAAAATAAAAATGTAATACCATGATTTAGGCTCATATTATTTTGTTATAAAACACTACCTCATGGTTTCCTATTGATAAACTATCATAGAAGCGATTTAATATGTGATTACATTGTGAGACTATGCCAGTTCCCATGTAATGTGGTGTTATATATCCTGGTTTCATTGATGAGAAATCTTTATGCATATGAAGTATATATTTCCAATGGTGGATCCATTGTAATCAATATAATTACATGAAGTAGAACCATAAAATGATCTTATGCCTATATATCACAGCAATGATGCTTATCATTATAGTGGAGTAACAAGGAATGAGTGTTGTGATTCTCTCTAATTTAGTAATTCAAATATTATGGCATAGTAGGAATCATTAGAAACATAACACAACCACAAATCAAATACTAACATTGTATTTAATATCAATAAAGTCTTTATAAACTGGCTAACACTACATCATGATCAATACATCCAATAAGGAAAGATCGTTATACTACAATCCCTTAAACAACTACATCCACTTTTCAATGCTATGTTAGACCCAAAATAATCCTAGGTGACAAAGAATAATCAAAATGTGACACAACATGAAAAGAATAATTCCAAACCATTGTGAATATCAAACCTACATATTTTCAAGTCTAAGTTGTATACCAAGGATTCCTTCTCAAACACAGTTTCCACGAACCTACATATATACTCTCATTATGATATATATTGTTTCTAACCTAAAAGAACTATCTGAGCTATATATATTGAAGTGGAAATACTCAAAACATAGAGATACTTTGATAAATGGATGACCACACATGGAAATCTTACAAGGGATGTGTAGACCAAAAGAATTTTGTATTCAAACTATCTAACCAAATTAATAAATGAGTAATGATGAGGAAAAATAAAAAAAATATGATAGAGGGTAATTATTTGCGATCATGGGAGAGTAGTATTTACTTGATAATTCATAGAGTTACTATATAAAGAAAAAATAAAAGGCACCTGAATGACACATTGAATTATCCAGGGGAAGGGATGAGCCAATAAAATGAGTTATACACCTTCGTCTCAATATATTTTTTTGACTTACGGTTTTTTCAGTTATTAAAATTATTGTTCATAGAGCATAGTGTCCAAGGTTGAGATCTCTCACATTATGGGAGAAAACTCCTCATTAGCAAATGATTAATTAGGGGACACCTTTATTATGATTTGTTTTTACACAAATATTTTCTTTTTCTTATTCTATTATTATTTTCATTTGTAATAAGAGTTATTCTTGTTGAGGGTGATCTTATTCAGTATTTAATTTACTATATTTGTTTATTGCATTGGTTTTCAAATTAATTATATCTATCCACTGAATACCTATGAATATAATTGATTAGGAGTGATTGAGTAGTGCAGTGTTTAGTGATTGCTGGTAGATGATTAAAAATATAGTTTCTCACTATCAACAAATTTGGATCACCATCTCTCTATTAATTAGTGCATGAGTACTTAATGAGAATAATGTGTTGAAAGAATAAGTGATCGATCATTATGCTTACATTCACATCGGAAGGAGTTTCATCTCCTAGTTATCATTGTAACACTAGAAGTCACTTCTTGGGAAACTAATGGTGGGAGGTTTCTAATCACAGACTCTCATTGAGAATAAGTAGAAGGAGAGTTAATCATTTAAATTTTTTCTGACTTAGAATTGTTGATCTTACATTGTGATCAATGACTGATCCATCTCACAAAAGTTAATTTAGTACTTAGATCATATTTTCACATGATTTTCCAAAATCAAACATGCCCCCTGATGCACTAAAACATACATTATGATATAGTGATCTTCCACCCTTCTTTAGAGATAATCAATGGTTACCACTATGATAAAATAACCTTGGATTTATATATTAATTAACAAACACATGTACTTTATATAGATCTAATATAATTAAAATATCAAATCTGTTAAAACATCCATGATGTACCAAGGTGATCTTGTGGTTTCTCACTTTTCCTAAAAAGTGTTCTGATAATAAAAAATTTAACTTTCAGTCAGTTAAAACATCCATGATATTAAATATAACTATCAATTTCAAGGAAACAATAATTTCAAACACAACATAAAAATTTAAATTATCCCCATTTTTAAGGTTAGAAAATATGATGCATACTTTTAGTTTTAATTTATTAAAAAAATAGATATGTAAACATGTATTGTAATATTACATAAAAATCAAGACAAACATGTTAGAAAAGAGTATAAATATGAAGTAACAATATGGGGATGTAGGGAGACAAGAACCTAAAAATTTATATTATATTTATTGATAAATTTTATACACCAAAATCCATGAAATTAAATAAATAATATAAGAAATTTAGTGAACTCATTGACATAATAACAGATTAATATAATGTAAATTTAACATTGAAAACACTATTTATAGAATAAGATGAAAAAAACACAAATTTTCCATTGAAATGTTACATTACCACCTATAGATGACCTATGGAAAAATGATAATTATGTGAGGAATTGAAACATGTGATATTTAAGAGTAAACCCGATAGATACTTTCTCTATATGGGTTTCAACCATTTTAGTTAATTCATTGAGAAATGGGTTGAACTAATGAATAAACATGAGGGGGAGAGGTGGATAGGTGGATAAGATGGAGAGTTTGAGAGGTGGGGATGATGATGGGAGAGGTTGAGATCAGATGAATGATAGGAGGCCAATGGATTTATAGGGTTCAAAGGATGAGCAACATATGTGGGAGGCCTAGAGATATAGGAGTGTAGTGTAAAACTATAGATAATATAGATAGATTAATGATATTCATAGTGATAATAAATCATAATGTATGTAAACAATATAATGAATACTATAATTTTATTGATTCATTAATGATTTTTTACTTTCTAATAGTCGTGTTCATAGTATGGTGTGAAAAATTAATTTCATCAACACATTACACATGTTTTAAATTTTACATATAACAATTTATTGACATGTTTTGAGAAAATTAATATAATAATAATAATCAAATTTTGAATGTTTTTAAATATAACATTCAATATTTGTATATTGTGACATATATCATTTAATGTTGTGAAATATAGGTATATTAGCATAGGTAAACACCTCATTCAAAAATAATTGACATTAAAATATATCATAACATTTTGGATTTGTATGGTGATACACACTTCCAATATATTTGTAATAATACATCACATAATTCCAATGTGATAAAAGAAATTGAATATAATAGATATAATTATGTTGTATAGGGATACAAAAACCATTGAGAAATAGAGTAATGTATTCCTGATATCACAGTCATACTATCTAGACTAATTCATTATGGCAGCGTCCATATTTCTAATGGGGTGATTTTCAAACAAATTATATCACCATAAATCATGGGGAGAAATTCCACATACTGAGTGCACCACTTGCGTACCACAATCAAGAAATACTAATCTATATCAATTTCATTGATAAATATGTGTTCTTATTTTAATATTAAGAGAATTAAAAATATATATACTAAATTTTATAATAATCTACTAAGTGAGATTGAGGTGTATTGAAACTAAATTTTTTAGCATAACAATAATTTTTTTATAATAGATTTTACAAAAATTTTAATTGATCTATGAATTTTAAATTGTAGAAATTTTTACTAATTAGTTTCTATAATCTATGATAGGTTTGAATATAGGCACTAATTTCCTTGGCTTATGGACCTCTTCAATGGGACATGATAATTGATGAACAAAATACAACTACAGGTTCAAAGTCAGGTCAGCCTTGTTTTCAATGGGAAGCGTTGTTGGTCCACAGAGGAATGGTTTGGAGGTCAATTTCAAAAGTTATCCAAAGTTTACCTAGGGAGATATAGGTGTTTTCATGTGAATCCAATATATTTTGGTTATTCAGACTTCGGTTCCAAGGAAATCCTCTATTGGTTCAGTCTAGAACAGGTCAGAGTTCATAAAAATGTTTTCCTTAAATATGATTTAAATACAAAATATATATTTACATCTAATAAGTCAAATATATAGTGAAAAATGTTTTATATAATTAAAACCATACAATTAATTAAAAATATTAACCAATTAGTATCGAGTAATAGGTAGTACATATTATAAAATATTATTTTATTTTTAATTTAACATATATCAAACTTGTGTCATATAAATATATATACATTAATTTCACACACACACATATGTAATTGAGTTAATTTAATCTAGAAACACACACAAATATAATATTTATATAATATATTCAATTTTTAATATCCAGTTACGTATTTTATTTAGTAAAATAATATATTTAAAATATTACATTTTTAATCGGTAAATTTTATTCATTTTTTCTATTTTTTATAAATTGTTCATTTTTAATATTTTTTTATTAATCAATAATTTATTTAATTTTTTAATATTGTAATAATTTATTCATTTTATATCATTTATGAATAATATTTTTGTAATTATAACCTTTTTAATATTTATTTTGACATGTTTATTCACTTCCATTTAATGTTTTTAATGTGATACATGTAATTTTTATAATTAATATGTATTCATTTTCATTTTAACACTTATTCATTTTTTATTTTTTTAACATATCTAATTAAAAAAACATATTAATTATTAAGATATTTTATCAATATATTTATTTTTTATTTATTAAAAATTAAAATTTTTTAATGTTCATTCATTTATTATTATTTATTCACTTGTACTGCTAATTACTATATATTTATTTATTTACTCACTTTTAACATTTATTTTATCTATTTATTCATTAAAATTTAATGTTTATAATAGGTATTAATTTTCATTTTAATATATATTCATTTTAAATAACTTTTATAATTAATAACACTTATCAGTTTTTAATATTTTTGAAGTCTATTCATTTTTTAATTATTAGATTTCACTCATTTTTAACATTCATGCATTTAAGATCATATATTAATTAATAATTTCAATTTTTTTTTTTAAATTTATCAATATTTAATATATATTTTTAATATATATTTATTTTATTTTAAGCATTTTTTATCATATCTTAAAAAAGTGCGGATAAATATAGGTTTTATCAGTGTTAGCATTGTTAACACTGATAAAATCAATCTTTATGAGAGATATAATTCGACTAGTGGCAACGATAGTTCATTGTTAGTATTTTTTAGTGATGATAATGAAATTTTTTTCAACGCTTATTATTTTAACAATGATAAAACCTATCATTAGCACTAATTTTTGGAAATCATGGATAAAACCCTTCCCAATCTTATAAACTCAACCTTAACAGAACCCACTTATTCACATTGTTCAAGATCACATGGAATTCGAACTCGACTGCCACTCCCCCTCGAACTTCTTAGAAAAATTAAACCTCTCAAAACCTAAGTTTTTTGATTATTTACACTCCTCTTTAGTTGGTTTTACATTATTTCATACCATGTATCATTAATTAATCTTCTAAAAGAATGAATCACTGATTCAAAATTATATATAATATATTTGTCTTCTTAAATAAATGATCCCAAACCTTTTTTTATTTAGTAGTCTTTCCAATTATTGGGATATCATTAACTAAATTCCTTTCCATCATAGGAAGAGGCGTGTTTTTCATGTTTCTGGTATTAGATGAAGCACCCCAACAACTTGAATCATTTTCATGGCCCTTCCTAAATCTTAATCATGTTTGGTGTCCCCACTTAGATGTGGGTTGTCTTTAATTTCAAACACCATCATTTGTAAAACTCATATAAAAAAATTCTACTTATTCCAATTCACATGATTTTTCATTTGGAGAGTCCAAATTCAATAAATTCCCAATCATAATAGTTACCTCCCATACTTACCCCATTTAGGATTCCATCCACATTCATTCTATCCTCAACCCCAATGAGTAAGTTGGTCATTAATTTTAGTGTGTTATTCCTCTTGGAACATCTTTTATTCATTATTACCACTATTTGGTTCATTTAATCCATTATCTTGATCTTTTTTCTATTAACTCTATTGATTCATCTCATTGAGATAGACCCACAGTTTTATCTAAACCCTAGTCCCAATTATGGGGAATCATGGAACTATATTTTATGTTCCACATAGTCTTTACTTCCCTCCTTAAATTCAAATTATGACAAGTATTCAGTAAATACATATATTCTACCTTTTTGTTTAAACCTTGTCCCAAGTTTACACTCTTACATTTTTACAGAGTTGATTCTCTATATTTATGCTAAAAAATCGATGATTTGTTTTGAGATGATCATAGGTAGTTATACTTATACTCCAATCATTAGTTCGATATGAATGTTTTTGTGATCCCACTAAGAAACTTCTTCAACTTTTCTTAAATTTGATTATTCATTCCATCCCCAATAAGAATTTTCATTTATATTCTTTAAGACTTTAACCTCACCATATGGATTTTTTAAATTTGTAGCAGTCATCAAACCCTAATTATATTGTTCTTTGGGTTTTCTAGTACCTTGAGAACCCCAACCTGATACTTCTAGTTCATTGGATTTAGTTTCAAGAGTTTCTTCAAACAACGACTTCTCAAGATCAGGTGATTTGTCAATGTCAATGTTTTCATCATTTGAAAAAAGATCATCATGTTTAGATCCTAGTCACCAGGTCAGTCAAGCACCACCTAGATATCCACATACCAAGTAATGAAATGACCAAATATCAATTCCTCCATCTTGTTTCACTCCCACCAAGAAAATTTACAAAACACATACTTTAATTACTGCCTTTTATCCTATGAAAAATCAAATCAAGAACCTTTTCGACAACCACATATTTACCCCATGAACATGTTATTGAATTTTCAATAGCTCTAAATAATTATAACTTTATTACATTACTTATAATGCAATATCCTTCTAAAAATGATTATGGTCTTCACAAATATTGAAACTAATAAATTTTCAACGTATAATGATTCTCAGATGAAGTACATAGAAGTTTCTTAAATATAATAGTTCTTTCATACTTGGATAATATGGCATCATGTAGTACCTAGTGGAAATTTTAATTCATTATACTCATAAAAATTTTATTTTTACCATTATAATCATAAAAAAATGGCTATTTAAAAATAAAATAACATTTTAACACATATAATGTTTTAAGGTTTCTCACCGCAATCATCATTATCCTTCAAAATTTCATCCCAACTGATAATCGTTGACAATTCAGTTAGTGAAAAATATTTATCTATGTGTTTTTCAATAGATGAATATTTAATTATATTCTTTGTGAATTTATAGATATCACACATTCCCTTCCATCTATCATTGACACCACTACAAAAAAAATCTCAATATGAATCATTATACTCTTATGATCTTAGAACGATAAATTCATAAAGATTAAATGATTCTTTAGTAATGTTCGAATACATATTCCCCCTTTTGTGAAGGGTATAACTTCTCATCCACCATAGGTTTTTTATTTTCATGTTACCCTTGTTAAAAATGATAAATTAATAGGAATAATCCTTAATAACATTCAAGTGTTAAGATTTCTACAACTTTAGTAGTCCAATATGATCATTATCACTCAATTTATATTTCAATATAAAAAATGGGAAATCAATATCATAGTGGATATCATCCCATGTGGGTTCTTCTTATTATAATTTAATGTTATCCTTGATCTATCTGCTTCAAAGATTTCATAAATCATCAATTTCCTACTTTAATGCTACCAGATTCCATTCAAATTTGTTTCAGACACTCAAAATTTTCATTATATAAGGAGGTTATCAATGTGAAACATTCTCATAATAATGATTATAGCATTACAATTTTAAAAACATCTATAATTTTTATCATTAAATTTTTTGTTTTTATTTATTATTAGAATGTCCAAAGTGAGTATTCCCTTTTCAAAAGAAAATAATCAAATTTCATAGAATTATCTATAATTTTTTTCATTGATTATGAATACATTATGCGTATTTTTTTTTATTTTTTCACAAAATTAATTTTTTTAAACCTTAAATAATATATATGAATAAAAAATGGTTGTAAGTTAATCATATGAAAAAGGAGTATGATGATGGGTTTATATATTTCATCATGTTTGCAGCAGATCATGTATACAACCCTTCTAAAATCCTTTTTATGTGTTTATATTATTGTAATTGATGGAAAATTTATCCAGAGGATTTGAAAAAACATTTTATTTATTACAAAAATAGATCAAATCTATTAATGTTGGACTAAACATAGAGAAAAACTAAATATAAAAACTTACTAGGATGATACAGCTCTTTTTGGATCATTTGATATGAATAAGAGTGTAAATGATGATGTAGGTCAAATGGAAGAAATGAAAATGGAAATTGAACTTGACTTTTTTGATTTTCCAAAGTTTTTTGACAAGATAAATAGTTTGAAAAGAGACCACTGTATATAGGTTGTACTAATTATACAATATTTTAAGCTTTATTGAAATTATATTATATTTATGTTGTTAGTTTATGGAGAGTTACCAACATTACATAACTACTCTGTCTCCTAAATTATATATCATCAGAAGAAAATGAGATTCCCTATCAAAAAAATGGTTCTAAATAAATTCTATATTCAGTGGGTTCAATCTTTGAAAAAATACATGTTTATCCAAATGATGGAATATTTTTTCAAAATGACCATGATTCATTATATAAATTCCATTAGTGTGGTGAATATCCAAAAAATAAATATGAATCAAGTCTCTCAAAAGTTGTATGACATTTTCCTATCATTCTAATTTTTAGATGTCGATATGGATGTCAGCAGCCACTAGAAAACTAACATGGAATAAATATACAATAATTGAAGATGGGAAACTACAACACCCATTCGATGATCATTAGTGGAAGAAAATTGATTATGAGTATTTTTAATTTGGAAACAATCCAAGAAAAATCCATATACATTATCTATAGATTGAATAAACCCTTTTGGTGTATAAATTAGTAATCATAGTACATGGTCAGTTATGTTGGTAAATTATAAGTTTCCTCCATGGTTAGTCATGAAGCACAAATACATTTTGTTATCTATTTTTATATCTAGGCCTAATTATCCTATAAATTATTTTGATGTCTATTAGGATCCATTAATCAATGGTCTGAAATTGATGTGAGATATAGTTTTTAAATTATACGGTGCTTATATAAGTGAAGACTTAACATTTAGAGCCATGTTGTATGGGAAGACAAATGAAATTCTTGCTTATGTAAATTTATAACGCTACAACATTAATAGGAATATTGGGGTGACCCATTTTTGAATAATTTATGCTCTTAGTTAGGTTGACACATTCTTTGAAGACTGTATTTTTTAGATAATTGGATTTTTTCACCCTGATGACATAAATACTAATCATGTATGACATCATTCTATGGAAATATAGAAAAATGTACAACACCATATATATTAAGGGCTGATAAATAGTTCGAAAATGTAAAAAGCATTGGCATGGTTCTTCGTAAAACTTTTTTGAAAAACCATAAAAAATCTTATTAGACAAAGGGATCAATTTTATTTAAATTAATGTACATGAAATATGATTACTTCAAATAATTTATTGATATCATGCACGTAAAAAGAAGTTCATGTGGCAGTGCTATTGGAATATTACTAAATATATTGGAAAAAAAGGATGGAATTAATGCTAGGTTGGATAAGATTGACATGGGGATAAGATAAGAATTGTTACTGGTGACAGGATAAAGATAAAATTTTCTTCCTCCGGTAGCTTACACTCTATATATAAAAGAAAAGTTTCAATTTTTCAACTTCATTAATGGGATAAAATTTCTAGAGGGGTATTAATCAAATATCAATAATATCTTGTTAATGACTACTAAGAAGTTAAAGGTCTAAGATCACATGAATGTCATGTTTTGATGGAAGTTTTGATTCTAGTAGCTTTACATTGAATTTTTCATAAAATTGTATGACATAAATTAACCATAATTTGATTCCTTTTGAAATAAATTTGTAGTAATGGTATAAACCTGATAATTTTTCCAATCATGAGTAAGGAAATTTCTACCATATTATGTTAATTTGATATGTTCATCCCACCAACATTATTTGATATAAATATCCACTTTATGGTTCAAATGGTTTGATTGATTCAATAATTTGGTCCACTTCATTATAGATGGATTTACCCCACTGAATGATATATGAATATTTTGAAACATTACATCTAGAATCAAATTCATACTGAATATTGTATTACAAAGTGATATATTATTGAATAAGTTATAGAATTATTTCCCGATTGACCATCAGAAGTTGATATCTGTTGACCTCACCTGTTTTGATAATCCCAATTATGCTTTCATATACTTTGATAATATCAATATAATGTTTTTATATATATTAATTATTTCAATCTGTAATCAAGATGATAATAATATTACAATAATCCCTGAGATATGTTAATCCATGTCTATCTATGTTTATATGAGTTATGAAGTTCTTCTAACCCATTCGGATATGTTTTGCATAAAACAGATAAGTATTAAGTCACTGGTCTGCGTTTAGCTAGAGCTACCGGTACTCAGTCTACCGATAGACTTAGTCTACCGATAGACAGAGTCACCGATACACTAAGGTCACCGATATGTAAAGAGATACCAATGGAGAAACAACTACTGATGGAGCAACAACTACCGATGGAGAAACAACTACCGATGGAGCAACAGCTACCGATGGATCCAGAGCTACCGATAACAAGAGCTACCGATGGAACTAAAGTCACCGGTATATGAGCTACCGATGCAAGTTCAAAAGAGCTACCGATGGAAGGTTCTGTGACACAAAATCCAGCGTACACATTTACCAACATGAGCTACTAATTGACCAACCACTCAAACTCTATACTCTCAATACTATTTATTTATTAAGTTAACGGTTACATTTGATGTCTTTAATGCATTCAATGATATTTAATGAATTCTGTTGTCATGTCAGGGAACCGTACCTAGTACCCATACAAAAACTAATCATTCCTTTTTGCCAGAGATGAAAGCTAAAAGAAGGGAAGATAAAGACCTAGCTGAAATGCCGAGAAATAGAGAACACTGAGTGTGCATACAACAAGCATCAAGGAAATAAGAAGGCACACTGGTGAAAAATAAAAGAGCTGAATATCATTCAAACATGGTGCATTTGTGAAAGAAGAAAAATCTATACTCCAAGAACACTGGACATACACGAAGCTACACATTTTCAAGGAGAACACAAGCTGCATCTTGAGTGAACTACAACAAACACTTCATGCACTCAGGCTGCTAAGATGGACCAAGAATCAAAGAAGAAAACGACACTCTATTTTCTGAGCAGAAATTAAAGGAATCAGAAGTTTTTTTGACCAACCAAATGAGTCCAGATCTACACTGCCAATCACTAGAGCTTTTCTAAACTCTTTCTCATTTCCTTTAGTGATTCTATCTTTACATTTTGAGCAGTGTGTGTACCCTTTTTATTTTACACACACACTGTCTCCTAAGCTAAAATGGAGGATTCTTAAATCCTCACTCAAACTTCACAACCCTTTGTTTCCCACTGTGGATAGTGGTAGAGGTCAAGTAAGACCTGAACACCCTGTGTGCTGTTGTTTTTTTCCCACGAAGAACTGTGGTAGAGGTATTTGGACCTGGATAGTAGTGTACTGTTGTTTACCCCCGATCCAAGGTGTGGATCAATTTATATAAATTATTGAGAGGACTAAGTCTCGGCTTGAGACTGAACCTCTTGGTTAACTTTTCTGTGCATTTTAATTTAATTCTATAAGTATGCTATATTTTTATTTCTTATTCCGCTGCTATTACTTTGAAATAAAAAACTATTTTAAAGATACTTTGATAGTTAAATTAGAAAGTGTTTATACTTATTTTAAATCAGTAAGTCAGTTTCAAAAGTTAATTTAATCTTCAGATTAAGTTAACTGAGACCTAATAAATCTTTGAGAAACTGATTGAACCTTTACACTCTGTATAGATTCACTACAGTTTAACTTTGTTTTTAAATTGGGGGATTTTAAGAGAAATATTTTTAACATAAATTTTAATTGGAACTCAATTCACCCCCCCTCTTGAGTATCCACTCTGACCAACGTTTGGTATCAGATGTTGTTTTTGTTAAAGTATTTTTGAAATACTCTATTTTTCAACTGTGATTTTAGTTGCATCTTTAAAGATCTTAAATTTCTGTTAGTTCTAAATTTTACCTCTTTAAAAATATTTTCTAAAATCTACCTATGGATAATAGACTAGAGGGTGGTGCTACTAACCGGCCACCTTTCTTCAATGGAACAAACTATACTCAGTGGAAACTGAAAATGAAGATTCATTTAGAAACCATGGGTTTTGATATTTGGACTGCTATAGAATCTCAATATAAAATTCCAGAAACTGAAAGAACAACTTGGGATGAACCTACAAAGACTGCTTACAATAATAACTGTAAATCCATGAATTCCATGTACTGTGCTTTATGAGATGAAGAGTTTAATAGAATTTCTGCTTGCAAAACTGCTTATGAAATTTGGGATACTTTGGGTGTTTCTCATGAAGGAACAACCAATGTTAAAGAAATGCGACTGAATACTTATACTATTAAATATGACACTTTTAAAATGAAAACTGATGAACCTATTTCTGATATGTATCTCAGGTTTAATGAGATAGTCAATACAATGAGTTCACTTGGAAAAGCTGTTCCAACTAAGGAATAGATTATGAGGATACTGAGATGTCTGCCAGAATGATGGAGGGGCACTTCTGTTTCAATCAGAGAGTCATGTGACATTGGAGCACTGCCTGTAAAAGAGCTTATTGGTAAATTAATTATGTATGAGGAAGAACTCAAGGTGAATAAGGAGGAAGATGATAAACCCAAGAGAAAATCCATAGCTTTCAAGTCTAATACCTCTAAGAGTAAAGACAAGGAGAAAATGAAAATACCTACTGAGATTTTAACCAGTGAAGATTCAGATTCTGATAGTGATGCTGAGATGGCTCAAATATCTAGGAGATTCAAGAAGTTTTATAGGAAGAAGAAATTCTTCAGAAAATCTAACTACAAAGGAAAGTATGACAACAAGGGACACTAGAAAAAGGATTGGAAGAAAGCTGAAAAGAATGATGAAATATTCTGCTATGAGTGTAAAAGGAAAGGACACATCAAGGATGATTGTCCAAAATTAATGGTTAAAAAGAAATATGATTATAAGGACAAGAAGTACAAGAAATATATGAAAGCAACTTGCAGTGCTTAGGAGGATAGCACAAGTGAATCTGAAGTTTCTGATTCTGACAAGAATCATTCCAACATGTGTTTTATGACCAACACATCTGAGGTAACTTTAGATACTCTTGTTTTAAATTCCTATTATTCCAGAGATGATGTAGAATCTGATTCTGATTATGAAAACTTGACTAGTGAGGAATTATTTGAATACTGTAATATGCTGGAAGAGACATGCAATGGACTTAAGGATAAATACAAATCATTAAAGAAACAACATTCTCTCACTACTACTGTTAAAACCGAACTTACTATCAAAAAAGAGAAGAATGCTCAACTATTAAAGGAAAATACAGAACTGAAAATGTCAAATGAGCAACTTAGAAAATACTTAGAGAAGTTTACAAATGGAAAGGATACACTAAATCAAATGCTAGGAAATAAAGTGGCACCAAAATACACTACTGGAATAGGCTACAAACCTAGACAGAGACAGCTTATTAAGAATAGATTTATTCCTAAATCTGGACAGAATACTGCCAGTTCAAGTTCTGGAAATCTCTATGCTTCAACCAGTTATTCATATGGTTATAGATCAAATAAAGTTTATCTTTCAAAATCTATTGATTCTGTAAATTATATAAGACCCATAAGACAAATATGGGTACCTAAAGCTTTGATTTCTAACCTTTCTGGACCCAAGAAGAGCTAGGTACCAAAATCATTTCCTATATAAATCTGTTTTGTAGGAAACATGCTTAAAGAGTTCTCACAAGAAGGTATGGTACTTGGATAGTGGATGTTCAAGACATATGTTTGGAGATTATTCATGTTTCAAAAGTTTAATAATGGTTGATGGAGGCCATGTCACCTTTGGTGATAATTCTAAAGGAAAAATCATCGGCCTAGGCCATATTGGTAACTCTAATTCAGTTTTAATTTCTAAAGTTTTATTTATTGATGGACTTAAGTATAACCTGTTAAGTATTTCTCAATTGT
Source organism: Viscum album (assembly GCA_963277665.1). Taxonomy (NCBI): domain Eukaryota; kingdom Viridiplantae; phylum Streptophyta; class Magnoliopsida; order Santalales; family Viscaceae; genus Viscum; species Viscum album. Next base: position 1,017,117,874 of record OY728130.1, on the reverse strand, counting down.
GTGATGATGGATTTAATGTGAAATTTGAAAATGATTCCTATAATTTTTTTAATTCTCAAAATGCTTTAGTATTTTCTACTTTAAGAAATGAAAATGTTTATGCAGTTGATTTAAATTCTTTAGCTAAGCAAAATGTTACTTGTTTAAATGCTTTTCATAGAGAATATTGGCATTGACACAGAAGATTAGGACAATGCAACATCTATTCACTTAGAAAATTAACTAGGAAGAACTTAGTTAGAGACCTACCTAAGCTTGAATTCCCAAATGACAAAGTTTGTAATCCCTGTCAAAAGGGAAAGCAACATAAAGTTTCTTTTAAATCAAAGAAAGAAGTTTCAACTTCTCAACCTCTCGAGTTGGATCACATGGACTTGTTTGGACCATCAAGAGTTTCTGGTTTAAATGGGAAGCACTATGTCTATGTTCTAGTAGATGACTTTTCTAGATATACTTGGGTATACTTCTTAGCTCACAAAAGTGAAGCTTATTCTTACTTTGTTAAATACTCCAAATCTATAGAAAATCTCAGTGGACTTAAGATTAAAACCCTGAGAAGTGATCATGGCTGTGAGTTTGAAAATCATGAGTTTGGATCTTATTGCTCACACAATGGCTATAGTAACAACTTTTCTGTTCCTCGGACACCTCAGCATAATGGTGTGGTAGAAAGAAGAAATAGAACCCTTTAAGAAATATCTAGAACCATGCTTAATGAATATGACCTGCCTATTTACTTTTGGGATGAAGCTGTAAATACATCTTGTTATGTTATTAATAGAGTCTTAATTAGACCAGTTATTAAGAAGACCCCATATGAGTTGTGGAATAATAGAAAACCTAAAGTTAGTTACTTTAGAGTCTTTGGCTGCAAAGTTTTTATTCTTAATACAAAGGATAATCTGAACAAGTTTTCTTCTAAGAGTGATGAAGGAATTTTTCTTGGTTACTCTTTAACTAGAAAAGCCTATAGAGTCTTTAATAAAAGAACCAAATGTGTGGAAGAATCTGTTCACATCATGTTTGATGAAACTGATCCACATGAGCCTAAAACCTCTCTTGAAAATCTTGAGGAAGATTTGAGTGTTCTGGACCTTAATGATAAATCTAAAGAACTTGCTGTAAAAACATCCAATTCTGAACATATTCCAGAATCTACTGCTATAGAACCCGAACCTATAGATGAACCTAAATTTTGTAGTCCTACCTTTACTAGATCAACAAGGATTCTAAAGAATCATCCTTTGGATGCTGTTGTTGGTAATCTTGATAGAGGGACACAAACTAGAGCTTCTCTAAGAAACCAGGTTGAACATCAAGCCTTTCTTTCACAACCCGAACCTAAAAATGTTAATGATGCTATCAATGATGAATTTTGGGTAATGGCTATGCAAGAAGAGTTAAATAAATTTGAAAGAAACAAAGTCTGGGAATTAGTTGACAGATCTAAGGACACGTTAACAATAGGCACTAAATGGGTTTTTAGAAACAAAGTTGAAGAGTCTGGAAACATAGTTAGAAACAAATCTAGGCTAGTTACACAAGGATATAGTCAAGAGGAAGGTATATACTATGAGGAAACCTTTTCACCTGTAGCCATATTAGAATCCATTAGGATCTTACTTGTCTATGCTGCTCATCTGAATTTCAAGTTATATCAAATGGATGCCAAAAGTGCGTTTCTAAATGGTTTTATTGTTGAAGATGTTTTTGTTGAACTACCACATGGATTTACTAATCCTCATTTTCCAAATCAAGTGTTTAAACTTTCTAAAGATTTATATGGTTTAAAACAAGCTCCAAGATCTTGGTATGATAGAATTAGTAATTTTCTTATTTCAAAACGTTTTACTAAAGGGATTGCTGATCCAACTCTTTTTATTAAAATAATTTCTAAAGATGTTTTAATAGTACAAATTTATGTTGATGATATTATTTTTGGATCTTCCAAACACTCTTTATGTACTGATTTTTCAAAATGTATGCAAAATGAGTTTGAAATGAGTTTAATGGGAGAACTTAAATATTTTCTTGGATTTCAAGTGTTTCAAAATAAAGATGGTATTATTTTAAATCAAAGTAAATATACAAAGGATCTCTTAAAAAGTTTTGGTTTGGATAGTATTAAGGAAAGTGAAAATCCTATGAGTACTGTTTATAAATTGGATACAGATGAAACTGGGAAACCAGTGGATCAAACCAATTACAGAGGTATGATTGGAAGCTTAATTTACCTTACTGCTAGTCAACCAGATATTATGTTTAGTGTGTGTATGTGTGCAAGATTTCAAGATAATCCAAAATAATCTCATTTACTTGCTATTAAATGAATTTTTAAGTATCTTAAACATACTGTAAACTTAGGTTTGTTTTACCCAAAAGGACAACCCTTTGAGTTAATGAGTTATTCAGATGCCTATTTTACTGGTTGCAAGTTGGATAGAAAAAGCACTTCAGGAATATGTCACTTATTGGGAAAATCCTTAGTATCTTGGTGTAGTAAAAAGCAGAATTCTGTAGCATTATCCACTGCCGAAGTATAGTACATTGCTGCTGGTAGTTGCTGTGCACAAATTCTGTGGATGAAACACACTCTTCTGGACTATGGATATGACTTTAAGCATGTTTCAATCAACTGTGACAACACTAGTGCAATAAATATCTCGAAGAACCCTATGTCTCACTCTAGGAACAAACACATTGATGTAAGACACCATTTCTTTAGAGATCATTACCAAAAGGGTGATATAAATTCTTGAGTTTATAGGCACTGAACATCAATTAGCTGACATTTTCACTAAACCTTTGAGTTCAGATTGGTTAAGTTACATTAGACATGAGTTAGGTATGTTTAACCTTGACCAGTATCTAATCTCACCGATGTGAAATTCTCACCGATGTGAAATTCTCACCGATGTGAAATTCTCACCGATGTGAAATTCTCACTGATGTGAATCCTCACCGATGTAACCTCACTGATAGAAATTCTCACCGATATGTGCGCTGTTTTAAAACTTATGTCTGCTGCCAGAATCTGAATCGTTTTTACTTTATTTCATTTTGTTTATTTATTTTATGATTCCTAAATGATAAAACTAAAGTCCGAGCTACTACTAAATCCACCGAGCCTCAAACCTTTGAACCTTAGCTCATGAATCCTTAGTGAACCCTAAATCCTTCGAACCAGCAATAGAAAAAACCAGACTCTCTACCATCAGAGATGACTCTGTTGAGCCAAAAACAAAGAAGCAGAATACCGAGAAAGAAGCAAGTGGTAGTGGTAGTGTTGCTAGAACTAGGTCGGGGAGACGACCAGTGATTCATCATCTGCAAAATCGAGTTATTGTGATTGAAAAGGAGCTGTGTGTAGAATGGATGCTACCTAGAAAATCCTTAGTGCTCGAGATACTTGAAGATAAAAAATGGGTAGAGTGTTTTTCGAACAACAATGGTCCTTACTTTCCAAAATTAGTGAAACAGTTTTACGATTTTGTAACCTTTGAGAAATCAGAGAATGAAAATCGAGTAACCTCTTTTGTGAATGGAAAGGAGATGTCATTTTCATCTGTTGAATGGGCAGAGTGCTTGAAATTTCCACATGAAGGAGTATCTGGATATGTCTCGAGAGCCATGCCACCTACCAGTGACATTTTCGACCATGAGAGTACTTTGGAAGAGCTAACTGGTGATGGAATTCAAAGACAAGTAGTTGTTGCAGAAATGGATGGAGAGAACAGATTGCTGTTCAAATTCATTCAACATGTCTTGATACCGAGGAGAGGAGACTTTTCCAATTTGATATATCAGGATATCTATCTCTTGAACCTCTTAATACATTGTGTAAAGGTGAATTTGTGAAGATTGCTGATGATCCAAATGGAAGATATGACAAGGCCGAAATCAAAGACAAATGCTATATTCTTTGCTAAGTTGATCTCTGTGGTGATCAAGGTAAAAGGAGTTACTGAGTCTCAAGATGAGACAATGGTAGTGAAGAATAATTTATATATCACAACTACAGTTTGTAAGTACATGAAAATAAATTGGAACCCTTGGAGAGGAGAATGGGTCATTGATGACCAGAGGGTGTATGACAAATTCAATCCTGTGGATCATCCTTCAAGGCCAAAGGATGTGAGGGATCCAGGTATGGGACCTGATGAAGAAGAACCAGAATACAATGATGATTCAGAAGAGGAAGAGTCCTCTACTAATGAAGGATGAGATCATGACTTACCTTCTAGTCCATCTCCTGAAAATCTAGATCAACATAAATTAGATAAGGAAGAAGATTCTTTAGAGGATGTTAAAGTGGCTGCTGTAGAGAATGAAGAAGATGTTCATGAAAGTGAAGCATCTCTGTCAGCTGATTTGAGCCTTAGTCCAGTGATTGGACAATCTTTAGTACCTACGAAGGAAGAAAATGAGGTTGACATACCCTTACCTAATCCAGAAGACCCTCCTATGGTTGCAGAAGAAGAATTGATAGTGGAAGATTCTCCTCAGGATGAAAGACCTACTGAGAATGCTGCTGAGAATGCTACTGAGAATGTTGCTGTGAATGTTGTTATCCTAATTGAGGATGCACCAGTTGAGAGGGAGAATCAAACTAATTTTGGAAGTGTTACAGTAGCTATTGGATTTAATGATTGGGCAGAAGTATCCTGATTCAGATAATGAAGCATCTCTAAATAGACCAAAAATTGTTTATGATGTTGAATCTGAATTCTTTCCTGAAGATGTGGTCAGAATCCATGACCTGGATAAGCTTAAGAAAACCTTAAGGAATATTTTATGGAAGAGGTAAAGAAAATGGAAGTTTCTATGGTATCTTCAATTCAATCAGTTATGACTAACTCTGTGGTCATTTTAGCCTCTGAAAGAGCATCTGTAGCAGTTGCACCTGCTGATTTGGTTACCAAGGCTGATATGGATATCTTAAAGGATGAGCTAAAATAATATTTTAATGCCTCAGTTGTTGAGATGAAGCAAAGTTTTTTTGAAGAGATGAGGATGTTGGAAATATCATTTGAACTCTCTCTAGGTTTTAATGTGTCAACCTTCATGGGCGAGATAGTTGAAGAAGTTAAAGATTGTTAGGCTCAAGTTTCTAGACTTGAAGCAGATCTTGAAGCTTTAAAGAAATTGGTTATTTCTTTAGACTCTTACATGAGCTCCAAATCCCAAGAAGATAAGGACTTAGCTTATTTGAAGGGTGTTGTAAGCCAGATGGTTTCAGTATTTGAAGGTTTCAAAACTTCTATGAAAGATCATATTAAAAACCAAGATTCCCAAGTTCAAAATCTTATCAGTGGATTGACCAAAAGATTCAAAGAGACTATATCTTTCTCTGTTGGTTCTCTTGCATCTAAACCTTTCGTGGATTTGAATCAAATTCGAGCTATGATGAAAGAGGAGCTTGGTTCTGCCTCAACTAGTGGCTCTGTGGACTCATCTAAACTGAGTAGAGTTGTTCTTTCTACCAGAGATTCAGCCAGAGAAATTATGAAGATAGTCCAAGACTACATGAGAGAAGCCTCTGCCTCTCAAAAAAGAATTTAAAGAAAAGGTGGACTCTTATTTCTCCAAAATTTACACAAAGACCCAAATGACCAGTCATTTCAAGCTTCTGATTGAGAATATGAAATTGCCTCCTATCAATCAAGACTTCAGAGAGAAAATTATCAAGCTAAGAGAATTGACTCCAGCTTTGGACAAGTTTATGGAGAACAAGGATGACTTTATATCTGCTATGGAGAGAGGAGGAGGAATCATTATGGATTTCAGAAATCTATTACTGCCTTTTCTGCATGTTGATGCTAGGCCAGTGATTGTCCCTCCTGCTTTTCCTGCCTCTACCTCTACTACTTCTCCAATTCAGATGACCCCTGCCCAAGCCATTCAAAGCCTCACACCTATGATCACACAAAGAACTACTCAATACAGGCCAGGCACAGTGTCAGTTGCTCAGCCTCCTGTGGTCATTTCTATAATTCCTAAGCCTTCACCAACATCCTCACCACCTGAATCCTCTTATGATCCCAAGGGAAAATCTTACATTGAGGATGTGGATTGATCAAGTGGATGGACTGTTTTATAGGAATCCATTGTATTTTGTTTAGTTCTTTGTACCTTCTCTGGAACATGGAATGAAACTATTTTTATTTTCATCTCTTTTCTCATTTTTATTTTTATTCCTCTTATCTTTAGTTTCCCACTTTTTGATTATCACAAAGGGGGAGAAATATTTTACCAAGCTTTTACAATGGGGAAGAAACACTCTTGTATCAAAGAGGAAGACATTTTCACCTAGGGGGAGAGATATTAATGAAAGGGGGAGAAATTTTATCTAAGAGATCTCATGCTTTTCCCCTTTGATATCTCTGAATTTCATCCTCTAATACCAGTTCCTTTACTCTCATCCTCTGATATCATCTCATTTATTTCTCTGATACCAATAAATTTTACCTTTGATATCATGGTTTTTTATTTTATCTTTGATACATTTAATTCTATCTCTGATAAATTATGTTTTATAACATACTATTTTCTATGAGAAAGTTGAGCTTAATCATATATCCTCTAGAACACTTTTTAAATGATAATATCATAAGTTGTGATTATCAAAAAGGGGGAGATTGTAGACCTCACCTATTTTGATAATCTCAATTATGCTTTCATATACTTTGATAATCTCAATCTAATGTTTTTCTATATATTAATTCTTTCATTCTATAATCAAGATGATAATAATATTACAATAATCCCTGAGATATGTTAATCCATGTCTATCTATGTTTATATGAGTTATGAAGTTCTTCTAACCCATTCAGATATGTTTTGCATAAAATAGATAAGTATTAAGTCACTGGTCTGCGTTTAGATAGAGATACCAGTACTCAGTCTACCGATAGATAGAGTCACCGATACACTAAGGTCACCGATATGTAAAGATCTACCGATGGAGCAACAGCTACCGATGGAGCAATAGCTACCGATGGAGAAACAACTACCGATGGAGCAACACCTACCGATGGAGAAACAAATACCGATGGATCAAGAGCTACCGATAACAAGAGCTACCGATGGAACTAAAGTCACTCGTATATGAGCTACCGATGCAAGTTCAAAAGAGCTACCGATGGAAGGTTCTGCGACACAAAGTCCACCATACACATTTACCAACACGAGCTACTAATTAACCAACCAGTCAAACTCTATACTCTCAATACTATTTATTTATTAAGCTAATAGTTACATTTGATGTCTTTAATGCATTCAATAATATTTAATGAATTATGTTGTCATGTTAGGGAACCGTACCTAGTACCCATTCAAAAACTAATCATTCCTTTTTGCTGGAGCTGAAAGCTAAAAAAAGGGAAGATAAATACCTAGCTGAAATGCGGAGAAGTAGAGAACACCGAGTGTGCATACAACAAGCATCAAGAAAATAAGAAGGCACACTGGTGAAAAAGAAAAGAGCTGAATATCATTCAAATGTGGTGCATTTGTGAAAGAAGAAAAAGATATACTCCAAGAACACTGGACATACACGAAGCTACTCATTTTCAAGGAGAACACAAGCTGCATCTTGAGTGAACTACAACAAACACTTCATGAACTCAGGCTACTAAGCTGGACCAAGAATCAAAGAAGAAAACGACACTCTATTTTCTGAGCAGAAATCAGAGAAGGACTCAGAAGTTTTTCTGACCAACCAAACGAGTTCAAAGCTGCACTGCCAATCACTAGAGATTTTCTAAACTCTTTCTCATTTCCTTTAGTGATTCTATCTTTACATTTTGATCAGTGTGCGTACCCTGTTTATTTTACACACACACTGTCTCCTAAGCTAAAATGGAGGATTCTTAAATCCTCACTCAAACTCCATAACCCTTTGTTTCCCACTGTGGATAGTGGTAGAGGTTGAGTAAGACCTGAACAGCCTGTGTGCTATTGTTTGTTTTTCCCACGAAGAACTGTGGTAGAGGTCTTTGAAACTGGACAGTAGTGTACTTTTGTTTACCCCCGATCCAGGGTGTGGATCGATTTATATAAATTGTTGAGAGGACTAAGTCTCATCTTGAGACTCAACCTCTTGGTTAAAGTTCCTGTGAATTTTAATTTAAGTCTATAAGTATACTATATATTTATTTCTTATTCCGCTGCTATTACTTTGAAATAAAAAACTATTTTAAAGCTACTTTGATAGTTAAATTAGCAATTGTTTATACTTATTGTAAATCAGTAAGTCAGTTTAAAAAGTTAATTTAATCTTTAGATTAAGTTAACTGAGACCTAATCAATCTTTGAGAAACTGATTGAACCTTTACACTCTGTATAGATTCACTACAGTTTAGCTTTTTTTTTAAATTGGGGGATTTTAAGAGAAATATTTTTAACAGAAATTTTAATTGGAACTCAATTCACCCCCCTCTTGAGTATTCACTCCGACCAACAATATCATTGGTTTTCCAAAATCTAGTCATAGTGGATTCATAATAGGTGAAGGGATTTTAAAAATATTTGTTATTAAAATTACTTTAATGATATAGAGGAGGCTCACCTTTATGTTTTACATAATTATACGGACCCATAATTCTCGTACATAGATATTACATCTTTTGAAATGAATATTCATTACATTACACAAAAATATTCTTGATGAACATAATAGTTTAGTTCCTTTGGGAACTTGGATCATAGTCATCTAATATGGTGAAATATCTTCAACATATCCCACAAATATCTTCTCACATAGTAATCCTCTTAGACATACCCTACCTAAAACATTCTTTATAATATTGGGGAAGGAAACATATGAAAGGGTGATATAAAATGATTAGTAAGGGTAAACATAAGAGAAATCAATCTAAGATTATATGAAATAATAAGATAGGCATAAGGTAATGCGATTATTAATTCAACTTTCAAAGATCATACCCAACCTATCATGTATCCTAAATAAAAGTCATGGAATAAGACTTTGTCATTTTAGAAAACATGGTCCACAAGAGTGAGAAATCTTTATAAATCAATCATGAACCATAATATCATGTAATAAAAGTGTGGAACCATCATAAATATATAAAACCATTTAATATGTTATGGTAAACTAACAAGACCATAAACATAGTGAATCAGGAATTATCACTTATTTCCCATTCGGGACCAGGACTCACTAGTTTCGTATTGTGAATTAGGGAACACATGATTCCCATTGTGGATCAAGACACACCTGTTTCCTATAGTGGATTGGTAAACACCTATTTCCTATAGTGTATAAAGTCCATAAAAATTTTCCCCATAATTATCTCAATATATAAAGATTTGCCCAATGCATTTTAGGGAGATAAAGGTCTCACTTGTCACATAATGAAAATCATACACATGTTTTCCACAAGATCATAAAACATTCATTATATCATAACCCATAAAATTAAATGGTTTGAATAAATATTTCATCAAATCATAATCTATGTAAAATATAATGGTTTCATAATCATTTCAACATTTTATCAAAGCATAACCCATGAAAAAGAATCAGGTTTCATAATAATTCTATCATGGTATAACCTATGGAAGGGAGACAGGTTTCATAAATATTTTTTCATAATAAAACATTCAGAGAAAGAGTAAAAATGGTATACCTGGTTTATATCCCCATTAAAGAATAATTAACATCAACGATGTCATAATTGATAGAAAATTATTTTTTAAGATTACTCAGAAAATTTCTTGAGGAAAATAGCTTTTTTATGAAAATCAATTTTTAAAATTTAAATCAATATGCAAATAATTTTCTTTGAAAATAACCATGAAAAAATATAAAAGTTGCTTTAAAAATCATTTAAAACATTTATTTATAAAAATTACCATTCTTCTTTGAAAAAAAAACTTTTTAAAACATTTTTAGAAACATGGTTTTGGAAGGAAATGGGTGTTTGAACGAAAAGATGATTTTTCATAAAAAAACATTTGTTTGAACCGTTGAGTACATGGAGTGTAATGAAGGGAAAACATGTATTATCAATATTTAACCTGTGGGGAAGAAATTTTATAATAATTACTGAGAGTTATATCATGATATTTAAATATTGGAGACTTAATCATAAATAATCCTGATAAACAATGAGATTATAACATAAAACCCTTACCACTTTGGTAAACTTTAATCATAAGACCCATAATAGAATAACATTAAATGAAACATAAAATATCAGAAAAAGAATGAAATTTGTGATATAACATGTCAAACTGAATTTATATACACCACATAAAATAAAGAAGTGGTGAATATGGAATGTGTTTCACGTGAGTAAAATATGGGGTGAAAATCCCTTACTGATGTGGTAACTTTTGAACAGTAAACCCATTGAAGGTGAGATCCTAGAATGGATATGTAAATACCATTAATTTTGAATAAAAGCGTCATAAAATACTTTCATGGGTAGTATATAAACCACATAAAAGAAACATGTGGTGAATATGTAATTTGTCTCATATAAATTATAAGTGAATTGGAAATCCATTAATGATTTGTTAAATTTTGAGCAGTAAACCCCATAAAAGAGAGATCCTAAAATGGGTATGTAAATAATAATAATTTTAAGAAGTGTTATTAAATACCATAATAGGAGGTATATACACCACATAAAAGAAATATTTTGTGAATATTACATTTGTCTCATTTAAAATAAAAGCGAGATAGAAATCTCTATCCTCATTGGTAACGTTCTAAATGTAAACATCCTAAAAGAGTAATCCTCAAATAGATATGTAAATACTAATAATTCTCAATATAAGAATCACAAAATAAATTCATGGGTAATATACACTCCACATAAAATATGTATGTGATAAATATAGAATCTATCTCACAGTAGTAAAATGTGAGACAAAAATATATTACTTAAATTCTTAACTTCCGTCATACTCATTCAAAAAACTTTCATGGGGGAAATTCTTAGATATTCACTAAAAAACTTTCTAATGTAGAATTATTCCCAAAATAAGGCTTTTTTGATGAGGTAAGGGAATTTGGTAATTGATTTTGGTCTTTATTGGATGAACCAAAATGTTTTGAAGGTATCAAGACGAGATCATAGGGGGTTTCATTTTATATGTGAGGGAGAGGACAAACTTAGAAATTTCTAATAGATTTGAGTGCTCCCATGTTTTTTATATGTTGCAAGGTTTCAAAATTTTCCATTATAAAAACTTAGAGGTGTAATGGTAGAAATATTTCCAACTAAAAGTTTTTAGAAAAGCGTATAGGTAATTTAAACTCTAATCTTTTTAGTTTAACCCCTGGTAAACCAATTTGTACTTTAACCATGGTAATTAATTTTTACTGCAATCACTATTCATTTTGGTCAAAAATTAATTTTTCAATGTTAGATAACATAAATTATACTGATTCTAAATATGATATCCATTTTTCAAATTCTGATTATATAAATGGAAAATTTATATTTAAAATTACCCCATATACGTGATGAGAAAGCATGGGTTTTAAAGAGAAAATGTTCAATCGTTTATAATGTTTTTATATAAAATTAAATATTAAATTGATCTTAATGAAATAAATTTGATTAATTGAAGTAAAATTGAACAATTATTACTATAAAACCAATTTAAAATATAATTTAACTTTATAAATAAATTATATGAAAATGAAGTTTTCAATTAAAATTCATTATTTTTCACTATTCATCATAAAATTATTCTTTCTAGAAAAATCTCAAAAGGTCACCCTAACATATTTTTAATAATACAATTGAAAAAACGAATTTTTTTTTCAAATAATTTTTTTAAATGTGTAAAAATATATTTTTAAAATAAGTTCACAATAAAAAGGTGAAAAAACTATTTTTTAGAGAAATGTTATTTTTAAACAGAAAATTGAATTTATTCTTATATATTTTCTAGAAAATTAATAATTTTAATTTTAATTATTTCAATGAGTATATAATATATAAATATCATTAAAATCATTTACAAAAAAAAGTGATTATTTTAATTTATTATGGTAAAATGTGTTTATGTTCATGAAAATAGTTTATTCATAAAATTATTTCCTTTATTTTCAAAAGGTTTTTATATTCATTTCTAATTAATTAGTCCCAAAATAATTCATCATATATAAATTTTTAAATGATAAATTTTTCTATTCATATTATCATGGATTTATATCTTCTATGTTTACCCATACCGAGCATCTAATATCACAATTTCTTATGTTTCCTTTCCCCAGGTCATGAAGAAATGTTATAAGTATTGTATGTATAAAAAGTGTTCTGAATGAGGAGATTTTTTTTGATATGTTAAAGATCTTTCACGAAATAAGAAGAATGTTTTTCTAGTCTCTAAATATAATAAACCTATTCGATCCTTGGTCATATATTATGTAATGTAATGAATATTCATCTAAAATGATGTGATATTTATGTGTGAGAATCCTAGGTCATTTTCATTAGTATTAGAGCAAAGAATATAGTCAATATTTAGAAATTAGGATTAGAAAACATTACTGATAAGACCTAGGATAAGCATAAGTATATGATAACATGCTAAATTTTTTGTAAGGAAGTGAATATTCTATTTACCAAACAATACATCCATGACTAGATAGTATAAGTGGGCGTGGTTCCACTATAGATATACCTAGGGGTAATAAATCTAAAAAAGGAGAATCAGAAGTGACTCGACCATTACCTTGTGCAAGACAAAGAGCCTTATAATGAACCTGGTTTGAAACTATCAGGGGTATTTATTGGTTAATCCACGTTTTATTTACAATTAATTATGAGGGATTTGATTAGATGATGGTGGTTTTCAATGTTTTATCTAGGGAGATTCCTCATCATTCACTGGTGGATGATCTATATTGTACCTTGCATTCCCTCTTTCCAAATGTTGGAGACATTGAACACTTCTTCATAGATGTCTGCTCCTTGATCAAAATGTGGGTATGTGATGTAAGTTCCACCTTCCATTAACCCCTCCTTGTAATTCTTCAACTATTATGGGTCTCCCTCATAGTCTTAAGGTGTTGTTCATGAAACTCATTTATGATTCCTTCTCTTTGTGGATTCCGGTTAATTACACTGCTTCTAGCGAGACATTCCAATGGGTCTAGTCAGGGTATCAACATTTGGTTAGGAGATTTGTCATGTTGTGCATCATTGGTATGTTTGGATGAACATTGGAGAACCTATATTCTTCATTATAGAGGGGTTCTTAAGGGTGTAGAACATGAGGAATCATGTGGTGATCAAATGGTATCCTATGCTAAAGGCATGTCTTGTAAGGTTTTCATCAGGAATCCCATGTTTAACACGGGGTATTCCGTGATTTTAATGTCTTTTTAAGATAATCATACTGATAAAAACAACTCATAGGAATATATTAGAGAGGTACACCACTAGAAGGGAGCACCTGGAATGTTTATCGGATGGATGGATCAAAATACTTATGAAAGAGGATCCTGTGTGGTGTGTCTATAAAGGAAGGTGTCACACAGTGAAGGTGGTTCTGGACACCATTGAGGGTGGATCAAGGAGGTGAACCCATAGAATGTGGTGACCTAGGTATACCATTGTCTAGGATTGATCCTCGTGGATGCTTCCTATGCCTCCTGTTTAGAAGACGAGAATCAAAACCCATGTAGATTGATGGAGTGGGTTGGGGATTCCACATTGATAGCTTCCCTTCACAAGTGGGTTGATCTTTGTTGGATGAATATGGATTGTGTGGGGTTTATTCATTATTAGAATCCCTAGTACTTCTATGAGAAGTGATTATGTGGATGGTATGATCTCATTAGGATGTGGCAGCCTGAATAAGAATCAAGATTTAAATGGAGGATGTTTTGGAATGGAGTGGATTGAGTAGATTGAGTGTGAAGGGTGATGGAATTGAACCTCAAGGAGGCTTCCTACATACCCTATTTTGAATACTGGGATCAAAGTCCATGTATTATGGAGAGGGGATGATGAGACACATAAGGAGGCATCTCGTGAGAATGGAGCACATGGATGAGGACCCGAAGGAAGTTTAAAATACTGGTTAAGGGATGATTGTATTGAGACATAGAGAATTGAGGGAGAGACCTAGATGGGAATAGATGATGGACTTAAATTTCATGGAGGCTTCCTGCATACCCTATGTAGGAGATAGGAATCCAAGTACACGTAGTTCATGATATCATCGAGGATTACACATGGCTATCTACCCTTTGAAATATTCATGGTTAGCGGCCTAAGTGGATACGATGTATGTTGTCTCACCATGATAAGGGTGAGGAGATAGTTGAAGTGATTATATATGTATCAATACACCTCATAGAGGTGGATCTGGGGGATGTGTTGCATAATGGTAAGTTCTAATATCATGAGGGTATGTCCCTAGGAGGGAGATCCAAAGTTTACTATTGATTGTTTTTTAACATCAGAGAGGCTTCTAACATTACCTATGTAGAAAACATGGATCAAAACATTCATAGTTTGGAGAGAGGCATGTGGGATTACACATTGAGATAGCTCGAGTGGATTTACAACCACTGTTAATCTCTAAGCCTATATGAGTCATGCTTGGTGTTATAAAAAAGATGTAGCATCAGACCTGCCAATCGTGTCAAGAAAGGTGTATCCACATGAGGTGATGTGGGGATTACACATTGAGGAAGCCCATAGAGATGGATATTGGGGATTACATAGAGAGGGATGATCAAATAATATGTTTCTCTATATGAGGAGGATTCCATTACCATCTAAGAGGGTAAGGATGATTTGACTCATGTGGTGACGAGTGGGCATGGATAATGCACAATGAGTGACACCCCATGTTCATTGGACTAGAGGAGACTACAATTTAATGGAATGTGCTAAGGATGGTGGGTCTTGGAATTTTAACATTCTGTATATCAGACAGGTAGGACTCAATCCTCATCCCTGAGACAAACATATATGATACCCACCCACACTTTGGGAAGGGAATGAATTAGAAATTTTGGGTGAGAGAAAGGTGGAGGCGTTGTCTATCGTGGGGTCCATGTTAGTATCCCTATTCCAAAAAGAAAGGGGTATTAGCCTACCTATGCCAAAAATAAATAGGTAGGGAATCATAATAAGGGATCTACCATGAGGGACTAGGAAACCACTTAATACAAGCCTCGAGGGATGCATGGGAGAGGATCTCACAAATCTATCCGCCTCGCCAAGATGTGCTTCACGAAGGAAGGGTGTTTCATGAAGCAATGGGGCTTTGTGAGGGATAGGGAATCCTAGACCATTGGACCCTTTCCTTGTCATAGAATCTTGGATTAATAAATGAGTGATCCACAAAATCTTAATGTTTAGTGGATCCTCAAACAACCAAAAGGATCCACCTCCTTCTCAAAGGGTAGAGGACTTCATAAAAGGCATCCTTACCATAGTAAGGAGCTATGAGGAACAAAGGAATGGTTCTTGATGCACAAGTACATTGGGTAATCCATTTTTGGGTAAACTTTTTGGTGTTTGGGTGCTTTGAAAATAGAGATATCAGAAGTTAAAATGTTAGGGAAATGATTCCATTGAGGTGGGGGGTCCATATATTTCTATGAAATGGGGTACCATGATGTTGGGAAGAGCGTTGCAATGGAAATGGATGCCGTGAAGGGGAGGGAATCTATCAGACTCACAGATCCATATTTCAAAGATTTTTTCATGGTCACTGGGTGTTTTGAACTTAGGGGAGCGCTATCAACCACCTTATAATGCTCATGGTGCTGAGGGGTCTCCATGAAGGATAATCACGAGTAAGACTCCTTTGATGTTATTTTGGGCTGTTTGAGTACTAAGTGGTTTCGAATCAGCCGTAAAATTATTTATTTCATCCTGAGAATGTATTTCGGTGCCAAAAATTTCCCTAATCAGAATTAAATCCAATGAGAAAATGAGGTTCAAATTATGAGAGAAAGTCATTGAACACTAGATCCTCATGATGCTGGCTCATGAGGCATGGGCAACCCGAGTCACCACAAAGCATCAAAGCATGGAGGTCTCTACGAATCTTGATCGGACCTTGACCAAAAAAATAGTGCTTGAGGGATTCAAGTTTCATACAACACTATCTAGAACTACTAATACTACTACTACTACGGATATCTCTTTTTGTGATGTGTTCTATCTAGAGAATGCATTTTTTCGAATGGGGTTTTACAGTCCATTGATCCGTGAACACTTTCTAGCGAACTGGGGTATCACAGTCCATTGTTCCATTGTGACGCACACTGAACCTAAGGATGCTGTATGAACTACTACTTCATGAACTATGGATTCATGATTGAGCTCTATGAATTGGATTAAAAAAAATCTTCTATGTCCCGGATCATTGGATACTTAGGAAACTGTGCAAGAGGTTCTCATTGATGCTGCCCGTAGGGATGTAATGGAGAACAACATTCTGATTGGGGAGTATGTTAGGAGCCACATTTACCCTGAATGACTGGTGGGGTTTCTATCAGATGTCCATAAAGACTATCACTCATGAAAAATTCTTCTACTATATGGATTTGGTCTGAGGGATGATGTCTTTATCCCACTGGTGAGTATAGATGAACCGGTCTATTTTTTTAGGGGAACACCAGGACAACATCAAAGGTATATGGCCGCTGATGGCCACATTGGGAAGGATTACACCCCCATTACAATATATTGCCTCTATAATCACACCAATTACCTTTTTGTGGAGCCACTGGATACAAATAAATTTCCATCACAATACAAGACGATCATTAAAGAATGTATAGGAAACCTGACGAAGGGATAGACAAATGATTGGGATATTTTCCATGGTGGAAACTTCATGGATGAGTGGGCCATGTCATATTGGTTGTGCACATATTTCATTGAATTTGGGATGAGATAATGTGAGTTGGGTTATATGAAGAAGCATGGGCCTCCTAGTTCTATGTTTATCATCTGAGGGATATCATTCCAGAACTGTTGAGAAGATGGTCATAACAGAACAATACATTCTATCTGTTTCACAGGGAGGTTGGCATCAGCCCCTATGATCTCCATCAAATTTTTGGGATCCTAATACTTTGGGTGATGTATGACACAATTATACCCATAGAGAATGGTTGGGATGATGAAGAGAAGATTTCGTTCCTAGAAAGGGTGCTACTCAATCTGGTGCTAGGCACTGACAAGATTAAGTAGATGACAAGGTAAGTTCATTTTAAATGATGGTTCAACTGTTTTCTGAATTTTATGGAAGAGGTTCTTGCTAAAGGGGAAGAAGTTACTATAAATATACTAGTGAGACTCCTCATTTGTCCAAGGGGAGACCAATGAGGCAAGGAATACTCTTATTGGAATATCCTTGAGAAAATCTAGTGGCAGATGTGGGGGTGAAGTATCAATACTGAATATTAACCAATAGTTAGACTGATCAGGTTTATCACGGTGCTTATTTGTGTCTGGATGCTACCAATGAGGGATACAAATATGGGTTGTAGTTGATAACATTCATTATGGAGAAAATGTTTGCCTCAAGGAAACAAATCAACCTAGGTTTTTTCGTATTGGCGAAGCTGTATAAGGTGCTTTGGAATATCAGTGAGGGGAAGAGGCTGCCACACATGTGCGGACCACTTCACTTCCTATATGGATGGATAGTGGTTAACATGGTAGTTTATCAGTATCTGAATCCCATCACCCCTTGGGAGATTAATTTTCTACTAATGATTATGAATGTTGCGGGAAGATTTCCGTTCAAGTTGGGTTTGGCCGATGTGTTGAGAAAAGTTGGGAGAGAGAATAGATTTACTTTTCACCAGTTTCCTTTATCGATAGGCATAATAACTGATGAGGGAACATGGATCAAGGAACATTAGTCATATCTCCAGGACTTCTGTGGTGGGGTACTAGTGAAGATACTAGATTTCGAACTGATTTGTGAACCATACACCCTATATCAATACACGATGTAAATTCGATACCTACATAGGTAGACTGCAAAATTTTACATAGGATTGAATCTTGAGTATTATTCATGTGTAATGAGGAATCTATGAATGATGTTCACATGTTAATATGAAAGGATAAGGAATTATCTACCTCCACCCACTATGGAATTCAGGCTGGTGGATGATTATGAAAATAGTTGACATTCTTCCTACCTGGGCGAAATGCTAAAGAAAAAGACCATCTGAGCTAATGATGGAGTGGATCCTCTACCTCAAGGTCAGTTCATGATAGTGGAAATAGAGAACCATGGGGGTGGGTATGATCATGGTGTTGGAGCTATAGTAGTGGAGCCGACTGTTTAGAGGTATGCGCTGGCCAGGGATTAAAGAGTGGTGGTAGCACCAGTATGATAAAATTAGGAGGAGGAGTAACAATCAAAAGGGTTCTGTTGGATACCTACCCAATATCTCAAGAATTTATTAAATTTTGTGAACATTCCTAAGGATTTTTTATACCTTGAGGCATGGGAAATGTGTGTTGTAAACCCAAAATTACTAGACACCAACAGAGTATGGGGCCATATCAACTGATATGGAATGGATTGTTCCATGATTTTTCAAGACCATGGTAGTTTCTATATAACTTGAAGAGAAGTGATGAAATATGTGTCCAAATTGGTGGAATCAGCTCACTCTTGAGTCACTATGCACCCAATGGTTGAGCGAGTAAGGGTGCTGCTAATTATGACCTCTCCTCTAGAGCTGTCAGTGGTTGAGCTGTCAAAGGGATTACCTTTACCTGATGAACTAGAAGGATCTTTTGGGGAAGATGATGATAAATGGAGTCCCCTAGAGGAAGGATAGGTTTTATACTTGAAGGATACTTCCTTATAGGGGCCCTTAGAGGGATTTTTTAAAACCCTAGAAGTAAGTTTTAACTGATTCCTTTGCACTATTATCTTCTTCATTATTCACATAGATTCCTTGACTAATAGCTACATATTTCGAAGGATCTTTCTCAAGGGACTCCCACTGATGGGGATGGTGGCATAGCAATAGGTATAGAGATTTGAACCATAGAAAATGTGTCTGGGGAAAGGGTATTCGTGAGCCTAATCCACACTGAAGAGGGTATATCAGCCACCCATGAATCTATAGAGACTTAAATAATATATGGGGGGACAAGTCCCAATGTCTCAACAATGAAAAACAAAGATGTAGACATGTCACCAATCAATTTACATTGGTTACCCTTTTCTTTTTCCTTAACAACATCATATTCTTCTTTAGTTAACCAAACTGATCGATTTACTTCCCATCTAAATAGTATAGGGATTAGTGGGTCCTCTGCTATAGAGAATGTTTAGAAAATCTGGGAGAACATCTGGTATCCCTTTCTCATCCACATGAAAGGTAATATCCAAGGATTTGAGAGATGATATCATTGCGGTTTAGTTAAGAAATGATGATCAACCTCAAGACATGAAGCCTAGTCCATCAGTCAAAATGCTAGAGGAGGATCCTACCACTCCAATCTTGGATATATTCCCATAATACGAACCCATAGAACCTAAAGAACTGGATGGTCCTAACTCTAACATAGACAAGGAGAGTCGCATGACCCGACTTGGAGAATAGAAGTGCATCAAGAATTTCATTGATTCCTCGAAGGTGGAATGGGTGTACAGTATTGGGTTACTCTGTACCTAGAAACATTGTCTCACTAATAGAGGGATGAATTCTTGTGATATGAATATGATGGTCCAAAAAAATCTCATTTAGAGGATGTGGGAAATTAGTTAAAACCTGGATGCTACACGGTTCCAAGAAAAATATGACAACATCTGGAGGCTCCATGAAGAAAAATTAATAAATCTAGGACCTAGAAGAACAGGCCAACAAATACCTCTCCTTCATCACTGCTCAATCGAAGCTTGTAACATGATTATAGGCCCAACTGATCAAGGTTCAATAGCAACTGAGATAGACAACTCACAAAGTGTATGATCTTTATGATGACCTAGGTTGGGCATAGATTAGGGATGATGAGCACCACCATATAGATGATTATGAAGGAAGGTAACTCAAAAGGCAACAATAGACACTAGAGGACATATTCCAATTGGTGGAAGAGTTGAATCACTCCATTGGAGGGAAAAATCCATAGGATCTATGTTTTGGAACACATTTGAAACATATTTATCTACGTTTTTATCTTAAACTGAATGTGTGGGAACATTCTTGTATACTTTAATAAATACACTTCAAACCTAGGATGCAACTAATAATCAATCCATAATCTCATTTTGGACATGGAAGGTGTGAGAAACAAGGGATGAGAACATAACTATTCACCACGTATGAGATTTCCAAAAAATCATCGAATAATCAAGGCCTTCTATTTTTTAATGACCACCCTAAGTGGTTGGGATGAGAGATAGTGGCTGGAGAATAGGGATCTCAGAGCAACCAGAATTCCTTTCCCAACATGCTCTAACACATGAATGTGATGATGCTAGGTGCATTATAATCAATCTGAACAAAAGATAAATGGGATGCGTGAATAGTGATACTCGAAATTCGGGCAACAGGGAGGATGGAACCATGATATATGAAAAATTATGATCATATTCAACACACGAAATCCATACTTCCATCCTGGAATGGGAACAAAAAATAAGGCTTGGTCACTGACCATATTCAAAATATGAGACCCAACATGATGTGTCATCCGCTGTCTTTCGAAAATTTGGCCCAGGATGGTAGGTGAGACGATGCAACATAACCAGGCCATTAGGGGGACCCTTCAGACATGAAAATGGATGAGGATCCAAATATGGGGTATGCAAATAATGGGGTGGAGTGATTTAATGTTCTAATAGATTTCGACACTCATGAAATTACACCACCATGACTTAGAGTGTGTTGGTGAAAGTGCATCAGTCTAAACATTTATCAAACCTAATTCCCAAGAAGGGCCTCTTTGACGAGGACATAGGATTATTTTCAGTTTTACGCCATGTGGGTGAGGATGATGATTATATATTGTAACACCATGTGATGAGGATGCTGCATGGAACAGTTTAACATCATGTGATTAGGATGTGTCTCACTGTTTAAAGTCATGTGACTGGGATGCTGCACAAAGTTTAAGGTCGTATTTCCTAGACCCCAACCAACAGTTTAGATTCATGTTGTAAGGACAATGGAAATTTCTATTCCTTGAATATATTTGTGGTATATAGGAAATAATTCTGATATAAATGAGCTAAAGGTGGATTGCATGACATACAAGTATCAGGGAATAAATGGGAAGGAAGAAAATGTGATACATTAAGTGAAGAAACCATAGTGATTCTTTTTTAGTTTAACATCATATTGTTTACATCATAAATAGGGACGAGGGGCAAAAATGTCATTGAATCTATTGATGGGCCCAAGGAAAAATGTTTAGGCATCACTATGTATTTCATAAGGATGAGAATCAAGTTGTACATAGTTCTTGAGCAAAATGTAGTTGGAAACCAACACTGGAACGAACATTCCTATTTATAGAGGAAGATGAAACATCACATAATTAACATGGGGAATCTTGAACATGCTCAGGGTATGGATTCAGTTTAATGTATTTCATTTAGGGTGATGAGTTCTTATTTTAAGTTTATACAGTTCAGACCATCCTCAATGGAACCTCATATGGGTATGTGTGGTGTGGTGTTATGATAAACCTGACGTGAATGAGGGCCAGGGAGACCAGCTTCAAGACACCAAATCTCAGAAGAGAATATGGTTCATCAGATCTTTTTTTTTGGTTCATAAAATTTGGACTATATGGATCCTAGTTTAAGGTCTTAGAGATTGGACTATAGGGGTTCACAACTTTGCCATGTGGCCATAAACCCTACCAAAACTCTTAATCCCACATGATCCATGCTTGGAGTGGGAGAAAAGAGTGGTATTATGATTTCCCCATCACATGGGAGCACAAAAAAATAGAAAGGAAATTCCAAGTTGTAAATTCTAAACCACACTAACATTCCCACTCAGCATGTTCTGATGAACAGAGGGACAAAACCATTCGTGTTGGGGATCCACTAGAATATATAGAGGTGGAAAATGTGATTCACTATGCCTAATATCTGTAACACAATACAGGTAGCGTGATGATGGAGGATAAATATTGACTTTAGTCAAAAACACATCAACCACATCAAGTCTAGGGATGTAGATAGACAAATGAGGGTCATCCAATTACTGTGTTTGAAACACATGACATGTCTCTAAATTCCATCCAATGTCCTCAGGGGGCATCAGCCCAAAATGGTAGGTGAGCTGATGTGGGATAGCTTGACCATTAGAGGTAGTCCCTTTAGACATGGAAGTGGATGGGGAACCAGATAAAGGGTTATGTGAAGAATGGAAATGGATTGGGAGAATTTACATGGGGAATCCAACACTCTCAGTCTCATATCATCACACATTAAGGCATGTAAGTGTGGAGCATCCATAAGAGGGATCAGATCTATCTTTGAGGATAAATTTACAGTGTGAGGTATTGAGAAAAGGTTATGGTCATGTTTCTTGGACCAGAAGATCTTATTTTAATGTCATAGAGTGTGGAACACATGTTCCCATTTTGACTTTGGGTGCATGGGATGTATCTATCCAGTTTAATTTCATGTGGTAAAGATAAAGATGTCACGTAGTTTACTATCATGTGACAAGAAAATATGCATCCCAAAGGAGAAGTGAATGGTGCGTAAAATATACCTATGTGAATTAGGACAAAAAATATCCACACCACACCATACATTATTAAAGTGGAACCCATGACAATGGGACAAAAATGTGAAATTACGATTCTGTGGCAAGTTCCCGGGAAAAGATTTCCAGGCATCACTACATATCCCATAAGGATGAGAATTAATCCACACATAGTTCTGGAGATCCATGTAGTTTAATGTCATTCATTAAGGATGAATATTGGAGTTTTTATTCAAAGGGAAGGTGTGTGGTGTGTCCATCATAACCTGGTGTGAATGAGGACCAAAGAGATCAACATCACACCACACATTCCTGAGGAGGGAACCCATGAGAAAGGTCCAAAAAGGTTCATGATTCTACAGTTGGGCTCAGTGAAAGGATATCCAGGCATCTCTATATATCCCATAAGGACTGGAATCAACCCACATGTAATTCTAGAAAATGGAATGACATATGGCCAGTGCCAAAAAATGGGGGGGATAAATTCTCTTAACCGTGAATATTGTGGTTGTTACGTATTTTATTGTCATGTGATTAGGAAACTAAAAATATTGGTTATGTTCATATAATTTGGAAAAATTAAAGTAGAGATGTGCAGTGCAGTTCCATGAGGAAACCCAAGGTGAATGAGGACCAAAGAGATCAAAAACACACAACACATTCCTAGATGATATACATGCCAAAGAGATAAAGGGGTGATATTGTGATTCTATGGACAAGCCTTGCGAAAAAACATCTAGACATTGGTATATATCCCATTAGTATGGGAATCAAGACATAAATTGTTCTTGAGTTGTGGAATAGCAGATGGCTAGTGCTAAGGGAAAATATGTTCTTATGTGAAGACGTTGTAGAGCTGTGTAGTTTATCATCATACAACTAGGAAGTAAAATACATATTTTAACATCATATGTTAGTGATAGGGGTTTTTATGTAGTTTATCTTCATTAAATAAGGATGAAAGAGTTATTAGATTAAGGTCATAGAGCTCATAACATAGGATGAAACTTCCAAGATTGAAATATGATGTCTGATGTTATGAAGAAACCAGACATGAATGGGGACCAAGGAGGCCTGACACTATAAGAAAAATTCCTAAGAAGAACTCACACACAGTTGAATTAAATGGGGACGAAGAAAAAGGTATGGAAGAATTTGTGGCTAGGCCTATAGATAAATTTTATGGGTGTCTCTACATATCCCATAAGGATGGAAATCAAGTCATACGTAGTTATTGATTTCTGTGAAGTTTATCATTATGTGGTGAAGATGAAGATGGGACCCATTTTAATGTCATATTGGATGGAGCTGTTTTGTGTCATGCAGGATAAGGAGAACATTCATTTTATGGTCATGTATAAAGGACAATCAATTTTGTTCGTTTTAACATGTTGCATCCAGGATGTAGTAGTTTAACATCATGTTGGATGATAGAGTTCTTAGTTTAAGGTCATAGAACTTAGAAAAATTAGAGCATTGTGCATTTTATCATTATAAAACCAAGATTCTATTTTGTTACGTAGTTTAACATCATGAAAAGAAGATGAAATAGAATTTTAACCTCATGTGGTATGAGGGAAGAACACTTTAACATCATGTTGCTTGGATGAAAGATATCTTAGTTTAATTTCATAGTTATCAAACCATTGGGAACACTGTGAAGTTTATCTTCTTGCAAGATGAAGAAACCCCATTCATGCAGTGTACTGTTTGAGGAACTTTGTATTAGATGGAAGGGTAATTTGGTCACCATCCATGGTGACCAAATAGTATGCGCAATTGGGTTAGAATTTGTGAATGATGTAAGGTGATTCCCATTTGTTATCTAACTTTGGCGGTTTCCTGATGGGTATCATCAGTTCCTGGAGAGCCAAAACTGTGTCACCATGAAGGAAGGAATGGAGATGAACTCTCCTATTGAAAGCTTTAGATGACCTATTTTGGTCCCTCTCTATATTATTCAAGGACCAAAGCCCATTTTAAACAAGATATTATAGTTCATCTAGACAGACTTTTGATATTATGTTTGACGTTTTTTTATCATAGATAGTTGTACAGAGCAAGTGCAACTGAATCTCTACGAGGAGGACATCCTTTGTTACATATAATAGAGAATATGGAGTAATTTGTTTGGAATTATGATTCATCACCCGATAATCCCTGAGTGCATTGGGTAGATTGTCTGCCCAACATCTCTTTTTCTGGCCCACCATCTTTTTCAAGATGATGGAGAGGGTGTTGTTGAATTCCATGATCTTCCCATTTGATTGTACATGGTAGTGAGAAGTGTGTTTGGATGACACGTGCCTGTCTTGGGGTGTGGCAAAAACAAATATAACCTATGTTAAAATGTATTATAGTGGATTACCTAGGTTTTCTCCAGAGAGGAGTGCACAACAATTATGCTGTCACCTTAAAATAGAAAGAAGTGAGGTTGTTTTTTTAGAAATTGTTTGATTTAGAAAACACAAGAAAGAAACTAAATAAATTAAAGTAATTAAGTGAAAGTTTTGAAACAAATTGAAAAATGATGTGATTAAAATCAGTGATATGAAATGGTGATCAGGTTAGGGTCGGTTTTCCAATTGTAATTCTATCATTGTTCATTTTACCCAATTCTCCTCTGCTAAATCGTTAAGAGTGAGAATCCACAATAGTTTCTTCTCACTCCCTTGGTCAATTAAAAAAATGTGAGAATAAACCTTACTAAAATCATAGGTTGGTCTACTCTCCTTCCAATGTGTAATAGAGTTTAATAAAACACCCCCAATTATCTTAGGCAATTCCCAATCGGGTCTTGTTTATCCCAAGTAATCAAGAACATTCACTACTCCTCAGACACGTACCGCTGATCACCGAGTACTTCACCACTAAGTCCTGGTCTATTCCATCGTGTATAAACCAGAACCTAGTGGAGGGAGATATTGATCATTGAAAAAATATAAATGAACAACAAAATCTAAAATCAGATACAGTCGTATATGATAATAAAAACTGTTATAGGAAATTGAAATTGATTCACAGAAGAGAAGAGGATTTTAAAACATTAAGAGAAGGAACTCATGAAATAAAACATGGAAAACCTCTCCTTCACCAATCACACAGAAGTTTACCCCACAATGGTAAGGGTAATTGTGACTAAGGGGAAGTAAGAACACATTACAATACTAAGAAGTGTAAAACAAAGAAAAGAAAGAACAGAAATTTGATCCTCCAGAATCTGTCCTCCAGAAGTTTTCCTCTGTTCTGCCCACCATACGGCCGAAACTCATTGAGGTCCCTTCTTATATAATGTTTTAAATGAAATTTTATATCGACCCTAAAAATTTTAGAGTCATTTGACAGGTGTAAAGAAAGATATGGCCGAATCAATGACCATTACCTTTCTGGCCGCCAAACACTGTTTCACCAACTCCACTTGGACGCACCCAAAAGATGCCTTAATGAGATTAATATTTTATGAAATTTAATATGAACCTTCCCTTGAAAGTCCTCTGTCGACACCAGCTAGAATAACCTCATTCTAATGTCGGATGAAGGAGATATTCCATATTTAATGCAGTGGGGTCCATTCTGCCTGCCAAACGGATTTCTCTAATTGATTTAATTTTCTGTACCATTGGGTTTTGAATTGGGTCTTGGTACAGAAGGAACAATTGAAGCCCACAGGCATAGGAATCCTACAAAAATTATTAACTTCAATTGGACTCATATTATAAAAGTTATTCCTGAAAAACAGAATCTATATAAAACTACCAATTTTACAGAATTACCCCATTTTCACATTTAAGCCCAAAATGCACCAAAAACACATAAATGATGCAAATAAACTCACATTGAATAATTGGGAGGGATTAAATCATTGAAAAACATATAAATAATAATGAAAATATTAACTCTATCATTGGACTAGATATTGTACTTGGATTACAACATATTCAACTCAATTCCTCGAAGTTGTTGTCATTATTGGTGAGAATATTGTGAGGAACTCCAAATTAATGGATGATGTTAGAGATAAAAATTACAACAATAGACTAGAACTTGACTTCCATTAGAGTAATAATTTCATCCTACTTGGAGAAGAAATCTGTTGTGGCTAGAATGAACCTACACTAGCGAGTTGTTGTCATCAGGTATGGTCCCACGACATCGATTCCCCAAACCACAATGAGCCAAGAGTTTATTATGGTATGGTGGTCCTCCGATAGTCGATACATAAAGTTGGAATGTATCTGATATGCGTGGAACCTCTTGGTGAACTCGATATATTCATGGACCATGGTGGTTCATAAGTATCCAAACTTTTGAATCTGATGGAAAAGCGTAATTCCTTCCTAATGATCACTACATGACCTGACATATAATTCATGTATAGATTGTGGAATCTCACCTTCTTGAATATAGTGAAGAATAATTCTATCAAACCCACATTTATAGAGAGTCTTATCTAGGATAGGACCGCTCTAAAGGGTGAAATAAAATATCCAATGATAGATTCGCTCACATTCATCTCATTCCGATAGGATATTTTTGTGATGGAGATACTCTATAAAAGTAGTCATAAAATCAGCGATTTCATCAGATATAGGGGGATCTAGAGAACCCAATGCGGAATAATCAACAATAAGATGGTTTTTCAACCATTTTTTATTTTTTAAATGGATAGAAGCGATGACCCTTTGACATCCCACCTGAATTAATAGATATTCCTTGTCTGGATCTGTGTGAGAAGTAGCTATACTGGATAGGGAATCATCTCAACCGTTATGTGACTGAGGAACATGACTCACCTTTGGATAAAAAGGGAACTAGGACATCATATGGGGATCATTTTTGAATATGGATATGAGCTTAGGATTCCTAACAACATAGTCAATGTTAATCTGTTTGATGGATAGCTCATAGTCCCCCTTCACATGCAAGTGGGAAACATCAATATCAAGATCCAACTTGAGACCGGTGATAAGATCCTAATACTCTGACTCATTTTTGTGCATCCCTTTTATTGTAATAATTATTAAGGAATTATAGCTTGTGTTGTAATTATGAAGAAAATCCTCATGCCTATATTGTTGATCCTGGGATCATTGACTCTTCTGCTGGTAGGACTCTGAGAGGTGTCGTCAAATTGCATCTACCAACATGTAACAACCTAATCCACTGAGAGAATTTCCTCATAGGGAAAATCAATATCTAGAGATTGTGTTGTATGGGAAGGATGAGTGGCTAGAAAGTATGCCAATGCTTGACCCTTGATGGCCTTATGTGGAATGAATCTAATATCGAATTGCTAAATAATCACCACTCATAGTTCTAGTCAGTCTGTCTACATGGGGTGGTTCAAAAATTACATTAGTGGATCCATGTGGGAATCCATCTATATCTTGTGATGTGGTAAGTAGTGGAAAAACTTCTTTACTTAAAAAACTAGTCTGATATATCACTTCTTGATGGGGGAATATATGGTCTCTGTGTTGATGATCTTGAAACTGAGATAGTACAAGCTATTCTCTATCCCTTAATTATTTTTATGGGAGATTTGGGTAATGAGGGATTATTCCAAGGTCGTAACATAAAGTACTAGTGGATTTTGGAATATAGGTGGCATCAAGACTAGAGGCTATAGTAGATACTACACGATATCCTCAAAATAGGTCTGTCATTATTCATCCCCTTGGTAGATGACACCATTCTTCATGACTCAAGAAAATGTATTACACTTTCTGGCTAGATTCATGAAGAATCAGAATATATAGGCTAAGTATCCTTGAAATCCTTGGAGATCTGAGAGGTTTCTCAGAGGGGGTAATCTAGGTAATAGCCTTGATCTTTTCTAGGTCAATATTGATGCCTCTTTATCTTCCAATGAATACATGGAACTTCCCAGAGGTAAACACGAAATGAAACTTCAATGGGTTTATATTGATATAGTGGGAGTAGAGGAAGCTAATAACTTTCTTGAGATCTCTAAGATAGTTCAAACACTGGTGGGACTTGACCACCAAGTCTTCCACATATCATTCCACTAGTTTCCAGAGGATTGGTTTGAAGATGCGGTGCATAGCACACTGATAGGTTTCTCCTTCATTTTTTAAAACAAAAGAAATTATTTGATAACAGAAGGTACCCTTTGGTTCTATAAAAGAATTATATTATTCATCTTCCAAGGAAATTCAGATCAAATTATACCCGGAATACAAATCCATGAAAGATAGATCTTGGAACCTAGCAGTAGCATCAATCAGCAGCGCCATCACCAAAGGGGGGAAATCCTCCTTTGAGCAGTGGCAATTGAGTTCCTAGAAGTCGATATAGACTTTGATCTATCCATTATTATTTTTGATGGGAATGATGATGAAAAACTATCTAGGGTACTAAACTTCCTTGAAAAAGTTGACCTTGATGAGCTTTCCAACTTCAGCCTCAACCATAGCACCGTGAGATAGGTGTATCTTATTGGGAGGATTCTTGAACCCACAATGACTCATGAGAATACCAAGACTATGGACGGATACTCGAGGGTCTAACCTTGAAATATCTTCCTAACACCTAGAAAACATGTCATGGTGTTTCTTTAGGAAGTACACATACTATTTTTGTTCCTCTGCAGGCATGGCTACACTGATCATTATCAGACTCAGATCAGTCTCATTTTTAAGTTCCACAATTACCAACTCATCAAAATTGATGTAGAAATGCTCTTTGAATGTAGGAGTAGTGTCTTCCAAATCCACTTCTTCCACTAAGGTAGGATGTTCATTGGGAAGGAGAGTATATTTTAAGCTAACCAAATCTCGAGGAACACATGCGCCCACTTGGTAGGAGACAAAATCCTCATTGGGAGACTCATTCACTACTGAAAACATAGAGATAAAGGATGGTGACCTAAACTCATTAGGACTTAAACCAAGGGTCCCACCCATAATGATTTCAAACAAGTGGGGGCAGGTCAGTATGTGTCGATTTTTCATATCCTAATTAAAGAAGAAGGCGTGACATACTACTATATCCATGGGAAAAAATCTCAATACCTCACATGGGTAAGAGGTTCTTCTATAACTCTTTCATGTATAGTATAGGTGTACGAGGTAATCTACTGATGTTCCTTGTACCTGGGAATGTGTCTCCCCCTCTTCTCATAGATGATGAATCAATATCCTAATTTTGGTGTTGTATCCTCCAATAGATAAATCATGAGAATAAAAGCAACATCCAATCCCATCCAGGGGTCAACCATAGTAGTAACATTCTCAAAATCATTGGTTTAAACCCATTTTTAATTTCTCTTCTAGTAATTGAAATCCAAATAGAAGGCTTCATAAGATGTGAAAAGATATGCATCAAGTTGGAGCATGCCCACTTGACTGTTGAGGGAGTACTTGAGGCATTGGTGATATGAGGAAAGAACTGCTACATGGAGACAGTTTCTGGTTCTACCCATTATCGAATTGTATGTGATACCCTATGAGACGACCATAAATCCATTGATTTCAACCAGACCACCAAATTGTGTCTTTATGAGGATCTAACCACATGGTCTCTTCTTGATCTTTTCATAAACCTAATTTTTTAGTCCAGAAAGACTCTAATATACTTCAATCAGTCCTAGATTGAGGATCTTCTGAGTCATGATGTGATTAATCCTAGAACCCATGTCAATGAGACAATGGTAGAATTACATGCCACTAAGAAATCTTTTGATGTACATTGGGTGAATGTGACCCTATATAGGATAGCCTTCATCTTCTCCTTAGAATGAGATAATGTCTTGGAATTCTTCTTATTTGACATCTTCTGCGTGGAAGGACTCTATAGTCTCTACCTCTGTCACAAATTGGAGGATGTTATTCAATGACTCTACGAGGGATTCAAAAAACTCTTCCAATAGTATTAGGTCTTTGATACTTTAGATCCTTCCAGGAATGCTATCAAGATGATAAATAACATCATATTTTCATTCTAGGTGAACATTTCTGCCATGACAATGTTACTCTTTGGTAGGAGCTATGACAGATGTTACTGGTTGAACCAATAGATTCCAACTAATGTTGGGAATATCCTATAGTTTAATATCTGAAATTCTCATAATCTCTACTGAATTATTGTCGATTGGGTGAGGGTTGAACATAGAAGAGTGTTTATGATCATTATTCGGTCGCAGTGGATCCACCTAGTCATGTACCACAAATAGTGGAAGCTGGGAATCTTACAAGACTGGTTGAGAGGTTTGTGCTAGATGTTTGGTCTCGGTAGCATGCACATTTTGGATTAAGGAACTATCCTAAGCACTCCAATGATTCATATAGTTATGGACTCATAGATTATGGAATCGTCTAGGAACATTAGGGGGCCTTCTTGATATTCATCATCATTGGGAACCATTTAAAGGTCCACCAACTTGATGTTATTCAGGGAAGCATTCTCATTATCATCATCCAAGGAATCTTCCAATACATGTTAGATTTGGGGGTGATTCACATATCTGGAGGCATTAAATCTCCAAGGGTATGTGATGGATTTAACACTGGAGGGGGACTTGGTTTTCCATTGTGGTATCGAAACCTTCTATTTTGATAAGTAGAAGGTCGATATATGGATAAAGAAGTGGAAACTAATGAAGTTATAGAAAGTTTAAGAATCAAATATTGATTCATATGGAAAAGTATGACACAATTAGTGTGAGTGATTGCTATGCAGGCTAACAAATTTTCATACTTCTAAAACCCATGGTTGGATACCTACTTCCATTATCCCTCACTATCACTATATTTCACTACAGAGATACATGCCACCTATGTCGAGGCAGAGCCCAACCCGACTACATTATTATCAACCTAGTCCAAGAACCATGACTTAAACACTTAGCATTATTGTATGGTATTTACTAGTAACATATGATATGGGATGTAATCATGGAGATCTATAATATCTACATCATGGGGTTTCCTGCATTCTTTAAGCTTCATAATCCCTAGATCGATGGCACTACAGAAATAATCAGGAACTGGTACTCATTGAATGATAAGTCTCGGTTTCTCTTATCTGGATAGGGAATTCTAGGGGCCATACCCTGATGAGGGGATGGAGCTTGATGAGAGGCTGGAGACCGATTGTCTCACCTAGTTGGTGGTGGTGCATTGCATTGTAGGTCCTACCAATTCTATGTCAGTTGATGTTGAGCCTGAGGTTGGACCCGAGGTTGTTTCCCATGGTGAAGCAGTGGAGGAGGATCTATCGGTACCAAATTTAGTTTTCTATGGGACTCTATTTGTGTGAGGGTTGTATTCTACACCTTGGAGGTTTTTTTTTGCAAGAGTTGTATGGGGCAATGGTCATGTATGTTTAGCTGGTTGTAGGGATTCCTCTAAGTGTTGAGTTTTGTTCAGAAGTCCCAAAATCCACTGAAGAAATTTTGGGTGATGAGGGATGGAAATAATTTAGTATTAACATTCCACATGCATATAGTTAGTAGTTGATCAAGAGTCTGTGGCATGTCGAGTGAATACATGAGACCCTTCCACCTCACAATGAAGTCTTCGACATGCTCATCTGGTAGTTTCTTACACTTGAAGAGGTCATCATTACTCGTCTTGAAGTTGGTGGAACTGAACTGATAAAGAAAATATCTTTCAAGATCTTCCCAACCATTGATGGAATCAACAAGGAGCTGATAGTACTAGACAAACATATGCCCTTCCAATGTCTATATAAAACACCAGAGCTTGGAGACCTCTTACTGCTCTGGGGTTCCCAACATTGGTCCACACTTTGATATGAAAGGATCCAGTTTTTTTAGTTGGTCTCCCATATCATTGAAGGGAAAAAGGTAGGATTACTAAAATTTGGGGGTAATCTCATGTTTTCCACCCATTCTGAATATGGATTTCCATCATGTGTGATCGACACCTATCATGTTTCTAATGCTTCGATCTGAGAAGTGAGAGCAGCTATCGGTTCTTCATGGTGGTGGCTCTTATCTAGCTAAGGACCACTAATCATCAGTGTGTTGATAGTCTCATTAATACAATATAAAGGCTTGATGGCTCATGGAGTGAGTGGAAGAGATTCATTTGGAATGATATGTGGGATGGCTTGATCTGGATCCGGAGGAAGGTTATCATGATGCTCAGGTGTATTTGGCGATAGATGTCATAGTTGTTTAGTATAGACAAAAAAATTTGTCCTGCTGAGAT
Source organism: Viscum album (assembly GCA_963277665.1). Taxonomy (NCBI): domain Eukaryota; kingdom Viridiplantae; phylum Streptophyta; class Magnoliopsida; order Santalales; family Viscaceae; genus Viscum; species Viscum album. Next base: position 1,017,084,952 of record OY728130.1, on the reverse strand, counting down.
TTATATGATTATCCACACCAGTCAGGGGAAATTTGTTGAGTTGGTCTTGTTGATTCCCCTGCTACCTCGATAGAGGAGGGATTTGATTGTATCGAGGATCACCATAGTACAAACTCTGTTCTGCAAGGATATTATAGAGGAGTTCATTAATTAACCTACTTTGATCTGATAACTATTTGAGTAAGTCTACCATAGAGAGGTCAACCTCTATCTCTCATGCACCATTGGTTGGATCAGATGGTATGGAGGTCTTGATCTGATCCTTATCCATGTTGTCATTCTTATCACAAGAAATGAGATGAAGGAGTTCCTAAGGCTGCATGCTAGCCTCTGCAAGCAAGTCATAATACCTATATGAGTGTCCATAGGATGTTGGACTATTTCAGGGGGCGGGTCCTCTTCCTTAGAACCTAATATGGTGTCCATATCCTTGAGCGTGCTGAGCTCAACCATAGTTACCATGACTTCACTCGAAGGAATATCCTCAATGTCGGTAGGTATATCAGGATGTTGTAGAATGGGACTGAAGTGAACAGAAAAATATAATCTCTATCCCCAGATCTGTACATGTGGGGAAGCTTCCTCCATAATTATATGGATCACAGTGAAGTTATGAACACATCATTTCTAAATATTCAAGTGGTATCCATGTGACGTAGAGTGTTGGGCCACTTAGAGTGCTGCCAAATCAACCATGTGACCATGCTTTTTGACATCATCGAAATGATACTGACTCTTCAGATATACCAAATGGTAGTTACATAGGTAGAAATGGGTTAACCAAAGTGTTAGGTGGAAGAAAAAAATCTCATCCAGAGTAAGGGACTCCGGAATGTTGAAGTCAGGAGTGGATATTGGCTAGAACATCTCATAAAACTAATCTATAGTGAGTGTGTCCCATAAGATTCTATATTAAGAAGCGAGGTTTGAATCCCCATTTCCCAATTCTTCTAGAAATAAAATTGATGTTGATTTTTATGGATGTGGACTTTCTGGTAGAGAAAACGGCGCACAGGCTAACTGTCCTCCGCTTACTAGGATATCTCTTAGAGGTGGTACCAGCCACATCACCATGTCCCTATAGAATGGGGTGTTGAACACTACATCATGAGTGGGGGAAACTTCTGTTGATGGCAGATCTAGCGAGTGATCATCATCCACCATGCCCCAAAATAAATCTTCATGATCTCGTGTCAAGGTAGAGAATGTAACTGGTGATGATAGGGAGGAAAGCACAATGAGACCCTGGAAGGGAGCCAAATCTTATTCCTCCTGCATTTAGCTATGAAGGGATTTAGAGATCTAGTGTATCTTACCATCCAGGATGAATAAAATCACATTTTGGGATCCTACCCTAGATTCTGATACAGAAGACTGGGGGGAAGGCTCCATTAGTGGGCCCAATTCAGCTTCAAAATAGGATAAGCGAATGTGATTTATGACAATTTGTAAACTCCCAAAGTTATTCCTTTGTAGGTGATGGTTCTCCCTTCTACCCCAAAAAAGTTCATCAGGATAAGGAACTTTTTTGGTGTTAGAAGGACCTTCGTGATTCTAGATTATTTCATGGGGAAGACCTCTTATTTTATTTTTTGGTATACGATGTGGACCTCCATACCTTTTGTCATCAAAGTGGGGAGGACATTCACTTGGACTATTGTGAGACCAGGGATAATCTCAACTTTGATGATATGAATTGTGAGGAGAAACTAGGAATATATCGAATGGGGTATGGGGAGGAATTTTTTGTTGGCCATTAAACATGTGGGGAGCACCTCCATGGTGATGGATACTGGAGCGGGGAGGGCATACGTTAGAGTTTGCGATAACATCTGGAGGGAATCCACATATAATGCTTATAGTATGGGGAGGACCTCTATATTGATTGGTTGTGATCCCATGAGGATTGCCTTCATACTAAACATGGATAAAGCATAAAAGGCCTCTAAACTAGTAGTTTCTGGAGTGGGGAGGACCTCCATTCAGGTTGGATGTAGTACAGGGAGGGCCTCTGTGCTGGCTGGTGATGATGTGAGGAGGGACTTCACATTGGTCAACAATGTTGCAAGGAGGACCCTCTCTTGATCCATAAATGATGTGTGGAGTCCCTTAGAGTTTGTATTCTATGAAACAAGGAATATATCCATATCGAGAACCATGTGCATGAGGAGCACCTCCAGGCCAGATGTCAACAAGATGGGGAGGACCTCCAATTGGATGGGTGCTGAGAACATGGGGAGGAATTCCATGATGAGCTTGGGAGTGGGGAGGACCTCCACCCTAACTAGGGATGGTATGAGGAAGGTCTCTATAATGGATATCATCATCAAATGTTGGACCATGGTGGATGATATATACACTAATGATCAAAAGAGTCAGCCCATCTTGTCCATGGGGTGGCTAAGGTCTCAAGCCTGATAGAGCATTGAAGTGCCCCAACTCTGTAGTAGCATGGAACTAGTAGTATACGCTAGTGGTGGCATGGGACATTGAAGCCATTGAATAGTATTCCTCCTACCATGAATCTTTTTGAGCTTCTACCTAATGTTGGGGTCAGGTCATCTGGACCATGGCCAGAGGAGAAGGGGCGTAGACCACCTATTCTTCGGCCTGAGGAATCAATCATTTGTGGCCTTGATGTGGCTTGGTGGGATCCCTCCTTGGCATATCTTGGGCGGTATTCATATCGTATATGACTTATATAAACCTTAACTCATTGTAATAGGTTATTAATTCATAGAAATCTTTTTATAGAGACTCCCAAAGTAGTTGGATGTTGGAGTTGGTAGTAGTGGATCCCTACATGGCCCTTGGGGGTGGCGGTGATAGTGAGGCAAAAATTCCTCCATGTCGCGATTGGCCATATCTCTAGTGGGAAAGACCCCTCCTAATCATACCATCATACGATATTTTCAATCACCACCCTTTGGAAAATACTCATAGGTAAGGTGGAGTAGGGGAGCCCGATAGCCATGGTCATGGATAACATCCTGGCATATGTGGAAGCATGTGGGATTTTTGTATTGACATTCTTCATGCCCTTACATTTTCAGGTAGGGATCTATTGATTTCTAGTATCTGGGGTCCTGCAGAGAAGAAATACTCAACCATAAATATAGGTACAAGGAAATCAATTCCAGGTTCCCTAATTCCATCCAATATTCCATAACAGGAGAGATAACTCCATGATGACAATGTCACACACCAAAATTCACAAAGATTAACTACCCCAATCTATGTTTTTTTCATGCTAGGCCTACAATTTTCATAGAGGGACCTAGTACAAGATATATAGATCTAATGATATGTATATATCTTGATAAATTTAACACTACTAATCCCATATTGAGGATAATATTCACATCTATTTCAACATTTCTATTTCAGATGATTTCGTTGGGGAATTTTCTCATCATTCGCTGACAGAAAAACTACATTTTATCCCACATTCCCAATTTCCAAAGGTAGATGACATTCATCACTTATTCAAAGATGTATTCTCCTTGATAGAAACAAGATTATGGGATTTAAGTTCCTCCTTCCTTTGATTCCTCCTTGTAATTAATCACCAAGTCCGAGTATCACGTATAGACATAAGAATTTGTTTCTGAAACTCATTACTAGTGCCATTTCTTTATGGATGCCATTTAATTATGCTTATTCTGTCTGGACATTCTAAGGGTTCTATTTTGGGTAGAAACATTTAGTAAGGAGAGTGGTCGTGTTGGGAATAACTGGAATTTCTAGACTCAAGAATATTAGATCACCTATATTCTTCCTTAGAGAGGGGTTCTCAAGGGCGTCAAACCCAAAAAATCCTATGGAATTTCATAGGTTATCTTATTCCAGATGCATGTCTTCCAAGGTTTTCCTTAGGCATCCCACGTTTAACATGGGGTAGGATGCGAGTTTATCATCTTGTCGAGATAGATCATACTGATCGGAATGCCTCATAAGAACAGATCATAGAGGTATATCACTAGGAGGGAGCACCCAGAAACTTTACCAGATGGATGGATCTAAACACCTGTGAAGGAGAATCCTTGGTGGTGTGTCCCATAATGGTAAGGTATCACACCTTGAAGGCTGATTTGGAAACCACTGAGGGTGGATCATGGACATGAACCCATAGGATTGGGGAACCATGGTTTACCATTGGATGGGATTAAACCTCCTAGAGGATTGATATGTACCTGTTTTAGAATATAGGAATCAAAACCCACATAGTTTGATTGGGAGGTTTGGGGAATACACATGTCTACATTCCCTTCAAAAGAGGATAACTCTTGGTTGGACAAATATGGATTGTGTGGGGATTATTCATGTTTAGATTCTCAAGTGATTCTAAGAGTAGTGAAGATGTGGATGGAATGATCTCACCGGGATATGGTGGCCCAAGAAAGAATCATGATGGAAATGTTGGAAGTTTTGGAGTGAAGTGTATGGAATAGATGGTGTGTGAAGGGTGATGGAATTGAACCTTGGGGAGGCTTCCTATGTACCCTATTTTGAAGATAGGGATAAAAGTCCACATCATTTCTGGAGAGGGTCATGAGACACCTAAGGAGGAAGCACATGTGAATGGATTAGATGGATGAGGACCTGATGGAATTGTAACCTATGGTTTGAGGCATGATCATCTTGAGACTTAGTGACTCAAGGGATATGTTGGGATGGGAATAGATGATGGGTTTAAACCTCGAGGAGGCTTCCTACGTACCATTTTTCAGAGAAAGGGATAAAATTACACATAGTTCTGGATATTATTAGAGAATACACATGTCTCACTACACTTTACCATGATGGAGATTATGCATGGTTAATGGACCATGTAGAAATGTGATGTGTGGTCTCATCAGGATAAGGGTGAGGTGATAGATGAAGTGATGGAGGATAGATAAGAAAACCTCAGGGAGGTGGATCTGGGGGATGTGTCCAATAAATAGAAGAAGTCACATCATTATGGTATGACCTTGGAAGGGAGCATCATAGTTTACTATTGATTCAAATTGAAATGTGGATAGGATTTCTATGTACCTGTGTAGGAGACAGGGATCAAAACCCACATAGTTTAGAGAGGGGAATGGGGTCTTACGCACTGTGGTTCCCTAGGTGGATTCTAGGTCACTTTAAATCTCTAAGACCATTTGAGTCATGATTGGTGTGAGAAAAAAATAAATAATTATCGTGTCACAAAAGGTACATCCATGAGAGTTGATATGAGTCCTATACACTAAGGTAACCCATGTAGATGGAGATCAGGGCCTAATATAAGAGATATTCCCAAAGAAAATCTTGCTCCATGCGAGGGGGATATCATTCCCTATTAAGAGGGTGTGTAATATCTCACTCATGTATAGAAAAGTGGGCATGGAGAATGCTCGTGGTGAAACATCCCATGTGCATTTCATGGGGAGAGACTATAGTTTGATCTCATGTGTTGAGGATGATGGGGGTTTGAGTTTAACATCCTACAGCTCAGAGGGGGTGGACTCACTCCTCACTCATTGGACGTACATAATGAATACCCTCCCACACTTGGGGAAGGGAATGGATCAATAATTCCTAAATAGAGAGAGGGGTGGATGAGTGGTCATTTATGGGGTCCACATTAGAATCCATATACCAAAAAGAAAGGGTTATTAGAATACTTATTCTAAAAAGAAAGAGGTAGGAAATCACGACAAGGGATCTCCAATAAAGAACTAGGAAATCACTTCATACAAGCCTGGAGGACCACATGAGAGAGGATCTCATGAAGATAGGTGACTCAGCAAGAGGATCTTCACGAGGAAAGGGTGTTTTGTAAAGAAAAGGGGCTCCATGAAGGACACAGAATTATGAATCCTGGGAACCTTTCCTTAGAAAAAACCATGGCTTAATAATAGAGTGGTCTGCAATAGCTTAATGTTTCATAGAGCCTCAAATAACCCAGAGGGGATCCCTCCTTTACGAAGGGTGGAGGCCTTTGGGAAATGCATCCCTACCTTAGGTGGGGGATATTAGGAACAAAAAAAGGCATGGTTCGTGACACTCAAGTACTATGGTTGATCCATTTTCCAGTCATATTCATGGTTTTGGGTGCTTTATGAAATTGGGGATTGGAATTTGAATGGTCTGGGTAACAATGCCTTTGAGGTGGGGGAGATGAGTATTTATAGGCAATGGGGGTATCTTGATACTAGGAAGCGCGCTTCAAAAGAAAGGGATTCCATGAAGGGGTGATACTCTGTCAAACTCATCGAGTTGTCCATCAAAGATGTTGGCATAATCTTAGGGTGTGTCAGACTCATGAGAGTACCATCAACCACCTTCACGTGCTCACGGTTCTGAGGGGCCTTCCCAAAAGAGATTCACAAGGAAGAATCCTTGTTTTTTTGGGGCCTTTTGAGTCTAAAATATTTTTGAACCATCCAGAGTTTCTCCATTTCATCATGATCTCATATTTTGGTGCCATCAATGGTCAAAGATAGCATAGGTTAAATCTAATGTGCCATTGATTTAATAGAATGTGTCATAATTTATACATCCTATAAATAATTTTCCATGATTATGTGGTTTTCCACTATGATTATTGTTACTCACACTATGATTTTTGGTTTCATTAAATGGTTTGAACCTAAAGGATTTGATCTAATGTTGAATTTGATAGACAATACAATGATTTTCCACCCGAGAAACCATATTCTATTGGATCTAGGTTGTAGAACCTTTTTTACATGATCAAAAAACTTTATCAAGAAATAAATCATGATGATATTAATAATTATCAAAGGAGAGAACAACATTTTATTTAATCCTTAATGAGACAAAATAAACCTAATATTAATGGGCCTCCTAATATACTATTAGTTTAGTGATGGATCTAAAACATTGAGAAGATATTTTCTATTCTCCAGTGATCGTAACATGATAAAATTGTCTGAGCTGTATATCATTTGGAAGGAGATGCAAAAAAAATAGTGGAACCCCATTAAGAATATGAGTAATGGAGAAGAAATTGACTCTATTGAATGGGATGATATTTTGATATTAGTTATCTATATTTAATTCCCTCATATAATACATAAATGGAAGGATAAATAATTTCTTGAGCTTAAGAAAAAGGATGATGTATTTTTTGTTACCTTTGAAGCTAACTATACAAGGATTGAAAGGTACACTTATAGATTAGTAATTAGTCCATAATGAAAAATTGATTGACTCTTTAGTGTCTTTAAATAATGTCTCTAAAAGGAATTGGTTATAAAATCCTTTTTTAGCTGTGAATAAATCATATTTTGTGCATTGAAGGTAGAAATGGAAACTTCATATTCTTACTACACTCATAATTTTGATAAGAAAAAGAAGATCGAGTCTCATGAAAACATGAATAAATAACTTTGTGGAAGTAATTCCTAACCATATGAATTTCCGAAATGTGGGAATAAGCATTAAGGTAATTACTGTAATGGAAAGGTTTGGTGATTTAAATGTGTAAAGTTGGGCCATAATCCATGTGAATTTTCAAATATGATGAATAGAGCAGTCAATGTAATGGTAGAGAATAGAAAGATATATAATGCACCAATGAAACTTAAATTCTTAAAATATAAGGAGTATGAGCCTTATTCGAACTAGTGCATGAATATGAAGGTATTTGATACCCAGAGTCCACAACCTGTTAATCCTAATGAAAAAGTGAAATCTCATGTGATCCCAAATATTGGAGTGGGTTGTGAGAATGATGTGGGGAAAGGTATACTTATCATCCACTCTAAAACATATGATTTATTTTTTCATTATGGATATACCCACTAATTTGTATATAAAAATTTATCTAAGGTTATTTAATTACCATCTCAATATTTAGATACATAGTTAGCAGTGAAAACTCATAATGGTATGATGGCCGCATCCTAATTATGTAGTTCCTCTCCAATTAAATTTTGTGGGATAATTATTCCCACAAATATTATGTTTATACAATTAGTTGAATTTGATGTTATTTTGGGAATGTATTTTTTTCTTTATATAGGTCTCATATCAATTTCATTGGGTGGGAAATAATATTCCATATTTTGAATGAACCCATTCTTGTGTATTAGTGGGAGGATGAATACAAACATCCAAAGGAAATTAATTCTACCTAATGGGTCTTAATCTCCACCCATAAAGGTTATTTTTATCATTAGGGTTGGTAGAAACTCAACATTGAAGACATTTATATAGTTTTAGAGTCTATTGATTTCTTTCTAGTTGAATTTCAGGGTCTTCCTATGAGTTATGATGTTGAGTTATGAAGAATATTTGTGATTTTTTTGATAACAATGATTTTTTATTTTTTGAAAATTAATATTGTGTAAATAAATGTGTTTGAAAAAAAGGTGAAAATTAATAATGGGACTCATCATTGAATAAATTTCATAGTAATGTGAAATTCCATTGTAATGAAGTTAAATCAGACGGACTCTGAGAAGGAAGATCAGACTTACTTAGAGAAGGAATATCAGACTGATGTTGAGAAGGAAAATCGGACTGACTCTAACAAGGAAGATCAAATTTACTATGAGTAGTAAAATCATAAAAACTCTAAGAAGTATGATTATATTGACTCTAAGAAGAAACATTGAACTAAATCTAAGAAGTAATATTGGACTAACTTAGAAAAGGAAGATAATCAAATTGAATCTAAGCAAGAGAATCAGACTAAAGATACGAAAGATAATCACACTAAAGCTAAGAAAGATAATTGTATTGAAGATGAGCAAGATAATCAGACTAAATATGCACAAGATAACCCTACTAAAGTTGAGAATAATAATTTTATTGAAGCTATTAAAGGTAATAATACTATATCTGATCATGATAATCAGACTAATGTGGAGCAAGATAATTAGACTAAAGCTGAGCAAGATAATCAGAATGATGTTGGGTAAGATAATAAGATTTAAGTTGAGCATGATAATCAGACTGAAGAAAAGTTAGAAACACTATCATTTTAAAAAAAATTATTACATGAATTTACTCATAATAAAACATCAATTACAAGCCCTGGATTGTAAAGGCTAGTTTATATGGATGACTGGGTACATAATTAGAAAGCATAGAAACCTAAATAAAAACATATTTTATTTAATCTCCATAATGAGATCCTAAAATCCATTGATCTCTTTTGTATAGATAGTATAATATGGGTAATAAAAGAATAATGGGATTCTCTAAAAAGTCTAGTAAGGTAATAAACAAAGGAATGAATCATAGAACATGGGTTATAAGGCACAACATGATGAAATAAAATGTCAGTGGACGTGAATAAACATAAAGAATCATATCATGTCGATCATGGGATCATGTAATCATGGAATCATAGAAATATGGAAACACCATAAAACATGACATAAGCATGAGTGATGGCTAACTGTCAAGACTATTCCACATGGCTGACAAAGTCCCATAATGAAATCAGCTTCACTCCTTGTCCCAAAATGATGCCTCATGAGACTAAAACTTTTCCAATGAATTAGAGAACTATATGGGTTCACCCATAATAAAATTTTCATTCATATGTACACCACATGAAGAATCAAACATAATGAATACATATAAGGGTTACCCGTGGAATGAAATGGGTATCGTAATCATGTGTCATAAGGCATAAAAATTGGGCGTATCATAAAGGTGTCCATGAAAGAATGGATTTAAATCCTAAATGGACATTAATAAGGTATAATAGGCATAGATATTGATAAATTATGTCCCATTAAATTAAAAACATGTAAAAATAGTGTTTAAGACACTTTAGAAATCAACCACTTTAGTGTGGTTTAAGGGAAAATATTAAAGAGTATTTAAAACATATAAAGTCATAATTAAATAAAAAAATGAAATAAGATAGCTTTTAATGATAACAATTTCAATTTTATAAAAATATTTTAAACTTAAAACATTTTATGGATATTTCTTTAAAATAGGTAATAAATTTGGAAGTTCCCTTTAAACGGGCTTGCTTATCTAGAGGAATTGAAAAGGGAACCTTATAAAACATATATTTACCCATAAAAGGAAGGATAATTTATCTAGGTACATATTTTAAAAAAATTAAAATGTATTAGTTTTAAATATTAATAATTAGGAATTATATTTAATTAATGAGAGATAAATCAAAACACAAAGGAAAAAAATGAAGGTTTGGAGAGAATCCCTTACCTTAATTCTGAAAGTGTTACGCACCTGTACTTAATGTCTTGGATAAAAAAACAATATTTATTAATAATTTAATTAATATCCTATTTAACATATATTTTATTTATTATAATTTTATTAGGTTCATTTCTGGCCATTTCATTAAGTTATAATGATTAATTTTGTCATTATGGGTGCGTTCGTTTCTTGGATTTCATGATCAGTTTCCTTGAGTTTAATTATGAATGTTCTTGTAGAATTATAATAAATATCCAAAATTGAAATTTATGGTATTAATTAACTTTCATAAATTTAAATGGTTGCATATATAATTTTATTTTTTGACATGAGGATGATTCATTAGATAAAATATTGATGAAAAAAGGATTAGTCGATTTTGGTGGGTTTTATGACCATCATGATTCAGTATCATTTTATTTAATAATTCATTTATATACTAGTTCCAGAACATTAAATAAGTTTTAATAGAAATATTATAATATTTCTTAACCATAAAATTGTTTTTATGATGATCCTTGAAGGAAGTAATGGGAAATGAAAACATAACATCAACATTGGTAGTAAATCAACACACCAGAGACAGTGTTTTCATTTTTATAAAAAATGGAAGAGGGAAAAGATTTGATGATAGATTATTCCATTAAAATAATAAAATTATAGTATATAAAAGATAATATAGTTATAATTACACTTTGGTATAGGTAGTTGAGTATAGGATAATAAAATAAATTAAATTTAAAAGAAATTAAATGAAAATGAAAGAGGATTTTACATGTTGAACTTCTTCCACTTGTGAACCTCATTAGGGAAACCATTTTTGGTCTTATGTTGAGAAAAAAGGCTCATATATTTGGGTATAAATTCTTTGGAAGATTATTGGGAATAATTTTGACAATATTTAATTTTTAGAAGGTCTGATTTGAAGAGGTGCTAAGGGATGGTATTTATAATCGAGGAGAGGGGTGTTTTTTGATTATTTTATTCATTTGTTTGTTATTTTGGATCAGGGCTATCAATAGTGTGGATTATTATCACTAATTTTAGTAACTAGTACATTTTATCTATAAATAATGTCTCTTACGTCATACATACATCATCCATGACTCAATAATTCATGTATTTAGCTTATACATTAAATTGTTGTAATTCACTATTCACAAAAATTCAACAACTTTATAAAAATTCCAAAAAATCACCCTCACTATTTTTTTCTATTTAGAATTAAAAAATATACTAAATTTATGAAAATAGTTTTCCAAATATGATAAATTTAATTTTTAATTAAAATTATCATTTATTCGAAAGATACTCATTTTAATCTTCTACCTGATTTTATAACACTTTAAAAAATTAATTAAGGTATCGTAAAATAATCCTATAATTATATGAAATCAAAATATTAATTTATGAATCTATTTTCTGCAAATAATTTTTAATTTAAGTAATTATATTAGTTATAAAATTTAAAATAAAAAATACGCTTTATAAAAATACCAACACTTAATTTATCAATTTTAAAATAATTATTTAGTTATACTATGATATGAATATATAATATTTTCATTTATAAGATACCAAAATTTTATTTATAATTTCATAGGTGTGGTTAGTTTTCTATTTTCTGGATTAATATTTTTAATGGTGACATTACTATTCTAATAGTCAAGTTACTATTCCATCAGTATAGGTTCCTTAATTTTTAGAAATACCTATTATTTTATCATTATTAATTTATAAATTTTGTATTTGTTGTCAATGTTATTTTTATGTTATTTTTATAAAATAATATAATTATAAAAATGGAAATGTGATTGATAAAATTATGGGTCGTTACATTCTTCTCCCCTTATGAAATTTCACCCCAAAAATATCATTTTACATTCTAAATTGAAAATTGGTTGGGTGTACTTCTCCTTCATTGATTTCTTTGATTACCATGTTTCCTCTTCATACTTATGGTTTCTCTATAGAACTTTTACTAGATGAGTGGTCTTTATGAGTATAACTTTATCTCTAGGATCCAAGATCTACACCGGCTGCTCCTCATAAGAGATATCATTTTCCAAGAGTACCACCTCCGGATTTAGTATATTTGAGGGACCTGATATGTACTTCCTCAAGAGGGATATATGGAATAAATCATGTACTTGATACATGATATTTGGAAGTGCTAGTCGATAGGCCACAACTTTGACATGATAATGAGTATCGAATGTACCGATGTACATGGGACTTAGCTTTCCGTTCATCCCTATTATCATGATCCACTTACATGGAGATATGTGGAGGAATACCTTGTCTCCAACATTAAACTTCATGTCCCATTGTTGACTTTTGATACATATATTCTATTGAATTTGGGCTACCTTGATGTGTTGTTGAATTTTTTTCACCTTTTCTACTATTTGATCGACCATTTCAGGTCCTAGCTACTTCTGTTCACCGACTCCGCCCTAGTATTTTTTGTTCTAAATATTTCCCCATAAAAGGGTTCATATAGAGTGAATTGGATACTTGATATAAAATTATCATTGTAAGATAACTCGACAAGAGGTTGATGTTGGTTTCAACTTCCCTTGAAGTCCATAGATAATTCTCTCAACATGTCTTATAGTTTCTCAATAGTCCCCTCAGATTGGTAATTCATTTTAGGGTGATATGACGTACTAAAGTTCAAAATAGTTTTTAGATCATATTGGAGGCATTTCAAAAACATGGAGGTAAATATTTGATATCGATCATATACAATCGATAGTGGTACTCCATGAATCCTAACAATTTATTTGATTTATATCCATGCAATTTGATCAATTGATAAGTCATCTATAATTGATATAATGTTAGTTGTATTTGAAATATAATCTACAATTACCCATACATAATTATTTCCTCTGGATGTATTGGGAAGTCTGTTGAAAAAGTCCATTGTGGTGTTTTCCCATTTCCATGTTGGTATGGGTAATGGTTGCATCATCCCCTTAGAAACATTCCTTTCAGCCTTAACTTGTTAACATACTAAGAACATTTATGTATATTCAGTGACCTCTTTCATGATATTGTTCCTCCAATATTTCTCTTGGTGATCTTAATACATCGTTGTGATTCCTGGGTGAATAGAGAAAGTTGATCTTTATGTGTAATTCAGAAGATATTTATTTATATCTGGATTAGATGATACAAAAAATCCTGACCCGAATCTTATAAATCATTCCACATTAATTTTGAACTCTGATTATTTCCCATTTCTGATATATTACACCTTCTTCTGGATTTCTTCATCATTTATTTGAGCATATTTATTTTATCCTTAAGGTATTGTAGATAAATCATTTGAGAACAGATTTATGATATTCCTTCAAAAATTATTCCCATATCTATCCCTTACAGGTCTATCAAGATTGGATCCTTTTTAATTTTCATTATTGATAATGTTGTAGGATCCTTTCTGCTCAGAGAATCCACCACTTTATTTTCTTTTCTAGGATGATAATGGATTGCATAGTCATAATACATGATGATATCTAACCATATTCACTATTGTATAATAATATCCTTTTATGTGATTATATATATTTTAGAAACTTATGATTAGAATATATCTCACACTTCTCCCTATATAGATAATTACCCCATATTTTCAACGCAAAGATCAGAGCTACCATCTTCCAATCATGTGTGTGATAGTTTTACTCATAAAATTTCAACTTATTAGAAGCATAGGATATCACTTTATCATTTATCATCATTAAATAACCTAATACCATTTTTGAATAACTTTTTTATAACAAAAAAAGTCCACCACATGTCAGGAGTGTGAGTACTGGTGTAGTGATAATCCTATTTTCCAACTCGTCGAAGGAGTATTCACATTCACTGGTCTAGATAAACATTACCCCCTTCTGATTCATATTGTTTTGTGGGTTTGAAAATCATGAAATTTTCTTCACAAATCATCGTTAATACCTAGATAGAAAATGGGAAATAATATCTCCATTATAGATGCTGGTTTGGGCCACTACTCAATTACCGTTGTTTTAGAAGGGTCCACTGATATCCTTTTCAGGTGATTACGTACCCCATGAATGATACTTTCTCCATACGGAACTCACATTTACTATACTTTTCATATATTTTCTCCCATATAAAAGTCATTAGAATAGTATTCAGATGACACTCATGCCTCTCCTTTCTATTGAAGTATATTAGAATATCATTAATAAAGACGACCACAAATTTGTCATGGTAATCTCTGAAGACTCTATTAATTAAGTCCATGAAAATTACTAGAGAATTAGTAAATCCAAAGGGAATCACTATGAACTCATAGTGTCCATATCTTGTTTTAAAGACAAACATGGGAATATATTCCTTAGTCACCTTTAATTGGTGATATCTTGACCGAAGGTCCACCATGGGGAAATACTCGGCCCCATGTAGTTGATCAAAAATTAATGAATCTGAGGTAGGGGATAATTTTTCTTTATTTTTCTTTTTTTAAGATCATGATAATAATTTTAGAGGTGTATTGATCCATTATTATTCTTGATGAAGAGGACTATCTCACCCCCATGGTGAGACTGTGAAATTATCAGAAGAGGTCTATGAAAAAAGTTAAATTGATAAATCAACCACTCAGTTAGAAGTAAGACTGTGAAATTATTTAGGAAACACATTAGAGTAGTCCCTAACAATTTTCATGTATTTTATCATAATTATATCCTTTTAAAAATAATTTGAGAAAGATATGCTTGCTCATAAGGAAATAATATCCACATTTAAGATGATTATTCTAAAGGAGATTCATCCTCCTCCTTATAATTGTAAGGAATTTGAGGATGCTTCGAGATGCGAAGAGTGATATCTCTTTCTTGACAGTTGATGTTGTATTTCTATAAAAATATCTAATCAATTCCCAAAATAGCATCAAAGTATTCCAAAGTAAGTATGGAAATATTTTATGGGAGTCTCAATCCCTAAAAATTAATTGGGATGGAGTTATATACTTTGGATGCAATAATTTACTCAATAATTGTTCTTACAAATAACTCAACCCCCATATTTTGAGGTTGTGTTTGAATAGTTATACTAAACATGAGATATATGAAAGAATTTATAGAACCATAATCAAATAGAATGTTCACTATTCTAGTATGAATAACTAGTGTACCAGTCACTGCATCATTGTTTGGATCCACCTCACCAGTAGTGGTTGCATATGCCCGTCCTTGATGCTTTGGAGGTTGTTGTTGTTGATTTCCTCTAACAAATATTGGTTTAGGTAAATGGATAACATAATTACCATGTTCCTTATAGTTGAAACATTACACTAGAGGCTAAGTGTCGATCTAAACATTCCTTTATTACTACATAGTTGTGGGATTATTTATATCCCTTTGGAAATTATTATATAGGTTCCCATCTCTTTCATATTTTAAGTCTCTCTTAGTTCCCCTTAAGTTATTTCTATGATGATTCTTCCCATACTTTTGACATGTGAGATGTTAGGTTTTCTTTTAATCATGGGATTTATTTGTTGGTACTCCCATATAAATCTCCATTATCAACTTTTTATCTTTAAGCCCATGAGACAATTGAGATTATTTGATCTCCATTTAAAAATTAAGGGCACAATGGAAAATCACCTAATAGATTTTAAAGTTTCAAATTTCCAATGATATTCATAGACTCTAATTTAGTCTGCTAAAGAAGAAATCCACCTTGCTTTCAGTGTTTATAAAAAATCCATAGGTATATCTTGCGAGCCTTGAAAATTTTTCCATACCCTGATAGAATCGATTTCCTTTTTCATTGGTACGAGGAACTCCATTTCCATATTAAGACAGAGTGTTTGGGGAAAATATTTATAGAAAAATATTTTCTTAAATCATTCTCATTCTATGAATTCAATTTCATTCTTGGAATTTAGGTTCTTGATCATTTTCCACCACTGACCAGCTTCCCCATAAAAATTATAGACAACTAACACAACTTTTACTTATTTTTAGCACTAGAGAACAAATAATACCTTCTCCATGGAGTAAATCCATTGTTCAACGATGAGGAGATCAAGAGATCCACTAAAGATCAGATTACTTTGTTGTATGAATGATTCTACAACAACTTTATCTTTCCTATGAGAAGGAGGGTGTTCCACATGATTCAACTTATTATTCATAACTTGAGAAAGTTGATAAATTACTATCATGATGTTTTAAGTTCCCATTCCCATCAAATTTAGCATTTAATTAGGGAAATCATCCCATTTACTATCACATTGATTGTTGACATGGGTTCACCTATTTATATCCATTAAAAAAGAAAAATAATGTATAATTAGGGTGGATTGAATACTTATCTAATAAGAATATAAAAGGTAACTTTGAATTGAAAATGAAGATTATATCCTATCATGTGATTACATAAGTTTCAATTTAGATTATCCAAGGTGATAGAAAGTATCCCTAGGGTTTTTACTAATGTTTTCTATTCCTGATCTCTAAAAATTACTTGACCATGCTCTGATACCAACAATAGAAATGATATACTTTTAAAAATACTATTACATTATTTTAATCATTATGAACCATCAAAAACAAGATAAGGATCGTAATGTATAGTGACTTTGGAAGATTAGGTACATAATTAGAAAGCATGGGAACCAAAATAAAATTATCTTTTATTTAATTTCCATAATGGGATCCTAAATTCCCTTCAGATCTTACATTTTTTTAGATAACCTGGGGAATACATGAACAATTGGATAAGCTAAAAATCCCAATATGATAATAAACATATGAATAAAGCTGATCATATGGGTTAGAAGGTGTAAAATGATGACATAAAAAGGCATAAAATATGAATAAAACTTATGAATAATAACACATATATATTGGTATCATGTAATCATTGAATCATATAAATATGGAAACAATATAAAACTTGGCATATGCATGAGTCAAGGCTAACTTCCAAGACTATTGCACATGATGGCCAATGTCCCATAAATGAATCAGGTTCACTTCCTATCCCAACAAGATATATCATTAGAATAAACATTAACCAATGTATTTTATTGCTATAATAGAACACCCATCCTAACCTGTTCATGAATATGTGTTCCATATTAAGAATCAAACATAACAAATATATCCAAGGGTTACCCATGGAAATAAATGGGCATCATGCTCATGTCATAAGGCATAACAAATGGGCGTATCTAAATGTGTCCATGAAATAATTTAATTAAATAATACATGGAAATTAATAAATTAAAATAGGAATATATCATGATAAATTATTTCTAATTAAATTTAAAACATGTAAAAAAGAGTGTTTAGAACACTTTAGAAATGAGCCACTTTAGTGTTGTTTAATGGAAAATATTAAAGATTATTTAAAACAGCCAAAGGAAAAAAATTGATTTCACAAAACCAGAAATTATGTAAGTTAGTTATACATGATAAATGTGAAATTTCAGAATTTTTTTTTGGCTTAAAACAAATTATCGATTGTACTTGAAAATTGGAAAGAAATTGGGAAGCTCCCTTTAACCAGGCTTTCTTATCGCTAGGAATTGAAAAGAGAACCTTATAAAAAATGAATTTCCCCATCAATGAATTAATAAAATATCTAGTTAAATATTTATGGAAAATAAAAATATAATTTAGGATGATTACAAAATAATAATTAATAATTAAATTGGAGTAATCAGTGAGAAAGTGTACCTTGAATGAATAATTGAGGTTTAGAGAGAATCCCTTACCTTATATCTGAAAGTGTTCTGTATTTTTACTTAATGTATTGGATAATAAAATTCGATTTATTAATAATTTTATTCATAAAATATTCAAAAATATATTTTATTTATTATAATTGTATTAGGTTCATTTATGATGATTTTGACGAGTTATAGTGTTTAATTTTTTCGTTCCAGGAGCATTAATTTCATGGATTTCTTGAACGGTTCCCCTAATTTTTTAGGGAAGTTCTTGTAAAATGTGAATAACTCTATAGAAATGAAATTATATGGTATTAAAACAAATAAATATATTTAAATGGTTTCTATATGTTAGTTTATTGTTTTTACATGAGGATGATTCATTAAATTAAACATTGATGAAAAAATTATGTGTTTAATTTGGAAGTTTTTATGACCATCATGATTTAGTGTTGTTTTATTTAATAATATGTTTATATACTAGTTATAGAACATGAAATATGTTTTAATACACATATTATAAATTTTTTTAACCAAAAAATGGTTTTATGACCAGCCTTGAAGGTGATAATGCAAAATGAAAACACATTATCCAAGATGGTGGTAAATCGACACATTAGAGACGCTGTTTTCATTTTTAGAAAAACATAAAGAGGGAGGATATTTGATGAAGGATTATTAAATTAATATAATAATATTCAACTATATAAAATATATTGGATTTATCAAGCCACTTTGGGATAGAGAGGTGAGTAGAGTATATTAAGTGAAATAGAATTTAAAATAAATTAAAATAAAATGAAAGAGGATTTTACCTCTTGAACTTCTTCCCCATGATAAACTCCTTAAAGAAATTGGGTTTGGTATTTTTTTGGGAAAAAAGGATCACAGACACGGGGGATAGGATTGGGAGTATTAATGGTCATAATTTGGACAAGCTTCAATGTTTATAATGTGTGAAGAGAAGAGGTGGTGATTGGTGGTATTTATAGTGGAGGAGCAGGGGGTTATTTGATTATTTTATTAATTATATTATTATTTTGTCTCAAGACTATCAATAGTGTAGATTCTTGTGACTAATTGCTTTAAATGGTGAATGTGAGTTTGAACTAATGGTTCTTACATTATCCATACATCATCCATGACTCAATAATTCATGTATATAGCTTATACCAAAAATTACTGTATTTCACTATTCACCAAAAATTCAACTAGTCTATAAAAATTCAAAAAAATCACCCAAACCATTTTTCGAAATTTATATTTTAAAAATAGACTCAATATTATGAAAATATTTTTATAAGTATGAGAAATTTAAGTTTTAATTAAAATCGTCATTTATTCAAAAAAATCCTCATTTTAAAACTATAACCGATTTTATAAATCATTGAAAAATTAATTAAGGTCTCATAAAATTATCCTATGTTCATATGAAAAAAAATTAACTTACGAATCTATTTTATGAAATTAAATTTCCTTTTAAAAAATTATATTAATTATAAAATTGAAAATAATCAATTACGTTTTACAAAAATAACAACACTTAATTTATCATTTTAAAACATTTATTTAGTTATACCATGATATACATATACCATATTTTCATTTATAAGATACCTATATTTTATTTATACTTTCATAGGTGAGATTTCTATTCTATTGGCTGGATTACTAATCCCAATGGTCACATTACTATTCCCATAGTCAATTTACTATTTTCGGTATAGGTTCATTAATTTCTATATATACCACTTCTTTCATTCATTGTTCATTAATAAAGTCTATATTGTGTTATATATGTGATGTTTATGTGATTTATACTCTATAATATAATTATAATAAGGGAAATTTGATTCATAAAATTTTGGGTCGTTACAACACAATTGGACGATAAACTGATACAAATGTCATAAACAAGTCCATAAACAATCCTCAGGTCCGCAATACTCAACTTCTGGAAACTGTGTTGTCTTATAAAAGTATATGTATGAATGGATATATATATATATGTATATATATATTATAGTAAATAAATATATATATATATATATATACATCTTCTCATATACATACTTATATTAGCAAGTCATAAAAACATGAAAAACTCAAACCACAGTAGATCTTTGGACCCATAGTCTGATCAACTAGATATCATGTAAAAAAAGAATTAAGCTATATGTCATACCACTAAATAATCACATCAATAATTTGATCTATGAGTGTATAACCCAATAAAAAATATACGCTTTTTCCAGTGCCAGAAATGTCTATGAGCAAGCTACGTCACCATAGAGCGATACTCATCCTAGCCCCGGGTTCACCCATAGTTGAATCCAATCACAATAATGAAGGATGTGTTACACCGATGGATGATACTATAAATGGTCACTAGGATGGGTTTCATTCCACACATTCCATGTAAATTTAGTCTAATGTCTGAATCTTATGTCTCGATCCATAGGAATTCATGCCATTGTGACACAGATGATTCCTAAGGGGATGAACCTTAGGAAATCTATATAATGAATTCTCTATGGATTCAAGTATATGTTGAAAAAAGATTCATATAAATATCTCAACATCTCTAACAATAGTAAGTACCTCTATTCAATATAGTATTAACGGTTCATCCACCTGATCCTATGAAGAATCCTATGCATCAATCGAATAAAGTGTATTCATCCATCGAGTATTTAAAAAGATGTATCCTATTATTCTATCTAAGTAATTCCTATAATTTTAATCCAAGTATCACTTATCATGTATTATAAACCATATGTCCTTTGAGTCAATCCAAAGAATTCCTACAATGGGAATCCAAGTATCACTCAAGGCATACAGTAAATCATTTGGACTATGAGTCTGTTGAGGGGATTCCTATCATGGGAATCCATGTATCACTCAAGGGGTACAATAAAACATCTCTCTTATGAGTCCATCCAAGGAATTACTACAAAGGTAATCCAAGTATCACTCAAGGAGTACAATCTAAGTCCGATTCAATGAGAGGAATTTTCCAAGGCATCCCCTTCTGCATGGGCTGAGTAATCAAGGGTCAGAAACTTATGGGATGGATTTAAGGAGATGAAATGTACAAGGAATCAAAAAAACTAGGAAACGCCTCTAGAAAACATAGCTACATCATTAATAATCGTGTGAATGAACGAATAAAGAGTGAGGGTGGATATATGCCTAAACCCCCACTACTGTTACATCCCCATGGGATTCCACATTCATCAAGGGCTCTATGGTAAAACCCTCTACCATCTACACCCAAACTATACATACTATCATAGGGTCATTCAAACATTGAGGCACCCACTAGGTCTCTCAATCCAAACACAGGAGAGGCATTCTACTATAAATCCTTGAAATAGTACATAGAAAGAGGAGTCCAACATGGGCCCCTCAAAATCAGTATGAAGATATATTCATCCTACTTGGGATCCTCTAGGTCTATACATAAAAGAAGGAATCCTACATGAGATACTCTAGGTCAAAATGTAAGAATAGGAACCCCACTAGGTATCCTTGGAAATAATAAATTTCATGGACTCCTAGGCTAGAAGGTTTCTTCTTACAAGGGAAATGCCCTCAATGGAAAATCCACATAATCACTGGTCATTTTAGATGTATCATGGTCCATATGAGGTCATGTTATCACTCTCATGAGACAAATTATTTGAATACCAGAGGAGGAACCTCTCCATTTGAGAATAATCCCGGAACACCTCTTAGGAGTCCTCAAATCACCCCAAGTGTTTCAACATTGTGATATATGTGAAAAAATACTTAGAATGGAGTAATCATGTGTCTGATTCTTAATCATGGGTGTAAAGATTCGATGAAACCCTCAACAGGGTGGTAAAGGAGGAATACATGGAATTTTTAACCTAGTACATGGCGTGTACCATCAAAAAATCCAGCTGGGCATGTACTCTAGCCGGATATGGCACACAAACACCCAAGAACACAACATGTTGATCATGTACATAGAACGTACCCAATACTGGGTACTTTATCATGTAAATCACATAGTTTGGACATGTATATACCCTAGGAATGTACCTCTACATGGAATTCAACCATCATGGGGGCTGGTCGTGTACTCTACACGACCATGTGCCCCTATACGGGCAGTCTGACCGAGTGCTCGGTTACACAGATGAGTCCTGGTACATGGAATATATACCCCATACATGGCATGTACTTAAAAATGACCATCTTCCCCAAACATGAATAAAAACATCATGTTTTCTCTAATCCACATATCATGTACATGGGTTTTTCGGAACGGGAAACCCCCAAACGCCCCATAATCACTATTTTCTCATAAAAGCTACAAATAAACCCAATAAGAGTCTTATAAAGTTATAAAAAGGTGTTAAAACATGAAAATGATAGAACTATGAGTATTTAAGGGAAAAAAATTAAAAAATGGTCTACCTTTGGTTGGAATCGGCTGATGTTTCACTCATTTCAATGATCCATAACTATCGTGCGACATTCCCACTCATCCCAAGCTCCACACCGATACATCTCTTCCCATATCCCTCTTTCACTATCTCTATCTCCCTCTACTATCTCTATCATGGTGAGGTATCCCATGGAGGGGCATACATGAGAATCCATGGTAGAAAAGAAGAAAAGAAAAAGGAAAAAATAAAGGGAAGAAAAAGAAAAGAAAAAACAAATAGGGGCCCCAACTGGCCCTGGCGTTGTAGCTGAGTTTATGACTTTCCCAAGAAAAGCTCACCATTCCAGACTCAATGATGATGAAGAAATATCAATATGAAACTCTGTTCAAATTGTATGGCTAAACAAACATGCATGAATAAATTAATATTTAATTAAATAAATATTAATTATCAATTATTCTAGTAATATTTGAACAGCTTAGAATACTACCAAACACCTGTTCTATGGTGAAAACCATATTTTGGTACCAACTAAGTGGTCAGAAAAATTATCTATGATGATATTCTGGGGTAAAATTACCATTTTACCCCTTATAGTCATGTGAAAGAAAAAATAGAATTTTGTTCAAAAATCCAGTCTGAGAAAATAGAGGTCCATACAATATCCCCACCATAAACCTTCTCATCATTGAGACACCTTGGAAGAAAAACGTATCCATGATATTAGCCTAATCATATACAAAATTATGTTATCTTGACTATCCAATGAACAATCTCATAGCATCAATAATTGTCTCCTATATGGAATACATTTAACTATGAATGGTATAGTTCTCCCCACTATAGGAATACCATTATAATAATCTCAAAACCAAAAAATAAATATCAAAACCTCATAGAAAACAATGAATTTAAACTAAAAACAAGGTTCACCACCCTAAAAATACCAAAAGTGTGCTCCCTACCATATGGATTACCTTATACCGCTGCTCGAGCACAACCTCAAAAGGTTCGTTTATCCAATTAGGATGGATATTTAAGATGAAAAGAAGCTCAACATAGATCTTGTGATCTTTCAGAATACTCAAGATGATATCTAGATAAGTAAATATCATATCTAACTAATAGAACACTAATATTCCATCAAAAGGTGTGTGTAGATCCCTTCGATCCATTCTCACATCAAATTTGGCCATACTTTCATTTAACCAACACATGACAGCATGTCTCCTGATAATGTATGTCTAACCCCAAAAACAGGTCAACTGTATCATGATACCCAATCCACTTATAATGAATCCTCTACCATAGAAGGAAATTTGTTTCCTAACCACAAATCCCAGGAAACCATTCTCATGAAAAGTCTTTGAAAACATCGGTCCCCACCTCTCACCAAGCCACTCACCGATTTATGATTTAAATGGTAGAAAATGAAACCAACATGTACCTTGATTACCTAATTCATACTCAAGTGAGTCATATTCCATTAAAAAAATCTATCCATGTTGCATGGAATGTCATTCAAACAAAATAGAATCTCCCTCAGGACTCCACTTCAAAATCAAGCCCCTCACATGTGCCGCGATTTATATCAAAATCTCTAGCAACATGACATCATCCCATTCATGAGAATCGATGCATTCTCTAATTACATTAGAAATAATAGAAACACTAGTCAAGAGGGTCAGTCACCCAAACATTCCTTCCAACTAAAATCAGTCTCATAAGATAAGCTCCCTAGGTGCTTCATCAAAATCCAAAGGCATCAACATACCTATATCGCAAAACCCAATAACAAATCATTCTTTACTATAAAACGAGTATACGACCAAGATAATTGTCTAAAAAGGCTTCCAAAAAACCCTCTATAACATCTCAAATATGTTTTCCTTAAACAAAACAAAATTTTTACCTACAATGGAATGGGTTAAAACTAAGGGCATCTTGGCCTCTCACCTTTCCCTACTGATCAAGTCTCATAACTAGGTCACATGGCCAACCAACTAGCCCAAAATTAAGACCTCTACAAGGGAGGTAAATATAAAACTATACTATGGGGTCCAAATGTCAACATGACCAATAAGGGTTGTGATCCACTCTAAGAATCCTTATAAAGAACAACTCCCTTGAGATCACAATACCAATGTATAAGAGATACTGAACTAAAAATCACTGGGCATCCGTATATGGTAATACCCCCTCAAGTTATAGTCCACTAGAAATGTCTAAGTACCGATTGGATTTTTACTTAGTGATCTGACTATATAACCATAAGAAATGGTGAGTTAAGTAAAATTTCATTACAAACAATGTTGGAAAACAATGTATGGATTTTTAATGACACTTTGAATAACCAAAAATTTGAAAACAACACCCCACGAGGGGTCTAACACAAGGGAATCACATTCCATATTGATCTACTATGGTCACTGCAACTCCCATGCATGACGACCGATCCATCAGCCTCACCACCAAGAATCTCAATGTAGATCCACATAGTATTCTATCAGCTGAAAATATATACAAGTGATTCCAATTGAGAAGAATTCCAATAGAAAAATATGCAGTAAAACACCATTTAGTTTTTTTGACACTTTAAATAATTTTCCTCTATCGTAAGTAAAATCCCATACTAGAAGGACTATACCATGTGAATCCTACATGCCAAATATGATGCATGAGACACTTCTTTCCTTTGTCAGCTAAGAGTCAAAATCCATCTATAGTCTCTTTCCAATTTCCAAGATCAATAAATCCAAAATAAATCATGACATCCAAAAAAACATTCACATCACTCAAAGCAGAAATCATAAACAATTGTAACATCATAAATTCGAACAACCCCATAACCCTAAAAAACAAAACATCTTATCAGAATAAGTATTTTGGATGTACTAGTATAATATCCATCATAGGTTCCAACACATTCCTAATACTCCTATCTACCATATCCCAAATAGTAAAACAAAAGGATAGGAACACCTATGAAACCAATTAGTAATGTCCCCACCTAGATGCCACTAATCTGTTTCCCTAAGAAGGTTCCCCATAAGGCCTGATGTACAAATCCCCATACGCCATAAGTTTCTTACAAGCAATGAGGATCTAAAGCTATTATAGTGGAGAGACTATACAATCATATCATAGTAACACAATGGAAAAATAACTAGATGTCATCCCAAGTAGTAAATAAACAGTTTGAGAAAGTAGTAAATAACTAAAATGGAAACATGCTATAATAATAACGAAATGATGCAAAAACCAGAACAACCATGTCTTATATACAAAAATTATCACCCACTCGACTAACCATATATACAAGAGTACATTAAAGAAAAAACAAATAAAATTTTGTGGATATATTATTAACTCCAAACCATACCACGTACCCTGTCTTCAAGACACTGCTGAGCTGCTCCAGCCTGATCATAAGATTTCACATGAGTGACTCTACTTGATCATGAAACCTGGGGACTCAACCCTATCCATAATTAAATCTATGATCAATATGAAAAGTACACATAAGGTTTTCATGCACATGGAGGTGCATGTATAGGGATGAGAAATAATCCCAGTAGGATTTCCAAATGATGAATCTATATTATGATTCTATACGGGCATGCTAATAAAATATGCTCAGCCTAGTGGAAACACAACAGAATAAAAACATATAAAATATCAAAATCAAATCCACAACCAATCCTCGATTCCATAATCCAAATCATCTAGAGGAAATTCCATCTTATAATAGTATATGTATGCATGAATAGATATATAAATTCCCATATTTATATACATGTTCTCATATACATACTTATATTAGCAATGCAGAAAAACTTAAACAACTAAAATTCCGATATATCCATGGACCCATGATCTGATCAAATGGACTTCCTAAAAAAGGGGCGTTGAGATAGATGTCCCACCACTCAAGCCTCACATCAATAACTCGATCTCCGGTTCTATAATCCCAATCAATAATTCCTAATTCATCCAACATTGGAAATGTATCTGAGCATGCTATATCACCACAAGGGGATACTCATCCTAGCCCCAGGTTCGCTCGTACTCAACTCCATTCACTGTAAAGAATTATTCCATATTCTAATGAATGATACTATAAATGTTCACTATGTTGGAATTCATGCAACACATTCAATATAAATCAACATTAATGTCTAAATACAAGATCCCAATCCATATACATTCACGACATTATGACTTGGATGATTCCTAAAGGGATGAACCTTAGGACATATGTATAAGGAATTCTTTCTAGGTCATGGAACATGCTAAGCATCCATTTATATAAATGGTTTAAAATCCTAAAACCTAGGAAGTACCTCTGCATGATATAATATTCACATTGCATCCACCTAATCCTAGGGAGTATCCTAGACACCGCTCAAGGAGAGAGTAATCATCCATCGAGTATATAAAAAGATCCAGCCTACGAGTCCATCCAAGGCATTCCTACAATGGGAATCCAAGTATCACTCAAAGAGTACAATAGACCACCTGGCCTATGAGTCCATCCAAGTCATTCCGACAATGGGAATCTAAGTATTACTCAAGGCATACAATATACCATCTGTCCTATGAGTCCATCCAAGAAATTCCTACAATGGGAATCCAAGAATCACTTCAGGCATACAATAAAACATATGGCCTATGATTTTGTCCAAGACATTCGTAAAATTGGAATCAATGTATAACTCATTTAATACGATGTAATTCAAATAAAAAGAGTAGAAATTTCCAAGGAATCCCCTTTTTCATGTGGTGAGTAATCAAGTTTCAGAACCTTTTGGGTTAGATACAAGTAGTAGAAATATCAAAGGCATCCTATCACGTAAGTCTCAAAATTCATATCCTAGAAAGAATGTATGGGCATCCTAAAGAATAGAGCATCACTTCAGGCTCATCAACCAAAAACCTATAAGCACCTCTAGATAACATAACAACATCATCAATAACCATGTCAATGCATAAATAAAGGGTGAGGGTGGTTTAACACCTAAACCCACCACTACTACCACAACCTCTTGGACATCCACATTTAAAATGAGTTCTAATGTGATACCTACTACCATCTCTACCCAAACTCGATGTACTAGATTAGGGTTATTTAATCATCTGGGCACCCACTAGGTCCCTCAAGTCAAACATAAGAGATGTATCCTACCCAAAATACTCGGAACAGTGCATAGAAAAATTCATCCAACATGGGACCCTCAAAAGAAGAAATAATATAGAGGCATCCTACACTAAATCCACTAGGTTTGAATCCTACTCGGTAACCTCTAGGTTGAGACATATGTAGAGGCTTCCTACTCAAGATCCTAGGAAACAACTAATTTCATGGTCTCCTAGGTCATAAGGGAACATCTCACAAGGTAGATGTCCTCAATGGAAAACCCACATAAACACTGGCCATGAGAGATCAATAATGGCCCATCTAAGATCAAGGTGTCACTCTTAGGAGACAAAAAATTATATTACAAGATGAAATACATATATATTTGAGAATAATCCTAAAAACCCTCATCAAAGACCGTAAATCACCCCATGGGTTTCACAATCATGATATTTGTAGAAAATAATTCAGAATGAATTCCCTATGTATCCAATTATGATTTATGGTTGTAAAGATATTAAGAAACCCATAAAAGGGAAGCAAGGTAGGAGTACACAGCGTGTGTACCATGGTACACAACATGTACCCTCAAAACTCCACCTGGGTGTGTACTCCAACTGGACTTGGTGTGTAAAAACCCATGTACACGGTGTTTTTATCATGTTCATGTCATGTATCCTAAATGGGGTAACAACTTGTGTACCACACATGTCATGTCCATGTATATATATCATGTTTTTATACCTCTACATGGCTTTAATTTCACACGGGTTTTGGCTGTATACTCCACATGGCCATGTTCCCCTATACAGGTAGTCTAGCAAAGTAATAAGCTACCCAACCAAGTCCCAGTACATGGAATGTATACCCCATACACAGTGTTTACTCACAAAGATCATATTCCCAGATACATGAATAACACAAGGAATGTGTTCTCTGAACCACACTCTGTGTACATGGGTTTTCCTAAAGGGATAACACCAAAAACACCCCAAAACACTATTTTCCTAGAAAACGCTACAGACAAACCCACTAGGGGTCCTATAAAATCATAAAAATTATTTAAAACTTGAAAATAATGAATCTATTAGGATTTATGGGGAAAAAATAAAAATAGACTACCTTTGGGAAGAATCCGTTAAAGCATCACCCATTTCCATGATCCACGACTGACACATGGCTGTCCAGCTCCTCCTGAGCAGCATGATAGTACCTCCCTTCCCCTCTACCTATTTATATATCTCCCTCTCCATATCCTATATTTTTTTTGTAAATGGAACCCATATATGGGAATACTCAAGAATCCAGGGGACAAAAGAATAAATGAAAAAAAAAGAAAAAATAAATGGAATAAAAAGAAAATAAAAAGGAAAAATGGGTCTGGGTCGGACCCAACGTCTGACCTGAATTTATGCCATATTTGGGAAAAATCCCCATCATAGACATAATGGTGGAGATTGAATCTAAATATAGTTCTTTTTTCTAATGATATGACCAAACTAACATGCATGAATAAATTTATATTTAATTAATTAATTATTAATTATTAATTATTATGATACAATTTGAACGGCTCAAAATTCCACCAAACTCGTGTCCTAAGGTAAACACCCTATTACTGCACCAATAGAGTGATCTAAAAATTATTTGAGATTATATTATAGGAGATAATTATCATTTTATCCCTGATAAGAATCTGAAGAAAAAAAATAAAAT
Organism: Viscum album; assembly: GCA_963277665.1. Taxonomy (NCBI): domain Eukaryota; kingdom Viridiplantae; phylum Streptophyta; class Magnoliopsida; order Santalales; family Viscaceae; genus Viscum; species Viscum album. The sequence goes on along the minus strand of OY728130.1, from coordinate 1,017,055,779 downwards.
TTCTAGTCAAAATTCATGTATGAAAAACATTGTTCCTTACAAAATTAACCAAATCAAAGAAAAAAATAAATTTAAAAGACATAGAAGACCATATAAAATAAAAAATTTTGTTTTTAAGGTAATTAAATGTCCAATTAAGTAACATAAAATTAATTAATCTCAAAATTAAAGAACATAAAATTTTAATTCAACTCTAAATAACCCTTTATAAAACATAAATCCAGTGTCAATGGTTGAATATTTAATTTCTTATAATGATATAAGAGTCCGAAAAGGATGTAAGAGAAGAAAACATGCATAATTAGAATATCACAATCCATATAATAATGCATATATTGGTATTTCTTATGTATAATTTTAGCATGTAAATGGAATTCTAATAAAGTCCATTTTTTCTGATCTATTGGTTTTATATAAATGTGATAAATATGTTGTAAAATATTTTTTATAAGATTTAGAAGAAGAATATGGTATTGAACTTCAATCTACTCACAAAAGTTTATTGATATTTTTTTGTACTAGAGGGGGAATAAATTCATTATATCATCATTTGTGCCATATTGGATTCTATATTTCTCTGCTATTGACCTTGAATTGAATTCAATACTAAATTATGTTTGTTGCCTAAATTATAAATTTTTTATTTAGTATTTCTTTCTTTCAGTTCAATCATGATTATTTATATCCAATGCCAACATTTTTTTCTTATATGATTGTTCTTTATTTAGAATTTTTAGTAATTTATTCACTATAAATGTATTTTCTTGTTTGGTATATGAGAGAATCTTCACTGAATGTTGTTATTATATTTTCTTTTTTTGGTATTCAAAAAAAATTATGCAATATGAACATTTTATATTTTATGTTTTCAAAAAAATACAATATACAATATTCATGTGGATTGTTTCATGTTTTTTAGAAATTTTTAATCACAAAAACATACCAAAACATGATCATTTACTTAGAGATAAGGTAAATTATTGCCTACATATTACATTGCCTTTTCTGGAAAAAAACTATGTTTTTTCTGTAGAAATTCATTGTTTTATGTTCAACACCTCATTACTAGTTTTCATTTAGAGTGTCCACAATGACTAAATCATCTTAAAATACCTATAAACCATTGGAATATATGAGTATCATTGTTGAAGAATATGGTAATGAATAAAAAAAATGATATGTGACATAGTTATTTAAACATGTTCATATTAAACATACATGATTTTTTCTTATTTATGATAATATACCTATGATTCACCAATTATACATATACAATAAAATTATTATGTGATTAACTATATTATATTCTCAATCAATTATTTTTTATTAAAAATTTACGATGCTTATAATTATAAATTCAAAATCTATTTACAAAAAAACAATCCAAATAAGATTTTTCATGTTATAATCAGCCACATGAAGAAAATACTAAGGGAGTCATCTAGTTGAATTTTCAAAGTTAGGTACATCTTCTCTACCAATTAGTTTACTTCAACCAAGGATGTTTCATATATAGAAATTATCTTGCTAAATACCATGGGATAAGTCCAAGATAAGTAGATGTTGTTGTGTTTAGGTGGGAGTTATTAGAAATTTATACTACTACCATAATTTCTATTTAAAGGGGCCATGAGATACTTCCTTCATCATCTGTGTGAGAGTGTTCATTATATACAGAACATAAGTGGTAAAGTTCCATATAGAGGGTGGTATGTGTAGAGATCGATATTTTTTGTACATATTTTTTCTTGAGAAATAGATCCCTAATTTTCATCCCAATTTTATTCCTCCATACCTATTCTATGTGATCATAAAATCATAACTAGTGTTATCAGTTCCATTGGTGTCAAGATAGAAATGAGTATAGAAGACATCCCAATTGATTAAAAATTCAAGATTCCCAAATTCGTTTTTAATGAATGATATTTAATTTTCATTTATAGAAAATTATAATAGAAAAAACAGCATCAAGAATAGAGATAAAATGATATATATAATGGTGATCAACTTTCAGATCAACTTAAGGTGTTGAAATGACCCCATTCTCAAAAATATGACATTGTTCTAGCAACGGAAAAATATCATGAAACATTCTAGTAATTTTTGTGGTGTGTCATGTTGGTGATATGTCATTGGTCTATCTCAATAATTGATACACTTTAAATGTTATCTTAATCAATTATATTATATTTTGGATGATTTATGAGTTGATTCATCTATTTTCAACTATTTTGAAAATAAATATACTCTTATTATTCCAAATTCCTCTCAAATTATGTACTGAATTGATTCTAAATGGAGGGATAATCCATGAGAGGGATGATAATGATGAATAATTTGATATACTCTATTTGGAAGTCTATAATGGATGATCTCCTTAATGATATGGATCTATTTGATCTCATCGAGAACAAGGGTTTCAACCCTAATGAAACCATGGAGGTCAAGAGGATGATGTTAAAAAGAACAAGATCATTAAAATTCACCAATGGATTAATCATAGTGTTTACCCTATTGCTTAAGAGGATAGAGAATATAAACTCTAGAGAATGATAAATAATATGTAAAACTCAGTGGCCATTCAGAACAAGACCCTCCAGTTAATTCAATTGATAATTCATTGAATACAATGTTCAATATTTATATAATAACACACAAGAGAGTACAAAATCCTTGTAAATTAATTAGTGTACGAAGGTGTGTTTTTGTATAACAACCCATCTCTATATTACACACATAAACATGATTTATTACATAAACTTTCACTTAAGACAACTTTGAAGATCGAGAGGTCTAGTGTCTTGGGAAATTAGGAACATTACATAACAACTTATAATATAAAACACAATATAATTACTGAAAACTTATTCTACATGACAACAACATTCCTTCGTACTTAGCATTACATGGGATAACCTGAGGAAATGCATAAGAAAAGGGTGAGCTATAAATCCTAGTAAGGGAGTAGACAAGGAATAAAATTAAGAATATAATACATGTTATGCAATAGGAATATCAATGGATCACAAGATAAACATGAACATAAAGGCATGATATATCATTATTATCATAACATGGAAATGTGGAAACAACATTTAACATGATATGAGTATGATCCAAGGCTCATTGCACATAGAGAATGAGTAAAACCTCATTTCACTTGAATTATCATGAGTAAACCCTCATTTCACTTTAATTAGTACGAGTAAACCCTTATTGCACATGGTGTATCATGATACTATTCTTTACCTAATGCATTAGAGCACTATCAGGGTGCACCCTTCAAAAACATTTCATTTCATGCAAAAGTGTGCCACATTGATCATATAACATGGAATCATTTAACATCATAAGATATTACACGATTAAAGAATATGGAATACATACATGTAAGTACTGTTAAATAAGTATATGTTCATAAAGTTGAATACCCTTGATAGAGAAATGTGTATGGTATTCACTACATAATGATTTTGGCTTGGAAAATCGCGGTGCAATTTCGGCAGCATAACTGTGTTACATAAAAATTCATAAAAAATGGCTGATGAGAGAGAAAGGGATATCTCATCATATGTACATGAAATGGAAAGTAAGGGGGTCATATAGATACATTTCTCAATACATGGAATTTGTAAATAGAAGGTGTAACTTAATAAAGAAACTTAAAGAAAGATGATAAATGGAATAACTCTTACGAAATTTCTGCATGGTAACGGGTGTACATGTGAAGGATTAATGAGAGATAAAGAGGTATATAATCATTAAAACATAAGGATGTATGTATGGTGGAGGTGTGAAATCATACCCTAACATTTCTAATTGAAAATAAAAGGGTAAAATAGCATAAATAAATTTGGAAAAAAATGAGAAAGATAGAAATCCCTTATTTGGAAGTGTGATCCAAAAGGATTGGTAGAGGCTTCTTGAGAGCTTGGGATAGCTTGGTAGGATTCTATAGAGAGGATTTCAGAGGGTGGTCGAGATAAAAAGGTTTTTATTGAAGAAGAATGTGATATTGAGTGGTTTTATATAGTAAAGGAGAGATAATTCTTTATTATTTAGGTTTTGGATACTACACATTAAAACTAATCAAAACCACAAACCATCCCATGGTTTTTGCCCATGGTTTTTGCCAAAGTAGAGTGAATTTTTTTATAAGACCAATGTACTAAATTATTAAAATATTAGGTTTTCTTTTGTGGAGGTGAGTCACACTCTCAAGGAAATCATTTTAAAAAGATAAACTATTTTTTAAGTCTTGGAGGGTACACTAAGGCACCATAAAATTAATCAAAAAAATATAAAATCACATTATTTTATAGGAAAAACATATATTGGCTGAAAAACCCTTTTATATTATTTTATTACATCATTATCGGGTCATTATGATGTCATAAAACACATTATATATTTAAAAGGTATTTAATTTTTACCCAAAAATTTGATTGTCTCAGAAAATTATGAAAAATTCACCGTTAGATAGTTTTGACATCCGGAATCCAAAAATGATATTCATTTAATATAATTAATTTTATAAATATGTGAATTTTTAATTTTTAAATAAAAACATACATTTATTTAAAATTCATGGTTTTTTATAAAAACAACATTCAAACCTTAAAAAAATTACCATTGTATTCAAAAAAATTATAAGATAATTTATATTCAATAAAACATAATTTAGTAATAATATTTTATTAAAAATATAAATTAATTCAGAAATCTATTAATTCATAAAAATATATTTCTTAATTGAATGTTTATTAAAAATACTATTTGTTCTTTAAAAACTATTTACAAAGTATCAATAATAAAATAAATTTATATTAATAATACGAAGTATAGAGCACATAATCCTAGTGCTAGGATATTGTTACATAACCCCTTATAACACCCACATAAGACCTAAGGGTAAGGTGTGCGATGGTGAAAGACTCTTTTGGTGGCTTAGATAACATCGATCATGTTGTAATCTCTATTAACTTCCACTTCACCCATAGGTGATTTCGTTCAAGCTTAACATGTTGAAGCTCTACTTGGTATTGGTCAAGAGAAAAGCCCAGTGATGCTACCTCCATTCCGAGATTTGACAAATGGGATTCATATGGAGAAATTCTTCTAGATGAGGCCATCGCTTTGTTCTTCTGAGTAAATTGGATTTGTTAAAGCACTATATTTATACTAATAATGTGGTCACTGTTCAAAAAATATTTTAGCAATGGTAACAATTCATAATGGTATTTAAAAATCCAAAAGCATAAAATTAAGGAAGTGCATATGTTTTATATAACCATTTTACAAAATAAGACATTTAATTAGATTAATAGTAACTTTCATTAATAAAATTTTGGGTCGTTACAATCTTCCCCCCTTAAGAAATTTCACCCTCAAATTTTCCTTTTCCCACACTAAAACAGATGATGGTAACTCTACTTCATCACTTCCTCTGATTCCCATGTTTCTTCTTCAATCTTTTGGTTTCTCCACAACACCTTGATAAGGGGCATTGTCTTATTTCGTAGAACTTTTTCCCTATGATCTAATATCTTCACCGGCTTATCTTCATAGGAGAGTTCATTCTCCAATGGTACCACCTCTGGATTGAGTACATGTGATGGATTGGGTATGTACTTCCTCAAGAGTGATACATAGAACACCTCATGTACTTGATACAGGTTCTGGGGGAGTGCTAGTCAATAGGCCACTACTCTAATGAAATCAAGAATCTCAAAAGGGTTGATGTACCTCAAACTAAGATTTACCTTATCACCAAAACTCATAACTCTCTTCCACTATGATATGCGGAGCAATACCATGTCACCAACATCAAACTCTATGTCTTGTTGATGATTATTAGCATTGATCTTTTGTCAACTCTGAGAAGCTTTAATGTGTTTATGGATGGTATTAATCTTATCCCCCATTTCTTGGACCATTTTTGGACCTAAGAGTTTTCACTCCCCAACTTCATCCCAACATGCCAGTGTTCTACACCTCTTCCCATAAAGGGATTCGTAAGGATCCATTCAGATGCTTGAGTGGAAAATATTATTGTAAGAGTACTCAACCAAGGGAATATTTTGATACTATACTCCATTGAAGTCCATAGAAAATGCTCTCAACATGTAATCAAGTTTTTGGATAGTCCTCTAAGATTGGCCATCATTTTGAGGATGATAAGTCATACTGAAGTTCAGATCAGTACTTAGAGCATGTTAGAGACTCTACCAGAGCTCAGAGGTGAATCTTGGATCTCAATTGGATACAATCTATAGTGGTAATATATGCACCCTTACCACTTCTCGGATGTATATCCATGCTAGTTGATCTAATGAGAAATCATATTGAATTTCAAGAAAGTGTAAGTCTTTATAAGACAATCCACAACAACCCAAATAGAATTGTTTCCTTTGGATGTCTTTGAAATTATGGTGACAAAGTCCATGATGATGTTCTCCCATTTCCATGTTGGTATGGGTAATGGTTGCATCATCCCCTTAGACTTTTTCATCTCAGGCTTCACTTGCTGACATATCAGACACTTTTATGTATACTCAACAATCTCCTTCTCCATGTTATCTCACAAATAATTCTCTCAGATATCTCGATACATCTTTGTGTTTCCTGGGTGAATGGATAAATTTGAACTATGTGCATCATTCAAAAGTTCATTGTTTAACTTGTGATTTGATGAAATACATTGTCTTATCCCAAATCTCACAATTCATTCTTCATTAACATTGAACTTCAGTGATTTCCCTTTTCTAATAGTTTCCACTTTCTTCTGAATTCCCACATCATCATTTTGATCATCCAATAACCTTTCCAAAAGAGACAGTTGAGAAATAATTTCTGAAATGATTGATGATGTTCCCTTCTTTATGATTCTCAAGTCCATCTTCATCAATTATAATTAATATTGGATCCTTTTCAATTATTATCGTTGAAAGAGTTTCTAGATCCTTTCTACATTGAGAATCCACTGCCTTATTCTCTTTCCTTGGGTGGTAATGGATTGAGCAGTCATAGTCTTTGATCAGCTCTAACCAACTTCATTTGCATATGTTCAATTCTTTCTGTGTGAATATATACTTGAGGCATTTGTGATATGTGTATGTTTCACACTTCTTCCCAAATAGGTAATGTCGTCCAATTTTTAAAGTGAAGATTACTTCAACCAACTCCAGATCATGTGTTGGATAGTTTTTCTCATGATGTTTTAATAGCATTAGAGCATAGGCAATGACTTTGTCATTTTTCATCAACACACAGCTCGTGCCCTTCTTCAAGGCATCACTAAATACCACAAAAAGTTCTCCACTTATGGGTAGTGTGATAAAGAGCACAATGATAAGCATCCTTTTCAACTCCTTGAAGCAATCTTCCAATTCATCACTCCAAGAAAACTTAAATACCTTCTGTGTTAGCTTGGTAAGCGGGTTGGACAATCGTGGGAAATTTTTCACAAATCGGCGATAATATACTGCTAATCCAAGGAATCTATAGATTTCCGTCATAGATATTGACCTCGGCCATCCCTCAATTGTATTTGTCTTGGAGGGATCCATATATATCCTATTTCTTGTGATGATATGACCCAAGAACGAGAATTCCTTTAAACATAACTCTCACTTGTTGTACTTATCATAGATCATATCCATTCACAAGGTCTCTAGTACAATGCTTGGATACCCCTCATTCTCCTCCTTGGTTTTGGAGTATATTATAATATCGTCTATAAAGACTATCAAAAAAATTTCAATATAATCTCTAAAGAATCTATTCATTAAGTCCATGAAGATTTTTGGAGCATTAGTGAGTCCGAAAGGTATTACTATGAATTTATAGTGCCCATAATTTGTACGAAAATTAGTCTTGTGGATATCCTCCTTCTTCACCCTTACTTGTTAATATCATGATTGAAAATCCAACTTGGAGAATTATTGTGCTCCACATATCTGATCGAACAAGTCATTAATTCGTGGAAGAGGATACCTGTTCTTTATTGTGATTGTGTTGATCTCACAATAATCAATGCAAACGCATATTGACCCATCCTTATTCTTGACAAAGAGGACTGGTGCACCCCATGGTGAAGCACTTGTCTATATAAACCCTTTATCCAGATTCTACTATAGTTGTTTCTTTAACTTCTAATGCTCCACAACAGCTATTCTTTACAAATTCTTGGAAATTGGCAATGCCCCACGTATAATATCAATCGATAATTCAACATCTCTTCTAAGAGGAAGACCAGGAAATTCCTCAGGAAACACTTCAGTTAATTACCTCACAATAGGAATGTCTTCAAGGATGGTTTCTTCCTTAGATTCAATCATCTAAGAAATATACACGTGCTCATAGGGAAGTAATATTCATGCTTAAGATGATGGTGAAAAAGAAGATTCATCCTCCTCCTTATACATCTACAGAATCGGGGTTCGATTCACTATATGGAGAGTGATTTCCTTATCATGGACATTTATGTTGTACTTATATAGGGAAAGCCAATCCATGCCAAGAATTACCTAAAATTACACCAGAGGGAGTATGACGAGGTTCATGTAACACCCCGAGATTTTATGAAAAATATTATTTTTAATTTCATTAATGTCTTGTGTTGTACGCTACACCAAAAGAATATTGCACAACACGCATCCTTGACTTGCCTTGCATTACACGCAATCATAACCTTCCTCGATAGCATGTGTAGTACGCAATACCGAGTTTCACTAAACAACGATATGCTATTAAAATATTATTAAAACTAGCCGTTATGAATAGTAATAACCACCTTTTAAAATTTTAGAAATTTTATCTCTCAAAATGGAATTCATTTTTGGATTCGGAATATCGAAATTAGCTTAGGGTGAAATTTTGGTAATTTTCGGATAACTTTCTTATTTTGATGAATAGTGAAAATTACTAAATTTTAATTAAAAACAACTTTTTCAATCAAAATAATTAATAGTGATAAGTTATTAATTTGAGTGGTTCTAAAGTATATTTAGAATAAATTTTTACAATTTAATACAATGTTGTTCATTGGATGTAATTTCACATTTAAACCAGACATAAACAAGTGTCAATCTTTTGATAGTTATTATCTTTTAAAAACACGCTATTTGTTTTGACGACGAGAATTAATTTTTAAATTAATTAATGCAACTGATATGTTTTTAATTTGGTAAAATAGAAATCATTTTTGAGTTCATAATATCAAATATATCTTAGGCTTAATTTTTGGTATTTTTCTGGAAACTTTCAATTTTTGATGAATAGTGAAACCACTAAGTGGTAGTTAAAAAAAATGAATTTTTCATAAAACTTAATTTTACCGCTTCTGTGAATGGAATTTCAAAAATCCGAGAGACACGGTTGATGTCAGTAAGTAAAATGTGGTTCAATGAGTTGAAAATAATTTCTGGTGAATAGTAACTTTTTACTTTTTTTACCACGGTTAAAAGTAAATAGGGTAATTAAGGGTAAAAATGTTATTATTATTACCCTAACACATGTCCTAATTCTATTGGATAATTGTAATTCGACCAAAAACAACCTTAGAAATAAAATATGACCATTTAGGCCCACTTGGATTAGATTAGGACTTTTATTATTAATTTATTTAAAAAAGGGTTAAAATAGTTAAAATCAAAGTTTAATAAGTATATCATTTTTAATATAGTGTTATACATAAGATAAATTCGACTATAAATATTCATTATAAATCTAAAACAATTTCCTACATAATGGTATTTTATTTTTAATTTTTAGACATTAAAGAATTTAATTTATTTATGACACAAAGATGATGCAGTAATTATCTTATGAATGAAATATTGACATAATTGATGTTATAAATACCAAAATAAATGTAATTTGAGACTTTTTATGAATTACACTAATTTTATAGGTTAATATAACATGTTAGTATTTATTTAATTAACTTTTTTCGAACTAATCATTCTGTTATGATTTTTAAAAAAATCAATTACTAAATAGTGTCAAAATTGACATAAAATAGTTTTCAAAACAAATATTATTTTATTTTATTCCTAAAAATATAAGGTTCGGCCAAATGACTTAGATAAGGTTATATATATTAATAATAAACAACTTGGGGTTCGTTTGGCTTCTTATAGTAAGTTTATTAACCTTATAGTGTAAGAACACAAGAAGACACGGTAAAAGTAAAATTATTTAGACAAATGTTAAATCTAAATGATAAGGTTAAAATAGGAACCTAAACTTGTCTAAATTCGATTTTATGAGAGGATTTAGACCCCTGACCACCTTAGCTTATAAATAAATCAATTTGGAGCTATTTAAAACCGAATATGACTTTATAATAAAATAATATTTTTAGTTTTCCAAAGGAGCCCCTCTCCTCCCTTATAAAAGGGAACCTCCTACCTCTCTTCCTCACACCAGTTTGAGCCTTCATGCTCGGCCAAACTCTGCAAAATTCTCTTCTACACTTCCCTAGAAACATACTAGAGGTTCTGGTCTTCCTCAAAGACCAATTTTAGTTCCCTAAGAGGAGGTCTCAAAGAGGCGCTTCAAAGAAGAGGTAATTTCCGTTACCGATTCTTTCACCTTTATTTCTTCTTCCACTTCTTCTTCTAAGGTTTTTTAATTATGAAGTAATAACATCAGTATCACTCATATAATGATATGTTATTATAAGTATGAAACAACCTTATTTCACCATCTATCCATCCTACGGAAAATGAAATCACTGCGCCTGCGTACGTACGGAATACCGTCTCCACGCGGTGGTGTAATCTATTTTCCACCACCCCTTACTTGGATGGGTATAATGGTGTAGATAATAACTATATATGATTATTTTAAAGTGATATTGATTCTGTAATAGTATACATACACTCCAATAAAATTCCACGATCATGAGAACGATATCATCGCTCGTGCGTACGTACGGAATACCGTCTCCACGACGCGATGAGATTCATTCTCAATTATTAACCATTCATGAATGATTATAAAGTATATATAATAAGTAATCATGAAATATATTACATAATAATGATACTGGATTTATGTGTATATATATGTATGACATCTACTTAATTACATTCAACTCAATAAGGAAACGAAAAGAGCGTTCATGCGTACGTACGACCTACCATCTCCATGAACGGTGTATTTCTTTCCATTTACTGATTTATTATATATATGTATATTATGAATATATATTATATATAAATCATGTTTTATATTCTGAAATTATGTAATCATGATCTAAGTAATCATATGAATAATTACAAGTCAAAACATGGATGACAAATGAAACGATTTTACCCAAAACACTCTTTAACATGGAATTTACAAATGAACGGGTAATATAAAGTCATAAGTGAACCATATATGATATCATAAAAATGAGTATGATTCTAGAATAAGTCAATGACATTATTTAAATCATTATACAGGAGTTTCGGACAGTTACGAAGCAAATCGGACCTAAGGTAAGGGAAATATCACAATCTCATTTTTATCCGAGATTGCTTATACTTTGGTATTTACTGGGGTGTATTTTATCATCCACATCCATGTTTCCTCAATATTTAATAATATTTCCATCCACCTACAGTTTTTTAAAACCTATTTTACCATTTGGTGAGTTTTTAGTAAAATATATGAAAGGAATCTTTTGTCGTTTTTCGTACGAGGTACTTTTTGACTTTTCCGACAAAAGTACGAGAAGAATGTTTTTTTAACTTATACGGCATGAATGGATTTTTAAAACATTATTTCCAAGAATCTTCCTTTACAAGTTTTCAAGTTTATTTTTAATCAACTTTTTTTAGTTTAAAATTGTAAGACGTGTTAAGAAAGGAAAATGTTTTTGAAGTAGAAAGGATATTTTCCTCAAGAATGAAGTTCAAGTGTTTCATCAAAATTATTTTCCATCTAAGATAATATAGGGTTTTGTTTCTATCCCTATTATTACATTGATTTGATTATTTTGTGATGGAATTATTTTTATGAATTCCTTTATCTTATATGAATTGTTTTATGATGTCATGTTGTTTAAGAATCCCATTTTTATTACATGGGTTATGCTATGATGCATGGTTTATGATTTTGTAGAACACATAAGAATGGTAACATTATGAGATGGGTGGGACCTATTTCTCCCTCCAATTCATTGGGTAAAGATTTTATATCTCATGAGATTGACATGGCTGGAACGGTAGGTTATACCGGTTCAGTGAAATAGGACTGAAATGAGGAGTGAACTCGGTTCAGAAAGGGACTTTGTCCCCTAAGATAGTCTTGGCAATGATTCTTGACTAATAAGAAATGATTCTCTATGATTATGTGTGTATGCCACAAAGTTTCATGTTTTATGTTATGATTATTGGGATTACATTTCACTACCATGATTTATCCCCTGTTATGAAATTATGATCTCTTTTGCAGGGTAAGATTTCCAAATTGTTATGTTCTTATGAATATGATGTGATTGATATTTCTTTTGTTTACCCTTACTGAGCATTTGAGATCGCCATTTTATGTTTTCTTTTCCCCAGGATATAAATAAAGGTTTTAGGTAAAGAAACAAAAAGTGGAAGATCTTTATGGGAGATTTTGAAGATCTTTCACCATGATTAGAAGATTACGTTCCAAGTTTCCAAAGACACTAAACTATTACGGTCCTTGTGTGTCTGTTTTTTTTATGTATTAAGTATTCTGAAAAAGTAATGTAATGTCCATGTACGTTAAGCTTCGGGTCTCTACAGTTGGTATCAGAGGAAAGGTTTAGTCAACCCTTGGAAACTAGGATGCAAAAAACGTTAGTGAGATACCTAGAGATATTTCTAAGGTATGTCTAGGGATGTCCCTAAAGATAAGTATACGTATAGGATATAGTCCTAGAACTACGGTAACGATATTAGAATTTAACCTAAGATGTTAGATATTGAAGGTACTCCCCCTTTATTATATTGTTTTCCCTAGCATGATTTTTACCTCTCACACTATTCTTTTTGGGTTTTAGATGATGGATGGAACCCGAAGGAACCGTGTTGATCAATGTAATGGACAATGCAATGATTGGCCTCTTGAACAAACAAATGTTATGGGAGATGGAGTGAAAAATCTTATTGCTATACTTACACAATCTATGAATCATTCTGGACTTCCAAATGAGCAGAGAAGGGAAAAATATTCTATTGAGTCCTTCATGAGGCAACGTCCACCTTCTTTCAGTGGGTCTTCTGATCCACTTGTTGCTGAACAATGGATCAGTACTACTGAAAAGATATTTTCAGTTCTTAAATGTTCTGAACATGATAAAGTCATCTTAGCAGTATATCGTTTGGAAGGTTAAGCTGATCAATGGTAGAATCTTCTTAAGAATACAAGGCCAAGAGATGAAACTGAGTCTATGGAATGGGACGAGTTCAAGAACTTATTTTTCAATAAGTACTTCCCTCGTATTCTTAGAACAAAGATGGAGAAGGAGTTTCTTGATCTAAAGCAAAAGGATGATGAATCTATTGGTATATACGAAGCGAATTTTACAAGGCTTGCCAGGTATGCATCTGGATTTATCATCCAACCTGAAAGTAAAGTTGATCGATTCTTCAGTGGCTTAAAACCAAATCTTCGAAGGGCATTACCTATAAGAGAATTCAATAGCTATGAAGAAATTGTGCGTTGTGCTATCAAGGTAGAAATGGAAGTTTGTGTTACTTATCCATCTCATAGTTTTGACAAGAAACGAAAGATGGAGTTCAAGGAGAAATCTCAGAATAATGGTGAAAAGAAGATGAATGTTTCCTTATGCTCAAAGTGTGGAAAGAAGCATGGTGGAGATTGTCTTAAAGGGACTAGAAAATGTTTTAAGTGTGGAAAATAAGGTCATCGAGCAGCTGAGTGTCTAAGTAATGGAAAAAGGGTTTCTAATGATGGGAATAAAGAAAAGACTGCAGAGAACGCACCACCAACACTTCAATGCTTCAAGTGCAAGGAAATGGGGCATTATGCTAATAAATGCCCTAATCCAAGGGTTAGTGATGATCGACATGAGAAACCACTTAAGGAAAAGGACAAAGGGAAGTCACATGCGATCACTATTAGCGATGTTGAATATGAAAACAATGTGGTGGAATGATTAAGTGTTTATGTAATGGGATTCCAAAATAATGTTTTATATAGTATCGTGGAATATTGGAATATTTATGTATTGGTATATTGTGGTTTTCAATGGTACCGGTAACCATGGAATGTGATTGAGATATTTTTGGAAAAAAAGATGATATGCGCATAATGAAAGGAAAACGAGAAAATGAAATGTTTGACCGTATTCATGAACTCATGACTGATATAAGGAGAAGGTTATATCATGGTTTGAGTATATAGAATTTTTGGATTTTGGTATGTGGAAAGAGTTAACTTTTGACTACATTCATGTTTTCACTAAGGTTCAATGGGTATTCATTCTTCAAGAGAATACATGATTAAGGTATTCACATGTTTGTAATTTGACCAACAAGACATATCTTATGATATATGGGGATCAACGATGGTATTAAATATCTGTTAATCATTTTCACTATATTATGAGAGTGGACTGCAGTATTATGGATAAGCCTAAAGATTGGAATGGATTATGTTAGACATAAGTTAGTATTGTTTAAGGATAGAATTTTTTTGATATTATTGATGGGATGTTATAGTAATATAGTTTTAGAAAAAGGACAACCTGCAGGATGGGTGACAGCTCATCACATCGGACAAGGCTGTGGGAATCGAACCCACAACCGAAATGCGACTGGCCTTTATCGCCTACCACTGGCCTACAGGAAGTCCCTGGTTAGTAGAAACTAGTTTTATTTTATTAAGCGGTATGATATATGAAGTATAAGTTCATTTTTGTAACCATATACGATTAATCTAACCATAAGATGGACTTATAACTTTTGATAACCTTTTGTTTGAAAGAGATGGAATGACCCATCATTCTATCACATGATCTACTAACACATCACGAATAACAAATTCAACTTCATTTATATAAGGGATGAAGTGGAAAATGTTCAATTCACAAACAACAGTGAGATTGTACCAAAATCATGTAAGTATTTCTTTTAATTCATCAACTTTAGGGAAATGATCTTGAAAACCAAAAAAAATGTTGTCCTAGTGCCCTAATATCCGATGAATCAGATGGTACCCTAGATCATCACAAATTTATGGCTTTGTGATTGCTGGCTTTTCCATAGCCATGTTCTCTACCACTCTCCATTAAACAAGATGGTTAGATTTCTCTTCCATATCCATATTTTAACCTATGTGGAAACCCAGTGATTAGTTTATTTGGGTAACCGTTACATTTCATACTTTTGTTTTTAAAGATTGGTTTTGGTATTCCTTTTTACTATGTGGGTTTCTATTAAAGAAACTTTCAAATAGTAAACCATTTATAACCCCGACCAATTTCGAGGGCGAAATTCATTTTAAGGGGGGTAGAATGTAACACCCCGAGATTTTATGAAAAATAATATTTTTAATTTCATTAATGTCTTGTGTTGTACGCTACACCAAAAGAAGCTTGCACAACATGCATCCTTGACTTGCCTTGCATTACACGCAATCACGACCTTCCTCGATAGCGTGTTTAATACGCAATACCGAGTTTCACTAAACAACGATATGCTATTAAAATATTATTAAAACTAACCGTTATGAATAGTAATAACCACCTTTTAAAATTTTAGAAATTTTATCTCTCAAAATGGACTTAATTTTTGGATTCGGAATATCTAAATTAGCTTAGGGTGAAATTTTGGTAATTTTCGGATAACTTTCATATTTTGATGAATAGTGAAAATTACTATATTTTAATTAAAAACAACTTTTTCAATTGAAATAATTAATAGTGATAAATTATTAATTTGAGTGGTTCTAAATTATATTTAGAATATATTTTTACAATTTAATACAATGTTGTTCATTGGATGTAATTTCACATTTAAACCAGACATAAACAAGTGTCAATCTTTTGATAGTTATTATCTTTTAAAAACACGCTATTTGTTTTGACGACGAGAATTAATTTTTAAATTAATTAATGCAAATGATATGTTTTGAATTTGGTAAAATAGAAATCATTTTTGAGTTCATAATATCAAATATATCTTAGGCTTAATTTTTGGTATTTTTCTGGAAACTTTCAATTTTTAATGAATAGTGAAACCACTAAGTGGTAGTTAAAAAAAATGAATTTTTCATAAAACATAATTTTACCGCTTCTATGAATGGAATTTCAAAAATCCGAGAGACACAGTTGATGTCAGTAAGTAAAATGTGGTTCAATGAGATGAAAATAAGTTTTGGTGAATAGTAACTTTTTACTTTTTTTAACACGGTTAAAAGTAAATAGGGTAATTAAGGGTAAAAATGTTATTATTATTACCCTAAAACATGTCCTAATTCTATTGGATAAGTGTAATTCGACCAAAAACAACCTTAGGAATACAATATGACCATTTAGGCCCACTTGGATTAGATTAGGACACTTATTATTTATTTATTTAAAGAAGGGTTAAAATAGTTAAAATCAAAGTTTAATAAGTATATCATTTTTACTATAGTGTTATACATAAGATAAATTCGACTATAAATATTCATTAGAAATCTATAAATATTTACTACATAATGGTATTTTATTTGTAATTTTGAGACATTAAATAATTTAATTTATTTATGACACAAAGATGATGCAATAATTATCTTATTAATGAAATATTGACATAATTGATGTTATAAATACAAAAATAAATGTAATTTGAGTTTTTTTATGAATTAAAATAATTTTATAGGTTACTATGACATGTTAGTATTTATTTAATTAACTTTTTTCGAACTAATCATTCTGTTATGATTTTTACAAAAATCAATTACTAAATAGTGTCAAAATTGACATAAAATAGTTTTCAAAACAAATATTATATTATTAATTGTTATTTTATTCCTAAAAATCTAAGGTTCGGCCAAATTACTTAGATAAGGTTATATATATTAATAATAAACAACTTTGGGTTCGTTTGGCTTCTTATAGTAAGTTTATTAACCTTATAGTGTAAGAACACTAGAAGACACGGTAAAAGTAAAATTATTTAACTTAATGTTAAATCTAAATGATGAGGTAAAAATAGGAACCTAAACTTGTATAAATTATATTGGATGAGATTATTTAGACCCATCCCCACCTTATCTTCTAAATAAATAAATTTGGAGCTATTTAAAACCGAATATGACTTTATAATAAAATAATATTTTTAGTTTTCCAAAGGTGCCCCTCTCCTCCCTTATAAAAGGGCACCTCCTCCCTCTCTTCCTCACACCACTTTGAGCCTTCAATCTGGGCCAACCTCTGCCAAATTCTCTTCTCCACTTCCCTATAAACATCCTAGAGGTTCTGGTCTTCCTCAAAGACTAATTTTAGTGCCCTAAGAGGAGGTCTCAAAGAGGCGCTTCAAAGAAGAGGTAATTTCCGTTACCGATTCTTTCGCCTTTATTTCTTCTTCCACTTCTTCTTATAAGGTTGTTTCATTATGAAGTAATAACATAAGTATCACTCATATACTGATATGTTATTATAAGTATGAAACAACCCTATTTCACCATCTATCCATCCTACGGAAAACGAAATCGCCGCGCGTGCGTACGTACGGAATATCGTCTCCACGCCGTGATGTAATCTATTTTCCACCACCCCCTTACTTGGATGGGTATAATGGTGTAAATAATAACTATATATGATTATTGTAAAGTGATATTTATTCTGTTATAGTATACATACACTCCAATAAGATTCCACGATCATGGGAACGATATCATCGCTCGTGCGTACGTACGGAATACCGTCTCCACGACGCGATGAGATTCATTCTCAATTATTAACCATTCATGAATGATTATAAAGTATATATAATAAGTAATCATGAAATATATGACATAATAATGATACTATATTTATGTGTATATATATGTATGACATCTACTTAATTCCATTCAACTCAATAAGGAAACAAAAACAGCGTTCATGCGTACGTACGACCTACCGTCTCCATGAACGGTGTATTTCTTTCCATTTACTGATTTATTATATATATGTATATTATGAATATATATTATATATAAATCATGTTTTATATTCTGAAATTAAGTAATCATGATCTAAGTAATCATATGAATAATTACAAGTCAAAACACGGACGACAAATGAAACGATTTTACCCAAAACACTCTTTAACATGGAATTTACAAATGAATGGGTAATATAAAGTCATTAGTGAACCATATATGATATAATAAAAATGAGTATGATTCTGAAATAAGTCAATGACATTATTTAAATCATTATACAGGAGGTTCAAACACTTACGAAGAAAATCGGACCTAAGGTAAGGGAAATATCACAATCTCATTTTTATCTGAGATTGCTTATACTTTGGTATTTACTAGGGTGTATTTTATCATCCACATCCATGTTTACTCAATATGTAATAATATTTCCATCCACCTACAGTTTTTTAAAACCTATTTTACCCTTTGGTGAGTTTTTAGTAAAAGATATGAAAGGAATCTTTTGTCGTTTTTCGTACGAGGTACTTTTTGACTTTTCCGACAAAAGTACGAGAAGAATGTTTTTTAACTTATACGGCATGAATGGATTTTTAAAACATTATTTCCAAGAATCTTCCTTTACAAGTTTTCAAGTTTATTTTTAATCAACTTCTTTTAGTTTAAAATTGTAAGACATGTTAAGAAAGGAAAATGTTTTTGAAGTAGAAAGGATATTTTCCTCAAGAATGGAGTTCAAGTGTTTTATCAAAATTATTTTCCATATAAGATAATATAGGGTTCTGTTTCTATCCCTATTATTACATTGATTTGATTATGTTGTGATGGAATTATTTTTATGAATTCCTTTATCTTATATGAATTGTTTTATGATGTCATGTTGTTTAAGAATCCCATTTTTATTACATGGGTTATGCTATGATGCATGGTTTATGATTTTGTGGCACACATAAGAATAGTATCATTATGAGATGGGTGGGACATATATCTCCCTCCAATTCATTGGGTAAAGATTTTATATCTCATGAGATAGACATGGCTGGAACGGTAGGTTATACCAGTTCAGTGAAACAGTACTGAAACGAGGAGTGAACTCGGTTTAGAAAGGGACTTTGTCCACTAAGATAGTCTTGGCAATGAGTCTTGACTAATAAGAAATGATTCTCTATGATTATGTGTTTATGCCAAAAATTTTCATGTTTTATGTTATGATTATTGGGATTACATTTCACTACCATGATTTATCCCCTGTTATGAAATTATGATCTCTTTTGCAGGGTAAGATTTCCAAATTGTTATGTTCTTATGAATATGATGTGATTGATATTTCTTTTGTTTACCCTTACTAAGAATTTGAGCTCACACTTTTATGTTTTCTTTTCCCCATGATATAAATAAAGGTTTTAGGTAAGGAAAAAAAGTGGAAGATCTTTATGGGAGATTTTGAAGATATTTCACCACGATTAGAAGATTACGTTCCAAGTTTACAAAGACACTAAACTATTACGGTCCTTGTGTGTCTGTTTTTGTTATGTATTAAGTATTCTAAAAAAGTAATGTAATGTCCATGTATGTTAAGATTCGGGTCTCTACAGTTCACCAGGAAGTTCAAACCACAAATTGTGACCGGGTAGGAGTTATATTCATTGGATGAAATAATTTCCCCATTTATTGTTCTCACCAACATCTTTACTTCCATGATTTTTGGTGGTGTTGGTATTATTCAACTAAACTTTTGGAATATAAAAGAATGTGTAGAACCAGAATAAAAAAGTACATTTTCTATTCTTGAATGAATAACTAGCATACCTATCACCAATTCTTTTAAAACATTATATTCAGCATAAAATGAAAATAATAAATAAATTAATTCTATTTAAAAATTCATGACATTATACTAGTAGAATAATAACATGTAAAATATATAACTAATCTCATAATGATGGAATGCATAATGCTGGACATCATAACCACTACGTGAAGGCCTTATGCCAAGACCATACACAAATATTCTGTGAAGGCATTGTGCCAAGACACTAGTTTGTCTCATGATAGATACTGATGCATCGAGGGGCTATGGTAGGCCCATCATATCACTTTCTAAGTCCATTTCATTCCTCATGTGAAAAATTTCAAACTTAAACATTCATATTAAAACTAGCATATGAAATGTTAATACTTTAACCGTAAACCATGAATGGTATAAAAATAGCACATCTATAGTCAAACATATCACAAAACCATCAACACAATA
Organism: Viscum album; assembly: GCA_963277665.1. Lineage (NCBI taxonomy): Eukaryota > Viridiplantae > Streptophyta > Magnoliopsida > Santalales > Viscaceae > Viscum > Viscum album. Next base: position 1,017,035,405 of record OY728130.1, on the reverse strand, counting down.
TGGAATATTGTATAATTATATATTAACCTTAATTAAGCATAAAATCCAACAAAGTATGTTTACATAGATGAATGTGATCTAATAAAATCATTAAAAATCTTTTATAAGTATCCCTTTTCTTACTTTGAAATCATTTGAAAGCCTGCGTAATTATAAAAGAAAAAATTTCCTTTGAAAATAGACTAGTAATATTGAAATGTAAGATTCAAAATTTTAAGGTGTAATAATGGAAGAAAATATCCACTTGTGTTGTATAAGTTAAAAAAACATTCTTTCCTTATTTTTTCAAAAGATCATATAGTACCTCATTTAGAAAACGACAGAAAGATTACTTTCAAAATGTTTTATAAAAATTCAAACGTGGGTATAAAAAAAATTAAACAATAGTATAAAAATATAAATATTATTTTGAAATACATGTATAAGAAACATTTATTTTGATGATAGATATGTCCCAGTAGATACTTACGTATAAACAATCTCAGATAATAATGAGATTGCGAAATTAACACTTACCTTAGGTCTGATACTCTCCATACGTGTCTAAAACTCCCGTATAATGTTTTTAAACATTTTATTAACTTATATAAGAATCATAATAATATTTATGATATCATATATGATTCTATTATAACTTTATATTACCCATTTATTAACAATTCCAAGTTAATGCAATATTTTGGGTATAATTGCTTTGTTTATTGTACGTGTTTTGACTTGTTATTCTTGATAATATTATGTAGATCATGATTTTCATATTTACCAATGTATAATATGATTTATATATAATATATATTCATAATATAAATATATATTATATATATATATATGAAATGGAATACACCGTTCATAGAGATGGTAGACCATATGTACGCATGAACACTATTTCTGTTTTCTTATCGTATGAAAGTAAATGAATGACATATATGTACATATATATATATATTATTCAAATAGCCTTATTATTTCATATATTTCATAATTATTCATAATATATATATATATATATATATATATATATTATAATCATTCATGAATGGTTAATGTGGAGAATGAATCTCATCGCGTTGTGGAGATGGTAGGTCGTACGTATGTACTAGCGACAATATCATTCCTTTAATGGTTAAATGACATGGAACTGGATGTTATATTAATTATACAGAATCATAATCACATAATATTCATTATTTTTTTCTATTATACTCATCATTATACCCATCCAAACAAAGTAATGTGGAATAATAAGTTACACCACAATGTGGAGATAGTAAGTCGTACGTACACATTGATGGTGATATTATTATTTGTAGGATGGATAAAATGATGCATATAGTCGTCCCATTATTATAATAACATATAATTATATTTATGATACTTTATTTATTAATTTGGTATAGAAAAAACATAGAAATAGGAAGTAGAATAAGAAAACAAATTTGAATGAATGGATAAAACAATTACCTCTTCTTCGAGTGTCTCCTTTTTATTTTCATAAAAGAACTCATCAAGTTGGTTCTATGTGAAAATTTTGGCCTATAGGATTAATTGAGGAAATTTTGGAGGATATTTGGATAGTTTTTGGCCGAGAAAAATGGCTTTGTAGGTGTTAATAAAATAGAAGGAGGAGTGCCCTTTTATAAGAGAGGTGAGGGGCACTTTAGGAAAAGCTTGAAATATTAATTTATTATAAATTATATTTTAGTTTTATAATAGCTCCAAAGTGGTTTATTTACAGGATAATATGGGTATGGGTAGAAATCCTTTTCTTTTAGGTTTTTTAGAAATGTTTATGTCATGAAATTAATTGTATCTTTTTGGATTAACCCTTAGTTAAGTAAATAAACTCTTACCATGTCTTCTTGTAATTTCATAATATATGGTTACTATAGTTACTATAAAATGACAAGAGAACCAAAATTGGATAATTAATGAAATTTTTAACATTATATAAGTTAGTTTTCCAAATGCTAGATTTTTAGGACTATTATATCATTTAATAAAATAATATTTGTTTTAAAAACTCATTTATGTCAATTTTGACATTATTTATCAATTGATTTTTTTAAACTCATAAAAACTTTATTCCTTAGAACCATAGGAATTAAATCATATATAATATGTCACAATAAACCATAAAATTTTTGTATGGTATAAAAACATTCAAATTACATTTACTTTAATATTAACAATGTCATTTATTGGATTCCTTCATTAATAAGGCAAACACTGCATCATTATTGTGTCATAAATAAATTTAATTATTTAATGTATAAAAATTAAAAATAAATTACCATGATGTAGGAAATATTTTTATATTTAAAATGAATATTTATAGTTTAAGTGATCACTTATATAACTCTAATTAAATTTTTTTTAATATTAAGAGACATATTTAGGTTATATTTCCCTTTACTTTAAATTAATTATTATAACATGCCAATTTCTCATCAATATGGCTCTATAGGGTCCTATAATAGACCTAATGATTCTCATAATCTACCATATATCATAAAATAGGATGATTACATGTGTTAGGGCAGTTTTATATTATTATAATATTATTTTTTACTCTTATTTACTTGATTTACCCTTTAACCATGGTAAGTAAAAATAATTACTAAAGTTAATATTCATAATGCCAAAAAATAAAAGGTACCTATTTAAAAAATTAGGACCATATGATTCCATATATGGAATCCATTTTTTAAAATTCAAAACACAAAATTAGCATAAATTAATTTAAAATTAATTCCCGTTGTCAAAACAAGAAATCAGGTTTTTAAGAAATAAAAACTATCAAACAATTAACATGTATTTATGTCCAATTTAAATATAAAAATACTTATAATGACCTAAATTATATTAAATGATAAAAATATAATATAATTTTAGTTTAAAACCACTCAAATTTATAAATTAAAAGTAAAAATTATTTCAATTAAAAAAGTTGTTTTCAATTAAAATTTAGTAATTTTCATTATTCATCAAAATATGAAAGTTATCAGAAAAGTACCAAAAAATTATCCAAGATAAATTTTTGTATCCCACTTCTAAATAATAATTTAGTTTAATCAAATTGAATATATAAAAGTTTCAAATATTGTATTTGAAAAGGGTTCTCCATTAAAAGGCAGAAAAACTGCATTTTTTTGAAAAATACTTCTTTTATCTGAAAAAATGAATTTGTCCTTATATTATGTATAAGAAACAAATAATATGAATTTTAAAATTATATGGGATATATAAAATTCAAAATTTGGTTAATAATATTCATAACCTCTTTTTAAATGGCTTGTTTGATAGGTCGCAGTGAACTTGAACTTGGTGTAGCGTACATCACATGCTATAGAATATTTAAAAACGAAGCATACTGTGGAAGCTTGGGTGTTACATTATCCTCTACTTAAATAAGTTTAATCCTCATAATTTAAACTTGGGATTGAAAACTAGGGATTTGACGTTTCAAAATATCTTAGTTGAAATCCCACATCAAAAATTGGATTAATGAGGCCTCCATTTTAAAATAAAGAAAGGTATGTTTGAAGGTTATCGGAAATAACACATACTAGGGTTCCATGTAGAAAAACATGGACATTAAAGAAAAATATAACCATCATGTTCTAATAGAGAGTGATAGATAATATTACTAGGAGAAAGTTAACAATCTCAAAGCCATAAATTTGTGATGATCCAAGGGACTATTTGACTCATCACAAAAGAAAGTACTTGGAAAACAATTTTGGTTTTCAAGATCCTTTCCCTAAAGTTAAAGAACATGAGAAGAAATTATTACTTGATTTCAGTACAATCTCAACATTGTTTATTCCTTGAATAATTTCTACTTGATCTCTTATTCAAGGAAATGAAGTTGAATTTTTTGATTTCTAAAGTGTTGGAAGATCAAGAGATCCATAAATAGAATGATAGGTTATTTCATCTATCTCAAGAAAAAAAGTTAGCACTGGTTATCACATATGTATAAGTCCACCTATAGTGAGATAAAATATTAATCAAACAAACTTCAACTAGAGTATAACTTATACTATCCATAAATGGATAACCTTACAATCTTCCCAAAAACTAAAAATCTACAACTTTAGAAAGAGGTGAACCAAATAATCTTAGCATTTATCTCCCATATCACATAGGGCAGTTCTTGGTTTTCACAATCCAATAATGTGAACACCTTCATCATGTATTCTCTTGAGCCACAATAACAACCTGAATTATCAGATATCCTTATTGAAAACATTCATGTATACTTGCTCCAAAACATAGTCGATTATTCCTTAAGTCATAAAAAGTTGTACACTTCATCCATGATAGCATAATCCTCCAATCAAAAAATCCAAATTTAGTTCTCAAGAAACTAGCGTCATAAAACTTTATTATTCAGATACAACATATCTTTATCAAGACATTATTATCTTAACATAAGTAATATATTAAGGTTTATATTTACCTTAATCATATGTTCTAAAAATATAATCTTACCCTTAAATCAATTTTCTTTCCCATTATAACTATTCAACATATTCTTGAAAATCCTTAACAAAAAACAAAAACTAAATACTTCATATATAATTCACTTATTCATAATTCTTAGATCCAAATACATAAGTACATCAATCCTTCGAATTTAATAGATGGAATGGAATAGGTCCTTCCTTTTTTTGGAGGTATATTCTTATGCATGGGTATTGAGTTGGGTAATTCCCATGATTTCCATAGATGAGACATTGAACTCCATAACAATTGGTCACTCTATGGCACTTTTTACCATAGATATAACATCTTCCCCTCTATTTGAGGTATTCCCCAAGGTTATTCTTCCCTTCCTCTTGACATGTATGAAGCTAGATCTTATTTCCTCTATGCTTCTTAAAATTTGAGCCTTTATAACTGTTCATCTTCCTATTACGCAATGTGTTTGGGAAGTTATCAAAGATCAAATTGTTAATCATATATCATTATAACTGATACAACATAATAAAAATATCTTTCTCTTCAATTATTATCCAATTTTGTTGCTCAAAATCACCACATTTTCCCTCAAACTCAATGCTAATCCAATTCCTTTTGGTTTCCTCCATTAACCAAGACCAAAAATCATAGGGTGAGAAACACATATCATTAAAGAAAACCACATAATCAAGGGAATTTAATTTCAATTTATAACATCTTAGGTTTAATCATAAGTTATCCATGATCATTACCAAAATTCCAGGGTGTTCTTCTATACTTATCCCCAAAGTATATCTTAGGGTTATGATCCCTAATCTAAGTTTTCTAAATCTATTTCCAAGGTTATTACTAAACTTCCTCTAATACCAACTCAAATTTCCTGACACTAGAAGCCGAGAGCCGATGTATTATTTTAAAACATTGTCATGATTACAAGGAATCAAGTCTCGAAGGACCAATCAGTTTAGCAGTCTTGGAAAATAGATAACTTACACAAAATTTACCTCAAAATTTCTAAAAAAACACATCATAGATAATCCTCTGAGAATGACATTATTCCCCTAGATAAACCTTTCATATCAATCATAAAATTCTTAATGGAATCCTAGGAAAATTAAATATAAGAAAGGGGTGAGCTTAGATGCTCAGTAAGGATAAACAATATAACAAAATCTATCACAAATAAACATAAAATTTTAAGGAAATGTACAAAACCAAAACACAAGACTTTTAAAACATTATATTCTACATAATATGGAATGAATAAATCAATTAATTCCATTTAAAAATTCACATGGATATTCTACTAGTTGAATAATCACATGTAAAATCAATAACTAATCTCATAATTAGGGAATAAATAAAGTTAGACATCATAACCACTACACCAAGGGCTTATTCCAAGACCATACACAAATATTATATCAATTCCATATTCCAAGACACTAGTTTATCTCATTAGACCTACTGATGAATCGAGGGGATAAATTAGGCCATTCTTGTCACTTACTAAGTCTAATGCATTACTCATATGAAAAGGTTGAAACATAACATAAACATACATATTAAAACTAGAATATGAAATGTTAATACTTTAACCGTAAACCGTGAATGGTATAAAGATAGCACATCCACAGTTCAACATATCACAAAACCATCAATACAATATGTAAGATTGTATAATTATATATTAACATTAATTAAGCATAAAATCCAACACAAAGGATGTTGACATATATGAAAGTGATCCAATATAATCATTAAAACTCTTTTAGATGTATCCCTTTTTAAACTTTGAAATCATTTGAAAGCCATTATAATTTTAAAATAAAACATTTACTTTCAAAATAGTCCAGTAAAATTTTAAGGGAAGATTCAAAATTTTAAGGAATCATAACGGTAGAAAATAGCTTCTCACACCATATAGTTAAAAAACATTCTTTGTTTACTTTGTCAAAAAGGTCATACAGTACCTCATTTAGAAATTGAAAAAAATATTTATTTGAATTTTTTTTATAAAAATTCAAAAATGGGTATAAATGACTTTAAAAAATAGTCTAGGAATATAAATATTATTTTTAAATACATGTATAAGAATCATGGATGTGGATGATAAATATGGCCTAGTAGATACTTACGAATAAACAATCTCACATAATAATGATATTACAAAATCAACCCTTAACTTAGGTCTGATACCCTCCATACATGTCCAAAACTCCTGTATAATGTTTTGACACAAATTATGAACTTATATCAGAATAATAATAATATTTATGATATCGTATATTATTCTCTTATAACATTATATTACCTATTTATTAACAATTCCAAGTTAATGCAACATTTCGGGTAATAATCGCTTTGTTTATCGTACGCATTTTGACTTTTTATTCTTTTTCATATTACTTAGATAATTATCTAGATACTTACAGAATATATAATACGATTTATATATCATATATATTCATAATATAAATATATATGATAGATAGGTATATGAAATGGAATACACCATTCCTAGAGACAATAGGTCGTGCGTACGCATGAACAGTGTTTCAGTTTTCTTATCATATTGAAGTAAGTGAATAACACACACATATATATATATATATATGTTATTCTAGTATCCTTATTATGTCATATATTTCATTATTATTCATTATATATATATATACATTATAATCATTCATGAATAGTTAATGTAGAGAATGAATCTCATCATGTCGTGGAGATGGTAGATCGTACGTACACATGAGCCATGATATCATTCCTTTAATGGATAAATGATATATAAATGGATGGTATATTAATTATACATAAACATAAATGTAATATTAATTATTTATTTCTATTATACTCATCATTATACCCATCCAAATAATGTAATGTGGAAAAACAAATTACACGACTGTGTGGATACGGTAAGTCATACGTACACACGCATGGTGATATTATTATTCATAGGATGGATAAAATGATGAATATAGTTGTCCCATGATTATAATATCATCTAATTATATGTATTATTTTTTATTTATTACTATGGTATGGAAACAAAATAGAAAGAAGAAGTAGAAGAAGAAAACAACTTTGAATGAAGGGATAACACAATTACCTCTTCTTCTGGTGTCTCCTTTTGATTTGCACAAAATGACTCCTTATGTTTTTTTTCTGACCAAAGGGTGGCCTCTAGGATGAATTGAGGGATGTTGGGAGGATATTTGGGAAGGTTTTTCAGAGAAAATGACTTTGTAAGTGTGAATAAAAGATAAGTACAAGTTCCCTTTTATAAGGGAGGTGAGGGAAACTTTAGGAAAATCTTGAAATATTAATTTATTTTAAATTTATTTTCGGTATGATTTTTAGACAAGTTTAGGTCATGAAAGTAACTGTATCTTTTGGGATTAACTCTTAGTCAAATAAGTAAACTCTTACCATGTCTTCTTATATTTTCATAATATATGGTTACCATAATTACTATAAAATGCCAAGAGAACCAAAATTGGATCATTAATTATATTTTAAACATTATATAAGCCATTTTTCTGAATATTATATTTTTAGGACTATTATATCATTTAATAAAATAGTATTTTATTTAATAACTCATTTATGTCAATTTTGACACTATTTAGTAATTGATTTTTTTAAAGTCATAACAAATTTATTACTTATAAAAAAAGGAATTAAATCAAATATAATATGTAATAATAATCTATAAAATTATTTTATTGTATAAAAACATTTAAATTGCACTTATTTTAATATTAATATTATCCTTTATTTGATTCCTTCATTAACATGGCAAACACCGCATCATTATTGTTTCATAAATAAATTTAATTATTTAATTTATAAAAATTAAAAATAAAATACCATGATGTAGGAAATATTTTTATCTTTCCAATGAATATTTATAGTTGAAGATATCACTTATATAACTCTAATTAAAATTGTTTTAGTGTTAACATACATATTTATGTTATATTTCCCTTTACTTTAAATTAATTATTATAACATATCATTTTAACATCCATGTGGCTCCATGGGATCGTAAAATCAACATAAGGATTATCATGGTTTTCCATATATCATCCAATAGGATTAGGATATGTGTTAGGGTAGTTTTATATTATTATAATATTATGTATTACCCTTATTTACTTGATTTACCCTTTAACCATGGTGAATAAAAATAATTACTGAAGTTACTGTTCATAATGTCCAAAAATAAAAGGTACATACTTACACAATTTGAAAATTATTATTCCAAATATGGAGTCGATTTTTTAAAATTCAAAACACAAAATTATTAGAAATTAATTTGAAATCAATTCCCATTGTTAAAACCAGAAAGCGGGTTTTTAAGAAGTAAAAACTATCAAAAGATTGACATGTGTTAATGCCCAATTTAAATGTAAAATACTTCTAATGACATAAATTATATTAAATGATAAAAATATAATCTAATTATACTGTATAACCACTCAAATGTATAATTTAGCACTATAAATTATTCTAATTAAAAAAAGTTGTTTTCAATTAAAATTTAGGATTTTCACTATTCATCGAAACATAAAAGTTATCAGAAAAGTACCAAAAATTTATCAAAACTATATTTTTATTTACTATTTCAAAATAATATTTTAATTTCATCAAAGTTAATATATAAATGTGTAAAATATTGGATTTAAAAAGGGTTCCCCATTAAAAGGTGGAAAAACTGCATTTTTTTTTTGAAAAATGCTTCTTTTATATGAAAAACTGAATTTGTCCTTATATTATGCATAAGAAACACATAATATGAATTTTAGAATTATATGGGACATATAAAATTAAAAATGTGTTTAATTATATTCATAACCACTTTTTAAACAACTAGTTTGATAGGTCGTGGTGAGCTTGAACTCGGTGTTGCGTACATCGCACGCTATTGAATATTTAAAAAGGAAGCATACCATAGAAGCTTTGGGTGTCAAAAGAATGATTAATTATTAGTTGAAATATCTTATAAATATATTAACTTTTAAAATTAACTTAATCAAATGATTTATATACACACAAATTAAGACTAACTATCATAGTAAAAGTTTTAATACAAATTTTAAATCACATAAAGTTTTAAACTTATGAAATAAAGAATCCAAAACTAATAAAAAATAATAAGACACAAATAAGAATTAAAATAAGGGGTTTTATCTAAATATGATACTTAATCACCATGAATTTTCAATCAACTAATTCTAAGTAGTTTATTTAAAAAACATGATCTATAACCTGGATCATGTTTTAAAAAACAACACCCAAGTTTTCCTACCTCAATGTATATTACATAGTTATACATGTGATACAAACAAGATACATGTAACACACAAACTATTCTAGAGTTTTCATGGGTATAAATAGGAAGACATTTGAGAAAGTGTGTCAAGAACACTATTATTTAAGAACAAGAGATAGTGTGTTCATATAAATAGAGAAATACAACACACTACTCAAAAGTAAGGAATAAAAAAAGAGAAAATGAGAAGATATCAGAAATGATGATACTAATCTATCTGAATAGATTTATATGTTCAAAGTTCCTTAGATTTTTCTTTGTGAGGAGCTTGAACAGGATCTTCAAAAGGTGCAAAAAAAATGTATTGTATAGTCTATAAAAATCCTTCCATTTTACATCTATAGATGTCTAGTGACCTTTTTCACAAAGTCATTTTATGAGTTTTATTTAATCCAGCATATGATGGTTCTTGTTTTTATGTATTCTCCACAATTACACACCATAATCCAGCACACACACACACATGTATGGGTGAGTTCTTACCAATTTATAACCCTCTTGGTCCAATTATCCTTTGAAGAATAATAATTAAAAAAATACTAGATCCTCGTACTGAGCAATAAATTAAGAAATGTTTTACTTTCCTTTTAATGAATCCATGAAGTAGTTTAGGAATAATCATTATTAAATCCATGTTCAACTGAAATCATTTAGTTCCTTAAAATAGTTGTTAGAGGATTGAAATTTCAATAAGAATACCTCAAAAAAATGGTATTAGGTTGGTAGTAGATCCTTAGTAGAAGTATATCAAACAAATGGTAGCATAGACCGGTGATAGATGTCTTGAACAAATAGTAGATGTCTCCAGTGATAGATTAGTTCTAACGTTATATCAATTCTAGAGGTAAATTAACTCTGATGGTAGATTATTTCAACTAAAAATTTATTTGTTAAATGGTATCACATTTTATTTGATGTTAGAAGTATTTACTGGTAGATTTGATCATTAGTAGCATAGGATAGACGTAACATTGTCTAGTGATAGATTGATCATCGATAGAGTCTGACGGTAGTTATACAAATGGTGGATCTTTCAATGATATATCTATCAATGGAATATCTACTAAACTAATGGTAGCACAAAGTATCTTGGGGTAGATGTCTAAGTAGTATATGTATTACCCCAGTTGATATATTTTAAGTAACAGTTGTTCAGTCGTACTGGTGGTAGATCAGACGAACTAACGGTAGATATGTACATAGCCGAATTTTTCCTCAAAATAATTTTACTATCATAAAACATTAATCATATTATAAAAATTTAAAAAAATATTTGTGATTATCAAAATAAGGAGGTGTAAAAAATCATCCCCTTTATGATGATCATAAATCATGACATTTTAAAACCATGTATTTGAAAACAAATAAAAGATAAGAATGGATGGATAAATGTTCATATTAACATCTTAATTAGTAATGTGATGTATTAATTTAATATTACTATGTAAATAATTAGATTCTTAAATGTAAATTAATTAGATGTTTAGATATAAATACATTAACTATAAATTCAATTCAAGAATTATCCCCCTTTTGATAATATAAAAAAGATAAATAAATAAGAGGATGACACCAAAATGATATAAAGATGAATAAAAGATAAGCTTTATTAGAGTTAAAAATCAAGGATTGCATTTGAAAAAGTAATACACGGTAAAATAAAACCCCTCTCAAAGTATAATATGAATCATAACTACTCTCAGATCGATGTGATGAAAGGGATCCCTAGATTATTCCCTTTTCTAGATATAGGAGGTATTTAAGTTAAAGCCAAGGGTGCAGAGGTAGACGTAGGATGTTACCCTATCACTAATAGCCCGAGATTCCAAATAGCTTTAGTTGGAGTCATATTGAATGGCTGAAATAGCGGAGGGAGGGGAGACAAAGAAGGTGCGGAAGTAAAGGCAGACATGAGAATCGCTTCAGGTGCCACCACTGCAGTGCCATAAACATAAAAAAAGCTTCATCAAGTTGAAATAGTCCATAATGATGTTTCAAACACTATCCATAAATTTGAATAAATCCTTATTCTCTTTCATAAAATTTTTTACATGAGGATCCAAAATATTTATCTAGTTCACTTCCTATTTTAATACCTTGGTCACAAGAGGCATTGTTAGATTATTAGTAAGAAATTTAAAATGGGAATTGAACTCATTCATTGTATAAGTTATATTAATGTAGTATTTTATTTCCTTATTAATATGATATATATATATATATATCACTTTTTTCATCATTTAAACACCCCTAACTAGTTTATATATGTGCTCAACATAGACCTTTTTTAACTAAAGATCTTCCTGATGAGAGCTAGTAAGATCACCCAAGATAACATGCATATCCTCCCTTAAAAAAACTATGATCATATCTATGTCAATTGAAGTTGAATATGGAGCAGTGGAAGTAAAAGAACCAAATATAGGTATGGTGTCCAACCTCTCTAGAAGGGATTTTTGGCATGTAGCAAATATGCTTCTCATCTATTCCATGATGGACTTAACTTCTACCATCTAATTTTCCAACCCAATATTCTCAATATCTAATTATTTCTTCTTAAAGATCATCTTGTGCTGAATGTTAGAAATCACTAACTCAAATATCCATATAGTATTAGTTTCACTGATTTGAATCTCTCTAAGAGGTGCAAATATAAGAATCCCATAAATATCTAATAACATGCTTACTCTCAAAGCATCTGAGTCATATTTTGAAACATACCCTAATTAATCTTTTGAAATATACCCTAAAGTTATATAAGGTGTAGTTACTAGACAAGGAATCATACCTAAGGTAGACCGAGTAGCTTCTCGATGATTAAGATCAAATGAAGAAACATCAGTAGTAAAGGCTTCCAACAGCCCCACCTCATCAATCCTCTCCAAATGAGATCCCTTAAGATATTTTTTAAAAATTAGGTTGGAAATTCCACCATGTTCAAGTGAACTTTCCTGACCGTAATCATAACTAAAAAATTTACTTTCACCATTAGAATCAGCATAAGTGATGCTTAGCGGGTTGGAACCAGGAGATGGATCCCCCTTTGATGATGCTTCTTCCTCAGTTGTGGATAAAACAACTTGTTCATCCCTATGAAATGATATCTAACTAGAAGATCTTGAGGACTTGGAATATTCAATTTCATGTTGTGAAGCTCATGGGGAAAACTCTCCCATGGAATGTGATCTCTTATTAGATCTATTGGAATTAAATTCCTTAGTATGAATTATAGAAGAAACCGGTTTACCTCTCTGATTTCTAGAATTCTAGCCTTTTGAGGAAACTTCATCATCTACAAGATCATATCAATGGATAATAAAAACATGTTAAGAAGAAGTGGGTATATAATCATTAACATACCTATGGAAAATAGAATCTTTGGGTGAGTTATGTGACTACTCTCCCTAATCAGCCTCACCTCCATCATTACCATCAGATCCACCATATCTATCAGAAGCTTTAGCTACTTTGCTTGAGATATAGAAAGGACTTTCAGGTTGTTCTTCACCTGTAAATTTAGTCTCTTACTATTATCCTTTACTAAGTATAATATCTCTATAATGAAGTTAAATAGTATGGATAACTTCTCTATAGTTAATAAATGGGCTCTTGTCCATAATAAGGTCACTACCTTCCTTAATAGAAGCAGTTACTGACTCATCCTCTCTAGATTCGATTTCTTCTTCCTCAGCATGATCATCCAAGGAATAAAATAAAACTTCATTTGGCTTCAAGCTAGGATAAACTATATCTTTACATCTTTTAGGGTTCTCCATGATATTGAAATCCTCATAAATATTATCATTATCAACCACCCATTTCCTTAACGATGGGTTCCAATTTACCTTCATCCACTCATAAGTAAATTGGATCAAACAAAAACTACCACATGAAAACTACTTCTTCATCCTCATAAACTGATCCTTTGGATTCCAAAATGGTTGATATAATCATATAATAGATCATTTAATTTAACCTAGATAAGGACTTTCTCATATCCATCATATGTAACATTAAATATCTGCACATGTTTATTTTTTTTCCACTTATAAAAAAGCATCATGATACCTCATCATGAGAAAGTCCCCCTTCCAGAGTCAAAGAATCTACTAGAAGAACTTGAATATAAGGCAATACTCTCCATCGAGTTCTATAAAATCATTACTTCTTAATGTTTCATTTCTATTTAATTCAAGCAGTGCATCCCCATAAATTAAAAGTTCACTCTAACTTGAACTATAACCATGATGTTCGAAAAACACCTTTATGTGGAAAATAAAGGCATCATTACCATTTATTTTATGAAAAAGATATTACTTGACCATCAATATAAGATTTAATAACATCCTTTTTAGTCCTAAAAACATACTCTACAAATTGGAAAAATTGGTGATCCAACCTCTGATAAAATGGTCGATCACTCTTTGAGAACTATTCAATCCTTACCTATTCCTGGATCACCATTAGCACCAAATATTTTCTTGAGAACCACAAATAATTATTTATTTATTTTTTTATAATGATAACTCAAGATGACAACCACAGGTTCTTTGGGTCAAAATTTACAATAGCATGACTGGTTTCTCCTCACAAGTTCTTAGATTGACATGATTCCTTAAAAGAAGATAAATTAGCACATTTTACTCTCAACATTGCACTGAATCGAAGGGAGATGGGAAAACAGGAGGGTTGTAGGTCAAGAGAGAAAGGAAGCAGAATGTTTTGAAACAATGTGCAAGAAAGAGGTTCTCAAAATCATATTTGAGATCATTTTTTATCATTTATAGATTCAAAATTTTAAAATAATATATATATGTATATATATATTAATAAAATGAATAAAATTTAAACTAAAAACTTAATCAAAGATAAGATTATTGGTAGTTTATAAGTTTAAATATTCGAACAGTGGATCTCTAACTCTGGATCTCCAATGGTGGATCACCCAACGGTGGATCTCCAATGGTGGATAAACCAATGATGGATCTCTAATAGTGGATCTTCCAATAGTGGATCTTCCAAAAAAATATAAAGAGGAAAACCAAGGATATAGAGATAACCAAAGTTTATCATACCTAGTTATTGTTTGATACAAATTTTTCTATTAAAATTCAAAGACTTTGTGAATAAATTAGCAATCTGATGTTCAGTTCTAATGAAATCTAGATTTATATCACCCTTTTGAAATTGAAATATCAAAAACTGATGTCTTGTATCTATATGTTTTGGTTTTGAATGAGATAATGGATTCTTAGAGATATTTATAAACCCTTTGTTGTCACAATTTATGGGGACATGTATAAACTGGTCTCCATAATCTAGAAATGTATATTTCATCCACTTAATTTTTGCACAACAACTTTCTAAAACTATATACTCATCTTGAGAAGTAGACATTATTATAGAATGTCTCTTTTTACTACACCATGAAACTAGAAACTTGACCAAAAGGTGACATGTTCTAGATTTGTTTTTTCTATCTAACATATAACCACTAAAATTTGAATCTAAATAACTCACCAAATCAAATTATTATCCTCAAGGATATAACAATCCTAAATTGGTCGTTTATTTGATGTATTTGATTTTTTTTGGAATCAAGTAAATGTTATTCTTTAGGATTTGATTTAAATTCACATAAATATATACACTAAACATAATATCTGATAGGATAATAGTTAAAAATAGAAATCCTCTAATCATACCTCTATAATTAGTTTGATCTATAGATTTCCCATTTTTCTCATGATCTATATTATAGGTTGTACTAATGGGTGTATAACTAATTTTTATTTTATCCAAACCACAGTTCATTAAAAGGTATTTGGTGTACTTACTTTTAGTGAAAATAATAGCCTCATTATTTTAAAATATTTAAAAACCATGAAATAATTTTAACTCACCCATTAAACTCATTTCAAATTCACTTTAAATTATTTTTGATAAATAAGTACACAAATAATTTCTATAAGTTCAATAAATTATATCACCTATATAAATTTGAAAAACTAAAGAATTTTTTAAATTATTTTTATAAATAGAGTAGGAATAACTATTCCTTTAGTAAAAACATTAGAAATAAAAAATGAGATGAGTATATCATACCAAGAACTAGGTGCTTATTTTAAACTATTTAATGATTTTTCTAATTTGAAAACATGCTTTGGAAAATGAGGATTTTGAAAACTGAGGGGTTGTTCAAATGAACATCCTCCACTATATACCCATTTAGAAATTTACTCTTAATATCCATTTGATATAGTTTTAAATTAAAATTTCCTGTATAAGCAAGCATCATTTTAATGGATTCAAGTCTAGCTACTGGTGAAAAGGTTTCATCATAGTCAATACCCTCTTCTAGACTATATTATTGTGCAACAAATCTTGCTTTATTTCTAACTATAGTACCCAAATCATCTTATTTATTTCAGATCACTCAATTAGTTCCAATGGCTAGCACATCTTTATGTCTATATACTAGTTCCCATTCTTCATTCATTTAAAATTAATGAAGTTTTTCTTGCATTTCCATTAGCTATAATTCATCATTAATATCATAATTAATGTTATTAGGTCAGTGATATGATAGGAATACTTGATGTTCAACTTGATTTATAATAGAATCTCTAGTTTGTGTTCCTCTAACTAGGTATGCAACTACAAAATATAAGGGATGATATCTATTCATTCTAATAGTTCAAGGAAAAGAATGGTAGGTTATCTCATTATCTTCTAATGGTTCATATTCAAGTTGTTCTTCAACATTGAAATATTTTACTGCTTTTCTTTAGAACATTCATAAGGATGGTCATCTACATTTAGATTAGACAGATCAACTCCATGGTTTTCTATGAGGTTTTCAGGTTCATTTGGATTTATAACATAAAATTTGACATGAAAAAATTCATATACTAACTTGTTAATTTTATTAAATATTCTATATTATTTACATGAGGTAGAATATTTATGGAAAATTCCTTCATCACTCTCATAAGAAATATTTTCCAGATTATCCATTGTGATGAGAATAAATACTTTCCATAAAAAAGTATCAATTAATTAACCTTAGGTTTTCTTCCATTCCATAATTCATAAGGAGTTTAATTTATAAGATGTCTAATTATAATACTATTGATTATGTAATAAGTTTTATTCATATATTTTTCCCAAAAGTAAAAAAGTTAAATCATATTCACTGAGCATGGTCTGTGAAATTTCATGAAGGGTCTTATTTCTCCACTATACTACACCATTCTATTGTGAAGTCCTAGGATTATAAAATTTTGATTATAGTGATTTGTTTAGTATAATGATTAAAAGTCTATATTTTTAAATTCACAACCATGATCACTTCATAAGGTTTTAATCCTAAGTCCACTAATATTTTCTTCAGTTTTAGCATATATAGGAAAGTATAAACAACCTTAACTTTTGTGATATAGAAATAATACCCAATCATATATAGAAAAATCATCTACTAGAACATTAATACAGTTCTTACCATTTTAGCTAGAAACTAGGCATTTTAATGTTGAATCTTTTTTCATTGATTTGAAACATAATATTTATTATTTATTCTTTTTATGATTTTTTACAGACATTATCACATGGAAATTAAATTTTAGGATGATCCTTAATTAATTATTTACTAGTCAGATTTCTATGTGAATTAATATTGTGATGGACTAGTATCATATGCCAAAGAAAGTATTCTTTATCGTAGACACATAGATGGGAAATGTTTTGGGAAAACAAGGAATCTAAATTAACAGAATAAATATTATCATTTCTCAAAGCAATAAAAACTAAAATATTTTTGGAATTATAAAATTTGGAGGCATTATTCTCAAATTTTACATGAAAACCATCATCACATGGCTATGAGATTCAAAAAATATTATACATCAATCAAACTATAAATAAAACATTGAAAATTAAAATAGTAATAGAGGTACCAATTTTACAAAGTCTAATTGTTTTCCATTTTTCATTGTCACCAAAAGTGACATGTCCACCATCCACTTTAATTAGATTTTTGAAGCTTGAACAGTCTCAAGTCATGTGTTTGGATCATCCACTATCTAGTTACCATAAATTCTTGATTGAACATTTCAAACATGTTTCATTAAAAAAATATTATAAACCAAAAATAAATTTGGTACCCATATTTTATTAGGTCTAGAGATGTTAGTAATAAGGGAAGTTTGAATCCACACTTATTTTATTGGTTTTCTATATGTATGACTTAAACATTCAGAAATAAAGAACTTATTTTGTCTAGTAGAATAAAAATTATTAGAACTAGAAATAGGAAAAAAATTATTTTTACTGATTTTTATTTATCTTTCCTAATATCCTATTCCAGTAGTATATTTAGGAGCAGTTCTCTTTCCAAGAATATGGGTTGATGAATTTCTTCAATTTGTAAATATTTATATATCCTTCCTTAATTTATCATCTGATAATTTAATCTCATTATTTTATTTTCACAATTGATGATTTTTATCCTTCTCTACACTAAGATCAGTTTTAAAATTGTTAGATAAAGAATTTCATTTCTTTATAGTTCATGAAATGTATCCTCGATCATATTACAATATTCAAACATTTCTTCACTAGACATATTTTCTTCACTGTTCTCATTTTTAGAATGGGTAGAATCAAAAACAGTGGATGTGGTTATAATATTAAATACCACATATATTCTTTTCATAAATCCCATATTAGCTCTATTTATCTTGTCTTCTCTGTTTGAGTCTTAATCACTTGAACTATCCTTAAAATTACACCAAGTTGCTTTCATGGATTTCTTGTACCTTTTATCATTTTCCTTATACCATTTCTGATACTTTATCTCGAACCATTTATCTTTGAAATAAACTTTAAACTTACATTCATAACAAACTATTTTGTTGGAAGTATCATCCTTCTTACAATATTTTCTACAATAACCTCTATAATCATACTTACCTCTATTAGTGGGTTTCCATAAGAACATATATTTTTTATATATTCTTGAATCTTATATCTAAATATTAGATTTCCTAATAATGGTCAGTAGGTGATTCTTCATCACATGAACATTCACCTTTTTTCTTCTCTTTTTATTTTGAGTCAGTATTCTTGAATGATACAAAATTTATCTTTGGTTAAACTTCCACTTATTGTTTTACTTGTAGTTATTATTCATACATCATTATCATTCAAATAAGTTCCTGTAATATAATTCCAATAATGTAGCATGATTATCTTTTTTATAAATATGTTCCCCTCCATCTTTAGTAAGAACTTGAGATTTTACACGAGTTAATCTTTTTCAATGATCTTATTTCCTAGTGCATGCATGATGTTCACTATCTCACTGATATTAAGACACATGTCAGATATAGACTCATCAAGAATCATCATAAATGTAAGATATTTAATAGTATAAGTGTTTAAGGGAATTTCTTTAACATTAGATGTTCCTTTATGAGAAACAACTAGTGTAACCCAAAATTGAAAAGTTGTAGCACGATTAGATATTTAGTTAGACTCATCTTCACCTAAAAAATAGTATAAATAATTCATAGATTTTCAATTTTTAACATATTCATTTTTAGTATCATCACTCCAAATATCTTTATCAATTGTAGTTTTTTCATATTTATCATCAATTAAAATCCAAATATCAAAACTCATACTCTCTAAATGTATTTTCATTTATTCTTAAACTCAGTATAATTAGTTCCATTAAAATAAGGAGGTATATTAGTAGCAATTCCCTCTTTCCTATTATTATACCTATATAATTAAATATATAATAAACATAAATTTAAGATGTTTTGAAGAAAACTAAATCACAGCTAAAAAGATATTTTATGTCCCTTTGATATAAAATGTTGGTCGAGGTGAGTAAATCAAGAGAAGGGGTGAATTGAGTTCCCAAAAAAATTATATTTAAAATAATTTATAAATAAATCTTTCAATTTTATAAAACTTCAAGTTAAAAAATTAGTAAAAATATATATATTTTATTGTTCAAAAAAATTATGAGAAGATTAATTAATGATGAATTAAGATATCTTATAAATGTATTAACTTTTGAAATTATCTTAATAAAATGAATTATATAAACATAAATTAATAAAAACTATCAAAATAAATGTTTTGATATAGATTTTAAATCACATACAATTTTGAACTTATGAAATACAGAAAAAAACTAATCAAAACTATTAAAACACACAGTTGAATTAACATAATGGGTTCGGTCTCAAGATGAGACTTAATCCCCACCATGTGAAAATAAACTACTAAAAAGTAGTTTATTTAACAATAAACATGATCCACACCCTGGATCTGGTTTGACAAACAACAACACAAAAGTTGTACATGGTCATGTTCTCTCCCATAATTATATGTGGGAAATAATTAAGATATAGGTCCCACATGAAATCTTACATAGTTTTCATGGGAATACAAATGGAAAATTTTGAGAGAGTGTTTCAAAAACACTCCAGTTTATGAACAAGAGATAGCGTGTTCAGATTAATAGAGAAATACAACACACTTCTCTTAAGGCATAAACAAAAGTTTCAATTGAGTAGTGATAAGAATAGTTGAATATGCCTTATATGAATTGAAAAAATTGTGTTGTAGAGTCTAGAAAAATCCTTATATTTTCTATCTATAGATGTCCAGTGAAATTTTTCACAAAGGTTTGTTAGGACTCATATTTGATCCAGTTTATTTTGATTCTTTTTCTACTTTATTCTCTATAATTCAACCCCACAATCCACCACATATGTGAATAATCATGTTCTTCTCAATTTATAACATTCCACGTCCAATTACCCATTAAATAATAACAATTTAAAAAATCATCAAACATCATACTGAGCACTAAATTATGAATGATAATAATTTGTCTTATATGAATCAGTAGAGTGGTTTGGAATAATGATTTTTAAATCTATGTGTGATTGAAAGCATTTAATTCCATAAACTTGCTATTGGAGGAATTAATTTCAAATAAAAATATATGGAAAATAATTGTAGTAGGCTAGAGGTCGATCCAATATAGAGGTAGATCAAACCAATATTAGATCATACCAGTGGTAGATATCTTGAACTAATGGTAGAGGTGTAAAATGGAAGATTAGTTTTGATAGTAGATCAACTCTGGTGGTAGATTAACTCTAACATAATCCCATTGCGTTATAAAATTATACACATCATGTCATCCGAGTAATTTGGTGTGTTTTACATTATGTTAATACTGTCGAAGATAACCATTTTTGAATATATCAGGTCCCACAAGGGGAAATACATGTACTCATTCCATGTTTTAGATTTCGATAAATGGGAGTGGATATATGTGGGTATGAACATCCAATTGGATGAAAAAAACCAACTGTTTTTATCATAGGAACCATTAAATGGCTAATCAACGGGTTTTGCATCCTGCCAATTGATGGGTGTAGTGAGATCTTTCAAATGAGGTAGTTTATATTGTCTATGTATCCAAGCCAAGCATTAGGGGATCATAGGGGGGTTGTTGAACATTAAGGGATTTTGGTATTCAAGGGTATATATAGGACAAACCCTTTTTGTGAGAAAGAAGAGTGTTCTATGGAGGAGAGAGATAAATTCACGATAGAATTATGGGTATTGTAATATTATATTCATCATGATGGGTGGGTGTATTGAAGAAAATACATACACATGCAGTAACTTTAACCTCCTTCACCTCACATGATTGGACGATGGAATTTCATAGAAACACCCTCACAATAGTGCATCAAATACTTTTTGCAGTGCTCATGTGTATCGATTACACAACCAGTCACACAATCAGCTGGATTCATGGTGGACCAATCCAGTGTCCCACCACATGCATAAATTTTCATTCTCATTGGGAGTCATTCCATCATGCAATTTAAACCCATCCGTGTGGGAACAATATAGAAAATTTAAAGGAATATTATGGATAAGATGAGATCTCATATTTTCATTATTTCTTTGTCTTATCATCCATGCCATCCTGGTTTCTATATTTCATTTCTATCAAACTTTAATCGAATCAATAATGACTTATTTCCATTACCTAAATATATTTGTTTGTTAATTATTTCTTTATTTAATGTCAATCATTCATGTCTATATTAAATATTGTCAACGTTTTTTGTTTTACACAATTTTTCTTTATTTGAATTATTAAATACCCTCATTCGATATTTTTTTATTCACAAGAGATTTATTTCATGTTATGTATCAGAGTAACTCCTCACAAATTTTTTTTATTTTATTTTCTATTTTATGGTATTCAAAATTGTGTTTATATAGTATGAAAATTTTCTATTTTAAGTATTCAAAACAATAAAATTTGCAGCATTCATGTGGCTTGTTTTATATGTAAGACAATTATTAATCTCCAAAAGCTACCCAACATGATCATTGGCTTAGAGAAAATATAAATGACGGGTTATATATTCCATTTCCTTTATCTAAGAAAAACCAATTTATTTTCACCACTTTAATTGTTTTATTTTTAACACCTTAATTAATAGTTTTGGTTTAGAGTCTCTATAAGAACTAAATCAACTTAAAACACCTCTAAGTATTTGACTTATGTGAGTAAAATGGTTAAAAAATGGTAATTAATGAAAAGGATGATATGTGCCTAAGCTGTTTAGATACAATCATCCTAAACATATATCATTATTTCATATTTATGAGAATATACCTATGATTTACCTATTTTATTTATTACATCAATTTAGGGGAGGGGGATTACAAAGAAACAAAAAATATACCCCACCTATAAGTAATCAGGGAGACTCAATCCTTTGATTTACCTATTATATATGTACAGTAAATAAAATAGAGTCTCAAGTAAAATTATAATGTGATTGTATATATGGTATTCTTAATCAATTATTTATTATTGACAACATGTTTCAAAATTTACTACAGTTTGTCTATAATTTGAAATTATATTTACAATAAATAATACAAATAATATTTATCCTATAAGAATATACCACATGAATAAAATGTTGATGGATTCATCCATCTACCATGTTGTATTTTTTTTCAAATGTTGGTGTATCTACTCCACTAACCTATTGACTTAAACCATGGATTTTGGATGTGTAGGAACTATTCTGCTAAATGCCTTAGGAGAAGTCCAATATTAGTGGATTATTTTGGGTTTATATGGGAGTTACGCCAAATTTTTACTCCTCCTAACATGGAAATTTCATGGACATGAGTGTGTTTCTCCATCATATGTGTTAGATATTTGATTATATACTGAAGATATTTGGTATAGTTTTATATAGAGGGATGGAGGTGTAGATAGAGTTTTCATACATCTTTTTTCTTGAGAAATAAAGAACATATTTTTTCTAATGCTATTCCCCCATCCCCATTCCATGTGATCAAAAAATCATAAATAGTTGAATCATAGACATTTGCATCAAAATGGAAATGTGAAAAGGAGACACTCAAATGGTAGGACAATTCCTGGTGATTCCCAAATACATTTTTTAAAACGAAGATTTTGAATGCTCTTGTTTAGAAAATTCCATTAGAATTAACGACATTAGAAACAAATATAAATTTAGTTCTATAGAGTTGTTTAAAGTTCATTTAAAATCTAGGTGTTGTAATAAACCCATTTTTGAAAATACAGCACTATTATAGAAGTGATAAAATTTTAGGAACCATTCCCAAAATTTTTCTGACATACCGTGCCAGTGATACATAATAGGTCAATCGCAACCATTGATACAATTTTGATCATATCTAGATCAATAGAATTATATTTTTTATGATCTAGGAGTTGATTCCACTATTTTAAACTATTTTGAACACAAATATACTATCTATTGTTTTCCAAATTCCACTCAAATGTGTTATTGAAATGAATTTCTGTGGATGGACCATCAGCAGAATATATGATCATATTGACTAACTTGAACTACTCTATTTGGAAGTCTCTAATTCTCTATCTCTTTATTTTTAATTATCTATTTGATCCTAATGAGAACATGGGTGTCAAATCTAATGCCACCAAGAAAGCCAAGTGAAAGAAGCTGAACAAGAATACAAGCAGTCAAATTCACCAAAAGATTAATCATGTCATTTACCATCATGTTTCTCATGAGACGGGAACATATAAACTATTGATAAATCTATACAATAATACTACTAAAATGAAATTAAAAGAAATATCATCTTTTTAAAGTAATTGATAAATCATAAACCAAAGTGTGCAAGATCCATAGAAGAGAAGACATGCATGTTCTATAACACCATTGTAAAATTAATACATAAATGACTAAATGTTACTACTCTTGTCAACAAGGTGAACCTCCCTTTTTTATAAGCATACCTGATTAAAACCTCATAGTTATGTGTTCTTATCTTGATGTAGTTTTAAGATGGGTGACTATCTGGGAATTTTCCCATGGTGTGTGTGAGTAAGGACAAAGCACACTAAAAGAACATGTGTTCACATATAGGGATGTTGGGATAGTCATTAGTTATATAAATGAACACAATAGGTAATAGCTTGTTCTATAAGAGATGAACACCAAGGTATTAAAAGAGACCCATGGAGTTAATTGACTATGTTCATGGAATAGGGAGGATGGGAATGAAAAATGGCATCCAATTTGATCCCCATATGGAATTTCATAGGTACTTCCTGGGTTTGAGGTATGGGGTCCACAATGATGGCATTTTCCATTAATGGGGGGAGTGTGTAACACCCCTACAAAAGTGATACTTAAAATACTGAATGTTACTACATATATAAATAAGGAAACCCTTTCCTTTCAAGAGCTTATATCCAATATTATTTATACTAATTTGATTTTATCAATACCTTATTATTTAAAATGGCCTTTTATTTTTTATTTCTATATATATTTCATAATTTAGTTACCTCTATTTTTTTACTTTCCAATTCTATTACTACATTTTTCCTATTATAAAATATTTTGTTGTTTGGTTTGGTTTGGTATTGCATGTATCAAAATTTATTGAAAACGTTTGGTTTTTAAGAAAATAAAATATAAAATTCTTAGTTTTGGGGTGATACATTATCCCCCAAAATAATTTTCTTCCTCAGAATTTTTAATTATTTTTCTATAAAGAAAATAGTTGATTATATCCAAAAGAGAGATAAGATCCAATGTTTAATTTCTAATGATATTTCTATAATTATCCCAAATATGTTAAAATACCTTTATTGGAGAGGTGAATTAGTGTATGATAGATTAAAACAACTTCCCCTTCAAACCTTGTTTCATTATTAAATAAAACATTATTCTCTCTCTTTCTCGTAGAAATGTGTGAATATAAATGAAATCATGCACGAGACACAATAATTTTACTTGGTTCACCGTCACTGGGCTATGTCCTAGGAGAATAAAATTAAAATATTCCAATGTACCAAATCCACTAAGGATAATTGAAAAAAAAAGGTTTTGGCTAGATCACTTCTATGCCTAGGCTCTTTGCCATTAATGTGTTCAGAGTAGACTCACTATCTCTCTTGGTTTACAACCAATTATAATTTGAAAGCTCACTGCTCTCTCAAATGAATTGTGCTCACATATACTTCTGAATAATACTCTTTGATCACTTGAATCACTGTGATTTACAAGTTATTTAGTGTATTATTAACTTCCACATTCATCTACTAGATTAATACCACTTTACCACAGATTCACTAAGAAATCTATTCTGGTTGATACAAATTTTTATTTCATGAATCCTTTGGATGTAGTTCATGAAAATTGAACAAATTTTACAAAAAATTTATGTTTTTTCATGTAACTCTAACTTGGGGGTAACTTTTATACTTTGAATGCACCTCCCTTGGTCATGCAGGCACTAGTTATTTTCAGCATGAAATAAACATTTGATTTTTTTCTTCACCCATCTATTATTGAATGAAATTTTTTGGCTATGCATGAAACTATTACATTATTTAGAACCCTAATATTATATATGGGGTTATATATATAAATGAGGTGGTTAGACTCTTATTTATAGACTTATCTGACACTGCATGAAAAATCCTTGTGCTCCTACCTCTGTGTGCAAAAAAAAAATCCGAGCATGGAACTTCGCTCTTATTATATAGTATTTGGAACATAACTCTCCTTCATGTGCATGCTTAAATCTATATCCTTTTTTCACACAAAACCTAATTTCCTACACTATCATAAAGTTCATGAAAAACTTTCTTTTTTGGTATTTTGATGTGATGATTATGAATATTGACTTGTGCACAACATTGTGAACCACCTTATATACACATCTTTATTTATAGCCACTAGAAAAACCATTATTTGGTCATGGATATTTGTCAACATAACTTGTAAATAATATATCAGAACTCTAAAAATAACCTTGGAAACCTACTTTTTCAACAATCCCAATCTACTCAAAAAAATAGTAATGTTTCCTTAATAGATTTTTTCCCAACATTCTCCCCCTTCGATTTTGTTGATAATTATTCACATTTGGATATATCATTAAATAATCTTTTTATATTATTCAAAAATTAACTCTTTATGATTCAGATAACGATCAAGGATTCACCCAACACACACTGTAATCCCACATGATCCATGCTCAACATGAGAAACAAGAGTAGCATGAAAAGCTCATCATTTAAACACTTAGTTCCAAAAAAACAATCAACTTTTTTCATCATGAATCTCATATTTTGTGATATATATCCTTTGATTGATCATTGTTAGCATTATAAAATTTAAAAATCCCCCTACTTCACAGATCCCCCTTTTATTTTCTACCCCTATCTTGATTATGGAATTTTATACCCTTTTATAGCCACAAATTATTCCCCTTTATCAATGAACTCAAAGGGCACTCCTTTAGTGTCAGCAATAAGGTAAAGAACACAGATCGACACCTTATGGGAAAACACATCACACCTCAAGGAAAGGTGGTACCACATCCTCACATTATAAGTTTGAGGAGTCGAATAAACTCTAAGATCCAGTTGATGAAATTCAAATTCTTCATTGGGTAACACCTTTGTCGAATGTATGCAACCTGTAGTTTTGTAGGAACATAATCCAACTTCACAATCTCATGCTCCACCTTCTCATTTATAATATTATACATGATTTTAATGTTCTTTTTACTTGAGTGTAAAAGTAGATTTTTTCTATGACTTATAGAACTTGAATTATCACAATGGACTCCAATCAGATAATTCACTTCAACTCCCATGTCATCAAGTTACTACTTCACCCACAATAATTGTGTGTATGCTTGAGTAGAAACAATATATTCCTCTTTTTTGGTTCTCAAGTAATTGAAATATTATTTATTACATATCCAAGAAATACAAAATATTACAAGATATAATGAACCACCTAATGTTGATTTTCAATCATCTAATAAACTGACCTAATATGCATCTGTATAACCCAATAACTCCTGTTGATATTTTTCACTATATAGAAAACCAAAAATTAAATGTTCCCTTGATATATTGAAGTATTCTTTTAACTAAAATTAAGTTTATTTTTTCGGGATTACTTTTAAACTATGCTTCTTTCCATGTGTCAATAACAATATAATGTCAATGATTTGCCTCCATTCTATGAAATTAATTGCATTGCCTTAGTCATCACATGATGGTTTCATCATGGTGGACACCATATTTTTCATCTCCTTGGAATTATCCATTCAAAATCATCTCAGAACCTCCTTGGAATATTAGGATTTAGAATTGAATTTTCCATTCCTCCCTTGTGTAACCTAAACAAGGAAAAATGTTAGTTCACCACTCAATGAAATTTCAAACTCACCTTTCATGAATTCTGAGAACTACTTTCACTGAGCTCCATCCTATCCAACAAAGATTATGTCATTTAAATACAGCATAACCATCATCCTTTGATTACTATAATTTTTGAAATATAGATTGTAATCATCTCCACCACACTGAAAACCGAGTTCCATAAAAAACTAATCAAGCCATGAATACCACACTCTCAGTGTTTTCTTCGGGCAATATAGTGCCTTCCCCAGTCAAAAGAATAGTTCTCATCAATATGAATGAGAAAACCATATGGAATATCGATATACAATTCTTCATCTAGAATATCATTTAAAAATGATGACTTTATGTCAATCTGGAAAACTATGAACTTTCTTGGCATTGTTATGGGAAAAATTATTCTGATTGCATCTAGCCTCAGAAAATATGAAAATGTTTCATCAACATCAATACCCTCTATCTAGGAGTACCCTTTGTGAACAATTCATATCCTATTTTGAATTACTACATCACCTTCATTAATATTTCTGTAAAATAACCATTAGATATTAATGACATTATCATCTATTGGGATTGAAAGAATATCACATGTCTTATTCTTCTCAATTTTTTCAAGCTCTTCATTTATATCCTAAAACCAATTATCATCTCTAGCTGCTTCATCAAAACATTTAACCTCAACCTGATATAGGAAGGATTCCTATTATAATGAATTCATCATATGTGTTTAAACTGGTGTGTCTTGATCACAAATGATGTTTTTTCTTTCAATTTCTACTTGAATATTTAGTTTTTGTGTAGATATAGATTTTACTTCCTCCTATTAATCATTAGTGTCTTCTTTTGAATTAACATTTTCCACTTCAAATCCCCTTGAGGTGCTAACCTCCTCATCACTTTCACCCCAGAATTTTTCACCATGTTGTTTAATATTAAGTTCATTCTCAAATATAGTGACATCATTAATTTCAACTACCTTTAAAAGCCTCTTGTTGAAACATTTATATGATTTTATTTTTCCTAAATATCCATGAAATATCCCATAATCTCCATGTGATTCAAATTTCTTGTGATTCTTTTTATTGAGAATAAAATATTTAATTTCAAAGACATGAAATTATTTCAATATTGGATTCCTCCCATAAATAATCTCACATGGAGTATTTTATTCCATTGAACATAATAGAGCCATTTTGGTTAGGAATACCGATGTCAATACTACTTCATTTTAGAATTTATCTGTTAGGTTATTTTCAATAAGTATTGATATGAATATTCTTTTTATGATATGAATTATCTCAACCAATCCATTGTGTTGATGAGTTATCATTGTAGAAACATGAATCCATATCATATGTTTCTCAATATTATCTTCAACTTAACTGTTTTTGAATTTCATACCATTATCAGAATGAAACTTCAGAATCATTTTTAAAGGCATCATTTCAGATTCCCCCCAATATTGTTTTATGCAATGTAACACATCGAACTTGTGGGAGGTGAAAAAACCCATTCCATACTATTGAAATATTACATGAAAATAATGTAATACAGCTTCTCGTTGATTGATCTTGGTGAAATTATACCACATAAATTTTATAGACCAATTCAAGAACTCTAGTTGACTTCTGTTCTTTTTTATTGTAAGTGTTTCTGATAATCTTCCCATATTGACTAGTATCGCACATATTAGTACGATATTGTGATATCTTAGGGAGATATACAGGTGAATCACATTTTAAAAAATATTCCAGTGATAGTTGGAATAGATGGACAAGTCATTTATACCAAAACATGTTTTCTTGTTGTTTAGAGAAAAGCACATATCTCCTTATCCACTTACATGGTAGAGATTCCCCTTCATTTTTTCCCTATAAAAAATGGCACCATCTCTTCCTTTGAAGATAAAAATATTCTATGTAAATCTTATAGCATGCCTCAAGTCACATATTGGACTAAATCTAAGCATATTGTGACTGAGACCTTCATTAATTTATACATCAGCATGTCACATTTCTTTTCCCCCAAATTTGGATTTTCCAGACACAATAATCTTCAGGCCTTCATCATTTCCAAATTTTACAAAACCATCCCTTTCATATTTTATTCCTATAAAAATATATTTATTACCTATAATATGGGATGTACATGCATTATCAAGGATCTATATATCAGAACGATCAGATTCTTTAAGGTAAATGTATCCAACACTATCTGATTAGTACTTTTATTTTTGATACATGTGTTTTATTTTCATACCTAGTATGGATTTATAATCTTGACACCCCTCAGAGTATGATGTACCAACTTCATCTTATAGATCCAAAAAACAATTTTTAATTTTTAGTTCATTTGATGATACATTGAGATACTTCTTATGACCACATTTATCCTTCTTCGGCACATTCCTGTACACTGTTAAAGAGAAATAACTTTCCTTGTGTCTGAATCCTCCACACCTGAAATAGTGACCACTAAATGATATTTAGGAATATTAATCTATGTATGGGTACCTCTATTTTTCTTTTTCCCATTGGTACCTCCTATCTGTAGAATTTTTTTTTGTGAATGTCCCATATTTCCACAACAATAACATCTAATGTGGGGTGCCTTAATGTGTGTTACTACTACACTACTAATTTTCCCTTGGGTTCTTTGAATCCTCTATTTCAGATTCATACCCAAAAAATTGAAATCTTGGATTTGGTGCTTGTGGTCTGAAATCAATCACTATATCTTTTTGTTTCTAATCAAGACCTATATCGGCATTATTATTTGTATTTGACTATTGGTTCTATTTTGATGGAACTCTATGCTCCACTTATTTATTCTCTATCCCCAGATTAATCTGCTTTCCTAATTTCATACCATGGGTCAATATTCTCCCCTAATCTCGTATATTTCTTTGTAGTCTGATGACTTCCTCTTTAAGTTCTTCAATACATTTGATTTATCCTTTAAATATGTTATTCAAACCATCGATCACCCTTTTCTATTCATAAGATTTGATCTTATACTCACCAATAATTTCTATGTCCTTGGGAAATGAAGACTTAATATTTTCAATTTCATCCATCAACTCATAGTTCCCTTCTTCCCGCCATTGCATATAGAGTTTTTCATTATGAACCACATTATTTTTTTTCATTATTTTTTCTCTCCAAACATCTCTCTCCTCAAGAGTGGATTCTAATTTATCCTTTATATATACTATTCCATCAACTTCTTTTTCATCATTATACATTTATTCACTTTTTTCGGAGATACCTACAACTACTACCATTTCATTTTCTCCATGATCCTTATAGTTCTCCATCAATTCAACCTTAGATTATTCTAAACTACCATTTTACTGTGAAAGATGATTTTTATTTTTGATGAAATTTCTCTTAGAATTATTATGCCCCTTCACATAGATTGAATAACTATTCGTATGAGTTTTTACTTCCTCCTAATCATCATCTTGAGACTTCATGGGGCACCTTGCTACAAGATGTCCCTTCTTTCCACATCGAAAGCATTTACCTCATGGCCTCGAATGCCACTTCTTTAGACTTCCATTTTTTTCAAAAACTCATTATCTTCATTTCTCATCTTGTTTGAAATAAAAGTACTACGCAGACTATCCAATGTCTGCTTCTTTGGAACTTTATCTTCCAATATAGAAAATTTAGGATCAAATAGAGTTGGAATTATTCTTTAGATGTGTTTAAAAATCTATACATCTTCAATAATTTCTATGAGACCACACATGTCTTCCACAAAAACATTCACTTGGTCACAAAATGCATCAATATACTCATTAGGGTGAATTCTCAGATCCTTTTACTTTTCCATAAAACTTGTAGTTTTTCCTCTCTGACTTTTCAATATCCCTTGTGATTATTTAGAAACTTTTCCCTCATAGTGTGTGATGTCATACACAACATCACCTTTATATAGATTGCATTGGATAGGGCTCCCCCGAAAGCATTGATTACTTTGGAATCAGTATCTAATTCCCTTCTGTCATCTTTTGATAAATAACCACTATCCACAATGGTAGAAATATCATGCATCACTGCTATATAACATCCACACCTAGAGATTAAAAATAGTTCTGCATATTATTCATCCATAATTGAAAATTATTTTCATCGAATACCAGAATCACTTGATTATTGAAATCATCTATTTCTTATACTAAGAGAGAACCAATGACTTTAAACCTTTAGCTCTTATACCAATTGATATTCCAAATAGGTTAAATAGAATGAGAGGGTTTGAATCAAGACAGGATAGATTAAAATAACTACCCCTCCAGATCTCATTTCATTTTTAAACAAAACAATCTTATCACTTTTTTCCATCAAAATGTATGAAAATAAATGAAATCATACATGAGACATAGATAATTTACTTGGTTTACCCTCACTTGGATATTTACAAGGAGAATACAGTGATAATGTGACAATGTAAAAAAAATACTAAGGATCACTTCCAAAAATATGTTCAAGCTATATCAATTCTATTCTTGGGCTCTCTACCTTGACAATGTGTGGACCAGACTCACTATCCCTCCTAGTTTACAACTAATCACAATTTGAAATCTCACTACTCTATCAATTGAGTTTTCTCACTACTCCTTCATAATAATCACCTTTTATTACTGAATCAATACGTTTTTACACCTCATTCAGTGCATCATTAAGTTTAAATTTCTTCCACTTGATGAATAACACTTAACCACAAATTCACTAGGAAATACCTTCTGGTTCACATAAATTTTTCGTTCACAAAAACATTGGTTGTATTGCATGAAACTTTAAAAAATTGTGTGTGACATCTATGTTTTATCATGTAAGTACATCTTTCATGAAACTTTCATACTTTGTATAAACCTCCCTTGGTCATGTAGGCACAAGTTCTTTTCTGCAAATAAAAAACAATTCATTCATTGCTTCGTGCAACTCTTATTTTGTGAAACTTTTATGCTTTGCATGAAACTCTTACGTGATCTAGAGCCCTCATTTTCTCTAAGGTATGAGCTATTAAAATTATGGGGGTGGCCACTTGTTTATAGGGTCAGACAACCCTATGTGAAAAATCCTTGCACACCTTCTTTTGTGTGCGCAACATCTTCCTGGGTGAGGAAATTCATGTTTTAATGTTGTATTTAGCATGTAACTATCTTTTTTGGGTTCTATAAACTCTATTTCTTTGAGTCACGCAAAACATCCTTTTGTGAACTTTCAAAACTTGCGTACAAAACATTACTTCTCCATATTTTGATGGGATGACCCCATATTTTGATGTGATGATCCCAAATAATGGGGGAATTAATTTATGTATATGATAATTATGACATGATATTGATTATAGAATGTTAATATATTATCTTCTTCTTTAACACTTCACCCATTAAATAAATGATAATGTTACTCATTTGTATGTATGCCTTACCATCTCCACAATGTGATGTGATTCATTTTCCATGTCTAAATATAAAGAATGGTTCAAAAATTGAATCTAATGAATAAATATGATATTAATAACACTGATATCATTCTAGAGATTATGGAACTATATACCATGATCAAGAACCATAACTCTCACAACAAAACATGGGTGAGAAAATAAGGCAGTTAACACTCAAAACAATAGTAATAATGAAGGATTATTAAAAAACAGGTGATAAGATGTTATTAAAAGATCATATATGATATTATAATAATGAATATAGTTATTTTATAAATTAATAACATGTTTAAAACTGTTGTAGATGAGTTTAAATCCTATTCAACTTAAGTAAAGTGGGAGTTAAGTGATTTCATCTCAATTTACACTCAATTGCATCAGATTTGTTATTATAAACTTATTCACTTTTAAGTGCATATGCTTCCCCTTTGATATATTTATTATGAATACCTATTTATTCATGATTATTAATATTTCAATTCATTTTTATTCTTTCAATGGGTTATAATTCTAAAGTTTCCAAAGTGGTGTGAATTTATTTTACAATCTCACTTTGTTTTGGGATAGCTTATATTTTGGTTGAAGGAATCTTATAATTTATCCTTTATAAGATCAAATATTTTTTTTATCTTATGGATGTCTGATGAGTCTCCATATTTTCTTCCAAATTTTCCTTTATTTGGTATTTTTATCAATAAAATAAAATTTTAAAATAAAAAAAACCTATTTTATTTCTCTTTTAATAAGTTATATTTTTATTCCATGTAAATTTTTTCAAATTGCCTTACAAAAGTATTTATTATTTGTTAAATGATTTCTTAAGGATAGTTTATATTATCCATGTTTATTAAAACTTTTTAAAGGAATATTTTTAATTTTTTATGAAATGTGTTTTTTTGACAAAAAATAAAAAGGAATATCTTTTTAATGTATACGACGATAATAGAATTCCCTTTCATCATAAACATTTTAAAAAAAAATTGCTTCTTATACATTTTCTCAATGGAATTAAAAATAAAATCTTCTATGAAAACTTATTTTAATATTTTTGTTAAATTTCTTTTATTCTTACAAATGAAATTAGTTTATTGCAAAACCTATATTCCTGGTGAACTAACGGTCATCACTTATCTATTATTAGATTTTTTGTCATTATCTTCTATGAAAAGACTCACTTTCTTGTGATCACTAGACATTACATTTCCCTTAAATTTCAATATTATTTATCATGGATATACTTATTTATTAAATCCTATATCATTTCTACATACAGTTTTTTACATTGAATGTTATTTCATTGACTAGGGAAATATTGATATTCTTTACTCATTATTCAATACAAAAATTAATTGATAAGGAATATTATTGATGAATTAAATAACTCAATCGATATACGAGGAATGATTTGGAAATGAAATAAATGGTGGGTTTGGAAATTATATATCCCCTTGATGAATTGATAGGTATCATGATCAAAATTAGTTGGACAATTTAAATGGGGTTGTGCCCATAGTTTTAAACTATCTTATCCCAAGGACATGATGGTATTGATATCATGATGTTTAAGACTATGACATCTAAAATTAAGCATTTCCTTCATTGAGAATTTAGTTATTATTATTATCCATGAGATTTCCACATTTATATTATCCATGGATGCATTTAATTCTCAAGTTATTGATAAAATGGTGATGTGGCTGTGTTTTCATGCACTTTTCCACATCATTTTTTGTATTTTTATTGACCTTTTTGTTTTAAAATATTGTTTTTTATTAAATAATTGATAATTATTGTGTTTTTGAACTTGATGTGTAAAATAATCAATTCTAGTTCAAAACATGCGTTTTAAAGTGAATTATTTTCATTTTTTATAATTCTTAATTATAATCATTCTTTTGAATTTGATTTTCATTGGTTATTCTTTTATTTTTAAATTACTACTTTTCGTTCTTTCAATTTTTCATTATTTTTATTTTCAAGAAAATTATTTTACCATTTCTTTAATTTAATCAATTATTTTTTTTCAATTATAAATAAATAAATTTTACTTTTTATTTTTAGTTTTTTTAATGATTTAATAAATTTTAACAACTTAATTTAGTTGATTAAATATTTTTATTCTTTGGTGCAGTTGATTTTAATTTAATTCTTTTACTTTGCTAACCCTTTAATTAACTGATTTATTTATTTAACCAAACCGATTCTCTAAATATTAATTATCTATTTTTAATTAATTAAATAATTTACAATTTGAAATTGAATAAATTACAACTTATTTTGTTAACTTATTCATTTGGAAAATTATTAATTTAGTTAACTAATTTATTTTGATTAAACTATCAATGTAATTATTTATTTATTTATTTATTTTTGTTTTGCAGGAGATATGAGGCACCGTTTCACAACTGGTGCCACACCCATTTCCCACTTTATCCCCCACTCATGGTGAGATCGTGAGAAACCATGGTGGTACCTATGCCACCGCCTCCAAGCCTTCTTCACGGTGGCACGTCTCACTATTTGCTCAACCACCGCCGCAGCTTTACTGTGTCACCGTGAACATTACCCACCATTTCATCTCTTCATTGTCTCACCGCTTCACATCGCACCAATCTCACCGGTCCTTCTCGCAGCATCACAACAACATTATTACAAACACAATCGCACTGCATCAACCAAATTCACCTAACAACAAATTGAAAATTGCATTTAAGAGCAGTGAAACACAGATTTCAATTAAACCGAAAGCATTCAAACCCAAACCCTCAAATCTTGGTTCTGCGCCAAAGTTCCGCCTCTTCATTCATAGTAGAACCTGAAGCCATCGGCTTACCATCCCCTGGCCATCCCTTACTCGCTGTGAACCAGGCCGAGCCACCGGTCCAGCCACACCCACACGAACCCTCCACTCGAACACTGCGACCATGCCGTCGCAACCCGTCGCCTTGACCTACCTCTTCTTTTGTTTGAGCTGGTGCTCAACTTAACAGAACCCAATCTCGCCCAACTCATTCACCTACCCTATCCATCCCCTGCTCACGGGCGAGCTACCCGAAGCCCGCATGGCCTTCGCGACCCACCTTCCTCCATCTACGCCACACGAAGACCTTCTACCGCACTCCTTCATCCCATCGCTGCGTCCTCATTTCCACACCTGCGCCTCACCTCCTCCATTCGCCGAGACCCCCTGCCTCACTCCTCTATCTATATCGCCCGAACCAGCCTCACCTTCCACCACACCACGGTTTCTCCTCTCCCTGCGCCGGCTGAGGGTAATTTAGGTCGTTGGGTTTTTTTTAGTTTAATGGGGTAGGGTTTTTTTAAATTAGGGAAATGGGTTTGTTCAGCGCCACATCAAGTGGCGCTGAACAAAAAGTGGGAAAAGCGCCACTTGAAGTGGCGCTTTGACCCACACCACCCCCAAATCCCATATATATATTTATATATAATTTTATTTATTATAATAATTATAAAAAAATACAATAAATGCATAATTATATATTTTTATAATAAATACAAAAAATAAAATAAAATAATTTATTTATAATAAATATTTATAATAAATATCTAATAAATATTAATAGATACTATTATAATAAATACACAATAAATGTATAATAAATGTATAATAAATATTTATAATACATTTATATTTATAATAAATACTTATTATAATTAAATATTATAATATTTATAATAATAAATATCTAATAAATGTATAATGAATATTATTATAATAAATATACATTTATAATATCTATTATAATAAATATTATAATATTTAATTATAATAAATATATATTTATATTAATATTTATAATAAATATACATTTATTTATTATAATAAATCTACATTTATTTTATACATTTATTATAATAAATATGTATAATAAATGTATAATAAATATTATAATGCATTTATTTTTTAATTATAATATAATAAATGTAATATGTAATTATTTATCTTTATTGTATAATTATCATATCTATGAATAATTATACACTATAATTATATAATTATAAATATACATTTATTTATTATAATAAATATACATTTATATAAATATACATTTATTAGATATTTATTATAAATGTAATATACATTTATAAATGTAATTATTTATTATAATAAATATGTAATAAATATACATTTATATAAATGTAATATACATTTATTATAATAAATATGTAGTATATATTTATTATAATAAATGTAATATACATTTATTAGCTGAATAAATAATTATTTATTTATAAATATAATATACATTAATTATAATAAATATGTAATTACTCATAAATGTAATATACATTTATATATATAAATATAAATTTATTATAAATGTAATATACATTTATTTATATAAATATATATTTATTATAAATTTAATATACATTTATTTATTATAATAAATATGTAATTATTTATAAATGTAATATATATTTATTTATTACAATAAATATATATTTATAAATGTAATTATAAATATACATTTATTTATTATAATATTCATTAATAAATATACATTTATTAATATCCATTAATAATATTTATTAATAATATTTATTTATAAATATACATTTATTATAAATATACATTTACAAATTTAATTATAAATATACATTTATTTATTATAATATTTATTAACAAATATTCATTTATTAATTATCATTAATAATATTTATTAATATACATTTATTTATATAAATATACATTTATTATAAATGTAAAATACATTTATTTATTATAATAAATATGTAATTATTTTAAATGTGATATAAATTTTTTTATTATAATAAATATACATTTATAAATGTAATTATATATACATTTATTTATTATAATAAATGTAATATGTAATTATTTATTTATTATAATAAATGTAATATGTAATTATTTATTTATTATAATAAATGTAATATGTAATTATACATTTATATTTATTATATTTGTTATACATTTATATAATTATAAATATACATTTAATATAATTAAAAAATAAATGTATAATATTACATTTATTGTACATATTTATAATAATAAATGTATAAAATAAATGTAGATTTATTATAATAAATAAATGTATATTTATTATAATAAGTATTATAATATTTATTATAAATATTAATATAAATATACATTTATTATAATTATATGTTATAATATTTATTATAATTATGTAATTACACTAATTATATATTTATTATAATTATAACAATTATATAATTTTTAATAATTATAACAATTATATTTATAATTATATATTTATCATGATTATATAATAATTATAAGTGTATATTTATTATATTTATAATTCTATAATTATTGTAATTATAATTGTATATTTATTATAATTATATAATTATTATATTTACAATTATATAATTATTATAATTATTGTAATTATATAATTATTATATTAATAATTATATATTTTTTATAAATATAAAATTATTATATTTATATATTTATTATATTTATATTTATTTAATTATTATAATTATATAATTATTATAATTTTATATTTAGTATAATTATATATTTATTATAATTATATAATTGTTATAATTATATTAAAAATTATTATAAATTTATTGTATTTATTTTAGTTATTATATTTATTATAATTATAATTATAATAAATAATATATATATATATATATAAAGGGGTTGGGGAGGGGTTGCATGGGATTTGGAAACAAAATCCCAAGAGCGCCAAATGAATTGGCGCTCTTGGGTAAAAGTGTCTAGCGCCAAATGAATTGGAGCTAGACACACCCAATTTTTTATTTATATAATTATTATAATTTTATATTTATTATAATTATATATTTATTATAATTATATAATTGTTATAATTATATTAAACATTATTATAAATTTATTGTATTTATTTTAGTTATTATATTTATTATAATTATAATTATAATAAATAAGATATATATATATATATAAAGGGGTTGGGGAGGGGTTGCATGGGATTTGGAAACAAAATCCCAAGAGCGCCAAATGAATTGACGCTAGACACACCCAATTTTCAAAATAAAAAACAAACTGACCCTTTAAAAAAAAAAAAAAAAGACCCCCTTTTCTAAAATTGCCGCTGGCTGAACCCGAATGAACCCCCCTCTTTTTGTTTTTATTTTCTCTTTTTTAGTTTTTATTTTACTTTATAATAACATATAATATAACATAATATATTATATAATATATATATCATATACTATACAATAATAATAGGTATATTAATAATAGTATATAAGCTTATATATATATACTATTAATTTATTATATATCATAATAATATATTTTATTAATTAAATACAATAGTTATTATATTAATAATAATAATAGGTATTATAAAAAATATAGATATATATTAATAAGTATTTTTTATGTCGTGATATAATATATGATATATAATAGTTTCATTTTATTTTTTATAGGACTCAGGTGTGTTTTTCCAGAAAGAGGGTTGCAGCTTGCCGCGCGCGCCCCATTATTCTGTTTGGAGCAACTGCTCCAGTGACGAGTGCGAAGGAAGCAGCATAGTGAAATCTCCACGTGGAGGCCAGGGAACACCTCGACCGAGATTCTAGAGACTTTGACTGGGTCATTAGCATTCATCATGGGTGCAAGATCATCGATACATGGAGAGCGTGACTGAGATGGGAGGATTGATCCAGACTAGGGGAGGGAGTAGGAGGAACATACAACATCACATCAGAAGCATATTGGAGGACCGATAGCAGCAGATCTGAGCATTTCACACCTCGATTCCGAGGGCGGGACATTGATCGAATTCCAGCATCGCATCCACCATTGAGCAGCATGAATTATAACTTTTAGGAGATTTAGCAGGGAGTTCAAACATCTTTATTTTTCTTATGCTCTGTTTTTATGCAACTTATTTCAACATGAAATTCATTGATCATAGTTCTATTTTTGCACCAAAGTCTATCATTATGTCCAGATAAATTCCCTTGGGGGGATAAGCTGGGTGAATAGATTCGTTTAGTCTTATTCATGCACTGCATTTTTTTGGGATGTCTCTCTAACTGTTTTTGGAACAAATTCATTTTCAATACAAAAATCGATCTTGATTGAATCTTAATGAAAACTGTTTCAATCTGAGGGACTCACTGAAATGTAAATTATTCTCAAATGAGGGAGAAACACTAAAATCAACTGACAAGTTGATCCCAGTGACATCTGACTTGTTATCTCCATTGGATGGAGTGACTTTTACAGTCAAAGTATTGTAAGAGTTTTTTCATCACAAACTGACCAGACGACAAATCTTACTAGTTACTTTAAGTCAGATCCATATTTCTTAAACTTCAGTGCATGATCGAGGCTAAGAAATATCTAATCGGCCAATGGACTTTCTCCCCTACTCATCTTTTGGTTGTTTTCACCACAAGATCTATTTCTATCTTTTCTTCCCCCCTTGCACTCACCAGTTCACCTTCACTTCCTCACACACTAATTTTCACTCACTCCACTTCCCCACCACCAAATTTTCTATGTTTGTTCTTATATGTGTTTTTTTGTTTATTTTATTTTTTTAGATCATCAAACACAACATGAGGCCTCCCTGTGGTTCGACCCTATCTTTCCACTGTTCTAAGTAGTAAGTAGGTTATAAATTTTAGTTTGTCTCCCG
The DNA here is from genome assembly GCA_963277665.1 of Viscum album. Lineage (NCBI taxonomy): Eukaryota > Viridiplantae > Streptophyta > Magnoliopsida > Santalales > Viscaceae > Viscum > Viscum album. Next base: position 1,016,994,658 of record OY728130.1, on the reverse strand, counting down.
TTCCCAAGGATGCGCGAGCGTGCAAATTCTGGAACCGTTTTCGGGGAGGCTAGGTGCAATATTTATAAAAAAACAAAACAAAAATTCACATATAAATTTTTTTTCAAAAAAATCATAAAAAAACACTAAAAAATCTTCACAAAGAAAGTTGAAATTCAAAAAAAATTGTGAACCTACTGCATGCAAACCAGGTATAAGTCTTAATACTTAGTACCTGGTAATCCTGAAATTGATTAACACCTCAAGGAAGTGAAAAAGAACAAAGAAAAGACCAAAATGGAAGATAACAGAAATGAAAACTTGAAAAATCTACTTCCTAAGAATTTGAACCAACATGGAATGATGAACCCACCTAAGAATGAGATAGCTGAGAGGCACATTTTTAGAGAGTTCTTGGTACCTTCAATGTGTAGTAACCCTTCATTAATTAGACTCTCTCCTAGGTTTAGGAATTATGAAATCAGGCAATCCATGCTTAGTTAGCTGCCTACCTCTAATGGAATGCCTAGCGAAGACTCTCTTGACTTCATTAGAGATTTCTATTGTAGTGTCCAGTAGCTAGCACTTAGGGGTCTCACTAAAGAAGATCTTAAACTAAGAGTGTTCCCCTTATTCCTCAAGGGAAATTCTAGTTCTTGGTTTCAACAGTCAGAAGAAGAAATCTTTGTCACCTAGGATCAATTTTATAATGCTTTCACAATGAAATTCTATCCTAGGAGGTTGACATCTGAAATTCGGCACAAAATAACTGGATTCCTTCAGGATGAAGGAGAACTGTTTCATGAAGCCTGGGATAGGTTTAGATGTTCTCTTAGGCAGTGTCCAAACCATCAATGTACACCTCAATTCCTCATGGAAACCCTCTACAACAGTCTCACCCATTACCACCAAAACTTGGTGGATTAGTATTCTAGAGGAGACTTCAGTGATATGACTACTGAGGAGCCCAAACAAATTTTTAATACCTTAGCTCAAAACTCCCAGCACAAATTCTCCAGGAGGAGAACCATTGTGATAAAGGAAACCACCCTTTCTCTTCAAGCTGAAGCCCAAGCTGCTGGGTTATTTAATGAGAACCCACATAAAACCCTTAAGAAGTAGTGCCACCATTGTGGCATGTATGGCATTTCTCAAACCTATTGTCCAAACTTCGATATGCCTATCTAGCCTCATGAGAGTGCCAGCTTTGCTGGATATAGACCTCGGATGTATCCTAGGGACGATACTTTTTCCAACACCTATAATCAGGGGTATAGGAACCATCTGAACCTATCATGGAGGGAGCAGGGAGTCCTCCGACCAACTAACCCTCCTGGATTCCAGCATCCACCTAGGTAGCAATTCCAACCCCAACCCCAACCTAAGGTTGAGTTATCCAACTCAAAATATGAGGTGAGAGACATGTTCCATCTTTTGATAGGGAGGTTTGATGAAGAAAATACCAAAAATGATTATGATAAAGTTCAAATGGATGCTAGAATGAAGAACATGGAAATTAAAATGGGGAAGCTGACTAGGGATGGTAGTAATAGAGAAAAGGGTAGGATTCATGGAACCACTGATGCCAATTCTAGGGATAATTACATGGCTGTGACCACCATAAGTGGTCTCCAAACTCACCAAGAACCTAGTAAAGGAACCCAAAATGTTGAAAATGAGGAACTAGATGAAGCGGGAAAATCAAATCTAAAAGAACCTGAATCTGGAAAACTAGACAACACCATTGGAATCCCTCCATTTCCTATTGTTCCAGCACAAAAACCCAAATAAAATGGATTAAAAAACAAAGACAATAAATGGAAGAATTTTTTTGAAGAGTAAGCTGTAGAGATTCCCCCAATTGTGAGGAATTTTCCCCTGCAATCCCCTTCCCACAAAGAATTAAAAATCCAATTAATGATTCTGAACTATTGAAATTTTTTAATGTGGTTAAAAATCTGAACATTGATATCCCATTCTTGGAATCATTGATTCAAAGCCCGTAATATTTGAAATCACTCAAGAAAATCTTTTCAAACAAAAATACATTGGAAGCATTTTACACCTATAAATTAACAGAGGATTGTAGTGCAGTTTTTCAGAATAGGATACCTCCTAAGCTTCAAGACCCAAGAAGATTTGTCATCCCTTTCACCTTTAAGGATAGAGGTGGTAAGTTCAATTGTTTGTGTGATTTGGGTGCTAGTATTAATTTGATTCCCCTGTCACTTTTTCATCGCCTTAGATTGGGAGTTCCCCGACCCACCACTATTGTGTTACATCTTGTTGATTGGTCCATTACTCATCCAGTTGGTAGGGTCGATGATCTGTTAGTAGGAGTAGGCAAACTCGTTTTTCCTACTGACTTTCTTATCCTTGATATGGAGTGTGACCAGGAGGTTCCTATCATTCTTGGTAGGCCCTTCCTGACCACAGGGGGAGCTGTGATAGATGTGTCTAAGGGGAAACTGATTTTCAATATGGGTGAACAGAAAGAGTAATTCAATGTGTTTAAGAAAATACAAGAACCCACCTACACATTCTTACCCAAATATGAGATGTAAGTTACCAAGAGAAGTGTTGATAATAAGGAAGAAGAGTTTCTAAGAATGATAGGTGAAATCAATAGCGAACCTGAAATCCCTGCTGCCACTTGCATGGGGATCATCTCAAGTAAGGAGAGGGAATTTTTTTATGAGTACGAGGGATAATTATTAGAGAAACTAGATGATTTTTTGAGCACATTCCTACCCCGAGAGAGGAGTCTAATATTGAGGATATATCTTTTAGAAGCTCTAGCACTGAGAAAAAAGACTTCTCTAATGCCTTCTTTAAGAGGCAGCATGAAGACCTTGGGCCACCCAGGCCCAAGTGTCTTCCCTCAAGAAAGTCACCACCCACCCTTGAACTTAAACCCCTCCATGCCCATCTCAAATATTCCTTTTTAGATATATTTCCACCCTTACTGTGATAATTTCATCCAACCTAGAGGTGAGTCAGGAGAAAAATATGCTTAGTGTTTTGAAGAAATACAAGTCAGTCATAGGCTGGTCGATTGGTGATATCAAGGGGATAAGTCCAGCCTTATGTATGCATAAAATTACCAGGGTACCTGAGTGTAATCCTAAAGTATAATCCCAAAAAATACTCAACCCAAACATAAAGGAGGTTGTGAGAGAATAAGGGATTAGGTTTCTTGATGATGGAATAATTTTTCCAATTTCTGATAGCCCCTGGGTTAGTCTTGTCTAGGTGCTGCCCAAAAAGAGTGGAGTGACAGTGGTCACTAATGAAAAGAATGAGAAAATCCAGAAAAGAGCAGTGAATAAATGGAGAGTCTGTATAGACTATAGAAATTTGAATGCTGCCACAAGAAAGGATCACTTTCCCATGCCGTTTTTGGATCAAATATTAGAGAGATTGACAGACAATGAATTCTTCTGCTTTCATGATGGTTATTCTGGTTACAACCAGACTGCCATTGCACCTGAGGACCAAGAGAAAACCACCTTCACCTATCCATTTGGGAAATTTTCCTACTGACAGATTCCCTTTGGCTTGTGTGGTGATCCTGCCACTTTTCATAGGTGTATGATGGCAATTTTTCCAGACATGACCGAAAGGATAGTTGAAGTGTTCATGGATGATTTTTATGTTATGAGAAATACCTTTGAGAACTATCTGAAAAATCTGGAACTAGTGTTAGAATAGTTTCAAGAGACCAACTTAGTCTTAAACTGGGAAAAGTGACAATTCATGGCCAATGAAGGCATAGTTTTGGGACAAAAAGTTTCTAAGAAGGGGATGAAGGTTGATAATGCTAAAATTGAGGTCATACAAAAGTTTCCCCCACCTGAAAATGTCAAAGGAATCAGAAGTTTCTTGGGTCATGTTGGGTTCTACAAGAGGTTAATTAAGGACTTTTCTAAGATTACTAGACCCCTATGCTCCTTACTGGTTAAGTACACACCCTTTTTGTTCTATGAGACATGTCTATATTCCATTAATATGATTAAGGAGAAGTTGACTACTTCACCTGTAATCACTGCTCCTAACTGGTAGCTTCCCTTTGAGGTGATGTGTGATGCTAGTGACTTTTTAGTAGGAGTTGTGTTTGGGAAGAGGAAGGATATGAAACTACATGTTATTTACTATGATATCAAGCTACTAGAAAATGCCCAAAAGAATTATTCTACCACTAAAAAGGTGTTGACTGTTGTGATTTTTGCTATGGAAAAGTTCAGGCAGTACTTGATAGGATCAAGGATCATAATTTTCACAGATCATTCAGCCCTAAAGTACTTGCTGGCTAAAAAGGACTCAAAACCCAGACTCATGAGGTGGACCTTGTAGTTACAGGAGTTTGATTTAGAGATTAAGGATAAGAAAGGGGCTAAGAATGTAGTTGCAGATCACTTTTCCCAATTTTCCAATTCCCCAAGTAAGGAACCAAAAGGGATCAACACTTATTTCCCTGATGAACAATTGTTTGCTGCCTCTGTGCAGTAGTCTGCTTGGTTCGCAGACTATGCCAACTTTTTGGTAGCTCGATTCATGCCCAAGGATCTCTCACACAACCTGAGTAAGAGGTTTATATCTAAGATGAAATATTATAATTTTCAGGATCCTCTTCTCTTTATGAGATGTGATGATGGGATTTTGAGAAGATGTGTGGTTGAGGATGAGATTTTTCCCATACTTGAGAGCTGCCATTCATCACCTCGGTGTGGTCACCATGGAGGAGAAAGGACTGCTCAAAAGGTTCTATAGGTTAGTTTCTACTAGACAACACTGTTTAAAGATGCTAGGAGTCTGGTTATTGGCTGTGAGAAATGTCAAATGTTGGGGAATGTTTGAAGAAGGTAGGAACTACCCCAAAAAGGTATTATGGAGGTCGAAATCATTGAAGTGTGGGGCTTATAATTCATGTGACTATTCCCATACTTATATGGTAATGAGTACATTTTAGATGCAGTGGACTATGTTTCCAAGTGTGTTGAGAAAGTAGCTCTGCCTGACAATTTAGATGCTAGTGTAATGAAATTCATCAAGAAACACATCTTTTTCATATTTGGTGTGCGTTGAGAATTCATCACTAATAATGGGACTCACTTCAAGAATTATAAGTTCAAAGGTTTTATGGAGAATTATGGGTGCTCACATAGGACAGGTACCACTTACCACTCACAGTACAGTGGGAAAGCAGATGTTTTAAAAAAAGATCTCAAACATATTTTAGAGAAAACAATGTCTAGCTCTAGGATAGACTGGTCAAGGAAGTTGGATAAGGCTCTTTGGGCCTACAAAACTGCTTATAAGACTCTTATAGGGATGTCACTATATAGTCTACTCTTTGGAGAAACATGTTATCTACTTGTTGATTTAAAATAGAGATCTTACTAGGCAGTGAAGGATCTTAACTTTGATTTTAAGTCTGCTAGTGAAAGGATACGGTTAGAGTTGAGTGAGCTGGAAAATATTAGAAGAGAGACCTATGAGAATGATGGACTTTACAATGCTAGAACAAAGGATTTTCATGACTCAATCATTCAAAATAGGAATTTCAAGGTTGTTCAGAGGGTCCTGCTTTTCAATTATAGATTGAAGTTGTTTTTAGGAAAGTTGAAGTCCAATTGGTCAAGACCCTTTACCATTGTTAGAGTCTTGGTTAATGGAGATGTTGAACTAGCTGGAGAAGATAATCGACCTTTCTTAGTCAATGGTCAAAGAATAATGCACTTTTTTGAAGGGAAACCAAAGGTCTTGGATGAAATATCTCTATTGGAAGAATGAGTTGTTTCAAGTATAACTGAGGACTATAAACTCAGTGTTTCATGGGAACTAACCCATGGTTTCTTAGTTGTTTTACTTTTATTTTTGTTCTTTAATAAATTAATCCACATTGTTTGTTCTCCAGTTTAATTTCTTAACTGCTTGATGGTGCCTCATGATCTGTTGTTATTTTAGAGAGAGATTTGTTGCTTCCAGAAACTTGGCTATGTAAACCCAAGTGAGCAATCCACTGCATTATATAGAAAACATTTCTTTCTTCTCACTCCCTTGGGTAACTTATCTTGAACTTAAAACTCTAAAATCTTATTTTACTCATTTAAACTTGCAGGTTAATGAAGAGGAGTAACCACCCAATGATGCTTACGAGGATTTGTCTATGGAATTCTGTATTAAAGCTCCAATAATTCAGGGAAGTGTTGTTATGCCCTTTTACACTTTTAATTACCTACTTAATCTTCACTATGAATTAAGTGTGGGGGAATTCCCCATGACCTATGAAAAAATGAATATATTCTCTTGCCCGGGTGTTTAGCTTCTAGAATCTAGAGAGTAACTATAATTTCTCACTAGAATTTAGGGGACTCACATTTTTATTAAATAATATTCAATCACTTTAGGAATTCAACTTGAATGATTATTAATTAAGTCATTTATAACTGGAGTAAAATGGGAAAATGTGATCCCACAGTGAGTATCTGATACAAGGTGCACTAGGTGGGTTTATATGAATAAATAATTCCAATTTCAATCTTAAAAAGTGCTATGTACAGTGCTCTGCACATGGAATGTGGATGAGAAAGATTAAAATAAAGTTCCCTTTTTAAAAGGAAACCCATTAAGGTGAGGGGAATTTTGAACCCAGATGAAGAATGGAGAAATTGACTTAGCTAATTTTCATTTGAGTTGAATTAGTAAAGTGACAAAATTAATGGACATTAATTTTTGGAACCTGGGGGACGGTGAGAATGGAAGGTTCCCTTAGTTAAGTTTTTTACTTCCACTTCATATAACCTGTCAACACTCCTTGAATCAGAACTTGAATTAAAAATTGAAGTAGTACAGTTAATGAGCACACATAGGAGGCACGACATACTTGATAATGTATGAATTTGTGAGGCTTTTGACTCTCGGTGAATATTTGAAGCTTGTGAGGACACTGTTTTTGAACATATTTGAAAAGCCTAAACCACTTTTTGGTAGTGTTCCTTTGGCTATTAAAGTCTAATAATGCACTTTTTGAACTGTGCTTCACAAATCATCTTTCTGTTTTAAAGTCAAGTACATGCATTTGTTTGAGGACAAACAAAGTTTTAAGTGTGAGGGAGTTTGATGTGGCAGTATTTTCATACTCTTTTCCACATCCTTTTTTGTATTTTTATTGAAATTTTTATTTTAAAATGTTGTTTTTTATCAAATAATTGATAATTATTGTGTTTTTGAACTTACTGTGTAAAATAATAAATTTTATTTCAAAACATGCGTTTTAATGTGCATTGTTGTCATTTTTGATAATTCTTAATTTTAATCATGCTTTTGAATTTTATTTTCATTGGTTATTCTTTTATTTTAAAATAAAAAATTTTTGTTCTTTCAATTTTTCAGTCTTTTTATTTTCAAGAAAATTATTTTATCAACTATCCAATTTAATCAATTATTTATTGTTGATTGTAAATAAATAAATTTTACTTTTTATTTTTTTGTCTGTTTAATAATTTAATAAATTTTAACAGCTTAATTCAATTGATTAAATATTTTAATTCTTTGTTGTAGTTGATTTTAATTTAATTCTTTTACTTTTCTAACCCTATAATTAATTGATTTATTTATTTAACCAAACCGACTCTCTAAATATTAATTATCTATTTTCAATTAATTAAATAATATACAATTTGAAATTGAATAAATTTCAAATAATTTTGTTAACCTATTCGTTTTGAAAATTATTAATTTAGTTAACTAATTTATTTTGATTAAACAAAGAATGTAATTATTTATTTATTTATTTATTTTTGTGTTGCAAGAGACATGAGGCACCGTTTCACAACCAGTGGCACACCCACTTCTTACTGTATCCCCCACTCACAGTGAGACCATGAGCAAGCATGGCGGTGCCAGTTCCACCACCTCCAAGCCTTCTTCATGGTGGCAAGTCTCACCGTTTGCTCAACCACCGCCGCAGCTTCACTATCTCACCGTGAACATTACCCATCGTTTCAGCTCTTCACTGTATCACCGCTTCACATCGCACCTGTCTCACCGATCCTTCACACAGCATCACAGAGTAGCAGCATTACAAACACAATCGCATAGCATCAACCAAATTCACCAAACAGCAAATTGAAAATTGCATCTAACAGCAGTGAAACACAGATTTCAATCAAACCGGAAGCATTCAAACCCAAACCCTCAAATATCAGTTCTGAACCAAAGTTCCGCCTCTCCATTCATATCAGAACCCAAATCCACCGGACCGCTGTACCCTGGTCGTCGCTTGCTCGCCGTGAACCAGGATGAGCTGCCGATGCGGCCACACCCGCACGAACCCTCCACCCAAACACCGTGACCCTGCCGCCGCAACGCCTCGCCTTGACCTGCCTCTTTCTCAGTTTGAGTCGGTGTTGACGCTCCTTTCGTCACAGAGTCTAAAACAAGGAAATTGGGGAAGAAAATTGGGAAAGATTTGAAGTCAAAGTGATTCAAGCTTATGAAGTGGAAATGGAATTTGGCATTAGGAAACTTGGTTACTTTGTTTTATACAAAGCCTTAAGATTAAAGCCCTAAGACTTACTTTGCAAAAATTTTAAGCCAATCAAGGAGGCCAGCCGAGGACAACCACCTAGAGCTCATGCGGGACACGAGGATCAACCGCGCTCAAGGGGTGTCCTCAAGGCCAAGGCGACACCCTGAGGCAACGCGCCCCCGGAGGAGCGCACATGGTGGGCGCATAGCGCGCCCAAGGAGCATAGTTGGCGCTTGGAGCGCGCCCGCAGAGGCAGGGGTGGGCGCAGAGCGCGCCCGCAGAAGAACACGGTGCGGGGCGGCACCGTGGAGGTTGGGAGTTCAATCGAGGTGTAGCGGGCAGCGCTACTTTGATAAACCGCGGAAAAACTGAGAGCCGCTTCGATGTGGGACGCGGGATTTTCAGCCGGGATCTAATCTCGGCCGTCCGCTTCATCCCGCGTCGATCCAGGCCGCACGATCCATCTCGCGCGAGATGATCTAATCGCAGCCGTCCGCCTTCATTAAATGGCCAATCCGACGGCTCCCCGAATGTCTTCAACCTCGAGCTCAAGCCGAGGACACCCCGTGCCACCCACGGCCTCGCCATGTACCAGGCGCCTCCCGAAGCCGGTATTCGAGCATCCGGCCACTTCCGAACAAACTAAGACCTCCATCCGGTTCGTCTGGACCTAAGGAACACAACCATGCATAAAAATAAGTTTGCATGCAATGTTTGGAGAATTTCGAGGTTGGCCGAGGCAAACAAAGTGCCGAGGCCATGAAGGTTTGTGTTTTGCATGGTTTGGGCCAAAGGAAGTTCGTGCATGCGTTCTAAGTCGCATGCACGTGAAGGCGGAAAAATAATAAAAGGAACCCACGTTCAACAATAGTGGATATTTCAAAATTTGGAGGAAACCGTTAAGATCCGAAAATCGCGGTGGTTCAGTTTTTTTTGTTCTCTCACGCGGATGAACTAACCCTACCTTGCCTATAAAATGAGGCCGTGGAGATGGAGAAGAGGGCTGAAGTTTTGGCCGAAAACTTAAAGTCTCTTGAGAGAATACATGCCTCGCGAAGAATACCCCTGTGCACACCACTTGCGTAGCAGAATCCCGAAGCCTCCTTTTGGATTCGTTTTGTTCCATTTGCAGACTCCATGCACGAAAGAAGAAATGGAGAAGACCCCCTGCATGCTACCCCTTGCGCGACAAGAAGAAGAAGGCCGCACTCCAAGCATCACCTTGCGCGCCCGCGGTGCCTTGCACACTTGATGATTAGCGGCTGTCTTGTCTATTGGACTTGCACGATTGAAGAAAGGAAGATGAGCCCGCACCCTTGCGCGGCGGTTGCACCTGCGCGCTGCCTTGTGCCCTTGCACCCTGCGCGTACCCGAGGTGTTGTAACACCATGCACGCCCTTCTTGTGCCCAAGGCAAAAGCACCACTTGTGCGGCCCTTGCTTGTGACCCTACGCGGCAGTGTGTGTGCAAGAGTGAAAGAAGGTGTGCAAAGGGTGAAGGCCGAGAGGCCCTTGTATATACAAGAAGAAGGGAAGTCCGTATGCCCCTATGTGTGCAAAATGGTGAACCGAGTGTGTGCATAAGGAGTGCACACTTTGAAGGAGAACCCGAGGCCATATTTTGTGTGTGATAAGCAAGTGGAAGAGGCCAAGCTCACTTTTGTGCAAAAAGTAAAAGAATTGTATGCAAGAAGAAGTAAAATGCCGAGGCTCAAACTCACTTGTGTACCAAATGAAGAACATACCCACGGCTTGTGTGTGCACCAAGTGAATACTACACTCATTGTGTGTGTGCAATTTAAGAAGAGGTCGTAGCCTTAAGTTTGTGCAAGAATGAGGTCGTAGCCTTAAGGACTTGCGCGCCGCTTAAGGACTTGCGCGCCGCTTAAAGACTTGCGCACCCTTATGTTTTTGGGTGCCCTCCTTGTCCAAGTCATCTCCTTAATACCATTCCACCTCTCCTTTTCAAGGATCCAGTCTTCAAGACATTCTTCAAAGCCATCTTTGGCATGTTTTCTTGATTGACTTCCTTCTCTAAAAAGAATTATGTGGAAGGTTTTATTCAACCTCATCATTCAAAGGATGAGAGAATCTTTTAATTTAGGCCTCCTCCTCAGGATTAAGCCCTAATCCATAATTCCTTAAATGCTCTGGGCCTCCTTTTCAGGAGTAAGTCCCAAGTCTCCAAAATACTTTTCAATTCCCTCAACCTGGGCCTCCTCCTTAGGAGTAAGTCCCTGTCTTGACAAGTTCCCTTATGGTCGCGCAAGTACACTTGCGCGCCGCCTAGTAGTCGTGCAAGTACTTGCGCGACGCCTTATGGTTGTGCAAGTGACTTGCGCGACCTAAGTGGTAACCGCTCGGTAACCGCTCGGTAACCGCCCAGGGCCTTATTTTGCCTATAAATAGACCCTGTGGGCCCCCCATTCGGGAGGATCTCTTCCCAGAAACTCGGATCAAAGCTCCCGACGCCCAAGTCTCTTCTCAAAGCTTCCAGAACACTTCTAAGGTAATTTCTTACCTAGAATGGAAGATCTAAAGGGAAGAAGGAAGGCCTAAGTGTTGAAACTTATCAAACACTTGCGCGCCGACTTAATTCCTTCAATATAACTTGCGCGTCCCTCTTCTGGAAAAACCTCAAGAGGATGGGAAAGGGTTTAATAAAGAGTCGCTCAAGTAATTCAACCCTGGTTGAAAATCGCGCAAGTATCCCTTATGTCGCGCAAGTATACTTGCGCGACCAATACTTGCGCGCCGCCGTAGGACTTGCGCGACCTTCAATACTTGCGCGCCCCTATCTTTTTGGGTGCCCATCTTGCCCTTTTTCACCCCTCTTAAGCCATTTTCACCCTTCCTATTCAAGATTCAGTCTTCAAGATACTTTTCAAAGCCATTTATGGCATGATTTCTTGATTTGACATCCTTATCTGAAAGGAATTATGTGAAGTATCTCTCAAAACCTAATGATTTAAACATCTTTATATCACCAAAGATTGAGAGTTCATTCATTCAACCTCATCCTTTAAAATGAGAGAATCCTAACCTGGGTCTCCTTTTCAGGAATAAAGACTCAGTCATAAATCTTGGGCATCTTTCTTAAGAATAAGCCCCAATCAAATCCTTCAATCTTGGGCATCCTCCTCAGGAGTAAGCCCCAAACCTTAATCCCTAACCTGGGTCTCCTTTTCAGGAATAAAGACTCAGTCATAACCTTGGGCTTCCTCTTCAGGAGTAAGCCCCAAGTCCCCTAACCTGGGTCTCCTTTTCAGGAATAAGACTCAGTCATAACCTTGGGCATCCTTCTTAAGAGTAAGCCCCAAGTCTCTTAAAATTTCTCTTAACCAGTCATAAACTTCCCTTTGATTTTGGTTTCCTTTTTAGGAATAAAACCCAATCATAAGTCCCCTCCTAATTTGGGCATCCTCCTTAGGAGTAAGCCCCAAGATTAGAGTATTCAAATCTCCATGAAGCACATATAACTTTGTGGACCCTGTTCATGGATTTTTCTTCCTAAAAGTAAATCCTAAACCTTCACCTATCTGGGCAGTCATCTATACATAAGCCCCAAAACAAATTCTTATGATTGCATCTTTTATGGCACAATTGTCTAAATTTTACCAATACCTCTTGTTTCTCACACCGAGCATGACTCACGTGAGCATAGAGTGTAAAAGTAATTATGACATTCATCTTTGAGCCATCAATCATAAAACATCATATCCCATTCCTCGAACTACGTGGGTTCTGATTCCTTTTTTAAAACAAAGGATACGTAGGTAGCCCATTTATGGGTTCGATCCCAACATTGAAATAATCTCTGTCCTTCTGAATGACGATAAACTTCAAGTGCCCCACTGAGTGGCTTTAAAACCAGCCTGGTCATCAAAATGACCAAGAGACTTTTATATAAATGTTTTGAAGGATACCATTGACCAAGAATCTCTAAACAAATATAGATGATTCTATATTGATGAAGAACCTCGAATACATATAAAAGATTCTCTAAATTTCTTGCATATTTAATCATTGATTGTTAAAACTAAAGGAAAGCTCATTTTATACTTGGTAATGTAATAAGGATTCACGAACTTAACTTAAATCTATAAAGAGAGTCCCGGAGTAGACAATAATTCCCCTCAAAAAGGTGTGATGAGTCCGACCTCCCATCCTCTCGACCAATGCAAATTCCTAAGCCTCATTAGCCCACAAGCTAATGAGCGCCTGCCTTTGGAAAGTAGGTCCAAACGGATGTGGAATCATTGGATGTTTCCGGTTCTACGAACAAACCCGTTAGAAACCGATCGGAACGTTTGAATCTCCCGTCCAGGAGGTCATCCCCGGATTCCGCGCGAAACAAAAAATGGTGAACCCGACGTGAATCCTTAACCAAGTTAAAGTGATGTTCTTCTTAGATGTTAGGCCCCTTGGGCCAACAAGGCAATCATTGACATATGATCATCCAAAAGATGCAGTAGCCGGATTCATCTTGATTATGTCTGTTATATGGAACATGCACTCTTTTTTCAAGATCTTCTACAAAAAATGGCTTTCCTTAAATTCACCCCTGTGAATACTGCTGCTGAGAACACCTCTACTGTGAGGTCTGCTGCCATGAAAACCAATGCTGCTACTCCTGCTGGAACGTCATCCGCTCTGAGGATGACATCACCAACTCGGCGTCTTCAACGCTGTGTTTCAAATGCACTGGTTAAGGAGTACCGTCGTAACGGTACTATCCCAACTCTGGAGGCCGCTCGTCAAGCCCTCCAAGTTAACAATTCTACCTGGTCGTCCGGACAACGGCGACCAGCAATCAAGAAGCAGGCGGTGCTGACTACCGTCTCCAACCGTTTCGGGTCGTTATCCCCGGAACGCAATTTCCATTCACTCCCTTATTCTGAGGAAGTGAATGAGCAGGTCCCGCGGGACCTTAATTCAAAGAGACAGGAGTCCTTCTCAAGGGCTCCCATCAACAATCGCCGCCAGACTCGTGCGGTAGTGCACCCTCAACATGATGAGGGTACCGGCTCCAGGCATTCAGCTCAGGTTCCTCGAACCCGAGCAGGCAAGATGAATCACCAGAGACGGAATCCGGTTAATAATAGGCAGGTTGTCATCCCTGCCATCTCCGGAGAAGTCCACCAACCTAACTTGGTGGCAAATAACGAGCAGGCATACACACCTGTTCGTTTTAATCCCGCTGTCCAGCAGACTCGTCTGGCAGCATCAAGCCGATCCCGCCAGGCAATTCCGGCGGAGTACCATAGGCAGGAACATACACCTGCTTATACATCAGCAGTTAGTCAGCAGGCTCGTCTGACTACATATGATGGATCTCGTCAACCGCGTTTGGCGAAGTGTAATCAGCAGGCACATACACCTGCTGATACTAATCAAGTCTACCAACAGTCTCGCTTGGTAGCACCCGGAGAAGTCAGTCGGAAAGTCCCGACGACAAACAGGAGGCAGACTAAACTCTCTACCTCCACACTTGAGTACTGTCAGGATTCACTGACAGGAAAAGGAGGACAGGAGCAGGCACATACACCTACTCCAAGCCCGGAATGGACGTATATCCCTGTTCCGGCGGCTGAAGTCACCAAACATATTTTGTCAATGGTGAAAGAGCAGAAGCAAATTCCTGCTCATATTCTGGATGCTTGCCAAGATATCATAACAGCTTCAGCTTCATCTCAGGGACAGACACATAAATCTATCCCTAGCAGTGGAGTGACACATCAACAATTCACTCCGGAACAGACACACACATCTGTTCCAGTCCAAGAGGGTTGTGGGGCCTACTCCCCCATATCATATGGACAACCAAGTCAGGCACATACATCTGATTTGAGCGATGATCGTCAGCCTAACCTGACCATCTTTCCTGATCAGGCACATACACCTGCTCAGAGCGATCACTTTCGTCATCAAGTGATTTCTAAAGCGAGTAAGAAGGCATCTAAGAAAAAGATCCGCCCAGCACAGTCAGGAGATCAAAGGCCAATCTGTAACAAGGCCTTGCTCGATGCTGGAGTTCTTGAAGCCCTCAGACATTTATCTGTCGGAATTCAAGATTCTACTCCCTCAGTTCCCAATAACAGGAACATTAATCCCGAAGGTCTTCAACAGACACTTCCTCATGAAGACTTGCTTCATGAAAATTCGGTCAATCTTGAAGTTTCTTCTTCAGATGAGAACCACAGGAACCCTCTGTGTGGTCAGAAGACCAAGGAGCAAGAGATATCATCTTTTGCTATAACCCATCATGAAGGTCCTCCTCATGGTGATGAACTTCGCTGCGAAAGTCCTCTCCGCAGTAGTGATTCACATTGTCTCGAAAATTCTTCAGAAGGCAATGTAGTGACGAGAAAGCCCTCCTATCTCGAGGCACTTGCAAACGTAAAACCAGTCATGTCTGAAGTTTTACTATCGGCAGGTGAAACTCTTTCTCCATCAGAAGATAGCTTGGGGTTCAGGTTATTCTCCGAACCTTCCCTAGGTCATTCATCTTCCAGCATGAATAGTGATTCCTCTACCAATCTTGTTGAATCCGATGAAGCAACAAGGAAACACCAACTCTGGTCCAAACAGGTAGAAGAATCTTCATTTAATGATAAAGAGGAAATGCTGAACATGAGGAAAAAACTGGCAAAAGGTGAAGTACCAGTCATGTTTTGGCCTTTGGCTGATTCACAGTATGACATTCCAAAGATGTTGACGGATGATGGAATCCATGATATTCGTCTTAACATATGGAAAACTCTTTGTCAATTAAAGAAGAAGGTATTATCTTACGATGAATATGAAAATCATCTTAAAATAATAGAAGGGTTACAACGCCAGATTGATTTGGCATCTCTATCAGTCTCTCGGTATCCGAAGGCCGAAAAGCAACAGAGAACCCTTCAACGTTCATGCCTTGGCGCGCTGAGAAAATTGCGTCAGTTAATTTCCAATGCTCCATCTAATGTTCATATCAGAGGATGGGGTATTCACGGAGCACTACATTTCACAGTGCTTTCCGGTCAGCAAAACCCGCCGAAAATGGTCTCATGCAATGTTATTGCCCATGGCCGGCCACAGTCAATGGGCTTTGTTCATAATCAAAATCTTGCTCGAGATCAAGCTTCAACTAGTTCCTCTCAAAATCAAGTATATAGAGAACAGGTTGTTGAATTGCTCCTACATCAAGCAGGCGAGAATATTGCGCAAGCCTCTCGTCTGGAGCAAACACGTCATCAAATGACAGAAGTTTCGGAAATCATCCAACGGTCTGTTGAACCAGGTGATAAAAGTGGATACAGGTTAATGCATCCAGCTAATTTCCGAACTAAGATCCGCAAGATCAAGAGAGATTTCAAGAAGATCTCAGACATAGCATGTCAAGAGACACCCCAGCTTGCCAGACTGGGGACTTCTCTAACCCAACCCTCAGAATCAACGAATGGGATTCGAGGAGTTGAGCAGAAGCAACAGGAACACCCCCAGTCCACCGGACTGGGGACTTTTTCAAATCTTCAATCCCTCTCTCAGAGAAAGTCAGTATTCTCTCGATTAGGGAATAAGCCTCAAGAGGAACGAAGAGCCAAGATGTCAGGAGATTCTCTCCAAGTGACGGTTCACAAAGAAATTCCTGAGGGGTCAAGTCAACGGAATGCCATGTCTTATCATGGACATAAAAGGAGACAATATCATAGAAATGCTGATAGAAAGGATTTCATGAAATATGCATCCATTAATGTCATCACTGCCGTTGCTGCTGATTCACCAGATGAGGCTCAATCAGAGGGATCAGATGAAGAGGTTCCTGCTCAAGAAGTTGCGCACACAGACCTAAATGAAGAAGGTGTGCGCACACGTAATCAAAGGCTTACCCAAAATTTGGGTATTCCTTCAAGTAACCCACTTCCCCCTCTCCGAAAAGGATCCAATAAGGGGAAAGGAAAGAATCAGGTTACTTCTCACCCTTCCTCTGAAGGAGGTCAATCGCTCTCATTAGAGCAAAGGCTTGCACAACAGGAGGAAGAAATGAAAGAGTTAAGAAGGTTGAATGCAGAACTACTTCAGAGTAGTCTTCTTCTTAAGAATGCTGAAGTCCGACAGCCGAAGGAATTTGTTGTAACTACTGAGATGGATCAGGAATATCCTCCTTTATCAGTACACCCACAGAGGTCTAATCCTACGGGTCAAACGCAACAACGGTTGGCAGCACTACCATTAGTTGCAGCACCAACCTCCACGGCTGTCCAAGCTCCATTCATTGCACCTACCCAAAACCAAGTTCAACCTGACGTTTCTCAAAAGTTAATAACTACTATTGAGTCATTAACAGCTCGGTTAGAAACTATGGAAGGGAAACGGGCGCAAGTTCAACCTGAAAAGAAAGTTTACCCTGAATGGGTAGATTCAATTTCTCCTCCATCCAGTTTTGGAAACCCTATTTTCCCTACTTTCAATGGATCAGGCGACCCTGAACAACATTTGACGCATTACGTGTCTTGTTGTGATCCTATGATGGGAACTCCAGAACAACAAGAAGCAGTGAAACTCAGATGCTTCGTGCGAACCTTGCAAGGACCAGCTTTTGTCTGGTATACAAGCTTGAAATCCCGGTCAGTCATCGGATGGGAGGATCTTCGTCAAAAATTCCTTCTTCAGTTCAGCTCAACTTTGCCAAAAACGACAGTTTTCGATCTTACAAACTGCAAGCAAAGGGAGAATGAAAGAGTCTCTGATTTCATTGCTCGTTGGAAGGGATTAACGTATTCCTTGAGTTTATCACTCCCTCAGGAGGAATTATTGCCAATCTGTGTGGCAAATTTGCGTGACGAATTACGCACGCCATTGATCCCTGTGAAATACACAGGAGGGTTTCGAGACCTTACTTCAATCGCTCAACAGATTGAAGATTCCCTTATACAGGCTAAGGTTAAATCTCGTGTAATTCCATCAGCTCCAGGAAGAAGAATGGGTAAAGCAGAAACTGCTACAGTTATGCTTAAACAGGCACCTGTACCTATTTCTACTTCAAAACCTTCATCTTCTCGAAGGGCTCCACCTCCTGAACGCCAACAACAAAGGCTGTTTCGTCCAAATGATCAAAAAGATCAACGACGAAAACAATTTGAGGATATGAAGAGTAAAACATACTCTTTCCGAAGTGAGCAAGTTCCTGGTTACTTCATTTCAGCTCTGGAAAATAATTTGGTTCAATTACCAGTGCCGAAGAGACCAAACAAGGAAGGAGATGAAGACCGTCCCAATTATTGTCCCTTTCATCAAATGTTGGGACATCCCATCCAGGAGTGTTTTGTCTTTAAAGACCTCCTACAAAAGATGGTTGACTTGGGACAAGTCAAATTGAAGGGTTCTTCAGCTCATGTAGCGTGTATTACCGCTACAGATCCAGAGGAAGGAGGCGAGTGGCAGGAAGTCAAAAGCAAAACTGCGAAAAAATATGATGATTGGATGGTCAGAAAGACAATCAATCGGACCCATTCCATTTTGCGAACACAATTGAAGAAGCCAATTGTGTCTCCTACAAAAGCTGCAGTAAAGCCTCCATCAAAGGACAAATCCTCAAAAGGGCAGCGTAATTCAAAGAAGAAAGAGGAATCAGAAGAAGATGAGTATGCATCAAAGCCTAAATTGTCTTTGACTCTGGCAGATTTCATGCCATCTACTTCAAAGTCACGGGCACCGTCCCACCAAACGGCACAGCCTAAACAGGCCAACCAGGCAGAGTCTTTATCAGACGAAGAATTGATCTTTGGTTCTGTTAATATGATTCAATTAACAGATTCATATTCCAGTCTTGATGAGCCTGAATTCCCTGTATCAAATAAAGGAACCCGAGGAAGTTTTAGAGGTTCAGGATATAGGGGAAGACGTGGATCTTTCCGAAGCCACTACTCTAATTCTACCCCTGCTAGCACTGTATATGCAGCAGAAACTCGTGGTAGAGCCCTTCATCGAGCTCAAAATGAACAAGCAAGTTCTTCTGCTAATGGCCAACTCAGCTTCGGCACAATTATTTTGGAAGACCGATTAAAGGTTCCATCTTCTTTATCTCAGCAAGCAAATGGATCTAATCAGTCTAAATTTCCAAAACCAAAGATGTTGCCAACTTCAATACAAGATGCATCAGCTTCCAAAGCATCTGCTTCCAAGATACCTGCTAAACCACATATTCCTATTGGGAAACGCAGGCCTCTAGATCAAAAGTATGATATATTGAAACACTTGGCCCAAGTACCAGCCAAATTATCAATTTTGGATGCTTTGAATCTATCAAGAGATCTTCGGGAAGCACTCATCGAAGCTTTGTCAAGTCCTCAAGAGTTTGAAGCTGAGATTGCTGCAGCTGAAATTTATCACATAGAGAATAATCCTGCAGAATGCCATGCAGTGATATCTTTTACTGATAAAGATGAGGATGATGTTGTGCATGGGCACATAAAACCTTTGTACTTATCTGGCAAAGTCAATGGTATAGATGTTCGAAGAGCTTTCATTGACAATGGTTCAGGAGTCAACCTCATGCCCATTCGCACACTTCGTCGATTGGGCCTCACAGAATCTGATTTATCTCCTTCTACCATGATGTTGCAAGGATATGATAAAAATGAACAAGAACCACTGGGAGAAGTTACGCTCAGAACTCAGTTTGGAGATCTTGTTTCCAATTCAGATTTCATGATTGTTGATCAAGACTCAGCTTTCAATATCTTGCTTGGAAGACCCTGGTTACATCAGCATGCAGCTATTCCGTCATCATACCATCAATGTCTCAAATACTGTTTCGATGGTCAAGTTGGAACATTATATGGTGATAAGACCCCGTTCAAAACATGTGAGTCTCAATACATTGAGGCGGAATTTTATCACATGAAGGGAAGAGAAAAATCTACAATGAAGGAAATTACCAAAGTTAATGCTCCATATGGTTTGGAAAAAATTCCAATAAATCCATTTTCACATGTGAGTACAGATTATGTGTTACCTATCAGTCAAATTGACAAAATAGGCCCAAATCAAAATACTCTTATGGAAAGATCCATAATGTCAATTACGGCAATCGAGCCAGACAACATGGGAGAAATTGGTAACTTACCAAGCAATGATGAAAGCATAAGTGGTGACGTTTTCATTTCGTCTGCTGAAATCCAACAAGTCTATACTTCGCTAATCAGGCCAGAAGAAGTTATAGCAACACCAGAGGTGAATGTTGATGTCGATTCTCAATCCATCATCTCCTCTTTATTTCCCAAAGAAGACCCTTGTTCATCAATAGGGACGGAAATGGAAGCTTCTTCTTCAAAATGTGAAAATTTTGACATCTCTTATGATCATGAGAATTTCGTTTTTTCATCTACTTTGCAAGTAGAAACGGAAGATATAACACATGATGAAGAGGAAGAGGAAGATCTTAGAGATGCTCCTCCAGCATTTGAAGAGGGTATCTCTACCACTGTGGATGAACTCAGAGAAGTAAATCTGGGTACAGAGAAAGATCCACGCCCCACTTTAATTAGTGCGGCCATGACCCTTGAAGAACAAGAGATGTATATTTCTTTTCTAAAGCAAAATAAAGATATCTTTGCTTGGAATTATACAGAGATGCCTGGCCTTGATCCTGATGTTGCCACCCATCATTTGGGTTTGCCAAAAGAACATCGAGGATTCAAGCAAGCCGCGAGAAGAACACACCCAACCTATGCTTCCAAAATCGAGGCTGAAGTGGATAAGCTTATCAAAGCTAACTTCGTCAGAGAAGTTCAATATCCCAAGTGGTTGGCTAATATTGTCCCAGTAAAGAAAAAGAACGGACAAATTAGGGTTTGCATCGATTTCAGAGATCTTAATCGGTATTGTCCCAAAGATGATTTTCCAGTTCCGATTACAGAACTCTTAATTGATGCGACGGCTGGCTATGAAGTACTTTCTTTCATGGATGGATATTCTGGATATAATCAGATCCGAATGGCCCCAGAAGATGAGGAATATACAGCCTTCAGAGCTCCTCAAGGTGTGTTTTGTTACCGGGTGATGCCCTTTGGTTTAAAGAATGCAGGTGCAACATATCAACGCGCCATGCATCGTATCTTCAAACCTTTTCTAGGGAAATTTGTTGAATGCTATGTAGATGATTTGGTGGTTAAATCCAAACAACGTTTTGATCACTTGGCTGATTTGAAAATCATATTCCACAAGCTTCGACAACATAATTTGAAGATGAACCCCTTAAAATGTGCTTTTGGGGTAACCTCAGGAAAATTCCTCGGCTTTGTTGTACGCCATCGTGGTATTGAAGTCGATCCTGAGAAGACCAAATCAATCCTTGGTATGTCACCTCCTCAGAATTTGAAAGAATTAAGAGGACTTCAAGGACACTTAGCCTATATTTGGCGTTTCATCGCCAATTTGGCAGGCAAAAGTTTACCTTTTACCAAATTATTGAAGAAAGGAGTCACTTACCAGTGGACTAAAGAATGTCAAGAAGCATTTGATATTCTCAAGAAATACCTCTTAAGTCCACCAGTACTCATGCCACCTGTTGAGGGTAGACCTCTTATCCTCTATGTGACAGCTTTAGAGCGATCATTGGGTGCCTTTCTCGCTCAAAAGAATGATGCTGGGAATGAAAATAGTCTCTACTATCTCAGTAGAACTATGCTTGAAGCAGAAACCCGGTATTCAAGTATTGAAAAATGCTGCCTAGCATTAATCTTTGCAGTTCAGAAACTGAGACACTACCTGCAACATCACGAGGTCCAATTGGTATCTCGTAATAATCCACTCAAATTCATCCTTAGTCGTCCAATGCTTACAGGACGTCTGGCAAGGTGGGCGGTTATTCTACAGCAGTTCGACATTCAATATGTGTCTCAAAAGGCAATTAAGGGCCAAGCTCTGGCTGATTTCCTGGCTGAACACCCTTCAGTGGAAGACACATATTCAGATATCGAACTCCCTGATGAGGAAGTTTTTTCTATTCAAGAGAATCCTCAAACATGGGAAATGTATTTTGATGGTGCTTCTAGAAGTCCAACAGGGAAGAAAATGGAAAATCCTAAATTCAACAAAGTTGGTTTAGGAATTGTGCTCATTTCTCCAGATAAGGCAGTGTTACCTTATTCCTTTTTGTTGTGGGAAGGTGGTACCAATAATGAAGCTGAATACCAAGCTCTCATTGCAGGCTTGGAGTTAGCGCTTCAAGCACAAGTGAATCACTTAAAGGTAAAAGGTGATTCAGACCTGGTAATCAAACAAATCAATGGGGATTATGCCATCAGAAAAGAAGAATTAATCCCTTTGTATGATTACGTCAGAGAGTTAATGTCGGAATTCCCTTCAGAACCGACATTTTCTTATGTCCCAAGATCACAAAATGCTCAAGCTGATGCACTGGCTAATATAGCCACAGCTTTAGCAGATCCAAATCGGGACGAGACAACCATCGGTATTGCCCACCGTCGTGCAATTTCACCTTATGTTCAAGTCAGAACAGAGGAAATTAATGAAATTAGTCCCATTCCTGAACCATATGGTCATACTACAGGATGGATGTCACCTATCAGGGAATACCTTCAAAATGGAACACTTCCACCTGATAGAGCCAAGAGAGAACAAATTCGGCGACGTGTGGTCAATTTTACTCTTTATGATGGTCCAAACCACCTCGAGAAAATTCTCTACAAACGTGGTTTTGATGGAGTTCTCTTCAGATGTATTGATGGTGAAGAGACAATGGCTGTCATAAAAGAAGTGCATGCAGGAGTCTGTGGTGCCCACCAGTCTGGACATAGATTGTCTGATCAAATTCGAAGACTTGGATACTTCTGGCCTTCAATGATACAAGATTGTGTTAATTTCACAAAGAAGTGTCATTCATGCCAAGTATATGCCAATTTCATTCATCAACCTCCAGAGTTGCTTCATACAGCTAAATACTCATGGCCATTTTCCACATGGGGAATGGATGTGGTGGGACCTTACCCTTCAGCTACGGCCAAGCAGTTTAAGTACATTCTTACTGCTACTGATTTCTTTTCCAAATGGGCAGAGGCAGTACCTCTCAAAGAAGTCAGTTCTAAATGCATTGTTAGCTTCATCAAGTCTAACATCATTACTAGATTTGGTGTCCCTCATACCATATTGACAGACAACGGCACCAACTTCTGCTCTTCTGAGGTAAAGAGATTGTATCAAGAATACAACATTAAGTCCAACCATTCATCTCGATATCATGCAGCGGCTAATGGCCAGATAGAGGCCTTCAACAAGACTCTTTCAAATATACTGCAAAAGATGGTGGATAAAGATAAGAGGTCATGGCCTGATAAACTCTATCATGCTTTATGGGCTTATCGGACTACCACTCGCAATGCAACGCGGTCTACTCCATATTCATTGGTATATGGAACAGAAGCAGTCTTGCCAATTGAAGTCCAATTGCCCTCACTCAGAATAGCCATTTGTGATCAGTTATCAACAGATGAGCAATCCCAAAAGCGGATGAATGAATTGGAACAGTTAGATGAGAAAAGATTGTGCACTTTGCACCACTTGGAAATCTATCAGAATCGAATAGCACGAGCTTTTAACAAAAAGGTTCGTCTTCGTTCATTCATTCAGGGAGAATTGGTATTGGTTCTCAGAACACCAATGATACCAGGAAAGAAACCTCCCAAGCTTGAACCAAAATGGGAAGGACCTTATTCAGTACATAAGGTCTACTCCAATGGAGCGTATTCTCTGATTTCAATGGATGGAGAACACATCACGACTCCAACTAATGCCAGATTTCTGAAGAAGTATTTTGTATAAACACAAAATATTGTTCCCAAAACCAAGACTCTTACATTTGGTTTATACAGCAATGGTCCAGTATGACCTTAAACTACAACTACGTCCAGCATGACGATAAACTGTATGGTCCGTGCATATGACCTTAAACTATTCGCACTTATGTCCCTGCAACATGACACTAAACTGTGCAGCACCAATAGTCCTAACTGCAAGACTTTAAACTGCATAGTCCCTGATTTTGTCCTACATGACAATAAACCGTATAGAAGTTCCTATATTTTGTCCGAGATGACATTAAACTATATTTTGTCCTAGCGACATGACATTAAACTGTGTGGCACTTTCATCGTCCAGCATGACGTTAAACTGTGTTAAGTCCCTTATTGTCCTACATGACACTAAACTGTATTCTGTCCGAGATGACATTAAACTATATTTTGTCCTAGCGACATGACATTAAACTGTGTGGCACTTTCATCGTCCAGCATGACGATAAACTGTAAAAAGATCAGAACTGATATCCTCATATTGATTCACCTTAGTCTTAGCTACATGACTTTAAACTGTACAGCATCAGTTCGTCCTTTCTATATGACGCTAAAACTATACAGCAATGGTCCAGTATGACTTTAAACTGCAACTTCGTCCCACACGACATTAAACTGTGAAAAAGTTCCATAAACAGTCCAGCATGACCTTAAAACTGCATCATTCCTGGTCCATGTATACGACCATAAACTATTTGCAAATATGTCCAGCAAGACGTTAAACTGTGACGTCCTAACTACATGACGCTAAACTGTATAAAAGTCCCTCACGTCCGGAAAGACGTTAAACTATATAATCATCAAAAGTCCAGCATGACATTAAAACTGCACAATCCCCCTTTCGTCCAATATGACGTTAAACTGTATTGTCCCCATCGTCCTAACTACATGACGCTAAACTGTACAGAAAATCCTTGATATGTCCTACATGACATTAAACTGTGCATCGTTAAGGTTGTTATTACCTCTTGTTTCTCACACCGAGTATGACTCACGTGAGCTTAGAGCGAACATCAACCATAACACTCCCTTTGGGCCACTAACCATGTGTAAGTCCCAACAACATTTTTTTTTAGATCATTGTCCACAAGAACAACTTGATCATTAATTCATTCTTTAATTGAACTACACAGACTTTGATCCTTGCCCTCCAGGCTGGGTATGTAGGCAACCTCCCAAAGGTTCAAGCCCAAAAACAATCTTTTCACATTGGTTCACCACAATCTCATATGATGATGATTTGTGAAACCACCCTTGGAATCAATATCTTTACATTGATTCACTTTCGTCCTTGTTATATGACGTTAAACTATACAACACTTTTGTCCAGTACGACAATAAACTAAAATATTCTTTGATTTCCTCATTTGAGAAGGAACCATTATTAACATTGATTCTTTTTCAATCATGGTTTTCATTTTCAAAAAGACTACGTACATACATGGTAATGCCTAAACTTTTTATCTTAGGTTAAAACCATCATTGCACTAAAGTCCCTTTTCACCCTTCACATGTACGAACCAAATTTGTACAAAGGGTAGTTTCTAGAACTACGTGGACTTGATTCCCATCTTTATGGGATACGTAGGAACATTCGAGTGTCCCTCGAATCCAGTCCCAAGTCTTTTGGGCCTAACCCCAAATTTCACTTTCAGTCCCTTGGCTGAAAAGTCCTCATGAAAACACACACTGTGTATTCATTATTATGGTCCGAATTCTATGACCCCAAAAACTAAGATCACTCATCCTTTCGTCCTGCACGACGTTAAACTGCATTTCAAGAACTACGTATGGCTTGATTCTCATTCTTATGAGATACGTAGTGAAGTCCAAGTTTCAATTCAGGACCCAGCCACAACATGATTATGGTTTTCATTGACCTATGTATCTCTATATACATTGGAAAATACCCATCTTTATGTATTATAATCCTAACCTTAAATATTTTCAGATCTTCATAACCCTTTTCATGACTTATGGTCACAAAAATGTCAAACTTCTGAGAATTCTTTTGCCTGACTATGCAGCACGTGCCCATAGGTGGCCTTGCATAAACAGTCCACATAACAGACTTGTCAGCCAAGAGATGATATTTATTTGACCATGCAGCCAATGCCCATAGGTGGCCCTGCATGTTTTCAACCCCCTAACGGGTTTGTTAAATAATAGTAACTTCATTCTTGGGAAGAATGCCTTTTTTTTCCTTATTTGTCTTAAACGATAGTATGTAGGGATCCGCAAAAATAGCCATCCTTAACATATTTGTCCCATATCCTTTTTCATGATCTGAAAGTATTCAAGTCTATGGTTTATTCTTCTTCCCTACGTTTGGGTCAGACCTTCGTAGGAGTGATATTCATCCAGTTCTTCGATATTCTTGTTTGAAAATATCTTCTCCATATTCAAGTACCTCTTTCCATACAACAAACTCTATGCTTTAGAAAATTTGAATCTCCATAAACTTTCACTGGCTTTTAGCACTAGGAAAGTAAATTTCTGAGAGTTCTTTTGCCTAACTATGCAGCACGTGCCCATAGGTGGCCTTGCATAAACAGTCCACATAACAGACTTGTCAGCCAAAAGATACTATTTTATTTGACTATGCAGCCAATGCCCATAGGTGGCCCTGCATATTTCAACCCCCTAACGGGTTTTGTTAAATAATAGTAACTTCATTCTTGGAAACTACTTCTTCTAATGCCTTTTAGCTCTTTTTCATATCATTCCTCAGATTCAAATATTCTTAAGCCATAGTTTACATTTTTTTCCCTCATACTTGAGTATGGTAATATGTTTTCAGATAAATTGTCAAGGAATTGAATCCATTTTTTCTTTTTAATCCATTTCCGGTCAAAGCTATTTTGACCTTAAACATTAGCCCCTTTATGTCCGGCTTGCATGACTTTAAACTGCCCACACAAAAGACAAAGGAACTCTGAATAAAAGTCAAGTTCCAGCTCACTAAATATACATTTTTTGTATGATTTAGGTAATATTGAGCAATTATATGATTCAAAGTTTGATTTCCTCAGAGTCAAATCCTCTTTTCTCTCCGGATCCAACTCTGAGGGGGGACTTTTGTTGACGCTCCTTTCGTCACAGAGTCTAAAACAAGGAAATTGGGGAAGAAAATTGGGAAAGATTTGAAGTCAAAGTGATTCAAGCTTATGAAGTGGAAATGGAATTTGGCATTAGGAAACTTGGTTACTTTGTTTTATACAAAGCCTTAAGATTAAAGCCCTAAGACTTACTTTGCAAAAATTTTAAGCCAATCAAGGAGGCCAGCCGAGGACAACCACCTAGAGCTCATGCGGGACACGAGGATCAACCGCGCTCAAGGGGTGTCCTCAAGGCCAAGGCGACACCCTGAGGCAACGCGCCCCCGGAGGAGCGCACATGGTGGGCGCATAGCGCGCCCAAGGAGCATAGTTGGCGCTTGGAGCGCGCCCGCAGAGGCAGGGGTGGGCGCAGAGCGCGCCCGCAGAAGAACACGGTGCGGGGCGGCACCGTGGAGGTTGGGAGTTCAATCGAGGTGTAGCGGGCAGCGCTACTTTGATAAACCGCGGAAAAACTGAGAGCCGCTTCGATGTGGGACGCGGGATTTTCAGCCGGGATCTAATCTCGGCCGTCCGCTTCATCCCGCGTCGATCCAGGCCGCACGATCCATCTCGCGCGAGATGATCTAATCGCAGCCGTCCGCCTTCATTAAATGGCCAATCCGACGGCTCCCCGAATGTCTTCAACCTCGAGCTCAAGCCGAGGACACCCCGTGCCACCCACGGCCTCGCCATGTACCAGGCGCCTCCCGAAGCCGGTATTCGAGCATCCGGCCACTTCCGAACAAACTAAGACCTCCATCCGGTTCGTCTGGACCTAAGGAACACAACCATGCATAAAAATAAGTTTGCATGCAATGTTTGGAGAATTTCGAGGTTGGCCGAGGCAAACAAAGTGCCGAGGCCATGAAGGTTTGTGTTTTGCATGGTTTGGGCCAAAGGAAGTTCGTGCATGCGTTCTAAGTCGCATGCACGTGAAGGCGGAAAAATAATAAAAGGAACCCACGTTCAACAATAGTGGATATTTCAAAATTTGGAGGAAACCGTTAAGATCCGAAAATCGCGGTGGTTCAGTTTTTTTTGTTCTCTCACGCGGATGAACTAACCCTACCTTGCCTATAAAATGAGGCCGTGGAGATGGAGAAGAGGGCTGAAGTTTTGGCCGAAAACTTAAAGTCTCTTGAGAGAATACATGCCTCGCGAAGAATACCCCTGTGCACACCACTTGCGTAGCAGAATCCCGAAGCCTCCTTTTGGATTCGTTTTGTTCCATTTGCAGACTCCATGCACGAAAGAAGAAATGGAGAAGACCCCCTGCATGCTACCCCTTGCGCGACAAGAAGAAGAAGGCCGCACTCCAAGCATCACCTTGCGCGCCCGCGGTGCCTTGCACACTTGATGATTAGCGGCTGTCTTGTCTATTGGACTTGCACGATTGAAGAAAGGAAGATGAGCCCGCACCCTTGCGCGGCGGTTGCACCTGCGCGCTGCCTTGTGCCCTTGCACCCTGCGCGTACCCGAGGTGTTGTAACACCATGCACGCCCTTCTTGTGCCCAAGGCAAAAGCACCACTTGTGCGGCCCTTGCTTGTGACCCTACGCGGCAGTGTGTGTGCAAGAGTGAAAGAAGGTGTGCAAAGGGTGAAGGCCGAGAGGCCCTTGTATATACAAGAAGAAGGGAAGTCCGTATGCCCCTATGTGTGCAAAATGGTGAACCGAGTGTGTGCATAAGGAGTGCACACTTTGAAGGAGAACCCGAGGCCATATTTTGTGTGTGATAAGCAAGTGGAAGAGGCCAAGCTCACTTTTGTGCAAAAAGTAAAAGAATTGTATGCAAGAAGAAGTAAAATGCCGAGGCTCAAACTCACTTGTGTACCAAATGAAGAACATACCCACGGCTTGTGTGTGCACCAAGTGAATACTACACTCATTGTGTGTGTGCAATTTAAGAAGAGGTCGTAGCCTTAAGTTTGTGCAAGAATGAGGTCGTAGCCTTAAGGACTTGCGCGCCGCTTAAGGACTTGCGCGCCGCTTAAAGACTTGCGCACCCTTATGTTTTTGGGTGCCCTCCTTGTCCAAGTCATCTCCTTAATACCATTCCACCTCTCCTTTTCAAGGATCCAGTCTTCAAGACATTCTTCAAAGCCATCTTTGGCATGTTTTCTTGATTGACTTCCTTCTCTAAAAAGAATTATGTGGAAGGTTTTATTCAACCTCATCATTCAAAGGATGAGAGAATCTTTTAATTTAGGCCTCCTCCTCAGGATTAAGCCCTAATCCATAATTCCTTAAATGCTCTGGGCCTCCTTTTCAGGAGTAAGTCCCAAGTCTCCAAAATACTTTTCAATTCCCTCAACCTGGGCCTCCTCCTTAGGAGTAAGTCCCTGTCTTGACAAGTTCCCTTATGGTCGCGCAAGTACACTTGCGCGCCGCCTAGTAGTCGTGCAAGTACTTGCGCGACGCCTTATGGTTGTGCAAGTGACTTGCGCGACCTAAGTGGTAACCGCTCGGTAACCGCTCGGTAACCGCCCAGGGCCTTATTTTGCCTATAAATAGACCCTGTGGGCCCCCCATTCGGGAGGATCTCTTCCCAGAAACTCGGATCAAAGCTCCCGACGCCCAAGTCTCTTCTCAAAGCTTCCAGAACACTTCTAAGGTAATTTCTTACCTAGAATGGAAGATCTAAAGGGAAGAAGGAAGGCCTAAGTGTTGAAACTTATCAAACACTTGCGCGCCGACTTAATTCCTTCAATATAACTTGCGCGTCCCTCTTCTGGAAAAACCTCAAGAGGATGGGAAAGGGTTTAATAAAGAGTCGCTCAAGTAATTCAACCCTGGTTGAAAATCGCGCAAGTATCCCTTATGTCGCGCAAGTATACTTGCGCGACCAATACTTGCGCGCCGCCGTAGGACTTGCGCGACCTTCAATACTTGCGCGCCCCTATCTTTTTGGGTGCCCATCTTGCCCTTTTTCACCCCTCTTAAGCCATTTTCACCCTTCCTATTCAAGATTCAGTCTTCAAGATACTTTTCAAAGCCATTTATGGCATGATTTCTTGATTTGACATCCTTATCTGAAAGGAATTATGTGAAGTATCTCTCAAAACCTAATGATTTAAACATCTTTATATCACCAAAGATTGAGAGTTCATTCATTCAACCTCATCCTTTAAAATGAGAGAATCCTAACCTGGGTCTCCTTTTCAGGAATAAAGACTCAGTCATAAATCTTGGGCATCTTTCTTAAGAATAAGCCCCAATCAAATCCTTCAATCTTGGGCATCCTCCTCAGGAGTAAGCCCCAAACCTTAATCCCTAACCTGGGTCTCCTTTTCAGGAATAAAGACTCAGTCATAACCTTGGGCTTCCTCTTCAGGAGTAAGCCCCAAGTCCCCTAACCTGGGTCTCCTTTTCAGGAATAAGACTCAGTCATAACCTTGGGCATCCTTCTTAAGAGTAAGCCCCAAGTCTCTTAAAATTTCTCTTAACCAGTCATAAACTTCCCTTTGATTTTGGTTTCCTTTTTAGGAATAAAACCCAATCATAAGTCCCCTCCTAATTTGGGCATCCTCCTTAGGAGTAAGCCCCAAGATTAGAGTATTCAAATCTCCATGAAGCACATATAACTTTGTGGACCCTGTTCATGGATTTTTCTTCCTAAAAGTAAATCCTAAACCTTCACCTATCTGGGCAGTCATCTATACATAAGCCCCAAAACAAATTCTTATGATTGCATCTTTTATGGCACAATTGTCTAAATTTTACCAATACCTCTTGTTTCTCACACCGAGCATGACTCACGTGAGCATAGAGTGTAAAAGTAATTATGACATTCATCTTTGAGCCATCAATCATAAAACATCATATCCCATTCCTCGAACTACGTGGGTTCTGATTCCTTTTTTAAAACAAAGGATACGTAGGTAGCCCATTTATGGGTTCGATCCCAACATTGAAATAATCTCTGTCCTTCTGAATGACGATAAACTTCAAGTGCCCCACTGAGTGGCTTTAAAACCAGCCTGGTCATCAAAATGACCAAGAGACTTTTATATAAATGTTTTGAAGGATACCATTGACCAAGAATCTCTAAACAAATATAGATGATTCTATATTGATGAAGAACCTCGAATACATATAAAAGATTCTCTAAATTTCTTGCATATTTAATCATTGATTGTTAAAACTAAAGGAAAGCTCATTTTATACTTGGTAATGTAATAAGGATTCACGAACTTAACTTAAATCTATAAAGAGAGTCCCGGAGTAGACAATAATTCCCCTCAAAAAGGTGTGATGAGTCCGACCTCCCATCCTCTCGACCAATGCAAATTCCTAAGCCTCATTAGCCCACAAGCTAATGAGCGCCTGCCTTTGGAAAGTAGGTCCAAACGGATGTGGAATCATTGGATGTTTCCGGTTCTACGAACAAACCCGTTAGAAACCGATCGGAACGTTTGAATCTCCCGTCCAGGAGGTCATCCCCGGATTCCGCGCGAAACAGTCGGTGCTCAACTTAACCGAACCCTATCTCGCCCCACTCATCCACCTTCCCTGGCCATCCCCTGGTCACCGACGAGCTACCCGAGGCCCGCATGACCATCATGACCCGACTTCCTCCATCTGCGCCGCACGAAGACCCTATGCCTCACCTCCTCCATCCACCGAGACCCCCTGACGCACTCCTCTGTCCGCATCGCCAAAACCAGCCTCACCTTCCACCTCGTGCGGTTTCTCCTCTCCCTATATATTAATAAGTATTTTTAAGTCGTGATATAATATATGATATATAATAGTTTCATTTTATTTTTTATAGGAATCACGTGTTTTTTTTTTGCAGAAGGAGGGTTGCAGTTTTCCGCGCGCGCCCCATTATTCAGTTAGGAGAAACTGCTCCAGTGACGAGTGCGGAGGAAGCAGCATAGTGAAAGCTCTACGTGGATGCCAGGGAACACGTCGGGCGAGATCCCAGAGACTTCGACTGGGTCATTATCATTCATCACTGGCGCGATATCATCGATACATGGAGAGCGAGACTGAGACGGGAGGATTGATCCAGACTAGGGGAGGGAGTAGGAGAAACATACAACATCACATCAGAAGCAGATTAGAGGACCGAGAGCAGCAGATCAGATCATTTCACACCTCGATCACATCCACCATTGAGCATCATGAATTAGAACATTCAAGAGATTTGGCAGGGAGTTCAAACATTTTTATTTTTCTTGTGCTCTGTTTTTCTGCGACTTATTTCCACATGAACTTCATCGATCTTAGTTCTATTTTTTTCACTAAATCCAATAGTTATGTCCAGCTAAATTCCCTTGGGGGGGGGGGGCGATAAGCTGGCTTATTATATTTGTTTAGTCTTTTTCATGCACAACATTTTTTTGGGACGTCTCTCTCACTGTCTCCGGAACAGATTCATTTTCAATACAACAAGGTCAAGTGAATACCAATCTTGATTGTATCATAATGAAAATTGTTTCAATCTGAGGGACTCACTGACAAGTGAATTATTCTCAAATGAGAGAGACACACTCAACTCAACTGACAAGTTGAGCCCAGTGACATCTGACTTGTTATCTCCATTGGATGGAATGAATTTTACAGTATAAGGACTGTAAGAGTTATTTCATCGCAAACTAACCAGAAGACAAATCTAGCTAGTTACTTTAAGTCAGATCCATATTTCTTAAAATTCAGTACATGATTGAGGCGAAGAAATATCTAATCGGACAGTGTAATTTCTCCCCTACTCATCTATTGGTTGTTTTCACCACAAGCTCTCTTGATATCTTGTCTACCCCCCTTTCACTCACCAGTTCACATTCACTTCCTCACACACTAATTTTCAGTCACTCCACTTCACCACCACCAACTTTTTTTTGTTTGTTCTTATATGTGTTTTTTTTGTTTAGTTTATTTTTTCTAGATCGCCAAACACAACATGAGGCCTCCCTATGGTTCGAACCTGTCTTTCCACTATTCTAAGTAGTAAGTAGGTTATAAATTTTAGTTTGCCACCCGTGCCCAATGACGCGTGAGTGTTCAAATGGCATGAGGTTTTGATTAATTACCTTTCCATGTTAATTATTCTTTATTTACTCATAATAGATTCCACATTACATAACCCTTAATGAGTATTTGAGATCATTGTTATTTTTTTCCTTTCTCTGGGATATGAAGAAGAATTCTTTGAACGAGTTCAAGGATGCCGGATAGTTTTTTTCAAATATAAAATGGGTATCATATATTTTTTAGATCTCCAAGACTACTAAACTAATTGCTCCTTAGGATGTACACTTATTGTATCTATTCCTAAGTAATAACTAACCACTATCTCTAGGTTACTATAGTCAGGTTTATTGTTGTTGGTATTTGAGGAATTCTAGTAGAAACATTATGAATTAGATTTAGGATAACATAGATTAGGGAACATAACCCTATGATATATATTGAGGACAACTATAGAAAAATATCCTAATTTTTTAGTGAAGAATGAATTATGTGGTTTTTCCGATCAATAAATACATGTCTAGATACTACATGGGGTATTGGTTCTGGAACATTTGTACCTAGGGGTAAAAACTATAAAAAGGCACATTGGGATTTGACTCAACCCACTCCTAGTGCATAAAAATGGTCCTTACTACACCCTAGGTCTGACACTCTTGGGGAATTCTCTTTGGATAATTCACAGTTTCGTTACAAACCATTATGAATGAATTAAAAATATTTTTATAATTTAATGATATTCCCAAGGAAACCATATTTAGGATTACAAGATTAACAATTCAAAATTTATTTATTTATTTTATGTGTTACACAAGATTTAGAATTATATATTTTTGATTTAAAATTTATAATTTCATGATCTGATCTAGTATATTTCAATAATTAGAAATATTGCATACAATAAAGAATGAAATCAACACACATGGTCAATGTAGAAATATACTTGTTGAGAAAGACAATACATCTGGTATTGGAACTAAGTAGATCATAGATATATTATGTTATCTTAATTAGGCTATGATGAAGAACCTTTCTTGAATGGAGAACCCTATTTTTTTATAACACGATTCTACAATATCAGATTGATTCATGTGATATAATCCCCCATTATTCAGGGGGAGCACTAATTTAGTGGTATTTTAGAATTGGATTAATCCCCTTGAAAATATATTTCTTTCCTTTTGATGTGATGAAAAGGAAAATATTACACTTGAAGTATACCATCTTAAGGGTGATGTTGATCAATGGTGGTCATTGAACTAGAATACTAGGGAGGAAGATGAAATAGAACACATGGAATGGAGATATTTTAAAGAAAAAATCCACAAAAAAATATTTACCTCATTAACAATGGGTTGAAATAAAGATAAAATTACTTAGATTAAAGTAAAAGGAATAAGAAAATATTTCAGAGCATGAGTCTTCCTTTAAAAGACTATCCAGGTATACTATGGATTAAAAACACAATACAAAATTCAAGATTGACCATTTCTTTGAAGGTCTTAAGCCAAGTCTTCTAAGGGCACTATTTTCTCAACCTTTTTCATCATATGAATAAATAGTTTTATGCACCATCAAAAAAGAGAAAGAATTTTCCAAATCCTATATATTCCAGGGGAATCAATAGAAAAAGAGGTCTAATATACACCGGGAAAAATTGAACTCATCAAAGAAGATATAGAAAATAAATAAATTTCCATATTTTGAAAAATGTGTGAAGAAAAATCCTAGAAAATGTTTGAAGAATATGGTAGTTCATTCAATGTGTGGTGATAAGGGTTAGTTGGCTATTGAATGAAAAGGAAAGAAACAATTAAATTATTCCTTGTTATTCAACTACAGATAAATGGGGAATTATTCACACCAATTCTCCAAGTGTAAAGGGAATCTACCATAGAAGATTACAAGGGGAGAAGGCCAAGATTATTTGAATGCTACCATTGAGGTTAATGTTTCTAAAGATGTTGTGGTAGGTATATTAAAGATATCATCAAATATAGATAATTTTTTATTTGATTTTGGATCCAATCCCTCTTTTATATATTAAACATTTTCTATGAAAATTATATATTTCCTAGAACCTTAATAAGGTATTTTTTAGTCTAAAATCATAGTGGATGTATCACTACGACAAGTATGTGTTAATAAGTCCCCATTATGGCACTTAGACATGCTTTATTTTCTATATTTATTATTATACCTATGGTTAGCTTTGATATAATCCATGGTATGGATTGGATCTAAAAAATGATGAAAAAATATATTGAAAAGAGAATGACATTAAGATTCATGATGTATATATGAAATTCATTATATTTAAATAGGACACCTTATCATCTGAGTCATGTCCAAATCCACATCCAGTATCTCTTCATAATGAGATTCTTGGGGATAAATAGAAAACACCATATACATATAGATAATGTAATATTAAATATTAGGATATACCTATTGTATAGGAATATGTTGATTTATTTCCTATGGAATTATTTTGGCATCCCCTAGAGTGTAAAGTTGAGTTTTACATAGATTTAATCCTTATTGAAAGACATATATCCAAGACTCCCTATAGAATGGACACTATAGAATTAGTAAAGTTGAATAAAAATCTATAGGATTTGTGTGATAAGGGATTCATATGACCTAGTGTTTCACCTTAGGGAGACCATGCTCTTTTCGTTAAGAAGAACCATGTATCTATGAGTATATACATTGATTATATAGAAATCAAGGATATTATAATAATGAATAACTATACTCTTCGTCTCATTGAATACTTTTTCAATAATCTTCACAAAGATCAATTTCTTTTAAATATTGGACTTTATTTTTTTTATTATTATTTTCGAATAAATAAGGAAGATATTTTGAAGACAACATTACAAACCCGGTATGAACATTAGGAGTTTTTAGTAATGCAAGATAGATTGACTAATGCACCATCAGTTTTTATGGATCTAATGAATAGTGCATTCAAGAAATATCTTGATAATTTTTTTGTGTTATTCATTGATGACATAATTATTTACTATAAATGATTTTAGGTTCATGATAATTACTTGAAAATAATTCTTAATACTCTTAGAAAATAAGAGTTATATAGTAACATTAATACCTATGGATTTTTTATTTAAGAAGTTTCTTTTCATCACTATATTTTCTATAAGGTTTGAATCTCAATTGGTCTTATATAGAAAAATTCAGTCAAAGAATAGCCTACACCAATGAATATAACTGTGTTACATAGTATTATTGGTTGGAAGATTACTATCATATATTCATGTAAAAAAATTCTTGATTGGATATCCTTTTAATCAAGCATATACGAAAAGGGGATAGGTTTATATGGATAATGGATAATGGAATGTGATGAATGTTTTGAATAATTGAAGTGGATACTAGTGAATGATCTAATTTTGTCACTTCCATTACGAAATTATGGATTTGTGATATATAGTGATTCATTTAGGAAGGTATTTATTTGTGTGTTATGTAGAATAATAATGTTATTTTATATTAATCAATTCAGTTAAATAATCAAGAAATGAACTGTCAAACTCAGGATCTTGAGTTGGAAACTATAAAATTTTCTTTAAATATATGGAGATGTTATCTTAATGGTGAAATATGTGAGATATACATAGACCATAAGATAATGAAATAAATATTTTCATTGAAAGAGATCAATATGAGGTAGAGATGATGGATCGAGCTACACAAGGATTATGATTGCTCAAATCACCACCACCCAGTGAAGGGAAATAAGGTAGTCGCTTCATTAAGAAATAAATATCATGATGTTTTGACTGAAATGAGTATTGAAAGGGATCCTTTGTTCGTGGATATAGGAAATATGGATGTGGGATTTATTAAGGAAGTGGAGAAATCCCACCATTTTCAAATGTATGGAGAACCCTATTTATGGGAAAATATAAAAAGTTATAAATATGGTGGTGGGAATTTTAAAAAGAAAATTATAGCTATGAATGATGGGAAATTGGATGGAAATGTTTGTGAATATGAAATTAAGAAATTTAGAAAGAGATTGTGGGTTCAATATATACATGGGATAAAAAGGGAATTGTTGTGTGATTCCCATAGATCGAATTCTGTATACACTATTATCATAGCATGATGTATAGGGATTCAAGGGAACATTTTGGATAGGATAATATAAAGTGGTAAATTACTGATTATGTATCCACATGCTTGGTTTTTCAATAGGTGAAGGATGAGAGACAAAATCCTAAATGAGACATGTAACCTCTTTATATTATTATATGGAAATGGGATGAAATTTTTAGGAAATTTTTCACTAGATTACCAAATACTCAAAGGAAGAATGATCTGATATGCGTTATTATTGATTTACTAAAAACATTAGCACATTTACTTTATATAATATAATATTTACCTCTTGAGTACCTTTCACAACTTGATATTTTTTTTAAAAAAATTTATGGTTCACCTCTTTCAATTGTGTCTGATCATGATACACAATTTACATTGAAATTATAGAAGATTCTTCAGACGACTCTGTATATCATGCTTCATTTGATCACTACTTATCATCCTCAAACAAATGGATAGTATAAAAGGAATATTAAAACATTATAAGACATGTTGATATCATGATCATATGACTTTGAATGTACGTTGAATTATTATTTACCTTTGGTAGAGTTTTCCAATAATAATAGTTTCCATTAAATTATTCAAATGCTAATATATAAAGTATTATATGGAGAGATATTTTTTACTCGAAATTGTTAGGATAAAGTTGGTTAAAGGGAAATTTTAGGACCAAAACTTCTTTAGGATACATAAAAAATGGTTAAAACATTTGAGACTCTTACTAGAATAGCCCAATGATGGAAAATGAGTTGTGCTGATTATGAGTAGAATAATTTGAAAATTCTAGTGGGAGGTCATATTTTTATGAAAGTATCACCATGGAAGGGTGTTATACAGTTTGGTAATAAGGGAAAACCAAGCCCCATGTACATCATACCATTTAGAATTTTGGAAAAAATGGATCTATTTCTTACCAATTGTAAATTCTACTAAATATCTATAAAGTACATGATGTGTTTCATAGATTATTTTTAAGGAAGTACATGACAAACCCAATGTATGTGCTCACCTATAAGGAAATACAATTGGAACCCGATCTATATTACAGAGAAAAACTCATTCAGATTGTGGAAACTAGAGAGAAATTATTGAGGAATTTTATGAATCGATTGGTAAAGGTATTTAGGAAAAATCATAAAATCAAGGAAGCAATGTGAGAACCAAAGGATTTTATGAATAAGAACCCCCATCATTTCTTTATAAAGTAATATCCATTAAAATTTTGAGGATGAATTTTTTCTAAGTGGGAAAAATGTAACACAAAATCTTCAATTATAGTAGGTAAACATTAATTTGGAATAAAAACATTTTAATAATTCATGGAATACAAATTCTAATTTTATAGTATAAATATTTATTTTGAAAAAATAATCCTGGAATGAATTTTTTACAATTTCTCATAGAAATAAGATTTAAATAATAATAATAAATGTAGTATTTAACTATTCCAGATTTTATTCATAATAATGTGTAATAAAATTTACTAACTATCAATTTTAAAAAAAATAAATACAATATCATTTAGAAATAAAAAGATGTATTTTTTAGAAATATTGTTTCATAAAAAAAGTTTTTTTCGAAATACTATTTTTGTTTAAAAGGGAATAATTTTATCCATTTTAATAATAATTAATGATGAATGATTTAAATAAAATGTATATATTATTTTGTAAATATATTAATTTAAATCCAAATAATGATGATTAATAGTTGCATAGTTAATTTAAGACCACCTTATTCATGAAAAACATATTTATTGAAAACCCATTTTTCGACATGATTTGTGGGTTTATTTTTAATTTAAATTCTTCCAATTATATGAATTGAATTTTATAAAATGGAATAAATATTTTGAATCAGTATAACTGATACTATGTAATATGGTCAACTTAATTATTGGTTATAATGAATAGTTAAAA
Source organism: Viscum album (assembly GCA_963277665.1). NCBI lineage: Eukaryota > Viridiplantae > Streptophyta > Magnoliopsida > Santalales > Viscaceae > Viscum > Viscum album. Next base: position 1,016,956,163 of record OY728130.1, on the reverse strand, counting down.
CTGTAGAAATTAATTATCGTGGTTAAGGTTAAAACATGTTTACAATGGGGTTAATCTACAAAGATAATGATCAAAATGACATAATTTTTTTCTAAAAACCCATTTGGGTTTTATTTATACCTTATGATTTGAAAAAAAAATTACATATTTAAAAGAAAGTGACATGACATTATGGAATAACTTTGAAAAAGTACATGTGTGGCGGTCACCTCAATTAAAAAGGACACCTCTTACCCACACTTCTTCACATTACTCAATCCATTTGAGTTGAAAACCTAGAAAGAATATATATCCAAAATATCCTTATACACTTTATAAATTATCAGTTATTCCCAACATAGCATCCCTACAATCCTTAAAAAGTGATCCAAATGAGGTTCTTCAAATTGAAGTTAATCGTGTTCACTCAGATCCTACTGTTTTACTTCTTGTTTTATGAGCATCAATAATATATTAAAAATTCCAATATAATAAAACCAATATATTACATAAACTATGATGTTACTATTTTTATTTAATTTTATTTATCCATATCCTTCTCTATCAAATGGGACACAAAACCATCGTTTATGTGTACGTTGGACAACCGCTTCGTGAAACACTATAATTTGTATCCCATCACTGAATCACATGGACAATCCTAATGATGGAAGTAATTTATATATGTGATAATTATAGATTAATTTTTATTCAATAATATTAATATACCATCCAATTCCATACCCTTTCACCCATTAAGTAAATGACAATTTCACTCATGCGTACGTATGATCTATCATCTGCACGAACCAATGTGATTTATTTTCCATGTAAAAATTTCAAGAATAATTAGAAAATTATATATAATGAATTAATATTATATGTATAACATTAATATAATTATGGGTAATATTATACTATGTATAATTCTTAGGAACTATAGATTTTGTGACAAGACATGTATGAGAAAACATGACAGTTAACACCCGTACCAACAATAATAATGAAAGATTATTAAATAAAGAGTGTAAGAAGTTAGAAAAGGATAATATATGATTTTATAAATATGAATATGGTTTTGTTATAAATTAATAACATTTTGAAACCAATTATATATGTTTTTAAATAATGTCCAAATAAATTAAAATGTTATGTAAGGGATTTTATCTCAATTTACCCTCCACTAAGACATATTTTTTATTATGAACCAATTAAAATTTATGTGGTGTATATGCTGCCCATTTAAAACGTTTAACATGAATACCTATTTATTAATTATTATTAATGTTTCAATTCATTTCTATTTTTTCAATGGGTTACAATTCAAAAGTTTCTGTAGTGGTAAGAATTTATATTAAAATTTCACATTCTTTTGGGATTGCTTACATTTTCATTGAAGGGATCTTATCATTTATACTTCATAAGATCAAATAATTTTATTATCCTATGGATATTTAAGGATTTTTCATATTTTTCCCAACTTTTACACTCTTTGGTACTTGGACTATGAAAATAAATGCTTAAAATAAAAACCTATTTTATTTCTCTTTTGATCGTTTATATATTTTTCCATGTCTATATTTTTAAAATTGTTTTACAAAAGTAATTTTTATTAATTAGATAATTTATTAAGGGTATTTTAATTTATTAATGAATTTTTAAATAAATTTAAAGGAATATTTCTAATGCTTTTGAATGGGGAATTTGTGGAAAAATTCAAAAGGGATGTCTTTTTAATGTATACAATGATAACAAACTTCCCCACTGCCATAACCATTTTATGAAATTTAGGTTATTCTGAACATTTTAAATTGACATAGAAATAGAAATACTTTATGAATAATTATTTTAATATTTCATTTCAATTCTCTTTATTCCTATACAGGATATGATTTTATTACAAAACATATTTTCTCGATGAACTAGCGGTCATCTGTTACCTCTTATTAATTTTGTGGTCGTTATCTTCTCATGAATGGTTCACTTTATTATTCTCATTGAAAATTAAATTTAATATAAATACCTATAAAAATTTTCATGGATATTCTTATTTAATAAATCATATATCATTTCACCATACAAATTTTTACTTTAAAAGTTATTTGATTGAATGGGGAGATATTTATATTAAGTATTTTTTATTCAATAGAGGAATTTATTGATATGGAATATTGTTCATGAATTAAATAAATAATTCGATATATGAGGAATGATTTGGAAATTTAGTTATGGTTGGGGCCCAAAATTATATATCCCTCAATGCATTGACCGGTCTTATGAGACAATTCTGTTGGCCAAATTAATGGGGATTTACTAATAGTCTTAAACTGTGTTCACACAATCTCTTGAGAGTAGAGATATCATGATGTATAAGACTATTATTTTTAATATTAATAATTTCCATCATTTAGAATTTATTTATTATTATTATGCATGATATTAATGCATTGATATTATCCATGGATGAATTTCATGCTTATGTTATTAAATAATTGACATGTGTTCTTAGTTATTTTCCTTTACATATTGATTATGAATTATTTACTCGTGAAATTTTCCACTATACATAACCCTTTATAATTTAAATTAATTGTTGTAGGTGCTCTCAAAATAAAGTGTGATTTTTGGGTACTTAGGTGCAGTAGAGTGGCTAACCAAGGTCGTCTCCCAAAGGAGGTAGTCAATTTGAAAACTTATTAAAGGTATTTTGAAAATAATAGAAAAGGGAATAAGAATACTACTTTGAAAGATGGGGGGTTTATCATTCATAAAACTAGAAGAAGTTTTTAGGAAGAATATTGTATATTTTTGGTGTTTTTATTTTTGAAATGAAGTTCGATTAAAAAGACACGACAAGAAGATGTTTTTTTAGAAAATATTTTAAAAGGTGTAATAGATCTAACACTAACTCTTAGATAAATTATTTATCATTATAATTTAAATTAAAATCTAGTTAATTATGACCCCCTAACTTTTTAACCCCCGAACCCTATGATAATTAACTTTACCATGAATATGAAGTGAATTAAACCCAAGGCTATCTTCGAAACATGCAATCGCAGCACCCTGCTTTGGTTGATGTTATAGGGAAAGCTTATGGTCAATGATAAATTAAGGCACATATCCATTCTAGAAATGAGGATTAATTGATTTTATGTATTATATTTTAACTCTACAAATTTATCCCGTGTGGTCATGTATTACTGATTAAGATCGCACTCTCACAATTTACACAAATCTCGACCTCGTGTATTTTTGTGTCAATTGTTCACTTTCTTGCTTAGTTTTGTTTAAATTAAAAACTAAATTAATAGATCAATTTAGTTTAATTACAGTAGATCATTTATTCAAAATAAATTTATGAATAAGGCTATATGTAGATCGATTACAAAAAAAACTACTCTCCCATGGGTGGTGTAGTCATCATAGAAACGTTTTTCATATGAAAATGTTTAGAAATGGTATAACCCAATTTAATTTCTACTCTTGATTACATCCCAAATAGGATGAGTAAATAAGAAGATAATTTAACAAAACATAATGAAATAGAATAAATAGAATATGAACAAAGAAGTTTATTATGAAAACGCAAACATTACAACATGAAGATGAAGAAGAAGACTTCGATGAGGGGATCCTTGCTGCAAGAGCTACCCCTCTTACAATGGTTGGAGAAATGGAGTGAAAAAAATTATCCTATTACTTCAATATCCTAATTAACGTCCCAACCCCTCAAAATGAGAAAAACACCAATTTATAGATTGGAGAGGATTCTCTGTTTAAAGTGGATTCAAGTATGAATGGGGAATCTCGGCCAAATATTTTATGCTAAATTGAACCGCCCATTTGACCTCCAAAACGCATGAACCGGATGTCCTTACAGAATAATTATTTCTGAGAAAATGAGTCCTAGAGTTTTTATCTAAATTTGGGCCTAATCCAAGAAATTATGAAGAAGTTATGGCCCAAATACAGAACCAATGTCCAATCTGGTGAGTCTATCCCATCTTTGAATTCCTAGCCTATTTGCACCAACCAAATGCATGATTTAACTTAGATGTCCATAATATAATTTTTAGATAATTAAGTATGAAACACATTTAAAAAATATGAAGTTAGAATAATTCAAATAAAATTATTTATGTTCGAAATACTACATTGAATTTTTAAAGGGTAAAATTGGAATTTTCATCAAATTTTCAAATGAATGATCTAATCCCAGATATTTCATAAATGAACATAGTTACCACAATTTAAGGAAATTATATAATTTATTATCAACAAAATATTCAATAAAATTGTGTTTTATCAACTCCCCCACACATATCCTTTTGCACTCTTTGGAAAAACATCATATTGTGTATTCCAAAAAATTGTGACAAGTAAACATCAATATCAAAAAAAAAATTAAAAAAAATATCCTTGAGATCCAACAATTCCAAACCAAGAAACAAAAGATATTATTTCTCATAAAAAACCATTATTTCATGTTCTTCGTTTGTATCATTAAATATATTTCCACTTCATTTATCCTCTAATGCACAAAACACTTACCTCCCTTGAATTTTCTTTTATCACACAAATGCGAATTTTTCAGAAATGTCTTTCTCATAAAAACTCATAAAAGGGTCACTATAGGATTGATAAATTCCTACATCACCACTTGATATGAATCAAGGACATATGTTTATCATGAGAAATTTTCAGGGTTGTTCTGTGGCTTTCGGATGGTAGGATTTAGATGTGAAAAATTATAAGGCTGAATGAGGAGGGAATGACTCTTTTTGATGAAAAATTGAGTTATTATAATTTTCACTTAAATATGGTCTCCTCCTCACTCCCCTTAGAATCAATTCATGTTTATCATCATGAAAAATAAAGAAATTTTCACACCATTAAACATTTAGGCAACAAAAATTTAAATATTCTAAAACATTATTTTCTTAGAATCTCTAGATAGGCACAACTTTATTCCTCTATTAGAAACTCCATAAAGGAAAAAGTTCACTTATCAAGAAAGCTCCAAAAAAGGCACAGATTTCAACATAATGATTTTCACTAGTAGTAAATACATCTCTTTATAATTTAATTTTTCACCCGAGGTATCAAAAATGTGCTAGCACAACACACAACAGCTTCCCCCACACTTAAGTTCAACTAGATTATGCAATTTCGCTTCAAGAGTTGGTTGGATAGGGAAAATTGGCTTGTAATGTGGCTAACCTAATAGGTTATTCATATATTCTAAGGGATTAAAGGATTAAATTTTAAATTTAGGCCATTATAAAAAGGATTCTTTGAAATTGGGGATTTAATACCAAAATAATTCCTTAATCATTTAAAACATAAGTACCTCAAACCCTCAAGTGTTGATAGGAATAAATAAATTTCCGGTTAAATCAAGCATGGTTTGGTTCTTTCAATAAGTGAGTTAAATGTAAAGAATATTTAAATAATGGTTTAGAAGCCTCACATGAAAGTGATTTCAAATATAAAGATAGTGATATGTGGCATGTGATTCAAAATTCAGAGTAATTTTCATGAAATTACTAAAGATTTGAACTTGAAACAAAGTCATTTTCACCATTTACTTATGCTTAGTGTCATGGGATAAATTGTTTCACTTATTGATATGGATTTCAAAATGGTGATCATAATCATTTCACCAAAAAAGTTTCAAAAATACTCAAAAAATTGAAAAATAACCACAAAAAATTTGAAAAACACACATTTTTTTTGAAAATCATTGAAAAAACAAGAAAAAATTGAAATTACTAAACTAAAAGGTCCCCCCACACTTAAAATATTGCATTTTCCTCAATTTTAACCCATGAGATGATATGTGCACATGAAATTGATAATTTTAAATAGGACAAATAATATAATAGTGAAAGGGTTAGGAACAACCTAATATGATCAAGGAATGACGGGGTCATGCAATGTGATGAAATCCACTGCATTAGTAGGAATTCCATCAATATATTTCTTCATAATTTTTTCCACTGACTGTAAATCTCTTTATTATTTCTTCTTGTGTGATATCCACTACACTATAAGGAAAAACATTAGTCACAACATAAGGACCTAACCACCTGGAACGTAACTTACCAGGCATCAGCTTCAGTCATGAACTATAGAGCATGAATTTTTATCCAACTTGAAATTATCTTTTCTGGATCATTTTTTCATGAGGTTATTTTGATATTTCCTTATAGATCCTTGATTTATCATATGAATACAATCGAATCTCCTCAAGCTCTTGAATTTTCATGTTCCTTTGGATTCCAGTTTGGGAAAAATCCAAATTGCATTTATTTATAGCCCAATAAGACTAATGCTCAACTTCCACTATAAGATGAAAAACTTTCCCAAAAACAATCTGAAATGGGGACATATCAATGGGTGTCTTGTATGTTTTCCTATAACCCCATAGCGCATCATACAATCCCTTGCTCCAATCCTTCATATTCGGTTGCATATTTTTCTACAAAATTTTTTTCAACTCACAATTTGAGATATCATCTTGGCCATTTGTTTGGGGTGGTATGGTGTTGATGTTTTGTGTGTCACCCCATACCTCCAAAGAAGGAAATCCAAATTTATATTGCATAATTTTTTCCCCTGATAACTTATTATAGCCTTTAGAATTCAAAACCTACTGAAAATGTGAGTCTTGAAAAAGTCTACTACAACATGATAATCATCAGTCCTGGTGGCCTTGGCCTCCACCCATGTACTCACATAATCAATAGTGACCAAAATGTACAAGAAACCAAAATAACTTGGAAAATTACCCATAAAATCAATGCCCCACACATCATAAAACTCAAAGAACAATATGGGTTGTTGAGGCATCTCATGTCTCCTAGAAATGTTTCCCATGTGTTGGAAACGTGATCATGACATACAAAACACATGAGAATCATAGAATAAGCTATTACAATATAATCCAAAGTATAATACTTTCCTGGCTATCCATTGGGGTCCAAAGTGTCCACCACAAGCAAGTGTATGGAAAAAATGTAAAACAGACTCAAACTCATGACCAGGAACAGACCTCCTAATAACTAGATCACTACACATGCGTCAGAGGTATGGATCAACCCAAACATAAAATCATGACTCACTCTTTAATTTATGGACTTGATGTTTCTTTAAATTTATAGGGATTTCATAGGAAACAAGGTAGTTAACTAAATCTGCATACCAAGGATGCGTACCTAAGATGGAATAAAGATGCTCATCGGGGAAGTGTCCCGAAGTGGTACCTGGTCCAAGGTTCCATCCTATAGTGTGTGAGTAAGCCTAATCATGTAGTCCACCACTAGGTTTTATGACCCCTTCTTTTCCTTTATCTCAATATCAAATTCTTGACAAAGGAGCATCCATCAGATTAGCCTAGGGTTTGCATATGACTTCTTCAAGAGGTACCTCAGAGCTGTATGGTTAGAAAAACCAACTACTTTAGAGCCCAATAAGTATGAATGGAATTTATTTAAAGAAAATATGATGGAAATAAAATCCTTTTTCATGGTTGTGTAGTTTTATTGGTATCAATCTAGTGTCCATGATGCATATTCAATCACATGTGATTGTCCCTCCACCCTTTGAGATAAGACAGCTCCAATCGCGAAGTTGGAGGCATCATACGTAAGCTCAAAAGGGAGCTCCTACTACGGGGGTTGTATGATAGGTGGAGTGGTTAAACACTTCTTTAGATCATAAAAGGATGTTCTGAAAGAATCATCAAACACAAAATTATAATCCTTTTGAAGTAATCGTGACATAGGAAGAGAAATCTTACTAAAACCATTGATGAAGCACCGATAAAATCATGCATGTCCTAGGAAAGATTTAACATCATACACACATAAAGGACAGGGTAAGGATTAATTAATATCTAACATAGATCTATCAACCTCTATCCAATGTTTTTACACTATATTCCCTAAGAAAATTCCATGCTCTACCATAAAATGATACTTTTTAAAGTTCAAGACCAGATTCTTCTCAATACAATGATTCAAAACCTTTTCTAAACTAGAGATACAATCATCAAATGAAGACCCATACATTGTAAAATCATCCATAAATACCTCTATGCAAGTATTAATAAAATTAGAAAAATACTCACCATTCATCTCTGTAAGGTACCTGGGGAATTACAAAGTCCAAATGGCATCCTCTAGTAGGAAAATGTACGAAGGGACTGATGAATGTTGTCTTCCCCTGATCCTCTGGAGCAATAGGAACCTGAAAATATCCAGAAAATCCATCCAAGAAATAATAGGCTGTTTTCCCAGCTGTTCTCTCAAGAATCTGATCAATAAATGGGAGGGGGAAATTGTCCTTGCAAGTGGACTGATTTAGTTTCCTATAATAAGTACACACATGCCAACTGTTTTGTACCCTCATTGGAATTAACTCATCTTTATCATTTTTAATAACAGTAACACCACTTTTCTGAGGCACATCCTAAATAGGACTCACCCACTGGGTATCTGAAATGGGTTAGACTATACCCGCCTTGAGAGATTTTTTCAACTTTTTTTTTACAACTTCTAGAAGAGTTGGATTCAGTCTCCTTTGTGGCTGCCTAACTAGTTTAGAATCATCCTCTAAAAGAATCCTATGCATGCAAATAGAGAGGTTAATACCTGATATGTTATCCAAGTTCCACCCAATTATCGTAATGTTCTCCCACAAAATATTCAAAAGTTTTTCTTTATGTTCAAAAGGAAGATTATTATCAATTATAACAGGTAATCTCTTGCCACTTAACAAGTATGAGTATTTGAGATTTGGTGGAAATGGATTGAGATCCAATTAAGGGGGTGATGTATGGATGGATAAATTGAAGGTATTAAAATATTTTCACAAATAACATCAACATCATAATAAACATCATCAAAATCATAGAATAATTCATCAAATCCATCAGCATACTCAACAACCATGTCATAATCAGAATGAACATGATCAAAATCAGAATATGAATCAATTTCAAAATCAAATCTAAGAGAGTATTGTTCATTAGAAATGGGTTTGGAAGTACTCTTAGACATCAAACTAGAACCAATACTCATAATCTTCCTAAGAATAGTACAATCAAATTCCATGGGGTTTTTATTTGGTGGTTCAAAATGGGAGATTAAAAAAAGAAGAATGGTCCTCAGAGGGGTACTTCATGGAGTCCATAACATTAAATATAATAACTTCATCTCCAAACTCCATTGAAAGTGTACCCTCATGGAAATTTATGACCATTTTATTAGTTTTGAGGAAGGTCCTACCTAAGATAATGGGAGCATGAGAACTTACCTAATCATCCTCCATTTTAAGCACATAAATATCTGCTGGAAAGATCATGTCTCTTACCCGAACAAGTACATCATCAAGGACTCCTGCGGGATATACCATATCTCTATTTTCCAACTGCACCACTACTCTTATCAACTTCAACTAACCAACCTATAAATAAGAAAATACATAGTGAGTCATTGCATTTATGGAAGCTCGTAAATCACATAATGCATCAAAAATTGTAACTCCCCTATGGTGCATGGGATGCTGAATGTACTCAGATCCTTGCACTTTGTTGGAATTGCTAGTGTAGTTGTAATGAGTTCTGTAACATTCCTTCCAATGATGATCCTCTCATTTCCTTTGATCCCTATTCAATTGGTACAAAGTTCTTTTAAAAATGTGGCATACCTTGGGATTTTTTTATTTCTTCAAGTATAGGGATGTTGATCTCAACATGCTTGAATGTGTCCAAAACATCTTTTTTCATCACCTATTCACCAATCATCTTGGTTTGTACAACTCTATTTTGAAATGTAAGGGGTTTAGGAGGAACATAATCAATCTTTTTCTTACCTTTATATTTATCCATGGGTTTCTTCAGAGTTGAGGTAAATGTTGGTGGAATGGTAGGTACATATGTATCATTCAATTGCCTACCACTTCTTAATGTGATAGAACTAACATTCCCCTTGGTATTTAGAGTAGGTTAGGAAGGAATATTTCCAAAGTTCTTACTTACTAGTTCATGGAGTGCAGTGGAAATCTGGCTCATTTGTGTCTTCAACTCCCTCAGCTCCGAACCGTAACTCTTCAGCTCATTATATTGATTAAGAAAACTTTTATTCAATAGTTCATCAGTGTTAGAATCTAAATTGGGTGTGGGATTCACTTGTTGTTGTATTATTGATGCTTGGGATTTAAATCTCCTTTGGGGTTGTTGGAAACCATGATGGTAAGAAGGAGGCTATTGGAAGTTTTGTTGAAAAGTGGACCTTTTGTTGTCCAAATCCGTACCTCATGTCTAATTGATCATTCCGCCCTTGGTTGTAGGTTGGTGTAATGGAATAAAAATTCTTTTGGGGATATAGTTGTTGTTGCTGCTGATATGGTCGTCCAGGAAACACAGCTTCCCAATCTTCTTTTTCTTGTAGTTGGGGAAAACAATCAATTGGGTGGCTTATCTCAGTACAAATGCCATAAGGCCCTGAAGGAGGGGGTTGGGATATATTTTGTTCCAAAGGAATCTTCCTCACCATAGTTTTCAATTCTTCTAACTTGGTATCAATCAAATGTCTTTCAAGAGAAGATGGACTTTCCTGATGTACTCCTCTAAAATGTGGGGTACCTCAATCACCAAATTGTTGAGAGTTTTATTCCATCTTGTCGATCAATGCACGTACGGCTGCTAGTGTTTTGTTAACCAATGCCCCTCTAGCTGCGGTATCCACCATGCTTCTCTCCATAGGTGTGAGTCCTTCATAGAAGTATTGTATGAGTATTTTATCACTGATTTGGTGATGTGGGAAGCTTGCACACAACTTCTTGAATTGATCCCAGTACTCATACATTGACTCCCCTTGTTCTTGCTTGATCACTAAGATCTCCTTACGAATGGAAGTGGTCCTTGATGCTGGAAAAAATCTTTGCAAGAAAAGATGTTTCAAATCGTTCCAACAAGTTACATCTTAAGGTTGTAAATAATACATCTAGTCTTTTTCAGCTCCATCAAGTGAAAATAAGAATGCCCTTAATTTGATTTGATCTTAAGATACATTTATTGGTTTAAGGGTTGGGAAAACCACATTAAATTATTTTAAATGTTTTTTTGGATCCTCAACAGATAATTTATGAAACTTTGGAAGAAGATTAATTAACCCAAATTTCAGTTCAAAGTCTGATTTGAGATTTGGGTATGCAATGCAATTTGGTTGATAATTAATATCTGGTGAATCCAACTCTCAAATGGATATATTAAGTTAATTTCTATCATTTTAAACCATTTTTTCTTATTTTAGGTTTTATATTGAATTGTTTCCAATTTCAATGTTCTTGGAGTGGAGGAATTCTCCTACATGTTGAATGTTGAAACTTCTCATAGATTGAGAATGTCAAATTAAAGCCTGAAGGTTGTGTTCAATATCAGGGTCAATATCTAAGAGATCTTTGTGATTAGTTCATCTCATAAATCAATGAAAGATAAAAAAATAAACGAAGAAAAGTGGACCATAATAAAAATAAAATAAGTTTGAGTTGGTCTGATAAAAATAAAACAAGAGAGCAAGAGAAAAAAAATTGAGAAATGGGGAAGAAGAAAGAAAGGGGAGAAGAAAAGAATTCAATGAAAAATAAAATGCATACCTCTAATTGGTTGAATAAATTACTTTCCTCCATGGAAATGTTACTAATTTGAATGGTTTTGTCATATTCACTCTCAAATGAAGTATGATTTTTTTCTACTTAGGTGCAATAGAGTGGCTGACCAATGTCGTCTCTCAAAGGAGGAAGTTAATTTGAAAACTTATTAAAGGAATTTTTAAAATAACATAAAATGGAATAAGAACATTAATTGAAAGGATGGTTTTTTTTATCATTTATAAAACTAGAATAAGTTTTTTTGAAGTAAGGTTGTATAATTTTTTTTGTTTTTATTTTTGAAATGAAGTTAGATTAAAAAGACACAACAAGTAAATGTTTTTTTAGAAAATATTTTAAAAGGAATAATCGAAATAAAACTACATCTTCACTCAATTATTTATCATTATCATTTAAATTAAAATCCACTTAATTATGATACCCAAACTTTTTATCCCCCAAACCCTATGAGAATTAACTTTACCATGAAGATGAAGTGAATTAAACCCTAGGTTATCTTCAGAACATGCAATCGCAATAGCCTATTTTGGTTGATGTTCTAGGGATAGATTATGGTAAGTGGTAAATTAAATAACATATCCATTCTAGAAATGAGGCTTAATTGAGTTTAGGGGTTATATTTGAACTCTAAAAATCTATCTTTTGTGTTCTTGTATTACCGATTAAGATCACTCTCTTACAATTTACAAAAATCTCGACCTCATGTGTTTTTCTGTCAATTGTGAAATTGCTTGATTAGTTTCATTTAAATTAGAAACTCTACTTATAGATAAAATTAATTGAATTACAATCGATAATTTATTCAAAATAAATTAGTGAATAAGGCTATAGGTAGATTGATTACTAAAAAACTACTCTTCCATGGGTGGTGTAGTCATCGTAGAAACGTTTTTCATGTGAAAATGTTTAGAAAAGGTATAACCTAATTTTGTTTCTACTATTGATTCCAGCCTAAATAGTATGAGTAAATAATAATATAATTGAACAGAACATAATAAATTAGAATAAATATAAGTGGAATAAATAATTTTTTAATGAAAATGCAAACATTACAACATGAAGAAGAAGAAGAAGGCTTCGATGAGGGGATCCTTACTTCAAGAGATACCCCTATTAAAATTGTTGGAGAAATGGAGTTAAAACAATTATCCTCTACCTTCAATCTCCTAATTCACGTCCCAACCCCTCAAAATTATAAAAAAACAATTTACAAAGTGGATGGGAGGCTAGGTTTAAAGTGGTTTCAAGTATGAATGGGGAATCTCAGTCAAATATTTTAGGCCAATTTGCACCACCTATTTGACCTCCTAAATGCCTGAACCCACTATCTTTACAGAATGTTAATTTGTTTTAATATATTTCCTTGATCTTATCTCAAAATTGGGGCCTAATCCAAGCAATTATGAATAAGTTATGGCCCAAATACATAACCAATATCTAATCTGGCTAGTCCATCCCATCTTTGACTTCATGGACCATTTGCACCAACTAAATTCATGATTTCACTCATATTTCATGAATAAAAGTTTTATATAATTAATTAAGGAATACATTTAAAAAATATTAAGTTCAAATAATTCAAATAAAATTATTTATTTTCGAAATACTACATTGGATTTTTAAATGGAAAAACTGGAATTTTCATCAAATTTTCAAATGAATGATCTAATCCCAAATATTCCATAAATGAACATAGTTACCACAACGTGAGGAAATTATATCATTTATTATAAATAAAATTTTACATAAAATTGTGTTTTATCCCTAATAATTTCATATCACCCTTATTTTTTCCCTTTCCATAAGATTTGAAGAATAATTTTTTGAATGACTTCAAGGATGCCGAATTTTTCTAGTATAATGTTTTGTATTTTATTCCCCATGTGAAATGGGTATCATGTATGTTTTAGGATAAAAAATATTACTAAACTATTCATTCCTTAAGTATTATATCACTTATATCTATTCCAACATAAAAAAGTAACAATTAGTACTTAGTTACTAGAGTCAAGGTTGTTACACTGGGGAAATGGAAACATAATAATGGGTGTAATCAAATTATCTTTAAGGATAAACTTAAAAGATAAAAATTTTAAATCCTATGTGAGTGTAATATGATAATAAATTATATGGTAGAAATAAATAACCAAAAAATTAAATAAAAGAATGAAATTGAAATTATAATATATCCATGTTTGACCAATCATTAAAAAAACACATAGATAACAATAAATGGTTCCAAAATGATGAAATTCATAATATCATATAGCTAACTTCATTCCTTAATTCAAGATATCATAGACTTAGACATAATTATCATATCTTCAAGTCCTAGTGTCTTGGAAATATTTTTATATTGGCATGTGTACACAAAAATACCTATTTTTTTTATCTAATGAGACTAATCAATGCATTGAGGGTCTATTATGGACCCCACCAATACCTAATAATTTCTAATACATTCATAATATAAAGTAAAAAAACAAACTATAAAATATATATCCAAAATGAATTATTAAACAAGAAACTTCCATATTGATATAACATGTCTACGAATATTCAATAATTCACAAATCAATAAATAGATTTTCTTTCTATGTATGAATCCCCCAAACTAACACCAAATAGGGTACTGAGTATAATGCTATGTCAAAATTTTAACCAAATCAATCAATTTATGTGTGTCTAGGTTAACTCCATTAACTCAATGGAATTAAAAATAGGGTATTCACAGAGGAATGATAATGGAAGAAAAATCATACCTAAACATAGGTGAAGATTACATAGAAAAATAGTGATAACGAAAAGTGCTGGTAAAGGTGAAATTTCCCAGTGCTAAAAACACCAAATAAAAGGGTACCCTTTTTCAATTATTTATTTAACAATCATAAAAGTACCCATTTATCAGTGCTAAAGAGTTTTTTAGCACTGATAAACGTCATACTTCATAAAATAAAATATTATATACTATTAAATATGATATTATAGTACATCAATATATTTATATTGATATAGATATAATATAATTTATTGAATATAATTTATATAATAAAAAATATGTATTCACACTTAATATTTATGATATTTAGTAAAAAATGGTTAAAATTAATTAAAAATTAATATTAATTAAAAATTAATATAAATTAAAAATATACAAACTTTTATTGAGTAATATAATTTTATTAATAGTTTATTGGTAGTAAAAATAGATAAAATAATTAAATAGGGGGATTTTATAAGAGTGACATTACAATGCACATACGAAAGGAAACTGCCTTGTGGACTTAAACCCCATGACCACCACCCCAAACCTGTAACACCCCATACCAAAACACCAGGTTCAAACTAGAGAACCACATAACCTCATGCATGCCTCCTCGTATGCAAGAGGATGCTGACTAGTAGTGTGGGTATAAATCTATCAATTGGGAGACAATACCCTCAGTATCATATCATATCACAAATGATAAACAATTTAAAAAAATATAATAAATAATCAAAGTAACAAGAATAAACAAAAATATGGTATATATGTCATACAATAATTAAAAAAATGAGATCCAAAGGTTGCATGAAAAACCAAAGTACATATATAGAAGATAAATAAATAAATAAAACTAATACATCACCCCAGAGTCTGTCTTATCCCAGCTCGAGCTCCATACCCCATAGGTCAACCATCTTCCATAGACCCCTTACCCTTGGTTAGATCCCTATACAAGAAGTCTACATGTGCTTTGAGATGCCTGTGTAGGGTGTGAGTAATAAAACCTAGTAAGACGCCTCCAATGCATCCTTAACTTATGTTATCATGAAAAATAACGTTTATTACATATTAATAATAAATTTACAAGTAACATAACAATACAATATCGAGCACCTATGTTCTAACTAAGCCACCAAGATCCTCGGTTGAACCTACATCGTTTCTATACAGGAAGTAATGTCATGATATAATGAGTAATGAAGTACTATCCATGAGTCCCAATCAAACATAATTCATCATGATCATAACCACTTCTTGATATATTGAGTCCCAACTCTATATCTTATTCATCAAAGACTTTTTTTGAAGGAATAATGAAAGACAGCTAAAGAAGATGACACCCTTTGTCACCTAATCCAACATTAATCCCCGAACCATTATTGTCCTTAAGAATTCATCTGTTCATGCACCATATTTCCTATATATTACTTTTTGGATGATGAATGCCTCTCATCTAGAATCTCTACTAGTTTGGCTAGCTCCCCCTCCATCAGATCCTCATAGTAATTACCCTCAATCCAGTGACAATCTTGGTCTACTGACACTTAGTGCATCCATGTTCATGATCAAATTACCTATGTACATTATTTATTAAATATCTAATACTCCTCAATATATATTTCAGTTTTTTATACAATGAACCACACATGTTTTTTCCATGATGAAAACCTTTTTTTTATTCCCACACACAGATCACTGTATCCAATTTTTTTATTTTTTTATTTTTATGAATACTAAAACTAAATTAATTAAATTTAAGTTAATTTATTTATTTTATAATAATAATAGTATATTATATGAGTATATAAAACATACATTGTGGCCTAAATTTGAATTTTACAATCCTGATCCAACCCTATATGTTACGACACCCACCCCCTATTCCGATCCTAGTGTATGATCTGAATCCTAAAAGACATGCTCATTAATTATTTAGATCCAATATAAATTTAATTAGAACATTTTTATGCTATATTCAGACCATGATAAATAAAATCATTCTTACACATTTTTTAGAAGTTGAACTATTTAAATTTTATTTATATTACATATGAAGAGTTTGTCTTGTGTACTCTATTTGAGTGTTCCAATGTTATTTAATGTAGATTATTATGGATATTAAGTGTTGTATTCCATGTTTTGATGTCTTGTGTTGTATAGACACTTTATTGTTTCAGATTATCATAGAACTTCTACCTGAAAATGTTTTTCATGCACATTAAATGGGGATACAAATACGTAAAGCAACTCCCAAGTAGCTCATTATCAAAGAAATATAAAAGTTTGGCTACATTGGAAAACAATTTTTCAATGGTTATACATAAAGAAAATATTTATATAAGAGTTTGATAGATCTAGTTCAATCACAGATGTTAAATATTCTTTCAATTAGTGTAGTGTGAATAATTTATGAAATTACACAAACACTTAGCTTGGTTTCATCCTTTAAAACTCATATACTTGAGTGATATATATTGATTCAATACTCTTAGGGTTCATTTTAAAAATAATTATGTGGTGATTTTTTTTTTGTATTTTGGTATTAAGAGTCTGTGGGTTATAACATACCTTCAAAAGGTACATGTATCTAGGTTGTGAATCAATTCAATATTTAGTTCATATTTTTACCTCTTGGAGAAAAATGAATGATTTTGTTGTTTTTTCTTCCATGGGGAAAAGGTGAGACTATTCGGGTTTTACCTATAAGGGAAAAAGTAGAATTTTTTATGTTTTGACTTCAGGTAGAAAAATATAGGTCAATCATGGGTTTAATCCACAAGGGGTTAAAAATTATTTTTAATTGGATTGTGACTCTAGGTGTAAAAATTAGTGTAAGAGATTATATTATTAGTGTGTGTTATTCCTATTAGTGTTTGAGAGGACTAAAGAGTATAATAGGATCACTTTGAAATGAACTACAATAAAGATCTCTCATGTTCTTTCTATTATTTTATATTCATTTTATTAATCATTTAACTCTAATATAATTTACTTTAAATTTTTTGAAAAGGATATTTCACCCCCATCTTGGCCATTATGGCATCACCTCTTCTGGGACCAACATGAATTGCATATTTCTTTGGGATGGATGAAATTCCACGAGCTTAATGCTTTGAATCTTATTTTAAAAGATATAACTCTATATATTGAGTTCAATAGAACCAAATAAAGTTAATAAGTTTGATAGTATTCATCAATGGTATTGTGTGATGCACCATGGAAGTCAATTACTACTCTTGATTGTGCTTTAATTTTTTGATCAATTGCTACTAGAGAGAACCTCACTACCTCAACACTCAAAACAATTATTGTTCATCATGTTTCTACGGTTCTTAATTTATATTTTCCATGTTATTAATCATTTCTAGGTTATAATACCCATAAAATGAAGGATTAAAGTTATAAAAACTTAAACAAAATGAATGTTTTTTATGATTTTGGGTGTAAAAAGGGTATTGTAATTAGGTTGTTACTCCATGTTAGGGAAATTCCATAGAGTATTGTGACTCCATGTGAGAAAAATACAACAACAGGTTTTTCCTCTAGGGTTTACATTGGCAGTTGTAAAGGGTTTTGACTCCCTTCAAAATTCATAGTTTCAATTTTTAGTGGGTTTAATTTCTCTCTGTGTTTAAGAGGGGTGAATAGTATAGTATGATCATTCATATATAAAATACTAGAACAATATTTGTGTTCATTTCATCATACATCCATTTCATTCTTATCTTCTGTAATAATTCATTAAATGTATTTAAAAATTATAAATCACCTCCCTCTTGATCATTAATACATTATCACATTAAACACTAAAATCAAATATTTCTTCTTTATGAGATATCACTAATATATGTTTGAACCTCTAAATATGTTATACATAAGTTGATCTCTTACTTGATCTCATCCAATAGTTTTATTCTTCATTAGAACCAATTTTTTCAGTACTTTTCATTAATAGATTACTTTTTTGATAGTAATAATGATCTCCATCTATATAAGTGTAGTATTGGGATCTCTTATTTTTCTCCCAAAGAGTGAAGAAATTTATATTTTCTGATTCTTTAAATTTCCATTCTCATAAAAAAGTATATATTTTTTATATTTTGAATATTGAATATATTTATTAAAATCCACATCATGATTCTCCTACTCATTGCTTCTATATTTATTTTAAAAAACCACGTGGTTGTATTCCCATGATCTTAAAATATTATATTTTTCCTCAACTTCTTGTGTTCTGTGAATTTATAGGAATATTGGATAGGAATAATAGAGGTGAAGAGAGAGAGATAACCATGGATTTCTATTGAATTCCAGTATCAGTGTAAAATAATTTTCCATAGATTAGTGGTATATGGAAGAAAACTAAGTATAGGAGAAGATTATTATTAGAGGACACTCCACCATGTCAAGGTTAACCCTCTTGGTAGCCTATTTATATTCCAATAAATAAATCTAAACCTCCCCACTTCTCGCAGCTCTTGTGTTTATTATCCCATCCTAACACATCCAAACACCCAATAAATTATTACCCCAAAGACATCACCAATCATAGTATATTATCAATACTCTTAACCTAACCTCAACATAATTATGAAAATACCCCCTCTGTAGTAGCATCCACACATTAGATCCACTGTACCCATGCCTGACCCATGAATAATAGCCTTGGCCTCTTTGGCCTACACTTTAAGCACATGTTCTTATCATTTCTCTCACCTTGTAAAACCACATCACCATTGAGGCAAGGGAATAAATCACACTAATTTTGTGTAGAATTTATATCTTATTAAGCCCAAATATTTTCCCATATATCCGTCCAAATAGATTGAAATTCTAGAGTTATGTGTTCCTTGTCTAAATAATCAACCAAATATATGGTATAAGTTAATTTAAATAAACATTTAACTAACCTAAAGTGTAAAACATAATCCAACCACCATTGGATATTTCAAAACAACTTCTCCCATTGCCTATTGAAAAGTTGATTTATCAAGAACAACCTAGAAAACTAAACATATGTTTATCTATTCATTAAACAAGTCAAACTACCTTTTATCCCCTAGAAGTGTTCTAATAATTTTCTTAGTACATAATATGGAAAATCCAACATTATAGAGTCCCAATCAATAAAAATCACGTCTTCCAAGTCTAGTAGTCTAGAAAGTGCACAAATTTATTTTTTGTGTCCAAAATTAAATTCTTGATATGACTAAGGGGTCCTAATAATTTTGATTTTACAGTTGCAATATCTAGTAGTTGTTGCCTCATTTTTCTAATGATGTCTCAGTTTCATTACAACACTGATACGTAGTGAGATTTCATCTAATTTCTTCTTTAAATAATTTTTTTTCCTTTGACCAACACTAGTCACAAGAATTTTCTATGTAAGGGAATATTTTTAATGTAAGTATACACCTATGAACAAGTATATATTAAACCACTATTTCAAGTGGTACTGAAAGAGTATATGGTCTTAACTATATTTATTTTCACCACTAATTCATCATTATCAAAATGATTATGGCGACACTCCTTTCAGTGAGGTGGTTCATATTCCCCTAAACCTTCTCTATTGACCCCAAAACTATTAAAAAATAAACCTATTGAAATCACACATAAATCATTAACAATATTTCAGTCAGAATTGAAAAGTTATTAGGATGTAGTTATAAGAAAATAAGTGTCTTGAATCACTAAGTACTTGACTATAATTCCTCTCCACCTGTATAAAAAACCTCTATAAATCTAGAAGCCAAAGGAAAACCTCAAGAAACTCTAGGTTGAAATCATGTATATATCTATGTTTTATAGTTACATTATCCCAGTGACTAGAAGGTATAATGGCATGAAATGTTCCTAAAAAATCATTTACAGCTTCCAGAACTCACTAATAAATAGTGGGAACTAGCATGTTTTCCTAAAAACCCCTCAGGTGGTTCGACGTGATGACTCACCACCCTTGGTAAATTAACGGTTATCTAATGCATGATTCCTCCACAGAACAAGGTTTCAAAAGAGGATGAGTTTTTTGTCGATAATAAGAGGTATATATATCCTTCGTATGAATATTTGGCTAGTATATTTGGATCCACTATTCTAAGCTGGCCAGGTGGACCAGTAAGTCACTAGAAACTATCAGTTGCAGTTGTTTCTCTATTCACCACAAGCACGATTGTGCTGATCTAGTCACTTCATGTAAGAAAATCATTATTAAAAGTTATGGAGGAATTGATTTATGATCCATATTCATCACTAGTTCCACATGATACTAGAGAACTAGACAAAACATCTATAGTAGTTTTCAATCACTTTTTTATGGTCGATTATGACTTGAATGACATTGCAATGTATTTTATGCCTCGTGATTATGTTTCACTAATTTCATTTTCTCATACTTAATATTCATGATATGAGTACTAATAGATTTCTACAAGTCCTCCTGTTATTCCATCCAAGAGAATCATCAATGATCCACAGAGAGATAATTCATGAAAGTGAAGAATGAAAATAATGAAACTAGTGAAGATGGAATCACATAAGAAGAACTCAAGATACATTATCGAATAAGGACCACAATGAATAATGTTAAAGAACCTCTTTATAAACTAAATTTCTTGAAAAATCACTATAATCACTAAATTTAAAGGAATAATAGAGAGGGAGAGAAAGGTAATTGTTAATTTCTATTTAATACCAGCAACAAAATACATGTATTAATAAGAGATATATAGAAAAATGATAAGGAATAAAATAGGATAATAAGAAGAATATTCTTGGGGGTGGACTCTCCACAAAATCCATGGCCTAATCCTCTAGATATCCTGGATAAAATACAACAAAAATATCTATACCTCCCCAATTATCCTCATCCTCTTTATTTATTATTCCAACCTAACATAGCTAATAAACCAACTAATACTTAACAAAAATACATCACTATCTCTAGTAGTTTATTAATACTCTTAACCTATCACACAAATAGATATAGCAGTACCCCCTTTATAGAAGAATCCACAGAGAAACTCCCCTACACTAATAGGTGACCCGTAACCATTATCCTTATCCTCATTATCCTTGACTTCCATTACAACATCTGATCAATACCCTTTTTACATTATCTTTTATTTAAATAAAATTTTAATCATGGTCACAATATTTATTTAAATTTTTATGAGACAAGAAATTTTAAACTCCTTCACATGGTAATCATATTATCATTCCCTTTATATTCTCAATAAAAAATTCTTGTAATTAATCATTCAAAACTACATGAATACATGCATAAACACTATCATAGTTGTGAATATTTCATACATGGTGGAGAAATCCCCAGAAATATTTATTTTTCATCACACACAATAGTGTGGAAAAATTATTACAAGATTAAATACTCTCAATATCAATATTATCCTAACCCCATTTCTTATTAATAGGCTACTTTAGAGCATATCCCTTCCCTCTATAGTGTTGAGCACACAGTGAAACTTATTTAACTATCTCAACTTCAATCACTAGTTATTTTTTTATAGAATAATTATTGTAATGTTTAATCTTTATATTTAGTAAATTAGTATTAGAAAATTATCATCTTGATTAAATTTATTAAAAATATTTAATCTTGGGATTCTCAAACATTAGAAATTTCTTAAAGTATATAAACCTTTTAAAATACATTGTGTGGGGAAAATTATTTTCCAATATTCATATCATATTCTATATTATAAGGTTAAATGAAAATATTGAAGTTTACAGGCATCCCTATGGACATAAAACTCATCCTTACCAAGACAGGTGATCCTCTTTTTGGTTTCTGATATGATCTTTATAAATTATAAAATAGTACTTACAAACTCATGAATTGTAACGCCCCGACCCTAGTTACCCAGAGTCGGTGCATTATTACATAACATTGGCATGATCACAAGAAAGATCAAATCTCGAAAGACTGATTGGTTTAGTAGCCTTGGAAACACTAGATATATTCATAAGTTTTACATTACATCATAAAATGAAAAACTAATACAACAACATAATGTCTCCATAATCCACACTCATATCCCCACATAATATCCCTGCAGGTCATTCATAATTTACTTCTTCACTTCCTGGGAAAAATAAAACATAGAAAAGGGGTGAGCTCAAATGCCCAGTAAGGATAACAATATAGCGGAAACTTTCATAAATAAGAATAAACATTTAAGGCAATGTATAACTAAAACAAAAGCCTTTAAAACATGAACTTTCAACATGGTACGACATAAATAAAATGAAATAATTCCATTTACTTATTCACATTGATATTCTACTAATCGAATAGTCACATGAAAAAATCAATAACCACTTTCATAATGTTGGAATGCATAATGCCAGACTATCATAACCACATAGCCAAGGCCTCGTGCCAAGACTACAAATAAGATTTTGCCAAGGCCTTGTGCCAAGACACTAGTTTGTCTCATGAGACCTACCGATGCATCGAGGAGCTATAGCGGGCTCCACCCGTCACATATTAAGTCCAATGCATTCCCATATGAAAAGGTTTAAACATAACATAAACATTCGTATTAAAGCTAGCATACGAAATGTCAATACTTTCACAATAAACTATGAATGGTATAAAAATAGCACATCTACAGTCAAACATATCACAAAACCTTCAATACAATATAGAAGTTTTGTATCATAATAAATCAACTTCAAATAATCTTAAAATCCATCAAAGGATGTTGACATAGATGAAATCAAAATTCTTTTAAAAGAAATATCTCCTTTTATTTTGAAATCATTTAAGATCCATATAAAATAAAACATTTTATTTGAAATATTCTTATAAGCTTGTAAGGGAAGCTTTGAAGATTTTATAACGGCGGAAAATAGCCGCACCCGCCGTATAAGTTAAAAAAACATTCTTACCTTAATTCTGTCGAAAAGGTTAAAATGGACCTTGTTTTGAAAACGACCGAAGGATTCCTTTATAAACCACTTATAAAAGTCAAAAAGGGTATAAATGACTTTAACTCATATTCTAGTAAATAGTAAAAATGTTTTGAAATACATTTTTAAGAAACATGGATGTGGATGATAAAGAGATCCCAGTAGATTATTACGTATAAACAACCTTGGATAATGAAGAGGTTGTAAAGTAAACCCTTACCTTGTACTTTTCCTTGGTTGGGGTAGGTTAAACTCCTGTATAATGGTGAAATAATTGTTACTAAATTATACAAGAATCATATACATTAATATGATATCATATATGATCTTTTAATATCGATTTATAATAATATCTTAGTATTATCGTTGTTTCGGGTGTTAACTTACATGTTCTCTTTTATATGTTTTGTTACGTAAGACATTTTTGTAAAGGATAGGTTGTATATTATTCATATCCAGAATGATATCAAGTCCTTAACATCATTTTTAAATCATAAAATGATAATTATACTTGAATGGATACGATGGAGAATGAATCTCATCGCGTTCGTGGAGACGGTAGTCCGTACGTACGCATGAGCAACAATATCATTATTTTGATATTAAAATAATATATAAATGGATGGTATATCATATATACAGAATCATTAACATGTTATATTTATTATTTACATGAGTTACACATCATTATTATACCCATCCAAATAATAATATATTGAATAACAATTACACCACGACGTGGAGACGGTAAGCTTTACGTACGCACGTATGGTGACATGTTATTCAAAGGGTGGATAGAATAATGAATATGGTTGTAATATATTTATAATAACATCACAGTATATATATGATACTGGAGTTATTATTTTATAATGGTAATAACAAAGAAAGAGGAAGTGGAAGAAGAAAGGAACTTAAAAAGGGGTGGTAAAAACATTACCTCTTTTTCGGGTTCTTCCTTTTGATTTGATCAAAAGGGCTCCATAGGTTGGCTTTATGATCAAAATAAGGCCTCTAGGTTGTAGTGAGGGATGTTGGGAGAGTATTTGGGCAGAGTTTGGCCGAACCAAAAGGCTTTGAAGGTGTGAAGAAATGGGAAGGAGGAGTGCCCTTTTATAAGAGGGGTGAGGGGCACCTTTGGAAAAGCTAGAGATATTAGTTTATAATAAATTCATAATCGGTTTCCAAAGGCTCCAAAGTTGACTATTCAAAGGTTAAGTTGGGTATGGGTCGAAAACAACTCAACCAATAGAATTTAGATAGGTTTGGGTACTTATATTAACCTTATCTTTAAGTATTAACTCTAAGTTAATTAGTTTCACTTTTACAATGTCTCTTTGTATTTTTATATAATATGGTTAATAAACTTACTATATACATCCAAACGACCCCCAAGTGGTCCATTAATTATGAAACTATCATGATATAAGTCTCTTGGCCAAACCTTAGATTTTTAGGAATTTAATATCAATTAATAATATAATATTTGTTTTAAGAACTCTTTTATGTCAATTTTGACACTATTCAATAGTTGATTTTTTTGAAACTCATAACAGATTGATTACTTCTAAAAAAGTCAATTAAATCAATAATAATATATCATAGTATCCTATAAAATTAGTTTAATTCATTAAAAGTTTCATATTATATTTATTTGGGTATTTATAATATCAATTATTTTAATTTTTTACTATTATAGTAATTACTGCATCATCATTGTGTCATAAATAAAATAAATTATTTAATGTCTAAAAATTATAAATAAAATATAATTATGTAGGAAATCTTTTTATCTTTCTAATTAATATTTATAATCTAAAATCCAACATATATAACCCTATGTAACAATTGTTTTGCTAAAAGATATATGCTTGTGTCATTTTTGTATTCATTTTAACATAATCAAAATAAAGTGTCATTATCACTTACAAGTGGATCCATGGGGTCCCAAAATAGACCCAAGATTCCCATGGTCGACCATGTATCAACCAATAGGGTTAAGACACGTTTTAGGGTAATTTAGTATTATTATAATATTATTTTTTAACCCTTATTTACCGGATTTACCCTTAACCATGGTAAATAAAATATTTACCGCAGTAATTATTCAAAATTTCTAAAAATAAAAGTTACCTATTTACACAATTTGAACATCCTGATTCCAAATATGGAATCCATTTTCCTAAATTCAAAACACAGAAGTGGCGGAAATTAATTTAAAATTAATTCCCGCTGTCAAAACAAAAAAGCGTGTTTTAAAGAGATAATAACTATCAAAAGATTGACACTTGTTTATGTTCGGTTTAATTGTAAAATTATGTCCAATGACCAACATTATATTAAATGGTAAAAATATATTCTAAATATACTTTAAAACTACTAAAATTCATAATTTATCACTATTAATTATTTTGATTAAAAAAGTTGTTTTTAATTAAAATTTAGTAATTTTCACTATTCATCAAAATATGAAGGTTATCCGAAGAGTACCAAAATTTCACCTTAGGATAAATTAGATATTACAAATCCAAAAATGAAGTCCATTTTGAAATATAAAATATATATGATTTCAAAAAGTAGGTATTACTATTCACAACGACTAGTTTAATTATTTGTGGTGTGTGTTAGAACTCGAGGTTGCGTACAACACACGCTATCGCATTATTCAAAGGGAAACGTACCATGGAAGCTTGGGGTGTTACATTCTCCCCTCCTTCAAATAATTGCGTCCTCGCAATTTCTAGGGTATTACTGCATAAAAAGACTCGGGTGGTTCTTCATCATAAGTTCCTCGGGTTCCCACGTTGCCTCTTCCATCTTATGGTTTCTCCACAAAACTTTTACCAGACGCGTCGTCCGGTTTCTCAGTACTTGTTCTCTCGTATCTAGAATCTTGACGGGCTCTTCACAATAGGAAAGATCGGGTTCCAGTTCTAATTCCTCATAGGTGAGTACATGCGTTGGATCAGGCATGTATTTCCTCAACAGAGATACGTGGAACACATCGTGAACTTTGGAGAGACTTGGCGGCATTGCCAATCGGTAAGCTACAACCCCAATTCGTTCTAGAATTTCGAAAGGTCCGATGTACCTGGGACTCAATTTACCTTTCTTACCAAAACGTATGACTCCCTTCCACGGAGATACCTTCGGGAAAACATGATCACTGACTTGAAATTCCAAATCCTTCCTTCGATTATCAGCATAGCTCTTCTGCCTACTTTGAGCTTCTTTGATGTGATTTTGGATTACTTTCACCTTTTCCACCGTTTCCTCCACCAGTTCTGGGCCTACAAGTTTTCTTTCACCAACGTCATCCCAACAGGTTGGTGTACGACATCTCTTTCCGTATAATGCTTCATATGGTGCCATCTGAATACTCGAATGGAAGCTATTGTTATAGGAAAATTCTACCAGTGGTAAATATTGATCCCACATACCATGAAAGTCAAGTGAGAAAGATCTCAACATGTCTTCTAGGGTTTGAATAGTCCGTTTTGATTGTCCATCTGTCTGAGGGTGGTAAGCAGTGCTCAAATGAAGTTCAGTATCCAGGTATTTCTGAAGACTTTTCCAAAATCTTGAAGTAAAACGGGGATCACGATCAGAAACAATCGATAGGGGTACTCCATGAAGTCTCATAACTTCATTAATGTATAGTCTTGCTAGACGTTCCAGGGGTAGATCTTCTCTTATAGCAAGAAAATGTGCTGATTTGGTAAGACGATCAACAATAACCCATATTTCATCGTTCCTTCTAGGAGTCTTTGGTAGCCCCATGACAAAGTCCATCGTAATATTGTCCCATTTACATTCCGGTATGGGAAGAGGTTGCATGACTCCTCTAGGCTGTTGCCTTCCAGCTTTCACTTGTTGACAAACCATACATCTTGACACAAAATCAGCAATCTCCCTCTTCATGTTGTCCCACCAAAAATGTTCCTTCAAATCTCTATACATTTTTGTGCTCCCAGGGTGTATAGAGAAATTGGAACTATGAGCATCATCCAGCAATTCCCTTTTTAGATTAGGTAAATCGGGAACACAAAGTCTCTTCCCGAATTTCAAAATTCCATCTTCATACACAAAGTCTCTCAATCTCCCATCATTCACAGCTTTAATCTTCTTCTGAAATTCTTCATCATCGGTCTGAGTACTCTTAATCCTTTCTATTAAAGATGGTTTGGCAACCATTTGAAAAAGCATTGATGTTTCACCTTCCCTGGTTATTCCCATGTCCATCTTCACTAGATCCATGAAAATTGGATCCCTTTCAATTCTCATCATGTTCAAAACACCATGGTCTTTTCTTCTCAAAGCATCTTCCAACCTGTTTGCTTTCCCCGGGTGGTATTGTATCGTGCAATCATAATCCTTGAGTAATTCAAGCCATCTCCTTTGCCTCATGTTGAGTTCTTTTTGTGAGAAAATATACTTCAAACTCTTGTGATCAGTATAAATCTCACATTTTTCACCATAGAGGTAGTGCCTCCATATCTTCAAAGCAAAGATTACAGCTGCTAACTCGAGATCATGAGTAGGATAGTTTTGTTCATGAATTTTCAATTGTCGTGATGCATAGGCAATAACTCTATCATTCTGCATAAGGACACAACCAAGTCCTTTCTTCGATGCATCACTATAAATAACGAACCCATCATTCCCCGATGGTAGAGTCAATATAGGAGCATTGACTAATCTTTTCTTCAGTTCTTCAAAACATTCTTCACACTCTTTTGTCCAAACAAATTTAACACCTTTACGTGTGAGCTTCGTTAATGGGTTAGCCAATCAGGCAAAATTCTGGACGAAACGTCGATAATAACCTGCCAAACCAATAAAACTGCGTACCTCAGTTATACTTGTAGGTGCTGGCCATTCTTTGATTGCCTTGGTCTTAGAAGGATCAACAGAGATTCTATCTTTAGAGACAATATGGCCAAGAAAAGAAATCTCCTGAAGCCAGAATTCACACTTGCTAAACTTCCCATATAATTCATGCCTCCTCAGAGTCTTCAAGATAATGCGCAAGTGATTTTCATGATCTTCGTAGGTTTTGGAGTATACTAATATATCATCAATAAATACCACCACAAATTCATCGAGATACTCCTTGAAAACTCTATTCATCAGATCCATGAATACAGAGGGTGCATTAGTCAATCCAAAAGGCATTACAGTAAACTCGTAATGCCCATACCTGGTTCGAAATGCTGTCTTCGGAATGTCTTCCTTCTTTACACACAACTGATGGTATCCAGATCGAAGGTCAATCTTTGAAAATTATTGGGCTCCATGTAGTTGGTCAAATAAATCATCAATACGAGGCAGGGGATACTTGTTCTTTATCGTTATAGCATTGATCTCCCTGTAGTCGATACATAACCTCATAGATCCATCTTTCTTTTTAACAAAAAGAACAGGGGCTCCCCATGGAGAAACACTAGGGCGAATAAATCCCTTATTACTCAATTCCTCTAGTTGTTTCTTTAGTTCGACTAACTCTACAGTGGCCATTCTATAAGGGGTCTTCGATATAGGCCTTGATCCAGGAATCAAATCAATGGAAAACTCAACTTCTCGTTCTGGAGGTTGTCCAGGTAAATCTTCCGGAAATACATCTACAAATTCTTTCACAACAGGTACATCCTCTATTTGAACATTCCTTTCCTCACCGACAGTTATTTCATTCTCTTCCTCCCCAATAATTGAATTAAGTTGAGCTACTGGGGGTGGATCTAAATAAGAATTATGTGGTGACGATTCTGCTCTAAAGATAAGGTGTTCCTTATCATTATCATCAAGAATCGTAACCTCTTTCTTCTTACAATAAATCTTCGCATCATAGTCCGAAAGCCAATCCATACCGAGGATTATATCAAACTCAATCATAGGTATGACGATGAGATCAACAGATAAAGAAAATTTATGTGCTCTAATGGGGACTGATTCACAAAACTTTGTTGCAATGATACTTCCCTTAGGAGTTTTAACTGACAACTCCCTTATTAAATAAAATTGGAAATATCTAATTTTCTTAGCAAACTGGGAAGATATGAAACAATGCGACGATCCAGAGTCAAATAATGCATTTGCTAAACTTGAGGAAACCATTAAATTACCTGCCACCACGTCTTTTAGAGCTTCTACCTCTGTAGTAGTGATAGCATAAGCCTGGCCTTGATCCCTTGGCCTTTTCTGAGGTAAGTTCTCCTGACGCTTAGGACATGCATTTTCATAATGCCCCATCTCCCTGCAATTGTAGCACTGAACGTTGGTAGCTTCCTTCTTCCCCTTGCAATCATGAGCTTGGTGGCCTTTTTCACCACACTTGTAACAGACTCCCATTCCCTTCAAGCAAGTACCGGGATGTTTCTTCCCGCATTTACCACAAGATGGATATTCAACCTTTCCCTTCTTCCCCTTATTTCCATTCCTATATTGATCAGCAGGTCTCTTCTTCTCTTGCTTTGCTTTAAAGTCATAAGACTTAGAGAATTCCTTTTCAGTCTTGATAGCACATGAGACAATGTCTTCGTACGATGAAAAGGATTGTGAGACTAATGCTCGACGGAGAAATGGTTTTAACCCATCAAAGAAACGATCAATCTTACTTCTTTGGTTACGTATATAATCACCAGTGTACCTTGATAACCTTGTAAAGTTAGCCTCATACTTTGTGACATTATCATCCTCCTTCTGTCTCAGACTTAGAAATTACCTTTCCATATCTGCTCGATGGTCGCGAGGAAAGTATTTTTCTAAAAATAGATCTTTGAACTCCCTCCATTCCATATTTGATACTTCATCATCTTCCTTCGTATTTTGAATCAATGACCACCATTGATCAGCATCTCCAGTGAGGCGGTAAACTGCCATGATAACTTTTTCCCTTTCACTGCACCCCAAAGCCTGAAATATTTTCTCTAGGGAATTTATCCACTGCTCGGCTACTAAGGGATTTGTATTCCCATTGAATGTTGGTGGTTGTTGCCTCATGAATCGATCTAACATTGATCCTCCACGCTGCGGATCAGAGTGCTCCATACGGGTAAGGTTATTATTCATAACTTGAGTAAGTTGTCCCAGTATGGTGATTAGCTGATCGGCACCAGTTGCATCCCCAGCCCCACTATAATTATCTTGAGCAGGAGGGCAATCCCTACATGGAGTGCGTGCATTGATACGATTTCCATTTCTTCCACTAGGTGCCATTTCTAAACAATGGCATAAACTAGATCATTTTATGAATCAAAATACATAATCCCATAGTTATAAAACACTTAACATAAATTGAACTATTTATGGATATAATCCATAATCATAAGAATGTTTTCTTTGATGAGGTATATACTCATAATCCCTTCAAAATGATTTGTAAAGAAAAATGAGAGTTATCCTAAGCATATCCCCCGAGAGTGTCGTAACCAAGAGTGCAACAAGGCCCGTTTTCGTGCACCAGTTCCCGTTCGAGTCTAGCTCAAAGCGGTGTTTTCGGGTTTTACCCCTAGGTACATCTGTGCCAGAGCCGCCTCTACCTGCTCGTATCCAGACAGGGATGTATTTCTCGGAAAACTCACAAAATCTCTACAATACCAAAATTCTAGGATGTTCTTCTATACTAATCCTCAAAGTTCATCTTAGGTCTACGTGCTCTAATCAGAGTTTATCTAAATCTAGCTTCCAAGGTTTGTACTAAACTTCCTCTGATACCAACTGTAACGCCCCGACCCTAGTTACCCAGAGTCGGTGCATTATTACATAACATTGGCATGATCACAAGAAAGATCAAATCTCGAAAGACCGATTGGTTTAGTAGCCTTGGAAACACTAGATATATTCATAAGTTTTAAATTACATCATAAAATGAAAAACTACTACAAAAACATAATTTCTCCATAATCCACACTCATATCCCCACATAATATCCCTGCAGGTCATTCATAATTTACTTCTTCACTTCCTGGGAAAAATAAAACATAGAAAAGGGGTGAGCTCAAATTCCCAGTAAGGATAACAATATAGTGGAAACTTTCATAAATAAGAATAAACATTTAAGGCAATGTATAACTAAAACAAAAGCCTTTCAAACATGAACTTTCAACATGGTACGGCATAAATAAAATGAAATAATTCCATTTACTTATTCACATGGATATTCTACTAATCGAATAGTCACATGCAAAAATCAATAACCACTTTCATAATGTTGGAATGCATAATTCGAGACTATCATAACCACATAGCCAAGGCCTCGTGCCAATACTACAAATAAGATTTTTCCAAGGCCTTGTGCCAAGACACTAGTTTGTCTCATGAGACCTACCGATGCATCGAGGAGCTATAGCGGGCTCCACCCGTCACATATTAAGTCCAATGCATTCCCATATGAAAAGGTTTAAACATAACATAAACATTCGTATTAAAGCTAGCATACGAAATGTCAATACTTTCACCATAAACAATGAATGGTATAAAAATAGCACATCCACAGTCAAACATATCACAAAACCTTCAATACAATATAGAAGTTTTGTATCATAATAAATCAACTTCAAATAATCTTAAAATCCATCAAAGGATGATGACATAGATGAAATCAAAATTCTTTTAAAAGAAATATCTCCTTTTATTTTGAAATCATTTAAGATCCATATAAAATAAAAAATTTTCATTGAAATATTCTTATAAGCTTGTAAGGGAAGCTTTGAAGATTTTATAACGGCGGAAAATAGCCGCACCCGCCGTATAAGTTAAAAAAACATTCTTACCTTAATTCTGTCGAAAAGGTTAAAAAGGACCTTGTTTTGAAAATGACCGAAAGATTCATTTATAAACCACTTATAAAAGTCAAAAAGGGTATAAATGACTTTAACTCATATTCTAGTAAATAGTAAAAATGTTTTGAAATACATTTTTAAGAAACATGGATGTGGATGATAAAGAGATCCCAGTAGATTATTACGTATAAACAACCTTGGATAATGAAGAGGTTGTAAAGTAAACCCTTACCTTGTACTTTTCCTTGGTTGGGGTAGGTTAACCTCCTGTATAATGGGGAAATAATTGTTACTAAATTATACAAGAATCATATACATTAATATGATATCATATATGATCTTTTAATATCGATTTATAATAATATCTTAGTATTATCGTTGTTTCGGGTGTTAACTTACTTGTTTTATTTTATATGTTTTGTTAAGTAAGACATTTTTGTAAAGGATAGGTTGTATATTATTCATATCCAGAATGATATCAAGTCCTTAACATCATTTTTAAATCATCAAATGATAATTATACTTGAATGGATACGATGGAGAATGAATCTCATCGCGTTCGTGGAGACGGTAGTCCGTACGTACGCACGAGCGACAATATCATTATTTTGATATTAAAATAATATTTAAATGGATGGTATATCATATATACAGAATCATTAACATGTTATATTTATTATTTACATGAGTTACACATCATTATTATACCCATCCAAATAATAATATAATGAATAACAATTACACCACGACGTGGAGACGGTAAGCCGTACGTACGCACGTATGGTGACATGTTATTCAAAGGGTGGATAGAATACTGAATATGGTTGTACTATATTTATAATAACATAACAGTATATATATGATACTGGAGTTATTATTTTATAATGGTAATAACAAAGAAAGAGGAAGTGGAAGAAGAAAGGAACTTAAAAAGGGGTGGTAAAAACATTACCTCTTTTTCGGGTTCTTCCTTTTGATTTGATCAAAAGGGCTCCTTAGGTTGGCTTTATGATCAAACTAAGGCCTCTAGGTTGTATTGAGGGATGTTGGTAGAGTATTTGGGTAGAGTTTGGACGAACCAAAAGGCTTTTAAGGTGTGAAGAAATGGGAAGGAGGAGTGCCCTTTTATAAGAGGGGTGAGGGGCACCTTTGGAAAAGCTAGAGATATTAGTTTATAATAAATTCATAATAGGTTTCCAAAGGCTCCAAAGTTCACTATTCAAAGGTTAAGTTGGGTATGGGTCGAAAACAACTCAAACAATAGAATTTAGACAGGTTTGGGTACTTATATTAACCTTATCTTTAAGTATTAACTCGAAGTTAATTAGTTTCACTTTTACAATGTCTCTTTGTATTTTTATATAATATGGTTAATAAACTTACTATATACATCCAAAAGACACCCAAGTGGTCCATGAATGATGGAACTATCATGATATAAGTCTCTTGGCCGAAAATTAGATTTTTAGGAATTTAATATCAATTAATAATATAATATTTGTTTTAAGAACTCTTTTATGTCAATTTTGACACTATTCAATAGTTGATTTTTTTGATACTCATAACAGATTGATTACTTCTAAAAAAGTCAATTAAATCAATTCTAATATATCATATTATCCTAGAAAATTAGTTTAATTCATTAAAAGTTTCATATTATATTTATTTGAGTATTTATAATATCAATTATTTTAATTGTTTACTATTATAGTAATTACTGCATCATCATTGTGTCATAAATAAAATAAATTATTTAATGTCTAAAAATTATAAATAAAATATAATTATGTAGGAAATCTTTGTATCTTTCTAATAAATATTTATAATCTAAAATCTAACATATATAACCCTATGTAACAATTGTTTTTCTAAAAGATATATGCTTGTGTCATTTTTGTATTCATTTTAACTTAATTAAAATAAAGTGTCATTATCACTTACAAGTGGATCCATGGGGTCCCCAAATATACCCAAAGATGCCCATGGTCGACCATGTATCAACCAATAGGGTTAAGATACGTTTTAGGGTAATTTAGTATTATTATAATATTATTTTTGTAACCCTTATTTACCGGATTTACCCTTAACCATGGTAAATAAAATATTTACCGCAGTAATTATTCAAAATGTCTAAAAATAAAAGTTACCTATTTACACAATTTGAACATCCTGATTCCAAATATGGAATCCATTTTCCTAAATTCAAAACATAG
This sequence comes from Viscum album, assembly GCA_963277665.1. Taxonomy (NCBI): domain Eukaryota; kingdom Viridiplantae; phylum Streptophyta; class Magnoliopsida; order Santalales; family Viscaceae; genus Viscum; species Viscum album. The sequence goes on along the minus strand of OY728130.1, from coordinate 1,016,921,811 downwards.
AAGTGGCAGAAATTAATTTAAAATTAATTCCCGCTGTCAAAACAAAAAGCGTGTTTTAAAGAGATAATAACTATCAAAAGATTGACACTTGTTTATGTTCGGTTTAATTGTAAAATTATGTCCAATGACCAACATTATATTAAATGGTAAAACTATATTATAAATATACTTTAAAACTACTAAAATTCATAGTTTATCACTATTAATTATTTTGATTAAAAAAGTTGTTTTTAATTAAAATTTAGTAATTTTCACTATTCATCAAAATATGAAGGTTATCCGAAGAGTACCAAAATTTCACCTTAGGCTAAATTAGATATTACGAATCCAAAAATGAAGTCCATTTTGAAATATAAAATATATATGATTTCAAAAAGTAGGTATTACTATTCACAATGGCTAGTTTAATTAGTTGTGGTGTGTGTTAGAACTCGAGGTTGCGTACAACACACACTATCGCATTATTCGAAGGGAAATGTACCGTGGAAGCTTGGGGTGTTACATGAATCATCCTTACAATGTTAATAATCTTCCTTATGAAGTCAAAAATCATCCTAAAAAACTCATGAATCCTAATTATCGGGTCAAGAATCGTCCATATGAAGTCGCCCCTTTGCCAATTTTTGGAATCTATTATTCTAAAAGGACTCCTATGAAGTCAAAATGAATCTTATGAAAAACTACTTAGCTAATTTTTCTGTACCTTGTAAACCATTTAAAGTTACTTCCTTTATTATTTTCCAAGATGTATTCTTTGGGGAGTCCTTAAATAGTCATTAGATCATCCTTATGAATTCTTGTAGAGTTATGGACAATGTAGCATGTGTGTTAACTTAATATTCATTTGAGTAATTAATGGATGTTCTATTTCCTCAATATTTTTCAATATATATTATCAAAAAATAAAACATCATTCTCAAGTGGGTTCAATAGTGACTACTTGAGAATATGTAATATTTCATTTGTAGTAAAATTGATTCATGAAAATTGTTCATCATATTCTATTTAAAATTTATTCATTTTATTCCCTTAGATATGTTAGTCATGAACATTCTATGTTGTTTTTAGTGTAACGTCTCATTTCATTTGAATTGGTAAAATTTTATTAATTCAACCAAATGGTAATCATTATTTATCAATAATGTTATTGAAATATAATGACTGTATGATTCTAAAAATATAATTTGATTTTCTGATTTAACGACATATAATTTTTCTCAATTTTTCTCCTCAAAATAAATGTTGTGTTAAATAGAGTGTTTCACTTGAAACACTAAACCAAAACAAACTAGAGAACCTTTTATTAAGATAAATAAAACTTCTATAAAGTAGTCTTTTAATTGGAGGGTATAAGAATATGTAACCTAATTATGAAATATATGTAAAAATAACGGTCACTTTTTATACTAATTCACAAATGAAATTCAATTAGTGTAGCTAAATAACTAAATAGATCATTTTATGCTTAAAATTTATTTTTATAAATAAAATATTTGTATGATTTATTTTAAAAATAAATATATTAATATTAATGAAGGATAAATATATTGTTTATGAATAATATTATAACACTAATTTAACTAGTGACTAATGAGAAATAAGAATAATAAGAGTTAATATTTAAAAAGTCATTTTCATATAAAAACTTGTTTCCACAATATATTATGATTTTAATTAAATGTTAAATTCCTAAATATTAGAAATTGAAATTGAAAAAACGAACTTCATTTGTGGATTCATTATAATAGTATTACCATAGGATGGATTTTTTATCTTTTTTTTGAAAATATTGAATCTTAGGTGAATTGTACAAAATATCATTTTTATAGATATCATGACTTTTTTTAACATCTATAGGACATAAGAATGACATTAAACTTTTATGAAACCTTTTTCAACACCAAATTTGAAATTTCTCATTTCACTATAACATCTTTTTTGAGATTTATTTATCGAATTATTTATTCTAGTAGTTTCTAGAAGTTGGAGTTTGAGAAACTCAATATTTGAGAAATGTTCCCTCATGCTTGGGTGGCATAATATTAGAGGAATCTATGAAGCTAACCTTGTAAGTGGGATATTTGATGTACAATGGGTTTTTTTCATGCTTGGGGAATTTTTTTTAATTGTGTGGTGGTTTTGATATACTATGTGGTTATTTTGGTGGTAGTCATTCTGGCCTGGTTGAGACATAGTTTTTTGGACCATGCGTCCAAACTATGTAGTTTGTATAGATCATTAAAAAGTATTCTTTTTTACACTTTTTCTAATATGAAAATTTAATGATTTCCCCTTAATTTATTCCTCATCCTTGTGTAACCTACCCCCATGCCTTGGATCTACCCTCTATTTGATTTTGGTGGACTTCTTACATCATTCAATGATTTACTTAAAGATATTCTTGGATTTATCTTGATTTCTTATTTCATCCCCCTTATTCATCCTTGTTCTCCCATTTCCATATAGTATAGAAACCCTATATTTTTATTTGGACAAACCAAGGTTTTTTATAGAGGTTTTATGTTGTTTATTTGTGAATTAGGTGTGTGAGGACGTCTTCTACTTGAATCTTGTAGTTTCAATCAAAGGTGACATGTTTTTTGTTGGGTATCAATGTAGGTGTCTCTATTTAAGGGCATTTTTCATGGATTTTCATTGATTTGTGATTTCCCTTGGTTTTTATATTAAATTAACTATAATTTGAGATAATATTGATGGTTTATCCATATATGTTTTGATTCTTATAGTGGGTTGGAAATATGATGTATTAAATTGGATTTTAAAATGGAGTTTTCTTTGATACACTCTATAGGATTGTTAAAATGGATCAATGATATTTTATGATTTAAAATAGGTTTTTTAAAGAGGGATTAAAATGGTTCTTTCATGTTATTAAATTCTTACCCTATTATGGGAATTTAGTGTTTATGAAATTGTATTTTAAATGTCTTATGTGATTATCACTTGTTGTTTTTTATAGGTTTGGAATTGTGTGGAACATGGGAGGTTGTGGGTGCATGTGTCATTGTCTTTGGCAGATGGAACTTAGGATTAGGATTTTAACTGGATAAGGAAAATTTTACATGTGGAATAAGATATCCCATTGATGGAATGTTCTCCATGGAACTTAGAGAGACCTTGGGTGTAATGTTATCCATATGGACCAAGGGTATCATAAAAAGGATGTTTCTTAATGGGATAAATGAGATTTTGGAAGGTTGGTCTCAATGAAGACTGAGGGGGACTCCCAAACTTGTTTTATTATCTTAGATAATATAAAACCTATGGTCATTATATGCCACACTACAACCCATTTTTAAATCCCATGATGAAGATTTTATAGTCCCCGATTGTTTTTCATATGATTTGTGTTCTCTACTAGTGCCTTATTTGGTTATGATATAATATTTTCATGCACATTTTCCATTATTTGTTTATGTGATGGTGTTTATGTTTATTACTATGTTTCCTACATGTATGGGTGTATTTCACATGTTTTTTTGGGCGGATTTATTTCTTTATTTGATACCTTTTCACCATTTATTTAGAAAATGGGTTGTTTATGAAAAACCAAGGGGAATTTTAAAGCATGTTTTCAAGTTAACATGCTTTTACACTGTGAGATTGGTTTTGAAAATTTATTTTCAAACAACACATAATGGTTTTTATGTCTAATTTACTTACATAGATTCGTGATGGTATCTTACTATGCATTATGACTCACACCCAATATATATCTTTGGGCATATGAAGACCTTGTTTTTCATGACATGGGTAATGGAAAGGGAACCATTCAATTTAGTGGACCTTCTTGATTTTCAATGTTTTTTGTTGTTTTCGTATGGTGGATACATAGCTTCATGAATTTTATCCCTTATAAAGAAGTTTTGGGATGTTATGTATTGGTCATTTTTTTCTGATTCATTTATTTGAACTCTGACTATAGATATCATATGTATATGTATTTTTTATGACTAGGGGTGTGATGATGTTTTGATCTCTATTTTTTAATCTTGAATGTGTTTACTCTATTTTATCATTATATGAGGTTTATGCTTATTATTTTTTGGTAGTTTCTCCCAATTCATGGATGGTTCATGCTAGATTCTCAAGGAAAAAATATTGAAAATAGATATATTTGATGCTCCAGTTTCTATCTCCAACCCATGGAAATTAGGAAAAAACTTTTGGTTGGGTGGAATAGCAACATGGGTGATGGATTGGGTCGATTCGGGCTAGTTATGTGCATTAAAGAATTATTTTATATGAAACATTATACATTTAAAAATATTTATTTTAACTTATAAACATATATTTAACTTTTTGTAACATAAGTTATATTTTCCTACGAAAATATTTTAATGTGTTATATATTTATTACTTTGGAATTAATTTTATAACTTTTATAAGTTTTATCAAATTAAATGGACTTCATATGTCAAATAATGAGGACTAAATTATTTGGTAAGGGCCATTTTATTTTTAGGAAAGAAAATAAATTACTTAGGTAAAAATTAGCTACCACTTTAAAACCCAATATTATAAAATGATTAAGCCAAATGGGTAAAACATAAAACATGTTAAAATATATATATGAGTGGATGGGAAATTTATAATCCAATAATCATCAAATATCCATTATTTTCACATATGGAGATACATTTGTTTGAATGTAACATGGAATTATTATAAAGTTATGGGTATTTACAAAAAAGTCACCCCTTTCACATAAAAAGTAGATCACATGCACACCACTTATCCTCACACCACAAGACTTTTTATTTGACCAAATATACCCAAAATATCTACCAACACTCCTATAATTGAACTAAAAGTCTTTATATCATCCAAATACAACTCTTTAAAGGATAAATAATTTTGAAGAAATTGATTATTCCAGGGAATAAAGGTAAATTATTAATCACGCCCTTTTCATTTCTCTTCCTTTATTTTTCTACCTCCTCCAATCCTATTCAACTAAAGTTAACATAATAAATTTAGTATCATTTGTATAATGAATTGATATTTTGTTAAAGTAGTAATAATTTTATACATTCCCCAATAATTCAAAAGTGAAAATGGAAATCATGTTTACATGAGGAATACCATCTATAGGAATGATGTGTTTTATTTTTAAGAATTGGCTTACCTAGATGGTTTAAAGGGGTTTTTCAATGAATAAATATTATATTTATACCATGAAAATGTTTACAAAATTATAAATCAACTTCTATATATCTACGCTATGGAAAATGAAAAAGTCACCTGTGTGTACATACCCACTACTAGCTCAACGGAACGATGTTTTTAATTTCTTATTACCACCATACATGAATGATTCTAATAACATATATAATTATTTAAAAAAAATTATATAATAATAATAATGTTTTTTAATGTTTATGTTAACATCTATCTCATCATTAATGTACCATCTCTTCCTCTGTTGAAATTATCAAAACAAGTTTGTCATCGATTATATCTTCACAAATCATGATTTAAAATCTCATGGAATTAAACTAAATATTTATAAATAATTATAAATTATAAATTTTAGTAATTTCAATAATCTATTAATTATGAACATTGTATAGAAAAATAGGTATCGACACTAACATCTTAATGTTTGTGCAAAACACTCAAAAATCATAAACACGGTGAAAACAAACTATAACTAACTATTAATTTTTTAATAGATGATTATAATTGAAGTGAAAGAAAGATAATATAATTGAATAAGGCTATTAAATATGTTATCAATAGGTTCATATTTATTATACAGGAAGCTAAAGAACCTTAATGTATATTTACAAAAAAGTAAAGGGATTTGGGTAACTCAAATTTTTTTCTTTGACTTATAAGGTTTCTTCTTGAACATAATTCATTTATGTTATCTATATTATTCAATTTCAAATTTTATATGATATTTTATATAGGTAAATTGATATTTTTATTCAAATATTATTTCCTTACTAAACTTTTTAAAATGTTATAACATTGTTAAAAAATATTTTCATCCCCATTAATGATGATTTATTTTCCATATTATTGTTCACTCTTCCTACCAATATTCTTATTTGGAAACCCAATTGTGTGTTATAACATATGGACTTAGTTTTTATATTTTCATCTTTTCATAAGGATGATTTATTATCTATGTTATGATGGGTGTGTCAATAAATGTTGTAGCATCCCACCCCGGATGCCACTTAGCGGTGCCCCAAGATGGTGGCCACAATACCCAAAGCCTATCTCCCCAAATGCTAGAGGCTTCTGACTAGAAGTGAGGGCATAGGGTGTGTATATGTGGAGACCATTACCTCATTGGTTAAAGTTCAATAATATATATAGAGTAAGAGATAATATATAGAATCAGGAAAATTATAATAATAAACTAAGCATGATAAATAAACAATAAGTGAAATCCATGTAATAAGAATATTAAAGTAATGATGATTTAGTGAATTGGGTCTATACAAAAGTATGTACATAGGGGAAGGGTATAAAATAAAATAACACATGAAAAAAAATACAAATGGTCAAAAACATCTACTACTAGCATCCCGAGCATATACTATATCCTTTATCCCACACTCAATCATAGAACTGTAAAACAATCAAGCATCAGAAGTCACAGAATTCCCGCTATAAATACATGTAGTGATGAAGTTTTCTTGAGTATCAAATGTTGCCTTTACAGGATGTGAGATATAATCTTATTAGGCCCCCAGTAACTGTTTCAATATTAATCCATTGTGTGCATTATAAAATGATCAGTGACATAATTAATAAATAAAAAATTGAAATAAATAAATAAAGACATTGGATTGGGCTCCCACTTGTACGCATATCAAATTTACCTTACTTAGGCCAATATTAGTGAGTCTAAACCAAATTATCCTACATTGGTGAAGTGAGGGAGGTAATATATAAGAAAATAGACTATCCCCAAGATTGTGATTGGGCTTGGGTGACATGTACCAAGATTTAAAAAAAGGATAATTTATCTGTTGAAATCATTCATTTTGTTTTTAAATTCCATTGAATACCTTTTTATTAAAATATATAGAGTCACCCTAATTCCATCCTTATAAATTTAGAGAGAATTTCTATGTATCACTTGAGGGGTTTGGTAAAAGTACAATGCCTAAGTAGTCCATCCAAGGTGACCTAAGAATTAAGTCCCAAGGTTCACTCCAGGAATGGGGTGATAATGTCATAACTAACCTCCATGTTTGTACCTCATATCGCATATAGATGATCAAGTATATCTTGTGGCATGGTACAACCATCATTCCATCAAGCATGTATAATGGGTCTCCCTTAGGGAATTTATGGAAATCATCTTGAGGTAAAAAAAAAATGCATGGTGAGCCCATCCTAGGCATAGCCAGTGTCACCCTCAACATACTTACAATCCATTAATAAATTCTAACAAGAAGGCATGAAGTGTCTGTCCAAAGGGTCTATATGACGAAACCCCTTATGTCACGATCGACACTGAGGTAAAAGAATTAAATAAAACAATTAATATACAACATATAGAATAAAGGTATATTTCATTTGATTCAAGAATTTATATCACAAAATGTATATTGGTCAAGGAATTCCAATTAGGTAGTCCATTTGTGTTATAAGGTATAAGAAACATAGATTAATCCATTATCCAATTTAATATGTTCAATTTAGTTTATTACTGGAAGGCATTAATTATGAGACTACACACCCAAAGGGCATTTGAAAAATATAAAATGAAGGGAAAATGGGCCTTGAAGGTGGAGCACATCCATTGTGGTGGAACAAACCAAGACGATCCACCCAAGGGGTTGATTCTCCACTAGCTATGTTTGCATTTGGATTGGTAAGGCTTCAAATGAATTTAATTTAAAAATTTAGAGGCGATGTAGGAAGGTTTCAACTCATAGAATGAAAACACATATTATATAATGAAAATTAAATAGGGAATAAAACCTAGACCACCTACCTTAAACTCGTAGAGCTTCCCTCATACATTTTCAACCTTTGATTCAAGCAAGAATAGAATAAATTGAAGAAAATATAAAATTACTTAAAAAATGGAGAAATTTATTTCATCTAAATAGAATAATAGAGCACGGAATAACTAATAAATATATGGGAAAGGATCGAAGAAAATAATAGAAATTTCCAATGGATCTGATGGCGACTGAAATGGATGTCGAATGGAAGAGATATCTTGATCCCTGGTTTGAGAGGGAGGAGAGCTCGTACATGAGGCAGGAAGGTGTGTCATTCCCTGGAGGATAGAAAGGAAGAAAAGAAAATGTTTAAAGGATTAATGTGTGATAAAATGGGAATTTCACCTTCACTCATAAGGGCACTTGGTTTGGACAAACGGTTGGCCAAACCATGCACCAAGTCGCTACTTCAAAAGGGTGCCCCACATGCCTTGGCACACAGTTCATCTAACTGTGCAAAAATAAAAAAAACTGCCACTATCAAAAACATAAAGTTGACAGCATTGGTGTGTTCTTGAGGTTTCAAGGTTGTAGGAAAACTGTGCGGCACCCAGAACCCCATTGTCTGTAACCACATGGTTTTGGGAAACTGTGTGGGTCGGGCAGCATAATTTCTACTAATCGTTCATACCATTTGGAATCTTACAATTTTGGGGCCCTGGGTTTTGAAAAAGTGCCCTGATACACCAAGACATCCTTTAATCCCTTTGACATCATAAATATGTCCAAATTAAGGGTTTAAAAAAATGAATTGTCCATACCTTGAGAAAATCAAGGACGTTACATCCTCTCCACCTTACAACAACTCTTCCATGAGTTTACTTTCCAAGGGTGGTATGATGTCATCTGAGAAATTTTCTCACCACTGTACAGGTACATCAACATCCCACTCGCAGTTCTCATCCTATACTCATCTATGTTTCCATTGAACCTAGATAAGAGGAACTTGCCTTCCTTAGAGATACTTCTCACTCTGATTAATGATACATAATGGATTCTCCTTGAAGTGTTAATCTTCATCCAGCTCAATATCCCTGGGTTCAAAGGAATGAGATGGGATGAAATGATACTGGTGATATTATGATATGCAGAAGACGTCAACCATGTCCTGGTACCTCTGATGTAACAACACAAAATAATTTGTTGGCATGACACTTTCCACTATCTTGAAAGGTATGACATAAAGAGGAGATTATTTTCCTTGTATCTAAATTCGTTCATCTTCCAATCTAGGGAATACATGTAGAAAAACCCAATGTACCACCAAGAACTCTAGAGATCTATGATAAAGATTGGTATATGTCTTATTCATAGACTGATATGTAGTTTTATACTTCTGTATCAGCTAGACTTGTTCTGATGTATCCTAACTGATATGAGGACCCAGAAGAGCTGCCTAACTTATCTCTAGCTAGTAAAGAGGTTAGAGGAATGGTATACCGTCAAGTGCCTCATATGAATCCATATTACTCTTTTCCTAAAAAATGTTATCAAAAGAAAACTCAACTAGAGGAATGTTATTTTACCATGAAAATCCAAAATCAAAGATGCAGACCCGTAGCATATCCTCTAACACCTGTATCTTCTTCTCAGACTTACCATCAATCTGAGGGTAATTTGAGGAACTCAATAGCACATATGAACCTAGTTACATTATTATCCATTTATAGAATCATGATGTAAACTAGGAATCTTGGTATGATATGATTGAATAGAGAGCACCATGAAGGTGCGCCATCTCCCTTGTGTAAATCCACCCAAAGTCATCAACTGAGATGATTTCCCCAATCGGTAGGAAGTTTGTGACCTTGGTCATCCTGTCGATGATAACCCATACCACATCGCTTCCTCGAGGGGATATCAGAAATCCTATAACTAAATCCATCATGACTTCATTCTATTTCCACTCAGGAATGGATACATTCTTTTGAAGTCTAGTAGGTCGCTGGTGCTATTCATTCACTTGCTAACAGGTGGAGCACTGAGTGATAAATATCGTTATCAAGCACTTAATATCTATCCACCAATACTGACAAAACATGTCTTGGTACATCTTGGTAAGACCAGAATTAACCACCCAAATATATCCATGAGGCTCCTTCATCAACTATTCATATATACATAAGGCACCCAAACATGCCCATAAAAGAGTAAATTTTCATTTGCATCAACGAACCAACCATGAGGTGGGTTCTCACCTATGATTCTCTCTCTTAAGAAGAGCCCCTCATAATCAGATAACTTCCTAATATGAACCCACTCTAGAAGGGATGATTCCACTGTAAGAGCTATTAAAACTGGTTACCCATGTTGTTCCTAAACTTCTATATGTATTTCAGAGAACAAATCCATCAACTACCACTCATTGATGGCCTCCTTGACATCCTACTTCTGAGTTTTTTTTAATTAAGGAAATAAATATGGAATTACCCTTACATGGTGTATAAGAAATATCAACATCAAAGGATTTTACATAATCAACCCACCTATATTTATTCATATTAAAGTTTCATTGTGTGGAGTTCTATTTGAGGGTTTTATGATCTTTGTAAATGAAAAACCATCCACCCTATAGATAGTTACTCCAATAGTGAAGATTATGGACAATAGCTGCTAACTTGAGGTCATGCACATGGTACTTCCGCTCATTATGCCTCAGCTAGAAGGATCAATGTGCTACAACCCGATTACCCTACATCAAAACTACACCTATCCCGATACGTAAAAAATAAAAAAAAATAATCTATAACTTCTACGTGGATAAGGAAGAATTTGAGTCGGAAGTGAAGTTATTCTTCCCTTTAGTTCTTGTAAATTTTCCTCACAAGCTTCAGTCCGGTCGAATTTCACACCCTTCTTAGTAAGAACTGTAAATAGAGCTGCTAAATCGATGAAATCATGAATGATTCACCTGTAATATCTATCCAACCCTAAGAAACTATGTATGTTGAACAAATTCTTAGGATACTCCTAGGAAACCATAGCACTCACCTTCAATGGGTTAACTGATATGACTACCTCATATATGAATTGACCCAGGAAGTGAACTTTGTTGATCAAGAAGTGTCATTTAATGAGATTTTCATATTGTGGGTTCTATATCTATGTAATCATCATGATATCAAAAAAAATCATGGCCATGTATGGTGTGAGAATACTCTAAGATGTATTCTATAAAGGCCACCACAAATGAATCATGGTAAAAGTGGAAAACTAGATTCATTAGATCCATGAATACTATTGATTAAATCATTAGTCCAAATGACATGAACAAATAATTATAGAAGTTTTACCTGTTTTGGAACATTTTATGTGGTATTTCTAATGGCCTCACTTGAAACTGATGTTATCCTAACCTCAAATCGATCTTGGAGAAAATGGTCACTCCTCGAAGCTGGTCTAAGAGGTCATATATCCGATGAAATGGGTAATGGTTCTTCACTATAATATTGTTCAATTGGTGGAAATCCATGCACAATATGAGAGTACCATCCACATTCTTAGTGAAATGGGTTGGTGAACCCCATTATGATGTGATGGTTAGGGTAAACCCCTTTTACTCTAGATCTTCCCTCTACATCTTGAGTTCTTGGAGCTCTACAGGAACTATCCTATACAGAATAATGGAAACTATTCACACACCTGGAACATGCTTGATAGTGAAGTCGACCTCTCTCTCAGGAGGTAATATGGAGGAATATTTAAGGAAGATGTCCCTAAAATGATCCACTGCATGATGGAATTCAACAAACTTCAAACCCTAATTTCTTATAAAGAGACTTTCCAACTGAGATGTCACTCCACCTAACCCAGTATGTTGTGGTCCAGATCAAATTACATGGATATCCCATTAGACATTATGGATATACATGTTTCCCTCAGGTGATGTGAATGACACAAAGTGGTGATAGAAATCCACTTGAGCTCAATAAGGCACTATCCAAACTGTATAGAGAATGACATCGAATATGGTCATCTCAAAGATAAAGAAACTATATAGAAAAATGTACTCACCAATTACAACGGGGAACTCCCTACACTAGTGTATACACACTTCTTGAACTCCTAATAGTGTTTCAAGAGTCATTACTCCACTGGAGTACTCTATCACTAAGCCCAAATTTCCCATAGACACAACAGATAGAAAAGAGTGCAAAATACCTATATCAAAAATAGATGAAACTAGAGAAGAGGCTTCCGGAATTGTACCTCTAATCGTAGACGGACCTAGACTATGCTCCCCAGGCATAGGATACACAAAAAAGATATGTCCTAAACTATTTCCTTGAAATTCTTCCTAAGTAGTTGGAGTAGGTCCACTATGTGGTCACTGAAACTTTGATCCCTGAGTACCTCAGCCACAACTACTCCCTCATCCATATTTTCTAGTATAATACTAGATCATTGGCTGACAATGAGTCATTGATCCTATACCTAAAGGTAGTTCTAGCATAGAACCCCTCTCACTTAGCACTGGATGAAAATATTGGTAGAAGAGCTATAGGCGACCCATCCCACCACAATCCCAACATATGATTAGGTTCCACATACACTATGTCTTTTTGTGGCTTGTCCTGCCACACTAGTGACACAACACATTTCTATCAGTGCATTCCACCTATCTAGTACCACCACCACATGTACCCTCAAAATGACACTTCCTCCCATTGAATGAACCACTACTCTAATGGGAAGTTGAACTACCTTGTTTCACATCACCTCACTCCCAAAGGTTCTGATCAGCGATGAGTGCCTGGATCACTATCTCAAAAATAGTGTTCATTTGAAAGGCATTCACCTAAAAGAAACAAGCATAAAGAATCCCATCCTTAAATCATCTCATAATAGTCATCTATTCATTGGACAATGTCCGATGGAAAATTTTCAATCTAGTGAAGAGAGTGGAATATTCCATCACCAACATGTCACCTTGCAAAAAGAGCATGAACTCCCAAGCATGGTCAATTCTCAAGGTCTATGGAAAGAATTAATCAAAGAAGTCTATTTGGAAGTTCACCAAGACCATACCATAATTTTGACTAACCTGAGTGAGTATTTCCAACCAACGCTTGGCAGAGTCAAGAAGCATGTAAGTCCCAATCTTGAACCTATGATCTAGAGGAATGTTGACATTCTTGAAGATCAACAACATGGCCTTGATCCATGACTCAATAGAATGAGGTCCGCTATCCCCCGAGAAGCTGGGAGGATGCTACTACTAAAACTCTCAGGTTAGCTCTTCCATATAAGGGGTAGGTCAGGGAGCACCCTAAACAGATAGTATAAAACGATAGAAGTTATCACAAAACTGGGCATCAACACCAAGTGTAAGGATTGCAGGATGTGCCTCAGGTGGCATTATATGAGGTTTCACAAGTGGATCAAGTCCCACCACATCCAGATTATGATAATCACCACTCTCTTGGTTTACAAAATGACATCCTCATTATGGAATATCTCTAAAAATTAAAGGGTCATTCCTTAGATAGTATTTATAATAGATAGGTAATGTGATAAAGAAATAATGGTGCAAGGCCAGACTATAAGCACACTACAACCCTACGGGCTCGATGAGCTAGGTCTGGATGATCAGAATAATTCATAGAAGAATCATAGGAGACACAACCAACTACCCACCACTAGGCCAGGTCGAGGTAAATGTCTAATGTCACAAATATATAAGTTTCCCTTTTCATTTTAATGGTTCTAATCATTTTAATTCATTTTTGTATTTAAATTCCATTTTAATGGTTAAATTATATTAATTATTATCTCTAATTTATAATGGTTCATACACCTTATAAATTTGATTTTGGTGTCCATTTAATCTGAAACAAAACATGTTCTATCCCTTGTGGTCGATGGTCCAAGGATCAACATTCCAAAAAGACTACTTAAGGTGACCAATTTAACATATTTTGAAAAAGACTGTTTGTTTTAGGCAGACACTTTAATTTTCAATTATTTTTTTCTGTCCTACAAGAAGAATTATATAATTTCAATATATAACAAACAAAACAAATCATTGAATAAAAATTGAGGAACACACAATATTCACATGTGTAATAAGAAATGCATGATGATAAGTAAATATGGCATGACATAATGCATGGAATTTTCAGTCCTACTGCGCCTAATATGATTCATGAATTTGTTACACCCTCATATCATTAGGCCAGGGATAAATAACCCATATTAATAATATCAACATTAATAATATCACAAAAAAATTGTTTCTCCCAATGGTGAAATCCATGAAACCATAACAACACAAGAAACAACAACATTTACCCATCCCGAGTAACCTATGTTTCTCCTATAAGTGGATCAGCTACTCCCATGCATAGGTCATTACCAAATTTTTATATCTTAGTCTCTTTTCTAAATCCAAACAATAATAAAAAAGGGGAAAATGGATATGATACCACTTTGTAGTATACCACACCATATGCCTCATAGTAGTACCCCGAGACAGTGTCCACAAGACCTTAAGCGCACCTCCTTGAATTCTAGAGGCTATCGACTAGCATTCAGGACCTAGCATGTGTCCATGGGAAGACTATGCCCACATTGGACATAGTGGAGCATATAAATATATAAATAATAAGTGACAACAGATAGAAGATGAAGAATTATAATAAAAAACTAAATAGGATAAATAAAAAATAACAAAATGATGTGTAATAATAATATAAAATTAATGATGATGCAAGACATGTGTCAATACAAAAGTTCGTATGTAGGGGATGGTGAAAAAAGTATATACTAAATTCTAACAAAATATACAAAAAACCAAAAAAAAAATATACTATAAGAATATCAAGCATAAGCATAGTTCTATGGCACCATCTCTATCATAGAACCATTAAATTATCAAGCATCAAAAGCCACACACTTCCCATTTTCAATACATGCAGTCCTGATGTGTAGTAGGGAACCAAAGGCTACCCATAAATGGTGTGAGATACAATCTTAGTAGGCCAGGACTAAAGGTTTCAATATCCTTCCATTATTTACATTATAAAATGAATAGTGTGTCATAATTAATAAATTAAAAATAGAAATTAATAAATATGTTCATTAGACTAGGTTCCAACTTGGACCCCCATCCAATTTACCTGTTTTGGTTGTAGCTGGTGAGTGTGAAGCAAAGGATCCTATAAAAGTGAAGTGAGGGAGGTAATATGTAAGAATATGGAATGTCCCCAAGCTTTTAATTGGTCTTGGAGGACACATCCCTATGTTTTCAAGGCCAAAGGATTGTTTATCATTTTAAATCATTCATTTAGTTATTAAATTCTATTGAAGACCTTTTTTATAAAATATTGAGAGTCACTATGAGCTCTTCCTTAGAAATTTAGAGAGAATTTCCAATTATCGCTTGAGGGTCTCAGTAAAATTCCCCTACCTAGGGAGTTTGTCCAAGGAGACCCAAGAATGAAGTCCCAATTTTCACTCCAAGCATGGGGTGATAATTTTAAAACTAACATCTAATTCCATACCTGGTATCACACATAGGGGATCAAGTCTCTTTCATGGCATCGTACAACCATCGTTCCATCGAGCCTGTCCAAGTTCTCTACCCTAGGGAACCGATGTCACTCTCCTGGATGTAAAATAGAAAATTCATGGGGATACCATCTCAGGTATAGCTAGTGTCGACCCTGAAAAGCTTACAACACAGTAATAAACTCTAATAAGAAGCCATGGAGAGTCCTTCCAAGGGGTCCTTAATTGAGTACCCCTTGTATCACCCTCAACACAAAGTTGAAATCATTAACTCAAACAATTTATATAAAACATCTAACATAAAGGTCCATTTCATTTTATTCATTAATTTATATCACAATAGGCATATTTTCTAGGTCATTAGAATTGGGAAACATATTCATATTATAATGCATAATCCACATGGACCAATACTATATACAATTCAATTAGTTAAATGTAATTCATTACCTCAAGGTGTTAGTTAGGTTACTACAAACCAAAGGGGTGTTTGTACAATTTAAAAGAAGGGTAAACTAGGCCTCAAAAGCATATCACAACTATTGGGATGACACAAACCAAGGCGATAAACCCAATGAGTTGATTCGTCACTTGTTAGGGTTACATTTCACATTGTGAGGCTTCAAATTAATTTAATTTATCAAATTAGAGGCATTTCTAGAAGGGTTCGGATAAAAACATGATGATGAATATTATATAGTAAAACGAAATGAGGGTAAAGAACCTATACCACCTATCTTAACATCATATATCATCCCTCATCCAGCATTGACCCTTGATTCGATCTTGGTTAGAAGAAATTGATGAAACTGTTAAATTACCTAAATATAGAAAAAAATATCTTTCACATAAATAGTGAAAAAAGGATAAAAGAAACTATAAATTGAATGTAGAGGATTATAAATTTTACAGATAGCTTTCCAGTGGATTTTGTAATGATTGAAACCGATGTCAGATGGAGGAGGTAGGTTGATCCCTAGGTTGAGTGGGATGAGAGCTCATACATGAGGGAAGAGAGTGTTTCATCCTTTAGAGGAGAGAAAGGTAGAAAAGAAAAGGGTTAAAGGATTAATTAGGAGTAAAATGGTAATTTAAACTTCACTCATAGGGGCACATGGTTTTGGAGCACAGTTGGCCAAATTGTGCACCAAGACACTACTTCAAAGGGGGACCCTGAATGGTAAGGAACACGGTTTATCTAACTATGTGCAAACCATGTAAAGTGCCACTATCAAAAACCTGTAGTTAACTATGGGGGTGTGTACCTAGGGTCATATAGTTTCAGAAAAACTATGCAGCCCCCAACACCCCATTTTCTGCAACCTCATGTTTTAGGGAAACTGTGCGGGATGGGCTGCATGGTTTTTACTAAATGTGAGACCTAGTCCATCTCTTACAAATTCAGGGCTCCATGCTATAAACAAGCCCCTTGAAACATATTATACCTCCATGAATCCTTTTGGAAACATAATAATGTCCACACAATGTAATTTGGAAAAAAACAAAATGTATTTTCCTTAATAAAATCAAGGACATTACAAATGTATTTTAAAATATTAAAATTATATTTCTTTTTAGAATCATAAGTTTTATCTCTCACACCACATTTCCTTTGTAAAACCATTATGTTTTTTTGAATCATTATTTATAGGTACTTATTTGTAAATAAATTCTGAAAAATTATTCATTATAAATTCCCAAAAGTGATCATATTGAAAAATTATTACTAACTCCATATCATTATGACAATGTGACAGACTGTTTAATAAATTCTCTTTTATGTTCACTCCAAAAGATCTATCTTCAAATAATTTTTATATTATAAATATCCCATTAATTTAATTTATGAAATAATTATTTTAGGTGATTGAAAATTTTTAATCGACTAATCTACTCTTGATATCATGTTATGCAATAACATTTTTAAATGATATAAAACTCATTTTGTTTCCATGGGTCTACTTGATACAACGAATAATTTATATCTTATGGTAAAAATATGTGTGGATTATTTAAACATAGGGTCTAATATCAACCTATAGTGCATTGTTTAGGGTTGTAAATCTCATTAGTGAATGATGCTATGTGTGAATATTATTTCAATATTCACAACATGATGTGTGGAGATTATTTTTATGTTAAAAACATGATGTGTGGACATTATTGTTATGTTCACAACATGATGTGGGAAAATTGTTTTCATGTTCAAGACAACTTTTTTTGGAATGATGTAAATATTTCCTTGTTCACAATGTTATGATTTCCTAAGATGCTTAGGTACCACACATTTTTCCAAAAAATAATTTATATAACTTTTTATGATATTCTGTGTGGCTCATATTTATGGTCTCAAATTCCCTCATTATTATTCCACATTATATGTTTTATCATTAGAGATTACATGTACAACTCTTATTTGTTCATATCCCTTTTCAATTAGATATTTCTCCCTGGTTATGTTTTCTCAATCATAGGATCTAACCCTTTATGAAATGTGGATATATTTTTGCCATAATGAGTATTTGAACTCCCCCTTTTTATGTTTTCCATTCTCCGGCTTATGAAGATGATTGTAACATATATGAAGTCTAGAATTTGGTCTAGTGTGGTGTGATATATGGAGAGATGTTCATAATTTTGTAAAATATGTTGTTTGAAAAAGATAATATAAAAATATAATAAACCTTAGGTTCTTGGTATAGTGATGTTAATCATGATATTTAATGTTTTAAATTATGAAAATGATGCAAAAAATATTCAAGATTAGTTTGGGTAACCACACCTGATATGCTAAAAGATATTTGATCACTATGAAAATTTGGAGCAACAAATCTATATAAAGGAGACTAATATGAGTTGAGAAATGTTTGGTGACTTGAAAACCCATTAGTATCTATACCAAGGACCATGTATATATAAAAAATCCAATATAATCCCATTAACTCACCTTAGGTTTTGTTTTTATCCAATGTTACCAAAAATTTCATCTTGATAGAACATCAGATCAGGGACATAACATGCATAGACATTATGGGATTATGCTCATACCCATGTAATGTGGTATTTTAATTCAATATTACATTCATTCCAACCCTCTACACATCTACGGAAGAGTTTTCATATAAAATCAATTTTATAATAAATCTAGTGTCAGGTTATATCCTCAATCTATAATCTTATGAAAACATAAGAAGGAAAATATGCTTAAGTTTATTTTGGATTAATAATGTAACAAGCATTGAAATGTTATTTATTTTATAAAATGTAATCTTCATGTATATGGAATAATATTTAAAAAAAAGTGGTGTGTGTGGAATATACAAAATACATCCAAAAAATGTAAGAAGTAAGTTTTAATTCAGTTAGACCTCCAATTTATGACACTATATACTTCCATGTCTCAATACTAATGTATTAGGGTTCAAATTTAGGCATATTATTTTTTATTTTGGTATTATATGAACTTAAAATGCATATTTAATATGATATTCCTAATTTCATGCATTTTTAGGGTGATATAGTTTTCATTGTTTTATCCAAAGAGACTATCAATTTAAAGTTATATGTTTGGAGAGTTACTTTAGAATAAAAAGGTTTCTATCTTAGTATGGATAAATAGTATATATATAGTGTTGTTTTAGTCAGGGATACTCCGATAACTTCATGGATATGACATTAAGGGTAAATGTTATTTAAAAATTTGAACATTTTTTATATTTGGACTCATTTCTACAACTTTATAGAGATATTAATGTAGATATCTCTCATAGGAATCAAAATGGAAGTATAAAATGGATAAAGGATTATGGTGTGCTTTTTGATTATAAAATTCATTTTAAATTGAAGGGTAAATTTTATAGAACTATTATGTAACCAAATATTCTATATGGTAAGTTGTGCTACCTTCAATGAGATGTCTTGAACAAAAAATAAGTTTACTAGAAATGAAAATGTTAAGATAGACATGTGGAAATGTTAAGATGGATAAGATTAAAAAATGATTATGTCCAATGGAAAACTAGAGTGGATATGGTTGATGAGAAGATGTCTAAGATAATATTAAGATTGTTTGCACTTGTTAAAAGAAGATCAAGGGACCCTCCTATTAATATGGTAAACCAAATGAAAAATAGAATTATTAAAAGTGGTTGAGGTTGACCAAAAAGAACCCTTAAAAAATTCATTGATGAAGATTTATTTCTAAATGGGTTTAATGAAAAATGGTTTCAACAAATCTAATTAGAGATTTTTTATCCATATAGAAGACCCAATTAAATTGGTTTTAGGGATTGTTTGTTGTTACTGTTGTCGTTGACTAATCGGGTACATAACGATTCTTCAAATACTCATTGAGACATTGCATCATCTCTTCATATTGCATATACTATCGAGGGAATCTGAGTAAAATGATTAATGTGATGTTATTAGTAGGATTTACTCAAGGCATGATCCATAAAGTACGCCCACTGAAAATAGACACTATGACCAATTATTACTACTATATTGGAGCCAAAGAAATCCTATGTTCCAAGATATCATCTAAACATCACAGAACATATAGAGAATTATGAATTCCTATTATAGAGACCAATCCAACATATTTTTAATCCTATCCCCCCCACTAAAATGAAGCCTTAAGATCCAACACAAAATCTATAATCCTGTTCATGTACAATCAGAATCCAATAAAGTATTCTCTTACCTATCATTGTTGTGTAAAATAGATATTTTCAATAGAAAAAACCTGAATCTAGTAGATCCCTCAATAAAAACTGAATCACATATGGAAATCATGTAAGGAATTTGAAGAATAAAAAAGTGTCTTCATTTAAACTATCTAACCAAATCAAGAAAGGGAGAAAAAATTTGAATAGATGACTCATTATTCAAGAGAGTGGAATCAGTTGTGATCATAGGAGAATGGAATTCACTAAAGCATTCATGTAAGATCTATACACTTCATATATATTAAATAAAAGGAACCCCAATGACACATGAAATGTTCTCAAGCAATGGAAGATCCTAAAACATGATTTAGTCACCTTTAACTCATCAGTTTTTAGCTATTTACGTATTTTTATATGTTAGAATTAATTTTTATATAGCTTAATGTTCATGGTTATGGTATTTTACAAGTATTAATAAAACCCTTAATTTAGGATTTTTTTTAAATATGGGAGAGCCTTATTATTCTTGAATTTATATACATATCTATAGTTCTTCTTCATTTTCAATTGTTCTAAATTTAATGCTTGGGTTATACTTGTTGAGTGTGAACATCTTTTAAACTAGGTAGATGTATTATAAGAAAACAAACAAACACACACACACACACACACTTAAACACCTCAATGGGTCAAAACTTATACTAATATATGATGGAATTGGATTGATTAAGTGGTGAAGTGTTTGAAGATTGCAGACACATGAGTGGAATGATATGTTTCACTCCCTTTAATTCCAAAACACCATTTTTTACTTGGAGCTTACCAAGAAATTTAAGGTGAGTTATTTGTTGGATAATTGTGTAATTTATTAGAACTCTGTTAGGTCCACTAGGATAGATACCCTAAGGGGGGGTGAATCGGGGTATGACAGACTAAAACGACTGCCCCTTTTGATCTTGTTTTGCTATTAGAAAAAACCCTCTTCCCTCTCCTTCCCGATGCAGAGTATGAAAAAAACATAAAGCATCCACATGACAAAATGATTTTTACTTGGTTCACCCTCACTGGGCTACTTCCAAGGAGCATACACTAGTAGTGTGTCGATGTACCAATTCCACTATAAGCGCACTGCTGTTTACAAGTTTGAAGAGGACTCACTGTCCCTCCTGGTTTACAACCACTCACAATATGAAAGCTCACTACTCTATCAACTGAAGTGTTCTCACTGCTTCTTCTGAAGATTCACTCACAATTTATAGATCTGTAGGTCTCTTCATTATCACTAATGAAATCCTCATCCTTAACTGTTGATAGATTCTCTGTTGACATGCAACTTTCACCAGCAGATGAATCTCACTTTGCACCAGGTGTACCGAGTGACTGCAATTTTTACACACAGCCCTTATGGCACCTTTCATGTAATTCCCTTGACTTGCGTGAAATACAATTTTCATGCAAAACCTCTTTTACGTGCCACCACCAAATTTTACGCACATCCTCTACACTGTCTTGCGCGTAATTTTCTTCTTTTGCACGAAATCCAATTTGCGCGCAACACCCCTTTTATGCGCAGCACTGCTTTTATGCAAAACAAATTATTTTATGCACAACAGCTTTTATGCTCAACCTCTACACTGCCTTGTGCGTAATTCTCAGCTTTTGTGCGAAATTCACTTTTCACGCAACAGTCTTCCTTCCGCGCAACTCTCTTGTACACTCTAATTTTGTGCGCCAGAGCTCGGATAATCTCTATGGATTGAGATCTCTCGAATGGAGGGGGGTCACCTCATATTTATAGGAAAAATCGGCCCCGCGTGAAAAACCCTCCTTGAGAACGTAATTCACTTCGAGCGCGAAAAACACATCTTCCACGCAACATCGTTTTTCGCGCACTGCTCCAATTTTTAATGCACCTCATGCCTTTGCCAATTTTCGAGCTTCTGATCTTGAAACACCTCTTGCATGAAAAATACCAATCCTCTATTTCACGCAACACTTTGATATTTCGTGCACCAATTTCTTTTTCACGCACCATGCTAATATTTCATGCAACACTCTATTTTTCTGTGCACCGCGCTGATATTTCACGCACCCCGCTGATTTTTCGTGCGCCACTATATTTTTCGCGCATCCCGCTAATTTTTCATGCCCCACATTATTTTTCACACACCACTCTGATTTTACGCGCTCCTCCCTTTTCCAAAATTGCATCTCCCCATTTTCCGATTTTCAGGCCCAAAAATTTGGCAAACACTAGAAAACAGTGCCACCTTGTATCTGCTCTTTTTGTACCGCCTCCAGATCGTCCATTCCTTTGTCGAGGTTCTTCAATAAATCATGGATTGTTGAAAGCATCCCTTGAACCTGAAAAATCACCATGTAAACCCCCTTTGTCAACACAATCATACATCATAGTCTGTTTTGTCAGCAAACACAACATGGAGGCCCATTTTGTCAACAAACACAATCACCTCAAAAATGCTTGAATGATTCCTTGAGGTATTTTTGCCCAAAAAACTCATTCATTCACACATAAAGGTGTTTTATCTTTAATTGTTCATTGTAATGCTAGAACTAACTTTTTTTCCACCAATGGTTGGAGTTTTATGATTATGGACTCTCATTGAGAACCAGTATAAGGAGAGCTCATCATTTAAAAATGTGATAATATAGAATAAGTAATCTTACCCTTTTATTAATTACTGATATATCTTATATTTGTTAATTTAGTAATTATCTCTTTTTTTCTCATGAATTCATAAGAAACAAACACAACCCCCATCCATTAACACTTACATTGTGACATTATGAATTTTAACTATTCCATATGGAAAATTTGAGGACGCCATTATAATAGAGTTAACATCTAATTTATATATGTATTTATACAAACATGACCTATATGTGTCTATCCAATCATTAGCACCATTTTTTAGGAAGTCTTATCCATTCATTAACACACAAACAATCCCCTTACATTTATGAAGAAATATAGTAGTGAATTTATAATCACTTTTGATCTAAAAAAGGAACGAACCTATTGAGCATGTGTTGATTAAAGAATTTCATTAATATATTTATGATTTTGATACTCATAATAACCCAAATTTATGTTACTAATGAAGTTTCTTTTAAGTAAATTTCATGAAAATGATATTCATCAGAATATTTATTCTAGAAATGTACTGAATTCATTGATCCATGAAAAAATATTTGTTAAAGTATTATAGATGTTTTTTGAAAGAATTCTGTAGATATTATTCATACCCTATATTTGTAAGTGTAATGTAATGATTAAAAATCCTACGTTGGGAAGAAATAATATGGATAATATGCCCTTTTTTGGAATAAACCCTACGTTTTAGGAACAAAAAGTATGGTTTATCAACCCTATTCTTATGAACAATTCTATTTCATCAACCCTATGTTTTTAAAAACCCTATGTTTTCAACCCTATGATTGGATTTTTATCATCTCTTGAAGGAACCCTATATATTACTATTCAATGATGGGGTTTTAAATCTATGTTATTATCCAATATTTGTGAAATATTCTTGAAGGAAGTAAAGATCTATTCAAAGGCTCATTATAATCAATTCAAAGGCTTGTATTTAATGGAGAAAATAATTTCCATTCTTATGGGAAGTTATGAATCTCTTAAATGATTATGAATTTAAATATTCATGATTTATTGTGGGATATTTCTGAATTTAGTTTTATATGGAACAATTTGACCTACAATATAAATATCAAGATGTTCTGCATCAAATGAAAAATAAAGGAATAGATATAAAATGAATATGTATATAAGGAAAAGATATATTTGAAAACCAAAAGTGTATCATTGGATTTATAGATAGACTTTAGGGACATACGTTTTTTATCTTTCTTATTGACTCACTGGTGTTGCTATTGTTACTACTGCATCTTATTATTACATCTTATTCTTCATGATCAAAAAAGAATTTTCCAGAGATTCACTTTGGAGACATACATGTTTAAACATCTATCTGGTGTTTTATTTAATATTTTTTGAATAAAACATGTGCAATGTTTGAGATATATTTACTATTTTATGTTATTGAAGATCGGTTAATAATGTCAGTTACAACTTCAATAGTGATGTTTAACCTGTTTTCTCAACCAAATCAATTTCTATTGATTTATTGGGGTTTTGAATGCTCGGACAAAGTCATGGTAAAGTGTTAGCTTCTTGTATTAAGTTGTGGATTTTTTGTTTCTTTTAAAAGAACTAGAAGGCATTGTAAAAGTCCTGTAAATGTGTCAACTACATGTACTCAGCCGTTAAGGATGTGATATAAGAGGAACTATCTAGTGAAAGCACCAAACTCAGTGAGAGAGTGTTAATAGAATAAAATAAGGTATCCTTATACCCTGAACCACTATACATAATTATGTTTTTTTCTTTATTTATTTCCACTAATCACTCATTTTTTAGATAGAATGAATTTTTTTTTGCATAACAAGATAGGTTTTCATAATATATTAATGTTTTTTAGGTACAAAATTGACCCACCCTCTTTTATCTTTGACTTCTTCATCACCTTCCCAGCCTAACAAGTGGTAACAAAGGAAGGGACCTACTGGTATATTTTCTTCTTGGAAAATTTATCTTTTTGATTCAATCTGATATCAAAAAAATATTTTTTCTATATAAAATGAGAATTATATTTTATACTAACAGATTTCTTCAAAAGTTTGTTCTCTTGTGCCAAATCAAGAATGTTTTTATGGCTCTAACATGAATGAGTTAAAAGGTTCATCCGAAAAACAAATCTTGAAATGAATGATTATAGATAAGAAAATATGATTTTAATGAGGTTTCTCAATGTGAAAATTCATATGAGATGAGGAAAAAATTGATATTTCCTATGAGGAAATAGAAAATATCAGATAATTAAGGTGACATGTTGGCTGAACTGAAAATCATATCAAACATAAATTAGATACTCTCAAAACTATTATGGTTGAATATTCCGATTCAAGTCATCTAGTTAAAATTATAATATATTTTTAAATTATTTGAAAATATATAAAATAATAAAAATAAATTGAATGAAGAAAACAAATGTTGTGAATGCACATAAAATATTAAAAGAAAGGATAAATTTCATTTCCTTAATGCTCAAAGGAATGTAACTTATAAGATAAAATGTAAGATAATTATGAAGAATACTTGGAGTGATTCTTATGGTTAACTTGATGAATCTTATATCGATTTTGAGACTAATAATAAAAATAGATAGTATGTCTTATGGACCATAGTGATGGGTACAATATTCTTACTCACAAAACTCTAGTTGTGAAAAACATTACTATGATCAATCAAATAAGTATTATATTATGTTACAAGATAAATATGATTACTTAAATTAATATCATATAAAAATTATAAAATCATATTATGTTATTCTTTTATATAAATTTTTTTTCCAAAATATATTACAAATTTAAAAAAAAAATCTAATAAAAATTTGTAAGATTTTCATGAAACTGTAATTAAAGAATTATTGGTTGAAGTTGATTCTTTAAAAAATATTCTAGCATGATGATAAAAAGATAATATTATTTAAATCAAATCATTGTTAACACTAAAATTTAGAAATTAAAACTTGAAATAGAAAGTAAGGGTAAAAGACCAGAATTATATAGGAATTATTTTATTCTTGGTTCAAATAGTAAAATCATGTCTACTAATAATTGTTTTAATTTTTGAATTAATAGACATTATTCAAATGAATATTTCTTTAGAAAACCCAAAATTTTCAGTGTTGAAAATGTTAATTGTTCAAAATATATTTTTTAAATTAAGTAGTGGAATAACTACTCAAAATAAACAAGTTTGGATACCTAAAAATTTAATTACTAATACTACTGGACCTAAAATCAAGTGGGTACCAAAATACGCTTGTATTTTTTGTTTTGCAAGATCAGAACACTTTTTTATATCATAAAATCTTAATGTGGTTGATTAAGTGATTTATGAAAATCTCTAACAAAGTAGTGATCAACTATGAAGTAATTCATTAACAAGATTTCTTAGTACTGAAATCTCTGATTCATGAAGTATTTCATTTTTTATATTTATATGCTTCTTGTGAAAAAACTGTTTTATATAGGGGACATATATGTATTTTAGAATTTGATAAAACTATTCTTTAAACTTTTAATGATGTATTATTCTATTTTTATTATTTTATTATTTTTATATACATTAAATATCTCTAAATGTTGTTTTAATATTTAGGCAATAAAATACTTGTTTAAATTATGAAAAAGTTTATATTTTTTTATATTTAAACGTATTGAAATATTTATATTTCATGTTTCAAAATATTATTTTTTTATATAACCAAAAAATAATTCTTACATAATATTTCTTTTCAAAAGATAAAATATGTAATGATTATTCTTTACTTCTTCAACAGGATAATGTTAAGAATTATCTGCAATGTGTATAAAAAAACATGTCATCATCTTCTTGAAACATTAAAATTTGTATCCATATTCTTCAAAATATATTGTTCAAATGTTTTTGAAACCATCCAGAGAAAGTTGAATCAGTAAAATAAATCATGTTTATAAGAAAATCATTAACACACAAGGAAAAAAGATAATCCTTATGATTTGTTAGAAGAAATATTAGTTTTTTTATGTTAGATACTTATTTGAAAAATATTCTGAAAGAAATAAGAAAGCTCATGGGAATGAAGAACTAGAATTCTCTTCATCTAAAATGTCTTATGAAAAACTTCTATTCATATTCATCACCATGAATGAATAAAAAGTGAAGTTACCAGATTATAAGGATACTATATAAGGTTGTATGAATAGTTATAGAATGCATCTATATCAAAGATGGTTGTTTATTCATTATGAAGAGAGAATAGAAATATAAAAGGAAGTTTGATATCAAAAGAAGAATTTGAAGGTTTTAAAATTGAAATTCTAAAATAGATGGAGTTATATAAAAAAGAAATTGTTACTAATATGGATCTAGATAATCCAAAATTGTTATCGGTTGAAAAGTTTTTATCTTATTGGCTATATCAAAGAACAGAAGATGATAAAAATAGAATAGAACTTTCAAGAGTGTTAGCTGGTATAAGTGAAAAATAGAAGTTTGGAAAGTTAATATAAAAATTCTATTCATTCTTAAAACCCCAATTTTTTATTTTCTATAAATTATTTGACGTCAATGTTATATATTCTTTTTATAACATTTTAGTAAAAACATTCTATAAGTTGTTTTATAATTTCTTTTTAAATTTTTATACATTTTACTGTATGTATGCATGAATTTAATATCTGATTATCTCAATAATTATTATAGTATGTAATAAATATTTTTTTTAAATTATTACTTGGGAAAATATTAGTTAAAAGCCTTTTATTCCTTATAAATATTTTAATTCATTGAATATCTAATATGATTTGACTTAAGGGGAGTTAATAAAAATGATTATTTTTTGTTAATTGGGGGATTTTATTTTAATACATATTACTTTTATCATTTTTATGGAATAAAAGGCATTGGATCTTTATGTATAAATTTTTTTAATAACATCATACGGAGGAATTTTTTTCATCATCATATTTTATTTATAGTCACAAGGGAGAAGTTTTTTCCTTAGAGATTTTAGGAGAAATTTTATAAAGAAATAAATTTAGATAAATTTATGTCCTTATAAAAAATGTGGTTGAAAAAAGGTATGTTTTTTAAATTTATTTATAGTTAAAAAATATTACATCCTCTAAATTGTTTTCTCAATTTTACTTATTTAGTTTTGGGTTTTCTGATCATCCAAAAGGTGGAGATTGTTGATCATGTGTTGATTCAAAAATTTTGTTAATTTATTTTTTGTTTTGATGCTCACAAACACCCACATATATATTACCAAGGTAGTTTCTTATAAGTGAATTTTAGGAAAATAATATTCATCGGAATTTTTTTTCTGGAAATATATTCAAGTCATTGATCCATGTGGAAATATTTTATGAAATATTATTGAAACATTGTTCATACCCTACATTTGTATCTTTAGTATAAGGATTATAAGTCTTATATTTTCAAGAAATCATATGGATCATATACCCTACATTGGGAAGAAACCCTATGTTTGAGGAACAGAATGTATTGTTCATCAAAAATACTTTTTTGAACAACTATACGTCATCAACCCTATGTTTATAAACAACCCTACATTTTCAATCCTACATTCGGAGTTTTTTCATCACATGAAGGAACCCTATATTTAACTATTCAATGACAATGTTTTAAATCTATGATATTTTCTGATATTTATGCAATAGTCTTAGCATAATTAAAGATATACTCAAAGGATCGTAATGACCGATTCAAGGGATTTTATTCAATAGAGAAAGTCATTTCAATTCTTAAAGGTTGTTATGAATCTCTTAAATGATTTTTAATTCAAATGTTCGGGCTTTTTTTGTGATATTTATGGAGTTGGTTTTACCAGGAGTTTTTCAACCTATATTATAAATATCAATACATTCTGCATCGAAAGAAAAAATGAGGACATATAAAACAATATATACATAAGGAAAATCTATATTTGAGAATAAGAACTAGTATTTACCTTCAGAGCCACACTTTGGAGACATGCATGTTTTGATCTATCTGAATAACTAACTATTGTTGTTTTCACTACTACTACATTGTATTGTTATATATTCTTCTATAAGATCAATGTAGCATTTTTCAGAGATGCACTTTGGAGACATGCATGTTTAAAATTTTTTCTTTACTGATGTTTGAAGAAGGCCTCTACAACATTAAAGATCTATTTTCTGTTGCATTTTATTAAAGATCAATTATATCTATTAGTTGCTGAAAAAACTATGAAATTTAACCTGTTTTCTTAATCAAATAAATCTTTATTTATTTATTGCTGTTTTGAATGCTTGGAATCATTCATGGAAAAGTGTCACCTTCTTGTAATATGTTTTGGATTTTTAATTCCTTGTAAAAGTGCCGTAAGGCCCTATAAAATCCCTATAAAGGTTTCAATATCATGTAATCGTTTTTTCAAGTTTTTTGATAAGAGGAACTATCTCATGAATATTTCAAACTCGTTGAGAGGGTTTTGGTGTAGTAAACCAAGGGATCTTTGTCCCTTGAAACATTATTATTCATTGTGTTATTTTCCTTTATTTATTTACACTTCTCACTCAAATTTTAGAGAGAAGTAAATGTTTTTTGCATAACATGAGAGGTTGTCCGAATCTATCAATTTTTTAAGATCAAAATTCACCCCACTCTTGTGTCTTTATCTTCATCATCATCATCACGACCTAGAAGAGGTTTCCAATTAAGAATAAGATAATTGAGAAATATTTATAGTTTTTGAACAAAATTTTAAATTGCTGCATTGACAGACTAAAATGAAAAAGTTGTGATAGTGAACTTGACATTGATGTTATGGAATAAAACCATTTCCAAACCTTTATATATCTATATGCACTAAATATTATAAATCAAAATAACTATATTATCTACCATTATTTACATGATGAATCTTAATTCAAAATTGGACTAGTCGAATTATTGCCGAAGTCCCATGGTTTTGTACGAGATGATCAAAACAAATACATTAAGCACTTGACCATGGCATGTGTTAGATTGACGTTAAGAGTTGTATTAGAGGAAGAATACAAATGGAAATAATTCTCATTCTCTTGTAAAGGTGTTGATAAGGAGTTTCTATATAACATGTAACCAGGTGAATTCACTAGCTTGGTTGAACATCAAAGGAACTTCTTTCACTGATAATTTCAAATTTAAGGTGTAAGACCTTGATTAAATAGATCTATTCAATCAAGAAAGTCTTAATATAGATACTATATGAGTATTAAGATGGATTTATGAAACTTTGTAAAACTTTTACACACTATTCCAATGAGAAATTTAACTTCCTAGGGAAATTAGATCATGGACTACTCAATAGTGAGATAAATATACCAGATGAACTTTGAATGGAAACTCTCCAGTGAACCCAAAGGAATCAAATAAAATATAGTTTAGAATTATGAATAATCTAGTATAATAGGTACTGACACTAATGGAGTCCTCGAGGAAAAGTATATTGAACAACTTTTTATTGAATATAAGCATGAAGGAATATCCAATTTTGAAATAAAATTGAATCCTAATCAGTATAACATCTAAAAAACTCCCCTTAAGTTTTATGGAATTCGGTCTTCTCTAAGTGACTTCACTGGATGGTATGATCAACTGTAGGATATGGATATTTGTTTTCTTTATCAATAAGAACAATTTAAATATCCTATAAATATAAATGGGTAGATATATAACCCATATGTCTTGTATGGATTTGTAAATCAATAAAATGAAGTATAGCTTCCATTTCAATAACAATTCCATTAACCGCTACCATTTTAGCAAAATTTCATTCTAGGATTCCAATATGATTTCCAACATTCATTATATAAATAATGTGAATTGTATGAATATCATTTCTCATGTTCTGAACAACAAATCCATAACCCACCAAATCTAAAAATGGAGGTGCTAAAAAATAAAATTAATGAATTGAGAAACTAGTTAAGGATTATTGTGTGAATGTTGACTAAAAATCCTAAGAAATTCCCATATTAAGCATTACACAATACCAAGGGTAATGTGAGTTTGGTAAAAAATAATATTGAAAATTAAATTAGTCATTCTTTAAAACCAAAATTATGAAAACCAAACCAATAAAAGATAGAGTAAATAATTTTTAATTGAATAAATAAATATAAGAAATTGGACTTGACAAATAATAAAATTATGGGGAAAACAATCTATTATTCTTTACCACATGAATGATTCAAAGTAATAAAATTAATTAAGTGAGATTCAAAATGAAATTTTAGACACATTCATGAAATTTGAATTCAACATACCTCTTCTTGAATCTCTTAAAATGATTCCCCAATATTCAAGGTTCCAAAAAGAATTGTTCGCTAAGAAAAAGAGTCTTAATGGAATGAGAGAGTATTATTTGGATTAAATGTTTCAAATCTAATAATAACTCAATTTCCTATAAAATTTTATGAACTATGTATATTCTCCAATCCTTGTACTATTGGTTTTGTTTTATTAATATATTTTTTATGTGATTTAGGAGCTTTAATTAATGTAATTCTTCATTATGTATTCTCATATTTTTAGATTTCATATATCAGACCAACCTTAATGGTAGTTCAGTCGTAAAATTAAGCTACTGCATTCCCAAATAATGTTCAAGAAAATGTTTTAGGGAGAGTGAATAACTTGATATTTCTTTCTAATTTATATGTCCTCAACATGGAATAAGAGATAATACCTATTAAATACCAAATTTTATAGGTAAACTATTTTTGATGAAAAAAATGATAAACATCATTTTTAATAAAGGAATATTGGAAATGGAATTTGAATAAAACACACTACATTTTAATAATTTATATTAAATAATGTTTCCATATGAATATTTACTTTTAGCACACCAAGGAATCTACTTCACAAATAGAAAATAATTGGTTAAAATAGATTATAAATTTGAGTAAAAAATTGAGATATATGAATTCTATGGTATATTACTATAGGAAAACTGAAATTATTATATATAAGTACATGGTAATGATATATATCATGATTCATTAATGGTTTTGATTGTTTGTTTTAAATTTATGGTGAAACTGATAATAAGGTATGTGAACCAAAGTTGTAACCATCCTGAATTCATCCATCCATGCCTAAATTGAAATAAATACAACCAATTTTAAAGTATGTGTTTATAATGGGTGAAGAAAAGATACCCATGATAATAGATAGTGTCTTAATCCCTATCTGAAAAGGAAACTCATAATCCTTTTGAGTGATATTTTTAAGGACATATGAAAGGTCTATGTGACATTACAGACCTTACTCTTTGGATCAATGCATTGGATCCAATAAGAAGAATGTTCCAAAACTATTATAGAATCCGAAATGAGGATAAACCCAAGCATGATAGAGGTATATAAAAACGAAATTGAGAAATTCCTAGAATAGTGAAACATATATCCCCTTTTGAACATAAAGTGGGTTTCCCCATTCAAATTATTCCCAAAAAGTCTGTTCTAACCATTGTTTAGTGTGATAACATGAATATATTTTATAAAGTGTGTGGAATAGTTTTAGTCTATATTTAACATATGTGATTGAATCAAATGATTAAGAAATACCTGATTCCAATATCATTCATTAACTATATTTTTAGATTTTTGTTAGGAAAGACCCCCTACTATTTTATTGATGGATTCTTAATGTACATATAAGTGATAATTAACCTTGATGATTAGGAGAAATAAATATTTTCCTATCCTTATTATACATTTTCCTATAAAATTATTCCTTTTAGATGATATAATACCCCTAGGAATTTTTAATGATGTATAATAAGTTCATTCTATAATTTGATTGAGAAATGGCTGCAAATATTTTTAGATAATTTGAAAGTGTTTGGAAAATCATTTGATAATTTTTTATCAAATATAGATATGGATATAAAAACATTCATAGCAAAAGCACATCAAAATTTTGAAAAGTTTAATTTCATATATGAAAAAGGAAATGTACCAAGGCATGTGATTTCACATAATTGAATTGAATGTGAGTAATAAAATTTTAGAGCCATCACTACATTAACCTACCATACTTTTCTAAATGTGTTACATCATTATTGTGACATGTAGGTTTTTATATATGATTAATTCAGAATTTTAATAGTATTTCATTACCACTTTATAATTTATAAAATATATTGACTTCATATTTGATGCCTCTTAAAGGAAAGAATACTATGATATAAAGAGAAAATTGAATTCATCATATGGTAATTCAACCACCAAATTGGGAACACTCTTTAGAATTGTTCTATGATTCCTCCAATAGAGCTATATGGTTTTTTTCCAAATTAAATGATTGAATAATTTTTGTTATTGATTATTCATTGAAAGACCTATATTTTAACTATAATAATTATATAAACACTAAAATTAAATTCTTTAAATTTTATCTCCTTTGGAAAAATTTATACCATATTTTCCTAGAAAAATTATGACAGTCTACTCTAATCATGTAACACATAGGAAAATTATGAATAAGGTTCAATTAAATATGAGTTTTATGAGGTAAATTTAATTTTTAAAAGTGTTTGATATTAATATTAAATATAAAATGTAATAATTCCAAACCAGGACCCAATTCATGGATAAATACATGGTGTGAAACTCTATCTGATTGAAGAAGAGGCTCCATAGCATTCTGAAATGGTAAGATTTCTTATAACATATCAAGTCCCTTAACACATCAACAATTTACATATCTCATGAATTTTCACTAAATATAAATTCATTGTTCACAATGATCCATATATTAGGAGAATTGATAGTGAAAAAATTATTGGTAGATATCTATTTAAGTATAATGTACATTATGTGCTCAAATGTTAGGTATCTAGACTAATAATTGTTGTACATAATAAAAAGTTAAAATATAAATGTATCATTTTATAGGAACTAACAACATAGGTTTTCAATAGGAGAGTAGAAGTAGACAAATGCCGAAGAATAATCCTCGCAAAAGACCACTTTCTAAATTACCAAGGAAGATCTGCACATGAACTGTGTCTCCTAGATGCCAAGCTAAATTGAATAAAAATAACATCATATCCCTCACCAACTAAAAAGAACCATAATTAATATCCCATTCCCTCTATAATATTCCCCCCAAAAAATAATAAACTAATGACTACACTACCCCTAGATAGTTATTCACTCCTTCCTTCCACACATACACAACCCTGATACAAACTACCCCCAACCCCAAAAACCATATATTAAATCCCTCTTGAAAAGAAATAATTATCTCAATGAAACAAAAATCTCAAAATATTCCACTATAAAGGAATACCCCCCCCCATATTGAATATGGTAGAACACATATTCTCTTGCACTCTAGTTATGAACATTGCATGTCAGCACCACATTTTTTTTGAAAATTCATGCCTTCTTCCATATCACCATGTACTGAGGTATAAATCACTTCTTCCCAAGAATATGAATTCTGGAGAATTTAATAACTTAGTTAGTGAGGAAAAAAGGCCCAGAAGTTTTGTGAACTTATTTGATTCAACATTCCTCAGTATTTGACAAAATTTTCAATTTTTTTCTAGAAATACTAAGAAGACAAGAAGTCGGCCTTACCATATTCCTAGTGACATCAAGAAATAGTCCTAAGAAGAATCCAAGGATATTTTTATTTCCTAGTACCCTAATTAGTGAGAGAGTAAGATCATTGAGTCCAAGTAAAAATCATTTATAACATCTTTATTGTTTGGAGAAATGGCCTTTTACTACATTTTGTTTTTTACAACAACATGATCAAAAAATGTAAGTGTAATAATACCCATAAGATATTATCTACTAAATAGGGTTATCTCATCACTCATAGAATAAATAGTACTACTAATAAGACTTATAGTCTTGTGTGTTGATCCTATAAGGATTCCTGTAATTATTCCCAAAGCTTCTTGCTAGAACTGATAAAAAATCTATAATTCCTAATCCCGGGCTCAATGAAAATTATATAAGTTCATAAGATGATATTTATTTTCCCATTTTTTAACTATCTTCACACAATATTTCTCACAAAATACTCAAGAAGTTTCATGGATATATAATTATATATTTAGAAAATCATCCATCAATAAAATTAAAAGGTCTAAAAGATTGTAATTCATGTGAAAATGGTGATAAAATGATTGTGATAATCTACATATGTTAAGAATGTATGACCTATCCATAACTACCCACTGATTTATTTTACCTTTTAAAAGATAAGATACTAGAATATTTATCATAGGTGCCATTATATCAGTGGATTCTAATTTCCATGCCTTCATGTGAATTATCCACTCATACCATTCCAAGAATCTATAGATTCCCAAAGTATCCATAATTTGAATAAGATATACCAATACGATTCTATAATATGAAATTTCCTTTAGAATATACTAGAAAAATAAATGTTTTTTCTATCATATCTGAGGCAAAATCAAGGATTTTAATTGTTTCACCCAGGACTTCCTTTGTCAAGAAAGGAAAAACCATGCCTCTATCTATCAAATTACTAGTAGATGGACAAAGATCGGGGAAATAAGATAAAAAACCCTTTATTGAATGATCTATGTGTAAGAGAATCACATTAAAGTTACCTTTATAATTTTATGATCAAAATTAACTTTACATTATCATATTTTGAAAATTACCTCAATCACATTCTGACCTTTCTTGGTCAATAGGGTAATAGGAAATGAGGCTTCCTAGAAGAGACTGAAGAATATGTTCACTAACTTCACTGACCACACTACACACTCCTCATTTTAACCCATACATTTATTACACTTTAATTCATTATATATTACATAAAGGTACACATAATAAAACCTAAAAGATCATTATAAACCAGAGAAAAGCTTGATATATGGATATAAAAACAATATTTAAAACTTCCTTAACATGCATTTTTAATTCATCAATCTTCTAAAACTGCATGATATAACCAGGGGACATACATAAGAAAGGGGTCAGCTATAAAGCCCAATGTTGGAGTAAATAAAGAATAACATGGTTAATGTTTTACATGTTATTAAATACAAAATGAAATAGGATATAAGAGGCTTTATAATCATAATCTTGAATAATAAGGCATGATATAACATGATAACATAAAGGCAACATGAGAATGTGGCAACAACTTTAAACCTGGCATCATAATCATAGGCCAAATAAAAATTTCAAGACATATAACATCATACAATAAGTGACATAATGGATTTTTTTTAATCCATAATCCCTTGCATGATGTCTCAAGAGATTAAAACATTACCCAATGCATTTTAGTGCTATCTAGGTGCATCCATCATTTCCTTATCATGTACATGAATAATTGTTCAACATAGATTATATGAAATAAATATACCTTTCAATAATTTTAATCCCATGATAATGGAGTGTGGGTGACAAACATGGAGGTAAAAAATGAATGATAATTAAATTTAATTTAATATATTTTAGTGGAAATGGGAATGGGTATTCACTAAACAAAATATGTGTATGGAAAATCATAGTGAAATTTTGATAGAAAAAATGAGGTACATAAAAGTTCATTAGAGGTCTTGATGAGAGATAAAGGGGTCTCTCATCCATCAGAAATTTTAAGGCTAGTAATACAGATGTGTGATAACAAACCCCAATATGAAAAAATTAAAAAAAATATAAAACATAAAGGAGGATATTAAATAAAGTGGAGAAAGAGAAGATCCCCTACATTAGGAGGGTATTTCCAAAAGCTTGGGAGGACCTTCTCAACAACTTGGGGGAACCTTGGAAGAACTATACATAAGAAATTTTATATCATATTTTTCTACAAGGTTTTTGAGTTAAGATAAATGATATTTTGGTTAGATTTTTATATGAAAATAGAGTAGAGTTCTTTATTATTTCCCAAACATAGGTTTTGGATTCTATAAAATAATGTTTTCTAAAACACAATCCTTCATATGGTTTTTCTCCTTGTTTATAAAAAAGTTATGTGGTTTTCATTATTTTAAAATTATTTGAAATGAACTCATTAAAATAATACCCTTGGTGATGTGGAAGTGAGTCATGCTTATAAAGAAATGAATTTAAAACTATAAAATATAATATATGTTGTCAAGGATTCATACAGTGTTTATAAAATTATTTAAATAAATAAAAAAACACATTATTTTAAAGGAAAAATATATATTTGGTCTTGGATACATTTTATGGAATCTATTACATCACTTTTGGGCTGTTATGATATCGTAATATGCACCATATATTAATACCATATTTAATTTTGAGCCAATAATTTGATTCTCTTGTATAAATATGAAAAAATCAACGTGTGATGATTTCGACATTCTTATTCTAGAAATATTAGTTATTTTATAAAAAATAATTCTCTACATATGATAATTTTCACTTTAAAATTATAAATAAACAGTTATTGAGAAATACAAGTTTTTTTTGAAAATAACGTCTTTCTGGCCCTTATAAAAATTATATTTTACATTGTAAGATTATATTATCATTTATATTAAATAAATAATATTTAATAACAACATTTCATTAAAATTTCAATGATTTGAAAAACTATTAAATTCTTAAAAAGTGTGTTTTGATCTTAACCCTATATCTTTCAAAAAAATAATTTGTGGTTTTTCGTATCAAAATATATTTTTCCAAGTCATTTATTTAATCATTTATAAAGAAAAAATAATAAGGAATAAACATAATAATTATTTTATTTAAAATAAACTAAACATATTCATACTGTTATGATTAATAAATATTTCCCCTTATTACACCAATGAACGCCCTAAGGGTAAGGTGCACGATAGTGAGATTCTCCTGTGGTGGTTCATTGGACATGGTTTGGGACATGATCACGATGAATATGAAATTATCTAATAAATGGTTTATCTCATTCTTTAGTTGTTGGATATCTAATTGGGATTGGTCAATGAATAATACTAGTGATGTTATCTCCCTTAAAAGCTCTGATAAACGAGCTTCATAGGGTTTGATATTGTTAGTTGAGGCAATCGCCTCTGTTATATGTGTTAATAGGAATTTATCATATCCCTTAATATTAACTTATCGTATTATCATTATAAAATGGATATATTATCAATGTTTATGATTCTTAATGGCCTTATAAATCTGATATAACCTCTAGTAGTTCAAAATAACCAAAGTAGTGTGTGTTTTTTCTATAGCCAAATCACATAATAGGGAATTTAATTTAACCACAAATGAAAATTAATTTATAAAAGTTTTTTTCATTACATTGTTAACCACTTGAGAAATTTAACACTTGAAATTTTCATTTATACACTAAAAAATATTAGGGTACTTCTGTTTCATTACCTCTTCCTATTCCCAAGTTTCTTCCTCAAACTTTTTGTTCCACCAAGATACATTTTCTGGTTGAGTTTTATTCCTTCATAGAACATTGTCTCTGAGATCTATTATCTTCACCAGTTTTTCCTCAAATGAAAGATCATTCTCTATTGGTACCACCTTTGGATTTAGTACTTGTGACATGTATGGTATGTACTTCATCAAGAGAGATACACATAACACATCATGTACGTAAGATATATTAGGTGAATGTGCTAGTCGATATGCCACCGTTCTAATGAGATCAAGCACTTCAAAGGGGATGATATATCTTGGACTAAGATTTCCTTTCTTCAAGAACCTCATGAATTTAATTGATGGAGATATAAGAAGGAAAACATTATTACCAACCTCATACTCTAGGTATCGCCTATGATTGTCTGCATAGCTTTTCTATCAACTTTTTTTAGATTTTATATGACGATGAATGGTTTGTACCTTCTCTATGATCTCTTGGATAAGATCATGTCCCATTAGATTTTGATCTCCAATTTCATCCCAACAAGTTGGAGTCTGAAACCTCTTCCCATATAGAGCCTCATAAAGTTCTATTTGAATGATATAATGGAAACTGTTATTATAAGAGAACTACACTTGGGAAAGTTGTCGATCCCAACAACCATGGAAATACATTGAACATGATCTCACCATAACTTCCAGAGTTTTAATGGTCCTTTCAGATAGACCATTTCTTTAAGGGTGATAAAAAGTAATGAAGCCCAACTCTATATTCAATTTTTGTTTACGTATTTTCTATAACCTCATAGAAAACCTATTATATTGATTAGAAGAAATATATATTGTATCTCCATGAAATATTACTAATTCCCTAATTTATATCTAGGTGACTTGGTCTAGATATAAATATTCCTTGATTTAAATGAAATGAGCTAACATTATAGGGACATCAACTACTACCCAGATGGTGTTATTACCTTTAGGTTTCTTGGGGATTTCTATGAAAAAAAATCTCTGGTTATGTTTTACCTTTTCCATTTAGGTATGTGAAATTTTTCATCAAACCCTTAGACTTTTTTCATTAGACCATGACTTGTTTGAATTCTAATCATCGAGATACAAACTACACAATCTCTCTCTTCATGTTATCCCACCAGAATTTTTTCTTCAAACCTCTGTTTGTTATAGTGATTCCTATATTAATAGAGGAGGATTAACTGTGTGCATCATACAGAAGTTCATTCTTCAATTCTAGTTTTTATGGGACACATATCAGGGTTCCAAATCTTATGAATCCACCTTCAATAATGTTTAACATTGAAATTTTTGCTACATTCTTCTATAGAAACTCATCGTCATTCTAACCCTCATTGATCTTTTCCAGAATGGAAATTTTAGAAGATGTTTTAGAAAGGTCGGATTAAGATCCTTGTATCCTATATCCATCCCTTTCATGTCTAAGAAAATTAGATACATTTCAATCCTCGTCATGGATAGAGTTGCAGGATACTTTCTTTTAAGATCATCTCCAACTTTGTTTTCTTTCCCATGATGGTAATGTATTGACCAACCATAATCCTTGATCATCTCTAATAACTTATGTTGGAACATATTAAGACCCCTTTATGTAAATATATACTTTTGGATGTTATGGTCCATATATATACCACACTTCTCCCCATAGTGATAATGACCAAAAAATTTAAATGTGAAGATCATTGCATCCAATTATAGATAATGAGTTGTCTATTTATTCTAATTGATATTTGTTTTTATGGAGTCATAGGATATCAATTTTTCAATTTTCATGAGTACACAACCTAACCTCTTTTTAGACGCATCACTATAGACCCCCAAACCTTCCCATTTGGTGTGTAATGTGAGAACAGGTGTTGTGATAAGAATCTTTTTTATCTCTTTAAAACCATCTTCGCAAAAATTAGTCCAAAAAAACATGAATCCCTTCCAAGTTATCTTGGTTACGGGGCTTGAAAATCATGATAATTTCTCTCAAATTGACTATTGTATCTAGATAATCTAAGGAAACTATGGCTTTCTGTCACATGGGATAGTATTGGATACCCTTTAATCATCTCTATTATTAAAGGATCCATAGATATCCATTTTTGGTAATGATATTTCCCACAAATGAAAATTTCTCAACCCAAAACACATATTTACTATACTTTTCATAAATATTTTCTTTTCTCAAGGTCCTTAGTACAATATTAAATGCTCCTCATGTTCCTCCTTGCTTTTAGAGTAGGTATGAATATCATAAATAAATAAAAATAAAAATTTGTCAAGGTAATACTAGAAGACTATATTCAACTAATCCATGATGATTGATGGATAATTAGTGTGTCCAAATGGAATCACTAGGAACTCAAAGTGCCCATACATTGTATGAAAATCTGTATTGTGGATATCATTCTGCTTCACCTTTACTTGGTAATATCCTGACCAATGATCTATCTTAGAGAAATACTAGGCTCCACATGACTCATCAAAAAAAGTCATCAGTCTATGATATAGGGTACTTTTTCATTACCATGATATTTTTATGGTCACAAAAATCAATATTGAGTCACATTGGAATATCCTTCTTCTTGACAAATAGGACTGGTGTACCCATTGAATCACATGAGCGTATAAACCCTTTATACAAATTTTCCTATAGTTGCATCATAAGATCTTTATATTAAATAATAATCATTCTATATGGGGTCTTGGATATGGGAAATTCTCCAGGATTAACATAGATTAAGAACCCACCCTCATGGCTTGGAAACAGACCAAATGATTTTTTTGAAACGCATTTGTGAATTCCCTCACAATAGGAGGGTCGTCAAGGATTATCTTTTCTTTATTATAAATAATTTTAGATATATATTATAGATCTCAAGGAAATAATATGCATGATTGAGATGTTAACAAAAAAGATTGATCCTCATCCTTGCACTTGTATAGAATTGGAGTCCAATTCAAGGTTTTAATGTTAATTTCCTTTTATTTGTAATTTATGTTTTCTATATATAAGGGTACTCATTCCATATCTAGGATTGTATCATATTCTGCTAAAGGGAGTATAAAAATGTTCACTGGGAAGTTCAAAAGAAAAATATGGATAGGGAAGGTGTTATATACTTGGTATGTATTGATTTCCCCATTTTTCATTTTCACTAACAACTATACTTCCATTCTTTTTAGTGGTGTTTGAATAGTTCTACTAAACTTAAGAGATATGAAAGAATATGTAGAACCATAATCAAAAAGTACATTCTATATTCTTGAATGAATAACTAACATACATATCACTATTTCATTGTGAGGATCCACCTCTATAGTTCTGATGGCATAATCTCACACTAGATATATTGGGGGTTGTTAGCATTGATTTTCTGTGACAAACCTTGGATTAGGGAAATGGGTTTCATAATGCCTATATTCTATTCAATTGAAACATTGCAGTGTTGGGTGAGGGTTGACTATTAAATTCCTTCATCCCCTTTAGGTAATTTCCTACGGTTCTTCTTCCCACACCTTGGAAAAGTGGGATGTTGGAATTTTGTTACACAACTAGATTTCCCTATTGAACCCACAAAATAAAACTCCACTTTCCACTTCTTATCCCTATTAGACACTTGAGATTTTTTTATCATCATTTCATCATTAAGGGAACATCGGGAAATTTACTCATAATTGTCAAAGTTGAGAATGGTTATTGTTTGTTGTAAACTCATCATCAGCCCACCAAATAAGTGATAAACATTAAATTTGTAGGTAATTAATTATCCATAGATATATCATTAAATAATTTAATGTTTTACTTGTATTTACTAATAGATTTTTCAACATTTTCATTAAGGCTAAGGAAGTCCCTCACTATTTTCAACAAGTGAGTAAGAGGAAAATATTTATCGAAAAACATTTCTAGAATTCCATAGACTCCATCACTTTGATCTCCTCCTATGGATTCTTATCCTAGAACACAGTCCACCATCGATCAACATATCCTTTTATATGATAAAAATCCAACACAACCTTCTCTTTCTCAAATCATTTAAGGACATATAATATCTTCTCAATAGAGCTGATCTATTATTCAATGATGAAGGCATTGGAATATCCATTGAAAATTAGTGGCCTTTATCACATAAAGTTCCCAATTATAACTTGATATTTATTAGAAGGATTTTGGTGTTCCTCATTATTCATTTTTTGGTTCAAAAATTGAATCAATTGAGAAATTATCTTTATGAATTTTACGATTTTAGCTCCCATTGGGTTTGGCATCTTTTTCAGATAGTCATCACAATATCCCTCTCATTGGTTTTTGACATGGTTTCTCCTATTTCCAAACCATTGACTAGAAGAAATAGAGAATTAGGGATGAAAATTTTAAAATTATTAAGCAGATAAAAGGGAAACTATGAACATTAAAGGGATAAATCATTAATGACATGTTATTATTACCCTATGAATTTATAGGCTTCCATATAAGTTATACATGACCTATTTCTTAAAAAAATAATATAGGAATTTTTTCCTTAATAATGGTTTGTAATGAGCTTGTGAATTTACTGAGGTATACCCCTATATGTATCAAAGCAGGTGTGCAGCCTGACCCATTTTCGTGCACTAGTTCCTGGTCAAGTCTATCTCAATATGGTGTTTTCAGAGTTGTTACCCCTAGATACATCTATACCAAAGCCATATCCACTTGTAGTATCTAGATAGAGATTTATTTTCATATAAACCCATACTTCATACTTTACCAAAATTTAGGGATGTATTCCTTTGTTTATTATTATCCTTAAGTATTTCTTTAGTGTTTCTTAATCCTAATAAAAAAATTACTAAACATTCATATGATACCAATTATTACAACCCATTACTTTTATAACACATGAATCCATTATTTATTACATAAAGGTACACATAATGAAAACTAAAAGATAATAAATCCTAGTGTATTTGGAAATTATATACCTGAAAAAAAAAATGTGATACCTGGATAAAACAACATTACTAAAAACTTCTTTAACATGCACTTTGAATTCATCGATCGTCTAAAACTTCATGGGATAAGCTGGGGATTTTCATAAGAAAGGGGAGATATATAAATAATAGTAAGGGAGTAAAAAATGAATTACATGACGAAATTATAACATGTTTGTGGATATGAATTTAAATGGTACATCAAAGTGGTGAGAATCATAATCTCGAACAATGTGGCATGATGCGACATGATAACGTAAAGACAATATGGGAATGCGGAAACAACTTTAAACGTAACATCATAAACATGGACCAAGGCTAACTACCAAGACATCATAACATGGTGGAAAAAGTGTCATAATGGATTATGCTTACTATCTAGTCCCTTTAATGATGTATGATGATACTAAAAAATTACCTAACGCATTGGAGTTCTATCTGGGCACACCAATCATTTCCTTATCATGTAAAAGCGTAATTTTTCCACATAGATCATACACCATAAATATGAATTTA
The DNA here is from genome assembly GCA_963277665.1 of Viscum album. Lineage (NCBI taxonomy): Eukaryota > Viridiplantae > Streptophyta > Magnoliopsida > Santalales > Viscaceae > Viscum > Viscum album. The sequence goes on along the minus strand of OY728130.1, from coordinate 1,016,878,100 downwards.
ATCGATTTTAATCCCATGATAAATGATTTTGGGTTACATTCATGGAATTCCTCAATCAATAAATGATAATTAAATTTAATTGAGTAACTTTGAGTTGAAATTGGAATAGGTATTTTCTAACCAAAAGTTGTGGATGGAAAATCACAGTGAAATTTCCACAAAAAATCGGGGGTATATTAATGTTAATATGAGGGATTAAATAGAGAAATGGGTCCATAATCATTTTAAAATATTAAATTATGCAATAGGGATGTGTAAGAACATACCCATTTGTGAAAAAATAGAACAGAAAGGGCATACCATAAAGGAGGATCATGAAAGAAGAGGAGAAAGTGACGATCTTACCATGAGAGAGTGTTTCTAAAAGCATTGAAGGAGATTTTTGAGAGTTTGGGGGAACCTTGGGTGAACTATAGAGAAGCAAGGGTGGATTATAGTAAGGTTACACAGTTTTTTAGAGAAGGGAAATGAGATTTTGGGTGGGTTTAAATAGGAAAAGAGAGGGGGGGTTCTTTAGTATTTTCCAAACATAGGTTTTGGACTCTGTAATAAGGTATTCAAAACCACAAACCTTCCCATTAATTTTCCCATAGTTTTTACTAATGTGAAATGGTTTTCATTATTTTATAAGTAAAAGAACCTAACTTATTAAAATTACACCCTTGGTGATGTGAAAGTGAGTCATGTTTATAAAGAATTTATTTAAAAAAAATTAAAATATAATATAGGTTTTGGAGGATTCATAATGGGTTAACAAAATTTGTTAAATAAACTCAAAAACAAATTATTTTAAATTTTACATCTAAATTTTGTTTTATATACATTTAGTATAATTTATTCATCACTTTTTGGCTTTTATGATTCCATAATATACAATGTATATTTATATCATATTTAATTTTGACCCAAAACATTGAATGTCTAGGAAAATTATGAAAAAGAATCCATTGAATAATATTAACATGATGATTCAAAATATAATATTTATTTTATCAAAATAATTCTCTAGATATAAAAATTTACACTTTTAAATTAATTATACATATTTATTGAGAAATAATGGTAATTTGACAATAACAGTTTTCTAACCCTTATAAAAATAAATTTTGACTTTGTAAAAATATATTTTCATTCATATTAAATAAATAATAATTAGTAAAAATATTTTATTAAAATATAATTTATTAAATATATTATTAAATTCATAAAAATAGTGTTTTCATCTAAAGTGTATCTCTCTCAAAAAAACGATTTTTGTTTCGTCATGTCAAAATCTATGATGTCAAAATCATTTAATTAATAATTTATATAGTTAAAACAATAATGAATAAATATATTCATTATTTTATTGAAAATAAAATATACATATTCATACTATTATAGTCGAGATACATAACTGCTTATTACAATAGTGAATGTCCTAAGGGTAAGGTGTGCGATGGAGAGATTCACTTGGGGTGGTTCAATGAACATGGTTTGGGTGGTGATCCCGATGATCTTGGTCTTCTCTTCTAAATAGGTTTTCTCGTGATTTATTTGTTGGATCTAAAATTAGGATTGGTCAAGGGAAAATCCTATTGATGTTATCTCCCTCAGATGCTCCGATAAATGAGCTTCATAGGGTAGGACTTTACTAGTTGAGGTCATCACTTCTTTTTTCCATGTCATCAAGACTTTATCATAACCCTTAATATAAACTAATCATATGATCACTATTAAATGATTTTATTATCATTGGTTATGATTCTTAAGAGTCTTTTAAATATGATATAACTTGTAATTGTCCAAAATTGTTACGAACCCTTTCCTCTAAAGGTACCCCTCTCTTTGTCCAACAATGAAGAACAAGAGATAATGACCCCAAAGTCCCGCCACCGATAGGCCCTGGGTTGGTTGATAGGGACGAAGGCCATCAAAAACCTCAAAATATTATTTATTAACCCAGACTAGTATAGTAGTGGAGGATCGAACCCCAGAAAATATAGAGTGACCAATTTTTTCAAAAGATAACCTCTATTGAACAGTTCACAAGATGTTTCCATAATTTCTTTAATTATGCATTATGGTAATGAAATTGTGTTTTTTTATAAACTAAAACAAAATAATGAGGATAGAAATTTAACAGCGAACAATAGAGGGAGTGAGAAAAGAAGATCTAAAAGATGGACAATCAAGAGAAATGCTCGGGGAAGATCTATCCAACTTGTTTAAAAAGGGTTCTTATTCACATAAATGTAAATGAAAATGAAACCACTGAAAATGAATGATTTATCTCGCTTTCCAAGAGATTAATCACACATATTAAACAATCTTGATGTTTTCCACTCCAAGAAAAATTTAACTGAAAAAATATATGTGAAAAATTCAATAGAAACATACTCACCGAATGTTATCAAGTGTTTTTTTGAATTTAAAGATCATAGAAATTGCATCCATGATCAAAATCACTAAATGATCATGTAGTTTGATGTTGAGCACAAGTGGCACAAAGAAGTTGAATGAATTCAGAAACGATCTCGTTGATCAATTCTAAAAACATTGAAATGAAAATGTGAAAAGGTGAATTAATGATAACCATAAGAGAAAGAAATTCCAAAACTAAAAATTAGACAACAGACATGTTCGTATTAAGAAAATATTACAATGTGAAATGAATGAAATGAAATTGAAGAAGAAGATTTCTCCCTAGTGGAATAGTTCATGGTGCTTCTCATCTCCTTCTCTATGATTCTTCCCTATCTCTCTCTAGAACTCAAAGTCTCAATGTCGAATCATCTAGAATTTCCTCTATTCTCCTGTTTTATCCTCGATCCTCTTCACTAGTAAGCCACAATTGTCCATCACTAACTTCCCCAATCTGTGAGTGCTAAACACGTGACTTGAGCATCAACCATGTAATAAATATTAATAAAATTCAAACAATGAAGTGTGTTAGGAGTAAAGCACCTATAATCCATCAACACACTACGATTACTGTGCCAAGGCCGCAGCTCTCCTTCCTCTACAGCGCATCACGACGATGACTGTGGCTACTCCAGGCAGTAGTGGTGGCTTCTCGTCACCGTGGCTCGTTGTCTTCCACGGCCGTGAGTTTGGTGTTCGATCTGTGTGATTTAGATTTCTAGGTTTCTGTTTCAAATCTCCCCAAGGGTGGGTTCATTGGAGATCGATGTGACAAAGTAATGTTCTGGCGGTGGATTATTTTAGTTGTTGGATGTATCGTAAAATTAAACTACAAACTGAAATACAAATTAATTAACAAATATTAATAAAATTAAAACAATGAAGTGTTAAAGAAACTAAAAATAAAAAGTAATTCATTAAATTAAAAAATAGAAAAACAAAAGGAAGATTGAATTAATAATGTTTTAAAAACAATTGAATAATTAATTATTTTGAAAATAGCAAACTAAATATTTTAAAACATAACATAAATTAAAAAATAACCAAAATTAAAAAGAAAAGAAAATAACTAAATTGAAACTGAATTTATAAATTGATTTAAGACATCAAATTTAAGGAAGTAATTATAAATTATAAATTAAAATTAAAATTAAAATTTTAAATTAAAGTAAAATAATAATAAATCAAGTCTAAAAATAAAATATTTAGTTAATTAAAAGAATTTTTTTTTAATTTATAAAAACAAGTATGGCATAAAATTAAAATGCTAACCAAAATTATCATTTTAAAAAGTAATTAGAAAAAAGAAAAACTATTGGCAAAATTAATAATTTTAAAATCTAAAAACAAATAATTAAATTTAAAAAATGATTAATTAAAAAATTAAACTCTAAAATTATCAAGGTGTAATTATTTAACAAAACCAATATAAATAATAAAATAAATGTTGAAAATTTGAATAAATTATGTATCAAATTAGGTGAATTTAAGGTCACATCATTGGTGACTATGAGTGATGATGTAAAAATCTCACAATATGGGAGACATTACCCTCTATAATATAAATTGAATTGGGAGATAAGAAGAATAAACAGTGAGAAGCTCCATGAAATAATATAATATAAATATAAATATCATCCCAAAATGTATGTATAAATAAGATCGATATAGATAAAATTCTCCAAAGTAAATTCCCAAAAGAAAAGCTGAAGTAGGGACACAACAACTATCCAAATGTATGAGCTAGTAATGTCCAGCACCATCCATGAAGTCCTCTAGGAAAACTAAAAATCAGTTTATATACGATGGGTGTGCATACAATTATACCCAATGGGAAGGCCAAAGTCCCTCGTGCACATGTGAAAGAAGTATACTAATTAACCCGTGAGAAAACAATAGAACCAAACCACACGTATACAGACATAATAACCAAACTCATCCTCACAATGGATCACTCAACAAATATCTCATCAAAGAATAATAACATAATAAGAGGCATATTGGTAAAGGGTACCCCGCACAACTTTCCCATTGGGATGCCACTCTCACACCCCAACGATGTATATCCTAGTGATCCCACCCCCTCAGAATATCAAATCATTCTATGTTCCCCTCATGAAACTAACCATCACATCACATCTCATCCAAATACACCTAGGCCTTAAGAAACCCACATGCATCTGATTATCACATAACCACAGTGGTAGGGTATCATGAACATTTATGACATCAACCTCATGTCCTCCTCCTACCATGAATGACCGCCACTATAAACCATCTCCCCATCTCATCAAAAAACACATGGTTCAACACATCTCACCAGTCTTGAAGACACCAGGGCCACTGCCCCATAAGCACAATCATTTCACACCTCTCTCGAAAACACTTGGGACATCTCATCACATATCTACATCATTACTTTTTTTACTTCTGACCATCATATCCCATTAATTCCATCATCATTTGGAAGAGAGAGCATGGAAGAGAAAGTAAATAGTCATCCATCTTCACCACCTAGATGTTGGGAAAACACCCCCAAAACATTTGATTATCAGCACTATGTTCTCGACACGGGTGGGGTACATATATAAATCGTAAGGAACATACAGGGTATATATCCGAAACACAATCCCAACCTATGGGTTTCCAACAATTACTAAACGTCTCACAAGATCCTCCACTTATACTTCAAAAACTAAATGAAAGACACCACATAAGAAACACATGAGCCACAAGCCACTCCCTAATTTTAGAACACATTATCAAATTTACATATTCACATTACCAATTTATTCCATTCCATTATCATTCATTTATTATCCGTTCACATTCCATTAACACGACCAAACCCCCAACCATTTCACTTTCATTATTATCATTTCACATCCCATTACTATTCAAAAAACTAGAACATCCTAGTACACAGTAAGCAGCACAAACCAATAACCTAACAACCATACCCCCTTCCACTTTCCATCACATCACAACCAATTTCATGGCCTAGGTGCACAACAACACCAAAACCACAATCACAACCCCACTGCACAACCGCATCACACATCACCCCATACAACATCATAACCACATATCAAAACCACACCTCATATCACAACACCCCATCTCATTCGCCACCAAAATATCACTTCCCACGCACCACATTGACAGAACAATCCATACCACACAACCACATCGACAAATGCATTCCACATTGCACACAATAGAACTTTTTCATATTTGGAATAGGGGCGCTTTATCACTTTCACATCATTATTTAAGGGTGTTCTCACACAAGCCATATATCCATGCGAAACCATTTCATTATCCGAATATAAGTTGTTAGTTGATTTCCATTTTGTATGATATCAAATAATCACAACACACATGGTAGACACAAAACATATCATTCAACGTAAACAAGGACCCAACAACCATAATTTTCAGTAAGTCATTATGCATGTACGATCATAATAAAAGCTTGTAAAAACATGTGATTCACCATCCCATGCCCATTTTTAAATTATTTTATAAAATTAATTTAACTTTATATTGATTTGGATGAAACTACATCCAAACAGAAAAAAAAAAGCAAACTTCCCCTCATGATACATATACATAGAAATGATAGAGAATTCTCTACATAGAGGGAAGAAGCCTCACTTGACTCGTTGCACCAAAACAGTGGGTAAAGATGTAACTACCACTAGAAGGAACATTAAACATGGAAAAAAGGGTCCACAAATGAAAGAAAATTATCTTGAACATATCTTCTTGGGATAAAAAAAGAAGAAAGGGATGAAGGGTAGGATCTTCATCTTTAGAGTACATAAATACAGAAAGTTCATGATTTTTAATTTTAAGAGATTTGATTTACTATATGTTTAGGATCTAATTAAAATACACATTTAAGTACTCCTTGATATCCCCAATCATCACAAAAAATCAATGGTATAATTATCCACGAATAAAAAGACTTTGAATACCATTAATTCATGCTGTCGAAGGACTCGTGTGACAGTTTCCATGCGACTGGAGGGAGAATTCCATGGGGCCAAAAGCCCACGTAACCAAAGACCCACATAACCATATTTCATATAGTTGAAATACCCACATATATGAACTACCCATATATAAAAAGTCCCCACTTATCCAAACTAACCACATAGTCAAACTCCCCACGTAGCTGAATTCCCCATGTAGCTGAACTCCCCACGTAGCCAAACTCTCCACGCAGTTGAACTCCCCACATAACCAAACTCACAATGTAGCCAAACTCCACTACATATTTGATTTCCCAATATAAGTGAATCCTCTTCATAGATGATTGGATCATGTTGTTGATTCGGCTGGCCGGGAACAAATTTAGAAAAACCAGGGGAGAAAGGAACCAAACACCCTCTCAACTCCTCCCTTCCTACTCCAAACACCTCTAGACTTCCTTGGAATGCCTTAACCACTAGATTTACCTCAATGTGAATGAATGTAAGGGTTTAGAAGTTACATATGATACCTCTAAAATGATTTTATTCCTCAAGATCAAAATCAACATGGAAGGAAAGAGGGAAAATGTTAAGACAACCACCCCACGAGATACCTCTCAAGTATTTCTTCATGACTAAAACTCTACCACCAACCAGACACTCCAACCACAAGGCTCCTCTCTCCCTCACAAAAAATTTCATAACCAATTCATCCCCCACATAACCCAAACCAACAATCACTACATGTAACTAACTTCACCACCCTGAATATGCATATCTAGTAATTCCATCATCCATGTAAAGGTATATCCACTTTAGTTATCTCTAAATCACGCACATGGGTTTAATCACATCAGAATATAATCTATCACAATTAGGAATCATGTCCTCACATTTTCATATTTTAATGTTTTATCACACATAACACACGAATAAAACAATACATCTCATAAAGATAATGGTATCAAACATTTGGCATTAAATCCCCAAGCATACAAATCAAGGACTTCCTTCTACAATGTAAAAATATTATCTACTTTGGGTAGCACTGACTCACCAGAATAGTTTCAACCACGTCAAGGTATAACACATCTTAATTAGGGTTCAAGTTTTCCCATATTTTTATGCTTTATTTTTTTAATCACACATCACACAAAGAAACACAACAAGAACAACCACACATTAGGAAATAACAAAAAATAAGGCTACCTGAATAATTGAGCGTACCTCGAACCATATCTAGACCCTATGGAGCTACCACTCCCACTACCAAAAACTGACCACACCCTACTCCTATGCCTTTATAATGATGTACACCACCACAACCAAAATATAGATTGGGTTTGAGAACATGAGGAATATCCTAAGGTCAACCACCACCAACTCCATCTACTCTTGGTGGAGCATATACCTACTACCCTTGGTATTTAAACGAACATGCTAGAAACTACCGGTTGAATTATCACTGAAACTGACCACCTCTATAAATATGGTCATTAATAACCACTGGGTATTGGTTTTGTTGATGTAAAAAAACCTCACAGATAAAGAACTATACCTCCAAGCCCTTGGAAAAATCACGAAAACCACTGGCCACTGAAGGATTGAATGGAGGATACTATGGAAAAATATTGATTGGTCAAAACATTGAATTCCCCAGCATTTGGGACCCATAACCGACAACTCTACTCCTCAAGAAACCATATTTGATCCCCTATCATGACAAACCTTCCCAAAAGTACATCCACTTGACCACCTCCTTCTTATTTTAAACCTAAGTACACATTGGAAACATTAAAGGAGTAAATGCATACTAGATTTAAGGATAGAGTGGCTCCTCAAGACGTCTCGCATGAGACTCCTCAATTGAAAAAATATATGAGGAAAATCAAAAAATATCCTTAAACGTGATTCCCATCTCTTGCAATGACATACTTCCTTATTAAAGGGAGAGTAGCTCCTTCCACTTCACTACCTTCATGGTTAATGAAAGAAATGTTTCCTAGAACTCTTTGTAAAAGTAGACCCATGAAATATCTTCCTACATCAATGAACCCAGATACCGTATCCACTAATGAAACGTATCTCCTCAGATTAGACTAACTTCCAAATGGAACTAGTACCCTACCAGGGTCCAAATCAAATTGAAGGAAATGTCAAGCTCCTCTAATCAAATCTCTGCCTCCTCATCAGAAACACTTCCCTCATAATTCCAAAAAACCTTTCATTGAAATTTGTGTAATGTCCTTTGACACTAATCATACTCCTCAATATGGTCAACCCTCTAATGATCGAATGAGTTAGCCTATTGAATATCCACTGCCTGGACTACACGCAGATGAAAACAAGGATCCATAGTTAAAAAGGGAATCAAGGGTTTCCTAATCCATGTAGTATGGTATTTTATTAAGGTTTATTTATTTCATTTTAATTCTTTTCAACTTCCCAAAAAAACAATTAAAACAAGAACACTATTCATAATGATGCATGTACCACTGTTAGGTCTCTACCCTATAAGTTGGTCCGCCTAACTTGTTTGTTCAATAAACTCAATGTCTATGAACAATATCACGGGGGGGGGGGAATTACCTATCCTAGATGGTATCTCTTTCTTATGTCATGTACCAAGGTCAACTGGCACCATTATTTTACCAACCCATGAAATCTTCACAGTTCCAAACTCCATACTCTATCATATTTCTCAAATATTGTCCCCTAATACCATTACATCACGACCCCATTCCCTATAAAGGTACCCCTCCAAGTCTAGAAATGACTAAAGGGGGATAATGACCCTCGAATCCCAACACCAATAGGCCCTGGTTTGGTGAATATCATAAAGAGTGTCAAAATCTCACAATATGGGAGGAATTACCCTCTATAATATAAATCCTATCAGGATATATGGTGTATCAAACATAAGAAACACCATGGAAAAATATAAAAGAAAGCTAAAAACCATCCCATAATGCATGTATAAATAAGACTGATATAGATAAATGTCTCGAAAATAAATACCCAAAATAAAAGATAAAGAATTGACATAACAACTATACCAAGGTTGGAGCTAGTAATGTCTAGAATGATCCATGAAGTCCTCTGGGGAACATAAAAATGAATTTATATACATAGGGTGAGAATACAAGAATACTCAGCAGGAAGAAAATATTCTCTCGTGCACATGTGAAAGAAGGATACTAATGCACCTGTGAGAATAAAACAAAACCAAACCACACCTATACAGGCATAATAACAAAAATAATCCTTACCATGGATTACTCAATAAATATTGTATCAAATTATAATAGAAAAAAATCATATAGATAAAGGGTACTCCACACCACTTTCCCACTAAGATATAAATCTCACACCCCAATGGTGTACATCCTTTCACTCCCACCTCCTATGTATATCACATCGTGATAACCACCCCACATGAGAATGACCATTACATACCACACAAAACACCTATCACCCAAGCACCTTGTGTGCATTTGGCCATCACCTAACTAGAGATGTAGGGTATCATTAACATGTAGGACATAAACCTCATGTCATCTTCCCACCATGCACAACCCCCACCGTAAACCATCTCATCATCTCTCCTAAAGTAACTTTTTCCAACACATCCCACCTTACTTGAAGATATAGGGGCCACCGCCCCACAATCATGGTCATGTTACACCTCAACCAAAAACTATGGTCACCACCCCATAAACAAGGCCATATCACACCTCACCTAGAAACATGTAGTCTATCTCATCACTTCTTGATAGTTTCACTTATTAATTCTATCCATCACACCCGTGCATGTCATCATATCTTAGAATAAAGAGAGGGGAAGAGTGGGTAGCCAATCATTCATCTTCACCACATGGATGTTAGTGATAACACCCTGAAAACATATGGTTGTGGACACTAGGTGCTCAAAATGGGCAGGTTTCATATAGAAGTTTTAAGGAACATACAAGATATATATATATATATATATATATATATATATATATATATATATATATATATATATTCCACACACAATCCCATCATATGGGTTCAAAACAATCACTAACCATCTCATAAGATACTCCAATTCCACTTCCAAAACTATATTTAAGACCCTACATAATTAATGCACGGTCCAGAAGCCACTCCCCACTTTTTGTCCATATTTATTTAATTACTTGATTCACAATACTAATTAATTCCATCCCATTATCATTAATTCATTAGACGTTCACATTCAATAAACCCAAAAAAAACCCCAAGAATCCCTCCTTCATTATTATCATTTCAAAATCCATTACTCTCTAGGTAACTATCACAACACAACACATAACAAGCTTCACAACACAGTAGTTTAACAACCATATCCACTTACACCTACAATCACATCACAACCACTTTCACATCCCCACTGAAAAACTACACCAAAATCACCATCACATCCCAGCTAAATAACCACATCACACAACTCCCTATTCCACATCTAACCACATATGATAGCCACACCTCGCATCACAACACCCCATCTCATCTGCCATAATAAAATCACTCCCCACACACGATATTGAGAAAACAATACATACCACAAAACCACTTCCCCTTCCCCATTTTAAATTAATTTGTCTAATTAATTTATATTTATTAATTTGAGTGAAACCATCTCTATACATATAAATAAAATCAACCCTACCCACATGATACACATAAGGATAAATGATAGAGAATTCCCTACCTAGAAGAAAGAAGCCTCACTCATATCACTACAATAAAATAGAGGGATCTCATAATATGGAACTGCATATAGAAGGAAATTAAACTATGGAGGAATAGTTCCACGACTCCAAGGAATTGATCTCGAATAAATCTTCTTAAGAGAATGTAAGCAGAAAGGGATGAAGGGTAGGATATTAATATTTATAGTGGATAGAAATGGAAGGGTTGGGATTTTAGATCATAATAGATTTGATGTACCAAATTGTGAGGATTTTGTTAAAATACATGTTGAATGACTCATTTAAATCCCTAATCATCACAAAAAATTAAGGTTATAATTATCCTTGAAGAAATAGACTTTGAATACCCTCAATTCACACTGCTGAAGGACTTTCATGGACGTTTCCATGAGACTTGTGGAAGAAATCCATGTTTCCAAAAGACCATGTAATTGAAGCACCATGTAACCATTTTTCACATAAACAAACTCCCCATGTAGGAAAAATCCCCATATATTCAAACTACCTATGTAATCAAACTCCCCACATAACCAAAATTCTTACATAGCCAAACTCACCATGCAGCCGAACTCCCTACTTAGTCGATTGCATGATGTAGTAGATTCCTTAACATAGCAAATTAGTTCATATATCTAGTTAATATGGCCAAGAAAAACATTATAAAAACTATAGGGGAATGAACCAAAGAGCCCATCAACTCCTCCCTTCCTCCTACAAACACCTATGGACTTTCCCCGAACACATGAACCACCTGATTTCCCTCAATGTAAGGATCTAGAATGTTTGGGGTGTTACAAAAATAACCATGGTAGTGCATTTGTTTTCTATAAAAATATAAAAAAATAGTTAATTTAGTTTAATCAAAAATGGAATTTCATTAATATATGTTCCAATCATTACGCTTTAACTAGCACAAAGTGAGTTATCGACATCTCATCGGTTGGATTTAGTAGTGTTTTACTACCAAAATCCATCATAGGATTCCCAATCATGTAGCCTTCACTCCCTCGAATTTATCTTTTTATGTATCATAATGAAACACCTTACCATGTTTTGGTTTACACTCCTCTATTCCTTCATTTTGAACACCTATAATCCAAGTACCACCATCTTGATTTATCCTTTGAATCTCTTACATGTTATATCCTTCATCTAATTTATTCTCTTCCTGTTTTCATTTTTCCTATCAAAGAAGATTTTGTGGTACATGGAAAAACTTTTTTCATACTGTTATATTTACAAATGAAATCTTATATTCAAAATATTTGGAGAATTTTATCCAAACCTATTATATTAGAATTGTGGGTGTTACTCCGAGTTTGACCATGCTATGATCTTCTGTAATAAGAACTGCCTAAGATATAAAATGTTGAATGAGAATAAGGTTTCCCTCATTAGAATACCATACCTTCTAATACACACCTAAAACACTTTCATAAATTACATCTTCAAACCATTCTTAAGTGAAATATAGCTACACTGCATGATCACTAATGAGGGTCCATCCCTGTCTATTCTAGTAACTCTAGCTCACTATACTATCATTCATTGATATTTTTTCCAAGAAATCTTCTACAAATTACAAAAATATTTTACTAAAATAAAATCTATCTATGCATATAAGATGTCTGATTGGATGAAAATACTCCCACGTATTTTATTAATGTCTCATTCTAGGAAAAGTTTAGTGATATTTCTTATCACTAAATATATATGGTGGAGTAATTTTCTCCATACTCTATAACAATATTGAAACATAGGGTACCCTCAAACTCATCCCTTTCACAAATTTAAATTCTGATGTGCATACTCTTCTCTGCTGACAACATGGAAAGTTCCCACACTTCGTTCTATAAGGACTTCCACAACTCTTAGTGCACCACTTGCATCGTAGCAATGTGTTTGATATACATTAGTAGTTTTTCATCTCAACTGTCTATTCCATGAATAATCCCTCCATTTATAAATCATCTACATAAATTTTAACAAACATTCTAATAAGTGCACTCAAGATAAGATCATTAAAAAGTGTCTTCAAATACCACACTAGAGTGAATAAATCTATAGAGAGTCCTAAAACAAATGTATTAGTGACTCTACCATATCTTGTATAGAAAAATAATTGAAAAAAGTTCTCGCTACTTCTGCTAGATAGTCAAAACTAATGCTACACCAAACAAAAGGAATTTGTTTAACATGAATTACTTTTAGTGTTTGGCCATCTCTAATTGTCCTATCTGCACATAAATTGTGTCTCTCAGTCATCTTCCTCTCTCCTTGAGTTTATCAAAACATGACCAACCAATCTTGTAAAGACCCATAAATTTCAAGGAAAATTTTTTCTTAATTTGCTTTGGAATTTTACAATAACGCAGTTTCTGACGGTGCCTGAATCAAAGGCCCGGTGTGCCCGGAATCTTTTCCCGAAGTTTGGCTCTGGTACGTTCAGTGAATGAACGAGCGGGAATTTATAACTTTTGAACCAGTGCTCGGAATCAAATTCTGAGGGCACCGATGGAACCGCAGCGCTGTTATTTTCTTAGGAACACCTATTCCGCAGTTGCGTTTTTATCGAGTTTGGAAGTTAGTTTTCGGGGGTTTTAATTTAAACTGAATAAAAATATGTGTTTGCCATATTTTTATTTGAGGTGGTAGTTAGAACCTCCAAGGGGAGGTTAGTGGAGGAGCCCACCTGCACATAACCTCCCTTGGGTGGATGTTATAAGGTGGGTCCCACATGAGTATCAAACCCCCTTAACCCCCCTTAACTCTTGAACTCTCCATTTATGTGGATGAAACTCTCTCTCATTAAATGAGTCTCCCCACCTCCATCTCATTAAATTTGACAACTTGAGATATTTAATTATGTGAGTTAATTTAATTTCAAACTCTTGAAATTCATAAGCTTTGTTGTGTTAACAAAACAAGTTAAGAACTTATTTTATTTGGGTTGGAGTTTTCTTGATTGGGAGCCTTTGGAGAAAAAGATTAGGAAGTCTTGAGTTTCTTCTTTCTCTACGACGAAGAACACGAAGAACTTCTCTTCCGCCACTGAAGCACGACGACGCCATCTTCTTCATCGTTCTTCAACCGAGGCAAGGAAAGGGAGTGACGCCCATGACATCTCCAACGACCTTCATCCACGTCAAAGAAGAAGACGTCGCCCACGAAGAACGTCGTCAACGACGGCGTCACCTCCGAACGCTCGTCCACCAACGACGAGTACCCTTCTTCCCTTCCGATGCATGAGCATGAGAATTGGGAGTGTGTGACGAACACGACAATCGAGGAATAGATATCCGCCCTTTTTCTGAGATCGTCAATGAACGACAATTATGAGGTAGGGAATTTAAATAGTGATTGTTGGTGAACCCTCGTTTACTCCCTTCTAAATCTAAGAACGCGGTTCAAATAAATATTAAGTTGATCCGCGAAGATTATTTTGCGGGTTGGGATTATTGTTATGATTCTTTTTATTTAATAGGTTGTAGGGGATTGTCTTTACTTTATTTTGTTCGAGATTACTCCCTTGATTTTTATTCCTCGTGAAAAAGTCCAACTGCTATTATTTAACGAGAGGGGGCCGGACCGCACAAACACGGCCGACCCACCTCCTTTTTCCATGTTGTATTTCTTTGTGGTTTGGTACGGGAAGGCGTGGTGCCGTCGCACCACGCAGAATCATGCGACAAGGAAATGCGCGGCGCCATCGCGCCGCATCGTGAAAAACAAACAAGGGCGTGACATTGTCGCGCCGCGTCGGAGAAACCCGAAGACATACGCGGACGGAGTCGGGCCACGGAGAAGGGGCGCGACGCCAACGCGTCGCGCCAGAGAACCACGAAGACGGCGCGTTTTGTTAATTGATGTGCGGATTGACGAGCGACGACAAAATGGGGTCGCAAAGTATTTTTTAAGCTTGCGCAGTAAAGTACGAGACCCAAGATGAACACCGGTTCAGACAGTTTTGAAAACGGACCACCGGAGCAACTCCGGTGGCCCGCGGAAACTCCCGGAGGCGCGGGTCGCCGGCGCGGCGCCGCCGGTGACCGGAGGCGGTTGCGCCGCCGCCCTCAATTAATGGCGAGGGGCGGGCCGCGCGCACCCCTTTCTTCTTGACGTCGGCTCGGCCACGCCGGCCGGGACGGGCCGGGTCCAGTCGGGTCGGACCCGGTTCGGGCCGACCCAGGGGGGGTCGGGCTGGGTCGGTCTGGGCCCGGACCCCCCGTTTTTGGACCACTTTCAGTCAAATGCCCATATCTTGGGTTACGAACCTCCAATCGACGCATCGTCAGTTGCGTAGCGAACCTTGGAATGAAATGGTTGTTTCGGTATATCGAACTCAAGGTTTCAGATCACTTTGGGTTTGGCCGGGTTGGTTCGGATATGAAACCAACCGGGCCCTCGGAGCAGAAACGCTTATATCTTGAGCTCTGGACGTCCGATTGACTTGTCGTCGGCTTTGATTGATTCCTCTAAGTGAGACGGATCTTTTGGCTTACTCCGATCGAGGTTTGGATGTTGTCGGAGTGCGGTCGTGCTGGTTCGCTCACGAAACCAACCGGGCCCCTGGAACGAAAAAACCAATAACTCACAGACCTGGTGTCCGATTGATGCGCCGTCTATCTCATTGAATTCCTCTTCATGAGACGGAACTTTTGGCATACTTCGCCCGAGTTTTGGTTGCTATTGGATAGTGGCTGGGTTGGATTGTACCCGAAAACCAACCAGGCCCTTGGAACGGAAAAGCTGTTATCTTTCAGACCAGACGTCCGTTTGACGAACCGTCAGCGACGATGGTGATCACGTTGAGAAACGGTCCCTATGAGTATACCCTATGAGAGTTCGGGGTATAGTTGAGATACGGCTGGATTGGTTCGCACATGAAACCAACCGGGCCCCTGGGACGGAAAGACTAATAACTCACAGACCTGGCGTCCGATTGACGCGCCGTCTGTTGCGTTGAGACCCCTATGACGAGGCGGTCCTTTGAGATACTTCGTCATGGGACTTTGAGATACTTGGAGTATCGACCTGTAGCTCGTGGAGCGGACCCTCCCGGAGACAAGCGTGCGGAGTACGGAGACCGTGTAGCCGACTGAGACCTGACGACTTCTTGACCGACTCGACTTGGAGTGAGTCGACTAGCCCAGTGGACGGAGCACTACTTTGTGAAGTGAAGACCCATGGAGGACGGAGCACTACCTGTGTGATAGTGCAGACCTGCGGTACTCGTCCGGAGAGTACCTTAGCAGGCTACTAGGGGGTGTGCACTACTGTGTTTGGGTGACATACCTCGGCAGGAAGCACTACTGTGTCTGGGTGGCTGACCCGCGGTACTCGATAGGAGGAGTACCTTAGCAGTCTTAGGTTAGTGAGCAGTACCTCGGAGTCATGACAGGACCACTGTACACTCTAGAGACGGAGCTCTTCAGCAGTTACGGTTTCGATAATGAAAATCCTGGTTTGAGCTGAGTCTATGACCTTGGTGTTTCCTCATGATTGAGATGGGTTACTTGATAACTTAGCTATATGTATGGGAATATACCTGGGTAGTGGTTATCCGTTGATTTCATGACCTTTGTGTTTCCTCATGATTGAGATGGGTTACTTGATAACTTAGTTATGTATGGGCATATACCTGGGTAGTGGTTATCCATTGATTTCATAATCCTTGTGTTTCATCGTGATTGAGATGGGTTACTTGATGACTTAGGTATATGTATGGGAATATACCTAAGTAGAGGTTATCTGTGGAGATCTTCTTTGTGGTTATCCTTGTTGGTTTTAGTGAGACCTTGAGGGTCTCAGGGTCCCTACTGAGTATCGTTATACTCACCCCTGCACGGGCTATGCCCGCACCTCATTGTGTTGGTTGCAGACAATGGACAGTGCAGACGGAGGCCGAGTGTTCAAGGACTGGACGGTACCCGGAGGTGGACTACACGACGAGTCAGTACCCGGAGGTGGACTTCACGGCGAGATGACACTTAGAGGAGGTTGACGGGCGAGAGCGTTGTGGAGGCTATCTGTACCTACCCTTCAGGTAGGATCCGTGGTGGACGATCCAGGAGCTGCGCCATCTGTACCTACCCTTCAGGTAGGATCCGAGGAGGACGACCCAGGAGCCGTTTCCATTCTTCCAGCTGTTGTACTTTGTTCAGTTGCAGTTGTACTTTCATTTGGGTTTGTATTTTGGCCCACTTACTTTTCAGCACTTCTCTTATACTTAGTGTTTTGCTTCCGCTTGTACTCTGTGGTGTTTTGTTTACTTTTATAAAGTCAATGTCTTCCCAGTTATCGGGATTTACGCCTTTGGTGCTAGTCGCCAGCCCCTGGCCTATGGAAGGCGGGCTTGGGGTAGTCATGGCACGGGCCCCGAGGACGGGTCGTGAAAAATTGGTATCAGAGGAGTTCGGTTCTACCGCAGAACTCAAGACTCTGATCTTTTTCTATGTGAAGCAATAGTGTTAAGGGTACCAAGTGTGGTCTTCAGTTCAGGGAGTCCAGTGTTGGTGCGCCAGCCGACGTATCTGTACACCAGGACCCTAACTACTAATTTCTGACTTTGTACACGAAAACAAAGATTGCGTGTGTGTTTCCAAAGTATTAAATTCAGCTCAAACCAGATCAGCTCACCAGGTATAAATGTTGACTGTGTCACATTTGTTCAGGATGTCTCCATACAGATAGTCAGTTGGAGTTCCGAGAGAGTACTCGATGACGACTCACTGAGCGACGAGGCTCTGATGCAGGGCCCTTTTTACTATGTTGGCACCCTCGGGTGGTGTACCAGCAGCACCACCACCTGTTGGGCAGCAGATGCCAATAGATATACTAGAAAACTGTGCACGTTGGTAGAGCACATTGCGCGAGTTCCAGCAGCAGTGGCCACCGAGGTTACGAGGCGAGACAGATTCCCAGACAACAGAGTAGTGGCTGGAGGTGATTGCTAGAGTTTTCCGCCTTGCTGAGACATCATTAGGGTGGATGGTGGACTTGGCCACTAGTGTTTTCCAGTGAATTACCATGAGTATGGTCCGCATAGTGATGAGGCTTCGGTACGTGGACCGATGCCTGAGATAGTACCTTTGGGTAGTGTGTCAGCTATACATCACTACCTGTTAGTCAGCAGTTACAACTGGCAGTACCGGTAGGTGACATATGTAGGCTTACTGCCTTATACGTGTTCTACCATCAGATACCCTCAAGTTCCGAGGTGAACCTGACTCACAGGCAGCTGAGGACTAGCTTGAGGAGGTAGCAGAGAGTTTTCTAGAGCTTATACAGTTTCGGCAGGATGATGTGTTGATAACCGAGAATTCATCGAGGCGTACCGAACATACCGGGTACTCGATGGATGCGTTTCGATCAGTGATATAGAGCTCAGACCTCTGAGCGTGGTGTGTTTAAGGACATTCGAGCCAACACCTTTTTCTTCTATATAATCCTACTCACGTTAGGGTGCTAGAGAGAACCTTAAGGTTGAATGATCTTTGGCTGAATGAATATAGCCAGTGTATGTTAGCAGTGGGAAGATGTGAACTGGCGTCAGTCACAGAGACTTGGACGTGTAAAATGTTTCAAGAAGAGGAAGTTTTAAAGAGATATGAGTCTGCGAAGCGGCAGACGTGGAGACAGAGCTATGAGAGCAGCATGAGGTGGTGTACATCTTAACATGCTACAACCACCCGCCTTAGTTATCCCTTCCAGGCTCAGGGAGATGGAGGGCGGAGGAAGAGTGCGGCTGCATGCGGTCAAGGAGTGTGACCCAATGACTCTAAAAATGATTCAAGGGGCAGTCTGTGTCCACTACTAGTTGTTGTAGTAACAGACATCGATATGAATCATTCCTCGCTTTCAGAAATCTTGTCCCAGACCTAGAGTTTCCGGTAAGCCATGGACTTGACCCTCACGTCTGGAGATACCTTGGGAGGAGACTCGATAATCACACTTACGCCGACGGTGTGGTCAGACCCTTGAGGTGAGAGTTTCGGTTGGAATATCTTTGTGGCAGCGTCGAGGCCTTACGATGTTGGTTTGAGTATGGACTAGGCAATCACAGTTCATACACAAATTGACGGTATTAGGCAAAAAGGTTGTGGTTTAACTACGACGTCGGGACGGGTTTTCCTTGGTCGGCGAAAAGGAAACCCCAGTCAGCACATGATAACTCATGCATAGGAGGGTGTGACCGATCACTCTTGAGTCGGTCAACCTTACCCTCGTGGCAGCAGTCGTTTGAGTTCCAGTTCTAACAGGAATTGGAAACCTCTGGAGTTCGAGGATGACGATCACGTCCTTATACGGGTCTCACCTCGACGAGGTTTACGGAGATGTGGCCAAGGCGACAAGTTATCTCCGAGGTTCAATGGACCTTTCTAGGTCCTCAGCTGGGTAGGCGAGGTGGTTTACCACTTGACCCATCCACCTCAGCTGCACCAGGTGCACGACGTCTTCTACGTATCTCATCTGAGGATATACGTGCTCGACCCTTCGCATATCATCGACCATGGGGAGCTGGATGATAGCGATGGGGTGACTTTCACGGAGGTTTCAGTGGGGATCGAGGATCGACCGAAGCGGATCCTACGAGGACGATCGATTCCTCGGGTGCACTTTCTCTGGCAGTATGGGAACCTCCAGGTAAGCACATGGGAGCGAAAGGCTCAGATGCGTTCTCAATACCGCTTTTGTGACCCTAGTTTGTGTTGAAGCTTTATGGGGACGTAAAGCCCTGAGGTGGGAGTAATGTAAAGACCTGGAAATTTCAAGGAAATTTTTATCTTAATTTTCTTTGGAATTTTAAAAGAACGCAGTTTCTGACAGCACCAGAATCTGAGGCCCGGTGTGCCCGGAATCTTTTTCCAAAGTTTGGCTCGGGTACGTTCAGTGAACGAATGAGCGGGAATTTCTAACTTTTGAACTGGTGCTCGGAATCAAATTCTGAGGGCATCGATGGAACCTCAGTGCCGGTATTTTCTTAGGAACACCTATTCCGCAGTTGCGTTTTATCGAGTTTGGAAGTTATTTTTCGGGGGTTTTTAATTAAACTGAATAAAAATATGTGTTTGCCATATTTTTATTTGAGGTGGTAGTTAGAACCTCCAAGGGGAGGTTAGTGGAGGGGCCCACCCTCACATAACCTCCCTTGCGTGGATGTTATAAGGTGGGGCCCACATGAGTATCAAACCCCCTTAACCCCCCTTAACTCTTGAACTCTCCATTTATGTGGATGAAACTCTCTCTCATTAAATGAGTCTCCCCACCTCCCTCTCATTAAATTTGACAACTTGAGATATTTAATTATGTGAGTTAATTTAATTTCAAACTCTTGAAATTCATAAGCTTTGTTGTGTTAAAAAAACAAGTTAAGAACTTATTTTATTTGGGTTGGAGTTTAGTTGATTGGGAGCCTTTGGAGAAAAAGCTTGGGAAGTCTTGAGTTTCTTCTTTCTCTACGACGAAGAACACGAAGAATGTCTCTTCCGCCACTGAAGAACGACGACGCCATCTTCTTCATCGTTCTTCAACCGAGGAAAGGAAAGGGAAGCGACACCCACGACATCTCCAACGACCTTCATCCACATCAAAGGAGAAGACGTCGCCCGTGAAGAACGTCATCAACGACGACGTCACCTCCGAACGCTCGTCCACCAACGACGAGTACCCTTCTTCCTTTCCGACGCATGAGCATGAGAATTGGGAGTGTGTGACGAACACGAAAATCAAGGAATTGATATCCGCCCTTTTTCCGAGATCGTCAACGAACGACAATTACGAGGTAGGGAATTTAAATAGTGATTGTTGGTGAACCCTCGTTTACTCCCTTCTAAATCTAAGAACGCAGTACAACTAAATATTAAGTTGATCCGTGAAGATTATTTTGCGGGTTGGGATTATTGTTATGATTCTTTTTATTTAAGAGGTTGTAGGGGATTGTCTTTACTTTATTTTGTTCAAGATTACTCCCTTGATTTTTATTCTTCGTGAATATGTCCAACTGCTATCGTTTAACGAGAGGGGGACGGACCGCACAAACACGGCCGACCCACCTCCTTTTTCCATGTTGGATTTCTTTGTGGTTTGGTACGGGAAGGTGTGGTGACGTCGCACCACGCGGAATCATGCGACAAGGAAATGCGCAGCGCCGTCGCGCCGCATCGTGAAAAACAAACAAGGGCGCGACATCGTCGCGCAGCGTCAGAGAAAACCGAAGACATCTGCGGACGGAGTCGGGCCACGGCGAAGGGGCACGGCGCCAACGCGTCGCGCCGGAGAACCACGAAGACGGCGCATTTTGTTAATTGATGTGCGGATTGACGAGCGACGACAAAACGGGGCCGCAAAGTATTTTTGAAGCTTGCGCAGAAAAGTACGAGACCCGAGATGAACACTGGCTCAGACGGTTTTGAAAACGGACCACCGGAGCAACTCCAGTGGCCCGCGGAAACGCCCGGAGGCGCCGGTCGCCGGTGCGGCGCCGCCAGTTACCGGAGGCGGCGGCCGGAGCCGTCCGGCCGCTAGGCGGCGGCGGCGGCGCCCGAGCGTGCCGCCGGAAGAATTGGCGGCGGCGGTTGCGCCGCCGCCCTCAATTAACGGCGAGGGGCGGGCCGCGCGCACCCCCAGCTTCCCGACTTCGGCTCGGCCATGTCGAGCCGCGGCTGGCCGGTCGGGCCGGACCGAGCCGGATTGGCCGGGCCGGGTCCAGTCGGGTCGGACTCGGTTCGGGCCGACCCAGGGGGGTTGGGTCGGGTCGGTCCGGGCCCGGACCCCCCGTTTTCGGACCACTTTCGGTCAAATACCCATATCTTGGGCTATGGACCTCCGATCGACACACCGTCAGTTGCATAGCTATCCTTGGAATGAAATGGTCGTTTCAGTATATCGCACTCAAGGTTTCGGATCATTTTGGGTTCGGCCGGGTTGGTTCGAATACGAAACCAACCGGGCCCTCGGAGCGGAAACGCTTATATCTTGAGCTCTGGACGTCCGATTAACGTGCCGTCGACTTTGATGGATTCCTCTAAGTGAGACGTGTCTTTTGGCTTACTCCGCTCAAGGTTTGGATGCCGTCAGAGTGCGGTCGGGTTGGTTTGCTCATGAAACCAACCGGGCCCCTGGAACGAAAAGGCCAATAACTCACAGACCGGGCGTCCGATTCACGCGCCGTCTATCTCATTGAATTCCTCTTGATGAGACGGAACTTTTGGCATACTTTGCCCGAGTTTTGGTTGCTGTTGGATAGTGGCCGGGTTGGATTGTACCCAAAAACCAACCGGGCCCTTGGAACGGAAAAGCTGTTATCTTTCAGACCAGATGCCCGTTTGACGAACCGTCAGCGGCGATGGTGATCACGTTGAGAAACGGTCCCTATGAGTATACCCTATGAGAGTTCGGGGTATAGTTGAGATACGGCCGGATTGGTTCGCACACGAAACCAACCGGGCCCCTGGGACGGAAAGGCTAATAACTCACAGACCGGGCGTCCGATTGACGCCACGTCTGTTGTGTTGAGACCCCTATGAAGAGGCGTTCCTTTAAGATACTTCTTCGTGGGACTTTGAGATACTTGGAGTATCGACCTGTAGCTCGTGGAGCAGACCCTCCCGGAGACGAGCGTGTGGAGTACGGAGACCGTGTAGCCGACTGAGACCTGACGACTGCTTGACCGACTCGACTTGGAGTGAGTCGACTAGCCCAGTGGAGGGAGCACTACTTTGTGAGGTGCAGACCCATGGCGGACGGAGCACTACCTGTGTGATAGTGCAGAACCGCGGTACTCGTCCGGAGAGTACCTCAGCAGGCTACTAGGGGGTGTGCACTACTGTGTTTGGGTGACATACCTCGGCGGGAAGCACTACTGTGTCTGGGTGGCTGACCCGCGGTACTCGACAGGAGGAGTACCTCAGCAGTCTTAGGTTAGTGAGCAGTACCTCGGAGTCGTGACAGGACCACTGTACACTCTAGATACGGAGCTCTTCAGCAGTTATAGTTTCGATAATGAAAATCCTGGTTTGAGCTGAGTCTATGACCTTTGTGTTTCCTCATGATTGAGATGGGTTACTTGATAACTTAGGTATATGTATGGGCATATACCTGGGTAGTGGTTATCCGTTGATTTCATGACCTTTGTGTTTCCTCATGATTGAGATGGGTTACTTGATAACTTAGGTATATGTATGGGCATATACCTGGGTAGTGGTTATCCGTTGATTTCATAATCCTTGTGTTTCCTCATGATTGAGATGGGTTACTTGATGACTTAGGTATATGTATGGGCATATACCTAAGTAGAGGTTATCTGTGGAGATCTTCTTTGTGGTTATCCTTGTTGGTTTTAGTGAAACCTTGAGGGTCTCGGGGTCCCTACTGAGTATCTTTCTACTCACCCCTGCACGGGCTATGCCCTCACCTCGTTGTGTTGGTTGCAGACGACGGACAGTGCAGACGGAGGCCGAGTGTTCGAGGACTGGATGGTACCCGGAGGTGGACTACACGACGAGTCAGTACCCGGAGGTGGACTTCACGGTGAGACGACACTCAGAGGAGATTGACGGGCGAGAGCGTTGTGGAGGCTATCTGTACCTACCCTTCAGGTAGGATCCGTGGTGGACGATCCAGGAGCTGTGCCATCTGTACCTACCCTTCAGGTAGGATCCGAGGAGGACAACCCATGAGCCGTTTCCGTTCTTCCAACTGTTGTACTTTGTTCAGTTGTAGTTGTACTTTCATTTGGGTTTGTATTCTGGCCCACTTACTTTTCATCACTTCTCTTGTACTTAGTGTTTTGCTTCCGCTTGTACTCTGTGGTGTTTTGTTTACTTTTATAAAGGCAATGCCTTCCCAGTTATCGGGATTTACGCCTTTGGTGCTAGTCGCCAGCCCCTCGCCTATGGAAGGCGGGCTTGGGGTAGTCACAGCATAGGCCCTGAGGACGGGTCGTGACAAATCTCAACAAAATAACAACATTGTTTGGTCTCTAGACTAAAAAAAATGGAACTGAATAAATAGGTCAAATAAAAATTATATTTCTACATAGTAACTAGATGAATAGAGTAAAATTAGGAGAGTATAACTAGATAGTTGTAGAAGAATAATCTTCATAGAATACTACTTCCTAAAGTACTAAGGAAATTCCTCCTAAGGACCTTACCTCTAAGCTACCAAGATGAATTGAATCTAAATTAAATCTTATCACCCACCTACTTACAAAACCATATTTAATATCACATACCCAATTTAACATTCCCACAATAAACTAATAATTGAAATGATGACACTGCCCTTGGGTAGTTATTCAATCATACATACCACACACCTTTAGGTCCCTCATATAGATTGGCCTCAGAACCAAAATCCTATCATTTTCATTTATCACACACAATCTTGTAGAGGCCTATCTTGTCCATGAGGAACTATAAGGAATTTTTTAGGGCTGTGATTATATTTTCCCATACTTTAAGGATTCCCATGATTTTTTTTGTGAAATATCAACAATGAAAACTTCCCTAGAAGCATATCAAGAATATAGAAAATTATTTAAAAACTAAAGAAATCCTATGAAATCATTGATGCATAGGGAATGGACATTAGAGGATTAATTCATGTGTATTTATATGATAATTGTTTTTTATTAAATTTCTATGTGGGGAGAAGCCAAAACCACCAAAAATGAATATTCATCAATTAGTTTCATTTTATTAGGACTAAAGTCACCTATATATTTGAAATATTAAGGGAAATAATAAGTGACCATGGAACTCACATCTATCGAAAAATATTCAAAGCCTTGATGAGTAAATATAGAGTAAACCATAAAACATCTATATCATATCACCCACAAAAAATGGATAGACCGATGCTACTAATAGATAATTAAAAAGAATATTATAAAAGACTATGAATCCCAGTAGGAATTATTGAAGACAATCATTGGAAAAAACCTTATGGGATTAGAAAATAGTTTTTATGAACCATATTCTAATGAGTTTATATATATTTTTTTATAGAAGGATTTGTCACATCTCGGTGGAATTGAAGCATAATGCCTTTTGGGATGTTAAGAAGATGAATGTGGTTTTGGTGGAAACTAGATACAAATGGAACATATAAATTAAAAAAATGCAATAAATTATAATATTTCAAATTGAAAATGATATAATTTTTAAACATAAATCAAGATTACCCTATGTCATACTGATCCATAATTGAGATATCCATCTAGGAGAGAAAGTATAATTATATAATTCAAGGATGGATATCCTACTAGGAAATATTATTTCTAGGTGGTATGGGCTATTCATAGTTACTAATATTCAATATTTTTGTGAATTTGAGAACACTATAACGGGGGAAAATAATCCAATAAATATATGGGTAGAGAGTGAAGAATTAAAATTAGAATTTTTTAAAGGAGCCACTAAAGGAGATTCAACTCCTCCAATGATTACAAAAATAAACCCACCCCTCTCATTGACGTTGTGGATTGTTTCCTTTTTTGTAGATTTTTTATAAATTTCATATTTATTAAAATAAAATGAAGATATTTTATGAGACAATTTCAGGGAAAGAGGTTAATTTATATAGTTTTTTATCTTTCCCTTTTACTTATTATGCTATTTTTATTTCTTTGTTATGTATTTTAAAAAATTTATAAACATAACTGATAATCAAATTGAATAGTATAGTAGGTGACACATTTAAAAACATAATACCGTACATAAAACTAATAATACAAGTCTAAACAAATATTTTTAGATAAATAAATGTATCACATGAACATAGTGGGAGAATATAGTCAATTTTAAGAAAATTGGGAACATAACACAAGGAAAACCTCAAGAAGACTTCCAAAATGATAATTCCATACATCATATCAATTAGAGTAAAAATAGAATTTACAGATTATTGCAAAAATTCCTAATATAATATATTATAATGTGTGTGTGTTGAAAAGAAAATAAAATAATACTAGTTATAGAAATATGAGATTCAATTGTCAAAACCATACTTCCATGCCTTAGTTATCACATATAAAATCCAGGAATGGATGATATTTGGAATGAATTAGTGTAATATTAGATATAATTATCCAATAATTACAAATTCACATTAATGGAATTTGAAATATTTTAAAAGGTATTGATTGATTTGGAGAATTCTGAAATCAAATTATAATGTGATTGATGATTTATGAGAATGACCTGTATGATTTATCTTGGAAGTGTCAGCTTGGATCGTGGGATGAGAATATCAAAAGTGGGGAATTTTACACAGTGATAATTTTTGGGAATATGATTCAATATATTTATATCCACTTAATCCTCATAAACCCAGATTATGGAATTAACAGAAAACTAAACTTGTGTAGAGTTTGTCAGAGGTGATTACTTGATTATAAGTAATAGTTTAAGTGTGGGGGAATTGATTCATGAAAATTATTCATCATAATATTTTCAAATTACATTAATTTTATCCACTCACACTTTGTAGGAATTATCATTCTATGATGTCTTCAGTATAACACCTCTTTTCAATGATATTAGAAAATATTCCTCAATATTTTGAAATTAAGAACATTATTGATGAATTGAGTATTAAGAATAGAATTAATGGTTTATTCTATAAAATCATTTGAATTATTGATTTCAAATAATAAATATGATCACAAAGAGAATCTAGAGCAACATATCTATAAAAATAGTAATTAAATTTATTTATGAAATGTGTGGTGCCTTGGAAAGAAAATAATATCTACATCAAGGGAAAATGATACATAAATAAAAGAAAATAAAATATCATGATCTCATATCAGGCTAGGTTTTTAGCCCACACTACCTCATGGTTTTTGATATAGCGACTTTTAGTGAAGGGATGTTACATGCATCGACTGTGCATGACTCTTCCAATTCCCATGAAACATGGTGTTATATATCATGGTTTCATTCATGAAAACTGTTTCTGCATCCAAAGTATATATTTCCAATTGTGGATACATTGTACTCATTATAATTTCAGGATGAATCCTTAGATAATGAGCTCATGGATATATAAAAAAACAATAATTCTTAAAATTATGTTAGAGTAACAAGAAATGAGTGTTGTGGTTATCTTTAATTTAGGAATTAGAATCTTATTGTACTTTATGAATCATTAGTTACTCAAAAACCACACATAAAATACTAACACTGAATTCATTATCAATATAATCTACATAAACATGATAACACAACATCATTATCAATGCTTCCTTAAGGATTGATCCTTATATTGCAATTACTTATAAAAAAATGACATTAACTTGTCAATTCAATGTTAAGACCAATAGAATCCTAGGTGTGAAAGCATCCTAAAAAGTTGATACAAAATGACAAGAATCATGAAAATATATTATTAATAACAAAACCAAATATTTTCAAGCCCGAGTCATGTCCTAATAAGTTACCTGTTTAACACGGTTTCCACTAGCCTTCCAATATACTCTCAGTATGAAATGTAGTGTTTATAACCTACAAGCACTATCTGAGCTATAGATTTTGTAGTGGAAATACTCAAAACATAGATACACCTTTATGAATGAATAACCACACATCGAAATAAAAAAATAGATGTGAGGACCAATATAAATCTATATTCAAACTTTATATCCAAATTAAGAGAGTACTGAAATGGGATAAGAAGAAAATATACGAGATACAGTAATCAATTGTGATCATCAGAGAGTAGTATTTACCTATGAATTTATAGAGAAAATGTGTGCAAAAAAAATAAAAGGCACCTAAATCACACATTGAATTATCCATGGGAAGGGAGGAACTAATAAAAGGATTCACACACCTTAATACCATGATATTTTCAGGACTTATCTTTATTTAGTTATTAAACTATTTTTTCAGGTTAATTAGTGTCCAAGGTTGTGGTATTTTAAATTAGGTTATAAAACCCCTCATTAGTGAATGATTCAGTAAGGGACACCCTTATTATTCTTTAGTTTCTACAAATATCTTTATTTCCTCTTATTATACAATTGTTTACATTTACAGTAAGAGTTATTATTTTTGAGGGTTATCATATTCATTATAAAATTTACTAGATTTTTTTATTGCACTAGTTTTTAAATTAATTCTCTCTCTCCACTAGACACCTCTATATATAATATATCATTATTTATTAAGTAGTGAAGTGTTCAGTGATTTTTGGAACATGATTAAAAATATAGTTTATCACTCTCAATAGCTTGGGGTAACCACCTCTCTATCAGATCAAACATATATAATTGATGAGAAAAATGATTTAAGGGAATAAGTGATCGATCATTACTCTTCTATTCCCATAGAAAGGAGTTTCCTCTCACAGTTATCATTATAATACTAGAAATCACTTCTTTGGAAACCAATTGTGGGAGTTTCATGATCATAGACTCTTATCGAGCACAAGTAGAAGGAGTGTTCATCATTTAAATTTTTTATGACATAGAATTGGTAATCTTACTTTGGGACCAATCCCTGATCCATTCTAGAATAGTTAATTTAGTACATAGATCTCTTCTTATCATGATTTTTCAAAAACAAACATGTCCCATGATACACTAACACATACATTATGATATAGTGAATTTTCACCCTTCCATAGAGACAATAAATTGTTACCATTATGATAAAATTTACCTTATATTTATTTCAATATTCATAAACACATGGAATTTATATGGATATCAAATAATTAAAATATCAAATCCAGTAAAACATCTATGACACTAAATATAACTATTAATTTCAAGGAAAAAATATTTGAAAATAGAACATACAAATTTAAATTATCTAAATTTTTAATTTTAGAAAATATGATGCATACATTGACTTTTAATTTAATAAAAAATAAAAATTTAAACATACAGAGGACAGATACATGAACATCAAGAAAAACATGTTAGTAAAGTGTAGAAATATAATGTAACAATATAGGGATCCATGGAGACAGGAACCTAATATATTGTATTATGTGTAGTGATAAATGTTACACATGAAAAACCATGAAATTAAATAAATAATATATAAAAATAGTGAACTCTTTGACATATTAATATATCAATATAACATAAATTTAACATTGAAAACAATTTTTATAGAATAATATTAAAAAACATAGATTTACCATTGAAATATGGCATTACAACCTATGATTACCGGTTCATAAATGATCATAATGTGAGGAAATCAAACATATCATGTTTAAGGGTGACCCCTATTAATACTTTCTATATCCTTTGTTCAAATATTCTAGTTAATTTATTGAGAGAAATCGGTCTAGCTAAAGAATAACCTTGATGTGGAGAGGTGGAGTGGTGGATAAGATAGAGAGGTGGTGAAGATGAAGGGGGGGTAGATATTAGATGAATGAGAGGAGGACATGGGATATGGAGGATTCAAGGGATGACTTGCATTTGGGAGATACCAAAAAATATCATAGTGTAGTGTAAAATTATAGATAATATAGATATAGTAAAGAAAATCATAGTGAAAATAAATCATAATGTATGTGAAAAATATAATGAATACAATAATTTTTTATTCATTCCTTAATTTTTCCAATAGGTGTGTTCTTTGTGTGGTGTGGAACATTAATTTCATCGACACAAAACACATGTTTTAAATTTTACGTATAACCATGTATTGACATATTTGTGGAAAATTAAAGTAATAACAATAATAAAGTGTTAAATGTTTTTAAATAACATTAAATATATTTTTGATAGGACATATGGAATTTAATGATGTGAAATATATTTATATTATCAAAGTTGAACAACTCATTCCAAAATAGTTGACAATCAAATACATCATAATAGTTTTGATTTGTAATGTGAAACTAACTTCGAATAGATTCATAATAATACATAAAATAATTCCAAAGTGATAAATGAGATTGAACATATGCGATATCATTGAAATGGATAGGGATACAAAAAAAATTGAGAAACAAAGTACCGTAGTCTTGATATCACAATCGTATTCTTCAGACTACATTATTTTGGTAGCATCTGTATATCTGATGGGGTGATTTTAAAACACATTATATCACCATAATGTATGGGAAGACATTCCACATGTCACATACACATCATGCATGTCAGACTCATGAAATACTCATGTGTATCACTTCTATTGATCAAATATTTGTGCACCTTGGAATATGAAGAGAATTAAAATTATGTATATTAAATGATATAGTAATCCACTACATGCAATTGAGAATTATTGAAAATAAATTTTTTAAGATAACTATATTTTTATTTATTATTGATATTATATATATTTAAATTTATCTTTTAATTTTACATCTTGGAATTTTTTACTAATTGGTTTATTTAATCAATTTATAGGTTTGAATATAAGTATTAATTTCCCTTTCTATAAACCTATTGTATGGGACATGGAAATTTAAGAACAAAATACTACAATAGGTTCAGAGTCTGGTCTGTCTTTCTTCTAATGGTGAGTAATGTTGGTCCATAGAAGAATGGTTTGGAGGTCTATTTCAAAAATCATTTGTATTTTTTCTAGGGTGATATAGGTTTTCTCATGTGAAGCCACCAAATTTTGGTTGTTTGGTCCTATATTCCAAGGAAATCCCAACTGGTTCATTATATAATATGTTAGAGTTCATAGGTAATGTATCTTTAAATATGATGTATCTTAAAATATGATTTTTAAACAAAATATGTATTTACATTTAATAAGTCAGACTTCTAGTGAAAAATGGTTTGTATAATTCAAAATTAAGATTAATGAAAAATATTAACTAATGAAAATCAAGTAATAAATGATACATATTATATAATTTCATTTGATTTTTAATTGAATGTATATTAAATTGGTTTCATATGAATATATATACATTAATTTCACACATACATATATGTAATTGAGTAAATTTTATGTAAAAACACACACACACAAAATATTTATATTATATATTCATTTTTTAACATTTATTTTACAATTTTATTTAGAAATGTAATATATTTAATATATTATGTTTTTCATTAGTAAATTTTATTCATTTTTTTCTATTTTTTGGTAATTTATTAATTTTTTATATTATTTATTCATCAAGAATGTTAAATATTTTTAACACTATTATAATTTATTCATTTTATGTATTTTATGTTCAATATTTCTGTAATTTTATCAATTTTTAATATTTATATAGAAATGTTTATTCATTAAAATTTAATATTATTAATATGATGCATGTAATTTATATGATTAACTTTTATTTATTTTCATTTTAACATTTACTCATTTTTAAATTTTTTATAATAAATTTATCTAGTAACACATATTCATTTCTAAATAATTTTTCAATCTATTGATTTTTTAATTATTAAATTTTACTCGTGATTACATTCATTAATTTAATAATTATTATTCACTTATACTGCTAATTAATACTTTAGTTTTTTGTAAGTTATTCATTTATATCATTTAATTATACATACTTATTCATTAATAATTAATTTTATTAATATGTATTCATCTTCATTTTAAGGTATCTCATTTTTAAATTATTTTTATTATTAATAAAACATATAAATTTTTAATGTTTTTGATGTATATTCATTTTAAATTATTTAATTCCACTCATATTTAACATTCACGCATTGAAAATCATTTATTAATTAATAATGGCAATTTATATTATATTTTTTCTAATTTTTTCCATTTTTAATATAGATTCATTAAATATTTATTTATTTTATTGTAATAATTTCTATCATATCTTAAAAAAATTGTTGATAAATATAGGATTTATGAGTGGTAAAATAGTTAGCACTAATAAAAGTTATCTTTATCAGTGCTATAATTCTACTTCGGCTAAATATAGGTCTTTATCATTGTTTCTTAGCACTGATAAATATTTGTTTTATCAACAATTATTGTTTTAGAACTTATAAAATTCATCTTTATTAGTGATTTTTGGAATGTATAGATAAAACCTTTCTCAACCATATAAATTCATCCCTAACTGAACTAAATTCTTCACATTGTTCAAGATACCAGGGAAGTAGTCCTCATCCACCTCTCCCCACTTAACTTCTCAGACAAATAGATCCTCTCAAAAACCTAAGGCATGTGATTATTTCTACTTCTCTTTAGCCGATCTACCATTTTTTCATACCTTGTATCATTGTAGACACCATAAAATGTGTTCCGTGCACCTATATGAAAAATCAATATTGTGAACCTCACGTAGACACCAAATTCCAAGTTTAAGTAGAAATATGTATTTATGCTGGAAGAAGGATCATATTGGATTTCCATGTGGCATGACAAAAAACTTACTCGATCGAGCTCGAAAATTTCACAGTGCGACTCTACGTTTTTCATGGGGGTTAGTGACTATAGTGAAGGAACCGAACCAAAGGGCCTAGACAACAACCCGACATTGATCCCATACAGGTGGGGGGGGGGGATTAGCCCCCACATTATGGAGAAACTATTTCACCTCAGTCACTATAGACACTCCCTTCCATTACATTAACAAAAAAGTGCCAAAGGGAAATGCCTAAGAAAAAGGAGGAGAAAATATATGAAGAATTTCAAGATTTTCAAAGGCTCTAAAAATGGTTTTCCTAAGGTATCCAAATTCACCGGTGGTGTGAAAGTACTTGTGTGACAATCGTGTGCATGATACCAAATTGCATGCCAAATATCCTTTTCCAAAGCCACAATATTTGCCTATAGATATACCCTTGGGGTCTTTATTGGTATGAACGAATTTTGTTGAAGCCCGATTGCTACTCTGGTCGCCCTAGTGTTTATCCCAAGTCACCCAAAACCTCAAAGGTAGTTCCTTAACACCTAAGGTGATGGAATTAAATGAGGATAATGTAACATAAGTCCATTCAGTGTTAAAAATAAATAACACTTTTCAACTCTGTTTCCCAACCTCCCTAATTCGAGAATACTTGTGCACCTTTTATTCCTCAAAGAGGAACTTGCACACCTAACTTTAGGGAATACCTGTAGAGAGTCCTTAAGGCTTGAACCATGATTCTCCCAAGTATATTCATCTAGGTTTTTAGTATCTTAAGGTGACATCAGGTTTCCCAATCTTACTTACATGCCCCATACCTGCACGCCACCCACTTGAGTGCCCATCCTTGATGTTCACCAATCCCTTCATCCTACACATGCCTTTCAAGAATCCTCCTTATAAGTCACTCATGGTAGGGCTTGTTTTTCATTGGATTCCATTCCTAAAAGAGATCATGTTGAAACCTCCACTAAGACCTCCAGATTTACTAAACCTTTGAGAAAGACACATCAGCAGGTCTCTTATTTAGGTTTATAAATCTACGATAAGAGGTTTTCCACATTTTTCTTATCAGGGGGTCAGGATCCTCTGGATTTTTGTAGGTTTATATATCGACGGTCCCATGGAACCTTACCATATGGACAATGATGAGGAATTACCTATCTCAGATTCTAGATATAGGACTCAATCCTCTCCTTCTCATCTCTAAGACCTGAAGCCTCTAGCACCTGGTAGGGTGGTCCTTTGACGAAGGAAAAGTCTCCCTTATATACCAAGAATAATTTTAAGGAAACCATCCTAGTGTAATCCCCAATCCTTTCATGTAATAGGTTGTAGTATTTCTCCTATCTACCTCCACCACATCCTTAACTTTCATTCCTTCCTTATATTGGACCATGTCCAATGTAAACTAAAGATAGGGAAGGTTAGTTTCTTCGACCTTTTTTGCTGTATCCAGACTCTTCCATCATCACCCTTACCTCTTCTGCCATAGGGCCATCCTCTTCAACTAGTAGAGGAATTAAAGTGTGTGCCTTTTATGAATATTTCACACCCTCTTGTTTCTCACACTGAGAATAAATCACATGGTCTTATAGGTTTGTGATGATCACAACGACTGGAAAATCTATCTAAAGGAATGAACTATAAGAACTATGATTCTAACCATAATTGAGATATGTAGGAAGCCTTCTCAAGGACTGATATCTATATAATCTCATCCATAATATGATAAATTGATACTTATTTCCTTAATTCAGGAATCCTTTTTATGAGTAAGCCTCAAGTTAATCCCCCATATCTTCATGAGTGAACACACTCTTCATTGACCCTATTACTGGGCATCCTCCTTTGGAATAAGCCCCAAATCAGGCTCCCATAACATCATGAGTTAATAAATTAATCATGATACATTTTTCATGGCATCCTTATCAGGAGTAAGACCTAAATTATTCCTCTCAAAGGGCTATACTCCCTTACAAGACTAACCAAACTATGTGGGATTTGATTCCCCTTAAAATGGGATACATAGGAAGCCTCCTACGTTACAAACCCAATACCCAAAAATCAACCCTATTCTCTCTAGGCCACATTCCCAACATGGTATAATCTAACTTTGAACCTCATATCTTTTCCAGGTTCCTTGGGCTTCTTCAGTATAATCCCCGTACCAAACATTTACTAGGAAACTTCTACCTAGATGTCATTACCACGTGATGTTAAACTATATAGTTAGGTCCTTATCAGATGACCATAAAAGGTATGATGTCTCCCATTAAGCAGCACCGAACTACGTGGGTTATGATTCCTTTCACAAGGATACATAGGTAGCCTATTCACGGGTTTGATCCCAACATGAAAACAACTTTTGTCTCCCTGGATAATGATAGACACCAAAGTAGCCTTCCATCTCCTTAGATGATGATAAACTCTAGAGTAACTCTTGTATACCTAGATGAAAATAAATTACATAGTTCCCCACTAAGTGCCTTAAAAAATAGCATCATTATAATAACGACTAAAGAATCTCTAATTAGTATACAAAAGGATTCCATTGATGGAGAACCTAGGATACATACAGATGTCTCAATTGATAAAAAACATCAAATAAATACATTTGATTCTGAATTCAATTCTTGATAACAATTGATTGCTAAATTAAAAGGGAAACTCATGTTATACTTGGTAAATTAATAATGGATTCAAGAACATATCTAAAATCTATAAGAGAGTCCCAGAGTAGGCAATAATTATCCGCAAAAGGGTGAGATTAGCCTGACCTCCCATCCTATTGATCAATGAGAGTTCTTAAGAGTTGTAGGTCAAAATACCTGGAGAACACCTACCTTTGTAAAGAAGGTCCCTTTTTATATAGAACCATTGGGTGTTTTCGGTTCCATAAACAAATCCATTGGAAACCGTTCAGAAATAGTGATTCCTAAAAAGAACACACATTTCAAGGTAAACAAAAAAATGGTGAACCCAATGTGAATCCTTAACCAAGTGAATGATGTTACCCATCTGTCAGGCCCCTTTTAATAAAAGAGGGTCAACAAGGCAATTAACCAAAAATGTATTCATCCCAAATATACTACTTTTACTAGGGTTTTCTTGATTATTTATGTCATATATCAATAGGAACTCTTTTACAATGATCTCTCATCACTATAAATGGCTTCATTAAGGTTTTCACCTATCAAATCCCCAATTCATGCTCAGGACTGATCCTCATTCACTCTAAGGATGACATCATCGACTCAGCACCTTCATTTTTGGGTCTCAAATACATTGGTCTGAGAGTACCATCAATGAAGCACCATTCCGTCCTTGGAGACTACCTGATAGGACCTCCAAATCAATAACAACCCCTGACCATCTGGTCAACGATGACTGGTTATTCAGAAGAAGACGAATCTAGTTACCGTCTTCAACCATTTCGGGTTCTTATCCCAGAATTGAAATAACTAGTCTCTATAATACTTCAAATAGGTGGATGAAGAGGTCACTCATGGACTCACCCAAAATAAATGTGGTTCTTTTCCATAGGCTCAACAAACAATCTCTACTGATAACTCCACGTGGCATTAAACCTTCAACATGATGGGGGTGTTGCCTTTGGCTATCCAGTCTAGGTACCTTAGACCCAGACATGAAAGATGGACCATCAGGAAAAATAAATTGATAACATAGAGTATATTTATACCTTTTCCCCCTCCTGATAATCTCACCAACTCAGTTTGGTGGAAAATAGTATGTGGGTACATAAACCCATTTACCTTCATTCTGCCAGCCAGCAGACTCCTCTTATGGTACCTAACCAATCCTACCATTAAAATATGATGGAGTTCCATGATCAGGAACATAAACCTACTTAAAATATTCCAACCAGCCATCAGTCTTGCTTGTATGCATTCAATGAATCCCATCAACAAAATACATCGGCAATCTCTGACCAAGAATATACAACAAGCTGCACCCACCAAGCCTGTCAGCAGTCTCGTCTAACATCATTTGAGGAAGTCCATTAAACATGTTTGATGGTAAATAGCCAATAGGCACACACACCTTCCATCATTCATCAAGCCTACCAACAGTCTCATTTGGCAGCACCCAAAGAAGTTAGTCGAAAAGCTCTGACGATAATTGAAGGGAATATTCAACTCTCTGCCCCTATATATGAGTGCTGTCAGAATCCACTAATAGGAAAGGGAGGACATGATCATGTACATACACCTACTCCAGATATAGAATGGACGTATATTTCCATTCTAGTTACTAAATTCCCCAAGCACATCTTGGAAATGGTGAAAGAGAAGAGGAAAATTCCTACTCACATCCATGATACTTTCCATTATATCATCATGATGATAATAGAAGTACCTGAGGGAGAAAAAGAATAAATATATACCCAAAAATAGGGTGTATCATAAACATGCCACCATAGGGTAGACATATACCTCTTTTCTGATCAAGGATGGTAATGAGGAAAATCTCCCCATATCATATGGACAACTAGATCAAGCACATACACCCAATATAACTATAGGTTACCAGTCTATTCTGATAGACACTCCAAGTAAGGTGCATACACATGCTCATGATAACCAATTCTCTAAAAAAATGGCCCTAAATTATAGTAAGAAGACATATAAGAAGAATTCTCATCAAACATAGTTCAAGAATAAAGATCCAATCTGTGATCTGGCTCCACACAATGCTAGAGTTCTTAATGACCTCATATATTTATCAATTGCAGCTCAAGATCCTACCCTCCCATTACCAAATTATGGGAGAAGTAGTAGTAATTATTAAGGACCACATTAGAAACTTCCTCATTAAGTCTTGATTCTTGATAATTTGTTCAATCTTGATAACCTATCTCTTGATGAAATCCATGACAACCCTCCATGTGTCCAGAAGACCAAGGAGAAAGAGGATATAAACCTTGTTGTAACCCAACATGGTGGTACTCCCTATGATGTTTCGCGCTGTGGAAGTCCTCTCTGTAGTAATGATTCAAATTTCCATGGAAATTTTTCAATCTACAATGTAGTGATAGAAAGTCCTCTTATCTTGAGGCACATGAAAACAAATACTAGTCATGTCTGTTGTCTTATCACTGGAAGTAGAAATAGTTTCTTATTTAGAAGAAATCCCATGTAATTAGTCATTCTTCAAACCACCCTTGGGCCACATATCTTCCAATGAAATAGAGTAAATCTCTACCAATCTTGTTGATTATGATGACATGACAAAGAAACAGCAACTTTGGTCCAATCAGGCAAAAGATCCTCTAGTGAAAGAAGAAGAGGATATGTTAAACATGAGGAAGAAAATGGTAAAAAAGGAAGCTCCAGACATGTTTTTGCCATTTTCCACTCCTTATTAATGTATTTGAGAGACATTGGATGAAGATTGAATTCATGATACCTGCCTCAACATATGGAAGAATTTTTGTTATCTAAAGGAAAAATTATTACCTTATGATGAATATCCAAGTCAAGTAAAGGTAATATAAGGGTTTCAACACCAAATAGACTTGAAATCTCTCCCAATTTACTAACATACAAAGATCAAAAAAAACATGGATCCCTTCAATGTGCATGCCCTGATGCACTAAAAAAGTTGAAAAATTGATCACATATACCCCAACTAGAATTCATATCAGAGAATGGGGTATCTATGGAGAACTACATTTCACTGCACTCTTCATTCAAAAAATCCCATAAAAACTGGTTTCATGAAATTTTATTTCCCCAGGACAAGTACAACAAGTGGATTTGGTTCAAAATTGAAGATATGCTCAGCAAGAACATACCTCAACTGAACCTCACTGGAGTCAGGACCAAAGAGAGTAGGCTGTTGAAATACTTTCTCATAAAGCATATGAAAATATCGAATATGCCTCCTGTTTAAAGGAAGTCCATTTTCAAATTGATCAAATTTCTGCAAATAGCACAATGTTCATCCAAAATAGGTGATTTGAGTGGATATAGTATAATGTACCCAACCAATGTTCAGACATAAATCCATAAGATCAAAAGAGCATCTACTACGATATCAACCATATCAGTTTAGGAGAAACCCCAACCCATTGGGCTAGGGGCTTTTATACCCAACCCATAGAGCCAACAAATAGTGCCCAAAATATTGAATAGAAAGAAAAAAGAACACCCCATCCCATAGGGCTGAGTTCTTTTTCACAATCAAAATCTCCTCCTCAGTGGAAGTCATTTTTATCCTTTTTAGGGAAGAAGATAAAAAATTAATTCATAACTAAAATATCAGAGGATTTTCTTCAAGATGCTATTTTCCAAGAAATTCCTAAGGAATAATCCAATAGAAGGACTAAGTCTCATAGAGGATGTGGAAGAATATGATCTCGTAGAGATATTGACAGGACACCCGTAATGCATTACGCATCGGTAAATTTCATTAATGTCTTAACTGTAGATCCTCTAAAGCATGAGTCCAGCTTAGGGGAATAAGAAGAGGAACTTCATGTTCTTGGTACGGTCCACACTAAAGAAAATGAAGGAGGTTTTCATACCCGATATTATATGTTTTCCTAGAATCAAGGAGTACCCTCCAATAATCCATTTCTACCTTTTTATAAGGAACCTAACAGGGTGAAAGGTAAAGGTCAGACCATGTCTCACCTCCCCCTAGATAATTTCAATCCCTTTCATTCAATGAAATATTTTCACAACAGGAATAAGAAATGAATGAGTTAAGAAGACTCAATGTAGAGTTACTCTAAGAAACTCTTCCTACCAGATATGTTACGCAAGAAGATGCCCAACTAGCACTTCCAGTTGTCCTAAATCAATTAAAAGTTTTTTTTCACAACAACCGAGGTAGATCAAGAATTACCTCCATTATAGGAACACCCTTATAGGTATATACATATGGGTTACCCATGAAATATTATATCGGTGACACCACCAGTGGTCTTATCGGTTACTGCACCCATTCAGGATCCAGATGCAGCACTTTTTCAGGTCTCGGCTTAGCCAAATGTTTCCCGAATGATTATGAATAAAATTGAGTCATTAAAAACTTGATTGGAAGCCAGGGAAGGATAATGTGAACTATTACAACCATATAAGAAGGATTAACCTAAATGGGTAGATTAAACTCCTCCCCCACCAAAATTTTGGAACCCCATATTTCTAATTATCAATGGCTCAAGAGATCGAGAGCAGCACTTGGAACATTTCTTCTCTTATTGGGATCTCGTGATGGGGACACTTGAGCAACTGGATACAGTGAAAATCAAAAGAATCGTATAATAATTGTAGAGGGTAGACTTTGTATGGTACATGAGCTTGTTGTCTCGATCGATTACTGGATGGTAAGATCTCCATCATATGGTCCTCTTCGAGTTCAGCTCAATTATATAGAAGGAAACATTCTTCAATCTTAAAAACTACAAGTAAAGGGAGAATGAAAGAGTTTCTGATTTAATTTCTTAATGGTAAGGGTTAATATACTCCTTGAATATACTGCTCCGTCAAGAAGAACTATTTCCCGTTTGTGTATCAAACCTCCGTGATGAGTTGAACACACCTTTAATCCATGTGAAAAAGACAAGAGGGTTTCGTGACACTACATCAACTGCTCAACAGGTGGAAAACACTATTTTAGAGACCAAAGCTCTAGTCTCGAGTAATCCCATCAGATTTGGGAAGAAGAGTAGGAAAATAAGGGGCATCTATAGTTACACTTAAGAAAGCACATGTACTCTCCCATACTTCAAATCCCTCATCATACCATAGGGATCCACATCCAAGAGCATTATCAACAAAGAATGCCTCATAAATATGAACAACAAGATCATAAGAAAAGATAGTTTTAGGAGTTAAAGAATAAATTCTATTCTTTTAGGAATGAACAGGTTCATTACTACTTCATCTCAGCCTTGGAAAACAATTTAGTTCAGTTTCGAAGGCCCAAAAAGATGAATAAAAACATATATGAGGACCTCCCAAACTACTACCCCTTACTTCAAATGTTGGGGTACCCCATGCAGGAGTGTTTTGTTATCAAATATCTCCTGCAAAAGATGGTGGAATCTGGACAAGTGAAACTGAAAATTTCATCATCCTAGATAGAACGTGTTACTGGTATCGATCCAGAAGAGGAATGAAAGTGGTATGAAGTCAAAATAAATAATGTGTAGAAATAATTTGATGTCTGGATGGTTATGAAAACAATAAATTGAACTCATTCCATTATATGAACATAGTTTAAATAATCGATTGTTCCACCTACCACTTTCACTGCAGAAAAGTCATATTAATCAAAATATCAGTCTTACAAAGGAAAATCCTCAAAGAAACGACATAGTCAGAAGGATAAAAAGTGGTCAGAGGAATATGATATTGTGTCAAGGCCAATGTTGTCCTTGAATTTTTAGATTTCATGCCAACTATATCAAAATCATGGTCACTTCCCCTCCAAATGGAACAACAAGAATCGACCTATTAGGAAGAATATTCATTAGATGGGGAGTTAATATTTGGAACCATTTATGTTATTCATTTAACAGATCCCTATGAACATTATGATTATGATTATGAACCTAATTTAAATTCATTTTACTAGGTAACTAAAGAACATAGTCATCTAGTTTGAGGATATAGGGGAAGATGTGGTCATTCCAGAAGTCACTACTTCAAATACACCCCTACTCAAACTATTTATGTACCTGAAACTCATGGGAGGGCCCTCTAATAGGCTCAGCAGGAATAAGGGAACCCCCCCCCCACAATATATGATCTTCCATGACGTAATCACATTGGAAGACTGGCTAGAGGCTATGCTACCACCTCATCGGTGAGTGTGTGGGCCCAGCTGACTTAATCCACCAAGAATATCAGTAGTTACAAATACTTTTTTAATGGATGGTCCATCAACATCAAGGACATCTTCTCTCAAGGATTTTTCAAAAGGGCATCTCCATGATGGTTGGTGTAGACCACTGGAGAAGTAGTATGAACTTTTAAAACAACTGGCCCATGTACCATCCAAATTATCAATCCTGGATGCCATGAATTTATCAAAGGATCTTCAGGAAGAACTTATTAAGGATTTTTCAATCCCTCAAGAGTTTGAAACTAAAGTTTCTACTACTGAGGTCTACAATATAAATAATGACCCTACAGAATTCTATGAATTCATATCTTTCACAGACCAAGATGTGGATGATGGCGTACATGGACACATCAGGCCCTTGTATCTATTTAGAAATTTTAATGACATTGACATCTGACAAGCCTTCATTGATAATGGTTTAGGAGTCAACCTCATTACCAAATGGACACTTCATCAGTTGTGTCTCACTGAATCTAATTTTTTTCCCTCCACTATGATGTTGCAAGGTTCTAGAAAGAATGAATAAGAACATCTACACAAGATTACACTTAGAAATCAATTTTGGTATCTTCTATCTGATTCTCATTTCATGGTTGTCTTTAAAGACACAACTTTTAACATTATTCTAGGAATACCTTGGCTACATAAACATTTTTCTATTCCTTCATCATACCACCAATGTATCAAGTATTACATTAATGGTCAAGTTGGGATATTTCACAGTGATAAGGCCCCATTAAAAACTTGTGAATATCAGTATATTGATACATAGTTTTATCAAACAAGGGGGAAAATTTCGTGGAAAAGGATGTAAGAAGAATCAATACTCTAAATGGTTTGGAAAGGATCCTAGCTAACCCATTCAAGTATCTTAGTGCATATTATGTGATGACTATCAGTAAAATTGAAAGGGTAGACCCAAATCAAGGAAATAATTTAGTAACCTACATAATGTTAGTTTTAGAAATTGAACTCGACAGTACATAATAAAACATCAACTCTCCAAGAAGTGATGAGGGCCCAGATGAAAATGCCTTCATTCCATCATCTGAGATTCAAAACGCCTCTTCTTCATCAGCCAGGATGGAAGAAATTGTTGGATTAATGGATAAATATAGGGATGTTGATTCTCCAACCATAATTTTCCATTTAAAGCTTCCATAAAATCCTCCATCCTCAGTTGAATCAGAAATGATTTCCTCTTCTTCTAGATGTCAAAATATCGAATCATCCTCCAACTCTTAAACTATTTCTCCAACAGTTATCCTCTGAGACATCCTTATATAGTAGGTATAATAAGTCACACATGAGGAAGAGGATGAAGAATAAGAACTTAGGGATTCCCCTATAACATTTGAGGAGGTAACCTCCACCACTATAGATGAATTCAGAGAAATAAATCAGGGTATAGT
Source organism: Viscum album (assembly GCA_963277665.1). Taxonomy (NCBI): domain Eukaryota; kingdom Viridiplantae; phylum Streptophyta; class Magnoliopsida; order Santalales; family Viscaceae; genus Viscum; species Viscum album. The sequence goes on along the minus strand of OY728130.1, from coordinate 1,016,835,374 downwards.
GGAAGATCCACAGTTTACTTTGATTAGTGCATCCTTAAATCATAGAGAGCAATAAATTTATACATACATTTTAAAGATACATCAGGATGTGTTTTCTTGTAACTATACAGAAATTACAGGCCATGAACCCAAAGTGTCCACCCACCATTTGGGTTTTCTAGAAGAAAATTGGGGATTTAGGCAGACAACAAGAAGAAAACATCAAACTCAAGCCTCAAAAATTGAGCCCGAAGTCGACAAGATTATTAGAGCTAACTTTATCAGGGTGTTTCAATATATGAAATAGATGGATAATACAGCCTTGGTGAAAATGAAGAATTGGAAAATCATAGTTTTCATTAATTTCGGAGATCTTAATGGGAGTTGTCCCAAAGATGACTTCCCAATTCTAATCCATGAACTCTTAATTGATGAAAAAATTGGCTACAAGGCTGTATCCATCATGGATTGATACTATGGGTATAATCAAATCAGTATAGCCCCATAAGATGAAGAATTTATAGCCTTTAGATCCCCTCAAGGTGTATTTTTCTATTGGGTAATTCCCATTTGGCTTGAAGAATGTTGTTGTGACATATCAATGTACAATTCATCACATCTTCAAACCTTTATTGGGAAAATTTGACAAATTATATGTGGATGATATAATGGTTAAGTCCAGACAACATTATGATCACTTAGCTAATCTGGAGAGCATATTTAGAAAGATTTGGCAATATAATCTGAAGACAAACCCCTTGAAATGTGCTTTCAGGGTGACCTCATGAAAATTTCTCAGCTTTGTTGTATACCATCATGACATCGGAGTCGATCCTCAGAAGACTAAATCCATCCTTGACATGTCACCTCCTAATAACATGAAAGGGTTGAGGGGAATTCAAGGACACACGGCCTATATCCAGCGCTTCATACCCAATTTGGTAGGCAAGTATTTTCCCTTCACCAAATTGATGGAAAGGGGGTCACATATCAAGGGACCAATGACTGCCAAGAGGAATTTAATACCCTTAAGAAATACATCTTGATCCCACTGGTATTGATGGAACCTTTTGAAGGAAAGCTACTCATTCTCTTTGTCACAGTCTTGGAGTGGTGACTAGGTTCCTTGTGAAAAATAACGAAGCTGGGATTGAAAAAAACCTTTATTTTCTCATTCGATCCATGCTCGACATAGATACTCAATATTCAGATATTCAAAAAAGCTACCAAGATTTAATATTTGTAGCTCAGAAGCTGAGTCACTATTTTTAGCATCATGAGGAACACATGATATCTCGCAATAACCTTCTCAAATTTACCCTCATGTGTCTTATACTTACAGGATGTCTGGAACAGTGGGCGTTTATTCAACAGTAGTTTGATATATTGTTTGTGCCTCAAAAAGTAATAAAATGCCATGATTTGGAAGACCTCCTTATTGAGAACCCATATTTAGAAGAAACATCATTTAGTACTGAACATCATGATGAAGAAATATTCTCTATTCAAGATAGTCCCTAAATATGGGAATTATATTTTGAAGGTGCTTCCAGAAGTCCAATGGGGAAGAGAATGGAAGACCCTATGCTCAAAAACGTTGGGCTATGAATTGTGATTATATCCATAGAATAGGAAGTGTTACTATAATCTTTTCTATTATTAAAAGGTGGTACCAACAATGAGAAATAATATCAGGCACTCATTGTTGGACTGGAATTGGGCCTCCTTGTACCCGTAAATCACCTGGAAGTGAAAGGTGATTCGGAATTGGTAAAAAAAATAGATAAACAGGGATTACAATATCATAAAAGAAGAGTTAATACCCCTATTTGGTTATGTATGATAGATAATGGATCCATTTCCCTTAGAGACAACATTTTTATATGTCCCAAAATCAAAAAACACCCAAGATGATGCATTGGAAAATGAAACCACAACCCTAGAAGATCCAAATTGGTGTGAGACAATCATTAGTATTTCCCATCATCTTGTGGATCGACCTTTTATTCCAATAAGAAAAGAGGAAATTAATGAAATTAGTCCCATATCCGAGCTAAAAATTCATTCCATGGGATGCATGGAAGCCATATTGAAATATCTTCAAAATAGGGTACTTCCACTGGATAGAGCTGAGAAAGAATAGGTCCAGCGATGAGTGGTCAATTTCACCCTTTATGATGGTCCAAAATCACCAGAATATCCTCTACAAACAAGGATTCAATGGAAGTATCCTCATCTGTATTGATGGATAAGATACTGAAGCTATCAAGAAATAAGTACATGTAAGAGATTGTGGTGCCCACCAGTCTAGGCATAGGATTTCAAATCAAATCCAAAGTCTTAGATACTTCTGGCCTTCGATGATGTTGGATTTCACAGATTTCACTAAGTTTCATCCCTTCAAGGTTCATTCCAAATTCATTAATCAACCCCATGTGTTTCTACATACTACTAAATACTCCTAGCCATTTTCTACATGGGGGATGGATGAAGTAGGACCCTATTCTCTAGTTATATATAAGTAGTTCAAGTAAATTATTAATGCTACCAACTTCTTCTCCAAATGGGATGGTATACTACTACTGAAATAAGTAGGGTCCAATATCATTGTTATCTTTATCAAAGCTAATGTCATCACCATATTTGGTGTCCCTCATATGATATTGATGGAATATGGAACCAATTTCTATTCTACCAAGGTAAAGAATCTATATCAGGAGAACCATATCAAATACAACCATTCATCTGGCTATCATGAAGCAGCCAACAGATAGGTAGAGGCTTTCAACAAGACCCTATCAAATATACTCTAGAAGATGGTGAAAAAAGATAAAAATTCTTAGCCTGATATGTTCTTACATGCCTTGTTGTCTTACCAGACTTCTACCCATACTACAACATGAAAAACTCTATACTCATTGGTATACAAAATAAATGTATTCCTTCCCATTGAAGTTCAATTGACTTAACTTTGAGTTTCCATCTGTGACCAGTTACCTGTAGATGAGTTGTATCAGCAGTGACTAGATTATCATGAGTGATTATACTAAAAGGTATTTTATATGTTACATCACATGGAATTCTATCAGTACAGAATATCATGAGCATTCAAAAATAAAAATTTCCTCTGTTCATTCCTCTATGGATAATTGGTATTAGTCCTTATGACTCCAATGATACCAAGAGAGAAGCCCACAAAGATTGAACCAATTTGGGAAGTACCTTACTCCATACATAAGTGCCACATTAATAGAGATTATTCTCTGATATAAATGGAAGGAAAACTAATTAAAACTCCAACCAATGCAAGGTTCTTTAATAAGTAGATTGTGTAATCAAATATAGAATTTTGTTGTTGCAAGATGTTAAAATTCATAACAACTAAAGTCTTAGCTGCAGGATGATAAATTGAAGAGCACTATACACATTGATTCTACATGACGTAACACTATGTAGAATCTTCATCTTTATCTGATGATATTAAATTGCATGACATCATTTTTCCTCACTACATGACATTAACAAATATGATTAATGTCTCGTTTATTTGATGTTTCAAAATCCCCCATGATACCACAATTTTTTTCCCTTATGGTACCTTAAAATATGAGTAGCTTCCATGCACAATCATTACTCACATCATTACCAATACTTAGTGGCACTTGATCCCTATTTCTCCCTATGTTTGAATCAGATCTTCATAGGTACCCCTTTTCAAGAACTACGTGTGGATTGATTCTTTCCCCTAGAAAGATACATAGTGACACCTGGATCTTATTCCCTGGTTCTAGCCACAATGTTTCTTTCATGTTAGGTGACTTATGTCCTCATTGCAAGACATTAAACTACATGGTTTATAAAGAACTACGTGGGGCTTGATTCTCTTTCCCATGAGATAAGTAGTGACACCCAGATATCTAAAATTGGGCCTATCCGCAACCATAAAGAAATTTATTTCCCCTTTTCCTATATATGAACTAATCCTATATAGATCTCTCTTCTAGAATACATGGTTTGATTCTCATAAAATCCAATTTCTTGAGATTAACCATTATTCTAGAATGTATCAAAATCCCCCATCTCTCACATAAAACTTAGTTGGTGTGGGGAATGATCTTTTCATGAACTATGTATGGCTTGGTTATCATCACTATAAGATATGTAGTGACCACCAGATCTCTAATCATGGTACTATCCATGAAAAATATCCATTTTATTTCCTGTGTGTATGAGTCAAACCAATATAGGGGATGTTTCAAGCACTACATGTGGATTAATTCCTACCCCAATAAGATACATAGTGACACATGGGTTTTAACCCTAGTACAACCAAAATATCTCCATATTTTCATGTCAATTTATCTTCATCCATACCACAAGATATTAAACTACATGGTAATTCAAGCACTACGTTTTGATTTATTTTAATCCCCATGAGAAACATAGTGGAACCCATATCTTTTATCTTGGGTCTATATGCAATTTCATAAAATAAAATCCCATTTATTTTACCTATTCTCAAATAAATGTTTAACAGGGACCTCTTCTAGTACTTGTATGTTGATTCTCATTTTAATGAAATACATTTTGATTCCTAGAATTCCTTCTTTAGGCCCAACCATCAACCTTGAAATTATAAAAATACCTCATACCCACATCAAAACCAAATTATATGGGGAATAATTTCAAGAACTACGTGTGTCTTGTTTAATACCCCTATCAAGATACATAGTGAAATCTAGGCCCTATATCCTAGATCAGCTACCACTCAATAATTAGACTCATATCTTTCACTTGTTTTACCTTTATGTTGCAAAATAATCTTTTACCCCACATTATTTCTCACATCGAGAAAAAATAACATGGGATTAAGAATTCAGTAAAGATATTATCTTTATAAATAAGGCATCTCAATTCCTATTTGGGGTTATAAATGTTCATGGATGTAAGACCATAAAGACACAATAGATGTCCTCATTTCAGATGATAAACTGCATGATCTTTTATAAAAACTAGGTGTGGATCAATTCTAGTTTTCATGAGATATGTAGTCATTTCACATCAGTTCAACTTCATACATACCACATGAATTTAAAATGCATGGATTTTCAAGAACTACATGTGTCTTGATCATCATTTTATTAAGATATGTATTGACAAACAAATATCCTATTTTGAGTTCATCCACAAAGTTAAAATCTCCCAATAACTGTGTATGGATAAGACCTACATAGGAGACCCTATAAAGAACTACCTATGGCATAATTCTCATCCATATGAGATATATAGTGACATCTAGAGATTCAATCATGGACCCAACCACAACATCATGTAATTAACGCCTCTTTTATTCAATGTATGAGTCAGATCTATATAAGGAGATCAATACATTTCTCATCTTATGTACGAACCTGTATTCAAGAAACCCCAATTATCCCCCACTTGTGATTTCAATTAGGGTGGGGGAACCTTTATTTAATAACTATGTGTTCCTTGATTCTTTCCCCAACAAGATACGTAGTGACACCTAGGTCTTATCCCCTAGTCGAACCGTAATATTTTTTTTCATGTCAGAATCACTTCATGTCCTCATCACATGATAATAAATTTCATGGTTCTTTAATAACTATGTGTGGCTTCATTCTCATACCTATAAGATATGTAGTTATGTCTAGATTTTCAATCCTAATCCCAACTACATCATGATATGAAATAGACTCCTTTCTCCCCTGTACGAGTTAGATCTACATGAGGAGATCCAATACAAGTTCTCACCTTATACATGATATTGTATCTGATATAACTATATGTGGCCTGATTATTTATTCTATAGGATACATAGTTACACTTGGGACATATACCCTAGTCCAACCACAAAATTCAATTTCTCTTCATATAAAATTCCCTAATGTCCTTGATTCATGACTCTAAACTGCACTACATAATTTCCTTATCGCTTGACCTTAAACTGCATGGTACCTAGAGAACTATGTACGTCTTGATTCTCATATTATTGAGAAATGTAGTGAAAACTAGGACTGAAATACTAGTCCTTACCATGGGATTAAATAAAATTACCCCTATCTTGCATCCAATTAAAAATATGTGTAGGAGCCCTCATTTTGTGTCATCTCCATAGAGATCCCATAATGGAAACAAAAGATATCCCCATTATACATATGAGAAAGATATATAAGGTACTCCAAAATCAAGGACAATATTGATAGGAATATTACCCTTGGGCATTGGAAATTACCAATTTAATATTTCATACTCCTAATCATGAATACATTCAGATATTCATGATCTTTCATCAGTTTATGGTGGAAGAATGTTTGATACCTGAGACATATTTTTTCTTGACTATGCAGTATGTGCCCCACATTATCCTTTCATAAAATATGCCTACAAAAAAGGCCTATCATCCAAAATATTCCACTACATGGTTATACAACATATGCCCTATTTGGACCTACATAATACAACCCATGTAATAGGTTTTTCAAATAGCGGCAACTTCATTCTTGGGATAATCCTTTTCTATCCCTTTTAATATTTGATGACGGTATGAAAGAACCCATATTTTAAAGCAGTCATCCATTGTATATTTCTCCCATATCCTTTCTCCGGACCTAAGAGTCTCCAAGACTATAGTTTATACATTTTCCCTTCACTTTTTGAATCATACTGAAATAAACTTGGATCATTTGACAACATATTATCCATTGTTTCCATAATATTATGGTTCTTTTCATATGAACTAAAACTATAGACACCACATATCCTACTTTTGTGTTAGAACTTCATAGAAAGTCTATTCCTTTGATTCTCTGGAAATCATGATTGGAAATACTAATTTTGTATCCAGGCACTTTTCTCCATAAACCAAACTCTATGCTTAAGAAAATAAAAATCTCCATAAACTTTCATATCCTTTTAGCAATAGAATGTCAGAATTATTGAGATATCCTTTACATGACCATGTAGTACGTTCCCCAGTTGGTCTTTCATAAAATCCTCCTACATAATAGAATTATCATCATAATGATTCCACTGTTGACTATGTAGTACAATCCCTAGTTGGCACTGCATAACACACCACCCATAACAGGGTTTTCAAATAGTGGTAACTTCATTACTGGAAGAGACCTCCCCTAATGCCTTTATCGCTTTTCCCATGTCATTCTTAGGTTCTATAAATTCCCAAATAACAAATTACAATTCTCCATTTCCATTATTGAATATGGTTTCATGTTTGTAGACAAATTACCATGAAATTTGAGATATATAAACCTTTGGTAAAAGCTAAAGACCTTAAGTCAAAGCCCCCTACTATCCCCAATGCATGCCTTTAAACTCCACAGACCCCAAATGTCCTTAATGCATGACTTTAAATTTCATAACATACTGCATAAAATTCTTCTAATGTCCTTGCTGTATGAAATTAAACTGCACATCCCCTAATTTCCTTGCTGCATGATTATAAAATGCATTATACCATAATGTCCTAGTTTAATGACTTTAAACCACACAACATAATATCAAAAATCCTATTTCTAAAAAATTGTACCTTTTTTTATACATCATGTCCATATAGAATTGGTTTCTCATTCATTACCTAAGTCGGTAGAAGATGATTCTTTTATTCTCAAAAATCTTTCCTTGGAAAAGCCACCCATTGTGGCCTTGAGAAATCCAAATATTAATATTTCCTTATTCATTAGTAATAATAATTTCATAAGTCTTGAAAAATCCTTTACCTAACTATGCAATATGTTCCCCAGTTTTCCTTGCATAATTTGCCCACATAATGGGTCTATTAGCCTAAGGATGACACTATTTGGCTATGTAGAAATTCCCTAGCTAGCCTTGCATAATACAACCCTCATAATGGGTTTATCAACTAGTGGTAATTTTATTATCATTAGAAACATTATTTATTCTCTGATACCATTTTTTATATTTGAAAATCATAAAATTGTATCAGGATTTTCCTTGGAAGCATCTAAAGAATATTGGAGCATTCATATGCACTAAGCCTTGTTGGGGTTATAATTTTAAAATCTATGGTCAAATATGTTTGAGCTTAAATAATAAACTTATTATTCCAATATGAAGGAATTTAAACTATCCTAAAAAAGACACATAATACTCACTAGGTTGAAAACCTATAAAGGGAAATCTATTCAAAAGTCAAGTCTGAGCTCTCTAAACTTACACTATGTATGGTTTAGGCAATATCAAGTAATAAAAAGTTAAAAGGCACAAATTTGTTAGGCTAAAAACTCAAAAAGGGAAGCCTATGAAAAGCCCATATCACACCCGCTATGTATCCCCCATATTGTGCACTGTAAAAAATTAGGGTGATATATAAAAAAGACCCAAAGTTTATAGGGTTTTTGATAAGACACTAATAACAGTTAGAATCTGTTCTCTAGGCCCCATGGATTTGGAAAAAAATTATATCATCCTACCAAACCTAAAGTAACTCCAAATCTAACCAAATTATGTTGTAATGTGTCAAAGTTACCAACGTTTACCTTAGAACTAGATTCTTTTTGTTCTGAATGAATCAAATTATAAGGGGTGATTTTGTAGACACCATGAAATGTGTTACATGCAGTTCTATGGAAAAATTAAGATGTGAAACTCACATAGAAACCAAATTCTAAGTTTAAGTAGAAATAAATCTTCATGCTTAAAGAAGGAGAAGATTGTATTTCCATGTGGCATGACCCCAAATGTACTCGACTGAGATAAAAAAGTTCATAGTGCGACTCTGAATTTTTCTTGGGGTTCAGTGATAGTAGTGAAGGAACAAGCCTAAAGGGCTAGGACTGAAGCCTGAAACTAGTCCCAAGTAGGGGAGGGGGTCACAACCTCCGTGGTATGGAGCAAATATTTCACCTCAATCCTTATGTACACTGTATTCCATCACATTTATTGAAAAGTGTCAAAGGGAAATACCATAGAAAAAGGAGGAGAAAATGTATGAAGAATTTCAACATTTGAAGAGGATCCAAAAATGGTTCTCCCAAGGTATTACAATTCACCAGTGGAATACAAGTACTTGCGTACCAACAACGAGTGTGCTACCCACTTTTCCACCAAATCTCCTTCGCCCGAGGTGCCATATTTTCCTATAAATAGAGCATTGGGGTCTTCATTTGTACAGATTATTTTCCTTGGAGACCGATTGATACTCTAGTCACCATAGTGCTTCACCCAAGTCTTCCAAAACCTCCAAGGTAGATCCTTAACACCAAAGGTGATGGAATTAAATGAGGATAATAGGAATTAATTCTATTTAGTGTTAAAAATAAATAACACTTGCATGAATCAGTTTCCTAACCTTCCTAATTCAAGAACACTTGTGTGCCCTTTGTCCTACAAAGAGAAACTTATAAAACTCACTTAGGGGAGTACCTATAGAGACTCTTGATGTCTTGAACCAATCTTACCCATGTATAGTCATCCAGGTTTTTGGTCACTTAAAGTTACATTAGGCCACCCAAGATTACTTTTGGACCCCATACCTGCATGCCAACCACTTGAATTCCCTTCCTTGATGTTCACCCATCCCATTATCCTAAACAATCATTTCATGAAGCCTCCTTCCAAGACACTCGTGGAAAAGTTTCATCTTAATTGTCCCCCTTCCTTAAAATGGATCATGTTGAAACCTCCAACAAGACCTCATGATTTACTAAACTAATGGGAAATGCACATCAACATTTCTCTTATTTGGGTTTATATTTCTATATTCAATGGTTTCCCACATTTATCTTATAATGGGGTCAGAATAATCATGATGTCTGTAGGTTTATATATCTTCGGTCACATGGACCCTAACCCTAGGGAAATTGTTGCGGGATTTCCGGTCTTGGATTATGGGAATAGGAATCCATCCTACCCTTCTCGTCTCTAAAACCTGGAGCCTCCGGTCCATGGTAAGGGGATTTATGACAAATGAAAAGTCTCACTTCTATACCAGGAAAAATTTTATGGGAACTATCCTGGTGTAAAACCCAATCCTTTCATGTAGGAGGTTTCAGTCTTGCTCCTCTCTACCTCCACCATGCCCTACACTTCCAATCCTTACTTACATTAGACCATGTCCAATGTTAACTATTGATAGGGAAGGTTCATTTCTTCGGCCTCTACTGCCATATCCATGACCTATTCTTCTATCGCCCCGGCCTCTTTAAACGTAGGCCTGTCCTCTTCCACCAATAGAGGAAGGAAAGTGTGTTGTTTTTTTTTGAATATTTTAAATCATATTTTTTCTAACGTCGAGCATGACCCATGTGGTCTTAGAGGATTGTGATGATCACAATGACTGCATAATCCACCTGAAGGAATGACCTATGAGAACTCTCATTCCCGCCATTACTAGGATATGTAAGAAGCTTTATCAAGGCCTGAGCTCCATATCATGTCATTCATAAAATGAGATGTCAATCCTAATACCCTTAATCCAAGTATCCTCTTTAGTAGTTAACCCCAAGTTAAGCCTGCAAATCTCCATGAGTGAACAGACTCATCATGGACCTTGTTACTAGGCATCCTCCTTAGGATTAATCCCCAAATAAAGATCACATATCATCATGAGTTAATATATTACTCATGATACATTTTACAGGGCATCATTATTTAAAATAATCCCTAAATCATTCCTCTCAAATATCCATACTCACCTACGAGACTAATAGAACTACATGAGTTTTGATTTCCATAAAAATGGGATGCGTAGGAAGCCTCTATAGGGTCCAAACCCAAAACCCCAAAATCAACCCTATTCTATCTGTGTAACATTCCTAGTAGGTTCTGATCACAATTGGAAACTCATATCCTTTCAAGGTTCCTTGGACTAATTTAGTATTAATCCTGCACCAAAATATGACTAGGCACCTTCCTCCTAGACTTCCTTACCACATAACGTTAAAATGTATGGTTAGTTCCTTATCACATGACCTCAAATGATAATATGTGTCCCATTAAGTGGCACTTAACAATGTGGGTTTTTATTCCTTTCACAAGGATACATAGGTATCCCATTTATGGGTTTTATCCCAACATCAAAACAACTTCCATCTCCCTAGATGATGATAAACTTCAGAGTAACATTATGTCTTCTTGGATGATGATAAACTCTAGAGTAAATCTTGTATATTTGGATGAAATTAAATTCCAGATCACCCCACTGTGTGGCTTAAAAAACAGCATCATCATAATAATTATTGAATAATATCTAAATAGTATATAAGAGTATACTATTTATTGAGAACATAGGATAAAAATTGATAAATCTATTGATGAAGAACCTCAGATACATACATTTGATCTTGAATTCCTTTCATTCTAAACATTCATTACTAAATTACATGATAAACTCATCTAATTATTAGCAAAGTAATAAAGGATTCATGAACATATGTTAAATCTATAAGAGAGTCATGGAGTAGGAAATAATTCTCCCAAAAGGGTGAGATGATCCTAAAATCCCATCCTCTTGACCAATGATAATTCTTAAGAGTCATAAGTCAAAATAACAAATGAACACCTACCTTTGGAAAGTAGGCCCCTTTGGATAAATAACAATTGAGTGTTTCTAGTTCCATAAACAAATCCATTTGAAACCATTTTAGAATAGTGATTCTTAAAAAGCACACACATTCTGAGGGAAACAATAATTAATTATTCTTTTTTTCATGAATACATCACTAATTCATAAAAAATAATGTCATGTTCCTCTTAAAATAATGTGTCCAAACTTTGTTGATTTTTAGTAATCATTTTAATTATAGGTTTATCATCATCTAAAGTCATTTCCCTAATAGGATGGGGCCTATTTTTCATGTTTTCAGTGTTAGATGAAGCACCCGAACCACTGAGTCATTCGCATGTCCCTTCCAAAATAAAAATTTAGTTTTGTGACCCCCTGAAATGTGGGTTGGCTTTTATTTCTACCAACATCATCTAGAAAACTCATAACATAAAAATTTTCAAGTTAACCCAATTTAAATTCTTTTTCATTATCAGTGTCCCAATTATATAAATTCCCAATATTTGTAGTTGTTTCCCTTGTAGAACCCATTAAGGATTCCTTCCACTTTCATTCATTCCTCGGTCCCAATCAGTAAGTGGTTCATTCTATTTTCTGTGTTCTTTCTCTTGAACCAACTTTTATTCATTCCAATCACCACTGTATTTATTTAATCCATCATTTTGATCTTTTTTCTTTTAACTCTATTGATTCATCCAATTGAGATATACCCACAATTATATATAAAACTGGGTTTGAGTTATGGGGACTCTTAGAAATATCTTTAATTCTCTACATAGGAATCCCTTCACTCCTTAAATTATAATTATGACCAACATTCAAAACACCCATATTTTATACCTTTTATAGACATTTTCCCCAGTTTACACTCTAACATTTTTCCAAAGTTGATTCACTATACTTGTGACACCAAATTTAATTTTTTTAGGAAATAATAGGTAGTTAGACTTCCAATATAATCATTATTTTGATATGGGTGTTTTTTATCCTACTAAGGCACTTCTTCAAATTTTTCTGCAGTTGATTATTCCTTCAAGTCCCAAGGAGAATTTTTGTTGCTATTATTTGATCCTTCATCCTAGCCAGGTGGAATGTTAACATTTGATGAATTCATCATACCCTAATTAGGTTGTATTTCAAATTTTCTAGTATATTGAGAACCCTAGCACAAGAATCCTGGTTCATTTGATTTAATTTTAAGTGTTTCTTCAAATAATGGTTTCTAAATAATATTTGTTTGGGCCCTATTAATTTTTTCATCATCTGATAAAAGATCATCATCTTTATATCCTATACACTTGGTCACTAAAAAACCACCTATTTATCCATGTACCAAGTAATAAAATGATTAAACATAAACTCTTCCATCTTGTTTCACTCCCATGAAGCAAAGTTAATGAAACCATCCTTAAATTACCTCCCTTTTATCCAATAAAAAAAATCAAATTGAGAACTGGTATCAAAAACCACATGTTTACCCCAGGAAAATTTTATTTAGTTTTCAATATCTCTAAATAATTTTCACATCACTTAATTACTTATAATTAAATTATCCTTCTAAAAATGATGATGGTCTTCACAAATTTTGAAACCAATAAATTTTACACATATAATGCTTCTAAAATGAAGAACCTAAATATTTCTTAAATCTAATAGGCATTTATTACTTAAATAATATGACATCATGTGATACCTAGTATAATTTTTAATTCAATATACTAATCAAATATTTATTTTTATAGTTATAATCATCAGAAACTGACTATCTAAAAAAATAAAAATTTTAACACATAAAATGTTTTAAGGATCGTCACTGTAATCATCATTATCCATCAAAATGTTATCCTAACTGATAACCATTGATAATTTTGTGAGTTATAATTATTTATCTATGTGTTCTTTAGTAGATGATGATTTAATTATATTTTTTGTAACATTATAGATATCACAAATTCCCTTCCATATATGATTTACACCAATATAAAACAAGCTCAATAGACATCATTAGACTCTTATTATCTTAAAATAATACCTTCATATAGATTAAATGATTCTGTAATAATGATTAAATACTGATTCTCCCTTTTGGGGTGTTTATAACCCTTAATTCATCATAGGTTGTTTATTTTCATGTTACCCTTGAGAAAAATGATAAATGTTTATGAATCATCATTAATAATATTCAAATGTTATGATTCCTTCAACTTTAGTAGTCAAATATTATCATTATAATTCAATTATGATTTCATTCTACCAAAGGGTAAATCATTATCATGGTGGATATCATTCCATGTGGGTATCCCTTATTTGAATTTAACATTATCCTCGATCTCTCTACTTTAATGCTTTCATCAATCATCAATTTCCTACTTTAATGCAACCAAATCAAATCTAAATTTTTTCGAACATTGAAAATTCATATTATATGAAGAGTTTATCAATGTTAAACATTATCATAAGAATGAGTCTAAAAATCATATTTTAATAACTTTTATCATTTTTACTATTAGAAATTTTGTTTTTATTTATTCTTTGAGTGTCTAGAGAGTGTGGTTCTTTTCATATAATTATCTATAAATTTATACATTAATTATGAATACATTATTTGTATTTAGTTATTTTTGAACAAAATTATTATTTTGAAACTATTAAAATTTATACGAATAAAAGTTGGTTGTAGGTTAATCATATGAAAAAAGAGTATGGGGATGGAGTTATAGAGATCATAAATTTTTAGTATAGAATCTATAAAACCCATCTAAAATCTTTTTTTCTATGTATATATTATCGTAATTCAAGAAAAATTTATATATAAGAGTTGTAAAAATATTTTTTTGTCACAAAATGGATCAATTCTATCAATGTTGGACTAAAAACAAGGAAAAATAAATATACATACTAATTGGGATGGTATAACTCTTTTTTGGATCATCTGATATGAATATTAGTGTAAATGACAATGGATATCATATGGAATAAATGACAATAGAAATTGAATTTAAACTTTTTGGTTGTCCAAAGTTGATTGAGAAGTTAAATAGAGAGACCATTGTGTAGAGATTGTACTAAATAAACAACATTGTCAGCTATATTGAAGTTATATAATTTTAATGCTATGAATAGATAGAGAGACACCAAATTTACATAACAACTTTTTCTCCTGAATGATATGATACCAGAAGAAAATGAGATTCTATGTAGAACATATGATTCAAAACAAATTCTACGTTCAGTGGGTTTAATCTTTAAAAAAATACTTGCTTTTCCAAATGATTGAATCTTTTTTTTGGAATATTCATGAATCACTCATAAAATTCCATTAGTGTGGTGAATATCGACATAATAAAGATGAATCAATTCTTTCAATATATGTATGACATATTTCTATCATTCCATGGTTTAGATGATGATATGGATGTCAAGAAATGCTATACAATTGACATAGAACACAGATACAAGAACTATATATGGGTAACTACATCACCCAGCTGAATCTCCTCAGTAGAAGTAAATTGATTATGAGTATCTTGAGTTTTGAAACAAGATAAGAAACCTCTCAATTTCATTATCTAAAGATGGAATAAATACTTTTGCTGTATAAATTATCACTCATAGTACATGGTTAGTTATGTTGGTAAATTATAACATTCCACCATGGTCATTCATGAAGTGAAAAAACATTATGTTATCACTTATTATATCTTGACCAAAACATCCCAATGATGATATTTATTTATATTTGGATACATTGATTAATGATCTAAAATTGATGTGATATAAAATTGTTAAATTGTATGATACTTTTAGAAGCAAAGAGTTCACATCTATAGAAATGTTTTATGGGATGGTAAATGAATTTCATAATTATGGGAATTTATAATGCTATATCACTAATGGAATGTTGGGGTATCAAATTTGGGATGAATTTATGTACTCTGTTAGTTTGAAACATTATTTAAAGACTGTATTTTTTAGATCATCATATTTTTTTACCCTAATGTCATAAATACTAATCCTTAATGATATCATTCTATAAAAATATAGAACATGTTACTTCACTATCCAAACTAATGGGTGATCAATAGTTTGAGAATGTAAAATATGTAGACACTATTTTTTGAATACCATTTACAAAAAACAATACAAAACCAGGTTCAAAAAGGGATCAATTTTCTTTGAATTAATTTACATGAAATATTGGTACGTAAGATATTTTATTTATGTAATGCACATAAATAAAAATTCATG
This sequence comes from Viscum album, assembly GCA_963277665.1. Classification (NCBI taxonomy): domain Eukaryota; kingdom Viridiplantae; phylum Streptophyta; class Magnoliopsida; order Santalales; family Viscaceae; genus Viscum; species Viscum album. The sequence goes on along the minus strand of OY728130.1, from coordinate 1,016,819,581 downwards.
TGGTAGTTTTATTGGAAAATGAATATATATACTAGTCAAAAAAATATTTAATTAAGGTTGGGATGGACAATATTGACATGGGGTTAAGGGAATAATTGTTACTAGCAAAGGGAGAATGTTTAACTTTTCTTCCTCTATTAGTTTACACTTTATCGAGAAAATAAAGTTTTCAAATTTTTAACTTCTTTAATGGTGTAAAAGTTTTAGAGGGATATTATTAAAATATCAAGAATGTCATGTTAATGATTATTAATAAGTTATATGGTCTAAAATCTCATGAATGTCATGTTTTCATGAAAATTATGATTTTAGTAGCATTACATTTAATTTTTCCTAAAATATTATGAATTACATTAACTATGCAATGATTATTTTTCTGAAAATTTGTAGTAATGTTATAAACCTGGTGATCTTACTAATTATGAGTGATTATATTTCAAGCATATTATACTAATTTGATATGTTCTTTCAAACAACATTATTTGATATAATGGTCCACCTTATGGTTTACTTTGTTCGAGTGATTCAGCAATGTGGTCATCTCCATTACATGTGGATTTACCCCATTGAATGATAAAGTATGATTTTAAAAGGTTACATGTATAATTGATTTTGTATATAATTTTGTGTTATAATGTGATATATTATTGAAGAAGATGATGAATTCTTTATTGATTACATATCGGTGGTTGATAACATTGGTTTCCCAAAATATGGTCACTCTGAATGCATAATGGGTTAAGGGATTTTCATAAGAGTTGTTTTTAAAATTACAAAAAATAGAGGTAGTAGGATCATAATTACATTTTTCATAGTTATAGGGGCCCATGATTCTCATACATGGATATTACATATTTTTAAATGAATAATCATTACATTACATGAACACATGCATGAATAACCATAATAATTTAGTGCATTTGGAAACATGGAACATAATATTCTAGTCTGGTAAAAGATCTTAAAAATGAAACAAAAATATCTTCTCGCATATTACTCCTCTTTGATATACCCTACCTAAACCTTTATTCATAATCTTAGGGAAGGAAATATAAGAAAGGGTGAGCTCAGATGCTAGGTAAGGGTGAACATAGAAGATATCAATCTAAGATCATATGGAAGTATAAGATAAGAAAAAGGGTATGTGATTATGAACATTACTTTAAAATAGAATACCAAACCTTTCATGGATCATTAATAAGATTCATGGAATAAAACATTATCATTTCAAAAAACATTGGACATAAGAGTGATAAATAATCACAAATCAATCATAAACCATAATATCATTCCATAAAAATTTTTCATGATTATAAACATAGAAAAATATTTATTTGTCATGGTAAACTACCATGACTATAAACATTGTGGATAAAGGCATATCACCTATTTCCCATTGTGGATCAGGATGCAGTTGTTTCCTATTGTTGATCTGGACACACATATTTCCCATCGTGGATCAGGACACACCTATTTCCCATAGTGGATCATGACACAAATATTTCCCATGGTAGATCAAGTCCATTTACTTGTTTCCCATCATTATCTCATGAGATATAAATCTTTACCCAATGTATTGGAGGAATATATAGGTCCAACCCATCACATAATGATAATCATACACATGTCAGCAACAAGATCATAAAGCATTCATCATATCATAACCGGTAAAATGAAATGGGTTTCATAAAAAATTCATCATATCATAACCTATGAAAAATATAGATGTTTACTAATCATTTAATCATTTAATCATAGAATAACCCATGAATAAGAATTATGTTTCATAATAATTCTATTATCGTATAACCCATTGAAGAGGGATAGGTTTCATAATCATTTTTCATAATAAATCATTTAGATAATATTAATAATGATATCCTTGGATCATATACATAGTAGATCATATGTAACATAAAATATTATATCTTATATAGAAAATAATTTTTAAATATAACTTGGGACATTTTCTGAGTAAAATAGCATCTTGTTGGAAAACAATTTTTAAAACATAAAAAAGTTTAAAAATCATTTTCATTGAAAATATACTTGAAAACATAAAAATGATGTTTCAAAAATATTTTAAAATGTTTCTTGATGAAAATATCCTTTCCACATTAAAAAAAACACTTTCTATAACATTTTTTTAGAAAAAATGGTTTTTGAAGGAAAAGGGTTTCCGACCAAAAAGATGAATTTTTATACGACAATACTTTTGAACTCTTGAGTAAATAAAGAGAATAAAATGAAAGGAATAAATTTTCTATAAACACATAAATATAAGAGAATAAAATGTATGAGATTTATTAATAGGCATATCATGATATTTAAACATTTGAGACTTAATCATAAAAAGTACCGATAAACGATGAGATTATAAAATATAACCCTTACCATTTTGGAAACCTTGTATCATAAATCCAACAGAAGAACAATATTAGATGAAATATAAAATATCATGAATAAAAGTAAATTCATGATATAACAGGTCAAATCAGTTGTATATACACAACATAAAATAAATAGCTTGTGAATATGGCATGTTTCTTATAAGAGTAAAAAGTGAAATGGAAATCCCTTACCGATTTGGTAACTTTGGAAATATAAACACAATGAAAGAGAGATCCTAAAATGGATTTGTAAATACACATAATTTTAAGTGGATTCATCATAAAAAAAATTAATTGTTAGTATATACACCAAATAAATGAAACATGAGGTTAATATGAATTTTTTTTCTCACATAAAGTAAAAGTAAGGCCAAAACCCCTTACCGGTTTGGTAACTTATGAGCAGTAAACCCCATGAAAGAGATATCCTCAAATGGATAGGTAAATAAAAATAATTATATATATATATATATATAATAAAAAAATTAATGGGAAGTATATATACCATACATAAGTAACATTTGGTGAATATTCCATTTGTCTCACAAAAATAAAAGTGAGATTGAAACCCCTTACCTCTTTGGTAACATTATAACTGCAATCCCTCAGAAAGAGAGATACTCAAATGGATATGTAAATCCTAATATTTATCAATATAAGAATCATAAAATACATTCATGTGTTGTATAAAAACTACATAAAATAAATATGTGATGAATATGTAATGTGTCTCACATTATCAATAAGTGAGATGGAAATCCCTTACCTATAGTCTCAACTTTGATCATACTCCTTCAAACATCATCTTTTTCAAGTATCCTCCTTAGGGTTGCACTAAAATTCTTTCTAGGATACATTTATTACCAAACTAATGCTTTTAGAATTATGGTATTGAAGTTGGGAAGTTATTGTTAAGGTATTTTTTGAATGGAAATTTTTTGAAGGTGTTAATAGAAGAGGAGAGGGGGTGGCCTTTTATATGTGGGGAAGAGAATACAATTGAAATTTCTAATAGGAATTGACTAATACAAAATTTTTCTTATGTAAAAAGGATTAAAAATTCCCATTAAAGAAAATTATAGGTGGAATGGTCAAAATATGTCCAATAAATAGTTTTAAGACAAGTGAATAAATGATTTAAACCCTTATGTTTTTTGTTTAACCCCTAGTAAACCCATTTTTACCTTACTCGTGGTAATTAATTTTTACTAAATTCTCTATTCATTTTGATCAAAAATTAATTTGTCCGAGTTAGGTAATAAAAATTATACTGATAACAAATACTGAATCAATTTTTCCAAATTCTATTCATATAAGTGGAAATTTTTAATTTAAAATTAATCCTGTATATGTGATCAGAAAGTATGATTTTCAAGATAAAATTATTAAAATGAAATAAGTTATATTAATGGATGTAAAATTGAACAAATATTAATTTAAAACCAATTCAAGACATAATTATACTTATAAATAAATTAAATGAAAAGGAATTTTTCAATTAAATTGAAGGATTTTTCACTATTCATTAAATATTAATCATTTAATATTAATCAAAAAAAATAACCCAAAGATAATTTTGATAATATTTTGTCGAATAAAGTTTATAAAAGTGTAAATATTTAGTTTAAAATTAATCTTGCAATAAAAATACTAGAAAACAAATTTTTAGAAAAATATTGTTTTAAGCATAAACTTTGTATTATTATTTTATATTTTATAGCATACACATAAGATTAATTTTTATTATTTTACCAAATTTATAATATATAAATTTCATGAAATTCATTCACTAAAAGTGACTCTTTTTAATTTATTGATGTAAAACCCATTTTTGGGAATAAAAATAGTTTTTAAGAAAATGATATCCTTTATTTTAAAAAGGTTTTTATTTTCATTTATAATTATTTTTTCACCAAATAAATCATTATATATACATTTTTAAACCATATATTTTCCTATTAATATGATCATGTATTGATATCTCCCTTGTTTACCCTTACTGAGTGTCTGATCCCACCCTTTATTAAGATCCTTTATGAAGTTATGATGAAATTTTATAAGTATTGTAAGCCTACAAAGAAAAATAAATGTGGAGATATTTTTTTTAGATATTTAGGATCATTCAAAAAATAAGAATAATGTTTTTATATTCTCCAAATACACTAAAACTATAAGGTCCTTTGGCATGTATTATGTAATGTAATGAATATTCATATAGAAAGATGTGATATTTAAGTGTGAAAATATGGGGTCATTAAAGTTGTTACCAGAGGAAGGAGTTTAGTAAATATTAAGATATTAGTATAATAAAAGTTTAGTGATAAACCTTAGGACAGTCCTAATTATATTATAACATCCCAATGTTTTGTTGAGGAAGTGATTTTGTGGTTTACCTGGAAATACTTTTCTATATAGATAAAAAAAAGTGGATGTTGTTTGAGTAAAAATTTACACAAGGGTAATAACATTGAGAAAGGTGCATCGATCTTGGATCAAACATTACCTAGTTCAAGACAATAAGGCTTACTATGAACCTAGTTTGAAACTCTTGAGGGACATTCTTTGGTTAACACACATATTCTTTATAATACATTATGAGGGATTTTATTAGACAATGTTCATAGATAACATAGACTAAACCTAAGGTGTCATCAATTGAAAATCAGGTTCCATAATTTATACATACTATAAATATTTTTCCATCATTATGCGGATTTACAAAATGACTAGTGTTTTTTAGACTATGATTTTTGGTTTTCGTCAATGGTTGGAACCCGAAGTAATCATGCTAATGCTGATTTTGATGGATGGTGAAATGATTTTCCACCTAAGAAACCAAATTCTATGAGAGGTAGGATGTATAACATCGTTTTTATGATCACACAACATTCTCAAGCCATGAATCATAATTATATTCAATATGATCAAAGGAGGGAACACAATTTTTTTGAATCCTTCATGAGAAAACACCCAAATAGTATTAGTGAGTCTTATAATCAACTAGTATCTAATTGATGGACCTGCAATATTGAAAATATATTTTCCATTCTATAGTGTTTTTAACTAGAGAATATTTTCTTATCAATTTATCATTTTGAAGGTGACGTGTATCAATGGTGTAACCCCGTTAAAAATATGAGTGAAGAGGAGGAAATCAATTCTATAGAATGAGATGAGTTTATGATGATATTTTTATATAATTACTTCCCTCATATACTATATACATAGATAGAGAAATATTTTATTTATATCAAGAAAAAAGATGATAAATATATTAGTACCTATAAAGCTAACTATAGAAGTCTCGCAAGGTACACTTATAGCTTAATCATTTGTCCAGAAAAAAAATTGATTGATTATTTAGTGGCTTAAAACCATTTCACCAAAAGGAATTTTCTATAAGGGAATTTAATAGCTATAAATATATAATTATTTTTTCACATAAGATAGAAATTGAAATTGGAGACTCCTATTATTCCCACAGTTTTGATAAGAAAAGGAAGATCAAGACTCATGAAGACAAGAATAAATCACATGGTGGAATGAATCTATAGCAATATGAATGCCAGAAATGTGGGAAGAGAAAACAAGGGAATTGCTTGAATGGAAAGGATAGGTTCTTTAAATGTCTAAAGTTTGGTAATAATGCATTTGAATTTTGAAATCTGATAAATGGATAGGTAAATAAAAAAAGATAATAATACGTTATCTGATGTACCATGCACACTTTAATGCCTTAAATTTAAGGAGTATTGACATTATGCAAATAAGTTCATAAATCTGGATGCTTTGAAGATCAACATCAACAGCCTCCTAAGCCTAAAGACAAAGGTAAATCTAATGAAATCATGACTACTAGAGTGGGATATGAGATTGATTTGGTGAAAGGTACACATCTCATCCACTATGTAATAACTAATGTCTTTTTATGATTCTAGATCTACCCACTCTTTTATATATAATGAACTAGCTATGGTTATTGAATTTCCTCTCAATGGTTAGATACTGATTTGGCTGTGACAACTCATAATGGTATGATGGACACATACTAAGTCAATAGTTCTTATTTATTTCAATTTTGGGGGATAATGCTTCCCATAAATACTGTGATTTTTCCATTAGTTTAATTTGATGTAATTTTGGGTATGTATTAAATTTCATTATATAGGAACTGTATCAATTTTTTTTTGAGGGAAGTCACATTTCAAATTCTGAATGAACCCATGCTTGTTTATTAGTGTGAGGATGAATAAGAATTTATAGTTGAAATTACCTATACCATATGGGTCTTAATCCCTACCCATGAATTAATTTTTTCTAAAATGGTTATGGAGAAACTCAAAATCAAATAAAAACCTATAGTGAGGGAGTTTACTGATGTATTTATAGAGTAATTACATGATATTCTTATGAGTTATGATATTGAGTTCTCAATAGAGCTCATAACTGGTGTTGCACCTATTTTGAAGGATCATTATATAATGTCCTTGATTGAGTTACAAGAATTGAAAATGTGATAGTAGGATAATATTGAGAAAGTATTTATACACCCTAGTGAATCACCATGGGGTGTTCCTACTCTCTTTAATAATAAGAAATATGGATCAATTCTCCATTACATTAATTATCAATAACTTAACAATATCACGATCCGAAACATGTATCCTCTACCCCGTATCAATCATTTTTTTGATCAATTACAAGGATCTCAATACTTTTCAAATATTTATCTTCGCTATAGGAACAATTAGTTGAGGGTAAAACTGAATAAATACACAAGAAAACTTTCTATATGATGTACGTACACTATGAATTTATAGGGATTCCTTTTGGTCTTACAAATTCCCCTATTATCTTCATTGATTTAATGAATAGATTCTGTAGGGATTACCGGGATTAGTTTGTAGCAGTATTTATAGATGATATTATTATATACACAAAGGGAAAAGAAGATCATGATGATCATTTGAGGATTATTATGAGGACCCTAAAAAAGGAAATGTTCTATGAAAAATCTACCAATTTTGAAGTATATATTTAGGAAGTGTATTTCATGGTACATATAATCTCATGTCAACGTATTTCAGTGGATACTTCAATGAAAAAAGTTATTGAATGTTGACCCATACCAACTATGGTAACTTGGATCCATGTCTTCCTTGGATTGACTGGATATTATAGTTAATTTTTGGATAATTTTTCATGGTAGTATAATCCTCTCACCATGTTAACTCAGCAAAGATTCAAGTTCCTTCAGATGGATGAATGCGATGATAATTTCAAGTAGTTGAATAAAAGGTTGGTAAGTGCATTGGTCCTCACACTACCTTGTAGTATTGAAGAATTTTAAATCTACAACAATTCATCCAAGAAGGTATTGGGATGTGTCCTCATGTAGAATTATATGGATATATCTTATGTATCCAAAATATTGACATTTCATGAGAAAAATTTCCCCACTCGTGATTTGGAGTTAGCTATGGTAATTTTTTCATTAATGATATAGAGGCATTATCATTCTAGAGAAAGGTGTGAGATATATACTAACCATAAAATTTTATAGTATATATTCACTAAGAGTGAGTTCAATATGTGATAGAGATAATGGTTAGAGATGATCAATGGTTAGGACTAATCAATATGTTACCACCATGGGAAAGCGGACATGGTGTCTGATGATTTGAGCCAAACGAATCATGTTATCTTATCCATGATAAGGATACAAAATGATCCAATTTTCCTGGACTTTCATAGTATGAATTTAGATATCTTAAAGTAATGAAAATTATCTTATCTTTCTAAAATTAGTGTTCATCCATCTATTCAAGAAAAATTAAATAGGAAGAGAAGGAAGAAATGGATATATGGAAGAAGGTGAGTGATGTTCCTAATAATAACCTTTATAGTGATGGAATAATAAGTTGCAGGAACCATATTTTCATTCCATGCATACCGAATTTGAAAAATGATCTATTTGAGGAGGCTCATAATTCTTCATTCTCTATTCATCATGTAAATATGAAGATGTATAGATATTTGAATGATTATTTCTAGTGGGATGAAATAAAGATAGATATTTTAGAGTTTTTATCTCGATTATTGGTATGTTAGCAAGTTAAGAAAGAGTGAAAAAGTATTAATAGGATATTGCAACCATTACCCATACTAGAATGGAAATGGGAAAACATCATGATATGTTTTTTTGTTGGACTCCCCAAAACATCTAAAGTCATAAAGCTATATTGGTTATATTCAACTACCTTACGAAGTTTCACAATTAATTTCTATTAGATAAGACTTTTAAATTGATATTATCTATATAATATACATTAATTAAGTGATAATTTTTCATGGAGTACCACTTTCTACAGTGTCTCATCAAGATCCAATATTTACCTCAAAGTTATGGTGAATTATTTAGCAATCCCTTACCACAGAGTTGAGTTTTAGAATTGTGTATTATCCTCATATAGCTGGTCATTATAATAGAAAAAATAAAACCCTATAGGATATGTTGAAATTTTTTCTCTAGATTTAAAAACTGTTTCGGGTCAACACCTTCCTCTAGTCAAGTTTTCTTCTAAAAATATCTTTCACTAAAGAATTATGATAGCCCCTTATGAAGACCTATATAGAAAGCAGTGTAGAACTCTAGCATGTTGGAATTATACTGGAGAAAGAAAAAAATTGGGACATGATCAAACTAATGAAATTGTTGAGACGGTTATAGAAATCCATTAACACATAAATTAAGAACAGATTTAACAAAAAAAATTATGTTGATAATACTCAGTGAGATATGGAGTTTGCGGTTGGGGATAAAGTATTTCTATGAATTTATGAATGGAACAAGGTTATGAGATTTAGAAAGTAAAGGATGTTGATCCCTGGGTATATTGTCCATTCTTATATTATTGACCAAATTGGGACAATACCTTACCATTTGGCACTGCAACCAAATCACTCTCAAGTGTGTGATGTGTTCTATGTATATCTCCTAGGGAAGTATCTACCTAATAAAACACATGTACTGAACTCGGAGGTCATAGAACTAGAGAAAGATCTTTCATATAGGAGAATTCGTTAAATATTCTAGATGATATAGAGAATGTTATATGAAATAAGACCCTCACCTGGTAAATGTTTTTTGGTGAAACAAATATTTTTAGGAAGCTATGTGTGGACCTGTAGATATGATGAGGAAAAATTTTCCACATTTGTTTTAATGAAAAGATGGAATTTCAAGGGATATAATAATTTTAATGGGGGTAGAATATAACACCCTGATATTTTATGAATATATTTTTTCATATAAATTAATTTCTTTGATAGCATTCATTACATTCAACAATGAGTTTCTTTGATAACTTGTATTACACACAACACCGTGTTTTAATGAACCATGATATATTATATTAATATATTACTATATATTATCTCCTAGATATTAGAATATAGGGTATGGATAGTATTAACTAAATTATAAAAATTTATGGTTTTGACATTTATAAATTGTATTATTTGGTTAGAAATTTATTAGAAATCAAAATACAAATCAATAGAAAATAAAATATATATTTTTTCTGAAAAACTATATTTTTCTAAAGAAGCGATTTAATCTATTTTTTTGCAAACATATGTTAAAGATAATTTTTTAACTATTATAAAATGGATTAGAAAAAAGGAACTTAATTTTTGAAATCATCATGTCAAAATTATATTATAATTAATAATTGATAATTTTCTGAAAGGATTTATTTTTGGGATGAAAAGCGAAAGATAATGATATTTATCAAAACATTTCATTTCTTTTAAAGGATTTAAAAAATTAAAATTAGTTTAAAAATAAATTAAATGTTAAATTAGATAAAATATAATATAATTAATCCATGTTATTTCATTGTAATCAATTATATGATCAATTTTAGTGTACAAACTTTTTATATATTTGAAAAGTTTTCCTTTGGAAATATTTTTTTCACAGCATCTGTGAGATTAATTTTAAATTTAAATTTTCCACTTATATGAATTTAATTTTTAAAAATGAATTCCATATTTTTAATAACAATAATTTATATTATCCAATAAATTCAACATAATTTTTTAAAGTAATTAATAGTGAAAACAGTAAAAATAAATTAGTGCTATTATGGATAAAATGAGTTTACTGGTGGTTAAAATAAAATGATAAGGGAAATATTTCTTTTAAAACATGAATAAATAATTTTATGCCTATATTTAAATCATAAACTATCCCAAGTTAGAATACATGTCTAATTTTATGCTTCTTTCATAGGAATTACTTTATCATTTTGGATTATTCCGTGAAATTTTCAAGTAGTTTCCAAGTGGGTTCCTTTCCCCAATTATAAAAGGACCTCTCCCCTCATCTTCTATACACACTCCAAGAGACCCTTATTTCATCCAATAACTTACCAAAACCCTTGAACACTTCCCTTAGCATTCCCTTGATTCCTTTTTTGGTTATGTAACCTTCTTAATATGGCTCTAGGTTTAAACCTAAAGAGGCTCTCTGAATAAGAGGTAACGCTCTTAACAATACATAATCGTTTTATTTCTTCTTCCACATCCTTAAATTACTATTAAATAATTCTCATATAATAACCTAAGTATAATTCATAAATTTATATGTTTTTATATTACTATTATGAACTATATTCATATACATTTCCCTCAAATGGGAAAAAACTGTCGATCCTGTGTACGACAAACTATTGCTTCGCAAACTGACGCAATTTTTTTTCCATAACCACCACCCATAGTTGGGTATACTTTTGGATTTAATAAAAATATATTATATTTTTATAATAATTTAAATTTTGGAAAAATAATATCACATATACCATTTTTATTTCAATTTTTATGGGGATATGGTAACATAGCTCTTGTGTACAGGGGACTACTGCCTCACAAAGCAGTGTGATTCATTCTCACTAACAATTTACATGGAAGGTAATAATGATTATGTTAATAAATACATGTGATAAATATGAAATAATATTCATTCTATAAAATTCATTAATTATGTTATTTTCTTTTGTCTCTTCCAGTGAAAGATGGATGCAACGTTCATGCATACATAGGTCCTAACATCATCATAAATGACGTGTTTCATATTTTTATCTATAAATTTTATGAATGAATTTAAATATGTATATAATTAAAATATATTTTATTAATGTAATGTTTAATATTATAAAGATGATGTAATGAAAATGAAATTTTAATTATCGATAATAACATACCATAACATACATAAAAAACGATGCAGATATTTCCCTGAACACGAATTTAAATAGGAATTGTTAATAAATAGTTAATAAAAAAGGAATAAGTAAATCATTTATGGTGTAATAAACATGATTATGGTTTTATAATGGATTTATAATAAAATTATATCTATTATATAGAAGGTTTGAATGTGCGCAAAGGAATTTAAGGGTTACAGTAATGGGTTTTTGTCTCACTTTTATTTTTTGTGATACACATGCCATATTCACCACACATTTATTTTATACGAGGTTATCACATCTAATAAATACATTTTATAATGATTTAACTCAATGTTTTAGGGATTATGTATCTAATTTATTATCTCTCTTTCATGGGGTTTACTTGTTACCAAATTGGTAATGATTTTATACTACAATATCATCGTTTATCATGATTGTTTATGATTAAGTATCCAATATTGAAATACTATGATCTACCTATCAATAATTCTAATTAATTTTATTATACTATAGTTATTTCTTAAGAATAAATTTTCCCATTATTTTAATATATTTATTTACTAAATATATATTTTTTAAAAAGTGTTTTTTAAGTGGAGAGGATATTTTTCTGAAGAAATGTTTGAAGGAATCTTTCAAAATTATTTTCAATGTAAGATGAAAACATTTGATGTTACTCATTTTTTAATAGGGATATGACCCAAGGATACCATTCTTATTCTTTATCTAAATGGTTTATGTTAATGATGAAAATATTTTTATAGAACTCATTTCTCTTCCACAAGTTATACCATTATGAAATGTTAATGAAACTCATTCCTTTTCCATATTTTATGATATGATGAAATGATGAAATGTTTATGAATATCATTTCTTTTTTAGGGGTTATGATATGATGATATGATGAATGTTTTATGGTATTATGATAAACATAAGATTGGTTTTAATTATGTGATGTTAATGACCTATATCTCTCTCCAACGCATTGGGTAAATCTTTATATCTATGATATAACAGTGGGAGGCATGTTAATGGGCTTGATAAACTATGGAAAACAGGTTCATCCTAATCCACAATGGGAAACATATGATAAGGAATGATCCACTATGATGATGGTCTTGGACTTAACCTTGAAATATGGAATGTAATCTATATTTTGGATGGTTCTACACTTTTATGACATGAGCTTAGGGTTTATGATTGAATTATGATGTTTTCTCACACTTATGAACCATGTTTTTTTGAAATGATAATTATCTTTTCCATGATCCATGTTTATGTTCTATGAAAGGTTATTTATGAACTTTGTATGTTATTTTCAGGATCTCACACCTTTTTATTATCATATTATTTTATATTAGCATGGATTGATATCTCCCACGTTTACCCTTACTGAGAATATGAGCACACCATTACTTATGTTTCCTTTCCCTGTGTGATGAATAAAGGTTCTAAGTTGGGTCTGCCTATAAATATTAATAAATAGGGAGTTATTTTTGGGAGATGTTGAATATATTTCATGATATAAAAAGTTCATTTGTCAAGTCTCTAAATAAACAAAACATATATAGTCCTTGAGTATATATTATCTATTGTAATGAATATTAATCTAAAAATATGTAATATTTATCTGTGAACTAATAGGTCCATTATAGAAAAGGATATAAAGTCTCTAGTTTTTTGAAAAACATTAAAAAACAATTAATCAGAAATGAGAGTTGGTGCTTGAAAATGATAAACTTCCTTTAAAGAGGGAGAAATGTAATGAAATACAGGAATGGATATAAATAATTTGGTACAAAAATTACTACTAAAATTAACCAAATCAACACAAAAAGAAATGTGGAGGAGTACTGGCTTATATAGAATATCGAATGCTACTTGAAAATTAATTCAATGTCTGATGTAATAACCTGCAATCAACTCTGAACTAAATTAAAGAACATAATATTTTATGTATACTCTAAAAATCACTCTTTGAATCATAAATCTACAATGTCAAAGATTATATATTAAATTTCATATATTGATAGAGGGGTACCAAATTGATATAGGGGAAGAAAACTAATACAATTAGAAGATTATGAGCAACATATTAACAATTATATTGGTATTTATGATATATATATTTCTTGCCTGTTTAATGGAATTATAATAAATAAATCAAAATTTTACGATCTATTAATTTTTATCTATATGTAATAAATATATTTTAAATCAATATATTATAATATTTAGAATAATAAAATTTTATTGAACTCCAATATACTCATAGTAGATGAAATATATTTGGGTTAACTGAACTGGGAATCGAAGCTAGCACGAACTTACTAAAATTTAGGGTTCTATAAGGAATGGAGGGAAAGGTCAATATGTCAATGATATATTTTTTAATGTGAAAATATAATTCATATTTGTTTAATTATGTTTTAATAATTAATTAAATGAATTATATTGAAATTTTCTAATGAAAAAAGGTAAGATGAAGTGAAACTATCTTTATAGATATGAATAAATGAACAATAATGAATATTTTTCATCTCATAAAAAATAATGTATTGTAGGGAAAATATAATTTTTTACTAAAAGTGTTATTTTTTACAACATTCTAGTAGGAATGAAAATGGAAAATATTCATTCCACAATTATGTACTAATGGGAGTTGTTTCATGAAAAAGTCATTCTTTAAAGTGGGAAGTACATGAAGACAGATAGGAATTGGGATAACTAATGTAGTACCAAACATTCCACAAAAATTAACCAACTCCACACAAAAATAAATGTAATGGGGGTACATACTGATATATAATAGGGAATCTTGTTTTTTATGTAAGTTAATCTACACTGCAATAACCTACAATCAACTCACCTCTTAATCAAATAACATAAAATTTTATATAAGATCTAACAATCACTCTTTGAAAAATAAACCCACAGCGTCCATGTTTTGTATATTTAATTTATTATATTGATAAGGGGGTCCTAAAATGATGGAAGGGAAGAAAAAAAAGGCAAAATTAGAAGATTATTATATGTATAATAAAAAAATATTAGTATTTGATATTTATATCTTTTGCGTTATTAATATAATTCTAATAAAAAACAATTTCCTTATCCATTACATCAATATAATTTTAATAATTATATTGTAAAACAATCTATTATAATAATTAGAAGAATATAATCCTCTTGAACTTGTATCTCCTAACAATAGTCCACAATTGTGTTGTCAAAGGCACGTGGCAAAATAAAGTCCAAATGCCACTTGAGGATGCATCATGAGGAATGTAACTCTTGAAACTATGGTAAATCCCTTGTCATAATTAAATATTCATAGTTTTCAACACTATTTTAAATTTAAAAAAACTAAAATTCAATAAAAATAATACAAATTAATGTAAATATTGATAGTTCTAGTGTTGTGATGTGTAGTTTTTGGGAATGTTAAATCTTTTAGAGTGAATTTTTTTTATTACTTCATTAAATTTATTTTTAACGATGTTTATATCCCACCTATATTTAATTGTACTGAATGTGTTCCCTGATTTCCACCATAATTTCCAACCATATCCCCTATAGCCCTGACTTCCACCCTTATCCCATGTACCCCCCCCCCCCAATTTCAACCCCCTAATTTTTACCCTTGTTGCCTCGAAGACCTGATTTCCACCCCATGTTTCATGTGGCCCTGATTTCCACCAATCTATAGCCTCGAATTCCACCCTAATCTCCAACACTTCTTCAAAAAATAGCTCCAATTTTTTTAAGTGGTGCGCATTTATGACACTCGATGCCTTTTCTTCTCATGTGATGGCACATGAGGTGTGTTCCTTGAGCATGACTTAGTGAGGTCACAGTGCATCACTAGTTCCAAGACACTCTTGGAGTGCCTCATAGCACCTCTCATTAAGGTGTGCGCCTCAACGTGCCTTTGGTAGCATCAGTAGGAAAAAATTTGGTTATGCTGAACAAGGAATCAAAGCTACCATGAACATGCTAATAGTTGGGGGTGGTAAGGAATGGAGGTAAAGGTAGAGAAGTCAGTGATATATTTTTTAATTAGAAAATAGAATTCATAATTTTTTAATGATGTTTCATAAATGAATTAAATGATGAATGCTAACAATTTATAATTAACATAAGTTAACACGAAATGAAACACTACATATAAATATGAATAAATGAATAAAATGATTATTTCTTATCTCATAAAAAATAATGGAGTGTAGGTACAATATAATTGTTTCATTTAAAGTGATATTTTTTGTAACATACCAATGTGAATGAAAATACATGACTCATTTTATAATTATGTGATAATTGGGGTTGGTTCTTGAAAATGTTAATCTTTATTTAAGGTGGGAGATATGGGAAGGCATATAGAAATTGAGACAAATAATCCAATACAAAACATTCTACTAAAATTTGTAATGTCCCGACCTAGATGCCACTAAACTGGTGTAACAATCCAATTCACAGCAAGGCCCCAAGTGCGTCTCCCCATATACCAGAGGCATCCGACTTGTAGTGCATGTCTAAAGGTGGTATAGTGGGGAGAATATACCCTCATATCACAGTAACACAATGTAAATATAACTTGATAACATTCCATGTAATAAATAAATAGAGTTCATAAGGAATAGATAACCGAAATGAAAACATGTTGTAATAATCTATGAAATACTATAAAATCCAGAACAACCATGTCATATATACAAAATTGGTCACACACTATGTTGACCATACATACATGAGTTTATAAAATAACCTAAAATTAATGTACATTTCTCAACTACTAACTCCGAGCCTAACCACATACCTAGTCTCCAAGACACTGTTGAGCTGATGCTGCCTGATTATAAGAATCCACATGAGAGTCTCTACTTGATCATGTAAACCTGGACCACATATCTATCCATTTAGAAATTTGTGCTCCACTTGGAAAGCATAGAATAGGTCTGCATGCAAACCAAGGTGCATATATAGGGGTGAGAAATAATTTCAGTAGACCAACCCAATGATGAATCTATAATATACTGAAATGAGTGCATGCTCATGCAATATTATTAACCTAGATGAGACACATTTGGAAGATAAATGGATATAAATATCATAAACAAGTCAATAACCAATACTCAGGTATGTAATCTCAATCATCTGGACAAAATGATATCTTATAAGTTTATATGTATGCATGGATATATATATATATATATATATATATATATATATATATATATTCCCATATATATATATATGTGTACATGTGCTCATATACATACTTATATAAGAAAGGCATAAAAACAAGAACAATTCAAACCACAATAGATATTTCGACCCATGATCTGATCAACTGGACATCATCTAAAAAGGGCACTGATCTTGATATCATACCACTCAAGACTCATATCAATAGTCAATATATAGGTCTATAATCCCAATCAAAAATACATTCTTCGACCAATTCTAAAAATGTTTCTTTGAAAGATACATCACCATTGGGGGATACCTATCCTAGCCCTGGGTTCACCCATACATGGAACCAATCACTATAATGAAGGATTCCATATACCAATGTAAGATCCTATAAATGGTCACTAATCTGGACATCATGCCACTCATTCCATGTAAATACAGTCTGATTTCTCAAGCCCATGCCCCAATCCATAGGAATTCAAAACATTGCAACTCGGATGATTCCTAAGGGGGTGACCCATAGGAAATTTGTAAAAGGAATTATCTCTAGATCAAAGTATATGCTCGACATCCATTCATATAAATGACTCAACTGCCCCAAAACTAGGAATTACCTTTTGGTGATATAGTAGCCAAACTCCATCCACATAATTCTTGGGAGAATCCCATGCATCGCTCGAGGAGATCATAATCACCAATTGATTATATAGAAAGATTCTTCCAATGATTCCATCAAAGGAATCAAAACAACAAGAATCCAAGAATCACTCAAGAAGTATAATAAACCATCTCTCCTATGAGTCCATTTAAGGAATTCTGGCAATGGGAGTCCAATTCTCACTCAAGGAGTACAATAAACCATCTGGCCTATGAGTCCATCCAAGGCATTCCTATAATGGGAATCCAAGTATCACTCAAGACATATAATAAACCATCTAGATTATGTGTCCAACCAAAGATTTACTACAATGGGAATACAAGTATCATTCAAGGCATACAATGTAAGTCGGATCCAAAGAGTAGAAATATTAAAGGCATCCCCTTCATTCTATAATGATTAATCCACTTTTATAAAATTATGGGCTAGATACAAGGAGTGGAAATGTACAAGGAATCCTATCATGTAATAATCAAAAGTTGGATCCTAGGAATTATGCATGGGAATTCCAACAAATATAATATTATATTGGGCTCATCAACCATAAACTAAGAATTACCTCTGACTAACATAGATACACCACAAATGATCATGTGAATGCAAAAATAAAGAGTGAGGGTGGCCAAATTATAAAACCCACCACTGATGCTATAGCTTAATGGGATTCCACATTCATCATGAGTTCTATGCTATCACCCGCTACCATCTCTACCCAAACAAGACAAACTATCTTAGGTTCGGTCAAACATTGGGGCACCCACTAGATCCCTAAATTCAAAAATAGGATAGAAATTATACTCATAAGCCATGAAACTATACATAGAAAAATTCATCCTACATAAGACCCCTAATAGAAACAAGAAGATAGAGGAATCCTAAATTGGATCTACTAGGTTGACACATAATAGAAGGAATCCTACTCAGTATCCTCTAGGTCTAAATATAAGAAGTTTCACCCTACTAGGGGTCCTTAGACACAACTAATTTCATGTCCTAATTGGCCATAAGTATAAGGACCCAGCCTTAAAACATTACCTAATATTAAATTAAATGAATAATTTACATTGAGGGTCTTTTCATGTTTAGAGTTTTAGAGATTTAGGACATAATTATTACATATCAATTTCAATATTACAAAGTAGACACTTCTACTATAACAGATTTTTTTCAAATCCTTAAATAAAAAAAGAGTTCACTTCTTGATATAAATCTTCTTGAATGCTTCCTTTCTCTTACCCTTCCTTATAACCTGTGAAAAACATTTCAAAAACTTGGGATGAGCATAAAAACCTCAGTAAGAGTTATAAAATAATGAAAGGGAACATTAACCCATAAAAATACAAACCAATGAAACCATAATTTTCAATCATAACATACCTTATGAAATCATAATATTTATGAATAACACATAGTAATCACAATTTATAAAGGTAACTTAAGGCATATATAACATACTTACATTGTAGCTATCACATCTACATAGGGAGTCACATTTGGAATACCCATCACAGTATATTCCCTAAATCTCTTAGGAGAAACATTCAAGTTTACCTCCTTAGTGTTACCCAATTCATTAGAGAGATATCTCAGGCTCACCGGCCCTAGGTTTATCACGGAACCACCCGTATACGTAACAATGTCCAAGAACCATAACATAATCATAACACATAACTTAAGCATAAAGGAAAGATAATGTTCCCACATTGCAATAACAATATAACATTTTATGATATTGAAATAATAAATCCACTCTAAAAACCATTTTCAATACCAAAATACATAAAAAGAGTATATGGTATTTATTTTACTTTTAAAAACATTACATATTGTTAAGGAATCCAAAGATCAAATAATACTCACGGTGGTGGAAAAGGTCGTTGTCACCGCTTACGTAAAAAAAAGGAAACATTCCTTTTTGTCGTTTAGTAAAACACTTCGTAGAGAAAAGATTCTCTTTGAATGAAATAAAAAGTCAAAAGTGTTTTATACACCGTATAAAATAAAGTCGTGTATAATTCAAAGGATGCCTCAATGAAAGGAGATTGAGATGAGGTCCCTTATAAAGATGGTATCATTAGATTAAGGATAAATCAATGACATAATTATGTATGAAATAAATAAAAACACCCAATATAATTGGATATTAATTGTAAAACAATCATAGGTCATTCACACATATTCATAGCACGACATAATCAATAATTAGAGGTTTAACCCAAAGAATTTAAATTGGATTAAGAAGTTCCCTTACAAATATTTTGTAGCCTAACAGCGTCACATCAAATTTAAGAAAACGATTTGATGAGAGAAAAAAAGGTATCTCATAACTTGGACATAAGATTTACATAAATAAGGATATATAAGAACATATCCCAACATAATAAGATGTTAATTAAAAGACATAACAAAAATAATCCTTTTAAAATGAAGAGGGTGAAAGGTTCCCCTACCGATTTGGTAACCTACGAAACATACACCCCATGAAAGAAGAACCATAAAATGTTGATGTAAATACCCATAAATGGATGTATATTACTAAAAGAGTAGAATAATGGGCAGTACATACACCACTCAAAGGTGATATTGGAAAATATAGCATGAATCTCACGGGAATAAAAAGTGAGATAAAAACCCCTTACCTCATTGTAATCAATCAAGTCATACAAACAAAAGATAATAAGAACCAAATGAATCATAGAATACCATGAATATAAATAGAATCATGATAATATATATCAAATTTAAGTACAAAATACACCACATGCAATAAATAATTGGCGAATAATGGAAATCTCACGGAATTAAAAGCGAGATAAGAAATCCCTTACCTCAAGTTTGACTTGTCTTGTTTGTTTATTTATATTCCTGTATAATAAAATTTGGTCAATTTATAATTGTTCAAGGACTTCCTTTAAATTTTATTATTCAATTCATATCACATATTATCATGTTATAATAATTAGTTAATTATGTGAGTTCATATCATACGTTTTTTCGATGTTCGGTCCATGAGTCAAAGATGAACTTGTTTGAAGAGAATTGTCCATGTAGTTATAAGTACATCATCTATGGAATGATTTTCATGATTAAAATATCATATATATCTAGTATATATGTATTTAATAATATTCCATAATGTTTGTAGATAATAAATGAAATTTACCATTCATGGATATGGTAGGCCGTACGTACACATGAACACTACTTTCATATTTTTGTCATATTGATGGACTTTAAAACTAAATGAGACATATATATATTATAATTAACGTATAATATATATTTTATACATGTAAAATAAGTCCATTAATTACATTATTTATAAATTACATGTTTGGCATGAATGAGTCTTATCACTTGAGGGGGCGGTTGTCCACACTTCCTCATATGCAATTATCGCATTTTCACAACATGAAAAGCATAAAGGTATGTTTTAAATATAAAATAAAGAAGCATTGAGAGTAAAGAAATATAATATATATCATATATAAATATATTTCTATAATAATGGACACCATGAGAGGTGTTAAAAGAAGATTTAACAATCATCGTTTCGTGAGGCAGTAATTCGCCACCCACAGAAATAGTATGTTCTTTAACCATTAGACGGAGGTGTGTGTAAGTGTAGGTTGAATTCTTATCATAACAAAATACTAGTATATTTAGGATATTGGTTTTATTATGGGATCAAATAAGAAGAATACATTGGTGAGTGAAGAAGTAAAATAAAAGAAAGAAACTCGAGAGAAGACATTACCTCTAAATCGGGTAACTCTTTTTGATTTGAACCAAAGGCTTCCTTGGAGATACTTCTGCCCAAAGTGAGGTTTCTAGGAGTAATAGAGGGATGTGTAGAAATAATATGAGAAGATATTGGATGATCCAAGGGCTTGAGAGGTGTGGTTAATGGGGTATAGGTGGGGGCCTATTATAAGAGGGAGGAGGGTCACTTTTGGAAAGTCTTGAAATGTTAATTTATTATAAAATGGATTTCGGATTTTAAAGGTCCCACAATGATATATTTCGAGGATAAGGTAATAAGGGTTCTAAATCCAACCATCCAATAATATTTTTACAAGTTTATGTCTTATATTTTACCTTATATTTTCATTTTATTTAAATCATTCATTAATGAGGTAATCACTACATCATCATGGAGTCATAAATAAATTTTTTTATTTAATGTCTAAAAATTATAAAAAAAAATACCATGATGTAGGAAATATTTTTAGATTTACAATGACTATTTATAGTCTAATATATAATTTATGTAAACAAAATTAAATTTTTTTTACTTAGGATATACAAACCTTTGTTATATTCCTCTTCTTTTTTAAAAATAAAGTCATAAATGTCACTATCACACCCATGTGACTCCATCAGCCCTCAAGTTTTGTAAAAAGCTTCCCATGGTCATCCATGAATCAAAAAAGAGGATTTGGACACATGTTGGGGTCATTTTATATTATTATTATATTATTTTATTACCCTTAACTACCCGATTACTAATTAATCACAATAATTAAAGATAATTACAGTCGTTACTATTCATAATGTTGTAGATGCCAAAAAGTGCGTAAGTGCTGGAGAAATTTTTAAAATGAAAAAACGAAGTAATATTCGGACCCGGAGGCCAAGTTCAGAGGGCCTGGAGGTGTTGCGCTAAAAAAGGGTGAAGTGCGCGAAAAAATATGTCCCTTGTGAAAGGTACTGGGATTCGTGAAAAGTCCCGGCACCGGTGCGAAATAATTTCGTGCCTGCGCCCTGCACGGTTGATATTTCGTGCCTCCGCCTCCATCGCACAACTATTTCATGAAGACCTTTATTTCGTGCCCCGGGTTTCCTATAAATAGAAGGTGACCCCTTTACTTTTCGGGGTTGAAGAATTCGAACCACCTCTCATGTGCGTAATAGGCATTCTGCACGGGTGCAATATGGCTTTCAGGTAAGGTTCTTTTTCACCCCAAGTCACCCTGGGGACTACCTTCACACGAGATCCCCATGGATTAGACATAATTACAACCTTTTTGGGGTCTTCCCCTTGTGCGCAATTCCTTCCATTACACGCAGGACGACCAGTTGCGCGCAATCCCTTCATTTGTGTGCCCCTTGTCCTTACGCGCAGGCCTTGACGCCTGCGCGTAATTCTGCCCCTTGCACGCAATCCTTCAAATTGCGGGATAAATCTCAGTCCCCCCCCCCCATTTCGCACAAGCAATGCTGATTTCACGCCAGCCATGGTCTTTCCACGCCGGGCTCCCTTTATTTCGTGCAAGCCCCAAGGGCTACGCACAATCCCCCAACGCCCTTCACCTCTGTGCTCCCCTGGCACCCCCTTTGCACGAGCGCCCGATGCCCTCCTTCTGGGTGCCATTCGCAGGTGTCTTGTGCACCCTGGGCATTCATATCATACATGGTTTTCCCATATGAGCTTCTAAGATCGTAAAAAGTAACTTTAATGTCCCTTGGACAATCCTTCCTGTTGCGTTGATTCACCTCATGCTTCTTCGCATAGGCACGCTAACGGCTATTGCTTTTTCGCATAACCATGCTAACGTGGACCCCTCAATGGTTTGCCCTGTGACACCGCCTCACCAAAGCCTTGTCGATTCCTTCCCTTACCCAAGGGGCAGAGGGTACCGGTTATGTATGTCCTAGGGTTGCGGAGCCAACCCACTTCGTCTGAGCTGCATGACGTTAAACTACCAAGGGCCTTCATTCTTAACACATGACGTTAAACTCTGACCTAGCCCCGTGCCTCGCACGCAGGGTCCCCCCGCCTCAGACATTCTCCACACCCACTCATCTCCATTGGGATGGTGGGGCCATCCCTCATAGGGGGTGATTTATTGGAGTGGCGTTTGTCCACGGGGAAGGGCATCCACCCTGGTGTAAGCCCCTAGTCGTTCTTGTAGGAGGCAATGCCCTTGTTCCTCCTCACTTCATCGGCACTAAGGCAAGCCAAGTACATGATGGGGAATGGTTCTCCCTCCTTTCATCTTCAGTTCCCAAGGCCAGTGGAGGATGTGATAGGGAACGTGGCCCCTCCTCTCTTCCTGGGTGCCAAATCCCTCTCCCGTTGCACTTTGTCGCCCTCGGGCCTCCATCCTAGAGTAAGTCCCAGCACCATGGGATGATCAACGTGTAATCCCCTCTTCGCTTCCCACGGATGCATCCTTCGCGACGTGATCGTCAGGTCTCTGCAACCTCTTGTTTCTCACACTGAGCATGACTCCCGTGAGCTTAGAGTGAGCACCGACCATGAAACACCTTGTGCCATCTCAGAGCGTAAGCCCCCATCCAACCCGAACTACGGGGACTTTGATCCGTGCTAAGGCATGGTACGTAAGAATCTTCCATGAGGTTCAATCCCCACCACCTTGGGCCGTCTCAGAGCGTAAGCCCCATCCAACCCGAACTATGAGGACTTTGATATGTGCTAAGGCATGGTACGTAGGAAGCCTCCACGAGGTTCAAGCCCCACCACCTTGGGCCGTCTTAGAGCATAAGCCTCATCTAAGCCGAACTACGAAGACTTTGATCTATGCTAAGGCATGGTATGTAGGAAGCCTCCATGAGGTTCAAGCCCCACTACCTTGATCCGTCTCAGAGTGTAAGCCCCATCCAATCTGAACTACGGGGACTTTGATCCATGCTAAGGCATGGTACATTGGAAGCCTTCATAAGGTTCAAGACCCACCACCTTGGGACGTCTCAGAGCATAAGCCCCATACAATCCAAACTATGGGGACTATCATCCATGATAAGGCATGGTATGTAGGAAGCCTCCACAAGGTTTAAGCCCACCAAACCATTGGCCCCGTCCGTCTCCATGTGCCAAGCCCCATTTCCACCTTGGGCCACCTTAGAGTGTAATCCCCAATCCACCTGGACCCCAGGTCCCTATTCGTGTCGGTTCACCGACTCCAGCCTCAGGCCTCCTCAGAGCATAAGCCCCAAATTCCCCCGTACCGCATGACGTTAAACTGCATTCCATCCCGAACTATGAAGACTTTGATTCCCCACCATGGGGATTCGTAGGAAGCCTCGATGAGGTTCAATCCCATCACTCATGTCTCATCCTGATCTCTCCCTTGACCCCACGTGTCTCAGGAAGCTCATTCCCTAACACGAAGGTTCCACTTCCTCTGGGTCCCATCCACATGTTAATTCTCACAGGTCGCCTCTTCAAGTGTCCCACTGTATCATCGGACTACGCGGACTTTGATTCCCTACCACGGGGATATGTAGGAGGTCTCTTCGAGACCCAAGCCCAAATCCATCATTCATCCTGATTCTTACCCAGGCCGCCACATCCCGGTGGAATAATGCCACTTCACTTCTCATTCCCCTCCACAACATTTGGGAAGTTGCCCACGTGCTGGCCCCAACATCGGTGTTCCCTCCAGGGGTTCTTCAATCTGATCCACTCTAGCTAGTGTTTCGATCAGTCTGATCTGTCTCCACTGGATGTTAAAATTGCGGAATACCCTATGTTAAACATGGAAAGATGAGGAAATCCTCAGATACATGCCTATGGCATACAATTCCCCACGTTTGATGTGGGATGCCTCGGGCTTCCACACCCTCGAGAAGCCCTATGATATGGGACAGAAGACAGACATGCCAATCCCCAGTGTCAAGACATGCCAGTGATGCCCCAACCTGACTACTCTTCTAACCGAAGGTTTCTTCCCTGATCGGACCTCTTGGATGGTCCTTGAAAAAGCGGTGTAATTAACTAGTGTCCAGGAAGATATGGCACCGGGAAGAGCTTCACGAATTACGTTTTAAATCTCTGAGGGAGACCAGGACTAGGTGACGAGCTCCAAGGAGGAATCCACGGAAGGGAGAACCAACATCCCATAATCCCATTTTGATCAAGGAGTAGACGTCCCTGAATAAGTAGTGGATGCCGCCTACCTTTGGAAAGCGGGAATGCGGGGTAACAACAGCACGTCCTCTGCGTGATGGATGCGCACGCCCCGACGAAAGCGTCGAAAACAAATTTCCAAAATCAAAAGAGTCTTAATTACATAATTTGGACCTTATGATTCAAAATATGGAATCCATTTTCCCAAATTCCAAATACAGAAATTGCAGTAATTAATTTAAAAATAATTCTCGTTGTCACAACCAAAGACGGGTTTTTAAGAAGTAAAATTTATCAAAATATTGACTTGTTTTTATATACAATTGAAAAGTGAAATTACTTACAAAGAACAAAATTGTATTAAGTGATAATAACATAATTCAATTACAATTTAAAACCAATTAATAGGACAATATAACTAAATAATTAAATTAGATGAAAAACAGTTTTGAAGTAAAATGCAGTATTTTTCACTATTCATTAAAAATGAACATTTGTCAGAAAAATACCAAAAATTTATCCAAAGTAAATTTGATATTCCAAATTCAAAAATGATTTCCATTTTAACAAATTCAAAACATAGAAGTTTCATTAATTAAATAAATAATTAATTCATGTTGTTAAAAAAATAGCTTGTTTTTAAGAAACAATATCTGTCAAAAGATTAACACTTTTTTATGTCCAATTTCAAAGTGAAATTTATTCCAATGACCACCGTTGGATTAAATGGTAAAAATATATTTTAACTATACTTTAAACCCAATTAAAAATATAATCTAACCATATAAAAAATTATATTAAAAGGAGGTTTTGAATTAAAATACAACATTTTCACTATTCATTGAAAAATGAACTTTATCAGAAAAATAACAAAAATTTACACAAAGTAAATTTTGATGTCCCAATTATAAAGAAGGATTTTATTTTTTTCAAATATAACATATAAAATTTTCAAAAAGTGTATTTAAAAAGGGTTCTCCATCAAAAGGCAGTTAATTGACCTTTTAAAGAATATTAGAATATTTATGCTTAAAATTGGATTCATTCACATTTTAAGCCTCTAAAATTTATTGGATAAATGTAAAAATATTTAACAAACATATATAATCATTTTGTAGTTAGTTATGTTCATTCCCGCCATTACAACGTCTAGGCATTAACTATAATTTAAAATAATATTATTATATAATTAGTGTGAAATGTAAGATTTCAAAGAAACTCGTTGTTGCGTATTGGGTACACCATTGAACATAGAATCTCTTTTAAAGTAATATTAAAATTTTATTCACAAATATTAATAAATATGAAAATGTTATATTCTTTATTTACCTGGGATGTTACATCCTTCCCCCCTTTTAGGAATTACGCCCTCACAATTTTAAAATTGGGCTCGGAAACTTCATTGAAAGCCCCACATCGGAAAAGTAGTAAATTAAACTATCACTTTAAAAGAAAGAAAGAAAAGTACAAAGGTCACCCGAGACAACAGATACTAAGATTCCATGAAAACATGTATATACAGGAGAAAACAAACCATCATGTTCTGATGGAGAGTGATAGAAAATATGTCTAGGAGAAAGTTAACGACCTAAAAATCACAAATTTGTGATGGGTTCAACGGTATTTGATTCTCCAGTAGGAAAAGTTAACATACAACATTTTTGTTTTAAGTTACTTTTCATTGAGGAATTTATTTATGAGCTTAAATAAATCATAAGGATACATACTTAATTGTCCTTTATACTTTCATATCTTACTATATTTCTTACACAAACTCATATTTTCTCCAAAAGATGAGTATTTAGGATGACTTGTTCACATTAATAGCGCTATAATCAACTTCTTTAGAATCACCTAATCCACAAAAGATGAACTATATATTTCCCATTTCATTATACCTTAACGAAAACCAAAATTGTTAGTAAAAGATCAGATAATCCCCAAAAGGATAATCCTTTATAAAAAGAAATACTACTCTTAATCTCCAAAATTCAACAAAAAGAACCCAGGGTTCAAGAAAGACCATTAAATAAACAGATATCCATAAAATTCTTAAAAGTAATCCAAACTAATATTGAAACCCAAATCTATGAAGGATTTAATCACATAGTCTTCCAAGGTAAATCGTAACATTTATCTCCAAATAACATCAGTTACTCCTAAAGTCTCATACTGAAAAGTAATTAACCTAAACACATATCCTCCATGATAGTTTAATCATTTCCCAAAATCAACTTATTCCTGATTCATAAGATCATATGACTAAAAAGAATTAGTCATACTAACCATGGACTTCACGTTGTCCAGTGGTAGGCAATAAATACCAGTCGCACTTTGGTTGTGGGTTTGATTCCGCAGCTTCGTCCGACGCGATGGGTTGTCACACTGTTTTCATGTTGTCCCTTTTCAAAAACTACACAATTTTATAACATTCCCAAGAAGAGATAAATTCATCAAAAATAACCATAACATATTTTAACCACAAAGGTTATCGAATAACTTTTGTTTTGCATCGCAAAATGTATTAACTAGTAATTGCCTCAAATTCAAGGATCATATAAACCCAAATGGTTATTTATAACTATATCAACGAAAGAAAAGATAATTATTCCTTGAATAAAATTTTCATATATCAAACATCAGGGTTACACATACTATAAAAAGTCTTCTAATGTAATCTCATCATCAAAAGAGCCTTAATACTTTTAAGAATTTCACCATCCTAAAATCTACCATAACTCTTGAATCCTTTATATGTTGACTTCTTACTCATTCAACATTCTTCATGATCCATTAACCATTCCTTTCCAACTTATTCTGAAATATTTCTTTCCTACAAACAAAATCATGAATCATATCCTATGATTTCAATAATAGGAAAACATATGTTATGAAATAATCTATACCTTTCATTGGTCATTGTCAGTTTATTCGTCCTCAATCAGAATGGAATTAGGTATTAGTAAACAAATATTTTTATGATCCTGGTGATCCCATTACTGAAACTTCTTCATAGGACACATGTTTTCATAATGACCATGCACAACACATTTAAAAAATTCAATTAATCCTTCATAAAAAACTTCTTTCCCCTTCCTAGAGTCAACTAGATGCTTCCTTTTTCCATGGAAGGTTCTTGCTTTATGACCTTCATTTCCACATCTATAGCATCTTTCTGTCCCTTTGAAACATTTTCCTATATGTTTCTTTCCACATCTTTGGCACATAGGTTTTTGAACATTCTTACCTTTGTGATTATTACCTGAAATTCCATAGGGATTTGTTTCTCGTATATATGATGCCTTATAAAAATACCTAAGGTTTAGGTGGTCAATCATGACTTCAGATAGTTGGTTGAGAATAACCACAAGAGTTCTCATTATAGCTCCCATATCATTCATTTTCTCGTTCGGAAAACCGTCATAGTTTTCTTCACATCCATTGTTACTTTGGTGCATGTTAGATCCAGTCATTTACTAAAACCAAAAAGGTCACTATGATTATATCAGTAAAATAATCATATAATATCTTATGAGGAGGGTAAATACAAAGATATACTTATTCATGTTATCTTAAACTCGTTAACTTTATAAAAATAACTATGACTCTTTCTAAAATCCTCACCATTATGGTAATGTCACTTGTGCTAAAAGAATACCCTAACTTCTAAAGTTATCTAAATCGACCTTTGATACCAACTATAAGGACCCAGACTTAAAAAATTACATAATCTTGAATTAAATGAATAATTCACATTGAGGATCTTTTCAGGTTTAGAGTTTTATAGATTTAGGACATAACTATTACATATCAACTTAAATATTACAAAGTATACACTTATACTATAACTGATTTTTTTTCAAATCCTTAAATAAAAAAGAGTTCTTTTCTTGATATAAATCTTCTTAAATACTTACTTTCTCTTACCCTTCCTTATAACCTGTGAAAAACATTTCAAAAACTTGGGATGAGAATAAAAACCTCAGTAAGGGTTATAACATAATGAAAGGAAACATTAAACCATCAAAAATACAAACCAATGAAACCATAATTTTCAATAATATCATACCTTCTGAAATCATAATATTTATGAATAACACATAGTAATCACAATTCATAAAGGTAACTTAAGGAATACATAACATACTTACATTGTAGCTATCACAGCTACATATGAAGTCACATTTGGAAAACCCATCATTGTATATTCCCTAAATCTCTTCGGAAAAACATTCACATTTACCTCCTTCACGTTACCCAATACATTGGAGAGCTATCTCGAGCTCACCTGCCCTAGGTTTATCATGGAACCACCCGTATATGTAACAATGGCCAAGAACCATAACATAATCATAACACATAACTTAAGCATAAAGGAAAGATAACGTTCCCACATTTTAATAACAATATAACTTTTTTTGATATTGAAATAATAAATCCATTCTAAAAACCATTTTCAATACCAAAATATGTAAAGAGAGAATATGGTATTTATTTTCCTTTAAAAAACATTACGGTTTATTAAGGAATCCAAACATAAAATAATACTTGCGGCGGCGGAAAATGTCGTTGTCACCGCTTACGTAAAAAAAAGAAACATTCCTTTTTGTCGTTTAGTAAAATGCTTCGTAGAGAAAATATTCCATTTGAATGAAATGAAAATTCAAAAGGGCTTTATACATCGTATAAAAGAAATTCATGTATAAATCAAAGGATGCCTCAATGAAAGGAGATTGAGATGAAGTCCCTTATAAAGATGGTATCCTTAGATTAAGGATAAATCAATGACATAATAATGTTTTAAAAAAATAAATACACCAAATATAATTGGATATTAAGTGTAAAACAATCATAGGTCATTCACACATATTCATAGCATGGCATAATCAAGAATTATAGGTTTAACCCAAATAATTGAAATTGGATTAAGAAGTTCCCTTACAAAAATTTGGTAGCCTAACGGTGTCACATAAAATTTCAGAAAATGAGTTGATGAGATAAAAAAGGTTATCTCATCACTTGGACATAATATTTACAGAAATAAGGTTATAGAATAACATATCCAAATATAAAAAGATGTTAATTAAAAGACATAACAAAAAGAAGCCTTTTAAAAAGAAGAGGGTGAAAGGTTCCCTTACCGATTTGGTAACCTACGAAACATAAACCCCATGAAAGAAGGACCATACAATGTTGATGTAAATACCCATAAATGGATATATATTACTCAAATATTATAATAATGGGCATTACATATACCACTCATAGGAGATAATGGCAAATATATCATGAATATCATGGGAATAAAAAGTGAGATAAAAACCCCTTACCTCATTGTAAACAATCAAGTCGTATGACCAAAAGATAATTAGAACCAAATGAATCATAGAAAACCATGAATATAAATAGAATCATGATAAAATATATCAAATGGAAGTACACAATACACCACATGAAATAAATAATTGGTGAATAATGGAAATCTCACATAATTAAAAGTGAGATAAGAAATCCCTTACCTCAAGTCTGACTTGTCTTGTTCATTTCTTTATATTACTGAATAATAAACTTTGGTCAATTTATAATTTCTTAAGGACTTTATTTAATTTTTATTATTCAATTCATATCACATATTATCATGTTATAATAATTAGTTAATTATGTGAGTTCATATCGTACGTTTTGTCGATGTTCGGTACATGAGTCAAAAATGAACTTGTTTGAAGAGAATTGTACATGTAGTTATAGGTAAATCATCTCCAGAATGGTGTTCATGATTTAAATATCATATATATCCAGTATATATGTATTTAATAATATTCCATAATGTTTGGAGATAATAAATGAAATTTACCATTCATGGAGACGGTAGGTCGTACATACGCATGAATGCTACTTTCATTTTTTTGTCCTATTGATGGACTTTAAAACTAAATGAGACATAGATATATTATAATTCCAGTACAATATATATGTTATATAGTTAAAATTATTTCATTAATTACATTATTAATAAATTCCATGTTTGGCATGAACGAGTCACATCACTTGAGGGGGTGGTTGTCCACACTTCCTCATATGAAATTATCGCATTTGCACAACATGAAAAGCATAAAAGTATGTTTTAAATATAAAATAAAGAAGCATTGAGAGGACATAAATATAATATATATATAATATATAAATATAGTTCTATCATAATGGACACCATGAGAGGTGTTAAAATAATATTGAACAATCATCGTTTCGTGAGGCAGTAATTCGCCACCCACAGAAAGAATAAGTTCTTTAACCATTAGACGGAGGTGTGTGTAAGTGTAGGTAGAATCCTTGTCATAAGAAAATCCTAGTATATTTAGGATACTGGTTTTATTATGGGATCAAATAATAATAAGATAGTGGTGAGTTAAGAAGGAAACTAAAAGAAAGAAACTCGAGAGAAGACATTACCTCTAAATCAGGTAACTCTTTTTGATTTGAGCCAAAGGCTTCCTTGGAAAGACTTATGCCTAAAGTGAGGAATCTAAGAGTAATAGATGGATTTTAAGAGATAATATGAGTATATTTTGGATGATCCAAGGTCTTGAGAGGTTTGGGTAAGGGGGTAGAGGTGGGGGCCTTTTATAAGAGGGAGGACGGTCACTTTTGCAATGTCTTGAAATGTTACTTTATTATAAAATGGTTTTTGGATATTAAAGGTCCCACAATGATATATTTATAGGATATGGTGATAATGGTTCTAAATCCACCCATCCAATAGGTTTTAGACATGTTTAGGTCTTAGATTTTATGTTATATTTTCATTTTATTTAAATCGTTCATTAATGAGGTAATCACTGCCTCATCATGGTGTCATAAATAAATATATTTATTTAATGTCTAAAAATTATGAAAAAAATACCATGATGTAGGAAATATTTTTAGATTTAAAATTACTATTTATATTCTAAGATATCATTTATGTAAACAAAATTAAAATTGTTTTACTTAGGATATACAATCCTTTGTTATATTCCTCTTCTTTTTTAAAAATAAAGTCATAAATGTCACTATCACACCCATGTGACTCTATAGGCCCTAAAGTTTTGTGAAAAGCTTCCCATGGTCGGCCATGACTCAAAAAACAGGATTTGGACACATGTTGGGGTCATTTTATATTATTATTTTATTATTTTATTACCCTTAACTACCCGATTACTAATTAATCACGATAATTAAAGATAATTACCATCGTTACTATTCATAATGTCCAAAAAAACAAGAGTCTTAATTACATAATTTGGAAATTATGATTCCAAATATGGAATACATTTTACCAAATTCCAAACAAAAAAATTTCAGTAATTAATTTAAAAATAATTCCCGTTGTCACAACCAAAGACGGGTTTTTAAGAAGTAAAATTTATTAAAAGATCGACTTGTTTTTACTTCCAATTAAAAGGTGAAATTACTTAAAATGAACAAAATTGTATTAAGTGATAAAAAATAATTCAATTACACTTTAAAACCAATTATAAAGACAATATAACTATATAATTAAATTAGACGAAAAAGAAGTTTTGAAGTAAAATGCAGTATTTTTCACTATTCATTAAAAATGAACATTTGTCAGAAAAATACAAAAAATTTATCCAAAGTAAATGTGATATTCCAAATCCCAAAAATCATTCCATTTTACCAAATTAAAAACATATAAGTTTCATTTATTAATTTTATAATTAATCCCCCCTGTCACAACAAATAGCATGTTTTTAAGAAATAATTTCTATCAAAAGATTGACACTTGTTTATGTCCAATTTCAAAGTGAAATTAATTCTAATGACCACCATGGGATTAAATGGTGAAAATATATTTTAAATACACTTTAAAACCAATTAAAAAGATAATCTAACCATATAAATAAATTAGATTAAAAGAAGGTTTTGAATTAAATTACAGCATTTTCACTATTCATTAAAAATGAACTTTATTGGTAAAATAAAAAAAATTACACAAAGTAAATTTTGATGTCCCGATTCTAAATAATGATTATATTTTGTCAAATATAACATATAAAATTGTCAAAAGTGGATTTAAAAAGGGTTCGCCATCAAAAGGCGGTTAATCGACCTTTTAAAAAATATTAGAATACTTATGCTTAAAAATAGATTCATTCGCATTTTAAGCCTCTAACATTTATTGGATAAATGTAAAAAAATTTAACAAACATATATAACCATTTTTTATTTAGTTTTGTTCATTCCCTCCATTACAAGGGCTAGGCGTTAACTACCATTTAAAATAATATTATTATATTATTAGTGTGCAACGTAAGATTTCAAAGAAACTCATTGTTGTGTATTGGTTACTCCATTGAACATAGAATATCCTTTAAAGTAATATTAACATTTTATTCAAAAATATTAAAAAATATGAAAATTTCATATTCTTTATTTATCTGGAATGTTACAATAAGAGAATATGTCGGAAGAGATATTTTCTCAAGGAAAATCGACATAAGCACTGATAACAAGCAACGGATAATGGCCCATCTCTAATCAAGTTATCACTCTTAGGGGAAAAAAGATTCGATTACTGGAGGAAGAACCTCTCAGTTCTAGAATAATCCCAAAACACATCTTAGGAGTCCTCAAATCACCCCGAGGGTTTCACCATCGTGATCTATGTGGAAAACTACCCATAACTGAGTCCTCATGTGTCCAATTATGACTATTAGGTGTAATGATGTGAAGAAACCCTCCAAATAGTAGAAATGAAGGATTACATGGAATGTGTACCCTGGTACACAATTTGTAGCCTCGAAACTATAGCATGACATGCACTCTAGCTGGACTTGGAAAGTAAACACCCAAGTACATGACATGATGATCATGGACATGGAATTTACCCTACAGTGGGTAACTAACTGTGTACCTCAGATGGATAGACCATGTATATCCCCTGGTCGTATACCTCTACATAGTGTTTAATCAACACAGGGTTTGATCATGTAATCTACACGACCATGTTCCCTTACACAGGAAGTTTGGTAAGGTACTTGGCTACATGGACGAGTCCTAGTACATAGATTGTATACCCCATACAGGAATTTTATTCCGAATGGTCATCTTACTTGAACTGAAATAACACACGATGTGTGTTCTTTGAACCAAACAACTTTTACACTAGTTTTCCCAAAAAGAAAACCCCCAAAACGCACTAAAACCTCTATTTTTTTTGAAAAAGCTACAAATAGACCCACTAGGGGATCTATGGAGGTAAAAAACATTTTTAAACATGAAAAAAGATAAATCTATGGGGATTTAAGGATAAAATAAAAACAATTTACCTTTGGGAAGAATCAGCTGAAGCTTCACCCAATTCCACATTCAATGGCTTCCCACAATGGTCCAACTCCTCCCAAAATCCACAATAGTTCCTCTATTCCCTTATCCCTCTATATATCTCTCCATCTTTCTCTAATATACCTATCATTGTGAAGGATCCCATTTAGGGGTGTACATGAGAATATGGAGGATAAAATAATAAAATAAAAAGGAAAAATAATGAGAAGAAAAAGAAAATAAAAAATAAGCATCAGCCCATGCCGACTTCAATGCAAGACCTGAGTTTATTCCTTGACTAGGAAAAAATCCTCATTATAGAGTCAACTACATGGGAGAATTACCATTCTAACACTCCATTCAAAATATATTGCTGAATGAACCCATGCGAGTAAATTAATATTCAAATAATTAATTATTAATTGTTAATTATTCCACTAAAATTTGAATGGATAAAAATTCCATCAAAATCCTACCCTAGGGTAAAAACCCTACTTCAGAACCAATAACGCGGTCATAAAAAATTTCATAGATCATCTTTTAGGGGATAATTACCATTTTACCCCTTAAAATCACTATAAAGAAAAAAAATTTAAATTTCTTATCAAAATTCCAGTCTGAAAAAACACGAGTCCATAAAATCTCCCCACCATAAATATTCTAGTCCCTAAGAAGCCTTGGTAGAAAAATGTGACCATTCTCTTAGCCTAAGAATCTAGACAACTATTCTATCTTGACTATCAAATGACCAGTATCATTACATTAACAATTGTCTCATAAACCAAATACATTTTACTATGCTCGATCTGGTACTCCCCACCATATGAATACCCTTATCATCATCTAAATACTAATCATAAATCTCAAAAACTCATGTAAAATGTAAAATTTCAACTGAAAATAATGGTCACCACCCTAATGATGAATGGTTCACTACCCACCATAGGGCTTAGCTTATACTGATCTTCGAGTGTAACCTCAAAAGGTTCATTTATCCAACTAGGAATGATATTTAAGAAGACATAAAGCTCAGCATAGAGCCAATTCAATATCATCATACTCAGGATGATATCAAGATAGATCATGATCATCTATAACCATGAGTGCACTATTATTCCACAAAAAAGGTGTGTATATCTCCCTAAAAGACAAGATCACATCAAAACGGGCCATACTTTCCTTTAACCAAAACCCTACTCCATGTATCCAGAAAAATCATGTCTAGGTCCAAACATAGGTCAACTGTCAAATGACACCCGATCCATTTATGATGTATCCTCTACTATGGAGGGAAATTTTTATATTAACCACAACTATAAGGAAACCATGCATATGAAATGTCTTTGAAAACCTCCTTCCTCAGCTTGTATCCCTCCACTCTTCAATTTATGATTAAAGTGGTACCAATCACAACCTGCATGTACCTTGACCACCTGAATCATACTCAAGTGAGTCATCTGCAATTAAAACCAAGCTATCAATACAATATGACATGCCAGTCCAAACAAGAGATAATATCCCATGGATCTCCTCTTCAAAATCGAGCACCTCACCTATGCCATGATTTATTTTATTATCACTACCCACGTGGCATATTTCTAGTCTTGATCATCTACCCACGCTTTGATTATATTAAAAACAACAGAAACACTTTTTAACATGTTCAAGCACCCGAATAGTCTATCCAACCGATGCGAGTCTCATAGAACAAGCATGATAGGTGATTCATCAAAATTCAAAGGCATCCACATAGATTTAACAAAAAACCTAAGCACTAATCATGAATCGATCTCAAATGATCATACAACCAACCTCACTTACTAAAAAGGTATCCAAAAACCCATTTCAACCTCTCATATAAGTTTCCATTTTTAAAAATGAAAAATTTATCTATAAGGGTCTTAGTCAAAACATAGGGCCTCTAGGACTCTCACATTTCTTTACTGATCATGTCTTATAGCTGGGTCACAAGGAAAAACCACCTAGCCCAAAATTCAAACCACTCTAAGGATGGTAAATATAAATCTATCCTAAGAGTGTAAAAAATTTCAACACAACCTATAAGGGACTTGATCCTCTCCAAGAATCCTCATAAGGAACTGCTCCCTGGAGGTCATGATACCAACGTAGAAGAGACACTGAACTAACACTCACCACGCATCTACATATGATAATACCCCCTTAAGTTATATTCTAATATATACATCCTAGTACCTAAATTCTTCATACTAAGATATTAAACTAGATATCAATAAGAAAAGGTCGGTTAAGTAAAATGTTATTCCAAACTATGAAGGAAAACATTTTATAGATTATTACTGACTCTTTTAATAACCAAAACGAAGAAAAAACAGCACATGAGGGGTCCAAAACATGGGAATCACATTCCCTATTGACCTAATAGGGCCACTGAACCTCCCATGATTGAATAATGAGTCATAAGACTGACCACCAAACATCTAAATGTAGATCAACACAACCTTACCTTAAAAGGAAATATATGCAAGTCAGTCTAATTGAGTAGAATTCAAAGAATAAAATATATGGTAAAACACCATTTAGGATTTTGTTGACACATTAAAAATTTTCCTATTTCATCAGAAAAATCATACACTAGTTGTACTGTAACATGTGAATCCTATGTGTCAAATATGATGCATGATACGCCTCTTTCCTTTTCCAACTAAGAGTCCAAATCCATCTCTAGGATCTTTCCAATGGCCAATATCTAAAATTCCATAATAAATCATAATATTCACACAACATGTTCATTTATCAAATTGAAAATCATAAACAATGGTAACATCGCATATTGGAACAACAATCCTATAACCCTAGAAACTAGGAAATATTACCGAAATAAGTGTTTTGGATGCACTAGTCTGATATCCATCATTGGTTCCAAAACATTCATAATATTTCTTCCTACCATATCCCAAAAGTATAACAAAAGGAAAGGAACAAATTTGATACCAATTTTTAAGGTCTCGACCCGGATGCCACTAATCTAGTTCCCCAAGATAGTTCTCCAAAAGGCCTCAAGCACATATCCCTATATTATAGAGGCTAATGAGTAGCGTAAAGGGTCTAAAGGTGGTGTAGTATGGAACCTATACCATCATATTAGAGTAACATAGTAGAAAAATCACTAGATATTATCCTAGGTAGTAAATAAACAGAGTGCAGATGCAGTAAATAACTAAAATGGAAACATGCTGTAATAATCAATGAAATGCTATAAAATACCGAAAACCATGTTATACATACAACACTGCTCACCCACTGGGTTGGCCATACATATAAGAGTACATAGAGAAACTAAAATAAATGTACATGGATATACTATTAAATACTATCCAGACCACATACCTAGTCTCCAAGACACTGTCAAGCTGCTCCATCCGGATCATAGGAATCTACACGAGTGACTCCACTTGATCATGAAAACTTGGGAATCATCCCTATCTAAAATGAAATCTATTCTCAAACTAAAAAGAAAACATAAGGTCTACATTCACATCAAGGTGTATATAGAGGGGTCAGAAATAATCTCAGTAGTCCACCCAAATGACGAACCTATAATATGCTTCCATAAATGCATGTTCATGCAATATTATCAGACAAGAAGATATAAAATTGAAAGATAAACTAACAAAAATATCATAAGTAAGTCCACAAACAATCCTTGGTTCCGTAATACCAATCTTATAGACTCAGTTAAATCTTATACAAGTATATACATGCAATATATATATGTATAAATGTCCATGTATACATACTTACATAATCTACGAAGAAAAATTTGAACAACTAAAATCATATTAACTATATGGACCCATGATCTGATCAAATAGACATCCTGTAAAAAATTAATTTAGCTTTATTTTATACCACTCAAGCCTCACATAAATAATTTGATATTTTGGTTCATAATTCCAATCAAAAATACCTAATTTGGATAGTGCGGGAAATGAAACTAAGAAAGATATATCACCATAGGGGGATAATCATCCTAGAACTAGGCTCACTCATACTCACTTCTAATCACTACAATTAATGATGACATATATCAAGAAGTGATCCTATAAATGGTAACTGGGTTTGATGTTATGCCACTTATTCCATGTAAATCTAGTTGGATTTCTAAATCCCATGTCCCAATCCATAGGAATTCATGAAATTATGAATCTGATGATTCCTAAGGGGAAGACCCTTAGGTAATCTATATATGGAATTCTCTTTGTATCCAAGTACATTTTCATCATCCTTTCATATCAATGGATCAATTATACCAATCCCATGAAGTACCTCTGAGTCATATAGTAGTCATAGTGCATCCAACCGATCCTAGGGAGCATCCTAGGCATCACTTGAGGACAGTGTAATTATCCATAAGGTTTATAAAAAGATCCATATTATAAATCCATCATAGGAATTACTATAATAGGAATCCAAGTATCAGTCAAGTTGTATAACAAACTATCTGGCCGTTGAGTCCATCCAAGTCATTCCCACATCAAAAATCCATGTATCACTCAAGGAATAAAATAAAACATATGGCCTATGAGTCCATCCAAAGAATTCCTAAAATTGGAATCCAAGTATCTCTCAATTCATATAATAAACCATGTTGTCTATGTGTTTTTCAAATGAATTACTACAACGGGAATCCATGTATCAATCAAGGTGTACAATGTAAGTCAAATCCAGGTAGTAAAAATGTCTAAAGCACCCCCTTCGGCATGTGCCGTGTAATCAAGTGTCAGACCCTTGTGTGATGGATCTAGAGATTAGAAATGTCTAAGGTATCCAATCTTTTATGTTGAAAAATTAAGATCCTAGAATAAACATCTGGGCATCCTAACAAATAGCGCATCACATCAAGCTCATCAACCAAAAAACGAGAAGCAGATATGGCTAACATACTTGCATCATCAATAACCATGTGAATGTATTAATAAAGAGTGATAGTGGTCGAATGCCTAAACCAACCAGTACTTCCGAAACCTCATCACCTTCCACATTCTACAAGATTTATAAGATTACACCTAATACCATATCAAACCAAACCTGTAGTACTAGCTAAGGGTCGATCAAAGATTGGGACACCTAATGGTTTCCCTCAAGTCAAACATAAGAGAGACATCATACTCATATTCCTGGAAACGATTCATTTAAAAATTCATACTACATGGGACCCTCAAAATAATTAATTGTATAGAGGGATCCTACATAAAACCCAAAAGGTCTATACATATAGGTGGAAACATAAGTAGAGCCATCCTACTTGGGATACTTGGAAACAACTAATTTCATGGACTCTTAGGTTAGAAGGGAACCTCTTGGAAAGGATATTCCCTCAATGGAGAATCCACATTAGAATTGGTCATGAAAGATAGCTCATGGCCCATTTCAGAACAAGATATCACTCTATGGAGAAAACGGATTCAATTACGGGATGAAGAAGCTCTCCATTTTAGAATAATCGTGAAACACCTCCTAGGACTTTTCAAATCACCATAACTGTTTAATAATCATGATCTAAATGGAATACTACTCATAATGGACTATTCATGTGTCCAATTCAGACTCATGGGGGTAAATATATGAATAAACCCTCAAAAGGGTGGCAAGGGAGGAGAACACTACCTATGTACCCTGGTACATGGCATGTACCCCTGAAACTCCACATGGGTGTGTACTCCAGCTAGTATTGGAATTTAAAAACCCAAGTACATGGCGTGTTGATAATTTACATGGTGTGTACCCTACACATGGTACTTTACTTTGTTCCTCACATGAATTAGACTTGTATATAGCCTACCTATGTACCTCTACATGATGTGAATCTCACATGGGCTCTATCCATGTGCCCTACATAGCCTTGTGCCCCTATATAGGTAGTCTGGCTGGGTACTTGGCTATATGGACAAGTCCTAGTACATGATTTGTATACACCATAAACAGTGTGTACTTCCAAAATATCATCTTCCCTAAACATGAAGAACAGGTGATGTGTGTTCTCTGAACCATACATCTTGTACACATGTTTCCCAAACGGAAAACCCTTAAATGCCCCGAAACCCCTATTTTCTATGCAAAATCTATAGATAAACCCACTAGGGGTCCTATGAAGCCATTAATACACATAAAAACAAGAAAAATATATATCTATGTGTATTTATTGGAAAAATAAAAATGGTCTACATTTGGGTAGAATCCGCTGAAGATTTTCCTTTTTCCATGATCCACGGCTTCCAGACAATGGTCTAGCTCCTCCTGAGCTCTATGAAAGTACCTATCTTCCCCTATACCTCTCCCCCCTCTCTCTATCTCTCTCTATATCTCTCTACCTATCCTTTATTAGTCATGTATAATTAACCCATGGAGTGGCATACACGAGAATCTAGGGGAGAAAAGAAGAAAAGAAAATAGAAAAATAAAGAGAATAAAAAGAAAAGAAAAAAGAAAAAGGGGGTTAGGCCAGACCTAGAACCCAAACTGATTTTATACCCCACTAAGGAAAAACATAACATTCCAAACTCAATAGAGGATACCGAATCTAAATTTTATGCTCCGTTCAAATGATATGGCCGAAGTAACTTGTATGAAAACATTAATATTTATTTAATTAAATATTATATGTTGTATATTATTCTAACATTTGAATGTCCTGAAATTCCATCAAAATATTTTCCTAATCTACATTCCCTATTCCAATACTAATAGAGTGATTTGAAAAAATTATTTGAGATTATATTCTAGCGTAAAATTATCATTTTACCCCCTTACAAGCATCATAAAGAAAAAAATCAAATTTCTCCTCAAAATTCAAATCCTATAAATCATGGTCCTTAAAAAATTAAAAAACTCCAAGAAAAAATAAATTTAAAGGAAATATAAGATAATATATAATATGAGATGTTTTTTTATAGTTAATTCTTGTCCAGTGTAATAACCCACCATCAAATCATCTCAAAATTAAAAAAAATTAATTCAACTATAACAATCACTCTACGAAGCATAACTCTATTTTCCATGATTATATATTTTATTTATTATATTTATATAAGAGTCTTGAAATGATTTAAGGGTATAA
The DNA here is from genome assembly GCA_963277665.1 of Viscum album. Lineage (NCBI taxonomy): Eukaryota > Viridiplantae > Streptophyta > Magnoliopsida > Santalales > Viscaceae > Viscum > Viscum album. Next base: position 1,016,777,787 of record OY728130.1, on the reverse strand, counting down.
AACATGCATAATTTGAAGTTCATGAGAAATATAATAGCTAATATACTGGTATTCCTCATGTATATTTGTTACATGTTAATGAAATTCTAATACAAATTCATATTTTTTATAATCTATGTGTTTTATCTAAATATTATAATTATGTTGAAAAATATATTTTTTATAATATTTAGAATAATCATATGGTGTGAAACATAAATATACTTATAACAAGTTGACAGATATTTGTGTGTACTAAATAGGGAATCAATTCTAACATGAACCTAAAAACATTTGGGGGTTAGGAAGGCATTGAGGGAATGATAGGGTAGCTAAAAAAGTGATATTTTATAGGACATATTAATTGGAATGAAAATACATAGGTTTCATTTCATAATTAAATTTAGTGTATTTAAATGTGATCATCGAATTAATATAATTATGGTAAATGCAATATAAAAAAAGAAATGCCATTTTTATTTATATTGGGTGTAATTGAATAAATGTTGCAACAATACCTTTCTTCAAGGAAAGGGTTTAACAATATTTTTATCAAAATTTAGTTACTAAAGAATATAATTTAAAAAAAATTCAAAACTTTATACTCACACACTTTTATGTTATAAAAATTTACTATTAAAAATCAATAGATGTGAATAAAAAATTAGACTACGAGTCTGTATATTTGAGTTAACAAATATGAATAGATGATGATGGAACCCTTTTTTTAATGATAACAAAATCATGTTTATTATTTAATTAAGGAGTTTTATGGATTTTGGTAGCATTTTATAATGTATTATGTATTGGAAAAATTTTGAAAAATTGATGGAAACAATCACCACCAAATGCAACTTGCTATTGAGGATAAGATATTTGGAAATGTATTGAAAACACCTACCATCAGAGATGAACCATGGAAATATGAAAAGGTATATAAATTTTCTACCATCATAAATGAGTCAATTCCTAGATGAAAAATTGTATATGTGTCAGAAAGACCTACTTTCAGAGGATGAATTATCAAGAGATCATGGAACCTCCAAAATTGGATATTTATTGAGATATCCTAAAATTGGTGTGAAATGTTGGCAAAGTAATCAAATGAAATTTCACCTAGACATGTCACCATTGAGCATGAACTCTCATCATCCTGACTCACCATTGGCATGTCTCACCTCCAACTTTAGACACCATTAGGATTAATCACAACCAAATATTGTCTCACCATTCAAAGGAGTCATCATCACCATTTTTTATTATATTTAATTAACTTTTTATAATGAAAATTTTATAGAATTTAGTGAAATTTAATATTTTAATAATTTTTTCTTAACTATTTGAAGAAAAAATTAAAGTTCATATCAAAGCTTAGTACGAGGAGGAGATCTTGATGATTGTTCCTGAAATGGATAAACCTGCATGCTATTATTAAAATATGTACTAGACTCCATCACATGGATATGAGAGAAAAAATAGAAAATACACATGCAAGGGAATTGATTTTAATCTCATTACAAAAACCTGAAGAGTTCCACTTAATGAGATCTTACAATCTTTATCATCAAATACATAGTACTATGAGGAAGTGGAGAACATTGAACATTCAGTTCCTTCCCATAGTAAAAAAAGAGTTCCTGACACTCTTTTCTACTATTATATTCAGAAACACGAGTCAAGCTTCATTTAAAACTACACTCAAGGAGTCACAAGCTATATATATTATCATATAGAGAAACCAAATCTTTCTACATATCTTTATTTTATCTTTGTATCTATTTTATTTACATTACATTCAGAGTGTGTATACTCTTTATTTAACACACACATTTTCTCATGTGCTTTATCTGGAAGATACTTGTTATATTTTTAAACTATATTTACTCATTTCTTTCAATGGTGTTGTAGAATAGATCCCTATATTGCATGTGTTTATTTTATTCCCATGGTATTGTGGCAGAGGTACCAATGTGTCATAAAAAATTTCTATTCTATTCTTGATCCATGTTATGGATCAAATATTATTTTATATAATCTTTTTGGTAGTAGATGATTTTCAAGTGGAGAGGATTAAGTCTCTGCTTGAGGCTAAACCTCTTGTAGTCATTCCTCTATGTGTTTTTTTTTTGTTTTTTTTATGATTTAAAATATAATTTGTTTTAAACTATAAATAAAACAAAAAAAATTATTGTTAGCCTTAATTAGTATTGATATAAGGTTTTTATGAAGTAAATTTATTTCAAAAGTTAATGTCGTTTTCATAATAGTTTAAACCGAGACTTAAAAAATCATTTAAAAAGTATTTTAAAAGATAAGAACATAAATCAAACTAATATTTTGATTAATTGGTATTTTTAATTAAATTGGGTGGACTTTTTTAAACCATTTTTAGATAGAAATTTTTATTGGGTACTCAATTCACCCCCTCTAAAGATACTAATTCTGACCAAAATTAACTATGAAAGTATTTTCAAAATATTTTCAATTTTGATTTTAGTTGTTTTAAAGGTATTAAATTTATTTTAATTATAAATTTAGTTCTTCAAATGGATAATGTATAAGAAGGTTCTACTACCAAATTCCCTCATTTATTTAATGTAAATAACTATACATAATGTATGATAAAGATGAAAATTCATATAGAGAGTATGTGGTTTGAATTTTGGTCAGCTATAGAGGATTAGTATGAGTCACCCAAGAATCCTATAAAAGACCAGAGTGATGGTACTAAACATTCCTATAATAATGACTAAAAATTTTACAAATTCTATTTAATGCGCCTTAGAATATTAAGAGTTTAAAGAATATATTCTAGTAAAAATACTTAGAAAATTTGGTATACTTAATCTATTTCACATTAAAGAACTACTAATTTTAAAAAAATGAGATTGAATACCTATATAATTAAATATGATCCTTTTAAGATGAAACCTGATGAATTGATTTCTGATATGTATCTCAGGTTAAATTAGAATTTCAATACAATGATATCCTTGGGAAATCTAGTGTCAGATAAAGACCAAATCATTAGATTGATGAAATACCTTATAGAGATATGGATGCAGCCATTTGTTTCTATAAGGGAATTATGATAAATTAGTAAATAGGTTATCAAGGAATTTATTGGGATGTGTATGATGTATGAAGAATAAATTAAGGTAAATAAATAAGAAGATGATGAACCTGAGAGAAAATTAGTACCTTTCAAGTCTTTTGCATCAAAATAAAAAGATAAAGAAAGGTACAAGATGATATTTCTAGTGACAAGGAATCACCTATAGATAGTAATGTTAAAATGGTCCATTTGGATTGAATTTTTAATAACTATTACAAGAATATAAAATTATTCAAAATGCTATGTTACAAGGAAAATATGATAATAGAAGAACCTTGAAAAATTATTGGAAAATAGATGACAACTCAAATGAGATTATTTTTTATGAATGTATGTGAAAAGGACATGTTATTCCCAACTTTCCAGAGTTTAAATTCATAAATAAGTATGAGGATAAGGATAGAAAATATAATAAATCTATAAGATCCACATGTATTTCCTATGAGTATTTTTCATGTGACTCGGACTCAACTCATGAAGATAAGCCTAGCAGATCTAGCATGTGCTTCATGATAAGTGTATTTAAGGTAGCTACTGTAACTTTTGTACTTAATTCTAATCAGTCTGAAAATGAAAAGGATGATGATATATCAAAATAAGAAATGTTTGAATAAAGAAATATACTTGAGTATAATTTAAAGAACTCAAAGAAAAATACAAGGTTGTGAAGAATAAATATTTTTTATCTTTCAATTTTAAATCTGATCTCAATGTAGAAAGGGAAAATAATGATAAGTAATTAAAGGAAAACAATGAAATAAAATTTTTAAATGAGAAACTAAACAAATATATAGAAATATTTAAAAATTAATTATAATAAATTAATAAAATTATAGGAAAACAAATTTATCCAAAATACATTACTAGTCTAGGATACCAACTTGGATAGAGAAGAGTTTTTAAGAGGACATTTGTTCCTAAGTCTAATTCTTAAAAATCTACTGTAAATTTTTATTTAAGAGGAATCAATAATGTTTTCATTTCAGAAATTCTACAACCTTCTTATAGGAAACTTATTATTAAAATTTGGGAGTCTTTAATCATTAAAATATCTAGACCTATGAAAATATGGGTACCAAAATCATTTCTGGTATAATTTTTTTTCAAGGAAACCTACCCAAAGAGCTCCTGTAGGAATTTATGGTACTTGGAAGGTGGACATTCTAGAAATATTATAGTATACTACTCAAGTTTCATGAATCTCATAAATATAGAAGGTGGACATGTCACCTTTAGTGACAATGCAGAATGAAATATCTCTGACCTTGACCAAATTGGTAAGACTATATCAATATCAAATTTATTATGTAATTTTTGTTTCTATTTTGAAATATAATATACTTATCATTTCAAAATTTTGTAATGATGGTCTTCATGTGACGTTTGAAAAAAATCATGCAATGTTCTTAACTCTAAAAAAGATTTAGTGTTTACTACTTTAAGAAATTAGAATGTGTATGTTGTTGATCTTGATTCTCTGATTTCTCAGAATATTTCTTTATTGAGTTCCTTTCAAAGAGAATAATGTATTTTTCATAGGATTTAAAGACCTGTTTTTTACCTTATAAGACTTTGAAATATTTCTATATATATTTCCAGAGCAAGGAGCTGTCACGGTGTGCGATTCTAAGGCTCGGTGTACCCCAAATTGATTTTATAAAAATATTAAATATATTTTATACTGTACACAAATTTAGTTAAATAATATGGGATAACTCTTAAATGGTTTAATGAATCATAAATATGAGACCACATTTGGATTTGGAATGTCGTGTTTTCCCCATGGAGCGACATAAAATGAGTCATCGAAGGACGTTAGGACCCCACTCTCAGTGGTGGTGCGTTAAATTAATTTAATTATTTTATTAATTATTTTATTTTCCAGTGAAATGGATATGTCTATAAATATATTTATATAGATTTTTGTACAGGGTTAGTCTCATAACCCTAAAATCACTAGTGACAGCACCCATTCCCTTTCCATTGGCAGATCACGACAAACGATGATAGAACTTTAGATCAGATCAGATCAAGATGTGGGGAACACAAAAAATCATCTTACTTAATTTTTGAATGCGTTATTCATTAGTGATAAATCGAAACATAGGTAGGACTAATAATTTTTTTTATTCCCTTTTGATTAATTTATTGATTATATCAAATTTTGTTCTTTAATCTGTGACCTTTTTGAAGCCTTTTTTTGTTCCCATGTATAGAAATTAATTTGTTTTCAATTGTTTTCTAACTCTGTGATATCCATTCTAGATTGATTGGACAAGAACACTTGGATTCGATCCAAAAAACTTTGTTCTTGATCCTTTATCCAGGTTTTTCTTTCCAGTAATCACTAGTTGGATCCCCATAGTCCCGATTCGAATTTTCGCGGAGGTATTGAGAATGATCGGACCTCAAGATCAATAGTGGATTAGTGAAATGGGAATATATCAATGAACCAAGCATAGACTTGGGAAGACTATGGTCTAAAGGGATTGATTTTGAGTGGAGTTTGTGCATAGAGCCTCATGGAGAAAGCTAATCGGAGTGAACATGATAGTGGACAGACTCAGATTTCCGATGGGGTGGCCAGATGTGGTCAATGCGGTGGGAGTTAATAATTATTATTATTATTATTAATAAAAGTGGAATAAAACATTAAGTTTATTAAATTTTTTGGTTTGAATTTAATAATGTAAAATTGTTTTAAATTAATTGGTTTTTAATTTATGAGATATGAGATATAAGATATAAGATATAATATATAAGGTTTAATATATAAGATATAAGATATAAGTTATGAGATATGAGATTTTGAGATATAAGATATGATATATGAGATATAATATATAAGATAAAAGTTATGAGATATAATATATGATATATATAAATCTTGGTTAAATAATATTATATCGTTTATATCTTTTAACAAACATGTTCATTTGACGAACTGTTAGCGAAAATGTGATCCTTGAATTGAGATGGTCATTTAAAGACTGATGCTAGATAACTTTTCCACACTCATTCCTTGGATAAATGAATCACCCAACAATAATAAAATTGTTATTATTTCATATTCTTGTATCCGACAAATCTTCGTCATACGGTGCTGGAATGAAAAACCATATGTGCCACTGGGACCCTAAAATTTAGGTAAATGTTTCAAGAACAATATATGGTCCTTAATTTTGACTCATTGTTTGGGTCCATGAGATTCATTTTTAGCATTATGGGGTGAAATATGACTTTTTCACCAGGTTTCTGATTGATTCAAGTGAAGATCCTATCTTGATATTTTTTTAACGTATAATTTGATAGTGCCCTCCATTGTGGATTTTGATACAAGATGTGAGATGTTCCAATCACTATTCACTAAATCCAAAACTAATGATGGCTACGATCATAAATGACAACTAGATCTTTCCAGGCATACCCTCCAGTAGGGATGAGTAGTTGAATTCCCCAATTATCTTTCCGAGTTACCTTTCAGCAGGGCTGGACAGTTCAATTCCTCAATGTTCTGGGCTTTAAATTCAGCAATGCTGGGCTGTGGAGTATTCTGATGAACTTTTTGGGTTACCCTCTTGATGGGATGAGCGTTGGGTTTCCTTGAGGTTCTGGGATTACCCTCCAATAGGGCTCGACAATGGAGTTCCCTAATGACCTTACAGGACTTGCTCTCTAGTAGGACTAGGAAATGGAATTCCCTAATGACCTTACTGAGTGATACCTTCTAGTAGGTCTAGGAAGTGGAGTTGCTTGTGGACTGTTAGAGTAGGACCCTACATCCATACCAGGGCATGTAATCCTTACCTAGAATTTGTGTCCTGTCGGTTGTGCGATATAGTGATGAGACATGGTATGACGTGGATTTGGACTCAGAAGGAATAAGGGCGCTTTCCTCACCGAGATGCATTCTTGTGACATGACTTAAAACCATGTGGGTGAGTAAGTGCCACCCAATGAAAATAACATCAAGGTGTGGTAATTGAGTCCCTTAGCCTTGTGTGTTTGGGAAATACACAAGATTTTTGGGCATCATTTATGGACTTCTTCTGGAAGTATTAGTGACTATTCTTCTTGGGATGAGCTATGATACATATATCACCTTACTCTCTCATTTGGGATTCTTTTACTGAGAATATATATATATATATATATATATATATATTATTCTGGATTCACACATTGGATTTGGATACTCTCTTTCCAAGAGAAGAAAAGATGTGTGTGGTATGTCACATTATTTATGTGTTTGGTGCCTCATTTTTGGATAAATATACACTTTTAATGTAGGTGGTGAAGTCTATATTTGAAGTTCATTCAGTCACTCTATTTATCCACCTATGCTTGGATGATCATACTCTAACTCTCTTGTTGGTTTGAGTTGTAATCTTTCACTTTACCTTATTCTATCTACTGCTTCCCTCCTTAGTTTTATCTCTTACTGCTCACCCTTCACCGCTTTTGGGGAGATCTAGTGAGTATTAATATACTCACCCTTGCATGGAATTTTCCCACAAATTTTGTGTCTTTTGAAGATTATGTAGATGTTGACTGTGACTTTAAAGGATCAAAGGGATAATGCATGCTTAGACCGCGTATGATGTTCATTTTTTGTGATACATGAGCTTGGATTTCTTAGCTATTTAATATTTTAATGTTTTTTTAGGTTGGAATATATTTTTCTCTAGGTATGTAGTTTTCCCATTTACCTTTAGTTTACACTACCATAGTTTTGTACTATCTAGAGGTTTATGCATGCTGAGTTTATTTTATAGCAATTTTTCATATTTTCTACTTTCCCTCTTTACTTTTGCATTGAGTAGCTTGTGTATGTGAATACATGTACTTAGAAAAATTCATCCCCAAGATTAGTTGTTCCTTTATCACTTGGCACCAAACCTAGCCTATGGAGGGGGGATTGGAGTAGTTATAGCTCAAGCCCTATCATGGTTCGGTTCATGAAATATTGGCATCAAAGTATGTTCATTAATTGGGACGTTTTTTGAAAATATCCCCTTAAAAGGATTGGTTGGTTTTAGGGGAACAATGTCAGAGTGTATCAATTATGGATCAGAAGCTAGGGAGTCCAGTGATAGTATAGGTGACTGACATATCCATTCACCACGAACTTTTCTATATATTTGTTGAATTGGAATACCAAAACATTTTTTGTAGGGATAAATGGTACATGAATCATATATGATTGAGTCATTTACTATCCTTCTTGTGTCATCTCCCCATTGTTTTTAGCTTATATATATGCTCATATGACCATAGTAATCCTTGATAACTTTCAAGATGGCTCTGTGAAAATAGCCAGTCAGGATACTAGATCTGGTTCATGACGATGATCCTATGATCTACAAGGCATTAGTTAAGGGTCCATCTCATGATCATTTTCCTCCAGGTGGGTAGGTAGTAGCACCTCCACCTGTTGAGAAACATATCATCCTAGGAGAGTCGGATGAGGACATGTGTAGGATTAGCGCACTCCGAGAGTTCCAACATCATAGACTATTAATGTTATGTAGTGAACCAAATACCTAGGATGTATAGGAGTGTCTAGAGTAAGTAGTCCATATCATTAGGCTTGTTGGACCCCAAAAGATCAGGTTGCGGCTATGGAATCCATCATTTTTTATGGACCCACTAGGCATTGGTGGAACCTCTTTGTACAGATGCACGATGAGTAGACACTCTCTTGGTATGACATCAAGCGGCTAATCCATGAGGAGTACCACCCCTCTTATATACACTCAATCTAGATATATAGCTACTAGATCTTCAACAGGGAGGTATGATGGTAGTCGAGTACATGGAGAGGTTTACATACCATACACATTACTCCCTTGACATGATCTGCAAAGGATACTTCTGAGCATGAATGTTTAACTAGGGACTCTAACAATAGATTCAAGACAACATTGTTCCTTTGTGCATCCCCACCTATGATAGGGTTCTCAAGATATCACTAGTTATAGAGATATTTCTATCAAATATATTCTAGATAGTAAGAGCTGGTAGTGGTAGTAATAGAGTTTAGTCAGCTACAATAGCTAGCAGGCGTTGGGCGCCAGGATCATAGCACAAGAAACCCTTTTGTGAGAAGGATCATGCATGTGGTCATATATTATAGTGGTATCTCCGAGCACAATGGAAACCCAGGGAGGGCCGATGCTATTCTTGTGATGGGAAGAGTCACATAGTGAAGGACTGCTCGACTAGATGTATAGAGTAGACCAGGCAGGTAGTTGATGGGCCGCAATGGAAGAGACATCACTGTGATCTGGGATCTCCTATTCATGGATAGGGTGGTCCCTATAGAGGTATATCTTATATTGAAGAAAGATATATGGGTGGTGGATTCATTTATGAGATCCATTGACCGCCACCACTAGGTGGCCCACAACATGCTTAGGGAGCTGGCGGTCGGGGCCATAGAAAACTGCATGCTATGGATGTCTATGATCCCGCAGTGCGTGATATGATTCAAGGTATGATCTATGTATTTGCTACTATTTATTCGGCGATAGTAGACATAGGTTATAGTAATTTAATTATATCTATACTCCTATTATGAGATCTAAATATCCTAGTAGAGGCGCTAGCATAGTAAATTCACCTTGAGGTTTCTATAGGGAACACTTCTTCTATATATTTGAACTGCTCGTAGTGAGAGTTATTTCATGGAGGAGATAGATTAAAATTGGACCGTTTGGTATAAAAAACCTTATGAAATCATCCACCGTATGGGTTTTCTTTCCATGTTCCAATCCCAAATTTATTATCACCACTGACAAGTCAGATACCTAAGTGTTGATGGGATGATATTCTCTTTTTCTGGAGAGAGAGATAGTTTAGTGGGAAAATTAAATGCTATGTGCAAGAGGTTCTATACAATCACCCATTAGTTTTCATGTGTACCACTTGTTTCATCAGGCTCATTTGGAATCTAAGTTCCTTCATCTGTGAAGGATTATTTGTGTGTCTTCCTAAAAAATGATATGAGAATAGCTCTGAGGCAGGAGATGGAGTTTTTCATTGACTTACATCATGTGATTTCTATAATATATTCTTCAAAAAATAGTATGAAACCTACTGAGCTCTAGGAGCTATAGTTTTAGTTATAGGACCTTCATGAGAAAGGTCTCATCAGACCGAGTGTGTACCCCAGGGCAACTCCAGTGTTCATGCAAAAGGTAGATGGTAGATTACATAATTTCATGGATTATCATCACCTAAACCAATACATGATAAAATAAAGTACCCCTTTCCTAGAATTGATGAACTATTTGATCATTTATGAGGCATGAGATGGTTCTCAATGATCGATCTCAGATCCGGCTACCACCAGTTAAGGCTTCATGAGGCTGACATTCAAAAATTATCATTCTGATTTCACTGTTGACCCTATGAGTTTCTAGTGATTACTTTTAGTATAGAAAATGAACCCACCATGTTTATGTCCTGGATGAACTAGGTCTTCCTTCCATACTTGGACAAGTTTGTTATTGTCTACATCGATGACATACCCATCTACATTGAAAATGAGGAGCATCATGCAGATCACTTGAGGATGGTCCTAGACACGATTCGATAAAACTATCTTTCTGGAAAGCTCACAAGGTGCTTGTTCTAGATACATGAGGTTCACTTTATGGGTCATTTCATTTTTGAACAAGGTTTATCTATAGATCCAAAAATGATCAAAGAAGTTCTTTCTTGGTAGCCACTAAAGAATGTGTTGGAGGTACAAATATTCCTTGGCATGGATGGGTACTTCAAGATGATTATATCATACTTCTCCATAATCAAAACCATTTAGTGTGCCATGATGTGGAAGGGCCATCCGTTTACCTATTATCAGTATTGTTAGAGTTCCTTTGAGGAGTTTAGATAGAGGATGACATGTTCTCTAGTGTTGAGACTAACATAGGAGGGTGTATATTTTTTCATGTATTGGGATGCCTTTGGAGCTCGGATCAGTTGCACATTAATGAAGAAAAAAGAAGTTATCACATACAGGTCGTGGCAGTTGAGACCCCATGAGAAAACTATGAAACTCATGACCTAGATATGGAATTGCTAGTCTTGTCCCTAAGGATGTAGAGATACTATTTCTTAGAGATTGATTTGTTGTTTACTCCAACCACCAAAGTCTCAGGTACGTCTACACTCAGAGAGACATGAACCTCAGACAATGATGCTGATTGGAGTTCTAAATGGACTATGACATTGAGAAAATATATAATCCAGGGAATGGAAACATTATGGTAGATTCCATTTATAGGGATTCCCATTCTTTCTTAGTACAAGAAGCTTTAGAGTATTTCACTTCCCAACAGGGGACCCTGGTGGAGTAGAAGGGTGTAGTTTTTCTTTAGTCGATGGTTTTGAAACCTTCTCTCCATGAGAGTGTGAGAAGTCCCATATGGGAGACATTTACCGTGAGGTCTTATATGATGATATATCCATAAGAGACACACTATATGGACATTTTTAAGGATGGAATCATGGTATCTTATTCAAGGGGTGAATAGTGGTCCCAATCATGATGCGGGAGTAGGTGATGCGGGAGTTCAACAATCCTCCCCCATCTGTACATCCCGGTGTGGGGAAGATGTAGAGAGACCTTTATCAGTAGTTTTGGTTGTTCTTTATGAGATGAATCATAGATGATATTTTCTCTTGGTGCTTCAGCTATCACCAAGTGAATAACTAGAACCATGTTCTAGTAGTTTTTTTTATCCCCTTAAGATCCCTGAGTGGAAGTCGGATAGAATATAAATGGACATTTTCAAAGGTATTCTTCGCTCAAATAAGGGAAATGATTAAATCTTGGTTATATTTTACCAACTCAAAAATTCAGTTCATATCATTGCATTTAGGTAGAAGAGTTCGGTGGTGAGTTTGGGGTAGTTGTGTGTATGAGTGATCATTCACCTTCATGGGGGTCTCTCGACGATTGTGTCTGATCATGAAGTGTGGCTTACACAACAATTATAGAGAGTCCTCTAGAAGGAATTCTAGACCTAGTTGATGATGTGTACATCCTTTCAACCTAATGCCAATGGGTAGACCAAGCGCACAATCCTAGTGCTATAGGATATACTGATGCTTGCATGTTAGATTTTAGGTGAAGTTGGTAGGATCACCTTCACTTGTTAGATTTTTCATAATACAACAACTACCATTATACCATCTCTATAGAACCATTTTAGTCCCTCTACAAGAGACCCTACAAGTCACCTTTATGTTGGAAAGAGATTGGTGATTCAACTCTTGTGGGACCAGAGTTGGTGAAGGCAACAAGGAAGAAATTTCGGGTCATCTGTGAGTGGATGAGGATAGCCCAGAGTATATATATGCCTTACAAAAATCATCATCAAAGGCCCTTGGAGTTTGATAAGGGAGGGAATTTTTTCTTGGGATTCTCCCTAAGGTGAGGAATGTAGAGGTTTGGTTGGGGAGGAAAGATGTTATTGAGGATCATAGGGTATTTTGAGATGATGTAGAGGGTTGGTAAGGTTTCTTACCACCCCAGCCAAACCCCACAGATAGAGAGAGTGCACGATGTCTTCCACATGTCATAGATGAGGATATACATTCCTGACCCTATGCATTCTATGAAATAGATTGAGTTGTAAATCGAGGATGGAGCCACGTTTTTGGAGAATCTAGTGGTGATCAAACACCGGTAGGAGGGGACCCTGCGTGGAAGGGTAATTCCTTTGGTTCCTGTTCTATGGAAGTAAGGGAATGTACAAGAGAGTTCCTAGGAGTGTAAGAGTGATGTGCGGTCTCATTATCCTGAGATTTTTCCCATGTTTTACTTTTCATGGATTAAATTTTTTATGTAGGGAATGATGTAGAGAACTAGTTTTATCCCTTTTAGACTTTAAAATATTTCTTTATATATATTTCTAGAGCTAGTAACTAAGACAACATGTGATTTTGAGGCTTGGTTTTCCCAGAATTGATTTTATAATAATATTAAATATATTTTATACTGTTCATGTGGTTTTAATTATATAAAATGAGATATATCTTAAACAGTTTATTGGATTGGAAATCCAAGACCACAGTTTGTTTTGTAACATGGTGTTTTCCCTAGGTGTGAAATAAAATGAGTCGGAATAGGACATTTAGACCCCTATCTCATTGTTGGAAATTTTATTGGATAATTTAATTTAATTAATTAATTAATTATGTTATTTTATTGTTCAATAGGGATGTATAAAAACATATCATTATGGATTTTTTCTAGGGTTGGTCTTAGAACCTTACAGTCTTCGGTGAGAGCTATCCTTCCCTTTTCATTGGTAGATCAAGAAAAAAATTTAGGGAACATCAAACTGGATCAGATCAGTATGCATAAAAAATAACATATCATCCTCATTCATTAGTAAACACATTATTCATCAGTTATTGATCCAAAATAGATGTAGGAATCATAAATTTGGTGTTTTACACCCTTTTGATTAAATGATTGAGTAGATTGAATTGTGTTCTTCAACCTTCACCCTTTTTCAACTTTGTCACACGCCAATGTACATAAATTAGTTTGTTTTCAACTATTTTATAACCTTCGGATCCCCGTTATTGATAGACTGGCCAAGAATGCTTTCCTTAATCCATAATCCTCTATTAATGTGACTTTCTCCCCATTTCTCTTTTCATTCATCACCAATTGGATCCTTGCAACCTAGTTTGACTATTCTGGGAGGTACCAAGCTTGATCAGACCCCCATATTCATGGTGGTTTGATGAAATGAGAATGGATCGATGAATTGAGGATAAACCTAGGTAGCCTATTCTGTGATTAGATTTATTCCGAATGAAGGTCATGCGCAAATCTTCATGGCTGGGGCTACTCAGCATGAATGTGATGGTGTTTGGGATCAGATCTCTGATGGGGTATTCGGATGTGGTCAATGTGGTGGGTATTAATAATAAAAATTAATAATAATAATGATGTTGTAATAAAACATTTTGATAATTAAATTAAATCATTTTAATTTAGTAATGGAATATAGTTCATAATTAATTGGTTTTTCATTTATGAGATATGAGATATAATATTTAAGATATAATATATAAGATATAAGATATATGATATACGATATACGATATAAGATATAAGATATAAGATATAATATATAATATATAAGGTATAAGATTTAATATATAAGATATAAGATAAAAGATAAAAGATAAAAGATAAAAGATATAAGATATAAGATATAAGATATAAGATATACGATATAAGATATAAGATATAATATATAAGATATAATATATAATTTAGAAGATATAATATATAATATATGAGATATAAGATATAAGATATAAGATATAAGATATAATATATAAGATATGAGATATGAGATACAAGATATGAGATATGATATATAAGATATAAGATACAAGTTACTTAATATAAGATTTTAGATATAAACATTGGTTAACTAATCTTATATTGGTTATATCTTTTAATAGAGGTTTATTTTTGATGAACCCTTAATGACAACGTGATCTTAGAATTGATACGATCCTTTTAATGCTGATGTTGGATACCTTTTTTGGACTTGTGCTTTGGGTCAATAAAACAACCAATAAAAACCAAATAATTATTATTTTGAAATCTTGTATCTGACACATCACCCTTATACAATGTCAGAATGAAGAATCACCAATGATGATGCAACCCTGCAATTTAGGCATAATTTTCATGAACAATATCAAGTATTTAATTTACACTCATGGCTCGGGCCCATGAGACGCCATTCGAGCATGATGCGATGAATTGTGACTTTTCAACTGGGTGTCTTATTGAGGAAGGTGAATAGACTATCTCAAAAAATTTCCACATAGAACATGATGGTTCCTTCCAATGGTGATTCTGAGATATGATGTGGGAATTTTCTATCACGAGGCACTGAGGAAAACCCAATTATGGCAGTGATTATATAGGATCACCATAGATTTCTTGGATTACACTCCAGTAGGGACAGGTAGTGTCATTCCTCATTGATATTTCTGAGTTACCCTCTAGTAGGTCTAGGAAGCCATGTCCCTCGATTTTTGGAGATTACCCTCCACCAGGGTTAGAAAATGGTGTTCCCTGATGATCTTTTCAAGTCACCCACTTTCAGGGAAAGGCATTGGAGTTCCTTGATTTTACCGGAATACCCTGCATTAGGGCTGGGTAGTGGAGCTCCCCAATGACCATATCAGGCTTACCCTCAAGTAGGACTGGGTAGTGGAATTCCCCGATGACTTTCCTGAGTTTTACCCACCTGTAGGACTGGGTATTGTAGTTCTTCAATGACTATTAGAGTAGGACCCTCCTATCATACTAGGGCATGGGATCCTAACCTAGAATTTGTGGGCCCTCTACTATGTGACATAGTGATGAGATTTGGTCTGATGTGTCATTGGACTCTCAAGGAGGAGGGATGCTTTACCCATAGAGAAAATTTCTTGTGACATAACCTAAAACCATTCGGGTGAGTCAGTGCCATCCAAAGTAGATAGTTGAGCATGTGGTGATTGAGTCCCTCAAACTTGTCTATTCAAGGCAAACACATGAGATAATGGGTATCATTGATGGACTTATTTTTGAAATGTTGATGACTCTCCTTATTGGGATGAGATGTGAGATGTATATCCATTTACTCTCTCATTTGGGATTCTATGATTGATCATATATATACATTATTTATTCTGGATTCACACATTGTATTTGGATATTCTCTTTCCAAGAGAGGCAAAGATGCGTGGGTTATTCCATGTGATTTTGATGTCTAGTTTCTCATGGTAGGATAAGTCTACTCTTTAGTGATAGGTGGAAAATGCTCGAGGGGTAGATCATCTACTCACTATGTTTATCCCATTGTTCTTGGACGAGCTTATATTCACTCTCTAGTTGGGTTGAGCTATATAATTTCACTATAACTTTTTCTATCTACTACATACCTCTTTAGTTTAATATCTTACTACTCCCCCTTCACCTTTTTAGGGGCGTTCTATTGGGTACATCTATACTCACCCCTACATGGGCATTGCCAAGACATTTTTTGTATTATGCAGACAACGAAAATGTCAACCGTGACTTCATAGGAGCCAAGAGATAATGGGTGCTTGGACAGCATATGTTGGTCATAGCTTGGGATATAGAAGGTGATCTATCTAAGATATTTACTCATTTCCATTTGTTTCAGGATGGAATATATTTTTGGTTGGGTGTATATTTTCCCCTATTCCTTCAGTTTACACTATTGATCTTTTGTATTTTTTAGAGGTTCATACATGCCTAGTTTATTTTATAAAATAGTTTCATATTTTCCATTTTCCTCTAACAAATTTCATTGAGTTGGCTATGTGTGTGAATAAAATTATTTAGGCAAAGTCCTCCATGAGCTTTTTTGTGCCTTCTGCACTTGCTGCCACCCCTTGGCCAATGGAGGCAGGCTTCGGGTAGTTATGACTTGAGCCCCATCATGGGTCACATCATAACATAGGATACTAGGCCATTAAAACACTCAATCTCTTAGAAATATTATTAGTAAAGGATTAGTCATGTTCCTACCAACCATGAATTCCCAAATGCAAAATCCTATAAACCATATCAAAAAGGAAAACAACACAAAATTTCTTTTAAATTAATGAAAAATGTTTCAGCTTCATAAACACTATAGTTTTTTCACATGGATTTGTTTGGGATGTCTAGAGTTTCTAGTTTAAATGGAAAACATTATGTCTATGTACTTATAGATGAATTTTATAGATATAATAGGGTATTATTTTTAGCGCACAAAATTTAATCTTGTTCTTATTTTACCAGGTATGCTAAATTTGTTGAAAATCTAAGTCGACGTAGAATTAAGACCACCAAATAAACCATGGTGGTGAGTTTGAAAATCATGACTTTGAAGATTTTTTCTCCCAGAACAGATATAAACTAAGATTATATTCTTCTATAACTTCTCAGTATAATGGATTTTTAGAAATAATAAATATAAAACTTTAAGATATAGCCTCGACTATGATTAATGAATATATCTTACCTCTTTACATTTGGGAAGAGGGAGTGAATACAACCTTCTATAGAATTAATAGAGTTTTAATTAGAACTATCTTAAAGAACACCGCTTATGAACTTTGGAATATTAATAACCCTAAGGTTAATTACTTTAGAGTTTTTGATTGAAAATTCATTATTATTAACACTAAGGATAATCTTGAAAAGTTTTCCACCAAAAGTTTCGATGGAATTTCCATAGGATTTTCTACTTCTAGTAAATGTTATAGATTTTTTTTAAAAAATAACCAATAATATAGAAGAGTTTGTTTATATAAAATTTGATGAGACAAATCCACATGAACCTAATACCACTTTAGAGAAATGTAAGGATTATTTGTCTACTTTGAAGTTAAATTCCAAACATTCTAATTCTACTATAAAGAATTCAAAAAAATAATCCAATTATAAGGAACTTCTAGAACATCAAGAACCTAAACCTATAGAGGAATTTAAGGTGACCAGACATATATTTTCTAGATCTATTAGTACTATTAAATACCATCCTTTTGATGCTATTTTTGTAGGCTTAGATAGAGGTACACAAATTATATATTCTCTAAGGAACCAAGTCGAACATCAAGATTTCCTATCTCAGTTTGAACCTAATAACATCAATGATGTAATTAATGATTTATTATGGGAGATGGATATGCAATAAGAAATAAATAATTTTGAAACAAGTAATGTTTTTGAACTTGTTGATAAACCCAAAGAAATCGTCACTATTGGAACTAAATGAGTGTTTAGAAACAAGGATGATGAATCAGGCACCACCGTATGGAATAATACTAGACTAGTTGCCCAAGGGAATAGTCAGGAAGAGGGTATAGAAAATGAAGATACCTTATCACCTATATCTAGACATGAATCCATTAGAATACTTCTTTCCTATGTATCACATATTGATTTCAAACAATATCAAATGGATGTAAAATGTTAATTCTTGAATGAGTATATAATTGAGGATGTTTTCTTGAACAACGAACAAGATTTCAAAATCCTTATTTTTCAAATCATGTTTTAAAAATAAAAAAATATTTATATGGTTAAAACAAGCTCATGGAGCTTGGTATGATAGGATGATCTCTTTTATTATTTTAGAAGGATTTTCAAATAGTATAGTTGATCCTACCCTATTTATAAAAATAATTTCATAAGATGTTTTAGTTGTTCATGGTTAGGTACATGATATTATTTTTTGGATATTGTAAAAATTAATTATGTAGTGACTATTCAAAAATGATGCAAAATGAATTTGAAATGATTTTAATGGGTGAAATAAAATTCATTCATGGTTATTAGACATTTCAAAATAAATAAGGAATTGTTTAAAATGAAAGTTAATATACTATGGACAATTTAAAACATTTTAATTTAGATACCACTAAGAGTAGTTATACTTCTATGAGTACCACTTGTAATTTGGATCATGAAAAATTTGGGAAATCAGTGGATCAAACTAATTACAGAGGTATGATTAGAATTATTCTTTAATTAACTTGTAGATGACATGATATTTTTTTTTCATGTCTTTGTGTGCTTATTTTTAAGATAACTCTAAATATTAACACATGGTTTCTGTGAAACTGGTTTTTAAATACCTCAAATATACATCAAATTTAGGATTTTTATATCATAGAAGAAAATCATCTGATTTAGTTAGTTATTTAGATGCTAATTATAGTGGTTGAAAGTTAGATTAAAAAATAAAATCTAGAGCTTAACATGTAGATCATGGAATAATTGAAATGTGGAAACAATATACAACATTCCATAAGAATGAGTCAAGGCTATCTTCCAAGACCATTTCACATGGCGGACAAAGTCCCATAAAGGAATCAGGTTCACTTCATGTACCAAAATGATGTCTCATGAGACTAAAAATTACCCAATGCATTGGATATATATCTATTAACACCCATCATAACATGTTCATGCATATGTTTTCCACATGAATAATAAAACATAACGAATATACATAAGGGTTTCCCATGGAATGAAATGAGTATCATAATCATGTCATAAGGCATAACAAATGGGTGTATCATAAAGGTGTCCATGAAAGACTAGATTTAAATAATAAATGGAAATTAATAAGGTAAAATAGAAATATTTAATGATAAATTATGTCTAATGTAATTTAAAACATATAAAATGAGTGTTTAAGACACTTTTGAAATGAGTCACTTTAGTACAGTTTAAGGGAAAATATCAAAGAGTCTTTAAAATAGACAAAGGCATAATTGATTGAATAAAACCAGAAATTAATTAAGATAGTCTATAAGGATAAAAATATCAATTTTAGAAAAATATTGGTTACTTAAAACAGATTATGGATGGTATTTTAAAATTGGTAATAAATTGGGAAGTTCCCTTTAATCGGGATTGCTTATCTACTTGAATTAAAAAGGGAACATTATAAAAATGTATTTCCCCATAAATGAAAGAATAATTTATATAGGTACATATTTTTTTAACATACACACATAATTTTGGAGTAATATATAAGAATAATTAATTAATACAGTGGAGTAATGAGAGAGAATGTGTAACTCGATGGAAAAATGGAGGTTCGGAGAGATTCCCTTAACTTATGCCTAAAAGTATTATGAACATGTAATTATTGGCGCTTATTATCAAATTATTTTTATTATTAATATAATTAAAAAAATATTCATCATATATTTTATTTTTTATAATTTTATTAGGTTCATTTATAACCATTTTGTTGAGTTATAGTGCATAATTTTGTCGATCTGGGAGTGTTCATTTCATGGATTTCATGATCGGGTCCCTTGAGTTTTATTATGGATATTCTAGTAAAATTGTAATAGATTTATAGAAATGAAATTATATGATATTAAATAAATTATATAAATATAAATGTTTCTATATATAATTTTATTTTTTTACATTAGGATGATTCATTAGATAAAACATCTATGAAAGATGATAAGTTTATTTTGGCGGTTTTTTTGACCCTCATGGTTTATATCGTTTTATTTTATAATATGTTTGTATACTGGTTATAGAACATTAAATAAGTTTTAATACTCATATTATAATATTTTTAACCATAAAATTTTATTATGACCAGCCTTGAAAGTGGTAATTTAAAACAAAAATACATTGTCCATGATGGTGTTAAATCGACACACCACGAACGATGTTTTCTTTTTTAGAAAAAAAGGAAGAGGGAAGTGATTTGATGGTGTATTATTACGTTAAAACAATAAAATTAAATTATAATATATATAATATATTTATAATTCAAATTTATTATAGGGAGTTTAGGATAGGATAGGAAAATAAAATGATTTGAAATGAAATTTAAAGAAAAATAAAGAGAATTTTTCCTCCTGAACTTCTTCTCCTTGATAACACCCTTAGGGAAAGTGGGTTTAGTCATTTTGTGAGACCAAAGAATCCTTTATATGGTAGGGAGGATTAGAAATATTATTCGGTATAATTTTAACATTTTTAAAGGTGTGAGGATAAGTGGTGGTATTTATAGTGGAGGAGAGGGGTATTTTTTTATTTTATTCATTTGTTTAGTATTTTCATTCAAGACTATTAATATTGTGGATTATTGTGACTAATTGTTATTACTAGTGCATGTGAGTTCGAACTAATTATTCTTACATCATCCATACATAATCCATTACTCAATAATTCATGTATTTAGCTTATACCGTAAATTTTCGTATTTCACTATTTCCAAATAATTTATCTATTTTAAAAAAATACCAAAAAATCATCATAACTATATTTTGATGTGTAGATTTTAAAAATGGGATCCATTTTTTGAAAATAGTTTTCTAAATATTGGAAATTAAATTTTTAATTAAAATCATCACTTATTCAAAAAATACCAATTTTAAAATTATAAATGATTTTATAACTCTTTAAAAAATTAGTTAAGGCCTCATAAAATTATACTATAGTCCAAATAAAACAAAATATTCTTTTATGAATCTATTTTTTTAAATTATTTTTTTAAATCATTATATTAATTATAAAATTGTAAATAAACAATTACGTTTAACAAAAATACCAACCCTTAATTTATCAATTTTAAAACATTTATTTACTTATACCATGATATAATTATATCATATTTTCATTTATAATATGCCTAAAATTTATTTATACTTTCATAGGTTTGATTACTATTCTATTGTCTAGTTTACTATTCCTAAAGGTCATATTACTATACTAATAGTTAATTTACTATTCCTTTGGTATATGTTCCTTAATTTATATAAAAAACCTCTTATTTCATTCAATCATCATTTAAAAAAGTTTTATTATGTTATCTATGTGATTTTTATCTAATTTATACTATATAACATAATTATAAGAAAGGAAAATCAATTGATAATGTGCTGGGTGATTACAATACAACTGGAAGATAGACAGATAAATATATTATAAGCATGTCCACAACGAATCATCGAGTCCGTAATCCTGACCATCATAATAAAATGCTCTCTTATAAGAGTATATGTATTCATGAGAATATATCTATATTACTATATCTATATATATGTGTTCTCATATACATACCTATTTAAGAATGGAATAAAACATGTACAATTGAAACCACAATTTATCTTTGGAACTATGATTTGATCAACTAGACATCGTATTAAAAGGGAATTGAGATAGATGTCATACCACTAAAGCCTCACATTGATAATTCGATCTCTAAGACTGTAATACCAATCGATAATACTTGCTTCATCCAATTCTAAAAATGTATCTAATCAAGCTACGTCGCCATAAAGGGATACTCTACCTAGCCCTAGGTTTACCCGTACTAGACTCCAATCACTAAAAGGAAGGATTCCAAATACCAATAGACAATAATGTAAATGGTCACCAAGTTGGAGATCATGACACTCATGCCACATAAATTCAGTCTGATGTCTGAATCCTAGGTCTTGATATATATGCATTCATGACATCATGGAATGAATGATTACTAAGGGGATGAACCTTACACAATATTTATAAGGAATTTTCTCTGGATCCAAGTATATGCTCGACATCCATTCACATAAATAGTGCAACATACTTAACCCTAAGAAGTACCTTTGGTTGATATAGTGGTCATGATTTTTTCACCCAGTCCTAAAGAGAATCCTATGCATCACTTGAGGAGAGAATAATCATCTATCGAGTAAATAAAAATATCCAACCAATGAGTCCATACATGGAATCCTTAAAATGGGAATCCAAGTATCACTCAAGGAATATAATAAACCATCTGGCCTATGAGTCCGTCTAAGGCATTCCTATAACGGGTATCCAAGTATCACTGATGGATTACAATAAAACATCTGGCCTATGAGTCCATCTAAAGCATTCATATAATAGGAATTCATGTATCACTCAAGTAATATAATAAACCATCTAGAATATGAGTCCATCTAAGGAAATACTACAATGGGAATCCAAGTATCACTCAAGGTGTACAACGTAAGTCATATCCGAGGACTATAAATATCCAGGGTATCCCCTTCATTTTGTGACAAGTAATCAAGTTTTAGAAACTTATGGTTGTATCCAAGGAGTATAAATTTCCAAGTAATCATATCATGTAAGTATTAAAAGAAAGATATGATTTAATATGTCAGGAAATCCCAAAAAATAGCACATCACATCAAGATCATTAGCCATAAACTATTAAGCACCTCTGTCTAACATAGCTACATCACTTGTAAAAATGTGAATACATAAATAAGGAGTGAGGGTGGATGGATGCTTAAAACCACCACTAATTTTATAGCCCCATGGGTTTCAACATTTGGAATGTATTTTATTGTTACCCCTACTATCATCTCTACCCAAACCCAACATACTGGAATATGGTTGGTCAAACATCGGGGAACCTAATGGGCCCCTCAAGTCAACCACAAAAGAGGAATTCTACTCCAAATCCTTGAAAGTGTGCATAGAAAAGTACATATTACATGAGACCCTAAAAACGAACAAAAAGTTCAAGGAATATTACATGGGATCCTCTAGTTCTACATATAATATAAGGAATTCTATTCAAGATCCTCTAAGTCAAAACATAAGCAGAGGCACCCTACTCGGGATCCTTAGAAACAACTAATTTTATGGCCTCTTGGGACAGAAGGAAACACCGTGTAAGGGATAAACATTCAAGAGAAAATCCAAATACGCACTAGTCATGGGAGATGGATTTTGGACCATCTCTGATCAAGGTCTCACTCTCATGAGACAACATATTCAATTACAAGAGGACGAACCTATCTGTTTGATAATATGCTCGAAACACCACCTAGGAGTCCTCAAATAACCCCAAGGGTTTCACCATAGTGATCTATGAGGAAAAGTACTCTGAATAGATTTCTCATGTTTCCATGGGTGTAAAGATACATTAAACATGAGCCTTGGCCCGATTGGAGAGGTATCCTTAAGTGCATCCACAAGACCCCGGCTCAAAACTAGGAAGAGGCATATTTTCAGGTTATTGTAGCAGTTACTATTCTATACTTTAGCAGACAAAACTATTCAACTTGGGCCACGGGTTTGGGATTGGAGTCATTAAGGCCTTCAGGACACCCAGGCCTTTGGGATAGTAGGTTTTTGAAGACACTTTTAAAGACATCAGGCCACCTCAAGGCCCTCAGGCCACATGCAGTTTCCCCAGACAGACTCTACAAAAATGGAGTATCCCAGAGGAGGATTTAGAGCAGGTTCACTCACTAGAGAAGAACAAATGGATTTGAAAGAATGAGAGGGTATGAATATGCCATCAGGACTAGCCTACGCTTGTACAGGAAGCTTATCCAGACAGCTATGCGAAGGTGGAGAGATACCATCACGATGAAAGAGCTGGGGAGGGGCAGTTCCTTATAGTTATAGTTTGGTTGAATTCCCTAAGACCTTCGGGTCATGTAATGTCTCTTAATCTAACGGTCCATTTAATCACTAAGCCTACTAGCCTTGTAATGGTTCCCCCTCATCCCTTTAAAGGGGGGTTATCAAAAATCAATAAAAATGAATGCCTTAAGGCCACTAGGGTGGGGTGTAAAGATACGTATAATCACACAAAAGGGTATTAAAATGAGGATTACACTATGTGTGTACAAGGGTACATGATGTGTACCCTCGAAACTCCAACTGGTCATGTAATATAGGTAGACTTATCATGTAAACACCCATGTTCACAATGTGTTGATCATGTACATGGAGCGTACACTACATGGGGTACATTCCCATGTAACTCACATGGAATGGTCATGTATATACCATATTTTTATACCTATATATGGTGTGAAACCCACATGGGGTCTGGCCTTATACTCTACATGACCATGAAACCCTAGACGAGTAGTCTGGTTGGGTGCATGGCTACACAGATGTGTCCCAGCACATGGCATATATAATCTTTACACGGTGTGTACTTCTAAAATATAATCTTACCCAAATAATAGGAACACATGAAATGTATTCTCTAAACCACACACCATTTTTATGGGTTTTCCTAAATAGAAACCCCCCAAACGCCCTAAAACCTTTATTTTCTCATAATAAGATACAGATCGAACCACCAAGGGTACTATGAAGTTATAAAAGGAATTAAAAAATATAAATTATAGATCTAGGGGTTTTAATAAAAAATAAAATATCGTTTACCTCTGGGTGGAATCCTATGAAGATTTGCGTGTTTCCGCAATCCCCGACTACATCATGATGGTCCGACTCCTCCCAAGATCTACAGCGATACCTATCTTATCCTCCCCATATTTCTATATCTACATATCCCTGTTATCTCTTTGTCATAGTGAATTAACTCATAGAGGCGAGCGTGTGATAATCCATGGGAGAAAAAAAGAAAAGAAAAAGGAAAAGGAAAGTGAAGAAAAAGATAAGAGAAAGCGAATAGGGGCCCCATACAGCCCTAGTACCAAACCTATGTTTATGACTTTCCAATGAAAAACTCTCAATTCCAAACTCAAAAATAGAGATTAAATGTAAATGTAATATTATGTTCAAAGGATATGGACGATTAAACATGTGTGAATAAATCAATATTAAATTAATTAATTATTAATTATTAATTATCCCGCTAAAATTTGACGGCTCAAAATTTCACCAGACATCTATCCTAGGGTAAAAATCATTTTTTACTAATGGAGTGGTCATAAAAATTACCTAAGTTCATATTCTGGGGAAAATTTATAATTTTACCCCTTATAAGAATCCAAAAGAAAAAATTCAAATTTCTACTCAAAATTCTTGTCTGAAAAAACATGAGTCCTTACAATATCCACACTATAAACTTTATCATCCTAGAGAAGCCTTGGTATCCAAATATAGACATGCTCTCAGACCAAGAATATTAAAAAATATTCTATCTTGAATTTCTAATGACTGGTCTCATAGAGTCAATAATTGTCTCCAACATGGAAGACATTTTATTATGACCGGTCTAGTACTCCCCACCAATGGAATACCCATTATTTTCATATAAAAAATGAACATAAAGATAGAAACTCATGGAAAAAAAATTCAACTAAAAACAAGGTTCACCGCCCCTAAATGTCCAATTGTGCACTCCCACCCATATATCATACCTTATACTGATCCTCAATTTTAACCTAAAAAGGTTCATTTATCTAACTAGGATTGATATTTAAGAATAATATAAGCTCATCATAGTGTTGATGCTCTCTCAATGTACTCAGAACAACATCAAGATAGAGAATGATCATATCTAACCTGAAGTACAATACAATTCCATCAAAAGGTGTGTATAGATTCCTTCGAGCCATGTTCACATCACAACATGCCATACTTTCCTTTAAACAACACTTGACATCACTTCCCCTGACAATGTGTGTCTAGGTCCAAACATGAGTCAACCATCTAAAACACCCAATTCACCTCTGAAGTCTCCTCTACCATGGATGGACCTTTGTCTTGTAGCCACAAATCCTATGCATCCATTTCCAAAAAAAAAGTATTTGAAAACATTTATCCTCAACTTTCACCTATATACTCACTCATTTAAGATATAAACGGTACTACACACTACCAACATGCACCCTGATCACCTAAATCAAACTCTAGTGAGTCATTTTCTACTAAAACAAAGCTAACCATACTACATGGAATGTTATTCCTAACAATCCATAATCTCCCTTGAAACTCTTCTTCACAATCAAGCGCCTCACATGTGCCATGATTTATTTCACAACCACTAGCCACACAACATCATCCCAGTCATGAGAATCTACCCACACATTGATTACATTAGAAATAGTAGAGACACATGTCAACAAGTCTATACACCCAAATAGTCCTTCCAACTGAATCCAGTCTCAGAAAAAAAATATCCCTGGGTGCTTCATCAAAAAACCAAATATATCAACATGCCTATATCACAAAACTCGGTTACTAATAATTCATTTATCTCAAACAAGTATACAACCAAGATCATTTTCTACAAAAGAATATAAGAAACCCTACACAAACACTCACACAGGTTTCTCCTTACAAAAAAGAAAATTTTACCTTCAATGGTTTGAGTCAAAACTAAGGGCCTCTTTTCATCTCAGATTTCCCCACTAACCACATCTCATAACTGGGTCAGAAGGTCTAAACAACTAGCCCAAAATTCAATCCTCTCTAAGGGAGGTAAATATAAAACTAACCTATATGGTTGAAAACTATCAACATGGACTATAATGTCCCTAATCATATTTGATAATCCTTATAAGGAACTACTCTTCAGAGTTCATGATACCAATGTAGACTAGAAACTGAACTGAAAAATCACTGGTCATTTGTATTGGGTAATACCCCCTCAAGGTCCAGTCCAATAGAAATGTACTAGTAGATATTAGATTAATATATAGTAATCTGACTATATAACCATAAGAAAAGTATGGTTAAGTAAAATTTCATTCCAAACTATGAATGAAAATACAATATATATTGTTATTGACACTTTGAATAACCAAAAATAAGAAAACAACACCACATGAGGTCGAACACATGGGAATCACATTCCCTGTTGACCTAATAGGGTCACTATTCCTCCCATGGATGAGGACTAAGTCCTCATATTCACCACCAAATGTCTCATCATTAATACACACATCCTTCCATCAGAAAGAAATATATTAAGGTCATCCAAATTGAGTGGAATACCACCAAAAACCTATACGGAAAACACCATTTAGGTTTTTTGACACTTTAATAAATTAGCCTATATCGTCATTAAAATCACACAATAGAAGGCCTATAACCTTGAAAGCTAAGACTTATTATTGGAAAAAGTGATTTGGATGTGCATGTATGACATCCATCATTGGATCTGATACATTCCTAATAATCATGTCAACCATAACCAAAATAGTTAAACAAATGGAAAGGAAAAACTCTAAAACTAGTTTGTAATGTCCCCACTAGGATGTCACTAATATGGTTCCCCAAACTAGTTCTCCATAAGGCCTCAAGCATGCATCAATGTATGCGAGAAACCTTCGACTAGTAGTGAGGGTCTAAAGTTGGTATAGTGGGGAGAATATACCCTCATATCAGAGTAAAACAACAAAAAAAATAACTAGATATCATCACAAGTAGAAAATAAACAGAGTGTGGAATTAGTAAATAACTAAAATGGAATCATGCTGTAATAATAAATGATATTCTATAAAATACCAACAACCATGTTACACATACAACATTTCTCACCCAATGGAATGAACACACATACATGAGAATATTAACATAAATAAAATAAATGGTCATGGATCAATTATTAACATTGTTCTAAACCACATATATGATCTCCAAGACACTATCAAGCTGCACTAGATCAATAATAAGAATCCACATGAGTGGATCCTCTTTATCATGAAACCCTAGGACTCATAACTATCCATAACCCAATTTGTACTCAATATGAAAAGTAGACAGAAGGTCTCCATGCACACTGAGGTTCACACACAGGGGTGAAAAATAATCTCATTAGGCCACCCCCAGGATGAAACTATAATATTCATTCATAAGTTCATGCTAATGCAATATGAAAATCCTTGTGGAGACACAACTGTAAGATAAACATATACAAATATGAAAAGTAAGTCCACAACCGATCTTTAGTTTTTTAATCAAAATCATCTTGACTTAGTGCCATATTATAAGAGTATATGTATCCATGGATATATATATATATATATATATATATATATATTTGTAAAATTCCTCATATACATACTTATATAAGAAATGAATAAAACTATAAACTACTCATGACACTGTTGATCTTTTGACCCATGATCTGATCAACTAGAAATCCTGTAAAAGGGAAATTGAGTTGGATGTCATAACACTCAATCCTCACATCAATAATTTGATCTCTAGGCTCATAATCCAATTCTACAATACTTATATCAACCAACACCAGAAATCTATCTATGAAAGCTATGTCACCACATGAGGATACTCATCCTATAACTAGGTTCACGCGTACCTTACTCCAATAATTATACCGAAGGATTCCATATACCAAATATTGATCATATAAATGGTCAATGATCTAGACATCATGCCACTAATTCTATGTACAACTAGTTCGATGAATGAATCCCAGGTCCTAGTCTATAGTCATTCATGACATTTTGTATTAGATGATTCTTAGGGGGATGATCCTTAGGCTATATATACAAGAACTTTTCTCCAAATACAAGTACATGCTTGAAATAATTTCATATAAATAGATATATATCCCAAACCCAATATGTACCTATGAATGATATAGTAGTCACAGTGCGTCAACTCAATCCTAGGGAGTATCCTAAGAATCACTCGAGGAGATAATAATCATTCATCGAGTATATAAAAAGATCCAATCTATGAGTCATCCAAGGAATTCCTACAATAGGAATCCATGTTTTAGTGAAGATGTATAATAAACCATCTAGCCTATGAGTCCATCCAATCCATTCCTATAATGAGAATCCATGTATCGCTGAAGTCATACAATAAACCATATGTCCTATGAGTCCATCCAAGGCATTCCCACTGTGGGAATCCAACTATCACTCAAGGTATATAATAAACTATCTATCCTTTTTGAGTCCTTATAAAGAAATAATACAACATGAATCCATGAATCACTCAAGGAATACACTATAATTCAAATCCAAGAAATAGAAATTTCCAAGGAATCCTTTTCAGCCTGTGCTATATAATTAAGCTTCAAAATATTTTAGGGTAGATCCAAGGAGTTGAAATTTCCAAGTAATCCTATCATGTAAAGACAGAAATTTGGATCCCAGAAAGAATTTTTGGGAATCCAAACAGATAGAACATTACATTGGTCTCATTATCTATGAACACTTATGGATAACATAATTACATCATCAATAACCATGTGAATTCCTAAATGAAGAGAAGGGGTGGCCGAACCCCTAAAACCACCACTACCATCACAACCTCATGTAATTCCACATTCAACATGAGTTATATGATTATCCCCACTATCATCTCTACCCTAGCCCAATGTACTAGATCAGGTTCAGTCAATCATCGGGACACCCACGGCGTCCATCAAGTAAAACTCAAAAGAGTTATCCTACTTATAATCCTCATAACGGTGAATTTAAAAAAGATTCCTACATGGGACCCTCAAAAATTAGAAAGAATACAGATATATCCTATACTAAATCCACTAGTTCTACACATAAGATAAAGAATACTAATTAGTAACCTCTAGGTTGAGATGATAATAGAGTCATTCTACCGAGGATCCTCATAAACAAATAACTTCCTGGTCTCTTATATCAGAAGGGAAAATATCGCAAGGGATATTTCCTCAAGGGAAAACCCACATAATCTCTAGTAATTATACATAGATCATGGACCATATCAGATAAATTTATCAATCTAATGAGATAAATAATTCAGTTACTATAGGAAGAATCTCTCCATTTGAGAAAAATTCTAAAACGACTCATAAGATTCCTTAAATCACCCCAAGGGTTTTACCATCATTATAAATGTTGAAAAATACTCAGAATGAACTTCTCATGTGTCCAATTAATAATCATGGGTGTAAATATATGAATAAACCCTCCAAAACGGTAACAATG
Source organism: Viscum album (assembly GCA_963277665.1). Taxonomy (NCBI): domain Eukaryota; kingdom Viridiplantae; phylum Streptophyta; class Magnoliopsida; order Santalales; family Viscaceae; genus Viscum; species Viscum album. The sequence continues at coordinate 1,016,747,468 of OY728130.1, read as the reverse complement.
GGGGATTACGTAGTGTTTGTACCCAGGTAAACATTGAGTACCCTCGAAACTCCACATGGTTGTGTACTCCAGCCAATCATGGTGTGTAAAAACCCTTGTACACAATGTGTTGATCATGTAAACAGTGTGTATCCTATATGGGGTACCTGTTCATGCACCTAACATGGACTAGACATTTATATATCATGGAAGTGTACCTATACATGGTGTGAAACCCACACGGGGTCTTCTTGTGTACTCTACATTCCCATGTGCTTCTATACGGGTAGGTTGGTCGAGTACTCGGCTACAAAACCATGTCTCGATAAATGGAGTGTATACCCAATTCATGGTGTGTGTACTTCAAAAAGATCATATTTTTTTAACATTAAGAACATTGGACATTTTTTCATTGAACCACACACCGTGTACATGAGTTTTCTTGATTGGAAAACCCCCAAATGCCCCTAAACACTGTTTTCTCAACAAAATATATAGACCAGACCACTAGGGGTAATATGAAGTCCAAAAAATTGTGTTCAAACATGAAAACTATAAATCTATGGGTATTTATGAAAAAATAAAAATAGACTACATTTTGGTAGAATCTGTTGAAGCTTTGCCCATTTTCATGATCCATGACTGCCGCATGATGATCACACTCCACCCGAGCTCCATATAAGTAACCCTCTTACCCAATGAACCATTATATATCTCCCTCTCACTATCCTCCCTATGTCATGATAAAGGGATAAAAAATGAGTGTAAACAATAATATAAGTAAGAAAAGTATAAAAGAACAAGGAGAAATAAATGAAATAAAGTGAAAAAAATAAAAGGGGTTTGGTCTAAACTCGGTGCCTAACATGAGTTTATTCATTTCCTAGGAAAAAGTCCCCATTCCTCACTCAATGGTGGATAAATAATCACAATCCAATGATTTTTAACAATATATGGTAGAACTAACCTACATAAAAATTTTAATATTTCAGTAATTAAATTTTAATTATCAATTACTCCGCTAAAATTCGAATGGCTCAGAATTAAACCAAAATATTTTCCTAAGGTAAACACCATATTCCCAGACCAACAAAGGCATAATAATTGTTTTTGGAGATCATCTAAAAGAGGAAAATTAACATTTTACCCAATTACAAGCATCTGAATGAAATAAAAAACTTTTTTCTCAAAATTACAGTCCAAAAAAAGATGGTTCTTAAAAAAATAACCAAATACAAGTGAAGAGAAATTTAAAGGACCTAAAATCTCATATGTAATAACAAATTTTGTTTTATAGATAATTAAATTTCCAACGTAATAAACTCTATTCAGGTCATCTCAAAATTAAAGAACAAAACATTTTAATTCAACTTTAACAATCACTCTATGGAGCATAAATCCATTGTCCATGCTTATATATTTTATTTATTATTTTAATATTAGAGTCCTAAAATGATGTAAGTGAATAAAATAGGAAAAATTAGAATATCAAGAGCTATATAATTATGAATATAGAAGTATTTTATGTATATTTTTTGAAAATTAATGGAATTCTAATAAAAAAATTAAATTTTTATGATCTATTGGTTTTATGTAAATTTGATAAATATGTTTAAATTTTTTTATAAGATTTAGAAGAATATTATATTATAAAACTCTAATCTTTCAAAAAAGTTGAAAAAGATATATATTTACTGACTAGGGAATCAATTATTTATCTCATCACCCATGCCATCTTGGTTTTTATATTTTATTTCTATCAAACATGAAATAAATTTGATTATGAATTATGTTAATTACCTAAATTATAAATTATTTATTGACTATTTTATTATTTCATGTTAATAATTCTTATTTATATCCAATTTCATGGTTTCTTTCTTATATGGTTGTTCTTTATTTGAGTTGTTTAGTACTTTATTCACTAGAAATTTTTTTCTTGTTTGTTATCTGAGAAACCACTCAACGAATCTATTTATCTTATTTTCTTTTCTATGGTATTGAAATTTTTTTATGCATTGGGAATATTTTATATTATATATTTTCAAAAAAATACAATATATAATATTTATGTGGACCGTTTCATATTTTTTGAAATTTTTAATCACCAAAACCTTCCACAACATGATCATTGACTTTAAGATAATGTAATTTAGCGCCTACATATTCCATTTCCATTATCTAGGAAAACTAACATTTTTTTCATAATGATTATTGTTTTATTTTCAGCTCCTCGATTATTAGTTTTGGTTTAGAGACTCCATAGGAACTAAATCAACATAAAATACCTTAATTCATTGAGATATAGATGTAAAATGGTTGAAGAAAATTGTAATTACTGAATTCAATGATATTCGACTTAGTTATTTAGACACAATCATATTAAAATTACATGATTATTCTTTATTTATGATCATATACCCATGATTCAACTAATATAAAAATATAGTAAAATTACAAGGTGATTGTCTATATGATATTCTTAATCAATTATTTGTTATTCAAAATTTACTATGCTTATTATTATAATTTTAAAATATATTTTCTAAAAAAAATATAAATAATATTTATCCTCTTATAATCATACACAGAAGAAAATACTGATGGATTCATCCATTATATTCTTCAAAGGCTAATGCATCTACTCTACCAAACTATTGACTTCCACCATGGATGTTGCATGTATAGGAATTATTATGCCAAATACAGTGGAAGAATTCCTAGTTAAGTAGGTGTTTTTAGGTTTAGGTGGGAGTTATTCTTATTTATAGTCCTCTAAAAATGGCTATTTAAAGAGGGCCATGAGGTCCTTCCACCATCATTTGTTCAAGAGAGTTCTTTTTAGACTAAACAGAGGTGATAAAGTTACATGTAGAGGGAGAGAGGTGTAGAGAGAGAGATTTTTTGTACATATTTGTTCTTGAGAAGAAAGCCATAATTTTCATCCTAATTTTATTACTCCATACCCATTCTATGTGATAAAAGAATCATAGTTAGTGGTATCAGTGCCATTGGCGTCAAATTGAAAATGAGCTGAGAATAAATTCCAATGGCTTAAAAATTCATGATTTCCAAATTCATTTTAAAGAAAGATATTGAAATATCATGTAGAGAAAAATAAAATAGAAAAAATGATATAAAAAATAGAGCTATAATGATATCTATAATGGTGGTCAATGTTCATCTCTACTTGAGGGGTTTCAATGGCCACTTTCTTATAAAGATGACACTATTATAGTATAGAATCAATTTCAGGAAACTTTCTAGCAATTTATCTAGTGTTTACATGTCAGTGAAAATTTTTTGGTCTATCTTAATCATTGATACTCTTTCAATATTATATCAATCAATTATATTCTATTTTGGATGATCTAGTAGTCGATCACACTATTTTCAACTATTCTAAATTGAATTATACTCTCCTTTTTCCAAATTTCACAAAAATGATTTGCCGATTTGAATCTCAATAGAGGTACCATCCATAGTAGGGATGATAATGTTGAATACTTAAATGAACTCTATTGGATTCTATAATGGGTGATATCATTACTTATATAGATATGTTTGATATCATTGAGAATAAGGGTTTCAACCATGATGAAACCATGGAAGTTGAGTGGAAGAAGATAAAAAGAAAATACGATCTTCTAAAATCACTAATGGATTAATCACAATGTTTACCATGTTTCTTAATAGACTAGAGAATATGAAATATGGGTAATGTTAGAGAATAATTAACACTCAAATTCTATTCAAAACATTATCCTCCAGTTAAATAAGTTGTTATTTCACCAACTACAATGTTCATGATTTATATATGAACATAAAAGAGAGTTACAAAGCATAGTAAATTAATTAGTGGATGAAAGTATGTTTCTAACTACGGATGATCAGGCAAACCACATTCTATGTACACTTCACTATAGCTGGGATATAGTGGTGTTCTCTATAAAAAATCAATTCCTAGAGGAAACAATATCTTAATAATGGTAGTGGATGAACTATTAAATAAGATTTCATGAAGGAAGGACACATGTTAAAACAAAAAAATCTATCATCTTAGAGAAGCAAGGGAGAAAAAAAGGTGGAGATTGAGAATAATGAAATAGAGTAAAGAATAAGTGCAAAGGAAGGTCAACATATGGTATGAGAGAAACATAAAGATGTTATCATTATGGAATATAGGGACACCGAAAGAAAATTTATAGAAAGTTACTAAAAGAGGAGGGACATGGTAGTAACCAATAAAGAAAAAATTGAGATACATATGTAGCAATCACTAGAGAAGTTTCTCTTTTGTACAGTAAATTTAAAGAAGATACTTTTATTCAAACATTAGGTAAATGAATGTAATGGATAGTTGATATTATAGTATTACACCACTTCACTCTAAATCATATGTATTTTCTGAATTATCATGTTTGTGAATTTGGTGTGAAGTAGATGGGTAATACCAGTTTGAAGAAGATCATTAGAATAAGTGATATCCTTGTGAATATAAATCTTGGATACATAGTCACCCTAAAGTATATATGAAATTTTCTAGGTTCTTTACTCAACCAGTTATCGTGATAGCCTTTTACCAACATGGATATGCAAAAATCATTAGGAATGGAACATGGACAATGAAAAAAGGATTCTTCATCATTACTTGATGAAACATATGTTGTACATTGTATAAAACTAATTTCAAGATATGTATAAATAGATTCAACATAATAGAGAGAGAGGTATTATGAAATATGTGACAAAGGTGTCTCAAACACATCAGTGAAATCAGTTTATCAACCCTGAAAAAGGTGAATAACATTTCTATTGACAAGGATGTATCACTAGATCCTTAAAATTACTTCTTATAATATAATTAATCTAGATTAATATTAGTGATTCTTCATCATGGATATAATTGTTATTAGATCCGATATAATCCAATGTATATGAACCAAAGGTGGTGGATTCACTGGGAGTTAAAAAATATTTTCTAACCTTTATTTATGATTCATCACAGAAGGTATGGGCTTTATTTTTATTAATGATGGACCAAATGATGGATTATATCAATATTTTACTCTTCATTGTGTTGTATGAAACTAGAAGGAAGGTAAAATATCATCACTCAGATAATAGAGTAAAGTACACATATAGGGAGTTTGATTCCAATTAGAGGAGTGAGGGCATCCAAAATGTGAGGAAGGTCCCAAAAATCCCTTACCACAATAGAGTTGTCGAATGGATGAAACAAATCATCATAAAGAAAGTCAAGGTAATTTTGGGTTTGGTTAAGCTACATAAGACATTTTGGGGAGAATTTTTTCAAGCTTCATTTTTCCCCATCAATAGATCGCCACAAATTACACTGAATTTTGAGATTCGACATAATATATGGTCTATTAAACACCCCTCTTAATCCCATTTATGAGTATTTAGTGTTTTTTCATTTTCCCATGTATCCAAAGAGATTAGGTAGATACATTATGGGAGATATATTCCATGAATCTTCATCGACTATGAATATTATGAGTATAGATACAATATTTTGGACTCAAATGACAATAAGGTGATTTGAAGAAGAAATTACATTCTACATTATAACTTGATGATTGAGGAAATTCAAAAATTCCAATATATGTCATATAAAAAGTTCCATTGAATTAATTCCTAATCCAAAAACATTGCATTTACTTATACCATTGATCATTAAAGTGTATGAAGTATAATGAAACCCACCGACAACAACTCATGTGGTAGAAGAGGAGATTGAGTAGTGGTAGAGATTTTTTGTTTTTGGATTATAGAATTTAAGAATTGTTTCCTTAGTGCACGATTTCTGTATGGTCACCATATGGTTTGGTGAACCATGAATATGACCATTACATGGGGTATTTCTTATATACACATTTTGGTTGACTGTATAGGGTTTCCTTTACATGAGGTTAGGGTTACATTTATGCAGGGTCCTTCTTAGTTATTTTTTCATGAATGGTTTGGTTTGTATGGGAAATACATGGTTTAGTTTGGACCATGTGAGTTTTACTGGAAATGGTGCTAGACCCTTTGTGCATAAGTGTGATGACCCACCAATTATTTCCTCTCTATTCACACACACCATCAATTTTCATAGGGATGGTCATGGATGAGCAGCCAAAACTCAGGCGAGAGGTGCGATGGGATTTTTTTTATGAAATCCTTAGCTGAACATCATTACAATTAGTCTAAAATTTTCATTTTTTGTAGAGAATGTAATATCATGATATGTGATCCTTACTTTATTAATCTCCACTCACACAAAAGATAAACTATATTAGGGTTTTTTTTCTCAGTACTAGAGTTTAGTAATAGGTCATCACCTCATCCCCCCACAACCACCTGTAACAATGTGTTTTTGTCATTGAAATTTGTCCCCAATTCACTTGTTATCTGGGTATTAGAATCCACCCATCTGGGGATGGTATATTGCCTCAATTATTTTTTTGAAAACTTATCTTCTCTAATTTCCCTTGTGATCTTCAAACCCACCCCCAAACAAATGCACTTCATCCCATTACCCAACATTGAAATTCTAATGCATGATGGTCTTTATATCTTTCTAATTAATGACACAATCCCATTGAATTATGAAATCATACATTTTTCCCCTCTAGTATGTATGTGAATTTCATATTATGTTAATTCTATATATTCTAACCATTTTTTAGATGTTTTTGATCTTACTAGGATAAATACATGTGGCCATTCCATGTTTTTTTATTAGAGGGACCTTTCACTAGACACGAAATTGGTGTATTGAGAGATTTCAAATGAGGGAGTTGTCATGGGACATGTATCAATGTAGAGAATTAGGGGTACATAGTGGGATTGTTGAATATAATGGTTAGTTGATATTATTGGGAATATTATGGACATAACCTATATGTGAGGAAGAAGATAATTCCATGGAAGAGAGGGAAAAATTCTTGATAGAATTATGGGTATTAGAAAATTACATTCACAATTATTGGTGGAGTGTGGGAATAAAATACATGCACATGTAGTAAATTTCATCTCCTATATCACACATGAGTCGATGGTAGCATTGCATGGAAAAACCCATTCAATAGTGTATCAAGGACATTTCACAATGATCATATGTATCAATTTCATAATCGGTCACACAATCATCTAGATTTTTGGTTGACCTTTCTAGTGTCCCATTATAGAAATGAGTTTTCATTCTAATTGGGATTCATGAAATCTTGAAATGAAAACCCATCCCTATGGGAATAATGTAGAAAATTTAAAGGTATATGGATTATATGAGATCACATTTTACATTACTTCTTCATTTCATCATCTATGAAATATTGGTTTTTATATTTCATTGCTATCAACCTTCAATAATATTCAATCCTGAATTATTTTCATAGCCTAAATTTAAATTAGTTTGTAGTATTTCATTATTTAGACTCAATGATTTATATTTATATTCTATATTTTCAACTTTATCTGGTTTTGACAATTTCCCATATTTGATATGTTCAATAATTTTATTCTAGATTGTTTTTTGTTCACTATAAATTTATTTCTTGTTTGTTATTATAGAAAATCCAAAATGAATTTTTTTATTGTATTTTCTATTTTTTATAATTAAATTTTATTTTTATTTAGTGAGAAAATATTATATTTTATGTTTTTAAAACAACAAAATTTTCTATATTCCTATGGCCCCCTTAATCTATTATGAAATTATTAATCACGAAAACCTACCACAACATGATCATTGACTTAGAGACAATGTAGATGATGGACTACATATTCCACTACCTTTGTTTTGGAAAAACTACCTTTTTTCACAACTATCATTGTTTATTTTTTAACACATGAATTATTATTTTTCAATTAGATTATCTCCAATAACTAAATCAACATAAAATATATCTAATTAATTGACATATGTGAGTTTTATGGTTGAAAAAGATGGTAATTACCGAATATGATGATATGAGTGTTAGCTATTTTGAAACAATCATCATAAATACACCTGACTATTTCTTATTTATGAGAATGTACCTATGATTTCCCTATTTTACATATAATGTAAAAAAAAAGTATTTCAAGTAAAATTATAAGGTGATTGTATATATGATATTCTTAATCTATTATTTTTTATTTACAACATATTTCAAAATTTACTATTATTTAATTATAATTTCACTATCTAGTTGCAACAATAAATATAAATAAGGTTTATCCTATTATAATCAACCACATGAAGAAAATTATAGTGGATTCATCCAGCTACTATATTGTATATTTTTCAATGGATGGTGCATCTACCCCACCAACCCATTAAATTCAACTATGTATGTTATATGCATAATAACTATTTTTCTGAATTCCACATGATAATTCCAAGTTAAGTATATTTTTTTGGGTTTGGGTGGGAGTTATTCCAAGTTTATACTACTCCCACCGTGGAAATTTCTAGAGAGTAATGACAACCTTACATCGTTATTTGTGTGAGAGAGTTCATTGTATACTAAAGATAGGTGGAAAAGTTTCATGTAGAGGGAGGGAGGTGTCGAGAAATAGAGTTTTCGTATATATTCATTCTTGAAAAATAAATCCCCAATTTTATTCACAATTTCATTCCTCCATATCTATTATATGTGATCAAATAATCAGAACTAGTTGTATCAAAGCCATTGGTGTCAAAATGGAAATGAGTAGAGGAAACATTCTAATGGCATGAAAATTAATAATTCCTAAATTTATTATTTAAAAAGATATTTTTAAAACTCATGTAGAAAAAGATCCAACAACATAAATGACATCTAAAATGGTGATAAAATTAGCTCTATAAATTTGTTCAATGTTTAGCTCAACTAGGTGTGTTGTAATGAACCCATTCTAGAGAATATGACACTGTTCTAACAACAATAAAATTTGAGGCAAAATTCCAGAAATTTCTTTGGCATTCAATGTTTTTGATACATCATTGGTAAATCTCAATCATTGATACTATTTTGATCTTATCATGATCAATTATTGTCTTTTTTGGATGATGAAGGATTAAATTATAGTATTTTAAACTATTATAAATCCAAATATACATGAATTATTTTCAAGATTCTTCTAAAATATTTTACCGAATTGAATTTCAATGGAGGGGAAATCCACTAGTGGTATGATCATATTTAATACCTAAAAATACTTCATTTTGAGGTCTATAATGGAAGATCAACTTAATGCTATGAATATATTTAATCTCCTTGATAAAATAGGGTTTCAACCCTAACACCCCCAAGGAATCTAAGTGGATTAATGTAAAAAAGAATATGATCAGTCAAATTACCCAAAGGACTAACCACATTGTTTACCATATTTATTAAGAGACTGAAAAATAGGAACTCTAGACTAGTAAGGGAATATGTACCACTCTGAGGACTTTGAAAACAATACCTTCCTATTAAATAAGTTATTAAATCATCGAATAAAAATTGAATGATCTATATAATAACACATAAGAGGTCCCTAAATCATAGTAAATAAATTAGTTGAGGTAGGTATGCTTCTGACTAATGATGATTAGGAAAACCACGTACTATTAACACATTTATATATCTAGGTTACAATGATGTTCTCCCCAGTAACTCAATCCATAGACGAAGAATTATCTAAATAATGGTAAATGATGCACAATTTAGGAAGTCATGAAAGAAGGACATAAGTTATAAACAAACATAACCCCTCGTATTAGAGAAGCAGGGGAGAAAACAAGGTAGTGGTTGAGGAACACAAATTTGAGGAAAAATTAATTGAAATGGAAGGTCCACATATAGTAGGTGGCCAATATAAAAATGTTATCATTGTGGAATAGAGGGACTATAGAGACCATGAAATGTGTTCCATACACTTTTCTATAAAATTTCATCAATTGGGCTTGAAAAGTTTTCATTGTGACTCTATTATTTTCATGGGGGTCAGTGACGGTAGTGAAGGAACCAGCCCGAAGGGCCAGGAATGCAGGCTAGAACTGATCCCAAGAAAAGGGTGCGAGGGCGCTGCCCCCATGTTATGAAGAAATTATTTTGGTTAAGTCCCCAAAGGGGCGCCCAAGATACCTACGTGCAAACACCTGCGTGCCACCCTTCTTGATCTGAAAGAAGTAATAATTTTTTCTAAGTCCTCAAAGTGGGACATATGTTAGGCCAAATCACTGGAAGCATGAAAGTCTACATGGGAACCACCTATCTAGCACACAACCACTTGCATGCCACAAATTTGGCATGTAACTCACTTGTGTGACCAAACTCTTTTTTTCCAAGGTCTTGTTTTTTCCTATAAATAGAACCTTCGGGCCCTCATTTGTACGGACGAATTTCCTTGATGCCCAATTGCTGCTCCGGTCACCCTAGTGCTTCGCCCAAGTCTTCCAAAAAATTCAAGGTAGTTATTTAACATCTAGAGAAGAGGGTTTGAAGGAGGATCATAGGACTTAATTCCTTTTAGTGTGTGAAATCCTTAGCACTTGCGCGCCTAATGCACCAAACCTACCTAAATCAAGAACACTTGCACTCCCCCTATACCTTTCATAGGAACATGAGCGCCACACTTCTGGGATCACCTGTGAATACTTCTAAAGGCATGAACCAAGTCTCGCCCAAGTATTAACATACAAACTGTTCATCACTTAAGTGAACATCAGGCCGCCCAAGCCTACTTGTGCACCCATCCTTGCACACCCTAACCTACTTGGGCACCCCTCTTTGATTTAATTCCTATCTTCAATTTACAATCCATCAAGCTCTCTTTAAAGCCATCCATGGTAAAGCTTCTTCTTCATTGGCTCCCTTGTTTGAAAGGGATTCTGTTGAGACCTCCTCCAAAACCTCCCGAATTATCAAACATTTGGGAAATTCACATCAGCGTGCCTCCTATTTGGGTTTGTATATCTACAGTTAGAGGTTTCCCACACTTTTTTCACAATGGGGTTAGGATTCATGAATCATGTTTGATTTTTTATATCCACAATCACATGGACCTTTCTCCCAGGAACAGTGTTGGGAAGTTCTTGGTTTGGAGGATTAGGGTTTGGGTCCAGAAATCTCCTTTCTCAAAGATACATGAAACCTCAGGTATCTGGTAGGGAATGTATTGTTCACACTTGCTTTTCCAGTCAAGTGAATTAAAAGTCTCCCTATCCTACCAGGATCAATTTTAGGGAAACCATAATTGTGTTAGCCCCTAAAATTCATCCCTTATTCCTTTCATAGGACCCTTTTCCAATGTAAAGAGAATAGAGGGAAGGCTCATCACCTCACCCTCTTCCCAAGTCACCTCGACCTCATCCACACCGGCCGTCGTAGGCATGCCCTCTTCCACCAGAAGAGGAGGAAAAGTGTGGGTGCCTTTGTTGAATCTTTGACATACTTTTGTTTCTATCACTAATCATGACTCATGTGGGCTTAGATATTTGTCATGATCATAACATTTTCCCAATTTATTGAACTATGAGAACTCTGATTCCCCCCATAAATGGGATACGTAGGAAGCCTTCTCAGGGCCCGATCTCACTGGATATCCTGTTTAGGAATCCAAATTTAATTTTTTAAATTTGGGAATCCTCCTTAGGAATAATCCCCAAATTAAACCCCCAAATGATCAAGGAATCCTTTTTTGGAAGTAAGTCCAAACTCATTTCTCTCAGAGGAATATACTCTCCAATGATATTTATCAAACTACGTGGGATTTGATTCCCATCCATATGGGATATATTGGAAGGCTCCTTGAGGTTCAACCCTAACAATTCAAATTAACCCTGTCCTCCTTGGGACATATTCCCAACAGGTTCTAATATTACTTGGAAAGCCATATTCTTTCCATGTTCCTTGGGATGCTTCTACATAAGACCCACACCAAACTCTGACTAAGCACCTTTCTCTTAGATGTCCTTACCACATGAAATTAAACTGTACTGTTAGGTATTTATCACGTGAACTTAAAAGGCATGTTGTGTACCATTAAATGACACCAAACTATCAGGGTTATGATTCCTTTTACAAGGATATGTAGGTAGCCCATTTTATGGGTAAATCCCAATATCAAAACAAACATTCGTCTCTTGGGATGAAAATAAATTCCAGAGCACCCCACTGAGTGGCTTAAAAACTTGTATCATCATAATGATGATTAAAATAATCTCTAAGTAGTATATGAGAGGATACCATTGATGTATAACCTCGAATACATATAGATATCTCCATTAATGAAGAATCCATAATACATACAGATGATTCTAAAATTCAAACATGTTAATAGGTGATTGAAAATTCCAAGGGAAACTTATGATATAATTGGTGAATTGATATTGATTCATGAAAATATGATAAATTTATAAAGAGAGACCCAGAGTCGACAATAATTCTCCCCAAAAGGGCCAGATGAGTCTGACCTCCCATCCTCTTGACCAATTCACGTTCCTAGGCATTGTAAAGTTCAAACTTGATAAACGCCTGACTTTGGAAAGAAGGTACCTTTTGGATAAAGAACTTTTTGAATTTTCTAGTTCCATGAATAAATACAATGGAAACCACTTGGAAGTAGTGATTCTTAAAACTATAACACACTTTTCAAGGAACTACGAAACAGGAATGGTGAACCCGGCGTGAATCCTTAACTAAGTTAACAATGTTACCTACCTGTTAGGCCCCTATCAATTGATAAAGGAAGGCCAGACCAAGGAATAAATCATGCATGTATCCATCTAAAAGATGTATTTTTAGTGGATTGTATTGTTTTTTTCATGTTTTTTCTCAGAACTCCCTTCAGTCCAAAAAAGGATTTCCTCAAAATGATGTCTGTGAGCTTCTCAACCGCTACTCAAGATGGATCCTCTTCCACAGGAAGGATGTTATCACCCACCCAGCATCTTCAACATTGGGTCTCCAATGTTCTGGTAAAGTATTTCAATCATCACGATACAATCACAACATTGGAGGATTCCCGACAGGCCCTCCAGGTCAATAACAATCATTGATCATCTGACCAAAAATGACTGCTGATTAAGAAGAAGACAGTTCCAACCACCATCTTCAACCCTTTCAGGTCCTTATCCCTGGAATGCAACAACCAGTCCCTCCTATACTATAGGGAGGTGGATCAAGATGTGGAACATGGCCCAAATTAAATGTTTTAGGGGTCATTCCTGAGGACTCCAACCAACAATCTCCACCAGCAGAATTGTGCAGTAGAGAACACCCAACATGATGGGGGTGTTGCCTCTGGATATTTGGCCCAGGTCTCTCAGACCCAGACATGCAAGACAAACGTCTGGGGACAATGTCCAGTCAATAGGGAGCAGGTTCTTGACTCTTCTCCCTCCAGATAATTCTATCAACCTGACTTGATAGAGAACAATGAGCGAGCACATACACCCGTCCATACTAATTCTATTTTCCAGCAGACTCATCTGGAAGCAACCCACCAATCGCACCAGAAAAATCCAGTGGATTACTATGAATAGTCATAAACACCTGTTTACAAATTATCATCTTGTCAGTAGGCTTATTTGACTAAATTTAAATAAGTCCACCAATCTAATGTGGTGGAAACTAGTAAATAGGATCATACACCTTCTTACAATCACCAATTCTTACAGTAGTATCATCTGCCAGTATTGAAGGAAGTCCATCAACCATACTTTATGGGAAATATCTAGCATACACATACACGTGCTAGCATTCTCAAGCCTTCTAATAGTCTCGTTTGGTAGAATCTGTAGAATTCAGTCATAAAACTCTAATGACAAATCTGGGGCAGACCCAACTCTCTACCCCCATGCATGATTACTATTAATACCCATTGACAGGAAAAAGAGGACATGAGTAGGCACATACACCTACTCCAAATATTTAATGGACAGATATTCATGTTATATCTGTTGAAGTCACCAAAAACATCTTATCAATGGTGAAAGGGCATGCACAAATCCCTACCCATATTTTGGAATCATGCTAGAATATTGTAATAACAACTTCAGTGGTACCAGGGGAACAAACACATAAATATGTCCCCACACCGGGTATGACACATCATCATTCCATCTTAGAGCAGATACACACCTCATTTACAGTCCAGGAGGGTCATGGGGCATACTCCCCCATATCATATGGACAACATGATTAGGAACATACACCATTTCCAATTGGAGGTAATTGGCCTATTCTAATAACCACTCCAAGGTGGGCACATACACCTAATCATGATAACCACTTCTCCTAGAGATTGTCCCCAACTAAGTGTAAGAGAGAATCCGAGATGAAATCTCTCCAAACACAGTTGGAAGATCAAGATTCAAGTTGCAATTTAGCTCCTCTTAATGGTGGAGTTCTTGAAGCCCTCATACATTTATCGATTGCAGCTCAAAATCCAACCCTCTCATTACCAAATTATTGGAGTAGTAGCAGTAATTCTGAAGTTCTCCATCAGACACTTCATCATGAAGGCTTTCTTCATGAAAATTTAGTCAATAGAGAGAGCCTATCTCCAGATGAGAGCCACAGTAATCCTCTATGTGGCCAGAAGACCAAGGAACAAGAGGATTTATCCCTTGTTGTAATTCACCATGGTGGTCCTCCTCATGATGACATTCACTGTGAGAGTCCTCTACGAAGTAGTATTTCGCATTGTCAAGATAATTCTTTAATTGAAAATGTAGTGATGAGAAAACCTTCCTATCTTGAGGCACTTGCCAATACAAGGTCAGTCATATATGATGAATTGTCATTAATAGGTGAAATACTTTCTCAATTAGAAGATATATTAAGGGAACATTCATTCTTAGAACCTCCCTTGGGTCATTTTTCTTCCAATAAAATAGAGGGAAAATGGATGATTCCATTTTTTTTAATAAAAAAATTGAGAAGCTTCCACTTTGGTCAGAGAAAGTGGAGAACTCTAAGTTAAATTCGATGAAGATATGTTAAACATGAGAAAAAAATTGGCTAAAAGAGAAATACCAGTCATGTTCTAGAATTTGGAAAATTCTTAATATAACATTCAAGAATTGATGGTAGAATATTGTATTCATGATGTCCACATCAACTTATGGAAGACTCTTTGTCATTTGAAAACCAAAGTATTACTGTATGATGAATATCAAAATCATGTAAAGGTAATACAAGGGTTGAAACACCAAATTGAATTAGCATCTCTCTCATTTTCCCAACATCTGAAGGTTGAAAAGTAGTAGAGAACCCTTCAGTCTGAATGCCTCAATGCTTTATAGAGGCTACACCAGTTAATTTCTTATTCCAAATCTGCTATTTGTATCAGAGGATGGGGTGCACATGGAGTATTTCATTTCACTACACTCCAAAATTAGCAAAGCCCACAAAAAGTGGTCTCATGAAATTTTATTTCCCACGGCCGGCTACAATCAAAAAAAATTGTATGTAATCAAATTTATGCTCAAGAACAAGACTCAACTAGATCTCATCAGAATCAGGCCCAAAGATAGAAATTTTTTGGGTTACTTATACATGAAGCATATGAGAATCTTGAGCAGGCCTCCAACTTAGAGGATGTCAGCCATAAAATAATGAAAATGTCTGAAATAACACGGTGATCTTCTGAAACAGATGATTTGAGTGGTTGTCATATAATGCACCCAGCTAATTTCCGAACCAAAATTCACAAAATCACAAGAACTACTAGGAAAATCTCAGTGATAGTAGTTCAAGAGCCACCCCAGATTGCAGGGCTAGGGGATCGTTTACTTTGACCTTCAAATTTTTTAAACAAAGTTCAAAGGTTTGAAGAAGAATAACATGAATAACCCCAGCCTGAAGGGCTGGGTGGATTTTTCACATTTGAAATCCCCTCCCCAATGGAAGTCAGTTTTCACCCAATTAGGGAAGAAGACCCAAAGAGAGTGCACAACTAAACATTCTGAGGCTTCCCTTTGGGTTACTGTCTGTGAAACAGTTCCGTAGAATCTATCATATAGGAGAACATAGTCTCATGGAAGATACAAAAAGAGATGATCTTATAAAGATACTGACAGAATGTCATCAATGCATTATGCGTTAGTGAATGTTATTAACACTATTGTAGAAGACCCTCCAGAAAATGATTCTAGTTCAAGTGAATTGAATGATTTAGTTCATATCCATAATACGGTACACACTAAAGCAAATGAAGAAGGTGTACATACCCAAAATCATAGGCTTACCCGTAATTTAGGTATTCCTTCAACTAACCAACTCCCAAACCTCCGAAAGGCATCTAACAAGGGGAAACATAAAAGTCATATTAAATCTCACTTTTCCACTAGATAAGGTCAATATCTTTCACCTGAAGAGATATTTTCACTGCAATAAGAGGAGCTAGAAGAGTTGGAACGACTGAATATATAGTTACTTTGAAGTAGCATTTCTACTAGACGTACTGCCCAAGAAGATCCTCAACTTACACATCCTTTAGGAGCTCCTCAGCAAAGAGGATTTTTGGTAACTATAGATGTGGATAATAAATTCCTTCCTTTGGGTACACAATCAGTACAGGATCAAACACATCCTTATAGGCCTATTCTTGTGGGTTATCTAAGGCAAATACCAACAGCACCACCTGTGGTTTTTTCAGTCGTTGCACCAGTTTAAGCTCCAGATGTTGTACCTATATAGGTCCTAGATCATCCGGATATTCCCCAAGTGATTATGAACACAATTGAGGCATTAAAAACTCAATTGGAAGCCATGGAAGAATGGCATGCACCAGTTCAACCGAAAAATAAATATTATACTGAATGGGTGGAACTGATTCCTCCCCCACCAATTTTTTTTCAATACTACGTACCCAATCTTTAATGTTTCGGTAGATCCAGAAAAACCCTTAATGCATTTTGTTTCTTGTTGTGATCCCCTGATGGGAAATCCTCAACAACAAGAAGCAGTCAAGTTCATGTGTTTTGTGCAGTCATTACAAGGACCATCTTTTGTATGGTATAGAAGTTTTCAATCTCAATCAATTACTGGATGAGAATATATACATCATAAATTCCTTCTTCAGTTCAGCTCAACATTACAGAAGACAACAGTTTTTGACCTTAAAAATTGAAAACAATGGAAGAATGAAAGAGTTTCAGATTTCACTACTCGATGGAAAGGATTAATATATTCCTTATGTCTGGCACTCCCTCAAGAAGAGTTGCTGCCGATTTGTGTGGAAAATCTGCATGAAGAGTTACACACACCACTGATCCCTGTAAAATAATTGGAGGGTTTTGAGACCTTACTTAAATTTCTCAATAGATATAAGATTATATTATAAAAACTAAAGCTAATAATTGTATAATTCCATCATCTATGGGAAGGATAATAGGTAAAGAAAAGGCTACTACAGTTGCACTCAATCAAGCACCTGCACCTACTTCCACTTCAAAGCATTCATCATATCGAAGGGATCCGAATTCTGGGCATTAGAAACAATGACCTACTCATAAATATGACCAAAGAGATCAAAGGAGGAAACACTTTAAGGAATTAAAGAACAAAGTTTATTCTTCCAGAATGAACAGGATCCTGGTTACATCATCACAGGTCTAGAAAATAATTTTGTTCATTTTCCAAGGCTAAAGAAACCAAACAAAAAAGGATACGAAGATCTTCCAAATTATTGTCCCTTTCACTAGATGTTGGGGAATCCCATTCAAGAGTGTTTTGTTTTCAAATACCTCCAAAAAATGGTGGAATCTGGGCAAGTAAAACTGAAAAGTTCTTTAGCCCAAGTAGGATGTGTTACTACTACGGATTCAGAAGAAGAAAGAAAATGGAAGGAAGACAAAAGTAAAAAATGTGAAAAAATATGATGATTGGATAGCCAGGAAAACAATCAACCGAACTCATGCCATTATATGAATATAGTTGAAATAACTGATTGTGTCTTCCTCCACTCCTACCAAAGAAAAACCATCGTCATCAAAAGGTTAATCCTCAAAGAAGCTATATGATCAGAAGGAAAAAGAGCAGTCATAAGAAGATGAGATTGTGTCAAATCCAAATTTGTCCTTAACCTTGGAAGATTTCATGCCATCTACTTCAAAATCATGGGCACTACCCCGCCAAATGGAATAACCAGAAATAACCTATCAAGAATAATCTTCATCAAATGAAGAATTGATCTTTGGTTCCATCAACGTTATCCACTTAACAGATCCTTATGCCAATGTTGATTATGATTATAATGATCCAGGGTTCATTGTACCTAATTGGGGGACTAGATGAAGAGGAAATGGTTGAGGATACATGGGAATGTGTGGGTAATCTAGAAGCCACTATTTTATCTCTACCCCTACTTGAACCATATATGCGGCGGAAACTCGTGGGAGAGCCCTTTAGCGGGCTCAACAAGAATAAGGAGATTCTTCCACACGTGATAGATTTGATCCTAAGGTGATTATTTTGTAGAAATGATTAGATATCGTACCATCTTCCTCTCAAAAAATTTGATAGACCTAATCAGTCTAATCTACCAAATCCATGAGTATTTATAGCTTCTACTCTGACACAAGGTACATCCACACTAGGAGTGTCAACTTCCAAGGCACCTGCAAAACCACATCTCCATGATTGGAAATGTAGACCTTTGGACTAGAAGTATGATGTTATAAAATAGTTGGCCCAAGTACCAGCCAAGTTGTCAATTTTGGATGCCTTGAATCTGTGAAAAGATCTTCAAGAAGCACTTATTGAGGCTTTGTCAAGTCCTCAAGAGTTTGAAACTGAAGTTTCTGCTGATAAGGTTTACCATATTGAAAATGATCCTTTAGAGTGTTATGAACTCATATCTTTTACAGATGAAGATGGAGATGATTTTTTACATGGACATATCAGGCCCTTATATCTATCTGGCAGGGTCAATGACATAAACATCAGATGAGCCTTTATTGATAATGGCTTCAGAGTCCACCTCATTCCCATTCGTACACTTCATCGATTGGGCCTTACCGAATCTGACTTTTCTCTTTCCAACTTAATGTTTCATGGTTATGAAAAGAATGAACCAGATCATATGGGTGAGATTACACTCAGAAATCAGTTTGGAGATCTTGTGTCTAATTCAGATTTCATGGTTGTTCATTAGGACACAACCTTCAACATTCTTCTTGGAAGGACTTGGCTACATCAACATGTATCCATACCTTCATCATACCACCAATGTCTTAATTACTATTTCAATGGTAAAATTTGTAAATCTTATAGTGAAAAGGATCCATTCAAAACATGTGAATCTCATACATTGAGGTAGAGTTTTATCATTCAAATGAAACGAGGTCCATGACAAAGGAGTTTTCTAGAATTAATACTCTAAATGGTTTGGAAAATATCCCAATAAACCCATTCATAAATTTGAGTATAGATTATGTATTACCTATCAATAAAATTGAAAGGGTAAAACCAAGTCCAAGCACTCATCTAATAATTTCCATAATGTTAATTGTGGCAACTGAGCCTGACAGCATGGGAGAAATTGTTGATTTACCAAGCAGTAATGGAAGCATAAATGGAGATGTATTCATTTCATTTTCTAAACTACATCAAGCCTAAACTTCATCAATCATAACAGAAGATGTTGTAGCAATGTTAGAGGGAAAAAAGATGTTGATTCCCAATCCATCATCTCCTCTTTATTAGCACAGGAAGACCCTTCATCATTAGTAGGGTCATAAATAGTGGCCTCTTCTTCTGGGTTTTCAAATACTGACTTCCCCCTAACTTTGGAAGTTTTTCTTTATCATATACTATGAAAGTAGAAATATAAGAAGTAACATACAATGAAGATGAAGAATAATATCTTAGGGAAACTCCTCCATGATTTTAGGAAGGTGTCTCTACCACTGTGGATGAGCTCAGAGAAATAAATTTGGGTACAAAAGAAGATCCACGCCCCACTCTAATTAGTGCGTCCATGACTTATGAAGACCAAGAGGTGTATACTTAATTTATAAAGAAAAATAGAGATATATTTTCTTGGAATTATATAGAAATACCAAGACTTAATCCCTATATATCCACTCATCATTTGGGTTTTCTAGAAGAAAATCAGGGATTCAAGTAGGCATCAAAAATAACACACCAAAATCATGCCTCTAAAATTAAAGTTGAAGTTGATAAACTTATAAAATATAACTTTTTACAGGAAGTTCAATATCCCAAATGTCTGGAAAAAATTTTCCCTATGAAAAAGAAGAATGAGAAAATCATAGTTTGCATTTATTTCAGAGATCTTAACCGGTATTGTCCTAAAGATGAATTTTTAGTCCCGATCACAGAGCTTTTAATCGATGCAACAGCTAGCTATAAAGCCCTTTCCTTCACAGATGGCTACCCTGGGTATAATCAAATCCATATGGCCCTAGAGGATGAATAATATATAGCCTTTAGATCCCCTCAAGGTGTTTTTTGATATCGGGTAATGCCCTTTGGCTTAAATAATACAGGTGGAACACATGAACATTCCATGCACCATATCTTCAAACCCTTCTTAGAGAAATTTGTTGAATGTTATGAGGATGATTTGATGGTCAAATCCAAAAAAAAATTGAATCACTTGGATGATCTGGAGACTATATTCAATAAAATTCTACAACATAGTTTAATGATGAACTCCTTGAAATGTGCTTTTAGTGTAACCCCATGGAAGTTTCTCAGCTTCTTTTTATGCCATCATGGTATTAAAGTTCATCCTGGAAAAAAAATCAATCCTTAGATTGTCACCTCCTAGAAATTTGAAAGAATTAAGAGGAATCTAAGGACACTTGGTCTATATTCAGCGCTTTATCTCCAATTTGGTAGGCAAGTGTTTTCCCTTCACTGTATCAATGAAGAAGGGAGTCACCTATCAATAGACTGAAGACTAACAATAAGAATTTTATACCCTCAAGAAGTATCTCTTGGGTCCACCTATTTTAATGCCAACTATTTAATGAAGACCAATTATTCTTTATGTGACAGCTTTTGAAAAATAATTGGGTGCCTTCCTTTCCCAAAAGAATGATGCTGGTAATGAAAACAGCCTTCACTATCTCAGTAGAACTATGCTTGATGCAGAAACTCAGTATTTAAGTATTTAAAAGTGATGCTAGAAATTAATCTTTGTAGTTCTGAAATTGAGACATTAACTACAACATCATGATGTCCAATTGGTATCTTGCAATAACCTAATCAAATTTATCCTCAGTCATTATATGATTATAGGGCATATGGCATGGTGGGCAGTTATTTTGTAATAGTTTAATATCCAGTTTTTACCTCAAAAAGAAATAAAGGGCCAAGCTCTGGCCGACTTCATTGCTAAACACCCATCTGTGGAAGATACATCATTGAATATTGAACTTCACGATGAAGAGGAATTATTTATTCAAGATAATTCCCAAATATGGGAAATTTACATTGAAGATGCCACCATAAGTCCAATAGGGAAGAGAATGGAAAACCCTAAACTCAACAAAGTCATGTTAGGAATTGTACTTATCTCCCTAGAAAAGGCAGTGTTGCCTTATTCCTTCTTTTTATTAGAAGGCAGAACCAACAATGATGCAGAATATCAGCTCTCATTGTAGGCTTGGAATTGGAACTTCAAGTGAAAGTGAATCACTTGAAAGTAAAATGTGATTTAGAATTGGTAATCAAACAAATAAATGAAGAATATTCTATCAGAAAAGAAGAGTTAATACCTTTTTCTGATTACGTCAAAGGGTTAATGGATGAATTTCCCTCAGATCAGACATTGTCTTATGTCCCACGATCACAAAATTCCCAAGCTGATGCACTAGCTAATGCAACTACAACCTTGGTAGATCCAAATCGGGATGAGACAATCATCATTATAGCCCATCGTCATGTGGTCTCACCTTTTTTTCAAACAAAAATGGAAGAAATTAATGAAATTATCCCTATTTCTGAGGCATATGGTCATACCATGGGAGAGATAACACCCATCATGGAATATCTTCAAAATGGAGTACTTCCACCAGATAGAGCTGAAAAAGAACAGATTCGATGATGACTGGCCAATTTTACTCTTTATGATGGTCCAGATCACCAGAAGATCCTCTATAAATGATGCTTTGATGAAACCCTCTTCAGATGTATTAATGGAGGAGGAACTATAGCTGTCATGAAATAAGTACGTTCAAGAGATTATGCGGTTCACTAGTCTAGTCATAGGATTTCTGATCAAATCCAAAGACTTGGATACTTTTGTCCTTCAATGACACTAGATTGTACAGATTTCACTAAGAAGTTTCATGACTTCCAAGTGCATGCCAACTTCATTAATCAACCCCTAGAGTTGTTACATACATCTAAATACTCTTGACCATTTTCCATATAGAGAATGGATGTAGTAGGGAATTATCCTCCAGCTACAGCTAATCAGTTTAAGCATATCCTTACTGCCACAGATTTCTTTTCCAAATGGGCTAAGGAAATACCTCTCAAAGAATTTGGAACCAAAATCATTGTTAGTTTTGTCAAAACTAATATCATCATCAGATTTGGTGTCCCTCACACTATATTGATGAACAATGGAACCAATTTTTGTTCTATTGAGGTAAAGAAGTTATATCATGAGCATAATATCAAGTCCAACCATTCATCTCACTATCAATTGGAGTCCAATGGATAGATAGAGGATTTCAATAAGACCTTATCAAATATACTCTATAAGATAGTGTATAAAGATAAGAAATCTTCACCTGATAAACTTTTTCATGCTTTATGGGCTTATTAGACTAATACCAATACGACCACCCATGAAACCCCTTATTCATTGGTATATGGGAAAAAAGTATTTTTTCCAATTTAAATTCAATTGCCTTCACTCAAAGTTGCAATCTGGGATATTTTTTCTACATATGAGAGGTCACAGAAAAAGTTTCATGAGTTTGAATGATTAGATGAAAAAATATTGCATATTTTTCATCATTTAGAAGTTTATCAAAATAGAATAGCACAATCCCTTAACAAGAAATTTCTCCTCCATTCATTTCTTCAATGAGAATTGGTACTGGTCCTCAGGACTCCTATAATACTAGGAAAGAAACCTCCAAATCTTGAGTCAAAGTGGTAAGGACCTTATTTCATACATAAGGTCTAATCGAATGGAGATTATGCATTAATCTTAATGGATGGAGAGATTATTAAAACTCTACCAATGCAAGATTCGTGAGGAAATACTTATTGTAATTTCCGCATCATCCTCACTACAAGACTGAAAACTGCATATCCCTCATGTCCTCGCTGCATGACTCTAAACTACATAGCCCGAGGTTCTAGTCGCAAGACCTTAAACTACATAACAACTATATGCGTCCATGCTTTATGTCATTAAAATGCATGACATCATTTTCCCTTATTACATGACATTAATCAGTACGACTAACTTCTTCTTTACTTGACATTAGAAGATTCCATATGCAATAATTATTGACATAATTGTTACTCCTTAGTCGCACATTATTCCCTTTCTTCCCAATGTATGAGTCAAATATGCATAGGGACCTCATTTCAAGAACAACGCGTGGCGTGATTCTCATTCATATGAGATATATAGAGACACCTAGATCTCCAATATTGGGCCAAGCCGCCAGCAACCAAATTTTTTATTTCCCTTTTCTTATCATGTATATGAACTAAATCTATAAAGAGTGTTTCTTTTAAGATATAGGGTTTTATTTTCATATCACATTGTGTCTTAAATTTAATAATTCTTCTAGAATGTGTTAAAATCCCCCGTCTCCCATGTCAAACTCGATTGGTGTGGGAAATGAATGTTGAAATAACTACGTACGACTTGATTCTCATCTACATGAGTTACGTAGAGACACACATATCTCTAATATTAGGACCATCCATGATAAAACCACCCTTTTATTCCTTATATAAGAATTAAACCTACATAGGAAATTTTTAAATAACTACATATGGCTTGATTCTTTCCCCCAAAAGACACGTAGTGACACTTTAATTTTATCCCTTAGTCTAACTACGATATGTATTTCTTTTCACATCGGTTCATCTTTGTCATTACCGCATGACGTTAAACTACATGGAAATTTAATAACTACGTTTGTATTGATTCTTTATCCAATGAGATACGTAGTGTGCCCAGGTCTTATGCCTTGGATCAGCCATCACTTAATCATAGTACACCTATTCTTCACATGTGTCACCTTTGTGTTATAGAAGAAGCATTTACCGCCCCTTGTTTCTCACACTGATAATAGCTCACATGGGCTTAGGAATTGGGTAAAAAGATTATTTTTATAAATAATATGTCTCAATTCTTTTTAGGGTTAACAATTTCCTCACTGCATGACATAAAACCGTACAATGAAATGTCTTCACTACATGACTTTAAACTGCACAACATAATATTGATTCAAAGGAAACAAAGAATGTCTCCATTTTTTCATATAAGTCAGATCTATGTAAAGGACTTCAAACTCATGGACAATATTGATTTCAGTATTCCTCATGTGCATTAAGCATAACCCCCTTCCACATTTTACACTCTTAATCTTGAATATTTTTAGATCCTCATAATATTTCTTTCGGTTTCTATTGACAAAGTTTCTAATATCTAAGAACTCCTTTACCTGACTATGTAGTATGTTCCCTTATGTGGCCTTGCATAATTTTCCTACATAAAAAGCTAGTCAGTTAAAAGATCCCACTATTTGGATATTCTGAATATTCCCTAGTTGGCCCTACATAATACATCCCCATAACAGGTTTTTCAAATTATTGTAATCTTGTTCTTGGTTATAGGGTCTTTTTTCCCTTTCAAACTTTGATGAAAATATATATGAATTTGTTTTTTTTTTAATTCATTCATGTATATTCATCCCATTATCTTTCTATCGATATGAAATTCTTTAAGACCATGGTTTAAACATCTCTCTCTCCATGTTCTCAAAGTAATATGAAATAACCTTGGATCACTTGACCACATATCATATATTGTTTCCATTTATGGTCCTAGTCGTATGACCTAAAACTACAGACACCATACCTTCTATGTTTGGGTTAGACCATAGTATAAATCCTATTCCTATGATTCTTTGGAAATCATGATTGGTAATACCCTCTCTATATTCAAGTACCTTTCTCCATAAACCCAACTCTGTTCTTTGGAAAATCTAAATCTCTATAAACTTTCTTCGGCTTTTAGAAATAGAATATCAAACTTCTGAGATCTCTTTTTCCTAACTATGCAGTATGTGCCCTGATTAGTCACTAAAAGTGGCTAATATTCATTGTTAATATCTTTATATTAATTTTTCCAAAGTCTATAAACATTGTTTTTAGTTCATTACATAAATAGAACTTCATTTCTCATCTTAAATGTAATTCATGTTTAAAATGAAAATTTGGGCCCAATCATTCATATATTTGTGGACAACATTATATTAATTTTATGAATTTGATATTTTGGGATATGATTTAACACTTTGTTTGGAAAATTTTATATTTTAGGTCTAATGGATGAATCCCAGGAGAAGATGGATATTTTTCAGCCTGAATGCATAAATTTTTTGGAGAAAGCATAATGGGCCTAATGTCCATCAAACAAATGCAGGGCCCACAAACCAAGCCCAATGAAGCTAAAAATTTTACAGTAGAAAGATAAAAATATTATTATCATTTTATTCAACTGTGGCCAGAGCGAATTCTGAATTTTTCATGATGATAATGAGATCTGAAGTTGAGATTCAAATGGTGGGCCCGACATTAATGCACATAAATATGTCCCACCATTTCGACCGTATCTTCCAAAAGGCTGCGCAAAAATTCCTGAAATTTTTACAGAACATAGAGGACATAAGGAAGAGCATATTCTGATTCTACGACCCCTCAGGATTCGGCCTACTTCAATACCAAATTTACACGTCATAATGGTAGAAAAATCTGGACAGTTTTCCGGGTCAACTTCGAAACGTCAATTTCCTTTTGATTATTCACACTCCTTTTGACTCTATTAATTGTTGGGGGTGAATTTATTGTGGGGGGAGGATATAAGACTCATAATATTCCTATATAAGGATATGGTGGTGAAGGGAATTGGGGAGCTAACATTTTTCTTTGAATCCAATTTTTTCTTTCAATTGTAATTTCCCGCTTTCGTTTTGTATTGGCATTGTCAATTTCTCTAATGTAAGTTTTTCATTCATGTTTAGTATTTTAATAAAATTTATTCTTCTTCAATTTTTATTTTCCTTTTCTTGACACATTGATACTGTTGAATCGAAGTGTGAATTTATTCACACCCGCACTTGTGAATTCATCACACAACGGTGGAGTGTTCATTTTGATTAATGTTTTTCTTCTTCAATCCTGCTTCTTTAAGTCAACTACCCGCTTCCATTGATAGAATAACATAAATGGAGGGATAAACTTTTATGGGTTTATCCTAGGGAGTTGCATGGGCTGGATTGAATGTTATTTTATTTTCTTAAATTCTTAAATTTGTTCTTTATTTTAAGAGTTCCTTTCTTTGATTTATCTTCTTATTTGTCTTCACTGACTTTAACAATGACACGTTTTGAGTGCTAGTATGATCCAATTCCTTGGAGTGCTCATTTAATTTATCCTCTAAGTGAATTAGTGATTAGCCTTGAAATTGTGTATGGATTAAATCGAATAATGATATTGAGGGGTTATTTCATTTAATGGATACATCTTGAACCGATGAACATAAAATCAAATGATAAAAAAATACATCCAATCAAGCCAAGAGGAAACCTAGGATCAACTCACCTTAATTAGTTGTTTCAATTCAAGTAATTTTATTGGTTTTGTTCTTTAAATTAAATCAATATTTCTTCAAATCAATCAACACCATAGTTGGCCACTTCATAGCCAATCTCGTATCCAATCTTAGTGTCTCAAGGTTTCTTCTTCGGTCCCTATAGATTTGATCCCTACTTGTACTTCAATGACCTCTTTTACCGGTAGGGTAAATTTGGGCACAACAAAATTTTGGCGCTGTTTATGAGGACCCAAGTAAGTACCTTAGACCCTCATCCTCTTTTCTCACCCCAAATTCTCTATTATCACCCTAATTTCTCTTCACTTTTCCCATTTATATTTCTGTGTGTCCAAAAAAAATCCCAAAACCAATTTTCAATCAATTCCAATGGATTATCCTCCAAAATACCCCTTCATAAACCAATGTTGTAATCAAGTTGGAAATCAATATTGGGAAACACCTCACATAGGGAATTTCAGTGACCAAACCTTAATTGAATACACCACACCAGATGAGATGTACAATCAATGGGATGCTGAATGTTTAAAAGATCGACTTCCATACCTATCAAGAATGATTGAAAAGATAAATAATGAGGAATTACATGATGTAAAAAAAATATCAACCCTAATCCTGAAAATATTCTTGAACAATTGTGTGAAAAAATGGATAAAATGAATTCAGAAGTTTCATCTTTCAGATTAGAATTACAAAGCTTTAAGACTTTTGAGGAACCCGTTCCCACTCAAGATGTTCTTTCCTCATCATTGATAGATGAATATTTTATCCCAAAAACCTCCCATGAATTGAAAAAATAACTAACCTTTGGATATGGGATAAGTGAAGGTAATAAAGGAATTATTGATGGGTTCTTAAATAAAGAGGAAACTAATTTTTTATATTCACAAGAGGGTAATTTGACATTGTGGATGGAGAGTCCTGAATATTTCTCTATTGATGATTTTTCAAAAACACCAATCACTGAAAAATTGGGATAAATACCAAAACTTGAGCCCATACACATTCCTGAAATTCAACTAGACACTTTTGGGGATGAATCATATTTTTGAAGGGAACCAATTCTTTCAAAAAAAAATTGGAGAAGAAACTGACTTTCATTCAAATTTCCAATCTTCATTAGGAAATTGCAATCAACCAGAACTCAAAATCATTATCCTTAATTCCCCACACAAGAATTACATCATAGGTGATACCCATGACCAAAATTTAGTCATTAATTCATCTCATGAAACCCACAAAGGGGGGTTAACCCTTGAAATATTAGGAAAGACTGTAGAAGAAACCGGATCAACCATTACTGAAATTCCTTGAATTTTCACATTCCTTGTTGAACATGGGTTTTTACATGACAAGAAATCAATGAAAACAATAAATCTCAATCAAGTTAAAGTGGAGAAATATGGGTTCATTAAAATTTTGAAAGTTGTAATTGGATAAGTTGGGGGGTTCAAGTCGAGCTAACGACGTTAAACAAAAGCGCTGCATGGGAGGCAACCCATGGTTTTCATGTTTCTAATCATTTTGAATCATTTTCTTTTCCATATAATAAATTATCATAGACTGTTGACCTGTTCTTCTTTTATGAGTAAGGATGGGTATGAAAGAGGAGCACCGTATTCATCCGTGTCATGCGGTGTGATCCTTGAGTCAAACCTTACCCAGAAAACAAAAAGAATACAATGTATCATCAGTTTATTTTGTTTTGTTTTATTTTTATGTTTTTATAGGTTAAAAAAATAAAATGACATGTCGTAAGTCATAAGTAAAATCCATTCACCACCATCCAAGCCGTTGAGACTCAAATCCAGGATTGAAGGGAGACTGTGGCATGCGTTATCATCATCAACCACCAGGTGACTTCATTCAATGATTATCATTTTAAATTTCTTATTTGAACAACTCTCCTACCCCCTTATAACTTTTCTTTTCTCTAAACACTGGGGATAGTGTTATTCTAAGTTGGGGGAGATGACAAAAAATGAGTTTTTTTTTAATAATAACATGCATGAAAAAAAAATTCCATTAACCTTGAACATGATAACACACATTGCAAACTCTGAAATTCGATATCAAATAATTTTGTATGCCTTGATTCTGATGTTAATGCATGTTTAAGTTCATGAGTATAGTTTTTGGAAAGTGCGGTTTTCCGATGTGATTTTTCAAAGTTTATATTTTCATCCTCTTAATAAAAATGCCACAATGCACGTCTACTGGATCGTGAGTGTAAATTTGAGTTCTTGGGTCCCTTTTATAATAGTATAGGGTTCTCAGGTCACTTTTAGTTTAATTTGAGTATTCAAAAAAAACAAAAAAAAACAAAAAAAATAAAAACCACATAGAGCAATGTTTTGTCCAAATTCGTGGCATTCGGCACTTGTGGATCGTGACTTCATAGTTTTCTTGCCCAGATTTAGGCTTTATATCTCTATTTTAGAGAATGGAACTGACAATATGTGTGGCTTCCAACACTTGGGGATCACTACTCCATAGTTGTCTTTCCCAGAGTTAGTATTTTCATATCTATTGTTGTTAAAAAAACAAACAAACAAAAAACAAAAAAAATTAAAAAAAAAATTGGATACTCATATTAAGGTTTAATGTGATTCCCACCTAACGCTTCCATTTTTCCCCTTGAACAATAAAATGGGCCTCATATCTTTTGTGATGCACAGCACTTTATCATGCTTAATTGAAATTGGATGAAATGTGGCGATGAATTTGAACAAAGGAATGGGCTTGGCCTTGGGATATTCTTATGGACCTAGCTGGTTTTAAATGATTTTGATGGGTTTCATAATTTTTTTTGGTATGAGGTCTTTGGGTGAGCAATGTGTATTAAAATGTTTTTGGAAAAGGGGATTTGAATTTCATATTTTATATATTTTTTGCTCGAGACTAGCAAAACTCAAGTTGGGGGGTGTGATTAGTCACTAAAAGTGTCTAATATTAATTTTTAATATCTTTATATTCATTGTTCCAAAGTCTATAAACATTTTTTTAGTGCATTACATAAATAGAACTTCATTTCTCATCTTAAATGTAATTTATGTTTAAAATGAAAATTTGGTTCCAATCATTCATATATTTGTGTACAACATTATATTCATTTTCTGAATTTAATATTTTGGGATATTATTTACCAATTTGTTTGGAACATTTTATCATTTAGGTCCGATGGATGAATCCCAGGAGAAGATGGAGATTTTTCAGCCTGAATGCAGAAATTTTTTGGAGAAATCATAATGGGCCTAAGGCCAATCAAACAAATGTGGGGCCCACCAACCAAGCACAGTGAAGCTCAAATTTTTACAGTATAAAAAGAAAAATATGAGGATAATTTTATTCAACTGTGGATAGAGATAATTCTGAAGTTTTCATGATGATAATGAGATCTGAAGTTTAGATTTAAATGGTGGGACCGACATTAATGCACATAAATTTGTGCCACCATTTCGACCATATCTTCCAAAAGGCTGCGCCAAAATTCCTGAAATTGTTATAGCTTATAGAAGACAGAAGAAAGAGAATATATTTCTTCTACAACCTCTCAGGATTCGGCCTCCTTCAAAACCAACTTCACGCGTCAAAATGGTGGACGAATCTGGACAGTTTTCCGGGTCAACTTCGAAACGTCAATTTCCTTTGGATTATTCACCCTCCTTTTGACTCTATTAATTTTTGGGGGGTGAATTTATTATGGGTGGAGGATCTAAGGCTCCTAATATGCCTATATAAGGAGATTTTGGTGAAGGGAATTGGGGATATATCATTTTTCTTTGAATCCATGTTTTTCTTTCAATTGTAATTTCCCGCTTTCGTTTTGTAATGGCATCGCCAATTTCTCTAATGTAAGTTTTTCATTCATGTTTAGTATTTTAATAAAATTTATTCTTCTTCACTTTTTATTTTCCTTTTCTTCACACATTGATACTGTTGAATCGAAGTGTGAATTTATTCACACCTGCACTTGTGAATTCATCACACAACGGTGGAGTGTTCATTTTGATTAATGTTTTTCTTCTTCAATGCCGCTTCTTTAAGTCGACTACCCGCTTCCATTGATAGAATAGCATCAATGGAGGGATAAAATTTTATGTGTTGATCCTAGGGAGTTACATGGGCTGTATTGAAGGTTATTTTATGTTCTTAAATTCTTAAATTTGTTCTTTATTTTAAGAGTTACTTTCTTTGATTTATCTTCTTATTTGTCTTCACCAACTTTAACAATGACACATTTTGAGTGCTAGTACGATCCAATTCCTTGGAGTGCTCATTTAATTGATCCTATAAGTGAATTGGTGATTAGACTTGAAATTGTGTATGGATTAAATCAGAGAATGATATTGAGGGATTATTTCATTTAATGGATACCTCTTGAACCGATGAACAGAAAATCAAATGAAAAACAAATACATCCAATCAAGCCAAGAGACAACCTAGGATCAAATCACCTTAATTAGTTGTTTTAATTCAAGTAATTTTATTGGTTTTTTTCTTTAAATTAAATCAACATTTCTTCAAATCAATCAACACCATAGTTGTCCACTTCATAGCCAATTCGGTATCCAATCTTAGTGTCTCAAGGTTTCTTCTTCGGTTCCTGTGGATTCGATCCCTACTTGTACTTCAACGAACGCTTTTACCGGTAGGGTAAATTTGGGCGCAACAAAATTTTGGTGTTGTTTCCAGAGACCCAAGTAAGTACATTAGACCCTCATCTTAGTTTCTCACCCCAATTTCTCTATTCTCACCCTAATTTCTCTTCTCTTTTCCCCTTTCTATTTCTGTGTGTCCAAAAAAATCCCAAAACCAATTTTCAATCAATTCCAATGGATTATCCTCCAAAATACCTCTTCATAAAACAATGTTGTAATCAAGTTGGAAATCTGTAACGCCCCGACCCCAGTTACCCAGAGTCGGTGCATTATTACATAACATTGGCATGATCACAAGAAAGATCAAATCTCGAAAGACCGATTGGTTTAGTATCCTTGGAAACACTAGATATATTCATAAGTCTTACATTACATCATAAAATGAAAAACTACTACAACAACATATTGTCTCCATAATCCACACTCATATCCCCACATAATATCCCTGCAGGTCATTCATAATTTACTTCTTCACTTCTTGGGAAAAATAAAACATAGAAAAGGGCTGAGCTCAAATGCCCAGTAAGGATAACAATATAGCGGAAACTTTCATAAATAAGAATAAACATTTAAGGCAATGTATAACTAAAACAAAAGCCTTTTAAACTTGAACATTTAACATAGTATGGCATAAATAAAATGAAATAATTCCATTTACTTATTCACATGGTTATTATACTAATCGAATAATCACATGCAAAATCAATAACCACTTTCATAATGATGGAATGCATAATGCCAGACTATCATAACCACATAGCCAAGGCCTCGTGCCAAGACTACAAATAAGATTTTGTCAAGGCCTTGTTCCAAGACACTAGTTTGTCTCATGAGACCTACCGATGCATCGAGGAGCTATAGCGGGCTCCACCTGTCACTTACTAAGTCCAATGCATTCCCATATGAAAAGGTTTAAACATAACATAAACATTCGTATTAAAACTAGCATACGAAATGTAAATAATTTCACCATAAACTATGAATGGTATAAAAATAGCACATCCACAGTCAAAAATATCACAAAACCTTCAATACAATATAGAAGTTTTGTATCATAATAAATCAACTTCAAATAATCTTAAAATCCATCAAAGGATGTTGACATAGATGAAATCAATATTCTTTTTTAAAGAAATATCTCCTTTTATTTTGAAATCATTTAAGATCCATATAAAATAAAACATTTTCTTTGAAAATATTCTTATAAGCTTGTAAGGTATGCTTTGAAGATTTTATAACAGCGGAAAATAGCCGCACCCGCCGTATAAGTTAAAAAAACATTCTTACCTTAATTCTGTCGAAAAGGTTAAAAAGAACCCTATTTTGAAAACGACCGAAAGATTCCTTTATAAACCACTAATAAAAGTCAAAAAGGGTATAAATTACTTTAACTCATATTCTAGTAAATAGTAAAAATGTTTTGAAATACATTTTTAAGAAACATGGATGTGGATGATAAAGAGATCCCAGTAGATTATTACGTATAAACAACCTCGGATAATAAAGAGATTGTGAAATAACCCTTACCAATTTGGTAAATTATGAAACATACAACCCATGAAAGAGTTATCATACAATGAATATGTAAATACACATATATTAGAGTGTATTACATGAAGAATATAATTATGGGCAGTACATACACCACACAAAACGTGATGGTGGCAATATGGCATGAATCCCACGGGAATAAAGAGTGAGATGAAAACCCCTTACCTTGTACTTTTCCTTGGTTGGGGTAGGTTACCCTCCTGTATAATGGTGAAATAATTGTTATTAAATTATACAAGAATCATATATATTAATATGATATCATATATGATCTTTTAACATTGATTTGTTAATAATATCTTAGAATTATCGTCGTTTCGGGTGTTAACTTACTCATTTTCTTTTATATGTTTTGTTACATAAGCCATGTTTGTTGTATCTTATTCATATCCAGAATGATATCAAGTCCTTAAACATCATTTTTAAATCATCAAATGATAATTATACTTGAATGGATAGGATGGAGAATGAATCTCATCGCGTTCGTGGAGACGGTAGTCCGTACGTACGCACGAGCGACAATATCATTCTTTTGATATTAAAATAATACATAAATGGAAGGTATATCATATATACAGAATCATTAACATGTTATATTTATTATTTACATGAGTTACACATCATTATTATACCCATCCAAATAATAATATATTGAATAACAATTACACCACGACGTGGAGACGGTAAGCCGTACGTACGCACGTATGGTGACATGTTATTCAAAGGGTGGATAGAATACTGAATATGGTTGTACCATATTTATAATAACATCACAGTATATTTGAGATACTGGAGTTATTATTTTAGAATGGTAAGAACAAAGGAAGAAGAAGTGGAAGAAGAAATGAACTTGGAGAAGGGTGGTGAAATCATTACCTCTTCTTCGGGTTCTTCCTTTTTATTTGATCAAAAGGGCTCCTTAGGTTGGCTTTCTGATCAAACTAAGGACTCTAGGTTGTAGTGAGGGATGTTGGGAGAGTATTTGGGCAGAGTTTGGCCGAACCAAAAGGCTTTGAAGGTGTGAAGAAATGAGAAGGAGGAGTGCCCTTTTATAAGAGGGGTGAGGGGCACCTTTGGAAAAGCTAGAAATATTAATTTATAATAAATTCATATTCGGTTTCTAATGGCTCCAAAGTTGATTATTCAAAGGTTAATGTTGGGATAGGTCTAAAACCACTCAACCAATAGAATTTATATAGGTTTGGGTACTTATTTTAACCTTATCTTTAAGTATTAACTCTAAGTTAATTAGTTTCACTTTTACAATGTCTCTTTGTATTTTTATATAATATGGTTAATAAACTTACTATATACATCCAAGAGACCCCCAAGTGGTCCATTAATGATTAACCTATCATCATATAAGTCTCTTGGCCGAACATTAGATTTTTAGGAATTTAATATCAATTAATAATATAATATTTGTTTTAAGAAATCTTTTATGTCAATTTTGACACTATTCGATAGTTGATTTTTGTGAAACTCATAACAGATTGATTACTTCGAAAAAAGTCAATTAAATCAATCCTAATATATCATATTATCCTAGAAAATTAGTTTAATTCATTAAAAGTTTCATATTATATTTATTTGGGTATTTATAATATCAATTATTTTAATTTTTCACTATTATAGTAATTAATGCATCATCATTATGTCATAAATAAAATAACTTATTTAATGTATAAAAATTATAAATAAAATATAATTATGTAGGAAATCTTTTTATCTTTCTAATTAATATTTATAATCTAAAATACAACATATATAACCCTATGTAACAATTGTTTTTCTAAAAGATATATGCTTGTGTCATTTTTGTATTCATTTTAACTTAATTAAAATAAAGTGTCATTATCACTTACAAGTGGATCCATGGGATCCCAAAATCGACCCAAATATGCCCATGGTCGACCAGGTATCAACCAATAGGGTTAAGACACGTTTTAGGGTAATTTATTATTATTATAATATTATTTTTTAACCCTTATTTACCGGATTTACCCTTAACCACGGTAAATAAAATATTTACCGCAGTAATTATTCAAAATGTCTAAAAATAAAAGTTACCTATTTACACAATTTTAACATACTGATTCCAAATATGGAATCCATTTTCCTAAATTCAAAACACAGAAGTGGCAGAAATTAATTTAAAATTAATTCCCGCTGTCAAAACAAAAAGCGTGTTTTTAAGAGATGATAACTATCAAAAGATTGACACTTGTTTATGTTCGGTTTAATTGTAAAATTATGTCCAATGACCAACATTATATTAAATGGTAAAAATATATTCTAAATATTCTTTAAAACTACTAAAATTCATAATTTATCACTATTAATTATTTTCATTAAAAAAGTTGTTTTTAATTAAAATTTAGTAATTTTCACTATTCATCAAAATATGAAAGTTATCCGAAAAGTACCAAAATTTCACCGTAGGCTAAATTAGATATTCCGAATCCAAAAATGAAGTCCATTTTGAAATATAAAATATATATAATTTTAAAAAGTATGTATTACTATTCATAACGGCTAGTTTGATTGGTTGTGGGGTGTGTTAAAACTCAAGGTTGCGTACAACACACGCTACTGTATTATTCAAAGAAAGCGTACCGTGGAAGCTTGGGATGTTTCATTTTAAATTTGTGATGTCCCCATTTAGTCAAAAAGTTTAAAATATTGTATTTAAAAGGGTTCACTATTAAAAGTTGGTAAAAGTGCAATACTGAAAATGAATTTGTTCTTGTATTATATCTAAGAAACTCATAATATGGATTCTAAAATTATAAGGATTATATAAAGTTTAAAATTTATATAGTACTATTCATAATCTCTTTTGAATGACTTTTCTTTGTAAGTCATGGTGTGATTGAACTCATTGTTGCGTGTAGTGCAAGTTATTGAATTATTTTGAAGAAATAACACACTACGAAATCTTGGGGTGTTACATTCTCCCCTACTTCAATAAATTGCGTCCCCGCAATTTGAAATTGTTCTTCGAAAATAAAAGGTTGAAAATAGAAAATATCTTTGTGGGAAAACCCACATCGGAAATTAGGTTACTAAAAGTTAGTCTTAATATGAGGAAAAGAGAAATGAAAGGGTCACCACCAAATTATGATCTCGATTAGGAGAACGTTGGTGGCAATTAGAGACATATAATTGAAGGAAAAACGTAAATATTTATAGGTAGTGATTGAGGTCATCAATCACAAACAAGTGTATAATTGAGGTACTTAAATTCATCAATCTATGATGATTTTAAATACCATCGGTTCAACAAAACATAGGGTATTAGGATAACACATTTTTGACGTTTCAAAATATATTAGTTGAAATCCCACATCGAAAAATGAATTAACGAGGCCTCTATTTAAAATAAAGAGTGGAAAGTATGAAGATTACCGAAAATAACACATACTAGGGTTCCATGTAGGAAAATATGGATATGGAAGAGAAATCTAACCATCAATTATCTGATGGAGAGTGGTAGAGAACATGGCTATGAAAAGGCCAACAATCCCAAAGCCATAAATTAGTGATGATTTAAGGTACCATCTAGGAAAACATTTTTGTTCTAAGTTGCTTTTCTTAATATTGAGGAATTTATTTATGAGATTGGCTAAGATCATAAGGAGATATACTTACTTTATAATTAGAGTTTTATCCATTAATAAATTTCTACCACAAACTCATCTTTCACTCTAAAAGATAATAGAATGTAAAAAAAATTCTATTTACACTATTCGTATAGGGTTCCAAAATAAACGAATTTATAATTCATCTACAAGATCTTTTAATAAAAACTACATTATTTAATCCAGGACATCTCGTGGGCCAGTGGTAGGTGATACACCCTTGTCGCCCTTCGGTTGCGGGTTCAAATCTCATAGCCTTGCCGGACGCGACGGGTTGTCGCCCGACCTCCGGGTTGTCCTTTTATGGCAATCCAAAATAATCCAAACTAGAACTATCCAAAATACTTCTGTCCAAACTCACAGTCCAACATTTATAAGGAAGGTAAACATAATATAGATCCTTTTTACCCCGTAATAGCATATGAATACCTTCATCATGTATTACCATATTCCTTATTGATTACATTCATGCTCCCTTATTCCATATAGAATGCTGGATATACTTCATTAATCCAAAAATGTTTTAAACCCCAACAATGATGGAATATACAAATCATTAATCAGTTCCAAGGTAGTCAAGAATATCCAATATAATTTATCCAAAACAATCACATATTATTCCAAAATCACTACCTCAGTATCAGAACTATATTATGATTTATCATTCTCTCAACCATATATTTTCCAAAAAATTATCCTGCTATTGAGTCACTTTTCTTTGTTCCACACAATCTCAAGTCCTTACAGAAATAGTACTGCAGTACAATCCTTATATACTCCATAATTATTATAACAAGTACATTGTTGATACAACACTCAATTGACATAATCAACATAAGAACTCTAATCATTCCTCTTCATCTGTGGTAGTATCATAACTTGATTATTATCCAATAACATCATTTGCGGCATAGTCTGATGACTGGGACATAGGTTCGCGTAGTGTCCAAACTCCTTGCAAATGAAGCATTGTACATTTAAAACCATTTTCTTACCCTTGCAGTCACGTACTTTGTGCCCTTTTCCTCCACACTTATAACAAACTCCCATTCCTTTCAGGCAAGTTCCAGGGTGTTTCTTTCCACAGTTACCACATATGGGAAAATTCTTCTTTTCCCTCTTCCCTTTATCCATCTTTCTCTCTTCCATCCTTTTCTTCTCTTGCTTCCCTTCAAAGCCACAGGAATCAGTAAACTCTTTACTTATCTTATCAACACATGATATTATTTCTTCATATGATGATAATACATGGGAGACTATTTCTCTTATAAATTCTAGCTTAAGACCATGAAAGATATGATCCTTCCTTCTCTTTGGATCATGTGCATTTCTGGAGTTCTCATTCCTTCTACTGGGCACCATTTCTAAACAATGGCATACACTAGATCAGTTTATGAATCAAAATACATAATCCCATACTTATAAAACACTTAACATAAATTGAACTATTTATGGATATAATCCATAATCATAAAAATGTCTCCTTTGAGGATGTATATACTCATAAACCCTTCATAATGGTTTGTAAAGAAAATGAGAATTATCCTAAGCATATCCCCCAGGAGTGTCGTAACCAAGAGTGCAGCAAGGCCCGTTGTCGTGCACCAGTTCCCGTTCGAGTCTAGCTCAAAGCGGTGTTTTCGGGTTTTACCCCTAGGTACATCTGTGCCAGAGCCGCCTCTACCTGCTCGTATCCAGACAGGGATGTATTGCTCGGAAAACTCACAAAATCACTACAATACCAAAATTCTAGGAAGTTATTCTATACTAATCCTCAAAGTTCATCTTAGGTCTACGTGCTCTAATCAGAGTTTATCTAAATCTAGCTTCCAAGGTTTGTACTAAACTTCCTCTGATACCAACTGTAACGCCCCGACCCCAGTTACCCAGAGTCGGTGCATTATTACATAACATTGGCATGATCACAAGAAAGATCAAATCTCGGAAGACCGATTGGTTTAGTAGCCTTGGAAACACTAGATATATTCATAAGTCTTACATTACATCATAAAATGAAAAACTACTACAACAACATATTGTCTCCATAATCCACACTCATATCCCCACATAATATCCCTGCAGGTCATTCATAATTTACTTCTTCACTTCCTGGGAAAAATAAAACATAGAAAAGGGGTGATCTCAAATTCCCAGTAAGGATAAAAATATAGCGGAAACTTTCATAAATAAGAATAAACATTTAAGGCAATGTATAACTAAAACAAAAGCCTTTTAAACTTGAACATTTAACATAGTATGGAATAAATAAAATGAAATAATTCCATTTACTTATTCACATGGTTATTCTACTAATCGAATAATCACATGCAAAATCAATAACCACTTTCATAATGATGGAATGCATAATGCCAGACTATCATAACCACATAGCCAAGGCCTCGTGCCAAGACTACAAATAAGATTTTGTCAAGGCCTTGTTCCAAGACACTAGTTTGTCTCATGAGACCTACCGATGCATCGAGGAGCTATAGCGGGCTCCACCCGTCACTTACTAAGTCCAATGCATTCCCATATGAAAAGGTTTAAACATAACATAAACATTCGTATTAAAACTAGCATATGAAATGTAAATAATTTCACCATAAACTATGAATGGTATAAAAATAGCACATCCACAGTCAAACATATCACAAAACCTTCAATACAATATATAAGTTTTGTATCATAATAAATCAACTTCAAATAATCTTAAAATCCATCAAAGGATGTTGACATAGATGAAATCAATATTCTTTTTTAAAGAAATATCTCCTTTTATTTTGAAATCATTTAAGATCCATATAAAATAAAACATTTTCTTTGAAAATATTCTTATAAGCTTGTAAGGTATGCTTTGAAGATTTTATAACGGCGGAAAATAGCCGCACCCGCCGTATAAGTTAAAAAAACATTCTTACCTTAATTCTGCCGAAAAGGTTAAAAAGAACCCTGTTTTGAAAACGACCGAAAGATTCCTTTATAAACCACTTATAAAAGTCAAAAAGGGTATAAATGACTTTAACTCATATTCTAGTAAATATTAAAAATGTTTTGAAAAACATTTTTAAGAAACATGGATGTGGATGATAAAGAGATCCCAGTAGATTATTACGTATAAACAACCTCGGATAATGAAGAGATTGTGAAATAACCCTTACCAATTTGGTAAATTATGAAACATACAACCCATGAAAGAGGTATCATACAATGAATATGTAAATACACATATATTAGAGTGTATTACACAAAGAATATAATTATGGGCAGTACATACACCACACAAAAGGTGATGGTGGCAATATGGCATGAATCCCACGGGAATAAGGAGTGAGATGAAAACCCCTTACCTTGTACTTTTCCTTGGTTGGGGTAGGTTAACCTCCTGTATAATGGTGAAATAATTGTTATTAAATTATACAATAATCATATATATTAATATGATATCATATATGATCTTTTAACATTGATTTGTTAATAATATCTTAGAATTATCGTCGTTTCGGGTGTTAACTTACTCATTTTCTTTTATATGTTTTGTTACATAAGCCATGTTTGTTGTATTTTATTCATATCCAGAATGATATCAAGTCCTTAAACATCATTTTTAAATCATAAAATGATAATTATACTTGAATGGATACGATGGAGAATGAATCTCATCGCGTTCGTGGAGACGGTAGTCCGTACGTACGCACGAGCGACAATATCATTCTTTTGATATTAAAATAATATATAAATGGATGGTATATCATATATACAGAATCATTAACATGTTATATTTATTATTTACATGAGTTACACATCATTATTATACCCATCCAAATAATAATATATTGAATAACAATTACACCACGACGTGGAGACGGTAAGCCGTACATACGCACGTATGGTGGCATGTTATTCAAAGGGTGGATAGAATACTGAATATGGTTGTACCATATTTATAATAACATCACAGTATATTTGAGATACTGGAGTTATTATTTTAGAATGGTAAGAACAAAGGAAGAAGAAGTGGAAGAAGAAATGAACTTGGAGAAGGGTGGTGAAAT
This sequence comes from Viscum album, assembly GCA_963277665.1. Taxonomy (NCBI): domain Eukaryota; kingdom Viridiplantae; phylum Streptophyta; class Magnoliopsida; order Santalales; family Viscaceae; genus Viscum; species Viscum album. Next base: position 1,016,706,776 of record OY728130.1, on the reverse strand, counting down.
CATTACCTCTTCTTCGGGTTCTTCCTTTTGATTTGATCAAAAGGGCTCCTTAGGTTGGCTTTCTGATCAAACTAAGGACTCTAGGTTGTAGTGAGGGATGTTGGGAGAGTATTTGGGCAGAGTTTTGCCGAACCAAAAGGCTTTGAAGGTGTGAAGAAATGAGAAGGAGGAGTGCCCTTTTATAAGAGGGGTGAGGGGCACCTTTGGAAAAGCTAGAAATATTAATTTATAATAAATTCATATTCGGTTTCTAATGGCTCCAAAGTTGATTATTCAAAGTTTAATGTGGGTATAGGTCGAAAACCACTCAACCAATATAATTTAGACAGGTTTGGGTACTTATTTTAACCTTATCTTTAAGTATTAACTCTAAGTTAATTAGTTTCACTTTTACAATGTCTCTTTGTATTTTTATATAATATGGTTAATAAACTTACTATATACATCCAAGAGACACCCAAGTGGTCCATTAATGATGAACCTATCATGATATAAGTCTCTTGGCCAAACCTTAGATTTTTAGGAATTTAATATCAATTAATAATATAATATTTGTTTTAAGAACTCTTTTATGTCAATTTTGACACTATTCAATAGTTGATTTTTGTGAAACTCATAACAGATTGATTACTTAGAAAAAAGTCAATTAAATCAATCCTAATACATCATATTATCCCATAAAATTAGTTTAATTCATTAAAAGGTTCATATTATATTTATTTGGGTATTTATAATATCAATTATTTTAATTTTTTACTATTATAGTAATTACTGCATCATCATTGTGTCATAAATAAAATAACTTATTTAATGTTGAAAAATTATAAATAAAATATAATTATGTAGGAAATCTTTTTATCTTTCTAATGAATATTTATAATCTAAAATCCAACATATATAACCCTATGTAACAATTGTTTTTCTAAAAGATATATGCTTGTGTCATTTTTGTATTCATTTTAACTTAATTAAAATAAAGTGTCATTATCACTTACAAGTGGATCCATGGGGTCCCAAAATCGACCCAAAGATGCCCATGGTCGACCAGGTATCAACCAATAGGGTTAAGATACGTTTTAGGGTAATTTAGTATTATTATAATATTATTTGTTAACCCTTATTTACCGGATTTACCCTTAACTATGGTAAATAAAATATTTACCGCAGTAATTATTCAAAATGTCTAAAAATAAAAGTTACCTATTTACACAATTTTAACATCCTGATTCCAAATATGGAATACTTTTTCCTAAATTCAAAACATAGAAGTGGCAGAAATTAATTTAAAATTAATTCCCGCTGTCAAAACAAAAAGCGTGTTTTTAAGAGATAATAACTATCAAAAGATTGACACTTGTTTATGTTCGGTTTAATTGTAAAATTATGTCCAATGAACAACATTATATTAAATGGTAAAAATATATTCTAAATATACTTTAAAACTACTAAAATTCATAATTTATCACTATTAATTATTTTCATTAAAAAGTTGTTTTTAATTAAAATTTAGTAATTTTCACTATTCATCAAAATATGAAAGTTATCCGAAAAATACCAAAATTTCACCGTAGGCTAAATTAGATATTCCGAATCCAAAAATGAAGTCCATTTTGAAATATAAAATATATATAATTTTAAAAAGTATGTATTACTATTCATAACGGCTAGTTTGATTGGTTGTGGGGTGTGTTAAAACTTAAGGTTGCGTACAACACACGCTACTGTATTATTCAAAGAAAGCGTACCGTGGAAGATTGGGATGTTTCATTTTATATTTTTGATGTCCCCATTTAGTCAAAAAGTTTAAAATATTGTATTTAAAAGGGTTCACTATTAAAATTTGATAAAAGTGAAATACTGAAAATGAATTTGTTCTTGTATTATATCTAAGAAACTCATAATATGGATTCTAAAATTATAAGGATTATATAAAGTTTAAAATTTATATAATACTATTCATAACCTCTTTTGAATGACTTTTTTTTGTAAGTCATGGTGTGATTGAACTCGGTGTTGCGTGTAGTGAAAGTTATTGAATTATTTTGAATAAATAACACACTACAAAATCTTGGGGTGTTACAAAATCAATATTGGGAAACTCCTCACATAGGGAATTTCACTGACCAAACTTTAATTGAATACACCACACCAGATGAGATGTACAATCAATGGGATGCTGAATGTTTAAAAGATCAATTTCCATACCTATCAAGAATGATTGAAAAGATAAATAATGAGGAAGTCCATGATTTAAAAACATATATCAACCCTAATCCTGGAAATATTCTTGAACAATTGTGTGAACAAATGGATAAAATGAATTCAGAAGTTTCATCTTTCATATTAGAATTACAAAGCTTAAAGACTTTTGAGGAACCTGTTCCCACTCAAGATGTTCTTTCCTCATCATTGATAGATGAATCTTTTATCCAAAAAACCTCCCATGAATTGAAAAAAGAACTAAACTTTGGATATGGTATAACTAAAGATAATCAAGGAATTGTTGATGGGTTCTTAAATAAAGTGGAAACTGATTTTTTGTATTCACAAGAGGGTAATTTGACATTGTGGATGGAGAGTCCTGAATATTTCTCTATTGATGATTTTTCAAAAACACCAATCACTGAAAAATTGGGTGAAATACCAAACACTGAGCCTATACACACTCCTGAAATTCAACTAGATACTTTTGGGGGTGAATCATATTTTCAAATGGAACCAAATCTTTCTAAATTTTTTGGAGAAGAAACTGACTTTTACTCAAATTTCCAATCTTAATTAGGAGATTACAATCAAACAGAACTCAAAATAATTATCCTTCATTCCCCACACAATAATTACATCATAGGTGATACCCATGAACAAAATTTAGTCATTAATTCATCTCATGAAACCCAAAAAGGGGGGTTAACCATTGAAATCTTAGGAAAGACTGTAGAAGAAATCAGATCAACCATTACTGAAATTCCTTGGATTTTCACACTCCTTGTTGAACATGGGTTTTTACATGATAAGAAATCAAAGAAAACAATCAATCTCAATAAAGTTGAAGTGGAGAAATATGGGTTCATTAAAATTTTGAAAGTTGTAATTGGATAAGTTGGGGGGTTCAAGTCGAGCTAACGATGTTAAACAAAAGCGTTGCATGGGAGGCAACCCATGGTTTTCATGTTTCTAATAATTTTGAATCATTTTCTTTTTCATATAATAAATTACCATAGACTGTTGACATGTTCTTATTGTATGAGTAAGGATGGGTATGAAAGAGGAGCACCGTATTCATCTGTGTCACGTGGTGTGATCCTTGAGTACTACCTTACCCAGAAAACAACAAGAAGACAATGTATCATCAATTTATTTAGTTTTGTTTTATTTTTATGTTTTTATAGGTTAAAAAAATAAAAGGACATGTCGTAAGTCATAAGGAAAATCCATTCACCACCATCCAAGTCGTTGAGACTCAAATCCAGGATTGAAGGGAGACTGTGGCATGCACTATCATCATCAACCACCAGGTGACTTCATTCCATGATTATCATTTTAAATTTATTCTTTGAACAACTCTCATACCCCCCTTATAACTTTTCTTTTCTCTAAACACTGGGGACAGTGTTATTATAAGTTGGGGTGAGATGAAAAAAAATGAGTTTTTTTTAATAAGAACATGCTTAGAAAGAAAAATTCCATTAACCTTGAACATGATAACACACATTTCAAACTCTGAAATTTGATATCAAATAATTTTGTATGCCTTGAATCTGATGTTAATGCATGTTTAAGTTCATGAGCGTAGTGTTTGGAAAGTGTGGTTGTCCGATGTGATTTTTCAAAGTTTACATTTTCATCCTCTTAATAAAAATTCCACAATGCACGTCTACTGGATCGTGGGTGTAAATTTGAGTTCTTCGGTCCCATTTATTATAGAATAGGTTTCTGGGGTCACTTTTAGTTTAATTTGAGTATTCAAAAAAACAAAAAAAAACAAAAAAATAATGACCACATAGAGCAATGTTTTGTCCAAATACGTGGAGTTCGGCACTTGGGGATCGTGACTCCATAGTTGTCTTTCCCATAGTTAGGCTTTATATATCTATTGTAGAGAATGTAATTGACAATATGTGTGGCGTCTGACACTTGGGGATCGCGACTCCATAGTTGTCTTTCCCATATTTAGTCTTTTCATATCTATTATGGTTAAAAAAACAAACAAAAAAAAAACAAAAAAACAATTAAAAAAAATTGGATACTCATCTTAAGGTTTAATGTGATTCCCACCTAGCGCTTCCATTTTTTCCCCTTGAACAATAAAATGGGCCACATATCTTTTGTGATACACAAAACTTTATCATGATTAATTGAAATTGGATGAAATGTGGCGATGAATTTGAACAAAGGAGTGGGCTTGGGCTTGGGATATGCTTATGGACCTAGCTTATTTTAAATTATTTGGATGGGTTTCATAAATTTTTTTGGTATGAGGTCTTTGGGTGAGCAATGTGTATTAAAATGTTTTTGGAAAAGGGGATTTTAATTTCATATTTTAAATATATTTTGCTCGGGACTAGAAAAACTCAAGTTGGGGGGTGTGATTAGTCACTAAAAGTGGCTAATATTCATTTTTAATATCTTTATATTCATTTTTCCAAAGTTCATAATCATTTTTTTTAGTGTATTACATAAATAGAACTTCATTTCTCATCTTAAATGTAATTCATGTTTAAAATCCAAATTTGGGCCCAATCACTCATCTATTTGTGGACAAAATTATATTCATTTTCTGAATTTGATATTTTTGTATATGATTGAACACTTTGTTTGGAACATTTTATCTTTTAGGTCCGATGGATGAATCCTAGGATAAGCTGGATCTTTTTCATCCTGAATACATAAATTTTCTGGAGAAATCATAATGGGCCTAAGGCCAATCAAACAAATGTGGGGCCCACAAACCAAGCCCAATGAATCTCAAATTTTTACAGTAGAAAGAGAACAATATGAGGATCATTTAATACAACTTTAGACATATCTAATTCTGAATTTTTCATGATGATAATGAGATTTGAAGTTGAGATTTAAATGGTGGGCCCGACATTAATGCAGATAAATTTGTCCCACCATTTCGACCATATCTTCCATACGGATGCGCCAAAATTCCGGAAATTTTTACATATCATAGATAACAGAGGGAAGATAATATTTGGCTTCTACGACCCCTTAGGATACGGCCTCATTCAATACCAAATTCATACGTCAAAATGGTGGACGAATCTGGACAGTTTTCCGGGTCAACTTCAAAACGTCAATTTCCTTTTGATTATTCACCCTCCTTTTGACTCTATTAATTGTTGGGGAGTGAATTGATTGTGGGGGGAGGATATAAGGCTCCTAATATGCCTATATAAGGATATGGTGGTGAATGGAATTGTGGAGATAACATTTTCTTTGATCCAAGTTTTTCTTTCAATTGTAATTTCCCGCTTTCATTTTGTAATGGCATTGTCAATTTCTCTAATGTAAGTTTTTCATTCATGTTTAGTATTTTAATAAACTTTATTCTTCTTCACTTTTTTTTCCTTCTCTTCACACGTTGATACTGTTGAATTGAAGTGTGAATTTATTCACACCCACACTTGTGAATTAATCACACAACGGTGGAGTGTTCATTTTGATTAATGTTTTTCTTCTTCAATCCCGCTTCTTTAAGTTGACTACCCGCTTCCATTGATAGAATAACATCAATGGAGGGATAAACTTTTATGGGTTGATCCTAGGTAGTTTCATGGGATGGATTGAATGTTATTTTATGTTCTTAAATTCTTAAATTTGTTCTTTATTTTAAGAGTTACTTCCTTTGATTTATCTTCTTATTTGTCTTCACCGACTTTAACAATGACACATTTTGAGTGCTAGTACGATCCAATTCCTAGGAGTGATCATTTAATTGATCCTCTAATTGAATTGGGTATTAGCCTTGAAATTTTGTATGGATTAAATCAGAGAATGATATTGAGGGGTTATTTCATTTAATGGATACCTCTTGAACCGATGAACATAAAGTAAAATGAAAAAAAAATACATCCAATCAAGCCAAGAGGCAACCTAGGATCAACTCACCTTAATTAGTTGTTTTAATTCAAGTAATTTTATTGGTTTTTTTCTTTAAATTAAATCAATATTTCTTCAAATCAATCAACACCATAGTTGGCCACTTCATATCCAATCATGTATCCAATCTTAGTGCCTCAAGGTTTCTTCTTTGGTCCATGTGGATTCGATCCCTACTTGTACATCAACGACTGCTTTTACCGGTAGGGTAAATTTGGGCGCAACCATACCCCTAGGTGGGCTTGCATAAAATTTTCCTACATAATGGGCCTTTTAGTCAAAAGATTCCAGTATTTTGATATACAACATATGCCTAATTTGTCCATGTGTAATGTAACCCCCATAACGGATTTTTCAAGTAATAGTAATTTCATTCTTGGAAAAGACTTCCTCTAATGACTTTAGCTCTTTTCCCATATCATTCTTCAGATCTATAAATTCTCAAATCGCATTTTATAATTTTCTATTCCATACCAAAATATGGTATTATGTTTCCCAAAAAAATATCAAGAAATTGGGAGATTCTCATACCTTTCATCAAAGATAATGACCTTAAATTGAAGCCACACAATGTCCTCACTACATGTCTTAAAACTACATAGTACAATGTCCTAACTACATGACTTAAATCTGCATAGTTTGATATCATAAATTCTTCTTTATAATGAATTTTAACCATTCCTTATACACCAAATTTGTATAGAACTTTTTTTCCTATTCATGACATGGGTCGACATAAATAACCCTTTATTCTCAAAATTCGTTTCTTTGGAAAAACCACCCACTATAGTCTTGAGTCACACAAATCTTATTTTCCCTTATATATCAATAGTAAAATGTCAAATTCTTAATAGATATTTTGTTTGATTGTGAATTACATGCCCTTATGTGGCCTTGCATAAGTTGCCTACATAAAAGGTATTTCCATCAAAAGATGCCACTATTTGGCTATGCATTATATGGCCGATTTCACCCAGCATAATATAGCCCCCATAACGGGTTTTTTAAATAATGGAAACATCATTCTTGGAAGAGACTCCCCTTATGTTGATACAAGTTTTAAATTTGGTGACCATAAAGATCATGGCTCAAAGATTCCCCTTGGAAATATTTAAATACTATTAAATAAATTCTTAGCCACTAAGTTTTGTTTGGGATCTAATTTCAAAATTTATGGTCAAAGTTATTCGACCTTAAACACTGACCCTTTATAGTCCAACATGCATGACTTTAAACTGCCAATAAAAAGAGATGTGGTAATCACCAAATTGAAAACCCGCAAAGGGCACTCTGAAAAAAAGTAAAGTCTCAGATCACTAAATGTACAGTTTTTATAATCTAGGTAATATTGAGCAATAAAAAGTCAAAAGATAAAAATTGTGTGGGTTTTCTATATAACCCATTTAAAAAATCAAACTATGCTCACTAGGTCCCATGGCTTAGGAAAAAATTAGAGAATCCTTCAAAACTTAACATAGTTCCAAATGTAACCAAATAACATTGGAAGGAATCAAAGTGCCCTAATTTTACCATAGAACAAGCTTCTTTTAATTTTTAATGAATAAAATTCTAAGGTGGGCTTTTGTAGAGACCATGAAATTTGTTCCACGCACTTTTCCACAAAATGTCCTCAATTAGGCTCGAAAATTTCACAGTGAGAATCTACAATTTTCATGGGGGTCAGTGACAGTAGCGAAGGCACCAGCCCGAAGGGCTGGGACTGTAGGTCAACGCTAATCTCAAGTTGGGTCACAGGGGTGCAACCCCCGTATTATAGAGAAATTATTTTGGATAAGTCCCCAAATAGGATCCCAAGATACATACATGCAAACACCTACACACCACCCTGCTGGAGCTGAACGAAGTAATAATTTTTTCTTAGTCCTCAAAGTGGTGCCCATGTTAGGCCAAATCACCGGCGGCGCGCAAGTCTACTTGGGCACCACCCATCCGGCGTGCATCCACTTGCGCACCACAAAGTTTGAACACAACTCACTTGCGCGACTAGTCTCCTTTCTCCCAATGTCTTATTTTTTCCTATAAATAGTCCCTTGTGGCCCTCATTTGTACAGATGAATTTTCCTAAAGCCCAATTGCTACTCTTGTCACACTAATGCTTCTCCCAAGTCTTACAAAACATTCAAGGTAGTTCTTTAACACCTATAGTAGAGGATTTGAAAAAGGATCATAGGAATTAAGTCCTTTTAGTGTTTTAAATCTATAACACTTGCGTGCCTAAAGCGCCCAACCTACCTAAATCAGAAACACTTGCACTCCACCTATTCCTTTCACAGGAACTTGAGTTCCCCACTTCTGGGATCACCTGTGAATACTTTTGAAGTCTTGAAATAAGTCTCTCCCAAGTATTAACATACAGTTTGTTCGTCACTTAATTGAACATCAGGTTTCCCAAGCCTACTCATGGGCCCATACTTGTGTGCCCTTACCTATATGGGCTACCCTATTTGATTCACTTAGTCCGTTCAGTTTACAAGCCTTCAATCCCTCTTTAAATCCATCCATGGAGAGTCTTATTCTTTATTGAATCCTTTTCTTGAAAGGTATTATGTAGAAACCTCCACTAAAACCTCCTGGCTTATCAAACCTTTGGGAAAGGAACATCAGCATGCCTCTTATTTGGGTTTGTATATCTACAGTCATAGGTTTGCCATATTTGTTTCACAACGGGGTTAGGATTTAGGGACTATATGTGGGTTTTTATATCCACAGTAACATGGAACTTTCTCTCAGGAACAATGTTGGGAAGTTCCTGGTTTGGAGGATTAGGGTTTTGGTCCTGAAAACTCCCTTCTCCAAGAGATCTGGAACCTCAAGTCTCTGGTAGGGAAGGTACAGTTCACACTTGATTTTCCATTCAAGTGATTGAAAAGTCTCCCTCTCATACCAATAAGTAGCCATCCTTATATAATCCCCTAAACTTAATCTCTTCTTCCTTTCATAAGACCCCTATACAATGTAATGAGAACATAGGGAAGGCTCTTCGCCTCACCCTCTTCCTAGGTCACCTCGACCTCATCCACCCTGGATACCATAGGTGGTCCCTCATCCCCCAGCATAAGAGGAAAAGTGTGGGTGTCTTTGTTGAATCTTTGATGTCCTCTTTTTTCTCACACTGAGCCTGACACGTGTGGGCTTAGAGATTTTCCATGATCACATCATTTTCACAATTTAAAAAAATATGAGAACTCTAATTCCCACCATAAATGGTATACATAGGAAGCCTTATCAGGTCCTGATCTCATTGGATATTCTATTCAGGAATCCAACTTTAATTCCGTTAATCTGGGAATCCTCCTTAGGAATAATGCCCAAATTAAACCCCTAAATGACAAGCCGTCCTTTTCAGTAAGTAAGTCCAAAGTCATTTCTGTCAGAGGACTATACTCTCCTATGAAATTTATTGAAATATGTTGGATTTTATTCCCATCCATATTGGATATGTTGGAAGCCTCCTTGAGGTTAAAACCTACCAATTCAAATTAACCATGTCCTCCATGGGCCATATTCCCAACAGGTTCTAATCTTACTTGGAAACCCATATTCTTTCCAAGTTCCTTAGGCTTCTTCGACATAATTCCCACACCAAACATTGACTAAGAAAATTTCAATTAGATGTACTTACCTCATGAAATTAAACTATATGGTTAGGTATTTATCACATGACCTTAAAAGGTATGAAGTGTCCCATTAAGCGGCACCGAACTATGAGGGTTCTGATTCCTTTCACAAGAATTCATAGGTATCCCATTTTATGGGTACGATCCCAATATCAAAACAAACCATAGTTTCCCTGGACAACAATAAATTCTTGATAACCCCAATAAGTGTCTTAAAAACTAGTATCATCATAACAATGATTAAAAGAATCTCTAAATAGTGTATGAGAGAATACTGTTGATGAAGAACCTCGAATACATATAGATATCTCCATTAATAAAGAACCTTGAATACATACGGATGATTCTAAATTTCAAACATGATAATAAGTGATTGAAAATTCCAAGGTAAACTTATGATATACTTGGTTAATTAATAAAGATTCATAAAAATATCATAAATGTATAAAGAGATACTCATAGTAGACAATAATTCCCCCAAAAAAAAGTGTGATGAGTCTGACCTCCCATCCTCTCAACCAATTAAAATTCCTAAGTATCATAAAGTTCAAACATAATAAACGCCTACCTTTGTAAAGCAGGTCCCTTTTGGATAAAGAACAGTTGGAAGTTTCTAATTCCATGAATAAATCTAATGGAAACCACCTAGAAGCAGTGATTCTTTAAACTAGAACACACTTTTCAAGGAACTATGAAATAGGGACACATAAATAAGAACTATTGAAACCTACTATAAGATAAGGGCCAAGGTAGTAACCAAAAAATATGAGATGAAGGTACACATGTAAGAATCAATCAAGATGTTTTAATTTTCTCTAGTAATTTTGAAGAAGATAATTGTATTCACACATAAGGGTAAGGCATGGAATTGGTGGTTGATATTGCAGTATTTTACAACTTCACTCCACATCATAGGTGTTTCCTGAATTATCAAGTTGGTGAATTTGGTGAAAACAATATGGGTAACACCATTTAAAATAATATCATTAGAATGAGTGATATCCATGCTAATATAAAAATTGTATACATAATCACCTTGAATAATATATGATGTTTTATGTGTTCTTGACTCAACCTATTATCTGGGATAGCCTTTGACTGAAAAGGCTATGGAAAAATCTTTAGAAATGGCCCATGGAAGACAAAAAAGTGTTTTTCAGAGTAAGTAACTCAATTAAGGGGTGAATTTATTTCCAAATAATAAATTCTATTTAATATAATTTATAAATGGATCGACCAATTTGATAAAATGGCAAGTTAATCAATCTAGTAGAAAAATATAAATTTTATCATCAAATAATTTCTCAGAAGAGTGATTAATGCTCAATTAAAATATATTATAAATATATTAAATATTAAAATTAACATGATCAATTACTTGATATAATCATAAACTATGACTAACTATCAAAGAAAAATTTTTGATAAAAATTTTAAATCACAAACAGTTTTGAACTTTTGAAATACAGAAAGAAAAACTAATAAAAAATGATAAAACACATAACAAAATTAAAATAAGGGATTTTCTCTCAAGCTGAGACTTAATCCAATAAAATTTTCAATTACCTGATTTCAAGATTATGTTTAAATAATAAACTTGATCCTCAACATGTATTGGGTTTTAGAAACAAAAGAAAAAAATATTTCTAAGCTCGATTCCACTTCCACATTTATAGATGGGATAAAAGAAAGAAATATATCACACATGACATATTCTAGATTTTTCATGGGTATAAAAATTAAGAAATTTGAGAGAGTGTTTCAAGAACGGTTTAGTTTGATCACATGAGATAGTGTGTTTCGATAAGTACAGAAATACAAGACACTTATCAAAAGTAATCATAAATATAAAGAGAAGATGAGTAGTAATGAGAATATATTATACTAATTGATATGAAATGATTTATATGCTAAATGATCCTAATATTTTTCTTTATGAATATATAGATTAGGTTCATCAAAAATTGTAGGTAAATAGAGTACTGTATAGTCTAAAAAAATAAGCCATTTTTCTATCTATATATGTCTTCTGACATTTTTCACAAATGTGTGTTTGGATTTGTATTTTATCTAGTGTATGATGGTTCTTGTTTTTCTATATTTTCCACACTTCCATACCACAATCCACTACAAACACACACATTAGTGAGTCCTTATCAAATTATAAATATATAGGTTGAATTATCCATTAAAGAATAATAATTATGAAAATCATGGATCCTTGTATTGAGAACTGAATTAAGAATGGTTTGACATTTTCTTCAATGCATCTATGGAGTTGTTTAGGAATAAGGAATATGAAATCCATGTGTGAATGAAATCATTTAGTTCCTTAGACTAGCTATAGAAGGAATTAAATTTGAATAATAGTACTTGGATAATAATTTTTACAGGCTAGCAATAGATCCTTATTAGCCTTAGATCAAACTAATGGTAGCAAAGACCAGTGGTAGATTTATTGAACTAAGAGTAGATGTCTCTAGGGGTAGATCATTTCCGATGGATGGTCAAATATAGAGGTATATTAACTATGAAGGAAGGTTATTTTATGTAATGGTCGATGTTTTCAACTATATCACAATATATATTATGGTAGAAGTCATTAATGATAGATCTGATCATCGGTATCATTGCCAGAGATAGAATAGTCTAGCGGTAGATCAATTAACGAACTATTATAACGGTAGATCTATCAACAGTAGATATTTCAGTTATAGATGTATCAGCTATAGATATACTGAACTAATGGTAGAACAATGTAGCTGGAAGTAGATGTCTCAGTGGTATATGTATTCCACAAATTTATATGTTTGAACTAATGGTAGATCTGTTGTACTGGTGGTAGATCTGATGAAATTTCGGTAGATCTACACTTAGGAAATTGTTTCCTCATATTTATTTTACCATCATAAAACATTAATCATATTATAAATATAAAAAATATTATTGGTGATCATTAAAATAAGAAGGTTCCAACAATATCCCCCTTTTGATGATCAAAAATCATGACATTTTCAAACCATGTATATAAAACAAATAAGAGATAAGTATAGTTAAAAAATGTTATTCTTTACTTCATAATTAGTAATTTGATGTGTTTATTTAAGCATAATTTGACAAAAAATAGATTCTTAAATGTAAATTAATTAGATGTTTAAATTTAAATAACTTAACTATGAATTCCATTCATGAATTCCCCCCATTTTGGGATTATTAAAATGATAAATAAATAATAGGAAGATATGAAAAGATAGAAATGTGAATAAAAGAAAATCTTTAATAGAGATAGAAATCAAGGATTACATATTAGAATGTAATACAGGGGAAAACACAACCCCTATCAAAGTATAATCTGAATAAGAACTTCTCTTATCTCGATGTGATGAAGGGATCACTTGATCTTTTCCTTTTCTAGATACAAGATGTATAATGTATGAAATTAAGGGTCCATATGTAGAGGTAGGAAGTTACCTCAATACTAGGATGAGATTCCAAATAGATTTAGTTGGAGTCGTGCAAAATGGTTGAAACTATGGAGGGAGGGGAGAGAAAAAAGGTTTATTAGTAAGGGAATACATTGGAATTCCTTTATGTTCCACCACTATAGTTACAAAAACATACCAAAAAAGCTTTATCAACATGGAAAATTCCATAATTATGTTTCCACCTCTCTCCATAGCCCTGAAGAATTACTTCTTCTCTTTTTAAAAAAGTTTTACCAGAGGAGTCAAAACATTGAGATGAATCACTTTCTCTTTGAATTCCTTGGTAACAAGAGGCATCTTTAGATTCCCATTAATAAATATAAAATGGGAATTAATCTCATTCATTGAATAAATTATACAAAATTATTATTTAATGTCCTTATTGATAGTCTCTGTATTACTAAAATCATCATTTAAACACTCCATAACCAATGTATATATATTCTCAACATGGGTATTTATTATCTAAATATCTTCCCGATTGAATGTAGGAAGATCAAACAAGATAAAATGAATCAACCCCAACATAAAAACTCTAATCATCTCTATATCAGATAAAGTATAAGTTGGATTTGGGTAAGTAGAAGTACCAACTGTTGGTATACTTTCAAACCACTACATAAGAGATTTTTGGCCTATATCAAAGCTACCTCATATCTCTTCCATGATGTACTTAACTTCTTTCATATCATTTTCTAACCTCATATTCTCAATATATAAATATTTCATCATCCTGATCCTCTTGGGATGAATGTGATAAATCAGTAACTCAAATATTCATCTATTATCAGTTTTAATGACCAGGATGTCTCTAGAAGGTTTAGATATAAGAAGCCCACAAATATATGATAATATGCTTACTCTCAAAGTATCCAAGTCATATTTTGAAAAATACCCTAATTCATCTTTTGAAACATAACCTAAAGGTACAAAAGTTGTAGGAATTGTAGAAGTATTATACTTGACCATCCACTGAGATTTAATGTTACCCTTTTTAGTCAAAAAATATACACTGGAAATTGGTTTAATTGGTGAACCAATCTCGAATAAAATGGTTGACCATTATTTGAGAACCACACAATCCTTCCCTTTTCGTGGATCACATTTACCATCAAATAATTTCATGAGATAAACAAATTATCATTTAATTCTTTTTTGACAATGAAATCTCAAGATGAAAACTATATGTTCTTTGGTTCGACTTCTAAAACAATGAAATTAGTCTATCCTCGTGATTTCATAGATGGAAATTATTCCTTATAAGAAGAGACAATATCTCATTTCACTCTCATCATTTCACTGAATAGAATGGATAAGTGAAAAGAAGGAATGTTGTAGGCCGAGAGAGAAAGGAATTCAAATGGTTTGAAAAATGTGAAAGTGAGAGGGTTATAAAAAAAATATTTTAGATATTTTCTTATCATTTAATGATTTTAAAATTTAAAATACTATAATAATATATATCTAAATAAATTGAATAATGTTTCAATTAAAATAATAATAGAATATAAGAGGATTGATAGTATATAATTTGAAAAATTAAAATGGAGAATCTCCGATGGTGGGTCTCTAATGGGGGATCTCCAATGGTTGATCACCCAATGGTGGATCTCCAATGGTGGATAAACCAATGATGGATCTCTGATGGTATATCCTCCAATGGTGGATCTTCAAACATAATATATCTAGAATGGGAAACTAGAGATAGGGAACTAACAAAGGTTTTTCCGACCTAGTGAATTATTGATATAACTTAGTCTATCAAAATTTAAAGTCTTTGTGAATATATGATCTAGCTGATGTTCAGATTCTAGGAACTACAGATTTATATCATCCTTTTGAAAATGATATATAAAAAAGTGATGTATTATATCAATATGTTTTTTTCTAGAATGAGATATGAGATTCTTAGAGATATTTATCACACTTATGTTTCAAAAATTTATAGAAACTTGCATACATTGATATCCATAATCTATAAAAGTGTGTTTCATCCATAGATTTTTTGTATAATTTTTTTTCAACCATATAATCAACCATAGTAGTAGATAGTGATATATAATAATTATTTTTACCACACCATGAAACTAGAGACATGAACAAAAGGTGAAATGTTCCAAAGGTTTTTTTTCAATATAACATACAACCACCTAAATCTGCATCTGAATAACTTAACGAATTAAATTCTTGTCCTATAGGACAGAATAATCCTAAATTGGTTTTTTATTTGTAGTATTTTAAAATCATTTTTTAAAATAAGTAAATGTGATTCAATGGGATTTTATTGAAAACACACATAAAAATTCACTAAATATAATATCTGGTCATATAATAATTTAATATATCAAGTTTCCAACCATACCACTGTAATGAGTTTGATCCATTGATTTCACAGTTTCATCTAGATCCTTATTTTAGGTCATACTCATGGTAGTATCACTACTTGTTGTGTTATCCAATCCAAAACGTTTTAAAATATCGTTGGTGCACTTAATTTGATTTAAAATAATTCCATAATTATTTTGAAATATTTGAAAACATAAAAATAAATTTTACACATCCATTACACTCATTTCAAATTCCCATTGAATTATTTTTGAGAAATTGGTACAAAAATAATTTCAATAAGATCCAAAAATTATATTATAAATAGAAATTAAAACAACTAATACTTATTTATAAATTGTTTTTATAAATATAGTGGGACCATCTATTCCTTTAGTAAAACATTTATAAATGAAAAATGATCCTAGCCTATCATACCACTCTCTAGGTGATTATTTTAGATGGTATAAAGAATTTTTCAATTTAAAAACATGATTTGGAAAATGTGGATTTTGATAACCAGGGGTTTGTTCGAAAAAACACCCTCAACTATATATCCATTTATAAATTTACTCTTATCATCGATTTGAAATAGTTTGAAATTCAAATGTGTTGTATAAGCAAGCATCGTTATGATGGAATCATGTCTAGATACAGGTGAAATTGTTTCCTCATAGTCAATACCCTCCTCGTAAATATATCCTTGTGAAACAAATATATCTTCATTTCTAACTATAGTACCAGATTCATCAATGTTATTACTAAACACCCATATAGTGACAATGTTCAAAACAACTTTTGTCCTATCTACTAGTTCCTAGACTCTATTTATTCCAAATTTATTGACTTATTATTGAATTAAAAATACCCAAAATTAATAATCTATAGAATAATTGATGTATTTAGGTCCAAAATGTGACAACAGGACCTGATTTTCAACCTACTTTCTAGTACAAGATCCAATTTGTGTTCCCTTAATCAAGGTCTCTAACGACAATATCTAATAGATTATATCTATGTGTTCTCATAGGTCAAGGAAAATAAGGGTTGGTTATCTCACTGTATTCTATAGGTTCAGATTCAGGATGTTCTTTATCACTGGAATATTTCTATGCTAGTTTCATAGAAAATTTATAAGGGTTATCATCTATATTTAGATTAGACATATCTTCTCTAAGGTTTTCTAGGGAATATCTATGTTCATTTGGAACTGTTTATAAAATTTTACATGAAAAGATTATTCTACTAACTTATTACATTTATTAAATACTCAGTATGATTTAAATGAAGTAGAATATCCAAGGAAAATTTCTCCATCAATCTTGTATGATTTTTTTGATATTATTCATTGTGTTGAGAATAAAGACATTCCAACAAAAAAAATAAAGTAATTAACATTATTTTTTATTCAATTACATATTTCATAAGGAATTTTCTTTATAAGATGTCTAATTAAAAGTCCTTAGATTATGTAATAATATGTATTCACAATTGATTCCCAAAATTCAATAGGAAAATCATATTAATTGATCATGGTCTGGGAAATTGTATGAAGGGTCCTGTTTATCCTCTATACTACACCACTCTGATATAGAGTCCAAGGAGTATAAAATTTATGACTATAATGATTTTTTGAGTTTAAATATTCAATGTATTTATTTGTAAACACATTACCATGGTAACTTATTAAGGTTTTAATCCCATGTAAACTATGATTTTCTATAGTTTTAGCATATATAGAAAAATAGGAACAAGAATCACTTTTGTGAGCTAGAAATAATACCCAAGTATATCTAGAAAAAGTAATATACTATAACATAAACATAGTGATTCCCATTTAATTCATAAACTCTATAATGTATAAACAAATCCTTGTGATCCAACTCTAGGGGTTGAGAAGTTGAAATTTTTCTATTGATTTGAAGGAGATTTTGTGTTGTTTCCCTTTTTGACATGGGTTAGAGACATTATCATCTATAAATTCTAGTTTTGGAAAGATACTTAACTAATCCTTTACTAGTTATCTTTCTAAGTGAATGAATATTTCAATGGCCTAGTCTCTTATTCCAAAGACAATATTCTTTGTGAATAACACTTAGACATGTAATTTTTTGAGAAGACAAGAAATATAAATTAATTGAATAAATATTATCATTTTTAAAATAAATAAAAAGTAAAGAAAATTTACAATTAATTTTTTTTAATAATTATTATAAAATTTAATATCAATATCATTATCACGTGGTTGTGATATGCAATTAATATTAATATTTAATCCATCTTTGAATAAAACTATGAAAATTAAAATAGTATTAGATTTACCGATTTGATCACATCCAATTATTTCCCCTTTAGATTTGTCACTAAAAGTGATATGTTCACCACCCCCATTAATTTAATTTTTGATTATTGAATAGCCCATACTCATGTGGATAGAGCATCCACTATCAAGATACCATAAAATATTGCTTTAACTTTTCAAGAAGGTTTCTTAAAAAATTATTTTAATCTAAAAATGACTTTGGTGCCCATATTTTCCTACGTCTATAGATGTTAGTAATAAGAGATATTGAAATCCACACTTGTATAATCTGTTTCCTATAATGATAATTTAAAATTTCAGAAATAAAACCATATTCAGTACAACATAATAAAAATTTCTTGGACTGGAACTAGGGAAAAAAATTTATTCTTTCCTAATTATTCATTATTGTGGTTGATATCCTATTCTAGTAGTATATTTAGGAGCAATTTTATTTCCAAAAATCTGAGTTAAAGCATTTTTTTTCAATTTGTAAATCTTCACATATCATTATTTAATTGATCATTCAATAATTTAATCTCATTATTTTCTTTTCACAATTGATAATTTTTATCCTTCATTGTACTATGTTTAGTTTTTAAATGGTTATATAAAGAATGTTTTTTCTTTGAACTTTATTATTTATCTTTTATTTCATTAAATGTATCTGCAATCATATAACAATATTAAAAAATTTCTTTATTGGACATGTTTTATTCACTATTTTCATTTTCAAAAAGGTTAAGACAAATAATAGGGGATACAGGTAAAATATTAGATATCGCAGATACACTTTTCATAAATCACATATTAGCTCTATCATTATTATCTTTTATTCTTGAGCATAAATCACTTTCACACCCCTTAGAATAACTCCATGTGTATTTCTTAGATATCTTATATTTTATATCCTTTTCCTCATACCTTTTCTTATACTTTATCTTTGGAGAGATGCCTTTGATGCGAACTTTTCTCTAACATTCACAATATACTATTTCATTTATAGTATCATCCATGTTACAATGTTTTCTATAAATAACTTTATCAACATAATTTACTATATAAGTGGGTTTCCTGTATTAATTTTTCTTTTTTTATAACTTCTTGAAACATATATAAAAATATTAAATGTCCTCATCATTATAAGCAGGTGATTCTTCATCACATGAACATTCAACTTTTACCTTGTCATTTTGTTTTGAATTACTAATCTTTAAAGATATATAATTTATCTTTGGATAAATGTCCTCTTATTTTTTTACATTTAGATCTTATTCATATATTATTATATTTCCAATAAGTTTCTTTACTAGAATTGTATTAATGCCACGTGATTCTCTTCTTGATACAGATGTTCCCCTCCAACTTTCTAGTAAGTACATGAGATGTCACATGAGATGATCTTTGTTAGTAATATTTGTCACATGAGATGATCAAGTCCCCGGGATTGCAATTTACATGTAATTTTATTCCTTGTGTGTGTGCCGCTTTCACAGTTGTACCCAAATTTTTATATCATATTTAATATTATAAGTGTTTAACCACCTTTCTATAACATTAGATGTTCCTTCATGATAAAAAACTAGTGTATCCCAAATTTCAAAAGCAGTATCATAATAAGACATTTTGTTAAATTCATCTGCATCTAAAGCATATTATAAAACATTCATATCTTTACAATTATTATCATATGATGTTTTAGTAGAATCACTCCATGTAGATGTATTATTTTCTGGTTCTTCATTTTTATCTTCAATTACACTCCAAATATCAAATGACATACTATCTAAACGTATTTTCATTTTAATCTTCCAATAATCATAGTTAGTTCCTTTAAAATAAGAAGGTCTACCAATAGTAGTTTGTTTGGATATTAGTATCCTTATAGAATTAAATATAGAATAGAAATAATTTAATATGATTAAAAGAAAACTAAACCAAAATTAAAATGATATTTTAATGCCCTATGATACCAAATGTTGGTCGGGGTGAGTAACTCAAGAGGGAGGGGGCTGAATTGAGTTCCAAATAAATATTTCTATTTAAAATAATTTATAAAAAAATTCAAAAAAAATTATAATATGTCTAGTTAATCAAAATAGTATAAATATATACATTTAATCATTCAAATAATTTCTCAAAAACATGATTAATTCTTAGTTAGAATATATTATAAATATCATAACTTACGAAATTAACCTACCGAGTCAAATGATTTATATAAAAAAATTAAGAATAACTATCAAATTAATATTCTTTATATAGATTTTAAATCACATGTAGTTTTAAACTTATTAAATATAGAAACAACTAATCAAAACTAATAAAGCATGAATTATAATTAAAATAAGGGGTTCAGTCTCAAGCTGAGAATTAATCCCCTCCACATAGAAATCGCCTTTTTGAAAACTATTTATTTGACATTAAACATGATACACAATCTGGATCAGGTTTTACAAACAACAAAACATAATATTTCCAAGATCAAGGCCTCTCCTTCATAGTTATAAGTCAAATAGAAACAAGATATAGGTCACTCACGACATCTTCCATCGTTTTTGTGGGTATACAAATAAAAAACATTGAGAGAGCATATCAAGAGAACTTTAGTTTATAGACATGAGATATTGTGTTCAGATAAACGGAGAAATAAAACACTCGTATCAAAATTAATGCATAAATAGAATTTTTAAATGAGTATACATGATAAAATTTTATGTTGATCAATCTAAATGGAAAAAATAGTAGCGTGCAGTCTGAAAAAAATCCTTCTTTTTTATATCTGTAGATGTCCAGTTACATTTTTCAAAAAAAATTGTGAGTATTTTTGTTTGATCTAGTATATGAAGGTTAATATTCTACTTTATTCTTCACACTTCTACCCCTAAATCCACCACACACATGCACAAGCATATTCTTAATAATTTATAACTCTTTAAGCCTAATTTTCCATTAATGAAAAATAATTATATAATATTGGATCCTCATACTGAGCACTAAATTAGGAAATTTATGGCTTTGTATTAAATGAATCAGTGGATTGTTTTAGGAATAATTATTATCAAATACATATCCAAATTATAGAATTTAATTCCATAAAGTATCCTTTTAGTAAATTGACATCAAATAAGAATATATGGATAGCAGTGGTAGTAGTTTGGTGGTAGATCCTTTATAGAGGTAGATCAAACAAGATATAACAAAACCCAATGATTGATTTCTTAAAATAATGGTAGATTAGTCAAACTGTAGATCAGTTTTGATGGTAGATCAACTATTGTGGTAAATTAACTTTGAAAAATCCCATTGCATTATAAAATTATACATTTCATGTCATCCAGGTAAGTATGTGTGTTTCATATTAACATAATACAGTAGAAGATTACCATTTTTTACAGTGTCATGTTTCACATGTGAATGACATGTGTTAATTCCATATTCTCAATACCAATAAATGGTAGTAAAGAAATTTAAGTATGCACATACAATTGGACGCAATACATCCAACGGTTTTCATCATAGGGACTATTCACTGGATAAGCATGGGGTTCCACATCCTGACATTTGATGGGTGTTGCGAGAGCTTTCAAATAATAGAGTTTCTATTGCCCATGAATCCAAGTCAAGAATTATGGTATCATAGCGGGATTTCTGAATGTCAAGGGATATTAAGATTCATGGGAATATATTGTAAAAATCCTATTGATGAGGAATAATATAATTCTATCGAGGAGTGGAAAAAATTCTTGATATAATTTTTATTATTGGAAAAATATATTCACCATGATGGGAGGGGTGTATGAATGAAAAGGAATTAACATGTAGTAAATTACATCTCTTTCACATCACATGAGCCACTGGTATCATTGCATGGAAAAACACTCACAGAAGTGTATCAAAGACATTTTACAATGATCATGTGTATTGATTTCAGAACTATTCACGCAATCAGAAAGATTCATGGTGGACCAATCTAGTGTCCCACCATAGGAATAAATTTTTATTTTGATTGGAATCCATGACATCTCTTAATGTAAACCCATTCATGTAATAATGATACAAAAAATATAGAGGAATATTGATAAGATGAGATCTCAATTTTACATTATTTCTTTTTCTCATTATCCATGTTGTATTGGTTTCTAGATTTCCTTGCTATAAACATTCAATCAAATTCAATTCTTACTTATGTTAATTGCCTATATTTATATTTTATTAAGTCTTCATTTCTTTAATTTCAATCATGCTTTTCTATATTGATTTTTTTTCAATGTTTTTTGTTTTAAATTATTGTTCATTATTTTAATTGTTAAATAATTTCATTCTGGATTTTTGTTTATTCATAAGAGATTTATTTGGTAGGAGTGAGCTTGACTTTCTTGTAGGCCTTCTAAGTATTTTTTTGGGTGTTAGAGTAACTCCTCACTAAATTTTGTTATTTTATTCTCTGTTTATGGCATTAAACAAATTATGCAGTGGGAAAAATATTCATTTTATGTTTTCAAAAAAATACAATATGTGGTATTCATGTTCCTGGTTTCATATATAACACACCTATTAATCTCTAAGACCTACACAACATGATCCTTGAATTAGAGACAATGTAATTGATGGAATACATATTACATTTCCTTTATATTGAAAAAATAAACTTTTTCTTCCCAGTTCCATTGTTTATTAACACCAGAATTAATTTTTTTCATTTAGAGTCTCTGTAAGAACTTAATCAACTTATAACACCTCTAATTAATTTCCACATGTGAGCAGAATAGTTGAAAAATATTAATGATTGAAAAGTATGATATGTTCCTTAGTTATGTAGACACATTCATCCTAAAAATACAACATTATTTATTATTTATGAGGATATCACTATGATTTACATATAGTATATATTTCAACAATTTGGGGGAGGGGGATTACAAATAAATAAAGAAAATCACTGCACCTATAAGTACTCTGAAATACTTGATCCTCTAATTTACCAATTTTATATATAAAGTAAATAAAATGGAGTCTCATGTAAAATTATAATATGAGTGTATATATCATATTCTTAATAAATTGTTTTTTATTCAAAACACATTTCAAAATTTACTACAATTTTATTATAATTTCAAAATATATTTACAATAAACAATCCAAATAAGATTTATCCTATTATAATAGACCACATGAAGGAAATGTTGATAGAATCATCCAGCTACCATGCTACAGATTTTTCAAAGGATGGTGCATCAAATCCACCAATACATTGATTTCAACCATGGATGTTGCATGTGCATGAACTATTCTACTAAATACCATGGTCGAATTCAAAGATAAGTGGATGTTGTTGGGATTATGTGGGAGTTACGTAAAATTTTTACTCTTCCCAACATGGAAATTTTAGGAGGGACATGAGAGTGTTCCACCATCATTTGTTCCAAAGAGTTCTTTGTGTACTAAAGAGAGGTGGTATAGTTCCATGTAGATGGAGGGAGGTGTACATGGTGTTTTCATACATATTTGTTCTTAAGAAATAAAGTGATTAATTTATTTATAATGTTATTCATCTGTCACCATACAATGTTAGTGATACATCATTGGTAAATCTCAACCATTGATACAATTTTGATCTTATCTTGATCAATCATAGTCCATTTTGGATGTTCTACCAGTCAATTTGACTATTTTCATCTATTCAGAGTAGAAATATACTCTCATTTTTCCAAATTCCACTCAAATGTTTTGTTTAATTGAATTTCAGTGGAGGGTCCATCTGTGGAAGGTATGATCATGTTGAATATCCTAAACTACTCCATTTGGAAGTATTTAATTACTAATAACCTTATTTTTAATGATCTATTTGATCCCAGTGATAACATGAGTGGAAACCCAATTCCACCAAGGAATCCAAGTTGAAGAAGCTTAACATGAATACAATCGATCAAATTTTCCATCCAATTAATCATAGAATTTACCATTATGTTTCTCATGATACTAGCATATATAAACTATTCATAATTCTAGAAAAAACTCACTACAAAAAGTTCTGTTCAAAACAAGTTCCTCTCTATAAATTAGTTGATAAATCATCAACATCAGAGTGTAATATCTATAGAAGATCACCCAAGATAGTTATATAATACCTTTGTAAAATTGATATTTAAAATACTAAATATTACTGATCTTGTCAAGAAGGTGAACCTCATAATTTCATGGGCCTCGATGATTAGCTTCCTACATTTAAGTGTGCTTAGATTGAAGTATTTTCATGATGGGTGACCATTTGGGAAGCTTCCCATGGAGTATATGAGTGAGGAAAAAGCACACTAAAAGAACATGTGTTGTCCTATGAGGAGTTGGGTATAGTCATTAGTCTAATAAGAGAACCCAATAAGTAATAACTTGAGGCATACAAGATGAAAAATAAGGTATTAAAGGAGACCCATGGGGTTAAATGACCATGTTCGTGGACCAGGTAGGCTGGTAATGACAAATAAAATTAGAGTTGATACCCAATTGGAAGTGTATATGTACTTCATGGGTTTGAGGTATGGGGTCCACAATGACGACACTTTAATTTAAGGGGGAGGGGTAGTGTGAAACACCCCTAGAAAAGTGATGCATAAAAGTATAATTTTTAGTACCCATATCAATAAGTTTTAAATTTATTTTAGAGATACTAGATCCAACATTAGTTACACTAATTGGATTTTATCAATGCCTTAGTATTACTGATAAAATTTAATTTTTAATTTCTTTAGATATTTCATAATTCAGTTACCTATATTTTTACCTACCAATTCTATGACTAAATTTTAATGGTTATATAATATTTTATTTTCATTTTCGTTTGGTATTAAACACATCACAAGTTAGTGAACACATTAGGGTTTTAAGGGGAAAATATATAATTTCTAATCTTGAGGTGTTACATTCTACCCCTAAATAATGTTATTCCTTGTAATTTTTAATTCATTATCTCAATTAAAAATAGTTTATTATATCTAATATATAGATAAGATCCAAAGTTTAATTTCTAATGAGATTTATATTGTTATACCAACAAGGTCAAATACCCTAAGAGTCAGGGTGAATCAAGGTATGAAAGATTAAAACAATTTCCCACTGAAATCTAGTTTCATCATTAAAAAACACTATTCTATCTCCTTACAATAGAAATGTATGAATAGAAATGAATTCATTCATTAGACACAACAATTTTACTTGGTTCACCCCCATTAGGATACTTCCATGGGTCATACAATGATAATGTGTTGACGTACCAAATCCACATAATCACTAAAAAAGGTCCAGGATAGATAAATTCTCTGACCAGGCCCTCTTCTTATACAATGTTTGTAGAATACTCACTATACCTATTAGATTAAAAACAATCACAAGTTTAAAGGTCACTTATATTAAAAATGAAGTGTTCTCACTTCTCCATCAAAAGAATCCTATTTTATCACTTGAATCAATATGTTTTACACCTTATTTAGTGTATCATTGAGTTACACATTCATACACAAGATAAATACCACTTTACAACATATTCACTGGAAAATCCCTACTAATTCACACAAATTTTTCTTTTATGAAACATTTGGATGTCTTGAGCGTAACTTTAACAACTCACATGAAACCTTTATGTTTTTCACAGAACTCTAACTTTCGTGAAAATTTCATACATTATGTGCACCGCCCTTGGTAATGTGCACACAAGTTCTTTTCTACATAAAAAACATTTGATTCCTTGCATAATGCAACTCTTATTGTGTGAAACATTTAGAGTTTTCATATAGGAATTACACAATTAAGAACCCTCATATTCCATAAGGTTTGAGATACTAAAATGAGGGGGGTACCTGCTTATTTATAGACTCGGCTGACCATGTGTACAGAATCATTGTGTGCCTTCCTCTGTGTATGAAACATTTCCCTGAGTGTGGAATATCATGTTCTAACATCATATTTGGCATATAACTCTCTTTCATAGGAGTGCACTACTCTATATTTGTATCATGGAAAATTAATTTAATTCACTTTCAAAACATGCACACAAAACATGCCTTTGTAATATTTTTTTGTGATGATCCAGAATCATGGCTTGGGTGCAACAATGCGATCCACCTTTTTACATGTCATTATATACCTATGATCCATTATTTTGGCTTTAGTTTTTGTCAAAATACCTTGGAAATACTATCTATGGAACTCCACAATTGACCTTGGAAACATTTTTTTCAACAAACAAAATCAACCCAAAAACACTACAATGTTACCTTGAGGGAGATTTTTCCCACAAATATCCCATTTTGGGTTTGTTGAAAATTATTCACTATTTGACACCTCGTTAAAGCTTGTTCAACATTCTTAAAAAATTCACTTCATGTGATTAAGATAGAGATCAAATGTTTACACAACACACACTCTATATACGCATGATCTATGCTCTGATTGAGAAATAAGAGTAGAATGAAAAGTTAATCAATAAAAAACTACATTCAAAAACTGGTAAACAACTTTCACCATGAAACTTTTCATTTTTGATATATATCTGTTGATCAATCATATTCAGTATAGTCATATTTAAAACTCCCCCTAATTCACTACACCCCCTTTCAGCTTCTCCACCTATCTTGATTATTACATTTTCTCCCCTTTTACAACAACAACTTCACCCCTTTATCAACAAACTAGGAGGGCACTCCTTTTTGGTCCGTAATAGGTTAAAGAACATATATCATCACTTTAGAGAATAACAAATCACGTGTTGGGGAGAGGGGGTCCCACATCCACACATTATAAGTTTGGGGAGTCGACTAAAATCCAAGAGCAAGTCAAATACATTAAAATGATTATTTGGGTAAGGCCTTTTTCATAATTTCCACAACATTTAGATTTTTAGGAACATACATCAACTTCAAAAACCAATGACCCACCTTCTCATTGATAAAATTATACTTGATTTCAATGTGATATGTTCTTGAGTGATGGAATGATTATTATTCTATGATTTATAGAACTTTAATTATATCAATAGAATCCAATCAGTGACTTCACATCAACTCTCATATCATAAAGTTATTGCATCATCCACAATAATTGTGTGTAAGATTGTGTAGTTGCAATATATTCACCTTTTTTAGTGCCCAATGAAATGAAATACTATTTCTTACATATCTAAGGAATGAAAAATCTTATAAGATATAATGAACCACCTACCATTGATTTTATATCATCTACTGAACATTCACAACCTATATCTTTATAACCCAATAACTCCTACTGAGATTTATCATTATATAACAAACAAAAATCCATAGTTTCCTTGATATACCAATGTAATATTTTAATTAAAATTATGTTTATTTACTTAGATTCACTTTGATATCATTCTTCTTGGTATGTAGAAAAAACAATATCAGCTCTTCTCACTATTGGGTGCAATATAAATCCAATGATTTACTTGTATTCAATGACATTAAATGCATTGACTTCATCTTCTCATGATAGTTTCATCCAGGTGGCTACCAGAGTCATAATATCCATGGAATTATCCATTCTAATTCTTCTTAGAACCTACTTGGAATTTTTTTTATTGATAAATGAATGTGCCATTCCTCCCTTGTGTAACTAGCAAACCAAGTAAAAAGGTCATTTCACCAATCATTGATATTTTGAACTCACTTTTCATGAATGATGTGAACTTATTGCATTGAGCATCATCATATAAACCAAAAATTATGTCATTGACATACACCAACACCATTATCCTTTGATTACTATCAATGTTAGAATATAGAAAGAAATAAACTCCACCATGCTGAAAACTATATTTATTTGAAAATTGATCAAGCCTTGAATACTACACTCTCAATTCTTGCTTCATCCCATATAGTTCCTTCCTCATCCGAAAAAATCTTTTCTCAAATTCATGAATGAGAATACCAATTGAATGCTCAATGTAAACTTATTCTTCCAAGACCCCATTCAAAAATTCTAACTTGAACTTCATCAGGAAAACATTGAACTTTATTTTCCCAACTATGGAGAAGAATAATATGATTGTATCTAGCCTCATAAAATATGAAAAAAAATTGTCCACATAGATACCCTCTATATGGGAGTACCCTTTTCACATGAGTTGTTCCTTGTTTTGAATCGCTAAACCATCTTCATTGAACTTGTTATGAAATACTCATTTGGTCCCAAAAAAATTCTTATCATTTGGGCACTAAAAAATCTCCCATGAAATATTCTTCTATTTTTGGTATAGCTCTTCATTCATAGCCTGAACCCAATTGTCATTTTTGTATACATCGTCAAAACATTTTGGCTCTACCTGATATATAAAGGATTTCTGATGTAATGAATTCATCATACATGTTTGAACTAGTGTTGTCTGATCACCAATGATGTTTTGTGTATCAATTTTATCTTGATTCTCCAGTTTTCATATAGATATATATTTTAATTACTACTCTTCATCATCAATGTCTTCTTCTGAATTAGCATTTTCAACTTAAACTCCCCTTGAGGTGCCAACCTCCTCATCAATTTCCTCATGGAACTGTTCAGTGTATTGTTAAATATTCTATTCATTATCAATTATAGTAACATTATTCCTTTAAACAACCTTTCCAAGACTCTTGTTGAAACATTTATATGCATTTCTATTTCAAAATATCCAAGAAATATCCCTTCATCTCTACGTGATTCAAATTTCTCATGTTTCTTATTAATGATAATAAAACATTTAATTCCAAATACTTGAAAGTATTTCAATGTTGGATTATTTCCATAAAATGTCTCATATGATTTATTTTCTTCCTTTGGATATAAAAGAGTCCTATTGGATATGTAGTGTGATGTTAAGACTACTTCCATAATTGTTGTGGTAGGTCCTTTTCAATAATAATTATTATGTCCATGTTGTTTGTGGTATTATTTATCCTCTCAACCACTCCTTTACTTTGAGGAGTTATTACTGTTGAAACATTATGCCTTATCCCATGTTTCTTTAGATAACCATCCACTTAATTATTTGTGAATTTCGTTCCATTATTAGTATGAAACATCAAAATCTATGTCCAATCAGCCTTTTAGATTCACTCTAATACTATTTTATACAACCGAACACATCATAATTGTGAGAGATGAAAAACACACATGCCATCCTACTATAATCATCAATAAAAATAATTAAATACATCTTCTAGTCAATGGATCATGGGGATATTGGTCCACATACATCAGCACACACCAATTTAAGTACTCTATTTAACTTTTTGTTCTTTTTTCTTGTGTGTATTTATTATAATCTTCCCTTATTGAAAAGCATCAAACGTATGAGTACAATCTATTGATAGCTTAGGGAAATATAGATCTCAATCAGGTTTGACCAATAACTGAAAAAAATGACTTTTATCAACAATTATTTTGAAAGATATCATATATGATGGTAAAAATGACCAATTGAAATAGATATTAAGTTTTGGGGTTATTAAATTTAATTACCAACAATTATGTTTACCAACACACACACACACACATATTATTATTAATTGTTTAATACCAAGAAAAAAAAGTACCAATAATTAAATTTTTCACTTTATCATGTTAATACAAATAGTTTTTTACCAAAAAATCAATATGTAATTATTAATCATTATTACAATTAATTTTCTTCAATATACAAATTTGTATCCATTATTTATTCAAAACAAAAAAAAAATTTATAATAATTTATTAGACTTTTATTTAACCAAAAACTAAAAAAATTATATTTATACTAACAAATGTTGAAATACTTATAATACCATTTTCTAAGTTAATCATATAAAATTATGTTGTCATTAATAAGGAAATATTTTGAAAATTTGGAATAAATTCTAAATTTGATCCAATATATATTATATTTTATATATAAATAAAATTATATTTTAAATATATTTTAAAATAATATAATTTAATAAATAAATAAAATTTAATAACCAATCCATTAAAATAAAATGAAAAACATATTCCCACCCCCATCATCGCACTACCCGTGCCTCCCCTCTCCCTACATCATGGTCTCCCACTGGTTCTGCCTCTCAGACAAATGATCTCTCCCTTTACTCACAGACATAGTTCATCGACATCACCTATACCCACAACCACACCCCCTTGATTCTTCAGCATCAACTACAACCCATGTCTTCTGATTATCAATTGATTTTTCCACTTTCAACTAAAAATATTAGGTATCTAGAGTATCTAGACATAAGACAATTTCTCATTCAAAAGGTTGATTATTTAGCCTCTTATCATGTAATAACTTTTTCTCTTCATGTTTTAATCCTTTGAAATCATGGGATTCTAACATTTAAATTTAATAGCATTTAGGGTTTCAGTTAAATTTTTATGAAATGTGTTTTCTATTTTTTTATGTTCATGGAGATTTTTGTTTTCTAATTAAGTGACTCTCTAAATCCACTCGAGTTATTTTATTTAGAACTCCATACTTGTACATATCAATTCTATTTTCAAAATTTTCCATTTTATTCACTCGTAGTAGAAATATAGTTTTTATTTAGGGAAAAAAAGTAGGGAAATCATCAGATTCATCCCTCTTCTTTGCCTAATTTTATACTAAGATGTTATGATTTTTTATTTTATTTTGGCAGCCCTATTTGAATTATACTATTCAAATGGTTCTAAAAATATATATATATATATATGGATAGATAATTTGATAGATGACCTACAACCATACATTATTCCACCATTTTCATTAATATTAATATATCCACATAAAATATTGTTTAGTATGAGTCATCTGTTTCTATGATGACAAATATAAATAAAAATACTATCTTACAGGTGATTTGGTTAAGATTTTGGATGTTTCATCGATGGAGGGTATTCTTTTAACAACTTATGAAAAGTGAAAAATGTCACCCAGAAAGAAACATATAAAGTTATATTTTTTGTTTATTTTATTGGATTTTATTATTCTCACACTTGTTAATGTGTAGAGTTAGGTGCTATTTTTTTCATATATGGAGCATGTTTTCCAATTTATTTTCATATTAGTGGAAAGTGAAACTAATTGCATTAGAAATTGGAGTAGATGAAGCTAAATGTTTATATTTATTTTTCATGATTGTATCATAATACTATATAGAATTTGATACTCACTATTTTAAAATATTTTATTGTAACAATTATAGCCTATAATAAGCAGTTTGAATTGACTAGTGATGTTTGTTTTGTTGATGGAATACATTCACACAAAAATTCTCAAAGAAAATAACAATGTCAATAGAAAAATTAAAATAAACATGTGAACACTGATCTAAAACTTATAATATAAATTACAAAGAATTTATTGAATTCAAACATAAAAAAAATCAATCTACCGATAATCCAAGTTCCAACATGTCAACCCATCGCACCAAACTAGCCACAGAAATAAATAATAGTACAGCTTCACCGAAAACTAACCAATCCTAATCATTTGTTGATTATAGAGTCTTTTCCTAGGACTGATATAGAGGCCCCTCACCTTCTTGTTAAGAAAACATCTGATTCCAAAATTACATTGAAATTCTCTGATAAGATGATCACAGTCACCCAAATCAAAACCATAATCCGATGTTTTCTCTTCCAAAGCATCAATGTTTATAGTGGTTAAGAATGTGACATGATAATAGTGATGATCGGGGGTCTCGATTGTAACAAGAACATGAAATATGTTTGGGCCAATGCATCTATGGTTCATAAATTTTCTGATATTTATATATTATATTGCATTCTAACTAAGTTCCATTTCATCCATTAAGAATTATTCCAAACCATATTCTTCATCAAGTGAGATAGGGTATGTATATCTTGATAATATTCATAGATAATATCACATTCACAACTAATTGGTAATTTTTATTCAAATATACTCATAAAAAATGTACTTTGGGGTAATCACTCAAGCTTATGGGCACCCCATCCCTTTACTTAGTGAATATCACTTAAAAATTGCATGTGATGCCTCTCTACACAACTCAAATTTAACATTTAACATTGCAGCTCAAAATTCTCTTGAACTATGATAAATTTTATTATTAGATAACATTTTCATAGTCCAGAAACTATCATCACAAAACCACTTCAATAGGAATTTTTTATAATAAAAGTATTGAGGTCATATAAATGAAATCTATCATGAATAATCCTCTACACAAACCTTGTATAGTATAAGAAAAAACTTTTATCATTTCACATAAGCATATAAAATAATATATCCAAGAAACAAATTTTATCTACTAATAAATTTTTATCATTTTTGGAACCCTTTGGATTGTCATTAGTCTTCTGAAAGGACCTCTATTCATTTTAATAAAATAGCTATTTCGGATTGGAAACCGAACTAGGAAAATATGAACCTGAGAGATTATTATATATTATGATTATTAAATTTCATGTTATGTTCCAAGTACATGATTCTTTCAAGGATCGAGAAACTAAAATTATTTCCTCTACTTCACTTTGAATTCAATCCATTTTTTACAAAAAAAATGAGAATAATAATTTAATGTAAATTGAAAGAATTTATAGTTTTGTTAATCCTCTTTTCAATTTGTCTTTATTTACTTATTATGATCCTCATCAAGCACTATATTAATAAAATTTTAGTTTAGTAGTTCCAATGTAAATTTAATATTGTGGTAGGGGTATCCTAATATATAAAAAGGTTTTCCAACCTAGTTGACAAAAAAAAGTTATTTCTCCCTTTAAAATAATCAATGGTGAGTTGTAAAAAATTTTTGATTAAAGATTTTATATTAAACTATATCATGAAAGAATATGAATATATAGAATTTATTAAATCAATCACATTCTTTAACATCTGACTAGAGTAGTGATCCCAAAGAGTGTGGATTGTGATATGATCTTATGTTAGGTTTGTCAGTATACACTACATGGAATCTCCATGGATTTGATTCTTTATCACACATTATTGTAATGTTCTAGCCAACTTTTTCCCATGAGACCAATGTTATAGCCTGTCAATATATGCATCCAATAATAAGTATGAGAAAATATAAATTATTTTTATGACTATTTTAAAGACCTTGATGACTAGTTGAATGTCACCTAGGCTAAATTAGAGGAAATTATTAGTGAAAAATTGTCCTCCTTTAAATAATAAGAACTATTTTTTATGATTTTCAATTACTCCTGATATATTATTAGCCATGTCATGAATGATCTAGAACAAAATAATTCCATTTGAAAGTGTAAAACTCAATTATTTTAGGGAATATTGATTACTAAAATACCATAATTCTTTCAATAACATGGTTTCTCATGTCATAGAAATTCAAATATGAATAAATATTAATTCGGTAAACAATCATCCATTAGACTCTAAAGTGGTTGTAATTAAAAATAATATATTTAACAGATTTGATAGATTTTTATTTACCATTAAGAAAGATCCTCAAATAATCTATAAACATGATTTAGGAGATTTTAGGGACCCCGTAGTGGCCCCAGAATAGCTCTACTGTCTCAATTTTAATTCCCTCTTAAACATTGCTTATGAAGTCTTGGTGTTCACGGGTCTATCATGTGATAAAATTTGTTATTCATATTTTGACTACTTACCTTGTAGTAATCATCATTTTTTGTTTTAGGGGGAGGGAAGAAATTATTCTATGTAGTTATTTTTGTAGTGGGTTCTCATTTCATCTCTTTTATGTACTTTCAGTCATAGAATGACTCCCTTTTACAATTCTTGTGTCACAAAACACCGTAAAGATGGTTTATATTCTACTTCAAGTAATGATAATTTCATATTCATTCATACTAGTAATGATTTTATGGATGGTAATATGGTTATTTGGAGTAGCAGGTGTTTTGGATTCAAGCATGGGTGATGGAGGACTTTGGAGGCTTCTTGTGGTGCTATCTATTATCTTATTTTGGATGTGTTTAGTCCTCTGAAATACAGTTCATGTTATTATTTTTTCAATGGTGTTTATTATTCTCATGCATGGAGGTAGAGAAGCAGCATCAATGTCTAAAAACGCACTGATTAAATATCTATGTTATACTTTGACAACATCCTTTGGTAGTATTTTCTATAGTTCACTATTTAAAGAATAAATCATGACACTGTGGTGGGAGATAAGGGTATTTCGGTCAATGATTGGAAACAATGAGTGTTTTCTTTACTATGTGGATTTTATTTTTAACATGGAGGAAACCCTTGTTCAGTTTTTTGACAAGTATTCCTTTGTCCAGATAGTAGTAAATAGGAATGGGTTCAATTGTTCTGTGAGAGATGCATGGGAAATATTTTAGTCCACTAGTGAAGAAGTTCTTATTGAATATGATTGATCAGGTTCTGTTTTGATGATGGGAATTATTTTATGTGGGATGATTATAGGGACCTTCTTAGGGGCTTCAACATGGAGGAAGACTAGTGAATGAGTTATAATGGTCATGTCCACTTATTGTATTCTTCTTAAACCTTATAATTGAATTTGTTTTTTCTCTGATTACAATCAATCTCTATTGTGTTTTGATGTTGCTACATGTTTCACAATCTTGGTTACAATTCTCACTTACGCTTTTTAGTCTTCAACTTTCTAAGGAAGGAACATGATTTTTTAGATTGGTATTTAGTTCTTTTACTACTATACATTGTGATCAGGTATTTTTTCCATCTATTTTACATGTTCCATGACATTTTATTTAGATGATTACACCTAATAGTTTTCTTCTTATTTAGCATGTGAGAAGGAATTTCACATTGGCCTTTTGAAGGTGAATAATATGGATGATTTAAAGGTTCTATAAGTAGGTACTATTTAATTACCATTATGATGCTTTTAATGATGTAATTTAATATTTTTAAGGATTTTAACAGAAAATCTTATTTCATAGAAGTTGTTAATGGGACAATGTTTTTATTGTATTCCTTGCAACACAATTCATTCTATGCAGGTTGATAATGGGGGTAAAGATATTTTTTATTGTCTCTTGAGTATTACAAAGATAATTCTCTAGGAAAAATCATTAGAATTTGGAAAAATTCATTATATAAGGTGGAGGTTTCTCAAGGGAAAAATGGTTGCATAAGAAATGATTCCAGTATTATCCATGGTAATTTTTGTTTTTCTTACAACTACTAGCTAGTATTTTAGGGAAATGAAATTTTGTGTGTGTTCTTGATGTATTAGTGTTCATATTCATGTTTATTCTTTATGGTAATTTTTTTATATGTGTATTAATTATATAAAATTTTACATGTATATTATATTTATAGTATTTCCTATGCATTTAATTTATCAAGTCTTCATTTTTATAAAATGCATCAATTCCAAAATCTAGATCTATATTGAGTGTTTCATTTTTTAAAACATTACAATATTTTTGGATTTATATTTATATTTAACTTTTTGTCTATAATGTGTTTCACTATATAATATATATTGTTCTTTCCATCCCAGGTAACGTTTAATACCTTATAATCCGCTTCAATATTGAATCATGTAATTAATTATTTACCTATAATTCTGAAACTACATTAACTCTGTCAAATTTTTTACTATATTATTTTCTACTCGACACATACATTGGGATTTAGGGTGGTTTCTGGTTGTTTCTCCTCCTCCCCACATGGATGAAATAATATTTTCTACTTAGCACACACCGTATATGTATTATTGTGTACATAAATATATTGTAATATTATTGAAATAAAATTATTCATATATATATATTGTGTATTGACTGTGTATGTCTTTTACATACAACCCTGCACATGCATTGGGATTTACCTGTTTCATAAACCATTCATTATCCTTGATTTTCATGTTATGAAATTTGTTTAATGAGTTCACAAAATCAGTTATTTTGTACATTAATATAGCGCTTCATTTTTAAAATACAATTATGCATACATATTTTACATACAACCCTACACAAACATTGTGATTTACATGTTACATTATTTCTAGTTTTGTTGGATATTCCTTGACACATTTTTTAGTGTAGATTTTTTTTTATTAATGAATTATTTTGTTTATATGTCTACTTCGTTTTTGGTTATTATGCTGGTTTAAAAAATTAGAAATTGTTTTAAAATGGAAAACCATGATTTTTTTTTTCAAAGCTGATTTATGAAAATCAATATTGATTATTTTAAAGCTAAAAAACATATTTTCTTAAATGTATTTTAAACTATTTTTTGGGATGTTTTTGGGAAAATTCATATATGTATTCTTTGGTTCATAAAAACTAAACTATTTATACCCACAACCTAATTTTTCTACCTAGAACCAGTTGTTTTTTAGATTTAGTTATGTCCAGGTTTGTATAGAGAGAGGGATGGTTTTTGTAGACGGTGAAGACCAGTGGGTCACATGGACTGTGTGTCTAGTTCTAGTATGGATCAGTTTTGGTTTTGTTTTATTTTCTATTTTGTCCCATTATAGTTTTATTTTGTATTGGTTATGAATTTATATATGTTCAGTGGTTTATTGGATTATAATGTTTATGTTGGGTGATCTCGTTTGTTTATTTATTGGTTCATGTTAGGATAAATAAAGAAGAACCACACATTATTGATGAGTTTTTTTTGTAATATTTAGTTTAAAATTCTAGTGTAAGGAATGAGAATTCTCTAAAATAAGTGATAAGTATATGGTTCGACTAAAGTAATGCAGGTATACCCTTTCTCTCAATGTCTCTCAAGATACGTTTTTCATTTATGGATATTACTTCACTAACAAAATTGGTTTTAAGAAAAAATTATTCAAGTGTTTGTAGAACATCATTAATAGAAAATCATAGGCACGGATGGGGCACTGGTCATCAGTGCTGGAGCTGACTTGCTCACATGGATGGGTCTTTAGTGCTCACTGGTTGTTGGAGCTGGCTCACTGTCATGGATTGTCTGGATCTACTAGTTCTAGAGCTTCCTTATAGTCGATGATGGGTTAGAGCTTTGGGTGCTGAATCTAACTCATTGGAGCCAGTCACTAGGTTATTGGGGTGTGGTTGGGGTGGTGGATCTTATTTGGGGGGAGGAGGGTGTCCAGCATTTTTGTATTGATTAGTTTTGTAATGAATTTCATTACTAATATAAATAATTTTTTTTCTTATTTGAACATGAGTTAAAACATTATTATATTTTATAATTAAAATAGATGTATTATTAATAAATTAATAAATATAATGTGAATTTTTTTAGTAATAAAAATTTATAAATTTTATTCAAATGTAATTTATAAAGAAAATATTATATGTTGGTAATATTATTACCAGCAGAAACATTTGTCACCAAAACTTATTGCTAAACACTTTAACGAACATATATATTATCTTTTAGTATTATTATAATTGAAATAGAACTATTTTATCTATCCCAAAAACATTTAGTGACACATATTTTACTTATAGTTTAGTGACATGGACATATATGTTGGTAAAATAATTTACCAATAGAAAATTAACTTTTACCAATAGATATTAACCTATTAAAAAAACTGAAATATTTTTTAGTGAATCTTTTAGGGATAGTTTCTAAGGTTGGCCAAGTCATCTATTCCACAACCTGTTTTCTTCTTCTCTGAATAAAAATCACATATCTCCTTTTACACATACAAGATAGAGATACCTTTTAATTATTTCAACTTATAGAAAATTTTTACTATCTATTCATTTGATGATATATATATTCTATGTAAATCTTATAGAAATATATGAGTCACATAGTTGACTGACACTAAGAAATTTGTTATAGAGTCCTTCAAAAACTAATACATAAGAACATATCATTTATTTTCCCCCCAAATTTGGATTTTCCAGACCCTATAATTCTCAGGAATTCATCATTTCCAAATTCAACGACACCATCCTTGTCATATTTAATTCTTGTAATAAGATATTTATTATTTATCATATGGTATGTACATCTACTGTCATGGATCCATACACCATAACGATCTGATGCTTTAAGGTAAATCTCCATTACCACTTCTTGGTCCACACTTTTCTTTTTGGTCTATGATTTTGACTTCATACCTTGTATGGATTGATAATATTGATCTTCCTTAGAGTATTATGGACCTATTTTATCTTATAGAGATAAAAATTTATATTTCATTTTCATATCATTTTATTATACATTAAGATTCTGTTTATGACCACTTTCAGTCTTCTTCACCACATTCCACTGCACTATTGATGAGAAATATATTGTAATGTGTCTTAATCCTCCACACCTAAAATAGTGACCATCAAATTATATCCTAGAATATTTAGCTATGTATGTATTGGTCTTTCTCCATTTGGTAGATATTGGCTATGGAATTTATTTTTTGTGAATGCACCATATTTCCAAAAATAATAAAATCTAATTCAAGGTGCATTCCTGTGTGTCACTACTACAGTACTAGTTTTACCTTGGGTTATCTGAATCTTATAGTTATAATTAATACCTAAATCAATTTTCAATCCTAGAGTGGGTTCTTGTGGTCTAACTTCAACCACCATAGATTTCTGTTTTTGATCCAGACTCATATCATCCTTATTATTTGGATTTGAATATCGATTCATTTTTGCTAGACATATATGATCCACATCCATCCATTCTATCCATATATTAATATGATTTCCTGATTTCATAATAGGAGTCAAGAGTCTCCCCTAATCATCTATATTTATTTTCAGGCCAACAACTTCCTCTTCAAGTTCTTCAATAAGTTTTATTTTTTCCTTTCACTATTTTATCCAAATTGTTGATCACACATTTCTATTCCTATGATTGGATCTTGTACCCACCAAGAATCTTTGAGACCTCGGGAAATGAAGAATTAATATTTTCAATTTCTTCCATCATCTTAAATGTCTCTTCTTCCTGTAGGATCAAAATAACGATGTAGATGCTCAATATACAAGAGGGGGGGTGAATTGTACACTTTAAAATTTTCATTAGACAAGGAAAGATCTAAGTTTAAAAAAGTTAAACTAATCAAATTCACAACACCTCTAACACCAATTGGAGAATTGGAACAAGGTGTGAAGTTATAAACTTCAAGTTCTATGCACTTGCTTAAATCTGGAAAGTGATTCCGAAAATTGGTTCCAGAAATATGGATCCGGAAATTGAAACTTAAATAAAGTTTACAATATGAGATTCTACCTTAAAGTGTATAGAATCTAAATAAATCAGAGTACAAGTGTAAGGAAATATAAGAAGGTTATACTTTCCTTGAAATACACAATGCAGTGGAAAAACAAGTAGTAAAACTACAAGTAACAAGATATACATCTTTTAACCCAAAGAGAAGGGTATACAACAACCTTGGATAAAGGTCTCTTGATTTATACTTTAAAGAAAGTCTGTCTTACCCACACCAGGGTAATCCCTCGATACGAAGATCAGAATATTTGTCTTTCTGTCCCCGTAATCCCTCAACTTCAAGGTAGTTGGAACCTCTGTCTTCTTCAGCAAGGAATCCCTCGAACTTCAAGGTAGTCGGCACCTCTGTCTTCTTATCCCCAGAAGTCCTTGAATGTAATCACCAATATTCGGAGTTGCACGAAGCAATCTAAATGATCAGTTCAGTATGCACAAGGCATTAAAAGATTCTCTCTCTAGAAATCATCTTAACAGTGTGTGGTCTCTAGATCGATCAACTTGTTCAGTTTTTTTTTGTTGAGCTCTTTCAAATGAGCTCCAAATTATAGGCTCGATTGGAACAATCGGCTCCCTCCTCCAACGGTCATATATTCCTTAAAATTCGGAGGGACCTATACACATGTAACTCAACCAACGGTTAGTTTGAAACAGAATGGACGACATCGTTTTATAAAAAAACATGTGTAACTAAAAGCATGACATCGTTTTACAATGAAACAAGTGTAAGCATAACCAAAACTAGAATTCGAAATGTAAGTAAATAAAAGTTCGGAGTCTAACCAAAATTGAATTCAGAGTCTACACCAGAGTTCAGAATATGAACTTGCAGAGTTCGAATTCGAACTAGTAAAAGTTCATAGTCGAACTACATAAGAGTTCGGAGTCGAACTCATGAAAGTTCGGAGTCAAACTACATAAGAGTTTGGAATCGAACTCATGAAAGTTCGGAGTCGAACTTCATCAGAGTTCAGAGTCGAACTCATGAAAGTTTGGAGTCAAACTCATGAAAGTTCAGAGTCGAACTTCATAAGAGTTCGGAGTCGAACTCATGAAAGTTTGGAGTCGAACTTCATAAGAGTTCAGAGTCGAACTCATGAATGTTTGGAGTCGAACTTCATAAGAGTTCGGAGTCGAACTCATGAAAGTTCAGAGTCGAACTTCATAAGAGTTCAGAGTTGAACTCATGAAAGTTTGTATCCAGAATTCAGAGTGGAGCTTCATTATAGTTTACCTCCAGAATTCGGAGTGGAACTTTATTATAGTTTACCTCCAGAATTCAGAGTGGAACTTTATTACAGTTCACATCCAGAAATCAGAGTGGAACTTTATTACAGTTCACATCCAGAATTCAGATCCTAAAAACAGAATACTCCAATTCTTGAAATTATATGATTCTGGGGTTTTGGGTATGAATCTGGTTTTTGTACTTAAGAAAAATATTGATATTTATAAGAAAATCTAGGTTAGGGTAAATTTCCTTAAAGAAGAAAATTTTCCTTATGGAGGTAAAATATAGATTTGCTTAAGTATAAGGTGTCTGTGATTTTCAAAACAAGAAGGAATGGAAAATTTATAAGGAAAACCTTATTGACTCAACAATCTCGCCCTTTTTGGAAAGCACAAACATCCTTATGAAAAATAATATAAGGACTTTGAAAAAATTCATTAGACTTTGAAATTAAAACTTATCTCCCTTTGTTCATGGATGAAAGTGAATACAACTAACTCCCCC
Organism: Viscum album; assembly: GCA_963277665.1. NCBI lineage: Eukaryota > Viridiplantae > Streptophyta > Magnoliopsida > Santalales > Viscaceae > Viscum > Viscum album. The sequence continues at coordinate 1,016,666,002 of OY728130.1, read as the reverse complement.
TTAGGCATTGAAACTCTAAGGATTGTATTCTGAATTTCCGGAGTGGATTTTTCATTATCATGGGAATGAAAAACTTCTTAATAAAAAACTCCCCCTTACTTTAAGGATATTTTCACTTAGAAATTTTCCCTTCTCCATTTTAAGTCTTTCTCCCCTTTTAAGTAGTTCTTTTTCTTCTCCCCCTTTGGAGTAGTTCTTTTTCCTTCTCCCCCTTTGTGATTTTCAAAAAGAATTGAAGGGAATAGAAAAGATGGTACCTGAAAGATTAGTAATAACACTACAATATAAAACCAACCAAACAACATTTCATTAGAGTTGTCAAAAATTTTACAAGGAAAGAAAAATACAACAAAAGATCGGGGTGAGTTTATTTGTCTTCCTTTTCCTTCCGGATCAGCTTTTTTAACAAAGATTTGAGCTTCTTCAAATCCCTTTGGTCTTCCTTGGATTGCCTCTCCAAGGCTGAGATCCTTTCCTCTTGAATTTTTAAAGCTTCTTTCTGAGCCTTCAAGGCCTCTTGTTGCAACTTCACCAACTCATCTTGGTTTACAAGTCTTTTCTCGAGCTCAATCCGGAGATTTCTATTGCTTATAAAATTTTGAGCAAGAGAGTTAGTATTATCATTCAGTTCCTTCACTTGTTGACTCCGAGAACTCTGCTCAACAGTCATCTTATCTTAAAGATTCTTAATCTTTTTATCCTCGGTTTCAAAGGCATCTTTCACCTCATTCTGAAAATTTTCATACACAGCCATGTCTTGTTCAAATCTCTTGGACCACAGAGTTATTTTGCTACAAGACTTTTTATGTACATCATAATTGATAAGAAAGCTTTTATGGTCAGCCTCAATTTTTATAAACTTTTCCATGACCATGGATAAGGAATCCGATTTCTGATTCATACTTTGTTGCAGCATCTGGCATCTGGAATCTATAGTTAGAAAAATCGGAATGGTGTCCACCAACTTCTTCAGAGATTCCACCACAAAATCACACCCATGAGATGATGACTCCAAATCAGATAATTACCTTGGAGATTTCTCTTTCTCAACCTGGACAAGATTCCTTCTAGATGAACCACCGACCTCTTTCTTTCTGATGATATCTTTTATTGGCGTGTCCATAATAACTTGCTTCCCTTTGTTATATTTCAGAATGGGTTCCTCATTAGTATATTCTTCCTCGGATTCAGAAACTTGAATAATATGATCTTCATCTAGTTTCTCCTTTTCTACTCCTTCCTCTTGAAAATCCTTCTCATAGGATTCTTCCTCATCATACAAAACATTTTCTTATTCTTGTTGTTCTTCCTCAACCTCATCTTTCTTAGCTTCTTCTCCCTTTCCTGGAGTGGTTATTTTTTCGGATTCTGCCTTCTCTTTATAAACTTATACTTGCTTGATCAGGGCATCCAAATCTTCAATTCCCTCTTCTTCTTCTTCTTCTTCTTCAACCTCTTCCTCTACTCATTCAGAATCTTCTTTTTCAACTTCATCAACCACTTTTTCACCCTTAGATTTCTTCAGAGTGAGATAGTTCTTAGCTGGAGTTTCTGGTAAGGTGGGTTCTATAAGGAAAGTTTCCGGAACCGGAATCTGCTCAGAAGCTATTTCAGTATCTCTCAAAAGAGATTTCACCAATTCAGCTTCAGACAACTTCTTTTTCATCTTCTTTTCTTTTTCCTACTTTTTTAACACATCCGCAGCTCTCTCTTTTAGGTCCTTAGCATCTGTAGGGTCCAATCCGAACTGTGGATCCCCTTCTTTCCACTTCTCTTTGTCTTCTCTCCACTTCGTAGTAACTTCATCAAGATAAGCTTTTTGTTTCTTTGGTTTGGGGGGAGCAGACTGAGTTTCCTTAGACTTGGGATTTTCTTCATCAGTAATTACTTCCTTAAGCTTTCTCTTCTTCCTTGCCTTTTTAGATGGTTCCGGAATCTGTGTATCTTTTTGAGATGCCTCAACCTCTTCCACAGATAGAGGGTAGAATTCTCCGGATTCACTAGAAAAACCCATCTTCAGCCTCTTCAAAGTAACATCACTTACCAGCATAAGCTTACAATTCCGAACTTTTGATTTTCATGCAACCTTGAAGGATTCTAAGCACCAAACTATTAGCTTAGATAGTAAGGCAGGGTACATAATTATTTGAGATCTCAAGTTCCCTTCTTTGATGTTCTTGATCATAATCAAGACATGCCTCATCAAATTTATCTTTCTTAGATTTACCAAGAAATCTAAGACATAGATATCACTTTTCTTAAAATTATCCTTATCACCTCTTCTTGTACGAGAAATACCTGTACCCAGAGCTGTATAATCTTATTGTTCGGAGTGAGATGAGCAATCTTAGCAGTCGTATCATCCTTAAGTCCAATACATTTTAAATCCTTCACCTTATTGAAACTTCCTTGCTCATCTGGAAGCTTATGTGAGCAAAACTCAGCTTCCCCTTCATAGGATAAACCAACCAAGCTCGCAGCCTTGGTGTAAGATAACTTGTAAGTCTTTCCATAAGACTTAAATGAAAACCATTCTCTGCCGTCTTCCATCAGGAAGGAAACAGACTCATAGAACTCGATCAGAAAATCGGTGTAAACCGGATCCTGTTTCTCTGACTTGAACAAGCATACATCTTCCCAACTATTCAATTTGATATTCTTCATTATAATAGAATCAAGGTTGTAAAAATCCGGATGCACCAACCTTTCCCTAAAGACTAACCATTTTGAGATCGGCTTTGTAGTTGACATATCTTGATATGTTTCTTAAACAGACATTCGGAACAGATAGATCTTAAGGATTCGGAACGGCTTTGCAAAGATCGGAACCGGTCTTAAGAAGAGCAGCAGGGCTTCGAGACGCAATAGCTTTGAAAAAAAGATGTGGGACGAGTCTTGGGGTCCCCTTTATATAGGTGATGAATGTGACCTTTATTCTTCCAAAAAACATCTAACGGTTGAAAAACCTTTTGATCTGATCTGATGGTTGAGATCATTCCCGCAAGGAAAAAATTGACTTTGATATTTTGAGGTTTTAAGAAAAACATTCATATTTAAGGAAAACTAGAATCAGAATTATTTAAAACTCAGGAAAATACCAGCAAGAAAAATATGATTATGAAAATTCTCATTATGAAAATTTCATTATGAAAAATTCTTAGTACGAAAATTCTCAGTACGAAAATTCCCATTCCATAAATTTCAGTTCAGAAAATTTCCATTTTGGAAATTCCAGTTCCAGAAATTTTCTTTACGAAAATTTGGTTACAAAAGCCCCAAAAAACTGTGAAAATTTCTGGTTACACAATCAAGAAAATGTACTCCCCCTATGAAAAAAATTTTATTACTGTAAGGATAATTGTTCAACAAGAAGTTAATAAAGAAGGATTACCTCACGGTTATCATTCCTAACTTCTGTTTAATGTATTCAAATATATCAGAGGGTAATGATTTTGTGAAAATGTCAGCAAGTTGATCTTGCATTCCGATAAACTGAAGAATGATATCTCTTTTAAGTGTGTGATACCTAAGAAATAAAACATTTGAAATCAATGTTTTTTCCAAGAAGAACACTGTTACCTATACCAATAATTTCTTCCTGAGCATTGTATCCAAAAGTTACTTTTCCCCCTTTTGTTTTGATAATATTTTCAAAATAGTCTTTGTTACCAGTCATATGCGGGAAACATCCACTATCCATGTACCATGTATTGTTGGTGGTACTTTCCCTGTTTTCCTGAAAATAAGAAAAATTTAGGTCTTCAGAATCCAAACTTGCTTGGATCCGGAATTGTTAGATAACAAAATTTTGGGTATCCATATTTGTTTAGAAAAATAATCTTTATTAAACCCAAGAGATTGAACTTTGTTCAAAGAACAATTTTTCTTCCAGTGTCCACCACTTTGACACTTAGTGCAAAAAGGGGCTCTAGAAGGAAAAAAATAGTTATTTTTGAAAACTGGTTTTTGGTGAGTATAACCTAATCCAGTAGTGTTTCCATGAGGTTTTATTTGAGAATAAATCTTATCAAAATTTTCCTTACCAGAGGTAAATTTTGCAAGGATCTTCTTTAGAGAAAAAATTTTGGATTTTAGTCTAATGACTAAATTCCTATCCTTGGGAATCATTTCCTTTGAGTTAGGTTTTTCCTAAAAAACTTTCATTTTTGAAATAGCATTATTAAGATCTTTGAAAAGTTCTTACTTATCAGAATTTGATTTCTCAAGGTCTTTATAAAGTTTTTCTAAAAACTCTTCTTTATCTTTAAGATCTGGAGATAGATCTGAAATCCCTTTTGTAAGAACTCCTTACTTAGTATTTTCCTTGTCTAACTTCCAAGAAATTTTAAAATTTTTTGCTTCAGGTAACTTGGAAAATCTAGATACTTCTTCATATGAAGGTTTTTCATTTTCTGAGGATGAAGTATCTTCATTAGAATTATTATTTTCGAAATAGTAATTCTTATCAAGAGATATATTTGTTAAAGCCTCGGCAGAGCGTACCTTGGATATAAGACATGTATGGGGAAAAAAGTATTAGCAATGAATCCCATATTCTTCTGTGCTGATGAATCATATTCTAAAGATTCACTTTCTGAAGAGTCTCCATAGCTAGCACTCCAAGTATTATTAGCTTTCCGACTTTTCTTAGCTTTAGCTTTGTAGAACTTCTTCATGTTCCTTTCAGAATGCCTCTCTTTCCTTTCTTTCTTTTCAAGAATTGGGAAATCAGGTCGTATGTGTCCACTTATCTTGCATTCATAACAAGTAAGTTCTCCATCTTTCTTATCTTTCCTTTCCTTTTTCTTATACTTGTATTGGAAATTTCTCTGGCCAGTTATCTTGTTCATCCTTCGAGCAAGATTTCCTAACTCATTCTCTGATACTTTACTATCACTAGATTTTGATTGAATAACCACCTTATTAGACATGGATCTAGTTAATCTCTTAGGTGTCTTGGCTTTCATATTATTTGATGTTGTTATAAAAGCAACAGTACCATTTCCATTCTTCTTTTTGATGTTGTCAGTATCTCTCTTCATTCTTGTTTCATATTGAAGAAGAGTTCCAAATAACTCATCTAACGAAATTTGAGTGACCTTCCTATTCTCATCAATTGGTGTTCTCTTTGATTCCCACTCATTAGGAATAATATCAATAATCTTGTCAACAAGGGCTTCATCATCTAACCCTTTTTCTCTCACAGACTGAAGACGGTTCACTATAGTCATAGATCTCTATTGAACTTTACAGATTGGTTCTACATACGGATAATTGAATCCATGGTATTCATCTATAAGCATAGCTCTCCTAGTTTCAATCAATTTAGAAGTGCCAAAGTGTGTAACCTCTAACTTCTTCCAGATACAGTTAGCTACTTCACACGAAGAAATTTGGATATATATATTTCTAGTCATTGAACATAGTAAAGTATTGCGTACCTTATAATTGAGTTGATATTATTGCTTTTCCTGGTTAGTGAAAGTTCTAACTTCCTTATTAGGAATTTTATAATCACCAGTAAGCATAACGAAATTATCCACTCCAGTATTGATAACGAAATTCTTCATACAATCTCTCTAGTACTCATAATCATTGCCATCAAAAATTGGTGGTCTTGTAGGGTTTATATTTTCAATAGAACCAACGTTGATTCCTGCCATTCTTAATAAAAAAACTTTGTCAACCAAACTTGTTAGTAGGAAAAGTTCATAACCACAAAGTTTGGAATGAACAAAATCATAATGAGCAATTCGGAATGACAAATTTCGGAATGAATAAGTTCGGAATGACAAAGTTTGGAATGAAAAATTTGGAATGACAAAGTTCGGAATGAAGAAGTTCGGAATGACAAAGTTATTTCTAAGCAAGGATGAATATTAATGAAAAAGTGAGCAAGAAAAACTTATATGTGAGTATAAGTATTTCATAGACCTCCTCTGATACCAAATGTGAGATTGGTATAGAGTATGAGGTTTCCAAACTCTGATACCAATTGTAGGATCGAAATAACGATGTAGATGCTCAATATACAAGAGGGGGGGGTGAATTGTACACTTTAAAAATTTCCTTAGACAATGAAAGATCTAAGTTTAACAAATTTAAACTAAAAAAATTCACAACACCTCTAACACCAATTGGAGAATTGGAACAAGGTGTGAAGTTATAAACTTCAAGTTCTATGCACTTTCTTAAATCTGGAAAGTGATTCCGAAAATCGGTTCCGGAAATATGGATCCGGAAATTGAAACTTAACTAAAGTTTACAATATGAGATTCTACCTTAAAGTGTATAGAATCGAAATGAATCAGAGTACAAGTGTAAGGAAATATAAGAAGGTTATACTTTCCTTACAATACACAATGCAGCATAAAAACAAGTAGTAAAACTACAAGTAACAAGATATAAGTCTTTTAACCCAAAGAAAAGGGTATCCAATAACCTTGGATAAAGGTCTCTTGATTTATACTTTCAAGCAAGTCTGTCTTACCCACACCAGGGTAAGACCTCGATACGAAGATCAAAATCTCTATCTTTCTATCCCCACAATCCATCAACTTCAAGGTAGTTGGAACCTCTATCTTCCTCAGCAAGGAATCCCTTGAACTTCAAGGTAGTCGGCACCTCTGTCTTCCTATCCCCAGAAGTCCTCGAATGTAATCACCAACATTCAGAGTCACATGAAGAAATCTGAACGAGCAGTTCAGTATACACAAGGCATGAAAAGATTCTCTCTCTAGAAATCACCTTAACAGCATGTGGTCTCTAGATCGATCAACTTGTTCAGTTTTTTTCTTGAGCTATTTCAAATGAGCTCCTATTTATAGGATTGATTGGAACGATTGGCTCCCTCCTCCAACGGTCATATTTTCCTTAAAATTCGGAGGGACCTGTACACATGTAACTCAACCAACAGTTAGTTTGAAACAGAATGGATGACATCGTTTTATAACAAAACATGTGTAACTGAAAGCACGACATCATTTTACAATGAAACAAGTGTAAGCATAAGAAAAACTAGAATTCAGAATGTAAGTAAATAAAAGTTCAGAGTCTAACCAAAATGGAATTCAGAGTCTACACCAGAGTTCAGAATATGAACTTTCAGAGTTCAAAGTCGAACTAGTAAAAGTTCGGAGTCGAACTACATAAGAGTTCGGAGTCGAACTCATGAAATTTTGGAGTCGAACTTCATAAGAGTTCGGAGTCGAACTCATGAAAGTTTGGAGTCAAACTTCATAATATTTCGGAGTAGAACTCATGAAAGTTCGGAGTCGAACTTCATAAGAGTTTGGAGTCTAACTCATGAAAGTTCGGAGTCGAACTTCATAAGAGTTCGGAGTCGAACTCATGAAAGTTCAGAGTCGAACTTCATAAGAGTTCGGAGTCGAAATCATGAATGTTCGGAGTCGAACTTCATAAGAGTTCAGAGTAGAACTCATGAAAGTTTGTATCCATAATTCAGAGTGGAGTTTCATTATAGTTTACCTCCAGAATTCGGAGTGGAACTTTATTATAGTTTACCTCCAGAATTCAGAGTGGAACTTTATTATAGTTCACATCCAGAATTCAAAGTGGAACTTTATTACAGTTCACATCCATAATTCGGATCCTAAAAATAGAATACTACAATTCTTGACATTATATGATTTCGTGGTTTTGGGTATGATTCTGGTTTTTTCACTTAAGAAAAATATTGATATGTATAAGAAAATATAGGTTAGGGTAAATTTCCTTAAAGAAGAAAATTTTCCTTATGGATGTCAAATATAGATTTTCTTAAGTATAAGGTGTTTGTGATTTTCAAAACAAGAAGGAATGGAAAATTCATAAGGAAAACCTTATTGACTCAACACTTCCCACTGCTTCATATATTTTTTTGGCATCATGAACCACTTTGCCATATTTATTCATTTTTCCACTCTAAACATCTATCTCTGTAAGAGAGGCTTAAAATTCAACTGTCATACTAACTATTTATTTTACTTATTATTCATCATTATCACATTCAATACTTTTATGGGATCTACCTAAAACTACTACCATTTCATTTTCTCCATAATCCTTACATTTATCCATCCCTTCAACCTCATATTCTTCTGAACATGTATTTTATTGTGAAATAATATTTATCTTTTTGAAGAAATTTATCTTCAAAATTTTCTTATCTTTCACATAGTATGAAGACTTATTCATGGTAATTTTTACTTAATCATCATCATTATCTTGAAACTTCTTACAGATCCTAGTTTCAAGATGTCCAACCTTTCCACATTTAATGCATTCAAGTGGATGTTTCCCTTTGAAATTACATTTTTCTCTTTAAAAATTTGAGGAACGGAACTCCATCACCTCATCTATCTCTTCTTCTTCCTATAAATAATTAATGGTGAGACTCTCTATAGACTTGAATTATACTTCTTTAGACTCCCCTTTCTCCATAAACCCATTATCTTCATTTCTCATCTCGTATGAAATAAGAGTACTTTGAAGCCTATCAAGTGTCACCTCCTTTGGATATTTATCTTCAATATAGATACTTTCTAATTGAACTAAGTTGTATGTATTATTAATATGGGTTTAAAAATATTTATATATTTAGTAATTTCCATGATACTATGCGTTCCTTCCAGAATAACATTCACCTGATCAAAGAATGCATCAATGTACTCATTTGGGTGAATTCTCATATCCACATACTTGTTCCGTAGAACTTACATCTTTGTCTATATGAACTGTGAGTCTTCCTCATAAATATTTTGTTAATTTTCCGACATATAATGTTATTTCTTAAAAGAAATCACCTTTTTATATATTTCATTAGATATGGATCCCCCTAAATCAGTGTTTCCTTTGTCGTTAGAATCCAACTCCAATAGATAATATTCTAAGAAAGAAAAACTGTCAACACTGGATGAAATACCATGCATAACTTCTATATAAACATCCATACCTAAATATAAAAATTAGTGTTTCATACTATTCTAACATTATTGAAAAAAAATTCCATCGAATATTGTAATCTCTTTATTATTGACAACCTATATTTATTCTACTAAGAGAGAACCTCATAATTTTAATTGTTTTATCTTATACCAATTGTTATCCAACATGGTTAAATACCCTGAAGGGGTGGTGAATATAACATCCCATACTTTACATGTAAATATAAATTCAACACTGAAGAATATTTATTACATAACATAAAAAACCACACAGGACCGTATAGGTTTAGTGTCTTTATAAATTGGGACACATAAAAAATGGTTCATAATATATCTATATTAACTCCCACTTATTTCATCAAAACTATGATCCTTTTTGAAATATCTTAATTAGTACCCTTATTATGACATGGGGAACAGAATAATATAAAAGGGTGAGATGAAATTCTCAGTAAGGGTAAATAAGGTAAATATCAAGAAGAACTAAACATTTAAAAATCTTATCCTTCATATAAAAGATCAGAATATCATGTCAAGGGATAAATCATAAGAGTGAAATGTAATCCCAATAGTCATAACATAAGACATTAAATTTTTTGGAATATGAACATAATCATATAAAATCATTTCAAATTAGTCAAGGCTCATTATCAAGACCATTATAGCTGAAAAAGTCCATTATTGAACCAAGTTCACTCTTCATTCAAGCCATGTATTGCTGAACCAGATTCACTTTCCATTACGGTCATTTCTATATCATGAGATATAAATCTTTACCCAATTAATTTGAGGTAGATATAGGTCCCACCCATCTCATAATTAAACAATTTTTGTGTGTTCCACAAAAAAAATAAAAACATTCACCATAGCATAACCAATGAAATAAAATGGGTTTCTTAAACATCATTCCATCAAAGTTGATATAAAAAAATAGATTTCCTAAATAAAATTTAATCATGAACACAATAATATCATGGTAATAATAGGGATATAAATATAACCCTTTTTAAATAGTTTCAACTTATATGGAAAATAATTTTGAGAAAACACTAGAAATTAATTCTTGAGGAAAATATCATTTCTTCTTCAAAAAGATTTTCCATCCTAAAAATGCCACACAATTTTAGAAGAAATAATTTTATGTGAAAATAAACATGTAATATTATAGTGTATTCCTTAAATATATATGGTGTCATGAAAGAGTAAAAAAATTCATGTTGTATATGTTAAAAAATATTATGCTCGTACTTTTGTCGGAAAAGTCAAAAAGTACCTCAAATCAAATAACAACAAAAGATTACTTTCATAAAATTTAATATAAATTCACCAAAGGGTAAATTTAAATATAAAAAATTATGGATGAATATATATAATATTACATAATTAGGAAAGATGGATGTGTATGATAAATATATCTCAGTAAATACTTACGTATAAACAATATCGGATAAAAATGGGATTGTAAAATTATCCCTTACCTTAGGTCTGATATCCTTCGTATGTATTTTAACCTCATGTATAATGATTTAAATAATTTTATTTACTTATTAAATAAACATAATAATTTTTATGATATCGTATATTATTATATTTTTATCCCTTTGTTAGTAACATTTCAATTTCACTCATTATTCAGATATTAACTACTTTATGTTCTTATGCAAGATTTGTCTGAGAAGTTCATGTTCCACATATTAGGATATAGTTAAATAATTTTACAGAATGATGTTAGTATAAAAAATATCATATTTATTCATTAATTTCATGTATATAATCATTGGTTAATGAATATCATATATAATTAATCACATCACATCGTGGAGACTGTAGGTCGTACGCACGCACGAGCGATGATATCATTCCTAAAATCATTAAATGGTTTTGAAGTGGATGGTTTATAATATTTAAGAATTAGTAAAATGTTATAATATTCATATATATCCATCATTATACCCATCCAAGTAAGGTGGTGGTGAAAAAAATATTACACCACAGCATGGAGACGGTAAGCCATACGTATGCATGCACGGTCATTTCAATTTTCATATGATGGATAGAAGGTTAGATGTGATTGTTTCATATTTATAATAACATATCAGTATATTAGTGATACTTATGTTATTAATTTATAATAAAACAACTAATTAAGAGGAATTATAAGAAGAAATAAGTTTGAATAAATTGGTAGAAGAGATTACCTCCTCGATATGCTTCCTCTAAATATCTTCTTAGAGAACTAGAGTTTGTCTTCGAAGATGACCCAAACCTCAAGAATAAAAATAGGTATTTTGAGAAGGAAATATTTTAGTATATGGATGAAATTTAAGGCTTAAAATAAATTGAATAGGTGAGGGAGGATGTGCTCTTTTATAATTGAGGTGAGGGGCACTTTTGGAAACTCCCTAAATAATAATTTATAATAAAATAAAACCCTATCCAAAAGCCTCCAAAAATTCCAAATTTAGAATATGATTTGAGACAGGGTTGTAATATCATCAACAAATCAATTTTGTACTAGTTATTTTGTCATTTTAAATCATATATTTTTAATTAACACTTAGTTATTATATTTAATTTTAATTGGGGTAATAAAATTCTAAATATTTAATGGTTATAAATATTTACTTATATGGTGTTATTTGAAAATAAATGGATATTTTAAGACTTTTTGGACCTTATAATTATAAATTTTTAATTTTTATATATTTTTATGATTTTTAAATAAGTTAATAAAATTTTATATTTATAAAACATCAATAGTGGCGATTTTGACACTATTTATTTATTTGACGTTAAATAAAACCCACATTGAGGATAATTTATAAAAAAATATTTAATACACTCTTAACATGTCATAGTAACCTATTAAATTCATGGGTAACATTAAATAGTTCATATGATATTTAATTTATTATTTTTAAAACTATTATTTTGATATTTCTATTAATAAAATAATGTCTACATCACTATTGTGTCATCATTAAATATAATTATTTAATATCTAAAAACTATAAATAAATTTCAATAATATAGGAAATCCTTTTATATTTCCAAATAATATAAATAGTTGATATTATACCATATTTATAGATATATTAAAATCAATATGCTTATATAAAATGAGATTGTGACATTTTGTCACATTCATTAGTTTTTATTATATTCACGTTATATTCATATATAAGTGGCCATTAAGTTATTACATTTCGAACTATAGATGAAAATGGTCGAATTTATTCATACAGTAGGATTTATACAGGTGTTAAGGTAATTTCTTACTATTAGTTTTACCTTTAATTACCCGATTTACCTTTAACCATGGTAATAAAAACAATTATAATGGTTACTATTCATAATGTCCAAAAATAAAAGAAGCCTATTAACATAATTTGGACCAACAATTTCCAAATATGTAATCAATTTTTAAAAATTAAAAACATATAATTTTCAGTAATGAATTTAATATTAATCATGTTGTTGAAATAATAAAATAGGTTTTAAATGTTAAACTATTGCAAATGATTGAAATGTTTTTTACATCTGGATTTAATGTAAAATTAACTCCAATGACCAAAATTATATTATATGGTAAAAATATATTCTATTCATAATTTTAATCAATTAAATAATATAATTTAACCATATAAATTATTTTAATGAAAAATTTAGTTTCAATTTACATTTAGTGTATTTTTTCAATTCATCAAAACATGGAAGTTATCATAAAAATATAAAAAAATTCATCCAAAGTAAATTTTTATATCATGAATAAAAATAAAATGTTTATTTTTTCATATAAAAACTATTAATGTGTCAAAATCATAATTTTAAATGGGTTCTCCAAAGTTGTAAAATTAAACTTTAAAAAAATTAGGGTTTTATACATCAAATAGAGTTTTATTCATACCCCATTACTAAAATATATATTTTATTAATATCAAAAATATTTTATTAAGTATATAACACATATATATCACATTAATTTCATTACAAAAATTAATTCACTCAAAAATAAAAAATAGCTAATTGATTTATATTTTTGATAAATAATTGATAGCCAATGAATTCAAAATGCATTTTCATATGTTAGTTATAATTATTACCTCTAACCAAACAACTAGGCTATAATGGTAATTTTATGATTAGGGTGTATCATAATTTTTTTAAACTCACAATTTCATGAAAACCAAGCTACTGAAAAATAAAAAATAATTAAGGAAAATATTTCATAAAAACACATGGGTGTTACATTATACCCCCTTTAAACTGAATTTCTCTCTTGAAATTCATCACTTGGAAACAAACATATGAGGATACCTTTCCCTCATCATATCCTCAATTTCCCATGTAGGTTCTTCAAATTGGTGGTTCATCAATAAAACATTAACTAATCGAGTGGTATTGTTTCATAGAACTTTTTCACTATGATCCAGAATCTATATCAGTTGTTATTAATAAGAAAGATATTTCTCCAGCAATATGAAATTTGATCTTAGTACATGTGAGGGATCAGGTATATACTTTCTTAGGAGAGATTCATGGAACACGTCATGAACTTGAGAGAGATTTGGTGGAAGAACCAATCAGTAATATACCTTCCCAACACGATCCAGAATTTCAAAAGGACCGATATACCCAGGGATCAGCTTGCCTTTATTTCCAAATCACATTACTCTCTTATAGGGAGATATATATAAGAACAACTTATCACCCACTTCAAAATCTAGGTCTTTTCTTCAATTTTCACCATAACTTTTTTGTCGACTCTGATATTCTCTTATGTGTTGTTGAATAGATCTGACCTTTTCTGCCATTTCATCAACAAGATCAGGTCCTAATAACTATATTTCCCCAAATTCATCATGTGGCCTAATATTTTGGGAACCATAGGCCACCATGTGATCATGATGCAGGAGAACGTATCCCAAACTCAAAATTGATGCATCACAAAAGACCACATAGCCCAACCCATCCTCTAGAAGATTCAACACTATAATAGAATTAAAAAGGTGATTAAAATCATCAAAAGAATTATAAAACTTCACATTAGATGATAAATTTACTTTCTACGTAAGAACGGTCATTAGAGAATCTAAATTAAAAACAATCTTACACAAATCAGAGGTAATGACCCACTAAACTCAAGATGCTCTGAATCTAAAAAATATTTCATGGTTACTCCCATGTTTTAACTGCCTTCACCTTCTGAGGATTTACTTAAATTACATGTTCTGAGACCTTGTATCCTAAGAGATTTACTTCATAAATCCAAAAACTACATTTTTATATCTTGGTATAAATTCTTTTATCTCTCAAAAATTATATATTTTCTCTCAGATGTGGCACATGATCCTCCTTGGTCTTTGAGTAAACCAAGATTTCATCCACATACACTACCAAATATGATTCAAGGTACTCATGGAATATCTTATTCATCAATTCCATAAAAATCATAGGAGAATTTGTTAAACTGAAATTCATAAAAATATACTCATAGTGGTCATGCCTACTCATGAAGGTGTCCTTTGAGATGAAAGATTCTTTGATTCTCAACTAGTGGTAACCAGATTGAAGATCAATATTCAGGAACCACTTATAACCTTTCAAATTATCAAAAAATCATTAATCATGGGCAATGGATACTTGTTATTTACCATAACTTGATTGAATTTCTGATAATAAACACAAAGGTAGAGTGTCCTATCAACTTTCTTTTCAAAAAGAATAGGCACCACCTAAGGTGACACGCTCAAGCATACAAATAGTTTATCAAACAAAACATCTTTATGGGTTTTTAACTCTTTAATTTCAGTAGGTTCCATCCAATAAAAATTAATGGAGATGGGATGGGTACCCAACACCAATTAAATGAAAAACTCCACTTCTCTTACTGGTCAGAGGCTAGAAAATTTAGAAGGAAACATGTCAGGAAACTCAACGACCTCTAGAGAAAGATCATCCCTTAAAAAATTCTCCATATCAAAATAAAATTCCTATATCACTCTACCCAACTCTAGAAAATGTGGAATTACTATACTCAATATCGGGTCCCATTCTCCCTAGAAAACACGACACGCCCCATCAGATGTAGTAAAAGAGACCTGTAGAGAATAATAGTGAATCTGGGATTTATGTGAAATCATCCAATCTATCCCAAAAATTATATCTAAAGGTTTAATGTTGAGAACTAAAAAATCCCAAGTGATCTTGATCTTTGATAAAGAAAAAAACACAAGAGGTACATTAGAGACCCTGCTCTATATTTTTTCTAAGGGCATAACAATATCCATCACATAAGACATAATATATGTAGGATAGTTTAGTATATTAACAACACAAGTCAATATGAATGAATGAGATACATTGGTATCAAATAAAGTTGTCTCTGAAGATGAAGATATAGTGATGGTACCTCTCCCTATCACTGGACCTGCATTAGCTTCCTCTGGAGACTCTTGCACTGCGTGAAGAAGCTTTGTTATGGTGGCCTCAGGCTAGAACCCCTTAGTTATTGAAAAATATGATTGTAAAACAATAATTTTAGGTGTTTATGTGCCTTTACCAATGCATGGGGTATAATATATAGGGAATAACTTGTATAGGTGGCATGAGTGACCGCACGAGCTGCAGATCTTTGGTGACATAGTAAAAACCCTCTCTGAATGCCCAACCTTAACATGCTAGAAGAAAGTCAGTGGACCTCTACTAGACACCACATGAGAACTGTATAATTCATGTTATTTTAATCTTCCACAATAACCATCACACTTTCTCATTACTTTACAGGAACCAATAAAAATATTATTAGGAGTATGAGGAACTCCCGTAACCCCTAAATTACTAGCCAAGTCAAGTTCATTCATTAAAGCCCTATCCAACACTTCTAAATAAAAGGTGATATTATGCATAAAAACTTTTATATTATATTAGATTGAAGACCCATATTGAATAATTATGCCTTCAATTTCTCATTAGTCGGCCTTAGATGAAAACTAAACAAGTTCATCATAGTGGTTCACATACTGAGTTATGATCTTATCACATTGTTGAAGGTTATGAAACTCCAAAAAGTTTCCTAAAACCATGTATTCAAGATATAAATGATTGGTAAAAAAACTCTAAATCATTTTAACTAAAATACTTCATGTTTTTTTTTGTTTTAACCATTGATTCCCACTATCTCACAATGGGATATTTATGCTTGAAGGTAGTAAATTTTACTATTATCAAATTGGGAATTTCCAAGATCTCAAAAAGAAATTAAATATTTTTCATCCAATCCACTACCTCCTGTGGATCATTTTATCCTTGTAAATCTAGTTTCTTCTTGTGAAGAAACTCCTGATCATGATCTCTAGTTTTATCCCTTTAAGGTTTCATTACTGGAGCCTAAACGAGAACGAGTTCAGAAACTTTTCCCAAAGATTAGACAACATGAACTACTATCTTCATGAGGTTCTAATAAACTGAAGCATTATATTATCATGGTTCATTAGTAGCTCCCTCTTAAGGTTTATTAAAATGTATTCTTAGGGAATGGTACTAAACAACATCAATAGGCCACACTAAAATATCAACAAGTATACTCTGATCCTTGACTCATTCAAGAGATACATAAAATATCAATTCCATTAAATATAATTCAAATTTATAGTATTTAAAAAACTTAGATAAAATTAGTGAATGACTAGTTTCATATCAAATTATTCCTCAAAGATGTCTTTCTCAAACACCCATGGTGACTTTAGGCTCTCTATGATAAGAGATATCTAGGAACTCAATCTAAACTACCTCTTAAATCCTGATAATCATACCTCCTATCTACTAGGAAATCTTGTACTACATACTGGTATCAAGAAAATGTGAACAACCTCCCTTTAATACCACTTTTTCATGAACTAACTTAGATTCCCTTGTACACTGATACCCAAGATGGTTTTGACATAGCCTGAAAGACGTTCCTGACCCCCAAATGTTTGTGACTAGCATCTGGCATCAATAATAAGTCAAAAGGAACAATTTTTGACACAAGTATGATAAAATAAAGACAAATAAATACACATTAAGTATTCTAAACACTCCTCAAGAAGGAAGTACCATAAACATATGAGTATCCCATAGAATATATCATCTAACAAATATCACATCATCATCTAGATAAGATCTCACAACTCCATGTAGCGAGTGGATCACAGCTCCACTGGTTACCACCATCACCCTTGTTCCATGATCAAGCACACCCCCACCTTTTAGTGTAGATTTACCTTTTCCTATACTTGGCAAAAAAAATCTACAAAAACTCAAGTAAAAGGTAGGGTGTGAGCTAAACAGTACAATAGGACTCCACCAAATTTTCCATAAGTAGTTACAATACAAGTGAATAATATATTCTTAACATTTAAATAAAGATGGCTTCAAAATCTATTTTCACATTTTTATTCAAATCATATTTGAAGTCAAATAGATAGAAAATATATCAAAAAAAATATTAAATGAACATTTTTTATAGAATGGAAAATACATGATAAAATAGTTATACAATCACTTGTATGTAATAATCAAATCAAAACCAAGAAACTTGTTCATAAGCCCTATAGTTTGTTAGTTCCAGACTATAATATCTTTACACTTCTCATTCAATCATCACTGATCAGTGTGTGTTCACATGTCCCATGGCTTAATCCACCCTAATAGAATCAATTAACACCCCATCATGGGAAGTCATAACAAACTAGGTTTAGTTAGAGTTTTCATCACCAATCCAATTCTAGGGAGTCAGATCCCTAGTGTTCTTGTCTTAATCACCCACTAACTACCCAGTCTCACATGTTATTTAATCAATCAATAAAACATGGTAAAATAATTCATTTTAATTAAATTCATCATTAATAGTTCAAATTCCCCAAGTTCAACATTCTATTTCAATTTCAAACCAAAATAGTGGTTTTCATCATGTTTATGCCTTTTAAAAATCATCTTTCATTTTAATCCATTTTTTCACAAGAATCAACCTCAAGCCATTTCAATCCATTTTTATAAAATCTAAACCTATTTTTAAATCCTTTGAAAATAGTTTTTATTTCAAAAATATCATGAATTTTAAATAAATCATCATATCATCAAAATTAAAGGTTTAAAAAATAGTTGAAAATATATTTCAAATCAAGCAATAAATCATGGTTTCAATTGTAGGAAAAGCCTTATGGAACCACTAACCTTTTAATTACATGATCAAGAAAACACCCAAGTTGAGAACCACCAATGGATATCCAAAGAAGAGAAATATTTTCAAGGAATCCATAGAATCATGATTCATCAAATAAAGATTTAGATCTATAAATAACTTGAGGAGTCATTTATCTCAAATAAATAGAGAAAGGAAAAAAAAGAGAAATCCAAGGTAGGAGAAGCATCATTTACCAGAGGGAGATCAATTACATCCACTAGCACAATTACTCAAGAAGAATAGAGGTTGGAGGCATAAAAATCATCTCTTAAGAGTCTCTAAATCAAAGTAATTGAGTTAAGGTTGAATGGGAAAATTTAGAAATAAATGGGGGTAATGTATTTTAAAACTAAAAAACATAGAACATGGTGAAACCCTTTCCACTATGCTGTAGAAGTACTAAAAATAGGTAGACCACAATGCAAAGTAAAGGACCACATTGAAGTCACCCACACCCCTAGATTCCATGACATAGACCTCACCCAGATCCTACAAACCTAGGTGAGGATAAAAAATAGCCCACACACCACACCGTAACCACCGCCAAAATGGAAGAGCCACCCCAACCACCTCCACACCGCAGCTCCTCTACATGTTTCATCCATACCCAAAATGACAGTGGCATAAAAAACCAGACCATGAGCCTCCATACTGAAGCCATGTAGTAAATGTCATATCCATGTATAAATTATAAGAGGATCCGAACATGGATATGTTATAGACTAACTATTCACACTGCATCCATACTCTCATATGGCTCATCCCCTCACCTCCATGGTGTAACCCCCTAAAAAACTACAGAAAAGTCCAAAAACTCAGAAAAAATCCAGAAACATTAGAAAACACCCAAAACCATGCCAAAATAAAAATGGGATAAAAACACAGTATAATAAATACGTGAAAGATTTCAATGGGATGTTGTAGTTTCTATCTTGATCATTCCACTTCATGTCATGTTCAGTCTTAGATGACATAAATAATCTTTACAAGTAATGTTTTAGAGAAAAGTAACATAGTACCTTTATGGATTTTTTTTCATCTTATTCTTCCCAGTGTTACAGTGATTTGTATTATCATTTCTTCTCATTGAATTCCATATACTTTTATGGTAGTTTATTCATTCTTCTTTATTATACTTTTCTCCCAAATAAAGCATTAAATCATTAGGGAATGCATATATATTTATATAATCAAGTCCTTGTTTTATGATTATTTTATTAATCTCATTGAATGATGCATGGATCTTAACTTCACTAAATACATTATAAAGAAAATCTAAAATCATGGAAACTTTTTTCATTAATTTCACAGTGACACTTGATATGATAAAACTTAATTATAAAAGACATCATTGAATACTTGGCACACCCTTTATACAGTTCTTATTTTCTATCTTTAACTAATTCATAAACCTTTTTTTTTGGGTCACTAGAGTTTTAAATAAGATTAGCATGGTTAGAAACAACTAGAGGTTCTATTAATCTATTAAAATCTTGAACATTGTATCCTATGGAGCTAAATTTATCATTTATCAAGTTTCAAACTAAATTCTCCTATGGAGGGTCACTTTGTATTTTGTTGATAAGATATTAATTGTTTTGACTTTCCAAAACATTTGATTTTTCATTCCAATTCCAACATACATATAGAGCAGGAAACTATTTTGATATCAAGTGCACATATACTTCATTTCTATTCAACCATTGATTGAATTTACAATTAGGACATAAACATTTTATTCTACCATTCCTTGATCAGTTTGAAATGTAATAATCTAAAAATCCTTCCAAAATCTTCGCATATTGAGGTGTTTTTTATGGTAAATTAATCCAAATTTTATCTATAGGTAATCGATTTCTACTCTTCTACCTATAAATTCAAATATAAATATATAAATGTTTAATAAAATAGGTAAAATCAATTTTTAATATCACCCAATTTCGCCATTGACCAGGTTAGGGTCTTGATTCAAAATAAAACAAATTCAACATGTAAATAATTCAATATTTCATAAAAACACAAAAAACATAAATGAATAAATATTACCCCTCACAATAAATGGGTCATATGTCGTGGAAGAAGGTCACTAAGGTGAGGAGAGGGAGACATGCAATATGGAGGTCGAGGATGCGAGCTCAGTAGTGTCAAAATCAAACATCGATAAGAGTAGGGTAAATCAAGGAGGCAGGGAAGAGGACAGGTTCATGGGAAAGGGTTTAGGGTTCTACTGTCGTTGAGGGTGGTGGTCACTTGGAAATGGGAAAGAGGGGTTGTCGTTGTGGGGAGAAGATCCATCGGGGGGCATCATAGTTGTCGGTGGTCAGTATCGAAGGAGTTCGGGGGGTTGGTGGGGGTTGGGGTTGGCATCGAGGGAAGGGGATGAGGGAATCACCATAGTCAGTGGTTGAAGTCGATGGAGGGGGATCAGGGGGGTCGACGTCACAAGGTTCGGTGTGGGAGCGGGGGAGGGGTTAATTAGGTTATTTTACTAAAGTATATAGCTGGAGTTTAAATAAAATCGTCACTAAATTGAAAATTATTTCAGGAGTATCACTGATTATATTAAACAAACCCCTATATTTTAAATAATATTAAAAAAATTAACTAGTAGTGGTTATAAAAAATACCACTAATAAACTAATGCTAAGACCACATTTTTTGTACAGTTTGTTTGTTTTGATATATATATATATATATATTAGTTAATATAATGAATAATAAAAAATATAATTAGTAATAATACGTAATTAATTAATGAATAAAATTATTAAAAATATAATTAAAATAAATAACATCTTAAAATAAATTAAATTAATCAATAAAATGATTTAAATAATTAGTAATTTATAATATAATTAGTAATTAATAATATAATTAATTAATGATAATATAAATAATAATAGTAACTAGATTATTAATATGATTATAAATTAATAATTTGATTAATGATTTATAATATCAGTAATATAATTAGTAATTATTAATAGTATAGTTTATAATTCCAATTAATAATATAATTAACTTAATTAACAAGTCTTCTAATTCAATATTTTATTTTCTAGGTAAATAACTTTTGGAGGTTTAGGAGGAACCCTCACAAAATTTCAATATGAAAATAAGGATTAACTAACATAGGACATCAATAAACCATTCTAAGAGAATTTTAAAATGTTTGAATCATTCACCTTATGAATTCTTCAATCGATGGAAAACTCCATATTCTTTGGATCATATTTTAAAAGGTTTTCAAAGTACATGACAATCCTCTCCCGAGTTTTGATATATTCTTCTAATCTTATCTTCCCTTCATTAAAATCATGGACCAGAATATGATCTAGTTTATTGATCCATGTAATATATTCCATATTTCTTCCAACTTATAGATATGTTTCATAAATTCTATTGGAAACCCCCATTATGACATTGATATTAATATTATCTTCTCATATATATTCCTTGGAATACAGAACCAAGTGAAAATAATTTATTGGCTGTCTTCCATATTTTTGTAAGTACGGATCATTGAATATACCTATTTCAGAAGCTTTAGGGTTGGAACTAGAATTTCTAGTACCATCTTCCCTTCCCTGCTTATTTGTCTCTATTGGGACTCCCTCATCTCTTCCTCAACTATGTCTATTTGGAATCCCACCTCCATTCATTATTCCACCTCAGTGGTAGGCGAGCTACTACTTCTTACCTTCTCTAGGAGACTTTCCCCTTGGTAGGTTAAAATATATAATTCCTTATAACCTTAATATTTTCTCACTAATCTGGTGAGAATTGGATTGGGGAACTTTGAATAATCCTTAGTATTTCTGAATTTCATGCCTTTATTAACCAATAACATCCTGAATATAATCTAACATTTTTTAACTTTTTTCTCCCGCTCTAATATTTTTTGTATAAATATTTTTCAACTAATGATTGGAGCTGACCTGTAGAGTCTTATCTACCATGTTTAACTCCTCAATATATTCATAAATACCCTCTGAATGAACATTGTATATTTTCCAAACCATTACATTTTTATCTCTATATTTATTCCTTTTCCATTTTAACTATGGTGTTTTCCATCCCTCAGAATCATCATTATTGATGTCATATTTTCCTAAAATCTCAAATATATTGGACACCCTGACTTTTTCCTTCTTCTCATGCAGATCAAATCCAACACTGGGAGATGTTGTTATATGCACTAAATCACTACCATTAATGCCTGAAAATTCATATTTCCATTTTTATCCTAGAACAGCCTCGTAAATACTCAAATAAAAAGTGGTTGATATGTACCACACCCACCCATATGCAATAACAAAATATTTGTAGAACCTATGATCGGGCTCGAGGGAGAACTCAATGGGTGTAGTATTCTCCTTCCCTGCAACTTTTTCATTGGTCTCAACACCTTCTAGCCTACACAGCCTAGCCTCACCATGTATAGACTTTCCACTCAAAGGAGGGTTTTGGGAACCTTATTGTACTAGTTACCCTCAAGTATAGAGTCTAATCCACCTCCAAGAAATACCTCCTCCTTAGAAACTTGTTGACACACCTGCTGAGGGTGACCAAGATGTTTACATGAAGAGTAGTGGTCATGCTGGGATTTAAAATGAACAATTTTAAGACAATGAAACTTTTCACTAACCTAAATCCACAAATATTCAACCAGTGGATTATACAAATACACTTCAACATAGATACAGGGATCTATTACATGAAACTACATTTTTTATCTACTATCTAAACACAACAACCTACCTACAAGATTTCCTATCATTTTCAGAAGAACGGGATTTTGAAAAAGGGAGAGTAAAACCAAGGGAGATTACCCAAATCACCATAGTCAAGGGAACACAATTCATATGAAATTTATAGGTCCATATAAACAAATAGAAAAAACTAATGGAGGATCGATGTAGTGGTAACACAAATTGCACGCACATGCAGATAACTAGAGGTGATCACAACAACACAAATATATATCAGCACCACCACGATATTTATTTCTTCTCTTCCTCTAATTCATATTACAACTCATTAAACTCTCTCTATTTATAGGGATACAAAACACACAACAAAACCAAATATAAAAAAATAAAGTCTGCAGTTGGTTGTGAAAGGTGTTGCCCAAGCCTCTAGATTCACACACGTCAAGTCATATTCATAGAACCCTTCAAGACTCTATCCCAGTAGTGGATGATAGGTGTCATCTGAGGAAAAACCGAGTTTAATATCAAACACCCCCCTTAAACTCTTTTACCTTGCAACCCATAATTTTGCATTATATCTGGGTGGGTAACCAACCGGTATAATTATTTCACCATATTCATTTGCTGTAGTAAAATAAATAGCACATGTGGCAGTAAATAATAAGATCATTGGAGGTGATCATAGGAACAAAATATCAACATCAGGAAGAAAATTGGGTTTTATTTCTTCAATTTTGAATTCTTCCCCCCTATGCTCCTCTTCTAGGATCATATTCTTTTTCAGAAAACCCTCTATCTTGGGTTCAAATTCTTTGAAATGCCCCCCTTTTGTGGGACCTCACTAGGACTCAGACACATTGGACGGTGGTGTCACAATTTTTTACTAGAGGAATTGACATGGGGCTTCTAGGAATTAAGAAACCATAATCGGCAGATGGTCTGCTAGATTCAACATTGATGGAAGTGTCAATTTTTGGGAAACCATATGCATCAGATAACAACTCTAGTTCTTCGGTGTCTTTTGGAAAGGTGTCTACATTGGTAGATGGTTCGATAGATAAAACGTCGATCAAGGTCTCAACTTTTGAAAAGTCATCTTCACTGGACATCAATTCAAGTTCTTTGGTGGCTTCAATTGCAGACGATTGATTCATATTCGGGATAAAAGATGAAGTCAGAGGGTGTCTGTCATTGTTTTCAATGTCTGAATATAAGTCAAATGGATCAAATAAATTGAATTCACTATCCAGGAGAATCATTTTTTCGATAGAGAAAATTAAAATGTTTTTTTATAGTTCGATACAAAAATTATCAAAATTGAAGATCAAATTACTTCGATTTGGAATTCTTCCACCCTGTGATCCTCTTCTAGGATCAAATTATTGTTCACAAAACCCTCTGTCTTGGGTTCAAATTCTTTGAAATGTCCCCCCTAGTTGTGGGAACTCACTAAGACTCAGACACATTGGAAGGTGGCGTCATTATTTTTCACTAGAGGAATCAACATGGGGCTTCTAGGCATTAAGAAACATGAATTAGCAGATGGTCTGCTGGATACAACATATATGAAAGTGTAAATTTTTGGGAAACCATCTGCATCAGATAATAACTCTAGTTATAAGGTGTATTTTGGGAAGGTTTCAACATTTTTATATGGTTTGATAGATACAATGTCGACCAAAGTCTCGACTTTTGAAAAGTCATCTTCATTGGACATCAATTCCATTTCTTCGGTGGCTTCAATTGAAAAAAATTGATTCAGCTTCCGGATAAAAGATGAAGGAAGAGGGTATTTTTCATCTTCATCAATGTCTGAAAATAATTCGAAGGGATCAAAAAAATTGAAGTCACTATCCAGGAGAATCATTTTTTTCGAGAGAGAAAATTTCAATGTTTTTTTTTGGATATTCTGATACAAAATTTTTCAGAATTAAAGATCAAATTGTTTTTGTTTTTTTGATGAAGTGATACACATGGATCCAAGAAAATGCCTAAGGAGTGTGTATTTTTTTGATCAAAAATCTGGGAGAGACAAACAAGAGGCCAAATGATATATTTAATTTTTTTTAGAAAAAGAGTTGTTAGGCTTGATGATTGGAAGGAGAGAGGAGGAGACAAAAACTTGGGGTGATGTGTGGAAAAATAAAAATGAAAAACCTTTTATCAATTTCAAAGCACCCTTGATTTGTTGAGAAATGGAGAGAGATATTAAAAAAAGCAAAGTTGGATGGAAACACATGATGTGGGAATATAAATGATAGAATCAATGAACTTAACTATTCATCATCTTCTCCATTTAGTGGTGTAGATGATAGGTAGATGGTTTAATGAAACCCTAGAACAACTGGCAGAAAAAACCTCCTTTGTTTGTCACTGAAACAAATGGATCGATATCACAACCCACAGATCTATGTCTTCTCAACTCACCTTTGAACCATTTGATACCACTAAAGGTGGTTATGGGCAGTGGAATCTTCAACCTTCTTTGATACCACTGATGGAGGGTTGAGGGTAGCGGAAACACGGATGTTAATCACTGGACGTGATCACAAGAAAAACAAATATAGCAGCAGCATAGTATTTATTTCTTCTCTCTTCTTTTAATTCATATTAAAACTCATGCAACTCTCCCTATTTATAGGGATACAAAACACACAACAAAATCAAACAAATGAAAAACAAGTCTGTAGTTGGTTGTGGTAGGTGTCGCCCAAGACTATGGATCCACACAGGTCAATCCATCTTCATGGAACTCTTCAAGCCTCCATCCTAGTAGTGGATAGTAGGTGCCATCTGAGGAAAAACTGAGTTTAATATCCAACAAAAACTCCATCAATTAAACATTGATAACTAGACTAAGCCATAACAATATCATTATCTTCTGCAAAGTGAACAAACATATGCAGAGGATCAAAAATCCCAATTATAGAACGCTTCTTCAATCCCCATTGACCATTTATAAACCTATCAAAATTTCCAAGTATCATTTATCTCTATCTAAATTGAGAGACTAAGGAAATATCATTGAGCTTCAATGCCTCAAATAACTCATAGATGGAAAGAGGAATATGTGCAACCCCTAAATGGAGGGAGGGGACTTTTAGTCTGAGGAAGATTAGGGGAATAGGGTGATCGAGGATGCCATCAAAACCCCCTAGGGTTTCACCTTCAAGAGCTGGAGGAGAGCACTGAAATAACATTGTTAACGGTAATAATTAAAAATTAATTATTTAATAATTTTTAATTACTTCCATTATTTATTAAATTATTTATTATAATCAATAATTATATAAAAATTTACATGATAAATTATAATTATTAAATATTAAATATATTGGTAACTATTATTATTAATTATTAATTATTCTTCATATTTCATGATAATATTAATTAATTACTAATTATATAAATTTCATTGTTATTTATTAATAAATATAATATATATATATATTATTAATTATTTTAATTAACTAACTAATAAAATATTAATTATATTATTAATTAGTAAATTATTTATTTATTAAATTAATAATAATATTTATAATTATTAAATATATTAATTAATTATAAAATGTATCTTTCAAAATAACATACAAGAAAAAAGAGAAACAAATATATAATATAGATATTGGTTTAAAGTTTATGAATAGTGAGAAAGTATCATTGTTGTCCAAATCACTATTATGAATTCTCCTCTATTCCACAAACTGGTATGTATATAGTACACCCATGTTGTTTCTATATGTGTCTATGATCTAGCATATGTTGGTCCTATGTAACATCTACCACACCTACCTCTACATCATCCTATGTGATAGGTAGTAGATATGAAGTCTCCTCGCTTATTCCCTATCCTACCCTGAAGGAAGATGGTTGCTATCTAGAACTCTCCCACACATGGGAAGAAGAAGGCTAATGGATAAAAGATTCTACTTTATAGGAATAAGGTGGTTTTTATTCCATGATCAATTGACTGCAGAGGTAAATAGAGAATCACATACGCTTTGGTCACCAGCAACCATGAAACTAAATTTTAAAAGGTGGGTCTTATTACAAATGCATGCTACAAAGAAAAGAGACATGGGGACTCGACCCCATGACTGGTGCCTCACGCCCCAACCCCCCTTCCACCCCAACCACCTACGGGGGGCACCATGAAACTAAATTTTAATAAATCAATAGAATAAGAATAATAAACACTAGTAGAAGTGTCGTGAACCTCTACAAGAATACCCTATGGTATAATTGTTGAAAGTGGAATCTTTGTATGCCAAATAGGTGATTTATCAGGAGGACTATAGTGAGGCTCTAAAGGAGCATTTGAATGATAATGTTGGACATCCTATTCATGTTCCACATCATCATGTGGAACATCTAGATATATTTTATCACCCTATGGAACATTGACCTCGGTCTCAACATCGCATGGAACATCAAATAAAATTTCATGATAAACCTCATCCATGGGATGACACAGTTCTTCCAATTCTCTGTGGAACTAGAATCAATCAAATGTAAATCCCAATGTGATATTATTGATATGTATGAGTCATGTGATATGAGTATCTTATAAAAAATATACAATTAATTACAAATAATAAAATATATATTCAAAAGGGGAAGAGTTATTACCAAGTCATGATAGGCGAACCTAAGTTATAACAGTGAGCTCATGCATCACTAGGGCTTATAATTCAGATGATTTGATAGAATCATGAACACCTAGTTTTCCCCTATAATCAAAACTCCTGACATATGTCCCACCTCTCAATATATCATGCATGATATCCCCTCAAGGAAATGTCTAGCTTCCTTGAAATATCTATTAATGAAGTAAATCCCACTGACTAGATGGTGTGAGAATTGTATATACCCAAACCCTCACTTATAGATTCAATACTAAAACATACTTTGTAATTTTTTTATTAAAAATAAATCGATCAATACACAATAAATTAAACAAGTGAGGATCCTTTTCGATGTAGATTTTGGAAAATTAGAAAAATGCCTTATATAATATCATATTTTAGAAAAAAAAATATAAAATAACTAATTGGATTAAAATGCGCTAAGTCCTTAAACGAATCCATCCTCCTTAAAAATTTTAAAAGACCTATGAAAAAATATTTTAAAATATAAGATGAGCATAAAATTATCCAGTAAGGGGTTTTAAAACCAGTGAAAAATACTTGGAAAATTACTCTGTACAAATTTTATATCAAATAAAAAATATTTGATATTATATATACATTTTAAAAATAATAATCTTCCATTCTTATGAAAAATACTTTTAAAACCCATTTAAAAATACTTATCATTTTTAAAACTATTCAAAAATAACCTTTGAAAAATAATTAGATTTATCCTTAAAAAACTTTTGAAAATAATAATTCCTTTATGGATAAAAATGATACTTAGAAAATATTAATAAAACCTTATGTACACTAAAATTATATCTTGTAGGAAAATTTATCATTGAGGTCATGGGTTCTCTCCCCATTCTTCATCATCTCATTTGATACCCAAGTGCCAAATTTTAAGAAAACATTTTTAGAAGATCTTCCTTTCTCATTCTTAACAAATTAAAAACATTTTAAAATATTACATATATTATTTTTATATAATAAAATAATTTAAAAATTTATATTCTTGAAAAAATATTATTTTTAGGAGAAATAAATTTTTTCATAAAATAATTACTTGCATTTAAAATAATGAACATAAACACTTTGAATTAAAACAAAATCTTGTATTAAAATGCATAAAATGTCAATAAATTTATAGATTATGACCATATATACTATAATGAATGATAGTAAAATATTTTACTTAAAAAAATTATATTATAAAAATAATAATTTCAAAATAATCCTTTTACCTTGAGTTTGACTCATCGCATACGTTCTTTATCTTCCTCTTCTTTGGAAAATATCTTTGGTTAACACACTAAGACCACTAAGGTTGGTGTTATTCATAAAATAAGAACTATATATTGTGGGTAAGGATTATACGAAAGGATTTGGGTAGATTTTTTCTGAACCATAAAGGTTTTTAAGTGTGAAGA
This sequence comes from Viscum album, assembly GCA_963277665.1. NCBI lineage: Eukaryota > Viridiplantae > Streptophyta > Magnoliopsida > Santalales > Viscaceae > Viscum > Viscum album. Next base: position 1,016,637,055 of record OY728130.1, on the reverse strand, counting down.
AAATAGAAGAAGAGGTTCTCTTTTATAAGAGAGGGTAGGGACACTCTTAGAATTCCTCAAAATATTAAATTAATATAAATTAATTATCAATTATAAATGGCTCTAAACTTATTAATTTAAAATATATGATGATTTTGGGTTGAAATCCCCTCATAAAAGAAAATCTAAATATGTTTTGACTAAATTTATACCATTATATTTTTGTTTTAACCCTTATTTAACACCTTTAATTCTTATCATGACAACATAGATTTTTACTCTTTGAAGGTTAATATAGTTACTATAAAATGATGAAAACCCCTATAAATGGATCATGGATGAATTTTTTATCATTATCCTAATAAGTTGGAAAATTTTAATATTTTTATAAATTTTATATCATTTATTAAAATATTATTTATTTTAAAATATCATTAATGTCAATTTTGACACTATTCATTACATTGACTTTTGAAAATATCAAGAAAACAAGATAAGTTAGAAAAAAATATTTGATTATATTCCTAATATGTAATAATCATCTATAAATTTTTAAATCACCTTTATTAATTCAAATTATATTTATTTTAATATTTTTAATATTATTTATTTGTTTGTTTCATTAATTTAATAATTACTATATCAACATCATGTGATTATTTAAGATACTTATTTCATCACTAAAAATTAAAAAATACCATTATATAGATAAATATTTTAGTCTTCAAAATAATACTTATAGTCAAATATATCTTCTAGATAACACCATATTAAAAATAATATATTTATTAATAACATGAATGTGACATCATTGACTTTTCATTAAATAAAATATTAAAAACATCATAATCTTTTTCAAGTGGCTCAAAAAGTCATAAATAAGTTTATATCATGAAAATAAGTTTATTAATTTAAAAATGGATACCTATATTCATTCATAACTTACCTTTTTCCCATGTGGACATAAAAGAGATATTTAAGACAAAGAAAATGACGTTTTGTTGATTTCTTTGATTTAAATAATATATAAGTCATTATCAAGAAAAATTATCTATTAAACAACTATATTTTGAACCTTAGGTATTAAGGGTCAAATTAAATTCATCAAATAATTTTTTTCAATTTTTGGGGTCATTTTATAGTCAATGTCATTTTTTTAACCTAAATTACCCAATTTACTCTTTGTTGTGATAACAATAATTACCAAGGTTGGTATTCCGACTCTGAGGTGGTGCGTTTCGTGTATACCGGGGTGATCAAAATGGTCTAAAGTGAAATTTACTTTAATCCTTTATCATTGGGGTAGAACCACCTCCTTTGTTAAGGATTAACGTTGGGTTCACCATTTTTATTCCACCTCCAAGGTGGTGCATTTCGGGTGGTGTGAAAATGGTCTGATGAGGATCATCACCCATCCCTTTTTCCAAAGACGGTTTCCTGTAAAATTCACCATTTATTTTGTTTTGATCTATTCTTCATCATTATCCTTTATAAGAACATTGGATTAGCCTATAGGGGTTGAGCAACTCACGCCTTTTGTATTGCGAAGGAGATGCCACAGTCAGTCGGTCCCAGCAGGCGATTGTGTGGGGTCAAGTACTTGTGCAACCAGTCCTCCTCTGATATAAATTCCTCATATGGTCTCAAACGGGTTTATTCATGGATCTAGAAACACCCAACATCCCTGGTATCCATGATTCATGGACCTGCTTTCCAAAGGCAGGGTCTTGTTGATTGATGATTCATCCAACGGCACTTGAGGACTCTTTTTGTCGAGAGGATGGGAATTCAGGCTCACCACACCCTTCTGGTGGAGAATTATTGCCTATTTAGGGACTCTCTTATAGATTTAAGTTGTGTTCATATGTTCGTAAATCCTTGGTTCATTCCCTAAGAGTGTGTCCACGGGCTACCCTTAGTTTGCAGGATCATCGTAGGCATGCATTTGGATTTGATGCTATAGAGGTACTGCTGACTTGAGCAATACAATAATGAACTCTTGAGTTTATCTTCATCTAGGGGGATGGAGGGTGACTTGATGTTGGGGTTGGACCCATAAGATAGGTTTCCTACGTATCCTTATGAGAGTAATTAGAACCCATGTAGTTCAGAATGGTTGGGGCTTATGCATGGAAGTTTCCTATTTGATAGACATGATTGGGTGAACCCTTTTGGATGGGAACCCTTTGGATCTTGGTCCTTTAGGTAGGCATAATACATATCCTGATTTGATCAAGAATCATAGTTCTCATAGTTCATATGGGTTAGGGATTACGCATGGAAGATTCCCATTTGATAGACATGATTGGGTTAACCCTTTTGGAAGGGAACCCTTTGGAGATTGGGCCTTTAGGTAGGCATCCTATGTATCTTGCTTTGATCAGGAATCAAATTTCTCATAGTTTAAATTGTATGTTTTTAATAATTTTCACAAATCTCTAAGCTCGCGTGAGTCATGCTCGGTGTCAAAAACAAGAGGATGTGAAAGATTAAACAAAGCACATGCTTCCTCTCCTACTAGTGGAAGAGGGAGAGCCTACGGAGGAAGAGGATGGGGTGATCGTGGACGAGGGTGCAGAGCGATGAACGTTTTAATGTGAAATGTCATTGAAATTCATGCATCTCAACCTCAGAAAATTAGGGACATACCTTAGTGGGAGGGCCCTAGAATACGGTCTGGGAATGGGAGGAGTTACATCCTCGTCAAAGGAGAAGTGAACATAACTCCTTTGACTGGTCACTATTCTTCATTGAATGGAAAATTTAGTGATCACCCTTAATCTCAATCATGGGGAGGTTCACATCAGCATCCCAAGGTTGTACTCTAGGTTACCATGAGAATGTAAACACATGGAAATTTTTGAAACCCAAACTGTTGTGGGGAGAGCCTTTGTGACTTCGCTTACCATGGGTATGTAGACTCAAAGGTGAAGACTAATTCACTTGATAATCTGATCATACGGGTTTGGTGGATTTGGAGGTAGCTTTGGACTAATGTTGTAGGACTGTTTTCATGGAGGGATTATAGAGGACTGGACGGTAATGGAGGGGTGAGGTTGGAACCAGAGGAAATAATACCCAAAAATACCCCATTCTGCGTACTGGTTTCTTATGCGGGGTGGGGGTGGCTCCGCATACCATAGGGGTATGCGGGCATAGGGTTCTTCTGTGTACTGATGCGGTATACAGGCATGGGTATAGACCACTATGTACCATAGTGGTACGCGGCCCATCACGCCGCTTTGGGTTCCATATGCGTACTAATACAGTATGTGGCGTCAGGTTCAGTCCACATAGCGGGACACTATGTGGAGCACCATATTGAAGGAGGGTTTGAGGGATTATCATTCGCAGGAAGTTCATCTACGATAATTATATGGTTTGCAGTTTCACTATTTCAGTTTGCGGTTATCTTTTTATTATTAAGTTCCCCCATTTTATGGTTCGTAGTCGACTGTACCCACAGAAAGCATTGTTCGCAATTCGAGCTTCTTCGATGATTCAAGAATAAAGTTGGAATATTCTTCGAACACTTTCTTCCAACCTCTAAGTCCCCTTCAATATTTTTTTGTCCGTTCACCTCTCTCAATTCCTTTTATGCTCCTTTTATAGAGCATTGGAAAAATTGTATCTATTGGTCATGAAGAACCATTTGATAAGGCCCATGTAGAGATATTCTGACCCATGGATGACTTGGTCAATCTAGGGTTTTTGGAGGCTATGGTTCATGATCATGGTTCTCAAAACCCTACTGGTTTGTTTTGTCCATGAATTGATGAGTTTGTGGGACAGTACGCAGATGGGATTTGCACACACGATTCTTTCAATGACGCGGTTCGTGGTGCACCTTGTTTGATGGCCATCGCTCTATGTTCTAGTGCCTCACGGATCGTTCTTCCTACCTGGTGGTTCATGATCCAAGAGGTCCATGAACCTTACCTAGTTATGGTATACAAACCACTTTGAATTCTTTTAAAACTTGAATATCTTCAAGTTTCTTCTGAAATTTTCAACTCAATTTGAGTCTATTCACCTTTCTAGACTTGTAGGAATACTTGATCCTTCTATAAAGTGATTTTAAGGGTATTTTATTCCCTTTGAAGAATTTTCAGGACCCTACAAATTCCCCCCATCGGAATGGGGTCCGTTAGGAACAAAAAAGGGGACTATTACGATGTAGAAGTTATCCTGAACTGACATGGTTCACAGTTGAATAGATGGGCCCAGTAGGAGGGGACCACACCTATATATAGGGGCCCATGTAATTTTTCTTCTACCATTTTTCATGGAGAAAAGTGCTCTTGATTCCCTCAGCTTCCTCTGCATTTGCGTACCATGCTCCTTGCAAAAATTCACTTCGCGAACCGCTTCGTACATGCCATGAACCGATCTTTTCACCATATCTCTGCCCACATAATGGATTTTGGATTTCACTAATGGTGTTATAGAATTATAAAACAAAAATCTGGATTCCATATAGGAGGATGCTACACGGCTTGCGTGTCCGCATACTGAGCTTGGATTGGCGAATCGAACTTTAAGAACTAATAATCCGAAACTTTGAAAATGAACTTAATGAGGCCTAGTTTCATGGTATACTCCTTCCATGAACCTTTATGTTCATCGAACAATGATTAGCGGGCCAACTCCTCATGGAGGTTTCACATACCATGCCTTTACATGGTGAAATGAATCTGCATACCGTATCCATAGGCGAGGTTTCTTCCGCGTATCTTGCAGTACGTGGATCATGCCTATGCACACTATGTAGTACATGGGATGGGGCTACTACATACCATTTCCAAGAATAGTATGTAGAGCCTTATTAAGACATATTTTCAGTCCTTTATCCATTATTCTATAGCCTATATCCAACCATTTTTATTAGACTGACTTTTTATCTTCTGGATCTTCCTGTACAGGCTACAATGGCTACTTCACAGTCTTCTACTGATGTTGCTTCTTCTTCTGAGGCTACTACTATTGACCCTCTTTCTGTTATTGATGAAATATCTAAGAATATGGTGGATTTGGTTGAAGAAAAAATTCTGGTCATTCCATTTCACCAATATCTAGAGAATCTGTTTATGATGATCCAACAAGAGTACCTGGTTTTAAAAAAGATTACTTCCTATGGGTTTGGTCTATTGTCTGACACAGTGATCCTAGCGCCAAATCTGACTAATCATATTACTGCCTGGATAATTAATACCTTTATCCTGAAGGCATTTAATTCTTCCAATGGGCGGTACCTTCAGAGAGATACTACCTCCAGGTCTTTGGTGAACTACGCACCTTGTACTTTAGAGGGAGTGCAGTGGAAGTCTAACAAGATGGCCCACTATTACCAAAGAATTGTGAGAAAAGCTATAACAAATGAGTAGCATGGTTGGTCGTCCTGATAAGACCTTCACCCTGGAGGCTCATTTGTCTTGAACCAGGGGTGGCCTTTTTGGGTTCACCAGAGTTGCAAAGAATTATGAACCGATCTATAGACTATGGGACTGTACAAGGCCGTTTGGGTTTCTCATACATACATCCATCATCCTACTACCCTTATTTCACAGCTCTTGAGCAGGTAGATTCCAGATAACAACACCTTCCATTTGACCCATGGGGAGTTCGACATCAGTCTTTGGGATATCCAGCTAATTTCAGGAGTTCCTATCATTGGGGACATATATGATGAATTTATTCCTCCCTCCTCTACTTGGGATGATGAGGAAAGACCCCCCCAGCCAAGAAACTCATTTTCTAAGATAAGGAACTTCTGAAGGAAAGTGATCCTTGTCTAAAGTAGGATGTTTATTTTGATGACTGGTTTGGAACTTTTGTTAAGCATACCATTCTAGAGCCCGATCCACAGAGACCTAGGGATTTCCCTACAAAAACCACCCATAGGTGAGTGGGTACTTATTTTCCCACACTAGAAGAGGGGAATTTCCAGAAATGGTAATGGGGGATCATCCCTGATGTCGATCGATTATTTCGACTAACAACTTTCTTGGACATATTTCTAAGTGGGTGGATCCTACCAGTGCGGGATTCTGGTGGCATAAGAGCCTCAACTTTTATCATGGCCACTCAGTTGGCCACTGGCAGATGTATCAATTTATCCATCCCAATGTTGGTCAAGATTTACCACCTACTGAGTCGAATCAGTGGGGGGAACCTTATCAGATGACTAGGCCCTTAAAAATTATTTGGGGATGGATGGGAGCCCACATAAGAGGCTATTACTTCATAAATTCCTTGAAATTATGAATTCCACCCTCTAACTCTAACTTTAAAGCACCAGTGGGGTCATGTCGGCAGCTTGGGCTTCACAGGATAAGCAAGAGGAGAAAACTGAAAAGAACGAGCAAGACTTAATGGATTATATCAACATTTACAAACATTTCTCTTACTACCTTTATGATTCCCCTAATGGTAATATTAAAAATAATGCATCTGAATACTTCATAAACTGAGGTTACTTATTTTATTTGTGATAAGGCATCCTAGTTTCCCATATCAGAGGGAAAATTATTTGCGAGGGATATGCACCCTATATATTTAGTCAACAATTCAACTGCGTTCAAAATTTGTAATCCCCTACTCTCAACAGTTCTCATCAGGAAAAAAATTGATGATAGATTGTCAATTATGGATAATGTTCACCCAGGAGGACACCCAGTGCCAGGACAAACTTCCAGATCTTGGGGATTATATTCCCTTCCTTACTGAGAACTATGTCGAGGATTGGGTTAAGTCATATCTCGATGTCCAATTAGCCGACATGGTTCCTATCATGAAAACTTACAAGGAATCCAAGGTGAAGGGAAAGGATAAGAAAAAGGTATTTTTTGAACACTCTTGATTGGGAAAAGACCTTTGAAGGCATCTTGGTCCCCCCTGGGGAAATTTGTGAAAGATTGGGTTATGACCTCACGGGCAGCTGAACAAGCTATTGGAGATACTTCTGGGAGTCCATCATCCATTCCTTCTTAGGCCAATTTTATAGTGGACTAAAGGCAATGGGGCCTTTTAAAAGGTCATCCATCTACCCGTGACTAGTCCCTTTGTGATTTATGGAAGGTCCTCTGGACTAGGGAAGTTTCCCATACTAGCATTGGCTACGTGTCCGCACTGGATAATGTTTCTTTTGATGATGATCCAGATAGGGTGAGTTGCTATCTTAAGGACCTCGAGACCCTCATCCACTCCCAAAGTGGTCATCGTAAGTACTCACATTAGGTACTTTCCATGTTGCAACCAGAAACCATTGATGAGGATGATGAAGTCATTGGCTTAACTATTGCAGTTTCCATGGAAAAAGCTTCATACTTGCTCCAATTGCCTCATAAATGTTCCTATTCTTGAGGTCCTGAGTTAGCAGGGACACTTTTTAAATGTTTGCGGTTGTCAAAACCTTCTATGCTTCCTTGTACCAATCCTACAGCATTGGCCATCCTAATTACGACTTCATTTATGGATACCTAGAGAGTCTGGGATGAATTGAGGTTGAGGGATTCAAATGAAGATATATGGAGGCTTCTTCAGAGGGAATGCTATGATATTTTGGTTTTTGGTTGAGCCATCGCTCCTACTAGTATTTCAGCAAATGAATATCCTAATGAGGTGGTTGCTTACTTGACTTAAATGGATAAGTATCTTCATGCTCCTACGGATAGGCATTACTGGTCGGACCACATGGAATTGATGGCATTATTCCCACAGTTGATGGGAGAGGTTATTTTGGCTGCAACCACTGGCCCTAAATTCTTTTATTTAAAATATTATAAAGGTCCCCCCTCCCATTTTCATTTTTCAGGGGCCTACAGGGTCTCAGTAAATGGGTTTTTCCTTGATTTATTCTCCTGGAGGTACTAAGGTTGGGGAGTGTGCCCTATCAACGGTAGGTGGTACTGAAGAAGGATCCCCTAAAGCCCAAGAACACATAGAAGTAGTCATTGCAGACCCTTACAAGGAATTTCCTCCTCCAACTCCTCTTGGTGATCTTATTCAGGATCTATATCCTCGACAATCAAAGAAACACAAGCAAGCCTCCTAACTTTCAAAGTGTATTCTAAGGGGAATCACAAGTAATTTTATGTTCATCTGGTGATTGAACCAAGTACCCTTATCTTGTCGACTCACTGATACATATATGTAATTTTATTCAAGGCCTATTGGGGACCATAAGATGACTGATCAGGCATCTACAGCTCCTATCCCTTTTAGGGTAGAGAGATAGAGGGTCTCCATCTTTTGCGGTGGACCGAAACAGGGAAACAATGCCATTTGATGAGACCAGGGGTGTTGTTGACCCCTCAGGTGTGCCTTCTCTAGCTCGAACAATCTCTACCCTAATAATGGAAGGATATCCAGAAGTTGAGGGCTCACTTGACGATGCTGATCTGACTCTCATAGAGAGAGATAGAGTGGTCTTTATAGCAGGGTCTGAGTCGAGTGGCGAGCTCTAGGCCTTTTTGTATCTTGGAGGGGCTTCGAATATCGAGGATTCAATCAATCTTGATCGAGCATCTTTTTTCCCTATAGAGAGAGTCACTTCAGAAACTAATATTCTTCCTACTCATGGTGGATCTGGGGAAGTCACAATTGGGGAGGCTAATGTTCCATCCCCCAAAAAAATTTGGATCGGGCTATCATTCCCTTTTTTCAGTCTTGAGAGGGGTCATGTTTTCTGCCTCTAGGATTTTGAGACCAGTATCCTTATCTGGAATGAATATCCCCAAAATCCTTATATTAATCAGAAGCCTTTTTAGGGCTGCTTTGAAGGTTACTGTTTCATCCAATCAAGTCCATGGGTGCTCAATATTCCCATGTTTCCATGGAGCACAACTGATGATTGAAGATGTAGCACCACCTATTTTAGATATTAGTACCGTTGTAGGGGTAGGAGGTACTACTGTCTCCCCACAATCTTCAAAATCACAACCACGATCCTTAGTAATAGTTTCGGACTCCCCTATTTTGTTATCCAATACAATTACCAAAGATGAGGCCATCACAGGGTCAAGTCACACTGTAGCTACTGAATCAATTCACTCTCTTGTAACGTTCATTCCTGACTACATTTCATTATCAGGGAGTGATTCTGAGATCAATCAAGAAATCTTGGTTGATCTTTGTCCCTTTCGGAAAAAGGCATGGAGGAACATTTGGATATTAATTTCCTAGACTCCATTAACTGAGATTCTAGTGAAATTTCCAAAGTTACACCACCAGTTTGTGGTCCTAGGTTTCAATTTATTTAACTATCATAGTATTTATGATATATTAAGATAGGTGGTTGCTACTTGGGAAGCAACTAGTGTGATTGAATCTCAACTTTCCACAGCGGAGTTGGTGGCATATCTTGTTGCTACATGGTAAATTCTTGTCTACGAAGCTACCAATCATGATAAAATAGTTCCAAGGTTGAAAAATGATCTTGTGAAGCAAGAGTCCTTGATAGAACAACTCGACCAGGAAGTGGAGAAAAAAATCTAGAAAATGGAGCGGGTCAAACCTGAGTGGGCCTGGTCCATAGCTGCTATTGAGTAGGGGTGATAGAAAATGCAAGGAGAAAGGACCGACCTTTAAGCCATGAGGGACACAGAGGCACTTCGGGAAATCATGGAGGTCGAGACTATGAATTTATTGAATCTTCACCAAGTCATTGACGAATCACATCAATCTTTGATGAAACTTTGAAACTCTGTCGAACGTCTCTTATAAGATCCTATATTTCTTATAAGGAGAGGCTCCAGGCTATGGATGCCCACCACATATTTTTATGAAATATGATGGAACTGATTTTCCTTTGAATTCTTATTCTTTACCTTTTCCTGTCATGTCAATTGATCATAATAAATCATATAAACATCATTCCGATCATGTATTAATTTTAAACCATGACTTGAAACAAGTAAACTGAAATAATCTAATCGGGCTCTAATTTTTGCATGCACCGCAGGGCTCAAAGAGTGTAGCTTGACTATTGGTGAGGTTTCATGGAACACCTCACAAACTTTTACATCTTTTTCATTATTACCCTAATTTTTTCTTAAGCCTTCTTAGCACAGGCTTAGTGGGAATAACTTGACTTTTTCTTAGGCCTCCCTTTGTGGGTTTTCGACCTAACAAGCTTTACATCTCTTTTGATTTCTCAACATTTTTTTAACAAACCGATACTCAACTTTTACCTAGAGGTGCCTTCTGTGGATTTTCCCTCTAGAAAGTATGGTGTCTTTTTCTTTGTAAGTTCACAATCCTGCCAATCAAACTCATTACTGATGTTTTAGGTCGAAAAAATTCGACCAAACTTAATGGGGAAGGGGCCCCAACTTGGGATTATCAGCTGGGAATGTTTTAATATCCTTCTAACATGGATTAAGGATTTTTCTTGACCCTTAATTTGTAAATTATAGACCTACATGAGGCTTGGAATTCTTTTTAGGCATATGGAGGTAAAAAATGACTCTCCTGTGGACAAATTTTCCTTTGATTGATAGTCGTTCTGTAGGTGACATATGTAGATCCTCTAGGTCATGATGTGTATAGTCAATCAAAGGTGTCTGTAGGAAATTTTCCTTCCATCTCCTATGGACTTGGTAGGATTTTCAATACTTTGAATTTATTTTAATGTTGGGAGCTACATTTGGTGGATGGCCTAAGTAATGGTGTCTGAAAACATTAGGGACATTCATATCGGCTTTGAGGTGGCAATTATTCCCAGAAATTTCTTACTTGCATGAGGTAGAGCTGGTGAATGGTCAGTTCAGTTAGAAGTCTTTTTTATGTCAGGGTAATTCGGAAAGAAGAAGGTATGTAATCTGTTATCTAGAAGTTTTTCAAATCTAGGGGTATGATAGGTCATGAATGTCATTTGAGCATATGGATACTGGGAAGGAATCTCATGAAAACGAATTTTCCTTTGATTGAAAACCATTTTTTTGTGGGAAACATATGTAGAGCCACTGAGGCATGATGTGCATAGTCAATAAAAGGGGTATGCAGGACATTGGCCTACTATCTCAGATGGCTATAAAGGATTATGGAGATTGGTAATTTTCTGAATATGGTATGTGACATTTGACAAGGGGTTCACGTGATCACAAAAAGGGGAGGCATTTTAACTGAACACCTTCAGGGAATCCTGGAAATGAGTAGGGGCACTCTTCTTTTATATGCGGATCAACTTTGTGTATATGGATGGGGTATCTTTAGAAACCTAAAAAGGGAGCAGAGATGAATCGGTCCCACATCTTTTGATATATCCAAGATATGTGTAGGAAGGAAAATGTAAACCATGACTTTGAAGGCCCTTGAATCGGGAGGGAAGGAATGAGGATTGGAATCCATTGGGTGTACTAAGATAGTATAGGACTATCCTATGGACGAATTTTCCTTTGATTGATGGCTATTTTTGTGGACAATATATGCAAATCCTCTAGGGCATGATGAGTCAAAAAAAGGTGTTCGTAGGACATTGGCCTTTCATATCAGATGGCCATGAATAATTATTGGGATTCAAGATTTCTCAAATAACGGAGTTGGAGGTATGGAATGAGTGTGTTTGAACATATTGGGGGCATTTGGGCTGAAATTTACTCATGGAAGTCAGTATCTATTACGTATATCTGACTCATATGCAGGGTGAGGAATTCATCCCATTTTTTGGGTACCTGGTCATTTAACATCGTATGGTCAGGATGTGGGGTTCCTCTTAGGGAAGGGAACCATGACATTCCTTTTAGGGTTGTGCTGCTAGGACCAAATTCATGGACTATTTTTCCATAATGTCATGGTGGATCTAGATCTCTTTCTAAGATCCCTAATCTTATGTTAGATATGATCAGTGTTAGAAACAAGGTATTATGAGGATTTTGGTTCATTTTATAAGAATATAAAAATCAACATCAGAGGGAACTTTAGGCTTAAGCCAATGTTATGTAGCTTAACGTCATACAACAATGACAATTTTGGCCTTGCAGTTTAATGTCATGTGGTGAAGACATGATGTTGTGCAGTTTATAGTCATGTAGTGAGGACAATTATGCGGTCATAAAATTAGTATGTTCTGGAATTATCTAGATGTGAGTGATGACAGAAGGTGTAAACCATAGTCTTGGGGGAAACTTTAATCAGGAGGAATGACATGGGGCTGGGAATCCATTGGGCATACTAAGATAGGAGAGGACTCTCATGGGGATGAATTTTCCTTTGATTAACGGCCATTTTTGTGGGAAACATATACAGATCTACCGAGGCATGATGTGCATAGTCAAACAAAGGTGTTCACGGGATACTGGCCTTTAGTCACAGGTGGCCTTGAATGATTATGGGGATCCATGTTTTCCTGGGGTATATATTTTCACAAATGGGAAATATGTTCTTGGGAACATAAAGAATACCTAGACCATGATTAATTGTGAACTACTAGAGCTTCCACATAGGTCTGACTCATATGTATAGGGAGAAGTAGGATCTTTTGACTTCTCGTGAGTGGGGGATATGTGAGGGATCTCGTAACACCTAAGGCTAGGCCACACATAACTCTTGAAGAATTTCACAATTTATTGTCATGTGATTAGGACCTTTAATGGAATCCCCATTCAAGTATGACCTAAGCATGGGGAATATGGAATTTTTTTGATGGTGGCTGGGTCGGGATTCCAAATCTAGGCATCATTACGTATCCTGTGAGGGAAGGAATAAGGTTTCACATAGTTATTAATGTTCCATAAAAATGTTTTATCAATGTGTAGGGACATGTGAGGGATTGTTTTTATGATGTATGGGTTGGGATGCCAAATTTGGGCATCACTAAGTATCCTGCAAGGGAAGGAATCAAGCCATATGTAGTTATGAACATTTCCTGTACTGATTTGGCTCAGACATGGGGGTGGTAATGTTTTTTATGGGTGTTGGGTCTACCATACTTCTCTATAATCTTGTTTGCATAAGAGAATACTTACCACTGATCCTAAGATCACATGATTTATACTCGATGTGAGAAACAAGGAGTGGAAATAGGGTTTCCTTCGTAGGTGTTGGGAGGTAGAGGATATGATAGAGGAATTTTTTTGGTGGGGTCTAGCCCAAGATCTTGGATCGAGGCATCACTACATATCCTACAAGGGAAGGAATCTAGATTTATGTAGTTATGTGAGAGATCGTGTAGTTTATTGTCATGTGATTAGGATGATTTTTGCCATGTATTTTAATGTCTTAAAAAGAGGACATGAGTCACAGTTTAATGTCATGTTTCAGGGACTAGTGACTTACGGTTAAACATCATGTGGAAAGCACAGTAACTCATAGTTTAGGGTCATAGAGTTTGGACCAGGACTTCACTTTATTGATACTCATAGTTTAATCTCTTAGAGTTTGGACCAGGACTAGTACCATTAATTTTATCATCATGTTGGTCAGGAAAACAACTCATAGTTTAGGGTCTTAGAGTTTGAACCATGGATTCAGGTGATGCTACTATGAGAAGTACTTCTTCAAAAACTTCACATTTTTAGGAGCCATGATGAGTTTTCTGACCATTGATATCAGGGTGTATGCTTTATTAGAATAGACCCTATGTATGACATATGGTCCTTCCCAATTTGGTTCAAGATTTAGGGTCTTCTTATAGATTATTATCGGGGTTCTAAGTACTAACACCATTTCTCCTTCGAGGAAATATCAAAGGAGAACCTTTTTGTTGAATTCTCGTGCAATCCGATTTTGGTAGATTTCCAAATGGTGTAAAGTGTGAAACCTTTTCTCATCTAGTTTCTCCAAATCACCAAAATATCTCTAGAATTTCTCATCCAAGGATAGTTGATTTTAAATGGCCACACGAAGTGATGGTACTTGGATTTTTATAGGAAAAGTAGCATCTTCCCTATATACAAGTGAGTATGGGGTTTCCTGGGTGGCGGTGCGGGTAGTGGTCTAGTAATCCCACAAATCATGAAGGATATTGTCTGGCCATGATTTTTTATCCTTATCAACCAACTTTTGTAGTATATTGGACAGGGTTTTGTTGAAATCCTCTATTTTTCCATTGCCCACTATGTGGTAGCAGGACGACCAGTTGGCTTGGATTCCATACTCTTGGTATAACTTGTCCAACTTATAAAAGCATAAGTTGGTGTATTTTTCCATCAGTATTGTATGAGGGACACCAAATCTAGTAATGATTTTGGCCTTCACAAATCTATTTTTTTTTAACTTCCTTAAGGGTTATGTCTTCATCTCATTTGGAAAAGAAGTCGTTCATTTTGAGTATAAACATGAACTGTCTAGCAGTAGCAGGAGGATATGGTCCCACAACATCCATCCCCTAGGCAAAGAATGGCCAGAAGTACTTAGCTGTATGAAGTAACTCCAGGGTTCGGTGTATAAAATTAGCGTGAACTTGGTAGGAATGGCACTTCTTGGTGAATATGGTACAATCCTGTATCATAGTGGTCTAGTAATACCCAAGCCTTCGGATTTGGTGAGAGAGTTTATTTGATGATTGGTGCACTCCACAAGATTTGGCATGCACTTCTTTCATGATGGCAGCTATCTATTCTTCATCAATGCACCTGAGAAGGATTCCATCAAGGCCTCATTTGTAGATAACCTTTTCTTGGTTTACCACATTGTACAAGAAAAAGTTGACTACCCATCTTCATACCTACTCCCTTCCAGCCCTATCTGGTGGGAGTTCCCCCTTCTAAAGTTAATTTTCAATGGGCATCATCCAGCTGGTGGTGTGACCATATGGCTTAGAAATGGGACTAATTTCTTCAATATCCTCCATACTGCTCTGGATAAATGGCAAGACCATTCGGCGGTGAGAAATGCTAATGACTGTTTCATCCCAATCTGGATTGGCCAAGGTTGTGGCTACATTTACCAAAGCATCATCTTGAGCTTTTTTTTTGACCAGGGAACATAAATAAACCTTGGGTCTGATGGTAATTCTTATATCAATTCTCGAACATGGTTCATCAAGGGGGGCGATACTTCTTTCTTAATAGTGTAGTCACTATTGACCTATTTTATGAGTATATCTAAATCACCCTTTATTTTTAATTGTTTATCTTTCACATGAAGTGCCATTTCCATGCCTAAAATGAGGGCTTGATACTCTACTTCATTATTTATACACCCTTCTGAAATCAGGAAAGAGTAAGACAGGATGGGGGATACACGTATAATTCCCATCCCCACTTTGATGAGCTTGGGATCCTCCATACTTTTCCCTTTAGGGCTTCAGAAAGCACCATCTAAGTACATTTTCCATGTTTGGGAGTCCTCCTGGATAGATAACACTTCTTCATCAAGAATTTAGGAATCCAACGATGTCGTTTATTCCAAGGGGTGCTCAACTAAGAAGTCTACTAATGTCTGGCCTTTAATGGAATTTTGGGGTATGTGCAGCATGTCAAACTGTTGTAGAATGATTTCCCATCATGATAGGCATCCATTTAGCATTGGATGGTTAAGTAAATATTTGAGCGGGTCGAAACGGGAGACCAGTTGGACCTCATGGTGCTGCAGGTAATTCCTGAGTTTCTAAACCACAAAAATTAAGGCTAGGTAGTTCTTTTCAATTTTTGAATACTGAGTTTTATCATCAATCATTATTCGAATGAGTTAATATAGGTTTTTCTCGCTGTCGGCATCACTCTTCTGTGTAAATAAGGCACCTTATGACTGTTCTCAGGTGGCTATGTACAAAATGAGTGGTCTCCCCTCAACTGGTGGCATCATCATTAGTGGGATTAGGAGATATCTTTTGAGATTGTCAAACTCTTCTTGAAAATAATTATCCCACTCATACGTAACTCCTTTCTTAATGAGCCTGGTGAAAGGTAACCATGTACCAGCCAAATTGGCTTTGAAGTTCCGAATATATGTGAGGTTCCCCTAGATACCTATCAACTTAGTGAGGTTGCAAGGAGGGGACATTCGAAGGATGGATTTTGTCTTCTCGAGGTCGATTTTGATTCCACGATGGGATATGATGAAGATGATGAATTTTCCTGAGGTAACGCGAAAGGTGCATTTTAAGGGATTCATCTTTAAATTTTGCTGCCAAAATTTATTGAAGATGGCTTTAAGATCGGACAAGTAGTTTGAGCACTATCATGATTTAACCACTAGATCTTCGACATAACACTTGACGCGTTTTTCCAAGAAGGGATTGAAGATGCAATGCATAGAATGCTGATATGTGGCTCCAGTATTTTTTAGACTAAATGGCATCACTTTATAATAGAAAACTCCCTAAGGGGTCATAAAAGTGGTAGAATCTTCATCACATCAGGCCATCCGGATTTGATTGTATCCCAAATAGTCATCCATGAAAGGGAGAGCCTCATATCTGGTCGTTGCATTGATTAACAATTCTGTGATCAGGATCAGGAAATTGTCTTTTGGGAAATGGTGATTAAGGACCCTGAAGTCAATGCAGATTCAAATATATCCATTATTCTTTTTGATAGGGATTATGTTTTCTATCCATATCGGATACTGGACCTCCCATATGAATTTGTCTTTGATCATCTTGTCAACTTTAGCATCTATTTTGGCATCATGTGTCGAGTGGGTCTTTCTGGAAGCCTACTTATAGCCCCAGTGATCTTCTAGTAATCCCAAATGATGAGTGGAAACCTCAGGATCGAGGCCTAGAATTTTTTTGTAATTCCAGGAAAACAAATTTCTATTATTCTTAAGGAAGGCGTTGTATGCATCTTGATCCTCAACAGACATAGCCACACTGATCAGAGTGGGTCGTGGTTCATTTTTGATGCCCAGGTTCATCTCTCTAAGTTCATCAATTATGGTGGAGACATTCTCTTTGAATACAGGAGGGGAATATTTTAGGTCTTATTCTTCTTCTTCTTCATCATCTTCATCTTATTCCTATTATGCTGGAGAGAGTATTTTTGAGATGAACTCTCCAATGTTGGGAGATAAATTTCCTTTTTCCTTAGTGTGCGAGGAAGGGGTAGTTTGAGGTCCCATGGATAGGCCGGGAGAATCTTTGATAGGGATTTTCCTGACATCATGGGATTCAACCCACTTTTTTGTATCTTTGAACTTGGTGGCTATAACAGAGACCATGCAGAAAATTGAGTCTACATCCAGACATGCACTTGTGAATTCAACTTGGTTGATGGGTAATACATACTCTTCTCCAAGATGTTGGAAGGGGTCAGAGGGAGCCATTTTCAATCCATTTGGGGCAGTAACCCAATAAATTTTTTTGGCCAAAAGATGTTTTTCTTTTGATTCATATAAACCTACGTCGATATAATGTGATTCATAGGACTCAAATGGGGATTTATCGGCGTTCAATATCCTTTTTGTTTTCATTAGTGCAATATTTGATGTAATGGTGGTATAATGATGGAATTGCAGCATGAAAATGAAGCCAAGTCCTCCCTAATAGGATGTTGATGGTCATACTTTTCCACACTACCAGGAAATCAGAATCTGACATGAGGTCTCTGAGCCAAGTTTTAAGATTGATTCATCCCAATAGTTTCTGCTCTCTTTTGTCATATCCCAGAGAGTTGTAGTGTAGGGTGTCAAGATTTCATTATCATAACCCATCCAAAAAAGTGTTTGCAGTGGGAAGAGGTTAACTCTAGATCCATTTTAGATGAAGATCCTTCAGACATCAATTCCATTTATCTTGTCGGTCACATATAAGGGTTTTATGTTCCCTTGTATGATGGCGTCTTCATCCCTGTCTGTGAAGGAGATGACGGTGTGACATTCTTTGGGATGGATCTCTATCTGATAGACTTAAGATACTACCAATTCAGCCTCAAATTCTTGGGGACTTAGTAAGGATTCGATAAGTGCCTCCCTAAGATTTGTGGATAGACTTAATGCATCCAGGATTGATAGCTTTGCTGGTACTGAAGCCAGCTATTTTAGAATGTCATATTTCTTCTCTAAATTTCAGCACTTCCAAGTTTGTGTTTTATCTTTCATATATTCTTTAGGGGTTTGGGTTTTGGATGTGGATGGTTCGGCCTATGCGACCCGGGATGGTGGTGATGCGGTTCTTTATGGGTTTGGCTGAACTAGTTTGCTTGTATGCCTTAGGCAATCTGATATTTTTTCCCTTGATGGATATTCCAAGATAATTGGGCTTGTATTTCTTCGGATGGGGGTGGAGGAGCATTTTGGTTCTTATTGTGTCTACCATAGGGTCCTTCCATGATTTTCCACGATGTTAATGGTTTGACTTAGGGCATGGCCAGGAATCTGGATCCTACCACAATCATGCTTTTCAGGAAACCTCTAGCCTTTGTGGCTTATTCCTCTGATTCTCTAGTTGGGTGTGGGGAATTCGGGTTTGTGTCCATAGTCTCCATCAAAGAATGGGTCCATCAAGTGAATGAAATTAATGGATCTGAAGATCAGTTCTTGATCTGACACTATTTATGTCTGATTGTCTCCTTCTGATGGTGTCATTTGGTGGGGCGGTGCACGTTGTACCATTTAGTGGGGTGATTCTTTTTGTACCATTTGGCAGGGTGACACCTGTTGTGCCAGGTATATTGGCATGAAGTTCTAAATCATCAACACTAACTTCTACTTTGTTGTTAGCTCATCTTCCTGCTCTTGCTTTCTCCCCTTCTGGCATTTATAGAACTACAGGGCCAAGCAGGATGGTTGTGTTGTATTGGGAGATTTTAGGGTCATAGTTGGTTTTTCAACTACGCCTGGAGGATTCCATGGCCTCGGTTTACGGTCTTATGGGTCATCAAATTTTCAAAAAATTTCTCCTTACTAGTGACTTTTTTCCATTCCTTTTCCTCTCTCGAGTATGACATAGTGGTGGCGGGCCCAAATTGACTTGCCTGAAATCCACCATATTTTATAGGAGATCCTTGAAAATTAATCATTACTTGATGGTGTATCCTAGTATCCGGTGATAGGAACAATAATTTGTACTGTCGTCGAGACCCACTTCATCGACTCTCTTTGGCTCTGGTAGCCGGAGCAAATTTCAATTCATGGCAGCTATGAAATAGACGCAGACCTGGTCATCTCAAAATGAATAAACTTTATTTATTTTTTCTTCGAACTGATTTCTTCTAGAACCCTATCACTCATCTTGATAAGGTGGGGATGGTTGTTGGCTTCTAGGGGGTCCTTCATGGTTCGGTGGGGTCCTTGAAACTGGAGCTGGTTCCAGGGGTGGCTTAAGCATGACAGAAGTCGCTTCATCTTTTCTCATTTTTTTTCAAGGGGCTGATGAGGACACTCAGGACTTAAGATTGGTCCATTTCAAGGAGTCTTCTATCCTTTGGTCAATGAAAGAGAAATCTCTAAACCCACTTGTGTACTTCACAAGGATGATCAATGTTCGAAATTCATCTTAAAGGTTATCGATGCACATAGAGAGAATTTCATCCTAGGGAAGCAGCCGGTTCAGGGAATAAGTTAAGCCTTTCCATCTAGAAATGAATTATGAGACTCTTTTGTTCTCTCACTATTTGTAGTTCATGAGGTCACTGATCGTTGTATTAAGAAATGTTGAACTGAACTAGAAGATAAACTGTCATTGAATGTCCTTCTAGTCTATGATTGAATTGGCTAGTAGGCTAGTATACCATATGAAGGCCGAGCCATGTAGGGTTCATACAAAGCACATGAGTTTTACTACTTCTTTCTACTCTGTAGTTCCCATCATGGGGTCACAGTAAGAGGAATAGTGCATTAAATGTTGTTCTGGGTCCCCTGAGCCATTGAATATTGGGAATACAGGGTTCTTGATGTTTGGCAGTAGTAGAAAATTACTCACCCACTCAGGGTAGGGTTTGTGCTATGGTAGTAGTAGAGCGTGTCGCCCCTCCATGGATTCCAGTCAAGTTTTTAATTTCTTGAGGTGTTCTGGATCCCTTGATGCATATCTTGTTGGACTTGAGCTAGGCTGGTGCGGCAGTGGCCAAGACCGGGCATGCTGGCACTGCTAGAATTTGGGGTGGATACCTAGTCAGGGGTATCCTTTGTGGGTTTTCCTGAATATATTGTGGTTGCCTTCCCAGTGTGGGAAAGTCTTGATGTCCTTCTGAGGCTGGGTATAATGGACCTCTGAGCTTGGATTCATTCACTGGGATGAGTGCCTATGGCAAGGTAACCTCTTCTGGGAGCACCTGCTGACGTTCTGCAGGGGGAACACGTACGGTGAGATAGCTCCCTCGACGTAGCTCATCATTAATTCACCTGAGCTCTTTCATTTCTTTCTCCTTCTTGGAAAACCTTTCCTTGAGAGTGAGAGAAACATTTCCAGAGGGGGGAGAAGGAGGATCATATATGACCTTGGATTTATTATTCTCCTTGTTGGGGTTTCATGCGGGAGTTAATGAAGGCTTAACTAAAGGGGTGGCTATATTTAAGATCTCTCTTTGGTTCTGGGTATGCACACCATCAGGCTTAGTGTGGGATGCATTTGGGACGGAACTGTCTTCCTTCACGTCCTCTCCCTCTATGTAATTTTCTGTGAGGTCTGTGGGGTTTATGTTTACCACATTCACTAAGGAATACCGCATTGGGGGTGGTGTACTCAGTGCTGAATGGTAGGAAGTATTTTTTCATCCTTTTTTGGAATTTCTCCATCCTTTATGCGGTATTATTTGGGTTTCTTAGTGAAGATTGGCCCAAAGGGAGCCCTGGTTTGACCTCGTAACACGCCTTTGTCTCAGAGGGTGTGAACCATGAGAAGGGGTGGAATGGGTGACTCCTTTGTCCATTATTTTTCCTATATGGTGGAAGACAGACGTCCATTGTGTGGGGACTTGAGGTAAAAATCCCCCCATCCCTACAGGTTGGGTTTGTTCATGTGTGCTACGGCCCGGATTTTTTGGTCTTACGGGGGAATTTTGATTTAAAAATTCCCCCAACCCTATGAGATGGGGTTTTTCCTGCATCGTGGCAGTAGCCACTGCTATTATCGCCTTTTCAATTTCACACACTCATGCATGGGTGTGAGATGAGTATGGAATTGGGACTACATGGAATCTATATACTTTTGAAGACATGAGCACTACTTGTTGGTTGACTTCCCTTAGGCGGGAAGCCTGCTAGATGTTCTTGGTTTCCTGACTCAGAAGATTTTTGATGTCTTGATCACTTTGGTCCTCAAGCTTTTGATACTTACTCCGGGACATTTTTTTTAGTATCCCATCTTTCCTGATCAAGGGTTTCATTTTATTTCTACCTTTGGGTGATGACATTGTAGGACGTCACTTCTAATGGGGTCTGCTAGATGGGATGAGGGGTGAAGTGTAGAGATCCATGTTCTCCCCATCCCTGAATGTGAACTCTAGTTGGGGCATCTCCAATGAGGCGACGTAACTTATGCAGTGCATGGAGGCAATCCATTTCTAGGTTTTTCTTTCTTATTTTTGACTGTGGCTGCCATGCGGATGGGAGGGCTTCCAGTTTGATTATATGGCGAAGCTCCCCTAACGTGTTGACATGGTCTGCATACCCTTCGTAGGGTAGAAATTTTTCTTTCAACTGGTGAAGGGTTGTCCATATACTGATTCTAATGTCATGTGTGAATTCCCCAGACAACTCTCCTATTATGTCGAAGTGAGAAGTGTTCATAGGCCAATACATCACTGGTATATTATCCTTAGGTAGTTGTGTTCTCACAAGCAACATATCCTTATGTTGTTATTCTGGAGGTTTCTCTACTTGATATGCCCAACTCGACTACTTATTAATAATTTTGTTCTAAGAAACTAGGATAGTGGGAGCCTTATTGATTTTTGGATGGCACGGGGGTGGCTCAAAAGATGAGCATAGCCCCGATCCATCCTCTAGTTGAGAAAGAATATCACTCCTTATATATGGAGTTACTGATGTGTCTGACTCCATATTTTCGAGCACCTCATCATAGGATGGATTTCTCACATTTGTTCTAGATAGGGGAGGACCTTCTTTCCAGTACAAATTTTTATTGTGGGTAGGACCTTCACAATTGGTGCTACAATAGAGAGTTCTACCATTTCAACTTGATGCCTAACCGCAGGAAATTTCCTTATGCCATATACCCTAGGGAGGACATTCAAGGAGGGATACAGTGAGGGGAGGACCTTCTCATTGCATGGTGTCACTAAGGGGAGGACCTTATTGATGGTTGTTGTTATAGCAAGGACTACTATCATAGCTTGATACTTGGCTACAGGGAGGATTTCTACAATGTGCATATTGGGGAGGGCCTTCATGATGTACCACAATGAGAGGAGTACCTTCTCGTTGCTTGAAGTTACTATGGGGAGGGCCTTCACAACAACTTCCATTGTGGTGAGGGCCTTAGCAATGACTATCATCATGTAAAGGACTACCATCATGACTTCATGTTTGACTGTAGGGAGAAGCATGTCTACAGCGTATACCCTGAGGAGGAACATCAGGGTGGATGATAGCAAGAGAAGGACCTTCTTGTTGTTCGATATTCAGGTCAAGTGGAGGGTTATCCCAACATGCATCTGAAGATAGGCTCTTGTGATCGATTATTCCTTTTCCATAGAGTGATCCACCATGGTTTCTCTATGGAGGAACTTTAGAGTCGCTGGAAGAGATATTGTAAGGAGGACCTTCACAACTACTACTACCACTTCCATAATTTGGTAATGGGATGACAGGGTCTTGAGCCTTTATTGATATATGTTTAGGGCATCAAGAACCCCAGCTTCCAGCAGAGTAGGATCATGTATGTGCTCTTCATTTTCCAATTTCCTTTGGCATATTTCATTTTTTAGTGCTCTCTTGTGGGTAATTGGGGTTGTCTTATATTGGTAATGGCCTTCATATATGGGTCCATGTCTTTTTGGGTCCCGTGATGTTATCGGGGTATGCCGATAGACATATTGAGTTTTGGCAGGGATATATGCCTGCCCTGGAGTGGCCACCATGTTGGACCGACATCCCCCAATTGGAATGAGTATTTGTTCTTGATCTGGTTGTCCATGTATCGGGGGATATTACCATCGACCCTCATGTACTGGAGCAGGGATGCATAACTACTCCGGAGTGACTAACCCATTTTGCGAGTGAGTCATTTCATTCGAGGAAATAGGTTTGTGGTCCTAGTTTCTCTCCTTTGTCATCGATGCAATAATTTCTTGGCATGTTTGGATGATATGGTATAGGATAGACATATTATATTCCATCATTTTCAAGATGTGTTGAGATACATCTTTGGATGGAATGGGTATGAATTCCCATTCTGATATCAGATTAGGAGTTTGTGCCTGCTCCGGTTCTATATGAGTTGCTAGTAGATACTGGTAGTTCTCATGTGCTGGGACAGAGGAACAATTTTTCCACTTGTTGTCTTCTCCAGTTTCCACCGTATTTGACTAGTGGTCTTTATATTCACAAGAAGGTATTTTCATCTACTCGATTTCCATTGTATTTGTCTCATGGTCTTTGTATGCATCTGCAGTAATTTGACTCTACTCATATTTTCTTACTACCCTATTTAGATAGAAGGATTGAAATGCATCAGCCGGTATTTGTGCCTTCGTTTAGCTAGTTGTCGTCCTATTTGGTTGACAGGCTTGAAATGCATCAATAGATATCTGCATCTTTCTGTATTTTGTCACTCTATCTGCACGGCGGGACCAGTGAGCACTAGTATGAACATGCATGTGCTTGTATTTTACACCCTATTTATATGGTGGGATTGAGTGGAGGGGGAAGAGTCATATGTATACTTGTTTAGTGCCACTGTGTTAGTATGGCGGAGTTTCTCCTCAAGAACCAGGGTGATAGCGTGTTCCTGATTATATATTCACTACCCTTGGCAGGCAGGTTGAGGGGCCTGGATCTCTTGGACTTTAGCAAGTGCCCTTAGTATAAGGTCCTCTTCAGTGGGAGGAGGCTTGGTCGTCCAGTGTTAGTGGAGACATTCTCTGGAGGGGGCCAATGAGTAGAAACCCTGTGCAGTTGAGATGAAGTTGTCAGCATCTACTTCATCTACCTCCCTAATATAAGGGAGGTACTCATTGTTACATTCTATGGATAGGCTCCCGAAATGGTTTGATACAACCACTAGGGCTGCCTTGTGTTGGGTTTCTAGCCACAGCTAAGGAGGCAGCTGACAAATCTTTGCAGACTGGAGAGCTTGTCTCACAGCCTCTAGTGTGGGGAGAGTTCCATGTCAGTGGTACTCCCTGATCAGCGTGTTGGATACCCAGGGTTAAAGATGATGGGTAGGTGAGGGGGTCATGCTCTTCGTTGGGCCCTGGCTGCTCGTAGGATCAC
Source organism: Viscum album (assembly GCA_963277665.1). Lineage (NCBI taxonomy): Eukaryota > Viridiplantae > Streptophyta > Magnoliopsida > Santalales > Viscaceae > Viscum > Viscum album. Next base: position 1,016,612,797 of record OY728130.1, on the reverse strand, counting down.
TGATGTGCATGTTTGCAATGGTCGTTTGGATTTCATTTGGATGGAAGGTTGCTCTGCGGGAACCTGTGACATACATATATGACATACAGACCACAAGACCTCATCAAAGTAGAATTATTTTAAACCCATGCATATCTGACGACTCAACTTGTCCCCATTCCCCTTTTCTTTTATTGTGGGGAAAAGGGTCTTAAGTGGGGTAAGACTGCCACCTTGGTTAGGGATTCACATCAGGTTCACTGTTTTTGTTCTAACTCTGAGGTGGTGCATTTCGTGCATACTGGGGTGAAAAAATGGGCCAACTTGCAATTTCCTTTTTTCATTTATCATTGGGGTAGAACCAACACCTTGGTTAAGGATTCACGTCAAGTTCACCATTTTTGTTCCGCCTCCGAGGTTGCATGTTTTGGGTGGTGCATAAATGGTCCGACAAGGATCATCACCCATCCCATTTTTCAGCGACGGTTTCCTATCAAATTAACCATTTATTTATTTTTTTGACTAGTTCTGTGTTATTATCCTTTATAATAAGGTTGGTTTTTCCCTGTAGGGACTAAGCAACTTACCCCTTTCAAATTGCTAAGTAGATTCCACAGTCATTCGGTCCCAGCGGGCAATTATGTGGGGTAAAGTACTTGTGAAACCAGTCCTTCTCAGATATAACTTCCTCAGATGGTCTCCAACGGGTTTATCTGTGGAGCTAGAAACACCTAATGTCCCTAGTATCCATGATTCATGGACCTGATTTCCAAAGGCAAGTGCTTGTTGATTGATTATTCATCCAATGACACTTGAGGACTCCATTGGTAGAGAGGATGGGAAGTCAGTCTCATCACACCCTTATGGGGGAGGATTATTACCTGTTCTGAGACTCTATTATAGATTTAAGTCATTTTCATATGTTCATGAATCATTGGTTCATTCCTGAAGACTATGTCCATGGTCTACCCTTAATTTTCAGGATCATCGTACACATGCATATGGATTTGATGCTATGGAGGTACTGCTGACCTGAGTCATACAATAAGGAGCTCTCGAGTTTATCATCATCCAAGGGGCGGAGGGTGACTTGATTTTGGGATCGAACCCATAAGATGGGTTTCCTACATATCCTCGGGAGAGGAATCAGAACCCATGTAGTTTGGAATGGATGGGGCTTACGCATTGAAGCTACCTATTTGATAGACATGATTGGGTGAACCCTTTTGGATGAGAACCCTTTTGATCTCAGGCATTCAGGTAGGCATCCTAAATATCCTGATTTGATCATGAATTTGAGTTTTCATAGTTTATATGGGTTGGTTCTTACACATGGAATCTTTCCATTTGATATACATGATTGGATGAATCCTTTTTTATGGGCACCCTTTTGAGCTCGGACCTTCAGGTATGCGTCCTATGTATCATAGTTTTATTAGGAATCAGAGTTCTCATAGTTCATATTGTGTGGTTGTTTTAATCATCACAAATCTCTAATCCCATGTGATCCATGCTCGGTGTGAGAAATAAGAGGATTTGAAAGATTCAACAAAGAACGCGCTTCCTCTCCTGCTGGTGGGAGAGGGTGAGCCTGCAGAGGAAGAGGCTGGGGAGACTATGGGTGAGGGTGCAGAGTGATGAACCTTTCAATATAAAATTTCATTGAAATTCATGTGGCTTGGCCTCATAAAATTGGGGACTTACCTCAATGGGAGGGCCCCAGAATATGTTATAGGAAGTGGAGGAGTTTCGTCCTCATCAAAGGAGAAGTGAACATAACTCCTTCAACTGATCACTATTCCTCATTGAATTGAAAAGAATGTGATCATCCTTAATCCATGGAATGGAAAGATTAATGTTGGCATACCAAGGTTGGACTCCATGTTACCATGGGAATGTAAACCCACATGCATTCCTGAAGCCCGAACCGTTGTGGGTAGATCCTTCATGACTCCACTTACCATGGGTATGTAGACTCAAAGGGGCACATTGATGCACCCGATGGTCTAATCATACGGGTCTAATGGATTTGGAGGAGGCTTTGGACTGATGTTGGAGTACTGTTTCATGGAGGGATTATGGATGATTGGGCGGTAATGGATGGGTGAGGTTGGAACCAGAGGAAATAATACCTTAAAATACCCAATTATGCGTACTGGTTTTTTATGCACGATTAGGGAGGCTTCGCATGCCATAGTGGTATGCATGAAGAGGGGTATTTTGAATACTGATGTGGTACGTGAGCATTGGTATAGACCACCTCTACCATAGTCATACGTATCCCATCACGCTGCTTCAGTTTCCATCCGTGAACTGATGCAGTACGCAGCATCGGGTTCAGTCTGCGTAGCAGGACACTATGCAGACCACCATATTGAAGGAGGGTTAGGAGGATTATCGTTCACAGGAAGTTCAACCTTGAGAATAATATGGTTTTTTGTTTCACCATTTAGGTTTACGTCTCTATTTTTATTATTAAGTTCCCCCATTTTATGGTTTGCGTCTGGCTATACCTGCGAAGAGCGTGGTTCGCAATTCGGGCTTCGTTGATGATTCAAGAGTAAAGCTAGAATCTTCTCTGAACTCTTTCTTCCAACCTCTGAGTCCCCTTAAATCTTTCTTCATCTTTCCCCCTATCTCAATTCCTTTTTTGCTCCTTTTATAGAGCATTGGGAAATTGTATATATTAGGCACGTGTCACCATTTGCGGAGGCCCATGTAGAGATATTCTGACCCACGGAAGACTCGGTCAATCTAGGGTTTGTGGAGGATGTGGTTTGCGATCGTGGTTCACAGAACCCTACCAGTTTGCTTCGTATGTGAACTGATGAGTTTGTGGGATGTTATGCGGATGGCCTTCTCACAAATGTTTCTTTCAACAACATGGTTTGCGGTGCACCTTGTTTACTGGTCATCGCTCCACGGCCCAGTGCCTCACGGATCATTCTGCATACCTGGTGGTCCGTGATCTAGGCGGTCCATGAACCTTTCCCAATGATGGTACACGGACCACTTGAAATTATTTTAAAATTGAATTCCTTCGAGTTTCTTCTAAAATTTTCAACTCAATTTGAGTCCATTCACCTTTCTATACTTGTATGAATACTTGTTTCCTTCTTCAAAGTGACTGTAGGGGTATTTTCTTCCTTTGGAGGAATTTTCAGGACCCTACAGTTTCTATTCATATTGTTTAAAAATAAAAGGGATATATTTACTAAATTTGGAAAGTATTATTCTAAATATGGAATCAATTTTTTAAAATTCAAAGCATAGAATTTTCAGAATTCAATTGAAAATTAAACAGGTAAAACATAATGAAAACAGTTTTCCAGAAAAATCCCTTTTTTAAATATAAAATGTTTTTATACTAAATTCAAGTATAAAATACACTTAAAATCATGATTTATTTATTTAAAATCAAAATTAACTAATTTAAATTTAAAACTAATCCAAAACAACATTTTATTTTGTAAATACTGTAAAATAAAATATAGTTTTCAATAAAAATCAGTATTATTCACTATTCAATGAAAACTAAATGTTTTCAGAAAATAATCAAAAAAATATTTTTAATATAATTTTGAGATTCTAAATTATAAAATGAAATGAATTTTGTAAAAAAAAATCTATAACTTCTATAAATTAATATTGACTCATAAAAATAATAATAATTCATTTTTGAAGAAAATGTATTTTTTGAAAAATAAAATGACTTTATTAAAAATTGTGTGATTATTTTATAATAAATTAAAAATACATTCATATTGTGTTGAACCATTATATATATTTTATAAATTAGTTATTCATGTTCATCATCTCTAATTTAATGACTAGATTATAATAGATATATAGGATTTTAATAATATTTCACGGTTCTTCTAAACTTACTATTGCATGAAATGCAAGCTATCAAAGAAATAAAATTATTTAAAAGTATATTTCATAAAAATATCAGGATGTTACATTCCCCCCCCCCAATTAAATGAATATCACCCTTTAAATTCAGTCTTCGTACTTAAGAAAATTATGAATTTCCATCTCTAGAATTAAGAAAAGCTAGAACTTCTCAGGGAACCTAATTACCTAAAAGTTTCCAAGAAAATTCTATCACATAAGATTTTTTTTAAATACAATACCTAATCTCTAAAGTTTTATAGACTCTTTCTATGATATAAAATATAAATACCTAAACCCACACTTTCAGATTCAGTACTAAAACATATTGTGCAATTTTTTATTAAAAAGAAACTGAATAGTACATGATACATTATACAACTGAGGATATTTCCTAGTCTAGGTTATGAAAAATTAAGAAATATCTTACATAATATCATAGTTTACAAAAACAATAAATGTAAAATAACTAACTTTATTTTTGTGTTATAACTCCTTAAATGAATCCATCCACCTTAGAACTTTTAAAATAACTGTGGAAAATATTTTAAAACTTTGGATGAGCATCAAATTTCATAGTAAGGGGTTTAAAACTAGTGAATAATACTTGGAAAATTCCTTTGAAAACATTTTATACCAAATAAAAAATATTTGATATTATATATACATTTTAAAAATAATAATATAATGTTCTTATGAAAAATAATTTTCAAAACCTTTTAAAAATACTTATCATTTTGAAAGCCATTCAAAAATACCCTTGGAAAAATACTTGGATTTCTTCTTAAAACCTTTTGAAAATACTAATATCGTTATGGATTAAAATTATAATTAGAAAATATTAAGAAAACATTATACACTAGTATCATTACTTGTAGGAAAAATTCCCTTTGAGGTTTTGGGTTCACTCTTCATTTATTATCCTCTCATTTGATACATAAGTTCCAAATTTTAAGAAAATATTTTTAAAAGATATGTCTTTCACATTCGTATCCCATTAAAAATATTTATAAATATTACATATATTATTTTCATAGAAGAAAAATAATTTAATAACTTCAAATATTTACAAAAAAAAATATCATTTTTAGGAGAAATCCTTGTTTCCATAAAATAATTACTTACATTTAAAATAATTAACATAAATGCATAGAAATTAAAATAAAAGTTTGTATTGAAATGAATAAAATGTCAATAAAAGTTATAGATGATAGCTATATCTACTATAATGAATGGAAATAAAATATTTTCATTTAAAAAGGTAAAATTATCTCATAAAAATAATACTTTCAAAATAATCCCATTACCTTGAGTCCGGCTCATCACGTACATTCTTTATCATCCTCTTCTTTGGAAAATATCTTTTCTTGACACCTTAAGACCACTAAGGTTGGTTTTCTTCCTAAAATAAGGCCTATAAAATGTGGGTAAAGATTATATGAAGTTATTTGGGTGGATATTTGATGAACCAAAATGGATTTGAAGTGTGAATACAAGAGAAGAAGAGGTTCCCTTTTATAAGAGAGGGGAGCGACACTCTTGTAATTCCTCAAACTATTAAATTAATGTAAATTAATTTTCAATTAAAAATAGATCCAAACTTATTTATTTAAAATATAATATTATTTTGGGTTGAAAACCCCTCATATAATAAATTTTAGATAAGTTTTGACTAAATTTAAACCCTTATCTGTTGGTTGTAACCCTTATTTAACCCCTTTAATTATTATCATGACAACATTGATTTTTAATCTTTGAGAGTTAATGCATTTACTATAAAATGACATAATTCCCATAAATGGATCGTGGATGAAATTTTAAACATTATACAAATCATTTGGTCTTATTTAATATTTTTAGGAATTTTATATCATTTATTAAAATATTGTTTATTTTAAAATATCATTAATATCGATTTTGACACTATTCATTATTTTGACTTTTAAAAATATTAATAAAACAAGATAACTTCTAAAAAAATATTTTATTATATCCATAATATGTCATAATCATCTAGAAATTTTTAATATAACCTTAACTAATTAAAATTATATTTATTTTTATATTATTAATATCATTTATTTGGTGGTTTATTTAATTGATGTATCATCATTGTGTAATTATTTAAGATAATTATTTCATAACTATAAAATAAAAATAAAATAAAATGATGTAGTTAAATATTTTATATTTTAAAATAATATTTATAGTCAAAAATATCTTCTGGATAACACAATATTAAAAATGATATATTTATTAATAACATGAATGTGACATCATTGACTTTTCATTAAATAAAATATTACAAACATCATAATCTCATTCAAGTGACCCAAACATCATAAATAAATTTTATCATGAAAATAAGTTTATTAAGTTAAAAATGGATACTTATATTAAATCATAACCTACCCTTTTTCTAATGTGGACACATAATAGATAATTAAGACAAAAAAGTGACATTTAGTGACTTTATTTGATTTAAATAATATATAAGTCATTTTCATGGAAAATTGTCCATTAAAAAACTCAATTCAGATTCTAATGTGTTAAGGGTATAATTAAATTCATCTAATAAAGTTTTTTCAATTGTTAGGGTCATTTTATAGTCCTTGTCATTTTATTTTGAACTTAAATTACCCAATTTACCCTTTATTGTGGTAACAAAAATTACCAAGGTTATTATTCCTATTGGAAGAAAATAAAATGGATTTATTTACTAAATTTAAACATTATGGTTTAAAATATGGAATCTATTTTTCAAAATTCAAATCATATAATTTTCATTATTTAATTTAAAATTAAACCGGGAAAACGCAACGAAAAAATAGTTTTTTTGGAAAATTTCCATTTTAAATATAAAGTGTTTTTATACTAAATTCAAGTATAAAATCCACTTTAAAAACCTTAATTTTTTTATTTTAAATAAAAATTAACTAATAAAAATTTAAAAAAAATCCAAAATATAATTTTATCTAGTAAATTCATTAAAATAAAATACAGTTTTTAATAAAAATTTGTATTTTTCACTATTCTTTAAAATATAAGTTTTTCAAAAAATTATAAAAAAAATTAAGATAATTTTTAAATTATGAATTAAAAAATTAAATTATTTTTTTAAAATAAATTATCTACAACTTATATAAATTATTATTCACTCATAAAAATAAAAATAAAAGTTATTTTTGAAGAAAACGTATTTTTTTAAGAATAAAATGACTTTACTAAAAAGTGTGTGATTGTTTTCTAAGAACTTAAAAATACATTCATATTGAGTTGAAAATTTATATCTATTTTATAAATTATCTAATCATATCCCTTCCCATCAATTTAATTGCTAGGTTATAACTCACATATAATATTTTAATAATATTTCACAGTTCTTCTAAACTTGTTATTGCATGCAATGCAGGCTATCAAAAAAAATAAAATTATTTAAAAATCCATTTCATAAAAATATTGGGATGTTAGGAGAATTTTTTTAATAAACCTGAACTACCTCATTAATCTATCGACATGGTTCCACTCAACCATGTGAAAATGAAAAAGAGGCGCCATGCATATGTCATCCAATAAGAATCATTGTGATGTAAGGTGGGAGACTCAGGAGAGTAGGCTTGATATATGGAATTCATGAATACTAAAATAATATAAAATAAAAATAAAATTAATTAAATAAATCATTTATAACAAAAAAAATAATTTAATTTTTTAATTAATAATCATGTACATCATCTGATTGAAGACTGGTCAATATAAGTATATAAGTATGGATATCATGTTTGACTGTATTTTAATGTTTATAGGCTTGGATACACCTAGAGATATCATTAATATAGTTATAGTTTCATAATATAAATTTATATATTTGAATTTCACATAATAAGGATGGATAAACATTTAACTATCCATGCGGGTAGTTTTGTATAATATCCATAGGCAATGACATAAAAACTTGCAGAGCAAAGAAATGGATGTGTTATCATACCCACTTCTAAATAAAAATAACATATCCTATAATTTCTATCATATTTATATAAAACACTTTTCATAGTGCTTTGTGTGTGTGAGAGTGTGTATATATATATATATGCAATACACACTGACCCCAATCTATATCTCTATGTATGATCGAGGTCCTCAAGTGAAGGTAAATCCATCATATTGATGAATTTCATATAATGATCAATAATGATCATGCCACCAATAATCCACAAAATGTATATGCCTTTAAATATCAGGATAGTGATCTCATCAGTTTCATCATTTGGATAAGTGAAGTGCTCATCTATTTGTGGCATGCATAGATGATTAGTAATGATAAACCTACCATTGTACTAAACCTCTGTGTCTAGTAGTCTCTTCACCAAATCAAACCAATCACAAAAAATAGGCCTATCAAAAATACACACTTTATAAGGATTCCTAACATAATAGAGACACCCTTGAGACTAATGGATATCTCTCCCTCTGGTAAATAGAAAGTATTAATATTCAGCATCCATCTCTCAACAAGTGGTGTGATGAACAGGTGATTGATAAATGTGAATTTTAACATTAGTACACCATATAATCCTATACATTGTAAATAGTGGATGACCACCAAAGGTGGTCTTATTTGATAGATTTGGTGTGTCCTATGTATTATCAGAGGTGGAATGGGACAAATCTATAACACAACATAGAGAACATGACTATCATAGAATGTGGGAAAAGAAACATCATTTATATCTATTTATAATATAAGCATTACTATTTAAAATTAAAGTATTAAATTATCAAAAAAATTATTAAATATAAATAGAAGAATGAGGTATGTATTCAGGATTCACAATGAAATATGAAACAATAAATAAAAAATACATTTACACATTAGTATTGAAATACAATAAAATCTATCTATGTTAATGATAACTCAAGCCCATTCCTTCCATGCTGATAAATTTTTTTTATGATTTTGGCCATTTTGTGTCATATGGTGTATTTTATCCCCCTATTCTCCAAGAAAAACCATATAATTTCTAATCCATATATATTTTATCCTTCCTTGGGGGTGAAACTTGGTAACATTAGGGACCACAATCAATTGTTCAGTAGGCAATGTAAAATGAGAAAAAACAGTAACAGGCCTTCAGGACACACTTTAGCAATTAACCAGAGTGATTATGTGATATAATAGATTAATATAAGGTTCTTATAATAATTTAATTGATGAAAATGTTTTAATAATGTGTGCATAGGGATACCTTAGTGTCTATAAATAATCGTAATCATAGCACCTCTACTCCAGAAATACCACTAGCACTTGAAAACTATTTTAATTGAGTGGATTGTGACACTCTATTTCCAAAAATATATGACCCTATCACATTATATATATATTTATATATATATTTATATATTACATAATTTTATATGATTATTCATTTCATATTATAATAAAACACAACTCATAACTAGTAGTTTTAGTGTCTTTAGATACTAGATACATAATCAATTTATTTTATATCCATTATTCAACATCTCCCTAAAATACTATTCACACATGACACTGATATAGGCATATCATTTTTAATATTCAGTTTCATAACCTTGGGAAATTGAAACATAATAATGACTTTGCTAAGATGTTTCATAAGGGTATGAACATAAGATATATCAATAAAATATTATAAGTGATCATAAGATCTACATGTGGGTATGATAACATAATCAAGACACATAAACATAACATAAGTAAATCATACCAAATAAAACATGGATCATGAATCATGAATCATTATGTAAATATTTGGAGAAAATATAATACATGTATCATAGGATTATGGAAACATGAGTTAATAATCATGGGCCGTGATAACATAACATAGGTAAATTTCATAATAGAATAACACAAAACAAATATAATAATTGAAAACATAACTTATGTTAAGTTTAACCACTAATAAATTCATATCATATTATACTAGGCTAACTAACTACCCATAACATAGTGTAATTGGTCTAACCACCTGCACCCCATAACATTTTGGATGTGGCATACCAACATGAGTCCCATCAAGATCACATGAGATGCAAAAAAAAATCAATGTATTGGAGGTATGGAAAGGACCAACCCATATTATATTGTTAAACTATACATATGTTTACTATATGAATATGAAAACATTCATAATCCCATTATATCTTAATTAACCCTTGATAAATAAATGGGTTTCATGAATATTTTCATAAAAAAATGAGCATAATTCATATATATAAAGAAATTAGTTCATATCCCCAGTTAGGCATAATAAATGTAACAAGATATTTTCATAGATAAAAAATACATCTTAAGATCCTTAAGAATTACCCTGATAAATAAGAATAAATACTCTTTACATTTTTAATAAATTTTATGTTAAAATAAAATAATATATAAAACAAAGGGATCATAAATTATTTTGTAAAAACTTGGAAAATTGGAGTATAATCTTTATAAAAAAAACTAAAGAATATGGCATGAAAATTCAATCATGTGGTAGATATTAAAAAAATCTTTCACACATTTGTAAAGAAAGTCAAAGACAATAGAAAACGACTTGTACATAAAAAAGTTAAAAATATATTCCTTTCATTATTTTTTAAAGGAAAGTAAAATAGAAAATAACTTTAAGAAATCATATAAGTTTAAATAAGGACATTTATAAAATTAAAATAAAGAATGTGAACATGGAATAGAATTATTCCCAACCAAAAAGATGATATGATTTCAGCTCCACTTACAAGTCACATTTCAGTTGAGTTATGAAACAAATAGAGATGAAATGGTAAGAATAAATGTAGAAAACATAACCCGAGGAAGATAAAATATTTGGTCCTTTAGATTGAAATAATATAAAATTTCCATAATTAGGAATTTAGATAAGGAAATTCTCAATCTCCATAGTGATATTGGAAAGGAAAACCCTATGGCTTTGGTAACCTATGAGTCAAAATCCCTTGAAATATAGAACTTGAGATTGAAATTTAAATACCATACACAAAAATATAATTATGATAAAATATGCTAAATATGAATTATATACACTATATAAATTAAAATAGGTTCATAATATGAAACATTTCTCATAGAAGGTAATTTGAGATGAAAACCCCTTACTTTTACTCTAAATTTACATAAAAGTTATTTAACCTCATATATAATAAATAAAACCATATTGATCACTTATTATAAAACTATATTTATATCTATTAATTTTAATACTATTAAATTATAATCATTTATTACACATATACCAGTTATTTATTATTTATTTTCATTAACAAATGTTAGTAATTTGGATTGTTTCATAAAAGTTTCATAATGGATTTGTCTATCCTCGTTATTTTATATAATGTTCATAATTACAAGATTATTCAAGTTAGTGGAGTAATTATCCTTAAATTATTTATTTATTCCCATTTTCATTTGATGGAAGGTATGTATATGGTTCATGAGAATGGAATCCATGATGATCATGTTTCTGGTAATTTACCAATTATAACAAGTTAATTTATAATGCCCATTGTAACGCCCCGACCCCAGCTACCCAGAGTCGGTGCATTAGTTCGTAACATTGGCATGATCACAAAAGATCAAGTCTCGAAAGACCGATTAGTTTAGTAGCCTTGGAAACACTAGATACATTCATAAGTCTTTCATTACATCAAAAAGTAAAAAAACTACAATAACATGGTCTTCATAGTCCACAATCATATCCCTTTCTGACTACCCCTGTAGGTCATTCATAAAATACTTCTTCACATCCTGGAAAAATATTAAAACATTGAAAGGGGTGAGCTCAGATTCTCAGTAAGGATAACAATATTGCGGAAGCTTTCATAAATAAACATAAACATTTAAGGCAATGTATAACTAAAACAAAAGCCTTTTAAACATGAACGTCAACATAATATGGAAAAAGTAAAATGAGATAATGCCATTTACTTATTCACATGGATATTCTACTGGTCGAATAATCACATGAAATATCAATAACCACTTTCATAATGATGGAATGTATAATGCCAGACATTCTGAAACATTTTGTCAAGGCCTCGGCCAAGACGTCTAAAATGATTAAGGCCTCGGCCAAAATCACAAATCAAATTGGGAAAGGGCCTCGGCCAATTCCACGTCTAGTTGTCTCATGAGACCTACCGATGCATCGAGGAGCTATAGCGGGCTCCACCCGTCACTTATTAAGTCCAATACATTCCTCATATGAATAGGTTTAAACATATCATAAACCATAACATAATCGTATCACATAAAACATGCATAAAGGAAACATAACATTTCCACATTTCAATCACAAGATATCAATACAACACATTGATATAATAAAAACGCTTTCAAAACCATTTTCAATACCAAAATAAAGGAAAGTTAAAACTTTGTATTTATTTTTCATTAAAAAAATGATGGCTTGTAGAGGAAGCCGAAACTCAAATAATGGTCACAGTGGCGGAGAAGTTGTTGTCGCCGCATAAGTACGGAAAGAAAAACATTCCCTTTTGTCGTTTAGCAAAACGCTTCGTATAAAAAAGATTCCTTTTGAATAAACGTAAAAGTCAAAGGGGTTTATACACCGTATAAAAGAAAGTTGTGTATAAAACCAAATATACCTCAATGAAAAGAGATTGAGACGAATTCCTTAAAAAGATCATTTTTAAAATAACATAGATATATTATGTGTTTTACACATAAAGAAAGTATAAATACAAGATAGGACATAATAATATCATGACATAATTTGAAAGTAGGAGATTAACCCAAAGAATGGAAATTGGGTTAAGAAGTTCCCTTACCTCGTGTCTGACTTGACTCAACCGTTCTTTAACCTCCTGAATAATAAACTAGAGTTAATATATACCTTATTAAGAACCATTTTTAATTTCATTATCCTTTTTATATCACTTATTACAATGTTATGAACATTATGTAATTATTTAAGTTAATAACGGTCGTTTTGGCGATCTTTGGTACTTGAGTCAACAATGAAATTCTTATAATTACAAGTTGTTTTATGTGGTAGAATATCCATTATCTCCAGAATTATATTCATGATTTAGATGTCATATATATCATATATATCCAGTATATACATTCATTTATAATATTACTTAACATTTATAGGTAAGAAATGAAATGCACCGTTCATGGAGACGGTAAGCCGTACGTACGCATGAACGCTACTTTCATTTCTATTTCGTATTTAATGGAATGAAATCATAATGATATAAATGTATAATATAATTCCAGTATAATATAGTGTATAATACCATTTACTCCATCCTTTATACATCCCACATATGGCATTAACGATTCACATCACTTTGAGGGGGCGGTAGTCCGCACTTCCTAAAATGAAATTATCGCGTTTACCCATAATGGAAATCATAAAGTATGCCATAAATGAGAAATACAGAAGCATAAGGAAAACATAAACATAATATATATATCATATATGAAAATAGTGTCATCAAAATGGCCACCATTATAGGTGTTAAAAGAATTTGAACAATCATCGTTTCGTGAGGCAATATTTCGCCACCCACAGAAACAGTATGTTCTTTAACCATTAGACGAATGTGTGTGTAAGTGTAAACCAAATACTTATCATAACAACATCCTAGTATATTTTAGATACTGGTTTCGTTACAAAAGAAAGGAATGAAAAGACTTTAAGGGGTTGGAGAAGAAAAATGAAACAAAACAACATTAGAGAAGACATTACCTACAAAATCGGGTAACTCTTTTTGATTTGAGACAAAGGCTTCCTTGGGAAGAGTTCTGCCCAAAGTAAGGCTTCTAGGAGTAAGAGGGGGAAGTTGGGAGAGTATTTGGGCAGAGGTTGGCCGAGCCAAATGGCTTGAAAGTGTAAATGAGGTGGGAGAGGTGGGGGCCTTTTATAAGTGGAGAGGAGGGGCACTTTTGGAAAGATTGAAATGTTATATTATTTCACAATGCTTTTCGGATTCTAAAGGTCCCACACTTATATAATTCGAGGATAAGGTGATAAGGTTTCGAAATATCCTCATCCAATAGGCTTTGGACAAGTTTAAGCCTTATATTTTGCATTATCTTCTCATTTTATTTAAATCGTTAAATAATGAGGTCATCGCTGCATCATAATGATGTCATAAATAATTTACTTTATTTAATGTCTAAAAATTATAAAAAAAATACTATGATGTAGGAAATCTTTTTAGATTTCTAATTAATATTTATAGTCAAAATTTGGACTTGTGTAACCCCGCTTAAAAACTGTTTTAGTAAAATAACTCATGTTTGTGTCAATTTAATTTTAACATTAAATAAATATATATTAATGTCATTTTCCAACTAAAGTGGCTCCATGGGGTCCCCAAGTTGACCCATGGGTTGTCTTGGTCGGCCATGACTCATCCAATAGGAGTAGGACAAGTGTCATGCTCATCTCATATTATTAAAACATTATTTGTACCTTAAACTACACTAATTACCTCTAATTGCGATTAAGAACTTAAAAGTTACTATTCACCAAAAAATTATTTTAATCTCATTGAACCACATTTTACTTCTTAATGACAACCATGTATGTCGGATTTTTGAAAATAAAATCACAGAAGTGGTAATATTTCATTTAAACGAAAAATCAGTTATTTAACTACCACTTAGTGGTTTCACTATTCATCAAAAATTGAAGTTTTTCAGAACAAGGCCAAAATTTCACCCTAAGCTATAATTGATATTACGAATTCAAAAATGATGTCTATTTTAAAAAATTCCAAAAATATAAGTTGCATTAATTAATTTTATAATTAATTCCCGCTGTTACGACAAATAGCGTGTTTTTAAGAAACAATTTATATCAAAAGATTGGCAATTGTTTATGTCCAATTTCAATGTTAAATTAATTCTAATGACCACCATTGGATAAAATGGTAAAAATATATTCTAATTATACCTTAAAACCACTAAATAGTATAATTTATCACAATAAATTATTTTGATTAAAAAAGTTGTTTTAAAGTATTTTTCACTATTCATAAAAATTAGAAGTTCTCAGAAAAATACCAAAAATTCAACATAGGCTAATTTCGATATTCCGAATCCAAAAATGAAGTCCATTTTGAAATATAAAATTTCTATAATTTTAAAAAGTGGTTATTACTATTCATAACGGCTACTTTGATTAGTCGCGGTGTTTTAGAACTCGAAGTTGCGTACAATGCAAGCTATTGCATTATTGAATGAGAAGCGTACCATGGAAGCTCGGGGTGTTACATTCTCCCCTCCTTCAATAAATTGTGTCCTCGCAATTTGAAATTTTTCTTTGAAAATAAAAGGTTGAAAAGAGAAAATACCTTTGAGGAAAACCCACATCGAAAATAAGGTTAATAAATATATAACATTAAAAGAAAGCAGGATAAGTACAAAGGTCACCCAATATAGCCCATTCTAGGATTATATGAAAATATGGATATGGAGGAGAAACAAACCATCAAGGTCTGATGGAGAGTTATAGAAAACAGGATTAGGAGAAAGTTTAACCACAAGAAAATCACAAACTTGTGATTGGTTAAACGGTCATTGAATCCCCAGTTGGAAAAGTTAACTGACAACATTTTTGTTTTAAGTTACCTTTTATAATGTTGAGGAATTTATTTTGGAGATTTACTAAGAACGTAAGGGAATATACATACTTGTTATGTATACTTTCATTCGTTAATAAATTTTTTTACCACAAACCCAACTTTTACTCCAAATGGTAACGGAACTCAAAAATATTCTATATATCCTAATTGTTTAAGGTTCAAAATGTTAACACATACCATTTAGATTAGTAAATCTATTTTGTAATAACCAGGGACTTCCTGTAGGCTAGTGGTAGGAAATAAAGGCTTGTCGCATTATGGTTGTGGGTTCGATTCCTGCAGCTTTGTCCGACGCGACGGGTTATGCCCCACCCTGCAGGTTGTCCTTTTCCTAAAACTATAGTATTATAATATTCCAAAAATAATCTTCAGAAATTCTTTAACCTTAAACAATACTATCCATGGTTCAACTTAATCCATTCCAACCTTAATAGTTATCCAAAATACCTCCGTCCAGACTTTCTCTAAAAGGTCTCTAAATTCCAAAATCAATTGTAACATCAGATTCCCCAAACAAAGAAAAGTTTCTCTTATTGTCACATACTAAAAATATGATTACCTTAATCATATTAAAACCTTACTGAAATCAACAAGTACTGCAGTACAATCCATATATATATATCACATTATTCTTATAACCAGAATATAATCCTTGAGTCCAAAAGCACCAATACATTAATTATTCCGCTTCAACTGTAGTCACAGCATAAGATTGGCCTTGATCCCTTGGCCTTTTCTGAGGTAAGTTTCCCTGACGCTTAGGACATTCATTTGCATAATGACCCATTTCTCTACAATTATAGCATTCAACTTTGATAGCCTCTTTCTTTCCCTTACAATCACGAGCCTGGTGACCCTTTTCTCCACATTTATAACAAACTCCCATTCCTTTTAGGCACGTACCAGGGTGATTCTTCCCACAATTATCACATAATGGAAAATCCTTCTTTCCCTTTTTCCCTTTATCTGTCTCTTGTTCCCCCGTTCTCTTCTTCTCTTGTTTTACTTTGTTGTCATAAGACTTAGAGAATTCCTTTTCTGTCTTGATAGCACATGAGACAATATCTTCGTATGATGAGAAGGATTGTGATACTAAAGCTCGACGGAGAAATGGTTTTAACCCATCAAAGAAACGATCAATCTTACTCCTTGGGTTACTTATATAATCGGCAGCATGCCTCGCTAACCTTGTAAAGTTAGCCTCATACTTTGCGACATTCTCATCCTCCTTCTGCCTCAAACTCAGAAATTGCCTTTCCATATCTGCTCGATGGTCACGAGGAAAATATTTTTCTAAAAACAGATCTTTGAACTCCCTCCATTCCATATTCGATACGTCATCATCTTCCTTTTTGTTTTGAATCAGCGACCACCACTGATCGGCATCTCCAGTGAGGCGGTAAACTGCCATGACAACCTTCTCCCTTTCGCTACTCCCCAAGGCATGGAATATTTTCTCTAAGGAGTTTATCCATTGCTCAGCTACTAACAGATTTGTACCCCCATTGAAGGTTGGTGGTTGTTGCCTCATGAAACGGTCTAGCATTGATCCTCCACGTTGCGGATCAGGGTGCTCCATACGAGTAAGGTTATTATTCATAACCTGAGTGAGTTGTCCCAGTATGGTGATTAGCTGATCGGCACCAGTTGCATCACCAGCCCCACTATAATTATCTTGAGCAGGAGGGCAATCCCTATATGGAGTGCGTGCATTGATACGGTTTCCATTTCTTCCACTAGGCACCATTTCTAAACAATTGCATAAACTAGATTAGTTTATGAAATAAAATACATAATTCCATATTTGTAAAATATTTTACATAAATTGACCTATTTATGGATATAATCCATAATCATAAAAAGAAATGTTTCCTTTGAGGAAGTATATACTCATAACCCTTCATAGTGGTTTGTAAAGAAAATGAGAATTATCCTAAGCATATCCCCCGGGAGTGTCGTAACCAAGAGTACAGCAAGGCCCGTTGTCGTGCACCAGTTCCCGTTCGAGTCTAGATCAAAGCGGTGTTTTCGGGTTTTACCCCTAGGTACATCTGTGCCAGAGCCGCCTCTACCTGCTCGTATCCAGACAAGGATGTATTGCTCAGAAAACTCACAAAATCTCTACAATAACAAAATTCTAGGAAGTTCTTCTATACTAATCCTCAAAGTCTATCTTCGGGCTATGTGCTCTAATCAGAGTTTATCTAAATCTAGCTTCCAAGGTTAGTACTAAACTGCCTCTGATACCAACTGTAATGCCCCGACCCCAGCTACCCAGAGTCGGTGCATTAGTTCGTAACATTGGCATGATCACAAAAGATCAAGTCTCGAAAGACCGATTAGTTTAGTAGCCTTGGAAACACTAGATACATTCATAAGTCTTTCATTACATCAAAAAGTAAACAAACTACAATAACATGGTCTTCATAGTCCACAATCATATCCCTTTCTGACTACCCCTGTAGGTCATTCATAAAATACTTCTTCACATCCTGGAAAAATATTAAAACATTGAAAGGGGTGAGCTCAGATGCTCAGTAAGGATAACAATATTGCGGAAGCTTTCATAAATAAACATAAACATTTAAGGCAATGTATAACTAAAACAAAAGCCTTTTAAACATGAACGTCAACATAATATGGCAAAAGTAGAATGAGATAATGTCATTTACTTATTCACATGGATATTCTACTGGTCGAATAATCACATGAAATATCAATAACCACTTTCATAATGATGGAATGTATAATGCCAGACATTCTGAAACATTTTGTCAAGGCCTCGGCCAAGACGTCTAAAATGATTAAGGCTTCGGCCAAAATCACAAATCAAATTAGGAAAGGGCCTCGGCCAATTCCATGTCTAGTTGTCTCATGAGACCTACCGATGCATCGAGGAGCTATAGCGGGCTCCACCCGTCACTTATTAAGTCCAATACATTCCTCATATGAATAGGTTTAAACATATCATAAACCATAACATAATCGTATCACATAAAACATGCATAAAGGAAACATAACATTTCCATATTTCAATCACAAGATATCAATACAACACATTGATATAATAAAAATGCTTTCAAAACCATTTTCAATACCAAAATAAAGGAAAGTTAAAACTTTGTATTTATTTTTCATTAAAAAAAATGATGGCTTTTAGAGGAAGCCGAAACTCAAATAATGGTCACAATGGCGGAGAAGTTGTTGTCTCCGCATAAGTACGGAAAGAAAAACATTCCCTTTTGTCGTTTAGCAAAACGCTTCGTATAAAAAAGATTCCTTTTGAATAAACGTAAAAGTCAAAGGGGTTTATACACCGTATAAAAGAAAGTTGTGTATAAAACCAAATATGCCTCAATGAAAAGAGATTGAGACGAATTCCTTAAAAAGATCATTTTTAAAATAACATAGATCTATTATGTGTTTTACACATAAAGAAAGTATAAATACAAGATAGGACATAATAATATCATGACATAATTTGAAAGTAGGAGATTAACCCAAAGAATGGAAATTGGGTTAAGAAGTTCTCTTACCTCGTGTCTGACTTGACTCAACCGTTCTTTAACCTCCTGAATAATAAACTAGAGTTAATGTATACCTTATTAAGAACCATTTTTAATTTCATTATCCTTTTTATATCACTTATTACAATTTTATGAACATTATGTAATTATTTAAGTTAATAACGGTCGTTTTGTCGATCTTTGGTACTTGAGTCAACAATGAAATTCTTATAATTACAAGTTGTTTTATGTGGTAGAATATCCATTATCTCCAGAATTATATTCATGATTTAGATGTCATATATATCATATATATCCAGTATATACATTCATTTATAATATTACGTAACATTTATAGGTAAGAAATGAAATGCACCGTTCATGGAGACGGTAAGCCGTACGTACGCATGAATGCTACTTTCATTTCTATTTCGTATTTAATGGAATGAAATCATAATGATATAAATGTATAATATAATTCTAGTATAATATAGTGTATAATACCATTTACTCCATCCTTTATACATCCCACATATGGCATTAACGATTCACATCACTTTGAGGGGGCGGTAGTCCGCACTTCCTAAAATGAAATTATCGCGTTTACCCATAATGGAAATCATAAATTATGCCATAAATGAGAAATACAGAAGAATAAGGAAAACATAAACATAATATATATATCATATATGAAAATAGTTTCATCAAAATGGCCACCATTATAGGTGTTAAAAGAATTTGAACAATCATCGTTTCGTGAGGCAATATTTCGCCACCCACAGAAACAG
Organism: Viscum album; assembly: GCA_963277665.1. Classification (NCBI taxonomy): domain Eukaryota; kingdom Viridiplantae; phylum Streptophyta; class Magnoliopsida; order Santalales; family Viscaceae; genus Viscum; species Viscum album. Next base: position 1,016,592,966 of record OY728130.1, on the reverse strand, counting down.
TATGTTCTTTAACCATTAGACGAATGTGTGTGTAAGTGTAAACCAAATACTTATCATAACAAAATCCTAGTATATTGTAGATACTGGTGTTGTTACAAAAGAAAGGAATGAAAAGAGTTTAAGCGGTTGGAGAAGAAAAATGAAACAAAACAACATTAGAGAAGACATTACCTACAAAATCGGGTAACTCTTTTTGATTTGAGACAAAGGATTCCTTGGGAAGAGTTCTGCCCAAAGTAAGGCTTCTAGGAGTAATAGGGGGAAGTTGGGAGAGTATTTGGTCAGAGTTTGGCCGAGCCAAATGGCTTGAAAGTGTAAATGAGGTGGGAGAGGTGGGGGCCTTTTATAAGTGGAGAGGAGGGTCACTTTTGGAAAGATTGAAATGTTATATTATTTCACAATGCTTTTCGGATTCTAAAGGTCCCACACTTATATAATTCGAGGATAAGGTGATAAGGTTTCGAAATCTCCTCATCCAATAGGCTTTGGACAAGTGTAAGCCTTGGATTTTGCATTATCTTCTCATTTTATTTAAATCGTTAAATAATGAGGTCATCGCTGCATCATAATAATGTCATAAATAATTTAATTTATTTAATGTCTAAAAATTATAAAAAAAATACTATGATGTAGTAAATCTTTTTAGCTTTCTAATGAATATTTATAGTCAAAATTTGGACTTGTGTAACCCCACTTAAAAACTGTTTTAGTAAAATAACTCATGTTTGTGTCAATTTAATTTTAACATTAAATAAATATATATTAATGTCATTTTCCAACTAAAGTGGCTCCATGGGGTCCCCAAGTTGACCCATGGGTTGTCTTGGTCGGCCATGAATCATCCAATAGGAGTAGGACAAGTGTCATGCTCATCTCATATTATTAAAACATTATTTGTACCTTAAACTACACTAATTACCTCTAATCGCGATTAAGAACTTAAAAGTTACTATTCACCAAAAAATTATTTTAATCTCATTGAACCACATTTTACTTCTTAATGACAACCATGTATGTCGGATTTTTGAAAATAAAATCACAGAAGTGGTAATATTTCATTTAAACGAAAAATCAGTTATTTAACTACCACTTAGTGGTTTCACTATTCATCAAAAATTGAAGTTTTTCAAAACAAGGCCAAAATTTCACCCTAAGCTATAATTGATATTCCGAATTCAAAAATGATGTCTATTTTACAAAATTCCAAACATATAAGTTGCATTAATTAATTTTATAATTAATTCCCACTGTTATGACAAATAGCGTGTTTTTAAGAAACAATTTATATCAAAAGATTGGCAATTGTTTATGTCCAATTTCAATCATAAATTAATTCTAATGACCACCATTGGATAAAATGGTAAAAATATATTCTAATTATACCTTAAAACCAATAAATAGTATAATTTATCACAATAAATTATTTTGATTAAAAAAGTTGTTTTAAAGTATTTTTCACTATTCATAAAAATTAGAAGTTCTCAGAAAAATACCAAAAATTCAACATAGGCTAATTTCGATATTTCGAATCCAAAAATGAAGTCCATTTTGAAATATAAAATTTCTATAATTTTAAAAAGTGGTTATTACTATTCATAACGGCTACTTTGATTAGTCGCGGTGTTTTAGAACTCGAAGTTGCGTACAATGCAAGCTATTGCATTATTGAATGAGAAGCGTACCGTGGAAGCTCGGGGTGTTACACTCATCCATTTTTATGTCACCTTTCCAGAACCATATACATAACCTACATTACTTATAAATATCATATATTACCTATATCAATGTCTTCATACTTATTCATGATGAAAATCATGATGCTGGTATAGCATCATTCATATAGGTGGTTCAACCAACCCAAACAAGAACACAGTATATTAACAAATGAGTAAGAGTTTAGAGTTATATAATATAGTATCATTTTCACATAATCATAATTATTCTAATGGAACATAAATATAGTTTATAATTAAATTTATAAAGAGTTTTTATGAGATTTAAATTGAAAATTTTAGAGAATAACTTAGATACTTTGATGAATTTTCTCCTCGAAACGGGTTCCATTGGAATGAGGGATTTATGACTCCTTCCTGGGACTAGAAGAAACCAAACTTTTCAAAACAAAATTAGAAAATAAAAATGGTCTATATTTTATAGATAACTGTAATATATGAATGGTTTGAAATGGGTGGTGGATAAGTCCTTTTATTGGTGAGCGTGAGTGGAATTTTTGTAAATACTCATTCCTTAGGGAATATGGAATGTAATTTCACATGGAATGTGGATTCAAAGTGGAAAAATAATGTAGATAGGGTAATTTAAGGTAAATCATGATCTCTTACACTCATTTATAGATATTTTTTGAGATATTCTTTGGACTTTACCTCTTAATTTAACTATATTTCCAGATTTTACATTTGTTGTGGTAACTCTATTTTTACGTTAGTAACTTATTTTTATGACTAAAAATGAAATTGAACTCACTAACAAATTTTAAAATTATAAATAAAATTTTTAGCTCCATTTAATCTAATTCAATATTTAAATATAACAAATTTATCTTTTAAATGAAAACATAAAATGTTTAGTTTTACTGTTTTTATAGTAAAATAACTTTTAAAACTTTAAGAGTTATTAATATTATTTCATATTAATTACTAATTAAATTAATGTTAATATATTTTTTATACATTGAAACATTGAATTTTATTATAATCATCCTTTAATATTGATCAATTTAATATATTAATATAAAAATACACAATACTTAGAAAAATAATTATTTGATAAAAATATCATTTTAGCATTAAATAATTTTAATCACATCCCATTAAAATTATTTATCTTCTAACCATTAAATTTTATCAATACATTGATATTAGGATCTTTTTTGAATTTTCTAAACACATAAAATAATTTTTTTAATAATAATAATAATATGTAATGAAAAAGACATATTTTTATTATAAAATATTATAATTAATTATTTTTCAATTAATTTTAGATTTATTTATTATTTTTTAATTATTACCTTTAATTTATTACTAAGTTCAATGTATATATTGACCACTAGTATATACAACAACCATATATCGAATGACTAAATATCTAATGGTTATATGTCAATCAGCCCTATATATAATGGTCATATTACATCCTTGTATATAGCCTTATATAAGTTTCTAGGATCATTTATCCTACTCATTTACTTCATTTTCAAGATTTATATATTATTTATAATATTTTTCCTCAATTTCATAGTTATAATTTGAGGTATGATGTTCAAAGAAAACTATTAGGAGAAGGATTCCATGTTCGTGGTCATTTTATTTACCTATGGTTTTATTCCTCTTATAGTTTTATTAATGATGTTTCAAATTATATTATTATAGTGTATTAATGTTTATATTTGATTATAATATTCTATCGAAATAAAATATATCATGGTTCATTCTAGTTAATTTTTATGGGTGAAACAAGCTATTCAAAATAGTATTTATTTAATGGAGAATACATATGTAAAATCTTGGGGTGTTAAATTATACCTACTTTAAAAGAGTTTATCCTTAGAAGTTTCATTACTCAGATGAAAATAAAATTTGGTATTTATACCTCATTACATCTTTGGGTTTTTATGTGGCTTCCTCAAAATAATTATTCCTCCAGAGAATATTAATTAGGTGAGTGGTATTGTTTCATAGAACTTTATCTATGTAATCTTATATTACTTTTGGTTCTTCCTCATAAGAGTGATCATGTTATATTTATACTACTTTTGAGTTCATTACATGTGTAGGGTCAACTAGTCACTTCCATAAAAGTGATATATAGAACACATCATGCACTTTGGAGAGGTTTTGTGGAAGTTCTAGATGGTAGGCTACCATCCCCATGTAATTAAGGATTTAAAAAAGGCCAACATATCTTCGGATCAACTTTACCTTATTCTCAAATCTCATAACCCACTTTCATGGTGATATTTGAAGGAATGTCTAATATCCAACTTAAAACTCCAAATATTATTTATGATTATTAGTATATCTCTTCTGTTGACTTTGTGGACTTTTAATGTATCTCGTATCTTAATAATGATACAGTCCTAGAATATTAATCTCTTTAACTTCATCCCAACATGTTAGAGTTTTGAACCTATTCCCATAAATACCCTCATGTTGTTCTATTTGGATTCTATAATGGAAACTATTATTATATAAGAACTCTACCTGGGGAAGTTGTTAATCCCAAAATCCTTTGAAATCCATTGAACACGATCTCATAAAAAGTTTGAATGGTCCTTTTAGATTGACCATTAGTGTGAGGATGATAAGTAATATTTAAGCTCATATTTGTATCTATTTGATGTTTAATAATTCTCTACAATGTTGAGTTAAACCTTAGATCTTGATCAAATAAAATTGAGAGTGGAACTCTATGAATTATTACCACTTCCTTTACATATATCTTGGAAATTTGATCAAGTGAGAAATATTCTTGAATATAAATGAAATGAGTTGATTTAATAAGGAGATAAAATAAAACCCAAATTTCATTATATCCTTCAGTGGTCTTAATAGGACCTATAATGAAATCCATGGTGATGTTCTCCCATTTCTATAAAAGTATGGGTTATATTTGCATCATCTTGTTAGACTTATAACATTTATCCATAATTTTTTGGCAAACCATGAATCAAGATACATACTCCTCAATCTCCTACTTCATATTTTCTCATCTGAAATGATTCTTGAGATCTCTATACATCTTTATGCTTCCAGGATAGATGGATAACAATGAGATATGTGAATCATCTAATATATACTTCTTCAATTCTGGTATTAATAAAATACATATTCATTTATTGAATATTGTAACTCCATCACAGTCAAATTTGAACTCTGTAATATTTCTTACTTTATTCTATAGATCTATACCCTCCTTTTTTGCCTCTTTTATCTTTACATGGATGGATGGTTGAGTAATAATTTGAGAAAGATTGGATTTTTCCCTTCCCTTATGATCTCAAGGTCCATCCTTTATAAATATATGAGTATGAGGTCTCTTTTGATACTCATCATAGAAAAAGGTAGAATGATCCTTCCTAATCAAAGCATATGCTACCTTGTTATTCTTCCCATGGTGGTAATGTATTGAGCAGTCATAGTCCTTGATAAACTCTAACAATCTCTTTTTCTACATGTTCAACTAATTATATGAGAATATATACTTTAATCTCTTGTGATTGGTATATATTTCAAACTTTTCAGTATTAATATTATACCTCCATATCTCCAACAAAAATATTACTATTGCTAACTCCCAATCATGGATTGCATAATTTTTCTCATGAATCATTAATTTACACAAGGAATAAGCTACCACCATATCATTTTTCAAGTGGATCAATCTCAATAACTTCTTTTATGGATCAATGCATATCAAAACCCTTATCCATTATAGGGTAGTATCAATACAAGTGCAGTGACTAACCTTCTTTTGAGATCCTTGAAATTTTGGTCGCAATCATCCATCCAAATAAGATTGAATCATTTCCAAGTTAACTTAGATAGTGGATTTGATATTCATGATAAATTTCTCACAAATGGTTTATAATATCTATAAAATCTTTGAAAACTATAGATATCTATTATATTGGTTGGTCTAAGATAATTTTCAATCAACTATGTCTTTATAGGATCCACAAATATACCCTCACTTGTGATTATATGACCACAAGAATGATACTTTCTGTATCTAGAATTAAATCTTGCTAAATTTAGAATATATTTCCTCTTTTCTCATTATTTATCTTGGAATTTATGATAATATTATTTATTAAACTACCACAAATTGATCAATATAATCTATAAAGAATCTATTCATCATATCAGTGAATATGATTGGGGAATTTATAAGTCCAAATGTAATAATTATGAATTCTTAATGACTATATCTTGTAAAAAATGTTGTATTGGGTACATCCCCTCAATTCACCCTTAATTGATGGTATCTATAATGATATTCAATATTTGATATGTATTGATCTCCTCGTAATTGATCTAAAAAGTCATCAATATGTGGTAGATGATACTTGTTCTTGATCATGATCTTGTTAAGGTCATGATAAAAAATACAGATATACATTGATCCATATTTTTGATGGGTTTTGTATGATCATCATATGACCATATATGGTGGAAGATAGCCCAAGAACATGCAGATTTATCTTCAAGAATCAACACATAAATAAAACTATAAAAATAGAGTATATGGAAAACACCAACAATAATAATCTTTTTCTTCCTTGATGAATAACAATACTTGATAAAGATCATAAAGTAGTGAAAATATCACCCTACCTCCAAAGGGGGAACATAAGCCAATGGATCCATGATCGTATCAGGAGGATACTCAAATATTGAATGGGTGCTAGCACCTTCATCTCAGACAATGAACAATAGTATGGGAGGAAGAGAGAATTGAGATGATTTTTAAAAATCAGGTATTCACAATAGTATGGATCACATCCATTTATATATAAATCCATTATGCATTTAATTAAATGAAATTTTTTGGTCATATTAATTATCCATATACATTTACTCCCATTCTCATTAATTCATTGAATCATATTCAATGAATATTCAAGACATTTAATCCATTCATAATGGATTATCATTTAATGAAATTGTGTGGAAGATAAATGCACCTATAAAAAATAGTTTATTTAATTATTTTCTTTCATATTCAATAATCTCTCACTTGCACTGAAATCCATAAAGAATCTATGAAAATTTTCACAACTCTTTGTGAATACATCTAAACTCTTTTGAATATACTTTTTTTTATCAAACTCTCTTCATTTTAAAAAAAAACACTTTGTCCAAAATTTTACCCTTATCCAAGGGCCTAATTGTGTGACCTTGTGGGCCTTAGGAATGTTGATAACAACTATTAAGTCTCTATTTCATAGATGTAAGAAAATATAAGCCTCTAGAAAAAATCAATGTTACTCAAGCTACTAAGGGGTTTGGCGTGGTCTCCATCACACATACTCATATCTCTATATGAACATGTACACCATAAGATGTATCAAATACATTATATTTATCATATATAATCCATTTATCCATGAAATAGAGCAACCAATATACATGAAACATGTCTATATAGTATAAAACTCTCATCATTTTCTTGATTCTCCAAAAAAGACTGACCAATTCGATGAATACATAATATGTCATTCATTTATTTGATAAGCACATCACATGTCACTTATAAAAGTATTTGAAAACATTATATGTGAAACAAATATTCATAGTCATGCATTTACTCAGTCTAATTAAATTAAGGGTTGGATGTCTTTAATTATCATACAAGTGGATAAATCCCATCCTGGTTGCACTCCAACCAAAGACATGATCAGCGACATACCCAAATACTCCTATATTAGCTATGTTCACATATTTACTTGCATAATTTGTGTATCAAAGTATGGAATTTCTCATTATAGGTACCTATCTAACCTCAGGTAAGAAGGATTGATAATAATAATATACCCCTAAGTATATCTATAACCATATGAGATTCCATGTGATATAATTTAGCAGATTGGTCCAAGTAATAAGTCTCTACTTATTACCTCAAGAATCTATTCTTAAATATATTATATACAACCCTTTATAATGGATATAAGAATATATTCAAGCTAACCATTACATATCATCACAACCCATTATACTCCATGATGATCATATGTTGGGGACAACACAAAGTTTTTACTTTTAGGGGATATTTATCATTTGGTTGTTAATGTAAAATAAATTATAGCACACATGAATGAATGATAAATAGAGATTTACTTTATTATAATAACATGATATGTTTATAACCATTACAACCAATATATTAAGATATCTTATATGAAACTCATGTGGTTGTTGCAGTAATGGATTTTCAACATTACATCCAAATGTAATTCTTATCACATCCCTAAGTTTCCATTTGATAAAATACACCCACTAACCACTTAGTGAGTGACATTTATGAAGCAATCTTACTTGAATAATGGTGAGGTGTAGGAATCATATTCCTTAAGTTCAACTGTTTGAACTTATATTCAAACTCCTTGATTTCATAACATAAAATGTTATACTATTATATTATGTTGTCTACTTAGAAATATTTTTAAGTACATTATCATTAGTTTTGAAACCTTTTTCCATAAAAAATTTCCTTGAAATACTTTTTTAAATAATGTAACTATTTACATTATTATTTTACCATCATATCCTAAACTCTTTTAGGATAAAGTGATATTCACTTTATTATGGTGACTAATATAACTATTTATATTTCTATTTACCTCCATACCCTAATCTATTTTAGGATACAAAGTGATACATTTTGTGTATTAGCTGGTATAAACCTTTATAAAATAGTGATGTTCACTTATTACGGTAAATAAATGTAATTATTTACATTTTTTCCATTACTATCATATCCTAAAACCTCTTTTAGGATATAAAGTGTAATTCAATTTCTCAAGATAACTAAAAATAACTATTTATATTGGTATTTATAGTCACATATCCCAACTTTTTAGGATATAAAGTAAATAATCACTTAAACTAAATCTTCGTACAACCTTTAATTTGTTAACTTTGAACTTATCTAAGATCAATCATACTCCAATTATATTAAATTCATAATATCTTTCTAAGATAAAACAAACTACTTTGTATTTTAGGAAATATTATTTATTTCACTTCAGTATGAATATTTAATAAATAATTTATTATTCCCATATAATATATAGTATTCTATGTGTTTGGAACCTTTTCTTTTGAAAAGAATATTTTATTAAAATATCTCATTGATGGGTGGTGGGAACACATTCCATATTTTAACAAACATTTGGATAAACCCTTTTATCCCAGATAAAATTCTTCTATCCGTATCTTCTTATTAAATCATGTTATAAAAATTGATGAATTTTAAACCATGCCTGAATGGCCCAAGGCCTTCAATTTTTATTCATTTTTGATAATCCACCTTTTAAGGGTTGAAGGGGAGCCCTTACATGGACCTTAAGCTTCATGACATTATAGGACCCAAAGGTATTAGAGTAATTCATACAGACTATGACTACTTGAAACCACCCCTCCCCAGAAATTACATCGTGATCATCTCTCCACCTTTTCATGGTTGTTCGGCTAGCTATCCTATGCAGAGATGCACAGGCCTGGTACCAATGGAAATTTGCATACCCTATCCTCCTCCAAATTAAAATTTTTATTAATGAAACCATTTTAAGGTAAAATGGGAAACCATTATACACCAACAAGAACTACTACGTGCTGAAAAATCTCACAAAATGATTAAACACCAAACTAAGATTACTTGACTCAACTACTCTATAAAGTTCCCAGTGCAGTGTACTAACCTGGGTTTCTAGATCCTCTCTAATGAGCTCTTCAAGGTGAGTGATCATCCTTTCCATTGTCTAAATAAATTACTCTATGTAGATTTTTCTCTGATTGAATCCCCTGGCCAGTATTCAATATTGTTTGTCTATCCACACTTCTTTCTCCTTGTTAGCATCATTTTTCAACCTTAGTTCATAAATTCTTTTGATCTCCTCTTCTGAGACATTGGGCTGGTGAATTTTTTCAAGAATTTCTTCCTTGGTGTGCAAGATAAGTTTCAATCACCGCTCGATTCTTCACATTACCATTTTTTATAGATTTTCCTTCATTATTTCTACCCTTATTTGATGACCAAAACTCCATTGGTTTTGGAAAGAATGATTAGTCCTTAATTCCCTTTGGTTTCCCCCCTGAACCACAATGCATTTCCCCTAAGTCATGCATGCCTTTTTCCCCTTATTCCTTCTGGGGCTGTGAGGACCTTTCCCTTGAAGTTGGTCCATGCTCTCCACTAAGGGGTGACATAATTTTCATCATCAGAATAATCTTCCTCTTGAGGTAGTGGTGGATCTTGGGAGTCCATGCCATCAAAGCGGTTCCCCAACTTTATTTACATGCCGCCTTTAAAGTCCATCTGCAAACACTGAGACTCCTTAACCATTTTTTTCTCCAAAACAAACTTATTCCCCCCATTCCCATCCTTCCTAATACCTTCAGAGTTGGATCTAAGGGTGTTTGGATCTAAGGGCCCTAATATATTCACTTCATCCAGCCTTCCCTAACCATTTTGAGAATCTATAACCACCAAAAGGAAGGATTTACCCTTCATATCCAAGGTTGTGGGATGCTCATATCCTCATCCCATAAACTGGGACTGCAAGTTTGTGTCCTCCCAGCCCCAATCATGAGAGCTACTAGGCCTTTGATCATCACTCACTATCAAGATCACAGATAAGGGAACTTCCTTGGCTACTTCATTCAGTCCCAAGTCCTACTTTAAATGGGAAAAACATCCAAAACCCGCGGCTCGACCTCCTTATGCTTCACACACTTCACAATCATTAGAGGAGACAAGGGAGGCCACTGCTAGTAATCCTCCCATATAATGGCCTCTGCACTAGGACTTGTGGGATCCAACACCTCTGGATCAACCCCACACCCCTATGTTTTCTCATCCATACCATCAAAAACCCACACATTCTGTTTCACAACATGATCAACCTGCACCACATGCCCCTCAGTCGCACAAATTTCATCATGCATAACCCTATGCCTGTGGCAATAGACTAAAACCAGATTACCTAATCTCTGACACCCCAGGAAGAATGCGGGACACAATTCAAAGATAACCTATTGTTTCCAGCAAAACTCTTCACTAACCGAAATATATATCCACTCTGTGGGAGCATTTGAAACATAGTACTTGATGCATACACGAGGGGAGATTAGGTGACAAACCACCGACATCTGGATATCAGAGAACAGATATCTACCGACCATATTTCCTAACATTTGGACAATTTAAGGGTTCTGTAAAGGGCAAGTAATATCGGGGAATCTTACCCATACTGCAGAAGAAGGTGTATTGCGATTCATGTTGAGTTCGAAAGACCAGTGGAGAAGAAAAAAGGGACATATATTGATTGCTCGAGGGTCTCTAGACCAAGCAAAATCAGATCATCCTCTAAGGAGAAACAAATCATTAGGTGAATCCAATTGAAGAGACCCACCACCGCGCGTTCTGGAAGATCCCATGAGTCAAAGATGAATCGATCAAAATCGTTAACAGAGGGATGGAAACCCCTGAACCGGGCTACGAGCATCAACTAGGGAATATTCGAGGCCTCGTTGAACTTCATTGTAGAGATCTCAAGCTAGGATGAACCATTGTGAAGATCAGGAACTTTAGGGAAAAGCGGGATCGATGGAAAGGGGGTAAGGAAATCTAGGTTCGTGAAAGGGATGAAGGGTTGATCTATCAAGGAGGAAGGGAGGACAAGACCCCCTCCCACCACTAGGGAGGAGGGGACTGGATCTACGGGCATCTTCACTAGCTCATCGCCACCGGGGGCTGAGCTCCGCTCTCATTCTCATCTTAGAGTATCATGGGGAGATTATTACTCAAAAAAACAATCTATTTTAAGTATCCCATTAAAGTAAGTTATATAAATGAACAAATAATAACTATGTGCATCAAAAACATATTATATCAATTTATTAAACAATTTTTTTCATTCTCTTACCAAGAGGAAAATGAGTTAATACACATCTTATGATAAGTTCAACCAATCTTGAAGAATCCACGTTATCAATGAAGAAACTTCTTTACTCCATTACTTAAAATAAAACTTAAATATTTAATTCTTTCTCAGCATTTAGCCTTTTTTATATTTACAACACTTTGTAAAGAATATAGTTGATATCATATATTTATCATAAAAATAGAATTGATTTCTATAACCAATAAAGATTTAAGTAAACTTTTAGTCTCAATAATTCATTAATATATTATCATCATATTGAATATCATTTGAAATACTCAGACATATTGAGTATATGAGAAAAATATTACTTTATTAATCTAGCATTCAATTCCTTTGAAAACTAAATAAATCATTATATACTTTCATAAGAATCTTTATTTTATTTTTGAAAAACTTCAACACTTGGTTACTCAGGTTGGAACTGATCTACACATATAATATTTACCTTGATCAAGATATATTCTTAAACTACTAGTATTTGTATTTTCTTACTTTAAACTCCTCATTTTAAGGATTAATATAATGTTTAGTTTGATTATGATGATTCATTTATCAACAACATAAATTTTCGTGAGATGAATATCATGTATTATATCTTTTTCATTAAGGACTTTTAATAAAATTTCTCCCACTAAAAATTATGACCCTAGATATCATATCCATTTAGTGATCCAAGATCTATATTTCACTAAGAAAATTACCCCTCTATTGTGTGAAACTCACCCCTTAGTTATTTTGGTATGGAATCATCCCAATCACAAAAATTGTGATTCTTGGATAATTGATGGGATAACCCTTTATCCTAATCCATCATATAGATTCACTCAATTCTATTCCTATGGTATCCCAACCATTAGGTTTTCTAGCTAAGTGTAACCCAAATAAAACCTCAAAAAAAAGATAACACAATAAAATATAGGGTCACCCCTCTATGGCATGAAACTACCCATTGAATGATCATGATTCACTCATTGCTTACTTTCCTTACATAAGATAATCTAGGGGCACCCCACTGTAGAATGACCTACTTGGTTGGATGATATAGTTCTTGATAAGTGACAATTTGGAAGGAATCTTACACTTAGTATTTAAGGGGTTCTTTAATTAATGTATCACCATCTTATCTCATGTTATTCCCTTTTATGTATGCATGATTATAGTAATTATTTTGAAATCATATTCCCTCCACCAAATAAATATATTCAAACCATATTGATGTGTAACTCTTTACATAACCCATGAATTTTTTTTACTTACCCAAAATTATAAGTAAAATATATTCATAAATATCCAAATTAATCATACGAAAAAGGTATATAAACACTTCATGTAAACTCATAAAGTTATATGTGACTGAAAAAATACACATGAGTAATCCTGCAGCAATAGATATCTAACCCTATTCACTTTTGTAGCTAAGGAAAGTCTCCAAGAAAGTAGGTAGTCTAACCCAGATTCCCTCTACCTAGAGAGACTTTACTCAAGAGAGATTTCAATTCATGAAAAATCTAACACTTAATATGGACAAACTATGCCCAACAACAATTATCAAGATCACAACTAAAATTATAGATCGAGGTCAAGGTAGATGAAAACTAAACTTTATGATATCAATCCTTCCATGATATGCAAGGCTCTATCCCTAAAGTAATTTATCATATAAATTTTGGAATATGGTCATTAATAATATAAACTATTTATAACTATGAATAAAACATGGAATAACTTTTAACTAAATGAACAATTCAAATATTTAAACATGAGATAAATATTTATGAACAATTTCATAAATAAAATCTAATTATAAACCCTTTTATAATTTCATCTTTAACATTATGTACATTCCATAATTTTTAATATAAACTCTTTATATTATTTCCTATATGAAATCTTTCAAATATATCATTATATGGAATTAAATTTTTAAATATATGATATTATATAAAGTATAAACTATTTATAATTCAATTTCTATTATGTAAAACATTTTACATAATTGAAATATCATATACTTAATTATTATTTAAACCTTGATCATATCAATTATCAAAACATGTTTTGATTTGGATTAAATAATTTTTAAAATATAACCCCTTTAATTTGAACAATTTCAAATTAATTAATTATGAAAAAAAATATGAATATCAAGGAAATTTAACATGTAAATAAAAAATTTATTTATTTTCAAAAACATGATACATTTATGAACTATTCATAATTAAACTATAATTATAAATTTTTTATAAATTAGCAAGAATATAAACATTTTACACTCACTTCAATATAAACCCCTTTATATTTTATATTAAATAGAATTTATATGATATTTCATGAATTATAAACATTTTATAATTCAATATACTTTATATAAACATTTTTATATAATCTAAATATCATACAAATTTTAATTTATAAAAACTTTATAAATCTCTATTTATGATTTCTAAATAAACCATTTATTTCTATATCGTAAATCATTCAATTTAATTTTACAAAATTTATTTTAAATATTAACATTTAATATTTGGAATATTTTGTTTTTAAATTATGCATAAACATTTATATGATTAATTATAAACAATTTATAATTAATTAATGTATAAACCATTTATAAATTAAAATATTCTGAAACTACAATTTTTATTATTTATAAACTTTTATAAACCATACATATTTAAAAAATGTTTATCAATTAACCATAAAAATTTTATTGTTAATTAATTTACGAAACAATTTTATAATTTTTTATAAATATTTAAAAATATCATTTCAATTATTTATAAACTATTCATAAATAATATAATTCAAATCATAATTTAATTATCATAATTAAAATAAAAACTTTATTTCATAAATAAGATTAATAAATATGAAATTTTCATATTTATTTCTATGTGTGAAAATATCATTTTATAATTAAAACATTATTTTCATAAAACATGTTGATTCTTCAAAGAATACTACCCTTTTATATTATTGATGAGTTTCATATGATCATTATATGGCTATGTGTATTTGAATATAGCACAAACACATGAATATCTATCTTCAATAATTAACATGTAAATAAAACTCAAAAAAAAGTAGTACCTTGAAAATGCCAACAACATCAATCTTCTTCTTCCTAGTGAAGAAGAGTGCTTGATAAAGATCACTAGGTAGTGAAAAAAATCACCCTACCTCAAAAGGGGGAGCACCATCCAATAGATATATGACAATGCTGTGTGGATACTCAAATGATGAATGGGTGTTAGCACCTTTATCTTAGATGATGAACAACAGTATGGGTGGAAGAAAGAATTCAGAGGCTTGATAATAGTCGGTTGTTAATAATATGAAGGATAATATCCCTTTAAATATCTATCCATGATTCATTTCATTAAATGAAACATGTCAACCATATTTATATATCTATATACATTTATTCCCATTTTCATTAATTCATTGAATACTATTTGATGAATATTAAATCCATTAAAAATGTATTATCTTTTAATGAAACCTCATGGAAGATAAATGTGCCTAAATTAAATAGTTTAATTATTTTAGTGTATATTAAACAATTTATTCTTATCAAATAAAACCTATTCACCCCATCATTAATTACTTGGTTTTATAAAAGCCTTGTTAATATTCACTTGGAGTTTCATCTTCAATTCCTCTAACTCAATCAAGGTCATTCTATAAGGAATTTTTTATATAGGTATAGCACTTGGTATGAGTTCTACTAAAAATTCAACCTCACTGTCTAGGGGAAGATCAATAAAATATTTTTGAAAAATAATGCATTTATTCACAATCACCATATCCTCAATATTAAGTTTCTTCTTAACTATTTGTGCTAAATACTCCTCATGGTTTGGTATTAAGACCCATATAATGGATTTAATTTCCCTAGGGAGTTTATAGTATATTTTTCACTGATAGATGATCATAGGTTGATTCATTATATTAAATTTGATTTCCCTATCTTAGAAATTAATATGAGCTTTATGTAGAGAGATCTGATTCATGCCCAAAATCACATCAAATTCAATTAAAGGGGGAATAATATGTTTTTTAGGAAGTATATTCCAATAAAATTTTATCAGAGAAGAGTTATAGAATTGGGATGTAATCATCATATGACCAGAAGTTTCCATCAATAATTGAATATCTAGTCATTGGAGTTACCAATTCATTTTCTTAGTTACATTTCAATATATGATATAATTCACAAAACTAGACTCAAATAATATAGTTTCTATATTAATCATACATGTCACCTTCTTAATTTCATGATTTTTTCTACAATACTTAATAAAAACAAAAATCGTTAGTGTGAGTATTACATGATAATATTCATAGTAAAAAGTCATATAATACAGGAAAATATTTCTAATATGTTCTAAATTATTACACCTTCATTTCAAACTATTACATATTAGGTTCATCTTACATCACTTTTCGTTCATTATAGTTTATTTTAGGTTATATTTTCTTATTATTTAATCCTTAATTCCAAAAAATAACTAAACTCCACTTTAATACCAACTGATATAGCCTAAGAACAGCATACATATATATTACATCATTTTACATGACTATTCATTATATAACATAATAAAACACACCTTAGAATCTATAGGTTTAGTGTATTTAGAGACTATATACATAATCAACTTATTTTACAACCAACATTCAATTAAGAAATATATTTTAATGAATTAATGGATTTTTTAATTAAATAATATTTTAATAATATATTTTTACTAAATTAATTTTTATTAAATTTAAATGATCGTATAATTTTTATGAATACAAATGTAATTTTTATTAAGGTTTAAAAGATGTTTTTGTCAAAACCCATGAATTTTCGATAAATGTCAGGTTTTCTTTTAAAATTAAAAAATAAAATATTTATAAAATTATTTAGATAAAATGAATAATATTTTTGAATTCAAGAAACCTAAATTATCTAATAATGAAATTTTCATAATTTTCTAAGATAGTCGAATTTTTGGGTAAAATTTAAATATCGTTTAAATATATAATGTGTTTTATGACATCATAATGACCCAATAGTGATGTAATAAAATACTATAAAAGGGATTATTGGACAATATATGTTTTACCCTTAAAATAATGTGATTTTAGATTTTTTTGATTAATTTTATGGTGCCTTAGTGGACCCTCCAAGACTTATAAAATATTTTAGCCTTTTAAAATGATTTCCTTGAGAGTGTGCCCCACCTCCACATAAGAAAGACTAATATTTTAATAAGTTAGTCCATTGGCCTTATAAAATAATGTTTCCACTCTAATTTGGTAAAAATTTTGGGATGGTTTGTGGTTTTTATTAGTTTAATGTGTGGTGTCCAAAACCTAAATAATAAAGAATTCCCTCTCCTTTACTATATAAACCCACTCACTATCCCATTAATCTTGACTAAAAACCTTTTTAGCTCGACCAACCTCCGCCCTTCTCTCTCTATAATCCTATAAAGGCACCCCAATCTCCATATAATTCTATCTCAATCCTCTCCCAAGCCTTTGGGATCGCACTTCCAAGTAAGGGATTTCTTCTTATCATTTTTTTCTAAGTTTCTTTGTGTTGTTATACCCTTGTATTTTTAATTAAAAATGTTGGAATATGATTTCTCAACTCTCCTATACTTCCCTCCTTATTTTTTATTGATGATATTCCCATTTCTCTCTCATTAATTTCTCCCATGTCCACCCGTTACCATGCCAAAATTCCGTAAGGGATTTCTCACTCCTCATTTACATTCAATAAATTATTTTATAATATGCATCTAAATTCCATTACATATGTTTGGATATTATGTTTAATGACCCCCTTACTATCCATTTCATGTATAAATTATGAGATACCCCTTTCTATCTCATTAACCCATTGTACTATTTCTATTTGACGTTGTTATGCTACTGAAGTTACACCAAAATTTCCCATGCCAAAATCATCGTGTAAGTGAATACCATACCCATTTCTCTATCAAGGTTATTTACCTTTATGAACATGTACTTGTTGATTGAGGACTTAAATTTATTTATTCCACATATCTTATTGATGGAATAAATTATGATGTTTAATTAATTCATGTTGTATGATCTATGTGGCATACTTATGCATGAAATGAAATGATTATGATGGGTGTGCCCTGATAGCACTCCAATGCATTGGGTAAAGATTAGTATCATGATACTTCAAGTGAAATAAGGGTTTACTCATTCTAATTCAAGTATAATTAGGTTTTAATCATGCTAATTCAATTGAAATGAGAGTTTACTCATGTCCCATGTGCAATGAGCCTTGGCTCATGATAATAACATGTTAAATGT
Source organism: Viscum album (assembly GCA_963277665.1). Lineage (NCBI taxonomy): Eukaryota > Viridiplantae > Streptophyta > Magnoliopsida > Santalales > Viscaceae > Viscum > Viscum album. Next base: position 1,016,574,935 of record OY728130.1, on the reverse strand, counting down.
TGTTGCCACATTTCCATGTTATGATAATCATTATATATAATGCCTTTATGTTCATGTTTCTCTTTTTCTCCATTGATATACCTATTTCGTAACATGTACTATATTCTTCATGTTATTCCTTGTTTACTCCCTTACTGGGCTTTATAGATTACCCTTTTCTTATGCATGTCCTTAGGTTATCCCATGCAATGTTAAGTATGAAGGAATGTTGTCGTCATGTAAAAGAAGTGTTCAATAAAGATGTTAGGTTTTATGTTCTAATTTATTATGTAATTTTCCTAATTTTATAATAAACTATAACCCTTTATCCCCAGAGTTTTCTTAATTGAAAGTTTATTTAATAAATCATGTTTAAGTGTGTAATAAAGAGTAGTGTTGTTATAGTTGGTATCAGAGGATAGGTTTATTTATTTTGGGATTAGGATTAGAAAATCCTAGTGAAAGCCTTAATGATAAGACTAAGTATAATAAAAACATCCCTAAATTTTTGTGAGTATTGAGTAAGTGTTTTATCAAGAAAATACGTCCCTATCTAGATATGAGAAAGTAGATGCGGCTCTCGCACAGATGTATCTAGGGATAAAACCCAAAAACACTGCTTTAAGCTAAACTTGAACGGGAACTAGTACACGACAACGGGCCTTGATGCGCTCTTGGTTATGACACTCCCGGGGGATATTCTTTGGTAAATTAATAATCTTAGTATGAACCATTATTAATAGAATAAAAAATTCCCCCTAAGAATATATGTTGGGAAGTAGATCATGGATAACATAGATTGAAGCCTATAAATTCATAAGTTAAGAAAATAAATGTAATTTATAAGTTATCCCCTTTTTTCATTGGATTATCCTTTATGTGTTACCCCTAAATTTACTTTTATTCCATCCAATGACCGGTAATAGGAGGACTCGGGCTAACAATTGATGTGAAGATCAATGTGATGACTGTTCTAATGAGATGCTCAATCCGATGGGAGTGGGAATTTCAAACTTTGTAACAATACTCTCTTAGTTAACTCGCATTTTGAAAAGAAACATGGGTGAAGAGGAACATTAACCCCCCCCCCCCAAGAAAGAAAAATCTGCAATTGAGAGATTCATGAGATAAAGGCCTCCTGCTTTTAATGGATCATTTGATCCCTCAATCGATGAACAATGGATCAACTCCATTGAGAAGATCTTATCTATACTTCAATGTTCTAAACAAGAGAAGGTACTTATGGCTGCTTATCGTATGGAGGGTGAATCTGATCAATGGTGGACATTGATCAAAAATATGAAGCCTGGGGAGGATATTGAGTTGTTGGAATAGAAGTATTTCAAGAAAATGTTTTTGGATAAATATTTTCCTCGCACCCTTCGACTTAAGATGGAAAGGGACTTCTTTGACCTCAAGAAAAAAGACGATGAATCTATCGAAGCATATGAGGAAAACTTCACAAGGATTTCACAATATGCCTCTAACTTTGTCATTACCCTCAAATAAAAGGTTGACTGCTTATTTAGTGGTCTAATACCTCGCCTACAGAAAGCCATGGAAATCTGTGACTTTGATAGCTATGAGGAAATTGTCTAATGTGCCCTCAAAGTAGAAACAGAGATTGGAAAATCTCTAGGGTATCATGGGGATAAAAATCATAAGGTGTAATTTGATTTTGGTAGTCTAATGGATAAATCCAATGGTGATAAGAAATTATAGCACCCACTTGCCAAAGGAGTGAAAAGAAGAACCCCAAAAATTGCCTGAAGGGGATGAGGAAATTCTTTAGGAGTAGAAGATAAGGTCACCTGGATATTAATTTCCGACAAGAAAAATTTGTTGTTGTGATAGAGGAGATGAATGCTTAATTTGACCCTAAATTCATTATTCATTGATTCAGCTACAAAAAACCAAGGCACTTTGTAAACCAATTCCCTAAGCTAAGGGTATTCGGAGGAAACCAACAACCTCCAAGGCGGCAAGGGTGAGATTTTTCCATCACTACCACCAAAGTGAACTTGGGAAATGGTGATAAGTATGCTAGTTACTCATTCAATAATAGTGAACATACTTTTTAATTCTGGTTCTATGCATTTTTTTATATCCCAAAAGTTTATTAGAATAATCCCAACACCACCACAAATCATGGAAGTAGAGATGTCAGTGAGAATATAAAATGGGTAAATCATTGCATCCCATGAATATAACTCCTCCCCTATCATAATTTTTGGATTGAACATCCTGTAAAACCTCATCATACTCCCTCTGGTGAAATTTTATGCAATTATTATCATGGATTTTCTTTCCCTATATAGATCCAATATAAATTACCATGAGAGGGAAATCACTCTCCATATGAAGAATTGACCCCCGATTCTGTATAAGTTCAAGGAGGAGGATGGATCTTCCTTAGAACCATCATCTCAAGCATGGATATTACTGCCCTATGAGCATGAATATATTGCTCAGATGATTGAGTCTAAAGAATCAACCATCCTTGAAGACATTCCTATTGTGGGGAATTCACTGAAGTGTTTCCTAAGGAATTGTCTGGTATTCTTCCTAGAAGAGATGTTGAATTATTGATTGATCTTATACATGGGGTTTTTCAAATATCCAAGACTCCATATAGAATGGATATTGTGGAGCTTGAGGAGATAAAGAAACAACTATAGGAGAATATGGATAAAGGGTTTATATGCCCAAGTGCTTCACCATAGGGTGCATCAGTCCTCTTAGTCAAGAAGAAGGATGGGTCAATGTGCCTTTGCATTGATTATTGTGAGATCAAAAAAATCATGATAAAGAACGAGTATCATCTTCCCTGAATTGATGACTTGTTTGATTAGCTATGTGGAGAACAATACTTATCCAAGGTGGATTTTCAGTTGGGATATTACCAAGTAAGGGTGAAGAAGGAGGATATCCCCAAGACTACTTTTCGTACAAGGTACGGGCACTATGAATTCATAGTATTGCCTTTAAGACTCTCTAATGCTCCAGCAATCTTCATGGACTTGATGAATAGATTCTTTAGAGATTACCTCGACAGATTTTTGGTAGTATTTATAGATGATATTCAAATATACTCCAAGATCAAGGAGAAGCATGAGGAGAATATAAGCACTGTACTAGAGACCTTTAGAAAGGATAAGCTCTATGAAAATTACAGAAAGTGTGAGTTCTGGTTGAAGGAGGTCTCATTCTTGGTTCATATCATCACAATTAATGGGATATATATGGATCCCTCCAAGACAGCTGCAATAGAGAGATGGATGAGTCCAACATCAGTGACGGATATTCATAGCTTCTTAGGATTAGCTGGATATTATCACCGATTTGTGAGAAATTTATAACGATTTTCAAACCCTCTTACCAAGATAACTCATAAGGGATTCAAGTTTTCTAGGAGTGATGAATGTGAATATAGATTAAAGGAGTTGAAGAGGAGGCTTATCACTGTGCTCGTTCTCACTCTAGCCATAAGTGGAGAAATTTTTGTGGTATTGAGTGATGCTTCGAAGAAGGTCCTAGGATGTGTGTTGAAAAAAAATGAAAAATTAATTTCCTATGATTCAAGGTAATTGAAATTTCATGAGAAAAATTGTCCAACACATGATCTGGAGTTGGCTGCAGTAATCTTCTCTTTGAAAATTTAGCGACATTACCTCTTTGGGGATAAGTCTGAAATATAAACAGATCACAAAAGCCTCAAATATATATTCACACAGAAAGAGTTGAACATGCTCCAATGAAGATGGTTAGAGATGATCAAAACTATGACTTCCCAATCCATTACCACCCTAGAAAAGCGAACAAGTTGGCGGATAAATGACATAGCGATTCTATCATTTATGAGAATTGAAAAGGATACAATCTTCTTATATTTTATGAAGATGGACATGAGAATCATAAATAAGGGAACATCATCAATCCTTTCATAAATGATTTCTCAACCATATCTTTTGGAAAGGTTAAAGGATGCTAAAAAGGATGATGTGGGAATTCAGAAGAAAGTTTAAACTATTAGAAAAGGGAAATCCTAAGAGTTCAATGTTAATGAAGAAGGAATTGTGAGATTTGGGACAAGACTATGTGTTCCATCAAATCTGGAGTTAAAGAATTAACTTTTGGATGATGCAAATAGTTCAAATTTCTCCATCCACCTAGGAAACAAAAGGTTGTATTGAGATATCTGAGATCATTATCGGTGGGATAGCATGAAGAAGGAGATCGCTGAGTATATATCAAAGTGTCTGGTATGTCATCAAGTGAAGGATAAGAGGCAGAAGTATAATGGGATGATTAAACCATTACCCATACCAACATGGAAATGGGAGAATATCACCATGGACTTTGTCACTGGACTTCCGAAGACATCTAAAGTAAAAAAAAATGATATTTAGGTTGTTGTGGATCATCTTACAAAGACTACACACTTCATTGCAATTCAAGAGGATTCCTTATTGGATCAACTAGCATGGATATATATCATAGAAGTGGTAATGTTTTATAGAGTACCTCTATCTATTGTATTCGATCAAGATTCAAGATTCACCTCTAAGTTCTGGAAGAGTCTTCAACATGCCCCTAATACTGAGCTGAACTTCAGTACAACTTATCATCCTCAAACTAATGTCCAATCTGTGCAAACTATCCAAACACTTGAGGACATGTTGAGAGCATGCTCAATGGACTTCAAAGGAGGATCAGATCAAAATATTCCTCTGGTTGAGTTCTCTTATAATACAATTTTTCACTCAAGCATCCAAATGGTTCCTTATGAATCCCTTTATGGGAAGAGGTGTAGAACACCAGTATGTTGGGATGAAGTTGGGGAGAAAAACTGATAGGTACAGAAATGGTCGAAGAAATGGTGGAGAAGGTTAAGACCATCAAGCATCACATTAAAGCTGCTCAGATTCGATAAAAGAGCTATGCTGATAATTGTTGATGAGAACTAGAGTTTGATGTTAAAGACATGGTATTCCTTCATATATCACCATGGAAGTGAGTTATGAGATTTAGGAAGAAGGTAAAGATTATTCCAAGGTACATCGGTCCTTTTGATATCCTTTATCGCATTGGAGCAGTGGCTTATCGACTAGCACTCCCACTGAACCTATCTCAAGTACATGATGTATTCTATGTATCACTCTTGGGGAAGTACATACCTGAACCATCGCATGTACTCAATCTAGAGGTGGTACCATTGGAGAATGACCTCTCCTATAAAGAGAAGTTGGTGAAGATCTTAGATCATAGAGAAAAATTTCTACAAAATAAGACAATTCCCCTCATCAAGGTGTTATGGAGAAACCATAAGTTTGAAGAAGCAATGTGGGAATCAGAGGAAGTGACGAAGCAGTGTTTCCCTCATCTATTTTAGTGTGGGAAAAGGAAATTTTGAGGGTGAAATTTCTTAAGGGGAGAAGATTATAATGGCCCAAACTTTTATTAATGAAAATTCCTCTTGATCTGATTAAATGTCTTATTATATAAAATTGTTATATAAGACATATTCACTTCCTTGGTTTTGTGTTTTTGGATTTTAAAATACTATTAATAATTGTCGCCATTGCTAATATATTCATTTAATAGTGATCATATGATTTTTATAAATATAGCGCTTTAACAAATCCAATTTACTCAGAAAATGGAAGTGATGGCCTCATCCAGTAGAATTGCTCCATATAAAGCCCATTTTTCGGAGCTCAAAAAAGAGGTAGCGTAACTGGGATTCACTCTTGACTAAGACCAATCTGAGCTTCAAAACTTTAAGCTTAAACATAACTGTCTACAAGATAAGTGGAAGTTAATAGAGATTATCACCCAAGCAATGTTATCCAAGCCACCCCAAAAGTTTGTCACCGTCTCACACCTTACCCTTAAGTCTTATGCGGGTTTTATAAGGGTTTATGTTACAATACCCTAGCACTATGATTATGTGAATTATTTTTTTATATAATAAATAATATACATTCATTTTATTATTGTTACTTAGTAAATGGTTATTAAAGCTCAAATAGTATTTTAAGTTAATATTCAATTAAGAAATCTATTTTGATGAATTAATGGATTTTTGAATTAAATAAAATTTTAATAAAATATTACTACTAAATTAATTTTTATTAAATATAAATGATCGTATGATTTTTATGAATACAATTGTAATTTTTATTAAGTTTTGAAAGTTGTTTTTGTCAAAACCCATGAATTTTCGATAAATATCGGTTTTTATTTTAAAAGTAATAATTCACATATATAGAAAATTATTTAGATAAAATGAATATTATTTTTGGATTAAGGATGTCAAAATTATCTAATGGTGAATTTTTCATAATTTTCTAAGACAGTTAAATTTTTTGGTAAAAATTAAATACCGTTTAAATATATAATGTGTTTTATGACATCATAATGACCCAATAGTGATGTAATAAAATACTATAAAATTTATTTTCGGACAATATATGTTTTAACCTTAAAATAATGTGATTTTATATTTTTTTGATTAATTTTATGGTGCCTTAGTGGACCCTCCAAGACTTATAAAATATTTTAGCTTTTTAAAATGATTTACTTAAGAGTGAGACTCACCTCCACATAAACAAGCCTAATATTTAAATAAGTTATACCATTTTCCTTATAAAATAATTTTTTCAAATCCACTTTTGCAAAAACCATGGTCAAAAACCATGGGATGGTTTGGGGTTTTGATTAGTTTAATATGTGGTGCCCAAAACCTAAATAATAAATAATTCCCTCTCCTTTACTATATAAACCCACTCAATATCCCATTCCTATTCACTCAAAACCTTTGGATCTTGACCAAACTCTTCCCTCCTCTCCATAAATTTCTCACAAGGCGCCCCAATATCCCTATAAGCCTCTCTCAAGCCTCTCTCAAGCCTTTGGGATCACACTTCCGAGTAAGGGATTTATTCCTCTCTCATTTTTGTCCAAGTTTATTTATATTTCTATACCCTTGTATTTTAAATTAAAAATATTGGGGTATTATTTCTCATTTAACCTATAATTCTTTCCTTATTTTTTAATGATGATAGAACCCTTTCTATTTCATTAATTCCTCCCATGTCCACCCGTTACCATGCCGAAATTCCATAAAGGATTTCTCACTTCTCATTTACATTCAAGAAATTATTTTATATTATGCATCTAAATTACATTACATATGTTGGGATATTATGTTCCATGACCCCATTACTATCCATTTAATGTATAAATGATGAGATACCCCTTTCTCTCTCATCAACCCATTGTACGATATCTATTTAACATCGTTATGCTGCCGAAGTTACACCCAATTTCTCATGCCAAAATAATCATATAAGTAAATACCATACCCATTTCTCTATCAAGGGTATTAACCTTTGTGAACATGTAATTTTTGATTGAGGACTTACATTTATTTATTACACATATCTTATTCATGGAATAAATTATGATTTTTAATGAATCCATGTTGTATGATCTATCTGGCACACTTATGCATGAAATGAAATGATTAAGATGGGTGTGACCTAATAGCACTCCAATGCATTAGGTAAAGATTAGTATCATGATATGTCAAGTAAAATGAGGGTTTACTCATGATAATTCAAGTGCAATTAGGGTTTAATCATTCTAATTCAAGTGCAATGAGGGTTTACTCATGCTTCATGTGCAATGATCCTTGGCTCATGCTAATATCTTGTTAAATGTTGTTTCCACATTTCCATGTTATGATAATAATGTTATATCATGACTTTGTGTTCATGTTTAAATTGTGATCAATTGATATTCCTATTTCCTAACATGTACTATATTATTCATGTTATTCCTTGTTTACTCCCTTACTGGGCTTTATAGCTCACCCTTTTCTTATGCATGTCCTCAGGTTATCCCACACAATGCTATGTATGAAGGAATGTTGTGGTCATGTAAAAGAAGTTTTCAATAAAGATGTTGGGTTTTATTTTCTAAGTTGTTATGTAATGTTCCTAATTTCCCAAAACACTAGACCTCTAGATCCTCAGAGTTGTCTAAAGTGCAAGTTTATTTAATAAATCATGTTTAAGTTTGTAATAAAGAGTAGGGTTGTTATACTAGGTGTGGTATAACATCCTTACCACTTGATTCTATCCTTGTAGGTCCACTAAGGGATCCCAAGTATAAAACATGTAATATCTAATCAACTACCCTCTGAGTTCATCCTTGTCAATCCATAATGAGTCCAAGTGTCACTCGGAATATAATAGACATCCCCCATGAGTTCATCCTTGGAAGTCCATATAAGGATTTCAAGTGTCACTTGGGCATAAGCAAGGTAGAATACAAATGAGTATGTCCATGGAATTCATATATGAATCCTTGTGTCACCCAAGGCATATAAGCATTTAATCAACTCAATAACATTTAATCTATGTCACTTAATCATGTCAAGGTCATCACCTTATTCATTTCAATTAAACCTCACCTTAGAAGGTAGCTTAAGGCATTGGATAAGCTTATAAAGCTTAGACTTTAATTTAAATCACATGGTCATTTCATTATAACAAGAATATTAAGATAAACAAACCAATACATAGAAAGTGTCTAGGGACATGGATTCTATTCCCTTTTCTCTATCATTTTAATTTATAATTGATTTTAAAATTCATCAATTTAGTCTACAATTCAATTCACAATTGGAATCCCATATAAAGGGGTAAAAAGGTACACCCTAAGGCATCCAAATTCAATATCCACCCATGGTGGTCCAAGAAATTAATAACACATACAAAGGGGTGGTTTTAATTCAAGGTTCATGGCCTTTAAACAATTATTATTGGGTATCATTAATTCAATAAACTATACATATTCATCTAATTCAAAGATTAAAATTCATTTCAAGGGCGTCACATTGAGAATTGGGCATGTGGAAAATGGAATATATATATATATATATATAAACACTTTTTATTTGAAGTAAAATCATAAAACCACCTATTGTAGGTCTGGAGTGTATATCTCATCCAGTATCAGCTCTTGATTCGACTAAAATCAAGAGAAAATCAAAGAACGATCAAGAACCCTAAAAATTGGGCATATTCACTTACACCTAAATAGTGAAACCAATACCAAGAAGAATTAACAGTGACTAAAAATAAATCAAGATCTTATTAATGCAGATCTGATGAGACAGATGGTTCTTAATTCTAAACTCGGATGGAGAGTTGGTGATAAATCCTAGAATTTTCTCCAAAGGAACCCTATAAAAGGATCAAGATTGTCCAACATGAGAAATGAGTAAGAATTAGGTTTAAATATATTTAATTAGGGTAAATTTGGTAAATTCACAAAAAAACACTGAGTTGTATAGTTTGGACACACAGTTGGCCAAACCGTGCACCAACCATGTTCTCTTTTCTATAGGAAAGGGGCACATCACATGGTTTGTTTGCACAATTGGACTAATCATGCACAAAACATGTATCAGTACACTGTCAAAATTGTATACATGCCCATATGTTTGTATTCCCCAAATCATACAGTTTAAAAAATTGTAAGACCTGTATCTTCCCACTATATAACCATACACAGTTTTATCTAACCATGTGACCTACCTTGCATGGTTTCTCTTAACCGTGCGACAGGCCTTTCCTTCCCAAAAGTTGGGTTTCGGGCACTGAACCATCCCTAAACACCCCTAAAATCTCCATTACCTCAAAGTGAATTTATATTAGGGAATATTTAATCATTTAAACTAAAAAATTAATGGAAGTAAACAATTTTGTACCTTAAAGAAGAAGCAGGTTCTTACAAACTTTCCCCCTTAAAATAATTTATCCCCAAATTTCCCTCTCAAGGGTGATCAGGAATGTCTAAGAATAACTCCAGCCACTATGCTTGTACATTGGCCTCCCTCTCCCAGGTATCATCCTATACACAATCATTTTATCATAACACCCATACTAGAGGAACTAACTGGCCTTGGATAACCTTCATGCTCCGATCCACAATACAAATAGGATTCTCCGCAAAGGATGCATCTAGCTATAACTCAACCACCACAGGCTTAAAGGAATGATATGGGTCTGAATAATAGTAGCATAAATAAGATAAATGGAATAATTTAGGCATGGGTCAATATCTATATGGTAAATATAAATGATATCGGCCCGACTCTCTCCAGAATCTCGAACAACCCAACGTAACGTGGTGAAATCTTAACTTTTCTCCTGATCCTCCTTTGTCCTAGCCTCAATGAGATATGTAAAGAGACCTGATCCCCAACCTCAAACTATAGAGGTCATATACAATGATTGGCATATTATTTATAATGAGATTTTTTAGTATCCATATGATTCAGAATCAACTAAACATGCTCTTTGGTCTCTTGAATAAGACGAGGTTTAAGCATAGCTACCTCTCCTGCCTCTAACCAACACAGGGGAGATCGGCATGTACTACCACACAAAGCCTCAAAAGGAGCCATCTAAATAGTATCATGAAATCTATTATTGTAATTTAATTAAAATAAAGGTATATTCCTCTCCCAAGAACCCCCAAAATCTTGGACACATGCTCACATCATGTCCTCAAGCACCTAAATCATGTGTTCCAACTAGCCATATATCTGGGGGTGGTATATTGTGCTTAGAATCACCTGTGTACCCAACACCCTTTACAACCCTTTACAAAACCATGAAGTAAACCAGGAATCCCTATCTAAAATGATAGTATAAGGGACCCCATGAAGTTTTACTATATCACGAATATAAAACCTATTAATCTCATCTACTAAAAAGGTCTCCTTGATAGGTAGGAAATTAGAAACCTTTGTGATCCTGTCAACAACAACCCATATGGAATCATTATATTGAGGTGACCTCAGTAAACCTATCATGAAGTCCATTGTGATGTCATTAAATTTTCAATTGAGAATGGGTATCTTTTATAAAAATCCAACTGGTCATTGGTGTTCTTCCTTCACCCACTAATAGGTGGAACGCCTCATGAAAAAACCATCTACATCTCTTTTCATACTTAGCCACCAGTATTGGTGATGTAAATCCTAACACATCTTAGTGATATTGGGGTGTAATTACTAAGCTGAAGCATGAAATTCTCACATCATCTCCTCATGTGTTTCTGAAGAAACTCATATGTGACCATGTACACATAGAATTTCATCCTCATATATGGTCTAACCAGGAGGAGGGTCCTCACCTAGCACACTCTCCCATAGGACTAGGTCCTCAGAGTTCAATAGCTACATCATCCTCACTCTATCCATAAGGGTAGAGGTAAAAAATAAATATGATAGATAAGCCTTCCCTTGACTATCCTACACCTCCAAGTACATCTCAGAGAACAAAGTAATAAACCGCCGCTCGATACTGGCCTACTGAACTTCCTATATCTGAGTCTTTCTATACAATGAATCATACACTGTGTAGCCTTTACCAGGTGTAAAAGTAATATCGAAATTGAAATATTGTAGGTATTCAACCCACATTCTCTACCTTAGATTCAGATCACGCTATTTAAATATGTACTGAAGGCTTTTGATGTCTGTGTACACCACAAAATTCTCTCCCAATAAGTAATGACTCCAAAAGTGAAATTCATGAGAAACTGCAGCTAACTCAAGATCATGCATCAAGTAATTCCTCTCATGTGACCCCAACTACCAAGAACTATACACCATGACTCTACCTCCCTACATAAGAACTACTCCTAGCCCAATACCTAATTCATTGTAGTAAACTGTGTAACTCTTACCTAGATTTGGAAAAATTAGTATCATTGTTGAAGTCAATATCCCTTTTAGCTCCTAAAAGGCCATCTTGTAGGAATCTAACCAAGTAAACTTCACACCCTTCTTAGTCAAACCAATAAGTGGTACTTCTAGGAATGATAAGTCCTATATAAAATGACTATAGTAACCTTATAGCCCCAAGAAACTATATACTGTAAAGATATTCTTGGGATTCTCCTAGGAAACTAAAGATTTCACCTTATTTGGGTCAACTGATATTTCTGTCTCATAGATAATGTGACATGTGAAGTGAATCTGATCCATATATAAGTTCCACTTTGTGATCTTATCATATAATTGATTCTCTCTCAGTATATTCAATGTGATATCAAGATATATGGTATGGTCATGTCGATTATGATAATACACCAACATATCTTACAAGAAAACCACTACAAATGAATCTATATAAGGATAAAAAACTTGGTTCATGAGTCACATGAAGATTTTTGGTTCATTCATGAGATCGAACAGCATAACAAAATACTCTTATAGATCATACTTGCTATGAAAGTCTATGTGAGGTATGTATGGTGGTCTAACATGAACCTGATGATAATTGGATCTCAAATAGATCTTTGAGAAAACCCAAGATCCTTAGAGATACTCAAAGAGATCATCTATATGTGGAAGAGGATATCAGTTCTTAACCATCAGCTGGTTCAACTTCTGGTAATCCACACATAACCTAAAGGTATCATCTGGCTTTTTCATAAAAATGATCGGCGAACCCCACAGAGAAGTATTGATCCAGATAAACCCCTTTGTCTCTAAATCCTATAGATACCTCTTGAGCTCCTACATCTCAGTAGTATCCATCATGTAAGGAAGAATGGATACTGGTGTAACTCCTGACACTAGATCAATATAGAAATCTACCTATATCACAGAATGTAATCCTGAAAAGTTTTCTATGAAAATGTCCCTAAAATAATCAACCAATAGAGGGAAATATTTCTAATGTGTTCCTTGATATTTTATATATAAACTCACAATATGGGCTATCATACCACCCATCCCACGATGTTCAGGTCCATTTTGACTCACATGTACATTCGATTCACCCTTGTGAATGAACTCTTGTTCCACTGGTGATGTGAAATTCACCCTATAGTGATAGGAATCAATAAAATAATGAAATTAAACCAACCATTACATATGAATAATGATTTAAAAACCAATAATCTTGATGAAAAAGAGGTCCCATGTGAAGTGACACCCACCAATATCAAGGGGTTACTACCTGCATTGATGTATGTCCTTCTTTCTAATCCCCAATGGAGTATCAATAATCATAATGTTATCAAAACACCAGACTTTGAGCCTAAGGCTCTCCACAATGGTCATAGATATAAAGCTATGATAATCACCTATATCAAAAAGATAAGATACTAAATTAGAGGCTACTATAATAGTACCTCTCACTATAGAAGGTTTGGGATCCTGATCCTCAGGTGTCTATTGCATTGTATATATCTGACCTGATCTGTGGCCATGTGATACTACCTGGATACCCTGAGTATATCTCTTATACTATCACTGAAAAATTGGGGTCTCACTACCACAACCAAGACCACCGCCTCGACCTAATTGACCAAAATTAATCTTTCTCTCTTCTTGATGAGAAGATACTGACCCCACTCCTATATATGGAGTCGGTGTAGATCCTCTCTCATTGGATGCTGGAGGAAAAGTTCTACAAAATTGTTGTAGATGACCCATCTTTCCATAGGATCAAAACTTGACTGGGTCCCTCATACACTGATGTCTAGTATGTCCCGGTCTATTACACTGGTGAAACCTCACCTGGATACCTGAGTATGTGCTCCGGATACTAATGTCACCACATAGAAGCTCCAGATGATGCTTCTGCCTATCATTTGATATAGCACAATATCTAGATGTTGAACCACCATAGCTCACACCCTCATCCTATCTCAACTTACGCTCTGTGACAAGAAACCAATTCACTATTACAGAAATAGTTGTCAACCAGAATACATTTACCAATGATTAGATGTCATACCTAAGACCATACATTAATTTCTTGGATTTAAATAACTCATCACCCATCAGAATAGGTGTGAAGTGCTGGAGATCAGTAAAATGGGACGAATGATCCATGAATGATAACGCGCCCTGCTCGAAGTGCATGGAATATCAAGATCTATTGGATATCAGCATATCGGGATAGAATTAGTCATAGAAGGTCATATGAAAATACCTCCAAGACATATTTTAACGATGATCCATCTGAGTAATAACATCCCACCATCTCTCGGTGGAATCACACATCATATACATAGTGAGCTTTACCATACTCTCTGGATGCATCTCGAGATGCTTAAATATGGATATCATGGCCTCTATCCATGAATTTGTAGCATGTGGTCCACCATACCCCAAAAACAAGGGCGGATGTTGCTGCTAAAACTCAGGCGTTAACTCTTCCATAGTTGGGCCAGGCCACTATGCTCCCTGAATAGTATGCATGAAGTGAAAAAAACCATCACGGAACTATGCCTCAGCACCTATGTTTGGTATAACTACTAATGTTGTAGCTATAACTACTAGAGGATCCACTGGTCACCCATGGACCACCACCTCTGAATCATGATCGTCATCACACTCCTAGTGTGCGACTGTAGGTTGTATTCATGGAATGGCTCTACAATTCCAAACACACACCTCATATCAAGATCACTATCAAAGTTCACAACTCAAAAACGTGGATATTGAAATAGGATAGTCACAAGCCTTACAATATAATAACACACCCCTCTTTCTACTCATTGAGTCAGGTCTGGTCGGTGTATAGATTATATAAAAGTTATAAATACAACCTACTGCCCACTACTAAGGTTGGTTCTAGGTCAAGTTCTCTACTATAAGAAATTCTAGTTTATAATTCATTTTCATAATCATTTACCATTTCATTTATTTCACATTTATCACAATTAATTTTAAAATTTTGAACCAATGGTTCACCAAATTCTGATCAATAAGGGCCCAAACACCTCATCAATCAAAATGTGGTCCCATAACCCAAGGTCCTAGGATTGAAACCTCGATATGATACCACTTTTTAACATTTTGATCCTGAATTCCACTCAAAATTACCTTGATCCCGATTGGAGACATGGCCTCAAGCGCATCTCCTCAAATTCTAGAGGTCATTGACTAGAAACGAGAGCCTAGGTGTGTTTGTGGGTAGACTATGCCCTCATCACAAAGTGTAGCACAATATAAATACAATAACAGATAAGTATCATAAGAAGTATAACAATCAGAAAATAGACAACATCCAAGACATATATAATAAACAATCCCATAAATAATTTCATATATATATGATGATGATACATGTTATATGTATCTAAAAAATATCCAAAATAGGTATACATAGAATTAGAACAATACATGTAACAAAATTAAAAAAATTCCAAAAAAAAATCCAACTAGATTCACAAGCCTTAACTCAGTCCTATTCTCCCTTTCTCCTAATTAGTAGTCAAGAACCTATAGCAAGGTGCTTTCCCTTTTCCATACCTATAATCATATAGTCTGTTTGGGTATCCATTGCTAACCTAAATAGGGTGTGATATATAATCCCAATAGGAAAACACCCAAGGTCTAGTACCATCCAATTAGAAAATATATAATAATAATAGTGCCCATGAATTAATAGAACATGCAAGGAAGTACTAAAAGTAAACATTCTATAAAGTTCGAGTTCTCATTTAATAACCAATTCATTTCATCAATTTAATTTAGAAAGTAATATCTAAATTAATAGTCAGGTCTGTGTCATCTATAATCAAATTCATTTAATTATCCAACCTCATTTAACAAATAAGTTTTAGTACTTGGAGTGTATCCCAGCATCTCCCATAGTGATATGCTCAAGGGATACATAAATAGACATTCATAAAGTTTAAGACAAAGACCGAATCCAAGCATGTTCTTTGGCTTGGAAGACGCATCATATAACCATTTCATTCATGAGATAAATGAGGAATGAGACCATAAAGGGCACTTCTCTCTAGGTTTTCCCCTGTCCCCACCATACTCCCTCAATCTCAAGTCAGTTGTGGCTCCCCTTCTCAGCACATTGGCTCGGTGAGGTCGAGGTGTGTGGTTCCT
This sequence comes from Viscum album, assembly GCA_963277665.1. Lineage (NCBI taxonomy): Eukaryota > Viridiplantae > Streptophyta > Magnoliopsida > Santalales > Viscaceae > Viscum > Viscum album. The sequence goes on along the minus strand of OY728130.1, from coordinate 1,016,559,007 downwards.
CTCTCAGCGGTGGCAGTGTGGGACTTTGTGGGCTCGGCCATTTGGAGATTCTCATCATTTTTCAATCTGATTATCACATTATTCCACCTTCATTATCTAGGTCTTCCCTTGGTGGCATAGTGATGGTCTGGCAATCAAGATCCATCCTTTATGGTCTGAGGGTTTCCGCCTTGTTCGGTACCGGTTGTGTGTGAGTTGGGTGGTTTTTTGTGGTCGCATTGTGTGGTCTGGATAGTGGTGATGGAATCTGGTTTCTGGCATGTGGGGGTTTCTAGTGAGATTTAGCATTCGAGTGGTTGATATTTTGGTGATGGTTTCAATTTTTGACTACATATTTTGGTTTTGGATTCAATTCTTTTGTTTGTGTTGTTGATTTGGGTGATTATGATGTGTGGTCTAGCTGTGTGTTTTTTGTTCATATTGTGTTTTGATTTTGTGATGGTGTTTCGACGGCGTTTTCTTCTTCATGGTTTTAATTTCTATTTCTGCATTTTTCTTTGGCCTCTATGGTCTTCAGTTTAAGGAATTATGTAACCAGAAATCTAGGCTGCTTCAGATGAGGTTTGGGGAAAGAGTTTTCACTGTACCATTACTTTTGGGAATTGGATATTTGAGAGGGTATATAACGACCCATAATTTACATACATTGTTAATACTTCAAAATTGAAGCATACTTATTACAACATATAACAAAACCACGAAAGGACCGTATAGGTATAGTGTCTTTAGAAACTGGGAAACATAAACAACTGGTTCATAAAGCGTCTACACTGTCTCCCATTTATTTCATCATATCTATAGTCCCTTTTGGAATATCTTACTTAATAACCTTCTTCCTGGCCTGGGGAAAGAAAACATACAAAAGGGTGAGCTCAAATGCTCAGTAAGGGTAAACAAAAGAAATATCAATCACATCTTAACCTACAAAAGAGATCATAATTTCATAACATGGGATAAATCATGGCAGTGAAATGTAATCACAATAATCATAACTTAAAACATGAAACTTTGTGGAATACACACATAATCATAGAGAATCATTTCTTGTTAGTCAAGACTCATTGCCAAGACTATCTTAGTGGACAAAGTCCCTTTCTGAACCGAGTCACCCTCGTTTCGGTCCTGTTTCACTGAACCGGTATAACCTACCGTTCCAGCCATGTCTATCTCATGAGATATAAAATCTTTACCCAATGCATTGGAGGGAGATATAGGTCCCACCCATCTCATAATGATACCATTCTTATGTGTGCCACAAAATCATAAATCATACATCATTTCATAACCCATGTAATAAAAATGGGATTCTTAAACATCATGACATCATAAAACAATTCATATAAGATAAAGGAATTCATAAAAATAATTCCATCACAACATAATCAAATCAATGTAAGAATAGGGATAGAAACAGAACCCTATATTATCTTAGATGGAAAATAATTTTGATAAAATACTTGAACTCCATTCTTGAGGAAAATATCCTTTCTACTTCAAAAACAATTTCTTTTCTTAACATGTCATACAATTTTAAACTAAAAGAAGTTGATTAAAAATAAACTTGAAAACTTGTAAAGGAAGCTTCTTGTAAATAATGTTTTAAAAATACATTCATGCCATATAAGTTAAACAAACATTCTTCGTACTTTTGTCGGAAAAGTCAAAAAGTACCTCGTACGAAAAACGACAAAAGATTCCTTTAATATCTTTTACTAAAACTCAACAAAGGGTAAAATTGGATATAAACTATTGTAGAAGGATATAAATATTACATGTTAAGGAAACATGGATGTGGATGATAAAATACACCCCAGTAAATACCAAAGTATAAACAATCTCGGATAAAAATGAGATTGTGATATTTCCCTTACCTTAGGTCTGAATTGCTTTGTAAGTCTCCGAACCTCCTGTATAATGATTTAAATAATGTTATTGAATTATTCCAGAATCATACTTATTTTTATGATATCATATATGGTTATATTCTTAGCTTCTTAGTAGTAATATTTCATTGCTACTTGTTATTCGGGTGTTTATATCTTTTTGTTCTTATGCGTGTTTTGTCGAATAAATTCTTATTCTTCTCTTTAGGTTATAGATACCTCATTTACAGAATGGTATTAGTGTAATATATATCATATTCATTCATTCAATTCATTTATATAATCATTATGAAATGAAGATCATGTAGAACGAGTCGCATCACATCGTGGAGACGGTATTCCGTACGTACGCACGAGTGATGATATCGTTCCTATGATCGTGGAATTGTATTGGAGTATATTTATACTATTTCAGAATCAATATCACTTTATAATAGTTATATATAGTCATTATTTACACCATTATACCCATCCAATTAAGGTGGTGGTGGAAAATAGATTACACCACGGCGTGGAGACGGTATTCCGTACGTACGCACGCGCGGTGATTTCTTTTTCCGTAGGATGGATAGATGGTGAAATAGGGTTGTTTCATACTTATAATAACATATCAGTATATGAGTGATACTGATGTTATTACTTCATAATGAAACAACTAAAGAAGAAAAGGTGGAAGAAGAAATAAAGATGAAAGAATCGGTAACGGACATTACCTCTTCTTTGAAGTGCTTCTTTGAGACCTCCTTTTAGTGCAATAAAATGGGTCTTTGAAGAAGACCAGAACCTCTAGGATGTTTCTAGATAAGTGGAGAGGAGGAATTTTCAGGGGTTGGCCGAGATAGAAGGCTCAAAGTGGTGTGAGGAAGAGGGGGAGGAGGTGTCCTTTTATAAGGGAGGAGAGGGGCACCTTTGGAATAACTAAAACTATTATTTTATTATAAAGTCAAGTTCTGTTTTAAATAGCTCCAAATTGATATATTTCGAAGCTAAGGTGGGTATGGGTCGAAATCCTCTCATCCAATATAATTTATACAAGTTTAGGTTCCTATTTTAACCTTATCATTTAGATTTAACATTAAGTTAAATAATTTTACTTTTACCATGTCTTCTTGTGTTCTTATACTATAAGGTTAATAAACTTACTATAAGTAGCCAAAAGAACCCCAATTTGTTTATTATTAATATATATAACCTTATCTAAGTCATTTGGCTGAACCTTAGATTTTTATGAATAAAATAACAATTACTAATATAATATTTGTTTTAAAAACTATTTTATGTCAATTTTGACACTATTTAGTAATTGATTTTTGTGAAAATCATAACAGAATTATTAGTTCGAACCAAGTTAATTAAATAAATACTAACATGTCATATTAACCTAAAAAATTAGTGGTATTCATAAAAAGTCTCAAATTTCATTTATTTTGGTGTTTATAACATCAATTATGTCAATATTTCATTAATAAGATAATTACTGCATCATCATTGTGTCATAAATAAATTAAATTATTTAATGTCTAAAAATTACAAATAAAATACCATTATTTAGGAAATCTTTTTAGATTTCTAATGAATATTTATAGTCGAATTTATCTTATGTATAACCCCATATTAAAAATGTTTTAGTTATTAAACTTTGATTTTAACTATTTTAACTATTCATTAAATAAAATAATATTAAATGTCATAATCTAATCCAAGTGGACCTAAATGGTCATATTATATTCATAAGGTTGTTTTTGGTCGAATTACACTTATCCAATAGAATTAGGACATGTGTTAGGGTAATAGTAATATCATATTTACCCTTAGTTACCCTATTTACTATTAACCGCGGTAAAAAAAGTAAAAAGTTACTATTCACCAAAAAATTATTTTTATCTCATTGAACCACATTTTACTTACTGATATCAACCGTGTCTGTCAGATTTTCGAAATTTCATTCATAGAAGCGGTAAAATTAAGTTTTATGCAAAATTCAGTTTTTAACCTACCACTTAGTGGTTTCACTATTCATCAAAAATTGAAAGTTTTCAGAAAAATACCAAAATTTCACCCTAGGCTAATTTCGATATTCTGAATCCAAAAATGAAGTCCATTTTGAAAACTAAATTTTATAAAATTTCAAAAAGTGGTTATTACTATTCATAATGGCTAGTTTTAATAATATTTTAATAGCATATCGTTGTTTAGTGAAACTCGGTATTGCGTATGACGCAAGCTATCGAGGAAGGTCGCGATTTCGTGTAAAGCAAGTCAAGCAAGTGTTGTGTAGAAAAAGATTCCTTTGATGATTTATATAACATAAAAGTATCGGGTGTTACATTCTACCCCCCTTAAAATGAATTTCGCCCTCGAAATTCGTCACTTTGTAACAAACAGATGAGGATACCTCTCCCTCATCATATCCTCAACTTCCCATGTAGCTTATTCTAATTGGTGGTTACTCCATAAAATTTTCACCAATCGAGTGGTCTTGTTTCGTAGGACTTTTTTGCTACGATCCAGAATCTCTATCGGTTGTTCTTCATAAGAAAGATCTTGCTCCAGCGGTATAACTTCTGAGCTGAGTACATGTGAAGGATCAGGTATGTACTTTCTCAGGAGAGATACATGGAACACATCGTGAACTTGAGAGAGATTCGGTGGAAGCGCCAATCGGTAATCTACCTTCCCAACACGATCCAGTATTTCAAAAGGACCGATATATCTAGGGCTCAACTTCCCCTTCTTTCCAAATCTCATAACCCTCTTCCAGGGAGATATTCGTAAGAACACTTTATCACCCACTTCAAACTCTAGGTCTTTTCTTCGGTTGTCGGCATAACTTTTCTATCGACTCTGAGCTGCTCTTATGTGTTGTTGAATAGATCTAACCTTTTCTGCCATTTCATCAATGAGATCAGGTCCTAATAGCTTTCTTTCCCCAACTTCATCCCAGAAAGTTGGAGTCCTGCATTTCTTTCCATAGAGAGCTTCATAAGGAGCCATCTGAATACTGTAGTGAAAGCTATTATTATAAGAAAATTCCACCAAAGGTAGGTGTTGATCCCAACCTCCTTTGAAATCCATAGAGAAAGCTCTCAACATATCTTCTAGGGTTTGAATTGTTCTCTCAGACTGACCGTCTGTCTGAGGATGATAAGCAGTGTTGAAACTCAACTCTATATCCAGAGTATGCTAAAGACTTCTCCAGAACTTCCAGGTAAATCTCGGATCCCGATCAGATATAATAGAAAGTGGTACTCCATGCAATCTTACCACTTCCTTTACATATATCCTGGCAAGATGATCCAGAGAGAAATCCTCTCTAATAGCAATGAAGTGTGCAGACTTTGTAAGACGATCAACTATGACCCAGATAGCATTATTGCCTTTGGATGTTTTAGGAAGTCCTGTGACAAAGTCCATAGTGATGTTTTCCCACTTCCATTCGGGTATGGGTAATGGTTGTAACATCCCCTTAGACTTCTGTCTCTCAGCTTTAACTTGTTGACAAACCAAGCATCGAGAGACATATTCAGCAACATCTCTTTTCATGCCATCCCACCAGAAGTACTCTTTCAGATCCCTATACATCTTCGTGCTTCCAGGATGAATTGAGAATAAAGAACTATGAGCCTCATCCAGCAGCTCCTTCTTTAATTCGGGGATGGGAGGAACACAAACCCGATTCCTGAACTTTATTATCCCATCACAATCAAGGTTGAACTCAGGAACATTTCTCACCTTCTTTTGTAACTTGACTTCTTTCTGTGCCTCTTTAATCTTCACATGTATAGATGGTTGAACATTCATTTGAGAAAGATAAGATTTTTCCCCTTTCATTATAATTCCAAGATCCATCCTTTGTAAATCCATAAATATTGGATCCTTTGTGATCCTCATCATGGATAAACTGGCATGGTCTTGTCGACTTAATGCATCTGCCACCTTGTTTGCTTTCCCAGGGTGGTAATGGATTGAGCAGTCATAATCCTTAATCAGCTTCAACCATCTTCTTTGACGCATATTCAGCTCCTTGTGTGTGAAAATATACTTTAAACTTTTATGATCAGTATAAATATCACACCTTTCACCATAAAGGTAATGCCTCCAAATCTTTAATGCAAAGATTACCGCAGCTAACTCCAAATCATGTGTTGGGTAATTTTGCTCATAGATTTTCAACTGTCGTGAGGCATAAGCTATCACTATATCATTTTGCATAAGAACACACCCTAATCCCTTCTTGGATGCATCACTATAGATCACAAACATTTCTCCACTACAAGGCAGTGTGAGCACAGGTGCACTGGATAACCTTCTTTTCAACTCCTTGAAATTCTCTTCACATTCCTCCGTCCAGACAAACTTAACTCCTTTCCGAGTCAACTTGGTGAGTGGATTAGATAATCATGAAAAATCTTTCACAAAACGTCTATAATATCCATCCAAACCAAGAAAACTTCGGATATCAGTTACTGTTGTTGGTCTCGACCATCTTTCGATAACCTCTGTTTTTGCTGGATCTACAGATATCCCCTCTTTTGAGATTATGTGACCCAAAAATGCAACTTTTTGAAGCCAAAATTCACACTTGGTAAATTTGGCATAAAGCTTCTCCTTTCTCAGGGTCTTCAATATAATTCTCAAGTGATCTTCATGTTCTTCCTTGCTCTTTGAATAGACAAGAATATCATCTATAAAGACTACCACAAATTGATCAAGATAGTCTCTAAAGACTCTATTCATCAGATCCATGAAGATAGTAGGGGCATTAGTAAGACCAAATGGCATCACTATAAATTCATAGTGTCCATACCTTGTACGGAAAGCCGTCTTTGGTATATCCTCCCTTTTGACCCTTAATTGATGATACCCTGAATGAAGATCAATCTTGGAAAAGTATTGAGCTCCGCGTAGTTGGTCAAATAAGTCATCAATGCGTGGGAGAGGATATTTGTTCTTGATAGTGATCTTGTTAAGTTCTCGATAATCAATGCAGAGTCTCATTGATCCATATTTCTTCTTAACAAATAGAATAGGTGCTCCCCAAGGTGATGCACTAGGGTGTATGAATCCCTTATCAAGATTCTCTTGGAGTTGCTTCTTCAATTCCTGCAACTCAATTGGGGCCATTCTATAAGGTGTCTTTGAAATAGGCAAAGCACCCGGTACGAGTTCTATTGAAAACTCAACTTCACGATTTGGTGGAAGACCTGGTAATTCCTCCGGAAAGACATCATCAAACTCCCGTACAATGGGCATATTCTTAATCGTGAGTTTCTCACCAACCATTTGAGATAAATAACCTTCATTTAGTGTAATCAAGACCCATAAGATGGAAGAAATTTCCACTGGAAGGTTATGTTCATCCTTGCATTGATAGACGATCATAGATTGATCTGGAATATGAAATGTGACTTCCCTTCTTTGGCAATTGATATGATCTCCATATAAAAAAGTCAATCCATGCCAAGAATCACATCAAATTCCACTATAGGAAGGATCACAAGATTTGCAGGAAGCACTTTCCCACAAACTTCGATCGGAGAAGAATTATAAACTTTTGATGCGACTGTTGTTCCATTAGGTGTTGTCACAGCTAACTCAACATCTAATTGTTGAGGTAATACGGTGATACCCTTAGAAAATTATTCTGAAATAAAAGAGTGGGTGGATCCAGAATCAAATAAAACATTTGCTACTTTAGAGTGGATGGTAAGTGTACCTTTCACCACATCGTTATCGTACTCCACATCGCTGATAGAAATTGCATGTGACTTTCCTTTGTCTTTAGCCTTGAAAGTTTGTTGACATCGACCATCATCATCAACCCTTGTATTAGGGCATTTATTGGCATAATGCCCCATCTCCTTGCACTTGAAACATTGAAGTGTAGTAGGTTCATTCTGTGTATCCCTTCCTTTGTTTGCATCATTAGACATCTTCTTCCCATCATCGTGGCATTCAAATGCCCGATGACCTTCCTTTCCACATTTGAAACATTTACTTGTCCCTTTAAGACAACTCCCTCCATGTTTCTTTCCACACTTTGAGCATAAGGGAAAGCTCATCTTCTTTTCAGTGTGCTCTTTAGATTTTCCTTTGAATTCCATTTTCCTCTTATTATCAAACCCATATGACTGATGGGTTACTCCAATCTCCATCTCGACTTTGAGAGCACATCGAACGATTTCCTCGTAGCTATTGAAGTCCCTTATGGCTAACGCTCTTCGAAGACTTGGTTTTAAGCCACTAAAGAACCGATCGATCTTACTCTCAGGTTGGATAATAATACCAGAAGCATACCTTGCAAGTCTTGTAAAATTTGCTTCATATGTACCAGCAGATTCATCATCCTTTTGCTTCAGTTCAAGAAACTCTTTCTCCATCTTTGTTCGGAGAATACGAGGTAAGTACTTATTGAAAAATAAGTTCTTGAACTCGTCCCATTCCATAGACTCAATTTCATCCCTTTGCCTCGTATTCTTAATAAGATTCCACCATTGATCAGCATCTCCTTCCAAACGATACACTGCTAGGATGACTTTATCATGTTCAGAACATTGAAGAACTGAAAATATCTTTTCAGTAGTACTAATCCATTGTTCAGCAACTAATGTATCAGTAGACCCGCTGAAAGAAGGTGGACACTGCCTCATGAAGGATTCAACAGAATGTTGCTCCTTCCTTTGCTCGTTTGGAAGTCCTGCATGATTCATAGCTTGAGAAAGTTATGTGAGCATGGCTACAAGATTTTTCATTCCATCTCCCATAACTTTTGGTTTCTCAGGGGGACAATCATTGCATTGCCCGTCGCATTCCGCATTAACATGATTCCTTCGGGTTCCAGCCATTGACTAAAACCAAGAAGAATAGTGTGAGAAACACTAATTATAAAAGGAAAACCACATAATCAAGAATAAAATTTCACACTTAAGGTCTTATCCTAGGTTATTCATGGCCATTTCTAAAACACTAAGATTGTATTCTATGCTTAGACTTATCCTTAGGGTTCTTACTAAGGCTTTCACATCCTAGTTTCCAAAGGTTGACTATACCTTTCCTCTGATACCAACTATAATGACCCATACTTTACATACATTGTTAATACTTCAAAATTTAAGCATACTTATTACAACATATAACAAAACCACGAAAGGACCGTATAGGTATAGTGTCTTTAGAAACTGGGAAACATAAACAACTGGTTCATAATGCGTCTACACTGTCTCCCATTTATTTCATCATATCTATAGTCCCTTTTGGCATATCTTACTTAATAACCTTCTTCCTGACCTGGGGAAAGAAAACATACAAAAGGGTGAGCTCAAATGCTCAGTAAGGGTAAACAAAAGAAATATCAATCACATCTTAACCTGCAAAAGAGATCATAATTTCATAACATGGGATAAATCATGGCAGTGAAATGTAATCAAAATAATCATAACTTAAAACATGAAACTTTGTGGCATACACACATAATCATAGAGAATCAATTCTTGTTAGTCAAGACTCGTTTCCAAGACTATCTTAGTGGACAAAGTCCCTTTCTGAACCGAGTCACCCTCGTTTCAGTCCTGTTTCACTGAACCGGTATAACCTACCGTTCCAGCCATGTCTATCTCATGAGATATAAAATCTTTACCCAATGCATTGGAGGGAGATATAGGTCCCACCCATCTCATAATGATACAATTCTTATGTGTGCCACAAAATCATAAATCATACATCATTTCATAACCCATGTAATAAAAATGGGATTCTTAAACATCATGACATCATAAAACAATTCATATAAGATAAAGGAATTCATAAAAATAATTTCATCACAACATAATCAAATCAATTTAAGAATAGGGATAGAAACAGAACCCTATATTATCTTAGATGGAAAATAATTTTGATAAAACACTTGAACTCCATTCTTGAGGAAAATATCCTTTCCACTTCAAAAACAATTTCTTTTCTTAACATGTCATACAATTTTAAACTAAAAGAAGTTGATTAAAAATAAACTTGAAAACTTTTAAAGGAATATTCTTGTAAATAATGTTTTAAAAATACATTCATGCCGTATAAGTTAAAAAAACATTCTTCGTACTTTTGTCGGAAAAGTCAAAAAGTATCTCATACGAAAAATGACAAAAGATTCCTTTCATATCTTTTACTAAAACTCACCAAAGGGTAAAATTGGATATAAACTATTATAGAAGTATATAAATATTACATGTTAAGGAAACATTTATGTGGATGATAAAATACACCCCAGTAAATACCAAAGTATAAACAATCTCGGATAAAAATGAGATTGTGATATTTCCCTTACCTTAGGTCCGACTTGCTTTGTAAGTGTCCTAACCTCCTGTATAATGATTTAAATAATGTTATTGACTTATTCCAGAATCATACTTATTTTTATGATATCATATATGGTCATATTCTTAGCTTCTTAGTAGTAATATTTCATTGCTACTTGTTATTCGGGTGTTTATATCTTTTTGTTCTTATGAGTGTTTTGTCGAATAAATTCTTATTCTTTTATTTAGGTTATAGATACCTCATTTCCAGAATGGTATTAGTGTAATATATATCATATTCATTCATTCAATTCATTTATATAATCATTATTAAATGAAGATCATGTAGAACGAGTCGCATCACATCGTGGAGACGGTATTCCGTACGTACGCACGAGTGATGATATCGTTCCGGTGATCATGGATTTGTATTGGAGTATATTTATACTATTTAAGAATCAATATCACTTTATAATAGTTATATATAGTCATTATTTACACCATTATACCCATCCAAGTAAGGTGGTGGTGGAAAATAGATTACACCACGGCGTGGAGACGGTATTCCGTACGTACGCACGCGCGGTAATTTCTTTTTCCGTAGGATGGATAGATGGTGAAATAGGGTTGTTTCATACTTATAATAACATATCAGTATATGAGTGATTCCTATGTTATTACTTCATAATGAAATAACTAAAGAAGAAAAATTGGAAGAAGAAATAAAGATGAAAGAATCGGTAACGGACATTACCTCTTCTTTGAAGTGCTTCTTTGAGACCTCCTTTTAGGGCACTAAAATGGGTCTTTGAAGAAGACCAGAACCTCTAGGATGTTTCTAGGGAATTTGAGAGGAGTAATTGGCAGGGGTTGGCCGATCTAGAAGGCTCAAAGTGGTGTGAGGAAGAGGGGGAGGAGGTGTCCTTGTATAAGGGAGGAGAGGGGCACCTTTGGAATAACTAAAACTATTATTTTATTATAAAGTCAAGTTCGGTTTTAAATAGCTCCAAATTGATATATTTCGAAGCTAAGGTTGGGATGGGTCGAAATCCTCTCATCTAATAGAATTTAGACAAGTTTAGGTTCCTATTTTAACCTTATCATTTAGATTTAACATTAAGTTAAATAATTTTACTTTTACCATGTCTTCTTGTGTTCTTATACTATAAGGTTAATAAACTTACTATAAGCAGCCAAACGAACCCCAATTTGTTTATTATTAATATATATAACGTTATCTAAGTCATTTGGCCGAACCTTAGATTTTTAGGAATAAAATAACAATTACTAATATAATATTTGTTTTAAAAACTATTTTATGTCAATTTTGACACTATTTAGTAATTGATTTTTTTGAAAATCATAACAAAATTATTAGTTAGAACCAAGTTAATTAAATCAATACTAACGTGTCATATTAACCTATAAAATTAGTGGGATTCATAAAAAGTCTCAAATTTCATTTATTTTTTTGTTTATAACATCAATTATGTCAATATTTCATTAATAAGATAATTACTACATCATCATTGTGTCATAAATAAATTAAATTATTTAATGTCTAAAAATTAAAAATAAAATACCATTATGTAGGAAATATTTTTATCTTTCTAATTAATATTTATAGTCGAATTTATCTTATGTATAACCCCATATTAAAAATGTTTTAGTTATTAAACTTTGATTTTAACTATTTTTACTATTCATTAAATAAAATAATATTAAATGTCATAATCTAATCCAAGTGGACCTAAATGGTCATATTATATTCATAAGGTTGTTTTTGGTCGAATTACACTTATCCAATAGAATTAGGACATGTGTTAGGGTAATATTAATATCATATTTACCCTTAGTTACCCTATTTACTATTAACCGCGGTAAAAAAAGTAAAAAGTTACCATTCACCAAAAAACTATTTTTATCTCATTGAACCAAATTTTACTTAATGATATCAACCTTGTTTGTAGGATTTTAGAAATTCCATTCACAGAAGTGGTAAAATTAAGTTTTATGCAAAATTCAGTTTTTAACCTACCACTTAGTGGTTTCACTATTCATCAAAAATTGAAAGTTTTCAGAAAAATACCAAAATTTCACCCTAGGATAATTTCGATATTCTGAATCCAAAAATGAAGTCCATTTTGAAAAATAAAATTTATAAAATTTCAAAAAGCGGTTATTACTATTCATAACGGCTAGTTTTAATAATATTTTAATAGCATATCGTTGTTTAGTGAAACTCGGTATTGCGTACGACGCAAGCTATCGAGGAAGGTCGCGATTTCGTGTAAAGAAAGCCAAGCAAGTGTTGTGTAGAAAAAGATTCCTTTGATGATTTATATAACATAAAAGTCTCGGGTGTTACAGGGTATGTCTTTTTCCATTGGTACCAGGCTCATGCACTTTTGTATGAGATAGCTAGCTGAGAATCAATGGATGGTGGAGGGTAGACTTAATGTTTTTTGATGTTGGTAGGTACTTTTCTCTTATAGTGTGGGTTGTTTAAGGTCTTGGGTTGTTGGTCCATTGGGCCCTAGTTTTTTTAAGTCTTTGATGTTATGATGGTTTCCCCCTTTGCCCTTAAAAGGGGGTTTATCTTAATAAAAAATAATTTTCAGTTAGTTCATTCATTATTAAATTTAGAACCTAATTCCGTACTTGGCATTCTTCATTTTTAATCCATGTATTGATCTAGGTATAATACAAACCAACGCCCTACAAGCCCCTACTTGGTTACCCTCATAAGAACCCATGTATCACTCTAGGTGTGGTATAACATCATTTACACTTCATTTCATCCTTGTTGGTCCACTAAGGGAGCCCAAGTATCACCCATGGAATATCTGATCAATTGCCCTATGATTTTGTCCTTATAAATCCATACATAGTCCAAGTGTTACTCTGAATATAATTAACATTCCCCCATGATTTCATCCTTGGCAGTCCATATAAGGAGTCCAAGTGTCACTTGAACATAAGCAAGGTAGAAGCCAAATGAGTACATCCATGGAATTTGTATATGAATATATGTTTGACTCAAGTAATATAAGCATCTAATAAACTCAATAACATTTAATCAATATCACTTAATCATTTCAAGGTAATCGCCTTATTTATTTCAATTAAACCTCACCTCAGAAGTTGGATCAAGGAATTGTCTAATCTTGTAATGATTATCCTTTAATTTAACTCACATGGGAATTTCATTATAACAAGCATATCATGATAAACAAACCAATACATGTCAATTGTCTAGGTACATAGCTTCCATTCCCTTTTCTCTATCATTTCAATTTAAAATTGATACTATAATTCATAAATTTAATTTACAATTCAATTAATAATTAAAATCCTATATAAAGGGTTAAAAAGGTACACCCTAAGGTAGCCAAATTCAATAGTCACCCATGATGGTCTAAGAAATTAACAACACACCCAAAGGGTTGGTTTGAATTTAAGGATCATGGACTTTAAACAAGTATCATCATGTCTCATTAATTCAATATGACATACCTATTCATTTAATTAAAGGATTAAAATCCATTTCAAGGGATTCACTACGAGAATTGGGAATGCAGCACAAGTATATATATAAACACTTCAACATTTAAGGAAAATCAGGAGAGCACCTATTATAGGTTCGTAGTGGATAGCTCGTCCAGTATCATCTCTTTATTTAACTTATGTCGGGAGAAAATCAAAGAATGGATGAGAACCCAAAAAATAGAGAATATTATATTGCACCTAAATAACACATCCAATACCTAGAAGAACAAAGAATGGATAAAATGAATCAAGATCTTACCGATGTGGATTCTATGAGATAGACAGTTCTTGATTCCAAGCTCTGATAGAGAGTTGGCAAAAAATCCTAGAATAGTCTCTAAAGGAACCCTCACAAAGGATCAAGGCTGTCAAACCTAAGAAATGAGGAAGAATTATATTGAAATATATTTCATTAGGGTAAATTTGGTAGATTAAAAAAACACTAGGCCACATAGTTTGATGATGCGGTTAGCCAAATTGTGCACCAACTATGCGCCAATTTTTGTAGGAAAGGGGCACATCACGCTGTTTGTTCACACAGATTGAATGACTGTGTGCAAACTGTGTCTCAGTATGCTATCAAAATTGTATACATTCCCACATGTTCATGTTCCCCAAATCACATTATTTAACAAAATGTGTGTCCTATAACTTACCATTGTCCAGCATCACAAGGTTTTACCTAATTGTGCACCCTTCTCCGCACGGTTTCTACTAATTGTACGACAGGACTTTACTTCCTAAAAGTTGGGTTCTGGGATCCGAACCATCCCCGGACACCCCCAACACCACCATGAACTCAAATGGAATACATATTAGGCTATATTTAAGCATTTAAAATGAAAATTAATGTAAGTAAAAGATTTCATACCTCAAGGAAGAACAGGGTTCTTACACTATCATAGTGGATAAAGTCCTTTACTAAATTGGGTTCACCCCACATTCAAATCCATATTATTGCATGAGATACCCATATTTACCCAATTAATTGGAGGGATATATAATTCCAGCCACAACCATCACATAATGAAAATCATACATATGTGTTTCATAAGATCATAAATCATTTAACACAGCATAAATCATGGAAAGGAAATATGTTCCATAAGCATTTCATCATTTCATTATAGTATAACCCATGGAAAATAACCATGTTTAATTAAGGTTTCATCACAACATAATAAAATAATGGGAAAGAAATGGGTTTTATAAAATCATCCTTCAATCATCATCATCATTATCCATCCAAAGAATGAAAGTTGATGGTATCATTGGATTATATCCTCATAAATGTATAAGTAACATCAAAGGATGTTATCATAGATAGAAAATGTTTTTAAAATATCATTGGAACATTTATTGATGAAAATAAAATTTTCAATTTGAATTTAATTATTTAAAATATAAAAATTAGCTAATTATTAAGGAAAAAAAATTTCTTTAAAAATAACCTTGGAAACTTATAAAGTAAGTATAAAATCATTGATAAATCATTATGGTATGAAATTCTATTCAAACCATGTACATTAAAATAAATATTCCTTTTACATTTTCGACAAAAAGTCAAAAGTACATCGTTCCAAAAATGACAAGAAGGTTGCTTTTAAAAAAAATTAAAAAGAAAATAATGAGTAAAAATTAATTTAATAAATTATATAAAAATATAAATAACATTCTTGAAAAAAATTATGGAAAAAATGGATATGGAGGAAATTTTGTTTTTAACTGAAGAGAAAAATAAAGTCAATTTTCCGTAAAAATATTATTTCACTCTCTTGAGTAATTAAAGAGAGGAAAATGAAATGAAAATATTTAATCAATATAAATAACCAAATTATAAGAAAATTCATGGTATTATTGATATATAGGTCATGAAATTCCATCATCGGAAACTTAATCATAAATAATCCCGATAAACAATAAGATTGTAATATAAATCTCTTACCATAAGTTTGACTTGCTTAAAAAGTTATCTAACCTCCTATATAATAAATTTAAACTTATTAAAAATTTATAAAAAAATAATTTACATACTTATAATATCATGTATGATCCACTTATAATATTTCAACACCCATTTATTAATAATTCCTTATTAAAATCATCGTTTTCGGGTGTTAACTGTTTTATTTTTCATGGGAATTTCGGTTTGGTGGTCCTGGTCCTTGTACTTTGATCATGGTTATATAATATACAGAATATTAATAATAGTATAAATATCATATATATATTAATTATATATATTTATATTCAGCCATGAAATGTGGATATAGAAAAATGAATTACACCATTCATGGAGATGGTAGGTCGTACGTACGCATAAATAATGTTTTCACTTTTCTACAGATGAAACGAAATAATAGTAAATAATAATTAACCTTTAAATAATAATTATTATATATTATATATCATATATATTCATTAAATCTATCCTTATTACTATCCATTCAAATCATAAATGAAAAATGAATAGTATCACTTCATGGAGATGGGAGTTCACACATACGCATGAGCGATGTTATTATTTTCTAAATAATGGAGAGATGAGAATGAAAATGTGATATTATAATTCCAAAATAATAATTATACCATAAATATCATATATAAATATTAAAATCATCATAATAACCATCCATTAAGTATGATGATGGAAAATGAATTGTATCGCTATATGGAGGTTGTAATCCACATGTATGCACGAGCATTACATTCACTTATCATTTGATGGAAAATATGGTGAATAATGGTGGTTAAATAATCATAATAACATTTAATTATATTAATTATACTTAATATTTTATTTTATGATGAATAAAAAATATTTATAGGAGGTGGAAGAAGAAATAAATTGAAAGAGGTTGGGTAAGACGATTACCTCTTCTTTGATAGACCCCCTTTAGATACCTTCATAAGGATGCTTGGAATATCCATTTAAGAAGAAAAAACCTATAATTTATTGATAGGGAAATTTATAATAGAATTTGGTAGGGTTTTATCGATCTATATGGCACAATGTGGTGTAAATAAGAGAAAGGAGGGGTTATCTTTTATAAGTGGAGGAGAGGACACACTTAGAATTTCTTAAAGTATTAAAATATAATAATGACATAATCAAGGAAAATGCTTCCAAATGGATATATATTATAATTTTAGATATTAAGAGTTCAATATATTTCTATAAAATAGGATTTATACAAGTTTAATTGGAAAATTTACCCTTATCTCTTGGTTTAACCCCCTGATAAAATCATTTTAAACTTAACCGCAGTGATAAATTTTTACTGATTTTTAATATTAATAATGGAAAAAAATTAAAGTGGAATCATTAAAAATATTTACATGATGATTAATAATATTTAATACATTTTATAAAATTAAATTTATAGGATTATTAGAATTTAATTTAAAATTAAACCTGTAAAACACAATGAAAATCAGTTTTCCATAAAAACTGTTTTCTTAAGTATAAAAAGTTTTTATACCAAAATACAATATAAAATTAATTATAATGACCTTAATTTGATTAATAATAATAAAAATGAACTAATTTTACTTTAAACCTATTTTTAAATAAAATTTAACTTTGTAAACTCTTTAAACGAAAATAGAGTCTTCAATAAAAATCAGTATTTTTCACTATTCATCAAAAATCAATCTTTTCAAAAACTCTTAAAAATTCACTCTAATATAATTTTGAAATGTTTATATAAAAAATAAATTTAATTTTTTTAAATAAATTTTATAAAAATTTCATAAATTAGTTATTTTATTAACTCAAAAAAAACAATAAAAACCATTTTTGAGGAAAAAATATTCTTAAAGAATATAATGACTTTACTAAAAATTAAGTACTTATTTATCAAAATATTTTTTTTATATAAAACATTTATAAATATTTTTTCAAAATTATGGTTATTCTTATTCACTCCACCAACTTAATATATTGGTTATAATAGTGTACTATATTACGGCTCATTTAGACTTGGGGTTTCATGTATCATAAGATATCAATGATTTTAAATTTATTTGAAGAGAAATATATCATAAAATATTGAGGTTTTACATTCTAACCCCCTTAAAATCAAATTTTTCCTCTAAATTTCATTAATTTGATATAAATAAATGAGCATATCATTGTTTCATAACTGCCACAGGTTCCCATGTAGCTTCTTATAATTTTAGATTCCTCCAAATAACTTTAACCGGGTGAGTAGTCATGTTTTGTAGCACTTTATATCTACAATCAAAAATTTATACCAATTTATATTCATAGGAAAGATTGTAATTTAGTGGCACAATATCTGAGTTTATTACTTTTGATAGATCAGTTATGTACTTCTTCAAGAGATATACATAGAAAACATCGTGAACTTGAGAGAGGTTCGATGGAAGCACCAATCGATATGAAACCATTGCTACTCAATCAAGAATATCAAAGGATACAATATACATATGGATTAGATTTCAATTCCTTTTGAATCTCATAAATTTATTACATGGAGAAATTCAAAGTAATTCTTTCTCACTAACTTTGAATTTCAAATTTCACCTATGATTATCATTGTAAATTTTTTTATCAACTATGAGCTGCCTTGATGTGCTAATGAATGACTCTAAATTTCTCTATCATTTCCTTAGATTGATTAGGTACTAATAGATTTTTTATCCAACTTCATCCTAGCACATTGGAGTTATACACTTATTTCTATAGATGGATTCATAAGGATCCATCTGAGTGCTTGAGTAAAAACTATTATTGTAATAAAAGTCAAATAGATGAAGGTGTTCATCCCAAATACCTTTTAAATCCAAATAATTAGATCTTTGTATATCCTCCAGGGTTTGAATGGTTATCTCAGACTATATATCTATCTAAGGATGATAAATAGTTCTAAAACACAACTCTGAATCTAGAGCATGTTGAATACTTTACTAGAACTTTGAGGTAAACCTTAGATCCTAATCAAATACAATACAATGTGGTACTCCATGAAATATTAACACTTACTCAATATAAATTATATAGATCTAATCAAGATAAAAATATTATCTGATTACAAAAAAGTGTTCTAAATTCATAAGGTGGTCCACTATAACCCAGATAGCATTATATCATTTAGATGTTTTAGGGAGTCCAACAACAAAATACACGGTGATGTTTTCCCATTTTCATTTTTGTATAGTTAATGGTTGTAAGATCCCCTTAGAATTATATCTCTCAACCTTAACTTGATAACATAACAAGAACTAAGATGTATACTTTATAATATCTATTTTAATATTTTCCCATCATAAATACTCTTTTATATCACTATACATCTTAGTACTTCTAGGATAAATAAATAATTATGAATTGTGAACTGCATCTAATAACTCCTTCTTCATGTCTGGTATTGATAGGAAACATATATGGTTCTAAACATTATTATTCCATCACAATAAAGGTTGAAATTAGAAACATTTATAGCCTTATTTTTCATCTCTAATTCTTCTTTTTTCACCTCTTTAATTTTTACTTACATAGATGAAATATAAAATTTCTCCCATTCCATTGATGTTTCAAGGTCCATCCTTTGAAAATTCATAAATATCTTATCATTTTTTATCCTCATCATATAAAATTTATCATGATCATTTCAACTCAGAGCATCTTCCACCATGGTTGGTTTCCTAAGTTGGTAATGTATTGTGAATTCATAGTATTTAATCAAATCAAATCATCATTTTTAGTGAATATTCAACTATTTATAAGTGAATATATACTTTAAATTTTTATAATCAGTATATATGTCACACCTTTCTCTGTAAATATGATGCCTACATATCTTTAATGTAAAAATTTCAGTAGCTAACTCCAAATCATGAGTTGATTAATTTTTATCATGAACCTTTAATTGTCATTAGGAATAAGTTATAACCATATCATTCTTTTGGATGAAATATCTCATTCCTTTCTCTGATGCATCACTATAGATCAAACACCCTTATCCACTATAAGGTAGTGTTAGCACATGTTCACTGACCAACTTTTTCTTCAGTTTCTTGAAATTTTCCTCATATTCATCTATCCAAAATAACTTGAATCCCTTATGAGTTAACATGGTGTGTGGATAAATTTACCACAAAGCATCAATAATATCCATACAAACTAAGAAAACTAAGGATCTTAGTAACATTGGTTGGTTTGATCCAATGTGAAATAACTTCCATCATTGATGGATCCACTGATATAACCTTTATTGAGATTATATGACCCAAAAATGAAAGATTATGTATCAAAAATTAACACTTGGTAAATTTTTCATAAAAATTATCCTTTATTAGGGTATTTAGTACAATTATCAAGTGATATTTATGTTATTCCATAATTTTGGAAAATATAATAATATCATCTTAAATACTATAAAAATTATTGAGGTAATCTATAAATTCTCTCTTCATTAAATCTATAAAGATATCAGGGGCATTGGTAAGACCAAATAGAACTGTTATAAATTCATAGGGACAATACCTCATATGGAAGTCTATCTTGAGTATATCTTCACTTTTGACCCTCAACAGAGAGTATCTAGGTCAATGATAAATCATTATAAAAATATTGATCTCCTCTTAATTTATTAAAAAAACATCAATATAGGGAAGAGGATACTTATTCCTGATTATAGTCTTATTCAGTTCTAGATAATTAATTATAGTCACATTGATCTATAGTAGCATTGATTCATATTTCTTCTTAATAAAAATAACAGGTTTACACCATAGTCAGACACTTGGTTGAATGAATCCATTTTCAAGATTCTTCTGGAGTTTGTTATTTAATTCATATAACTCAGTAGGGTCTATTATATACGGAGACTTCGAAATAGGTGTACCACCAGGTATGATTTCTATTGAAAACTCGTCTTTATGATTTGGATGGAGACTAGAAAAATATTAAATGAAAACATCAAAAAATTATCTTATAATAAGTATATCTTCTATGTTCATTTTTTCCCAAACCATCTAATAAAAACACCCCTTTTGAATAGGAATCAAGACCCATATAATGGATTTAATTTCTATTGGAAGTTAATATTTATCATCGCACTGATATAAGATCATAGGTTGGTTAGAAATATCAAATTCAACTTCGCTTCCTTGGTAATATGTATAGGCATTATGTAAGATAACATCAAATTCAACTTGAGAGAGAATAATGATATTTTTTAGGAAGAACATTCCCACAAACTTCAATCAGAGAAGAATCATAGACTTGAGATGTGATCATCACACCATTAGGGGTTTTCAATAATAATTCATCATCTAATCATTGAGGTGGTATTGTGATACCCTTAGAAAATCATTCATTATAAATTATTGGGTATATTTAGAATAAAATAATACATTAGTAGTTCTAGAGTGGATGGTTATTGTACCTTTCACTACTTTTTTATTATACCCCACATCAGCAATAGTGATCTCATGAGATTTACCTTCATATCTAAGCATAAGAAGATTCTAACATCGATCATCATCATTAAACTTCATATGGGAGAATTGGTTATCATAATGACTATACTCCTTCCATTTGAAACAATGGTGTATGGGTGGTTTATTCTATGGACCAATATATCTACTTGAATCATTATATAACTTCTTCACATAAATTTGTCATTTGAATACCTCATAAAATTCCTTTCCACACTTAAAGAATTTACCAGATTCCTTAAGAAAATTTCCTCCATATTTCCTTACACACTCCAAGAATAATGGAAAGCTTGTATTATTTTCTCTATGGTTTTTATTATTAGAATTTCCTTTGAATTACTTAGCTATTTTCTTATCAAAACTATAATATTAGTGGGTAACTCCAATATCCATTTCCACCTTGATAGCACATCAAATTATTTATTTATAGCTATTGAATTCCCTTATGGATAATTACCTTCATATACTTGGTTTTAAGCCACTAAAGAATCAATAAATATTACTTTTAGGTTCAATGATAATACCATAAGCATAACTCATATGTATTTTAAAATTTGTCTCATAGGTACTAATGGATTCATCATCCTTATATTTTAGCTCAAGGAATTCCTTCTCCATTTTCATATAAAGAATACAAGGAAAGTGATTATTAAAAAATATTCTCCTAAAATCATCCCACTCCATGGATTCAATTTTTTCCAATGTCCTCATGTTATTGATAAGAGTATACCATTTATTTTCTTCCACTTCCAAATTATAATCAACCAAAATAACTTTTTTCATATTTTGAAGAATGTGAAATGGAAATTATCTTTTCAGTGGTAAGATCCATTTCTCAACAACTAATGAATTAGAAGACCCACTAAAATAAGGTGTATTTTTCCTCATAAAGGACTCAAAAGAACTTATGATGTTCTTCTATACATTGGATTATCCTAAGGGTTCTCACTAAATTTTTCTCATTCTCGTTTCCAAAGTTAACTAAACCTTACTCTCATACCAACTATAGAAACCCATATATTTCATACATAAATATTACATCTTATTATATGGATATTCAACACATAACATGACGATATAGGCCATAATATTATAGTTTTAGTGTCATTAGAAATTTGGATACATAAACAACTTGTTCATAAGATATTTACATCATCACCTACTAAGTTCTTCATAACTAGAATCCTTCTTAGACATATCAAACTTAAAACCTTTCTTCATAACATGGGGAAAGGAAATATAAGAAAGGGTAAGCTCAAATACTCAGTAAGGGTAAAAAATAAATATATTAAGAATCACTTAAGAATAACATGATCATAAATGTATGATAACGTGATATTAACATTTCAAACCCATACCCAGTATATCCTACATAATAATCTTGATTCATGGTATAAAACTTGGAAATTAATAAGACATGAATCATAAATGAATTAAATAATGTGAGCCATGGGAGAATAACATTATCATAATACATATGTTTTTGGAATACACATAAGAATAGAAAATCATTTATTTAGTCAAGGATCACTTACAAGATTAACATAATGGATTGAGTTCACTCCCCATTATATAATATCCTTAGTCAAGGTTCACTTCCAAGACTATCATAGTGGATAAATTCCATTACTAAATTGGGTTCACTCCCCATTAAAGTACTTATTATCTCATGATATATCCATCTTTACCCAATGCATCAGAGGGATATACAATTATGAGTCCACCCATAACATAATGAAAATCATACCTATATATAAAATAAGATTATAAAACATTCATTATTGAATAATCCATAGAAATGAAATGGGTTTTATAAAACTTTTATCTTTTCATCACAGTATAACCTGTATAAAAGAAACAAGTTTCATAAAGGTTTTATCATGACTTAATATACTTGTGGGAAAGAAACGAGTTTCATAGAATCATCCTTAAATCATCATCATCATAATTCATCCAAATAATAAAAGTGTATGGAATCATGGAATCATATCCTCAATAAATCATGAGTAACATCAAAGGATGTTACCATAGATGAAAAATTCCTTTAAAAGATAAATAGAACATTTCTTGAGGAAAATACCATTTTCACTTTGAATTCACTTATTAAAAATCTAAAAATTTCTCAAATATTAAGGAAATAATTTTATTTTAAAAGAACACTGGAAAATTATAAATTAATTTTTAAATCATTTAGTGGTCATAATAGTTATAAATTCCTTTCATTTCATGTAAATTGAAACAAATATAAATTTTACATTTTTGGTAAAAAATCAAAAGTACCTCTTTTGGAAAATAAATTTGTAAAAAATAAATGAGGGGTAAAATTAATTTAAAAAATCATAGAATAATATAAAAAAAAAATTGAAAATTTTTCTAGAAATCATGGATATGGAAGAAAAAGGATTCTCAATCGTTGAGAAAAATAAATTCAATTTTCCTTAAAAATACTCTTTTGGTATCTTGAGTACTTAAATTAATGAAAATAAAAATAAAAATTCAATCTCTAGAAATAACTATAGGAGAATAAAATTCATGGGATTATTGAGATACATATCATAAGATTTCATCATCAAAAACTTAATCATAAACAATCCCTATAAACAATGAGATTTTAACATAAATCCCTTGCCTCAAGTTGGACTTACATTGAAAGTGATCAAACCTCATGTATAATAAATTTAATTTTATTATAATTCTATTCCATAATTACATTAATACTTATAATATCTTATACGATCCAATTATAACATTTTAATACCCATTTATGAATATGTCCTTATTAAAATAGTTGTTTCCAGGTGTTAACTATTTCGTTTTTCATGAGAATTTCATTTTGGTGGTCCTAGTCCTTATATTTTTTATCATGGTTCAATAATATAAACAATCTTAATAATGATATAAATATAATATATATTCATTATATATATATATATATTCATCTATAAAATTTAGATATAGAAAAAATAAATTACATCGTTTATGGAGACGGTAGGTCGTACATACATATGAACATTGTTTTCACTTTTCAAAGGATAGAAAAAAAATAAAGGTAAATAATAATTAACCTTTAAAAAATTAGTATTATATTATATATATCATATATATTCATTAAATATATCCTTATTACTATCTATGTAAATAAGAAATGAAAAATGAATCACATCTCTTTTTGGAGGTGGCAGTCCACACATATGCATGGGTGACATTATTGTTTTCCAATGGATGAAAAGAAAAGAATAAAGATATGATATTATAATTAAATAAGAATAATTATATCATAAATATCATATATAAACATTAAACCCATCATAATAACCATCCATGAAATATGGTTATGGAAATTGAATTGTATCGCTAAATGGATGCGGTAGTCCACACATGTGCATGAGTGATACTTTCACTTCCCATTTGATGTAAAAGAGAGTGAATAATGGTGGTTACATAATAATAATAAAATTTTAGTACATTGATGATACTTAATTTATTATTTTATGATGAATACAATATATGTATAGGAGGTATAAGAATAAACAAATTGAAATAGGTTGGGTATGATGATTACCTCTTCTTGGTAGATCTCCTTTAGATACCTTCTTAAAGACCCTTGGAATGGTATTCTAAGAATAAAACCACATATAATTAAGGTATATGGAAGTTTAGAATATAATTTAGTAGTTTTTTTTATATAGATGGCTCAAAGTGTTGTAAAGAAGACAAATTAGGTGTTTCCTTTTATAAGTGGGGGAGAGGGCACACTTGGAATTTCTTAAAAGATTAAAATATAATAATTCCACATTTAATAAAATGCTTCCAAATTGATATATATTTGAATTTGAGATATTATTAGGTCAAAATATGGCCATAAAATAGTATTTAGAAATTTTAATTGGCAAAATTACCCTTATCTCTTGGTTTAACCCCCTCCCCCCAGTAAACTCGTTTTAACCTTAATCGTGATGAATTTTTTTATTGTTTTTACTATTCATTATGACCAAAAATAAAATTGGGATAATTAAAAAAAATTAAATTATTATTATAAATATGGAATCCATTTTATCAAATTCAATTCATATAAGTGGTATAATTTTATTTTAAATTTAACCTGGAAAATGCGACGAAAATCAGTTTTCTATAAAAAATGTTTTCTTAAGTATAAAAGTTTACATACCAAAATCCAACATAAAATTAATTATAATGAAATTAATTATATTATTAATAATATAAATTACCCAATTTTAATTTTAAAACCATTTTTAAAAAATGGAACTTTTTAAATTATTTAAATAAAAAGATAGTTTTCACTAAAAATTAGGATTTTCACTATTCATCGAAAAATCAATCTTTTTAGAAAATTCCCAAAAATTTAATCTAAGATAATTTTTACATGATGATTTAAAAAATTAAGTTCATTTTTTCAAGTAATTTTTCTAAAAGTGTTAGAAATTAATTATTTTGTTTACTCACAAAAAAGCAATAAAACCCATTTTTTCAGGAAAAATGTATTTTTAAAGCATATAATGACTACTAAAAATTGTTTACTTATTTATCAATATATTTTTTATCCAAAAACTTTATACATGTTTTTTTAATTTGTTTTTTCTTATTCACTTTGTCAATTTAATAGTTGGGTTATAATGGTATACTATATTACAGTTCATTTAGACTCGGGGTTACATGTATCACAAACTATAGAATAAATTAAACTTATTTGAATAAAAATATACCATAAAATCTTGAGGTTTTATACATAATGTAGAATATTAACGTGATAATACATTGGGACCCAATTATTTTTTTCTTCTATAAGAGAATAATCCAACAAAATCTCTGTTGAACCCAATATAATACCACACTTCTTCTCTAGAGTATGATCTCGTGCTAATGTAATATAGTGGAATAAAATAAGAATATATTGGTGGGAGTAGATAACATGAATTAAGGTGATATTAATTTATATAATTTGTATTTCTATGGACTTTAGTATTCATTAGTCACTTGGAATTATCTCCTATCATCCCCTAGCATTATATTTGAGGTCAATGTTAATTTATGGCCTGAACTTAGGGATACATCTATTGAGAAAAAACTTTGTGTCTATATTTTTTATTCTACATTACATCCAAAATAGTATCAATGGCCAATATATTATATAAACTCCATGTAACATAGCGATCATTGTTCCACCCTATTCCGAATTTCAAACCACTAGACTCCCAAGCCTACATTTCAACCCAAATAAATCCCAAGTGATGGGTTTCAAAGGATCAATTAACACTTTATCATCAAAGTAAAAACAATAAGAAACTAAAATTATAAATATATAACATGGGTGAAACCATAAACCATGTATAAATAAAATAGGTAATAACTTGTGTACACCTTACACTGATGAACACTACTGCATCAGTCTTTAATCATATGGTTAATGGATAACACTAAGAGGTATTTGAAGGAATCACTCCTCTATGGTGTATCTATGGGTTGAATAAATTACTTAATGATTATTTATGATCATTCTCACATCCATAATAACATATATCCACACTGGGAAAAGAATTAATAATGAATAGACCTTCATAGGTAATATAGATTCAACAAAATATTAGGTAAGATCACATACACCTATCATAATGGAAGTGGATCCATTGTATATCCCTTAGTATGCTTCCATAAATTAAATCATGCAGTCATAATGTATGAGTTAATTTCATATGGTTATAAGGTTTGTAACCCCTATAACTTTTCTTTCCTACCAATCATTTCATATTTTGAAATGTTTTTTTAATGATAGCTTATGTGGAAGAATGATCTAAATGTGAGCATTTAATATTTGGATGCCCAGATATGAATATTTAATGTATCATAAAACTTCCAACTAAATAATACCATATGATTTATGACATTAAGATTTAGTCAGTCATATAATATGACTTTTATATGAAACGTACATGATATCTTATATCACACCCTTATGATATACCCTATCTTACCAAATGATATAACTATAGTAAATTTGTATAGGATTTATGTCATATATCCTTCTACCTCACACTTATACAAATGCCTCATAGAATTTATATCATTTCACCTTATATTGTATTATATATAATAACTTGTGAAAGCTTATCCAAAACTCATTTTGGATATCTTCTAAAACACTTTTATAATTCTGTCATCAGCTTCATGTTGTATCATATCATATGAAATTCATTGTGAATTCCCATATAAAACTCCCTTTGTAAAAACTCTAAAATATTTTTAGAGTGTCTCTTTGAGTCAAAACCAATACCCATTTAGTTAACCACAAAGTGTAACCCCACAGTACTTTATAGTGATTTCAAAAAATATGTATCCCTAACTCGATAGATGTACTTAAAGTGAAACCTTTAGCAAAGAATCAATGTTACTCAAGCTACAATGGGATCTGGTGTGATCTTCACCAAACACATGTATCTCTATACACATGTCTAATAACTGCATCATATAAAATCATGCATTTTCATACAATCCCTTTGTTTAAGGCATCGAGTGACCAATGGGATATGGAGTACAAAAATCCCATAAATCCTCCCCTTATATTCTTGATTCTATGAGTATAGATTGACCAGGTCGATAAATACATCACATGTCATTCACCTTTATGGATATGCACATCACATTCCACCACCCAAATAGATGAGCATATCATATTTCTTATCAAGTTATATCCATTCACTTCATCAGTTTATCTCAATAGAGGTCATGTCTATCATACTCTTTATACGAGAGGAAAAATCTAATTTGGTTAAGATACAACCAATAACATGATTAGAGACATACCCAACCATCACTAATTATCCAAGTCTCAAGGCTTATGTAAAAATGGTATAAAAGTGTGAAGGTTTATATTCTGGGTATATATCCAACCTCAGGTATGGAAAAATCTGAATATGAACCATGTACCCCTAGTATACCAAGGATATAGTGTATAACACTACATGTGGTATACTTCATGGGTCATCTAGTGCACAAATATCATTTTGTTCCTCATGAGCATATTTTTGTAACCTGATACAATAATCATACTCATGATAACCATGATATTTCATCATAACCTATAATACTTTATGAAGAACATTGGTTAGAGATAACTCAAAGTTAAACTTTGGGATGTCAATTATCATTTAACTTCATTATATATATATATATATCTGTGTGTGTGTGTGTGTGTGAATCCAACATGAAAGAATGATAACGTTGGTATTTCCTTTTGTATAACATGATATATATTATATTATTAAACTCCTTTAAGTATATTAAAAAAATACATAAGTGTTTATCTAACATATCATATATGATATACTGACATATTATCCTTATGTTTGTTACACTTTTAGGATTTCATTAAACTTTACATCTTCATATAATTCTTGACACATCTCTATGTGACCATCTGATAAAAAACACCCAATAATCTCTATTGATTATCATATATGAAGTAATAAAGTTTGAATAATGGTGAGACATATAAATCATAGTCCCAATGATCGGATCCTTGAAAAAATATTCAAACTCCTTAACTTCATAACATCCAATGTTATGATGTTAATAACTTTTGTTTCATACTTAGAATTCTTTCTCAGTTCATCATCATCATCATTCTTGGAACCCTTTCAATTAGACTTATTTCTTGAAATATTTTGGTAACTAATGTAACTATTTACATTATTACTTACCAAAAAAACCTAAACTCTTTTAGGATTAAGTGAAATTCAATTTTTATTTTGATTGACATAATTTTTTATTCATTAACTATGAACTTATATAAGTCCAAACTTACCCCTACTATCCTATTAGACATTATATTATATTTAAAATATCATACTAAGATACAAAATTCATTTGTGATAGTAAATAAAACTTATTCCCTTTTAGTTGGAATATTTAACAAATAAACTATTGTACCCATATCGTATATGGTTTTCTAGGTGCATGTAGAATTATTCTAATAAGAATATATTATTACTTAAAATACACCAATGATAGTGGTGGGATCTCAATTCATTCATATTATAACTAATATCTTGGATAAACCCTTTTATCCTAGAAAAAACTCCTTATATGGTAGCATGGGAATCTCTAGGAGTGAATATGGGAGCGGGAGGCTCAGATTCGTGCTCAGTACCCGCATCTATTTGAGTAGCCTTGTTTTAGATTTTTGGGGACATAAAACCCCAATTATGGGAGAATGTAACATCCCTAAATTACCATTTATTATTTTTAAAAATTATATGGAATGATTTCAAGACCATCCACTGAAATGACGTGTGATTCTGAGGCCTATTGTTCTCGTAACAAGTGTTCGAAAAATATTAAACTTTCAATAGCATGGGCATGCAGTTTTCCTGAAAAAAGTAGAGTAACTCTTAAATGAGGGCCCATATCAGAAATCTAAGGGAACCATTGATCTTAGAGTAGTGGCATTGCACTAGGAGCGACATAAATTTTTTCAGCGCGGGTCGTCTGTAGAAAAAGTCACAGAGGGTGAAACTGTAAATAAAATATTTTTATATAAAAATATATTTTGACACAGAGACATTTATTTTTATTAGTCCTTTTTAATAAATTTAAGCCATATAATTCCTTTTATACATGTATAAAGAACTCTCTCGAACAAATGGAGATAAATTTTGGATCAACGATCAACACGCAGCTGATTCGAAGGAACCTCATCGACGATGACGGCGCAATGATCATCCTTTGTCAGTGACTGATTCGAATCGAGGTAGAGAGGTTTTTTATTTGTGATTTTTCCCCATTATCGATTTCCATGATGAATGTAGGTCAATCCGTGAATAGATTTATCTAGGGTTAAATCGTTGCTGCGGGATGGGATTTTTATTGTGGGATTATCAATATATTTATTTAATTCCTATTCATTTATCCTTCTAATGGAAGCAGATTGAGGTCAACACGAACAAAGGTTGAGGTTTGTTCCTTCAGATGTTATTTATTCTTTCCTCTACCTCGTTATTTGTGCTCTTCACTATTGGACTTCTATGGACACTGTTTGACTTTTTTGGTGACTCTGAACGTGATCGGACCCCTGGGTTAGAGGTAACCAGCAATAGAGGTCAGATATGTGTAGATCAGGACCTGAGAAGCCCAAATCTGTGACTATTTTGAATTCCAGGTATCGGAGGTGGCTCGGTGGTTTACAGAAGGGACCACTAGTGTGGTGGTCTAGCGAGGCGTGATAGCGGTCTAGCAAGGGGAGGCGCTGGCGGTGCGGAGACCGGAGGCGATGACCGAGGAGGATGGCGGCAACGATGGCAGGTCGCAGGACACAACAGGCATCCGCATGTGGAGGTGGAGGGACATGGAACATGTTGAAGCTACGGGATTCTATGGTGGTATAGACTATGTGGACCGGGCTGAGTGAATGGGCCAGACCCATCAGGTCAGATCGGGCCTAGTGGGCCGAGTCGGACTCATTGGTCGGGTCAGACCCAAGTCAGATCCAGGTCGATCCTAAGGAGACCAGAGTGGGACTACGGCACAATAAACCATGGATTTTGACCATGGTCCACATTCACTCTAGCTTTTATATGGCCATGAAAGCTAGGGGCACAGTCGACTGCCACATTCAGTGGACCGACCGTGCGGCTGGTCCACGGGCCCAATGACCCCCCATCTTTTAAAACTTTAAACTACTATAACATTCAAACGGTACATACATTTGATGAGATTTTAATTGCTTTGATACCTTGATGTTTAGATGGTACTTTTTACATAATATGAAGAGTTTTTAGCTTGTACCGGTATAGGTTGAGAGATTTTACCATAGTCATTTCCTCAAGGGTTCAGTACGGTATTATGTTCACTTCAATGGATTGTAATCTTCTCTAGAGGATGATTCCTAGATGGAGTCAGACATCCTTCTCTGGGAATGGAGTGTGATCCTCTATCACCCCTAGTGGAGTCTGTGGAATCATGTAACCTCCACGAGCAGGGCACTGATCCTCCACCTAGAGGGCCGCATTAGTATGGTCTGTGGTATCCCCCAGTCTGATTGAGCATGATCCCCTATATTGTGAATTGATCCAAATTGGGTTAGTGGTATTCCCTAGCGTTTTTTAGAAGGATTACCTCTTTTTGTATCATGATATTCCTATACCAATACATTCTCATTTGGGTAGGGTACAAATGAGCTAGACCTATTCGTGAGCATCTCTGATGATATCATGTCTTGAGGAGTGACTTATCCCAGAACGAGCATGCTTTGAGCTGAATCTTGTGGTTGCAAATTGGTTTTGAATTACCTCTAGACTGTGTGTCTTGGATTGAGTATATCTGGATATTCTTGTTATATGTATTATAGAAAAATACTTATATAGATATGACAATGAATTTCTTTATGGTACTCCTGTGTGGTATTCCTTTGTGGTATTCTTGTGTGTAATTATTGTTTGGTATTCCTGTGTGGTATTCCTATGTGGTTTTCCTATGTGGTATTCCTATGTTGGATTCCTGTCTGGAATTCCTGTGTGGTAAACCTGTGTGGTATTCCTCTGTGGAATTCCTATATGGTATTTCTTTTTGGTATTCCTTTTTGGAATTCCTTTATGGCATTCCTTTATGGTATTCCCTTGTGGTATTCTATTGTGGTTTTGGGGTGTCCTAATGAGTATTGTTTTATTCACCCCTACATGGGATTTTACCACACGTTCCATGTCATGTGCAGATGATTGACCCTTTGACGGAGTCCTAGGTGGACCAAGATTAGGGGGTGCTTAGCGAGTCCGAACAGGTGAGGTGTGTTCCTGAGGTTTAGACAGCAGTCTCAGTACCTCTTTTCTTATAGGATGGACCTGTGGTTACAGACTTGTTAATGGGATTGTATTCTAGACCTATTTACTTCTAGTGATTTTACTATTGTACTCTGGTTGTGGGATATAGTGGTTTGCATGCATTTTTTACTTAGTATTTTTATATTTCAGTATTTGTGTATGGGAGATGTATGTGTGAATACAAGTATGTAGGCTAATGCCTCCCATTGGTGGGATATTCCTACTCAGTGCTAGTCATCATCCCCTAGCCTATTAGAGGCAGGATTGGATAGTCACAGCACAGGCCCCTCTGAGATGGGTTGTGACATCCATACTAGCTTGTGAACTATGATTCTGTTATAAGATGGGTTTTACCTTAAAATAAATGTGTCATATTTGAGGAAGAGTATGAGGTTTTCTATGACTCTTTACATGTTTAAAAAAAAGTTTCAAAAATCTATTTATGGTGTTAAAGTTTAAAATATGTATAGTTTTCTAGATAAGGGTAGTAGGTTTGTTCCTACTAGGATGATATATTTATAAGATTAATTTTTATGAATTATATCTTAGAAAGTTCTTGGGATATTCTAAGCTTTATTTCCTTACTTACAATATGAAATAACATTGTGAGAGTGACTCTTTATATGATGGTGAATATTATACAATAGTTCATGCACTTCTTTATAAGTTTTTAGGTGCCTTAAGTATGGGAGAACCATGTGAGAATGGTGTTGTCTACCTTGGTGGTTTTTTTAGGCTATTGTAATTAATTTCTTGTCTTATTTGTGAGATTTTGGGCATTGAAATAGTAGTGGACAATAAAATTAATCCTATAGACTTAGAGAAATTTAGGAGGATGTTGATAGATTCTAGTGTTTTTGGGATTCTAGGAGATCATAAATATTTTCCCTCATAAAATGGAGAAATAAAAAATAATAAACAAATACTACCACTCAAGTGATCATGGTTAGATATTTTCAGGATAAGGTCTAGTCAAAGACACTAAAATTATTGTTTCATGGGAGGTAATCCATGGTTTAATAAATTTTTGTTTATTTTTTTATTTAAATAAAACTCCATCATCTTGTTTTTATGTAGCCCTTTATTTTTTTCAAGAGATGTTACCTTACTGACCACTTCCCTTTATTCTAATTAAACCATTAAGGGATTGGAGTTTCATTTTCAAATTATATCTCTTTTTATTGGTTTCATATATTGATTATCAATGATTGGATTTCATGACTGATTTTCTATATTAATTTAGGTGTGTGATTGGGATAAACCAATAGAATCTTGAAGTTTGGAGGAGGGTGAAATTTTGGAAACATTTTAGAATAAAAAAAACTGTTAAGGGACTAAGTCATTGAATTTTATCATTTGTATTGAATTATTCATGCTAGTTTAAATTGATGCACACTCCCTATAAAATTTTACTTATATTGTTTTTGTGAATCTTCATTTAAGGTATACTCATGGATGGATATTTAGAGTGGGGTATTTATTAACTTTAGAATTAAATGCAGTGATGAATCTATTTTGAATTGTTGGGCATTATTCTTGCTTTAATCTAAATTATTGAAAATTATTTTGATTAGAATTATAATCTTAATTAGCACCCAGAAAATATATTTTGATTGAATTCAAAAATTAAAACTAGTTTTAAAATTCTTCTTTATTCAGAGATCAAACATTCTATTTTTAAGAGTTGTTTTGAAAATTCTTTTGTTTTGTTCATAGGGTATGTACATTCTGAAAATTATTTTGAAATTGTGAAAAATTGTTGTTTTGAGATTTTTTGAAGACCTTGAACATTTTTTTCTAACCAATAAATTACAAACATTTTTCAATTTAAAATGTTTTAAATTTATCATCCACCTTGAAGTTCAGCATTGGGGAGAATGTTGAGTTTTAAGTGTAGGGGAGGGGCCTTCATTATATAGTAAACTATATTTCAGGAATTTCATGTTATATTACCCTTAATTTTTTTCAAAATTGTTACTTTTCAATCTTAATTTATCATTTTCAATGTTCGAAAATTTTTCTTAGGTTTGGATATTATTTTTCCTCTTTGAGCTGATAAATCCTTTCTATTTAACCATGGATTCAATTAAGTGACATTTTTTATATTACCAATTGAAATTATTAGTTTTTAGTTAAATTTTGAGATTAATTTTTATAATTTTAATTGAATTTTAATTTCTTTTTTGGATATAAAATAATAATATTTTCATTCAAAAGATCTATAAAATAAACTCCTTATCTTGGTTGATATTTTTACTCATTAAAATAAATAGTTTGATAAGTTATTTATGCTTCTTTTAAATCATTAAACCCATTCATTCATTTAGTGGTGTCTAATTATTCTTTGAGTTAAAATATTTTTGTTCATTCACTAAGGAGGTAAATATAAGTTTGTAAGAACATTTGAATCCAGAGTGATTTTTTTTTAATTCCTTAAAATAATTATAAAAATTGATCATATTTATAAAATTATAAATGTTTTTTTTTGGAAAAATGCTTTTTTTAGAAGATAAAACATCCATTTTTGCTTAGGAGATTCTGTGGGGGGGAAACTTTGAAAATCACCTCGTAGTTGGCATTAAAAATCTTTCAATTTTGTTAGGAACTGAATTCCATTGAATTTTATTAAATGATTACTTGAGAACAAGTAATGAGTTAATTATGGGTAGATTTTTTGTGTATTTAACTAATAAATAATGTAATTTCTAAATTTTTAAAGTGAAAATACAGCTATTTGAATACAAGAATACACCTTATGGGATTATATAATAGGAATTATTAGAGATAAAGGTTGGAAGAAATATTATGGGATTACAAAAAAACTTATAAAAAACTAATAAGAATGATTTTATATGATCTAGTTTAGGGAAAGAGTTTCCATATCCCTATCTAACTTGAGTATAAATCCTTATGGGTAGATTAAAAGATAAATTTTGACATAAATTTTTTTGGATATCACAAGAAGTTGTAGATTCAGAAGCTAGAAGAAATAAGAAGATAATAATTCGAGAATGAAAAAAAATTAAAGATAAAGAAATAGTAGATCATGACAATCTAATTAAAAAAATCATATGGGATAGAAAGTATTTATTTACAATTCCATACTAAAATTCATGTCTCAAAAATATCATTCATGTCTCACAAATTCATGTGCTACCTTTTAGTAAAATTGATATTACAAGAAGATGATCAAATAATTCATTCCTCATGAATGGATGGAGAGCAAATAAATACCATGAGATATTTCTAGAAGATCCACTAGAGGATATCAAACACCTCTAACTATTTTGTAAATAAATACACTATATCATCCATTTTCTTTATATGTATGATTTATATCTTACTATAATCTATTAAGTATGTTTATACTTGTTATAATACACTTAATACATTTCATGAAACTAGCGTGGGGTGGAGTAAATTTCTATAGTTCTAAATTTTTGGGTTTTCTTTTTCATTTTTATGTGGTTTTGTTTTTTATGTGAATTCATGATATTTTGATCCAAACTAAGAACCTATGTAATAATTAGAGTTAGTGAAACATTGGGAATATGGACTATATTATTTAGAATTGAAAAAATAAGGCTTAATTGAAAAGGTTTTAGGTGAATAACATTTTTTGTGTTAACAAACAATGAGATTGAACTCAATTTTGGGTAACTTATTTGCTAAAAAAGTTAAAAATGAATGATTTTTACTAAATAAAAATAAGATAAATTAAATAAAATAGAGTAAAATTAGTATATGGGAACTAATCTTGAAATTTCATTAGATTTCATGGCATGGGGTGTTGGTTGTCTAAACCCTTTGTAAATGCCTCGGTTATCAAAAATAACCTCAGGGGATGCCTACTATTTGGAATAACTTCGTTCTAGATTACTTGTACTCGTATAATAAGTTCTATAAAGGAAAAAATCTTCTAAATGTGACTTTTGATAACGCTCAGTAGGGGAAGAATCTGTGTGCCCTAACATTCAATGATGACTATTGAGACCCCTCCCCTGCCAATGGGAGGGGTTCTATAGGAAGAATAATTTCCCATATATAATTTCAAAGGCAATGGGATTGATTTTAATGATTGAAAACTAATAAAGGTAAAGTTAATAGTGTATATCTCCTCATTCGAGTTTGTAGAATATTATATGGTGCACAAAATTTCTATAATAGATAGATTTGGTTATTTCAACCCTTCAAAAACTAATTTTTATCATCACATTAATAATAAATGGAGTTTATGAAGTCACATTATAATACCCCAAAATTTTATTGTTTGTATCTTCTTAAATAAATTCAATTTGTTCAATTGCTTACGTTGCATGCAACACCGAGCTTAAACAAACCATGATATACTATCAAATAATAACATGACCATTGGAATAGTAATGTGAACATTAGGAATGGTAATTTGGCCATTAGAATAATAACATCACCTATGATGATCCAGCCTTAGAGGTAAATGGTCTTCATTTGAAGTTATTTAGGAATAAAGCATATAACATACTTAAATTAGATTTCAATGGCAGGAGTATCTCTTACAGTATTTGAAGTTTTGTATTTTATACTGCATTATTTCTCAATTTTCTGTAAAAGTGTTTGAAAAATAAAAAAGGTATTTTTTAGATGATATATTTATGTCATGGAATAAGTAAATAAATGTTCTAAAAATGATAAATTATGCTTTTGTATTTTTGTGAAACGTAAATTTTTATTTAGAATTTTATAATTAATATAATGATTTTAAAAAAATATTTTTATAAAATAGACTCATAAATTAATATTTTTTTGTATTATAATTATAATCTAACTTTATGATATCATAATTAATTTTTTAAAAGTGTTGTAAAATCAGTTATAATATTAAAATCGGTATTTTTTGAATAAATGATGGTTTTAATTAGAAATTAAAATTTTCATATTTATAAAATTACTTTCCTAAAATTGAGTCTTTTTTTAAATCTACATGTTTAAAAATGGTTAGGTGCATTTTTTGTATTTTTCTGGTTGAATTTTTTATGAATAGTGAAATACGGTAATTTATAGTATTTAACATTATAAGTTAATTACATGAATTTTTGAGTCATTAATGATATAAGAACCCATTAGTTCAAACTCACATACACTATTTACTATAATTATTCATAATAATCAATACTATTGAAATTCATGATCTAAAATAATAAACTAATGAATAAAATAATCCAAAAACACCTCTTCCCTCCCCTATAAATACCACCCCTTATCCTAGAACCTTCTAAGACTTCAAGCTTGATGGGTGGGTCCTGAAATTATATATCCCCTCTATGCATCGACAGGTCTCATGAGACAAAACAAATGGCGAAAAACCCTTCACGTTTATTTCAAAGAAAAATCTGATGGGTTTCTACCCACTAACATAAACCATCTTTTAAAAGGTATTAACAATAGTGGTTCATTCTCCAAATACATAATTCCCAATAATTAAGCATTTCCTTCATTCAGTATTCATTTTTTACTATCCATGATATTTTCACTATGACAAAATCTATGGATGCATAACATTCTCTAGTTATTTATTAAATGGTATGTGTGTTCATTTATTTACCTTACTATATTTATTATTTCTTATTGGTTATGATTCACTTATTATTAATTCATGTTTCTAATATATATAACTCTTATTAAGAATTTGAGCTCGACCTTTTATTTGTTTTCATTCCCCATGTTATAAAGATGGAATATTTTAATAAGTGTCAAGTAAGTAGTTTATTTTCCTTTATTATGTTCTATGTTTAATTACCAATGTATAAAGGGGAACCATGTATATATATAGTTCTTCAAGACTACTAAACTGATCGATCCTTGGTGATGTAATCTATTATATCTATGCCATTCAAATAAAATAACCACCAACTCTAGGCTATTGGGGTTGGGGTTGTTACTGTTGGTATTAGAGAAAGTTTAGTAGAAACCTTAGGAACTATAAGTTAAATAAACATGAGAATTATAATAATTCCTTATATTGATTTTTTTGGCTCAATACTCATGATGATTATGATTTAACTCAATGTGTTCCATTATTTAGTGATGGTGCCTTATAAAATAAAGAGAATCAATACCCACAGACAATGTAGGGATTTTCCCACTTTGAAAGTCAACATAGTTGGTGTTGGATCTGAGTAGATCATGACCAAATTAGGGAAACATACTCAAGTTATTACGAGTAACCATACTATACCTATATTGGACCGTTTCATGAAAAATAAACCCCCATCTTTTAGTGGGACTACTAATACAGTGGTAGCTGATCAATGGATCAAGTCCCTTGAAAATATATTTTTTTATTTGGGATGTGATAAAAGGTAAAAGGTAGTTCTAGTGGTATATTTCCTCAAGGGAGATTCTGATCAATGTTAGAAATTGATCTAGAATACTAAAGAGTAAGATGAAATAGAATACATATAATAGAGAACTTTTAAAGAAACAATCTTCAAAAAATATTTCCCTCGTGAGAAAAAAAACTGAAATGAAGATAAAATTCCTTATCTTAAAGTAAAAGGAAGAAGTGAGTGTTATAGAGTATGAGGATACCTTCAAAAGACTATCCAAATATGTTATAGATTACATATGTGATTCAGAAAACAATATTGATCATTTATTTGAAGGTTATAAGGAAAGTATCTGGAGGGAACTGGATTCTCAAAAAAAATCATCATATTATGAAATAGTATGAAGTGTCATGAAAATAGAGAATGAATTTTCTAGATCCTATATGTTCAAAGGAAATCAATATAAGAATATTTCTTCCTATAACCATTAAAAATTTAAATCATCAAAGAATAATATGGGAACAAAGAAATTCCCATTATGTAAAAATTATGGGAATAACCATCCTGGGAAAGGCATGGGAGTTTGTTATAAGTACGGAGAAAATGGTCATTGATCTAATGAGTGCAAGGGGAAGAAACAAATCAATTATGTTCAATACTTCAAATATAGATAAATATGGAATTATTCAAACCAATTTACCAAGTGAAAAAAGAATCTACCACAGAAGAGGCCAAGGGGAGATGGCCACGCTTATGCAATCACCATAGCTGAAGTAGAAGTACCTAATGTTATGTTAGTAGGTACATTAATCTTATCTTAAAATTTATCCAATGATTTATTTGATTCTGGATCATTGTAATCTTTAATATATACCTAGTTTTCTGAGAAAATTAGACATTTCCCATTTGATTTAATAAGGGATTTGTTAGTAAAAACTCATAAGGTAAGACACATTGCAACAAAAATGTGTTGGGAAGTCCCCATTATGATACATAAACATGCTTTATTTTTTGAACTTATCATTATACCTATGGTTTAATTTGATATAATCCTTAGTATGGACTTAATTTCAAAATATTATTTGAAAATTTATTGTAAGAATAATGAAATTTTCATTTTGTGAGTAAGATGTAGAACTCCTTATCTTTATAGAAAAAACATCATCATATGGTTCTTATCTAGATCCACCCCTATTAGCTCTACTGAATGAAATTCTTGGGGAGGAATAGAAAACAACATCTAGGGATGAGTGAAGTAATATTCAAATTGAGGATGTACCAATTGTACAGGGATACATTGATGTATTTCCTAAATAATTACTTGGACACCCCCCAGAGCATGAAGTTGAGTTTACCATTGATTTAATCCCTAATCCAAGAACAATATCAAATACTCCTTATATAATGGATACTATGGAATTATTGGAGATAAAGAAACAACTATAGGATTTGAGTAATAAGGGATTTATTCACCCTAGTGTTTCTCTATGTGGAGACCTTATTCTCTTTGTTAATAAGAATTATTGATCCATGAGTCTTTACATTAACTATAGGGAAATAAATTCTATTGAAATAAAGAACAAATATCCTCCACCTCGCATTGATGATTTATTTGATCAACTTCATGGAGATCAATATTTTTTTTAATATTGAACTTCATTATGGGTATCATGAATTATGGGTAAATAAGGAATATATTTTGAATATATCTTTTTATATGTGGTATGGACATTACGATTTTATAGTAATACCTTTCGTATTGACTAATGAACCCTCAGTTTTCATAGATCTAATTGTAAAAGTATTCAAGGAATATCTTAACGATATTTTTGTGGTATTCATTGATGATATTCTAGTGTATTATAAAAGATATGAAGACCATTAGAATCCCTTATGGATCATTCTTAAGACTCTTAGAAGGAAAGAGTTATATGGTAAATTTAGAAAGTGGGAATTCTGGATTTAGGAAATTTCTTTTCTTGGCCATATTATCACTAAGAATTGAATATATATTTATCCTATAAAGACAAAGGCAATCCAAGAATGATCTACTACAATTAACATAAATGAGGTATGTAGTTTCAATGGTTTAGAAGATTACTATTAGTGTTTTGTTTATAATTTTTCTTGATTGGAAAACCCGTTAACCAAGATCACATGTAAAAGGGTTAAGTTAGTATGGACAAAAGAATGTGCAAAATGTTTTGAAAATTTTAATAGAAGATTAGACAATGATCTAATTTTTAATATACTATCAGGAAATGATGGGTTTTTGATATGCAGTGATGCATCAAAGAAAGGATTGGGTTGTGTATTTATGAAAAATGATGAAGTTATTGCATATGAATCAAGGTAGTTGAATATTCATGAACAAAATTATCCAACTCATGATATTGAGTTATCAGCAGTAATATTTTCTTTGAAAATATGGAGACACTATCTCTATGGTGAAATATGTGAGATATATACGAATCACAAGAGTTTAAAATAAATATTTACATAGAAAGAACTCAACATGAGGAAAATATGATGGGTAAAGTTACTCAAATATTATGATTATTCAATACACTACCACCCAGGAAAATAAAATAAGGTAGTGGGTGCATTAATTAAGAAAGATTGTGGACTTATAACCCAAATGAGGATTGAGAAAGATCATATGTTCATGGATTTAGTAAATATAGATAAGGGGAATTGTTAAGGAAGAGGAAACATCACTCCTTTTTTAAATGATTGTGAAACCATCTTTATTCAAAAAGATAAAAATCTTTCAATATAATGATGAGAATTTTCAAAATAAAATTAAATCCATTAAGGATGGAAGATTGGAAAACTTCATGTATGAGGATGGAATTCTGAAATTTGAAAAGTGGTTATGTGTTCCATCAGTACCTGAACTAAAAATGGAACTATTGGATTATGATCATAGCTCAAATTTCTCTATACACCCTATTAGTACCAAAATTTATAGAGATCTGAAGGAAAATTTTTGGTGGGATAACATGAAGCTATAAATTGCTAACTATGTGTCAATATGTATAGTTTGTCAACAAGTGAAGGTTGAGATATGGTTTCCTAGAGGAGTCATGAAACCTCTACCTATTTCTATGTGAAAGTGTGATGAAATTATGATGGACTTTGTCACAGGACTACCAAGGACACTTAGAAGGAATGATGTGATATGGGTTATTATTATCACCTTAAAAAATCAGCACATTTTCTTTTTATAAGAGAAGATTTAACTATTGAGAACCTAGAAAGAATATACATTAATGAAGTTGTAAGAATTCATGTTTCATCTCTATTGATTGTGTCTGATCAAAATCCCCATTTTATATCAAAATTCTAGAAGAGTCATAAGAATTATTTGGATACTAAGCTTCATTTGAGTACTTATTATCACCCTAAAACTGATGGAGAGTCTAAAAGGACTATTAGAACATTATAATACATGTTGATATCATTCTCACTTGACTTTTTAGGTATGTGGGATCATTATTTAACTTTTTTATATTTTTATTATAATAATGGTTTCCATTATTGTATTCAAATGGTGTCATATGAAGCATTATATGGC
Source organism: Viscum album (assembly GCA_963277665.1). Classification (NCBI taxonomy): domain Eukaryota; kingdom Viridiplantae; phylum Streptophyta; class Magnoliopsida; order Santalales; family Viscaceae; genus Viscum; species Viscum album. Next base: position 1,016,517,109 of record OY728130.1, on the reverse strand, counting down.
AAGATATTTCATACTCCATATTGTTGGAATGAAGTTGCTAAAAGGAAACTTATAGGCCCAGACCTTTTTGAAGAGACAATTAAAAAGGTAAAGACTATTCAGGCACATATTAGAGTAGATTAATTTAATGAAAAGATTTATGCTAACAATTAGAGAAATGATTTGGAATTTCAAGTGAGAGATCATGTCTTTCTAAAAGTATCTCTATAGAAGGGTGTTATAAGGTTTAGTAAGAAAGGGAAACTGAGCCCCAGGTACATCATAAAATTTTAAATTCTATAAATAATTGGAGTGGTATCTTACTGCTTAGCAATGCCACCAAATCTCTCCAAAGTTCATGATGTGTTCCACATATCGTGTTTAAAAAAGTACATGTTTTCCCAACGTATGTACTCACCTATGAAAAAATAGAAATGGAACCTTATTTGTCTTACTATGAAGAGACTGTAAAGATTATTTACACCAGATAGCAATTATTGAGAAATCAGATAACTCAACTGGTAAAATTTATTTAGAGAAACCATATAATGGGAGAAGCTGCATGGGAACCTAAGGATGTTATAAAGAAGAACCACCCTCATCTGTTTAGAAGGTAATATTCATGAAAAAATTTAAGGAAAAAAATTTCAGAGGAAAAAATATAACACCCCAAGGTTGTATGGTTTGTATATTTTTAAAAAAATCAATTTATTCGATAACTTATTCTTCATGCAACACCGAGCTTAAATGAATCATTATATGATATTAAATATTAACATGATTTTTGGAATAGTAATATGATTGTTAGGAATAGTAATGTGGCCATTAGAATAATAACCACACCAATGAAAGTATAAATAAAATTTAGGTATCTCATAAATGATGATATGATATATTTATGTCATGGAATAAGTAAATAAATGTTTTAAAAATGAAAAATTAAGTGTTGGTATTTTTGTGAAATGTAAATGTTTATTTAGAATTTTATAATTAATATAATGTTTTAAAAGAAAATTTATTTTCATAAAATAGTTTCATAAATTAAAATATTTTTTTATTATAATTATAAGATAATTTTATGAGACCGTAATTAATTTTTTAAAAGTGTCATAAAATCAGTTGTAATATTAAAATTAATATTTTTCAAATAAATTATGATTTTAATAAAAAATTAAATTTCTCATATTTAGAAAAAAAATTGTAAAATGGAGTCCATTTTTGAAATCTACACATTAAAAAATGGTTAGGGTGATTTTTTTTGATTTTTCTGAAATAGTTGATTTTTTATGAATAGTGAAATACAATAATTTACATTATTTAACATTATAAGTTAAATACATGAATTTTTTTAGTCATTTATGATGTAATAACCCATTATTTATAATTCACATGCACTATTTACTATACTTAGTCAAAATAATTAACACTATTGATAGTCTTGATCCAAAATAATAAACTAATGAATAAAATAATCAAAAAACATCACTCTTCCCCTATAAATACCACCCTAACCACCCATTCTCCTCACACCTTTTAAGACTTTAATCTTATATATATTCTTCTCAATTACCTTCCCAACCCTCTTCACCATGTCTGAGACCTTATGGTCTTACCAAAAATATCAAATCCAAGTGTCTTAAAGAGGTTCTTAAGGAGATGATATTCAAGAGGTAAAATCCTCCTTCTATCTCTTTTAATTTATTTTATTTTATTATCCTCTCCACGCCTAACTTATAAAAAGTGGAATGGTAACTCCAATATCATATATATACTATAATTTTATTATTATAATGTAATATCCATCATCAAATCTCTTCTCTTATCTTTTTATTTTAAAAATGAAAACATAATCAGTGATGTGTCGATTCACTGCCTTTATGGATGATGAGTTTTCATTTTACATTACCACCTTAAAGGCTGGTAATAAAACCATTATTATGATTAAATAAGATTTTAATATACATATTATAATTTATATCATGTTCTCTAACCAATATATAAACATAATATTGAATAAAATGGCACAAGTTTGTGATGGTCATAAAAACCACCAAAATAAATTAATATATTTTCATCAACATTTTATATAATGAATCATTATCATACCATATAACCAAATGATATATGTGACCATTTAAACTTATTTAAGTTCATTAATACTAAATAATTTCACTTCTAGAGAATTTAGTTCCATTTGAAAAGAACTCCCATATTTATACTCAAGGGAACCAACCATAAAACCATGAAACGAACGCTCCCAGAACAATGAAATTAAATATTATAACTCATAAAAATGGCCATAAATGAACTTAATAAAATTATAATAAATAAAATATATGTTTAATAGGTTTTTAATTAAGTAATTCATTATCTAATTTGATTGTCTAGGAAATTAAGTACAAGTGCAGAACACTTTTGAACATAAGGTAAGGATGTATCATATCACTTTTACTTCTATGAGATACATACCTTATTCACCACTTATCTCTTATGTGATGTACATACTGACATTTTATATATCATATAATGAATCTATTTATCGTTATGGTATTATATGTTTCATTTCATGATTATTAATTTTATGTGTCATATGATTTGACTGATCAAAAGTGGTAAGGGACTTCGTTTTAATTTTCACTTCACTGATACAAGCTTGGTATTGTGCACCTAATCATTTTTATGTGGTGTATCTACTACCCCTTTGAGATAGTTTTTAATTTGAATTATATTTCTCATAAATATCCATATTATTTATATCATATATATGATTATTTCTTAAACTATATACCATTTTTTACATATGGGGTTTACTTTGAATGTTATTTGATTAACTAGGGAAATATTGATAAATCTATATAATCTACTCAATGTGGATATTTTGATAAGTCATATTGTTCATGAATTAAATATTAGTATTAATAATTATTTGTACTTGTAGTGATGGGTTGATCTTGGTATTATATAGACCCTCAATGCATCAACAGGTCTCATGAGACAAAATAGTTGGGGACAATCCCTTCATGTTTGTTTCTAAGAAGAATCAGATGAGTTTCTACCCACAAACTTAAACCATCTTGTGAAAGGCCTTGATGATAGTAGTTCATGTTCCAGATGCATGAAATTCAATAATTAATCATTTCCTTCATTCCATATTCATTTATTATTTTTCATGATATGTTCACTATGACAAAATCTATGGATGCATAACATTCTCTAGTTATTGATTAAATTGTATGTGTGTTTAGTTATTTACCATCTCACATTGATTATTCCTTATTGATTATACTTCAATTATTATTGATTCATTTTTCTAATATATATAACTCTTACTGAGTATTTTATCTCACCCTTTTATTTGTTTTCCTTCCCCAGGTTATAAAGATGAAATATTTGAATAAGTGTCAAGGAAACAACTTATTTTCCTTTATTATGTTCTATGTTTAATTACCAATGTAATAAAGGAACCATTTATGTATCTAGATCTTCAAGATGACTAAAATAATCGATACTTGGTGATGTTATCTCTTATATATATTCCATTGTAATAAAATAACCACTGACTCTGGTCTACTGGGGTCGGGGTTGTTACACACATGGTTGTGGGTATTTTGGATGCACAACACATACTTATCCAATTTTTGGACAAATAAGATTTTATAATCGGTTGGTCTTGAGTTTCATAGATCTTTTAGTTATGATAGTCTTGGTGCTTCAAATTATTCTTCAAAATAATCTCCAAGATAATTTGTACAAAATCATGCAACAATTAACAGCATTTGAAAAATTCTAATATTTTTGAATTTGAATTTACATAGATATATTCTTAACTTATTATCTGATAATTCCATAACTAATCATCCATAAATCATATGTATATTCAAATTTTAAATTTGAATATAGTTTTTAAAAAATATCTCTGCACTTATTTCTACACATTATATCTGGTTAGAAAATAATCTTACTTGAAGTTTTTAGAAAATTCATAGAAGATAAATATCACAAGATTAAGTCAATTTTTAGGACCTTAAAACATTTGATTCAGAATTTAATCTTAAATACTTATATTTATATGATTTTAGTTCCTTTAAAATGTATTAATAAACACGTCAATCATAACTTTTTAGATTGGTATATCATCAAAAATTAGTAGTTAACATAATATGAAAACAACAGAAGTACATAAATGTTGTTGTGACTTTGATCAATTTTTCAAACACCAAAATGACATTTTAATCCATCATTATAGTTTAATGAAATGGCTATAAACTTCTAATATATCCATCCTAATAAAAACATTCAATTATGTGGCCTGAAACACGAGTTATGATCAAAATACTAAGAGATAATAAAATTATAAGCGCTTAAGACATGCAGATAAATACGTAAGGATTTAGTGTATTTAAATTGTGAACAATAATAGATGATTCCTCAATGATATATTCAGTAAGTGATAATAAAATAATGTGGAAAATATAATCTTGATGTAACTTTACTCATGACTGTAGTGATGCCTGATAACACCCTAAGTCTACAGAAATTGTAGAATGATTCCTAATGATGTTAGGTATATCACTAACATTAGGATCTTGAATTTTAGATATATTCCAAACATGTGGTTCCATATGTGAGGTTTATTCCAAATTTGAGGTTCCAAATGTGAGGTTCATTCCAAAAGTGAAGTTCATAAAGGTGAGGATGATTCCAAATGTGAGGATGGTACCCAACATGGGGTCCCCAATGTGGAGTTTCCAACTTTCAAATGTGGGGTTCAATCCAATCATAGGGATCATTTCCTTTGTAATGGATATAATTTTTTTACAAATGAATAATTAATACTATATCTGTACTTTGAAAATTTATCAACATAATAGTTGTAGTAACAATATAATATTATAAGGGTAAAATAAAATAATGAGCGTATAATAAAAATAATAAATATTAAAAATGAATAACTAATTAATAATTAATAAGTGAAAGTAATAAATAGAGGTTTTAGTATTTATTAAAATAATTTGTTTTGTACTAAAATAATTTAAATAAATGGGTTTTAGTATTTATAAAAAATAATATAAATAATATGGGTTTTATTAATTATCAAAATAAATTAAGTGGTCAAGATCCACTCAATAGATATATTCTTTATAAAATTATTTGGATCAGATGATCCCTTAAAAAAATTGTTTTGAAGTAAAGAATTTGTTAAGTCCACCATACTAGGATCTTGGAGCTTCTTTAAGTCCATAAAGTGCTATAGTTTGAATACATGTTTTTGAAATTTTGTATTTTCAAAACCAAGTGGTTGTTCTAAAAAAACTTCCCCTTGAACATACATGTTAAGTAAATCACACTTCATATCCATTTAATAAAGATTAAAATTTAAATATGTTGTAAAGGCAATATGTATAAGAATATATTAAAGTCTTGTTACTGGTGTAAAGTATCTTCATAATCTATGCCTTTTTACTAATTATAACCCTTAGCAATAATCCTTACTTTATTAATTACAATAATTCCATTTTCATCATGTTTATTTTGAAAAACCCATTTTACACCAATCATATGAAGATATTTAGGTCATTCTACCAAGGTCCAAACTCTGCTCCTTTCAAATTCATTAAGTTCATCCTATATTTCCCTTATCCAACATTCATCACATAATACCTCATCAGGTGTTTTAAGTTCAAACTAATATAATAATGCACAATTTTCACATTCATTTCTTAAGTAAATATAAGTTTTAACTGGTTTATCTAGACATCAAATTTTATTATCAATGGGATGATTCCTCAAGATAAACTGATTTCTTGGATAATTAAAATTTTGTTGTTCAATAATAGGTTGAACTTATTTTGAAGGTATAACTTATGAAAATATTTCATCCATTGATTTTAAATCTGAATAATTTTCAAACATGGCTTGAGAATCAATTTTAAAAACACCAAATGAAGATATAACTTCCAGAAATTAAAAAACAAAAGGATCGGTTTCATAAAACTTAATATGCATCATCTCCCTAACAATGTTTGTGCATTTGTTAAAAACATGATATGCCTTACTTGTTGTAGAATAGATAATAAATATTCCCTCATTATCTTTTGGATAAAATTTATATAATTTTTTTTTTGTATTTAGAATGAACACTTTACATCCAAAACCTTGAAGTAAGAAAGTTTTGGATTTTTCCAGTCCACAACTCATAAATAGTTTTATTAAGAAAAGATAGGAGTAAAACTTGATTTATAGTGTAGTAATAAATAATTATAGCTTCATACTAATAATATTTAGTAATTAAGTATTCACTCAACATGGTTCTAGTAATTTCATAAAGAGAACTATTTCTTTGTTCAATTACACTATTTTTCTAAGGAGTTCTAAGAGATAAGAATTATCATGTGATGCCTTTCTTACTAAAAAAAGATTTAAAATCAAAAAAATTAAACTCACCACCATGACCACTATGAATATTAATAAAATTTAGGTCTTTCTCATTGTTACTATAGGCTAAATTGTTTTAAAAAACAATAGCTTCTTATTTCTTTAATAAAAAATAGACCTGTGTATATCTAGTGTAATCATAAACCAAGACATACACACAATGTTTGCCTCCAATACTTATAGATTGTATTAGACCACATAAATCCATATTCACTAACTATAAATATTCATAATTTTATATTCCATTAATATATCTAAATTGGGACTTATATTTCATACGAAATTGAAAAGGGTCACAAACTTTTTAATAATTAAACCTAATCTCTAGTAAATCTATCACAAGCCATTTCTTAGAAATTTTAGCTAACTTATGAACATTACAGTTTCATAAACTTCTATGCCACAACTAGGATTTATCTTACATTACACTTAAATAGGGTAGATCTTGGTTTCTAAGGTCTTATAAGATTAAGTTGTAAACATTACCATACCTATCCATAGAAAGAATGAACTTACCTTTGGAACCTTTAATAATACATTTATCATTCCAAAAGTTCATAGGGTAACCTTCATCAAATAATTAACTTATGTTGATGATATTTTTATTAATTCCTACAATATATAAAACATTTTAAATTAAATATTTACTGAGAAATTCAACATTTATTATTCCAATTATTTATCCTTAATAATTGTCACAAAAAGTTACTTTTTCACCTTTTATATTTTAATTTTTTGTAAGAACATTTTGTTTCTAGTCATATGTCTTGAACATCCACTATCCATGTACTATATATTTTGGTTGTTGGTACTCAAAATTTCTCCCTTATCTATTTATCATTGATTGTTCTTTAGAATTACAATATAAAATCCAATAACCTTCTAACTATCACTGTTTTCATGAGAAGAACTTTCTAAAGATGTGTCTTCACCAATTTCACTCCAAGTGTCTAAATCCTTCATAATTTTCTTCCCTTTTCTCTTATAATACTTCTTTGAAATTTTATCTTTACTCTTCAACCTTGTATAATTATGTCTAATATGCCATGTTTTCTTGCATTCATAATAGATCAGCTCAAAAGTATATTTCTTCTCACTTTTGTCTTTTTGATTCTTCATGTACTTATGATGAAAATATTTCTTGAAAACTACCTAATTCATTCTATTTTATAGATGATAAATTTCACTTTCACTTTCCTCTAAATAACTATAATCTGATTCAACTTTGAATATCTTTTTAGAATTTGAGGATTTTGATGTTGGAACCAAGGATGTTCTTAGCTATAAATGGACTATGGTTTGTGTTTGTTATCAATCCTCACATGGAAGATCAGGGAGTTTTCAAGGAAAGGGATCTTACAGTTTAAGCTAACAATAGTATTAAAGGTGGAATTGTTTCCTTGTATTTTCCAAATTTTTGGGGTTAAAAACCAGGAGAAAGAGGCTAGCATCACGAAAGGTAGTGTTTTGGGAATGAAACTTCCTGAAAATGGTAACGGTATTAGTTTTGCAAAGACTGGGTTAAGGATCATGAAGATATGGATCATCGTGAATGGAGAAAGTGATCTTCACACTACTACAAATACGGTTTTTATCAGTGCTAAAAATGGCCTTTAACAGCTCTAGAAAAGCTCTGTTAAAGCTGGAAAAGATAAAGGGGGGTCCCCTTTATCAGCGCTCAAAAAAGCGCTGATAAAGACCCCCTTTTTCAGCGCTAAAAAAAGCGCTGATAAAAGGGGTCTTTTATCAGCGCTAAAACAAAGCGCTGATAAAATGGTCCTTTATCAGCGCTTTGTTTTAACGCTGATAAAAGACCCCTTTATGAGCGCTTCCTTTATCAGTGCTTTCGTTTTAGCGCTGATAAAGGACCCCTTTTATGAGTGCTTTTTTAAAAGCGCTGATAAAAGGTAAAAAAATTAAAAAAATAAAAAAAATATAAAAAATATAAAAAAAATACTGCCAATCGGGGGGACTTTATAGCGCTTGAACCCCCCTTTTACAGCACTTTTCTGCCCCCCTAAAACTCCCCACGCACCCCCTCCACCCTTTAACAGCGCTTGCTCCAATATTCCCCCATGCACGCGTGCCTCTGCCTCCACCAGGATTTGAACTCGAGATCTCCCCCTGCGCGCCTAAGCCCTTACCACTCCTCTATTTTGATTTGTTTTCCAATTCATGATATCTATATATATATATATTTATTTATTTATTTATTTATATATTTAGTTATATTTATTCGTATAGTAATATATATTTATATTAATATATATATATATATAGTTATATTATAATATTTATATATATAGTTATATTAATATATATATATATATATAGTTATATTAATATATATCTCTATTTATATATATATATATATAGTTATATTTATTCGGATAGTAATATATATATATATATATAGTTATATTAATATATATCTCTATTTATATTTATATATATATTTAGTTATATTTATTCGTATAGTAATATATATTTATATTAATATATATATATATAGTTATATTAATATATATATATAGTGATATTAATATATATATTTATAGTGATATTAATATATATATATATTTATAGTAATATTAATATATATATATGTAGTTATATTAATATATATATATATAGTTAGATTAATATATATATATATATATATAGTTAGATTAATATATAGGTATATAAATATTCATATATTTGTATTTTAAATAAAATGGATATTATTTATTATTTAGATAAAGCTAATATATTTTATATGTAAATATATTTTATTATTTATATTTATAATTAAATTTTTAGGTGTGAATATATAAAAAAATATGTATATAATGTTATATATTTGATTATAAATAGTAGTGCATTATAAAAAATGATGAAATTTTAAAGACATAATATCAATATGAATGTAATACCTTGGAATAAATTCAGTCCCCACCAAAAAAATCTAATAATACCCCCTTAAACGAGGCTAAAAATCCACAAAATGTTAAAAAATCTGGGTACCCCGACTAAAAACTCAGTTTTGGAGGCCTTCTGGGCCTCTTTTGGCCTCGAAAAAAGAGTATATGGATATTATGGCCGTTTGAAGTTCAAGTTGCATTTTCAACATATTTTGGATCTTTTTTTAATTTTTTTTATTTTTTAATCTTCAAATTGTTATTAAATGACTATTACTCCATAATAATTAGCAAATTCTTAATTAAAAATATTTTTTTAATTTTTTTATAATCCATTTTCACTAAATATATTATATATTAAGTATATTATGTGTAAATGTATATTTATACTTATCTAAAATATATTTAAATATTATATATTATATTTATATCAATATAACTATATTTATATATTTATATATTATTATATTATTTTTAATTATTTTTTTTTGAAGTCGACCCTTTATCAACACTTTTAAAAGTGCTCATAAAGGCCCCCCTTTATCAGCGGTACTCAAAAAGCGCTGATAAAGGGGGTCCCTTTATCATCGCTTTTTTTAGCGCTGATAAAGGCACCCCCCCCCCTATATCAGTGCTTTTTCGTTAGCGCTGATAAATGTTGGTGTTGGGAAAAACTATTTTTGTGGTAGTGTCATGAATATGAGAACAGGAGCACCGTGATTTCCTAATGTTTTGATAGTGAGCTTTGTGACTACATCAAATTTCAATGAAGCATCGCAAAGGGAGGATTGTCATGAAGGCATTTTTGGTTGATCCAAAAATCATGATGGAGGTGGTGGATCATCGTGAACGCCAAGACTATAAATATAAGAATACCCCTCTTCACTTTGGAAGAGAATTTTCAAGGAAAATACAGAATCTCTTTAATTTAGCGAAGCTAGGGGAGCTCCACTAATCTAGGTTTATAAGCATTCTTGAGAATCACTAAAAGACTTGTTTAGTATTGACTTATGTCAATTCTTATGAGAAAAGTGAGCTTCACAATGATGGGGCATCCCATGTTGAATCATTGAGTTTCACGGAGGATTTTTCTCCATGAAGGTTGGGAGCTTCGCGAAGGCAGTTTGTTCCATGAAGGTAGGGAGATTTTCAAAGGCAGTGAACTTCATAAAGGCGCTTCACGAAAGTCAGTATTGAACATCAGATTTAAGTGTACATGGATTTCAGAGTGTATAAACTCAAGTCTATTGTGCAAGAAGAGTCTCATTATAAGTCAGGAACAAAGACTTTAATTCAAAACCATTGAAGTGACCTTCAAGTTGATAAACTGAGTTAGACTTCTCTCAAAGCAGTGAGCTAGGGGAAGTTGATAGAAGTGATCTAAGGGACGTGGTGTTATATCCCTAAAACCTTGTAAAATTAGTGTGCCTAGAATATATTTACTATGTAAAAACATATGTATTCCAAATCTAGTGAAGATTAGTGTATTTAGGTACGACCGACACACTGTCAGCATATGCTCCTTGGACTAGCCCTTAGTGGTGAACCAAGTAAAACTGTTGTGTTTTCTTTCTACATGTGAATGTTTGATTACTGATAAAATCCATCATATAGGTTTAATGAGTTCCTAACAACATGGGAACAAGATCCATCACATTAAAAGAAAAATTTGACACCCTGATTCACCCCTCCCCTCTCAGGGTGCTCTGGGGTCCTAAATTTGAAACATTATCACAAGTCTTAGCCTCCTTAGTTATAACTATTCCAAATGTAGAATCAAAATATACTCCATTATTATTCTTTTATTTATCTACATCTCTTATAAATATACTCTCATATTACATAAGAGTTCCAATGAGATCATCCAAAATCAACTTTGTTGTATGTTTTGTATTATTTATTATTGTTCTCTTAGATTCCCACTCTTTAATCCAGATATCAATAAGTTATTCATTGTCCAACTCTTTCTCTCTAAGATATTGTTTTCTATTTATAATATTCATAAACCTTTGGTGCATCTATGAAACTAATTCACCAGTTAATAAATCAAAATCTTGATAATCTACATGATGCATAGCGCTTCCAGTTTCCAAAACTTTATAAGTTGCAAAATGAGTTGCTTAAAGACGTATCCATATATTATTAGTTATCTCACAAGAAGATATTTGACTATAAATATTACTTATCATTATTTTAAACTCTATAATTAAATTGATATTATGTTTTCTCTTCTCTAATAAAATGTTTCACTTCCTTATCAGGAATCTTATAGCTACTGGTCATCATAAAAAAATTATCAACATCAATATTTATCACAAAAGTCTTTATTTGATCTCTCTAATAACATAATCAACACCATAAAATATTATTAGGATACTATGATTCAAATTCTCTAAATTTCCGATAGATAATCCTACTATCACAAAAATACTTTTCTCTACCAACATAGTTAGTGTAAGGAAATATGTACATAGAGATCCTTTTATGCCAAATGTAGGATCATAAAAGTATGTTAAATACTAAAAGAGGGGGGTGAATTATAGTTTATAAAAAAATTAATCTTAAAACTTCCCAATACTTTTATTATGAGAAATTATATCATATGAAAAATAAATATGATATACTATATAATTTTTAGAGTAATAAAAAAGTAAATACTACATATTATAAACTTATATAAAATTCACAAGGGAAATATAAAGGTATTTATATTAAAAAGGGATATAAAAATTATAGAACAAAAACTAAGTGAGGTATTGACCGCATTTTCATGACCCATCAAATTGATTATATTTTTAAAGTTGATTTATAGTATATGTAAGACCCTAGGTCATCTCTCAAGGAGTGTTGAGGGTTTACAGTGTGTATTTTTAATAAAAATGACTAAAATAGGGGGTGGTTTTGAAAACGGTTTTAAAAATAAAATGACTAAATTAAAGAGTTTAATAGTTAAAAAAGGAAGGTGTATTTTTTTAAATTATGTGAGAAGGATTTCATTTAAATTTCACTACACATCTTGGGTAGTTAATTGTTCTGAAAATTTCACATGGTTTAATGGAATCCTTTGGTTGAGGGTTGTCAAGATCACGATTCCCCTCTTTCCTCTTAAAACGATACACAAAGAACTGACCCTTAACACAACAATTGTGTTGTCAAGGTTTGGATCTCAAGCATATAAAAAGGGCTACCAAATTATTCTGAAATATTATGTATGTGTGAGAGAAATAGGATGCTTTTATTTTCCAATCAGAACAACCAAAGATTCCCGCTTGAAATCTCAACCCAATCGGTGTTGAAATGAAAATTGTTTCACTTAGTTATACTGAAGAAATGAATTTAGAGGAAAAGGGTGTTAAGATAAAAATAATTGAAATATTTAATAAAAAAATTACACAAAATCAGTATAAGAAAAAGTGTTGGAACTCCCTCCCAAGTTTTTGTATCACCCTCGAAATTATTGTCCACCATTTTTCTTTACATCGAGAGGATGAGGAGGCTCGAGTGGAACTTTTCCTTATACTTGGTCTCCATATGAGGATAGGGGACTCCAGAGCTTCTAGGATGAATAAAATACTCCTTTGGGTCTCCAAACTTCTAGATATTTTTCTCATGGTTGAACTTGCTAATGGAGTTCCCAAGGTGCCAATTTATAGGCAAAGTGGAAGGTGGTCTTGGGCACCCAGATTTCAAAAAACCAATTGTACCATAGTTTTGAGTGTCCATAGAGTCTTATATCACTTTATAAAAAATCATAAAGTTGTTTCCTAAACACTTTAATATCTCCACTAAAAATTTGGTACCATTTGGAAAACTACAGCCTGAGATATGGATAAAATACAAAACACAACTTTTGACTTTAGGCAGATTCAGTTCCCTGGACAGATCAGTTCGGTTGGGCCCATTAATTGATGAATTAGGATTGGGTGTCTTTATAAGATTTTATCACACTATATTTTTTATCATATCACAAAATTTTATCCTAATTGTATTCATGGATTAGTTTCAGTGTGAATTTGAGTTGTCATGGGTTCTTAGACTTCTGCGTAGTTTGGGCCACTTTGCTAGAACTTCAGTCTGGATCCTTCAAATCACCTCCACCTACAATTAAATCATAAAAAATGTAAAATTACCCTTTTTAACAGTGATATAAACAAAATAATTGAATCAATAATGAAGTTAAATTTCTTATAATAATTGGAATTTACAATACAAAATCAGTTTAACAAAGTGATGTAAGGGTGAAATAAAATAGTGAAATATGGTACGATCACACCCCCAAACCTAAACATTTTCAATCTTGGATAAAGTCACATTTCCAAAAATTATTCATGGAGATATTCCAAACTTCATGAAGAATTAACATTTAATATTTAATTCCTGATAGTAATGTGATCAATGAAAAAAACCACACTGAGTTATTCTCAGTGATCATGGAAAAGGATGTCTCATAAATTGTATCAGAATGAAATTCAAGGAGATAAATGATACCAATTTGAGAAAATAATTAAAAAATAAAAAAATATCCTTAACTCTACACATGTGTGTGTGTAAAAACCATTTCATGTTATTATTTTCACTTTCTATCTAGTAAATATAGGTTATTTTAAAAAAAATATTAAATGATTTTATCCACTAAACTTAACCTACATCATTCGCAATCAAATTTAAAGACCCACTCACTTAAGAATTCTTAAAATTCAAACCTTAAGTTTCCAAACTAGATATCCCCATATGTTGTACATTTCATCACTCCACTAATTTATTATTATTATTTTTTGTTTTTTTTCAAAAATTAAACTTGGAAAACATCTCACACTCAACCCTTGTTTGATCTCCACATGACACTAATAGTAATTGTTATAACAAGATCAAAGTTTAAGTAAGAGTGGTTTTTTACCTACCCAATACACAACCCAAATTTCTATGTTTTTGTTTTTGTTTTTGTTTTTGTTTTTGTTTTTGTTTTTGTTTTTATTTTGTATTCTTAAAGAAAAAAATTGAAGGTGTACAACATTGGGATAAAAGTTAAACATGCATAAGTCAATCCGGGATAGTAATGAAAAATATCAGATAAGGAACAGATGTATGGAAAAATCATTTTGGAAAAATGAAAAATATTAACCTAACTTATATTTACCTTCTATTGAGTAATAAAAATTCACACTTCATGGTTGGGTGCAAAGATGTGCGGAGATATTAAGTGACATAATTTTCCCATAAACTACTCACATAAAGGGTGCCATTCTTCTTAAAGGCTTCAAATAAAACCATTTATATCATCGAAAAAAAAACAATTAACTAGAAAAATTCACACCTCAATGTTAAATTCATGCCAAAACACACATTCTATCAGTGAGTTTTTTAAAAAAACTACATGAAATAGGGAAATTCCTCATGAATTTTCAATAATTTCCATGATTAAGTGGTCATAAAAAATTAATATTATAGTAAAAAAGTGAGGGGGTAACAATACTATTCAACAAGAAAAAAATAGAAAAAGAAGAAAGATAATAAAAATTCCTAACTAACCCAGGAATATAATCACCCCCCACACCTAGAGTATACAGTTTCCTCACTGTAATAAAAGAGAATCTGGGAAATAAGGATAAAACCGTGTGGGTGTAATTGGTAAGATGCTTCTTAAACTTGGATTTCCTTTATTGGGGACTCTAGAATGGTTCATGAAAGTGCTTCAATCACTGCCCATTGACAGTGAAAGTTTGTTTTGTTTCTTCATTTTGAACCTAAACAACGCCAAATGGATAAACATTAGTAATAGTGTATAGTCCAAACTAGTGGGAATGAAGCTTACCTAGATGAAACTTCAGCCTTTCATTTAAAAGGAGGACCTTATACCCAATTTAGAATTGATGGTGAAGGATGAGGTGGTTGTAGGCAGCCTTGGTTCTCTCCTTATAAATCTGGGAGTTCTCATAAGAGTCTCTTCTAATTTCCTCCAGCTCCTAAATCTATAACTTCCTTTGATCACCAACACCAAAAATATTATAATTGTATTGTTTAATGGCCCAGTAGGCCTGGTGCTCTATCTGAACAGGGAGGTAAAAACTATTTCTAAAAAAACTGATATAGTGACATTTCAATGGGAGTTTTGAAGGCAGTATGCCCATAATGAATCATTGAGTCTAAGACTCCAATATTTTCTATTGGATTGGACCATTTTTTTCAAGAATTTGTTTTACCTATCTATTATATACCTCTTTTTGACTATTGGTTTGTGGGTGATATGTAGTAGACACTTGATTCCTGAACCCATACTAACACAAAAGTGATTACATTGTTCGGTTGCAAAAATGAGAACTCTGGTAACTAATGATGAATCTAGGTAATCCAAACCTATATAAAATTTGTGTTCTAAAAAATTCCACAACTGTCTTGGAATCATCTATCGTTGTGGATTATTCCTCTACCAATTTTGAAACATAATCAACTATCATAAGAATGTACAAGTTGCCAAAGGAATCAAGAAATGGCCTTATAAATTCAATTCCCCAAACATCAAAAATGTCATGAAAGAGAAAGGGTTGTTGTGGAATCTCATTTCTTTTAGATACATTCCCCATTATTTGAAAATGAGGACAAGATTTGCAGAAATCATGTGCATCCCTAAATAATTTTGACTAAAAGTGACCAGAATTTAGGACCTTATGAGCATTCTATTGGGGATCAAAATGGATCCCACAATCATGAGTGTAGAAAAACCTAAATACAGACTAAAACTTCTATCAAGAACACAATGCTTGAAGACTTTATCACTACATGTGCGTCAAAGGTAGGAGTGATCCCAAATTTACCAATGAGACTCATGTTTTACATGTTCAACTTGGTTTTTGTTGAAATTGGTAGGAATAAAATATTCTACCAAATAATTTACTATTTTGGAATACCAAGGAATAACATATTACAATCAGTACAATTTCTCATCAGAAAACATGTCATTTATGGGAATATGGAGGATGAGTCAATGTCTAAGGATGGTAGGATCCTACTGATATGGTCACCCACCACATTCTATGATCCTTTTTATCCCTAATTTCTAAATTAAATTCTTAAAGGAGGAGCATCTAGTGAATGAGACATGGTTTGGCTTTCGGTTTCTTAAGGAGATACTAGAGGGATACATGGTCTGAGAACACAATTACTTTGGACCCTAAGAGTTATAACCTAAATTTATCCAAGGAAAACCCAATTGAAAGGAATTATTTTTTAGTAGTGGCATAATTTTCTTGGGAAGGGTACAGTGTGCGTGAGGCATAGGCTATGACATGTGGAACTCGATCGACTCATCGTGATAAGACTGCCCCAACTGTATAGTTAGAGGCGTTGCACATGAGCTCAAATGGTAAATACCACCAAGGTGGTTGGATTACTAGGGGTGATGTGAGACTCTATTTCAATTTATTAAAATATTCCTCACATTATTTATCAAAAAAATATTTTTCTTTTTGTATTAATCGGTAGAGTGGGAGTGAAATCTTACTAAAGTCACAAATGAAAAGATGATAAAATATTGCATGGCCTAAGAAATACTGCACATTTTTTGGGAATGGTAGGGAATAAATGACATCCACTTTTGATTTATCTACTTGGATACCATCCCCATAAATGGCATGTCTAAGTACTATACCTTGTCTCACCATGAAATGGAATTTATCTTAATTTGATAAAATATTATTTTCAATACAGAAATTTAGGAAAGAACCAAGACTACACAAACATTCATCAAAATAGGATCCATAAACAATGAAATCATCTATGAATACTTCCATAAAACTCTATAGGTAATCCAAAAAAATACTAACCATGCATTATTGGAAAGTAACTGGAGAATTTCACAAACCAAATGGCATACTTCTATATGAAAATGTGGAAAATTGTTAAGTGAAGGTTGTCTTATTTTGATCCTCAGGGGTGATATGGATATGAAAGTATCCAAAATACCCATCAAGGAAATAGTAGTAGAACTTCCCTGCTAGCCTCTCTAGCATTTGGTCAATGAATGGTAATGGGAAATTTTCCTTCTTAGTGTTTTGGTTTAGTCGGCAATAGTCTATACAGACACACCGATTATTCTTCATATGGGTTGGAACCAATTCAATATTTTCATTTTTAATTATAATAAGACTAGTTTTCTTGAGAACTACCTAAACTGGACCGGCCCACTGGGTGTCAGAGATGGGGTAAATGATTATAGTAGCCAATAATTTTGTTACCACCTGTTTAACAACATCTAGGAGGTTTGGGTTCAGTCAATGTTGTGCCTACCTCATTGGTTTAGCCTCAT
Organism: Viscum album; assembly: GCA_963277665.1. Lineage (NCBI taxonomy): Eukaryota > Viridiplantae > Streptophyta > Magnoliopsida > Santalales > Viscaceae > Viscum > Viscum album. The sequence continues at coordinate 1,016,499,493 of OY728130.1, read as the reverse complement.
CATTTAATAATATATGATGTGTGTAAATTGATGGACTAATACCAAGAACCTCATAAAGTGTCCATACCGATGCTTACTTATACTCCCTTAAAAGGTCATTCAGGCGAAATTTTTGATCTAGAGGGAGTGAACTAATAATGATGACATGCATCTCGTTTCCATTATCAAGATATGAATACTTCAAATTTTTAGACAGTGGTTTAAGTTTCAATTCAAGGGGATTTTGAATTGATGGGAGTGAATGTGAAAGTGATAGGTCACTAATCTCATATAACTACTCAATAGTAACATCCTCATACGAGGATTGATATTTTATAAGCTTAGAAATATCATCAACGGTCATGGGATCCTCAGTGCTTAAAAAACTCATCAATTAATGAACATGCATGACATTTTTCTAAACTGGTACAACATTCAATTCATGACTCATTACCTAACATGTATATCAATGATTAAAACTCAAAAAGGGGATCTTTGGAAAGAAAATATTTTTTTAAGGGGAAGGAAGTACATCAATATAATTAACAAAAAGTGATGAATGTTCTTCTAAGGGGTGCTTTATGGCATCAAGGATGTTGAAGTGGAAAATTTCTCCACTAAACTCCATAGATATGTACCATTATGAACATTAATTATGGTTTTGGTAGTTTTCAAGAAAGGCATCCCCAATATAATTGGGGAATTTTTGTTCATCCTATCATCTTCCATTTTAAGATCATGAAAATTATCATGAAAAATTAAAATTTTCACCCTCACAAGAACATCCTCTAACTAAGGGTGTAATTCTGACCTGAAAGCTTGAGTGGCCCGGCCCGAAAGCCTAAGTGGCCCGGCCCGACAAAGCCCGAGTCAGTCCGGGCTCAGTACATAGGTTCATCAGGCCGGGTCTGGGCCTATCCAAGAAGGCATGTGGGCTGGGCCGGCCCAGAAAATCCCATCCCAATGTCTCATACGAAGCCCAGTCTGTTGTCCCATACAAATCCTAGCCATCTAGCCTATACGAAGCCTGTCTAATGTAAAAAAAATAAAAAAGAAACTACAGGTATGGAGATTTGATCCCCCTACCTCAGGCTTTTAAGGCTGCACCTGGACCAACTGGTTCAGGTAGTGCGCCTATTTAATAAACAACTATATATATATATATTCACACATATATATATTAACAAAAAAATAACACTCACTCAATAATGTTCACGCATGCCCCTCCAACCTTGTTATTTTTTTTTGACTTTCCACCAATCTCATTAGTTTTTTTAAGTCTACTTGCATATATTATATATACATATATAAATACATTCAAAAAACAAAAAAAATAACCTAGACATTAATTTCTTTTACAACTTACACATAATATATATTGATTAAAATGTATAAATCTATTTAGAAAAAAAATAACATATCCACCCATTTTTGCACACCCCTGCAACCCCTTATTAATTTTTTTACAACTTTCACATATTATTATAATTGGTATTTATTTTGTGAAATGTGGTTTTCAAATATTAAAATAGTGATTTTATTTTTCATGGAAAAATTTTTGTTTTATTTTTTTTTCATGAAAAATTCAGTTTGTTTCTTTTATAATTTTTCATTTCTGTTTTGCTGGGCTTCTGGATTTTGGACTACTTGTTCTGTGGGCTTGTTGTTCGCTGGTTTGGTTTACCTGTGCATTGCCATCGTGGCAATCCTACTGCCCCCATTTCATTCTGGCCATTTATGTTTCGCAATCTGATAGTCTTGGTTCGCTGGTTTGTGCTTCTTCGATGATCTGATTAGCATCTCCCATGCGTCTATGGCCGTCTGTGTGTACCAGGGTTTGTGGGATTTGTTTGAACTGCCACTGCTTTGCGATTATTTTGTTCTTTGGGTTACTGCTGGGTGGACCTCGTATATTACGTCTGTCAGTGGCGTCGCTTCATTTTTCAGTCTCTATTATTATGGGGGGCAGTGGTTTTCCTTTTGTGTGGTTCGTCGTCTTTAGCTTCCTATCTCGAGAAATCCGTGAGAAGTAGAACCCTTGCTGGTTCAGTGACCCGCTGCTTGTACACCGCCATCTTGATGACTGTTCCAGTGGTTTTTTAGTGGATAATCCTTCAGAAATCCGAGAGGAAAACATGGAAGAGATCTATGCATTTCGGCGCTTATGTGTTTATGAGATCGTCCTTTATTTTCCTGTTTGATCATTGTGTTGTATGTTCCTAGGTTTTCTTTGGGTCTGTTTCAAGTCAGGGTTGCGTGTGTGAGTCCATCCAGTTTGAAGTAGAACTCCGCTATCTCCGAGCCAGGGTTCATCACTAGCTCTTGGGGTAGAGAGGTCTTCATTCTTGGATACTTTTTGTGGTCTGTGTGTGAGGTCTGTCTTTTCTATTTCTCTACTTTTGTTTTCTCTATTGTTTTCATTTAGCATAATAATAAAGAAATTGTGGTGGTGTTCTTGTCGTGGAGTAGGACCATAAGGTCCGAACTATGTAAATTTTGTTGTCCATTTTATCTTCCTGTAAGTTTCATTTTATGTTATTCTAATTTTTCAATAAAACATTTTTTATAATCGGTTGTGTTTACTTTGTGTTTATCTCTGTAAACTGCAATGATTCCACAACAAGTGGTATCAGAGCATGTTACTCATTTTATTTTATAATGTATTTCATGTTTTAAATTGATAAATTTGATGGTTAAAATTATTTTAATTTGTGGAGAGTTAAAATTCATGCTTTACTTGTTCATAATGGTCTTGTTGATGCCCTACACAGTAGTAAGAAACATGTTTTGACTACCACTACTGATGGTCAGTCCACTACTACCTTTGTCGATGTCGATCCTGGTATATTGGAAAAGGCTCACTGCACTCTACTATTAAATTTGGGGGATAAGGTGTTGAATGAAGTAGCACATGAAACCACTGCTAAATCGATCTGGGTTAAACTCGAGCATTTGTATATGACTAAATCTTTTCTTGGGCGTCTGTATAAAAAAATGCATTTATATAATTTTAAAATGTTGTCTGGTTCTTCTGTGCATGTTCATATAGACGATTTTAATAATATCTTGTTAGAATTATAAAATATAGACATTGAAGTTAAGGATGAGGATCAGGCTTTAATTTTGTTAACCTCTCTTTATAATTCTTTTAATTCATTAAGAGATTCTATGATGTATGATCAGGATTTCATTATGCTAGAAGAGGTTAAGTCTGTTGTCATGTCTCGTGATCTTCAAATGCATAGTTTGAAGGAAGAGTTAAGTTTGATTAAGAGTGAACCTCAATTTTTATATACTAAGGCTCCTGTGCAAAATAAGGGTAGGAAGGATAACAATCAGTTTAAAGGATTTTGGTGTTTTTAGTGCGGTAATATCGTCCACATTAAACATTATTGTCCTAATATGAAAGGAAAAGATAGTATGGCTCAATCTCATGTGGTATGTCTTGATTATGAGTCCGTCGAAGTTCTATAGTTTATTATCCCCTTCGTTAGAACTTGACATAGGTTCTGTGTAGTTTTTTCTTGCGTTACTAGGACTGGATCTACTTGACTTTTTAGAGAAATTGCAATTAAGAAAAATGTTTTCTCTAGGCTGGTCTAAGCTGTTCGGGCTTAGGTGTAGAAGTTGTTCTCCTGACAATTTTCTATTATGTGATTACTGTGTTTAATTTTCTATTATTTTGATTAATGATGCATTGTTTTAAGCTTTTTTTTTACTTCATTTTTCCATTGTATTTTACCCCTGGGATAGGCTGTTTGAATTTTCAGGCCATCGGTGCATATGGGACCAGTGATTCTGGGTTGAATTAAAGGTAAATGTTTGGTAAGTTTGTTAAATGTGGTTTCTTAGTTTAAATTTTTGAGCATGTTTAATATGTTTAAGCAGTAGAATTATAGTGTGTGTAGAACATGTGCCACTACCGACACATTCTAGGTGATGTTCATACTGTGTGAATATTTTTAGACTTAGGTTTTTCTGTTATAGAGAATCTTCCCACACTAGTGATAGGTTTTTTTGGTAATTAGTTGTTTACAAGAACACCATTAGGATAGTTTTTTCTTTCAATATTTAAAAGGTGGAGATTTGTGAAATGTGTTTTTAAAATATTAAAATATCGGTTTTATTTTTATGTTTGTTTTATTTTTTTCCATGAAAAAATCACTTTGTTTCTTTTATTATTTTTCATTGTTGTTTTGCTGGGCTTCTGGATTTTGGACGGCTTGTTCTATGGGCTTGTTGTTCGCTGGCCCACTTTATCTGTTCATTGCCACCATGGTGATCATGTTGCCCCCATTTCAATCTGGATATTGATGTTTTGCAATCTGACGATCTTGGTTCGCTGGTTTGTTCTTCTTTGGTGATCTGATCAGTGTCACCCATGTGTTTGTGGTTGTCTGTGTGTCCCGGGCTTTGTGGGATTTGTTTGAACTGCCGCTGCTTCACGATTCTTCTATTTGTTGGGTTGCTTCCAGGTGGACCTAATATGTTATGCCTATTAGTAGCATTGCTTCATTTTTTATTCTACATTATTATGGGGGCGGTGGTTTTCCTTTTGTGTGGTTCATCGTCTTCAACTTCCTATCTCGAGAGCTTCATGAGAAGTAGAACCCTTTCTGGTTTGGTGACCCGCTGCCTGTACGTCGCTATCTCGATGACTGTTCTGGTGGTTTTTCGGTGGATAATCCTTCAGAAATATGGGAGGAAACCATGGAAGAGATCTGTGCATTTCGATGCTTATGTATTTGTGAGCCCGTTCTTTATTTTCTTGTTTGATCTTTGCATTGTATGTTCCTGGTTTCTCTTTAGGTCTGTTTCAAGTCGAGGTTGTGTATGTGAGTCCGTCCAGTTCTGAAGAGAACTTCACTATCTCCGAGCTAGGGTTCATCACTGGCTCTTGGGGCAGAGAGGTCTTCATTCTCAGATAGTTTCTGTGGTCTACGTGTGTGGTCTATCTTTGCTGCTTCTCTACTTGTGTTTGCTCTGTTGTTTTCATTTTTCATAATAATAAAGAAACTGTGGTGGTGTTCTTGTCGTGGAGTGGGACCATAAGGTCTTAACCACGTAAATTTTGTTGTCCATTTTATCTTCCTGCAAGTTTCATTTTCTGTTATTCGACTTTGTCAATAAAACAGTTTTTATACTCGGTTGTGTTTATTTTGTGTTTATCTCTATAAACTAAAATGATTCTGCAACATATTTAGACATGGCAGGCAAACGGTGAAAATTAAATGGATCACTACTGCACACCCCTAAATAATTTTATTTTATAACTTGCACATATTATATATATATATATATATTCACATGTATAAATATATTTAGAAAAAAATTAACACACTCATTGTTGCGCACGCACCCCTCATTAATTTTTCTTACAACTTGCACATATTATATATAAAAATCTTTTAAAAAAATTTAAAATTTAAAATAAATGATGTAACATAATATATATATATAATAACTCATTATATATTAAAAAAAACACATTCACCCAGTGATGTTTGCGCACCCCCCCCCCCATCCAACATTTTTTTATATATGTTGCAACTTGAATATATTATATGTACACATATAAATCAATTTAGAAAAAAAAAATTAACTCACTCACTCCTATGTACCCATCATTAATTTTTTTACAACTTTCACATATTATATAAATATTCACATGTATAAATCTATTTAGCAAAAAAAATTAACACACTCACCCACTCTTGTGCACCCCCAACCCCTAGTTAATTTTTTTATAACTTGGACATATTATATATATATATATATATTAATATATATATATATATATTTAAAAAAATATAACCTTAAAAACTCTTTAAAACAGCTAAAAAATCATTCTAAAATAAACTTTTAATATAAACTTTTAAAAATTAATGTTTAGAAAAAAATGATTTAAAAAAAATATTTACAAAAACATCAATCTATTTAGAAAAAAAATTAACAATCACCCACTAATGTTCACGCATGCCCCCATCCCACATTTTTTCAATTATGTTGCAACTTTTATATATTATATATACATATATAAATCTATTTAGAAAAAAAAATTACTCGACCACTGTTGTGCACCCCTCAATAATTTTATTTTACAACTTGCATATATTATTTATATATTCACGTGTATAAACTTATTTAGAAAAAATTAACACACTCACTCACTGTTGCGAAACTCTCATTCATTTTTTTATAGCTTGCACATATTATATATATATAAAAAATTAAAAAATAAAACATTTAATTTTTTAAAAAATAAATGATGTAACATAATATATATATATATATATATATAATAACTCATTATATATTAACAAAAAAATGCACTCACCATTGATATTTGCACACACCTCCCCCTAGATTATTAATTTTTTATGTATGTTGGAGCTTGTGTATATTATATATATTATATATACATATATAAATCAATTTAGAAAAAAAAATTAACTCACCCACTCTTGTGCACCCATCATTAATTTTTTTTACAACTTGTACATATTATATATATATATATATATATATTCACATGTATAAATATATTTAGGAAAAAAAATTAACACACCCACCCACTGTTGTGCACCCCTTACCCCTCGTTAATTTTTTTTACAACTTGCGCATATTATATATATATTAACATATATAAATCTATTTTAAAAAAATTAAAACCTTAAAAAGAATTTTAAAAATATGTTTTAAAAAAGTTAAAAATCATTTTAAAATAAATTTTTAATATAAACTTTTAAAAATTAATGTTTAGAAAAAAATGATTTAAAAAAATATTTACAAAAACATCAATCTATTTAGAAAAAAAATTAACACATTCAGCCACTACTGTGCACCCTCAACCCCTCGTTAATTTTTTTATAACTTTCACATATTATATATATATATATATTAACATTTATAAATATATTTTAAAAAAGTAAAACATTAAAAAATGTTTAAAAACATTTTAAAATAAACATTTAATATAAATTTTTAAAAATTAATGTTTAGAAGAAAATGATTTCAAAAAACATAAATCCATTTAGAAAAAAAATTAACAGACCCACTCACTACTGCGCACCCTCAAACCCTCATTAAATCTATTTAAAAATGTTTTAGTTGTAAAATGTAACTGTTGATAAAGAATAAAATAAACGTTTTTAAAAAAAATTGTTAGACGTTTAAAAAACTAAAAATGTTAAAAATGTTTTAAAAAATCTGTTAAATAAAATGTTAAAAAAACATTTAAAAAATAGGTTTTAAAAAATGTTGTTAAAAACTCTTTAGAAAAACATTTTAAATAAAATGTTTTAAAAAATGTTTTAAAAAATCATTAAAAACATTTTAAAATAAACTTTTAAAAATTAACGTTTAGAAAAAAATATTGAAATGTTTTTAATTTATTATAAATTTTATTTTAAAAATAATAAAATCCCAAAAAGGCCATCTCGGCCCGACGGTTTGGGTCGAGCTCGGTGTCACGACCCATCCCAGTGGGGCCCACGTCGCGACTCCCCAAGTCCGCCTCCAATAAGCCAGGGGCTGGTGACTAGCACTGAGTAGGCATATTACTAACATGAAAGGAATTGCCTAAGAACCTGTACACACGCACACATCCCTAAGCCCACAAATTCTGAAATGTAAAAAACACTAAGGAACAAAATCTATGCATACAACTAAACCAAACCAACAAATCATGATGGAAAGTAAAGTGTTTAAAGTAAACTAGGCTAGAATACAAGCCCGCCAAAACAAGAGTCTGAAAACTACAAAGTCCAACCTGTAACACAAAGAGGTACTGGGACTACTACTCATAGCCGTAGGAATACCTCGGCCTGTGAGGAACTCAGAAAACTCAGTCCTATCCTGGTCCGCCTTGGACTCTGTCAAAAGGTTGCTCATCTTCACAAGACATGACAAGTGCGGTCAAAGCCCATGTAGCGGTGAGTATAACAATACTCAGTAGAGGACCCCGAAAACCACAAAGAAAATACACAAAATAAAGGCACAGTCAGCTCTACACAATATATGTCTACTGAACATATAATAGGTGAACACAATCTAGATATACTCAAAACCCAGACCCATAGTCTAGAGACAAGTCACACAACTGCATACCCCTGCTGGAAATTCAGTCCGAAGATCCCACGAAGCACTCGTTCCAGGAGAACTCACTCCACGAGTCTGGTATCTCTGATGACATCCATCCGAGAAGTAATATTCTTTGGGAAAATTCATGAGAGATAGATACACTCATTACGGGAGAACACACTCTTGAGTGGAAAGATCATGATACACGGATGAGGATCACTATCAGGGCCTTGGAGGATACCGAAACTCATCTGGATTCACCTACTAGGTAGAGGATAAACACCCGGTGGAGTTGGTCATGTCGATGCCAGACTCTACCTAGGGTCAAGAATGGATAGAGGATCTCGCTCTGGGCCTCTCGGAGGGATGTCTGACTCTATCACAGAAATTCCTGTTGAAGAATCATACTCTTGTAGAAGGAAACAATACCTAACCTTTAGGGGAACGAGAAAAAGGGGTACTAACCCAAATGAAACATGTCCAAGATACGGCGGACAAAAAGATCAAGCCATGTACAGAAAAGTACACGGTGTGTAGAAAGGTCACACGTCGTGTGCTCTAACCCCAGGTACTGCCCGTGTACAACGGCCCATGTCGTAAGGCTGGTCATGAAAAATGAAAATACATGGCGTGTATGAGATAACACACCATGTCTAAGTATCTGGGGTTCGCCCCATGTACGCTGGCCATGTGCCCGTACACGGTCTCAACCCATGTACGCCAACTCATGTAACTGGTACACGGGGTGACTCACGCCACTGGCATCGCCTGGCCGTGTAGTGGATTACATGGCTATGTACCCAATCCTGTGTTCGTGTATCACTCGAGATACACATTGAGTCCCACGTAACCACCTCTTCCAGACTGCATAGAGAGTATACGTCGTGTCGCGAAGCTGTGTCATTTTCCCCGTGTCCGTGTATCGCCCGAGATACTCGCCGAGCTTCGAGGAAGGTCGAACATGCCGTGTGACCGGGGTCACATGCCGTGTGATACCTATCTGACCCTAGAAACCCTAGCCGCCACCACTGGAACTATACGGCGTGTTCTTCAGAAGTACACGCCGTGTATTCCATAATTTTCCAAAATCGATGCTTCTCGCCGACGCGCCTCCCATGATACTTTAATCTTTGTTCTGACAGTCTGATCACCATGAAACTCCAGATTCTAGGTCTCCCTGACGTCCTGAAGATGTCTCCATTGTTTTTGGGCCTCCGATCGGCCCCAAAAACACGTTTTGATCCTCCCGTGTGAAGAACGATCTAAGAATGGTCTCTTTCGATCTGATCTGATTCGTCGTCCACCATGGTTGTCGCACCTTCGTAGGGTCATTGTGATGTCAGATCTCCAGTTTGGGATCATTTCATTGCAAGACAAGTTTTAAATGATCCATTTTTCATCACCCCATGAAGAACGCGAAGAATGCACGAGAAAAGAAAGGGGAAAGAAACCCAATAGCAAATTGAGGAACGAACCTCCGTCGCCGTTCATCACGGCATTGATCCGCTCCCATTAGTAAGATAAAACGGAGCAGAATCAAACAATAATTTAACATGGATTAATTCACCAAGATCAACTTAATGAAACCCTCCAGCAAGAACACACGAATCCACGGATCAACTTGTTCGTGGTTGATCCGCGTTCGTCGTTTAAATTCAGAAACGAGGAAAGGAGAATCGAAATAACAACCCCTACCTCAAGGAGGGATCGATCGTTGACAAAGGGGTCGTGCTGCCGTCATCATCAAGATCCTTCAACTTTGTTGGTGCAACAATTCACAGCTTTTATTGGTCGTCGATCGTCGCCGAGAGTTCTCTCCAAGGTTCCAAGATTCCACTAGAGTTTTCTCTCAACCTTTTCCAACGAGCAACATAGGATTAACCCATTAAAAAGGGGAAATGCGTTTCGGAATTCCATCACGTTGTGGTATTAATTAGTCATTGTTTCTGTTTCAGAGTGATTATGTCATGACATTAATTAATGAAATAGTTTCCCCTTCGTTGCACTGCAGCGGATGTTTCCAAATAAAATAAAATAAACTTTGCAAATTTATTTTATTTTATTTTACTAAAAACGTCTGAAAATTAACTTTTTACCTTGACCCGTGCCGGTCGAGGTTAGACTCATTCTTAGCTAAAGTCATCATCCCAGGCACAACGGTGCCCTTATATTTTTAATCTGGACATCCGTTTGGAAACGGCCACAACCGTGCGCATATGCCGACTCGCTTAACTTAAAAAAAGTTCAAACCACCATTCCGGGATCATCAGGCCTCGGAATGATGTGTCATCTCTGCGCCTGGTCTCGTAATAATTCCATATGATATTTAAAAATAAAACATGGAAAATCCGAGACATTACGTTCTCCCCACCTTGGGGCTTTGCGTCCCCGAAAATCCAAAACAAAGACTACTAAAAAAGATGTGGGTATTGGGCACGGATCTGAGACTCCTGCTCCCACGTGCTCTCCTGAAGATTCTCATGCTACCACTGAATGTGCACCAAGGGAATTGATCACCCATGAAGGATCCTCTCCTGGAGATCCTCGATCTCCATTGGGTACTCATTAAAGGTCACCCCATTCTCGATGTCCAGCTCGCCCCAGTCGATGATGTGTGATGGGTAATGCACGTACCTCCTCAGCTGCAACACGTGGAAGACATCATGTACCCGGTGAAACTGCAGCGGTAGATCTAGGCGGTACACCACCTCTCCGACTCTGCGTAGTATCTGAAAAGGTCCAATGAACCTCATAGATAGATTTCTGCCTCAGCCAAACCTCTGTAACCCTCTTCGAGGTGAAACCTGAAGAAAGACGTGGTCTCCCTCCTCGAACTCCAAGGGTCTTTGTCATCTATCAGCATAAGACTTCTACCGGATTTGTGCAGTCTTCATCTGCTCCCGAATGACCTACACCTTCTCGGTGGTATATCACACCAACTCTGGACCCATGAGTACTGACTCTCTGGGGTCGGTCCAACAAAGCGGTGATCGGTAGGGTCTCCCATACAAGGCCTCAAATGGAGCCATACCAATGGTGGAGTGGTAACTATTATTATACGCAAACTCCACCAGTGGTAGGTGGTCCTCCCAAATACGACTGAATTATAAGATACAATCCCGCAACATATCCTCCAGAACCTGAATGGTCCTCTCCATCTAACCATCGGTATGGGGATGGAACACTGTGCTCAAGCGTAGCTGTGTCCCAAAAGCCTCCTGCAATCCCTTCCACAACCAAGATGTGAAGTGTGCATCTAGATTTGAGACTATTGTAAAAGGGACGCCATGAATCCGAACTATGTCCTACATGTAGAGGCATCCCAATCTCTCTACGGAACTCCGCTCCCTGATAGCTAGGAAGTGGGCCGACATGGTGAGTCGATCAACGATCACACAGATGGAATCATGCCCCTTGGATGTCTATGGTAATCCTGTCATGAAGTCCATTGATATTTCATCCCACTTACACTCTGGAACCTCCAGGGGGTGAGCTAATCCCGCTGGAACTTGGTGCTCAGCCTTCACCTGCTGGCATGTAAGGCATCAAGAAACGAACTCTGCCATTGCCTTCTTCATGCCTGACCACCAAAACTGTCATCAGAGATCCTGGTACATCTTTTCCACTCCAGGATGTACCACCAAAGGGGATATATGAAACTCCCTTAGGACCGCTTCTCACAATACCACTGGTACAACAGTGTTTCCTCTAAAAAGAAGTACGTGCTCCCCACCTTTCGAATATCCATCGGAAGAATGTCCTATAGATAAATGAGAATGTAACGCCTCACAATCGACATACCCAAGATGCACCTCCATAACTCATCATAAGAGTAGAGGGGTGACAACCATCGACTACAGGTAAGTTATATCCTCTCCATCCACGAAGGATAACTGCAGTGTGGCTAACTGCTCTGTCACCTCACTCAACAATTGCGAGCTCGACCTTCTACTAAGAGCATCCGCCACCTTTTTCCCCTTCCCAGAAGTATAGATGATCTCTAAATCATAATCCTGAAGGAACTCTAGCCAAAGCCTCTATCTCAGATTCATATCCTTCTGCGATAAGATGTACTTGAGGCTCTTGTGTTCAGAGTAGACGATGAACCACTCGCCCATAAGGTAGGGTCGCCACATCTTCAATACGATGACTACTACTGCCAACTCGAGATCATGGGTCGCATAGTTCTGCTCATGTGGCCTAAGATGGCGCAAACCATAAGCAATCAATGCTTGTCTCTGCATTAGGACATATCCAATCCTAGTCCCTTATGCATCGCAGAAAAATATGTACTCGACACCCTCCTCTGGTAATCTGAAGATTGGGGCACTCGTCAAACTCTGTCTCAACTGCAAGAAATCCTGCTAGCACTTCTCCATCCATATGAAGGGTTTCCCCTTCTTGGTTAAGGCTGTCATCGGTGCTGATATTCGAGAGAAATTAGGAATGAATCTATGGTAATATCCTTCCAACCCAAGGAATCTTCACACCATTGTCACGCTCCGAGGTGGCTCCCATGATAACACTGTCTCCACCTTGGCTGGGTCCACAGATACTCCATCTACTGAGATGACATGTCCCATAAAGTGGAGCTCATAAATCCATAATTGGCACTTTGAGAGCTTCCCATAAATCTGGTGCTCTCGGAGTACATCTGGAACCATTCGCAGGTGTCTCGCATGCTCCTCCTATGATGCCGAGTACGCAAGGATGTCGTCGATGAAGACCACTATGAACCGATCCAAGTACGGCTGGAAGATCTGGTTCATCAGTCCCATGAACACTGTGGGGGAGTTCGTCATGTCGAAAGGCATCACTAAGTATTCATAATGACTTTAGAGGCATCTAAAATCTATCTTCGGTATATCCTCGCCCCTTACTCGTAACTGGTGATAACCTGATCGAAGGTCAGCCTTCGAGAACCATTGTTCCCCTCTTAGCTGATCGAAGAGGTCACTGATTCTCGGTAGTGGATACTTATTCTTCACTGTTACCTGATTCAGGAACTTGTAATCCACACACAACCTCAAACTCCCATCTTCCTTCTTGGCAAACAAGACTGGGGCCGCCTAGGGTGAAATAATGGGTCTCACGAAACCCTTGCTCTACAAATCCTCCAATTACACCCTCAGCTCACGAAGCTCTACGGGAGCCATCTGATATGCTGATGAAGAAATCGATTCCATACTGGGGTGTAAGTTAATGAAAAAGTTGATTTCCTGGTGGGGAGGTAGTCCCAGAACATCTTCAGGAAATACGTCCTCGTACTCCACCACTACTGCTGGGAACTAGGAGCTCATCACATCGACTACTCCAAGGGCAAGGTTAGCCAACTCATGAGTGACCGGTTGCACCCTCCTATGCATGAGCTCATTTTGTGCTACCTTGGTCTCCTTTTCTCCAACAAAAGAAAACCTCATCCCATCATTGTGGACACATCACACTCTTCACCTAAAATAGTCAATATGGGCATGGACCGAAGATAACCAATCCATACTGAGAATGACAATGTAAGGCATCGACACTAACACCAAGAGGTTCCAACTAAAACTCTCACCTCCAAGGGTAAGATCACACTGCCTACAAAGGTGCATGATCATCGAGTCTCCTCCCGTAGGTGTCTCTGAGCGTAAGGATCGAGTCAACAGCTCTATCGGAATCTCAAGGTTTCGCACAAGACATGTGGAGATGAAGGAATGACTATAACCTATGTCTATAAGTATGGTTTCTAAGGTAGAGAAGACACAGATCGTACCTCGGATCATCCCTAGAGCCCCTAGGTCGTACTCCTCGAATTCATGCAGTTGTCCCCACCCCTATCCCCCATCTCCCTGAGCCTGGTGCGGACCTCCTGGGGGTGGTGGTGGAAGTAAGTCGAAGCATCTATCACCACCTGTAGCTCTCCCTGCTCCTCTTCCACGTCTGCCACCTGGCATGTCTTTCTAATCTACTCTCTGCCTCTGCCTCGGTGGTCCATCCACCACTTCCCTATCAGCAGATTGACGGGTTAGAAAATACCTAGAGAGATGTCCCTTCCTTCACACGAGTAGCACTGCTTCTCCCTAGGATGACTGGATCCAGCTTGAGATCCCTAGACTATCGAATCCCTATCCTGGGTCCTCCTCCGACGTCTCCCACGTTCTGATCTCTGTGTCTGACATCGGCTCCTTGCTGCCGAGGTATCCGGACCTATCTTCCTACTGCTAACTATCGTCGGTTGTCTCTGCTCTACCAAGAAGCTCTCGATCACCAAGGTCCGCTCGAGCACTCCAGCATAAGTCGAAATGCATAGAGGCACGACACTAGCTCTGATGTCTCGTTGTAGACCTCGCTCGAAGGTCTGTGCTCTAAAGTAATGATCCCTGATCATATCCATCGAGTACCTGGTGAGGTGGGTGAACCTCGATGAATAGTCAGTTACTGTCATACTACCCTGCTGGAGCTGAAGAATCTCCTAGATGCGTACTTCTCTCAGTGTAACCAGATAGAACTCCTCCCTGAAGAGTCGCTCAAACTCCATCCATGAAAGAGTCTCCTCGTCGTGAGTCTGTGTGGTTAGACTTCACCATCGTCCCACTGAACCCTGAAGAAGGCTCACTCCTAGGATCACCATCTGGTCTGCTGGTGTACTCACTAGAAAAAAAACTCTAGTTACCACCTCAATCCAGTCCTCAGTCGTCTGAGGCTCAGGCTCACCTCGAAACCTGAGGGGTCTCTGTCTCTGGAACTCATGGAGCGCGTTCATCCTGTGCCCCTCATCGGTCGGTACTACAGGCACCACGGGCTACTCCACTAGTGGTGGTATAGCAGGTGAACCACCTATAGGCAACTCCTAGGGAACTAGTCCTTGTATCGAAGCCTCATCACTGAGGGGGTTATCCTCATGATCGTGCTACTGAATCCTAGCGAGTATGCATCACAGAGGCATCCTGTAAGGAAACAAGATGTACCTTAGTTAATGAATATATCTGGATAGCTGACACAAAGGATATGGAAAACACAAACCACTCCTATATGATGCATTTACCATTCTTTTATTTCCCCTCAAATAGTGTTTTCATGTACCGAGTCGAAAATCAGGTTATCAGAGTCCAGGTGTATGGATACATTGGCCGCCCACACCAACACTAGAGTCTCTGGCCTGAAATATGAGCTCGAAACACTTAACATTGTCTCCCCATTGGACTCTCCTGGCCGTGTGGTGGAGTACACGGTCATGTACCCTATACCGTGTCCGTGTATCGCCCGAGATACACGCCAAGTCCTATGTAACCGCCTCTTCAATGCTGCATAGAGAGTACATGTCGTGTCGCAAAGCCATGTCGTTCTCCCCATGTCCATGTATCACCCGAGATACTCACTGAGCTTTGGGGAAGGTCCAACACACTGTGTGACCGGGTTCACATGTCATGTGATGCCTATCTAACCCCCTAAACCCTAGTCGTTGCCACTGTTACTACACAGCGTGTTCTTCGGAAGTATACGTCGTGTATTCCGGAATTTTCCAGAATCGACGCTTCTCACCGGCACACCTCCTGTGATGCTTCAATCTTCATTATGATGGTCTGATCTCCACGAAACTCTAAATTCTAGGTCGTCCTGATGTCCCGAAGTTGTCTCTGTTGTTTTCGGGCCTCTGATCATCTCCTAAAATGCATTTCAATCATCTCGTGCGAAGAATGATCGAAGAACGGTCTCTTCTGATCTGAGCCAATTTGTTTCCCTCCATGGTCGTTGCACCTCCGTAGGGTTGTTGTGATGTCGGATATTCAGTTTTGGATCATTGAATTGCAAGATGGGTGTGCAACAATCCGTTGTTCGTCACTCCACGGAGAACGTGCGAGAAAAGAAAGGTGAAAGAAAACCAATAGCAAATCGAGGAATGAACCTCCATTGTCATTCGTCATGGTGTTGATCCACTCTCGTTAGTAGGATAAAACGGAGCAGAATCAAACAATAATTTAACATGTATTAATTCTCCGAGATCAACCTGATGAAACCCTCCCACAAGAATGCACGAATCCATGGATCAACTTGTTTGTGGTTGATCCGCGTTCGTCGTTTAAATTCAGAAAAGGGGAAAGGACAATTGAAATAACAACTCGTACCTCAAGGAGGGATCGATCGCTGATGAAGGGGTAATGGTGTTGTCGTCTTCAAGATCCTTCAACTTTGTTGGCGCAGTGATTCACATCTTTGATTCGTCGTTGATCATTGCCGAGAGTTCTCTCTAAGGTTCCAAGATTCCACCAGAGTTTTCTCTCAACCTTTGCCAACGAGAAACATATGATTAAACCATTAAAAGGGAGAAATGTGTTTCAGAATTCCATCACACTGTGGTATTAATGATTAAACATTGTTGTTTCAGAGTGATTATGGCATGGAATTAATTAATGAAACAGTTTCCCCTTCGTTGTGCTGCAACGGATGTTTCCAAATAAAATAAAATAAACTTTGCGAATTTATTTTATTTTATTTTACTAAAAACGTCCGAAAATTTAATTTTTCCCTTGACCTGCGTCGGTCGAGGTTAGACTCCTTCTTAGGTAAAGTCATCGTCCCGGATGCAACGGTGCCCTTAGATTTTTAATCTGGGCATCCATCTAGAAACTGCCACAACTGCGCACATATGCGGACTCACTTAACTTAAAAAAAAGTTCAAAGCACCATTTTGGGATCACCGGGCCTCAGAATTATGTTTCGTCTCTATTCTTGGTCTCGTAATAATTCCATATAATATTTAAAAATAAAACATGGAAGATCCGAGACATTACACTCGGGAGGCCTCATGGGGTTGTTTGGGTTGGCCCGATCTGGCCCGAATAGTGGTTCACAGCTTGATTTTTTGTAGGGCAGGCCCAGTCCAAGCCGAAATTACACCCTTACCTCTAACACACCAATGGGGTGTGATGTACTCCAATTTTCCAATTGAACAACAATTCTCATAGGCTTCAATTCACCAACCTGCATTGAAGAAAAAATGGAGTGAGGCGTCTCATTTATAAAAGCACCCAAATCAAGAATATCATTGGAAAATAAATACTCCCCTATGGTGCATGGAATCAAGAATGTTCTAGGATCATTAAATTTGGTGGGAAGTGATGTCTCTATTCATACTGAGACATTCCTCCCCAAACTCACCTTTTCATCACCTTGAAGTTACCTTTAGTGTGTACACATCTCCTTGAGAAACTTTGCGTATCGTAGAATTTGATTCATGACATCGATCAAGGGGATGTTAACCTATAATTTTTTGAAATTTTTTAAGATTTATTTATCAAGTTAAGTTTATTTTTGTTTATTTGGTTGGGTGGACCTTTGAGGAAATAGAATAGGAATTATTGTTCTAGGTGACTCATCAACAGACACACTCTTTCCTTTGGTGGTATTTTTCTCAAGATAAGGTTCTTACTCACTTGGACCATTATCAGTGGTTGTGATGGTGGTTTCCTTATGAGGAGATGACTCTAATGGAGGGGTAATTTGGATTTTAAGTTGTGTTCCACTCCTAATGGTTATGGAACTAACATTTCCCTTATCCCTAGGGTTGACTAGTGGTTGAGAGGGTAGTTTACTCAACCCATGACTTTGGATTTCCCCCACTGAGTTGGAGAGTTGGTCTAATTGGGTTTTTAGGTTATGTATGGTGGCTTGGGTGGTTTTTTGGAATCGAGGTTTATTTGCATCCATTTATTTCATCATGTCCTCAAGGCTTGGATCGGGTTTTGAGGGGGTTGTTGAAAAGGCCTTTATGGTGGTTAAGGATTTCTTGGTGGTGGTGGATGACTAATATACCCCGGTCAGTTCCATGATTATTGAGGTTGGTTTGAATACCCCCTTTCCTATAGGCTTAGTTTTCTTTCCACCCAAGGTTGGATGTACAGTATGGTTCTTTCCTAATGGTTTGGTTATAGGGGCGGCCTGGAAAGGTTAACTCACAACTCTCATATGTTTCTCTTAGTTGAGGGCATTGGTTAGAATAGTGGGTGTCATAAGAAAAAATACCAAAATGGATGGGAGGAGGAGATTGGGATTTCCTTTGGGAAAAAGAAATTTGTCAAAGTCTGGTATTTTCCTCTTCAATATTCGTGTTTACCTTCTTCTTCAATTCATTACATTTCACCTCATGGACACCTCTAATGGGTACACAAGACCTTAAATCAAATTATTGAGTGTTCTAATCCATGTTCTCAATGAGGGTCCTTGTAGCGATTGGTGATTTATCAACCAGTGCACCACCTATAGTAGCATCAATCATGTTTTGATAAATTGGAATTAAACCTTCATAAAAATATTGTATTAAAAGTTGATCACATATTTGGTGGTGTGGACACCTCAAACATAAACTTTTAAATAATTCCCAATATTCATGAAGTGATTGTACTTATGATTTCTTTATACCATATATTTTTTACTTATAGTTTCAGTTCAAGAGGCTGGGAAATATTTTTCAAGGAAAAGGCGTTTCATGTCCACCCAGCCTATTATTGGGGAATTAACATAATATAACCAATATTTTACAGTGTCTTCTAAAGAGAATAAGAATAATCTAAGTTTTACTTGTTATTCATCCACATTTTTAGGTTTTAATGTTAAACACATGATGTAAAATTATTTTAAGTGCTTATACGAATATTCTTCAATAAGTCCATGGAATCTTGGTAATAAGTGAATTAAACTAGATTTTAGTTCAAAATTAGGTGTTTCGACTTGTATTTGAATGTATGTGGGATAGATATCTACATTATGAGAGGTTAGTTATTTTAATTTCACATTATTTTCATCCATATTATGAAATTTTATTTTAATTTTGATATAGGTTCCAGAAGGAGGAGGACGAGGGTTGAGAAGAGTTTCAATGTTTTGCATGTCCTCCTTCAAGGGATCGTTCGGCGCTTCTTGGTGTCAATGATGAAGGATCCTCTCTAGTTATTGTTTGAAAGAAAGTAGTTCCTCTAATGAAGATAACATCATGTATGATACCTAAAAATTTGAGTTTTAGAAAAACAAATTAAAAAATTAATAAATAAAAGAAGCACACAAATATTTAAAAAATACAAAATATTTTTCTAAAAAATGCACACTAAAAACCAAATCAATTCCTAGAAATGTCACCAAAATTTGACCACATTTTCATGAAAAATCAAATTTATTATTTTTTAAAAGTTTATTTATAGTATAGGGTAGACCCTAGGTTGTCTTTCAGGGATTTTTGGGGGTTTAAAGTGTGTGTTTTTAATAAAAAGGACTAAAATAGGGGTGGTTTTGAAAACAGTTCTAAAAATAAAATGATTTAATTAAAGAGTTTAATAGTTGACAGAGATAGGTAGAGTTTTTATAATTTTGAGAGAAGGGGTTCATTTCAAGTTCACTACACATCTTGGATAGTTCATTATTTTGAAAATTTCACATGGTTTAATGGAATCCTTTGGTTAAGGGTTTTCAAGATCCTGATTCCCCTCTTTCCTCTTAAAACGATGCACAAAGAACCAACCCTTAAAAAAATAATGTTGTTAAGGTTTGGATACCAAAAATAGAAAAAGGGATGCCAATTAATATCAAAATATTATATATTTGTGAGAATAATATTATTCTTGAGTTGTCCAATCAGAACAACTAAAGATTCCCACTTGAAATCTCAACATAATCAGTGTTGAAATGAAAAGTGTTTTGCTTAGTTATATCAAATAAATGCATTCAGATAAGAAGGGTATTAAGATAAAATATAATTGAAATATTTAACACAAAAATTACACAAAACCAATAGAATAAAAAGTTTTTAAACTCCCTCCTAAGTGTGTGTAGCTCCCTCGAAAAGACCATCCACCATTTAGCTAGCCATCGAGAGGAGGAGGAGGCTCGGGTGGAAATTATCCTTCATCATAGGTCTCCCTATAAGGATAGGGGACTCCAGAGATTCTAAGATTAATATAGGACTAATTAGGGTCTCTAAAACATTAGAGATATTCCTCTTGGTTGAACTTAAAAATGAGGTTCCCAAGCTATTAATTTATAGGAAAAGTGGCAGGTGGTTTTGGAAACCCGGTTTTTGAGAAACCAATTGGACCATGGTTTTGAGTGTCTAGATAGTCTTATCTCACTTTGGAAAAAAAATAAAAGTTTTTTCCCTACCTCTTTAATATCTACCCCAAAAATTTGGCACCATTTGGAAATTTACAGCCCGAGATATGGACAAAATATATAACTCAACTTTTGACTTTGGGTAGATTCAGTTCCCTAAATAGATCAGTTCATTTGGGACCCTTAATGGACGAATTTGGATTTGGTTTCTTCAAAAGAGTTTCATCCCAATTAATTTTGGATTTGTTAAAAAAATCATACCAATTGGATTCACATATTAGTTTCAGTGTGTGTTTGAGTCCACATGGGTTCTTGGGCTCCTACGCAGTTTAGGTCTCTTTGCTTGAACTTCATTCGGGATCCTCCAAATCACCTCCACATGCAATGAAATTATCAAAAAAAAGTGAAATTAACCTTTTTAACAGTGATATAAACAAAATAATTGAATCATTCATTGAATGAAATTTGTTATAATAATTGTAATTTACAATACAAAATCAGTTTTACACAGCGATTTAAGGGTGAAATAAAATAGTGAAATGTGGTATGATCAAGTATTCACTTTCACCCAAAGTGATAAGAAAGTATATAGTACCAACTTTAGGTATCCCAAATTTTAAACCTATTAGAAGGTCTATATTCTAAAATTTTGAATACCTCAATTATCCTTATTAATCAAAGATTTGTCTCCCTATCCATGAGATACCTCCATCAACCAAATAGGAAAAACCTATGTTTCTCTAGCCTTGGAATCCCTCAATCAACACGATTAGACAAACAATGAATAAAACAGATAAACTTAGAGAATTTATAATAACAACCTTAAAAATATATTCTCTAAGATGATCTCTCTAAAGATTAAAAATCAAAGCACTCTTAAAAATGATAAGTCAAAAAAATAAACTACAAACTTTAGATCGCATGTATGTCGGTTTTCTTATTCTCCTCTAGGTTACAATCCTATTTATAGAAATCATCACAATAAACTTGAAATGGTTTAATTCTACACTTCTTAGGATCTGTTTAAATGGTATCAGACACATCATGTTCATCTTTTGATGGATTTATCACATCAACACTTTTTCATATGGTCATCAGGTTTAACACCATTACAATTATTTGTATAGAGTTTCATCTGGTAGAAATAGTAAATCTCTATTCAAAATACTTTGTATATATCCATCTAGTATACTTTGTAAATCTCCTTTAGATATAATTTTTAAGTCTATGTCTAATAGAATTTGTAAGTATCTGTCTGATATACATTGTAAGTCTCTATCCGATAGAATTTGTAAGTCTATGTCTAGTAAAGTAGAAATTCTTTGTTCGATATAATTGAATTTATCTATCCAGTAAAACTGAATCCCTTCATTTGGTAAAACCATATTCCTTTATACAAAACTTTATATATTGGATGAAATAAATATTAAATATAGAAAAATTGTAAGAGTAAACTGTGATTTTCAAAATTAAGAGTAGAAAGATATCTTTCGACTCAATAGTTTTTGCACCTAAAAGAGACAGAGACAATGAAAGCTCTATTGAACCCAATGTAATATTGCACTTCTGCCTCATACTATGATCTCATACCAACATAGTATGGAAAAATTAATTAAGACTAAATTAGAGGGATCACATGACAAATATTGTAGTGCTCTAAATTTTGGGAATTTAAATCTTCATATACTTGAGAACCCATTAGTCACTCAATTATATCTCACATTATCCCCTCACATTATGTCCAAAGAAAATGTTACTTCATATTATAAACCCATGGATATGTCTACTTATAATGGACTATATTTCAACTTATGGATGCCAAATTTCATCCAATAGAGTTTCAAGGTCCAAAATATGATATAAACTCTATGAAATGTGTTAATAATTACACCACCCTATTATAAAGATCATGCTAACAAACTCTCAAGCTGGAATTTCCACCCAATATTTTCCCAAGTTGTAGCCTAATTTTTGTTATCTAGTTAACATACTCTTATCCTCTAATGCGGATAGCATTCTCAGCCTAATGTTGTATGAATATGATATTAAGAAGCTGAAATACCCAATGTCAGGAAATATATTAATCTACCAAGATTTGTACATATTAAACATGAAAGGTATGTAGGAACATAAGGAATATTTATTCAGAATGTCTAACCAAATCAGTAAATGAAGTGATGAACAAGACAAATATTACATGATCCTAAGAGATAAAAAGAAATAATCGAGTTTGTGGGAGTATGGAATTCACCCGAGAATTCATGGAAGTACTTTACACTCCTAGTGGTATAAAGTAATGGCATGTTATTGACACATGGAATGATACAAATTATGGGAAGAGTCTATATAAAGAGATGGAAATTTTCATTTGAGAGAGTTTAAACAATTTATTACTATAAATTTTTACTTTTATACTATATAGTTTGATGCTTTTGGCTAAGATCCTTTACATAAAGTGGTAACACCATCATCAGTGATTGGTTCAATGGGGTAGAGACCTTTTAATCTTAAGTTTCAATAAATTTATATTGTTATTCTTCTTGTTCCATCATTTTTCCCAATTTTTAGTGAGAGGTATGCTTAAAAAATGTGATCATATTCATTCTTTAATTTCATAGATGTGTTTATCACTTTTGTTATTAACTCATTATCTCCATCCAATCAATAATCCCATTATAAAATGGATTAGGTTTGTTTGAGTTGTTAAGTTATTGGAAATTTTCAGCATGTGAGTGGAAGAAAGGGTGTCAATAATAGTTTCCATGGATTAACTTCTCCTGATTGGGAGATGCCTAAGTAACAAAGGTTTATGCATGTTAGAGAATGGGGTTATTTTCTATTTCTCCCTCATTCAAATAGGAAAGAGTTACATTTTACAGTTATCATTTCAATTAAAGGACTTGATTTCTAACAACTAGAGGGGGGAGGTTTAAAATGATGGACTCTCATTGATCAGTGGTAGAAGGAGAGTGTGTCATTTCAAACCAAGAATGGTTGTCATTAGAAATCCTACCCATGAATCAATATTTGATCCATCACTTTATAATTCATCTAATTAATTCACTTCTCATGTCCTTTTAGTCTACACAATCAAATAAAAACTCACACCCCCAATTATTACACTTAACTTTGTGACGTCCATAAAATTTCATCCCTATTTAGAAATAATATAATGACACTATTAAAATTCATTTTAACCATAGATTTTTGTATGTATTAATCCACCACACAATAAGGTGATCGCCCTATTGAATCACTTTCCTTAACCAATACCAAAATGGTATGGTGTTCCCATGGTTTGAGAATGATTAGAGAATAAATGAGTTATTGTCTTTATTAATGATATTTCAAGTGAAAAAGGTAACGCCATTAATATAAAGGATAAATGGGTTATCATATCTAATAATAAATATCTATGTGAACAAGGTATCTCTATTTACTTCAGGTATAGGTGAATGAGCCATCACTATATGTAACACATGATTAGGTGAATGATCCATCATCCTGATCACAATAGTAATGGCGAACATGTTATCATCTAACACATGAATCTAGGTGAATGATTCATTACCAATCGCATCATAATATAAGTGAACATGTTATCAGCCCAACACATCATAAGGTGAATGTAAAATCAATATAATCAAAATAAGTTGAATAGGATATCACAATGACGTAATATAAATTGAATAGGATATTACAACTCCACCTACAAAGGTAAAAAAGCTATTACTGTTGAGTTTTATGAAGATTCTTCAAGTTTAATCAGGTAGAGATGACTGAATAGAGGAATTATATAGTGTGACTTTAATTAAACTAGACATAGTGCACCAGACAGACATCCATCAGACAGAGTCTATTGGAGCCCATCAGATTAGCCCCATCCGAAATGACTTCTCTTTGTATGGGAACATGCTTAGGTAATTTGGGTACTAGATATTGGTAGTTTTATTGAATAGTTTAACAATGTATTTTGGGTTTCCCTATTCAATGGGAGGTTGACCATGAATCTTGAATGGTGGTGAGACCAGTTCACCAGTTGAATACCTCTTTAAATAGAGTTTGTGGCCCAGTAGGAAGTGAGTACTGAAAATGCTATGTTGATGTGAGTTTCTGACTTCATATTTTAAGACTTTATATGTGTATAGGATGTGAGAAATAAGTTTTTTTATTCTATTATATCTCCTTAATGAAATTTTTTCCAGTGTTATCCCATTGATGTAGAACATTTTTTCAAACCACATAATCTTGTTTTTCTATTTTTTTTGTTTATTATGTGAAGTATGTTTGATGAGTTTTTGTGATGATTAAGCAGGTTCTCATCCTAGTTATAGTTCATGGAATTATTAAGATAATCTTATTATTAGAAAAAAAATTCTAGTGGTGTTTGGATATTTCTACATCAAAGGTTGGGTAATTGGATAAACCTCTATCTCATGTACTTTTTTCTTACCGAGTTCATTTGGTGCAACAGATGGAGTGTTGACCCATGATTTGCCTTTTTATATTTCCCTTCAAGTGTTATTGGAGGGAAAATTTCTAATTCACTCATAGTATTCAGGTTTCTCCTATCATTTTCTTGTAAGTTGTTTTTTTATTTCATTTAGTTTTATAGTTATTAGAAGAATGACTATAAAGTAAGGAGAGGTTCATATCAAAAAGTTTAATGGAATAAACTTTGACTTTTGGAGGATGCAATTAGAGGATCTTTTGATATAAAAATATCTGGATGCTCCTTTATCTAGTGTATTTCATAAAAATATGTACAAGAAGTAATAGGATCAATTAGACTGGAAGGTGTGACACCCCAAGTGTCACTTTTATTTGGGGGTATTTTATGGATGGATTTTCCCCTTGAGTTAGAGGCATTTTGGTCCTAAAATGTGAAAATTTGGGGACTTTTTCCAGGTCACATTGTTAAATCACATGATAAAACTAACCATTCATCCTGATTTTGTATCCCGTGAACCCTTTAATATAGGTGATCAGAACAGTTACCACATGCTTTATTTAACTATGTGGGTAAACCATGCAACCCACTAGAAGAGAAGTATTTTTTTCTTTTTATTCCTTTTTAATTGAGGTTTCCTCCCTTGGATTCCCCATTCATTTTCACCTAACCAAGGTTCCTTACATGGAGCTCTCTCTCTCTCCAAATGTCCTCCAAGTGGATTTTGAAGCAATTTCTTGGTGATTCTTCACCCAGATTGAAAGGTTAGGGTTATTTTCCTCTTCTTATTGGGATTTCTTCCATTGTCCTCTTCTCCTCTAAACATAGTGGCCATTATTGTCTAGTTTCCATATGTAGGGTTTTCTAAAATTGGTGTGTTTATTTTTAGTGGTTGTGATCCCTCCTTTGAGACCTAATTTAGTGGATTTTGTTGAAGGTGACATGATTTCACCACATGAGGTAGGTGTTTCCATTTCACCGCCTTTTATTTAAGAGTTACATGAATAATTAATGCTTCAAAATTGTTTTTGAATTAAGGTAATTATTCATATGATATCTAGGTTTGTTTTAACAAGGATTTCATTAGAATCACATGGTTTTCATTTGAATTAATAAAGAGGAATTTAATAATTAGGTGGTGTTTTGATGTAAATTTGTGTTTTATGCATTCTATATGTTTAATAAAATGATAAATAAGGATTTCATTGATGAAAACACTTATTTATTTTGTTTTTATCCAAACGGGGTTTTCAAAGTTAGTTACTACTTAGGTTTTAAAGGTTTTCCATGGTTTTTAAAGGGCATTATTTTTCTATAAAGTGAAATGGATTTTCCCTTGGTTTTATTGATTTTTATTATTGATTATTATTATGTGGTTAAGAATTTTGTTTGGATTCTAAATTGTTTTAAAAGGGATTTCCAAATATATATTATATATGGAAATATAAAGGCCTGATTGACACTTTATGATGTATTGATTATTTATTGTTCCATTGTTGATCCCCTTGTTTTTTTATGATGTTTATGTTATCCATGTTATGGATGTGTGTGATGTGGTTCATGATGTTCTTATGGGTTGTGGTTATTTATAAGGGATGTGTGAGGTGGGAAGGATGTGATTGTGATGTTATCCCTTAGGTATTTTTTATTTTCATGTAATGACATGGTTTGTCTGTGCCCCCACCTCTGTTTATTATTCCATGATGATATCATGGATACTAAGTGGGAAGTGGTGGGATGTTGGTAGGATAGTTTATATTTACAAATTGGATAGTCACCCCTAGTTTAGATTCACGTGTTGGATAATGGGATGTCCCTAAGGAGATTGGTTAGAGTGATTCAATTAACGGATGTGTGATCATTAACATGATGGTAGTTAGGTCCACTTTTTCATGTCTTGGGTTGTCCCATTAGTACCTATGGTGTTGCCTTATGATATGTATCATACGTTATGTCTTTCATTATTGATTGTAATGTGAGATGATTATTTCTTGGATGGACTTTCTTTATGTGTTGAATATTTTATGGTTTATTCATGTTGTAGACTAGTTTGGTTCCATATATTTATTGGAATTATTTGTGACCTTCTATGGTTGAGTTTTGTTATGGTTTTCCCTTGTTTCCTTTCTTACCTTTAATTTGGGTGTGTAAGATATTTTGAAGGAAAAATGAGGAAATTGTTTTCAAGTGATTTTCTTGGTTGGAATGATTTTGAAATTTATTGAACCATGTGTGGGTTTATTTTCAAAAGTAATATGTTTTAAATAAAAATGGTTGGTTAGTTTTAGAAGTTGGCATGGTTTTGGTAAAACTAAATTTTGGCATGCTTCACAAACCTTGTATTTTGATAAAGTGCATGTTGTATGTTTGGATTATTCTTATATCATGTAAAGGAAATGAAAACCTATTTTTTTACTTTATTTTCAAACTAGTAATTTTAATTTCTTTTATAAAAGGAGTGAATTAGACTCAGGGTGGTATCTTAATGGCTTCATATCACACCCTACATACTCACGTTGGTGGGTATGTAGTCTTTATGTCTTGTAGTGGTTTCTCCATGTTTGGATTTTGGGTTAGCTTTGGTGTCATCTTCCTTGGGAAGCGAATGATCATTAAGTTAATGGTGGTGACTTGTGTGTCACATGGAGTTGGTGATCATACATTCTATTTCATGGAATCAATTAGTTTGATTTTTGTTTCTCTTTAGTCTCATGTTTTCTTTTCCTTTATCTTCTATTGTAGTTTTGTAATATTTTTATTAAATTCTTGTTTATATGAGATGTCCTTTTGAATTCATCTTTGTCTCTTTATTATTATTCTTTTTTTGGATGTGCATATTTGGTTTCTTGATGGTGAAACTATCCTTAGTGGTTATGTTTGATACCCTTGATGCTTTTCATCATCCCAAGGGGATCAGGGACGCTCCTTGGGTATATGGAAGGCTGACTTGGGAGTCTGCTGGATGGATGTTCCAAGTTGGTTCATTACAAAATGGTATCATATGATCTAGTTTTCTTGAAAGGGTTTTTGTTCTTAAGATTCACCTTCTTGTTATTTAGGGTTTAGTGGTAGAAAGGAGGTAAGACCATCAAGACTCAGGTGTTAGGTTTCAGAAAGTTCTTGGTCAGCTCATCCTTGTATCATATCTCAAGTTTACATGGGTGGTTGGGAGTCTTATTTTAATTTTTAAGGTTATGGTGGCATTTTCTTGAGATATTTTGGTGTAAAATGTTGTTACTATGAGTTTTAAGGAGTTTTCAAGAGACAAACTGGTAAATTCCTCATTTTAGAGTGAAATTAGATGGAATTAGAAGGCCTCACAGTTAATACGTGCAATCTATCAAACCATGTGCGGGTCATGCATACCTTCTGAACAACTTCCAACAGCACTCATATGGTTGGTCAAACTATGTTCAGTGAAGAAAGTTTGTAATTTTATGGTTTTTCCCTCCTCTGTTTCTTTTAGATTATCCCTTAGTTGTTGATGTTTGTTTATGGTTGTTTGAGTTGATTTTATTGGTTGTAGAATTTTTCAAATCAAGTATTAAAAATCGTGTTCTATGATTTATTAGTTGGGCTTGTTGGAAAAACAATTTTTTGGGTGACTGGGTTTTTTTATGAAATTTTTTTAACCTAAATGAAAGTGGGTTGAAAAAAGAAAGTGATTTTGATGTTGTGTTAGTTTCAAAATGATTTTGGTATATGGTGTGAAATGTTTCCAAATATTTTGTGAAAAATTTATAAAAGGGGTTTTTGTTACCTCAATTGGTTTTCATTAAGTGTTTGATTCCCTTATATGGAATTTTGAGGTGTTTGTAATCTTGTTTGGAATAGATTATTTTTTGTTATTATTATAATGTTTATTTTAATGTGGATTTATTGAGTGTTATATTTTTCAATGTTTTAGAACAAGACCCCCAAGAAATAATCAACAAGTCAAGAAGGGAATGTCTTGGGTAGTTGTTATAGTGATTTAGGAGTTTTCCTTCAAGTCCCTGACCCTACCTAGACTTGTGATGGAGTGGTAGAGACATGTTCTTCTCATCTTGTGGATTATGTGATGCATTCCTATCATAGAGTGTGGAAAAACAATTTTAATTTCCTAATACATCATAGAGGTTGATCAGGGTCGTCTCACTTGAGGAGCATCGCAGTCGGTTCAATCACTACTTTCTAATACACCTAATCTAATTCTATATATATATATATATATATATATATATTATTTCTGAAAATATTAGTTTTGTGGGTTTTGTAGAACATTCAATTAAAATAATTCAATACATAATTTAAATCTAAATTTAGATGCAAACAAAATGAAATTATGGAATAAATGTCTTGGTCCTAGGGTTAGATATCACGGGTTAATTCACTATTTATTTGTTGTTTAAATTAAATTTGATAATTAATTTGTTGAAACCTCATTAATGAATTTATTTCATTTGATTTATTGATTTTGTGATTTTATCATTCCTTTGGCGTACCAAACCACAGCTCCTTCAATAGTGAAATAGGATAAAACCTCAACTAAGAATGAAATTCCTAAGACTCAGCTCCACCGTATGTCATTTAATCCCTTTAGGAAACCCAAAATTCACTGTATGAAGGGTTTACTTGAGATATGGGAAGTAAAATAATGAATCAAAGAAAAGAAATGGATTTTAAAATAGTGTTGTGGTGGATGACTACCACACTCGTGCAATATTCTCACATCCACTATAAA
This sequence comes from Viscum album, assembly GCA_963277665.1. Taxonomy (NCBI): domain Eukaryota; kingdom Viridiplantae; phylum Streptophyta; class Magnoliopsida; order Santalales; family Viscaceae; genus Viscum; species Viscum album. The sequence goes on along the minus strand of OY728130.1, from coordinate 1,016,470,178 downwards.
TAGATTAAAAACATGTTGAATTGAAGAACAATAATAATGAACACCGTGAAACCTACCCTAGGGCCAATCCTTGGGTTAGTCACTTTCCATTAAAAATTGAAAATATATCTTGATGGAAGATATAAGAGATAAATAAATTAGGGTTGGAAGATAAAGAGATATAGAAGAAGAAAAGGGAAACACTTTAATTAAAATATGAATGCATGTTACATGGGAATAAAAAATAAAATAAAATAAAATAAAAGTCCTAAAACATTGATTTCATCTAGATATTCCATATTCGATTGATATACTCTTCAATATACACTAGAATATTATTTATAGGCATGTAATAGGACTTGTGGTGTCATAACGTACCATTTAATTTGTTTCAGGACATAATGGTAGTCAATGGTTGAAATTTCAGTTCCATGTTTTTTTATTCAAAATTTTGTGCATGGTTTCCCATTTTTTACCAAATATTGAAAAAATTTCTTCTATAAAGTTGTTATAAAATATATTTTTTCATCCTACATCTAAATTTTAGCTTAATTATCCATGTGTAGAAGAAGTTATTTCAAAATTACTCAAGGTTTTTATTCTGGCCGAATGCATTATAAATCATCCTTCAATGTTGAGCATCCAATATCCCCATTAATGAGTTAATAACTGCTTCATGTTTAATTTAAAAATGATACTATGAGTCCTATTTCAATTACAGCTAGAATCACCTCAATTGGAGATGTGTATCATGATTTAGGCCTCATTTTCAGAGTGGGGTCCACTTTGTCCTCCTGACCAATTTCTCAACTTAATTTATTTTTTGGGGATCTAGATGTTCGAATCACATCTTGGTATATAAGAAAAAGTTAGACCCCACAAATCAAGGAATATAAAAAAAATAACATCAATTGGATTGATATTTTAAAATTTATTCCCAAAATACCAAATTGATTAAAATATGATAAAATTCTAGAATTAATAAATTTTCACATTTTATCCCAAAAACCCCATAAATCCAAAATTGATTCTAATAAGCTTAAATTGATAAATTTATATGGATTAAATAATTGAAATAAATATAAAAAAAGAGTAAATATTATCTCTATCAATCCCCCCACACTTAAACCATGATTTTCCTCGAGCATAAAATCTCAACATGGAATTCAGAGGGCACCGATGCTATCATTATTCAACTTCCAAAATAATAAAATCAAAAAATTATCAATGTAAAATCAAATTTTCAAATTTCACATAAAATATAAATTCAATTTATCATTTTACAAGAAACAACCAATCCATGTATTTTACTTTTCCCCTTTGAAAAATAATGGAACTTCTCCTTTCATCCATTTAAGCTCCTCAATTCATTATTATCAAACATATCAAGTCATGATTTACCTCACTTTTAATTATTTTCTCTCATCACTAATGATACAATTCGATTAGATTTATTCTCATATCATGATAACATTCTTCATATCCAGATTCTTGTAAAGTAACTATATTATCCATTTTGTAAAGACAAAAGGAACAGAAAATAGTGAGGAATTTCATTAAAGGTTCAAATGACTATAAGGCTTAAGGTTGGTAGGAATTGATGTTTGAAAATTAAGGCTTAAGGAGGAGGTTTATCTCTTAAGTACAATGCATGAAATCAAAAATAAAAGTGTAATAAAATTATCCCCTTCAAATTAGAAACTCTCATTTCCACAAAACTCAAATTAAAGGTCATGAATAATGAATACATAATAAATGATGTGCTCCTTGAATTTTTCTCTACTTTTATATTTTTTTATTTTTTTTAAGTAGTTTTTTGCTTTTTTTATTTTTTAAAATTCATGATTAGAATAAATCTCACATCCACTACCAAATTATTTTTGGCATTTATATTATTTATTAAAATATTAGTTTTGGGGGTTTGGAAAACAGGTAATTAAAATAATGTAATGAAGAATATAAACCTAAATAAAGATACAAACAAAATTAAATTAGGAAAGAAAGGTCTTGGTCCTGGGGTTGGATAACACATGTTCATTCATTATTTATTTTCTATTTAAATTCAATATGATAATTCATTTTGTGAAACCTCATTAATGAATTAATTTCCATTGATTTATTGAGTGTGTGATTTTAGCATGCCTTCAGCACACCAAAACACAACTCCTCCAATAGTTAAATAGGATAACACCTCAACCAAGAATGAAATTCCTAAAATACATAGCTCCACCGTATGTCATTTTATCCATTTAGGCAACCCCAAATCCATTGTATAAAGTGATTTCTTGAGAGATGGGAGGGGGAAATAATAAATCAAATAAAAGAAATGTATTTGGAAATACTTTCATGGTGGACGACTGCCACACCCGTGTAATATTCTCGCATCCACCACAAATAGATTAAAAACATGTTAAATTGATGAATAATAAATAACACCATGAAACCTCTCCCAAGGACAAGCAATGGGTTAGTCACTTGCCATTGCAAAGATAAAATAGATCAATACATAAGACAGAATAGAGAAATAAATTAATTTTGGAAGATAAAAAAGGATGGAAGAAGAAAGGGAACACTTTAATAAAAAAATACAAATGTGTTACATGGGAAAATAAAACAAAAATAAATGAAATGAAAATAAAAATCCTAAACCATAAATGTCATCTAAGCTTCCCTATTTGATTGATATTATATTAAATCTAACTTTATCCTCTTATTTATAGGAATTTAAGAGGATTTGGGGCATCATAAATGACCATTAATATGTTTCGAGTCATAATGGGTCATCAATAATTGAAATTTCAGTTCTAGAATATTTATTTAAAAGTTTTGTACATGGAACCCCATTTTTTGACCAAATAAGTGAACATTGTCTTTTAAAAAGTTTTTAAAAATATATTTTACATTCTCCCTCAAAAATTCAGTTCCATCCACCACATTTAGAAGAAGTTACAACCAATTTATTTCGAGATTTTATTTTGGCTGAATGGTTCTAGAATATTTCATCAAAGTTCATTATTTAATGAACCCCTTAATGAGTTAATAAATCCTTAAAATTTAATATAGAAATGAATCTATGATTCCTATTTCAAATAAAATTTGAATCACTTCAATTAGATGTGTGAATTAAGATTTATGCCTCATTTCTAGAGGTGGGGTCTACCCTGTCCACCCAAAAAAAATTTCAAATTGATTGATTTTTTTCAGGCCTCTAGTCATTTTAATCAACTCTTGGTAAAAAATACAACATTGGAGAAAATAAATAATGGAATACAAAAAAATAATCACTCAAATTAGAATAATATTTAAAAGTTATGTCCCAAATACCAAAGTGATTAAAATCTAATAAAATTATAGAATTAAGTAATTTTCATATTTTAGTCCAAAACACACCATAAATATAAAATTGATGTAAATACGCTTAAATTGATAAATTTATAGGTTTTAAATAATTTAAATACATACAAAAAATAAGTAAAATATTTTCTCTATCAATTCCCCCACATTTAAACCACACTTTTCCTCAAGCATAAAATTTCAACATGGAATTCATAAGGCATCAATGTTACCAATATTCAAATTCCAAAACAATAAAATCAAAAAATTATCAATGTCAAATCAAATTTTAAAATTCCACATAAAAGATCAATTCAATTTCTCATTTTTTCAAAGAAACAACCAATACATTTATTTTACTTTTCCTCTTTGAAAATGATAGAGCTTCTCCTTTCATTCATTCAAGATCCTCAATTCATTATTATCAAACATCCCAAGTCTTGATTTACCTCACTTTTGATTTTTTTTATCTCATCACTCATGATAAAATTCAATTGTATTTATTATCATATCATGAGATCATGATCCTTATCTATAGTCTTTTAAATAAACTATATTTTCCACTTTATAAAGAAAAATTCACATAAAATCATGAGGGATTTCATTAAAGGTTCAAATGACTTTGAGGCTTAAGGTTGGTAGGAATTGATGTTTGAAAAATAAGGCTCAAATAAGAGGTTTATCTCTTAATTACAATGCATGATATCAAAAATAAAAGTGTACTGAAATTATACCCTTCAAATTAGCAACTCCCATTCCCCCAAAACTCAAAGCAAAGGTCATGAATAATGAATCCATAATGAATGATGTTATCCTTCTTGGATTTTCTCTACTTTTATTTTTTTCTTTTTTTAAGTAGTTTTTTTCTTTTTTTCCTTTTTCAAAATTTATGATTAGAATAAACCTCACATCCACCACCTAACCACATATAATAAAAATCATCAGTCTAGTAATGGTGATTTTTTATTCTTCTAAGTCACAACTCGTTCCTTTTTTTCATTTTTTTCAAGAAGGGAAAACATTGAAATATCATGAATGAATGAAAAACCTTAATTTCCCAAAATAATCACCCCATAATTTTTCCTTACAATATATTTCATCCCTTCCACCATGACTCACTTCACCCCCGCACTTCAATTTTAAAATATCATGCAAATACTAATAGGAGGGTATGAATGAATAAAAATGGCTTGAAACATGGTTCATTCCTATAAAGGTCATTCATGGTCTCTATGGGCTAAATAAGTATTGATGTAAAGGTGGTATTTTAAGATAAATTGGTTTATAAAAATAGTCCTCAATCATTTTAAATGTTTTTTTTCACATTCATAGCTTTGAAAATTTTATATGCAAGTTATGGTTGGTGACATGTCCCAAGATCACTCAAGAAATGTGATCAAGAATAAATAGGAAGTACTTGGTCTAGAAAACCTCTTAGGAATGGGAATTGTAATACTGTATAATAGTTGAAGTCATTATTAATAATAATAAATCAATTCACATGAATTTTATAAATTCAAATCATGAAAAATGTTAGAGAAATTTCATTTACATGAATCAATCAATTTCCTTCAAATCATGAGTCCTTATTTTAATATCTATGATTCACTTTAAGAATTAAATTCTCCATTTTACTCATTAAATTTCACTAACATTGAAATCTAAATCATGGAATTATAGGATTTCTAAGAAACTCATGTCTCCTAGATAAGTTAAGTAAAGAAATAATTTGGGTATGGGCATGCAATTTTCTAGTTTGAAGCTCAAAACATGTTTGGAAAAAAATGTAGAGATTTTAAAAGATAAAAATTGAAATTAAACTCCCTTTTGAAATAAAGATTTAATTCTCTTCCTCTTTGGCTATTTGAGGCTTCCTTGTGCCATTATGAACCTATAAAATAAAATTACCAAATTAAGCATAAGGATAATTTCATTTAAGCTCAAAAATATAATTGGGAGTGGGATTCATGATGGAATAATCCAAAAAATGAAATTGAAATCTAAATTCCTAGAAAGTAGTAAAGATAAAACTTGGTACGATCCCCTAAGTGGGACCTGAATTTTTACTGCCTCCAAAAGGGAAGTACCATTTTTTATCTATAATCTGTCAGTGGGTAAGTTTCTTGGAATTGAGCCACCATATGTTGTTCTTCCCAGATTTCATTTATTTGTTCTTATTGAGGAGAATTCCATGTATAGAGTACACCAGATCTGCCCCCTTCACAATGTGGTACATATTTCATGGTGAGGGTAGGATGAAGTATAGAACCTCCTCCTCCTTTTTTACTACTTGTGAAACATCTTATTCACAATCCATTGGTTTCTCCAGATGTGTTGTATTAAAATAATAATCAAAGGGAGATTCAAAATTTAAATTTAAAGAATTAATTTCAAAATATTCCCTTTTAATGTCAGCATTTTGTATCTATTTTTCTTTAGGAATATCCACTAGTATTTATTCTTATATTCCCTCTATTAAATTTTCTATGTATTCAAGGAGCACTAGGTGTTCCTCAACAGGTGCCATTTATTTTTCCTCTTCATCCTCCAGGGCATAATAAGAGTCAACTGATTCTAAAAATTCAAAATAGTTGGGAGTAATACTCAAAGTAGTTTCAATAAAATTAAATGAGTTTGAGTTCAAAAATTTATCATCTCCCTGAGTTGGTTTGGATTGAATCTCTTCTTTAATGAAAAGTACCTCTTAGAGTTGATTATCACTGGATAGAGGTGGGTAGTCAGGATCCTCTATCTGTTCTTTTAATTCCACCAATTGGTTAGATTCGTCTTCCATATATAGGGAGATATGAGATGGTGGTATCTCTTCTTAATTGCATGGTTTGGGGAGATTAAGTAGTCCCTCACATTCATTCCAGAAGTCATCAGTTCATGTTGATCTCCCACATGTAGCTCAGCAGACAACTCCTTTTCATATATCTATCCTAGAAATGGTTGAGCAAGGATGAATGAATCTTCAAGTAACTTCACTTTTACCTCCTTTAGGTCTTCAATTTCAATGGTGAGTGGTGAAATTTCTTCCACCACTGCCTCAGGTTCTTGATCCAGCTTAGGTTCGGGTTTCTCCATTAATGTAAAAACATATTCAAATGCCCTTTCTACTTTTATCATCATTTGTTTTATGTTTTCTCTAAGTTATTGCATATGGTATCTATTATAATCTTCTTATTTTTATTCTTTTTGTTGTTTTTTATGCGGTTGTGAGTAATCTACCAATGCATAATAATATAAATTTAAATACATCATGGAAAATTGTGCTTTTTTATATTTTTTTAATAAAGAAAACAATAAAAAATATTTAAAAAAAATGTGAATTTAGAAAAAAATGAATGAAATAACTGTTTAGATCCCTAAAAACGGTGTCATATTTTATGCACACCTATATTAGGGTGCGGAAAAAGCAATTTTAATTTTTCTAATGCAATACATGTTGAGTCAATAAGGTTTTCCTTATGACTTTTCCATTCCTTCTTGTTTTGAAAATCACAAACACCTTATCTTTAAGGAAAATTGCTTTTGTAAGGAAAATTGCTTTTATAAGGAAAAATGTTTTCTTAAGGAAAAACGCTTTTATAAGAAAAATTTATCCTTATCATATTTTCATTAATATTTTTCTTAAGTATGAAATTCGGATTCACTTTCTCGGAATCATTAAAACTGATAAAAAGCATTCTGTTTTAGGGTTCGGATTCTGGACAAGAACTATAAGGAAGTTTCACTCCGAATTCCGGTTATGAATTCTGACTAAGTTCTATTCCAGATTCAGGATACGAATTCTGAAGAAGAATTCCCATTACGAATTCTAATGAAGAATTCTCATTACGAATTCTCATTACGAATTCTGAAGAAGAATTCTCATTACGAATTCTAATGAAGAAATCCCATTTCGAATTCTCATTACGAATTCTGAAGAAGAATTCTCATTACGAATTCCAATGAAGAATTCTCATTACGAATTCTAATGAAGAAATCTCATTCCGAATTCTCATTACGAATTCTGATGACGATTTCTCATTACGATTTCTGATGAAGAATTCCTATTCCGAATTCCTATTCCGAATTCTCATTCCGAATTCACTCATTAAACAGAATCTGGATATCATTGTTTTATACACTCTGAATTTGTTCACTCCGAACTTTCACTCCGAAATTTCTATTCCGAACCTTTATGTTAGGTTTTAAAACGATGTCGTACTTTCTGTTACACTTACTTTGTTATAAAACGATGTCGTCCATTTTGTTATAAACTAACCGTTGTCTAAGTGACACGTGTACAGGTCCCTCCGAACTTTAAGGAAAATATGACCGTTGGAGAAGGAGCCGACCTCACCTATAAATAGGAGCTCTTTTGAAAAAGCTCAAAACGGACGGATGGATGAACATTTGGACTTTGTGCATACATGCTGTTGAAGTGATTTCTAGAGAGAGAGTCTCTTATTAACTCTCAAAGCTTCGTGCGACTCCGAATGTTGGTGATTACATTCGAGGGCTTCCGGGGATAGGAAGACAGAGGTGCCGACTACCTTAAAGATCGAGGGCTTTCTTGTCGAGAAAGACAGAGGTTGCCAACTACCTTGAAGTTGAGGGCTTGCGGGGATAGCAAGACAGATACACCGATCTTCGTATCGAGGGCTTACCCTGGTGTGGGTAAGACAGACTTGCTTGAAAGTATAAATCAAGGGACCTTTATCCAAGGTTGTTGGATACCCTTCTCTTTGGGTTAAAAGACTATCATCTTGTTACTAGTAGTTCTTCTACTTGTACTTGTTTTATTCCGCTGCATTTTGTATCTTAAGGAAAGTATAATTTTCTTATACTTCCCTACTTACTTTGATTAGTTTAGATTCTATACGCTTTAAGGTAGAATCTCATATTGTAACTTTTGTTAAGTTTCAATTTCCGGAACCATATTTCCGGAACCTTCTTTTGGAATCTCTTTCCAAGTTTAGTTCGGTGTTAGAGGTGTTGTGAATCAACTTAGTTTAACTTTGTTAAACTTAGTTCTTTCCTTTTCTTAAGGAAACTCTAGTTATTCATAACTAACTTTAAAGGTTCCAAAGGAATTTTTAAAGTATACAATTCACCCCCCCTCTTGTATATTGAGCATCTCATATTATATTTCGATCCTACAATTGGTATCAGAGGTTGGAAACCTCTTACTCTATACCATTCTTACATTTGGTATCAGAGCCAAGGTTACTGAAATACTTGTACTCACATTCAAGTTTTTCTTGCTCACTTTTCAATTCCGAACTTTTTCATTCCGGATTATCCATTCCGAACTTTTCCTATTCCGAACTTTTTAATTCCGAATTTTTGTTATTAACAAGTTTGTCTCCAAGTTATTTTCAAGTATGGCAGGAATGAATGTTGGTTCGATAGACAATTTGAATCCTACAAGGCCACCAATATTTGATGGTAATGATTATGAATACTGGAGAGATCGTATGAAGACGTTTGTTATCAATACTGGAGTAGATAACTTTGTCATGCTTACTGGTGATTACAAAATTCCTGACAAGGAAGTCAGAACCTTTACTAACCAGGAGAAGCAAGAATATCAACTCAACTACAAGGTACGCAACACTTTATTATGTTCAATGACCAGAAATATATATAGCCAAATTTCTTCTTGTGAAGCAGCTAATTGTATATGGAAGAAGTTAGAGGTTACTCATTTTGGGACTTCTAAAGTGATTGAAACTAGGAGAGCTATGCTTAGAGCTGAATATCATGGCTTTAATTTTCCTTATGGAGAACCTATCTGTAAAGTACAACAAAGATTTATGACAATCGTCAATAGTCTACAGTCTATGGGAGAGAAAGGTTTAGATGATGAAGCTCTTGTGGACAAGATAATTGACATTATGCCCAATGAGTGGGAATCCAAGAGAACAGCTATAGATGAGAACAGGAAGGTTACTCAAATAACTCTTGATGAATTATTCGGAACTCTTCTACAACATGAGACCAGAATGAAGAGAGATGCTGACAACATCAAGAAGAAGAATGGAAATGGTACTGTTGCTTTTACTACAACTTCAAATCAGATGAAAGCTAAGACTCCTGAGAGAGTAACCAGATCCAAATCGAAGAAAGTCATTTTCCAATCCGAATCTAGTGAAAGTGAAGTTTCAGAAAATGAATTAGCCAATCTTGCTCGAAGGATGAACAAGATAGCTGGACAAAGAAACTTTCAATCCAAGTATAAGAAGAAGGATAGGAAAGATAAGAAAGATGGAGAAGTTACTTGTTATGAATGTAAGAGAGCAGGACATATTAGACCAGATTGCCCTATGCTCAGAAAGAAAGAAAGAAAGGAAAGGCATTCAGACAGGAACAGGAAGAAATATTACAAAGCTAAAGCTAAGAAAGTTTTGAAAGCTAATGACACCTGGAGTGCCAGTGGTGGTGACTCTTCAGATGAATCTTCTGAATATGAATCTTCAGGACAGAAGAATCTTGGTCTTATAGCCAGATTACCTATTGATAATCATTGTCTTATGGCTAAGGTACGAAATGCTGAATCATTGACCAATGTTTCTTTAAATCCTAATGATAGTAAGTATTATAACTCTTCTGATGAAGAATCAACTTCTGATGAGGAAAATACTTTACCTACTTTTGAAGAAGTCTCTAGATTTGCTGAACTTCTTGAGATTGAGAATTCCAAACTCAACAAGAAACTTGATAAGGCAAATTCTAGGAATTCTATTCTTACAAAAGAGATATCAGATCTTTCTAAAGATCTTGATAAGAAAAATGCTGATTTTGAAAGTATTTCAAAAAATCTTGAGGAAGTAAGTTCTGAGAAGAATAAACTTTCTAAAGAGTTAGAAAAAGTAATTTCTAATAAAAATGTTTTCGAGCCTAACTCTAGTTCCAAAACTAATGATTTTGAAGATAAAAACTTGGTTGTAAAACTCAAGTCCGAAATTTTTTCCTTAAAGAAGTGCTTATCAAACTTTACCCATGGTAAGGAAAATTTTGATAAGATGTATTCTCAAATACGACCTTTAAGAAATAAATCCGGATTTGGTTATACCCATGCAAAACCTGTTTTCAGCAACAATTATTTTGTTCCTCAAAGTGCCCCATTTTGTACTAAGTGTCAATGTGGTGGTCACTGGGCAAGAAATTGTTCCTTAAACAAAACCCAATCCTTAGGTTTTCATAAAGCTTATTTTTCCAAGAAAATGTGGGTACCTAAGATTTTATTGTCTAGAAATCTCGGATCCAAGCAAGTTTGGATTCCGAAAGTCTAACTTTGTTCTTAATTTCAGGAAAATAAAGAAAGTTCCAGCAACAATGTTTGGTACATGGATAGTGGATGTTCCCGGCACATGACTGGTAACAAAAGCTTCTTTGAAAAAATTATCAAGACGAAAGGAGGAAAGGTAACTTTCGGAGACAATGCTAAGGGAGAGATTGTTGGTATTGGTAATATTGTTCTTTTAGGTAAAACTTTGATTTCAAATGTTCTTTTTGTTAAAGGTCTTAAGCACAACCTCATTAGCATAAGTCAGTTATGTGATGAAGGTTACCTTGTGAATTTTAGGAATGATAAATGCTTAGTTCACAATTCCAAGGAAGAATTTATTCTCTCAGCCAACAGGCAAGAGAATGTTTACACCTTAAACTTAGAAGACCTAAGAAGCCAAGATTTACCTTGCCTAAGTGCAATGGAAGATCATTCTTGGTTATGGCATAGAAGACTAGGACACTGTAATCTTAGAAACCTATGTAAACTCTCTAAGAAGAAACTAGTTAAGGATCTACCGGAGCTTAGATTTGATTCTTCTAAAGTTTGTGATCCTTGTCAATATGGCAAGCAACATAAATCTAGTTTTAAGTCAATCGGTGAAGTCTCAACAACCGATGCATTACAGTTGGTGCACATGGATCTTTTTGGTCCTACACAAACTGGAAGCATTGGAGGCAAATACTATGTGTTTGTTCTAGTTGATGATTACACTAGATTTACTTGGGTCTATTTTCTAGCAAGGAAATCTGAAGCTTTTTCTTATTTCAAAAGTTTTAGAGCTCAAGTTAAAAATGAAAAAAACCTTCCATTGAAAACTATTCATAGTGATCATGGAGGAGAATTTCAAAATTCTGATTTTGAAACTTTTTGTAGTAAGAAAGGTATTACTCACAACTTTTCAGCACCTAGAACTCCTCAACAGAATGGTGTAGTTGAAAGAAGAAATCGAATTCTTCAAGAAATAACTAGAACCATGTTGAGTGAATATTCTATTGCTAGACATTTCTGGGCTGAAGCTGTAAGTACTGCTTGTTATACTATAAATCGAGTTTTGATTAGACCTTTTCTTAATAAAACTCCTTATGAGTTATGGAATGGTAGAAAACCAAGGCTTTCCTACTTCAAGGTTTTTGGTTGCAAAGTATTCATTTTGAATACTAAAGATAACTTACATAAATTCGCACCAAAATCAGACGAAGGAATTTTCTTAGGATATTCCACAACCTCTAAGGCTTATAGAGTTTTTAATAAAAATACTTGTACTATTGAGGAAACAGTACATGTGAAATTTGATGAGTCAGATCCTTTTGTTTTTAAAACCTCCCAACTTACATCTTCAGATGTGTTTTCAAAAACTGATTGTCAACCTTTGTTAGAAGAACCTTCTGATAAGGAAATTGTTCTAGAAGATACTTCTGAAACATTTACCCCAGAAGACTTTCTACCTTATGTTGATGAACAGGTTTTACAAAACCCAAATCAGATGTTTCTTAAGAATCATCCCAGTGATAGTATCATTGGTGATGTAAATCAACCTGTAAGGACTAGAAGTTCCTTAAGAAATGAAGTAGAACATCTAGCATTTCTTTCCCAACTAGAACCTAAAAGCACTGATGAAGCTTTAGGTGATGATGATTGGATCAAAGCAATGCAAGATGAGCTAAATGAATTCGAAAGGAATAAAGTCTGGACCTTGGTTGAAAGACCTAAGGAAACTTCTGTTATTGGAGTAAAATGGGTCTTCAGAAACAAATGTGATGAAAATGGAGTCATTGTTAGAAATAAAGCTAGACTTGTTGCTAAAGGCTATAATCAGCAAGAAGGAATAGACTATGAAGAAACCTATGCTCCAGTAGCTAGACTTGAATCTATTCGTATTCTACTTGCCTTTGCAGCATTCTTTAATTTCAAACTATTTCAAATGGATGTGAAATGTGCTTTTCTTAACGGTTATGTTCAAGAGGAAGTTTTTGTTGAACAACCTCCTGGCTTTGAAGATACAAAATATCCTGATCATGTTTTTAGACTTACCAAAGCTTTGTATGGCCTTAAACAAGCCCCAAGAGCATGGTATGATAGACTCACTGGATTTTTGCTTCAAAATAACTATGTTAAGGGAAATGCAGATCCAACCCTTTTTATAAAAAAAGATAAGAAAAATGTTTTGATTGTTCAAATTTATGTTGATGACATTATATTTGGTTCAACTCAGCAATCTTTGACTGATTCTTTTGCTAGTCTAATGAAATCTGAGTTTGAAATGAGTATGATGGGTGAGTTAACATTTTTCCTTGGTTTTCAAATTTCTCAAAAACCAGAAGGAACCTACATATCTCAACATAAGTATATTAAAGATCTTCTTAAAAAGTATGGTTATGACAACACGAAGAGTATAAGTACTCCTATTGGTACCTCAAACTCTTTAGATCTTGATGAAGCTGGGAAACCAGTAGATCAAACATCTTTTAGAGGTATGATTGGAAGTCTACTTTACTTAACTGCTAGTCGACCAGACTTAATGTTTTCAGTATGCTTATGTGCAAGATATCAATCCAATCCTAAGGAATCTCACTTAAAGGCAGTTAAAAGAATTTTTCGCTACCTTAAGGGAACCATGGATCTAGGATTATTTTATACTTCTGGAAATGATTTTGTTCTAAAAAGCTTTTCTGATGCTGACTTTGGTGGTTGTAGAATGGATAGAAAAAGTACATCCGGAACTTGTCATTTCTTAGGAGATTCATTAGTTTCTTGGTCATGCAAGAAGCAACATTCTGTTGCACTCTCCACTGCTGAAGCTGAATATGTAGCAGCTGGAAGTTGTTGTGCACAAGTGTTGTGGATGCAACACACACTTACAGACTATGGCTTGAGTTTTACTAAAACTCAAATTTTGTGTGATAACACAAGTGCCATTGCTCTAAGTAAAAACCCTGCACATCACTCCCGTGCAAAACACATAGATATTAGGCATCACTTTCTTAGGGATCACACACTTAAAGGAGATATTATTCTTCAGTTTATCGGAACGCAAGATCAACTTGCTGATATTTTCACAAAATCTTTACCTTCTGATAGATTTGAATATATTAAACAGAAGTTAGGAATGATAACCGTAAGGTAATCTTCCTTAATTAACTTTCTGTTGGAAAAATCTTCTCACAGTAATAAACTCCTTTTCATAGGGGGAGTACATTTGTTTGTTTATTTAACAAAGTTTTTTTCAAAATTTGTTTTCAAATTTTTCGGAACGAAATTTTCCGGAATGGAACTTCCGGAACTACAATTTTCCAGAATGGATATTTCCATACAAAATACTTCTGGAATAAAAGTATTCGTATTGAAAATTTCCGGAATGGAAAATTTTCGTACTGGTATTTTCATAATGGAAAAACTTTCGTATTGAATCTTCCATATCAAGTTTTTCGTATCAAGTTTTTCGTATTGAGTTTTTTTTTTCTTCGTAGTCGTCTTTACATTACCCATTACGAATAACTTTCCTAAGCTAATCCGAAAGGTATGACTTCCTTACTGAAGTTTTCGTAATCATATTTTACTTGCTGGCATTTTCTTATAGTTTGTTTTCGGTTTTTTTTTTAATTTCTTGAATTCTGTTTTAATAAAACCTCAAAAAGATCGGATTCAATCTCTCAACCGTCAGATCTGATCTCAGATCATTCTAAACCGTTAGATCAACCGAGGAAGTTGAACCGTCATTCCAAAGCCTATATAAAGGGGACCCTATTTTCTCGTCCCACATCGATCTCAAGCTCTTGCGTGCTGAAGCTCTGTCTCTCTGATTTAAGGCTGTTCCGAACTACAGTTTTCCAGTTCCGAACTTCAGTCTTCTCAGTTCCGAACTTCTCAGAGACTTCTAATCCGAATGTCTGCAGAGTTAGCTTCTCAAGAGATGTCTTCAACAAAGCCCATTTCACAGTGGTTAGTCTACAGAGAGCGGTTAGTGCATCCGAATTTCTTCAGCAACTATGATTCTATTATATCAAAGAATATCAAGCTCAATGGCTGGGAAGATGTTGCGATATCAAAAACTGGCAACCAAGATGAAGTTTACCCAGACTTGCTTGTTGAGTTTTATGAGTCGGTTGCTTTCTTCGTGGAAGACAATAGAGAAAAATTTTCCTTCAAATCGTATGGCAAGACTTATAAGCTATCTTACACCAAGGCTGCAAGCTTGGTAGGGTTGAATTATGAAGGGGAAGCTGAGTTTATCTCGCATGTTCTACCAGACTCCTTGGGTAGTTTCAACAAGGAGAAAGCCTTAGAAATTCTCGGACTGGATGATGATAAGGCTTCGAAAATTGCAACCCTATCTACAAACTTCCGGATTCTGGAGTTATGGGTGCAAGGGCTTATTGTACCGAGAAAAGGAGACAAGGACAGCTTGAAGAAGAGTGAGATATACATCTTAGATTTCTTGATAAATCAAAGGAAGTTCAACCTGATGAAGCATATCCTTCTTAATCTTGAGAATTTAAAGAAAGGGAATCTGAGAGCTCAGATAGTAATGTATCCGGCAATATTGTCGAAGCTGATAGTTCGGTGCCTTGAGTCCTTCAAGGTTGCTTGCAGTTCTAAACCGAAAGTTTGCAAGATCATGTTGCTCAGTGATGCAACTCTTAAAAGGATGAATATAGCTTTTGACAAGAAGTCTGGCATGTTTATTGATCTTCCTCCTCAAGAAGAAGTGACTCCGAAAGTGGCTGATCCGGAATCGCCTAAGCCGGTAAGGAAGAGGAAGCTGAAAGAAGTGGTAGGTGAAGCTCAGGAACCTAAGTCTAAGGAAGTCCATTCCGCACCTCCTAAGCCTAAGAAGAAGAAGACATATACTGATGAGGTTGCAGCGAAGTGGAGAGCTGACAAGGAAAAGAGGAAGGAAGGAGATCCGCAGTTCGGATTGGATCCCGCAGAGGCTAAAGCTCTGAAAGAAAAGGCTGCTGATGAGCTCGAGAAGCAAGCTAAGGAAAAGAAGCTGAAGAAGAAGTTGTCAGAAGCTGAGGCTGTGCAAGCCTTGTTGAAGTTTAATGAAATGGTTTCAGCAACCATTCCCGTTCCGAGAACTTTTTCTTTGGACTCTCTACCTGAGACTCCAGGAAGAAATCTCGATGATCCGAAAGAGGCTGCTGCTAAGAATGCTGAGGAAGTAGAGCTAGTGGAAGAAGTGGAAGAAGCTGCTGAAGGAAGTGGTGAGACAGGAGATGTGCTCAAACAAGTAGATGAATACAAGGGAACTCCTTCGGAACACCTGTCGCTCCGAACTTCTGAAGCCGAATCTTCAAAACTAGTTACTCCAGTAATAGAAGGAAAGGAAGGAGAGGAAGAAGTTTCTTATCATGGAGAAGAAGAACATCTTTCACTTGATGCTGCTCAGAAAGAAAATATAGAAGTTGTTGATGAGGAAGATTTGGTTGTTCAAGTTTCTGACAGTGAGAAGAAATCTCCGGAACAGGTTTCTATTCCGAAAAAAGATAAGGGGAAACAAGTTATTGCTGATACCCCGAGTTCAGAAAAGAGTATGAGGAAGGAAGCTGGTAGTTCTTCAAAGAGGAAGTTGGAGCTTATTGAAGAAGAAAATTCTCCTAGCAAGATGTCAGATTCGGAATCATCTTCGTTGGGGCACGATTTTGTTGTTCAATCCTTGAAGAAGTTGGTGGGAACCATTCCGACTTTCTCCAGTATTGATTCTCGGTGCCAGATGCTCCAACATACGCTGAATCAGAAAACCGATTCCGTATCCATGGTAATGGATAAGTGTGTTGAGATAGAAGCCCAGTTCAAAAATTTCTTCATTGGTTACGAAGCCCATAAAAGATCTTGCAAAAGGATGACTAGCTGGTCGAAGAAAAATGTGGAAGAGATGAGGTTGCTGGATGAGTTTCAGGAGAATGTTAAGGATGCTTTTCAAACCGAGGATAAGAAGTTTCATGAGATGACTGCATCATTCGATGAGAAATTGGCAGAGGAAAAGAACATTCGGAGTCAGGAAGTAAGAGATCTGAATGGAAAGCTCAACTCTGTTAATCAAAGTTGGAAATTTGAAAGGGATCATCGGATCAATTTTCTAGAAAGGATAAAGTCTCAGGAAGAGAAAATGGAAGCTCAGGAAGAAAAGTTGAAGGCTCAGGAAGAAATCATTCAAGCTCAGTCAGCAAGAATAGTTGCCTTAGAAAAGCAAGCAGAGGAAGATCATAAGGACCTCAAAAAGATCAAGACTATTCTCAAGGGGCTTATGTCAAAGGAGAAAGATCCGAAATAATCAATCCGATCTTTTTGTTGTAATCTGTTTTTGTTGCTGACATTTCAAATTTAATGAGAATCGTGCTTGTTGTTCTGTTTTGTTGTTGTTACTAATCTTTCAGGTACTTTGTTATTTTTTTTTTCCATTCCCTCGAAATTCTTTTTGAAAATCACAAAGGGGGAGAAGGAAAAGATCCTTAAGAAAAAGAGGAAATCTAATAAGTGCTTATCAAAGGGGGAGAAAGAAAAATACCCAATGAGATAGAACTCTAATAAGAGTTTGTTTAAGGGGGAGTTTTTATCTTAAAGAAATATCACTCCGGAAATATGAATACGATCCTTAGAGATTCAAAGCCTAAGGGGGAGTTAGTCGTATTCATCTATATTCTTAAACCAAGGGAGATAAGCTTTATTGTGTTTCTTTCTTCCTAGAAATAGCTTTTTCGTAAGGATGTTTGTGCTTTCCAAAAAGGGGGAGATTGTTGAGTCAATAAGGTTTTCCTTATGACTTTTCCATTCCTTCTTGTTTTGAAAATCACAAACACCTTATCTTTAAGGAAAATTGCTTTTGTAAGGAAAATTGCTTTTATAAGGAAAAATGTTTTCTTAAGGAAAAACGCTTTTATAAGAAAAATTTATCCTTATCATATTTTCATTAATATTTTTCTTAAGTATGAAATTCGGATTCACTTTCTCGGAATCATTAAAACTGATAAAAAGCATTCTGTTTTAGGGTTCGGATTCTGGACAAGAACTATAAGGAAGTTTCACTCCGAATTCCGGTTATGAATTCTGACTAAGTTCTATTCCAGATTCAGGATACGAATTCTGAAGAAGAATTCCCATTACGAATTCTAATGAAGAATTCTCATTACGAATTCTCATTACGAATTCTGAAGAAGAATTCTCATTACGAATTCTAATGAAGAAATCCCATTTCGAATTCTCATTACGAATTCTGAAGAAGAATTCTCATTACGAATTCCAATGAAGAATTCTCATTACGAATTCTAATGAAGAAATCTCATTCCGAATTCTCATTACGAATTCTGATGACGATTTCTCATTACGATTTCTGATGAAGAATTCCTATTCCGAATTCCTATTCCGAATTCTCATTCCGAATTCACTCATTAAACAGAATCTGGATATCATTGTTTTATACACTCTGAATTTGTTCACTCCGAACTTTCACTCCGAAATTTCTATTCCGAACCTTTATGTTAGGTTTTAAAACGATGTCGTACTTTCTGTTACACTTACTTTGTTATAAAACGATGTCGTCCATTTTGTTATAAACTAACCGTTGTCTAAGTGACACGTGTACAGGTCCCTCCGAACTTTAAGGAAAATATGACCGTTGGAGAAGGAGCCGACCTCACCTATAAATAGGAGCTCTTTTGAAAAAGCTCAAAACGGACGGATGGATGAACATTTGGACTTTGTGCATACATGCTGTTGAAGTGATTTCTAGAGAGAGAGTCTCTTATTAACTCTCAAAGCTTCGTGCGACTCCGAATGTTGGTGATTACATTCGAGGGCTTCCGGGGATAGGAAGACAGAGGTGCCGACTACCTTAAAGATCGAGGGCTTTCTTGTCGAGAAAGACAGAGGTTGCCAACTACCTTGAAGTTGAGGGCTTGCGGGGATAGCAAGACAGATACACCGATCTTCGTATCGAGGGCTTACCCTGGTGTGGGTAAGACAGACTTGCTTGAAAGTATAAATCAAGGGACCTTTATCCAAGGTTGTTGGATACCCTTCTCTTTGGGTTAAAAGACTATCATCTTGTTACTAGTAGTTCTTCTACTTGTACTTGTTTTATTCCGCTGCATTTTGTATCTTAAGGAAAGTATAATTTTCTTATACTTCCCTACTTACTTTGATTAGTTTAGATTCTATACGCTTTAAGGTAGAATCTCATATTGTAACTTTTGTTAAGTTTCAATTTCCGGAACCATATTTCCGGAACCTTCTTTTGGAATCTCTTTCCAAGTTTAGTTCGGTGTTAGAGGTGTTGTGAATCAACTTAGTTTAACTTTGTTAAACTTAGTTCTTTCCTTTTCTTAAGGAAACTCTAGTTATTCATAACTAACTTTAAAGGTTCCAAAGGAATTTTTAAAGTATACAATTCACCCCCCTCTTGTATATTGAGCATCTCATATTATATTTCGATCCTACAATTGGTATCAGAGGTTGGAAACCTCTTACTCTATACCATTCTTACAATACAGAGGCTGACTAGGGTCATCACACTTGAGGAGTGTCACATTTGATTCAATCACTAATTTATAATTCAACTAATCTAATTATTTTTTTTTATATTATTTATCAAAATATTAGTTTTGGGGGTTTTGGGAAATATGAAATTAAAAAAAATGCAATACAGAATTTAAATCTAAATATATATTAAAGCAAAATGAAATTAGGGAAGAAAGTTCTTGGTCCTAGGGTAAGATAACATGGGTTCATTCATTATTTATTTATTTATTAAATTCAATTTGATAATTCCATTGGTGAAACCTCGTTAATGAATTACTTTCTATTGATTTATTGAGTGTGTTATTTTATCATGACTTCAGCACACCAAACCACACCTCCTCCAATAGTCAAAACAGATAACACCTCAACCGAGAATAAAATTCCTAAAAGACCCGGATCCACCATATGTCATTTCATCCCTTTAGGAAACCCCAACTCCACCATATTAAAGGCTCGCTTGAGAGATTGGAGGGAAAAATAATTAATCAAAGAAAATAAATAGATTTGGAAATATTGTCGTGGTGGACGACTTCCACACCCATGTAATATTCTCGCATCCACCACAAATAGATTAAAAACATGTTGAATTAAATAACAATAAAGAACACCATGAAACCTCCCCTAGGGCTAAGCCTTAGGTTAGTCACTTTCCATTGAAAAGAGAAATGAGATAATGACAGAAGATGGAAGAGATAAATAAATTAGGGTTGGAAGATAAAAAGGTATGGAATAAGAAATGGAAACACTTTAATAAAAAAAGATGAATGTGTTTCATGGGAAAAGAAAACAAAAATAAAAGAAATGAAAATAAAAATCCTAAAGCATGGATGTCATCCAATCTTCCCTCTCTGATCAATATTCTCTTAAATACACCTTTATCCTTTTATTTATAGGAATTAAAGAGGATTCGGGGCATCATAAATGACCATTAATGTGTTCTGGGACATAATGGGTTGTCAACAGTTGAAATTTCGGTTCCAAAATCTATCTTTAAAAGGTTTGTGCATGTCACCAACTAGTTTTGACCGAATCAGTAAACATTATCTTCTATAATGTTGTTCCAAAATATCTTTTCCATTCATCCACAAAATTTCAACTTTATCCTCCATGTTTATAATAAGTTACAACCAATTTACTCCAATATTTTATTCTGGATGAATGCTTCCAGAATCTTTCATCAAATTTTAGAATTTAATAAACCCCTTAATGAGTGAATAACTCCTTAAAATTTAATGGGGAAATGTAGCTATGAGTCCTATTTCAAATTTAACTATAATCACATCAATTGGATGTGTGTATCATGATTTATGTCTCATTTATAGAGGTAGGGTCCACCCTGCCTGCTCGAACAATTTTTCAAATTTATCGATTTTTTTCGACCTTTAGTTGTTTGAATAAACTCTTGGTCTAAAATACAACATTGGATAAAATAAATCAAGGAATCCTATAAAAAATCACTCAAATTGGAATAATATTTTAAAATTTATGCCCAAAATATCAAAGTGATTAAAATCAGCTAAAATTATATAATTAATTAATTTTCACATTTTAGTCCAAAATTAATGTAAACAAGCTCAAATTGATAAATTTATAGGGTTTAAATAATTTAAATACATGTAAAAAATAAGTAAAATATTTTCTCTATCATTATTCATGATATTGTTTGAACCAATATCCTTCAGTATTCTATGGTGATCAAGGATCTCGTGAGGCTATTGAGTGGCTAGCCAAGGATGAAGAGATTTTAGACTTGCTACACACTCCTGAATCCTCTAGGGTGAGGTGCACCGTTCCTTTGTTCAAAGGTTTGGGATCATATTGGTGGAGGTGTACTATCTATTTGAAACCATTTGAAGTGTTGTATGGGGAGTGTTTTAAGGCCATTTTTATTCAGTGGTTTAATCCTAAAGAAGTATGAGTTGGGAAGGTGATGAATTTTTGGGTATCTTCCAAGGTGATCAGTCAGTGAAAGACTATGTTGAACATTTAGTTGTCTTGGTGCCTTTCTTTCCAAAGTTGGTTGTAGATGATTTGAAAAAGGTGTGGTTCTTTACTATAGGCCTTTATCTAGAGTTTTGCTCATCAATGCTCCAATATGGTATAAGAATCTATATGGAATTGATTTATATGGCCATAGTCATTAAGGAAATCTTAGCAAGGTGACCTATGATGGGTGATGCTTCAATTTCTTCTAGGGCCAGTAAGGATGATCCAACTAATAAGAAGGTGAACTGGGAAGGTGATAAGGATATGAAGTTATCTTATCAACCTACCATTCTTTTTTCACTAAATAAGAAGTCATTAGTGTATTTATAGTGTGGTAAGTCGATGCATACTAGGTTCTCATGTTCATCGGCTCCAAAAATCTATCATTTATGTGGTTGTTCTGCTCACATTTATAAGTTTTGTGAGATGGTCAAGCATCAAGAAAAAAAAGTCTTGAACCTAGCATGAATTTGGTCAGTGGTTTGTGTTTTTTCTTCCATTGGATAGTTATAATTTGAGTGTTGTTTTGTGGAACATCCACTTTTTTAATTTTTCTTTTTGGTTTGGGACTTTCCCCATATTTTGTGTACTGATTTCCTTTATATATAATGGATGAAAGGGATTTTGACCCCATTTTAGTATATTTTAAGATGTCCATTCCTTGTTAATTCTTTTTGTTTTTTGTATTATGTAAATGATGTGGACCATGAGTTGAGATTAATTTGACGGATGACATGGGGTTGCCTTGGTTGTGGGCTATGGTAATGGGGGTAAGCTATTAGTTTCTGGGTAGACTGTGAGAGACACAGTGTTGATATTTTCTTCTAAATCATTATGAGTGGATGTTATGTGAGTTTATCCTTGATTTACCCTTCAAATAGTCTCATTTCACTAGGTTAGGACCATTTCATTCCATGTTGAGGCATGTGCATATTGGGGTGTCCCTCTTGTTTCTTAGAGTTCTTTTTTTGGTGATCGAGTCTAGTGAATTTTTTGCTGTTCTCAAGGATGTGAACTCTTATGGTGGTTTTAAATTGTTGTCATGGTTAATGGAGTCGTGTATATTTTTTTATGATCTTCCTTTAGGGTGTTCATATTTAATTTTTCATCATCTTAGAGAAATTAAAAATGGTCAGGAGACCTGCGCTAGGTCTCTGTGCATTTTTCCCATGCTTGTGAAGTAGTCCTTTGGGATGCCTTTGGTTGGGATGTGCTATTATTTGGATCTAGGGCCTCATATGTTCTAGAGGTGGTGTTTATGTTTCATTATATTATCTAGTTTTTAATTTGAGAGTCTCTTAGGAGTTTTGTTTAATGTGTTGGTATTCTCAATTTTAAAGAAAATCATAGGAGTGGTTGTTCCAGCACCATATTTTGTTGTCTCTTCACTTTCATTCTATAATGAGTTGCTTCTTAGGACTCCTAGTGCATTTTCTATTGGAGGAATTATGAATCATCCATCTATGGTTTTCCAGATAAATGGGTTGTCGGTCCCTTATGTCAATAGTTTTGAGGTTTGTGGAATTGGTTCGTAATCGAGTCCTTGTTAAAGGCAGTCTTGGAATTCCCTCTTGTCTTATGTTTTTGTGGACTTTATTGGGAAAAAAGTGGAATGGTGGGGAGTTTTTGACACCCCAATTGTCACTTTTATGTGGGGGTATTTAATGGATGTATTTTACCCTCGAGTTAGAGTCATTTCATTCTGAAAAGGTGAAATTCTAGGGACTTTTTTCAGGTC
The DNA here is from genome assembly GCA_963277665.1 of Viscum album. NCBI lineage: Eukaryota > Viridiplantae > Streptophyta > Magnoliopsida > Santalales > Viscaceae > Viscum > Viscum album. The sequence goes on along the minus strand of OY728130.1, from coordinate 1,016,447,343 downwards.
ACACGGTTAAGTTGTACGGTTAAACTAACCATGCTACCAAAGTGCACAACTCATGCACCCTTTGAAAGAGGTGATTTACATAGTTACTGTATTTTTTGTTTAAATGTGTGGGTAGACTATGAAACCCACTCTAAGAGGAGTATTTTTTTATTTTTGGGTCTTTTTTAATTCGGGTTTTCTCCCTTAGATTCCCCATTAATGTTCCCCTAACCTAGGTGCCTTAGATGGAGTTATCTCCCCCTCCAAAGCTCCTCCAATTGGATTTTAAAGTGGTTTCTTGGCGATTATTCACTTTTATTAAAATGCTAGCATTCCTTTCCTCTTATTCTTGGGTTTTCTTCCATTTTCCTCTACTTATCTAACCCTGGTGTCCATGCTTGTTCAGTTTCCATACCTAGGATTGTTCTAAAATTGGTGTGTTTATTTCTAGGGATTGATATCCCTATTTTGAGACCTAATCTAGTGTATTTCATCAAAGGCAACATTATTTCACCACATGTGGTAGTTTTTTCCACTTTATTTCCTTTTATTTAAGAGTTCCATGAATTCATGATGATTTAAAAGTGTTTTTGAACTAAGGTAATTATGTATACGATATATAGGCATGGTTTAACATGGTTTTCATTGGAATCACTTGGTTTTCATTTAGATTGATAAAGGGGGATTTTATAATTAAGAGTTTTTTATTCAAATGGGTGTTTTATGCATTATATATGTTTGATAAAATAAAAAGTATGGGTTTCATTGAGTAAAACACTTATTTATTATGTTTTGATCCAAATGGGGTTTTCAAAGTTAGTTGCTCTTTGGGGTTTAAAGTATTTCCATGGGTTTCAAAGGGTGATGTTGTTTTATAATGTGAAATAGAGTTTCCCTTGGTTTTATTGATTGTGATTATTGATTATTATGATGTGGTTTGGAATTGTGTTTAGATTCCAAAAAAAATTAAAAAGGGATTTACAAATATATATGTTATATATGGAAAGATAAATTCCCATTTGGTACTTTATGATGTGTTAATTGTTGATTTTTCCCTTATTGAGTCACTTGTTTGTTCATAATTTTTATGTTATCCATGTGATGGATGTGTGTAATGTGGTTCATGATGTACTTATAGGTTGGGGCTCTTTCTAAGGGATGTGTGATGTGGGAAGGATGTGATTGTGGTGTTATCTGTTGGGGATTTATTATTTTCATGTGATGACATCGTTTGTTTGTGGCCCACCTATGTTTATTATTCCATGAGGAGAAATATTTTACTAAGTGAGAAGTGGTGGGATGCTACTTTGATAGTTTATATTTAATCATTGGGTAGTCACCCCTAGTTGAGATTCATGCACTGGCTAATGGTATGTCACTGAGGAGACTGGTTAGAGTGATTTGATTGATGGATGTGTGACCATTAACCTGACAATAGTTGGTTCCACTTTTGTGTGTCTTGGGTTTTCTCATTAGTCCCTATGGTGTTGCCTCATTATATGTATCATATGTTATGCATTTCATTATTTATTATCATGTGAAGTGATTATTGCTCGGATAGACTCATTTGATGTGTTGATTCTAGTATGGTTTAGTCATGTTATCAAATAGTTTGGTTCCATCTATTTATTATAATTATTTTTGACCTTCTATGGCTGTGTTTGTTTATGGTTTTCACTTTTATCCTTGATTACCTATGAGTTGGGTGTGTAAGATATTTTGAAGGAAAAAGGGAGAAATGTTTTTCAAGTGATTTTCTTGGTTGGCATGCTTTTGAAATGTATTGAACCATGTGTGGGTTTATTTTCAAAAGTATGATGTTTTAAAGAGAAATGGTTGGTTGGTTTTGGAAGTTGTCATGGTTTTAGTAAAACTATATTTTTTCATGTTTTATAAACCTTGTGTTTTGAGAAAGTGAATGTTGTGTGTTTCAGTTATTCCTATATCATGTAAAGAAAAAGAAAACATAATTTTTTTACTTTATTTTCAAACTAGAATTTTTGGTTTATTTTATAAAATGAATTAATTAGACTCATGTTTATATCCTAATGGCTTTTTCTCACACCCTACATACTCACATTGGTGGGTATTTAGTCCTCATGTCTTGTGTAGTTTTCTTCAGGTTTGGATTTTGGGTTGGCTTCGATGTCATCTTCCTTGGGAATCAGATAATCAATGAGTTCATGGTGGTGACTTGTGAGTCGCATGGAGTTGGTGATCATACCTTCGGTTTCATGGAACTTGTTGGCTTGAGTTTTTTTTCTCTTTATTATTATGATTTCCTTTACTCTGTTTTCCATTTTAGTTTTGTGATATTTGTATTAAATTCTTGTTTATATGAGGCGTCCTTTGGAATTAATCTTTGTATCCTTATTTTTATTCTTTTTTATGTGTATATTTGGTTTCTTGAGGGTGAAATATTCCACCAATGGTTATGTTTGATACCCTTGAAACTTATCTTCATCCTGAGAGGATCGAGGGTGATCCTTGGGTGTGTGGAAGACTAGCTCAGGTGTCACGAACCGAATCGGGTCGCCATCCGAACTGACGCCCGACCCGGCCCGCGGCAAGGCCCGAAGGGTGTTCCCGATCCCCACGGGCTGGCACAAGTGCCTGGGTATCAAAATAAACCTTGGGAACGATTTACCCGAGTGAATAAATGTAAAGCAGCCAACCAAAGTAAACCAAACAGAGATAAAGGTTACAGTCAAACATGTAGATAACTAAACAGGTTTTTGGTTTACAAGTACTCAAACCCCAAATAACACCAAAACAAGACAACCAAAAACCAACCTAAGGACTGTCGCCCGGTGTAAGGACACCGCCTCTAGGCCACCACCAAAACGCCACGTAGATAGTCCTGCTAACAACCTGAACCACTGCTCCCAAAAGCTGGACCCCTACCTGTATCAGAAGAAAACAAGTCTACTTACACCCAAGGGTGTAAGTAGGGTGTGAGCAATCGCCCAGCAGGATATCACCAATAAAATATTCCACACACAAGTATCAAAAGACAACCAAATGCAATGCTGAAATAAAGATAGAAATAAGTGCAAAAGAAAAATGGTTTTTCATAAAATGATTTAAAAGAAAGGCAGTTCAAGATAAACACATTAGGATAGCAGTTCAAGTGACATAACACGTATCAGCATGCACGCAAGGTAACTGGTGGCACCAAGGGATGGGAAAAGTCCTATGGGTACTAGACTAGCGGGATCCTAGAATGTCGTGTCTCGGTGAAACGTGGCTTAGGCGGCCACGACCCTCAGATAACGTGGCTTAGAAGGCCACGACCCTCAGAACACGTGGCTTAGAAGGCCACGACCCTCAGATATCATAAGTTTAGTTATTGTTGCAGTCGTCAAACCTGCCAGTGAACCTGGGTCGGGTCATCTCCGGAACACTAGCTCACTAGTCCCAGTCTCCCCACCTAATACCCCGGCTTCCCTCCTTGTGCTCACCTAAAGATCAAAGTTCATATAGTATGTCACATTATCACTTAGAGCCAAACGTGTCACCTGCACACTGATATCTTTTTTGAAAACCACACACACACACCAAAACCTCCTTTTTCTTTTTCCTCTTTTAAAAAAAACTTAGACCACATTGCACAGTTTACAAATAATAATAAACAGCCAAAGTGAGTTTCCACAATAAAAGAAAAGGACTTGCACCACATAAATAGACCACTGGCAAAATTAGATGCATATTTAAAAAAGTAATTAAAAACTAATTGTCAATATGAGAACTAATCAGCAGGGTGATGAAAAATTAAACTAGCATGCAAAAGATCGCCAAAAGATAACTGAGTGCGGAATCACCTACCTCAAACAGGCGCGGAAAAAGACACGGCGCAAGACTCCAGTTGTGCCGCGGTCGCACCGTCTTGAGCCGTCAAACAGGTCCTAAAAACAGCAGATCGCTCAACGGGTTCAGTGAAAAAGTTAACACAATAATAATAATAATGATAATAATAATAGCAATAACATAATAATAATAATAATAATAATAATAATAATAACATAATAAAATGATAAAATATATAATAATAATAGTAGTAGCAGTAATAATATAGTATAATAATAATTATAATAATAATAATAATAATAATAACATAGAATAATAATAATAATATAATAACATTAGAAATAAAAATATTATTAGTAATAATAATTATCAAAATCTTAATGATAGTAACCGCATAACAATAATAATAATATATTAGCAATAATAATAATAATATCATAATAATTATAAAGATAATAATAACAATAATAAAATCATAACATTAATAATAATAATAATAATAGTAGTATCAATGATAATAATAATAATTCAAATAATAATAAAAGTTAACATCTGCCATTTGATTCGTCCGCGCAAGGGGCACCGTGCGTTGAAAAAGGCAAAGCTGCATGGCCTTGTCCATCCCCTACCCGTGCGTCGAGCGGCGTAAGGCCCGCGCGCGCGCACCGTTACCCCAACGGGCAACCCAAACTAGGTTCGGCTCATGATACAACCAAATAATTTAATTAAACCGGCAATTAATTTATGAAATAAAAATTTCAAATTAAACGTATACCTCAATAAAGTCCGGGCGTGACAATTCTCCCCACCATGAAAACTTTCCGCCCTCGGAAAGTCAGCTCAAAGCCTGATTAGAGAAAAGAAATGGGTACTCCTGCTCAACCCATGACTTCCGCTCCCAAGTCTCGTGTTCATCATTCCCATGTTTCCAAAGAACACAGACCAGAGGAATGGACTTTCCACGCAGCACCTTTTCCCGAGAATCCACTATACGCACTGGTCGCTCGACCACAGACAAGTCGGACTCTATCTCCAGCTCCTCCCAATTCAGCACATGGGACGGGTCGAGGTTGTACTTCTTTAGTTGGGAGACATGAAATACGTCGTGAATCGACGTCAACTGCGAGGGCAAAGCTAGCCTGTATTCCACCTTGCCAATCCGCTCAAGAATTTCGAAAGGTCCGACATACCTTGGTGTCAGCTTCCCCTGTTTCCCCAAACGACGGTGACCCAAGCGAGGGGCCACTTTTAGGAACACTCTGTCCCCCACTGAAAACTCGAGATCCCGCCGCCTATGATCTGCATAAGACTTGTGGCGACTCTGAGCTGTCAACAACTGCTGCCTAATCAGCTTGACCTTCTCAGACGTCTCCTGAACAAGACTCGGTCCCAAGAGCGAGGCTTCTCCTACCTCATCCCAACACAAAGGAGACCGACAAGGCCGGCCATAGAGCGCCTCAAAGGGTGCCATTCTGATGGAAGACTGGTAACTGTTATTGTAAGCAAACTCGACCAGCCCCAAATGGCTATCCCATGAGCCTCCAAAATCTAACACACAGGCTCGGATCATGTCTTCCAGAATCTGATTCGCCCGCTCTGTCTGGCCATCGGTCTGAGGATGTTATGTCGTGCTCATCTTAATCTGCGACCCCAAAGCCTTCTGGAGGCCTCCCCAAAACCGTGATGTAAAACGGGGGTCCCTGTCAGAAACAACTGCCGACGGCACACCATGAAGTCTGACCACCTCCTGAACATACAAGCGGCCCAGTTCCTCTACCTTTGCTATGTCTCTGATCGGAATAAAGTGGGAAGACTTAGTCAAACAGTCAATCACCACCCAGATAGCATTCCTCCCTCGTGGTGTACGAGGAAAGCCAATGATGAAGTCCATGGCGACCTCGTCCCACTTCCAGGTAGGAATGGGTAATGGCTGGAGTAGGCCAGATGGTCTCTGATGCTCTGCTTTCACTTACTGGCAGGTGTAACATCTGGATACGAAGTCGGCTATGTCTCGTCTCATACCTGGCCACCAGAACTGCCGGCGAACATCGTAGTACATCTTGGTGGTACCAGGATGGACGGCCCACTGAGACTGGTGGCTATCCTGCATCACCACCTTTCGCAGAGACAACGGCACTACAGCACGGCCCTTGAAGCATAGGACCCTCTGGGAAGACAAAGACCAATCAGAAGGAGTCTCCCCACCATGGAGAAACTGCATAGATCGCTGACAAAACTCATCACCAGGCTTCTCCTGCTGAATCAACTCTAGAAGGGCAGGGGTCAACTGGATGCTAGCCAAGAAAGTACCTCCACTGTGCTCCCTGCTCTCCAAATGTAACTGGGCGAAAAGCCCCATCAAAGCCCACTCATCGCTGGACTTCTTCAACGCCTGCACTGGTACTTTTCTGCTCAATGCGTCAGCTACCACATTACCCTTTCCAGGGGTATAGACAATATCAAAATCAAAACCCTGCAGGTACTCGACCCAATGGCGCTGCCTCAAATTGAGATCCCTCTGAGAGAAAATATAGGCCAGGCTCTTGTGGTCAGAATAGACCACAAACTTCTCCCCAAAAAGATAGTGGCGCCATGTCTTCAAAGCATGCATCACTGCCGCCAACTCTAAGTTGTGAGTCGGATAGTTCTTCTCATGCGGCCGGAGTTGGCGATAACCATAAGCCACAACATGGTCATCCTGCATGAGCACACATCCAAGGCCCGTACCTGACGCATCACAGTACACCGCATAGCCCTTTCCTGACTCCGGTAGGGTCAATACCGGTGCGGTGGTCAACCGCCGCTTCAGCTCCTCAAAAGATGTCTGGAACTGTGGGCTCCACTCAAACTTCACCCCTTTCTGGGTGAGTGCGGTCATGGGGGAGGCAAGCCGCGAGAAGTCCCGGACAAAGCGCCTGTAATAACCAGCCAAGCCCAGAAAACTCCTGATCTCAAACACATTTCTCAGCTGCTCCCAAGACATAACTGCTCTGATCTTTTTAGGATCCACTGAAACCCCTTGTTCTGAGACGACGTGCCCCAGAAAATTCACTTCCCTAATCCAGAAAGTGCACTTCGAGAGTTTGGCATACAGGCGGTGATCTCGCAAGGCGCCCAAAACAACGCGCAAGTGGTGCTCATGCTCCTCCTCAGATCCAGAGTAGACCAGGATGTCATCCACGAATACCACGACAAATGAGTCGAGATATTGGTGGAACACCCTATTCATGAGTGCCATAAAAACTGCAGGAGCATTCGTCAGTCCGAAAGGCATGACCAAGTACTCGAAGTGACCGTACCTGCTTCGGAAAGCCGTCTTCGGGATATCTGCTTCTCTCACCCTGAGCTGGTGGTATCCCGAACGCAAATCAATCTTGGAGAACCACTTTTCCCCCTTCAGCTGGTCAAACAAATCGTCAATCCGAGGCAAAGGGTATTTATTCTTGATGGTTACCTTGTTCAACTTCCGGTAATCAATGCACAACCGAAGGGTTCCATCGGCCTTCTTCGCGAATAAAACCGGTGCGGCCCAAGGAGAGACGCTCAGGCGAATGAATCCTTTGGATTCCAAATCATCCAGTTGTATCTTTAATTCCCTCAATTCGGTGGGGGCCATGCGATATGAGGGAAGAGATATAGGCTGTGTTCCCGGCGCCAACTCAATCGAGAACTCCACGTCTCGCTCTGGGGGTAAGCCAGAAAAATCATCTGGGAAAACCTCTGGGAACTCATCCACTACACGAGGTAACCCGCCCTGTGAAATACCACCATCATCCTCCAGCGCGAGCGATGACAACTGATAAGCAAGATTTCCAAGCTCAGGGAGTGGAGGTCCCGCACGTCCCGACCGAGGATCCCATTCTCCGTAAAATAGCTGAGGAGTCCCATCTGGTGTTGTAAAGCTGACTCAGCGTTGATAGCAATCAATGTGCGCCTGGAAGCGCACCAGCCAGTCCATACCGAGGATCACATCAAATAGGTCCATGTCAAGGACCAAGAAATCCCATTCCATCTCGACACCCGACACAGAGAGTGCGCACGATCGGCACTTAAGGCCTTGCTCCCTCTTTTTCCCCAACGGCGTTACCAACTCCATAGCAAACAATAACAACTCAGTTGGTAGGTTCAGCAGATTCACAAAACGAGCAGATATGAAAGAAACTGAAGCACCAGTATCAAATAAAACTGCAGCTATAGAAGATGCAACCAGAATAGTACCTCGAACCGTCGAGGGCCCTGCATCAGATCCCGCTGGTGCCTGATCCACAGCATGCAGTTGCCTGGTCCCCGCCTGAGAACGACCGCTCGCCTGAGGCTCTGCCCTGATATGGCTCTGCCCTGAAGACGATCAGGTCCTACCACCACGCCCACCAAACCGAGATCCTGTCGTCCTGGTCGGCTTTGACTGAACTGATACCCCTCTAGAAGCCACTGATCCAGCCCCACTCTGATAACGGCGTGCAGTCCTGCAGAAGCGTTGTAGATGTACCACCACTCCACATCCATGGCATGGTCTGGGAGGGTATGGACAAACAGGTCGGATGTGCCCTGCCCTTCCGCACTGATGGCATACAACCGACCCTGCACCAGAATCCCCAGATGAAAACTGCCTGGGAGGATGACCTGAGCTGCCATCACCCTTCTTCCATTGCTCATCACGCTTCCTTTTTTTCTCAGATGAACTGCCACTGCCAAGCCCTGACACTGATCCAGAAAACCCCGACTTTCCCTTCTGGTCAATCTCAGCCATACAAGCACAATCGACCACCTCAGCATAAGTCTTCAGCTTGAACAAGAAAACCTGGGAGTGAATTTATGGTCGAAGGCCCTTCTCAAACTTCCGAGCTTTCAAGAATTCGCTCGAAACTATCTCAGGTGCGTACCGTACCAGTTCAGCAAAGCGATTCGCATACTCCATCACTGTCTGATTCCCCTGCGATAGCTCCATGAACTCCTGAGATCTAGCATAGGCTACAAACTCTGGACAATACTGCTCGTTGAAGATACCCTTGAAATCCTTCCAGCTCATGTGCTCATGCTTCCCAGCCTGGACCACTGATTCCCACCATTTGCGACTGGAACCCTCCAGCTGGAACGAGGCGCACTTCACTCTGACTTCCTCAGCCGTGTTAAGGAAATCGAACATGCGTTCTATCTTCTCAAGCCACTCCTCTGCCTCCTGAGGTTCTGAACCACCTCGGAAAGAAGGAGGTTTGCTCCTCAGAAACTCCTGAGCTCTATCCTTTCTGGAGCCAAATTCTTCCCCTCTAGCTGGAACAGGGGCGGGGGTAGGAGTCGCCCCTTGTCCTAAAGCCTGAACGGCTCGGACCATCGCCTCAACAAATCTCTGATCAAGCGGCGCGGGAGAACTCTCTCCGGCTTCCTCCCGTGGATGCATGGGAACTCTCCGGGGAGGCATCTTACTGAAAAGAGCAGAAATCAAGAAAGAAAACCATCAATAAAAAGGGAAAAAAATTCAACAAGGTAAACATTCATCAATAAACCAAACATGCAAAAATGAATCCATATAAAAGCTTTACTTTCCTTACCTGGTGTCCACGTACAGTCTGCAGCCTGCACGTCCCACCCAGAAAGAAAGTGAAACAAACACCATGACATCCCATGGTGACTCAGTATCTGTCACGAGGCGTGCTGGCCAGGCGCCCTACTCACAACATAAATTCTGAGCCCCGATAGACCCAACTCATGTATAACCCAACTCATCCCAAATAACATAAACCACCAACAAAACCTCCCTCTGATACCATTTTGTCACGAACCGAATCGGGTCGCCATCCGAACCGACGCCCGACCCGGCCCGCGGCAAGGCCCGAAGAGCGTTCCCGATCCCCACGGGCTGGCACAAGTGCCCGGGTATCAAAATAAACCTTGGGAACGATTTACCCGAGTGAATAAATGTAAAGCAGCCAACCAAAGTAAACCAAACAGAGATAAAGGTTACAGTCAAACATGTAGATAACCAAACATGTTTTTGGTTTACAAGTACTCAAAACCCAAATAACACCAAAACAAGACAACCAAAAACCAACCTAAGGACTGTCGCCCGGTGTAAGGACACCGCCTCTAGGCCACCACCAAAACGCCACGTAGATAGTCATGCTAACAACCTGAACCACTGCTCCCAAAAGCTGGACCCCTACCTGTATCAGAAGAAAACAAGTCTACTTACACCCAAGGGTGTAAGTAGGGTGTGAGCAATCGCCCAGCAGGATATCACCAATAAAAGATTCCACACACAAGTATCAAAAGACAACCAAATGCAATGCTGAAATAAAGATAGAAAGAAGTGCAAAAGAAAAATGGTTTTTCATAAAATGATTTAAAAGAAAGGCAGTTCAAGATAAACACATTAGGATAGCAGTTCAAGTGACATAACACGTATCAGCATGCACGCAAGGTAACTGGTGGCACCAAGGGATGGGAAAAGTCCTATGGGTACTAGACTAGCGGGATCCTAGAACGTCGTGTCTCGGTGAAACGTGGCTTAGGCGGCCACGACCCTCAGATAACGTGGCTTAGAAGGCCACGACCCTCAAAACACGTGGCTTAGAAGGCCACGACCCTCAGATATCATAAGTTTAGTTAGTGTTGCAGTCGTCAAACCTGCCAGTGAACCCGGGTCGGGTCATCTCCGGAACACTAGCTCACTAGTCCCAGTCTCCCCACCTAATACCCCGGCTTCCCTCCTTGTGCTCACCTAAAGATCAAAGTTCATATAGTATGTCACATTATCACTTAGATCCAAACGTGTCACCTGCACACTGATATCTTTTTTGAAAACCACACACACACACCAAAACCTCCTTTTTCTTTTTCCTCTTTTAAAAAAACTTAGACCACACTGCACAGTTTACAAATAATAATAAACAGACAAAGTGAGTTTCCGCAATAAAAGAAAAGGACTTGCACCACATAAATAGACCACTGGCAAAATTAGATGCACATTTAAAAAAGTAATTAAAAACTAATTGTCAATATGAGAACTAATCAGCAGGGTGATGAAAAATTAAACCAGCATGCAAAAGATCGCCAAAAGATAACTGAGTGTGGAATCACCTACCTCAAACAGGCGCGGAAAAAGACACGGTGCAAGACTCCAGTTGTGCCACGGTCGCACCGTCTTGAGCCGTCAAATAGGTCCTAAAAACAGCAGATCGCTCAACGGGTTCAGTGAAAAAGTTAACACAATAATAATAATAATGATAATAATAATAGCAATAACATAATAATAATAATAATAATAATAACATAATAAAATGATAAAAATATAATAATAATAATAGTAGCAGTAATAATATAGTATAATAATAATTATAATAATAATAATAATAAAATAGAATAATAATAATAATATAATAACATTAGAAATAAAAATATTATTAGTAATAATAATTATCAAAATCTTAATGATAGTAACCGCATAACAATAATAATAATATATTAGAAATAATAATAATAATATCATAATAATTATAAAGATAATAATAACAATAATAAAAGCATAACATTAATAATAATAATAGTAGTAGTAGTATCAATGATAATAATAATAATTCAAATAATAATAAAAGTTAACATCTACCATTTGATTCGTCCGCGTAAGGGGAACCGTGCGTTGAAAAAGGCAAAGCTGCATGGCCTTGTCCATCCCCTACCCGTGCGCCGAGCGGCGTAAGGCCCGCGCGCGCGCACCGTTACCCCAACGGGCAACCCAAACTAGGTTCGTCTCATGATACAACCAAATAATTTAATTAAACCGGCAATTAATTTATGAAATAAAAATTTCAAATTAAACGTATACCTCAATAAAGTCCGGACGTGACATCAGGAGTCCACTTGATGGATATCCCAAGTTGGTTCATTATAAAAGGCCTTAGCCTGAGGATGCTCCTTGGGTTTGTGGAAGACTAGCTTAGGAGTCCGCTGGATGGACATACCAAGTTGGTTCATTATAAAAGGCCTTAGCCTTGATAAGGATTCCACCTTCTTGAAATTTTTCCTTTAACATTTTAGAGAATAAAACTTCTATTGGCGTTATGAGATCATTGAATGACATGTATGAGAATCCAATAGTTCTCAATAATTTTTTTATATGTAAAGATTGTTCGACTTGATGTTTGTTCTTTGATTCTTTTATCTTCACTTCTAGAAAGCTGGGATTTCATGGTAATAGCAGTGAGAAACTCTGGTGGGAAGACAAATCTTTTGTTTGATGAAATTTAAAATTGAATGAGAAGTTTAGGCAAAATGAATTTCAAGATTCGTCTCAAAGTGCTATTACTACTACCAAACTATGATGGCCACGTCAACGGAAGGACCGTTAGAAAATTAAGTCTTCCAATGATAAGTCCTAGAGAATAAGTTGAGGTAAATAGACTAGTTTTGGTCCTATATGTTAATGTTTTGGGAATAAGGGGCATATCAAGAAATATTATAGAAATTGGATGGAGACCTCAACTTCCAGACAGACAAACTATGCCATTACACTGAACATAGGCACCATTTTGTTACTAAGTGTTAAGATTTTGGAAGATTCATGGGTTATTGACTCGAGACAATTTGTTATTCAAATGGTGAGTAAGGTTGAATAATAGATTATGTACCAAGAAGCTTATTTATAGTACATATAGATTATGATGAAGCTCTAGAAATAGTTGGGAATGGAGATGTTAACATTCAAATGAAAAACAAAAGTGTTATAAGACTGAAATATGTTAAACATATTCCAAGTCTACAAAAGAACCCCATATCAGTAGGAAAGTTGATGATTTTGGTTTCATAATGATTTTTTCTAATGGAGTCTGAAAGATAACTATAGGCACCATGATGATTTCTCATAGAGTAAATAATGGAACCTTGTATTTTTTCAGATGTAATTATAAAGTTGTAGTGATCGAAATCGCTTCATTAGACAGTCTAGAAATCTGGCATTATAGGTTTGGTCACCTTAGTGAAAATAATTTGAAATTTTTAGTGTCTAATGGAATATTTAAATTCAATCAAACATACCTTGAAATATGTGAGAGTTAAATTTTATAAAAATATAAGATATTCCTTTAACTTTGATGGTAGAAAACCAAGGAATTGAATGTTAGAACTTGTTCATTCCGATGTTTGGGGACTAGCCCATGTTCACTCTAATGGAGGATTTATGTACTATGAAACATTTATTAATGATGTTACTCAAAAGTTCTGGGTTTTCTTCTTGAATAATAAATCTAGTGTGTTTTGGTCATTTATTCAGTAGAAGGTTTTGGTCGAAAGAGAGTGTGAACAAAAGTTAAATTTTCTTCAGACAAACAATGGCGGGGAGTACACCAAACACAACTTTCATAAATTTTGTTGGAGTAAGGGAATATGAAATGAGAATACTCTACCAGAAACCCCACAAAAAATGATGTAGATTAAATGATAAACCGGACTTTGTAAGAGAAAGATCAAAGTATGGGGATTCACTCAAGAATTCCTAAGTGAATTTAGGAAGAAGCAATAAATACAATAGTGTATTTGGTGAACATGAGTCCATCTTTAGCTATGGTATAAGAACCTATGAAAGAAATTTGGTTTGGTAAGATACTAGAGGTTAACCTCCTCAAATTATCTGGATTTATAGTGTATGTTTATATCAATGCTAAAGATAGAGATAATTTAGAGGTGAAATCCAAGGTGTACTTTTTTATTGGATACGGTGGTGAAAATTTTAGATATCATTTGTGGGATGATGAAAAGAAAAAAATATCTAGAGTAGATATTTTTTTTTCAATTAAGAAATTATATGGAAATATTGGAACTTGTATAAGAAGGAATTTGAGGTTATATCAACTGTTGAAGTTCAAGATTATCAAATAGATGCTACTGAGAGGAATCTATGTCTAAAAATTTTAGGAAAAACTTTAGAAGCTAGCGTTCCAACATTAAATATATCGGATGAATAAATTTTGGATGAACGACTACTAAATGAAGAGGTTTCATTAGATAAACCTGAGGTTTCAGTGAGGAGATCCACTCATATCAAAAAACTATTTCAAAGTTTTGGAGCTGATAAGAACTTTATACTTCTAATGGATGCCGGAAAACCAGAATATTTAGAATAAGCAGCTACCCTCAGAGACTCAAAATAGTGGGAGTCATCCATGGAGGAGGAAATGAATTACTTAAATATGAAAAATACATGGGAGTTGGCTGAACTACCAGAAGTAAAATTAGCTCTAGAAAATAGATGAGTTTTCTTTTGAAATAGAAAGATGATGGAAGTAAGAGATACAAATAAATTCTAGTGGTGAAGGATTTTCAGCAAAAGGAAGGGGTTGGATTTTTTGAAATTTTATCACCAGTGGTGAAGTACACAACCATTCAGATAGTGATAAATATTGTTTTGTCTAATGATTTACACTTGGATCATATGAATATAAAGACAACTTTTCTTCATAGGTATTTAGAGGAAGAAATCTTCATGATTCACCCTAAGGGTTTTGAAGTTAAATGGATGGAGTATCTCATTTTTAAGTTGAAATGAAGTCTGTATGGCTTGAAATAAGCTCTACGGTAGTGAAATTGGAATTTTAAAACTTTTATTCTTGAGGAAAGTTTTTTTATGTGATTATAATCATTGTCGTTACCATAAGTAATGGGGCGATGGAATATATATCCTATTATTGTTGTATGTTTATGATCTGTTGATTATAGGTCTGAAGTTTCATTCGATTGAGGAACTAAAGATGAATTTTTATAGAAGGTTTGAGATAAAGAACCTCAGAAAATCCAAAAAGATATTGGGGATGATAATCGAAAGGGATAGTAAAACTGGTGCTTTGGTTTTATCCCAAAAAGAATTCATTGAGAAGGGCATCAAAAAGTTTTGGAATGACCAGTTGTAAACTTTTATTAACCCCCATCACTAGACACTTAAAACTTTCTAAATATCAATCACCATAAATGGATGGAGAATATTGTGACATTGAAAAGGTGTTTTTTTCTTTGTATTTTGGAAGTTTGATATATGAAATGGTATGCACATGAACAGACATTGCTTTTTTAGTGGAATTTTTTATCTGTTTCATGAAAAATCCCAGACAAAAACATTAGGAAACTATGAAATAGATTATTTTATACTTTAAAGGATTGAAATATGAAACTTTATGTTTTAGAAATTATAATTAATTGAAGGTATTTTGTATACATATTTTTCTAGAGACATGGATTCATAGAAAAGTACAACTGGTTTTGTGTTTACTTTTGGTGGAACAATGGTCAGTTAGATGTATTGTTTGTAGCCAGTCATTACTTTATCTATAAAGAAATCAGAGTATATTACTACTATAGAAGTAGATAAAGAGTTGATATGGTTGATGAGAATGTTTAATGAACTTATAAAAGGATTGAATGAAGGGAAGTTAATCTGTGGCAATTAGAATGTAATCCATCTTTTCTGAAATCCATTGTTTCATGTAAGAATCAAACACATTGACCTAAAATGTCACTTTATATGAAAACATATAGAATATAAAGTGTTGGAGATAAAAAATATTTATGGGAAGAAGAATACTTCCAATATGTTTATGAAGGTGACAATCCAATAAAGTATGAGGCAACATTGTGCCTTAGTTGGACTTGATTGATTGGGTGGAGAGGAGAACACTGCTTGCATCATATAGAGGATGAGCTTAAATGGGTGGTTAGAGTGTGACACCCTCTGAGTTTTGGTATGCTCTCATTTTTAATGTTTAAGAGGTGTTACTTTGAGTTTCAGGATTTTTGAAGGTAATTTGGAGTTTACCTTAGATCTCATAGGGGGTTGCACCATGGAGGGTAGAGACTGTAGTGTGGTGAAGCTGGTTGTGGTGTAGACAAGTTGACTGTGTCATGGAGTCCAGGAGGTGGATTTTCAAAGTTTCTTCCATATTTAAAATAGCTTCACTATAGTGGTAGGCTGCAACATTGGGGGTTTACTACTACGTCATGGAGCAGTCGATGTTGGTGTAGTGGCCTCAGGATGGAATTTTATCAGTTTTTCCAAATTCGATACCCCTGTGGTGTGGGATTAGGATACATCGTATCCCACTTCTAGTTGTTGGGTTCTGCAACGTGGTGGATTTAACTACACCATAGTCCCTCCCCGGGTATATAAGATAAGCATTGTGTAAGACATCATGGTTCTCGGACACAGTTTGGTTAGGATGGTTGTGGTTTGGTCCCTTGTGATGTGTTACGGTCCTCCCTATTTTAGCCAACTCTGAGGCATGGTCTGGGAGGCAGCGCCATGGTCTTCTATTTTACAGAGTGCCAATGAATACCCAGACCCTCCTCCGACCTCTTCTTTTCCCATCTTCCTCTTAGATTCCCAAGAGAGTTTTTTGAAGGCCTTTGAAGCCCATTTCATATCAGATTCAACCTTAGCCTTGGGAGGTCAATCCTTGGGGGTTTCTCTATGTTCTTGAGGTAGGTGCATCTAAAAAAAGGTTCTAATTCATGAATTGTTTTATGTTCTTATGAATTACTTCAGTTTAATTTATAAAAAGTACAGATTTGATATTGAAGTGGAATTACTTCATGAAATCTTGGTTTTTAAAGAGGTTTTTCTTTAAAAGATGATTTTTGTCTGATGAAATTCCTTTAAGGTGGATTTGATTCTAAAATGGGTTTCTAAGCATAGAATGTGTAATGCTTTGCTTTGAAAATATTTTATAAATTATGGATTTGATTATGGAATGGGTTTTCAAGCATGGAAGCGGTAATGCTTCACTGTGAAAATGTTTTATAAATTGTGGATTTGATTCTAAGATGGATTTTCAAGCATAGAAGCAAGAATTATTTGCTGTGAATTTTTTTTATAAATTGTGAGCAAGGTTTTCAAATGGTTTTTGGAAAATTTAGCACATTAGGAACCTTGGGTGCGATGAGAAATGGACATGTCACCTTAGTGTGTATTTCACCACTTGGGATTCTCTTGTTGATATCAACGGACTATGGAAAGACTCGATATTGGTTGGATCCACGTTATGTATGGTTTAGGCTTCTCATAGGCTAGATCCCAATCTTGTTCTTTGTCATTTATACTTGGTTTTACACATTATGGTATATTTCATGGTTATTTTCTCACTTGTTTATCTTATGGTGTATCCATGGATGGTTTTTCCTATGATCATGTTTTCTTATCATTTTTCTTATTGTGTGAATATGAAAGGATTTTATGAAAACCAAAGGATGTTTTACAAAATGATTCTATTTTGAAACTAATTTATAAACTAGTTTTGTTTTAAAGTTAGGGCTATCATTTTCATGATATTAGACTTTGTATAGATTCTTTGGTGAAATCCTACCAGGATATGTGCTCACACCCTACCTTTTCCTTTGGGCATTTGTAGATGTGGTTTTACAAGACACGATTAAAGGGAAGGGCGTCATGTAGTTCATCATCTTCTTGGTTTTCATCACCTTCATAGTTTTATTGTTTGGTGGTGATGGGTGATCACATGGAGTTTCAACTGATGACTTGTCTTATTGTACTTTCTAGTTTATCCCCTTGGTCATGACGTTATATGTCTCATGGATATGTACTATTTATTATGCTATGTAATTTTATGGATTTCCTCATTATAGTTATCCATGAGATTTGTTTGGTTGTTTTTATGTTACTCATCTTATGGTGGGTCATCTTAGTGATGTGTTTCATCAAACCGAGCTGATTTGTTATTTGGAGAATGTTGAAATATTAAAGTAATTTTCAAGTGGGAGATTGTTGATTTTTGTAAAGATTCTTCAAGTTTCATCGAATTGAGATGATTAGACGGAGGAATATTATAGTGAGACTTTAGTGCAACTGGACAAAGTGCATTATAAATACATCCATTAGATAGAGTTTATCAGACTCCATCAAACAAAGTCTATTGTACTAAGCCCCTCTAAACTGACTTCTATTTATGTGGGTTGCATAGTTACATTGTTTGGTTACCAATAGTTGGAAAATTTATTGGATGGTTCAGTAGTGTATCGAATGTTTCTCTGGTCAACGATAGGTTGATTGTGAATCTTAGATTGGCGGTGTGAATGGTTACTTATTGAAGGCCTCTATAAAGATAGTTGGTGGCCCAACTAGAAGTGATTGTTGGAAATTATATGATGATGCGAACTTCTGAATTCATAGTCTCAAACTCTATAAGTGGAGAGTAAGTGAGTGATAAGTTTTTTATTTGCTTTTATCTCCTTAATGAAAATGTTTTCAGTGTTCTCTCATTAATGTAAGACATTTGTCTCAGCCATGTAATTATATTTTCCTATTTCTTTTGTTTTTTATGTGAAGTATGTTTGATGAGTTTGTGCGGTGATTGGGTGAGTTCTCGTCCTAGTTTCAGTGCACATACTTGGGGAGAGAAGAAGATTATCAGACAAAACTTTGTCTGAAGGTGGTTGGAGCTTTCCACATTGCAAGTTGGGTAATCAAACCAACCGCGATCTGGTGTACTTTATGCTTGTCGAGTTCGTCCAGTGCAATGGATGCAGTGTTGCTCCTTGGTTCTCCTTTGAATATTTCCATTCAATTACCATAATCAATAAAAAGTGAATGATCCATCATCACAATCAATACTAGGGTGAACATGGTATCATCATAATCATCAATATATTGGTGAATATAATATCACTGGTATCATAATCAACAAGGCTAAATGGACTGCCACTAAAAATAAGAGTAGGGAGAACGGGTTGTCACCATTCCCAGATCAATTATTGATCAAAAAATATCATCATTACTTAAAAAAAGTGAACGAGTTATCAAAATTTACATAATAATATATGTGAATGAATTATCACCCTAACATAACCAGTAACCATTGTGAATAGGTTGTCACCAAGACATCATCAATAAATTTAGTGGATGAGTTATCACTATACAAAGTTGACATTCATGGTGAATGGGTTATCACTATACACATAATCCAAAAATGTATTGATATGGTTATCACTATCCACATTAACATTATCATATATGAACTCTTAATCATAATAAATATAGCATAAATAAAAGGTGAATGAACATTCACCAAAGCACAAAACTTTCATAGTGAATAGAGAACCACCATACATATTGTAACATCCTAGGTAAATAAAGAATATAACATTTTCATATTTATTAATATTTGTGAATTAAATATTAATTTTACTTTAAAGGGGGTGCTATTATAGATGGCGTACCCAATACACAACAACAGGTTTCTTTGAAAACTTACGTTGCACACAACGTTGAGTTGTACTGAAAAATATTAATATAATATTATTATTTTAAATAGTAGTTAACACCTAGTCATTGTAATGGCAGGAATGAACATAAATAAATACAATATGATTATACATATTTTTTAAATGTTTTTACATTTATCCAATAAAAGTTAGAGGCTTAAAATGTGAATGACTCCAATTTTAAGCATAAACACTCTAATATTCATTAAAAGGTCGATTTACCGCCTTTTGATGGTGAACCATTTTTAAATCTAGTATTTGTAAATTTTATATATTCTATTTGAAAAAATAATATTCTTATTTATAATTGGGACAAAAAAAATTTACTTTGGATGAAATTTTGGTATTTTTCTGATAATGTTCATTTTTTTAATGAATAGTGAAAAATACAGTATTTTAATTCAAAATTGCCTTTTAATCTAATTTATTTATATGGTTAGATTATATTTTTAATTGGTTTTAAAGTATAATTATATTATATTTTTACCAATTAATCCAATGTTGGTCATTGT
The DNA here is from genome assembly GCA_963277665.1 of Viscum album. Classification (NCBI taxonomy): domain Eukaryota; kingdom Viridiplantae; phylum Streptophyta; class Magnoliopsida; order Santalales; family Viscaceae; genus Viscum; species Viscum album. Next base: position 1,016,427,790 of record OY728130.1, on the reverse strand, counting down.
AAGTAATTTCACTTTGAAATTAGACATAAACAAGTATCAATCTTTTGATAGTTCTTATTTCTTAAAAACACACTTTTTGTTTTAACAATGGGAATTAATTTTAAATTAATTTCTGCCACTTTTATGTTTTGAATTTGGAAAAATTAATTCCATATTTAGAATTAGGAGGTCCAAATTTTGTAAATATTTAAATATTATTTTTAAATATTATGAATATTTACTTCGGTAAATATTTTATTTACCATGGTTAAAGGGTAAATCTAGTAAATAAGGGTAAAAAATATTATTATTATTATATTAAATTAGCCTAACATGTGTCCTAATCCTATTGGTTGATACATGTCCGACCATGGTTATCCTTGGGTCAATTTTGGGACCCCATGGATCCACTTGGGAGTGACAATGACACTTTATATTAATTAATTTAAAGTAAAGACAAAAATGACATAAACATATATCTTTTAGTAAATCAATTTTTACATGGGTTAATATAAGTTATATATTAGACTATAAATATTCTTTTGAAATATAAAAATATTTCCTACATAATGGTATTTTATTTAAAAAAATGAGACATAAAATAAAAAAAAAATTCCTTATGATACAATGATGATGTAGTGATTACCTTATTAATGAATGATTTAAATAAATGAGATTATAAGGATTAAAAAATATCCAAAACCTATCCAATTCTTATTTGATGATTTTATTTAGACTTATATGAACCTTATATTAGAATTAAATAATTTTTTGACCTTTTTAAACCAAAAATAATTTTATAATAAAATAATACTTTCAAACTTTTCTAAAGTGCCCATCCTCCCCCTTATAAAAGGCCACCACCTCTAACCCATTAATCACACCTCTCAAGCCCGTTGGCTCATCCAAACCCTACCCAAATAATCTCCCAACATCTCTCTCTTCCTCCTATAATCCTTACCTTATGTATAATTCACTTCAAGAAAGCCTTTTGGTTCAAACCAAAGGGAGTTACCCAATTTAAAGGTAACGTCTTCTCTCGAGTTATTTTATTTTATTTTCCTTCTTCAACCCCCTAAACTCACTTTATTTAATTCTTCTATAACAAAACCAATATATTAAATATACTAAGATGTTGTTATAAGTATTATTCTAACTACACATCCACACACCTCCATTTAAGGGATATGAACATACTGTTTCTGTGGATGGCGAACTACTACCTTACGAAACGATAATTGTTCAATTATCTCCTACTGCCTCTAATGGTGGCCATTAAGATGACACTGTATTTATATATAATATAAATTATATTTATATTGTCTCTATACTTCTGTATTTTTCATTTATATCATACCTTTATGGTTTTTGTAATGTGTAAATACAATAATTTCATTTGAGAAAGTGCGGACTACCACCCCCCCAAAGTGATATGACTCGTTCATGACATATGTGGGATGTATAAATGATGGAGTTAATTAAATTATATATTATATTATACTGGAATTATAATATACCTATGGATAATTAAATTTTCATTCCATTAAAATACGAAATAGAAATTAAAGTAGCGTTCATGCGTACGCATAGCTTATCCTCTCCATGAACGGTGCATTTCATTTCTTATCTCCAAATGTTATGTACTATTATAAAAAAAATATATATAATATATATGATATCTAAATCATGAATATCATTCTGGATATAATGGAATTTTTACCACATGGACAACTTGTAATTATAAGGAGTTCATTTTTTACTCAAGTACCAAATATCGACAAAACGATCGTTATTAACTTAAATGATTATATAATGTTTATAACGTGGTATTAAGTGATATAAAAGGAATAATAAACCTGAAAAGTTTCTAAATCAATTATAAATTAACTTTAGTTTATTATTCAGGAGATTAAAGAATGAACGGGTCAAGTCAGACGCGAGGTAAGGGACTTCGTCTCAATCACCTTTCATTGAGGCATATTTTGATTTATACACGACTTTATTTTATACGGTTTATAAACCCCTTTTTAATTTTCATTTCATTCAAAGGGAATTTTTTTCTACGTGGTGTTTTACTAAACAACAAAGGGAATGTTTCTTTTTAACGTATGCGGTGACAATGACCTTTCTGTCACCGCGAGCATTATTTGATTTTTGGCTTCCTTAACAAGTCGTAATGTTTTTTAAAAGGAAAATAAATATCATATACTCTTTTACATATTTTGGTATTGAAAATGGTTTTGATAATGGATTGGTTATGTTAATATATTTAAATGATACATTGTGATTGAAATGTGGAAATGTTATCTTTCCTTAATGTTTGTTTTATGTGTTATGAATATGTTATGGTTCTTGGGAATTGTTTATGTATACGGGTGGTTCCGTGATAAAACTAGGGCGGGTGAGCCTGAGATAGCTCTCTAATGCATTGGATAACATGACAGAGGTAAATGTTAATTTTTCTCCTAAGAAATTTAGGGAATATACTGTGATGAATATTCCAATGTTACTCCCTACGTAGCTGTGATAGCTACAATGTAAGTATGATATGGATACCACAAGTTGCGTTTATGATTTATGATTTCTATGTGTTATTCATAAATCTTATGATTTCATTAGTTATGTTAAAAAAACTTATGTTTTGATGGACTAATGTTTTCTTTCTTTATTTTATAACCCTTACTGATCTTTTTATGCTCATCCCAAGTTTTAAAATGTTTTTTACAGGACTTAAAGATGAATAGGGTCAAGGATGAGATCAAGGAAAATTCATGTTGTCTAAAACATGGAACTAGACATGACTCTTTTTTTAAGAGTTTTTATTTTATGAAAAAAATGGAAACTGAGTAGAAGTGTCTAATTTGTAATTTTTGAGATGTAATGTAATAGTTATGGCCTAATTCTCTAAAAATTTAAACCTAAAAAGATCCTTAATGTGAATTATTAACTTAATTCAAGATTATGTAATGTTTAAGGTCGGGGCCTTATAGTTGGTATTAAAGGTCGGTTTATTTAACTTTAGAAGTTATGATATTGTTAAATTAATATCCATCAATTATTTTTACTTTATGATAAGATTGAAATGATATAGCATTTATATATTACCATGTTGCTTCGCCTAAGATATTTATGTGTTTAGAATGGTTTTCCACAGAGGAAACAGGGTAACTATGATGAGACGATATCAGGAGGAAGACAACCTTCCAAATCAGTAACTTGAGATGGTCAGAATCGAAACTGAACAATTTGTTACAGTTATGGCACAGTTGACTCAGGCTATAAATGGTAGTGGTATCCATGCACGAGATCAGCCAGATCACCCACATAGGAACATGTCAGTAGTGGATCATTTCATAAGGAAACACCCCCATCATTTAGAGGATCATCTAACCTTGTTCTAAATAAAGGGTGGATTAAAGCATTGGAGAATATTTTTTATGTCATGGGGTGTTCAGAACATCAAAAGGTTACTCTCGTTGTTTATCGTTTTGAAGTTGAAGCTGATCAGTGGTGGTTGATGGTGAAAAATATTAGGGATAGTGAAGAGATTGATACTATTTATTGGTATGAATTAAAAGGTATTTTTTTGAGAAATATTTTCCTAAGGTGGTTCGTCTTAGGATGGAAAAACGGTTCTTGGAATTGAGGCAGTAGGATGACTCAGTAGCTGCTTATGAAGAAAAATTCACTTGACTGGCAAGGTATGTTCCAAATTTCATACGAGATCTTGATAGTAAAATCAATTGTTTTTACTCAGGATTAAAGCCAAAGTAAATAAGGGATTTAGCTTCTCATGATTTCAAAAGTTATGAAAAACTTGTTCGATGTGCGGAGAAGGTAGAAATGGAGTTTGTCGATGATCAGGTTTTCTTTGACAAACAACAAAATAAGAGGTCGAGGTGGCAGACGAAAGGGAAGAACTCTTCAAAAAAGTCTGATAGTAAGAAACTTAAGTTTACAGTTTGTGAAAATTATGGTAAAAATTATACTGGGGAATGTCTTTTGAATTCTGGTAAGTGCTATCGATGTGGTAAAATGGGGCATAAGGCTCATAATTGCACTGAAAAAGATCAGGGTAATGGTAAGATAGAATCTGATTTACAATCAGTAAAATGTAAGTGCAATGAAATGGGTCATTATGCAAATGAGTGTCCAACGAAGAACTCAATTGAGGGAAATCAATCGGACTACAAGCAGAAAGGGGTGGTTAAATTCTTTGCAACTACTTCAATAGATATTGGGCCATCAAATGAAGTAGTATCATGTACACTGTTTGTTTGTTCAGATTATTCCAACGTATTGTTTGATTCAGGGTCTACACATTCTTTTATTTCTAATAAGTTTTCTAGTAAATTGGGAATTCCATCTTAAGATATGAATCCCAAAATTATAGTAAAAAAACCGAGAGTAAATGTTGAGACAAAAAGAAATTATAAGAACCATTATGTCCTTGTGTGCAGAAAGAATCTACCTACAAACCTTATTGTTTTTTCACTAGTAGAGTTTGATGTTATTTTGGATATGGATTGGATTTATGTTTATCATGTTAAGATTGACTACAGAGATAAAGTGTTTTCTTTTCAGAAAGAATTTTATTTTGTGTACAAGAATGAACCCTTACTTTTAATAACATATCAGGAAGTTGAGAAACTAGTAAAAGATGGAAATGAATGTTACCTTGCACATATTGTTGAAAACAAAAGAACTATTCAGATTAATGATGTTCTAGTGGTAAATGAGTATCTTGGTGTTTTTCCTGATGAGTTTCCTGGTATAATACCTGATTGGGAAGTTGAATTTACTGTTGACTTAGTTCCTAATGCTAAGACAATTTCAAAACCCTCTTATCGAATAGCTCAAATTGAACTTTTAGAGTTAAAAAAACAATTGTAGGAGTTATTAGATAAAGGTTTCATTTGACCTAGCACATCACCATGGGGTTCTCCTGTCTTGTTTGTTAAAAATAAAGATGGTTCAATGAGACTTTGAATTTATTGTAGAGAATTGAATAACATTACTGTTAAGAACAAGTATCCTTTACCTCATATAGATGATTTGCTTAATCAACTCCAAGGAGCTCAGTATTTTTCAAAGATTGACTTGAGGTTGGGGTACCATCAGTTGAAAGTAAAGGAGGTGGAAATTTTGAAGACCGCCTTTAGTACTAGATATGTCCATTATGAATTTGTGGTTATTCCTTTTGGGTTAACCAATGCACCTGTTGTATTCATGGATCTTATGAATAGAATTTTTCGTGAGTTCTTGGATAAGTTTGTGGTAGTGTTCATTGATGATATTTTGGTTTATTCTAAAAGTAAATAGGAACATGAAATTCATTTAAGGGTTGTATTTAAAACCTTAAAAGAAAATAAATTGTATGGGAAATTCAGAAAGTGTGAGTTTTGGTTACAAAAATTTTCATTCCTTGGTCACATTGTTTAAAAAAATGGAATAACCGTTGATCCTACTAAAACAAAGGTTGTTGAAGAATGGACAAGACCCACAAATATAACTGAGATTCGTAGTTTTCTTGGTTTGGAAGATTATTACTGGAGGTTTGTTGAAAATTTTTCATGGTTATCTAGCCCACTGACTAAATTAACTCAAAAAGGTGTTAATTTCATCTAGACAAAAGAATGTGATGATTGTTTTCAGGAATTGAAAAGAATATTTGTGAATGCTCCAGTTTTGGCACTACCTTCCAAAAATGGTGAGTTTATTATCTACAGTGATCCTTTATTGAAAGGACTTGGCTTTGTCCTTATGCATAATAATTAGGTAATTGCTTATGCTTCACGTCAGTTGAAACCTCATGAGTTAAATTACCTTACACATGATTTGGAATTAGCTGTTGTTGTTCTTTCTTTAAAAATTTGGAGGCATCATTTGTATGGAGTAAAGTGTGAAATATATACTAATCACAAAAGTTTGAAGTATATATTCACTCAAAAATAATTGAACATGAGACAAATGAGATGGCTAGAATTAATCAAGGATTATGATTGCACGATCCATTATCATCCAGGAAAGGAAAATAAAGTGGTTGATGCTTTGAGTCAAAAAAGTAATGTTTCATTAACCATGCTACATTTGAAACATGATCCTTTGGTTTTTGATTTAATGAAATTTAGCATAGAAGTTGTTGGTGCAGGAAATTACTCTATTTTGTTTCAGGTGTCAGTGAAATCATCTCTATTAGACAGAATTAAGCAAGCGCAGAAGGAAGACAGTGAGTTGTAGAAAAAGGTAGAGTTGGTTCAAAAGGGTAAGTTGTATGATTTTAACATTGATAATGATTGTATTTTGATATTAGGGAAGAGATTATGTGTGCCTTGTGATTCGCAATTGAAGAATGAGTTGCTATGTGAAGCTCATAGTTCTCTATTTTCAGTTCATCCTAGCAGTACTAAGATGTACAGAGATCTTCGAGAGTATTACTGGTGGGATGGAATTAAAAGAGATATTGCTGACTTTACTATGAAGTGTTTGACTTGTCAATAGGTTAAAGCAGAGCGATAGTTACCGAAATGGATGCTTCAGCCTTTACCAGTGCCAGAGTGGAAATGGGAAAATATATCCATGGACTTCATTGTGGAATTACTAAAGACATCTCGAGGTAATAATGAAATCTGGGTTATTGTTGATTGATTGAATAAATCTTCTCATTTCCTTCCTATTCGAGATACTCTGTCTCTAGATCAAATTTCTCAGTTGTATGTTAAAGAGATAGTCAGGTTGCATAGAGTTACCCTCTCCATTGTATCTAATCATGATCCTAGGTTTACTTCTAACTTTTGGAAAGACCTTCAGAAGTCATTGAGGTTCATTGAACCTTATGAAATCCTGGAGAAAGTTAGATCAGTTGCGTACAGAGTGACTTTACCTCCAAGTTTATCCTACGTACATAATATTTTTCATGTTTCAATGTTGAGAAGGTATATTCCAGATCCATCTCATGTTTTGAGCCCAGAAGTAGTTCAGTTGGAAGAGAATCTCTCTTATGAGGAACAACCAGTCCAGATTCTTGACCAAAGAGAGAAAGTGTTGCGAAATAAGGTAATTCATCAGGAAAAGTTTTTGTGTAAAAACCATATGGTTGAAGAGGCAATATGGGAATTTGAAAATACTATGAGGGATAAATACCCTCATTTATTTGATAAGTGAATATAATTGTGGGGACGCAATTTCCAAAATGGGAGAAGGATGTAACATCCCAAGTAAAAAAAGAATATAACATTTTCATATTTATCAATATTTGTGAATTAAATATTAATTTTACTTTAAATGGGATGCTATGTTCGATGGCGTACCTAATATGAAACAACAGATTTCTTTGAAAACTTACGTTGCACACAACGTTGAGTTGTACTGAAAAATATTAATATAATATTATTATTTTAAATGGTAGTTAACGCCTAACTGTTGTAATGGCAAGAATGAACAGAACTAACTACAATATGATTATACATGTTTGTTAAATGTTTTTACATTTACCCAATAAAAGTTAGAGACTTAAAATTTGAATGAATCTAATTTTAAGTATAAACACTCTAATATTCATTAAAAGATCGATTTGTCGCCTTTTGATGGCGAACCTTTTTTAAATATAGTTTTTGTCACTTTTATATGTTCTATTTGACAAAATAATATTTTTCTTTAGAATAAGGACATCAAAATTTACTTTGGATGAAATTTTGGTATTTTTCTGATAATGTTCATTTTTTAATGAATAGTGAAAAATACTATATTTTAATTCAAAACTGCCTTTTAATCTAATTTATTTATATGGTTATATTATCTTTTTAATTGGTTTTAAAGTATAATTATATTATATTTTTACCAATTAATCCAATGTTGTTCATTATAAGTAATTTCACTTTGAAATTGGACATAAATAATTTTGTTTTGACAACGAGAATTAATTTTAAATTAATTTATGTCACTTCTGTGTTTTGAATTTGAAAAAATGGATTACATATTTAGAATCAGGAGATCCAAATTGTGTAAATAGGTAACTTTTATTTTTAGACATTATGAATATTTACTTCGGTAAATATTTTATTTGTCATGGTTAAAGGATAAATCTGGTAAATAAGGGTAAACAAATATTATTATTATAATATTAAATTAACCTAACATGTGTCATAATTCTATTAGTTTATACATGTCTGATCATGGACATCCTTGTGTCGATTTTGGGACTCCATGGAGCCACTTGGGAGTGATAATGACACTTTATATTAATTAATTTAAAGTAAAGATAAAAATGACATAAACATATCTCTTTTAGTAAATAAATTTTTACATAGGGTTATATAAATTATCTATTTGACTATAAATATTATTTTGAAAGATAAAAATATTTACTACATCATGGTATTTTATTTTTAATTTTTAGACATCAAATAAATAAAATTCTTTATGACACAATGATGATGCAGTGATTACCTTGTTAATTAATGATTTAAATAAATGAGATTATAAGGATTAAAAGAATATCAAAAACCTGTCCAATTGTTATTTTATGATTTTATTTAGACTTATATGAATCTTTTCTTCGGATTAAATAAGTTTTGGACCTTTTGAAACCGAAAATCATTTTATAATAAAATAATACTTTCAAACTTTCCTAAAGAGTCCCTCCCCCCCTTATAAAAGGTCACCACCTCTAACCCATTACTCACACCTCTCAAGCCCCTTGGATCATCCAAACCCTTCCCAAATAATCTCTCAACATCCCCCTATTCCTCCTAGAATCCTTACCTTAGGCAGAAGACACTTCAAGAAAGCCTTTTGGTTCAAACCAAAGGGAGTTACCCAATTTAAAGGTAACGTCTTCTCTCGAGTTCTTTTCTTTTATTTTCCTTCTCCAACCCCTAAAATCACTTTATTCCATTATTATATAACAACAAAATTATCTTCAATATACTAGGATATTTTTATGAGGATGATTCTAACTACACATTCACACACCTCCATCTAATGGATATGAACATACTGTTTTTGTGGATGGCGAACTACTGCCTCACGAAACGATGATTGTTCAATTATCTCCTGTAGCCTCTCATGGTGGCCATTAAGATGACACTATATTTATATGTGATATATATTATATTTATATTATCTCTATACTTATTTATTTTTCATTTATAGCATACTTTTATGATTTCCATAATGGGTAAATACGATAATTTCATTTGAGGAAGTGCAGACTACCACCCCCTCAAAGTGACATGACTTGTTCATGCCATACATGGGACGTATAAAGGATGAAGTTAATGAAATTATATATGATATTATAGTAGAATTATAATATACCTATGCATCATTAAGTTTTTATTCCATTAAAATACAAAATATGAATGAAAGTAGCGTTCATGCGTACGTACAGCTTATCATCTCTATGAACGGTGCATTTCATTTCTTATCTCTAAATGTTATGTACTATATTATAAATACATATATATACTATATATATGTGTGTGATATATATGATATCTAAATCATGAATATCATTCTGGAGATAATGGAATTTTGACCACATGGACAACTTGTAATTATAAGGAGTTTATTTTTGACTTAAGTACCAAATATCGACAAAATGACCATTATTAACTTAAATGATTATATAATGTTTATAATGTGGTAATAAGTGATATAAAAGGAATAATAAACCTGAAAAATGTTCTGAAGCAAGTAGAAATTAACTTTAGTTTATTATTCAGGAATTAAAGAACGAATGAGTCAAGTCGGACACAAGGTAAGGGACTTCGTCTCAATCACCTTTCATTGAGGCATATTTTGATTTATACACGACTTTCTTTTATACGGTGTATAAACCCCTTTTTGACTTTTCATTTCATTCAAAGAGAATCATTTTCTACGTAGCGTTTTACTAAATGAAAAAGAGAATGTTTCTTTTTAACGTACTTGGTGACAATGACTTTTCTGCCGCCGTGAGCATTATTTGATTTTTGACTTCCTTAACAAGCTGTAATGTTTTTTAAAAGAAAAATAAATACCATATACTCTTTTACGTATTTTGGTATTGAAAATGGTTTTGATAATAGATTGGTTATGTCAATATATTTAAATGATATATTGTGATCGAAATGTGGAAATGTTATATTTTCTTTATGTTTGTTTTATGTGTTATGAATATGTTATGGTTCTTGAGCATTGTTTACGTATACGAGTGGTTCCGTGATAAACGTAGGACGGGTGAGCCCGAGATAGCTCTCCAATGCATTAGGTAACGTGATGGAGGTAAACGTTAATGTTTCTCCTAAGAGATTTAGGGAATATACTGTGATGAGTATTCTAACGTAACTCCCTACATAGCTGTGATAACTACAATGTAAGTATGATATGAATGCCACAAGTTACCTTTATGATTTATGATTTCTATGTGTTATTCATAAATCTTATGATTTCATGAGGTATGTTAAAAAGCTTATGTTTTGATGGACTAATGTTTTCTTTCTTTATTTTATAACCCTTACTGAACTTTTTATGCTCATCCCAAGTTTTGAAATGTTTTTTTACATGACTTAAAGATGAATAGGGTCAAAGATGCGATTAATGAAAAGTCATGCTATCTAAAACATGGAACTAGACATGACTCTTTTTTTTCAAGAGTTTTTATTTTATAAAAAAATGGAAACTGAGTAGAAGTGTCTACTTTGTAATTTTTGAGATGTAATGTAGTAGTTATGGCCTAATTCTCTAAAACTCTAAACTTGAAAAGATCCTCAATGTGAATTATTTACTTAATTCAAGATTATGTAATGTTTAAGGTCAGAGCCTTATACATATATACGATACCAATCCAATCCCATTGGCGCAACTCACATCCCATACTAACCCTCGTCTCATCAGGGCCACACCAAAATGGGAACTTGCTATATCGAAGTCGCTTAATAAGGCCAATGAACAACTGGCCTAGCCCAAGCATGCACTTTCGATTACTGAGAAACCCTCAAAGATACCTTAACAAAGCCCCTTAAATCAAAATATATGCTTGGACATCCCTTTGTGGGTTCCACTTCCCCAAAGAATCACGTCCATCGATGACCCCTAATATATGGAAAAGGTTTAAAAGAGTATCATAGGTTAGATTGCGCATACTCATCCATCAAGTACCAAGGAACCCACATTCAGTTGTGTTCTAGGTCATTCCCATGCTCCTGCTAGTACATCATACATCACAAAAACACATATAAAATGGTGGATGATTCGGGGGCCGCCTACCTCATAGTTGTAGGACCCCGTTTTACTGAAGATTGTTAGTTGATTTGACTTTAATCAAACGAGGGATATCTAGTGCAATACAAGATCACTATTGGAATAATTACAAAAAGTTGTGGCGTTTTATGATGGGAAAATGATGATCTAGGATCAAAATAGACAATTAATTCCAGTTTTGAATTAAAAAATGTGAAAATATCAATGAATGATAAGAAAGATTATGAAATTTCAAATGAGATGAGATCCTACTTTGATCTAAAAAGGAGCAGGTCCTTAATTGGAATTAGGGGTATGTTTTAGTCTTTTAATATTATTGGCCCTTCATGTTAACGAATGATAAAAAATATTATAAAATTTGAAATGAAATGTACTTTCATATCATTTCCCATTTTGCGGTTGATTAGTTCCCTCCGCAGTCGTCATTTTCCCACCAATCTAACGATGGGGGCGGGTGGGATAACGTGTGCCAGCCCAACGACAGGGTGGGTGAAAGAGAACTGCTGTCAGGGTAATACCTGTCAACTGAATTGGCGGGATTCTCACGTTCGGTGCCATTTCACCGCGTATTCTCGACCCTACTCCTCTGCGGGACCCTTCTTCAACGCCCAGGCTTATCATGTGAAGATCGCATGAGGTCGACCTCATCCGGTCGAAATACTGTTCAACAATTTCCCCGTTCAGCGCAGAGGTTCCCTCAAGCGATTTTTGAAAATGGTTCGGGTGTCTTGGCCAGCCGAGTCTGAGGTGTTGCTTGATTCACGCCTCCGAATTACCCATTTTACTTTAATTTGATTTCGTTTTGAGTGCCTCCTTGTCCGTGTGGATTCTTTTTGTCCAGTGCAGCCTTTTCATCCTCATAGATTTGAATGTTCCATTAGATTCCGATGGTACTTGCACTTCCGTTGTTAGATTCGCATTTTGTGTGTGTGATTTTCTTGTATTTTCAGTTTTGGATCCATTTTCTCTCGCATTGGTTCTTCTTCTTATTATTTTATTTCAATTATATTCTCCTTTGCAATGCTCGTTCAGTCTGGTTACATAATTTGTTATTCACGTTGTGACCATCCTTCGCGTCGTTGTCCTGTATTTTAAATTCTTGCAGTTGGATGCGCTAAGAAAAACAGTTTCTGAAATGAGTGGCAAAGGCACCGAAGAAGTGAGGATCGTTGTCTCGCCATATAGGATTTGCCCACTCGGAGCTCACATTGATCACCAGGCTAGTCTTCCTTTTTTTATGGTCTTATAACGGCAACTGGAGCGATGATAACAGATCATTATTGTTTTTACTATATCTTCAACATTATTTTTCAGATCGCTCTCCGTGATGTGAAGTTATTTGGTAACCAGTGTTTTTCTTTTTTCATCCGTTGTTCTTTAATCTGCCATCTTTCCTAACCATTTGTGGTTAACTTTTCCTTCCCTTTCAAATTGTTGAAAACAATGTAAAATTTTCATGCCACGTAACATGAATGCCCGGGTGATCAAAATAGCAATCTTAACCAAACCTTGATCAAGAGAAATGTTGCATCTACTGTTAGCTATCTTTTTTTTTTATCCTCGGCCTTTTTTTTATACCGGAATTAATGGATCAAAAACTCAAAAAGTTGCTTTTCATTTTCTGTACGATTTTAGGGTGGAATTGTATCAGCCATGACAATTGACAAGGGCATACTCCTTGGATTTGTTCCTTCTGGTGATGCTCAGGTAACACTCTCTTCATCAAAATTTTACATATAATCTGGAGTCTTTCATTTTGCCTTGTGAAATTTAAGCAAAACGTTTTCTGTAGGAGTTAACAGGATGAATTGTCATAAATACCTAAGAATATTTTATGACAATCTGTTTTATTGACATGCACAGTGCCTAAAAACACTATTTATCAATTTCTATTGAATATCTGATTTCCTTTATCAAGTTGTTGAATGAAGAATATGCAGCGAAGTTGGATTGTAATTTTTAGCAGTGGGCTCAAGCCTATGCTACCGTGGCTTGTGAGCATGCACTTATGGTCACACTAAGATAAAAAAGACACATGAAGAGTCATTTGATCCAGCAGGAAAAAAATCAAGAAGCATTTTCCGTGAAGATCACTGGAATTCAAATTAGGATTTTTCAAAGGGCTTGCCTGGTCCTTTGTCTGATTAAATTATTTGAAAATAGTTGTAACCTTCAATATTGTTATAATTTTTATGTTAACTGTTGATTATGCCGCATCATTTGTGTGAGGTGATGTAGTTCAATGGTTATATTTGTGCACTTTTTCCTGCAAATCACATTAATGTATTATTTTTATTCAAGATTGTTTTAGTTCCCTTTTTCAAAATTTTATGGTACATAATTACCACAATAAGAGAGGGAGAGGTAGAGTGGGAGTGGGAGAGGTTGAAGTGTTGCCAGTCTTGGGTTGCTTCCACAACAAAAGGCTTTTCAGGGCTCACGCAATTCTCACGTTGATGGGTTATGCAGGCACCCATATACCTCAAACTTAGTAGAAAATTAATAAAAATTCCACGTCACAAGATTGCTTGGGAGAGAAATTTGTAAAATGAAATGGAAACCATAACACTTATGATATACATCAAGATCCTTTTTTTTATTGGTGAGCACCTCAAGTATCTGAAGAGTTTTGTAAGAGTCTAATAACATTTATCAGAAGTAGCGAAAGCGATATAAACCCTAGTCTGAGGATCTCCATGCAAGAAATATGAAACTTACAATAAAACTGGAAATGAAGAACCTGCTGTAAATAGTGTGAAGCATCTGCATCATCTTGATCACCATCGTATGGGTTTGAGAGAGATCATAAAGAGCAACCAAAAGACATCCTCTCTCCAAAGGTATCCATGGGTTGAGTGAATCATCCGACGTTTGGATGAGATCCATCTTATCTCCAAGGTCTGCTAGAGCCTCTAATGCAAAGGAGGAGAATGAAAAGAGCAATCGGGTATTTTGGGAAGTTTCGGGCAGGCATAAAGTAAGCACATATACACTGTCATCGCATGACAATAAATTATATAGGCAATTAAGGACGCTCCTTAATTGTTGGCTCATTTATTCATGTGTTGAAACGTATGAATAAATGCCAGGTCAATTTATGAATGTATGTTTCCATCGTATAAATTTATTCCCTAGAATTATATCTCATATAACGCCTTAATAAATGATAGCCATGTGGTATGATCGAACAACCCAATAAATACTAATATCGTAGGCAGTGTAGAACTATATATCTCTTTCTGCATGCAAATCACAATTTGCATGCAAGCCATATTATATATATATATATATAAGGCTTTAGGGTATATATTTCTTTCAATCTCTCACTTGCACTAAAGCTTAAAAGTATTTGTGTCATTTCGTCTTATATTGCATCATATACAATAACTTGTGAAATCATATCCAAAACTCCTTTTGGATATCTTTCAAAACACTTTTGGATATCTTCCAAAACACTTTTGAAAAACTATCATCAATTTTACCTTGTATCACATCATATGCAATACTTTGTTAATACCCATCAAAAACATTTTTGGATTAACTCTAAAATACTTTAGAGTGGCTCTCTGAGTCAAACTCAATCGTCATTCAGTTAACCACAAAGTGTGACCCCATTGATCTTTATAGCGTGGACAACAAATACGAATCTCTGGATCCATATATGCAAGCAAAGAGCGACCTCTAGCAAAATGTCAATGCTACTCATGATATAACGTGATCTGACGTGATCTCTATCAAACACATGTATCTTTATACCAGTGTCCACAACATATGCAAACGTGCATTCTCGCATTTTCCCTTTGTCCAAGACATCGAGTGACCATGGGACACGGAACATGTCAATATCATATATTCAACTCATTTGTTCTGAATTCTCAGAATGTCGATTGATCTGATCGATTAGTATATCACATGTCATTCATCCTTAGAGATAAACACATCACATGTCCTTTATCTGGATAGATATATAATATCTAGGTGTGGCCGCACATTCCCACAATCTATCTTAATCGAGGG
Organism: Viscum album; assembly: GCA_963277665.1. Taxonomy (NCBI): domain Eukaryota; kingdom Viridiplantae; phylum Streptophyta; class Magnoliopsida; order Santalales; family Viscaceae; genus Viscum; species Viscum album. Next base: position 1,016,412,550 of record OY728130.1, on the reverse strand, counting down.
TCCAGATGTCATACTCATCACACGAGAGGACAAATCCCATCTTGGTTATGCTCCAACCGACGACTTGATCAACAACATACCCAACCACTCCCGTATTAGCTAAGTCAATATGTAAACTTGCGTAAATAGGTTATCAAAGTATAATGGTTCTCATGTTAGGTATCTTGCCAACCTCAGGTAATGGAGACTCAAATATGATCTATGCTACCCTAGTATACCAAAGACATCTGTATGACACTTCATGGGGTATATTTAGTAGGTCATCCAACGCACACAAAGAATCTTATTTTTTGTTTTGTGCCTCATGAGCATATTTTGTATCACTATACAAGAATTATACTCATGTTAACTTTAACATTTCGTCATAACCTATAATACTCCATAACGAACATTGGTTAGAGATAAAACTCAAAGTCATACTTTGAGAGTTCAATTATCATTAAACTTCATGAAATGTGTATCTGTATGTACATTTTTGTAACCAAAGTGAAAGAATGATAAAATGACGGTTGCATTTAATATGATACATTTTAATATTTATAAACTCTTTAAGAATATTTAACAAACCCCAACATAAACACTGATTTAACATATCATATATGATAAACGACCAGATCAACATTATGTTTGCCAAACTTTCTGGGTTTTGTTAACACATTACATCATTTGTAATCCATGTCACATCTCTATGTGACCATCTGATAAAACTCTCCCACTAAACTCTTTAGTGAGAAATCTATGAAGCTAGTTTGAATAATGGTGAGACTTATGAATCATATCCTTAACTGTTCAACTTCTTAAAGATATTCAAACTTCTTAACTTCACAACATCAAATGTTAGGATGTCAACTTTTGTCGTCCACTTTGAACTCTTTCCATCAACCTTTTTCCTTGAAATAATATAACCACTTACATTATTGTTTACTAATACATCCTCTCTTATGATATTAAGTAAAATTCACTTTAAACTTAGACCGGTATAATCTTTTATTTATTAACTTCAAACTTCTTTAAATCTAAATATACTCCCACTAGTCTTTTAGAAACTATTTCAGAATATTTTGCTAAGATTGAACACAAACTACTTTGTGTTTAAGAAATTGTTGGTCCCAAAGGGAAAATAACAGAATAGCCAAGAGGGAGGTGAATTGACATTTTTAAATAAATTTAAAGATTATATCAGAGTTTTAATGTTAATGCAGCGGAAAATAAATGCAAATGAACACAATGATTTTTATAGCGGTTCATATCCTAAATGATCCCACTCCACTCTTCACCCCTCTCACGAACTGAGAGAAATGACACCCACTATAATGGATTCTCTGATTTTTGAAGGGAGATCACTACCTTTTTACAACTGTCTTTTTAACACCTGGAGGCACAACCCAAAACCCCTAACTTTTGCACACCTGGAGGCAAAACCCAGAAACTACCTTTTGAAGTGGTGGTAGAAACTAAACCCACCTTTTAACCGGTCCAAGGCACAATCAAATCCCTAGCCGTTTTGAGGTTATGGAAGAACCCGAATTACCCTACCTTTTTCTCACCTGAAGGCATAACCCAAAGCCCGACTTCTATTTGGGAGTCACAACCCACCGTCCTACCTTTTAATGGGTAGTATAACCTGTTACAATTATGCACACAGAAATGAATAGAAAGATTTAAAACCACAGAACCAGATGAACATTTCAAGGTCCGAGTGTCGGGGCAGTAAGGAACTCTCCAGCAACGTAGGTTTTGATAATACGCTGGTACCCTTATGTAAGGTTCAATTACCTTTACGCGAACTTTAGAAATGCATTGGTACCCTTCCGCATCTATATAATTACCTTTACGCAACTATACCTTTACGCAAGCATTAGAATTCGCAGGTTACTCTTACGCAACTATTAGAATTCGCTGATTATCTTTACGTAACTATGAAAATACCTTTATGCAACTATTTGTTTTTGCTGGTACCTTTACGCAACTATTGAAGCACCTTTACACAACTATTAGTATTTGCTGGTTACCTTTACGTAACTATTAGAATTTGTTGTTTACCTTTAAGTAACTATTAAGATTCACAGGTTACCTTTGCGTATCCCATAGAAACTTAGTTAAACCTTTACGCAACTCTAGAAAAATCATTCTACCCTTACGTAACTCTTGTAAGCGAAGTGTTACCTTTACGCGACACTATAAAAATTACTCTACCCTTATGTAACCCATTGAAACTTAGGTTACCTTTACACAAGTCCAGAAAACAATGCTTACCCTTACGAAACTCATAGATTATGATGCTTACCCTTATGTAACCCATAGAAACCTATGGTTACCTTTACGTGACAATTTATAAATGATATTTAAAGGTCTAAATGACATATTTTGCCTATGAATTCAACATGAAATTTGTAGAACATGTTATAAACAATTAAAACATGAAATCTCAAGATAAGTTAAGTAAAGAATAATAAGATATAACCAGAGTTGAACATTTTTTAATCAATACATAAGAAAACAATCTTACGTTACATAATTCAAAGTATTAAGATTTTTAAATACTTATGTTCAAGGGAATAAAACAAATAAATCTTTGTAATTATCAAAACATAAAGTGATTCAATAAGGCACTCAACATTCTCTCCCTTTTTAATAATTACAAAACTAAGTATAATTTCAAAACTTCTTCCCATTTTTGAGTTTATCAAAAAGATAAAGTTTTAATAAAAGATATCTTTTTCAAATAATACATTTCCACCATTATTTAACACATTGGTAAGAATAAGCAGTCTTGAAAAGAAAAACAGATCAGAACAAGGGTAACTGCCTTAAAAACCAGATTTAACCAAAACATTTTTAAGCTTGTATATTTCAAAACATATATCAAGGAGCCATTATAAAGCCTTCCATTGTTAGAACTTCGGGTTGTATGCACTGAGCAAAATTTTTGTGAAAAATAATGAGAAACCCTTCATAAACTAACTTTTTTATGCAAACTAAAAATTTAATCAATAAGTAGATATTTTGTAAATCTAAAAAATTTCAGATTACCACAGATTGCATGTAAATCTGAAAATTTCAGCATATAAATATAGTTATAAACTCCTCCTAAATTCATGCTAGAAAAATTTAAATTTCCATCATACCAAGTTCATACTTGATTTTCACAAACTTAGTAATGTCCAAGGGCTTAGTAAAGATATCAGCAAGCTGATTTTTAGTACAAATAAATTTCAGACTTATATTTTCTTTTTAAACATGATCCATAAGAAAATAAAATTTAACATTAACGTGGTTAGTCCTAGAGTGTTGTAAGAGATTTTTAGAAATGGAAATAGCAGAATTATTATCCCAAGATATAGAAATCTTATCAAGATAAAAAACAAAACCAAAAAGCATTTGCTTAATCCATAATGATTGAGCACAACATGATGCAACAACTATGTACTCAGATTTAACTATTGAAAGAGCAACGTAATTTTGTTTCTTTGAAGCCCAAGAAACTAACGATTTACAAAGTAAATGACTCATATCTGAATTGTTTTTTCTATCTATATTATATCCACCAAAATCAGAATCAGAATAGCTTTTCAAATCAAAATTAGTTTTAACAGTGTAATAAAATCCAAGATTCAAAGATCTTTTAACATATCTAATAATCCTCTGAACTGACTTAATGTGACTTTCTTTAGGGTCACTCTGAAATCTAGCACACATGCAAAATGAAGACATTAAATCAGGCCTAAAAGCAGTTAAGTATAACAAACTTCCAATCATTTTTCTAAGTTTTAACATTAACAGATTTTCTCGATTTATCTAAATTTAATTTGCAAGTAGTACTCATGGGAGTATTTTCACTTTTAGAAGACTCTAAACCAAATTTCTTAACTAGCTCTTTAGCATACCTGGATTGATTTAGAAAAACACCATCATTTCTTTGAAATATTTGCAGATCAAGGGATAATTTCAATTCTCCCATCATACTCATATCAAATTCAGAAGTCATTAATTCTGAAAATTTATTACAAAGATTTTCTAATGAAGGTCTAAAAATAATGTAATCAACATAAATTTGCACAATCAAAATATCATTACAATTTTTCTTAATAAATGGAGTAGGTTCAACATTTCCCTTCTCAAAATTGTTTTTTCAAAAGAAAACTGGTTAACCTTTCATACCAACCTCGAAGAGTTTGTTTCAAATCATATAAAATCTTAGACAGTTTAAAAATATGATCAAAATGCTTTTTATTTTCTAAACCAGGGGGCTTTATGACATATACATTTACAGAAATATAACCATTTAGAAAAACACTTTTGACATCCATTTGAAATAATTTAAATCCATGAAAAACAGTATAAGCTAATAATATTCTAATCACTTCTAATCTAGCAACGGGTGCAAAAGATTCTTCAAAATCAATACCTTCCTCTTGAGAATACCCTTGAACAACTAATCTATCTTTATTTTTAAATATATTTCCAGATTCATCAAGTTTGTTTCTAAAGATCCATTTTGTTCCAATAACATGAGAATCTTTTGGTAGAACAACCAAAGTCCACAAATTATTTCTAGTAAACTGATTTAATTCATCTTGCATATTTAAGATCCAATTAGAATTATTTAAAGCTTCGTCAATATTCTTAGGTACAAAATCAGAAATGAAAACATGATAGACACAAATATTCATAACAAATTTTCTAGTTTGAACATTTGACTCAACATTTCCAATTACATTATCTATAGGATGATCTCTATGAGTCTTCCAAGATCTTTCATGAATAAATTCAGATGGAGAAGAAACATCCTCCCCCTCAATATGTGTATCTTTATCTTGAGTTTCTTCTTTAAAATTAAAATCTCTAAATTTATACTCAATTTGATCAACATCATCATCCCTTGTAATCAAAGATTTTTCATTAAACTTAACATGAATTGATTCTTCAACAACAATGGTCCTTTTATTGTATACTCTGTATGCCTTACTATTGTTTGAATATCTTAAGAATACGCCTTTATCAGATTTTGCATCAAATTTATCTAAAACATCCTTAGTATTCGAATGAAAACTTTACACCCAAAGGCTCTAAAATAGTCAATTTTAGGTTTTCTTCCCTTCTAAAGCTTATAAGATGTTTTTCAATAAAGGTCTTAAGATAATTCTATTGGTAACATAACAAGATGCATTCACAGTTTCAGCCCAAAAATATTTAGGTAGATTAAACTAATTTAACATGGTCCTAACCATTTCTTGAAGAGTTTTATTTTTCCTTTCCACTTTTACATTTTGTTGCGGTGTTCTAGAGGCTAAAAACCCATTTTCTTCACAAAACTGGATAAATTCCAGATTCTGGAATTCACCACCATGATCGCTTCTAATTGATTTTATTAAGTGTCTTTTTTCATTTTGAACCAATTTACAAATAGTGACAAACTTATATAAAGTTTAAGATTTGAGTGTAAGAAAATAAACTCATGTGTATCTAGTAAAATCATCAATAATAACAAAACAATATTTTTTACCACTCAAACTAGCAGGTTTGACAGGATCAAATAAATCTAATTGAAAAAATCAAGAGACCTTATAGTTTATACTTCTTCAATTGTCTCGAAACTACTTCTGTGATGTTTACCTTTCAAGCAAGATTCACAAACAAAAGTGTTGTCCTCTTTAAATTTAGGCAACTGCAAAACTGTTTGGTTCTTGGGAAGCTTGTGCATCAACATGAAATTAATATGGTTCAACCTCCTATGCCACAAGTTGTTATCGGATTATATAGCATTCAAACATTTGACATTTTGATCAGTTAATTCAGTAAAATTAATTGAATAAATGTTATCTTTTCTGTTTGCATAAAATTAAACAAATTTATCCTTAAATACAACGCATTTATCATTTTGAAATTTAACAAACATTTCATCATCACATAGTGGTGAAATGCTTGATTAAATCATGTTTTTATCCTTCAACATATACAAATTTAAAAATAATAACATAATTTGAAATTCCAACATCACCGAAACATTTTACCTTTCCTTCAGAATTATCACCAAAAGCAACATTACCTCTGTAGGAGTCTGTGCCTCACATCGGACGTGAGTGCTTTGTCATTTTTATATTTCTCTATAAATAAACTCCAAGATCTCTGTTAAATGGCATCTTGGGTATTTGGTTCTACATATCTTACCATTTCTACATGGTATCAGAGGAGGTTCTCTGACCCTAGCCCACCCTCCCCTCGTTATTTTCTCTCGGAGAAAACCTACCTTTCCCCCTCATGGGGGGCGGCGGCCTCCATGGCCAGGGAGCCCTAATTTGCCGTTGCCCCTCCCTCCGCCTCCCCTCCCTCCGCCTCCTGCCTCTCTTGTCCGCTGCACTCTGCCCAGGCGTGCCCGCCTCGCCGGCTGCTCCCGCGCGGCTCCTCCGCGACTCCCGTGTGACGACTCCTGTGTGCCAGCCTCGCGCGACTCCTCCGCGGCATCCCGCCCTCTGCGGCCCCGCCTCCCTGCGCGCGATGGTCCCTTGCTGGACGCCCGACGACATGGCGGAAGAATCCCCATGCCCTCTCGCCGACCCCCTGTCTCGTCGCCGGCCCTCCCGCACGTTAGCCCTGCGCCTCCTCGTGCACAACGTCCCCTTCTGCCTCCATGCGCCCATCCTACTCTAGGCGTCATGCCTGACATCCCTTTCTCCCGTGCGACGGATCCAGCAGCTCCCTGACGACGCCCCTGAGCGTTGATCCCCCCTTCAACTTGCCCTCCTCCGTTGTGTCCTCGGTCCTGCAAGTGCGGCTTTCCCAGCGCTCCGTCGACCGGCCCTGCCTGTGTGGCTTTCCCGACGCTCCATCGACCTACCCCACCTGTGCGGCTTTCTCGGCACTCCGTCGATCGGCCCTTCCTTTGCGGCTTTCTCGGCGCTCCGTCGACCGGCCCCGCTTGTGCGGCTGAGCGACCCATCCTTTTAAGCGACATCTTCCATCATCCATCATTTTCCTGCTGGTTTCGAGCGTTGTTTGTCGGTTCGCACAATCTTTTTCAACAACATCATCCAGCAACTTCTTGAGGGGGAGCAGCAGGCGGTTTATCTTTTGTTATGTTTTGTCTTGTTATGCCAATTAAGTTGGGTATGTCATGCTTGAGGGGGAGTGCTAAAGTGTTTTTTCTTTGTTTTGCTTTGATTTGTTTTCTTTAATTATGTATTCAAGTTAGGTAGACCTAGCTTGAGGGGGAGCGTTGGAGTGTTTTGTCATCTTTATATTTCCCTATAAATAAACTTCAAGGCCTCTCTTAAGAGGCATTTTGGGTATTTGGTCCAACCACTCTTATCATTTTACAACCTCCATCATACTTATTGAATGATAGAAAGTTAGATATATCACCAGTCATATGTCGTGGACATCCTCTATCCATGTACCAAATATCCTTTTTGATGCTTCCGAGACACATTTTCTATAAAAGCAGATTTAAGAATGTTTTTGGCACCCATGCACATTTGGGTCCAATGATATTAACATATGAATTCTTAGGAATCCAAACAGATTTCAAACATTTGTTTATAAGAAATCTAGAAGATAAAGATTTAGAAATGAAAGCCTAAGTATGTCAAGAGATTGTGGAAATCTCAAGGAACACTCATTTACATAATGACATTTCATTTGACATCTAAGACAAGTAGCAGTAGATGTACTTCCATTAGTGCTCTTAACAAAGAAAGTCTTATGCATTTTGGGCAAATTGATGTCATAACCAAGATTGGATTTCTTTTTGTTCATTTTATTGAAACTCATCATTTTATCAAAGTTTTCTTTGCCTTTAACAAAAGCGGACAGATTTGACTCCAAACCTTCAATTTCATTTCTGAATTGTTCATTCTCCTTAAGATCAAAATTCCTTACTTCAGTTTCATGACATTTTGACATAAAATCAATTTCTCTCTTTAATTTTTCATTTTCAGCAAGAGCAGTTTTTAGATTTTCTTGAGCTGATTTCAGATCTGTATGTGCAGAATTTAAACCCGCCTGGACAGATTTCTTCAGTTCTTCATTCTCCTTAAGAACAACCTTATGTTGAATCTTAAGATTCTTATATAAACCAGTGATCTTTTCAACTTGATGATCAAGTTGCCTCTTTAAGCAACTCCTCTACAGTGGGTTTTCTGAATCAGATTCAAAGGAAGAATGCTAAGTAGAGTCACGTACTTGGTTTGGTGAAGTCATTAAGTTCAAATTTGCTACATCCTTTTCTGAATCAGATTCACTTACTTTGGTTTGATGAAGTCACTTACTTGGTTTGATGAAGTCATTAAGTTCAAATTTGCTACATCCTTTTCTGAATCAGATTCTTCATTAGAACTTGAATCCTTAGTGCAACTCCATCGGGCTGCCATTGCTTTCTTTTTTTTCTTTTATTGCTTCCTCTTATTTTTGTCATTCTTTAATCTTGGGCAATCAGGTTTGATGTGCCCCCCCTTTTTCTGCATACATAACATATTATATCTTTAGCATCATTGCAAATAAAATTACTTTTCTTCTTCTCCTTTAAGGGTGTAATTCTGGTCCGGTGGCCCGAAAGTCCGAGAGGCCCGGCCCGAAAGCCCGAGCGGCCTGGCCTGGCAAAGCCCGCGTCAGGCCAGGCCGGGCTCGGGCCGTAGGTTCATCGGGTCGGGCCTGTACCTATCCAAGAAGGCCCGCGGGCCAGGCTGGGCCGACCCAAAAAAGCCCGACCCACTAGCCCGCGTGAAGCCCGAACCGTTAGCCCGTGCGAAGCCGTCTGCTGTAAAAAAATTTGACGGAAAACTGTTGGTAGGGAGATTCGATCCCCCTACCACAGACTTCCAAGGCTGCGCCTGTTATATTATCACCAGACTGTATATATATATATATATCATTATATATTAACAAAAAATAATATATATATATATATATATATATAATAATGTATATATATAAACAAAGCTATTAATAATATATATCAATTAAGTGTGGTTTTTAAAAATCCATTAATAATATATATATATATATATAAACGATTTAATATAATATATATATAAACAAAGCTATTAATATATATATATATATCAATGATTTAATATTATATATATATAATAACTTGTTGTATATTAATAAAAAAAATAACACACTCATCTAATGATGTTCGTGCACGTCTCTCAACCTCATTAATTTTTTTAAGTATGTTGCTACTTTCATATATTATATATACTATACATATATAAATCTAATTAGAAAAAAAATTAACCCACCCACTGTGGCGCATCCCCCAACCCCTAATTATTATTTTTACAATTTTCTCATATTAGATATATATATATATATTTATTTATATATCAATCATTTAACATTATATATATATAATAACTTATTATATATTAAAAAAAAACTCACCCAACCTCATTAATTTTTTTAAATATGATGAAACTTGCATATTATATATATGTATATATATATAAACAAATCTATTAATAATATATATATGAATGATATGATATAATATATATATAAACAAAGCCATTAATAAAATATATCAATTAAGTGTGACTTTTAAAAATCTATTAATAATATATATATATATATCAATGATTTAATATTATATATATAATAACTTATTCTATATTAACAAAAAAATAACACTCACCTAATGATGTTCGTGCACGTCCTCCAACCTCATTATTATTTTTTAAGTATATTGCAACTTGCATATATTATATATAACTCTATTTAGAAAAAAAATTAACCCGCCCACTGCGGCGCACCCCCCAACCCCTAATTATTTTTTTTTACAATTTTCTCATATTATATATATATATCAATCATTTAACATTATATATATATATATAATAACTTATTATATATTAACAAAAAAATAACTACTCACCTAATGATGTTCGCACGCCCCCAGACTCATTAATTTTTTTAAAATACGATGAAACTTGCATATATTATATATATTATATATACATATATAAATCTATTTAGAAAAAAAATTAACCCACCCACTGCTGCGCATTCCCCAATCTCTCATTATTTATATGCACATAATATATATAGATTCACATATATAAATCTATTTAGAAAAAAAATAACATATCCTTTCACTGTAAAATGTCATTAAAATAGGAAATAAACATTTTTACAAAAAAAATGTAACGTTTAATAAAAATACATGTAAAAACATGCGTTTAAAAAAAAATCAAAAATCATTTAAAAAAATGTTTAAAATTAAACAAACGCTTAAAAATACTTTTCATAAATAAGTTAAAAAAATAAATGTAAAAAAACGTTTTAAATAAATGATAAAAAACATTTAAATAACGATTTAAACCCACTTACTGTTGCGCACCTCCCAATCCCTCATTATTTTTTTTTTCAATTTGCACATAATATATATAAATTCACAAACATATATAAATCTATTTAGAAAAAATAACATATCCACCCACTGTAAAATGTTAATAAAAAAATGTTTTTACATAAAACATATTAAATGTTTAAAAAAAATACATGTAAAAAACATGCGTTCAAAAACAACATTTTAAATTAAAGGTCTAAAAATAAATGTAAAAAACATTTTAAACAAATGTTAAAAAACAGTTTAAAAAAAGGTTTAAATAAAAATGTTTTAAACAAATGTTTAAAAAAAGTTTTTAAAACAAACATTTAAATTAATTTTTTTTAAACAAACACTTAAAAAAAACTTTTACATTAAAATTTGAAAAAAAAGTTAAATGTTTTAAAAAAAATACTTGTAAAAAGCATGGGTTTAAAAAAAAATTAAAAAACGTTTTAAATTAATCATTTAAAAATAAATGTAAAAAAACGTTTTAAACAGATGTTAAAAAACAATTTAAATAAAAACGTTTAAATAAAAAAATTTAACAAACGCTTAAAAAAATTATAAATAAGTTAAAAAAATAAATGTAAAAAAATGTTTCAAATAAATGTTAAAAAAACGTTTAAATAACAATGCTTTAAACTCACCCACTGCTGTGCACCCCCTATTGGATCTGAATCTACGGATTACACACAAGAGGGGGGGTGAATTGTGTCTTTTCAAAATTATTACAATCTCTTCAATTTAGACAAATTCTGTCCACGATGCTTTTGCTTGATTAAATATGCAGCGGAAAAAGTAAAAGCATGAACACACGGATGTATAGTGGTTCGGGGAACAGAAGGCCCCTAGTTCACTCCACCAACGCTCAAATCCACGAGCTTGGCGATTTTCACTATCTGGTCCTCGTTTCCACAGACCTGTCCACAACTGAGTACAGGCAGTTGACACCTTTACAAGATTCAGGCACACACAGCCTTCCTGGTTCAAACACGAACCCACACAGCTTAGAACGAGAAGCTGATCACTCAAAAATAAAAAGAGTTTCGATAAAGAAAACACTTCTCCAGTTGTTCTTCACAATTGCAACAGAATGCAATTGACAGTAGATAGATCGTTGTCTTCAGAAAATAAAGATCTGTAATCAAAACAGTTCTGAGTCGATCCAGTTGCAATAGATATTACCAGAAACTTCACAACTTCAGCAGCAGTAGATTCACAACAGATAGTCGATGTAGAACACGTGAATCTGTTATCAAGATCTTCTTTCGGTAAAAAGGATTTTACACTTCTTCTCGATCACCTGAAAAGAACGCCTTTTCACAGTCTCTGTTTCTTGCTCGTTAAAAGATCAATCAATAAATTTCACACTTTCCTGTGTATATATATATCTCCGAAGTTTCCAAGATAGAACATATATTCAAATCTGAGAGATTCTTCCGCATAAATAGATCCATAAAAATCTCCTTTAGATTCGCGATATTAAATGAAATAACAGAGCCGTTGTAACTCCCCTGAGGAATCGGCATAAAAAGCTCCGTTTAAATCAATCAGTAATCCGTTGAAAATCGTCTTTGATTCAGTCAAAGTCGTACTTAAGAATCGGCTCGAAATCCGCCTAATAATCCGCTTGTTTGACCAATGCAAACGGTAATATCGTCTGTCAAAAATATCCCGACGCCAAACGTAGGGTTGATGACGTGGCTCCAAACGTAGGGTTCACAAACGTAAGGTTGAACATACATACTTTCTCTTTAGCATTCAAACGTAGGGTTGATCATCCATACTTTGTCTCGCTTCAACTCTTCAAAGAACGTACGGTTGATTATAAAAGTAAGATTGATGATCCATACTTTTGAGAAACAAACTCAATACTGAAAACTAACGTACGGTTTCTCTTCCATACTTGTCCAACAACGAAAACGTAAGGTTCCTTCCAAACGTAATGTTCTTCTTCAATACTTTTCAACAACGTAAGGTTCATTAACCATACGTTTCAAAATAACGTAAGGTTCCTTAACCATACGTTTCTTTTAACATAAAAAGTAAACTTTTCATCCATACGTTACGTTCATTAACGTAGGGTATGAACAGTGATTCCAGTACGCGCTAAAATTGATCTCGCGCTACAGTGATTCCAGAACGCGCTAAACTTGACCTCGGAATAAATGAAGTATGAAATCTCGTTATATGCAATAAATAAATGAAATAAATTCCTGCAAAATACTCAACGAAATAATTAGTAAATAATTAAGGGTATTTGTGAGCATCAAAATCATCATAAAGAGACAGAGTATTATTTAAAATAATCTCCCCCTTTAAAAACATTATTTTGAATTGTTTGAAAACAATACATTGCTCAACAATCTCCCCCTTTTTGATGATCACAAAACCCATAAAATAATAGAACTAATTTAATTGCAATCTTTATTGAAAAATTAGTTTTATAAAATTTTTAGAATTCTGAAAGGATTAAAACAATATTTAACTATAATAAAATTTCTCCCCCATAAAAATAAATTTTCAGCCAAAAAATAAATAAAAGATAAATGTCTTCTCCCATATATCCAAATTTCTTCATAGGATTCATAGGAAACAAATGAATTTAAATGTTGTGTTTATCCAAATTCTCCCCCTTTTTGTGATATCAAAAAGAATGAAAAATTACGGATTTGAACACATTCAATATTGCACTGAACTAGAAGTAAATGCTATAATTAACTGTGTATGAATAAGTGAATTTGTTATACTGGCTAACTTAATCATAAATCAATAAACAACAACAAAAAAAGAAATCAGAAAAGAATTTTCATTCACAAGCTGTTATATATATAAATGATTGTGATATACAGAGGAATCAAGGTTCATTGATAAGACAGGGAAAAAGGTGTCTATCTCCTTTGAATCACGGTCTTGATCTCTGTAAACTGTTCTCTGAGCCTCTTCATCATCCCATCTCCTAACTTGATGATAAGATCTCTGTTCTCTTGAGTCATATGAATATCTTCAATCAAATTAACTCTGAAAAACTCATGCATTCTTTCTTCTTTTTCAACAAAAAGAGTCAGCTTCTCTGATAACTGATTCAAAAGAATCCTAATCGGTTGCTCTCCAGATGTCAACTGATCCACTAAAAATTTCTGATTATCCAGCAAAACTGACAAAGGGGCACTATTACACTGAAGATCGTGTAATCTGTCACTCATATTGCTTAGTGCTCCTGTAATTGCTTGAAATCTTCGAATCAAATCAGGTGAAGAACCTGATCCACTCACAGCATTGTTTGCAACAGACTCAAATTTATTCTCCATGTAAATCTTCATCTCAGCCAAATCATCTTTCTTTACCATCTCTGATTTTAACTGATCAACAGCATGCAACATATCAGTCTTAAACAAATCTACTTCCTGTCTTGAAACAGTACATTCTTTCAGCTTCTGAAACTTCAACTGCTCTAAGTTCAGAGAATTTCTGAGACTATCATTCTCAGATTCCAACTGAGAGATACGCTTGTACAACTCAACAACTTCTTCTTTTCTCAAATCAGGGGCACCCTGTGCTCTATTCTCATGTCCAGAAATAGGTTGATGAGGCAAGGCAAGTGGTAAAGAATCTGCATCTGATTGTTCTTTGTCCTTGTCCTGACAAGGTTGATCCACTGAACTAGCTTTTGAAGCCTGAAATTCTTCCACTGAAAAATCTTCCTGAAGTACTTCTGTATTAGCTTCAGAAGTATGTTCATCACGAACAGTAGTCTCTCTGACTTCTACTGAATGATTAAGAACAATATCTTCATGTAAATCTTGAGGTCGGGCCACTTCTTCACCAGGCACTGCCTCCATAGGTTGTTCTTGTTGTATTACATTTTCAACAGCCACAGCAGCAGATTGAGGTTCTTTTTGGATTTCCGGTTGAGCTGCTGGTTCCTCTATCGGTGCAGTCTGCTCCACAACAGCTTCTCTCACAAAGGAATAAGAAATTACCGGTTCAGAGGATTTCAAGGCAGGAGAGATAATTTCTTCATCAATTGACCTCTTCCTTCTAGATTGAAGTCCTTCCCGACTTCTCTCTTCCTCAACTTCCTCCATTTCAAAGCGAATTCTCCTTGCCACTGTACTAACCCTTGATTCTGCTTGTCCCTCCTTGGACTTAGCAGGTTGAGCCTGAGCACTCTCCGAGTCTTCCTCAGCTCCAACAGGTAATAGTTTTCCTTTAATAGTGCTCCAGAAGTATCCGACTTTCCTCAAAGTCCCAGCATTAAAAACATTACTGTGGTGACATTTCACCCCAGCATCGACCAATCTGATCATTCCTCTTTTAAACAAAAACAAAGAAATGAACCTTCCATAAGGGAAAAAGGTCATTCTTGCTTCACTCTGACAGCAGTATCTCAGATATCTTATCATAAACCGAGGAAAATTAAACCTAATATCACACATCAGAAGATACATTATGTACATGTCAGGGTATAGAATTTTCTCCATCTCAGCCATCCTTGGTGCTAAACCAGTCTGAACAAACTTTACCAAGATTTTCTGATCGGGCTCCAAATCTTTAATAAGCATTTTCTTTATCACTCTGGTTCCAAACAGAAAAGACATAATGTCTTCAGACTTATGTACAGAATCTCCAATATTCCGTAAATCGAAATGAAAAACTCCTTCATGAGGGCAGTTAAGAATTTGACTTATCTCTACAGATGATATGGAAAAGTCCTTATTCTCTATTTGAGCCAACAAACTGTCCTCCGTATCTCCAAGGCTAAACTGAACAGTTCTAAAGAAATGTCTCATTTCTGCCTCATAAAGAAACTCAGAATTTTCACTATTAAAAGCTTGCTCAAGGCTTTGAAACGATAACGCTTGCTTCAACAGTAAATTAGTTTCAAACAGCCACTCTAAATCGATGACTTTACCTTGCAGTATTTTCCGACCAACTACTTTAGATTTCTTTGCAGCACTGCTCTCGGCTTCATCAGGACGCTTAGTTTTTGCCATTCCAACAACGATTTCTGAAGGTTCGTAAGTTTAGGGTTTGATGATTCAGAAAAGGGTTTTGGAGCAGATGTGCGAGTTTAGGTTTTTCGAAAGGGTTTCCGAAAAAGGTGAAACAGTTTAGAAGGTGAAACGGTTCTGACAGCCTTGATTCCCGTGTAATCACTAATCATTACTTTTATTTAAAACAAAATAAAATTACTTATAGCGGGAAACAAAAAATTAAACAGAATTCGAAAACAGAATAAGATTTAAAAATAAATTATTTAAAATTAAATAAACCTAACTCCCCCTTAATAAATTCAAACCTTGCCGTGGGAAGTGGTTTAGTAAAAATATCTGCTAATTGATTTTCTGTATTTACAAATTCTAAAAATATATCCTTTTTAAACACATGATCTCTTAAAAAGTGATGTCTTATATCAATGTGCTTAGTTCTAGAATGACTAATAGGATTTTTTGAAATATTAATTGCACTAGTATTATCACATAAAATAGGCGTATTATTGAAATTTAATCCAAAGTCCATAAGAGTGTTTTTCATCCACAACACCTGTGCACAGCAACTACCTGCAGACACATATTCTGCCTCGGCTGTTGACAGGGCAACTGAGTGTTGTTTCTTACTAGACCATGATACTAAAGACTTTCCTAAAAAGTGACATGTTCCTGAAGTACTCTTCCTATCTAATCTACAGCTTCCAAAGTCAGCATCTGAATATGAAATTAAATTAAAATCAGAGGTTTTTGGATAAAGCAGAGCTTGATAAATAGTACCTTTTAAATATCTAAAAATTCTTTTAACAGCAGTTAAGTGGGATTCTTTGGGATTTGATTGAAATCGAGCACAAAGACATACTGAATACATTATATCTGGTCTACTAGCAGTAAGATATAACAAACTACCAATCATACCTCTATATAACTTGTTGTCCACTGATTTTCCAGTTTCATCCAAATCAAGTTTTATATTAGTACACATAGGAGTTGTAAATGTCTTGCTGTTTTCAAGTCCAAATTTCTTAAGTAAATCAGTAATGTATTTGCATTGATTTAAAACATTTCCAAAATCTTTTTGAAATATTTGAAGACCCAAAAAGAAATTTAATTCTCCCATCATACTCATTTCAAATTCTTTTTGCATTAATTCTGAAAATTCATGACAAAGAATTTTATTGGTCGATCCAAAAATTACATCATCAACATAAATTTGAACCAACAAAACATTATTTTTCACAGTTTTCTTAAATAGTGTTGGATCTGCTAGTCCAACAGTAAAATCATTTTTCAAAAGAAAAGAACTTAGTCTTTCATACCAAGCTCTAGGTGCTTGTTTAAGGCCATAAAGAGCTTTAGTAAGTTTGAAAACAGAATCTGGTTTTTGAGAATTTTCAAAACCAGGAGGTTGCTCAACATAAACTTCCTCCATTAAATATCCATTTAAAAAGGCAGATTTAACATCCATCTGAAATAATTTAAAATTCATATAAGATGCATAGGCTAAAAGGATTCTAATGGCTTCTAACCTGGCTACAGGTGCAAAGGTCTCATCATAATCTATTCCTTCTTCTTGATTATATCCTTTAGCTACTAATCTTGCTTTATTTCTAGTTATTATCCCTTGATCATCCTGTTTATTCCTAAAGACCCATTTAGTTCCTATTACTGGATAATCATGTGGTCTTTCAACTAATTCCCAAACCTTATTTCTCTTGAACTGGTTCAATTCATCCTGCATTGCTATTACCCAGCTCTCATCATCTAAGGCTTCTTCTATGGTCTTAGGTTCTTGTTGGGATAGGAAAGCAGAGAATTCAACTATGTTTCCAAGGTTTCTTCTAGTTTGAATACCAGTCTCTAAGTCACCTATCACAGATTCTAAAGGGTGATTCTTTAAGGTTCTAGACTGTCTAGGCATTACATTCAAAGGTTCTTCAGTATCATGTTCTTCTGAACTGGACTGAATTTCTTTTATATCATTTTCAAAATCATTCTTTAAATTCTCAAGTCTCAAGTTTTCATTAGAATCAGGTTCATCTATTTGTTCTATCCTTTTCTCAAAAGGATCAGATTCATCAAATTTCACATGAACTGATTCTTCAACAATCCTTGACTTTTTATTATAGACTCTATAAGCTTTGGAGGTTGCAGAATATCCTAAGAAAATACCTTTATCAGATTTTGGATCAAATTTACCAAGATTATCTTTGGTATTCAAGATGTAAACCTTGCATCCAAAAACTTTAAAGTAATTTACTTTAGGTTTTCTGTTATTCCATAGTTCATAGGGTGTCTTTTTCAAAATAGGTCTTATTAAAATTCTATTCATTATATAACAAGCTGTATTAACAGCTTCTGCCCAGAAATATATAGGTAGGCTATATTCATTTAACATAGTTCTAGCCATTTCTTGAATAGTTCTATTTCTTCTTTCTACAATCCCATTCTGTTGAGGTGTTCTTGGAGCAGAGAAGGTGTGTTTAATACCCATGTTTGAGCAAAAGGAATTAAATTCCTGGTTCTCAAATTCTCCACCATGATCACTTCTCAATGAGATTATATTAAAACCTTTTTCATTTTGAATAGATTTACAAAAACCTTTAAATAAACTAAAAGCTTCACTTTTAAATTTCAAAAAGAAAATCCAAGTAAATCTAGAATAATCATCAACTAATACATAAACATATAATTTACCAGCTAAACTTGCTACTCTTGAAGGTCCAAACAAATCCATATGGATAAGTTCTAGAGGTTTAGTTGTAGCAACTTTATTAACAGATTTGAATGATGATTTGTGTTGCTTGCCAAGCTGACATGCATCACAGAATCTGTCATTTTCAAATTTGAGACTAGGCAAATCAGAAACTAGATGTTTCTTAGATAATTTATGTAAAGCATATATATTGCAATGACCAAGTCTTCTATGCCAGATCCAGGATTCACTTATATTAGCAGTTAAGCAGTTTACTTGTTGTTTACACAAGGAATACAAATCCAAAGTATAAACATTATCAGTTCTGGGTGCTCTAAACTTAAACAGTTTATCTTTAGAAACAGTACAACTATTGTTAGTAAAATCAACAGTGTATCCATCATCACAGAGTTGAGAGATACTTATCAGATTGTGTTTTAACCCTTGTACATAAAGTACTTTGTTGATTGAGACTGTCTCTGGATCTCCAACTGTTCCAATACCAATAATCTTTCCTTTGGCATTGTCACCAAAGGTGACAAGTCCTCCTTCCTTTCGAATAAGAGAAGAGAAATTAGCTGAAGTTCCACTCATGTGTCTTGAGCAGCCACTGTCCATATACCATATTTCTTTCTTTCTTTGGTGACCTGCTACCTGCAAAGACATTTAAACAAATTGCTTTGGTACCCATATTTTGTTGGGTCCAGGAGTGTTAGCAAGCAGTGATCTGGGTATCCAGATTTGCTTTGTTTTCTTAAAATTGATTGAATCATATAGATCATTGGAAATATAAGCTTTCTTAATTCCACATATTTGAGGTTGTCTTAGAAAACAGTTTTTAGCTATATGACCTTTTGTTCCATAGAAGTTACAAATAACCTGTTTAGTGCTAGGAACAAAATAATTTTTGTATAACTTAGGTTTTTCTCCTTTACTTCCAATTCCAAACCTTTCCCTTTTAATTACAGTTTTTCCAAGTATCTCATTTAAGGTGTTTTCTCCTTTTGTAAAAACTAATGCAGCCTCTTTATAAGATTCTACTTCATCCTGTAGAGTTTTTATTTTTGATTCAAAATTAATTTTATTTGAGTCAGCAGAGTTGTATTTATCAATTAATTCCTTATGTTGTTTTAGCAAAGTATTTCTTTCATCTGAAATAGCTTTATGCAAGTTCTTTATAGATTTATATTTTTTAAATAATGAGTCATACCTTTCTTCAAGCATATTGCAGTAAGCTGCAAGTTTTTTATTTGAGAAGCTTGTTTCAGAGTTTGATTCATTATTTGAGTCAGAGGAGTAGTATGAGTGTACCTCATCAGTTTCAGCCATGAAACACATATTTGCTTTTAAATTGGCTTCCTCCTTCTCTGAGCTTGATTCAGAAGAATTACTTGAGTCTTCAGAAACACTCCAAGTAGCTTTCATAGCTTTCTTGTCTTTCTGCTCATAATCATCTCTTTTGAAGAATTTCTTCTTCTTTGCATCTTTCAATTTAGGGCAATCCGGTCTGATATGTCCCATCTTTTTGCATTCATAACATCTCACTTCCTTGTTATCCTTTTTGAAGGATTTCTTGAAGTTTTTCTTCTTACTGTAGAACTTTCTGAATTTTCTGGCTAGCTGAGCCAGTTCTTCGTCTGAATTTGAAGCATCAGAGCTTTCTGATTTAGCATTTACTTCTCTATTCTTCATCTTTCTATCCTTTTGTTGAGAAGTCGCTTTCAACGCAGTATTTTCCCTTTTTATATATACTTTATGCTCATTTACCTCATCTTGCATTTCAGCCTCGTACATCATCAATGTACCAATCAGTTCTCTCATAGTTAGATCTTTAACAGAAGTTGATTGTCTGATTGCTGCAGAGATTCCATTCCATCGAGTAGGAAGTACTCTTAGTACCTTCAACGCTTGATCAGCCTGCTTGATTGGTTCTCCTAGAGCTGTTATATTATTGACAATTTCTGTCAATCTTCCATTCATCTGAGTGATGCTCTCTCCTTCAATCATTCTGAAAGTATCGAATTTTAACTTAGCAGTTGCATATCTCATCTGTCTTACATTATCTGTTCCTTCATAAGCAACAGCTATTGTTTGCCACATTTCATATGCAGTCGGGCATTGAGATACTCTGTTAAATTCATCTGGTCCTAGACCACAGATGATTGCATTCATAGCTTTTGAATTTAGGTCATACTCAGCCTCTGTAGCAGCACTCCATGTATCGGGATTTTCAGGAATTTCATAGGGAGTCAGAATCTTTGAATAGACTCTGTAACCAAGATTTTTCAGATAAATAATCATACGTGATTTCCAGCAGCCATAATTATCTCCATTAAAGTAAGGTGCTCTGACCATTGACATTCCCTCTCTCATATCAGCCATGATACACTATGTATAATCTTTAAATACTTCTAGCTTGATAAGACTTTAAAAATAAGAAGCTCCTCCTCTGATACCAATTGTTGGATCTGAATCTACGGATTACACACAAGAGGGGGGGTGAATTGTGTCTTTTCAAAATTATTACAATCTCTTCAATTTAGACAAATTCTGTCCACGATGCTTTTGCTTGATTAAATATGCAGCGGAAAAAGTAAAAGCATGAACACACGGATGTATAGTGGTTCGGGGAACAGAAGGCCCCTAGTCCACTCCACCAACGCTCAAATCCACGAGCTTGGCGATTTTCACTATCTGGTCCTCGTTTCCACAGACCTGTCCACAACTGAGTACAGGCAGTTGACACCTTTACAAGATTCAGGCACACACAGCCTTCCTGGTTCAAACACGAACCCACACAGCTTAGAACGAGAAGCTGATCACTCAAAAATAAAAAGAGTTTCGATAAAGAAAACACTTCTCCAGTTGTTCTTCACAATTGCAACAGAATGCAATTGACAGTAGATAGATCGTTGTCTTCAGAAAATAAAGATCTGTAATCAAAACAGTTCTGAGTCGATCCAGTTGCAATAGATATTACCAGAAACTTCACAACTTCAGCAGCAGTAGATTCACAACAGATAGTCGATGTAGAACACGTGAATCTGTTATCAAGATCTTCTTTCGGTAAAAAGGATTTTACACTTCTTCTCGATCACCTGAAAAGAACGCCTTTTCACAGTCTCTGTTTCTTGCTCGTTAAAAGATCAATCAATAAATTTCACACACTTTCCTGTGTATATATATATCTCCGAAGTTTCCAAGATAGAACATATATTCAAATCTGAGAGATTCTTCCGCATAAATAGATCCATAAAAATCTCCTTTAGATTCGCGATATTAAATGAAATAACAGAGCCGTTGTAACTCCCCTGAGGAATCGGCATAAAAAGCTCCGTTTAAATCAATCAGTAATCCGTTGAAAATCGTCTTTGATTCAGTCAAAGTCGTACTTAAGAATCGGCTCGAAATCCGCCTAATAATCCGCTTGTTTGACCAATGCAAACGGTAATATCGTCTGTCAAAAATATCCCGACGCCAAACGTAGGGTTGATGACGTGGCTCCAAACGTAGGGTTCACAAACGTAAGGTTGAACATACATACTTTCTCTTTAGCATTCAAACGTAGGGTTGATCATCCATACTTTGTCTCGCTTCAACTCTTCAAAGAACGTACGGTTGATTATAAAAGTAAGATTGATGATCCATACTTTTGAGAAACAAACTCAACACTGAAAACTAACGTACGGTTTCTCTTCCATACTTGTCCAACAACGAAAACGTAAGGTTCCTTCCAAACGTAATGTTCTTCTTCAATACTTTTCAACAACGTAAGGTTCATTAACCATACGTTTCAAAATAACGTAAGGTTCCTTAACCATACGTTTCTTTTAACATAAAAAGTAAACTTTTCATCCATACGTTACGTTCATTAACGTAGGGTATGAACAGTGATTCCAGTACGCGCTAAAATTGATCTCGCGCTACAGTGATTCCAGAACGCGCTAAACTTGACCTCGGAATAAATGAAGTATGAAATCTCGTTATATGCAATAAATAAATGAAATAAATTCCTGCAAAATACTCAACGAAATAATTAGTAAATAATTAAGGGTATTTGTGAGCATCAAAATCATCATAAAGAGACAGAGTATTATTTAAAATAATCTCCCCCTTTAAAAACATTATTTTGAATTGTTTGAAAACAATACATTGCTCAACACCCCCAACCCCTCATTAATTTTTTTTTACAATTTGCACATAATATATATAGATTCACATATATAAATCTATTTAGACAAAAAAAATAACATATCCACCCACTGTAAAATGTTGATAAAAATTAAAATAGATGTTTTTACAAAAAAATGTTAATGTTTAAAAAAAATATATCTAAAAAACACGTGTTTAAAAATAAATGTAAAAAAATGTTTTAAAAAAATGTTTAAAAAATGTTTAAATAAAAACGTTTAAAAAAAGTTATAAAACAAACATTTATTTTGAAAATAATAAAAGTCCACCATGCCCCGACTAGAAAAAGCCCGGCCCGGCCCGACCTGAATAGTGGTCAGCGGCCTGATTTTTTGCAGGACAGGCTTGGCCTGCCCCGGGCCGGGCCGAAATTACACCCTTTTCTCCTTGATATCATCATTAGGATAGTCTTTTCAAGATCTTCTTGAACAGTCTTTCTTTTTTCTGTATCCACCCTTTGTAACATATGCAGTATCATTCATGTCACTTCTCTTTAACTCAGAATTAGAAGAGTAAGTAGAAACATTTGACTTAAAATCAATTCCCTTCTTTATATTATCTTCTTCATCAAAATTTTTAAACTCTAACTCATATTGTAATAAAGATCCAATAAGCTCATAAAGTGTATATTCCTTATAGTTTTTTATTTTCATCTATATCAACCTTTTTAGCATCTGGCTTCTTAGGAAGTGCTCTAAACACTTTTTCAACAAGAACAAAGTTTTCCAGAGTTTCTCTCAAAGAACTCATACCATTTACAATACTAATAAATATTTGGAATATTTGATTAAGAGTTTCTTCTTCACCCATTTTAAATTCTTGATATCCACCTCTTAGCATGTTTAACTTAGTTCTAATAAGCTTAACTGTGCCAAAATGTGTAACTTGTAGGAATTTCCAAATGTCGTGTGCAATTTTACATGCAGATACATGACTATACACATTTCTATATTGCGCACAATATAAAATATTCATCACCTTGTAATTCAACACATACTTTACCGCATCATTGTCGACTAATGATTCAGGTTCATATTCGGACAGTTTGTATGGTTTTGCCATGATTGTTCAGCGATCAATGCCATGTTGCTTTAAGAAAGCTTTCATTCGAGATCGTCAATAACCATAGTCAGTATCATCAAAATGAGATGGTCTTTGATGTATCCATCAATCATTCGAACTTGTTCTTGCCATCTCAAATAAGATCCTTTCTCCTTGACGGTTAAGTCAGGAAATGATTAGCATAAATAAAAATATATTGAGTTAGGGGTAGCTCTGATACCAATTGTTGGTCTCAAAGGGAAGATAACAGCATAACGAAAGGGGGGGGGGGTGAATTGGTATTTTTAAATAAATTTAAAGATTATAAGTTTTAATGTTTATGCAGCAGAATATGTTTATAAACAACTTTAACAGCCATTTGTGCAGTATGTTTATAAACAAATCGTACAATATGATATATATAACTAAAACTATTTTAACTATTATGCTTCAAGGCATAACTCCACATCCTGCAGCAGTGGTGACCACTGTCAAGCCTCCCAAATGTCCTCTGACCATGCAACCCTGGTTCTGCACTGTCTCTACCAGCTTTGGGCCCTATGACCTGCCTCCCAAGCCCTTGTCCAGGAGTGACCAGTTCCCCTCTTACAGCATCTTTGACCATTCCCAAGATCCTTCAAACGGGTTCAAATAGCCCCCTTAAAAGCTCTTACACTGCCTTCCTTGGTTGTTTCTGGTTAAGCCTAAATTCATATATTTCTCTGCACGTGTTCATTTCTCTGATTCCTTTGTGTACATGATTAAAATCATGCTTAGTGGGAACTGTTATTTATGATGCTTTGTAACAATTGACAAAATTGAGTTTGCAAACTGTATTTTTCACATAATCCTAAACAAAATCCTTAAAGCCATTCCTTTTTAAAATTTTCATTTCACTGTAGGTTATAATACGTTCAGGGCAGTTCAAAGGAGAAGTTCGTTTCAGGTACAGTAATTTTCCAAGTTATTATCTGTTTTCTTTTTAATTACTAAAAGATCTGGTAGTTTTTATTTATTTATTTTTTTGTTTTGGCATTTATGTGGATTTCTGGTTACATGATTCAAACAGATGCTTTTTGTGGCTGCAAGCAATATTATTATTTATCTGCATGCCACTGAAAATAAAAATTAAGTAGTTTAGCCGTGAAATCTCACTTCTTTAGAAGCCTGCAGGTCGTAATTGTACGCAGTAGACTGGAAATGTTATTTCAAAGCCGCAATATGCAAGTAAATCGCTGTTTGTTTGCAAGTCCCATGTGGAGGGGTTTGTAAGGTGTTTATAACATCCCAAATGCAGTGGAAAATAAGCCGAACCTAATCTCAACATCCTCATAAGTGAATCAATGCATGTTTCGGCACATGAAACCATAAAAAAGTTCCACTTTTGTACTTTTTGTTAGGTTATTCTTTCTGTTAAGAGTATTTGATGTTTTTAATAGTTGTATCCCGCATCGGTGTGGGTAATTTATTGTATTCATTTTCTCATCTATAAATTAAGCATCCTACCTCGTTGTGAGGTATGGGTTTCCATTCTAACATGGTATCAAAGTGCTAGGTTAATTTTTCCAACGCTCCTCCCTACCAGTGTCTCCTGTGCGACGAACCCCTACCCGCCCGCCCAAGGCACTCGCCCGTCCGCAGCGCCGTTTATGCGCCAGCGCCGCCATCCCCTTGAATGGCTCAGCCCCTCCCTGCCGGACGAGCCCTAGCGCGACGACACCTCCTTTACGGGCTTCATGCTTTTCACGAACGAATAGCCGATGCTCGGCCAATAAATGTTATATGTTATAACATATTTGCTTTATTACGTTGAACTTTTCTACAATTCAACAATATATGTTATATGCTATAACATATTTGCTATATTAATTCATGTGATCATTGAACTTTTCAACAATTCAACAACATGAGTTACACTTAATTAAATACATCATTAAATGATGTATAATCTGAACGAATGATAGTCTATGTGGAAGAAATATATATACAGTAGCAATGTGATATCTCATATCACTTACCCACGACGCACCAAGTGTTGTCGCACATATTGCACCTTGCGATATGGGTTTTAGTCCATTTATCTTTCACAATCATCCTCTTTATAGGCACTCTCAAGAATTATGTTTGACAGATGTCAAATCATGAAACCTCATGACACATTTAATGGTGCATGTAATTTTCTCAAAACAGATCTACCCGTTCTACATTTCTCTGACTTGTGACCTATGAATGGACTTTGAATCGCTATACTAGTCTTTACTGATGCGAGTTTTAATATATCATCACAACTTTTGATTTTCATGATGATCATCAACTAAGGAGATTTGAAAAATTATATTCTAATGGGTAGTAATCCTTTCATATCTCATGTCAAGGGCAGAAAATATAAACCAAAGCTAATCGGATCATCATTAATAAACATTACATGATACTATTATATCCTAAATCAACATCACATGATTGGTTTTAGGACACATACACTAACACCAATAAAACGAAGCTTAGACATCAGCATCATCTCATTTCCCTGAGTTTTAAATGAGGGTGAAAGAATAAAAGTGAGATTGGATGGGAGGGCAATTGCGCATTCTTCATAAAGCTGTTTAATTTGATTTATGTTGCTAGAAGTGCCATGTATTCTATGCTTTATGATCTTAGTTTGTGTTGAAATGTTTTGTCTACCTTTCAAATGATTTGAATTATTTTGTTTCTGATTTTTTTAGAGTGGATGAGGTTCAGCATTCAAGGTATACTGTCAAAACAAATGTCGGTGTCCATCTCAACCATCTAGAGGATTCAGACAAATGTCTAGAAGAATGCAACTGGGGGAATTATTCCAGAGGAGCTTTATATGCTTTACAAAGTAGGGGAAACAAAATAACTCAGGTTAGATTTGTATCTTTAACAATGGCTCGCTCTAAGCATGAATTATTTTAAGTTTGCATTTTTCAGGAAACCTTAATCCTTCTCCTGCTTTTATCTTTTGCTGTCATTTTCTGGCTGGCAACTTCTTTAAACCACCTTTCCCCCCTTGCTTTCATATTCAGTTATTTTTTTTCCTGGGTACAATACCTAGGCTATTTACTCAACTTCCCAAACAGACATTTAGAATAAATTCATGAGATCCCAAATAACCCAGGATATTATAAAGGGGTCTGTCCAGTCCCAAACTCCAATTAAAATTTTCCTAGATATCACAGATCTATTTAAGTTAGAAATGCATGCTCCTAAAAATGATATTTTGCAGCAAGCCCTCTTTGAAGTGTGTGGATGAGATTTTATCGCATACGAACTTGGAAATCCATGGAAGCAAATGATGTTAATTGTTATTGTGTATGCTACTTTGGTGCAAGTTTTGTGCCTTGCTTGAGTAGTTTCTCTGTTTTGCACAGGGTCTCATAGGATTCCTTTCTGGCTCTGCTGGTCTTGACAGTTCTGGCCTTAGCTCTTCTGCAGCTGTAAGTTTTTGAAAATTTAAAACAAGAATTAAAATAAAATAATCGATGTTTAAATTATAAAAATTTAAAATACATGATATTCATCTAAAAATTGCAAGATTTTGTGGCTGCATTGACTCAAATGGAATAAAGGCAGACTCTTTGGTGGCTTTTGATGATAAAATCGACCCGTGTTCTGTGTAATATTACACTATCTGTGAAGAAAGGAAAATGTAAGGAAATTTTATTGCCTCCATGCACCAAGTACATGTAGCTACAAAGTCAATGTATCTACTAGAAGCCTGATATGGCATTG
Source organism: Viscum album (assembly GCA_963277665.1). Taxonomy (NCBI): domain Eukaryota; kingdom Viridiplantae; phylum Streptophyta; class Magnoliopsida; order Santalales; family Viscaceae; genus Viscum; species Viscum album. The sequence goes on along the minus strand of OY728130.1, from coordinate 1,016,385,549 downwards.
TGTATGGTTGAAGATCTAGAAAAGTTTCGCATAGGATTTTTTTTCTCGTTTGCTTCCAGTGGTTGACTAGCAAGCATCAATGGTTGGCTTATTTATTTGTGTAGTCGATGAATGGTCATTCAGAAGTTCCAGTTGCTGGATGGTTAGTTGAGTTGTCTGGTTTACTTTGTAACCTTCACAAAAGTAAACCAAGTACAAGTCTTCTTTGTTCTAAAGGGTAAAAACTGCTGCCCCTCTTCATTTCTCTTCACATGATATCTCTTTCCCCGTCTTCTCGCAACAGAAAGGTTTAATGACGAAGAAAATTTATCTTCAAATGATCCCCCACTCTAAATATTTTTGTTAAACAGAAACTGCTTCTTTCAAAACAAATGACAATGTTTTGATTTGGTTTATATTAAAGTCTTTAGTTAAACTCCCTTCTATTTCTTTCTTTTTAACAGATGCCTAGTGTTTTGTAGGTTGGAATTGCTTACCTGCTGGCTCTGGAAAGTGTGAATGACTTAGTGGTATCCCCCACAGAAAATATTGAATATGATCGGTTGGTTTCTTTGCTACCTCATTATTTGATAAATTTATTTGATCATAGATGCCATATCAACCATAACATTACATAAATACTTGATATGAATGTCTGCAAGCTGTTTCTCTCTCTCATTTTTATATAATGCATGAATCGACTATTTATGTTAATATGTTTTATTTTTTTCCTTTTTTTCCTTTTTATGTTAATTTGTTTTCTTCTTTCATAAAAAAATTAGATTCAAAACACTGTCTATTATTAAATGATTATTACATCATAATACCAAAGACAGAAGCAAACATTTTAAGTTTAGATAGCAATGTTTTCAATCACACTATCTCAGTCATCACATGAGTTAGTCTTGTATTTTTGTTTAGGGCTTAATTGATAGAGACTTGTAGAACCAGAAGAACCAGAATCGACTACTTGTATAAAACTGATAGAGACCAGTGGAGCAGCAGAATTACAGCAGAAAGAGGAAGAAGACCATTCTACTCCTTATTAGAATATTCTCTCCTCCAGCTGGACAGCTGGTCTCTATCACCTTGTCCTTGTTAGGAATAAAGGGGGTTGTCCAGGTGTTATTGTTATTGGCTGGAAAGTTTGTTAAGGGGCGTGGGGGCTGCCTGTGTACAACTGCCAAGGGGCAGTATTGTCTTTGGGTTGTTTGTTAGTGTTTGTTAGTTTGTTAGGGGCTGGTGACAGCTGGCAGTAGGTTGTTAGTAAGTTGCTGCTGGCTGATAGCTGGGTTATAAATTGGAGGGGTTGGCTGCAAGAGGGATACAAATCATTTTAGCAATTGCTTGGCAGCAGGTTCGCCGGTGGTCTCGGCTGGGCTCTCAGGAGGGTGGTCTTCTCCTGCGGGTTACTTCTTCTTTTTTCCTTCATCTCCTTCTCCTACCACCCTACTGTATTTTCCTATATTTCTGCTGTGTTTTCTGCTCTGTTTTCTGCTGTAATTCTGCTGCTATATTCTATATACACAGTTTGCTCCTCTTTTCTCCCTCTCTCTCATTTTTACATAACAATTTGGCGACTCCGCTGGGGAAGATTGAAGAGGGAGTTCAGGCTCAAGAACTATTTTCTGCCACACTGTCCCGGACGACGTTGTTCGTTGGAAGTTGAAAAAAAAAAGAAGGAAAGAGATACAATCGGAGCAAGCCGATCACAGGAGCTGGTCGAGTCTTTGCTGGAGCAGAACCGAACGTAGCAGGACGTTCGCTGTTGGGGAAAATTCGCTAGAAAAGCTGCTGACGTAGAACAATAATTGTTGCAAGCTGAAAACCAGAAAAGATCGTGGAGGAGGATCGCTGCTAGGGAGGTGAACGTAGCTGGAGAACGCGGTTGCCGCTGCGGAAGATACGAACAGTGCTTCCGTACACTGTGAGGCACGACCGTTCTAGAAGAAACGGAACCAACTGGGGAGATCCGTGTGAGCAAAGTTTACTATCCGAGCTCGCTGGTTGCGGGAGGAGAAGCGCGAGTACAGGAAAACGTGTCGCAGCAAGTGACGCGTGCGAGTTGGGAGTGATCGCTGCTGAGGTAATTGAGTGAGCAGCGGAGAAGGACTGTCGCGTTTGGGAGAACTTTTTTGGCCGACGCAAAAGCCGTTGACGGACGGGCTCAATATATTCCACGCTGCAGTGAGGCGCGCGTGGTAAGAGAAGAGGCTCTTACACGGGAGTTACTGGAGAGGCAGTCCGACGCGGGATAAAAAAAAAAAAAAAACAGAGAGAAAATTCAGTTTGCGGAAAATTTTCTCTCTCAAGTTGAGAAGTTGACAGTGCTGTTGTTGGTTGACACACGAGTTGGAGACATTGGAGCAGATGGCTGTTTTTTCCAAGCAAACCGACCAGATGCATAGCTTGCTCAGTTGTGAGCTAGAAGCACGATCGTCGGACGAAGTTTTCAGTTGGGGAGGAGCTGAATACATGAGACAACTAAGTGCGATACAGACACAGTTGCAGAAGCAGACGAGAGGTGTGACCATGAGAGTTAAGTTACCTGACTTTACTGGAGTGGATCCTCTTGGTTGGATCATTGAAGCGGAAGCTTATTTCTTGATCAACAGGACGACGGAAGATATGAAAATACACTGGTCACAGCTTTGTATGGTGAACTCAACTCTATACTGGTTCTTATCATGGCTGAAAGCTAATCCCGGGGTGTCATGGGAAAAGCTGAAACCGGCGCTGATAAAAAGGTATGGAATTACGACAGAGGGAGATCCACAACGGTTTTTAAAGGGGCTTCGAGAGACTGTTTTTTTGGAGCAGATTGAGTCTAAATTGGTACAACCTACTGAGGAGGTTACATATTTGATTTCCGATGTGGATTTGCAGGAGCAATTTGATTCCAGCTTGTAACGGTCTGCACAGGAAAATCACTTAACCATTGGCACAAGACGTGAAGAATATTATCAGAGGAATGACATCCTAACCCTGGATGCTTGCAGCACACATGGAGGAAGCTCAACAGACGAGTTTGATCCTGCTGTTGAGCATGCTTTGGTTGAGGGGCCGCTGGTTACTGAGACCACAGAGGCGGAAATCAACAGTACGGATGCCATAGCGGATGGAATACCAGCGTTTTGTGGTTGTCCTGCAGAATCAGTGTTTGATATATGCACCAAATGCATAGACTTCTTGCGTGGGGCAACTAAAGATAGGAGAGGCTGCATTGTTTCATCCTTAACCGAGGCTGCAGAATTCTGTAAATTCTGGTTGGGGCCGGAGGTTTCTCCCATTTTTTGCAAGGGTTTTTACATAAATGAAGTTGGAACAGAGGGTTTAGTTGGTGAAGATGCGGGGAAATATTCTAGCCTACATAAAGTTCATCGAGAATTACGAGTTCCAGTTGCACTGCTCAAAGGTGTTACACATACAAGTTTGGAAGAATTTTCAGCAATGTCAAAAGGGGAAGAAAAGGAAGTGGTTACATCTGAGTTTTTTGTGTGGCAAGTGGAAGAAGTGGAGCCATGTGGGAATTATTACTTCGAAGTTCCTCTGAATGGTTCTCAGTTTTTAGAAATTCTGAGTATGCAGTGTTCTCAGCTGGCTAAAGTTTCCAAAGGGCGGGGAACTGTATTTTCTCTGGCTCATGATTTTGGTTTTACTCCACACTTAACGTTTATATTAGAGTTAACCCAAACGGTGGGTAATAAAGATATTCAGGTTGGTTTGAATTTGGGAGGCCAAGGAGCAGAATTTGAGAATGAGATTTATGGTGAAATGAAGACCTATTGCGCTGCACAACAATTAGAGTATCATGTACTAGTTGTTGGGGACCGAAGGAAGGACAAAGAGGAATACGGACCACTTGCACTGGCTGTCTTAATTTTCCCAAGTGTGTTGCTGATTTCCAATGACGATGCAATGATACTGAGGCCTCCACCAAAGCCGCCACCAGGTGCTGCTGTCCCAATGCACAACCGAGCAAAGGTTGAGTTTGTTCCACCTTGAGGACAAGGTGTTTTTTAGGTGGGAGGGAATTGTTAGAAATAAAGGGGGTTGTCCAGGTGTTATTGTTATTGGCTGGAAAGTTTGTTAAGGGGCGTGGGGGCTGCCTGTGTACAACTGCCAAGGGGCAGTATTGTCTTTGGGTTGTTTGTTAGTGTTTGTTAGTTTGTTAGGGGCTGGTGACAGCTGGCAGTAGGTTGTTAGTAAGTTGTTGCTGGCTGATAGCTGGGTTATAAATTGGAGGGGTTGGCTGCAAGAGGGATACAAATCATTTTAGCAATTGCTTGGCAGCAGGTTCGCCGGTGGTCTCGGCTGGGCTCTCAGGAGGGTGGTCTTCTCCTGCGGGTTACTTCTTCTTTTTTCCTTCATCTCCTTCTCCTACCACCCTACTGTATTTTCCTATATTTCTGCTGTGTTTTCTGCTCTGTTTTCTGCTGTAATTCTGCTGCTATATTCTATATACACAGTTTGCTCCTCTTTTCTCCCTCTCTCTCATTTTTACATAACAGTCCTCAAAGTGGTGGATCACGCAGGTACTCCAAGCAATCTTCCATATTCGGCGTCCTACTCTGGTGAGTTGGGTCGGAACAAGCAATATCGTCGACTGAGGACCAATCGGCTGTTGTCCCGTATAAGGCGCCCGTGCCCCAGGTGCACACCAAACAATCTCCCAAATGCGTCGGCCTTCATCATGGATGAGTGTGAAAACGCCTCCTTCTGTAATGCTTTCCCTCCCGCCATTGGAGGGGCCCCTTGTGTGCTTCAATGAAGTGGGTTGCAAGTACGACTGGTACCACCCGATATCTGGTGAATAAATGAATCTTTTGTATGAGCCTGGGGACCCGGCCCGTCACCACGGGTGTGACCTGTGTAGCTAGAGGTAAAATATAACAAGAGCCCAGGATTGAGCATGTGTAGTCTGCGGCGGCTGGTGCTCCTGCATAACGAACATTGAGGTGTCTGGTTCCACAATACGAGGGAAGTCTATCAAAAACTGGCTGGAGATAGTGTTGTCAGGATTTTCGGCCAATCTTGTGCTCCAGTTGTGCGTCCCATGTTCAGCAGGCCCCTCGGAGTATGATGGGGACAACTGTGGTTTCGGCAGCAGGAACTCGGATGTAGTTGCAGGGGGTTCGCTGACAGAGCTTCCAAAATCCTTAAGGATTATTTCTTTAAGATGTTCCCAAGTGAACGTAGTTGCATGGTCTTTAACCACTAAAAACCAAAGTGCAGACATTTCGGACATGCAGAGGCGTGCCATCGACACCTTCATTTGATCCAGTGTTTGATTGCGCGTGAAATATTCCTCAGCTTGCAAGAGCCAAGACTTTGAATGGGTGGCAGAAAATTCCGGTAAAAACGCTTTCTGTAAGTATTTTTCCTGATTTCTAGTCACCCGGGCCAGTGAAGCTCAGATTTCCGGCATTTACGGCACCATAGGTTGCGATGCCCGAACAACAAGGCACTCCCAAGTATATGAGTATCCTCCAGGAGGGAACGAGCAGCGTGCGTCGTGTTGTTTCCCTGTTGGCAGTCCTTCTGTAGATAATTTTTCTTGCCCTTCTTTTTTTCTTTTTTTTTTCTTTTTTTTTAACAGTCGGACACACCCCCCTTTTTTTCTTTGTTCCCGTGTTTTCCTCCCAAGTCACAAAACCAGGCTGCCCTTTTTTTTTAAACGTGCGTCGCTTCTGCAGTCGGTGAAAACCGGGAATGCCGCGGGTCGCGCGACGCTTCCCTCCTTGCTCGCCTCCTGCTCGAGTGAAACCCAAAGGTTGACGGCGCGCTCCGCAAATCTTGAGCTCTCGGCCGCTTCTGCGGAAGGCACCGACAGCGGAAAGTTAGGTGCAGTTCGTCCGATCAAAACGAGAAAACGCGGAACGACGTCACGTCCGGAAGCATCAAGCTCGGAAGTCTTCGTTTGCCGCAGTTGTCACCAGCGAAGTCGACAGCGCGGTGGTGGTGAGCTTTGTCCGCCGATGAAGAAAACTAGGGAATCCGCTGAAGAGGATTGGACCGTCTCCCAATGGAAACTGATGATGTGTGCTGACGAAAACAGGCGGAGCACCGCAGTGGCAGTGCGCTTGAAAATCGTCCCGTACTGGACGTCAAATGCAAGCAGAGGAAGTGGAAGCTTCGCAGGTGAGTTGCGTCTGCTGTAGGTCGGGAGTCTCCTGCAGCAACAGTCTCCGGCGTGCATGTTGCGTCTTCGCAAAAAAAAAAAAAGCAGGCAGCGCGCGGCACTTTCTGGCGTCGCGTCTGCCGGTCAGCTTCCTGACGTCGCGTCTGCCGGTCAGCTTCCTGACGTCTCCTTCTGCAGGAGAGGCAAGCAGGCCAGGAGCGGCTCCTTGAAAATTTCCACACCGCGATGCGCGCTGATACTGGAAGCAATGAAATCGGAGCGCGCCTCGGTTGAGGAAGGAGGAGGCAGGTCAGACCAATTGATAGAGACTTGCAGAACCAGAAGAACCGGAACCGACTACTTGTATAAAACTGATAGAGACCAGTGGAGCAACAGAATTACAACAGAAATGTTGGATTGGTGTAGCCCGATCCGGTTGGACCGAATGCTTGTGGCCTGCAACTGTCGCGGGTCGAGCTGACCGACCGACACCGACAGACACTGTAGCAGTGCGGACTTCGGGGTCAACTGGACTGTAGCACTTTTGACTTCCAGCTGGCAACCACTGTAGCGCTTTTGACAAAGCTGGCCGCCGTTCACTGTAGCGACGCGGACTTACTTTTCGAACAGTGATCGTCTTCTCCATTTTTTATAACTCATTTTGGGGCTAGGGTTACTACTGAAAAACCTCTGTAATTTGTGCTTTTGATATAGTGAAATTCTGCCTCTTCCGTGGACGTAGGGATCATTCCCGAACCATGTAAATCGCTGTGTTCTTGTTGCTTTCTTTCTTTCGTTTCTCGTTCTGTCGTTGCAACTCCTGACGATTCCGCAACAACTGGTATCAGAGGAAGGTTCGGAATTCTCCAACGATGGCTTTGGATGAAGGCAAAGTGAAGATCGATCGCTTCGATGGAACTGATTTCAGTTTCTGGATGATGCAAATCGAGGATTATCTTTATCAAAAAAAGATGCACTTGCCGCTTCTGGGACTGAAGCCAACGGACATGGAGCAGTCGGAGTGGGAGGTGCTGGATCGACAGGTTCTGGGTGTTGTGCGTCTGACGTTTGCCAAAAACGTGGCGTTTAACATCAGAGAGGAGAAGACGACGATGAACCTGATGAAAGCTCTCGCGAATATGTACGAGAAGCCTTCTGCGGCAAACAAGGTGCACTTGATGCGCCGATTGTTCAACCTAAAAATGGAAGAAGGAAGAATCGTTGCAGACCACATCAACGAATTCAACACCATCATCAGCCAGCTGACATCGGTGAAGATTGATCTTGGTGACGAGGTATGTGCACTGGTCTTACTGTCCTCTTTACCTGACAGTTGGGAAGCAACTGTAACAGCTGTGAGCAGTACCTCGGGGAATACCAAACTGGTTCTGAAAGATATACGGGACCTAATCCTTAGTGAGGATGTTCGAAGAAGAGAATCAGGCAGATTCTCTGGTTCTGCTCTGAACGTCGAAGGAAGAGGAAGATACCCATAACGAGACATTCGTAGAGGGCGATCAAGGTCAAGAGGGAAAAGCCGAGACAAAGCAAAGGGGGCTGGTTCTACCTGCTAGACATGCGGGGAGAAAGGACATGTCAAAAAGGAGCGCAGAGAAAAACGGAAGGGACCTGAAACCAGTGGAGCAAACGCGGCGGTTGAAGGAACTGATGATGTGCTGCTGTTGAGCGTGGATAGCCCGATGGAGTCTTGAATTTTAGACTCTGGGGCGTCTTTCCATTCTACATCGGAGAAGAGATTTCTGGAAAATTACATTTCTGGAAATTTCGGCAAGGTACATCTTGCTGATGATGAGCCCTTGCAGATTGTGGGAAAAGACGATGCACGAATCAAGACCAACAGTGGGAGCTTGCTGGTTCTGGAAAACATGAGGTACATCCCTGGTTTAAGAAGAAATCTCATTTCTGTGGGACAACTTGATGATGCAGGGTTGAATACCACGTTCACTGGTGGTGCATGAAATATCATCAAAGGAGCTATGGTCATAGCTCGTGGAGCAAAGAATGGTACTCTATACAATATGACAGAAACTTGCATGGACATGGCTGCCTCACTCAAAACTGTAGGAGATTCACAACTGTGGCACAACAGGCTAGGCCACATGAGTGAGAAGGGGATGAAGGTGCTGGCAACAAAGGGGTTGTTACCAGAGTTGAAGTCAGTGGATGTTAGCCTATGTGAAGACTGTATCTTCGAAAAGCAGAAGAATGTGTCTTTTGTAAAAGGAGGCAAAACACTGAAGGTTGGGAAGCTGGACCCGGTGCACACAGATGTTTGGGGGCCTGTACCAGTACATTCTCTTGGAGGGTCACAATACTATGTGACATTCATCGATGACTCAACAAGGAAGGTATGAGTTTACTTTCTGAAAAGTAAATCTGATGTGTTTAAAATGTTTCAGAAGTGGAAGGCCATGGTGGAGAATGAGTCAGGAGCTAAACTGAAATGCTTGAGGTCTGACAACGATGGAGAATATGGCAGCCAGGAGTTCATAGAATTCTGTTCTGATAATGGAATTCGGTGGGAGAAAACTATCCCAGGAACACCACAGCTGAATGGTGTAGCTGAAAGGATGAACAAGACGTTGAATGAACGTGCCAGAAGCACGAGGTTACACTCGGGGTTGCCCAAAACCTTCTGGGCTGATGCAGTGAACATGGCAGCTTATCTGGTTAACAGAAGTCCATCCGTGCCAATGGAAGAACGTTTACCCGAGGAGCTCTGGTCTGGGAAGGAGGTAAGACTCTCACATTTATGAGTCTTTGGCAGTTTGACATATGTTCATATTGATGCTAATGCAAGGGACAAGCTTGATGCTAAGTCCAAGCCATGTTTCTTTATTGGCTATGGTGCTGATGAGTTTGGTTACCGCTTTTGGGATGATCTCAAGAAGATGGTCATCAGGAGCCATAATGTGGTATTCAATGAAGGTGTCATGTACAAAGATCGTTATGCAGCTAAAGATGAAAATGGGAACATTGAATCAGAGTGCAAAGAGCAAGTGGAGCTTGAAGGTGTATCTGAGCATGAGAGATCCGAATCGGTGGAACCTACTACTCCAGTAGAGTTGAGGAGATCAATGAGGGTGAGAAGGCCTGTGCAGAGGTATTCACCGTCCCTACATTATCTATTATTGACTGACGGTGGAGAATTAGAATGCTTTGAAGAGGCAATGCAGCTGAAGGAGTCGAGCAAGTGAGAGTTGGCTATGAAGGAGGAGATTTCCTCATTGCATGATAACAACACTTGGGAGCTGACACCCCTGCCAACAGGAAAGAAGGCATTGCAGAACAAGTGGGTCTACCGGGTCAAGGAAGAACATGATGGCAAGAGGAGGTTCAAGGCAAGGCTTGTAGTGAAAGACTTCCAACAGAAGGAGGGAGTGGATTTCACTGAAATATTCTCACCAGTAGTGAAGCTTACCACCATCTGGGTGGTTCTCAGCATTGTGGCGTCAGAGGACTTGCACCTTGAGCACCTTGATGTCAAGACTGCTTTCTTTCATGGAGATTTGGAGAAGGATATCTACATGCAGCAGTCCGAGGGATATGTAAAGTCTGGGAAGGAAGACCTGGTGTGCAAACTCCAGAAGAGCTTATATGGATTGAAGCAGACACCAAGGCAGTGGAACAAGAAGTTTGATTCATTTATGTCTAAAAATGAATATAAACGATGTGGCATGGATCAATGTTGCTACATCAAGTCCTTTGGTGATGAATACATTATATTGCTTTTGTATGTGGATGACATGCTCATTGCAGGATCATGTATGCAGAGGATTAATGAGCTGAAAGGACAGTTGGCTGAGGAGTTTGAAATGAAAGATCTTGGTGAAGCTGACAAGATTCTGGGGATGAAGATCAAGAGAGACCGCACAGCTGGAACATTAATGTTGTCACAGGCTGATTACATTGGGAAGGTCTTGAGAAGATTCAATATGTTGGAAGCAAAGGCAGTCTCTATTCCCCTGGCGAGCCAGTTCAAACTATCAAAGAAGCAATCACCGAAGACAACAGAAGAGGTGGAGTACATGGAAAAAGTTCCATATGCATCAGCTGTTGGAAGCCTGATGTATGCCATGGTCTGTACTCGACCTGACATCGCTCATGCAGTGGGAGTTGTGAGCAGGTATATGGCTAACCCTGGAAAGCAACATTGGGAAGCTGTGAAGTGGATACTGAGGTATTTGAAGGGCAGCAAAACGGTATCTCTGTGCTTTCGGAAAGGAAATTCATTGCAGGGGTATGTGGATGCTGGCCTTGGAGGCGATGTCAACAGCAGGAGGAGTACCACGGGTTATGTTTTTACCTGTTTGGGAACTGCGGTAAGTTGGATATCACAATTGCAGAAGGTGGTGGCTTTATCCCCCACAGAGGCAGAATACATTGCTGTAACAGAAGCTGGGAAAGAGATGGTTTGGCTGAAGAACTTCTTGGATGAATTGGGAAGAAAGCGAGAGGAGAATGTATTGCACTGTGACAGTCAGAGTGCTATACATCTTGCAAAGAAACCAGTGTTTCATGCCCGGATGAAGCACATTCAATTGAAGTACCATTTCATCAGAGGTTTGATACAGGATGGGTTGCTGACTTTGCAGAAGATCTGTGGAACCAACAATCCGGCAGACATGTTGACAAAGCCTATGGTGATATAGAAGTTGAGGCACTGTTGTGCCTCTGTTGGTCTCCACTGACGAACGGAGGATGAGAGGCAGAATGATGGAGGACCTGATGGGAGCACAAGAGGAAAACAGTTTGTATTTCATGAATCTGTGAATGGAAAGCACGCCACTGGTGAGTGAAGAAGAGAAAGAACTCAAATTAAGTAAGTTGTCTTCATCAGTTGCATCGAAGCATAACAATGTAGTGGATTAGGCTCCAAGCGGGATGTAACGTCCCGGGTCCGGGTGCCACGCAACGGGTGCCCCGAACCCGGTTCGCCACGTGACCTCAAGCGCATTTCCCCAAACGCCAGAGGCTGCCGACTAGCAGTGAGGGCCCAGGTCTAATAGTGGGGAAACTATGCCCTTATTTGTCAAAGTGTAGCGCATCGGAATACGAAATAAAACATACAACGATAGCGAAAGCAATAAACCATACACAACTGAAATAAACAACAGCAGTGGATATAACCAACAGTATATAGAAAATGATGCAACATGTCTCAAGTTCTAAGAAAACAGCCAGAACATGTTATACATCAGTACAGTACAACAAAAAACAGAGTACAACAAAACAAAGCAAACAGCTGGCAGCGACATCGCGAGCCTAGGCTCGGTCCCATGCCCTCCTACTCCACAACAACAGTCAAGTACCTGTATAGGGACTCTTGCCCCTATCCACACCTGCAACGATGTAATCTGTTTGGGTCGAAAAGCATGACCCAAACAGGGTGTGAGAAATATATCTCAGTAGGCACCCACCAAAGGCTCGTGCCCAACTGCGTGTAAGCATGCAACAACAGTGTGCAGTAGTAAAATGCAATAAAGTAAGCAGTACTCAAAAGTAACTAATTACCAGTTATATTGCCATTTTATTATCCATTTAATCCATTTAATTTAAATATCACCACAACGAATATTCTAAATAACCAGCTAATGTCCTCGGACATGTAAACCCCTACCCTCAGGTAAGAGTATCCAACACAAGAATCTGCCCTCAGGCATAACAGAGTTTGCCCTCAGGCGTAGGTAGTGTCGCCCACAGGCACAGAATCAGCTGCCCACAGGCACGGAAGAAGTTGCCCTCAGGCCGGAATAACTACTGCCCACAAGTTAAATAGTGCAGTGCCCACTGGCTAATCACAACAACGCCCTCAGGCTAAACAGGTAACCGGACCATGCCCAACATGTAAACAAGCAGTAAACAAGCAATTCCTCTCAAGGCAATTCGACAATTAATACTTTAAAGGCATACCTTCGGGTATCCTGGCCAAACGGCTAAACAGTGGAACACACCCCCGGGGTGGTTCCGAATCCAAGCAACGATCCCAACCAGCATTTTAATATCACAAATAATCACCTACTCAATTCTAGGTGTTTATTATAGTAATGACCTCAGCCACACGACACCCCAACATGGGTTCGTGGCACAAAAACGCACAAAACACACGACAGTTGGAAAAAATTAACACCAAGCCACCTACCTTATACGTCAACGAGCGGTATAGACGATCATCGATCCCAGAAACGCCCATGAACGGCGTAGATCTGAGGTAAGAAAACTTCCATTCAACCTCAAATAACTCCCGTTAGGGAAAGAATTGGTAAGCAACACGCTAGGAGAAGAGAGGGCTTACCCGCGCGGTTCCAACGTGATCGACGGAAGCGAGATCGGATTCCCGGTGCTCGATCGGTTGATCCACGAAGATCCGGCCTTCCTCTCGAGCTCCTTCCTCCGGTTCTAAGCCAATCCCGTGAACAGGGTTGGCTACTGCCCGTTTTAAGCGAAAAAAACAAAGTACACGACGTGTACTTCTAAGTACACGGCGTGTACTCCCTTCATTTAACTGCTCATCTGGCGGCACCGCCACACTGTTCATCCGTCGACATGAGTACACGGCATGTACTCCTGAGTACACGGCGTGTACTGTCGCCCAGCTGGCGGCTGCTCCACCGCCTTACTGTTTTGGCCTGCCGACTGACTACACGGCGTGTAAGGGACCACTACACGGCGTGTAGTCGGTTCCTACACCCTTCGTCGCCGACATGGCTACACGCCCAGTGTACTCATCTCCACACGGCCAAAAGTACACGGCGTGTAGTTACAAAATTTGGGATTTTTCCCCATTTTCCATATTTTCTCAAAAGCACTTAAGGAAAAGGGAAAAGAAGAAGCTCGTACCTCAAAACTAAGAATCGAGTTCTTACATGAGAGATTGTTGGATTGGTGTAGCTCGATCCGGTTGGGCCGAATGCTTGTGGCCCGCAACTGTCGCGGGTCGAGCTCCGCGGTGAGCTCATTGGGGGTTGCAGGGGGCAACGCGCCCCTGCTCTGGGGGTCCGGGGGCCGAAGGTTCCTGGCCCAATTTTTCAGCACTGTAGCAATGTTGACCACTGCAGCGGAGCTGACCGACTGACACCGACAGGCACTGTAGCAGTGCGGACTTCGGGGTCAACTGGATTGTAGCACTTTTGACTTTTAGCTGGCAGCCACTGTAGCGCTTTTGACAAAGCTGGTCGTCGTTCACTGTAGCGACGTGGACTTACTTTTCGAACAGTGATCATCTTCTCCATTTTTTATAGCCCATTTTGGGGTTAGGGTTACTACTGAAAAACCTCTGTAATTTGTGCTCCTGATATAGTGAAATTCTGCCTCTCCCCTGGATGTAGGGATTATTCCCGAACCACGTAAATCGCTGTGTTCTTGTTGCTTTCTTTCTTTCGTTTCTCGTTCTGTCGTTGCGACTCCCGACGATTCCGCAACAAGAAAGAGGAAGAAGAATCGGAAAACTCACAGAGTCCCCGCCCAAGCCCACAGGCCGATTTCCAAGCCAGATGGCCGAACTCCCAACTATTTTCTGCTTTTTTTTCCCTTCTCACCCCCACGTATTGCTTATATAGTTATTCCCCAGCCCCACAAGTGGGGTCTAGAACCTTCCCCTCAACAACTTAACAAACTCACCCCCAAAAGACCATTCTACCCCTTATTAGAATATTCTCTCCTCCAGGTGGACAGCTGGTCTCTATCAGTCTTGTATTTTTGTTTAGGGTTTAATTAAGATAAAACCGTTTCTTCTTTCAAGTCACCTGGTTACAAATTGTTCCATGAGCTCTCTCTCAGCCATTAGATACGATTTTTCTTGAAAGGCAACCATTACATATGATTGAAATTCTCCACTTCAAATATTTTTCCCCTCTAAATTCATTCGTGTATTACTGTATATTATGTGTGATTGGTCATGTGAATATAGTCATTTTTTCCTTTATATATTTTTCTGTTTTCATACTTAGGAATTTATTCTCTACTTATTAAATTCTGGAATAGTGTTTCATCTGAATTCCAAAAGTTACATCCTGTTCTTTCTATTTTTAGATAGATTAATTTTCAGGATAATTTGGTTTTGGTTATATCATTAATTTCTGAATGTTGGAACGGCACTCCCCACCCCCCCCCTAAAAAAAAGAAAAAAGAAAAAACCATACCATATCTCTTGCTTATATTTAAGTGATTCTTTTTTACTCTTTTACGTATGTAGGCTGATTGAAAATGAATATTTAGGTCTGTGCAATGGCATATTGGATCAGTCAGCTATATTGCTTTCACGCCTTGGTTGTTTAACTAGCATGAACTGCAAGGTAATTTATGGCTTGTTGTTGTAATTTATTTGTTTGTTTGAATGATAAATTGAAGTTGAGAGGGGCTTAAAATCTCTCCATTGGTCAGAGTGGAAAATTTTCCTCTATAAATAGCAAGTTTGTGAAATTGAGAGAAAATAGCAAATTACAATTAGAAGGATGGATATCCTTGACAGAAATGGAAAACATACCCCCTTTTTATCCATTTCTTTTGAATACTACATGCAATTTGATTATCATTTTCAAAATTTCTTATATTTTATTTATTTCATTCCATAAATTAAGGATCGTAAATTAACTTTGCTGATGAATTATTTGGATTGCTAAGTTGTATGAAAAATGACGATTGACAAAAAAAAGCATGCTAATTTTTCAACAGAATGAATGCCTGGCCGACTAGCTTGGCATCGAGTTTCTTTCTTATCACCACTATTTTGTTTAGTATTTGAAATTTTTAGAGGTGTTTCCTTTATCATTCTCAGCAACCTTTTTTGTGGATCTATTAATTTTTTTTTCTTTTCATTTTTCATTTTTCATTTTACCTGTTTTTGGTGTTCAAAATTATGATTCTTTTTTGAAAATTTCTCTTTTGGCATTTTAGATTAAAGAGCACAAGCTTATACAGCCACCAAAGTTGCAGAAAAGCTATCATACTGGGGTGCAAAAAACATACAAAATATTGTTGGCCTTTTCAGGTTTGAAGCATTGTTTGACAAACAACCCTGGATATAATCGGAGAGTTGCAGAGTGCCAGGATGTTGCAAGAGTTCTTCTACTGTATGTATTTTTCATTTTAGTTTTTTATAAATTCTTACGTTTTTTGGAAAATATCTTTTAAGTGTTGCTGTTTCTGTTAAAAATACTCACCATAAATAGTATGGTTGTAAAAGTTACCAGTTCTTTCAATTCCACCTGAATAGAATGATGAGGGTGGATAATAACTGCAAATCTGAGGCAGTGCTAACATGACCACGATAGAAATAAGCAAGTTAAAAAAGGCATCAAAATTTTGTTCTTATTGGAATGAGATTGACATGTTTTCTAATTATATGGATCACTTTCATTTTTTCAAATCTATTTATGTGTTTATTTTGGGAAAGTTTAAGTAAAAAGTGTGGAAATTTCAAGATTTGAAAGGAAGTAATTGATTTTTTTTTGAAGTTAGGATGTGTATTGCAAGCTCAAACGTGGGTGTATTTTTGTGAATTGTACTCTGGGATCTAGCAAATGACAGAAATTTCAACTTCAGTTATACAATGGGCTAAAGGCTGCTGTTATCCTTTATTCAATTTTGGCACCTACATTGCAAACCAAAATGGAGTGTTATGGTTAGAGCAATGAAGATAGTCTAGAATTGTGGTGACACATTGCCTCAAAACACCTTCAGTTTTTAATCAATTTGCATGTCATGCAAAAAATGGCATTCCTTTTTGCTCATGTTATTATCATGATGATGTTTTTCGTCAGATCAGAGGATTATGTACAGTTTTGAGTTTCAATGTTATTAGAAAAGCAATACCCTTTTTTTTGGAAGGAAACTCCAACCCCTCCCCTACAAGCCTTAAATTTTCTAGTGAAGCCCCCCCCCCCAACCTTCGGTGTGGTACCAAACCCTGGGTCTCATCCTTCATCTTGCAGTTGAAACTGGGTAAAACCTTCCCTCCCCACACTGCTCAGCACTGTCAAGGGACTTAAATCAGTGGGTGTGAAATTATGGCAAGCCTCAGCTAGTGGGAGTCTAACCTCCGTCCTCGAGGAAATAAACAATCAACTCTAACCACTGGGCCACCTCCACAGGTGCTAGAAAAGCAACACCTTAGGCATGCTAAAGAATAACACCATTTGTGTGGCCGGATGTACAGGGATAAACATTCATGTGCTTATGAGCCTGCATGCGCTCATGGGCATGCATGCACTTGAGCAAACACATGTGGGCGTGTAGTGCATCCACGCATGCTTTCATTTCATTCCATCAATGACTTGAATGCACTCTTGCATGTTTACAAATTTTACTTTTATGCATGCATATATGTGAAACTTGTAACCATGCATCCATGTGTAAACACATACACACAGCTTGCATGTGCACATATGCATATTTGAGTTTTTGTACTCATGAAAATGCATGAATATAGACGCACAAACACATCCACATTGATGGGCATATGTATTATGTTGAGGGATGATGGCTTAGCGTAACTGGGGAGATATGCATTTTAACCTCCATTTATATTACTGTTTTTTTGTCTTTAATTGATGGAGTATGTAGTTTCTTTTTTGGAAGGTTTACCATCATTATTGTTTTTTTTTTTGAGGAAAAAGAAACAAGAAATTTTATGTCTTGTTGGGTTCTCCACTCTGTCCAATTTTTGGTGATCCATCACCATTTAGAGGTGCAACTGGACTAGTAATGTGCAGCCCAAGTTCCAGGGTGGTCCTGGCCGCAGAGTGAGAAGGGGAGAACCCAAGGCCTGACCCTTAATGGTGTGTGTGTGTGTGTGGTTTGGTGGTGGTGGGGGGGGGGGGGTGCTGGGGGTCGACCTGGGGCAGTGGGATAGTGGGCTGGAGCTCTTGAGTCCTGATTTGGGCGTTGGGCTCTTTTTACACCTCTATAACCATTCAATTTTGGTTTGCATTGCAAAATTTGATCTGCTTCAGTTATTTTGGGGAGGAGAGGGAATTGGGAAACCATGCTTGAAACTCTCGAGACATCATTACCACCACCATCCTTGAACAACCAATCCTGATGATAGCAAAGAGTGTTTGAAGGAACAATAAATTTTTGAGTACTACTTGCTTCCAAATAATTAAAATGCGAACTTTCAAATGCTTGTATTGAGATTCTTGATTTTCATTTCTAGTGCAAATTTGTGTTGGCAATGCGAGAACTCATATTCTGCTCTAATTTTTCAAATGCTTCTTTCACAGTGCTTGTGGGAAGGGTGATGTGGAGCCTCTCTTGTCCAATGGTTAGTTTTCTGAATCACTCTTCCAATGAACCTCAAATTGACATTACTTTTTAGTGGTTAATTCGTTTTGTTTTGTTTTACATGTTTTTAACAGTTGAACCAGAAGAATATGAGGCTCATAAGGTATTTCTTCAGAACATTTATTTCTGACCAGAATTGGAGAATTGTCTTATGCAAATATTTGCTTCATATTAATGAAAAACTATTAAACTTCTTAGCGCATAGAAAGGATCTTTTAATATGATTGTGGAGAGAGGCCAAATTGAAACTTTATGCGATGTTGCTTGAAATATCTAGTTGAGTTTTATTCCCCATTTCTGTGTGGTTTAGGGTAAAACCTTAATAAGTTATTGTCTAATTTTGTTTGATATTGTTGGAATAACTGTGTATTTGGTCTGCAGGGGTGTCTAGGTTTGATCTACTTAACTGGGTCAATCCTAACCCATTTTCCCGCACATTTAAAATTTATATCTCCCGTCTTTATTCCACTTTATAAATAAAGATATTCTTCCTCACTTAGATGCGCGATATTTCGTCTAGTTGTTTCAACACAGTATTCGAGTATGAAAAATATTAGTTTCTCTCTCCTACATCATACCCTAGGCGCCAACCTCTTGATGCTACACCCTAATCCCTAACCCTTGGCGCTCCTGCTACCTCTGGTATCACGGGGCCTAGGCACCAAGCCCCAACCGGTCACCCGCTCAGCTAGGTGTGCTCGCCTAAGAAGACGGTGGTCGTATTCTTCATAGGGATGGGTCGTTATTCCCATCTAATTATTTATCTCTCCTATATCATACCTTAGCCCCCAACCTCTTGACGCTACACCTTAACTCCTAGTCCTCAAGGCTCTTGCTACCTTTGGTATTCTGTTAGGTACTTGGGTCAAAGGGAATGTGTGGGCCAGCTGGGGTGGTTAGGGGGGAATATGTTGGAATAAAAGGGGAATATGTTGGGGGCCCACATGTTGTTAGGGAGGCTGTTATATAAAGGGGGTTGGGGAGCTAGAGTAGGGGACGGAGAGAATATTGTTAAGGGAATCAGCCATAGGCTTGGACTCGGCTTCGGCTTGGGCAAGGAGCAATAGGCGTCTCTCTTCTCCTTCTTCTTCCTCCCCCGCATGTAGTTCTGCCGGTATTTGTTAGAACAATTTTTAGGAAAAGAGGATTTCATTCATTCTGCAGAAAATTAGGAAGATCTTTCAAGTAACTCCTACTCTAGTTACAGCTTGCAGAAAAGGATAGAAAACAGGTAAGTGGAACCTGGTGAAGACCACTTCCCTGGCTCTCGGTTGCTGAAGTTGGGTTGGCTCTGAGGAAGACCACTTCCTTTTCCACACTGCTTTCCCTCCATCTCCGAAAATTCCAGCCAAAAATTCTGTATCCCAGGCGGTCCCCTCTCCAACTAATTATAAGCCCTTCCTCTAACAAACCACTGCCTCAAGCGTGTCCAGGTGGTCCCTCTCCCAACTGAGAATATTCCCCTCTCCGCTAACAGTCCAACTGCCTCATAAACCTCCCTTTCCTTTATTACCTCTCTGCCAGTAGGTAAAATTTACTGGGGGGCGTGGGCTAACCAATGGGCCCGCCTCCTTGTTACTAGCATTTCGCTCCTCAAATTGCACCATGTCCACAGGGTGCAGATCAGGGAATTGGGCCTGCAACAGTCCAACATCTTCCCAGGTAGCCTCTTTGATAGGTTTGTCTTTCCAATGGATAAGCCACATGCCCTAGGGATGTTCGGGGAGTGGTTTTGTAGCCAGAACTGCAGTGGGTTCAGTGCTGGGGAAGGAATCAGTGGACCAAAACTCCAGCAATTCAGGTTGGACTGGGACGTGCTCGGCCGCACGTTTTAGCTGGGAAACATGAAACACCGGGTGAATTCTAGTCGTTGTAGGCAAGGAGAGCCTATTAAGCTGTGTTGCCGACCCGGGCTAAAATTGGGTACAGCCCATAAAATCGTGCTGCCAATTTTGGATTGAGTTTAGAAGACTTGGAGGTCTGCACGTTTGGTCGGAGCTTGAAATAAACAGAATCACCGATAATAAACTCCACAGCCCTGTGGTGCTTGTTGGCATATCGAGCCATCAACTGTTGGGCTCGAGTAAGATTGTTCCGCAGCTGTTGGAGGATGAGGTCTCGTGCAGCAAGGGCAGTACAGACTCCACTGGAGTATTTCTACCTACATAACGCAGAATTGTTGGTGGTTTCCTGCCATATACCGCCTCAAAAGGAGCAATTTTTGTAGATGAATGGGGCGTGGTGTTATAGCAATATTCTGCCCAAGGCATCCAGCAGGTCCAAGATATAGGCCGCTCTGAAGCAAAGCAACGAAGGTATGTTTCTAGGAATTTATCGACAATTTCTGTCCGCCTGTCCGTTTGGGGGTGATCGGAAGAGCTCATTTTCAAGGTTGTGCCCTCCAAACGGAACGACTTTTTCCAGAAATTGCTAACAAAAATAGGGTCCTGATCACTGACAATGGAATTAGGTATGCCGTGTAAACGGACCACATCTTTGACAAAAACCTCGGCCACAAGCTTTGCTGTATATGGATGTCGTAACAACACAAAGTGAGAGTATTTAGTCAAGCGGTCCACAATGACAAAGATGACGTTATACCCCTCAGATCTTAGGATCTTAAAAATAAACTCCATTACGATCTCATCCCAAACTAGAGTAGGTATTGTCAGTGGCTGAAGTAGGCAGCCCAATGACATGGCCTCATACTTTTGGCGTTGACACGTGTCGCTTCACGATCAAACTTCATAACATGCTTGGACATACCTTTCCAAAAGACCCCTGCTGTGAGTCTCTTATAGGGTTTGATGTAGCCGACGTGGCCTCCAACAACGAACGCGTGGAAATAGTGCGGGAACTTCGGTATGAGGTTGGACATGTGGGACAAGACCAACCGACCTTTCTTATACAATAGCCCGTTAATCAAATAATAACCGGGATAAGAATTGGGTTGCTACTCCAAAGCGGCAAGGATAACCCTGCCAGATCTTGTTGTAATTCACCTTTCACCACGTTAGTTTCCATCCAGTAAGGTTCTGAAACTACGGTTCCCAAACACTTTTCCTCGAGATAGTAGTCCTCCCCTCCATTGGTAAGCCTGTTAGTGCACTTGGTGATGACCCAGGTGTCTTTGGGCGGGATGTCATGTGACCGTGCTGTGGGGTAGTGACCTTAGTGTCTACGGGCGAGATGTGATGTGAACATGTCATGGGGCAACTTATGGTGGGGGTCATGCATGGTGGGGGTCATGCATGGTGGGAGGACACGAGGCAGTCTTTCATGTTCACGATACTCTGCTACTATGGTTATGACAGTGGATGTGGTGTGATGACCCATATGTCTTCCGGCATGATGTGATGTGACCGTGCTGTGGAGCGGTGATATATGTTATATGGAAGAGATGGAAGCACCGGGATATACGACGTTGGAGTGTGAGAGCGGCATCCCAGTGGGAAGGTAGTGTGGGGTACCCTTCAACAATATGATTCATATTATGTTATTATAATGGGCATTTGCTATTTGGTGAGCATGTCTTGGTGAGGTTGGGATGGATAGTTGACCTGTTTAGGTATTGTTGATTTTGTTGTTTGTTCACGGGTGCACTAGTATGCTTCTTTCACATGTGTCCAATAGATTTTGGTTTTCTTACTAAGTATACTTATATGCTTACCCTACGTATATAAAACCGATTTTCAGATTTTCAGGAGAACTACGTGGACCTTGCTAGACATTACTTGCTCGGACTTTGGGATGACTGCCGTGTCGTTACTTTAGCTTTACTTTTGGGTATTTTCATTTGAGGATTTTTATCTGTACCTGCTTTATTTATACATGTATTGTGGGGTGATTTTGGTTTCCTTTTTATATTATCTTACGGAGTTTGCAGTTGATTCATTCTATCTCCCGATCTTGTTTTCATATAGAGGGTAATGCCTCCCATTTGTGAGATTTTTATACACTCGATGCTAGTTGTCAACCCGAGGCCTACTCGAGGTTGGACTCGAGAGTCATTATCTCTCTCCTTTCATTGAGGTATATCTTGGGGGAGGGGGTCGTGACAGAGGATGTAACTGCCCGGACCTCCCAAACCGTTACTTTGCGGGAATTCTAGTGATAGAGGTGTTCGGAGAAGGTTTCAAGGTGTTTGGAGATGTTTTGGAGGAGAAGGGAGGTGCCACTGCCCATTTTGGCAGGGCTGCGGCATGGAGCCTGGTGGTCGTGTCGTAATGGGGTGGTTGCGGCGTAGGAACCTCGAAGGAGGTGTTTTGAGGCTACTGTCATATATAAGGGGGTGGTTGCGTTGTGGAGCTTGGGCTGCGGCGTAGCCCCTTCTCGGCAGGTGATGGTTGCGGTGTGAAGGAGAACCTGTGGCATAGGAGGAGGCTCAGGTGGAGTTTGAGGCTATTGCCTTTTTAGGCATAACTGTGCCGTGGAGCAGGGGTTGCGGTGTAACCTTTTCTGGTTGTTGGGGGTCTGCGGCGTAATGGCTGAGGCTGCTCCGTGGTATCCTTCCCCCGTTTATAGGACCTACCCTGTGGAGTTAGCCGTGTTTCTTGGAGGGAACCTTGACCAACCAGACTGCGGCGTGGTCCCTCCTAACTGCGCTGTGGCCCCCTTGTTTTTCAGACATTCTGCGGCATGGTCCCCTTGGCTACGCTGTGGTCTTATGCTTTACAGATTGGGTATAAATTCTAAGACTCTTCTGAACTCGGTCACTTTTCCTCCGTTCTTCTCGTTTCTTGAGTGACCCAAGTGCATCCCAAGGAGCACTTTCAGCTCTTAACAAGTGGCCTTCGACCTCGACTTCTGGAGATCGATCATTGGTGGTTCCGGTGAGTTTCTCCCTTGTCCCTTCCTTCTGTTTTCTTCCGTTTCTTGTCTAGAAAAGGCTGTTGCCAAGGAAAACCTTTGGTTTTGCTTATGTTCTGATAAGAGGGTGTTGTGGTGGTTGTGTTCTAGACTAGTGAAGGTGTCTACCTTCGTTATGGTGATCGATGGTGGCTTCTTTCTTGTTCCAAGGTTGCGCAGCGGATCAGAATCTTTGTTTGAGGTGGATAATCCCTCGTTTCTTGGTGGTTGTGTTCTAGACTAGTGAAGGTGCCACCTTCGTTATGGTGATCGATGATGGCTTCTTTCTTGTTCCAAGGTTGCGCAGCGGATCAGAATCTTTGTTTGAGGTGGACAATCCCTCGTTTCTCACTTTTGTGTATCATGCGGGAGTGGTTTACTCTTGTTTATCTATGGGGAATGGTTTGCACTAGCCTAATCAAGATAATAGACCGGTTTAATTGAAATTGAGGGGGAAGAGATTTTGAATCGCATGTTTTTTACAACTTTTGTTATTATCTTGATATTGTGATTGTATGGCCTAAACGCCTCGCTGAAAATCGTAGCCATTGGGGGCTTTGTTTGCGCAGTGTTGGTCGTGATTATGGAACCTTGTTGTGATTGTTTGACATCATCGTAAAATGAAAATTGACTAACCACTTATATTTGGTTAATATAATAGTTGTCTCGGGATTTATGACTTGTGTGATAATGCCCCTAAAATAAAGAAGTGAAATTGATAAAAAAAACCCTTGTTAAATCTGTAAAATGGCTTGTGATGTGTTGTGATGTGTGGTCGTGCTGTGGGGTGGCGATGTGTGGTTCTGGCATGCGAGGAGATGGGTTTGTTGGGCCATGCTTTGAGGCGGCGAGGAGATGGGTTTGTTCGGCTGTGGTGTGGGGCGGCGAGGAGATGGGTTTGTTGGGCCATGTTGTGGGGCGGTGGGGAGATGGGTTTGTTGGACTGTGTTGTGGGGCGGCGATGTGTAGTTGCGATGCGGTACGGGGCAATGTGTGGCCGTGCCGTGAGGCGGCGATGTGTGGTTGTGTTATGCAGCAGAGGTGATGAGAATGGTTGTGTTGTGCTAGATGTTAGGTAGTGATGGAACAACTAGTTATTAATGTTTTAAATGGCTTGGGCAAGTTCGGTTAATGGGATGAGAACGGATAATGAAAGAACGAACTAATAATGGGCTATGTGGTTAAATGTGGTTGTTGATAAATAATGAAGGAATGAGATGTCTGAATGAAATTGGCTTTGCTTGTAATGAAAAGTGAGAAGTGACTTGTGTTTGTTATGTGGTTTTCTGTATTTAGAGGTGGCCGCGAAAGTGGGGATGTTGTGAGTTGTTTAGTGCTTTGTTGTGAACTCTGTTGGTCGGAGTAGAGTACTCAAGATGAGGGTGAATTGAGTATCTATTCAAAATTTATGTTTAAAAAGTATTCTTAAAAAGGTTCCCTAATAAATTTAAACACAGCCCAGTCAATCAAGGTTATACGGTTATGAAAGTTTGACTGTTTAAATAACTTCTTAGAAGATTGATTAATTCTCAGTAATCTTAATATTAGTTATTAATATTACTTTTTGAAGCAATTCTAATAAAGCAAAACAATTATAACTTCTTTCCAAGATTAACTATCAAAGTAAATTTAGTGATTTCTGAATTAAACAGTAAAACAGAGAAAACTAAAATAAACAACACAGCGGATATAAAACAAGTGGTTCAGTTTCAAGTCGAGACCTAATCCACTCCACTTGGTGATCATCTGCCACGAAGCAGTTTATATAAATAAACTTGATCCACACCCTGGATCGGGGTTAACAACAGTACACAAGACTGTCCAGGTCACACGGCCTCTTCCACAGTTCTTCGTGGGTATGAACAAACAGGTCACACAGGGACCTCTTTCACACTTAGGAATACACAAGTGTAAAAAGATGTAAGAGAAAGGATATCTTGTATCCTTCAGTTTGATGCAGGAGACAGTGCGTGTTTTTATACTGACATACACACTGCTTGAAAGATAAAAACAATACACAACAGAGCAGAAATGATGAGATAAGGTTAGAAGTGCTCTGAGTGTTAGTTTATGCAGCTCTGGACTTCTGGGATGAAGCAGATGCAGAAATCGAGTCCTCTCGCGAAAAACAGAGCATCGTAAGTCAGCTAGATCTGGCTCGTGTTCTTCATGGAGTTGATAGTGCGGAAATGTTCTCGACTCTAGGATTTGAGTATGCTTCGCGTGTTCTTCAGCAGTTTTTGGTTGCATGAATGCTCGTGCTTCTTCGTTATCGCGCACACTTGTTTTTCTGTTACACTATTGTCACAACAGTCACCCGCAGTCACTCTCTTTTCTTCTGGCTACGCTGTTCTTTTTATTCTTGGAATGCATGTGTTGGAGCCGACAGGATGCATGTATTTTGCACTTCATACCTCGTACCTCGTACTGTCAGGTAACGTGTCTACAAAGAAACATTAATTATGTCAGTGCATTTAAAAACTTCAAATATGACTGTTAGAAATTAAATTAAAAAATGACAAAACAGATTAAGAAACGGTGTCACAGTTTGTCTAGAAATGGTGTCTCCATGAAACAGTGTCTCATTGAAACAATATCTCCTTCTTTGTCTTTGAACGGTGAGACAGCTATGATGACATAGTTGTATAGAGATCAGGAACCGGTAACACAGATGCAGTGTTAGGATCACGGTGTCTGGTCACGGTGTCTGGATGGTCACGGTGTCTGGATGGTCATGGTGATGGTTACAGTGTCTCGATGGTCACAGTGTTTGGATGGTGACGGTGTCTGGATGGTCACGGTGTCTGGATGGTCTGCCATAAAAACACAACCGGTGGTAGACTCACGGTTTCTCAAACTTAGCGAAATCTCTGTATACGGACTTAAACAGTGATATTCATAGAATGAATTAAACTTAATCATTCATAAGAGTCATTAGAAACAAAATAGTTTACAATAATTATTTAAGACATAAAGAAACTAATCATCTGTACACATGATTCTAGGTAGATTAAACAGGATTAACAGGCTTTACAGAATGTATATGATTTGTGATCATTAAAACATGATTAACACATGAAGAGTTCAACAATCTCCCCCTTTTTGATGATCACAAATCATGTGAGTGAGAGATTTATTCTTAGGTAATGTGTCTCTTCTTTAATGTGCATTTAGTGCATATAGAATACATGTCTCCCCCTTTTGGGATTATCAAAAAGAGTAAATAAGTAGACAATAAAAGTGCACAATGCATTAGATGGATAAAAGGTGTCATTACAAATAGTAAGGAACAAGACGACATAAAACATCCTTATCAAAAGATAGTAGTCATTGTTCTTCATCATTGGCTTGTCTTCTCTTTACCCTTGGCAGCAGCATTAGAAGAAGAAGTCACAGGAGCAGAGGTAGAAGTGGAAGAAGGGAGTGAACCAGTGGACAGAGAAGGTAAAGGGAGTCCTTCAAAAATAGAAGGGGCCAAGGTAGGTGCAGTAGAGGACCGAGGCAACTGTTGATCAAGGATAACAGGTCTGATCTGACTCAGAGCCTGAGAGACGGACATAGATGTAGAGGCAAGGGCAGAGGATGAGAAGGTAGGCAAACCAAATCTCAGGGGTGCAGCTGCAGGAGCGACAATTGCAGTACTCTGAACATGAAGATAAGGCCTCAAAAGCTTGATGAAGTCAGCAATGATCTCACCACCATATTGCATGGCTTTCTCAAAGTCATCCTTGTTCTCTATAAACTTATCCAACAAAGGAGTGAAATCTTTGAACTTTTGGACTTGAGTTTTGAAAGCTTGAGTTACAGGAGGGATCCTTAGATTCTCCATGAGGTACTTGAAGTGGTTGGTCATGTCATTCTTAGAGAAGATCCGATTGAAGTAGAAGTCCACCTTCTTAGCAATTTCCTGCTGAGCATCATTGGAAATCTTGGAGTGTATTCTCAACAAATCAAGAACTCTGTCACTGTTCTTGATAACTTCAGATAGAGATTCCTTGTCAAAGCCACTAAGCACAGATTGAAGTTCTTCTTTGACAACTGTTCGGAGAAGATCACTGTCTAAAGAAGGTTGAGATGGTTGTCCAGAGGTACGAGAAGCAGTGGCAGCCGAGGTAAGTGATTTTAGTTGATTTAGAACTTTCCGGAGACAACCCTTATACTCATCAGTTAACTTGTTAAGACCAATAACAAGCTCACACATCTCTTGAACTATCTGATTGTTTCTTTCAGCTACCTTTTCAGCCAAGGAAGTTAGATGAGGTTGAATCAGTGAGGCTACTTCATGTGGGGTCTGACTAACAATATCCTCAATAGGATAAGAAACAGGTTCTGGTCTTGAGGTTATCACTCTCTGCATTTCTTCAACCATACCTCTGTGAGTTTTTACTTCGTCACTGAGCAGTTTATTCTCAACTCTGACTTCTTGAATCTCATGAAGCATCTTGGGTTGAATCTGCCATATGACTTTTTCCAACAACAGTGAAGCATCTCTTTCACTCAGATTGGTTACAAGAGCCGGTTGGGTATTCATGAGTTTCTCAACTCCAGCCAATAGGGTAGCTCCAAATGCTTTCAGATCATCCTTATTCACCAAGTTTGGAGGTTCTTGAGAAGGTTCAGGAATGGAAGCTGAGACAGGCTCAGGTTCCGTGGCAGAGATATCTTTAGGAGCAGATGCCAGTTTCAAATGAAACAGTAGATAGATCAATTCCTTTAATCGAGACTTCCTGGGAATCAGTCACATCCAAATAACTGGGGAATTTATACCATGTATCCACTGAGCTTGGATCAATCGGATTAGGAACTTCAACAGATTCCAGATTGGGGGGCTGCTCCCCCTCAACAGGTGCATCTTTCTCAGGACTGAGAGATTTAGATCCTTGATCTATTTCCATGAATTCATCCCTAATTTTCTCATCCATTTCCTTTCTAGCCAACTGAAAGGCTTGCTCCATTCTCTCTTCAGCAGATGGAATAACTTCAGGAATAGCTTGTTTCTCTGGGTGTTCCTCAAGAACAGTTTCTTGCACAACAGAAAGATTTTCTTCTATAAGCTCTTCTACAACTTCCTTTGCACTTACCTTAGCAACAGATTCTTCTTCAGCGGTATGTTGTTTTTCCAAATCAGCAACATCTTCAGGAACAAATATTTCCTTCTCAATCAAGGTTATACGGTTATGAAAGTTTGACTGTTTAATTAACTTCTTAGAAGATTGATTAATTCTCAGTAATATTACTTTTGAAGCTATTCTAATAAGGCAAAACAATTATAACTTCTTTCCAAGATTAACTATCAAAGTAAATTTAGTGATTTCTGAATTAAACAGTAAAACATAGAAAACTAAAATAAACAACACACCGGATATAAAACAAGTGGTTCAGTCTCAAGTCGAGACCTAATCCACTCTACTTGGTAATCGTCTGCCACCAAATAGTTTATATAAATAAACTTGATCCACACCCTGGATCGGGGTTAACAACAGTATACAAGACTGTCCAGGTCACACGACCTCTTCCACAGTTCTTCGTGGGTATGAACAAACAGGTCACACAGGGACCTCTTCCACACTTATCCGTGGGAATACACAAGTGTAAAAAGATGTAAGAGAAAGGATATCTTGTATCCTTCAGTTTGATGCAGGAGACGGTGCGTGTTTTTATACAGACACACACATTGCTCGAAAGATAAAAATAATACACAACAGAGCATAAATGATGAGATAAGGTTAGAAGTGCTCTGAGTGTTAGGCTATGCAGCTCTGGACTTCTGGGATGAAGTAGATGCAGAAATTGAGTCCTCTCGCGGAAAACAGAGTATCGTAAGTCAGCTAGATCTGGCTCGTATTCTTCGTGGAGTTGATAGTGCGGAAATGTTCTCGACTCTAGGATTCGAGTATGCTTCGTGTGTTCTTCAGCAGTTTTTGGTTGCATGAATGCTCGTGCTTCTTCATTATCACGCACACTTGTTTTTCTGTTACAATATTGTCACAACAGTCGCCCGCAGTCACTCTCTTTTCTTATGACCACGTTGTTCTTTTTATTCTTGGAATGCATGTGTTGGAGCCGACAGGATGATGTATTCTGCACCTCGTACCTCATACTGTCAGGTAATGTGTCTACAAAGAAACATTAATTATGTCAGTGCATTTAAAAACTTCAAATATGACCGTTAGAAATTAAATTAAAAAAATAACAAAACAGATTAAGAAACGGTATCACAGTTAATCTGGAAATGGTGTCTCCATGAAACGGTGTCTCATTGAAACGATATTTCCTTTGTCTTTGAACGGTGAGACAACTATGATAACATAGTTGTATAGAGATCAGGAACCGGTAGCACAGACGCGGTGTCTGGATGGTCACGGTGTCTGGATGGTCACGGTGTCTGGATGGTCACGGTGTCTGGATGGTCACGGTGTCTGGATGGTCACGGTGTCTGGATGGTCTGCCAGAAAAACACAACCGGTGGCCGACTCACGGTTTCTCAGACTTAGGCAAATCTATGTACATAGACTTAAACAATGATATTCATAGAATTAATTAAACTTAATCATTCATAAGAGAATTTCATTAGAAACAAAATAGTTTACAATAATTATTTATGGCATAAAGAAACTAATCATCTGTACACATGATTCTAGATAGATCAAACAGGATTAACAACCTTTACAGAATGTATATGATTTGTGATCATTAAAACATGATTAACAATGAGGAGTCCAACAAACTCGTAGGTTGGGTTTGTGTGTGGCTATATATATACTTGTATATTCCTTGTGATTTCTATACGCACCACATCCGCGTCGAGCACTATGTGCCGACACCCATATATCCACACGGGGGTGTTTTTCCCGAGTGGATGACTGGCTTTCCGTTCTCTTCCAAGCGAGTAGATATGCACAGGTTGTAATGACCGGAAGTCTGTTAGTGCACTAGGTGATGACCCAGTTGTCTTCGGGTGAGATGTGATGTGATCGTGCTGTGGAGCGGTGGCTTAGGTGTCTTCGGACGAGATGTGATGTGCATGGTGGGAGGAAGACATGAGGTTGACGTCATTCATGTTCACGGTACCCTTTGGGCCCCAATCCCCCGGAGCAGAGGCGCGTTGCCCCCTGCAACCCCCAACGAGTTCATCGCGAAACTCGACCTGCGGAGTTTCAGCCTGGTGTTCAGTATGAGCCGCAAGCATTCGACTCAACATTATCCAAAGAGGATCGGGCTACACCAATCCAACAGGTGCGGGGTACCCTTTAACAATATGGTTTATATTATGTTATTATACATGACTTGCGTTATTTGGTGAGCGTGTCTTGGTGAGGTTGAGATGGGTAGTTGACATGTTTAGGTGCTATTTGTTTTGCTGTTTGCTCATGGGTGCATTAGTATGCTTCTTTCACATGTGCACGAGAGACTTTGGTTTTCCTACTGAATACACTTGTATGCTCACCCTACGTATATAAAACTGATTTTTAGGTTTTCAGGAGGACTACGTGGACCGTGTTGGACATTACTAGCTCAGACCTTGGGATAACTGTCGTGTCGCTGCTTTACCTTTATTTTTAGATATTTGTATTTGGAGACTTGTATCTGTATCTGTTTTATTTATACATGCATTATGAAATGGTTTTGATTTTCTTTTTATATTATGTCATGAAGTTGTTTACGGTTGATTCATCCTATCTTTTGATCTTGTTTTCATATAGAGGGTAATGACTCTCATTTATAAGATTTTTATAACCTTGTTGTTAGTCGCCAACCTGGGATCTACTGGAGACGAGACTTGGGGGGTCATTATCTTTCCCCCTTCATTGCAGTATCTTTGGAGGGAGGGGGTCGTGATAGTCATGGTCATAATCTCCGTTGGTGTACTCATTGTGGTTGATTCGATCACTCAATTGATACCTATTGATAGCTTCATGGCAATTTCGATCACCTTTCATCTCCTGGCTGCTTTCATCCTATTTAAGTTACAGTGATCAACTTTGTGGCCCTGATTTCTGATCTCTCCCGCACGACTGGGCTCTCTGATAAAGAGTATCATCATTTGGAGTCTTGACTCATTAAGCTCACCTCTTCCCTACAAAAACGAAATGGTGTCTGTGTAGCCAGTCATCCATGCTATCAAATAAATCATTTTTGTCTTTGCTCAATTCACCAAAGGCAATTGTCTTATGGTATTAATATATTTGACATCATTTAAATGGTATAAATTGTCCTCTAAAAAAGTAAATTTTTGAAGGAATGAATCTTGCATTTTTAGATTCTTCTATTTTTTGATTAGCCTCTTTTCTAGAAGCTAAGAAGCATAAGGTAAATGAAAATTTCAAAATGACTAAAAATACATCTTTCGGTATAATCGGCAGCTAAACACGAGGGTTGTGCTCGTTGCGAGACTTAACCCAACACCTTACAACATGATCTGACGACAACCATCCACCACTTGTATCTGTGTTTTCGAAGGCATCGACCCTTTCAAGGGGAATTTCCCATTCTTGCGACTGCAACTTCATGCAAGTGTGCACGTGAGATTTTTGATGAATTGTGTGTGAGGAATCAAAGTCACCATACTAGGTCGGTGATGATCTTGGATAACTTGGTGAAACAGTGGCTTCGTTTGGTTATGTGCTTGATTAGCTGTGAAGTCATGAGATAAAAGGAAGCTAAGCTTCAAACATGTGTGGACATGGTCAAATGATTTTGAGAATAATACGTAGAATTCAACACTGACTAAGGAATCGGGAAAAATACTTCACTTGTGCAGATCACATGCTTGTTTTACCGTTAAAGTTGTGCCCGAAATTCTATTTGGGAAGTCCAAATGATGGTATCAAGCCCTGATAAAGTGCTTCGCTTCGTACATTTCATTTGATGGTCAGAGGCGAATGGAAAACAATGAGAATATTAAAAAAGATTTCACCAGGGAAAAAGATACATGTTTCCTATGTTACTCTGAAATATAATGTATATATACTTAAAAAATAACTTTTAAAAAAACTCTTACCATTTATTGAAATGCAATCACTAAACGGCGCCATTGGTATTGCTCGCAATTTGAAATCAAATAATGTTGGCGCTGTATTAATGGGTGACTGTTTGATGATACAATGAAGTTTTGATAAAGCAATAGGCATGCTTGCTCAAATACTAGTGAGCGAGGCGTTCGATTTTTTATTTCACCCTACACAAGTGACTTAGATTGACAGTCATTTTGCTTGCTTATCTTAGCATCTTGCCACTTGGTTATTTGACTCTCAGCTTCTGATCATGTCATCAGCAATGTTGGTATTTTTTAGTCCTATTGTCCAATCTTAGATGGCCGTGCTGTCATTTTGGTCGATGCCTCCTCCATACCCATAATTGGTTTTGGTATTGCTCAGTCACTACTAAGTTTACACTTTTTTCAGCGGACTGTCTTCCTTTCGGGTATCGGTTCAGGAATTTTGGTTGGGGCAGTACACACATATTGCTATATTTATGTGAAAGATTTCCTTAAAAATGTTGGTTTACTATGTGGGTATTGGCTTTGAAATGCTTCCATCTTTTTGAACCTTTTTTTTATCTGATTGTATATTGTTTGAGTATTTAAATAAGAGATATGGGTCTATCTAGGTTTAGTATACTTGAATAGGTCTTTCTTGTCCCCCTTTTCCCTCTAGTTTGAATTTTTATATTTCACATATATCTCAAATCATGTGTCTTGCTATCTCACTCAATAAATGAAGTTTTCATATCTCATTTAAGCGATATGGTTTTTGGGTCTACTCTTTCTATATATTTAATAATCTAAATGAGATTTATACGATAACCTGCCATTTTGAAGCGTTGGAAGAGCTTGTAACAATTATCTGGACAATCGAAGCAGAGCAGGAAATGATATTTGATTGATTTTTTTTTATACTTTGTGAATATTTTTTATATAATTAATTATCAGTTCCCTCATTTGAGGTCTCACACGTATTTCTAGCAGTTGTCAGTAAGTTTAGGGTGTTGTTTATGGTCAGGGGAGATTGGAACCAACTCTAGCCAGAAGAGCGGAGCATTATTTCTCAGAAAATATGAGAGTTTTAAAAGGTAGCCTTTCTTGGTTCTGTTAGAGTTAGTAGCTAGTGGAATTATAAATATAGTGAAGAATTTTAGGGCTTGAAGCATGGGGTGCTGGGAGATTGGAAGAATTCGGAAAGCTAGTTTCTGCCTCTGGTCTCAGCTCCATTGAGAATTATGAATGTGGTAAGACATGGTTCCCTGTATTTTTTTATTTTTTTAAAACAATCATTTAAAGATAAAAAAAACGGTCCTTTTATGGTCTGAACGGTACAGGTTCGGAGCCATTGATCCAGCTATACGAGATTCTCCTGGCTACCCCGGGCGTGTACGGAGCACGGTTCAGTGGTGCAGGGTTCAGGGGGTGTTGTGTTGCGCTGGTGGATGCAGGAGCTGCGGCAGAGGCGGCGGCGCATGTCAAGGAGGAGTACCGCCGGGCTCAGCCCGAGTTGGCTGCTCGCCTCCGTGACGAGGCGGCGGTCATCATATGCGAAGCAGGCGACTGTGCCCACGTGATCTCCTGTGTTCCATAAAAATGTATGGCGTGGCTTTCGTATGATTTGTGTTTACTGCAATTTATTAACAAATGTTTATATGTGTATTGTATGTACTTTTCTAATAAATGCACATGTATAAGTATATAACAATCTAAACCGTTTAAACCGACATGCGGTCATATTTTTAAGCAATTTTTAAAGACTTTGATATATTAGAACTGTTTATTGACACTTTAAGTTTGGTTTTGATCAATAAGGGCACGTTTTTAAGTACTTTGATATCTATTAAAACTATTTATTGAGTCATTCTGAGCACATTGCATATTGAATTGACGTGTCGTCTGTTCGTACATGTCATAAATGATTCAACGACGACTTTCCTATGATTTCATGTCAATCAAAGTTCGCCTGCTATGTATTTGATCGTTACACACATATTTTAGAGTTTTAAAACACTAAAATTATATTTACGGACATTCCAAAAAAAAACTGCCGCTTGAATTGATATGACGTCACTTCCTATATTTCTAAAATAAATCTACGGTCATTGCCCTATGATTTCACACCACTTTTGTAACGACCCAAAGTTTCATTAATGGAAAATCCCTCTTGATCCAGTTAAATGTTTCTTTATGAAAAATGTTTTTATAAGATGTCAACTTCTTTAAGTTTTACGTTAAGATTTGTGACCGTTACTTTTATAGCCGTTGAACAGTGATCATCTGGGTAGTTTAAATATAAGTCTTTAACGAACCAATTTTCTACTCAGACAAAGGAAGCGATGGCCTCATCCAGTAGAATTGCCCCTTACGAAGCCCATTTGTCGGAGCTCGGAAAGGAGGTGGCGTCTTTGGGCTTTGCCCTTGACCAAGCCCAAGCTGAGCTTCATCAAGTCAAGCTCGAACGTGATCGTCTACGGGAAAAATGGAAGTTGATAGAGATTACCACTCGAGCGATGTTATCCGAGCAACCCCAAGAGTCTGTCACCATCGCACACCTTACCCTTAGGTCTTATGCGTCTATTTTAAGGGGTTATGTAACAAATAAGTAGCACCATGTTCATGTACATTATTTTTGTATATAATAATGAATATAATTTCTAGTCATTTTTGATGCATTGTAATTAGTTTTTAAAGTACAAATGATGTTTTTAGTTATTATTTAATTAAGAATTATATTTTATTAAATTAAAGGATTTTTGAATTAAATAATATTTTAATAAAATATTATTATTAATATTAAATTAATTTTTATTAAATATAAATGATCTTATAATTTTATGAATGCAATTAAAATTTTTATTAAGGTTTGAAAGCCATTTCTGTCAAAACCCGTGAATTTTTATAAATGTCGGTTTTTATTTTAAAAGTGAAAATTCACATATTTAGAAAATTATTTAGATAAAATAAATATTATTTTTGGAATCAGGACGTCGAAATTATCCAACGGTGAATTTTTCATAATTTTCTGAGACAGTCAAATTTTTGGGTAAAAATTAAATACCATTTAAATATATAATGTGTTTTATGACATCATAATGACCCAATGGTGATGTAATAAAATACCATAATCCTTATGTTCGGCCAATATGTGTTTTATCAATAAAATAATGAGGTTTTGGGTTTGTTTGACTCACTTTTCAAAGCATTAATGGAGCCCTCAAGACTTATTCAACACTTTGCCTTTTTAAATTAATTTCCATGGGAGTGTGACTCACCTCCACATAAGCAACCCTAATTTTTTAATAAGTTCGGACCTTGGCCTTGTAAAATATTGTTTTCCTCTTCCCTTTTCCAGAAACCATGGGCAAATACCATGGGATGGTTTGTGGTTTGGATTATTTTAATATAAGGGGTCCCAAACCTAAATAATAAAGAATTCTCTCACCTTTCCTATATAAACCCACCCAAGCTCCCACTTCCTCCTCACCCAAAGCCCTTGAAGTTCGTCCAAACTCTTCCCTACTCTCTCTAGAATCCTCTCAAGGTGCCCCAAGCTCCCAAGAAGCCTCTCACAAGCCTCTCTCTAGCCTTTGGAAGCACACTTCCAAGTAAGGGTTTTTCTTCCTTTCTCATTTTTGTCAATTTTCTTTAAGTTGTATTGCCCTTTTAATTTAATTTATGAATGTTGGGGTATGGTTTCGCACCTCTCCCATACTGCCCTCTTATTGTTTGAATGATGGGAGACCCCTTTCTCTCTCATTAAATGCCTCCCATGTACACCCGTTACTATGCCGAAATTCCGAAAGGAACCTTTTTCTCCTCTTCTATATTCAAGCAATACTTTTGTATCATGAATCTAAATTCATTTTCAATTGTTGGGACATGTATCTATATGACCTTCTTACTGTCCATTACATGTAAATATGATGAGGAACCCCTTTCTCTCTCATCAGTCTTTTTTATGAATTCTTATGTCACGCCGTTACGCTGCCGAAATCACACCGATTTTCTAAGCCAATATCATTGTGTAGTGAATACCATGCCCATTTCTCCATCAAGGGTATTCACCTTTATGAACGTTTACTTATTGATTGTAAAGTTTCATGTATGAATTCCACATTCCTTTATCGTGGAATAAATGATTATGTTTTATGAATCCATGTTTTATGATCCATGTGGCACACTTATGCATGAAATGAAATGTTTAAGAAGGGTGCGCCCTGATAGCGCTCCAATGCATTGGGTAAAGCATAGTATCATGATACGTCATGTGCAATGAGTGTTGACTCATGCTAATTCAAGTGCAACGAGGGTTTACTTGTGCTTCAAGTGCAATGAGGGTTTACTCATGCTCCATGTGCAATGATCCTTGGCTCATGCTAATTCAATGATAAGTGTTGTTGCCACATTTCCATGTTATGATTATCATGTTTTATCATGCCTTTAGGTTCATGTCTCTCTTATGCTCTATTGATATGCCTATTGCCTAACATGTATTGTACTCCTCATGTTATTCATTGTGTACTCCCTTACTGGGCTTTATAGCTCACCCTTTTCTTATGCATGTCCTCAGGTTATCCCATGCAATGCTAAGTACGAAGGAATGTAGTGGTCATGTAAAGCAAGTTTTCAATAAGGATGTTATATTTCATGTTTAAATTTTTATGTAATGATCCTAAGTCCTAAAGACACTAAACCTCTCGATCTTCTTTGTTGTATCAAGTGAAGTTTTATGTAATAAAGCATGTTTAAGTTGTAATGAAAAGCAGGGTTGTCATAGTTGGTATCAGAGCATAGGTTTAGTTATTTTTGGGATTAGGAAACCCTAGTAAAGCCTTAGATACAAGACTAAGCATAATAAAAACATCCCTAAGTTTTGGTAAATACTAAGTAAGTGTTTTATCAAACAAATACATCCCTGTCTGGATACGAGCAGGTAGAGGCGGCTCTGGCACAGATGTATCCTAGGGGTAAAACCCGAAAACACCGCTTTGAGCTAGACTCGAACGGGAACTGGTGCACGACAACGGGCCTTGCTGCACTCTTGGTTACGACACTCCCGGGGGATATGTTTTGATAAATTCACAATCTTAGTATGAACCCTTATTAAGGGAAAAATGCCCCCTAAGAATATATGTTAGAAGGAAGATCATGAAAAGCCTGGATTGAATCCTATAGACTCATGAGTTAAAGAGATTAAAGTTTATTTATAAGTCATCAACTTTTGTCTTTGGATTACCCTTTATGTGTTACCCCTAACTTTCCTTTTATTCCAGCCAATGGCCGGTAATAGGAGAACTCGGGCTAACAACCGTTGTGAAGATCAGTGTGATGACTGTACTTATGAGATGCCCAATCCAATGGGAGCGGGAATCGCGAACTTTGTCACGCTTCTCTCTCAGCTAACTCAAGTTTTGAATAGAAACACTGGTCAAGAGGAACGTTCAACCCCCCCTAAGAAAGAACAAGTCGCTATTGAAAGCTTCATGAGACAAAGGCCTCCTACTTTTAGTGGATCATCCGATCCCATGATTGCTGAACAATGGATCAACTCCATTGAAAAGATATTCTCTATCCTCCAATGCTCTGAAAAAGAGAAGGTTCTCTTGGCGGCTTATCGTATGGAGGGTGAAGCTAATCAATGGTGGACGTTGATCAAAAATACGAAGCCTGAGGAGGAGATCGAGGCTTTGGAATGGAAGGTATTCCGGAAGATGTTTTTCGATAAATATTTTCCACGCACCCTCCGTCTTAAGATGGAAAGGGACTTCCTTTCCCTCAAGCAGAAAGATGAGGAATCTGTGGGAGCGTACGAGGCAAACTTCACAAGGCTTGCACGATACGCTTCCGGCTTTGTCGTTACCCCCGAATGCAAGGTTGACCGCTTCTTTGGTGGGCTGAAGCCTAGCTTGCGAAAAGTATTAGCGATCCGTGACTTCGACAGCTATGAGGAAATTGTCCGATGTGCCCTCAAGGTTGAAATGGAGATCGTAGAATCACAGGGGTATCATGGGGACAAGAAGCGGAAGGTGGACTTCAATGCTGGTGGTCCGATGGATAAATCCAACGGCGCTAAGAAATTCCAGCACCCCACTTGCCAAAAGTGTGGAAAGAAGCACCCTGGAAATTGCCTTAGGGGGACAAGAAAATGCTTCAAGTGTGGAAGAGAAGGACACCTAGCTGTTAATTGTCAGCAAGAAGGACCCGCGGCTGCGACGGAGGGGAGGAACGCTCCGTTCGAACCTCAACGCGTTGTTCAATGCTACAAATGCAAAGAACCGGGTCATTTTGCGAATCAGTGCCCTAATCCAAGGGTTATCGGAGGCAATCAACAACCTCCAAGACAGCAAGGAAGAGCTTTTTCCATCACTTCTGCCGAAGTGAACCCCGACAACGAAGTGGTGACAGGTACGCTAGTTATTCATTCAAGAATAGCGAACGTACTTTTTGATTCAGGTTCTACGCATTCTTTTATATCTCAAAAGTTTAGTAGAATAATCCCTGCACCACCACAAATCATGGAAGTAAAGATGTCGGTGAGTACGGAAAATGGGGCAATCATTGCATCCCATGAGTATAAGTCCTCCCCTATTATAATATGTGGATTGAATTTCCCGGCGAACCTCGTCATACTCCCTTTGGTGGAATTTGATGCAATTCTTGGCATGGATTGGCTTTCCTTATATAGAGCCAACATAAATTGTCGGGAGAGGGAAATCACACTCCATATGGAGAATCGACCCCCGATTCTTTACAAGTGTCAGGAGGAAGATGAATCTCCTTTAGCTCCATCATCTCAAGCATGGATATTACTACCTTATGAGCACGCATATCTGGCTCAGATGATTGAGTCCAAGGAAGAAACCACCCTTGAAGAAATGCCTATTGTGAGGGAATTCGCTGAAGTATTTCCCGAGGAACTTCCTGGTCTTCCTCCAAGAAGAGATGTTGAGTTCTCAATTGAACTTATACCTGGGGCGCTACCAATATCCAAGACTCCATATAGAATGGCTGTGGTTGAGCTTGAAGAACTGAAGAAACAACTACAGGAGAATCTGGATAAAGGGTTTATACGCCCAAGTGCATCACCATGGGGTGCACCAGTCCTCTTCGTCAAGAAGAAGGATGGGTCAATGCGGCTTTGCATCAATTATCGTGAACTTAACAAAATCACGATAAAGAACAAGTATCCTCTCCCAAGAATCGATGACTTGTTTGATCAGCTGCGTGGAGCACAATACTTCTCCAAGGTCGACTTGCGGTCGGGATATTATCAAGTAAGGGTGAAGAAGGAAGATATCCCCAAGACTGCTTTTCGTACAAGGTACGGGCACTATGAATTCATAGTAATGCCTTTTGGACTCACCAATGCTCCAGCAATATTCATGGACTTGATGAATAGAGTCTTTAGAGATTACCTAGATAAATTTGTGGTAGTCTTTATAGATGATATTCTAATATACTCCAAAACCAAGGAGGATCATGAGGAGCATTTAAGAACTGTACTAGAGACTTTGCGCAAGGAGAAGCTCTATGCCAAGTACAGCAAGTGTGAGTTCTGGTTGAAGGAGGTCTCATTCTTGGGCCATATCATCACAAGCAATGGGATATCTGTGGACCCCTCCAAAACAGATGCAATTGAGGGATGGCCGAGGCCAACATCGGTAACTGATATCCGTAGCTTCTTGGGGTTAGCTGGATATTATCGACGATTTGTGAGAAACTTCTCACGATTGTCCAACCCTCTTACCAAGCTAACTCGAAAGGGAGTAAAGTTTTCTTGGAGTGATGAATGCGAAGAAAGCTTCAAGGAGTTGAAAAGGAGGCTTATCACTGCACCTGTGCTCACTTTACCCACAAGTGGGGAGCTTTTTGTGGTATTCAGTGATGCTTCGAAGAAGGGCTTAGGATGTGTGCTGATGTAGAATGATAAAGTGATATCCTATGCCTCAAGGCAGTTGAAAATCCATGAGCGAAACTATCCAACGCATGATCTGGAGTTGGCGGCGGTGATCTTTGCCTTGAAAATCTGGCGGCATTATCTCTATGGGGAGAAATGTGAGATATATACTGACCACAAGAGTCTTAAATATATATTCACACAGAAAGAGATTAATATGCGCCAGAGAAGATGGATAGAGCTCATCAAGGATTATGACTGTTCAATACATTACCACCCTGGGAAGGCGAACAAGGTGGCGGATGCCCTAAGTAGAAAGGATCCAGCAATTCTATCAATGATGAGAATTGAGAAGGATCCAATCTTCTTAGACTTGATGAAGATGGACGTGGGAATCATAAAGAAGGGAACATCATCAATCCTTTCACAAATGATTGCTCAACCATCTCTTTTGGAAAGGTTAAAGGATGCTCAAAAGGATGATGCGAGAATCCAAGAAAAAGTGGAAGCTATCAAAAAGGGAAAATCCTCAGAGTTTAATGTTAATGAAGAAGGAATTGTGCGGTTTGGGAAAAGACTATGTGTCCCATCAAGTTCGGAGCTGAAGAAGGAACTTTTGGATGATGCACATAGTTCAAATTTCTCTATTCACCCAGGGAGCACAAAGATGTATCGAGATCTCCGAGAAAACTTTTGGTGGGATAATATGAAGAAGGAGATCGCCGAATATACATCAAAGTGCCTGGTGTGTCAGCAAGTGAAGGCAGAGAGGCAGAAGTCTAAGGGGATGATTCAACCATTGCCCATACCAGAATGGAAATGGGAGAACATCACCATGGACTTCGTCACTGGACTTCCAAGGACATCCAAAAGCAACAATGCAATCTGGGTTATTGTGGATCGTCTTACAAAGACTGCACACTTCATTGCTATTCGAGAGGATTTCTCTTTGGATCAACTGGCACGGATATATATCAGGGAAGTGGTACGGTTGCATGGAGTACCACTATCTATTGTGTCGGACCAAGATCCAAGATTTACCTCTAAGTTTTGGAAGAGTCTTCAACATGCTCTGAATACTGAACTGAACTTCAGTACGGCCTATCATCCTCAAACTGATGGCCAATCCGAGCGGACTATCCAAACACTTGAGGATATGTTGAGAGCGTGCTCAATGGACTTTAAAGGAGGATGGGATCAACATCTTCCTCTAGTTGAGTTCTCTTATAATAATAGTTTCCACTCGAGCATCCAAATGGCACCATATGAAGCCCTATATGGGAAAAGGTGCAGAACACCGGCATGTTGGGATGAGGTCGGTGAACGTAAGCTGCTTGGACCAGAAATAGTCGAAGAAATGGTGGAGAAGGTGAAAACCATTCAGCAGCATATCAAGGCAGCCCAAAGTCGACAGAAGAGTTATGCAGATAATCGTCGACGAGACCTTGAGTTTAAAGTCGGAGACATGGTGTTTTTACGCATATCTCCGTGGAAGAAGGTCATGAGGTTTGGAAAGAAAGGGAAGTTAAGTCCAAGGTACATCGGCCCCTTCGAGATTCTTGATCGTGTTGGGGCTGTGGCCTATCGACTAGCACTTCCACCTACTATGGCCAAGGTGCATGATGTCTTCCATGTATCCCTCTTAAGGAAGTACATACCAGACCCTTCACATGTACACTCTTCCGAGGTGGTACAATTAGAAGACGATCTTTCTTATGAGGAGCAACCAGTGAAGATCTTAGATCGTAGAGAAAAAGTTCTACGAAATAAGACAATGCCCCTCGTCAAGGTGTTGTGGAGAAACCACAAGTTTGAAGAAGCAACTTGGGAGTCGGAGGATATGATGAAGCTAAGTTACCCACATTTGTTTTAGTGTGGGAAAAGGAAAATTTCGAGGGCGAAATTTCTTAAGGGGGGAATGTTGTAACGACCCAAAGTTTCATTAATGGAAAATCCCTCTTGATCCAGTTAAATGTTTCTTTATGAAAAATGTTTTTATAAGATGTCAACTTCTTTAAGTTTTACGTTAAGATTTGTGACCGTTACTTTTATAGCCGTTGAACAGTGATCATCTGGGTAGTTTAAATATAAGTCTTTAACGAACCAATTTTCTACTCAGACAAAGGAAGCGATGGCCTCATCCAGTAGAATTGCCCCTTACGAAGCCCATTTGTCGGAGCTCGGAAAGGAGGTGGCGTCTTTGGGATTTGCCCTTGACCAAGCCCAAGCTGAGCTTCGTCAAGTCAAGCTCGAACGTGATCGTCTACGGGAAAAATGGAAGTTGATAGAGATTACCACTCGAGCGATGTTATCCGAGCAACCCCAAGAGTCTGTCACCATCGCACACCTTACCCTTAGGTCTTATGCGTCTATTTTAAGGGGTTATGTAACAAATAAGTAGCACCATGTTCATGTACATTATTTTTGTATATAATAATGAATATAATTTCTAGTCATTTTTGATGCATTGTAATTAGTTTTTAAAGTACAAATGATGTTTTTAGTTATTATTTAATTAAGAATTATATTTTATTAAATTAAAGGATTTTTGAATTAAATAATATTTTAATAAAATATTATTATTAATATTAAATTAATTTTTATTAAATATAAATGATCTTATAATTTTATGAATGCAATTAAAATTTTTATTAAGGTTTGAAAGCCATTTCTGTCAAAACCCGTGAATTTTTATGTCGGTTTTTATTTTAAAAGTGAAAATTCACATATTTAGAAAATTATTTAGATAAAATAAATATTATTTTTGGAATCAGGACGTCGAAATTATCCAACGGTGAATTTTTCATAATTTTCTGAGACAGTCAAATTTTTGGGTAAAAATTAAATACCATTTAAATATATAATGTGTTTTATGACATCATAATGACCCAATGGTGATGTAATAAAATACCATAATCCTTATGTTCGGCCAATATGTGTTTTATCAATAAAATAATGAGGTTTTGGGTTTGTTTGACTCACTTTTCAAAGCATTAATGGAGCCCTCAAGACTTATTCAACACTTTGCCTTTTTAAATTAATTTCCATGGGAGTGTGACTCACCTCCACATAAGCAACCCTAATTTTTTAATAAGTTCGGACCTTGGCCTTGTAAAATATTGTTTTCCTCTTCCCTTTTCCAGAAACCATGGGCAAATACCATGGGATGGTTTGTGGTTTGGATTATTTTAATATAAGGGGTCCCAAACCTAAATAATAAAGAATTCTCTCACCTTTCCTATATAAACCCACCCAAGCTCCCACTTCCTCCTCACCCAAAGCCCTTGAAGTTCGTCCAAACTCTTCCCTACTCTCTCTAGAATCCTCTCAAGGTGCCCCAAGCTCCCAAGAAGCCTCTCACAAGCCTCTCTCTAGCCTTTGGAAGCACACTTCCAAGTAAGGGTTTTTCTTCCTTTCTCATTTTTGTCAATTTTCTTTAAGTTGTATTGCCCTTTTAATTTAATTTATGAATGTTGGGGTATGGTTTCGCACCTCTCCCATACTGCCCTCTTATTGTTTGAATGATGGGAGACCCCTTTCTCTCTCATTAAATGCCTCCCATGTACACCCGTTACTATGCCGAAATTCCGAAAGGAACCTTTTTCTCCTCTTCTATATTCAAGCAATACTTTTGTATCATGAATCTAAATTCCTTTTCAATTGTTGGGACATGTATCTATATGACCTTCTTACTGTCCATTACATGTAAATATGATGAGTAACCCCTTTCTCTCTCATCAGCCTTTTTTATGAATTCTTATGTCACGCCGTTACGCTGCCGAAATCACACCGATTTTCTAAGCCAATATCATTGTGTAGTGAATACCATGCCCATTTCTCCATCAAGGGTATTCACCTTTATGAACGTTTACTTATTGATTGTAAAGTTTCATGTATGAATTCCACATTCCTTTATCGTGGAATAAATGATTATGTTTTATGAATCCATGTTTTATGATCCATGTGGCACACTTATGCATGAAATGAAATGTTTAAGAAGGGTGCGCCCTGATAGCGCTCCAATGCATTGGGTAAAGTATAGTATCATGATACGTCATGTGCAATGAGTGTTGACTCATGCTAATTCAAGTGCAACGAGGGTTTACTCGTGCTTCAAGTGCAATGAGGGTTTACTCATGCTCCATGTGCAATGAGCCTTGGCTCATGCTAATTCAATGATAAGTGTTGTTGCCACATTTCCATGTTATGATTATCATGCTTTATCATGCCTTTAGGTTCATGTCTCTCTTATGCTCTATTGATATGCCTATTGCCTAACATGTATTGTACTCCTCATGTTATTCATTGTGTACTCCCTTACTGGGCTTTATAGCTCACCCTTTTCTTATGCATGTCCTCAGGTTATCCCATGCAATGCTAAGTACGAAGGAATGTAGTGGTCATGTAAAGGAAGTTTTCAATAAGGATGTTGTATTTCATGTTTAAATTTTTATGTAATGATCCTAAGCCCCAAAGACACTAAACCTCTCGATCTTCTTTGTTGTATCAAGTGAAGTTTTATGTAATAAAGCATGTTTAAGTTGTAATGAAAAGCAGGGTTGTCATAACTTTGAGCTCGTTTGCTTGATTTTGACCTCCTAAGATACATTTTTAAAGACATATATATTAAAACTGCTTATTAAGTCATTCCAAGCACACCGCATGTTGGATTGACATGACATTTACTTGTACATGTCATAAATGATTCAACAATGGTTGTCCTATGATTTCACGCGAATCTGAGGTTGTTTGTAAGAGTTTTGATCGTTAACACATGTTTTAGAGTTTAAAAAAATTAAAAATGTGTTTACGACCATCCCGAGCAAACCATCACCTAAATTGATGTGGCCTTGGTTCCAACATTTTCAAAATAAATCTATGGTCATTGTCCGATGATTTTAGGACACGTTGAGTTTGTTTTCTTAGCTTTGACCCCCTAAGGTACGTTTTTAAGGACTTTGATATATATTAAAACTGCATATTGAGTCATTCCAAGTACACCACACGTTGGATCAACGTCCCGTCTACTCGTACACGTTAAAAATGATTCCATGATGATTTTCCTATGATTTCATGCTAATCTGATGTCATTTTCTATGGTTTTGATCATTGCATGTATGTTTTAGAGTTCTAAAACACTAAAAATGCATTTACGGACATCCTGTGAAAACTGAGTGGACGAAAGCGGTGGATTGCTAATCCGCTATACAAATTATTTATACCGAGGGTTCGAATCCCTCTCTTTCCGTTTGTGTATGTCTTTATTTTTTTTCTTTTCACTTTTCGTAGGAATGTATTCCACACGAAAAGTGAAAAGAAAGCAATTCAAATGAAAAAACCTTATTGTTTTTCTTCACGCCTAGGATTACGTCCTGGATCACTAGACATGAATCCAAATATGAATAGAGATACAAAGAAAATCACTACCGTGTAA
This sequence comes from Viscum album, assembly GCA_963277665.1. Lineage (NCBI taxonomy): Eukaryota > Viridiplantae > Streptophyta > Magnoliopsida > Santalales > Viscaceae > Viscum > Viscum album. Next base: position 1,016,340,983 of record OY728130.1, on the reverse strand, counting down.
ACCAAGAGTTTTAGAGTATCACTCAGATTGATATAGTATCAATTTCTACATTTCCAAAATAAATCTACGGTCATTGTTCTATGATTTCACGACACTCTGAGTTCGTTTTCTTGGTTTTGACCCCCTAAGGCATGTTTAAAAGTCTTTGATATCTATTAAAATAGCTTATGGAGTCATTATGAACACACCACTCATTAGATTGATGTGTCATCTATCATACATATCAAAAATGATTCAAAGACGGTTTTCCGATGATTTCGCGCCAATTTGAGGTCATTTTTTTTATGGTTTTGACCGTTGCATGTTTTGGAGTTTTAAAACACTAAAAATGTGTTTACAGACATCCTGAAAAAACTGCCTCTTGAAATGATGCAGCGTCAGTTCCTAAATTTCCAAAATAAATCTACAGTCGTTGCTCTATGATCTCACAACACTTCGAGCTCTTTTTCTTGGTTTTTACCCCCTAAAGAACATTTTTAAAGACTTTGATATCCATTAAAACTTCTTATTGAGTCATTCCAAGCACACCACACATCGGATTGACGTGTCATCTGCTCATACACATCACAAATGATTCAACAATGAGTTTCCTATGATTTCATGTCAATCTGAGGTCATTTTCTATGATTTTGACCATTTCATGCACGTTTTAGAGTTTTAAAACACTAAAAACGTGTTTACATACATTCTGAGCTAACCACCACTCAAATTGATGTGGCATCAGTTCCTACATTTCCAAAATAAATCTATAATTTTTTTCCCGTGATATTCATGATACTATGAGCTCATTTTCTTGATTTTGATCCCCTAAGACATGTTTTTGAAGACTTAAAAATCTATTAAAACTACTTATTGAGTCATTCCGAGAAAACCACATGTCAGATTGATGTGCTGTTTTATCATACATGCCACAAATGATTCAATAAAGGTTTTCCAATGATTTCACACTAATTTGAATCCACGTAATTTAAAGAGAACACTCATATCACATTACCCCAACTCCCCCTCACAGAAGTAACATCGATAAAATACAATATCATCATAACAATAATGAAACAGTCATTTGAACATGTGATGGATTGAGTTTAGAATTTACCTCTATGGGATGCGCTATAAGACCAGCAATTTCCTCAAGGACTATGTCCGTCATCCTCTAAAATACATAAACTAAGGCATTTTCCATTGTCGATTGCCATTGATCTTGTGTTTTCCTATAGAAGTCATGTTCTTGCACTTTTTTATTCATCCTTGAAATTTCCTTATGTGATTCTCAATTAATGACATTGCTTGTACCCCCACTAGATGGTGTAGCAGTAAATGATGACGGTGACCTACCAAAGAAAACTGATGGAGTGGGCCCAGAACCCATCCCTCATACACGCCCGAGATTCTCCTTCCCTAAAACGATTGCAACTGCATCATTATGAGAAACTAATGATGCTTATGGATGGTTCACATCCTAGACTTGTTGAATTTTAACTTGTTAATACAACAATATTAACAATGATTTTATAAATCATATTAACTTCATAATATTATTTAATTTATTTATTTTTCATTATCACGTTTTTATAGTAATTAAATAAAAATAAATGGTAATGTAATGTAGTCACACCAATGTCTCTAGTAGGTTCATTCATGAAAATTCCATCAGGTTTCCAAGGAACATTAAGCCACATCTCCGTTCGTCCAACCGGGTGACCTAAATCATGACCCGATAAAATACAATCAAGATTGCACTTTTTTTGGAAAAACCATGTGACCGAATAATATGAGGAATGACTTATTTTTCATTATTCATTTTATATTTCTAGATGATTATTGGAAAAATAGAAACATTAATAAAAATTATATTTTTATTAGGTTTATTTTGTTAAGATACTGTAAAATATATAAAAAACTTTATGACCCAATGATATGAGGAATGACTTATTTTTCAAGATTCATTGTATTTTTCTAGATAATTCCTAAAAAAATATAAATATTAATAAAAATTATATATTTTTTTGTGTTTATGTTTTTAAGATACTGTAAAATATGAAAATACCACATGAGATACATCCCTATTAATATCAACAAACATCTTCCACTGCTCACGAGACATGCCTTCAAACACTTTCTCATACATTTTCTGAGTGCTCAAAGAAGTGTCATTAAACTTGTGCCATAATCTCCACTTAAAGTCTCTCCATTTCTTGCTCAAGATTGTCAAGTTCCATGGGCATGAAACAAAGTCTAGGACATTGAAATGAAAAAAATCTAGAAATAAAAAACATAAAACTTTATAAGTATATTAATAATTTTACTCACTTCTTTTAAATTAGTCATCAATGAATATTAAATCAGTAATAACTTTCATTGGTTTTCAAAGACCGCATTCTTACAAGCTTTGAGAATATGCCTCCAATCATTATAATTAATGGGAAGGCGCACCGTCTCTCATGAAAGCTACCCAAGAATCTGTCCATAAATTCCGATAGCATCACTATAAGGCACTCCAAACTCATTAAACGAAATGATAATTTTAAAGCCTTTCAGGTCCCATACATTTGCAATATCAATATTTTTTATCTATTTTGTTGGTATATTTATCTATTTGTCAGATGTATTAAAAAACTAATAAAAATATATAGTTTTTTATATAATGACATACATACCGATAATGGAAACTTGCCAATATCTCAAAGATGGAGGAATGACAAACTGCTCCACCTCTAGAGGTGCATCAAATGGTGAGTTACCAACAATATCTAGGGAAGCTGGTGGATTGCTAAAAGACTCTAGTACAACAAAATCACTTAGATCCACTCGAGGTGATGGTAGAGGTGGTGCGCTCTGAGATGATGATTGGTTAGGATCTTAATTTTTTTTCTCGGCATTCCTGCAATTCAAATGGCTTAGAATATATTCAATTTCCAAAAGAATAAAAGTAAAACATTTATACAAAAATGAAAAAATAGAACAATGTATATATGTATGAAACACTTATATATGTGAAATTTTAATACAGTTTTATTAACAATTTATACATTCAATTATCTACATCTTCATTGTCCTCATTGTTATCAACTTCCATTGTGAAGAGTACTTCATTTTAAACCTCTCTTGAAAGTTCTATTGTTTCAATATTATTAGGGAAAATATGATTAATGTTTTGTGGTTGATGAGGTTTATAGTCACAAAGTACCAATTGAGCTTCATTTCCCATATCATATAAGTATCTCTATTTTAAGTGTGAAAAAACACTCTAACCTTTATATACTTCATCATCCACATAATAAACTATCTTTACTTGTGAAACCAAGATAAATGGATCATGCTCTTCACGCTCATTAGTATGGATCAAGCAAGAAAATTTGGCCGAAGTAAAATGTAATGAATCTTTCATTATATTCCTATCAATGTTGGCCCACTTTCATTTGAATAAGACAACTAAAAATTGGCCATGATAGTTAATTCGATTATATCAACCAACTTTCCATAGTATCCCACCTATGCAAGTGAAAATGTAATACTATTACGAGTTTTCAGGCCTTCTTCATGATTAATTTTATGAAACTTGAAGCTATGAATATTGTAGGAATAAAATCTCTTAGCTTGTCTCAGAGGTCCCTAAGAGAAAAACTTCAAATAATCTAACATTTTAGCTCTATTATCAACATTAATTATCTATACAAGAAGATATAAGGTATTAATTTTAACATAAACAAAATAACTACACGTCAATAATATGAATATGAGTATGTACTTACATGATGAGCGGACCATTTGACAATCTCTTTATTAATATATTTTGTTAATTCCATCACATTTTAAGCTCGAACCCTTAGTCTTTTTTTTTTCAATCTCGATTCTTCAAAAAATGGATCTATAATAATACCATTGAGTATCACATATCTATGTGCTTGTAGTAAATCCAATTCGGTCAGTGTAAAATTTGAGCCCTTGCTAACTAGTCATCCTCTAGTTGGAAATACCAAAGATTATTTTTCAGAATGATAATTATTGGAGATTTCATCAATACATATAAAAAGATTTAATCTAGTCTCAATCCTATCCAAATACCTAGAACAAAAGTCTATACACTCTTCAACTATGTAACCTTCAACAATAGAGTCTTCTAGTTGAGCTTTATCCCTCACACATGATTTCAAGTGATCAAATTACCTGATGAAAAAATATAAGAAACATATTAAATTTTTTTACACAATGATATGATAAATATAATTCATCAATGAAAATAAAAATAATACAAACATACCACTCAATTGGATATACCCATCGATAGTGTATCGGTCCACCAAGTTTAGCTTCCTCAAACAAATGAATAGTCAAATGAATCATGATAGTGAAAAATAAAGGGGGAAATAACATCTTTAAATGATAGTGTCAAAAAAATTATTTCATTAAGTTTTTCAAGATCAGTCATGTTTATATTTTTTCCACAAAGCTCTTTGAAAAAGGTGCACAACTCAATTAGAACTTCATTTAATTTTTCAGGTAATGCATTACGCAATGCCAAGGGTATCACTTTCTCCATCAAAATTTGTGAGTCACAGATTTTAAATCCATGTAACTTTCTACTTTTAAAGTTAATTCACCTTGAAATGTTACTTAAATATCAATTTGGCACTTTTATATTCTTTAATGTTCAAATAAACACGTCTTTCCCATGATTTTTCATTGAAAAAATTACTGAAGGATACTTTCCATTCTCATTTTCTAACAAACCATGATTTTATATTCATTTCTTCCAAATCCTTATGAGCATTAAGGTGATCCTTTGATTTACCCTTCTCATTAAGAAATATAAAAATTAAATTTTCACATACATTCTTCTCAATATGAATTACGTCAAGATTATGACATATAAAATTAAACTCCTAATAAGGAAGTATGAAAAATATACCAATTTTATTCCACTATTGTGTTCCAATTACTTCAGATTTTGTACCTCACATCCTTTCTCCACTTATTTCAACTGATTATATTTTCCAAATTCTACAATGACATCCATTAATTGTCCCAAGATTTTTAAACCAGATAAAACCTTCAGTGAATTTATCAATTCAATATCTCTATTGAATTGTATCTTGTTAAACCCAAATTTATGAGATGCATCATGAAATTGAAGATGAAACACAAAGAACCATTTTCTGCTATAAGGTAATCATTGAGGTTTAAAATCAAAATTACAAATTGGAAAATCCAAACCAATATGAGTGTTCCAATCAAATAAGTTTTCTAGTCTAAGAAATTCACTAGTTTTCCACATTAAAAAAATACACATTTTTAATAGTTTTCTTGTTGCGGCATAAAATGTTTCCACATCATCATCCCATAATTCTCGCAATTCTTTGATAAGAAGATGAAGGTATACATCAATTTCATTTTCAGACATTTTATTTCCTGGAATAATAATTGAAATAATGATAGAAGTCTCCTTCATACACATCCATGGAGGTATATTATAGGGTATAAAAACAACTAATCATATGCTATAATTAGTACTTAAAGTACCAAAAGGGTTAAAACCATTAGAATCCAATCTCAAACGTATATTATTAGGATTTGAATAAATATTTGGATATAATGAATCAAACACCTTCCACGATGTTGAATCTTTTGGATGTCACATAAATTCATCATAGTTACTTTCAAAATCATGCCACTTCATAGCATATGTAGTCTTAGACTTTCTGAATAATCTTTTCATATGTGGTTTTAGAGGAAAGTAATGTAATAACTTTGCATGATCTTTCTTCTTCCGCTTCTTCCTTATGTTGCATTCATTTGTACTCCCACTTTTGCTCATTGATTTCCATCTACTTGTATGAAATATTATGAATTCTTCTTTATCAAACTCTTATCCCCAATAAATCATGCAATCATTAGGGAATGCATGTATTTTTGTATAATCAAGTCCAAGTTTGTTAATGATTTTATTCATCTCATGGAATAATGAAAGGATCTTAGCTTCACCAAATGCATCATGAAGAAAATCCAAAATCATTGACATTGCTTCATTGGTAATTACACCGAGACACTTGATAAGATACAACTTGAGTAGAAACTATCAATTTGAATACTTGGAACACCCTTCATACAATTCTTGATTTTAGTCTTCAACCAATTCATAAAACTCATTTTTTTGGTCACTAACGTTCTGATCAATATTAACCTACTCAAGATCAAATGAAGGTTCTATTGATCTATTATAATTTTTTTCATTGTATCCTAAAAACCCAAATGTGTCATTTATCAAATTTTGAATTGAATTATCATCTAGTGAGTCAATTTATGTTTCGGTGACAAGATAATCATTTCCTTGACTTTATATAACATTTGATTCACCATGCCAAATCCAACATATATATAGATTAGGAAATTGTTTCAATATTATGTGTTCATATATTTGTTTCTATTCAACCATTGCTTGAATTTACAACTGGGGAACATACATTTTATTCTACCATCCACTGATAGATATGTAATTGAATAATCTAAAAAATATTCCAAACCCTTAGAATACTGAAGTGTGTTTCAGGGTAAATAAATACAAATTTTATCCATACATATTGGATTACCACTGTTGTCCCTATACATTAAAAAATAAAGATATAAATATTTAATCAAACAATTATAATCAATTCTTAACATTAATATTGTGTAAAAATATTTCTTCAGTATGAAAACTCAGCTTAATCTAAAAGATGAAGAATAAATTAAAAAACAATAACACATTGTAAAATTATTAAAATACTGATAACTATATTAATTATTTTAATGTAATAATATAAATTTAAAAATATTCATGAATATTTAAGAAAATTAGTATAATTTTTTATTATAATGAAAATCTACATCATTACATAATTAACATTAAAAAAAATAGGAATACATAAAATTGTAAATATAATTGACATAGGTGTAAAACATAATTAAATAATTAAATATATATAAATAATAAATGGTTAATAGCAATTAATCATGGTAATAAATATTTATTGAAGATTTAATCTCATCATGACACATGACTATAAATTTATATTAATTTCTAATATACTTTCAAGTCATTATTAGAGGATAATACTTTCGATATGTGTGATTCGCTGGATAAACACTTGGGGTAGGGATTAACCAACTTCATCATTGACTAGGGTAGGGCCTTGATCTGACAAAACACATATATCATATAAAAAAATATTTATCCAATCCAATATTAAACATACAACATAAAAAACATCAACAATATAAAGTAAAAAATATTACCGCTCAATCAAGGGGGTTAGTTGTTATAGAATAAGGCCAGAAAGGTAAGGGGATGGAGGTCATTGTAGAGAGGGTAGTGAACTACATGGTGGTTAGGGAGGTGAGTTTGGTGCCATATAACTCACATCAAGGCATGGGGTCAAGGGATTTGGGTCGAGGTAGAAGGGAAATGAGGTCAGTGGGGGATCTGGGTCATGAGGAGAAGGGGGTCAGGGTCATGAGGGATGAGGTCACCTAGATAAGGGGAAGGGGGAGCCACCATTGGGGGTCAACACTATCAGGGGTTAGGGTGGGGGTCTACATCAAGGGGAGAAGGGTGCATGTGGATTTAGGGTATGAGATGTCGGGGGTTAGGGTGGGGTGATTAGGATTTTTTTAAAGATTTAGTGTAGTTTTTAATCAAACCACCCCTAAATTGAATAGTATTTATTATTATTTAAAAGATAGTGGAGATTATAGAAAACTACCACTATATTTTTAATAATAATAAATATTTTTGGATTTAGCGGTGGTTCTGGGAACCACCATTAATAAACCACCGATAAGTCCTCTTTTTGTAGTGTTTCCTCAAATTGGTCATGTGCTTCTCTTCATAAATACAAATTTAAAACCCTGGATACTTTTGTTTAACTTAAGATCAAGGATCATCACATACTTTCATGCTATATGCCTTTCCAAATTATTGCACACATCCCTTGGCCTTTTTATTATGTAACAACATCCTTAACTAATTGAACAACCTTAAAAACGATTGATTATGAGTTTTTTGGACACTATAAACCCATATATATGAATTTTCTTCATTTTAAATGATTTTCCTCCAATATATATGACAAATTCCAACTTAAATTTTCTGTCTTGATTTCATAGTATATACGAATAAAAAAGATTTCATAATCACATACCTGATCCATGTGCATGGATTTCATAACCACACACAAGCCTCTTTTTTTCCTTTGTGTATAAACTCATTGGTTCCACATAGCTCAACTCAACCACACAGTTGATTGTCAATGGAATGTGTGACTTGCATGTCCAACTATCCAACACTGCATATGAATTCAATAGTCATACACATGACTTTTCTTTTACTATTTTCACAACTGGTGATACAAAATCAACTAGCCATATGTATCTTTGTTCCCTTACCAATTTCACATGCACAATTTCAATAACTTGTATGTGTGAATTCAAAGGTCAAGCATATGATAACAACACAACCAAAATATATATACTTCACATATCAATACCTAGTCACCTTTACAATATTTAACCACTAAAATCACTCCAAAATTTAAAAAACATTATTACATACCCTCAATGTCTAAAATATTGAGATCAAAATGAAATTAAATCCAACCAATTTAACAATGTTGAAAAAAATGCTACAAAAATCAATTATTAACTTCAATAACTTAATTTTATATTTTTTAATAATAAAAATAAATATATTTCAATGAGAAAAAATTCACCATGCTTAATCACACACTCTTCCATATCTATGATAATAAATGATTCCAAATTCTTTAAATTCTCCATAGCTCTATTCCATCTTTCATTGGTTTCAATATAACAAAACTCACTACAACACTTACCCCTCTTTCAAAAAAATTATTAAAAAAGTCACCATAACTCCCCCAATAACGAATATCTCCCACTTTGAAAAAATATATTACCCCTCAAGATCATAATCAATTCAACATAATATATAAGTTGAGTTATTCAATGGGACAAGAGTGGGAACCACAACTACTTGAGTAGAGGGATTAAACTAAACACTAAGGACCAAATTTTTCTTCTAAAATACTAACATTAAAAGAAACTTTGTAAATATATAATCAAATTTATTATATATTGAAATACGGTTCATCTTAATATCTCTTTGTTTCACCTTCCCTTTAATGAAGTGACACATGTTCTCAATTTGTTTTATCCTCAAATATTGAATCATAATATTTGTCAAATTGATTAAAATATTATTATAACATAATATTTGGATAGGAAAATGTACTTATTAACTATGATTCTGAGGTTTTTATCTTCTCTAAATTAAGTCTATGTATCTTCAATGTATTCTGATTTTACACTAATGAGTGAATATTTTAACATCACCAGTTTGTTCAACCTGAATAGTTTTGAGTTGGGTGGTCTTATGTGACCTTAATCGTGTCTCCCCATACATGTTAGGATTCAAAAATTTAGGGTCTATTGATACCATGGGGAGACTATAACCTATATCAGATACCCATAAATAGTGGATAAATCAATAATAAACCATCATCCTCAATATAATAGAATAATATGGACATTACAACAATAATACAACCATAACAAAATATCACATGCTATTAAAAAATATAAACTCATTGTGATTTCATAAAAACATACATCAAGATATATAATATCTTGATTGGTCAATTATATACAAAGAAAAATCCAAAAACATACAAAAGAATAGAGACATAAACAAATATTGGGTCCAAGACTCTACTTGGTCTCGTCTCTCAATCCTAGCTACCCATCCCCTCTCAACCATCGATCACAGGGTTTCCCCCTACATACATACCTTAAAATAAAATCTATATTCCTACTAAGGAACATGTTTAGGGTGTAAGCGATATATTTAGTAGGTCACCACCAATGATGTCCCTAAATAAATCGATTATAAATGGGTGAATGCATAGTATGAAATAACAATAAGAAAAATATAATCTAACCACTGTTCCATCACAAAGTTATAATAAGCCACATAAATGAGTGTACACACCTAATTCGTCCATTGTCAAAATGACATGGTTAATCCCATAGTTTGATCAAAACAAGAGGATTAATGGGTTATCACCTCAATACACAAGATAGTTGAACTATTCATTACTATACTACACAACATAGGTGAATGTTTCATCACTACTAAAAAAATGAGTATGGGTGAATAAGTTATCACCGCTCGAAATCACTAACATAGTGAATGATTTATCACCATAAGAACCAATGCAGTTGAATGGTCCATCACTATAATACACAATATAGGCAAATGATTTATTATTATACTATTAAAATAATTGAATTGGTCATAACCACACTAACGATATAGGTGAATGATTCATCACCAAAAATAATTATAGGTGAATGGTTCATCACCACTAACATCATGACTATGGGTGAATGGGTTATCACCACTCCAAATAACAACCATGAGTAAAAATGTAATCATCATAAGCATAACACATAGGGTAAGAGGTTATCACTATAACCAAGAACAAATATATAGATGAATGAGTCATCAATGCTCAAAACATAATCCTAGGTGAATGGGTTATCACCCTAACATAATAATAAACATGTTTGAACAAGTATTCATCATAAATATAAAAATAAACATGGGTTAATGGATAATCACCAGAAACATAATAATAACCACAGGTGAATGGGTAATCATCATCAAAATAATAATAACCATGAGTGAATGGGTTATCAACCAAAGAATTAGTTTAAATAAACCTAACTTATTCACTAGGATACTCAGATCCATCACATCGAACACCTAGACACACTTAGGTCAAGCCTGAAACCACTTAACATGAATTAGGATCCTATATAGTGAATCCTATCACAAGGGTTAAAACACATTGGATATTAATTATCAAAAAGTCCTATAAAAGGATAATTAACCACTATCCTAATCCATACATAAGCTTACCATAAAAAGGAATGCTTAAGACTATCTTATAAGGCTCATTAACTTAGGTTTTAATAAAGGACAACTCTCATGATTTCCAATTACAAGGTATCTCACTACATTCCTAATGTAACGCTCCGACCCCAGTTACCCAGAGCTAGTGCATTATTTTAATACATTAACATGATTACAAGGAATCAAGTCCCAAAGTAATGATCAATTTAGCAGTCTTGGAAAATAGATTACATACATGAATGTTACATTACATTATAAAATGAAAAACAACAACAAAATTGTCTCCATTGACCACATTAATATCCCTTAGACTATCCCTTCAGGTCAGTCATAATATACTTATTTGCATATTGGGAAAAATAAAATATAGAAAGGGGTGAGCTCAGATGCTCAGTAAGGATAAAAATATAGCGGAAACTTTAATAAACAAGCATAAACATTTAAGGAAATGCATAAAACTAAAACATAAGAATTTTAAACATAAACTTCTGCATAATATGGCCAATATAAATAAAAAAAATTCCATTTACTTATTCACATGGATATTCTACTAGTCGAATAATCACATGCAATATCAAATATCCAATTTCATAATGATGAAATGCATAATTCTAGACTTCATAACCACATAGTCAAGGCCTTGTGCCAAGACTACAAATAAGATTTTTTCAAGGCCTTGTTCCAAGACACTAGTTTGTCTCATGAGACATACTGATGAACCAAGGAGCTATAGCGGGCTCCACCCATCACTTACTAAGTACAATAATTTCCTCATATGAAAAGGTTGAAACATAACATAAACATTCATATTAAAACTAGCATAAAAAATTTTAATACTTTAACCATAAACCATGAATGGTATAAAAATAAAAAATCCATAGTCAAACTTATCACAAAACTTTCAATACAATATGGAAGATTTGTATCATAATAAATCAACTTCAAACAAGTTTAAAATACATCAAAGGATGTTGACATAGATGAAAATGATTTGTAAAACTCTTTGAGAGAAATATCCCTTTTCATGAAAACATTTTAAAGTCACACAATTTAGAAAGGAAGATATTTAAAGACATTTTTGAATCAAAGTGTCCCATACCACTTTGAAACTTTTGAAAGGAATTAACATTTTAAAAACATTCATGTCCATATAAATAAATCATTAAAAACCATTTTGAAAACATGAACATTAATGAGAATGATTTAGAAGAATAAATATTTAAACCATTTAAAATGATGATCTGGTTAAAGAGTCCCTTCCATAAAATCTTAAAAGATTCCTTTTGAAAGAATTTTTATGAAACACATATGTAGATGATAAAGAGGTCCCAATATATACTCATGTAAAAATAAGCTCAGATAATAAAGAGATTGTGAAATTAACCCTTACCTTGTACTTTCCTTTGGTCTAGGGTATGCTTAACCTCATGTATAATGACCATAGTATGTTATTAAACTATAAAAAACCATATTAATATTTATTATATCATCCATGACTCATTTATGACTTTATACTATCCATTTAATAATTATTTCTATGTTAAATTAACATTTCGGGTAATAATTGCTTTCTTTATCGTACGTGTTTTAACTTGTTATTATTGATCGTATCATTTAGATCATGATTTACATACTTTTAGAATATAACACATGATTTATATATATCTTATATATTTAGAATATAAATATGTATAATAGATATATATATGAAATGGAAAACAAGGTTTATGGAGATGGTAGGCCGTACGTACGCATAAACATTGTTTCTGTTTTAATATCATATTGAATGGAAGTAAGTGAATAAGATATATGTAAGTACATACATACATACATACATACATAAATACATATATATATTTAGTAGCATTATTATGTCATATATTACATACTTATTAATAATATATATTTTTATAATTATCATTGAATGGTGATTGTTGAAATGAATCTCATCGCGTCGTGGAGACGGTAATCTGTACATACGCACGAGCGACAATATCAATATTTTGATGGTGAAATCGTATGTAATTGGATGGTATATCATATATAAAGAATAATTAACATGTTATATTTATTATTTACATCAGTTATACTCATTATTACACCCATCCAAATAATTAAGTGTTTGAATAAAAAACTACACCACGACGTGGGGACGGTAAGCCGTACGTACGCACGTATGGTGACTTTGTCATTTATAGGATGGATAGAATAATGAATATAGTTTTACCATATTTATAATAACATCAAAGTATGTAGGAGGTACTGGATTTTTTTTATGGAAACAACAAATAAAGAGGAATTGGAAGAAGAAAAAACTTGAAAGAGGGCAATGAAATTATTACCTCTTCTTTGGGTGTTTCCTTTTGATTTGATCAAAAGAGCTCCTTAGGTTGGATTTATGATCAAATTAAGAACTATAGGTTGATGTTATGGAATTTGGGACTATATTTGGGTAGGTTTTGGCTGATCCAAATGTCTTTGGAGGTGTGATTTTGAGAGAAGGGAAAGTGCCCTTTTATAAGAGGGGTGAGGGTCACTTTAGGAAAAGATTAAAATATTAATTTATTATACAATCATATTCGGTTTATAATGGCTCAAAATGAATTTATTTCGAGAATTAGGTGGTTATGGGTCTAAATAATTTCAACCAATAGGTTTTAGACAAGTTTATGTTACCATTTTAACCTTATCTTTTAGATTTACCTCTTAGTTAAATAGTTTAACTTTTACCATGTCTTCTTGTATTCTTACACTATATGGTTAATAAACTTACTCTAAACTTCCAAGAGAACCTCAAGTAGTTCATTAATGACATATATAATATTATTAAATCCCTTTTTCTAAACCTTAGATTTTTAGGAATATTATATCAACAAATAATATAGTATTTGTTTTAAAAACTAATTTATGTCAATTTTGACACTATTTGATATTTTGTTTTTGTGAAAGTCATAAAAACGTTATCACTTCGAAAAAAATTTATCTAATAAACCCTAACATTTCATATTAACCTATAAAATTAGTATAATTCATCATAAGTATCAATTTACATTTATTTAGATATTTATAATATCAATTATTTTAATATTTCATTAATAAGGTAATTACTGCATCATCATTGTATCATAAATAAATTAAATTATTTAATATCTAAAAATAATAAATAAAATACCATTATATAGGAAATATTTTTATCTTTCTAATGAATATTTATAGTCGAATTTATCTTATGTTTAATCCTATATTAAAAATGGTTTAGTTATTAAACTTTGAATTTAACACTTTTAACACTTCTTTAAATAAAATAATAATAAATGTACTAATCTAATTCAAGTGGAACTAAAAGATCATATTTTATTTCTAAGGTTTTTTTTGGTTGAAATACACTTATCCAATAGAATTAGGACATGTGTTAGGGTAATTATAATATAATTTTTACCTTTAATTACCCTATTTACTTTTAACCATGGTAAATAAAAGTCAAAAGTTACTATTCACCACAAATTATTTTCAAATTATTGAATGAAATTTTACTTACTGATATCAATTGTGACTCTCATATTTTTTAAATTCAACTCACATAAGCAGTAAAACTAAGTTTTATGCAAATTTTCAAATGTTCCCAGAAGGTGGGTAAAAGACGGTAAAAAGTTCAATAAAAATTTATACATCTAATTTTATTATAAAATGAATCTAATGAATTAAATTGAAATTATATAGGTATTATATATCTATTTTTACTTAAGATAAATTTAAATAAAATAAATAATTATTTAAATAAAAATTCGGTTTTAAACAATAAAACAGTGTTTTTCACTATTCATCAAAAATTGAATGTTTTCAGAAAAATACCAAAAATTCACCCTAAGCTAATTTTGATATTCTGAATTAAAAAATGAATTCTATTTTACCAAATTAAAAACTTATGTGTTTCATTAATTAATTTAAAATTAATTCCCGTTGTCAAAACTGAAAAGCGAGTTTTTAAAAAGTAAAAACTATCAAAAGATTGACATGGTTTATGTCAAATTTAAATGTGAAATTAATTATAATGACCTACATTATATTAAATGATAAACATATAATATAATTATACTTGAAAACTCATTCAAATGACTAATTTAACTCTATAAATTATTTCGATTAAAAAAGTTGTTTTCAATTAAAATATAGTATTTTTCACTATTCATCAAAATATGAAAGTTATCAGAAAAGTACCAAAAATTTATCCAAACTAAATTTTTATGTCCTGATTCTAAAGAAGAATTTAATTTCATTAAATCAAATATATAAAATTATCAAATATTTTTTTAAAAAGGAATCTCCATCAAATAGGCTATAAAATTGCATTTTTTAAAAATACTTCATTTATCTGAAAAATTGAATTTGTCATTATATTATGTCTAAGAAATAAAAAATATGAATGTCAAAATTATATAGGATATATATAAAATTCAAAATGTAGTTAATACTATTTATAACCGCCTTTTGAACGGCTAGTTTAGTAAGTCGTGGTGCACTCGAACTCGGTGTTGCATGTAGCACAAGTTATTGAATTACTTTGAATAAATACCGTACTATGAAATCTTGGGGTGTTACATTCTCCCCTACTTCAATAAATTTCCTCCTCACAATTTGAAATTGTTCTTCAAAAATAAAAGGTTAAAAATAGAAAAATACCTTTGTGGAAAACCCACATCGGAAATTGGGTTAATAAAATTTAGTCTTAATAAGAGGGAAAGAGAAATGTAAAGTCACCACCAAATTATGATATTTATTAGAAGAACATTGGTGTCAATTAGAGACATATAATTGGAGGAAAAACATAAATATTTATAGGAAGTGATTGAGGTCATAAATCACAAACAAGTGTAAAATTGAGGGCCTCAAAGCCATCAATCTATAATGATTTAAAATATCACCGGTTCAACAAAACATAAAGTATTAGGATAACACATTTTTAGTTTTAATATACCTTCCCTAAAGTTTAAGAATTAATTTATTAGTAGAATAAGAGAGAGAAAAAATATACTTGACATGTAGAGTTTCATCCTTCAACTAATTCCTACCACAAACTCATCTTTCACTCCAAAAGATAATAGAATTCAAAAATATTCCATTTATCCTAATCGTATAGGGTTCTAAAAATAATTAATTTATAATTAATTTGTCAGACCATTTAAAAAAACTACATTACACAAACCAGGACATCACGTAGGCCAATGGTAGGTGATGCACCCTTGTCGCCCTTCGGTTGCAGGTTCAAGTCTCACGGCCTTGCCGGACGTGACGGGTTGTCGCCCGACCTCCGGGTTGTCATTTTTATAACAATCCAAAAATAATCTCAAGAAATGGTTTAACCTTAACAATAATATCCAATTTCAAAATTAATCGATTCCAACCTTTATACTTAACCAAAATACTTCTATCCAAACTCACAGTCCACAATTTATAAGGAAGATGAACACAATGAAGATCCTTTTTTCCATGTAATAACATGTGAATACCTTCATCATGTATTGTTTTAAAACACTATAACACCCTGAATTACCATAAAACCTTATTTATTACATTCATTCTCCCTTATTATTTATAGAATACTGTATATACTCCTTATATCCCAAAATGTTGTATAGTCCAACAAAAATTCAATAAACAAACAATTAATTATTTTAAAAGTAGTCAAGAATATTGAATATAATTTATCCAAATCAATTATATCTTATTCCAAAATCACTACCTCAGTATCAGAACCATATTAAGGTTTACCTTTCCTTCAACCATGTATTTTCCAAAAAGTTTAACTTGCTATTGAGTAACTTTTCTTAGAACCATATAATCTCAAATCCTCAATGAAATAGTACCGTAGTACAATCCTTATTTATTTCCAAAATTCATATAACCAGTACATCATTGATACAACAATCAAATGAAATAATTCTTTAATAAAAACATAAGAACACTAGTTATCCCTATTCATCTGTGGTAGTATCATAACTTGATTATTATCCAATAGCATCATTTGGGGAATACTCTAATGATTTGGACATTGATTCATGTAGTGTACCAACTCCTTATAGATGAAACATTGTAAATTTTAAACCTTTTTTTACCCTTGCAATCACGTACTTGGGATCCTTTTTCTCCACACTAATAACAAACTCCCATTCCCTTCAAGAATTTACCAAGGTGATTCTTTCCACAGTTATCACATATGGGAAAATCCTTCTTTCCCCTCTTCCATTTATCCATCTTTCTCTCTACCATCCTTTTCTTCTCTTGCTTCCCTTAAAATCCATAGGACTCAGAGAATTCTTTACTTATCTTATTAACACAAGATACTATTTCTTCATATGATGAGAATACGTGAGAGACTATTTCCCTTTTAAATGTTGGATTAATACCATGAAAGATACAATCCTTCTTAATTCTTCAATCATGCATATTGATGGAATTCTCATTTCTTATACTAGGGGCCATTTCTAAACAATAGAATACACCATGTTAGTTTATGAATCACAATTCATAATTACAAACTTGTAAAATACCTAATGTAAATTAAAAAGATTATGCATATAATCTATAATCATAAAATATTTTCTTTCAGGAAGTATTTACTCCTAAGTCCTTTATAATGTCTTGTGAATAAAATGTGAATTATCCTAAGCATATCCCCCGGGAGTGTTATAACCAATAGTGCAACAAGTCCCCTTTTCATGTACCAGGATACCCTAGGTCAAGCCCGAAACTTCTTGTCGGAGTTTTCACTCCTAGGTACAACAATTCCAAAGCCGTCTATACCTACTCGTATCCAGAGAGGGATATATTGCTTGGAAAATTCACAAAATCTCTACATTACCAAAATTCTAGGAAGTTATTCTATACTAATCCTCAAAGTCTATCTTAGGGTAATGTTCTCTAATCAGAGTTTATTTAAATCTATTTCTAAGGTTGTTGCTAAACTTCCTCTGATACCAACTGTAACGCCCCGACCCCAATTGTCCAGAGCCGGTGCATTATTTTAATACATTGGCATGATTACAAGGAATCAAGTCCTGAAGGACTGATCAGTTTAGTAGTCTTGGAAAATAGATTACATACATGAATGTTACATTACATTATAAAATGATAAACAACAATAACATTGTCTCCATTGACCACATTAATATCCCTTAGACTATCCCTGCAGGTCAGTCATAATATACTTCTTTGCATCCTAGGAAAAATAAAACATAGAAAGGGTTGATCTCAAATGCTCAGTAAGGATAAAAATATAGCGTAAACTTTCATAAATAAGAAAAAACATTTAAGGAAATGTATAAGACTAAAACATAAGCCTTTTAAACATAAAATTATATATAATATAGCCAATATAAATCAAATAATTCCATTTACTTATTCACATGGATATTCTACTAGTCGAATAATCACATGCAATATCAAATATCTAATTTCATAATGATGGAATGCATAATTCTAGACTTCATAACCACATAGTTAATGCCTTGTGCCAAGACTACAAATAAGATTTTGTCAAGACCTTGTGACAAGACACTAGTTTGTCTCATTAGACCTACCGATGCACTGAGGAGCTATAACAGGCTCCACCCGTCACTTACTAATTCCAATACATTCCTCATATGAAAAGGTTGAAACATAACATAAACATTCATATTAAAACTAGCATACAAAATGTCAATAATTTAACCATAAACGATGAATGGTATAAAAATAACACATCCACAATCAAACATATCACAAAACTTTCAAGACAATATGGAATATTTTTATCATAATAAATCAACTTCAAACAAGTTTAAAATCCATCAACGGACGCTGACATAGATGAAAACGATTTATAAAACTCTTTGAGAGAAATATCCCTTTTTCATGAAAACATTTAAAAGTAACACAATTTAGAAATGAAGACATTTAAAGACATTTTTGAATCAAAGTATCCCATAATAATTTTAAAATTTTGAAATGAATTAACATTATAAAAACATTCATGTCCATATAAATAAATAATTAAAAACCATTTTGAAAACATGGACATTAATGAGAATGATTTAGAAGAATAAATATTTAAACCATTTAAAATGATGATCTAGTTAAAGAGTCTCTTCCATAAAACCTTCAAAGATTCCTTTTGATTTTTTTATGAAACATGGATGTGTATGATAAATAAGTATCAGTAGATACTCACGTGAAAACAACCTCGGATAATAAAGATACTGTAAAATTAACCCTTACCTTGCACTTTCCTTTGGTCGAGGGTACGTTTAACCTCATGTATAATGACCATAGTATGTTATTAAATTATAAAATAACCATATTAATATTTATTATATCATACATGATTCATTTACGACTTTATACTATCCATTTAATAATGATTTCCATGTTAAACTAACATTTCGGGTAATAATTTCTTTCTTTATCGTACGTGTTTTAACTTGATATTATTGATTGTATCATTTAGATCATGATTTACATACTTCCAGAATATTGAAAGGACCAGTTTGGAATATACCTAACACTGAGAGGGGGGGGGGGGGTGAATCAGTGTTGGTGACTTTTTAAACCAATTCCAACTTTTATCCCTGTACCTCTAGACCTGTTAGGATCTTGATTCTCTTATTCTCTTTTCCCTGTCGCATGCAATAATAGAAAGCGGTAAAGATATGCACACGATATTTTTACAAGGTTCACCACTCAATAAGAGTAGCTACATCCTTTCCATGCATGGGGATGACCAGTGCATGGATTCTCCATTATAATGTAAAATGCTGTTACAATGGAGTGGCTAGAAAAACAATCCTCTAGCCAGTGTGAGTCCCTACACTTTGGAGGGGGGTGAGAAACAATCCTCTTCCCTGGACTGGTGAAAGCCTAGTCCAACTTGCAGCCTCTAGCTGGTTCTTTATACTGCCTATGAAGACAGTCTCTTGTAGCCTCTAGCTGGTTCTTTATACTGCCTATGAAGACAGTCTTATCTCTGTTAAAAGAGTTTGCAACACCAAAAGAATCTTTCACCTGTTGAGACCTATTGAATGTCACAGTGCTACTTTGTTCTTCCTCTATTCAATTATTACTTTCCTAGAAGCATGCAAGTAAACAACCACTTCTTTCTCTGCAGTAAACCTGAAAGCTACACAATCTTCTCCCCCTTCTTCTTCAGTGCAAAACCAGCTACACTGAGATCGCTTCTTCTTCAATCTGCTGGAATCACAAACTCCCTTTGTGATTATTAGAACAATGAAGACCAGCTCATCTTAGCACCACCAGAATTAAACTGCCCTGAATAATTGTCAGCCTTCAGTTGGGCATACTCTGTTCTTCTTCTTCTTTTCTTTCTCTTTGACACAGTATAATTACAGTGTTCTAATCTCTTTCTTCAATTATCAATACCAACACCAGAGTGTATTGGTATACTACATTCTTCCTTTGCAGATATGAATTCAGTTGCACATCTTGTTCTTCCTCACTTCACAATGCACAACGATAGTGTTAAACACCAATCGTGTGAGTGCGGTTCAACTTCTCTTTGTGAAACCGAATGGTTCACAGTTCTTTCTTCTTCGCAAAGCTACTTCGAGAGTGCAATGCACCTATCGAAGGCCTACGGTACCCTAAAATTTTTTACGCACCCTTTTAGGAGACTTGCGCGTAAAATTCAAGCCTTGGGCGGAAAAACACCTTTTGGCGCGAAAAACCTTTTTCACGCAACTCTTCTTTTTCGCGCAGAACATCCTATTTCGCGCAGCAGTTCCTTTTTCGCACAACACTTCTTCTTTTCGCGCAATACTCTATACTTCAATTTTTCGCGCGTCAGAGCTTGGGATGTGTCTATGTGTCGAGTCACACTAAATGAGAAGGGTTAGCCTCATATTTATAGGCATTTTTGACCCCGCGCGAAAAACACTATTCCGCGCGTAAAACCTCCTTCATGCGCGTAAAAACTCTTTTATGCAACTTCATATTTCACGACATGCTTCAATATTTCGCGCACCTCATGCCTTTGCCATTTTTCATCCTTATAAGCATGAAGCACCAATTGCGCGCAAAATTCCAAACCACATTCCATATTGCGCACAAACCCATCCTTTCACGTGACATCGTATTTCGCGCAATGATCCAATTTTTCGCGCAGCTCATGCCTTTGAAAATTTTTGAGCTTCTGATCTCGAAACACCTTTTGCGCGAAAAACATCATTCCTCTATTTCGCGCATCCCGTAGATATTTCACGCAATGATCCAATTTTTCGCACAGCTCATGCCTTTGAAAATTTTTGAGCTTCTGATCTCGAAACACCTTTTGCGCAAAAACATCATTCCTCTATTTCGCGCATTCCACAGATATTTTCGCAATGATCCAATTTTTCACACAACCCGCTACTATTTTGCGCAACTCGCCTATATTGCGCGCACCACTTTATTTTTTCGCGCAACATGCCTAAATTTCCACGCACTCCATGCCTTTGTCATTTTTCGATGTTCTGATCTTGAATCATGCCTTGCACGCAAAAATCTAAACCATATTCAATCTTTCATGCTTCATGCATTACCAAAAACACATATTCATCCTCTGATTTTCAGGCCCTAAAATTTGGAAAACACTGGAAAATGACGCCACCTTAAACTGTGCTTTTCTGCCGTCCCCATATTGTCCATTGCTTTGTCATTTTCTCTCTTCACTACTTCCCATAACCATTCTTCTGCTCTTATCACGAATCCCACTATTGTGATATTTATGCATTGATAGATCATATTTAGCATCGTCAGAGTTGCAATGGGAACTGAAACTTCCCTATCCCCCAGCAACATCATTCCTTCCAATCAAAACTTTGTATGACTAGCATCATCATTTCTCCCCCTTTCCTTCATAAGGCTTGCATCACAAGTTCTCCTAACTCATGATATGTGTGAAATATATACCAGCAATGCATCGTCTGATTTGGATACAATGTGAAATGCCTAGCTACCTCAGAATGTCAAGCCCTTCCACATTTTCTCTTCTTCATAACCATCATTCTGCAAATCATATGATTCTATTCTTCAAGTAAGCTCTTGCATGGTTCACATGAAATCATAAATCATTGCATTGTCTTCTTCAAATCCTCATTCTTCTTCAACCATCCTTAGATAGATGATACTTCACCATTCTGCTCCAATCATCCTCAAATGGATGATACTTCTCCATTCTTCATTGTTGTAAACAATGTGTCACCATTGACACATGTTCTTTGAACTTAGGATTAGCTCAACAATCGTCTGAATTTATCGTCTAAGAGAATTGCTCAAGTATGAAATCCAATGGCATTATTCCATAACAATTCTCCAGGAAACCTCACTTCAGCCGATCTCCATTAACTTTGGAGTTATTCTTCATATCCTTCTTCATTTTGACCAGCATTGACAACTGTTGACAACAAATACAATCTTCAAACACAAAGTGGTCCCAACAAATATAACACATGATTTATATATATCACATGTATTTAGAATATAAATATGTATAATAGATATATATATGAAATGGAAAACAATGTTTCTGGAGATGGTAGGCCGTACATACGCATAAACATTGTTTCTGTTTTCATATCATATTGAATGGAAGTAAGTGAATAAGATATATGTAAGTACATACATACATACATACATACATACATACATACATACATACATACATACATACATACACACACACACACACACACACACACACACACACACACACACACACACACACACACACACACACATCTATTCAGTAGCATTATTATGTCATTTATTACATACTTATTAATAATATCTATTTTTATAATCATAATTTAATGGTGAATGTGGAAATGAATCTCATCGCGTCGTGGATATGGTAATCCATACATACGCACGAGTGAAAATAACATTATATTGATGGTGAAATCGTATGTAATTGGATGGTATATCATATATACAGAATCATTAACATGTTATATTTATTATTTAAATCATTTATACTCATTATTACACCCATCCAAATAATGAAGTGTTTGAATAACAAACTGCACCACGACGTGGAGACGGTAAGCCGTACGTACGCACGTATGGTGACTTTGTAATTTATACGATGGATAGAATAACGAATATGGTTGTACCATATTTATAATAACATAACAGTATGTAGGAGGCACTGGATTTATTATTTTGGTATGAAAAAAACAAAAAAAGTGGAAGTGTAAGAAGAAAAGAACTTGAAAGAGGGTGCTGAAATTATTACCTCTTCTTCGGGTGTTTCCTTTTGAGTTGATCAAAAGGAATCATTAGGTTGGATTTATGATCAAAGTAAGGACTCTAGGTTTATGTGAGGGAAGTTGAGAGGATATTTGGGTAGGGTTTGGCTGATCCAAATGGCTTTGGAGGTGTGATTTTGAGAGAAGGGAAGTGCCTTTTTACAAGAGGGGTGAGCGTCACTTTAGGAAAAGATTAAAATATTAATTTATTATACAATCATATTCGGTTTATAATGGCTCAAAATGAATTTATTTAGAGACTTAGGTGGTTATGGGTAGAAATAATCTCAAACAATAGGTTTTAGAAAAGTTTAGGTTACCATTTTAACCATATCGTTTAGATTTACATCTTAGTTAAATAGTTTAACTTTTACCGTGTCTTCTTGTATTCTTACACTATATGGTTAATAAACTTACTATAAACTTTCAAGAGAACATAAAGTGGTTCATTAATGACATATATAATATTATTTAATCCCTTTGGATGAACCTTATATTTTTACGAATATTATATCAACCAATAATATAGTATTTGTTTTAAAAACTAATTTATGTCAATTTTGACACTATTTGGTATTTTGTTTTTGTGAAAGTCATAACAACCTTATCACTTAGAAAAAAATTTATCTAATCAACCCTAAAATTTAATATTAACCTAGAAAATTAGTGGAATTCATCAGAAGTCTCAATTTACATTTATTTATATATTTATAATATCAATTATTTTAATATTTCATTAATAAGGTAATTATTGCATCATCATTGTGTCATACATAAATTAAATTATTTAATGTCTAAAAAACAAAAAAAAATACCATTATGTAGGAAATATTTTTATCTTTATAATAAATATTTATAGTCTAATTTATCTTATGTGTAACCCTATATTAAAAATGGTTTAGTTTTAAAACTTTGAATTTAACACTTTTAACTCTTCTTTAAATAAAATAATAATAAATGTCCTAATCTAATCCAAGTGGACCTAAAGGACCATATTTTATTCCTAAGGTGGTTTTTGGTCGAAATAAACTTATCTAATAGAATTAGGACATGTTTTAGGGTAATTATAATATCATTTTTACCTTTAATTACCCTATTTACTTTTAATCGTGGTAAATTAAAGTCAAAAGTTACTATTCACCAAAAATTAATTTCATCTTATTGAACCACATTTTACTTACTAATATCAATCGTGTTTCTCATATTTTTTAAATTCAACTCATAGAAGCGGTAAAATTAAGTTTTATGTAAATTTGCAAATGCTCCTAGAAGTAAAAGACGGTAAAAAGTTCAATAAAAATTTATACATTTAATTTTATTATAAAATGACTCCAATTAATTATATTGAAATTATATAGGTATTATATATCTATTTTTACTTAAAATATATTTAAATAAAATAAATAATTATGTAAATAAAAAGTTGGTTTCAAACAATAACGCAATGTTTTTCACTATTCATAAAAAATTCAATGTTTTCAGAAAAAAACCACAAATTCACCCTAAGATAATTTTGATATTCCAAATTCAAAAATTAATTCTATTTTACAAAATTCAAAACATATGGGTTGCATTAATTAATTTAAAATTAATTCCCCTTGTCAAAGCCAAAAAGCAAGTTTTTTAAAAGTAAAAACTATCAAAAGATTGACATGTGTTTATGTCAAATTTAAATGTGAAATTACTTATAATGACCTAAATTGTATTAAATGATAAAAATATAATCTAATTATACTTAAAAACCATTAAAATTCACAATTTAACACTATAAATTATTTCGATTAAAAAATTTGTTTTCAATTAAAATATAGTACATTTCATTATTAATCAAAATATGAAAGTTATCAGAAAAGTACCAAAAATTTATCCAAACTAAATTTTTATGTCCCGATTCTAAATAAGAATTTAATTTAATCAAATTGAATATATAAAAGTGTCAAATATTTGTTTTAAAAAGGAATCTCCATCAAATGGGTGGTAAAATTGTATTTTTAAAAAAGACATCTTTTATTTGAAAAATTGAATTTGTCCTTATATTATGTATAAGAAACACAAAATATTAATGTTAAAATTATATATGATATATATAAAATTCAAAATGCAGTCAATACTATTCATAACCGCCTTTTTGAATGGCTAGTTTGGTAAGTCGTGGTGCGCTCGAACTCGGTGTTGCGTGTAGCGCAAGTTATTGAATTACTTTGAAGAAATAACGTACTATGAAATCTTGGGGTGTTACATTCTCCCCTCCTTCAATAAATTGCATCCTCGTAATTTGAAATTGTTCTTCAAAAATAAAAGGTTAAAAATAGAAAAATACCTTTGAAGAAAACCCACATCAAAAATTGGGTTAATAAAATTTAGTCTTAATAAGAGGGAAGGGGAAAAGAAAAAGTCACCACTAAATTATGATCTTGATTATGAGAAAATTGGTTTAAATTAGATACATATAATTGAAGGAAAATTGTAAATATTTATAGGGAGTTATTGAGGTCATCAATCACAAACAAGTGTAAAATTGAGGGCCTCAAAGCCATCAATCTATAATGATTTAAAATATCATCGGATCAACAAAACCTAAGATATTAAGATAACACATTTTTAGTTTTAAGATCCCTTCCTTAATGTTTAAGAATTAATTTATTCATAGAATAAGAGAGAAAAAATATACTTGACAAGTAGAGTTTCATCCTTCAACTAATTCCTACCACAAACTCATCTTTCACTCCAAAAGATAATAGAATTCAAAAATATTTTATTTATCCTAATTGTATAGGGTTCCAAAAATAATTAATTTGTAATTAATTTGTTAGAATATTTAAAAAAAACTACATTACACAAACCAGGACATCACGTAGGCCAGTGGTATGTGATGCACGCTTATCTCCCTTCAGTTGCAGGTTCATGTCTCGTGGCCTTGCCAGACACGACGGGTTGTCGCCCGACCTCCAGGTTGTCCTTTTTATGACAATCCAAAAATAATCTCATGAAATGATTTAACCTTAACAATAGTATCCAATTTCAAACTTAATAGATTCCAACCTTTAGACTTAACCAAAATACTTCTTTCCAAACTCATAGTCCAAAATTTATAAGGATGGTAAACACAATGAAAATCCTTTTTTCCACATAATAACATGTGAATACCTTTATCATGTATTCTTTTAAAACACTGTAACACCATGAATTACCATAAAACCTTATTGATTAAATTCATGCTCCCTTATTCTTTATAGAATACTTTATATACTCCTTATATCCAAAAATGTTGTATAATCCAACAAAAATACAATAAACAAACAATTAATTATTTTCAAAGTAGTCAAGAATATCGAATATAATTTATCCAAATCAATCATATCTTATTCCAAAATCACTACCTCAGTATCAGAACCATATTAAAGTTTATATTTCCTTCAACCACGTATTTTTCAAAAAATTTAACTTGATATTGAGTAACTTTTTTTAAAACCATATAATCTCAAATCCTGAATGAAATAGTACTGCAGTACAATACTTATTTATTTCTAAAATTCATATAACCAGTACATCGTTGATACAACACTCAAATGAAATAATTATTTAATAAAAACATAAGAAACTAGTCATGCCTTTTCATCTGTGGTAGTATCATAACTTGATTATTATCCAATAGAATTATTTGGGGCATACTCTAATTATTTGGACATTGATTTGCGTAGTGTCCCAACTCCTTGTAGATGGAGCATTGTACATATGAAACCTTTTTCTTACCCTTGGAATCATATACTTGGTGTCCTTTTTCTCCACACTTATAACAAACTTCCATCCCCTTCAAGTATTTACCAAGGTTATTCTTTCCACAGTTATCACATATGGGAAAATATTTCTTTCCCCTCTTCCCTTTATCCATATTTCTCTCTACCATCCTTTTCTTCTATTGCTTACCTCCAAATCCATAGGACTTAGAAAATTATTTACTTATCTTATTAACACATGATATTATTTCTTCATATGATAAGAATATATGGGAGACTATTTACCTTTTAAATGTTGAATTAATACCATGAAAGATACGATCCTTCTTAATCTTCTGATCACGCGTATTGATGGAATTCTCATTCCTTCTACTAGGATCCAATTCTAAACAATGGCATACACCCAGTTTGTTTATGAATCACAATTCATAATTCCAAACTTGTAAAATACCTAATTTAAATTGAAAAGATTTTTCATATAATCTATAATTATAAAATGTTTTCTTTGAGGAAGTATTTGTTCCTAAATCCTTCACAATGTCTTGTAAATAAAATTTGCATTATCCTAAG
Source organism: Viscum album (assembly GCA_963277665.1). Classification (NCBI taxonomy): domain Eukaryota; kingdom Viridiplantae; phylum Streptophyta; class Magnoliopsida; order Santalales; family Viscaceae; genus Viscum; species Viscum album. The sequence continues at coordinate 1,016,313,435 of OY728130.1, read as the reverse complement.
CTTATCCCCCAGGAGTGTCATAACCAAGAGTGAAACAAGGCCTGTTGTTGTGTACCAGGATACCCCAGGTCAAGCCCAAAACTTCTTGTGAGAGTTTTCACTTCTAGGTACATCTGTGCCAGAGCCACCTCTACCTGCTCGTATCCAGATATGGATGTATTTCTTAGGAAATACACAAAATCTCTACATTACCAAAATTCTTGGAAGTTCTTCTATACTAATCCCCAAAGTCTATCTTAGGGTAATGTTATCTAATCAGAGTTTATCTAAATATATTTCCAAGGTTGTTGGTAAAATTCTTCTGATACCAACTGTAACACCCCAACCCCAATTACCCAGAGCCGGTGCATTATTTTAATACATTGGCATGATTACAAGGAATCAAGTCCTGAAGGACCGATCGATTTAGCAGTCTTGGAAAATAGATTACATACATGAACGTTACATTACATTATAAAATGAAAAAAACAACATCATTGTCTCTTTTGAACACATTAATATCCCTTAGACTATACCTGAGGGTCAGTCATAATATAATTCTTTGCATCCTAGGAAAAATAAAACATAGAAAGCGGTGAGCTTAGATGCTCAGTATGGATAACAATATAGCAGAAACTTTCATAAATAAGAATAAACATTTAAGGCAATGTATAAGACTAAAACATAAGCCTTTTAAACATAAAATTATGCATAATATATCCAATATAAATCAAATAATGCCATTTACTTATTCACATGGATATTCTACTAGTCGAATAATAACATGCAATATCAAATAGCCAATTTCATAATGATGGAATGCATAATGCAGACTTCATAACCACATAGTCAAGGCCTTGTTCCAAAACTAAAAATAAAATTTTATCATGGCCTTATGACAATACACTATTTTGTCTCATGAGATCTACCAATTCACCTAGGAGCTATAGAGAGCTCTACCCATCAATTACTAAGTCCAATACATTCCTCATATGAAAAGGTTGAAACAAAACATAAACATTCGTATTAAAACTAGCATACAAAAAGTAAATAATTTAACCATAAACCATGAATGGTATAAAAATAACACATCCACAGTCAAACATATCACAAAACTTTCAATACATTATGGAAGATTTTTATCATAATAAATCAACTTCAAACAAGTTTAAAATCCATCAAAGGATGTTGACATTGATGCAAATGATTTGTAAAACTCTTTGAGAGAAATATCCCGTTTTCATGAAAACATTTAAATGTCACACAATTTAAAAAGGAAGACATTTAAAGACATTTTTGAATCAAAGTTTCCCATACCAATTTTAAACTTTTGAAAGGAATTAACATTTTAAAAACATTCATGTTCATACAAATAAATCCTTAAAATCCATTTTGAAAACATGAGCATTAACGAGAATGATTTAGAAGAATAAATATTTAAACCATTTAAAATGATGATCTAGTTAAAGATTCCCTAACATAAAACCTTAAAATATTCCTTTTGAAAACATTTTTATGAAACACAGATGTGGATGATAAGAGGTCATAGTAGATACTCATGTAAAAACAACCTCGGATAATAAAGAGATTGTGAAATTAACCCTTACCTTGCACTTTACTTTAGTCGAGGGTACGTTTAACCTCCTGTATAATGACCATAGTATGTTATTAAATTATACCAGAACAATATTCATATTTATTATATCATACATGATTCATTTATGACTTTATACTATCAATTTAATAATAATTTCCATGTTAAATTAACATTTCGGGTAATAATTGCTTTCTTTATAGTACGTGTTTTAACTTGTTATTATTGACCGTATCATTTAGATCATGATTTACATAATTCAAGAATATAACACATGATTTATATATATCATATATATTTAGAATATAAATATGTATAATATATAGATATATGAAATGGAAAACAACGTTTATGGAGACGGTAAACTGTACGTAGGCATAAATGCTGTTTCCGTTTTCATATCGCATTAAATGGAAGTAAGTGAATAAGATATATGTAAGTACATATATATATATATTAAGTAGAATTATTATTTCATATATTACATACTTATTAATAATATATATTTTTATAATCATCATTGAATGATGAATGCGGGAATGAATCTCATCGCGTCATGGAGACGGTAATCCGTACATATGCACGTGCGACAATAGCATTATATTGATGGTGAAATCATATTTAATTGGATGATATATGATATATACAGAATAATTAACATGTTATATTTATTATTTAAATCAGTTATACTCATTATTATACCCATCCAAATAATTAAGTGTTTGAATAACAAACTACACCACAACGTGGAGATGGTAAGCCGTACGCACGCATGTATGGTGACTTTGTCATTTATAGGATGGATAAAATAACGAATATGATTGTAATATATTTATAATAACATCACAGTATGTAGTAGGTACTGGATTTATTATTTTGGTATGAAAAAAACAAAAAAAGTGGAAGTGGAAGAAGAAAAGAACTTGAAAGAGGGTGGTGAAATTATTACCTCTTCTACGGGTGTTTCCTTTTGAGTTGATCAAAAGGGATCCTTAGGTTGGATTTATGATAAAATTAAGGACTCTAGGTTGATTTTAGGGAAGTTGGGAGGATATTTGGATAGGGTTTGGCCGATCCAAATGGGTTTGGAGGTGTGTTTTTGAGAGAAGGGGAAGTGCCTTTTTATAAGAGGGGTGAGGGTCACTTTAGGAAAAGATTAAAATATTAATTTATCATACAATAATATTCAGTTTATAATGGCTCCAAATAAATTTATTTCAAGACTTATGTGGTTATGGGTAGAAATCCTCTCAAACAATAGGTTTTAGACAAGTTTAGGTTACCATTTTAACCTTATCATTTAGATCTACATCTTAGTTAAATAGTTTAACTTTTACCGTGTCTTCTTGTATTCTTACACTATATGGTTAATAAACTTACTCTAAACTTCCAAGAGAACCTCAAGTGGTTAATTAATGAAATATATAATATTATTTAATCCATTTTTCTAAACCTTAGATTTTTATGAATATTATATCAACCAATAATATATATTTATTTTAAAAACAAATTTATATCAATTTTGACACTATTTGGTATTTTGTTTTTGTGAAAGTTATAAAAACATTATCACTTCAAAAAAAAAATTATCTAATCAACCCTAACATGTCATATTAACCTATAAAGTTATTTTAATTCATCATAATTCTCAATTTACATTTATTTAGTTATTTATAATATCAATTATTTTAATATTTCATTAATAAGGTAATTACTGCATCATCATTGTGTCATACATAAATTAAATTATTTAATGTCTAAAAATTATAAATAAAATACCATTATGTATAAAATATTTTTATATTTCTAATGAATATTTATAGTCAAATTTATCTTATGTGTAACCGTATATTAAAAATGGTTTAGTTATAAAACTTTGAATTTAATAATTTTAACTCTTCTTTAAATAAAATAATAATAAATGTCCTGATCTAATCCAAGTGGACCTAAAAGATCATATTTTATTCCTAATGTTGTTTTTGTTCGAAATACACTTATCAAATAGAATTAGCACAGGTGTTAGGGTAATTATAATATCATTTTTACCTTTAATTACCCTATTTACTTTTAATCATGGTAAATAAAAGTCAAAAGTTACTATTCAAAAAAATTATTTTCATCTTATTGAACCGGATTTTACTCACTAATATCAACGATGTCTATCAGATTTTTGAAATTCAACTCACAAAAGTGGTAAAATTATGTTTTATGCAAATTTTTAAATGCTCCCAGAAGGTGGGTAAAAGACAGTAAAAAGTTCAATAAAAATTTATACATCTAATTTTATTATAAAATGACTCAAATGAATTACATTGAACTTATATAGGTATTATATATATATATATATATATTTTTACTTAAAATAAATTTAAATAAAATAAATATTATTTAAATAAAAATTCAGTTTTAAACAATAACACATTGTTTTTCACTATTTATCAAAAATTGAATGTTTTCAAAAAAAACCAAAAATTCACCCTGAGAAAATTTTGATATTCCTAATTAAAAAATGAATTCTATTGTAAGATACCAGTTTTTGGAAAGGTATGTTTTCATTATGTTTCAGTTGATTCCTTTGTTTCGGGCTTCAAGGGATGTCTTCTGAAAGTATGAGGGCCTTTGGGGGTGTTTCAGGGGCTCGGGGCACGGAGGAAGGGAGAGCTGGGCAAGGAAGGCCAGGGCGCACGGCCTGCGCATGGCCAGGGAAACCGTGCGGCCTGCCCAGGTGAAACCTTGAAAGCCTTTTTCCTCAGACAGTAGCCTGCACACGGTTTGGGCACGGTTTGCCAAACCGTGCGGCTTGCCCAGGTAAAACCGTGCGACCCTTCCTCCTCTAGACAACGGCATGCACACGATTTGCGCACGATTTACACACGGTTTTCCAAACCGTGAGGCTAAACCGTGCGGCCACTTAAAGTTGGAAAAAATTACATGTTTTCCACTCCGGGCTTTTAAACCCCAACTCGGGATTTTCCTCATTTCATCCCCTCTCAACCCCAGTGACGAACTTGGCCGACCCAAGCTTCCCAAGGGTGATTCTCCTTCGATTCTAAGGTGTTTTTGGTGCCGTTGGTTGCAGATCAAAGCTCCAGGTAAGTCTAATCCCATCCTTGCTTATATTTTTGGGTTTAGGGTTTGTATCTTCTCTCCCTCTAGTTCTGAAGCTCTAAAACCCTAACTTTTGGGTGATTTTTAGGTTGAAGCTCCAAAGGTTGGCTGGATTGAGGTCTAAGGACTCGATTGAGAGTGCGTTCAACCACGGTTTTGAGGTAGGTGGTCTACAAGTGATATCCCATAGTTATTTGGGTATTTGTGCATGTCTAGTTGTGTTCTTGCTTTCCTTTGGTTATGTTTTAGATAACCTTGGCATTTTTGGTACTAATGGTGTTTAAAATGGGAAATGGGAACCCTCACGATCCCCGTAGGATGTGTGGGATAAAATTGACCTAATTGGGTCCATCCATGGGATGTTCCGACTTTTCCTAGATTTAGGGATTGATATTAAACAAGTGACCTTGTTTTAATGAATTGTAGAGCCCTTGATAAATGTGTTGGCATGATTGGTTGAACTTGGAATAGAAGTTAGGTGATGCACCTAGACTTGGTAATAACCTATGGGTTAAAGTGGGATGGGTTAAATGATTGATTCATGGGAATGATGAACGGGTTAAATGGGTTAATGTGTAAACCTATTAAAGACCATAATGGGATAGATTATGGGTTTGGTGTTGAATGCTTAGTGAGATAGGCATAACACATGGGAATTGGTTGAATGGTTAAATGATGTGAAATGGTAATGTGTTAATGGATTAAGTCATGATGTGGTTTCCCATGTGGGTTGTTACGAATAGTGTATGCCGAAGGGAATTGGTTTGGATGGTTGATGGTTACTTATATATAAGCATGTGTACATGGATTCATAGAGTGGAGTATGACTTGAGGATCTACGCCCATAGGTCGAGTGAAGACTGAGGTTCTAAACTACACCCTAAATGCATGGGTTAGGAAAGAGGACTGAGGGTCTATTCTCCTAATGGTTGCATCCACCCGGACTGAGGCTTCGAGGTGATTTTATGGTTTCTACAAGGGGTTAGTCCTAGTGAGATAGGATAACGAAGTTTTTACCCTCTTGCATGTGATTGTTGGCCTTAGACCCATGCAACATAATGTATGTGGTTAACCCAATGGAAATGTGATGAAATGGTAAATGGTAATGAGTGGTAATGGAAATGGAAATGGATTGGGATCTAAACTGGCTAATGGTACTTTAAATAATTACTTGGTAATTATCATTCATATTTCCCTTGCATGCACTAATTGTTTATACTGGATATTTTGTAGACACCGTTGGTGGTGGCCTACTGAGTTGTACTCATACCCTGCTCGGGCCGCCGTTGGGTACCCGAATAGACTTCATGTTTGCAGGTCAGGAGAAGGGCAAGGGTCCTTGTTAGATAGTGAGTGGACATGGGTAGCACTTGGTGGAGGATCCAGACTTGGATTTGGGACCATTTTGGGGATTTTGGTTATTGTCTTTATTTTGGGCTTTTGTTCACTTTTGCACTTGTAGTATGACATGGAATGTTTATTGTTGGAAATGGTTGTTGTACTTGCTTCTCGTTTATTGATTATGGTTTCTGCTATTGGTTATTTCTGTTGTGTCTTACTCTGATAAAAAGGGGGTATAGTCTCCCCACTTGACTCTATAGATCCCCGCTGCTAGTCGACAGCCTTTGGCGTACGGGGAGGCGCGCTTAAGGTCATGTAACCACCCGGCTCGGAGCACTGGTTTAGTGGATTCCAGGTCGGGGACATGACATATATTTTACCAAATTCAAAACATAGAGGTTTCATTAATTAATTTAAAATTAATTCCCCTTGTGAAAACAAAAAATTGAGTTTTTAAAAAGTAAAAACTATCAAAAGATTGACAAGTGTTTATGTCAAATTTAAATGTGAAATTACTTATAATGACCTAAATTTTATTAAATGATAAAAATATAATCTAATTATACTTAAAAACCATTCAAATGCATAATTTAACACTATAAATTTTTTCGATTAAAAAAGTTGTTTTCAATTAAAATATAGTATTTTTTACTATTCATCAAAATATGAAAGTTATCAGAAAAGTACCAAAAAATTATCCAAACTAAATTTTTTATGTACCGATTCTAAAGAATAATTTAATTTCATTAAATTAAATATATAAAAGTGTCAAATATTTGTTTTAAAAATAAATCTCTATCAAATAGGCGGTAAAATTGCATTTTTTAAAAATACTTCTTTTATCTAAAAAATTAATTTTGTCCTTATATTATGTCTAAGAAACACAAAACATGAATGTTAAAATTATATAGGATATATATAAAATTTAGAATGCAGTTAATACTATTCATAACCATCTTTTTGAATGACTAGTTTGGTAAGTCGTGGTGTGCTCGAACTCGGTGTTGCGTGTAATGCAAGTTATTGAATTACTTTGAAGAAATAACGTACTATGAAATCTTGGGGTGTTACATTCTCCCATCCTTCAATAAATTTCATCCTCAAAATTTGAAATTTTTCTTCAAAAATAAAAGGTTAAAAATAGAAAAATACCTTTGTGGAAAACCCACATCGGAAATTGGGTTAATAAAATTTAGTCTTAATAAGAGGGAAAGGGAAATGAAAAAGTCACCACCAAATTATGATCTTGATTAGGAGAACATTGGTGGAAATTAGAGACATATAATTGGAGGAAAAATGTAAATATTTATAAGGAGTGATTGAGGTCATCAATCACAAACAAGTGTAAAATTGAGGGCCTCGAATCCATCAATCTATAATGATTTTAAATATCATCGGTTCAATAAAACATAAGGTATTAGGATAACACATTTTTAGTTTTAAGATCCCTTCCCTAAAGATTAAGAATTAATTTATTCGTAGAATAAGAGAGAAAAAAATATAATTGACAAGTAGAGTTTTATCCTTTAAATAATTCCCATTAGAAACTCATCTTTGAATCCAAAAGATAATAGAATTCAAAAATATTCTATTTATCCTAATCGTATAGGGTTCAAAAAATAATTAATTTATAATTAATTTGTCAGACTATTTAAAAAAAACTACATTAAACAAACCAGAACATCACATAGGCCAGTCGTAGGTGATGCACCCTTGTCACCCTTCGGTTTCAGGTTCAAGTCTCGCGGCCTTGCCAGACGCGACAGGTTGTCACCCGACCTCCAGGTTGTCCTTTTTATGAAAATCCAAAAATACTCTCAAGAAATGATTTAACCTTAACAATAGTATCCAATGTCAAACTTAATCGATTCCAACCTTTAGACTTAACCAAAATACTTCTTTCCAAACTCACATTCCAAAGTTTATAAGGAAGGTAAACATAATAAAGATCATTTTTGCCACGTAATAACATGTGAATACCTTCATCATGTATTCTTTTAAAACACTATAACACCCTGAATTACCATAAAAACTTATTGATTACATTCATGCTCCTTTATTATTTATAGAATACTGTATATACTCCTTATATCAAAAAATGTTGTATACTCCAACAAAAACACAATAAAATTAATTATTTTCAAATTAGTCAAGAATATCAAATATAATTTATCCAAATCAATCATATCTTATTCCAAAATCACTACCTCAGTATCAGAACCATACTAAGGTTTATCTTTCCTTCCACCATGTATTTTAAAAAAAGTTTAACTTGCTATTGAGTAACTTTTGTTGGAACCATATAATCTCAAATCCTCAATTAAATAGTACTGTAGTACAATCCTTATTTATTTCCAAAATTCATATAACCAGTACATCATTGATACAACACTCAAATGAAATAGTTCTTTAATAAAAACATAAGAACACTAGTTATTCCTCTTCATCTGTGGTAGTATCATAACTTGATTATTATCCAATATAATCATTTGAGGCATACTATAATGATTTGAACATTGATTCCCGTAGTGTCTCAACTCCTTGCAGATGAAGCATTGCACATTTGAAACCTTTTTCTTACCCTTGAAATCACGTACTTGGTGCCCTTTTTCTCCACACTTATAACAAACTCCCATTAAATTAAAGCATTTACCAAGGTGATTCTTTCCATAGTTATCACATATGGGAAAATCATTCTTTCCCCTATTGCCTTTATCCACCTTTCTCTATACCATCCTTTTCTTATCTTGCTTCCCTTCAAAGACATAGGAATCAGAGAATTATTTACTTATCTTATTAAAACATGATACTATTTCTTTGTATGATGAGAATATGTGGGAGACTATTTCCCTTTTAAATGTTGGATTAATACCATGAAAGATACAATCCTTCTTAATCTTTCAATCATGCATATTGATGGAATTATTATTCCTTCTACCAGGCATCATTTCTAAACAATGACATACACCAGGTTAGTTTATGAATCACAATGCATAATTCCAAACTTGTAAAATACCTAATGTAAATCGAGAAGATTATGCATATAATATATGATCATAAAATTTTTTCTTTGAAGAAGTATTTACTCCTAAATCCTTCATAATGGATTGTAAATAAAATGTTAATTATCCTAAGCATATCCCCTGGGAGTGTCATAACCAAGAGTGAAGCAAGGCCCATTGTCATGTACCAGGATACCCTGGGTCAGACCCAAAACTTCTTGTCAGAGTTTTCACTCCTAGGTACATCTGTGCCAGAGCCGCCTCTACCTGCTCGTATCTAAACAGGAATGCATTTCTTGAAAAATTCACAAAATCTCTACATTACCAAAATTCTAGGAAGTTCTTTTATACTAATCCTAAAATTATATCTTAGGGTAATGTTTTATAATCAGATTTTATCTAAATATATTTCCAAGGTTGTTGATAAACTTCCTCTGATACCAACTGTAACGCCCCGACCCCAATTACCCAGAGCTGGTGCATTATTTTAATACATTGGCATGATTACAAGGAATCAAGTCCTAAAGGACCGATCAGTTTAGCAGTCTTAGAAAATATATTACATACATGAACGTTACATTACATTATAAAATAAAAAACAACAACAACATTGTCTCCATTAACCACATTAATACCCCTTAGACTATCCCTGAAGTCCAGTCATAATATACTTCTTTGCATCATAGGAAAAATGAAACATAGAAAGGGGTGAGCTCAAATGTTCATTAAGGATAACAATATAGTGGAAACTTTCATAAATAAGCATAAAAATTTAAGGAAATGTATAAGACTAAAACATAAGCCTTTTAAACATAAAATTCTTCATAATATGGCCAATATAAATCAAATAATGCCATTTACTTATTCACATTAATATTCTACTAGTCCAATAATCACATGCAATATCAAATAGCCAATTTCATAATGATGGAATGCATAATTCCAAAATTCATAACCACATAGTCAAGGCCTTGCGCAAAAACTACAAATAAGATTTTGTCAAGGCCTTGTTCCAAGACACTAGTTTGTCTCATGAGACCTACTGATGCCCCAAGGAGCAATAGAGGGCTCCACCCTTCACTTACTAAGTCCAATACATTCCTCATATGAAAAGGTTTAATCATAACATAAATATTCATATTAAAACTAGCATACTAAATGCCAATACTTTAACCATAAACCATGAATGGTATAAAAATAACACATCCAGAGTCAAACATATCACAAAACTTTCAATAAAATATATAAAATTTGTATCATAATAAATCAACTTCAAATAAGTTTAAAATCCATCAAAGGATGTTGACATAGATTAAAATGATTTGTAAAACTCTTTGAGGGAAATATCCATTTTTCATGAAAACATTTAAAAGTCACACAATTTAGAAAGGAAGACATTTAAAGAAATTTTTGAATAAAAGTTTCCCATACCACTTTGAAATTTTTGAAAGGAATTAACATTTTAAAAACATTCATGCCCATATAAATAAATCCTTAAAAACCATTTTAAAAACTTGGACATTAATGAGAATGATTTAGAAGAATAAATATTTAAAACATTTAAAATGATGATATCGTTAAAGAGTCCCTTCCATAAAACCTTAAAAGATTCATTTTGAATTTTTTTTATGAAACAAGGATGTGGATGATAAAGAGGTCCCAGTAGTTACTCATGTAAAAACAACCTTATATAATAAAGAGATTGTGAAATTAACCCTTACCTTGCACTTTCCTTTGGTCGAGGGTATGTTTAACCTTCTGTATAATGACCATAGTATGTTATTAAATTATAAAAGAACCATATTTATATTTATTATATCATACATGATTCATTTATGACTTTATACTATCCATTTAATAATGATTTCCATGGTAAATTAACATTTCAGGTAATAATTGCTTTCTTTATCGTACGTGTTTTAACTTGTTATTACTGATCGTATCATTTAGATCATGATTTACATACTTCCAGAATCTAACACATGATTTATATATATCATATATATTTAGAATATAAATATGTATAATATATAGATATATGAAATGGAAAACAATGTTTATGGAGATGGTAGACCGTACGTATGCATAAACACTATTTCCGTTTTCATATCGTATTGAATGGAAGTAAGTGAATAAGATATATGTAGGTACACACACAAATATATATATATATAGTCATCAACATTATTATGTCATATATTACATAATTATTAATAATATATATTTTTATAATCATCATTGAATGGTGAATGTGGAAATGAATCTCATCGCGTCGTGGAGATGGTAATCCGTACATTCGCATGAGCGACAATAGCATTATATTGATGGTGAAATCATATGTAATTGTATGGTATATAATATATAAATAATAATTAACATGTCATATTTATTATTTATATCAGTCATACTCATTATTACACCCATCCAAATAATGAAGTGTTTGAATAACAAACTACACCACGACATGGAGACGGTAAGCCGTATGTACGCACGTATGATGACTTTGTCATTTATAGGATGGATAGAATAAAGAATATAGTTGTAACATATTTATAATAATATCACATTATGTAGGAGTTACTAGATTTATTATTTTGGTATGGAAACAACAAAGAAAGGGAAAGTGGAAGAAGAAAAGAACTTGAAAGAGGGTGGTGAAATTATTACCTCTTCTTCGGGTGTTTCCTTTTGAGTTGATCAAAGGGCTTCATAGGTTATCTTTCTGATCAAAGTAAGGACTATAGGTTGATGTGAGGGAAATTTTAAGGATATTTGGGTAGGGGTTGGCCGAGCCAAATGGAATTGGAGGTGTGATTTTGAGAGAAGGGGAAGTGCCCTTTTATAAGAGGGGTGAAGGTCACTTTAGGAAATCACACCTCCAAATGAATTTATTTCGAGACTTAGGTGGTTATGGATCCAAATGAATTTATTTCGAGCCTTAGGTGTTTATGGGTAGAAATACTCTCAACCAATAGGTTTTAGACAAGTTTAGGTTACCATTTTAACCTTATCTTTTAGATTTACATCTTAGTTAAATAGTTTAACTTTTACCGTGTCTTCTTGTATTCTTACACTATATGGTTAATAAACTTACTCTAAACTTCCAAGATAACATTAATTGGTTCATTAATGACATATATAATATTATTTAATCCATTTGGATGAACCTTATATTTTTAGGAATATTATATCAACCAATAATATAGTATTTGTTTTAAAAACTAATTTATGTCAATTTTGACACTATTTGGTATTTTATTTTTGTGAAAGTCATAACAACATTATCACTTTGAAAAAAATTTATCTAATCGACACTAACATGTCATATTAACCTATAAAGTTTGTGGAATTCATCATAAGTCTCAATTTACATTTATTTAGATATTTATAATATCAATTAGTTTAATATTTATTAATAAGGTAATCATTGCATCATCGTTGTGTCATACATAAATTAAATTATTTAATGTATAAAAATTATAAATAAAATAAAATTATGTATTAAATCTTTTTATCTTTCTAATTAATATTTATAGTCAAATTTATCTTATTTGTAACCCTATATTAAAAATAATTTAGTTATAAAACTTTAAATTTAACACTTTTAACTCTTCTTTAAATAAAATAATAATAAATGTCATAATCTAATCCAAGTGGACCTAAAGGATCATATTTTATTCCTAAGGATGATTTTTGTTGAAATAAACTTATCCAATAGAATTAGGACATGTGTTAGGGTAATTATAATATCATTTTACCTTTAATTACCCTATTTACTTTTAACCGTGGTAACTAAAAGTCAAAAGTTACTATTCACAAAAAATTATTTTCATCTTATTGAACCACATTTTACTTAATGATATCTACCTTGTATCATGGATTTTTTAAATTAAACTCACAGAAGCCGTAAAATTAAGTTTTATGCAAATTTGCAAATGCTCCTAGAAGTTGGGTAAAAGACGGTAAAAAGTTCAATAAAACTTTATACATCTAATTTTTTTATAAAATGACTCCAATGAATTAAATTGAAATTATATAGGTACTATATATCTATTTTGACTTAAAATAAATTTAAATAAAATAAATAATTATTTAAATAAAAAGTCAGTTTTAAACAATAATAGAGTGTTTTTCACTATTCATCAAAAATTGAATGTTTTCAGAAAAATACCAAAACTTCACCCTAAGATAATTTTGATATTCCGAATTCAAAAATAAATTCTATTTTTCCAAATTCAAAACACATGGGTTTCACTAATTAATTTAAAATTAATTCCCCTTGTCAAAACCAAAAAGCGAGTTTTTTAAAAGTAAAAACTATCAAAAGATTGACATGTGTTTATGTCAAATTTAAATGTTAAATTACTTATAATGACCTATATTGTATTAAATGATAAAAATATAATCTAATTATAATTAAAAACCATTCAAAAGCATAATTTAACACTATAAATTATTTTTATTAAAAAGTTGTTTTCAATTAAAATATAGTATTTTTCACTATTCATCAAAATATGAAAGTTATCAGAAAAGTACCAAAAATTTATCCAAACTAAATTTTTATGTCCCAATTTTAAATAATAATTTAATTTCATTAAATTTAATATATAAAAGTGTCAAATATTTGTTTTAAAAATGAATCTCCATCAAATAGGCGGTAAAATTTTATTTTTTAAAAATACTTCTTTTATCTGAAAAATTGAATTTGCCCTTATATTATGTCTAAGAAACACAAAATATGAATGTTAAAATTATATAGGATATATAAAAAATTCAGTATGCAGTTAATACTATTCATAAATTCCTTTTTGAACTGCTAGTTTGGTAAATTTTGGTGCGCTCGAACTCGGTGTTGCGTATAGCACAAGTTATTGAATTACTTTGAAGAAATAACGTACTATAAAATCTTGGGGTATTACACCTAAGACAACATATCCATCAACAAACATAAAATATAAGCATAAGGTTTAGAGGACCAACTAAGATTTAGTTTTTTATTATTCACCATTAAATATGTAAGGAAACCAATTTTTTTATTTTTAGTCATTTTTACTCACCCACCTATACTCGTATATTAAATGATGCATAAAACTCATATAAAATGAATGAAGTTTCTAGAGACCACCTGTCTCATAGTAGTAGAAGCCTTTACATAGAACATCTTTATGTGATTTGACCTTAATCGAAGGAAATCCTTATATTAGACAAAAAAACCTAATTTAGGGATTTTAGACACAGAATAAGATAACAATGAGGGAAATCCTAAATAGATAGAAGAGGAATGATAGATTCACCATTGGAGATCTAATGAGATGAATGATGCTTGAACTATAGATTGGATGAGAGAGAAACAACACTTGGAAAAATAAAAATGGAGGGAGGAGTGTTACACAATGATATTTTATAATATATATATATTTTTAAATAAATTTAATTTCTTCGATAGCTTGCGTTACAGGCAACACTGAGTTTAAATGAACCACAATATACTATTAAAATATTATTATTTAATATGTTAGTTCTCACATAGACATTGGATTAGAAAGTATGAATAAGAATAACTAAATTATAAAAATTATATGGCTTATACATGTATAAAATAAATCCTTTGGTTATAAATTGATTATAAAGGAAAATAAAAATCTATAGAAAGTAAAATAAATGTTTTTCTAAAAAACTTTTTTTATACACACAATGTTTTTTATATCAATAAATTAAATTAATCACTATTTTTAAATATTTTTAATGAAATATATATATTATATATTCCATAAAATTAATTATCTAATATTTTTCTAGGTAAAAGATAAGAATAAATATAGTTTTATGCTTAAAAACATTATTTTTCTAAAAATCAGTTTCATCGCATTTTGCGCAGTTATTTTAAAAATAAATTTTTATACATTTAAAAAATTTATTTGAAAAAATTAAATTATTTTTTGAAATAAACATGTAAAAATTATCTTAGACTGGGTTTTTTGTAATTTTCTGAAAATATTAAATTTTCAATAAATAGTGAAAAATACCAACTTATTAATTTTTTTTTCATTAAAAAATTTAAAAAGTTAAATTTTGTTTTAAAATTATTTTAAAATTAAAATTATTTCAATTATATTTTTAATAATAAAATTTTGTTCATTTGAATAAAATTTAAATTGAATTATGATATAAATTTTTTTATACTTACGAATACGTTTTCTTTGGAAAATTGTTTTTTCATCGCGATTGCAGGTTTAATTTTAAATTAAATTCCCCAATTATGTGATTTGAATTTTATAAAATGATTTAAATATTTTTAATTATAATAATTAATATTAGGTAATGAGTTCAACTTAATTTTTGGTCATAATGAATAGTAAAAATAGTAAAAATCTGCTACCGCAGTTAAGATTAAAATTGGTTTCCTGGGGGTTAAACTTAAATGATATGCATTAAAAATTAAATAAAAATTGTTTAATTTATATTATATGAATATATTTAGACCTTATCTCATCTAATTTTCATTAATGAACCATTTTAGGGCCTTTTTTCCAAGAAAGTGACTTGTAAAACCTTGAAAAATTACAAAATTGCCGCTCACCTCAATTATAAAAGGGCACCTCCTCTTCTATCCTCTCCTATACACACTTAAAAATCCTTTTGGTTCAAAAAATACCTAACCAAATCAATTCCTTACTTCTCTCCCCATGTTCTATATTTCTTTTTTTATTAGAAAACCATCCTAGGAAGACTTTTGGTGTAAACCTGGAGAGGATGTTTGAAGAAGAGGTGTCATTCTTAACCGGGCATTCTGTTTTATTTCTTATTCCACCTCATTAAAATATTATTCAACCATACTGAAATAATAAAATAAATATATCCTATATACTGGGATTTTATTACATTAATTATATAATCTATATCAATATCCTCTTACAACAAATTGGAAATGAAACATCGTGTGTATGTCGAACTACCGCATCGCGAACTGATGTAATTTTTTTCCATAATCACATATCAATTTTGGATATAATAATGGATTAAAAGTATATATATTATATTAATGAAATAAATATACTTATATAATTATAATATCACATATACTTTCTTACCTTCTGATCTGTTGGAAAATGATAACATCACTCGTGCGTATGTGTGGACTACCACCTCCACAAAACGATGTGATAAAATTTCATTTTATTTTGAAATGGATGATAATAAGGATATATTTAATGAATATATATTGTATATATGAAATAAAAATTATTCTTGAAATTTTAATTAATATTTACCTTTATTTTTTTCTATCATTCAAAAAATAAAAACAATATTCATGCGTACGTACGACCAACCGTCTCCATGAATGGTGAAATTAAGTTATATATATATAAAGTTTATAGATAAATCTAAATATATATGTAATGAATATATATGATACTTATATAATTATTAAAATTCTGTATATGTTAGAACTATGAAAAAAGTAC
Organism: Viscum album; assembly: GCA_963277665.1. NCBI lineage: Eukaryota > Viridiplantae > Streptophyta > Magnoliopsida > Santalales > Viscaceae > Viscum > Viscum album. Next base: position 1,016,296,945 of record OY728130.1, on the reverse strand, counting down.
AGGGAGAAAATCTACAGAACTAAAACATACATGAAAAACTAAGTAGTTATCACCTGGAATAATGATTTTAATAAAGAATTGTTAATAAATGGGTGATAAAAGGTTATCAGTAAATAATATATGATATGATATATATGAGTATGGTTTTTTCAAATATTTATAATAGATATATATTTATTATATAGGATGTTTCAAAACATGTGAAGGACGTCAGACCTAAGTTAAGATATTTTCGTCTCACTTTTATTCTATGTGAGACATATTCCATATTTACCACTTGGTTCTTTTATATGGTGTATATAATTACCATGAATGTATTTTATGATTTTTATTATGAAAAATTATGGGGATTTACATATCCATCTAAGTTTATTTTTTTCACGGGGCTTATGATTCAAAGGTTACAAAAGTGGTAATAGATTTATGTTACAATCTCATTGTTTATCATGACTATTTTTTATACTCATAATGATTAAATTTATTGATATAAAAATAAATAATCTAATGAATTTTATTCTTCTATATTTATTTCTAAATAATACATTTTTTACTTTTATTTTCCTCTCTTTATAAACTAAAGGGACCAAAAGAATATTTTTAAGGAAAACTGAATCTATTTATCTCTTCAATCGAAAATCATCTTTATTCTATATCTATGTTTTATAAAAATGTTTTCTAATTTTTTTTAAAAAAATGTTTTTAATAGTCATATATTATTATTTAAAATCATTTTACCCATGTTTTTACTTTTTAAAAATGGTTTAAAAGTGAACTTCTTATCATTTTCCAAGAAAATAAATTTTGATTTTTTAATAAATATATGAAATAAATATTTATTTTAATGTACATGACATGAATGAAATTTCTCTCCATCAAGAAAAATCAATTATTTGAAGATTATTTTACATGTTTTCAAGGTTATTTTAAAATAAAATGTTTTCCTTAATGTTTGGGATATTTTTATATTTTAAATAAGCGATTTCAAAGTGGAAATGATATTTTCCTCAAGAAATGTTTCTATGATATTTTAAAGGATTTTTTCATCTAAGATGACATTATTTGATGTAAAATAAGTTTTATTAGGGATATAATACAATGATACTATCCTTATATGGTTTATTATTATGATGAAAAGATTTTTTGAAACCCATTCCTTTTTCCACTGGTTATATTACGATGAATTGATGTAACGAAACCCGTTTCTTTTCTACTGGTCATGATATGATGAAATGTTTATAAAAAAAATTTAATTTTCATGGTTTATGATACAAAAAATATTTTATAATCTTATGTCACACATGTGTATGGTTTTCATTATGTTATGGGTGGACCTAGAATTATATATCCCTCCAATGAATTGGGTAAAGATTGATATCTCATGAGATAAACAGGATTGGAATGAGGAGAATACCCAGTTTAGTAAGGAAAATTTTCCTCTATAATAGTTTTTGGAATAAACATTGAATACTAATATGGTTCATGGAGTGAACCCATACCACTATGATTGACTTTGAAATAATCCCTGACCATGAAAATGATTTTCTATGATTATGTGTATGCCACAATTCCATATCTTATGAAAATGTTATGAAATCATGACGCATATTATTTTATTTCTTTATGATTCATGCATTATGAAATTAAAATATTTATTCTATGACTCAATATTACTATCTTTGATATTTAGGGTACGAATTTAAAATGTTAATATCATGTTCTTATACCCTTATACTCATGTTATGTTGCTATCTCCATTATTTACCCTTACTACACAACTAAGCTCACCCTTTATTATGTTACTTTCCCTAGGTTATAAAGAAATATTTTAAGTAGGGTATGTATAATAAGAGGACTATGTGGTAATATCTTTATGGGAGATATCAAATATATTTCATGAAATAAGAAGATTGTGCATCTATTATCCAAAGACACTAAGCCTTTAGGTTTTTTCATGCATGTTTTTTGTTAAATGACAATGAATATTCATATATTATGATGTACTATCTATGAATGAAAAGTATGGGTCACTATAAGGAGGGTTATTTTGTCATATGAGATCCCCAAATGAGGGGGATATTGTAACAACCCAATCTTTTTGAGTGGAATATTAACTTACTCTTAATGTTTTAATAGAGATGTTAATGGTTAATGCAGAAAGAGGAGTCGATGGCTTCATCCAGTAGACTCGAACCTTATGAAGCCCACTTATCAGAGCTTGGGAAGGAGGTATCATCTATGGGCTTCGCTTTGGACCAAGCCCAAGCCGAACTCCAGCGTGTCAAGCTTGAACGGAAACGCTTGCGGGAGAAGTTCAAGTTAGTAGAGATTACTACTAGGGCAATGTTATTTGAGCCTCCCTCAAATTCTCTCACCATAGCACACCTTACACTTAGGTCATATGCCGGTGTTATAAGGGGTTATGTGATGAGACCCTAGCTTCTTTGTGTAATCCTTTGGGATGAATGAATTGAGATTTCTTCCTTTAGGGATGTTTGTGAAATTTCAAATGTCAGGATAATTTTAGGATGTATTTTATTGATGAATTTTGAAAAAAGGATATTTTAAAATATTTATGTAAACCCTAAATAATTAATGATGTGTAATGATTTTCAAAAAAATGGTCTTCTACAAAAGTGTTCAGTAAGGAATTTGGAGTCTAATAAGATCAACTTAATTTTTGATGAATAGTAAATTATGAATAGTGATTTTACGCTTAGGATTAGTAATGTGACCAAATGGATTAGTAATTTCACTCAAAGAAAGTTTTAATATAATTTAGACACCTAGATTAAGTAACGTGATTCAATAAAATGGGTAAACAACGGTTTCATAAATTATTAGTCAAGTATTAGTTTTTTTGGGCGAATAGTGTTTTTTAATTAAAAATTTAATTAAAAATAATTAGAAAATTATTTTTATAAAATGGACTTTATTTTTGAACTCAGAGCATCGATATTATGTTATGGTAATTTTTGGGGATTTTTCTGAAAAAAATGAATTCTCGATGAATAGTGCTTTTATTTAAAAATTAAATTAAAAATATTTAGATTTTTTTTTATAAAATGGAGTTCATAAATGTAATTAGAGCATCGATATTTGGTTAAGGTGAAATTTTGGTATTTTTCTGAGAAAGTTGAATTTTTCAGTGAATAGTAAAAATACAGTTTTAGGGTTTCGGTATGTTTAATGACATCGTAACTATGTCATGATGATGTCATGAGATATTTTAAGGGTTGGCCGGACAAGGGTGATGAATTATTGTTTTGGGGGCCCCATGTGGCCTAACTCCATGGTAAATTCCAAGGGAGAGCACATGGTTTTGAGAAAAGCACTTGTGAGGTGTCCCTTGGCCATTAATGCCTTGTCCCCTCACTTTCCCTATAAATACCAAGCCCTCCTCTCATCCTTTCGACTCAAAAACCATCCTCAACGAAGTTATGGTCTCCTTTCCTCCCAAGGAGTCCTCCCAAGGTGCCCCAAAGCCCTCAAGGTCCAAACCTTTGAGTTTTAAGAGTTACGTTTTAAGGTAAGGGATCCGACCTCTCTCTTTCTTTTCATGTAATCTCTTTTATGTCATTCTATTTATGATCCATGTTCTTATGTGAGATGATGTTATTTTATATTAATCTTACTTCCCTTTTCATGTTCACATAATGAGAGATCCCCCTCTTACTCTCATTATTTCGTTTTATGAAGTTTTAAGTGGCGCCGTTAGGCTGCCGAAATTTTTGTAACGGATTCTTTCTCCCTTCTCATTTTTCAAGATCTATTTTCATGTAAAGTATTTCAAGTTCCTTTTTATTATGTTGGGGTATGATCTCTATATTTATCATACTGATATTTTATGATCATATTATGAGATACCCTATTTGATCTCTTCAATTCAGTATTTTGAAGTTTTAAGTGGCGCCGTTAGGCTGCCGAATTTCTAAGGGGTTCTTTCACCCTTCTCGTTTTCAAGATCTACTTTCATGTCAAATCATTCAAGTTACTTTTTATTATGTTGGGGTATGATATCTATATCTATCATACTGATCATTTATGTTCATATGATGAGAGACCCTATTTGATCTCATCAATCCATTTTTGGAAGTTTTAAGTGACACCGTTAGGCTGCCGAATTCTCGTAAGAGAAATCTTATTTTTGTATTCCTTTCAAGTTCTTCGTTTCATATGGTATATCATTCAAATTTCATTAACATGTTCTTAAATACTATATATTTTGTTCCCCTACTGTTTTATGTATCATTTTTTAGTGGGTGACCCATGTCCCCTCTCTTTTCAATCTTTTCTAAAACCATGTATTATAGACGTTATGCTGCATAGTTTTCGTCTCAAAATGCCTCCCTCTTTATCTCAAAATTATTTTATGTTATTAAGTGAATACTCAAAGCTATTATTTATACAGGGGTATTCAAATATATATCAAAATGTTCTATTTTGAATTCTGGTATTTATATACATGAAACCCTCTTTCCCTTTCCGTGGGTTTAAAGTAACATAATGATCATGTCATTAAAGCAGTTTTTAAAACGTTATGATTATGAAATGAAACCCATTTATTTTATGCTATATGGGTTGTTTATGAAATGATTGATGATGATATATGTGGATCACATGATAATAAAGGCATGTCAAGGGTGCGCCCAGATAGCGCTCCAATGCATTGGGTAAAGACTTAATCTCTAGAGATGACTTTTTAGACTGATACCTTGGTGAATAACCTTGGTAATTTTTAATGAAACCTTGGGGATGGACCTTGGTGAAACGAAATGATTGTCAAAATTGAATGTTTCAGCCACATCTTCAAGTTATGAAAAATGTTATTTTTATTATGATGTATCTCATGATTTCTTTCTCATGCCTTAAAGTTCTTTTCATGTCCTTATTGAAGTATCTCAAGTTCACATGTAAAATGTTTCTCTTGTTTCCCTTACTGGGCCTTCTGCTCAACTTTTCTTTTGATGTATGTCCCCAGGTTATGAGATGCAGTAATGAACCTAGGATGAACTTAAGGAGAATCCTTTCAAGTGTTTAAGAAGAATGTTTTATATTCTTTTAATGTATTATATTCCTTGTTTCCAAGACACTAAACCTTAAAGATCCTCGGTTTTGTAAAATGTAATGAAAGTTTATGTGATAAAAAGGCGGGATGATATAGTTGGTATCAAAGGATGATTTAGTTATTTGTGGAAATTAGGATATAAAAAATTTAGGAAGAACCCTATAGAAAAGTTTAAATATAGGAAAACTTCCTGGTATTTTGGTAAGTATTGAGTGAGTGGTTTATCAAACAAATACATCCCTGTCTGGATACGAGCAGGTAGAGGTGGATCTAGCACAGATGTACATAGGGGTAAAACCCGAAAACACCACTTTGAGCTAGACTCGAACGGGAACTGGTGCACGATAATGGGCCTTTCTACACTCTTGGTTACGACACTCCTGGGGGATATGTTTGGTTAATCACAAGCTTTTTATGAATCATTCTGAAGGAATTATAGAGAAGTGTAATTGTCTAAGAATGAAATCTTAGTTAAAAGATTCATAAATGAAATAAGTTTCTCACTAAGGTTTTATTATTTTAGAAAATTGTGGGTAATAGGAGGAACCGTGCCGATGGTGACCGCAATGAACCATGTGCTGACGGCCCTCCGATGGAAGCCGGATGGAAACATTCATGCGAATGATGAACCAACTGACTCAAGTTATGAGTAATAACTTGAATCAAGCTGAGAGAATGACCTCACCACGAAGGGAACAACACTCTGTTGAGTCCTTCATGCGTCAATGACCACCATCATTCAGTGGATCTACTGACCCTTTGGTTGCGGAACAATGGATAAGCTCCATTGAAAAGATCTTTTCTGTACTCCTTTGTTCGGAACAAGAAAAAGTCACCCTTACTGTTTATCGCCTAGAGGGAGAAGCTGACCAGTGGTGGTCACTGGTCAAAAACACGAAGCCTAGAGGAGAGATGGAGGCTATGGAGTGGGAAGAATTCCAGGGAATATTTTTTAACAAGTATTTCCCTCATTCCATGAGAACGAGAATGGATAAAGAGTTTCTCGAGCTGAAGCAGAAGGAGAACGAATCTGTTGGAATCTATGAGATGAACTTTACCCGACTTTCACGATATACCTCTAGCTTTGTCATGGATCCAAGTGGGAAGGTTGATAGATTTTTCGGTGGACTGAGACCTCATCTGCGGAAGAATTTAGCCAACCGGGACTACGATAGCTACGAGGAGATCGTGCGGAGTGCAATAAAGTTTGAGCTAGAGTTTGGTGAGACACAATGGTCTCATAAATCAAATTAAAAGAAGAGATCGTTGGAGCCTAGTTTAGGGAATACTTTTGATCAGGGAAGAGGTGGAAAGCAAATGCAACTTACCACATGCAATAAATGTGGGAAGAAGCATCCGGGGAACTGCTTGGTCGTAAGTGGCAAGTGCTAAAAGTGCGGAAGAGGAGGCTATATTACTCGGAATTATCGTAGTTAGGTGAAGCCTCAACTCCCCAACACTAACGACAGAGGAAAGATGATTCTGGCCTTACCCGAAGTCCATTACTTCAAGTGTGGACAGCTTGGGCACTATGCTAATCTCTGTCCAAATCCAAGGGCAGTGGAGGGGAATCACCATCAACCTCAGCAAAGGCCAGGGGAGCAAGGTCGTGCTTTTGCTATCACAACAACTGAAGTTGAAGCTTCGAATGACGTGGTAGTAGGTACTCTTGTTGTCCTCTCAAAACTAGAAACTACTTTGTTTGATTCTGGTTCTACGCATTCCTTTATTTCCTCCAAGTTTGCAAATAATATAGAATCAATCCCATAATTACTTGAGGTAGAGTTGTCAGTTAAGACTCCAAGTGGGATTATCCATGCATCAACAGTGTTTAGAGACTCTAGTGTTAACTTTAGTGAGCACAATCTTATCGCAAATCTAGTAGTCATTCCCATGTTGGAATTTGACGTTATACTAGGGATGGACTGGCTCTCAAAGTATAATGCTAAGATCAAATGCATAAGTAAGGAAATCTCAGTAGTCTTGAATAAACAACCTACAGTTATCTTCCAAGGAGAGATATCCCGAACTGATCCCTATCTAGAAGCACCTCCTATATCTTTCTTTATGGAGTTAATCAGTGATGATGAAGAAGGAAAAGGTAGCATACAAATAGAATATGTTCCGATTGTTCAGGAATACATGGATGTATTTCCTGAGGAGTTACCTGGACCTCCCCCAGAAAGAGAGGTAGAGTTCTCCATTGAACTCGTACCTGGGTCTCAACCGATATCAAAGACTCCGTATAGAATGTCAAATGTGGAGCTAGAAGAGTTAAAGAAACAACTCCAAGACTTTTTGGAGAAGGGGTTTATCCGTCCAAGTGTGTCTCCTTGGGGAGCACCAGTTCTCTTTGTGAAGAAGGATGGATCAATGCGGCTATGCATTGATTATAGAGAACTGAATGGGATCACAGTGAAGAAAAAATACCCTCTTCCAAGAATTAATGATTTATTTGACCAACTTCGTGGGGCTCAATTCTTCTCCAAGATTGACCTTCGATCTGGTTATCATCAACTGAGGGTGAAGAAGGAAGATATTCCAAAGAAAGCCTTCTGATCAAGATATGGGCATTATGATTTTACTGTTATGCCCTTCGGCTTGACTAATGCTCCTACTATTTTCATGGATTTGATGAATAGAGTCTTTAAGGACTACCTTGATAACTTTGTGGTAGTTTTTATTGATGATATTTTGATATATTCAAAAAGTCGTGAGGAGCATGAAGATCATCTAAGGGTTATTTTGAAAACTCTATGGAAGGAGAGGCTCTTTGGAAAGTTCAGCAAGTGTGAGTTTTGGTTACAACAAATGGCTTTCTTGGGGCACATCGTAACCAATGAAGGAATCTCGGTTGACCCTACAAAGACAATGGTTGTGGAGGAGTGGCCTCAACCAACAATAGTAACTGAGATTCATAGTTTCCTTGGTTTAGCGGGATATTATAGGAGGTTTGTGAAAAAATTTTCACAGATTTCTAATCCACTAACAAAGTTGACTTGAAAAGGGGTTAAGTTCATCTGGACAAAGGAATGTGAGGAAAGTTTCCAAGAGCTGAAGAAGAGATTGGTTACTGCACCTGTGTTAACAATACCCTCTATCGGAGAAGGATTCGTTATTTTTAGCGATGCATCTTTGAAAGGGATTGGGTGCGTCCTCATGAAAAATGACAAGGTAATTTCTTATGCATCTCGACAGTTGAAGATTCATGAGAAGAATTATCCTACGCATGATCTAGAGCTAGCGGCAGTTTTTTTTGCTCTGAAGATATGGATGCACTATCTTTATGGGGAGAAATGTGATATATACACTGACCACCAAAGTCTAAAGTATATTTTCACACAGAAAGAATTTAACATGAGACAAAGGAGATGGTTCGAGCTTATTAAAGACTATGATTGTTCAATTCATTATCACCCTGGTAGAGCAAACAAAGTTGCGGATACGTTAAGCAGGAAAGACCCTGTTGTTCTGGAAACAATGAGGATCCTAGGAGATCCCTTGATTAAAGATCTAGTAAAACTGGACATGGGAATTATAAGGAAAGGGAAATCATCAAACCTATCCCAAATGATTTATCAACCTTCATTACTAGATAAGATCAAGAAGGCTCAAACAGAAGATCCTTTGCTGCAGGAGAAGTTGGAGGCTGTAAAAGATGGGAAGTTCCATGATTTCAATATTGATCAAGGAGGTGTATTGAAATTTCGTACAAGACTATGTGTTCCATATAGTCCGGAGATAAAGAAAGAACTGATGGATAAAGCTCATAGCTCTACTTTCTCTATACATCCAGGAAGCACTAAAATGTATAGAGACCTTCGTGATCATTATTGGTGGGATAACATGAAGAGGGAGATTGCTGACTACAATACAAGGTGCATGGTGTGTCAGCAAGTAAAGGCAGAATGAGAACTTCCTAAGGGGGTATTACAACCGCTACCCATACCAGTATGGAAGTGGGATAATATCACTATGGACTTTGTAACTGGTCTCCCAAAAACATCCAATGGAAACAATGCGATATGGGTTATTGTGGACCATCTCACAAAGACAACCCATTTTATCTCTATTCGGGAATATTTCTCTCTGGATCAGATTTCCAAGATATACGTGAAGGAAGTGGTAAGGCTGCATGGAGTACCACTATCCATCGTGTCTGATCGTGACCCAAGATTCACATCAAAATTCTAGAGAAGTCTTCAACATGATCTGAATACTGAATTGAATTTTAGTACGGCCTATCATCCTCAAACTGATGGACAATCTGAAAGGACTATTCAAACACTCGAAGACATGCTGAGATTATGCTCAATGGAATTTAAAGGTGGATGAGATCAACACCTCCCATTAGTTGAGTTCTCCTATAACAGCAGCTTCCATTCGAGTATTCAGATGGCACCCTATGAAGCTCTGTATGGAAAGCAATGTAGAACTCCTACTTGTTGGGATGAAACTGGTGAGAGAAAGCTTCTTGGGCCTGATCTTGTGCAAGAGATGACATAACAGGTTCATTCCATCCAACAACACATAAAGGCTGCTCAGAGTCGGCAGAAGAGCTATGCTGACAATCATCGAAGGGACTTGGAGTTTGGTGTTGGTGACAAAGTCTTCCTTTGAATTTCTCCCTGGAAGAGAGTCATGCGGTTTGGGAAGAAAGGGAAGCTCATCCCTAGGTTCATTGGCCCCTATGAAATCCTTGATTGCATAGGAGCAGTGGCCTATCGTCTAGCACTTCCACCGAACCTAGCTCAAGTTCACAATGTCTTCCATATATCTCTCTTGAGGAAGTACATACCCGACCCTTCGCATGTACTGAACCCATAGGTGGTACAACTGGAACATGACCTCTCTTATGAGGAGCGGCCAGTGGAGATCTTAGACCGTAGAGACAAGGTTCTATGAAACAAGACTACCCACCTTGTGAAAGTGTTGTGGAGGAATCATAAATATGAAGAAGCGACTTGGGAGACTGAGGAAACGATGAAGCAAAAGTAACCTCACCTTTTCGACTAGGCCTCAAGTATAAATTTCGGGGACGAAATTTCTTAAGGGGGGAAGAATGTAACAACCCAATCTTTTTGAGTGGAATATTAACTTACTCTTAATGTTTTAATAGAGATGTTATGTAACAGCCCGAGATTTTATGAAAAATATTCTTTTTAATTTTATTAATGTATTGTGTTGTAAGCTACACCAAAAGGAGCTTGCACAACACACATCCTTGACTTGTCTTGCATTACACGCAATCGCGACCTTCCTCGATAGCGTGTGTAGTACGCAATACCGAGTTTCACTAAACAATGATATGCTATTAAAATATTATTATAACTAGCCGTTATGAATAGTAATAACCCCCTTTTAAAATTTTATAAATTTTAGCTCTCAAAATGGACTTCATTTTTGGATTCGGATTATCGAATTTAGCCTAAGGTGAAATTTTGGTACTTTTCGGATAACTTTCATATTCTGATGAATAGTGAAAATTACTAAATTATAATTAAAAACAACTTTTTTAATCGAAATAATTAATAGTGATAAATTATTAATTTGAGTGGTTTTAAAGTATATTTAGAATATATTTTTACAATTTAATACAATGTTGGTCATTGAATGTAATTTCACATTTAAACCAGACATAATCAAGTGTCAATCTTTTGATAGATATTGTTTCTTAAAAACACGCTATTTGTTTTAACAGCGGGATTTAATTATAAAATTAATTAATGCAACATCTATGTTATGAATTTGGTAAAATAGACTTCATTTTTGAATTCGGAATATGAAATATAGCTTAGGATGAAATTTTGGCATTGTTCTGAAAAACATCAATTTTTGATGAATAGTGAAACTACTAAGTGGTAGTTAAAAAACTGAATTTTTCATAAAACATAATTTTACCGCTTCTGTGAATGGAATTTAAAAAATCCGAGAGACACGGTTGATGTCAGTAAGTAAAATGTGGTTCAATGAGATGAAAATAATTTTTGGTGAATAGTAACTTTTTACTTTTATTTACCACGGTTAAAAGTAAATAGGGTAATTAAGGGTAAGAATGATATTAATATTACCCTAACACATGTCCTAATTCTATTGGACAAGTGTATATCTACCAAAAACAACCTTAAGTGTAAAATATTATCATTTAGGCCCACTTGGATTAGATTAGGACATTTATTATTATTTAATTCAAAGAAGAGTTAAAAGAGTTAAAATCAAAGTATATTTACTAAAACATTTTTAATATAGGGTTGTACATAAGATAAATTCGATTGTAAATATTCATTAGAAAGATAAAAATATTTCCTACATGATGGTATTTTATTTGTAATTTTAGACATCAAATAATTTAATTTATTTATGACACAAAGATGATGCAGTAATTACCTTATTAATGAAATATTGACATAATTGATATTATAAATACCAAAATAAATGTAATTTAAGAATTTTTATGAATTAAACTAATTTTCTAGGTTACTATGATATATTAGTGTTGATTTAATCAACTTGGTTCGAACATATAATTCTGTTATGACTTTCACAAAAATCATATATCAAATAGTGTCAAAATTGACACAAAATAGTTTTTAAATCAAATATTATATTATTAATTGTTATTTTATTCCTAAAAATCTAAGGTTCGGCCAAATGACTTAGATAAGGATATATGTATTAATAATATACAATTTGGGGTTCGTTTGGCATGTTATTGTAAGTGTATTAACCATATAGTGAAAGAAAACAAAAAGACACGGTAAAAGTTAAATTATTTAACTTAGAGTTAAATCTAATTGATAAGGTTAAAATAATACCCTAAACTTGTCTAAATCCTATTGGATGATAGGATTTAGACCCATACCCACTTTAGCTTAGAAATAAGACCCTTTGTAACCATTATAAACCGATTTTGACTTTAATATAAAATAATATTTTGAGATATTCCTAAGGTGCCCCTCTCCTCCCTTATAAAAGGGCACCTCCTCCCCCTCCTCCTCACACCAATTTGAGCACTCAAGCTCATCCAACACCTTCCATTTTCTCCTCTCCACTTCCCTAGAATAATCCTAGAGGTCCTAGTCTTCTTCAAAGACCTATCTTAGTTCCCTAAGTGGAGGATTCAAAGAGGCGTTCCAAAGAAGAGGTAATATCCATTACCGATCTTTTCAATTTATTTCTTCTTCAACTTCTTCTTCTTTAGTTGTTTCATTATAAAGTAATAACATCAGTATTACTTACATACTGATATGTTATTATAAATATGAAACAACCCTAATTCACCTTCTATCCATCCTACAGAAAAATTAAATCACCGCGCGTGCGTACGTACGGAATACCGTCTCCACGCCGTGGTGTAATCTATTTTCCACCATCAACTTACAAGGATGGGTATAATGGTGTAATGAGTAACTATTTATGATTATTATAATGTAATATTGATACTGAAATAATATATATATATATATACTCAAATACAATTCCACGATCATAGGAACGATATCATCACTCGTGCGTACGTACGGAATACCGTCTCCACGATGTGATGCGACTCGTTCTACATGATCATCATTACATAGTAATTATATAAATGAATTGAATGAATAAATATGATATATGTTACACTAATACCATTCTGGATATAAAGTATCTATAACCTTAAAAGAAGAATAAGAATTTATTCGGCAAAACACGCATAAGAACAAAAGGCAATAAAGACCCGAGTAACAAGTAACAATGAAATATTACTAACAAGAAGCTAAGAATATGACCATATATGATATCATATCAATATGTATGATTCTGGAATAAGTCAATAACATTATTTAAACCATTATACAGGAGCTTCAGACACGTACAAAGCAAATCGGACCTAAGGTAAGGGAAATATCACAATCTCATTTTTATCCGAGATTGTTTATACTTTGGTATTTACTGGGGTGTATTTTATCATCCACATCCATGTTTCCTCAATATGTAATATTATTTCTATCCACCTACAATTTTTTAAATCCAATTTTACCCTTTGGTAAGTTTTTAGTAAAAGATATGAAAGAAATCTTTTGACGTTTTTCATACGAGGTACTTTTTGACTTTTCCGACAAAAGTACGAAGAATGTTTTTTTTAACTTATACGGCATGAATGGATTTTTAAAACATTATTTCCAAGAAACTTCCTTTACAAGTTTTCAAGTTTATTTTTAATCAACTTATTTTATTTTAAAGTCGTATGACATGTTATGAAAGGAAAAATGTTTTTGAAGTAGAAAAGATATTTTCCTCAAGAATGGAGTTCAAGTATTTTATCAAAATTATTTTCCATCTAAGATAATAAAAGGGTTCTGTTTTTATCCCTATTATTACATTTGTTTTATTATGTTGTGATGGAAATATTTTTATGAATTCCTTTATCTTATATGAATTGTTTTATGATGTCATGTTGTTTAAGAATCCCATTTTTATTACATGGGTTACGCTGTGATGTATGGTTTATGATTATGTGGCACACATAAGAAAGGATTCATTATAAGATGGGTGGGACCTATATCTCCCTCCAATGAATTGGGTAAAGATTTTATATCTCATGAGATAGACATGGCTGGAACGGTAGGTTATACCGGTTCAGTGAAACAGGACTGGAATGAGGGTGACTCGGTTCAGAAAGGGACTTTGTCCACTAAGATAGTCTTGGCAATGAGTCATGACTAACAAGAAATGATTTTCCATGATTATGTGTGCATGCCACAAAGTTTCAAGTTTCATGTTATGATTATGTGGATCTCATTTTCACTTCTATTATTTGTTCCATGTTAAGACATTATGATCTCTTTTGCAGGTTATGATTTTCAAAAAGATATGATATGATTTTTATTTCCTTTATTTGCCCTTGATGAGCATTTGAGCTCACCCTTTTATGTTTTCTTTTCCCCAGGATATAAAGAAAGGTTTTAGGTATAAAAAAAAGGAAGATCTTTATGGGAGATGTTGAAGATCTTTCACCACGATTAGAAGATTACGTTCCGAGTTTCCAAAGACACTAAACTATTACGATCCTTGTGTGTGTGTTTTTGTTATGTACTAAGTATTACGCAAAAGTAATGTAATGTCCATGTACGTCAAGCTTCGGGTCTCTACAGTTGGTATTAGAGGAAAGGTTTAGTCAACCTTTGGAAACTAGGATGCGAAAACGTTAGTGAGATCCCTAGAGATATTTCTACGGTATGTCTAGAGATGTCCCTAAGGTTAAGTATACGTATAGGTTATAGTACTAGAATTATGCTAACGATCATAGAATTAAACCTAATATGTTAGATATTGAAGGTACTCCCCCTTTATTATGTTGTTTTCCCTAGCATGATTTTTGCCTCTCACACTATTCCTTTTGGGTTTTAGACGATGGATGGAACCCGAAGGAACCGTGTTGATCAATGCAATGGACAATGCAATGATTTCCCTCCTGAACAAACAAATGTTATTGGAGATAGAGTGCAAAATCTTATTGCTATACTTACACAAGCTATGAATCATTATGGACTTCCAAATGAGCAGAGAAGGGAACAATATTCTATTGAGTCCTTCATGAGGCAACGTCCACCTTCTTTCAGTGGGTCTTCTGATCCACTTGTTGCTGAACAATGGATCAGTACCACTGAAAAGATATTTTCAGTTCTTCAATGTTCTGAGCATGATAAAGCCATCTTAGCATTATATCGTTTGGAAGGTGAAGCTGATCAATGGTGGAATCTTATCAAGAATACGAGGCAAAGAGATGAAATTGAGTCCATGGAATGGGAAGAGTTCAAGAACTTGTTTTTCAGTAAGTACTTCCCTCGTATTCTTCGAAAAAAGATGGAAAAGGAGTTTCTTGAGCTGAAGAAGAAGGATGATGAATCTGTTGGTATATACGAAGCAAATTTTACAAGACTTGCAAGGTATGCATCCGGCATTATCATCCAACCTGAAAGTAAAGTTTATTGATTTTTCAGTGGCTTAAAACCAAGTCTTCGAAGGGCATTAGCTATAAGAGACTTTAGTAGCTATGAAGAAATTGTGCGTTGTGCTATCAAGGTAGAAATGGAAGTTGGTGTTACATATCCATCTCATGGTTTTGACAAGAAACAAAAGATGAAGTTCAAGGAGAAATCTCAGAATAATGGTGAAAAGAAGATTAATGTTTCCTTATGCACAAAGTGTGGAAAGAAGCATGGTGGAGATTGTCTTAAAGGGACTAGAAAATGTTTTAAGTGTAGAAAATAAGGTCATCGAGCAGCTGAGTGTCAAAGTAATGGAAAAAGAAATTCTAATGATGTGAATAAAGCAAACACTGCAGAGAACGCACCACCAACACTTCAATGCTTCAAGTGCAAGGAAATGGTGCATTATGCTAATAAATGACCTAATCCAAGGGTTAGTGATGATCGACATGAGCAACCGCTTAAGGCAAAGGACAAAGGGAAGTCACATGCGATCACCATTGGCGATGTTGAATATGATAACGATGTGGTGGAATGATTAAGTGTTTATGTAATGGGATTCCAAAATAATATTGTATCATGGAGTATTGGAATATTTATGTATTGGTCTAATGTGGTATTCAAAGTAATTGATATATTTTTGGAAATAAGATGATATGCGCATAATGAAGGGAAAACGAGAAAACGAAATGTTTAACAGTATTCATGAGATCATGATTGATATAAGGACTAAGTGATATCATGGTTTGAGTATATAGAATTTTGAGGATTTTGGCATGTGGAAAGTGTTAACTTTTAACTGCATTCATGTTTTCACTAAGGTATTCAAGAGAATACATGATTAAGGACTTTGAATGTTTAGAATGTGACCAACAAAACATATCTTATGATATATGGGGATCGACGATGGTGTTAAATCTCTGGTAATCGTTTTCACTATGTTATGAGAGTGGATTTCAGTATTATGGATAAGCCTAAAGATTGGAATGGATTATGTTGGACATAAGTTAGTATTGTTTAAGGATAGAAGTTTTTTTTCGATATTATTGATGGGATGTTATAGTAATATAGTTTTAGAAAAAGGACAACCTACAGAACGGGCGACAACCCATCGCGTCGGACAAGGCTGTGGGAATCGAACCCACAACCGAAGTGCGACTGGCCTTTATCACCTACCACTGGCCTACAGGAAGTCCCTGTTTAGTAGAAACTAGTTTTATTATATTAAGTAGTATGATATATTAAGTATAAGTCCATTTTAGGAACCATATATGATTAATCTCACTATAGATCGACTTATGTATATAAATTTTTGCTAACCTTTTGTTTGAGACAGATGGAATGACCCGTCATTCTATCACATGATCTGCTAACACTTCACGAATAACAAATTCAACTTCATTTATTTAAGAGATGAAGTGGAAATTGTTAAAGGCATGAACAATAGTGAGATTGTACCAAAATAAAGTAAGTATTTATTCTAATTAAAATTCTTTAACTTTAGGGAAACGATCTTGAAAACCAAAAATGTTGTCCTAGTGATCTTATATCTGATGAATCAGATGGCACCTTAGATCGTCACAAATTTATGGCTTTGTGATTGCTGGCTTTTCCATAGCCATGTTCTCTACCACTCTCCATCAGAACATGATGGTTAGATTTCTCTTCCATATCCATATTTTCACCTATGTGGAAACCCAGTGATTAGTTTATTTGGGTAACCGTTACGTTTCATACTTTTGTTTTTAAATATTGGTTTTGATATTCCTTTTTACGATGTGGGTTTCTATTAAAGAAACTTTCGAATAGTAAACCATTTATAACCCCGACGAATTTCGAGGGCGAAATTCATTTTAAGGGGGGTAGAATGTAACAGCCCGAGATTTTATGAAAAATATTCTTTTTAATTTTATTAATGTCTTGTGTTGTACGCTACACCAAAAGGAGCTTGCACAACACACATCCTTGACTTGTCTTGCATCACACGCAATCGCGACCTTCCTCGATAGCGTGTGTAGTACGCAATACCGAGTTTCACTAAACAACGATATGCTATTAAAATATTATTATAACTAGCCGTTATGAATAGTAATAACCACCTTTTAAAATTTTAGAAATTTTAGCTCTCAAAATGGACTTCATTTTTGGATTCGGAGTATCGAATTTAGCCTAAGGTGAAATTTTGGTACTTTTCGGATAACTTTCATATTCTGATGAATAGTGAAAATTACTAAATTATAATTAAAAACAACTTTTTTAATCGAAATAATTAATAGTGATAAATTATTAATTTGAGTGGTTTTAAAGTATATTTAGAATATATTTTTACAATTTAATACAATGTTGGTCATTGAATGTAATTTCACATTTAAACCAGACATAATCAAGTGTCAATCTTTTGATAGATATTGTTTCTTAAAAACACTCTATTTGTTTTAACAGTGGGATTTAATTATAAAATTAATTAATGCAACTTCTATGTTATGAATTTGGTAAAATAGACTTCATTTTTGAATTCGGAATATGAAATATAGCTTAGGATGAAATTTTGGCATTGTTCTGAAAAACATCAATTTTTGATGAATAGTGAAACTACTAAGTGGTAGTTAAAAAACTGAATTTTTCATAAAACTTAATTTTACCGCTTCTGTGAATGGAATTTCAAAAATCCGAGAGACACGGTTGATGTCAGTAAGTAAAATGTGGTTCAATGAGATGAAAATAATTTTTGGTGAATAGTAAGTTTTTACTTTTATTTACCACGGTTAAAAGTAAATAGGGTAATTAAGGGTAAGAATGATATTAATATTACCCTACCACATGTCCTAATTCTATTGGACAAGTGTATCTCGACCAAAAACAACCTTAAGTGTAAAATATTATCATTTAGGCCCACTTGGATTAGATTATGACATTTATTATTATTTAATTCAAAGAAGAGTTAAAAGAGTTAAAATCAAAGTATATTTACTAAAACATTTTTAATATAGGGTTGTACATAAGATAAATTCAATTGTAAATATTCATTATAAAGATAAAAATATTTCCTACATGATGGTATTTTATTTGTAATTTTAGACATCAAATAATTTAATTTATTTATGACACAAAGATGATGCAGTAATTACCTTATTAATGAAATATTGACATAATTGATATTATAAATACAAAAATAAATGTAATTTAAGACTTTTTATGAATTCCACTAATTTTCTAGGTTACTATGATATATTAGTGTTGATTTAATCAACTTGGTTCGAACATATAATTCTGTTATGACTTTCACAAAAATCATATATCAAATAGTGTCAAAATTGACACAAAATAGTTTTTAAATCAAATATTATATTATTAATTGTTATTTTATTCCTAAAAATCTAAGGTTCGGCCAAATTACTTAGATAAGGATATATGTATTAATAATATACAATTTGGGGTTCGTTTGGCATGTTATAGTAAGTGTATTAACCATATAGTGAAAGAAAACAAAATGACACGGTAAAAGTTAAATTATTTAACTTAGAGTTAAATATAATCGATAAGGTTAAAATAATACCCTAAACTTGTCTAAATCCTATTGGATGATAGGATTTCGACCCATCCCCACTTTAGCTTCGAAATAAGACCCTTTGGAACCATTATAAACCGATTTTGACTTTAATATAAAATAATATTTTGAGATATTCCTAAGGTGCCCCTCTCCTCCCTTATAAAAGGGCACCTCCTCCCCCTCCTCCTCACACCAATTTGAGCACTCAAGCTCGGCCAACCCCTACCATTTTCTCCTCTCCACTTCCCTAGAATAATCTTATAGGTCCTGGTCTTCTTCAAATACCAATCTTAGTTCCCTAAGTGGAGGATTCAAAGAGGCGTTCCAAAGAAGAGGTAATATCCATTACCGATCTTTTCAATTTCTTTCTTCTTCAACTTATTCTTCTTTAGTTGTTTAATTATAAAGTAATAACATCAGTATTACTTAAATACTGATATGTTATTATATATATTAAACAACCCTAATTCACCTTCTATCCATCCTACGGAAAAATGAAATCACCGCGCGTGCGTACATACGAAATACCGTCTCCACGTCGTGGTGTAATCTATTTTCCACCATCACCTTACAAGGATGGGTATAATGGTGTAATGAGTAAATATTTATGATTATTATAATGTAATATTGATACTGAAATAATATATATATATACTCAAATACAATTCCACGATCATAGGAACGATATCATCACTCGTGCGTACGTACGGAATATCGTCTCCACGATGTGATGCGACTCGTTCTACATGATCATCATTACATAGTAATTATATAAATGAATTGAATGAATAAATATGATATATTTTACAGTAATACCATTCTGGATATAAAGTATCTATAACCTTAAAAGAAGAATAAGAATTTATTCGGCAAAACACGCATAAGAACAAAAGGCAATAAAGACCCGAGTAACAAGTAACAATGAAATATTACTAACAAGAAGCTAAGAATATGACCATATATGATATCATATCAATATGTATGATTCTGGAATAAGTCAATAACATTATTTAAACCATTATACAGGAGCTTCGGACACGTACAAAGCAAATCGGACCTAAGGTAAGGGAAATATCACAATCTCATTTTTATCCGAGATTGTTTATACTTTGGTATTTACTGGGGTGTATTTTATCATCCACATCCATGTTTCATCAATATGTAATATTATTTCTATCCACCTACAATTTTTTAAATCCAAATTTACCCTTCGGTAAGTTTTTAGTAAAAGATATGAAAGGAATCTTTTGACGTTTTTCATACGAGGTACTTTTTGACTTTTCCGACAAAAGTACGAAGAATGTTTTTTTTAACTTATACGGCATGAATGGATTTTTAAAACATTATTTCCAAGAAACTTCCTTTACAAGTTTTCAAGTTTATTTTTAATCAACTTATTTTATTTTAAAGTCGTATGACATGTTATGAAAGGAAAAATTTTTTTGAAGTAGAAAGGATATTTTCCTCAAGAATGGAGTTCAAGTATTTTATCAAAATTATTTTCCATCTAAGATAATAAAAGGGTTCTGTTTTTATCCCTATTATTACATTGGTTTGATTGTGTTGTGATGGAAATATTTTTATGAATTCCTTTATCTTATATGAATTGTTTTATGATGTCATGTTGTTTAAGAATCCCATTTTTATTACATGGGTTACGCTATGATGTATGGTTTATGATTATGTGGCACACATAAGAAATGATTCATTATAAGATGGGTGGGACCTATATCTCCCTCCAATGCATTGGGTAAAGATTTTATATCTCATGAGATAGACATGGCTGGAACGGTAGGTTATACCGGTTCAGTGAAACAGGACTGGAACGAGGGTGACTCGGTTCAGAAAGGGACTTTGTCCACTAAGATAGTCTTGGCAATGAGTGATGACTAACAAGAAATGATTTTCCATGATTATGTGTGCATGCCACAAAGTTTCAAGTTTCATGTTATGATTATGAGGATCTAATTTTCACTTCTATGATTTGTTCCATGTTAAGACATTATGATCTCTTTTGCAGGTTATGATTTTCAAAAAGACATGATATGATTTTTATTTCCTTTATTTGCCCTTGCTGAGCATTTGAGCTCACCCTTTTATGTTTTCTTTTCCCCAGGATATAAAGAAAGGTTTTAGGTATAAAAAAAAGGAAGATCTTTATGGGAGATGTTGAAGATCTTTCACCACGATTAGAAGATTACGTTCCGAGTTTCCAAAGACACTAAACTATTACGATCCTTGTGTGTGTGTTTTTGTTATGTACTAAGTATTCTGCAAAAGTGATGTAATGTCCATGTACGTCAAGCTTCGGGTCTCTACATGTTAATGGTTAATGCAAAAAGAGGAGTCGATAGCTTCATCCAGTAGACTCGAAACTTATGAAGCCCACTTATCAGAGCTTGGGAAGGAGGTAGTATCTGTGGGCTTCGCTTTGGACCAAGCCCAAGCCGAAATCCAGCATGTCAATCTTGAACGGAAACGCCTGTGGGAGAAGTTCAAGTTAGTAGAGATTACTACTAGGGCAATGTTATCTGAGCCTCCCTCAGATTCTCTCACCATAGCACACCTTACACTTAGGTCATATGCCGGTGTTATAAGGGGTTATGTGATGAGACCCTAGCTTCTTTGTGTAATCCTTTGGGATGAATGAATTGAGATTTCTTCCTTTAGGGATGTTTGTGAAATTTCAAATGTTCGGATAATTTTAAGATGTATTTTATTGATGAATTTTTAAAAAAGGATATTTTAAAATATTTATGTAAACCCTAAATAATTAATGATGTGTAATGATTTTCAAAAAAATGGTCCTCTACAAAAGTGTTCAGTAAGGAATTTGGAGTCTAATAAGATCAACTTAATTTTTGATGAATAATAAATTATGAATAGTGATTTTATGCTTAGGATTAGTAATGTGACCAAATGGATTATAAATTTCACTCAAATAAAGTTTTAATATAATTTAGACACCTAGATTAAGTAATGTGATTCAATAAAATGGGTAAATAACGGTTTCATAAATTATTAGTCAAGTATTAGTTTTTTCGGGTGAATAGTGTTTTTTAATTAAAAATTTAATTAAAAATAATTAGAAAATTATTTTTATAAAATGGACTTTATTTTTGAACACAGAGCATCGATATTATGTTATAGTAATTTTTGGGGATTTTTCTGAAAAAAATGAATTCTCGATGAATAGTACTTTTATTTAAAAATTAAATTAAAAATATTTAGAATTTTTTTTATAAAATGGAGTTCATAAATGTAATTAGAGCATAGATATTTGGTTAAGGTGAAATTTTGGTATTTTTCTGAGAAAGATGAATTTTTCAGTTAATAGTAAAAATACAGTTTTAGGGTTTCGGTATGTTTAATGACATCGTAACTGTGTCATGATGATGTCATGAGATATTTTAAGGGTTGGCCGGACAAGGGTGATGAATTATTGTTTTGGGGGCCCCATGTGGCCTAACTCCATGGTAAATTCCAAGGGAGAGCACATGGTTTTGAGAAAAGCACTTGTGAGGTGTCCCTTGGCCATTAATGCCTTGTCCCCTCACTTTCCCTATAAATACCAAGCCCTCCTCTCATCCTTTCGACTCAAAAACCATCCTCAACGAAGTTCTGGTCTCCTTACCTCCCAAGGAGTCCTCCCAAGGTGCCCCAAAGCCCTCAATGTCCAAACCTTTGAGTTTTAAGAGTTACATTTTAAGGTAAGGGATCCGACCTCTCTCTTTCTTTTCATGTAATCTCTTTTATGTCATTCCTTTTATGCTCTATGTTATTATGTGAGAGGATGTTATTTTATATTCCTATTACTTCCCTTTTCATTTTCACATAATGAGAGATCCCCCTCTTACTCTCATTATTTCGTTTTATGAAGTTTTAAGTGGCGCCGTTAGGCTGTCGAAATTTTTGTAACAGATTCTTTCTCCCTTCTCATTTTTCAAGATCTATTTTCATGTAAAGTATTTCAAGTTCCTTTTTATTATGTTGGGGTATGATCTCTATATTTATCATACTGATCTTTTATGATCATATGATGAGAGACCCCATTTGATCTCTTCAATTCAGTATTTTGAAGTTTTAAGTGGCGCCGTTAGGCTGCCGAATTTCTAAGGGGTTCTTTCACCCTTCTCATTTTCAAGATCTACTTTCATGTCAAATCATTCAAGTAACTTTTTATTATGTTGGGGTATGATCTCTATATCTATCATACTGATCATTTATGTTCATATGATGAGAGACCCTATTTGATCTCATCAATCCATTTTTGGAAGTTTTAAGTGACGCCGTTAGGCTGCCAAATTCTCGTAAGAGAAATCTTATTTTTGTCTTCCTTTCAAGTTCTTTGTTTCATATGGTATATCATTAAAATTTAATTAACATGTTCTTAAATACTATATATTTTGTTCCCCTACTGTTTTATGTATCATTTTTGAGTGGGTGACCCATGTCCCCTCTCTTTTCAATCTTTTATAAAACCATGTATCGTAGACGTTATGCTGCATAGTTTTCGTCTCAAAATGCCTCCCTCTTTATCTCAAAATTATTTTATGTTATTAAGTGAATACTCAAAGCTCTTATTTCTATAGGGGTATTCACATATATATCAAAATGTTCTATTTTAAATTCTGGTATTTACATACATGAAACCCGCTTTCCCTTTCCGTGGGTTTAAAGTGACATAATGATCATGTCATTAAAGCAATTTTTAAAACGTTATGATTATAAAATGCAACCCATTTATTTTATGCTATATGGGTTGTTTATGAAATTATTGATGATGATATATGTGGATCACATGATAATAAAGTCATGTCAAGGGTGCGCCCAAATAGCGCTTCAATGCATTGGGTAAAGACTTAATCTCTAGAGATGACTTTTTAGACTGATACCTTGGTGAATAACCTTGGTAATTTTTAATGACACCTTGGGGATGGACCTTGGTGAAACGAAATGATTGTCAATATTGAATGTTTCAGCCACATATTAATGTTATGAAAAATGTTATTTTTATTATGATGTATCTCACGATTTCTTTCTCATGCCTTAAAGTTCTTTTCATGTCCTTATTGAAGTATCTCAAGTTCACATGTAAAATGTTTCTCTTGTTTCCCTTATCAGGCCTTCTGCTCACCCTTTCTTTTGATGTATGTCCCCATGTTATGATATGCAGTAATGAACCTAGGATGAACTTAAGGATAATCCTTTCAAGTGTTTAAGAAGAATGTTTTATATTCTTTTCATGTATTATGTTCCTTGTTTCCAAGACACTAAACCTTAAAGATCCTCGGTTTTATAAAATGTAATGAAAGTTTATGTGATAAAAAGGCGGGATGCTATAGATATCCTTTTAACAATTTTAATCTTTAAAACTAATCAAAAAATAATATTTTTTAAAAATCTACCTAGAGTCTATTGGGTACCCGATGCACCCCCATTGGGTATTTGGTGACGTTGGATACCCTCCCAGGGGTCATTTGCAAGATGGTGGTATACTTGGGAAAATCCCCCTCAATGTTATACTATCAAGTACCTATTATCAGATCATAGGGTACCTGGTGGTATTTTTCATCTCTAACATATTTTACCACTAAGCCTGTTTTCTCTAATTACAACCCCATCCTAAACATTAATATAGTAAAAAAACATAAAAATACACAAGGAATGACTAAAATTTAATTTAATTTGTACCTCAGTGTGTGTGGTTATTATAAACTCCCCACTATACAACTAATTCTCCTCGAGATGCATCACTAAGACTAATTGGTGAAAAGTTTTGACCATTGAGCTTGCATATCCACCTCCTAAATCTAAGTCTCATCTTTGATATTTTTATGCCACCATTGTACATGTATATAGAGGAACTCATTACCATAGATGATCTTCTCACTTTGGTCTAATATGGTTATGGTTCATTCCTCAAATGATACTTTAGCCTCTAGCTCGACATCATTGATACACATGATAAGGATTTGGACGATATATTCAATGTATACAAACATGGAATAAATTTTGAATTACACTATATATCCAAGGAAGCACATATAAGTATGCCTCAACACGAATCCTCTTAAAGATCTTAGATAGTCCCAAAAAATGGGGTGCACAATCCCCCTATCACTATAACCTCATGTGTCCTAATTTAGGTGAAACTATTAATAATACCTAGTCTTATACCTCAAACTCAATAGGTTGAAGACTTTGGTCTACATAACTCAGATGTTTTCTCCGAGTAGTATCTAACCACTTCCAAATCAACTAAATATGCTCTGAGGTCCCCAATATTAGACTAAAAAAAAACAGATGACTCACCCACCTTTATCCAGTATATAAAAGATTATATTAACCTTATATATAGTACCTTGAAGGGTGATATTATAATAGACACATGATAACTATTGTTATAGGTGAATTTTTTTAAATCAATATTACTCTCTCAAGATCTTCCAAAATCCTTGGTACATAATCGAATAATGTCCTCCATTAGCTTGATGATGCACTCAAACCACCTATCAGCCTATGGATGGAATGCTATAATCAATTTCAACTATATTACCAATTCTCATTGAAACCCGTATCCAAAATAGGATGTGAATATCACATATTGATATGATATAATAATCCTCAACACACCATTTATTTGTATCACCTTTCACACATTAATTCTTACCAAATATTTAATAGACTAGGCCACCCTAATTGGTAAGAAAAATACCATCTTAGTCAACTAATTAAAAATAACCCATACTAAATTAGTAACTTAGGGTGGCCTTTAAAACATTGTCATGATGTTCATAGTGACCTCATCCCATTTCCAAGTATGAATAGGAAGTGGATGAAAAAGCACAATGAGTCTTTAGTTCTCAACCTTAACCTATTGAAAGGGGAGGCATCATAATATAAATACCACTATGTTATTCATCCCTATACATTAGTAATATCAATAAATATCATGACACACCTTAGTCAACCACATGTAAACCACCCATTTTGAGGCATGTGACTCCCATATAAACTCCTCTCACATTTTCATCAAGACCACAACTCCACTATATACATACAAGACCACATCATTATATTGAATATAATATATGGGTAGATCCCCACCATATATTCTATCCCTCATCACCCAGTAATCTAAGTTTTATATTTTAATCTCCTTTACCCTATCGATAGGCGATGGGGTGACTCTCAAAGTTGTTAGTGAATCCATCCCTTGATACTTCCAAACACCCACATGCTATTTGGAAAAAAGTCTCTACTACTACTCAAAATTGACCTCACACATGACTTTCACCAAAGTATTCATCCTAAATATAGTGACCATTGCATTCCCCTTTCTAGGGGTGTACACGGTATCAAATTTAAATGACTATAAGAATTATATCCACCTTCTTTGGTGAAGGTTCAATCCATGCTAAGATAATATGTATTTAATTATTTTATGGTCAGTGTAAACCATGAATATCCCACCAAGAAGATATTTGTTCCAATAATTTAGTCTATGAATGATAATATCCAACTTTAGAACATGGGTTAGATAGTTCTTCTCATGATACCTCAGTTTCCTAGACCCATAAGAGACTACCCACCCATCTTGTATTAAGACTTCTCTTAGAAAAACTTTCAATGCATCAAAATACAATGTGTACTTCTTACCTGGATCAAGTATGTTTAGGATTAGAGTGATCTTAAATATTCACTTTATACTTTATAAGTATTTATCACACTAGTTAGACAAATGTTACCTCACTCGCTTCTTAGTTATATTCATAATAAATTTTTACAATAAGGATAAGTCTTTAATGAAACTTTTGTAATATTCATAAGATCCTAAGAATCTATAGATCTAAAACACATTCTTGGGATACTCCTAAGAAAAAAAATCATAACCATCCTTGGGTCTATTGATATGATTAAATTAGACATCACATTACACAAAAATGTGAACTTACCTGATCTAACATGAAACTTTTAGATATTTTAATAAAGATGACATGTCTATAAAGTAATAAACAATATCTCCAAATGTTGACCATGGCCCTCCATAATTTAAGAGAACACTCAGATATCGTCAATGTATACCACTAAAAAATAATCAAGGTACAAGTTGAATATCCTATTAATCAATGGTATATATATAGTTTTAATGTTCATTAGATTGAATAATATCACAAGGAAGCCATATAGACCACACCTCCACCTAAAAGAATTCTATGGAATGTCCTCTACTCTCAGCCATAGTTGACGATACCCTAAACTCAAATAGATATTATATAATCATCTTGAAACCATAAAGTGATCATATAGGTCATAAATTTGAGGAATTAGATTACAATTATGAATTTTCACCTACTTCAACCTCTGGTAATCCATACATAAACACAAGCTTCCATCACCTTTCCTAGAAAAATAAAAAAGATAACCCCAATGTGAAGTGCTCAAGAATATAAACCCCTTTGAATCTTGGTATTATAATTAGACCTTTTACTCAACTGGTTTCATTATATATGATTGTATATATATTGGATCTATACTAATAACTAGATTTATGAAAAACTCAACCTCCCTCTTAGGTGGTAACTTTGAAAAATATTCTGGAAAACAATCAAATATAGATCCACTATAGGAGAGAATACCACCTATATTATCTTTGACTTTGACTATAAAGTAAAGTACATAATCTAGGTTATTATCATACCCATCCACCTATGGTTATGTCCCACCATCCCTTTTTTATATCCCACTCTTTGATTAAGGTACAAAAATGACCAAAAGGGGAGGTGAAAGATGCACACCTATGCTAGTAGTGGATGCATACTTGATAACGAGTCAACCAATCAATACCAAGGGTCACATTGAATTTATACATATCAAATATAAATAAATCTCATAGAATATTATAACAAATAATAAAAAAGGTGAATCCAAAACACCAATGAATATCCTTGAATCACTTATTTAAATGTGTATCAATGGTTATAACCTCCATCAAACACTCCAAAATTGATCCCAAATTACCAACCAACTGATTAGAAATAAAAGTATGCCACACCTATATCAAATAGTATTGAAACTAGGATAGATTTCATTAAATCATACCACACATAATCGATGATACCTCACCACTTTCAGGTAGTGCCCATTTTATTGAGAAACCCATCCTTGAGTTTTATCCCCAATCTTAACCTCTCACTATCCAACTACCCTAAGGTTTACCACCCTACTGTCATAGATTACCCTACCCTTAGGTACCATGTACACCTATTTGTTTTGATAAAAAAATAACCCCAATTACTACTTTGAGATGATTTGCAATGAAACATGTCATTATAGGTTGGTGGGATTTTATGGAGTTTTGAAATTTTGTATTTGAATTGGATATTAGGGGTTTTGGTCACATTTAAATATATTTTTGTTATTTCAAATTTGGTAGTTCCATGGAAGGAGAAACCAGAGAAATTCCCAAGGGTTACCTAGTGAGGAATCTATAGTTTTTAGAGGACCATAATATAAGGGAAAATTGTGGTGTGGAAATTGTGGTATGGGAAGGCCCATAACGTAGAAGTGATAGCTGCACCATGGAGGTGATGGGGTGAGGGATGATCCCTATAACAATTTTAGCACCCTCATACCATGGCCTTAAGTCTATGTCATAGAGGCCTAGGGTGAGGGCGGGACCCTCTTACTTTTCAATGTGGCTATATTGTGGTCAGAGGACTACACCACAATGTGGTTCCTTTAAGGGAATCTTATGGTATAGCTTAGAAGGTCCACACTAAAAGGGTAGTTATCATGGGAGGAGGTACATGGAATTTTCTAGGCCTTGTGCCATGGTCCTAGGACCATGCCACAGTAGGGCCATAGAGGGATGATTTATAGAATGGCCTTAGTGACCAAGTTATGGATAACCACTCATATTAATTTAAAAATATAGGAGAGACATAGTGACTCCTCCTTCTTTATCCTTTATTCCAAGAATTTCCTCCTTTGATTTCAAGTGGCGTCCAAGGTAATAAATCCTCTATTATTTTTCTTCTTCTTATTGATTTTCTTCTTCTTCTTCTTCTTCACTTTCTTATTATTCTTCTTCTTCTTCACTTTCTTATTATTCTTCTTCTTCTTCTTATTATTATTTTTTATATTCCCTATTTTTCATAGTTTCTAAAAATTTTAGGTTGCTCGATTAGGACTTTAGAGGTTTTATTCCACCAAGTCATGGTGGAATCAATTAGATTCTTCAAATTTTGGTGTGCAACTTATAGAGGAGGTCCCGATAAGGGATGTTATTTCCACCATTCATTATTAATATTAAGGTAATACCTTTTATGATGTTATTTAGGATTTCTAGTGATTTAGTCTTATTTAGTCATTATATTGAGGTTTCTATTTAGGGATTTGGTTATTTAGATATTGGAAGGGGTGATTCCTTGTTCATTTTCTCTTTCACCACCAAAGGAAATTGTTTTTTACATAGTTTGAGGTAGGGTTTTCTATGTTATTCCATTATTTTTCAATCCATATAATTCTTTATTTTTCAAAATTCATTTTTAATTAAAATATACCTATCTATGATATTGAAAATGGTTTTTTAAAATGTTTCATGTGGTTTTATGACTTAGCATAAATGATATTAAAAAGGATATTATATGTATCTATTTTAAATGGGTAATTAAGAATGAGAAGTCACTTATATAATTTTTATAGAGTTATTTTTTATGATTTTGGTGGTAAATGTAATGATTTGGTCTCTTTTTGATTTTAAAATAAATATAACCATGTTTTAAAGAGGTATTTTGGGATGAAAGTAGGTTTTGTTTCCTAGTGATTTCTAAAAGTTTTCTTAAAAGTTTTATTTTAAAGAAGTGAAAAGTGACTTGGATTTTTGCGTTATATTTTCTTCAAGGACCATTTGTAACTTATACAAAATGATTGGTTTATTTCTTGTGGAACCTTAATAACCATTTTTATTGTTATTTCCCTTTTATTGGATGTTTATTATTATTTGATGTGTGTACGATATGGAAAGGGTATATTTTTTCAAGGGAATTGGAGGTGAGGGAGAGTTATTTCTTGTTATTTATTATGTATCTATTTATTTTCTTGATTTTTTTCTCACCTCCACATTAGATTGGTCATGGGAAACTGGGTGTCTAATAGGGAGGTCTATATTTATGCTGCAATAGTTAGTTCACACAACTCCAGTGTTCCCACTTGTTGTGCGATATGCTAGGGTCGATGGGGAGGTTTAATTACAATGATACCAATGTGGGATAGTTAGGTGGTTTGTGTTATAGGACTCAACATAAGACCAGTGGTTTTATAAAATTTTGGACTGTATCACTATAAAACCTAAGGTGTGGCCCATGGAACCTACTTATTTATTGATGGTTTTGCATTGGGGTTTTTTCTTCTTATTTATTTGTATCCCCTTATGTTTGTATATTGTGGTAACTATTTTCCTTTATTGTATTTTTTATCTTGTATATATATTTTTCCTAGAATAATTTCACCCTTTCTATTTGGCCAGTTTTATTTTTAAAAGGTTTTCAAATGGTGGTTTGGAAAGTTATTTTCACGTAAAAATGGAACTTTTATTTTTTGGAAAGGATTTTAGGAAATGTTTCAAAATGAGGAAATATGGATTATTTGTTTTCCATGGTTTTTAAAGGTTTTCATTCTATGAATTATAAAGGTATTTCCAAAATGAATTTTATAAAATTGAGGTTTTTTGTTCTTTATGATATGAAGTTGGTGTTTGATTTATTTTATACATTAAAATTTTTAAACATTATTTTTATATTGTATTTCAAACTATCATTTTTTAACTTCTTAATGAAAGGAATTGCATATAATCATTGGTCCAATCCTACTAGGCGTGTTTGATCACACCTTACATATACACTTGTGTGTGTGCCTATAAAAATTATGTTGTATATAGGTTATAGGTTTTGATCTTCATTTAGATTCATTCTATTAGGCCATTGGATGAGTTGGGAAGAATTGGGTCACTGAGTGGTGTTCATGTGGTATGGATCAAGTTTTTTTTTTATTTTGGGATAGTAATGTATCATCCTAGTTAGCCATTATTTTATTTTTATTCTATTTATTTTATTATATCCAACTGTATGTTTATTTTGTAATGATTTTTCATGAAGGAATAAAATTATTTGAATCATATTAGTTGGTTATGAAATGTTCATAATTATTGTTCATTTATATCTATTTACTTTGTGTTTCATGGACATCCAATGTATGGATGTTTCATGCCATATTTTTGGTAAAGATCAACTATTTCTTAAAAAAAATTGGGGGGGGGGGTGAAATAATCCTATATAGTCTCATTTTATTCCATGGTGCTTTTCTCTAGTACATGGGGACCAAGAATTCTCTTAGGGATTTCCATGGACTAGTTTGAGTGTTCTGTTTAGGGGGAAACTAGGATAGTTTATGAAAAAAATGGTATCATAGACTAGGTTTCTGGGAGGAATAGGTTCTCAAAAACTCCTCATGTTATTTTGGTAAGTCTAGTTGTGAAAAGATAGGATCATTTAAACTCAATAGTAGGTGTAGGAAGATTCTCAAAAACTATTTTCCATTCAGTTCCTTTAGTTTCCATGAGTTACTGGGATTTGGTCTCTCTTTTTTATTCTTTTTCATGTATTTTTTAATATAATTATATTTTAATCCTCATTGGCATAGTATGACTTTCATTGGGGGTTGTTCTTGAAATTTTGGGATGGATACAAAAAAGGACCAGAGATGTGAGGTTGACCTGCATGGTCTAAAAAACCATACAGTGACCAAGTTCTTGATTTTGGAAACATTTCAAGGACCATGTCATAACTGGCACATAGACCATAAAACCATGTGTTCAAGTCAAGAATAGTCCTACATCCTATTTATTTTTATTTAGACCTCTTGATACTTGGATTCACTAGTGTAGTTTTCCTAATGGGAAAAAGATCATGGATAGTCTTATTCTATGTTGGAGTCATTAAATTGGATTTTAGTTGATATTTGTGGTATTCTTTTGGTTATGTGGGTATTGTGAGATTGATTTTTTGTGTGTGCATAAAAAATAGAATTCATGGAAATAATGTTTTAGTTTTAAGATG
The DNA here is from genome assembly GCA_963277665.1 of Viscum album. Classification (NCBI taxonomy): domain Eukaryota; kingdom Viridiplantae; phylum Streptophyta; class Magnoliopsida; order Santalales; family Viscaceae; genus Viscum; species Viscum album. The sequence goes on along the minus strand of OY728130.1, from coordinate 1,016,265,238 downwards.
GATCTTTAGGCATGTTTGTAAAATGAATTTGGTTTTCATGATTTTTTTAAAAGTGGTTGATTTCATTATGGTATCTAGGTAAATGTTTTGAAATGGAAATTAAAATTTATGTAAGAGTTTTAAAAACTTTTTTGGTGTGAGAATTATAATTTTAACTCTTAATAAAATTCCAAGGTGGTTTCATTTTGTTTTTATAAGGGGTGTTTTACCAAGGTGGATCCATTCTAAAAAGGGGATGGTTTACTTTCCAAGCGTATGACTTAGTAAAATGGTTTTAAAAATATTTATTAAAATTAATTTTCTAAGAGGAAATGTTTTGTTTTTTAAATTCATGTGTTTTGTTTTGGAGGGTTTATATTTTTGGGTTGATCCCTTTATTGGTAATGGGAATATTATTTTTTTGTGCTATGGGGCATGAATGGTTTTGGTTCATGCCTTGTGTTTCCATGGTATTCCTCCAAGAAATGTCAAGGAATAAAGTAAAAGGTTTGTCTCTAAGGAGGATCTTTTAGTGAACCTTCTCATTGGTTGGAGGTTATCCCTTTAGTTATAAAATTTATCCAGACTCTAAAGAGTGTGGTGGACTTTGAATCTTCTCTGCTCTTGGATTTTGTTTTGGATTCCTTATAGTAGTGTTTATCTTCCCTTCACTATGGTCGTATAGTTCATATTCATATTTTTTGAGTCATTGATTCACTCCAATTCACTTGTTTTGAAAACCATGAAACACTTAATTAAGTATTTGTTCTAAATTACATTTATTATGTTATCTTTATATGTTTTTAGTTTATAAAATTTCTTAAGAAAAATACCAACAATTTTAGTTTTAATAAAATAATGATGGAATTGATTTATTAAAATTAGATAACCTAAGGAATCTCATAATACCAAAAGTTTAAGGTTTCAACAGAATCACTATGGAGATGCTGAACCAACCTATCAGTAGATGTATAAAGAAGATACATCCATATAAAGATGAAAATAAAGATAATAACTATATTATTTTAACTAATACCAAGATTTGAATAATTTTAAAATAAAAGGATTGATTATAAATAGAGCTACACCTCATGGATCAGAATAATAATAGAGAATAATAGTATACAAGATATACAAGATCATTCTAAAAGTTATTGATCATTTTGAATCTTTGTAATCTCTTGTTTCTTGAGTTCTTATGTTAAGTGTAATATTTTTCTTTTGGAGTGTTTCTACTAAGAGAATTCATTGTGTGAATTTTACCTTATAAAGCAATTTTTATTTTAGTTTTATTTGTTTTATCAAGATACCAATTAAGTAGTGTTTGAAATGAGCTATCAATTAAGTAGTAGAAGTATTGGTTTATCATTTATAGTATCAGGGTAAATTCAAATCAGTATGATCAAAGGAATATAGGGTAATAAAGATAGAGTATAAATTCATAATTTAAGATGTGAAAAACTTTCAATAGGTTTAATATCGAGGATACCTCAAATAAGGTCTACCGATCTACCTTTCACTTTGGTATAAAAGTGACGTTTAATAATATTATTTAAAGGATTATTTGGTTTTCTAACAAATACTCCATTCTTAGTTTTAATTTATACTGTGTTAAATATTTCATTGGTTGTTTATAATACTAATTTCTTTCATAATTCTACTATGCATGTTAAGTTTAATGATAATTTTAAAATACCTATTTTTAAACTTTACTACTCTGATTTTACTTTGATTTTATTTTGTGAGTTTATCGGTTGTCTACAATATTGATACATATATTGTGGGCCAATCAAAATTTCACAAAATCGATACTTTCTTCTCTTTAGGAGGAAAAAATATGTAGTTGATTTCAAAATAAAATTTATCCCTACATTGTAGCATAGTTTCCTTATCTTTAATTTTTATCCTAAATTTGGTATTAGTGAAGGTTTTTACATTATAAATTGAGATTAATATTTCCTTTATTATATATTTTTAAGTTTCCTTGCACTTAACAAGTGTGTATAATTTTTTTAAGTATGAAAGGTTTACATGTAAAATCAATTAATAATCTAAGTCCAAACAAACCACTGATTTTTTATGAGAATGACTATGAATATTGGAGAGATATAATAGAAAAATATGTTATCAATATAGAAGTTTAAAATTATCTAATTCTTATTGGTGACTAAAAAATTCATAAGAAATAATTTTTTAATTTTTATAGAGAATATAAAAATTAATTTTAGATAAATTTAAGATTAAAAATTACTCTTTTATTTTCTATTAAAAGAAAGATATACACTCAAATTTCTTCTTTCCATTTTGCATATATAATTTAGAAGAAACTTGAAGTTACACATTCTAGAACTTCACAAGTTCTTGAAGATAATAGATCTATACTAAGAGAATACTATCAAGAATTATATTTTATAAATGGGGGATTATTTTCTAAAATGAATCAAGAATTCATGATAATTTAAAATAGTTTAAAACACCTTAGATAGAAATAATTTTATGATGAAATTTTTTAAAAAATGTTATAGATATCATATCTAAATAATGATAATCTAAAATAACTACAATATATGTTACAAATAATATTATTAAATTAAGTCTAGATGGATTAATTTATACCTCTTATAAAGTATGAAACCCATCTTAAAAGAGATGTAGAAAAAGAGAAAAATAAAAATGGAGTTTCCTTTATAACTACTAGAACTTCAAATATAAAAAATTGTAAAAAAAATATCACCCAAGAAAGGTTAAATAAAAGTTTATGAATAAATTAATGTGAATATAATAGTGGTGAAATTGCTAATATGGTAGGAAAGATGTTAAAATGGAAAAATTCCAAAATTATTTTTTAAGGAAATAAAATAAAATAATGATACTTTAGAACTAATTTTCTATGAATGTAGAAAACAAGGTCATGTTAGACCTAACTATCTTGAGTTTAAAAATAAAGAAATGAAACATTCTAGAAAGTATTCTAAGAAGAAAAGTAAAAAAATTATGAAAGTTATAGATAGTTGGAGTGAAAGTGATTCTACTTTATAAATTTCATTTGAAGAAAGTGATTATAATAGAAACATTATTAGATTTAGTGAAAATTTTCCTAAATTAGAAAAATGTTTAACGGGAAGATTAATTTCATAAATATTTACAAATATGTCCATAGACTCTAATTTATTATATTCTTTAGATAGTAAAGATGATTCAAACTCATCTAGTTCAGATGATGATGAAAGAGCTACATAAAATCATGAAAAAAAGAGATCCTATATTTTTTAATGTGAAACTAATACTAGAAGTTATATAAAAATTACAAGGATCTTAAATGAGAATCCATTTAAATAAAATAAAAATTTATAAAAGTGAGGATAATTTAACTCAAATAAGAAAGTAGAATTTAAATCTTATTTCATAATTGGAAAAGTATAAAGAAAAAGTTTCAAAAACTAAGTGTCTATTTGAAAGGAAAATATAAAGTTATAACATTTGTAGATCCTTAGTTAGATATTATAAAAAATAAGAGAGAGATAAGTCTAAAAGTGTGGATTTTTATCAAGATAATACTGAGATCATCAAACTTAAGATTGATATTGAAAGCCTAATTTTTTTAACTAAGTTCATAACTAGAGAAAATGAGTTTGACAAGATATATATAAATATAAAACCTATTAGAATTTCGTATGTATTAGGAAGTAAAACTATAAAAATTTTAGTTTATAGGAAAAATTATTATGTTCCTAGTAGGACACCTTTATGTACCCAATGGAAATAAGGATGAAATTGGAAGAAAAAATTATTCCCTAAAAAGAGTTAAATATTTTGGACAACATAAAGCATTCATATCATCAAAAATTACTATATATAAATATAAAAGATCAAATAAAATATGGATTTTGAACTATTTAAAAATTCTTCTTGACCAAAAGAATAATATTTACCGAAGAAATAATTCTGAGGATTTGAATGACTGAAAATTAAATTTTTATTATTCCAAAACTTTTGAGGAAAAAGTGAGAAACCAAACATGACATCAAAGACTTAAAGACAACCAAACCACTATGGTACAAAATTTTCAGTCCAAACAACTCATTTAATCCTACAAAGAAAATCCCCAACCAACATGAAAAACATTAAGATCAGCTTGTTCCTGGTCCTCACTGCTCGGCTAGATGTCCCGTGCATGAATGCATGGGCCTGGTACCGATGGAAATACCATACCCTCTCAAACATCCAATTCCAAAAAGCAAGGACCAAAAGAAAAATCGCAGCTCTGAACCCCATCTGGAGCAACCCCTTGTACGAAAATAGTTGCAGTGACCCTCAAACCTCGAACCACAGGGCCACAAGAAAATCACAACCACAAAAAAGATCATAGGGACATATATTCACACATCACAATCATTCAAAACACTCCCGTCATCTTGAAGCTTCATGAGACAACCTCCAACTCGCTGCACACCAGATCCACCAAATCATGGAAATCAACACAAACAAAAGACTGAGGATTTAATTTTCTATGCATAGACATCTGAATATCTATCATTGATTCCTATTGTATTTCTTGTTTATATTTTTGAAAATTTGTTACCATGGTATTTCTTATTTACCACCACAATCCATTTTTTTTATATTATTAAAAACCAATTTATTGTTAAGTGGGAACCTTACAGAAAGTTCACATTGTGACCAACACATACCATATAAATACATTCAAATACAACATACCAAAATAAAACATCAACAACCAAAGTCAAAAATTAAAGGAAATATGATACCATCATCACATACACCAACCAAACAGGGTCAACCATTCCACATTTCCACCATAAAAAAACCGATTCAAAATTTGAAAATAAAAAGAGTAAACCATTATAATACCATGGGACCAAATCGAAACAAACTGCTCACCAGCTCCATAAACACATAACCAACCTAATCACCACAAAACAATCACTGCCATCATAAACATCTCATCACCTATGTCACTTCCATCAACGCACGTCACCAAACCTTGCTGGCGAGAATCACTAGAAACTGTCAACATCAAAAGGAAACTGTCAACATCAAAAGGGGACTATCATCATCGCCATTGAGTCACTATCATTGTTGTCGAAGAGTTTCTATTTCCGTTCCACTAAGAGTACGAACATTAAAAACCTAGATGATGATCCTCCCCAGACAACTCACCCTAAAGCACCAAACACCTCAGCATCAAGACCATAAACCACCGACGATGTTCGACGTCCACCATAACCCACAAAAATCATGAGATTCCTCACAAAAATAGAAATCCATCCAAGGAACTTCATTATAGGCACCAACAATGCACCAACGACACCACCAGGAAGCTGCCGATACGAACACCAAAGAGAGAAACTACACATGACAATGGGGTAAAGAAGCCCAAAAAGAACTATGAGGAAATGAAAAAATAGGGAATAAACCCGACTATAAACCATAATAGGAAGATAGAGAGGAGACCCAAGGGATAAAACCCTAATGAAAATCGAGCCCAAAAACTGAAAGAGATGGCAACGAGACTGAAACCCTAAGTGGAGAATGGGAATAAACCCCTAAAGAAAAACCCGGAAAGAAATGTTAGAATGTTTGTTTCAATTTATGAATAGGATAAAATATAATATCTATTATTATACAGAGAGTTCTATAGTTAAACAAAGTTTACTAAATGATGAGGGGTGAAAAATTTAACTTTTGTACTCTTTGTTTGGAATTTCATCTTAATGTTAGAGAAGTTCACTAAGATTTTGGAAGTTCCTTTTAAGAGAGGTTCCATTTTTGTTTCTCGTAAAACCCACAAATTTTATGGATATTTTTTTAAATTTTATTCTTAAAACAATTTTTTCATAATCAATGAAAAAGTGTACGATACTGGAAACTTAAATATAAAAGTTAGGATTTTTTTCCAGTGGATTTTATCATTTATTATTATAAGGAAATGAGATAAAGAAAAAATAAAAATTCTGGATATTTATCTATTGAATTATTAATTAAATTTAAAAAAGTAAAATTTGGAAATGTTTTTATTTTCATACATCTAAGATATCAAAAATTTTATAGTTAAGATGAAAATATTATTGCATGGGAGACTTTTGAACTAGGATTTAGCAAATATTCTAAAAGAGGATGATGTGGAAAATAAAGCACACCTAGAGAGATAGAAGAAAAACCCTATCAATGTAGAAACTATCACTAGAATGAGATTGATGTATAATTTCAAAGAGAATATGTTAATTGAAAAATAATTTGTAGTTTATTCTATAGAAATTCAAATTTCTAATGAGGGATATGTTTTTAACTAGGAAGTTCAGTTTACAACTAAGAGTAATGCTTATAAAGTTTCTACTTCAGATCAATCTCCAGCTAAGAATCATAAAACAGATGAGAAAGTAACCTTGTAAAAGGAAAAAGATAAGAAATATGAGTAGAAAAATATTTAAAAGAAATATTATTTGAAGACTAAAATTAGTTTAAATGACTGTATTAATAGATTGATTGATACCCATAGTAGGTTTCTGAAAGATAAATTTGAGGAAGCTAAGAAAAATAAAGTGGAAATAGAAGTAGGGAAACCATACTTTTGTTTATATAAATTGGAGGCTAAGGCCTTGAAAGAAAATGTGGAAGAGAAGTTAGTGGAATATAAGAAGAATAATAAGTATGATCTAAAGTTGAAGTAATTGTTGATTGATAAAGAAATAATTTTGGGATATTCTATTAAGAAGAATATTGTTCCTAAAATTCCATTAAATTGAAAATTATAATTTTAAGGAATGGAAAAAATATTACTAAATAATTCTCTAAAAAATATTCATCCTTATACTCTCCTCAAATTTTAATAATAAGTCTAGTTGAAAAGAATTGTAAAGTTCAAAACTCAAACCATCTGAAATTTAGGTAGAGGTTATTCTAGAAGAATCTTTTATAAAATTTGCTGATGTTGAAAAATTATTTGAAAGAAAATGTGAAACTAAACCAAATAAATTAGTAGTAAAATATCTTCCCCTATTGAATCATAAGTGCATCCATATACTACAATTACTTTTTAACTATTCAAGAAAAATATTCCTAAGTCAACCTTATCACAAGAAGGTTCGGGATCAATCTCTTCTTCACCTAGTTATTCTAAGTGAACTGTTGATGAAATAAAAGATGTAAATGATGAACTTATTGATAGTGAGGAATCCTCTCTAGAGAATATGAAAATACAAGAAGATCAACCAGTTGTTTATAATTTCCAAAATAGGAAGAAGGAAAGTTTATTAGAATCCATAGCCTTAATAATAGCTTGATCTTTAGATCTTGAGTTATATGTTTTCCAAATCATGAAAAGGAGGATGAATCATAACATCAGAATGATTCTTTAATTAAATGAAAGAATAAAAATTATTCAAAGTTAGATGCAACATGTTAAAAATCTTGAAGATCAAATTAATTTGATAGATTCCATTGAAAAAGCGAAATAATATTTAAAGGAAGTAGTATGAGAAATAGATATTTGTGAATTAAAATTAAAGAATTTAATTAAGTATTTTAGATCTAGAGTGAAGTATGAAAATTCTATTACTGAGAATAAAATATCATTCCATAAAATTTTTTATATCTTTTGTGATAATTCAACCATTCTTGATGATGTTCTAAAAGATCAGGAAATAGAAATCAAAGGAATTTTATCTTCAGTTGAAATTCTGAATAACCTTGCTATTTTTTAAACCCAACAGTTAAAAGACTAAAATTAGAAGTTGGTCAAGTAGAATGAAAAAAATAATAGGATACTCAAAATATCATCTTGTTAGTAGAAAATGTTTTAGAACATGATCAAAAATTGAAAGTTAAAGAATATATAATTCCAGAAAAAGTTTCTGAGTTCGAGTATAAATTAAAAGTCTAGGATATCCATCTATTTGAGAAATCAAAATATATCAAGATAATAAATAACATGATTAAAAAATAAATTAATAAATATTTTTTTATTCTAAATTTATGATTTCCTGTAACTCAAAAACATTGATTTAAAAACTATTTATCAATATAGTTTTTATGATGATTCTTTAATACTTTATTTTTCTCTATCTATGATTTTTTATATGAATATTATCTGATGTATGATTTACATATTACATAATATTTATAATATTCTTTTGTCTGTTCAAGGGATTTTTTTAGATAAATATTTTTCTTCCCATATTCTTTTTGAAAACCCCAAAGGTGATGAAATGTTGTTAAAAAATTAAAATTTTTAAGATCTTTCAAAATATTTACAAATGGGGATAATTTTTTACAAAAAAATTATCTTTATATTTTTAAAAGTGGTAGATTTTTTAAAAAGGTTGATTTATTTTAAAATAAAAAGGGATGATATACCAAGGGGGATATTTTTTTTAGAAAAATAATACTTTCTAAAGAATGAAAATAAGATATCTTTATCTAAATATATAAAGGGAGTAATACAAGAAGTATCTTTATATCATTTTAATTTTTTATTGCTTGTTTGTTTTTTTCAAAAAGGGGGATATTTTTGAGTATTTGACACACTCTAATTCAATTATTTTAAAAACCATGAAACAATTTATTAAGTATTTAATCTAAATAAGTTTATTGTTTTAACTTTTTTGTTTTCAGTATATAAATAGTTTTAAAAAATACCAATAACTTGAGGTTTAATGAAATACTGATCAAATTGATTTATGAAAATCTGATAACCTAATGAATTTAATAATACCAAAAGTTTAAGGTTTTAAATGGAATCATTATAGCAGTACTGAACCAACCTATCATTAGATGTGTAAAGAAGCTATGTCTATATGAAGATGAATTGAAATTTGTTACTGATACCATTGTAACTAACCCTGATATTTGTGGAATATGACCATTGAAGGATTTATTATATATAAAGCTTCACCTCATGGATCATATGGATAATATATAAAAATAGTATATAAGATATACAAGAGCATTATGAAAGTTTCCAATCATTTTAAAGATTTTTAATCTCTTGTTTATTGATTGCTTCCATTCAGTGTAATGTTTTTCATATTGAGTGTTTTTACTAAGATCTATTATTGTGTGGGGTTCTCCTTATAAATATCTTATTATTTTAACTGTATTTGTTTTATTGAGATACATGTTAAATAGAAATATAATCGATCTACTATTTAAGTATTATAAGTACCAAGATACCGGTTGTAGTAGCAGAAGAACTGAGCTAGTGGTTAAGTGGTGGGGTAAACTAATATATCGATTGTAGTAATAGAGGGAATTCTAATTGGTTAGATCAAGAGATTCTAGGATAAGTAAAACAGATTCTAATTTCAGAATTTAAGAAGTGAAAACCTTTCAATAGGTTAAAAATCAAGGACACCTCAGATCAGGTCTATAGATATACCTTTCAATTTGGTTTAAAAGTGAGTCTTAATAATATCCTTTAAATAAGTATTTGGTTTTCTAAAAAATACTCAAAGTTTATTTTTAATTTTTTTGAGGTAAATATCTCATTGATTTTTTATAATACCGATTGATTTAATAATTCCTCTATGCATTTTAAGTCAAATAGTAATTTAAAATTATGATTCCCAAAATTTACTACTTTAATTTTACTTTGAATTTATCTTTTGATTTTATAAGATGTTTATAATGTGGATAATTTTATTGGTTAATAGTTAGATTTTTGTAATACTGATACTTTTATCTCTTAAAGAGGATTAAAATATATAGTTGATTTTAAAACTACAATTCACCCCCTCTTGTAGTATAATTGAATTATATTTATTTTCAATCCTTCAGTTTTGAGAGTTGGGTTATTATAAGAAGTCTTATGTATAATCTGGTTTGAGGTGCTTACTAGTTTTGATGATTTATTCTTGGTGGATTTTGACCATGTTAGCTACTTTGGGGTTATTTGGTCAAGATGTTACCTTTTGGTTTATTTTAGTTTCCTTCTATAGAATATTGATATTTTATGTCTATACTTATGTTTGGTTAGAGAGATATTTTTTCTTAAGGTTTATGTGGTCTGAGATGCTCACCAATTGAGATGGGGTTCTTTATGGGTTGAGTTAGGGTGACCCTTGGGTTTGTGCTCAGATAACCAGGGAGAGTGATTCTTTATGTGTTTGAGAACATTGGGTGATGTTTTATTTTGTAGGCACGTCGTGTGATGGTGTTCCATGGTTGATTCCCTAGTTTACCCATGAGGGGTTAGGTAACCCAGGACTGGAATCCATGTTGGTTTTTTGAGGTGTATTCATGGGTCATTTCCCCTATTCTGTTTATTAGATGTTTCTAGTTAGCATGAAGTTTGGTTTTTTAATATAGATTCCAAAATTTAATTTGGACAATGTTTTCTCTTTGGAAATTATGAACCATTTATTAGGTGATTACTTATTATTGTTCTGCTTAATATTTTTGAGATAAATATGAATTAGTTGTTTCATCAATGGATTTGATGATATTTTTTAATGGATAGTTGGATGCTATTATCAGTGGTATTTATTTTTTGGTTTGATTTTGTTTCCCTTGACTAGTTACTTGGATGTATTGTAGATATGGTGGTTACCTTACTTAGTGGGTTCTTCATAGGAGTATTTTTATTTAGTCCCACTCTTTTAGAATAATTATAAATGTTGAGGAAACCTATGATATGTATCTATCTTCCTTGGTCTCGGGGATGAGTGGTTGTGGTTGGTTATGTTTAGAGAGGCATGGTGAATTTAAGAGACCGGTTTAGATGTTTTGATGAACCTAATAGATGGATTTGATATCATATTGTATTTATTATTTTCCTCTTTGTCAGAATATTCTAAATCTTTCCTTGATCCACCCACCTCATGCAATGGGGTGTGGAGATTTGAGTATTTCATTAATTTTTTTACTTTTGATAATTGTATTTTTGGGGGTAGAAAGTGGTATGGTGGGGAGGTTGTAATTAACCATGTCATTATGAGTTGGTGAGATTTAATGAATTTTGAATTTTTGGATTTGGATTGGGTATCAATGGTTTTATTCATGTTTATATGGTATTTAGGTTAATTTGGGTTTGGTAGTTTGGTGGAAGGATCACCCAAAGCAATTACTTGGGTTGATCTAGTGACGAATCTATGATTTTCAAAGTACCATGCCATAGGGATAGTGTTGTGGTGTTGAGTTTGGGGGATAGTAAGGTCCATGACACAATAATGGGGACTGAACTGTAGAGGTGAAGGGGAAAGAGTTGATCCCTTTACCAATTTTGGAACCCTTGTTCCATGGACTTAAGGCTATATAGTAGAGTATTGGGGTGAAGGTGTAACCCTATTAACTTATTAGGACAGATGTAATATGTCCGGAGGACCACTCCATAACATTGTCTCTTCAGGGTTAGATTACAACACATCCCAGAAGGGCCACACCACATGGGTGGTTATTTGGGGAAGCTTCCCTCAGCCTTTTCCAAGGCCTTTCACCATGGTCCCTAGACTTTATCACAATAGGGACCTTGTGGGGTGCTTTGTGGTATGGATGGGGTGACCACATCGAATCCTCACCACCCAATTTGTTATTATTTTTGTGATTTTACTCCTTTTCCCTTTTCATTTTAAGGGGTTTTACCTCCCTCCCCCTACCTATCATGTTTTTGAACCAGAGGAGAGCCTTAATGAGTCCTCTGTTTTCCTCCTTGATTCTAATAATCTCCTCCTTTAATTTTGAGTGGCTTATAAGGTAATCCATCCTCTTTTACACTTCTTCTTATTCTAATGTTCCTTGATCTTCTTAGTTTCTCATAATTTTTAGTCACCATGTTAGGGATTTGGAGGGTTGATTTTACCAAGTCATGGTGGAATTATTTCCCTTCTTAGAGTTTTTTGTGCACAAATTATAGAGGTGGTTCTGAGAAAGGATATTCATACCACCGCTAGTTTTTTCTCTTGAGTAAATACCTTCCATGATTTTATTTAGGGTTTTTGTAAATTTGGGTTTTTTTGGTCATCATTTAAAGGTTTCTATTCAGGTATTTGGTTGTTTAGTGATTGTAAGGTTTTATTCCTTACTCAGTATTATTTTCACCACTGAAGGCTATTGGTTTCCACTTAGATTGAGGTAGGTGTTTCAATATCATTCCTTTATTTTTCAATTCATATAATTATTGAGTTTTATAAACTCATTTTAATTAAAATATGGGTATCTATGATTTTTTTGACACTTTCTACTGGGACTACACATCTCGCATGTTTTTTCCATATATTCACACTTTCCAAAGGTGGGTGTCCTCCTCTACCATGTTTGGTAATGTCATATCCTTTATCTAAATGTGATGATAGGATGTTGGCTCCTCCTGCCATGGATTCTACCTTGGATCTTGTCACCCAGTCTAGGTATCCCTTATAAATTTGAGTCATGTTTTTAAAACTCATTATTATTACTATCTTGAGGTGGAATCTAGTTCATTACACTTCTATCTTTATAGGGAAGCAACCTTTGGCTAGAGTATATAATAACATTGGGAATTTTTAGGAATATCTAGATTTTGTGAATATTGGGCATCTATAAAGTCTTCCCCTTTTGATGTTGGAAGCATCCATTACATGATACATCTTAGGGGAGGAACCCAAGGAATCCTGTGTTGTCTATGTTAGAGTTGACTCTAAAGGTGTAAATCATATAAGGATTTTTACCTTAGGTATCTATTGTTTATTGTATAAGGTAGATATTTCAGGTGGGTCATAGGTTTAACATCTTGCGAGGATAGGCAGGGGAATTTTAGTTTTTTCCTATGGGGAATATGATAAAACTATGGATAGGTAGGTATATTTCAATGTGTTCATATGGGGAATATGTTCACACCATAGAGAGGTAGGTGGGTGGTAGATATAGAGTGTTCCCCCATGGGGGGGGGGGGGTGGGATGATGATCACACCTCAGTTTTTAGTGTGTCCCTATGGGGAATATGATCACACTTTGGGATTTGATGGTAATGAGAGAGAGTGTTCCCCCATGGGGGGAGATGATTAAACTTTGGGATTTTGGTTAAGTGTATCCCTAAGGGGAAGATGATCACACCTAAGGGTTGATTTCTCCCATAGGAAGGGTATACTGATTTGGTGGTGATGGGGTGTCCGGATCAAACCTCATAACAACGCCCTAGTTTTATTGAGTTATCATGATTGAACCTCATGGAGGTGTCCTAAATACCCTACTAGTATAAAAGGATAAAAACCCACATATTTCAATTATGTAGTTTAAGGTCATGTGATAGGACCAGTCCATGAAGTTTAACATTGTGTAGTAAGGATTCTTGTTTTTCAAAAGAATAATTAATGAGTAATGGTTTGGGGATTACACATATGATATTCCCTAAGAAGGATCATCATCCCATAGTGGGTCGAGAGGTGGAATCCCATGATTATCATACATGAGGAATCCCATGTTCATCACATAGGTTAAGGCTATATTTTAATGTCATATGATGAGGAAGATGTCATGCAGTTTAATTTCATATGACTAGGATGTTGGGATATGTAGTTTTACATCATGCAACTTTGACATCATTGAGATATGAATCTAGGGAGACAATTTGTAAGTAGAAGAGGAATATCTAGCATAAGTCCTCTCTACCAAGAAATATCGGAAGTTTCCCACAATGATTCAACATTTGGGACTTACCTGTTTACTAATCATGTGACTCTAGGTGGGGCATTGAGTAAACACTACTATGGAGGAGTGAAAATCAGGGTTCTCGACGCTAGGGTTCCTATGCTTAGGAGAAGGAGGCATTAGGGTACCTATTCTTAGGATTAAAAGGTAAGTTAATGGGTTGGGATGTTTTTAAGTGAAGGGGGTGGACATAAGGGTTGATGATACTAGTCTCACAAAAATTTGGGGTGCAGATGAACCAGTTTTGGATGGGTACAAGGGCTATGGGAACTCAACTTTCATAAAAGGGCGTTAGATGAAAGGAGGAAAAAAGGAGAGGTCTGGTGGATGGGTTTTATGAAGTTTGATATTTTTTGAATTTTGAGGGATTCATTAAGTCCATGGGTCTCATGAAGATGCATGTTTCATGAAATAGGGTGTCCTTTCCTTGGAGTGAAGTATTGGTTCCCATGGGGTTGGTTTTATGAAGGATAATTATCTCACGAAACCCCAAGAGACACAAAGAGAATTTTTATTACATGAATTCCATGGAAATTCATGAAATTATTATTAACCATGGTTTGAGGCTCTCAAAAACCCATGGGAGTAAGTTTTATGAAATTTGGATACCTTTGGAAATCCATATCCTCTCTTGCTTGTGAAAGATAGAGTTTCACAAATTTAAAGATTTTTTAGAAGCTAAAAGGTAATGTACCCTTAAAATTTAGTCATGGGGAGTTATTTATTGGCCCAATGGAGGCTTGGGGATGAACTTCATGAAATATAGATTCCTTCATGAAATATTATGACCTCTATAATGGAAGGGGTGTTTTGCGAACAAACATACGTTGTACGAAGGTTACCGCCTCAAAATACACATGGTTGGCTGACTTTTATAAACCATACATATACTTAATAGAGGTTACCACCTCAATATACAGAAGGATGATGAGTTTTTTGATCTTAAATAATCTTCGGAGGTTTTTACCTTCACAAACACAAAACCTTAAGTGGGGTTTTGAGCTATTTTAGCCTAGATTTGCTTCACACCGACCATGCCTTCCTCAACCTAACTTATGACACATGTATTTTGATGTAAAAACATTTATGCACTCATAATTGAATCAAAAAAGGTATAGTAGGGTCAAATTATGATATAAAACCATAAAAAATTAGTGATTTAAAAGAAATGTTTGCAAAACTTGGTCTAACCCTATACCTATAAATAGGTGTGGGGGTCCCTGAGGGGACCATGATTTTTTTTTTGAAAAAGATAGTCCAGTGATATATTTTCATGAAAATAAATATTTTTTTGAGTGTTTTATGATTTTTATCCTCACCTATTATGAATATTTCTTATATTTGAACCATAGTTTAGCAAAAAAACATTCATGATCTTGAGAACTTTCATGAACACAACCTTCATGAACCAGTTCTAGAATTTTTAATAAGTATTGGATAAAATGGCCATAGAGGTTGATGAGTATTTTTCTTATCAATGAAATGAGATAGATGGAATCCCTATGACCAAGATATCTTTAGATAGATGTCAAATCACAACACTCTCACTGAATTACCGATAGAGGTACAACAAGAATACCCACTATGAAAGAGGCCTCTATTGTATGATTTTGGGCTGATGGATGATGTTTTTATTCCCAATGCTTATCAAGATGAACCTACTTATTGGTCCAAGACAATTCTTAGGAAGTACAAATTATATAGAGCCATTGAGGGTCAAATTATGAAGGACCAAACATCACTTACTACTCACACCCTATGTAACCATGTAAGAAATGTCTATGGGGAGGCGTTGGAGGAAGAGGCATCACCCCTCAATATGAGAGCATTCTTAAGGTGGGTTTGATGGAAAATCTATAGGATTGGACTAAGGAATAGGACATTATCTAGGGTGGAAACTTTAAAAATTAGTGGGACTTGGAATATTGGGTATAAAAGTCCTATCATGAGTTTTAGGTGGATTTAAAATAGGTCTAGATTTATAAGGCAGAATGATACTCACAATTTCATGTTTACCATCACTAAGAAATCATGATAGAGTTTCTAGGTGGTCACTGGGGACCAATACATTTCAACTATATCATGGGGATGTCAAAATTGTTTTATGGTTCCTCTTACACATTATAGGGATCCCCATACAAGGGGATATGTATGATGAGTTTCTCACTTTTGAGGATGTCTGGGATGATCATAAGTAGATGTTTGTGATTTCAAGGGTTCTGCTACTCTTGATATATGATACAAGTTAGAAAACACTAGGGATGAATGATATCCATTCCAAGAAATGGGTTTTTTATTTCTTGTAATATTATATGTTCAATATACCTAGGATTCCACACCAATGTCTGAAGGCATCAATGTGAGGCAAGGAGCATTCATATTGGAGGATTTTGGAGGTGATCCAGTGGAGAATTTGGGGATTTAGTGTGAAGCTTGAGGCTCTTGTAGTTAGGATGGTTGGATTTATTTCTTTATTGGTATATGGGTGGCTGCTCTTAGTTCAGGATGTAGATATGGGGGTGTGTCTTAGAACCCCTATTATGGTCATAATACTGACAATGGGGCAGCACATCCACTTAGCAGTTTCAGAGCTAGTGAAGTTATATAAGGTGTTGTGCCATATCAGTCAGTAGAATAATTCCTTACATGTGTGCAAGACATTTAATTTCCTATATGTTTGGGTTGCTAAAAACATGGGGGATATTAATTCATAAACCTAATATCCCCTCCTAACATGAATTTATGATCATTGATCCTCAACATCACTGTGATTCTGCCTCTTGACTTGGGCTCAGTTGATGTGCTAGCACAGATTCATCTAAGTAGACCATTTCATCTTTAATATGATTTTCCTCCCTAAGGGAACAGTAAAAAATAGAGGCATGGGAAAAATCTAGCAATGGTCATACCTCTTAGCCTTTCAAGGTAGGGCATTGATGGCCAGGGTGAACTGTAATATGATTTGTGAGTTGTACACCCCACACTACTTCTCAAAATAGTTTTATAACCTCCAGTGAATTAACCTAAAGGTTTATATAGGGATACATAGCGAGCTACACCCCTAGACCATTTCAATATATATAACACATATTTTTGCATGAGGATGGGATGTGAAAAAATGAGTTACTATCACATACTACCGCTTATGGGATCATCCATGAATATGTGGTGAGATGGAAAAGTGCGTATTATAAAGACATGATGAGTATATTGGTACCTCGGTTGGATGAGGAAGGGGGTCCAAAACCATAGGGATGGGGTTGAGTAGTGATCATGGCACACTGTGGAGGTTGATATGGACTAGTAGGTTGAGTAGTGGTTATAGCTCCAATATTGACTGGTCTTGCACAGGAGGAAGCTTCAAGAAGGGGAGAAGCAACAATATCAATGATCCTGGGAAAGTGGCTTTTTGGAGGAAGGAAGACCATATCAAGTAGTTATGAGGGCACAAATATATGACCTATGGAAGCAATTTTGTCACCCATATATCCATAATTATGTTTCCTTTCCCAACACTTGGGAGAGATAGGGAATTTATAGACAACTCTAATATTTTCGTGAGATGTGGAAGAATTCTCACTATGAGGGAACATACCCTCCTATACTTGGTCATGTAAGAGTAGTCTTCAATTATTCACGGGACAAGGCAATGTAGTATCTTAAGGAACTGTAAGAATTGATTCATTCCTATAGCATTACATTCCCTTAGACCAGTTGAGTAAAGGTGCTGCTAGACATGCCTTCTCCTCTAGATCTTTCTATGGACCAACTAGATACTAGTGTGTCTAGGGGAGATGGATAAGAAGATAAGTAATCCTAGGGAAGTGATTCATACCTAGATTCCTTGAAGAGGGGAGATTTTGTTCTTGATCAGGTAAATTAACTATTTTTTCTATCTCGGAGACTAAAAAACCACTATGATTTTTGTTTAACTTATTTTTTAATTGTGTAGGAATCATAGAGAACTAATTAAGTGGAGTTTCATGATGAACCTCATGGGTAGGATGAGGGATACCCAACCCTTGAGAGGGTGGACATGGGACCTCTCCTCGATGTCGTGATCACATGTGGACCACCATATATTATTGAGGTGGTTCTTGTGGGAGGTCTTCCTGCGGACCTTACTCAGTTGTTTTGTGGTCTCTAAAACTATTTAATACTTTTACCCTTTTCACATTTTCCTTCATGTTTTCATCTCATAATTTATGATCGTCTAAACTCATACTTTAAATGGAATCTCGAACCGTGTTTAGAGATCATCCACCTATGGTGATGCTTTACTCAGTAGAGCCTGTAGCCAAGGTAGTGATGGTAGATGATTCTATCTTGATAGAGATGTTTGGGGAGGCTTTAGTAATTGGGACAACCATAGAGGTGCCATAGGAGGTGGATTCTATGATTGAGGCCTCAATAGAGGGGGTTGAAATCATGCCCTTAATAGAGATAGTTGAGGGGAGAATGATAACCATGCCTACCTCAGAAATTCCATTGATAGCAGGTACTGGAGATGAGGATTCAAAAAATGTAGTCAAGATCATACCACCGACAGAGGTGGTTGAGGAGATTTCGGTGCTTGATCATACTTTAAAAGTTCTATTGGAGGTGGATGGGGCTCCCACTATAAGTGAAGGATCTAGCAGGGATGTGTTTTATCTGGAATTTGGGCTTAGCCCACTCAAGGGATTTCATGAAGATGATCCTCCCACTGATATGTTGGTGGTATTCCCTTATCATGAGCCTATGTTGCCTAATGATTTTGAGGATTCTATCTTAGATGATGCTAAGGATAATCGATTCATTCCACACAAGTCATGGAGGATTGTGTGGAATTTCGTTAATCATGCTCCACTATATGATCTTCCAAACTGAGTGGGATCTCTTTTCCATTGGTTTTTCATCCTAAGGACTAGTTGGGTGGATTATAATGGCACACACTCACTATATTGGGACTTTCTCATCAAACGAGCACACACCGAGTGGTGGGCGTTTGATGTTTCTCAGCATAAGAAGAAGTATGAGGGTACCAAGGTTCTCCAGGTGGCTAAAGAGGATATCAATCACCTAGAAGAGCATGTTAGAGATCATGAAACCATTGTCACCACTCAATAATAGATCATTAACCAATTGAGGGATTAGTTGAAAGTGGATGAGGATATGTTAGTGGCGGTAGTATCTATAGTTGATGAGTTCCAAGATAGGTAGGACCAGACACAAATTTTCATAGATTAGGTATGACCTATTTCCAAGGTGTAAGCAGCTAGGCTGGCCGAGAAATAGTAGACCCTGGTGGCTACCTAATAGAGGTTGGTTGAGTTAGATCGCTCAATCCCTGAGGATGATCCTTAGGGAATTTATCTCAGTTTGAAATAAAGGATAGGATCTGAAATGTAGATGTCCCTCCCCAAACTTGTAATGGTTTGTTTAAATTTCCCATATGCTTAAAAGTGTTGTTTTGTTGCATCTCAATCATAAAAATGATATAACTAATAATAAATCTCTAAGACCACATGATCCATGATCAGTGTGGAAAACAAGGGGAAAAATAATATTGACCATTTATATGAGAGTCCTAGATTAGGTTCAAACACTTGAGTTCTGAATTTTTTATTGACCACGGGGAGTATCCTGATCAAGAAATATTTTCCTGGAGAAGCGGATCTATGTACAACCAAATTTCTCTCCCAATGTGTGCTAGTTCTCAAATGGGGTAATACCATGGTCATTGAATTATACTCAAACAAAGGGGAGTGATGGAGAGATTTAATTGAGATTCCTAAGATCTGGAATATAAAGGGGGTGATAGGGAGATAATGTATGAATTTCGATCATGTTCAAAACATAGATTTCACTATCGTTCCATCAAGGATGAGGAGGAAAAAATGAGGTTCGACCATTGACCATGTTCAAAACATATGACCTATCAAAATATTTTCGGAAGTCCTTTAGAGAGTGTGCCCAGGATGGTAGATGAGCTAGTGTGGCCAGGAATCATTTTCATTATGGGGGTATATTTATATGTAAAAGATAATGGGGATTCAAATCCAAGAAGACATGAAATGTGGAGATGAATTGATGGAATGTTTGAATAGATCTCAACACTATTAGAATTATTCCATTGAATCTCTGAGCACATCAGGTTAGTGTATTATTTTGAATAAAGGATAGAATCATCTTCTAGGGTGATAGTCCTCTTGGATGCTGAGTGATAGTCAAAGAACTCAAATAGTGTGTTAGGTGACTAACATCGAAGGGGGAAGTGGGATTCATAGGAAAATGCATAATATGATTTGTAGTTTTATGTCATGCTATAAGGGAGAAGGGTGTGCTATTTAACATATTTAGGAAAATATGTTTAACATACAGTTTAGCATCTTATGGTGAGGATTATGTATCATGCATTTTAATTTCATGTGATTAGAACATTCATAGCACAATTTAGCATCTTTTGACCAGGATGTGTGGACCAACATGAATAAATCCCAGTTAATCAGGGTAGTGGGATGCATGAACAAGAAACACAATAGGTAACACATCATAGAGGATCCATTGAAGTAAATAGGATAAATATTTACCTATAACTTTTTCTTGAATTGATGGGATCCTGTGAGTATAGCATAGTTTTTTCCAGGGACAATGGTGGGTCCTACTGGCTTTGTACCTCTTTCTCTACACCCTTTATTTTTTTCCAAGCCACAAGGGAGATATGGAAGGTAGAATTATAGATTTTATATAGGATTACACTATGGGTTTTCAACCTGATAGAATTATGTGCATCTTTCCTTACGAATTTTAAGGCTATATCAGTTGGATCAAGGAATTTCAAATAGTTTAAGGTCATAATGATTGGACAAGAAGTTTCAAATAGTTTTAAAGTCACAATTTTTGGACCATGGGGGATGTGTCTCAAAGGATTGTTCATTGCATGGAATGGAAGTGACCAAAAATTAATTAAGGATGAAGGAGGCATAATTCCACACAAAACATCTATGATAAAACATACACACATTTTGAGGCCGTGATGCTTGGACCTAGAATCATAGTTTAAGGTTGTAGAGTTCAGAACAATGATGTGATGATCTATTTAAGGAGATCCTATGAGTCCCAAAATTTATTAGGGAAATTCCTCTCCAACTCTTAATCCCATGCGATCCTTGATCTATGTGAGAAATAAGGAGTGATATAGAGTTCCCATTGTTTATAGGGGAGAACACAATAAGGGTAAAAAGTGAAAAATTAGGGAATTCCAAAGAGGTAAATCATTGATTACAAGACCCAGATGGTAAAAAAGGGGATGAACAATGGGCTGGGAATGACTATTGACCATGTTTGAAACATAGGTTCCACATCCACACTAGTCAAGGATGGGGTGAAAAAATATAGGATTGACCATTAACTATGTTCAAAACATATGAACTGCCATTTGTTACTAGGGATCCTTTGAGGCATGTTCTTAGAATGGTATGTGAGCTAGTGTGGACAAGAACCATTTCCATTAGTAGGATATGTTTAGATTTTTAGGATGATGGGTATCTAAATCGAAGAAGCATAAAGCATGGATGTGTAAGTGGAAGTGGAGAATGTCCTAGGGGTAATGTTGAGTGCCCCGAGAGATATCCTGTTATATGATGGATGGAAATGTTGGAAGGTGGCAATCAAGTTTGGCCTGGATAGGGAAGACCCCAAAATGAGTTGGGGGTAGGGTTGTAACCAATATAAGAGATCCAGATTTCACTATATATCCCATGGGAATGTGAATCAAGCCACACATAGTTATGGAATATGGCATGGAAGGTAACCAATACCAAAGGGAAATTTCCTTTTTGGAGAAAAATATATATCATCTCACACTCATCATATGAGGCAACCTATATTCATCACATAGGGTAAGGCTACAACTTAACATAATGTGATGAAGATGTTGGTTTTGACCTTACCATATTTGTCATATGAGGCATTGTAGGTTTTTATGGGGTAAGAATATAGTTTAACATCATGTGCTGTGGATGTTCATGTTTTTTTCTTTTCAAACATATCATATGAGACATCTTATATTCATCACATAGGGTAAGTATATAGTTTAAAATTGTGTACTGAGGATGTTGTTTTTTACAATACCATATTTTTCATATCAGGTATCTCAAGTTTTTACAAGGTAAGGATATAGTTTAATGATGTGTGCTAAGGATGCTAGACTTTGTAGTTTAGAGTATTACTGCTCAGACTAAATATGCTACTAGGTTAAGCTTCTAGAACATGGACCAAAGGGTGTGGGTTTCTTAAAGATGATTATGTGGTATGAAATAGTGATAACCTAATGTGAATAAGGATAAAAATAAAGACCCACTGATACAAAAAATTTCAAGAAAAACTGCACACAAGTTGACATCGTGGTGTTGGGGTAGGAAAGATCCCTCAATGAGTTGACAGTGGGGGATGGACCCAATATATGAGATTCATGAATTTCTAAATATCCCATGGTAATGGGAATAAATCCAAAAATTGTTTTGGAAAATTAAATGGTAGAATACTGATGTCGATAATGGGTGGTCCTCTCAAGTGAGGACGTGATGAAAAAGGTAAGGGGACATTTTTTGATGAAACACCATAGGTGAAGCAAACTATATGAATGAGGGGCCACATGGGGTTGGATGAAAATATTTTAAGGTCATAATGCTTGGACCCAAAGGGGTTTAAGTATTTTGAGGATGTTTAGATGTTAAAAAAGAGTTAAAACCTGATTTGAAGAAAGAACCAAGGGGGCCCTTCACCATACAAAACAATCATAAAACTAATTTCACATAATTTAATTTCATGAGGTTTGGACCTAGGGGAGGCCCCAAAATAGGTTGGTTTTTAGGATGGTCCCAGGATATTGGGTCCAGGAATATCTACCTATCCTTTTAGAAATGGTAATCAAGACACACATAGTTCTAGAATGCAACATGGTAGGAGACCGACACTGATGGGGTGGCATCCTCTCTAGAATAGACATAGAATCATCTCATATTTTTAATATGAGGCATCCTATGTTCATCACATAGGGTAAGAATATATTTTAACATCATATACCAAGGTTTTAGGATTTGGTTCATCTCACATTTATTATGTGAGGCATCCTATGTTCATTATATAGGTTAAGACTACAGTTTAATTGCTTATGATTATAATGTTAATTTTTTTTTCATATCTATCATGTGAGGAATATTATATTCATTACATAGGGTAAGGATATAGTTTAATGTCATGTTATAAGGATGTTGGTTTTGGTTCGTCTCACATTTAACATGTTATGGATCCTTTGTTCATTATATAGGGTAAGGCTACAGTTTAATGTTGTGTGATGAGGACATTGGTTTTTAGTTTAAAGTCATATTGAGGCTGCTACTAGTTTAAGGTCATGGATCCTAGACCATGGGGGTTGTAAATAGTTTAATGTCATAATTATTAGACCATGTTTCCATAATTCAAGGTTATATATCTTTGACGAAGAGGTTCATGGATAGTACCACATAATGAACCCAGTTTTTTTCAGGAGTCTTGATGTGTTCCCTTCCAATGGCGATTAAAAAGTATGAACCATTAGATTAGACCATATGAATAATGCAAGGAACTTCTTCCCACTTGGGTTCCATATTTGGTGTATTTTTACTAGATATCATTGGAATTCTGAAAGCAAGTACCATGTCACCCTGAAAGAAGGTATGGAGGCAAACCTTTTTGTTTAACACTAACACAACCTTGTTACAATGACTCTCTAAGTTATGCAATGCCTGGAGCCTATTTTTCTCAAGAGCTTCCAAATCATCTATATAGATTTATGATATTCTTTATGGAATCATATGGTCATAAATGGCTATTCATAGTGATGGGAACTGAACCTCTATACATAAAATGCTTCTATCCCACACACCAAGGAGTATGGGGTCTCCTAGGTGGAGTTTCAAGTTGTTGTCTGATAGGCCTAGAGGGCCTTAATAATTTTATCAGAAAAAAATATTTTTTCCCACCATATTATGAAAAATTTTAGAGTGTGTTTTGTTGAATGCCTCAGCCTATCCATTCTCCTATGTATGATAGTGGGAAGTGTGGTTGGATCAGATGTTGAACTTGGAGTACAATTTCTTTATCTCAATATCCCAGAAATTAGTGTCAGTTTCCATGAGAATGGTATGGGGAACCCCAAATTGATGAATGATGTGAGATATCATGAACTTGATCATGGACTAGATTTTAACTTCTTTGAGGGAAACTAATTCTACCTACTTTTAGAAAAACATGTTGCATTCATAATGAACATGCATTATCAGGCCATTATTAGTGGGTAGGGAACCAGAATGTTGAGTCCCAATAATATGAAGGTCCAAGAGTATTTGGTAGTGTGAGTAATATTTGGTGGTTTGTGTATGCATTTTTCATGGATATGAAATTCATGAAACCTCTTGGAGAACTCAATACAGTCATAAAATATGGTGGGCCAGAAGTATCCCAAAATTTGAATTTGGGGGGAAAGATTTAATCCTACTTGATGGGACCCATATGATAAGGTGTAGAACTCTTATATTAATCAAGGTATCTCATCCCCTTGTATGAAAATTAGAAAGAATCCATCAAATTTGTGCCTATAGGGATCCTTCTCAAGGCTGGGTCCACTCTATAGGGTAAACTGGGAAGAATACTGGTGGATTTTCTCACAATTGTATTGGCCTTGAAAAAATTCCATGTTAGAGATACTTGATGAAGGGAGTCTGCAATTAGGTATTTTCTAGACCATGGTGGAAATTTAGTGCCCTGGCATAGAAGTGTCGATAGCCACTGATATACCTATTGGTTTCTATAATCTAAAGTGGTGGGGGAAATAGCCCTCTGGTGTGCTATATGAATGATTAATTCATCCCAATCAGGCTCTACAAGGGATGTATCTAGGATTTCCAAAGAATTGGATCGACCATTTTTCAACTTTGAAACATGGGTCACCTTTGTCTAGGAATGGAACTGGGACATTAGTTGATGAGTCCATTATAGTAGGGGAACAATCTCTTGATTTCTTATGACTTAGTCACCCTTGATATTCTTGATTACTAACTTTAATTCTCCCTTCATAGGTAAAAAGGGGACATTAATCTTAAGGTCTAACTCAAGACCAATAATAAGATCCTGATACTCATCTTTATTGTTAGTGGAATCTTATTATAGTAGAAATGAGTATGGAATAATGGACTATTCATAATTAATGAAGATAATCCCTAGGAATACACTATTGAGTTTAGGGTTGTTGAGTATTTTATCGGTCAAACTCTGTGAGTCCCCTAAAAATTAATTTGGCCAACATAATACATCTTGATCTATTAATAGAATAGACTCATATAGGAAATCAACATCTAGGGGAAGTTCCTCAGGCATCAGGTGCCCATCCAGGAAATCTACCAAAGCCTAGACCTTGATATCTTTCTACGGGATGAAACTGATATTGAACTATTGGAGGATTAGAACCCAATAAACTAATCACACTTTTAGAATGGGGTGGTTGAGAATATACTTCACTAGGTCAACACAAGATACCAACTATATCTCATGGTGCTTTAAATAATACTATAACTTCTATACTGTGAAGACTAGAATGAGACATGTAACACCCGAGACTTTTATGTTATATAAACCATCAAAGGAATCTTTTCTAGACAACACTTGCTTGGCTTGCTTTACACGCAATCGCGACCTTCCTCGATAGCTTGCGTCGTACGCAATACTGAGTTTCACTAAACAACAATATGCTATTAAAACTAGCCGTTATGAATAGTAATAACCACTTTTTGAAATTTTATAAATTTCTTTTTTCAAAATGGACTTCATTTTTGGACTCAGAATATCGAAATTAGCCTAGGGTGAAATTTTGGTATTTTTCTGAAAACTTTCAATTTTTGATGAATAGTGAAACCACTAAGTGGTAGGTTAAAAACTGAATTTTGCATAAAACTTAATTTTACCGCTTCTGTGAATGGAATTTCAAAAATCCGAGAGACACGGTTAATATCAAGGACTAAAATGTGGTTCAATGAGATAAAAATAATTTTTTGGTGAATAGTAACTTTTTACTATTTTTACCGCGGTTAATAGTAAATAGGGTAACTAAGGGTAAATATGATATTAATATTACCCTAACACATGTCCTAATTCTATTGGACAAGTGTAATTCGACCAAAAACAAACTTAGGAATAAAATATGACCATTTAGGCCCACTTGGATTAGATTAGGACATTTATTATTAATTTATTTAAAGAAGGGTTAAAATAGTTAAAATCAAAGTTTAATAAGTAAATCATTTTTAATATGGGGTTATACATAAGCTAAATTCGACTATAAATATTCATTATAAAGCTAAAAAGATTTCCTACATAATGGTATTTTATTTGTAATTTTTAGACATTAAATAATTTAATTTATTTATGACACAAAGATGATGCAGTAATTATCTTATTAATGAAATATTGACATAATTGATAATATAAATACCAAAATAAATGTAATTTAATACTTTTTATGAATTCAAATAATTTTCTAGGTTACTATGATATATTAGTGTTGATTTAATCAACTTGGTTCGAACATATAATTCTGTTATGACTTTCACAAAAATCATATATCAAATAGTGTCAAAATTGACACAAAATAGTTTTTAAATCAAATATTATATTATTAATTGTTATTTTATTCCTAAAAATCTAAGGTTCAGCCAAATGACTTAGATAAGGATATATATATTAATAATAAACAATTTGGGGTTCGTTTGGCATTTTATAGTAAGTGTATTAACCATATAGTGAAAGAAAACAAAAAGACATGGTAAAAGTTAAATTATTTAACTTAGAGTTAAATCTAATTGATAAGGTTAAAATAATACCCTAAACTTGTCTAAATACTATTTGTTGATAGGATTTCGATCCCTCCCCACCTTATCTTCGAAATAAGACCCTTTGGAACCATTATAAACCGATTTTGACTTTAATATAAAATAATATTTTGAGATATTCCTAAGGTGCCCCTCTCCTCCCTTATAAAAGGGCACCTCCTCCCCCTCCTCCTCACACCAAATTGAGCACTCAAGCTCGGCCAACCCCTGCCATTTTCTCCTCTCCACTTCCCTAGAATAATCCTAGAGGTCCTGGTCTTCTCCAAAGACCAATCTTAGTTCCTTAAGTGGAGGATTCAAAGAGGCGTTCCAAAGAAGAGGTAATATCCATTACCGATCTTTTCAATTTCTTTCTTCTTCAACTTCTTCTTCTTTAGTTGTTTCATGATAAAGTAATAACATCAGTATTACTTACATACTGATATGTTATTATAAATATGAAACAACCCTAATTCACCTTCTATCCATCCTACGGAAAAATGAAATCACCGCGCGTGCGTACGTACGGAATACCGTCTCCACGCCGTGGTGTAATCTATTTTCCACCATCACCTTAAAAGGATGGGTATAATGGTGTAATGAGTAACTATATATGATTATTATGAAGTAATATTGATACTGAAATAATATATATATACTCCAATACAATTCCACGATCATAGGAACGATATCATCACTCGTGCGTACGTACGGAATACCGTCTCCACGATGTGATGCGACTCGTTCTACATGATCTTCATTTCATAATGATTATATAAATGAATTGAATGAATGAATATGGTATATACAACACTAATACCATTCTGTAAATTAATTATCTATAACCTAAAGATAAGAATAAGAATTTATTCGACAAAACACGCATAAGAACAAAAAGTTATAAAGACCCGAGTAACAAGTAACAATGAAATATTACTAACAAGAAGCTAATAATATGACCATATATGATATCATATAAATATGTATGATTCTGGAATAAGTCAATAACATTATTTAAACCATTATACAGGATCTTCGGACACGAACAAAGCAAATTGGACTTAAGGTAAGGGAAATATCACAATCTCATTTTTATTCGAGATTGTTTATTCGTAAGTATTTACTGGGGTGTATTTTATCATCCACATCCATGTTCCCTCAATATGTAATATTGTTTCCATCCACTTGCAATAGTTTAAATCCAATTTTACCCTTAGGTGAGTTTTTAGTAAAGAATATGAAAGGAATATTTTGTCATTTTTCCGTACGAGGTACTTTTTGACTTTTCCGACAAAAGTACGAAGAATGTTTTTTTTAACATATACGGCATGAATGGATTTTTAAAACATTACTTCAAAGAAGCTTCCTTTACAAGTTTTCAAGTTTATTTTTAATCAAATTCTTTTATTTTAAAGTTGTATGACATGTTATGAAAGGAAAAATGTTTTTGAAGAAGAAAGGATATTTTCCTCAAGAATTCAATTCAAGTGTTTTATCAAAATTATTTTCCATCTAAGATAATAAAGGGTTCTGTTTCTATCCATATTTTTACATTGATTTGACTATGTTGTGATGGAATTATGTTTATGAATTCCTTTATCTTATATGAATTGATTTATGATGTCATGATGTTTCAAGAATCACATTTTTTTTACATGTGTTATGCGATGATGTATGATTTATGATTATGTGGCACACATAAGAAAGGATTCATTATAAGATGGGTGGGACCTATATCTCCCTCCAATGCATTGGGTAAAGATTTTATATCTCATGAGATAGACATGGCTGGAACGGAAGGTTATTTCGGTTCAGTGATACAGGACTGAAACGAGGAGTGAACTCGGTTTAGAAAGGGACTTTGTCCACTAAGATAGTCTTGGCAATGAGTCATGACTAACAAGAAATGATTTCCATGATTATGTGTGCATGCCACAAAGTTTCAAGTTTTATGTTATGATTATGGGGATCTCATTTTCACTTCTATGAATTATTCCATGATAAGATATTATGATCTCTTTTGCAGGTTTTGATTTTCAAAAAGATATGATATGATTTTTATTTCCTTTATTTGCCCTTGCTGAGCATTTGAGCTCACCCTTTTATGTTTTCTTTTCCCCAGGTCAGGAAGATGGATATTAAGTAGAATATGCTAAAAGGGACCCTAGATATGATGAAATAAATGGGAGACACTGTAGAAGATTTATGAACCAGTTGTTTATGTTTCCCAGTTTCTAAAGACACTATACCTATACGGTCCTTTGTGGTTTTGTCATATGTTGTAATAAGTGTGCTTCAATTTTGAAGTATTAACAATGTATGTAAAGTATGGGTCGTTATAGTTGGTATCAGAGGAAAGGTATAGTCAACCTTTGGAAACTAGAATGTGAAAGCCTTAGTAAGAACCCTAAGGATAAGTCTAAGCATAGAACACAATCTTAGTGTTTTAGAAATGTCCTTGAATAACCTAGGATAAGACCTTAAGCATGAAAATTTTATTCTTGAATTATGTGGTTTTCCTATTATAATTAGTGTTGCTCACACTATTCTTCTTGGTTTTAGTCAATGGCTGGAACCCGAAGGAACCGTGTTAATGCGGAATGCGATGGGCAATGCAATGATTGTCCCCCTGAGCAAACAAACGATATGGGAGCTGGAATGCAAAATCTTGTAGCCATGATCACACAACTTTCTCAAGCTATGAATCATGCAGGATTTCCAAACGAGCAAAGGAGGGAGCAACATTCTGTTGAATCCTTCATGAGGCAGCGTCCACCTTCTTTCAGCGGATCTACTGATCCATTAGTTGCTGAACAATGGATTAGTACTACTGAAAAGATATTTTCAGTTCTTCAATGTTCTGAGCATGATAAGGTCATCCTAGCAGTGTACCGTTTGGAAGGAGATGCTGATCAATGGTGGAATCTTGTTAAGAATACGAGGCAAAGGGATGAAATTGAGTCTATGGAATGGGACGAGTTCAAGAACTTATTTTTCAATAAGTACTTCCCTCGTATTCTCCGAACAAAGATGGAGAAAGAGTTTCTTGAACTGAAGCAAAGGGATGATGAATCTGTTGGTACCTATGAAGCAAATTTTACAAGACTTGCAAGGTACGCTTCTGGTATTATTATCCAACCTGAGAGTAAGATCGATCGATTCTTTAGTGGCTTAAAACCAAGTCTTCGAAGGGCGTTAGCCATAAGGGACTTCAATAGCTACGGGGAAATCATTCGATGTGCTCTCAAAGTCGAGATGGAGATTGGAGTAACCCATCAGTCGCATGGGTTTGATAAGAAGAGGAAGATGGAATTCAAAGGAAACTCTAAAGAGCACACTGAAAAGAAGATGAACTTTCCCTTATGCTCAAAGTGTGGAAAGAAACATGGATGGAGTTGTCTTAAAGGGACAAGTAAATGTTTTAAATGTGGAAAAGAAGGTCATCGGGCATTTGAATGCCGTGATAATGGGAAGAAGATGTCTAATGACGCAAACAAAGGAAGGGATACACAGAATGAACCTACTACACTTCAATGTTTCAAGTGCAAGGAGATGGGGCATTATGCCAATCAATGCCCAAATCCAAGGGTTAATGATGATGGTCGACGTCAACAAACTCTTAAGGCTAAAGACAAAGGAAAGTCACATGCAATTTCTATCAGCGATGTGGAGTACGATAACGATGTGGTGAAAGGTACACTTACCATCCACTCTAAAGTAGCAAATGTTTTATTTGATTCTGGATCCACCCACTCTTTTATTTCTGAAGACTTTTCTAAGGGTATCACCGTATTACCTCAACAATTAGATGTTGAGTTAGCTGTGACAACACCTAATGGCACATCAATCGCATCAAAAGTTTATAATTCTTCTCCGATCGAAGTTTGTGGGAAAGTGCTTCCTGCAAATCTTGTGATCCTTCCTTTAGTGGAATTTGATGTGATTCTTGGCATGGATTGACTTTCTTTACATGGATCTCATATCGATTGCCAAAGAAGGGAAGTCACATTTCATATTCCAGATCAATCTACGATCATATATCAATGCAAGGATGAACATAACCTTCCAGTGGAAATTTCTTCCATCTTATGGGTATTGATTCCACTAAATGAAGGTTATTTATCTCAAATGGTTGGTGAGAAACTCACGATTAAGAATATGCCCATTGTACGGGAGTTTGATGATGTCTTTCCGGAGGAATTGCCGGGTCTTCCACCAAATCGTGAAGTTGAGTTTTCAATAGAACTCGTACCGGGTGCTTTGCCTATTTCAAAGACACCTTATAGAATGGCCCCAATTGAGTTGCAGGAATTGAAGAAGCAACTCCAAGAGAATCTTGATAAGGGATTCATACGCCCTAGTGCGTCACCTTGGGGAGCACCTGTTCTATTTGTTAAGAAGAAAGATGGATCAATGAGACTTTGCATTGATTATCGAGAACTTAACAAGATCACTATCAAGAACAAATATCCTCTCCCACGCATTGATGACTTATTTGACCAACTACGTGGAGCTCAATACTTTTCCAAGATTGATCTTCGTTCAGGGTATCATCAATTAAGGGTCAAAAGGGAGGATATACCAAAGACGGATTTCCGTACAAGGTATGGACACTAGGAATTTATAGTGATGCCATTTGGTCTTACTAATGCCCCTGCTATCTTCATGGATCTAATGAATAGAGTCTTTAGAGACTATCTTGATCAATTTGTGGTAGTCTTTATAGACGATATTATTGTCTATTCAAAGAGCAAGGAAGAGCATGGAGATCACTTGAGAATTATATTGAAGACCCTGAGAAAGGAGAAGCTTTATGCCAAATTTACCAAGTGTGAATTTTGGCTTCAAAAAGTTGCATTTTTGGGTCATATAATCTCAAAAGAGGGGATATCTATGGATCCAGCAAAAACAGAGGTTATCGAAAGATGGTCAAGACCAACAACAGTAACTGAGATCCGAAGTTTTCTTGGTTTGGCTGGATATTATCGACGTTTTGTAAAAGATTTTTCACGATTATCTAATCCAATCACCAAGTTGACTCGGAAGGGAGTTAAGTTTGTCTGGACAGAGGAATGTGAAGAGAATTTCAAGGAGTTGAAAACAAGGTTATCCAGTGCACCTGTGCTCACACTACCTTGTAGTGGAGAAAGGTTTGTGATCTACAGTGATGCATCCAAGAAGGGATTGGGGTGTGTTCTTATGCAAAATGATATGGTGATAGCTTATGCCTCACGACAGTTGAAAATCCATGAGCAAAATTACCCAACACATGATTTGGAGTTGGCTGCGGTAATCTTTGCATTAAAGATTTGGAGGCATTACCTTTATGGTGAAAGGTGTGATATTTATACTGATCATAAAAGTTTAAAGTATATTTTCACACAAAAGGAGTTGAATATGCGTCAAAGAAGATGGTTGGAGCTGATTAAGGATTATGACTGCTCAATCCATTACCACCCTGGGAAAGCAAACAAGGTGGCAGATGCATTAAGTCGACAAGACCATGCTAGTTTATCCATGATGAGGATCACAAAGGATCCAATATTTATGGATTTACAAAGGATGGATCTTGGAATTATAATGGAAGGGGAAAAATCTTATCTTTCTCAAATGAATGTTCAACCATCTATACATGTGAAGATTAAAGAGGCACAGAAAGAAGATGTCGAGTTACAAAAGAAGGTGAGAAATGTTCCTGAATTCAACCTTGATTGTGATGGGATAATAAAGTTCAGGAATCGGGTTTGCGTTCCTCCCATCCCCGAATTAAAGAATGAGCTGCTGGATGAGGCTCATAGTTCATCATTCTCTATTCATCCTGGAAGCACGAAGATGTATAGGGACCTGAAAGAGTACTTCTGGTGGGATGGCATGAAAAGAGATGTTGCTGAATATGTCTCTCGATGCTTGGTTTGTCAACAAGTTAAAGCTGAGAGACAGAAGTCTAAGGGGATGTTACAACCATTACCCATACCCGAATGGAAATGGGAAAACATCACTATGGACTTTGTCACAGGACTTCCTAAAACATCCAAAGGCAATAATGCTATCTGGGTCATAGTTGATCGTCTTACAAAGTCTGCACACTTCATTGCTATTAGAGAGGATTTATCTCTAGATCAGCTTGCCAGGATATATGTAAAGGAAGTGGTAAGATTGCATGGAGTACCACTTTCTATTATATCTGATCGGGATCCGAGATTTACCTCGAAGTTCTGGCGAAGTCTTCAGCATACTCTGGATACAGAGTTGAGTTTCAGCACTGCTTATCATCCCCAGACAGACGGTCAGTCTGAGAGAACAATTCAAACCCTAGAAGATATGTTGAGAGCTTGCTCTATGGATTTCAAAGGAGGTTGGGATCAACACCTACCTTTGGTGGAATTTTCTTATAATAATAGCTTTCACTCCAGTATTCAGATGGCTCCTTATGAAGCTCTCTATGGAAAGAAATGCAGGACTCCAACTTGCTGGGATGAAGTTGGGGAAAGAAAGCTATTAGGACCTGATCTCGTTGATGAAATGGCAGAAAAGGTCAGATCTATTCAACAACACATAAGAGCAGCTCAGAGTCGACAGAAAAGCTATGCCGACAACCGAAGAAAAGACCTAGAGTTTGAAGTGGGCGATAAAGTGTTCTTACGAATATCTCCCTGGAAGAGGGTTATGAGATTTGGAAAGAAGGGGAAGTTGAGCCCTAGATATATCGGTCCTTTTGAAATACTGGATCGTGTTGGGAAGGTAGCTTACCGATTGGCGCTTCCACCGAATCTCTCTCAAGTTCACGATGTGTTCCACGTATCTCTCCTGAGAAAGTACATACCAGATCCTTCACATGTACTCAGCTCAGAAGTTGTACCGCTGGAGCAAGATCTTTCTTATGAAGAACAGCCGATAGAGATTCTGGATCGTAGCGAAAAAGTCCTACGAAACAAGACCACTCGCTTGGTGAAAGTTTTATGGAGGAACCACCAACTTGAAGAAGCTACATGGGAGCTTGAGGATATGATGAGGGAGAAGTATCCTCATTTGTTTGTTACAAAATGACGAATTTCGAGGGCGAAATTCTTTTTAAGGGGGGTAGAATGTAACACCCGAGACTTTTATGTTATATAAACCATCAAAGGAATCTTTTCTAGACAACACTTGCTTGGCTTGCTTTACACGCAATCGCGACCTTCCTCGATAGCTTGCGTCGTACGCAATACTGAGTTTCACTAAACAACAATATGCTATTAAAACTAGCCGTTATGAATAGTAATAACCACTTTTCGAAATTTTATAAATTTCTTTTTTCAAAATGGACTTCATTTTTGGACTCAGAATATCGAAATTAGCCTAGGGTGAAATTTTGGTATTTTTCTGAAAACTTTCAATTTTTGATGAATAGTGAAACCACTAAGTGGTAGGTTAAAAACTGAATTTTGCATAAAACTTAATTTTACCGCTTCTGTGAATGGAATTTCAAAAATCCGAGAGACATGGTTAATATCAAGGACTAAAATGTGGTTCAATGAGATAAAAATAATTTTTTGGTGAATAGTAACTTTTTACTATTTTTACCGCGGTTAATAGTAAATAGGGTAACTAAGGGTAAATATGATATTAATATTACCCTAACACATGTCCTAATTCTATTGGACAAGTGTAATTCGACCAAAAACAAACTTAGGAATAAAATATGACCATTTAGGCCCACTTGGATTAGATTAGGACATTTATTATTAATTTATTTAAAGAAGGGTTAAAATAGTTAAAATCAAAGTTTAATAAGTAAATCATTTTTAATATGGGGTTATACATAAGCTAAATTAGACTATAAATATTCATTAGAAAGCTAAAAAGATTTCCTACATAATGGTATTTTATTTGTAATTTTTAGACATTAAATAATTTAATTTATTTATGACACAAAGATGATGCAGTAATTATCTTATTAATGAAATATTGACATAATTGATAATATAAATACCAAAATAAATGTAATTTAATACTTTTTATGAATTCCACTAATTTTCTAGGTTACTATGATATATTAGTGTTGATTTAATCAACTTGGTTCGAACATATAATTCTGTTATGACTTTCACAAAAATCATATATCAAATAGTGTCAAAATTGACACAAAATAGTTTTTAAATCAAATATTATATTATTAATTGTTATTTTATTCCTAAAAATCTAAGGTTCGGCCAAATGACTTAGATAAGGATATATATATTAATAATAAACAATTTGGGGTTCGTTTGGCATGTTATAGTAAGTGTATTAACCATATAGTGAAAGAAAACAAAAAGACATGGTAAAAGTTAAATTATTTAACTTAGAGTTAAATCTAATTGATAAGGTTAAAATAATACCCTAAACTTGTCTAAATACTATTGGTTGATAGGATTTCGATCCCTCCCCACCTTATCTTCGAAATAAGACCCTTTGGAACCATTATAAACCGATTTTGACTTTAATATAAAATAATATTTTGAGATATTCCTAAGGTGCCCCTCTCCTCCCTTATAAAAGGGCACCTCCTCCCCCTCCTCCTCACACCAAATTGAGCACTCAAGCTCGGCCAACCCCTGCCATTTTCTCCTCTCCACTTCCTTAGAATAATCCTAGAGGTCCTGGTCTTCTCCAAAGACCAATCTTAGTTCCTTAAGTGGAGGATTCAAAGAGGCGTTCCAAAGAAGAGGTAATATCCATTACCGATCTTTTCAATTTCTTTCTTCTTCAACTTCTTCTTCTTTAGTTGTTTCATGATAAAGTAATAACATCAGTATTACTTACATACTGATATGTTATTATAAATATGAAACAACCCTAATTCACCTTCTATCCATCCTACGGAAAAATGAAATCACCGCGCGTGCGTACGTACGGAATACCGTCTCCACGCCGTGGTGTAATCTATTTTCCACCATCACCTTAAAAGGATGGGTATAATGGTGTAATGAGTAACTATATATGATTATTATGAAGTAATATTGATACTGAAATAATATATATATACTCCAATACAATTCCACGATCATAGGAACGATATCATCACTCGTGCGTACGTACGGAATACCGTCTCCACGATGTGATGCGACTCGTTCTACATGATCTTCATTTCATAATGATTATATAAATGAATTGAATGAATGAATATGGTATATAAAACACTAATACCATTCTGTAAATGAATTATCTATAACCTAAAGATAAGAATAATAATTTATTCGACAAAACACGCATAAGAACAAAAAGTTATAAAGACCCGAGTAACAAGTAACAATGAAATATTACTAACAAGAAGCTAATAATATGACCATATATGATATCATATCAATATTTATGATTCTGGAATAAGTCAATAACATTATTTAAACCATTATACAGGAGATTCGGACACGAACAAAGCAAATTGGACTTAAGGTAAGAGAAATATCACAATCTCATTTTTATTCGAGATTGTTTATTCGTAAGTATTTACTGGGGTGTATTTTATCATCCACATCCATGTTCCCTCAATATGTAATATTGTTTCCATCCACTTGCAATAGTTTAAATCCAATTTTACCCTTAGGTGAGTTTTTAGTAAAGAATATGAAAGGAATCTTTTGTCATTTTTCCGTACGAGGTACTTTTTGACTTTTCCGACAAAAGTACGAAGAATGTTTTTTTAACATATACGGCATGAATGGATTTTTAAAACATTACTTCAAAGAAGCTTCCTTTACAAGTTTTCAAGTTTATTTTTAATCAACTTCTTTTATTTTAAAGTTGTATGACATGTTATGAAAGGAAAAATGTTTTTGAAGAAGAAAGGATATTTTCCTCAAGAATTCAATTCAAGTGTTTTATCAAAATTATTTTCCATCTAAGATAATAAAGGGTTCTGTTTCTATCCATATTTTTACATTGATATGACTATGTTGTGATGTAATTATGTTTATGAATTCCTTTATCTTATATGAATTGATTTATGATGTCATGATGTTTCAAGAATCACATTTTTGTTACATGTGTTATGCGATGATGTATGATTTATGATTATGTGGCACACATAAGAAAGGATTCATTATAAGATGGGTGGGACCTATATCTCCCTCCAATGCATTGGGTAAAGATTTTATATCTCATGAGATAGACATGGCTGGAACGGAAGGTTATTTCGGTTCAGTGATACAGGACTGAAACGAGGAGTGAACTCGGTTCAGAAAGGGACTTTGTCCACTAAGATAGTCTTGGCAATGAGTCATGACTAACAAGAAATGATTTCCATGATTATGTGTGCATGACACAAAGTTTCAAGTTTTATGTTATGATTATGGGGATCTCATTTTCACTTCTATGAATTATTCCATGATAAGATATTATGATCTCTTTTGCAGGTTTTGATTTTCAAAAAGATATGATATGATTTTTATTTCCTTTATTTGCCCTTGCTGAGCATTTGAGCTCACCCTTTTATGTTTTCTTTTCCCCAGGTCAGGAAGATGGATATTAAGTAGAATATGCTAAAAGGGACCCTAGATATGATGAAATAAATGAGAGACACTGTAGAAGATTTATGAACCAGTTGTTTATGTTTCCCAGTTTCTAAAGACACTATACCTATACGGTCCTTTGTGGTTTTGTCATATGTTGTAATAAGTGTGCTTCAATTTTGAAGTATTAACAATTTATGTAAAGTATGGGTCGTTATAAGACAACTCTCCTTGATGGGGGAGTTTCTAGTCTCTATATTGCGGAGCATGTAGATGAGATATTATAATATGTTCTCCATTCACTCATTGTTATTATAGTCTAAAAGGGAACCAAGGGATCATTCTATAGTTGTCATGTAAAGGACCATAGGATTTTATAAGATGGGTGGAATTGGAATCAGAGGCTATAGTAGATACAACTTGATATCCTCAAAGGTATTCTGGTAGAACTCATCTCACTGGTAAATGATGCATTTCTTTATGAGCCTCAATAATATCTTACACTTTCCAGAATAATTTTCAATAAGTCATAGAATATTGAACAAGTTGACTTGAAGTCCTTAAAAATCTCGAATGTTGCATGGTGGTGTAATTTGGTGGATGGAATTGATTTTCTATGGTTCATTATCAATGCCTATGTATCTGATAAGGAAGTTGATAAATTTTATTGAGGTTCTCCAAACACACACTTAAATGGGTTCATTTTCAAGTGGCGAGAATAGAGAAAGATAAAAACTTTCTCAAGATCTTTGAGATAGTCCTAGAGATGGTGAGATTTAACTACCAAGTCATCCGTATAACATTCCACCAATGTCCCAAGGACTGGATTGAAGATATGGTGCATGAAACATAGGTAAGTGGATCCATAATTTTTTTTTAAAAATAGAATTACCTGATAAAAATAATTTCTATGGGGTGCCCTGAAGGCAGTAACCTTCTCATCCTCAAGGTATATCCATATATTATTATACCCAAAGTATCCATCCATGAAGGAGAGGTCTTATAATCTTGTTGTATCATCAATCAATATTTATATCACTGGAAGGGGAAAGCCATCCTTTGAAAAATTCTGGTTAAGTTCCTGGAAGTCAATATAGAATATGATCTACCCATTCATCTTCCTAACAGGGATAATGTTATCCAACCAACTAGGTTACTGGACCTCTCCAATGAAGTTTTATTTAATAATATTTTCAACTACATCCTTGACCATGGTACTGTAGGAGGGGTACATCTTTTTGGGAGGTTGTTTGAACCCACAATGATCTATTGGGAGGCCAAGATGATGGATGATAATCTGAAGATCGAGCCCTGGAATCTTGTCATAGCTCTAGGTGAACATGTCATGGTGATATTTCAAGAAGGGAAAATATTAATACTATTACTATGATGACATAGCTATGATAATTAGAGTTGGGTTCAAATCCTCCATAGTACATAGGTTCACATGAGTCAACTTATCAATAGTGGAAGATACATCCTCTTCAAATTTAGGAGGGGTGTCTTCCAAATTCTCTTCATCATATGAAATATGAGGATCAGAGGGATGAAGTATCTCTATTAAAACTTTAGATCTAGGGACATCATCAGGATCTGATATGATGGGGGAAGAGTCTTTAAAAAATAACTCTTGATCCATGGAGACTATAACAACAAAGACTAATGATCTAATACCGCATAGTTTATGGCCATGAAATATGTTTCTAGGTCAAAGTAATGAAAAAATGTTGAATTCCTTTAAGTTGGTCCTTCTTTGTGGAACATGTGGGAATGCCGTGGGTCGGTGGCCATGGGAAAAACTTCTTAATACCTTACTGGGGTTGGTTCTTCTAGTACTGGCCGAGCCTGCCTAGTGTAGGAGTATGAGGTTATATGTGATCACTCCTTCTTCTTGGGGACTATGAAAAAACATACCAGGTATGATGTTGTGGGTTTAAATCAATGGATTTAAAGGATGAATCTATCTTTCAAGTCTGACCAAGGGTTTTTTTAGTGGCTATTAGATCAATGGGTGAATTGATACTCTTAGCCTCATCAATACAAGGTAATTTCTCTTCCCTTTTTAGTACCTGACATCCAAATAACACGACTCACGAGATTGAAAGAGAGAAACATCACCCTGGAGTACCCCTAATCGACCATTAAGGGAGTATTTGCGGCACTGGTGGCACTAATAGGGGACCATTGCATGTAGATGGATCCAAGGACTTTCTAATAGGTTGTTGTAGGCTATGTCCTATGAGACTAGCATAAATTCAGTTCTTGACACTAAAACACCGAATTGAGTCTTCATACAAATCTTTCCATGAAACTTATTCTCTCTCTTATAATATCCTTGAATTTTTGAGTTATAGGGGATGAAATAATCTTCCATGAGCCTCATATTTTGGAGTTTTTATATTGGTATGATATTGATCTATGATCCAATATCCCCTTGGTAGTAGGTATTTCCACACCATTGAACTGATGTCCTAACATTACTCTTAATTAGATTCCTCTATATAATAAACTTCATTGAAAGCTACCCTGATCTCAAAATTAAGGGGGATATTTAAAGATTCAATGATAGATTAAAAAATTTACTTTTAAAAGTAGAGATCCACAAGGATCAATATCCTCACTGGTATGCTGATGATGTGATTCAACACATCATACTTCTGGTAGAGAGGCATATTTTTTCATGTATAAGGTTTTTCTTTAGCAGAGATCATATAAGGAGACATTGGACAAGGTGATGGGGCCTAGATAGTTATAGTAATAGACTACTATTGGTTATCTAGTTTTCTTTGA
This sequence comes from Viscum album, assembly GCA_963277665.1. NCBI lineage: Eukaryota > Viridiplantae > Streptophyta > Magnoliopsida > Santalales > Viscaceae > Viscum > Viscum album. The sequence goes on along the minus strand of OY728130.1, from coordinate 1,016,225,472 downwards.
ACATCTAATGGATGAGTACCAGATGGTTGAGGTTAGGACCTAACTAAATGTGGCTAATCACGACACAGTCATAGATAATCTGCATGGTCAACCAATATAGTTAGTTGTGGAGGTGTGACTGACTAGGAATCTTGGGAGGGATATACTTGTTGAGCCCTACAAAAGGTATGTTTTCTGGTCTCAGTAGCATGAACAACCTGGTTTGAAGTGGTAGCCTATACCCTCGTCTGGCCTAAAACACTATCTTGAACTTCCTATCTATTGGATTATCCTTCAATGACATTGACCAGAAGTGTCTGAGGGGTTCACATAGAATTACTCATAATTGATCATTGTAAAGTGATCCACTAGTTCAATAGAATTCATGGAGGTTTATTCTTGTTCCTCATTAATGGAATAATGTAGTCCTGAACATACTTTGGGCGTATCTCACAATTCAAGAGGCATGAAGTCACCAAGGGTTCAAACTAGTTTTACCACTGGTGGGGGAATCTAATTTCTCTTTCATTATCAACGTCTGATCTTTTGAGACTTAGAAGTATGTGGCATAGACATGGATATAGTGGATCAAAGATATGTGGTGACCAAAAGAGGTTATGGATTTCTCAAGTGATCACGAATAATTCTAGGGACATGAGTGACTATCTTTCAAGCTAATCGGCCATGGTATTTATATATTCCTCAGCCAGGAGCCTTCTTCCACTCACTGTTTTATCCACTGTCAATATCAAGGTTAGTGGAGACATGTTCCACTTGTGCTAATACATTTTACAATTTGACTAATCCATGATCCACTTGGTCTTAAAGCTCTTACATGAAGAGAAATAATTATTTGATTTTGTTTCCAAATATCCTATGGAATGGGTAGTGATTGGTGCGATCTATAAGTTTGGCATCTTTGGGTCTCTTGAATTCTAGAAATTTCAAGATCCCCTATTCTAGGGAATAGCTGAAATATTCTGGGACCTATGAATCCTTGAAGGATTAGGTATTGTTCTTTCCTTCTATGAAAGGAACCCTAGGTTCTTGGACTTTATGCGGGGTCAAAACAACATTCTCTCGATGAGGTTGTGGATGACAAGGATACACCAGGAGAGGCTGCACTTAATAGGGTTTCACTTGGTGGGGTTTATCTGGTATAGGGTCCAACAAGTGAACTGGATCAGGAACCTCTTGATACATGTCAGTATCTACCTCTTCTTTTACAAGCCTTTGAATAGGTGATGGAATAGGTAATGGGCGTGACTATTGCTTAGTCTATTGTAAGGATTATTCCAGATGTTGAGCCTTTTTTGAGAACTCCCAAAATTTACCTAGATAATTTAGGGATATGAGGGTTGGAACTGGATCATATTCGAAACTATCCATGCACATCATGAGTAGTTTTTATTGAGAAAGTGGTATGTTGAGTGAGTATGTGATTCCCTTATACTAGGTAGTGAATTATGAAACTCACTCGATGGACCTCTATTTGCATTTAGAGAGGTCAGTGATTGTAATGGTCTAGAATTATTTCTAATGGACTAGAATATATACCTATTAGAGCACTCCATGGGCACCTACACCCCCTGGGTGGGACACACCACCATCCCTAGGGGCATCCATTTCCTCATGAAGCCCTTGGGTGGAGAGCCATGCTTCATCCAATGTTCACACGTGAGAGTTCCCAAGGATTGGATTCATTCCCACCTCCTTTGATATGATACCAACTGTAGAGACCTAAACATGACGTACATGGAAATTATATTTCTTTTGCATAATACTTAATACATGACACAAACATATGCCCCAATACTATGATAGTTTAGTTCCTTTGGAAACTCAGAACATAATATTATAATCATGCTGAAAGATCTTCAACATCTCCCATAAATATCCTCCCCTTTTCCCCTACCTAAAACCATTCTTTATATCCTGGGGAAAAGAAAATATAAAAGTGTGAGCTCAAATTATAAGTAAGGGTAAATATAGAGAACATAAAACAAACTATAAACATTTGAACGTAAAAACATGAACATAAATTTTAAACATCAAAATCTTGAGTCATGAAATAAATCTTAGCAGTATATAAGGCATGGATAATAAAGGAAAATTAACCATGATAGAACAGTATTAGCATAAAACATGTAATTTTAGAAAACTAATAAGCACAAAATATGATTTTCATAGTATCCAAAGCATTGCTTCTATGACCATCATAGTGGAAAAAGTCCATTACTGAACCGAGTTTACTTACCGTTCCATCCATGTATTACTGAACCTGATTTACTTTCCATTTCACTAATGTCTATCTCATGAGATATAAATCCTTACCCAATGAATTGGAGGGAGATATAGGTCCCACCCATCTCATAATAAAACCATTCTTACATGTTCCACAAAACATAAATCATTCATCATAGCATAACCCAAGAAATAAAATGGGTTTTCTTAAATATCATTCCATAATAACATAATCCATACACAATACCATTCTATCATTAACACAATAAAATCATAGTAATAATAGTAGGGATAGAAACATAACCCTATTTAAAGAGAATCATCTTAGATGGAAAATAATTTTGATAAACCACTTGAACTTACTTCTTGAGGAAAATATCCTTTCTTTTTAAAAAATGTTTTATTTTCTCAAAATTCCACCCAATTTTAAAAGAAAAGAATTTAGTTGAAAATAAAATTGAAATAGCATAGATGAAGATTCGTGGAAATAAGGTTTCATGAAACCATAAAAATCCATTCACACCGTATAAGTTAAAAAAAACATCCTCCTCTTACTTTTTCCAGAAAAGTCAAGAAAGTGCCTCGTATGGTAAAAAAAAGAAAGATCCCTTCCATACCATGTAGTAAAAGTAAAAAAATGGGTAACAATGACTTTAAAAATACATGGAATAATATTAAACATTTTATGAATTTTTTTAGAAAACATGGACATGGATGATAAATATAACCCCAGTAAATACTTACGTATAAGCAATCTTGGATAAAAATGAGATTGCAAAATTATCCCTTACCATAGGTCCGATTTATTCCATATGTGTCCAAAACTTCTGTAAAGGGGGTTTAAACATATTATTAAGCTGTAAAAGAACCATAATAATATTTATGATATCATATATGATTCACTTACAACTTTATATTACCCGTTCATTTGTCAATTCCATGCTAAAGCAAAGTTTTGGGTAATAATCGTTTTATTTATCGTACGTGTTTTGAATTATTATTCTTGATATTATTACTTATGCCATGATTTAATTACTTCCAAAATGAAAAAAAATGATTTATATATCATATATATATAGTATATATATATATATATATATAATATAGATAAATTAAATGGAATACATCGTTCATGGAGACGGTAGGCCGTACGTACGCATAAATGTAGTTTTCGTTTCCTTATTGAATTGAATGGAAGTAAGTAAATGACATATATATATATATAAATAAATCCAGTATCATTATTATGTCTTATATTTCATGATTATTTATTATATATACTTTATAATCATTCTTGAATGGTTAACATGGAGAATGAATCTCATCGCATTGTGGAGACAGTAAGTCGTACATTCACACAAGCAACGATATTGTTCCCATAATTGTTGAATGATATTGAAGTGGGTGGTGTATAATATCTCAGAAATAGTATCATGTTATAATAAACATATATAGTTATTATTTACACCATTTTACCCATCCAAGTAAGGTGGTGGTGAAAAGCATATTACACCACGACGTGGAGACGGTAAGCCATACGTATGCACACACGATGATTTCGTTTTTCATAGGATGGATAAAAGGTGAAATAGGGTTGTTTAATATTTATAATAAAATATAAGTATATTATTGATACTGATGTTATTACTTTATAGTGAAACAAATAATGAAGAGGAAGTAGAAGAATAAATAAATTTGAAATAATCAGTAGAAGAGATTACTTCTTCCTCGACGTGCCTCCTTTAAATTTTCTCTTAGGGAACTAGATTTGGTATTTTGAGAAGAACATAAAATCTATAATGTAACTAGGGAAGTTAATAATAGAAATGGGATGATTTTGGACGAGCTTTAAGGCTCAAAATGGAGTGAAGAGGAGAGGGAGGATGCACCCTTTTATAAGATATGAGAGGGTCACTTTAGGAAACTCTCAAAATATTAATTTATAATAAATTCAATTTCAATTTAAAATTCTCCAAAACTTATTTAATTAGAATATAATATGATTTTGGTTGTAATACCCATCATCCAATAATTTTTAGACAAGTTTTGAATATTGTTTTATCCTTATCTTTTTGGTTTTACCCTTATTTTACCCTTTTTAATCTTATCGTGATATCATGTTATTTAAACATTGTGAGTTAATATAATTACCATATCATGTCAAGCGACCCAAAAAAGTTATTTATGACATATTTGGACTTATATTAACCATTTATATGAATATTATATTTTTGGGAATTTAATATAATTTAATAAACTATTTTATGTTTTAAGTTATGAATTATGTCAATTTTGAACACTATTCATTCTTGAATTATTAAAAAATTCATAACAACCTGATTCATTCTAAAAAAATAAATTAAAACATCTCTAAAATGTCAATTTAACCCATAAAATTCATGTATGGCATCAAAATTTTCAAATTGAATTTATTTTAATATTTATAAATTCATTTATTTGAATCTTTCATTAATGAGGAAATCACTACATCATAATTGTGTCATAAATAAATATATTTATCTAATGTATAAAAATTATAAATAAAATACGATGATGTAGGAAATATTTTTATATTTATAATTACTATTTATAGACATAGATATTATTTATATAACCTTATATTAAAATTTATTTAGTAAAAGATCTATGTCTATGTTATAATTATATTTACTTTAAATTAATTCTTATAAAAAGTCATTTTCACATCCAAGTGAATAAATGGGGTCCCAAAATCAACCCAAGGATACCCATGGTCATAAGTATCTCATCCAATAGGATTAGAACACGTTTTAATGTAGTTTTATACTGTTAAATTATCATTTTTCACCCTTATTTAATAGATTTACCCTTTAACCATGGTAAATAAAATAATTACTGAAGTTACTATTCATAATGTCCAAAAATAAATGGTACCTATTTACACAATTTGAAGCTTATGATTAAAAATATGGAATCCATTTTTCCAAATTCAAAACAAAATTTTTTTAGTAATTAATTTAAAATTAATTCCTGTTGTTAAAACCAAAAAGCATATTTTTAAGAAGTAATAACTATCAACAGATTGACATGTGTTTATGTCCAATTTAAAAGTAAAATTACTTCAAATGAAAAAATTTGTATTAAATGATAAAAATATAATCCAATTACAATTTAAAATCAATTAAAAGTATAATTTAACAATATAAATAAATTAGATGAAAAGGCAGTTTTGACTTTAAATGCGGTATTTTTCACTATTCATTAAAAAATGAATTTTATCAGAAAATTACAAAAAATTCAAAATAAGTAAATTTTTATGTCCCAATTATAAATATGAAGTTTATTTTGTAAAATTTAACTTATAAAAGTGTCAAAAACTAGATTTAAAATGGATGCACCATTAAAAGTTGGTCAAACTGCATTTTTTTAAAAAGTACTTCTTTTATCCAAAAAAAATGATTTTTTTCTTATATAATGTTCTAGAAAATATATAATATGAATTTTAATTTTATATAAAATTCAAAATTTGGTTAATAATATTTATAAAGGATAGTTTATATCCCATTAAATAATAATATTTTAACAATATATCGTTGTTTAGTGAAACTTGGTATTACGTACAACGCAAGCTGTCAAAGAAGGTAGGTCTTGAAAGTAATGAAAAATAAGATAGCATTTCATGTAGTGAAAGCTTCATTTGGTGTTTCATATAACATAATCCCAATATATTTCTTTTATAAATTGAACAAAATCTAGACTCAATGTTGCATAAAATGAATTCTATCAAAAGAACTTAAAATTGTGTATAACATAAACCAAGAATAGTGGTGTGTATAATGAAAGCTAATACTATGTTATGTATAGAGAAAGATAATATTAGTGTATAATACTACATAATACATCAAATAAAATAAAAAATAATCTTTCCCATAAAATCTTAGGGTGTTAGATTCTACCCCCCTTAAAATGAATTTCACCCTCAAAATTCGTCAGGGTTATAAATGGTTTAGTACTTGAAAGTTTCTTTCATGGAAACTCACATCATAAAATGGGATACTAAAACTTCATTTTAAAAAGGAAATTTAGAAACATAACAATTAACCAAATTAACTCATCACTAGGTTTCCACATAGGAGAACATAGGTGGTAAGTGAAAACATGGATATGGAAGAGAAATCTAACCATCAAGTTCTGATAGATAGTGTAGAGGATAAGGTTTAAAGAAAGTTAACTACCAAAAATCCATAAATCTGTGATGATTTAAGGGAAAATTTGATTCATCAAATAAGAAGGTACTAGGATAACATTTTTGGTTTCAAGATCCTTTTCCTAAAGTTGATGATTTTTACAGGAGGAGAAATACTTACTTGATTTCTGTACAATATCACCATTGGTCATTCCCTGAACAATTTCCACTTAATCTTTTATTTAAATAAATGAAGTTTAATTTTTTATTCATGAAGTGTTAGAAAATTATGTGATAGAATGATAGGTTATTCCATCTGTCTCAAAAAAAAATGTTAGCACAAGTAATAAAATATACGTAAGTCCATCTATGGTGAGATTAATCATATATGGTTCCAAAAATGGACTTATACTTCACCTATCATACCACTTAAATAAAATAAAACTAATTTATACACACCAAGGACTTCTCGTAGGCCAGTGTTAGGTGATAAAGGCCTGCTGCACTTTGGTTGTGGGTTCGATTCCTGTAACCTTTTCCAACGTGATAGGTTGTCACCCATCCTACGAGTTGTCCTTTTTCTAAAAATATACTATTATAACATTCTAGAAATAATATTAATTTTTTTTAGCCTTAAACAATACAATCCTATGGTCAACTTAATCCATTCCAACCATTAGGCTTATCCAAAATACTTCTTTCCAATATCATAGAAAAAAACAACTACAAGAAAGGTCACATAACAAGCATGTGAATACCATCATTTATCCCCCATAAGATATATCTTGTTGGTCACATACCAAAAATTTTAATGACTTCATTATTCATTCTATTAAGTCATGGTAATAACCTAAATTACCATATATCCTTATTGAAAACATGCATGTTTCCTTATTCCAAAACTTATTGGATATATTCCTTAAGTCCCGAAAAAGTTGTACACTTCATCCATGATATCATAACCCTCTTGTCAACAACTCCATATTTAGTTCCCAAGAAACCATCATCATCCAATTTTCTTATTCAAATCCAACATATATTTATCCAAACATCATTATCTTAACATACATGACATATTAAGGGTTATCTTTCCCTTAATCACGTGTTCTCAAAGTATATCACCTTACCCTTAAATCACTTTTTGGATCCTTAGAACCATTCAAAATACCCTTTACAATACTTAATGAAAAACTTATACTGAAAACACTTATATATTTCATGATTCATAATCTTTGAATTTTGAAACATATACACCTCAATCATCCAACTTTATTTTTAGACCATTACTCAAGATCCATCATCTTCACATTTCCTAAAATATGAATCATGTATTAAGCTTTCTCAACCTCAAGACATGAAAACAGAGGTTGTGAAGAAGATTGTGCCTCTCCGACACTCCTCTATTCGGTGACAACGATGCCGACAGCGGCTCCTCCCCCCTTGGTGGGGGAGGGGGAATCATCATTAAATGAGAGAGGAGTGTTCTTCCGACCTTTTACCAATCCTAACTTTCTTTATCCATTCCCAGAAGTTTTTCTATGCTCGAAGGTTCTGGATATTCTTTATGGAATCCCTAATCTTCATCTATTGTCCTCTAAGTTTGCAGAAACCTCAGCACTCTTGAATCGCACTCTGTTTGCTCGCTTTAATCATAGAAGACCTTTGGTCGATTCCTTCGACCAGTTCATCTTCGGTTTTTGAGACCTTCAAGAAAGAGAGGTTGTTGGATTTCTCGATAGCCTCCATATCATGATTCATTTTGAATCGGAGGTGGATCTCATCAAGTCATGGTCGAGGGCACCTCGTAGCTTCAACGGATTTCATTTATTCCTCCTACGGTTGTCCTTCGATTTGCACATGAATCGTGATTCTCCTGCTACAGTGGTTTGTGTAAGTTTTCCAAATCTACCTTTACCTTTTCAGAACCCTTCAGTGACTCGAATGATAGGAAACCTCGTAGGAATATTTTTTTGTTCTGATAGCCGCACTGAGGCCATGTTCCACCCGGTGAATCCTCAAGTCTGTATTGAAGTGGATGCTTCTCGTTTTCCTTTCTATTATGTATGCATTACTATTGGAGAAGATTACAGGTGCAATTAGCGGGTGTTTTATGAGAATTGGACTGAGTTCTGTCCATCTTGCAAGCATTTGGGACACCCTTTGGAGGTTTTCCATAGGAGAGACAATGCTCCGTCATTGGAGGTAAGCTTCAAGGGGAAGCAGGTTGTGGAAAGAAAAGGGGATGTTGCACCGGGTGAGGATCCAGAGGTTGTTGTGACATCTGGTCTGGTCAAGGATGCTTCAGGGTCCAAAGCTGGGGGAATTCTTTAGTCGATTCCTGTGGTAAAGGACCTATGGAAGGATGCCCATAAGGTGACAATAATAGACGTTAATACTTATCAAACTCCAAGTTTTATGGAAAATCAGTTTAACTCGACGGTAGTGAAGGTTTTCAATAGGTTACGACAGGATTTGGAGGGCTCCTCTAATCCCTTGGCTTAGAAGGAGTTTGGTTCGGGTTATAAAGAGGATTTTTTGGAGCAGCGCATGGATAGGGAGAATACGGTGAAGGAATAGAGGGTGGGGAGAAAGGGAGCTACCTCGGGCATGGCCAGTCCGAACAGTGCTGGGGGTTCTAGAGGATTAGACCCCTCAACTAGACCCTTCCTCACCGTAACCAACAAGTTTTAAGGCCTTTCGGAAGGCACTTTTGAGGAAAGTTTGGATTCTGGTCCTGTGCTCGGTGGTGATGCTGAGGGGGCCTGTGTGGGAGGGAACAATACAGTAAGGTTGGGTCACAAGGAAGTCCCTATGATCGGTGAATAGGATTCTACAACGGTTGGATGTCTTGCCTCGATTGATAATAACACATCGGTTACAAGGAGGGGGAATGCTTTGGGTTGCAAGGATAATTCCCCGAGGACCAAAGGGAGAAATTTTTCTGGTGGAAATAAGGAAAATATGAGTGGTATAGACTACCTATCATACAATGACATTGTACAAAATGGGACTGGAAGGATGACTAAGTGTGAAGGAACTCTATCTTCTACACCAAGAAGATGAACAAGGAAAGAAAAATCTTATCTTCCCCGACCGATGTGTACCAGATCATCCCTTAAGCAGGATGAAGGTGTGATTATTCCCTTTAAGATAGATTGATCAAGAAATCTTTCCCAATTCAACCTTTACTAGACCAGACGGGGAACTTTGAGCAAAGCAATTACTTCTTAAGGCAGCATAAATCGACCTCTGAGTGGGAATTAGCTATGGCATAAGGGGATTCTTGTGTGGGATGCAGATATGATTACATGTATTATGATATGTAGTCCTGTGGTGAGCTGGTTGGTTTGTGGTTATTCTGCATATGTATTTTTTGTGAATGTTTCAAGTCATGATTTGGTTTTTGTTAAGGGTTGTGCGGTTTCTCACTTTTCCTAAAAGTGTTTGGAAATAAAAAATTTAATTTTCAGTCAGTCAACCTCAAGATTCATAGGTTTAATGTAAACAATACTGTAAGAACATCACATACCTTTCACATGTCATTTACAATATATTTATCCTCAGCAGTATGACTAATAATCATACTATCTTCATTATTATCTTCATGATATTTCCACTTAGGAAATTGATCTTCATAATTCACATAATTTCCACATCTGAAACATTTAATAAGATCATAAATTAAAGTGTGATAAATACCTACCAAAGACTAGAAACACATAATTTAGGTAAATATCTTATAATATTTCAATCTATGATATCTTCGGTTTAACCCTAGGTTAGTCATGATTATCACAAAAGAACTAGGTTTGTAACCTATATGTTACTTATCCTTAGGACATCCCTAGAAATATCCTTTGAAATATCTCTAGGGATCTCACTAAAGGTTTTTCATCATAGTTTCAAAAGGTTGACTAAACCTTTTCTCTGATACCAACCTTAACAGTCTGGAATTATTTCCAGTGGAATAGAATTGATACCTATCAGAGCACTCCATGTGTGGATACACCCCCTGGGCAGGACACACCACCATCCCTAGTGGTATCCATTTCCTCATGAAGCCCTTGGGTTAAGAACCATGCTTCGTCCAACATTCACACATAAGAGTTCCCAAGGATCAGATTCATTCTTACCTCCTTTGCTCTGATACCAACAATAGAGACCCAAGCTTGACGTACATGGACATTACATTTCTTTTGTGTAATACTTAATACATGACACAAACAGATTCCCAAAGACTGTGTTAGTTTAGTGCCTTTGGAAACTCAAAACATAATCTTCTAATCATGGTGAAAGATCTTCAACATCTCTTACAAAGATCTTCCCCTTTTTGTTTCCCTACCTAAAACCATTCTTTATACCATGGGGAAAATAAAAAATAAAAAGGGAGAGCTCAAATGCTCAGTAAGGGTGAATATGGAGAACAAAAAACAAACTATAAACATTTGTACGTAAAAACAAGAACATAAAGTTTAAACATCAAAATATCGAGTCATGAAATAAATCATGGTAGTATGTAAGGAATAGATAATAAAGAAACATTAACCATTATAGAATAGCATTGTCATAAAACATGTAATTGTTTCAAACTAATAATCACAAAATATTATTTCCATAGTAGCCAAGACATTGCTTCCAAGGCCATCATAGTGGACAAAGTCCATTATTGAAGCGGGTTTACTTGCTGTTCTAGCCATGTATTACTGAACCATATTTACTTTCTATTTCACTCATGTCTATCTCATGAGATATAAATCTTTACCCAATGAATTAGAGTGAGATATAGGTCCCACCCATCTCATAATGAAATCATTATTACATGTGCCACAAAACATAAATCATTCATCATAGCATAACCCAATAAATAAAACAGGTTTTCTTAAACATCATTCCATAATAACATAATCCATATAAAATGCCATTACATCATTAACAAAATCAAATCCTAGTAATAATAGTAGGGATAGAAACATAACCCTATTTAAATGGAATCATCTTATATGGAAAATAATTTTGATAAACCACTTGAACTTAGTTCATGAGGAAAATATCCTATCTTTTTCAAAAATGTTTTCTTTTCTCAAAATGCCACACAATTTTAAAATAAAAGAATTTAGTTGAAAATAAACATGAAATAGTGTAGAGTAATATTTTTAGAAATAAGGTGTAGTAAAATTTTAAAAATCCATTCATTCCATATAAGTTAAACAAAAACATTCTCCTCGCACTTTTGCTAGAAAATTCAACAAAGTACCTCGTATGGTAAACAAAAGAAAGATTCTTTCCATACCATGCAGTAAAAGTCAAAAAATGGGTAAAATTATTTTAAAAATACATGGAATAATATTAAACATTTTATGATTTTTTTTAGAAAACATGTACATGGATGATAAATATAACCCCAGTAAATACCTACGTATAAGTAATCTCGGATAAAAATGAGATTACAAAATTATCCCTTACTATTGGTCTGATTTCTTATGTATGTGTTTAAAACTCATGTACAGTGGGTTTACAAACATAATTAACTTGTAAAATAACCATAATAATATTTATGATATCATATATGATTCACTTACAACTTTATATTACCCACTCATTTGTCAATTCCATGTTAAAGCAACGTTTTGGGTAATAATCATTTTATTTATCGTACGTGTTTTGAATTATTATTCTTGATATTATTACTCATGTCATGATTTACTTACTTAAATAACGTAAAAAATGATTTATATATCATATATATTTAGTATATGAATATATATATAATAGATAGATAAATGAAATGGAATACACCGTTCATGGAGACGGTAGGCCGTACGTACGCATGAGCGCTGTTTTTATTTCCTTGTTGAATTAAATGGAAGTAAAATATATATATATATATATATATAATTATATCCAGTATAATTATTATATCATATATTTCATTATTATTTATTATATATACTTTATAATCATTCTTTAATGGTTAACATGAAAAATGAATCTCATTGCGTCGTGGAGACGGTAAGCCGTACGCACGCACGGGCGACGATATCGTTCCCATAATTGTTGAATTTTATTGAAGTAGATGGTGTATAATATATCATAATTAGTATTATTTTATAATAAACATATATAGTTATTATTTCCACCATTATACCCATCCAATTAAGGCGGTGGTGAAAAAAAGATTACAGCACGGCGTGGAGACGGTAAACCGTATGTACGAACGTGCAGTGATTTTGTTTTTCGTAGGATGGATAGAAGGTGAAATAAGTTTTTTTAATATTTAAAATAACATATCAGTATATTAATTTTACTTATTTTATTACTTTATAATGAAACAACTAATGAAGAGGAAGTAGAAAAAGAAATAAATTTGAAATAATCGGTAGAAGAGATTACCTCTTCCTCGACTTGCCTCCTTTAAATTTCCTCTTAGGGCCCTAGAGTTGGTATTTTGAGAAGACCATAACCTCTATAATATAATTAGAGAAGTTTAGAAGAGAAATTTTTAGGGTTTTTTCAAGCTTGAAGGATCAAAATGGAGTGAAGAGGAGAGGGAGGAGGTGCCCTTTTATAAGATAGGAGAGGGGAACTTTAGGAAACTCTCAAAATAATAATTTATTATAAATTCAATTTAGATTAAAAATGGTCCAAAACTTATTTAATTCCAAGATAAGATAATTTTCTTTCAAATACCCATCATCCAATAATTTTTAGACAAGTTTTGAATATTTTTTTATCCTTATCTTTTTGGTTTAACCCTTATTTTACCCTTTTTAATCTTATCGTGACATCATGTTATATTAAACATTGTGGGTCAATGTAATTACCATATCAGGTAAAAAGACCCACAAAAACTTATTTATGACTTATTTAGACTTATATTAACCATTTTTATGAATATTATATTTTTATAAATTTAATATAATTTAATAAACTATTTGATGTTTTAAGTTATGAATTATGTCAATTTTGGACACTATTCATACTTGACTTTTTAAAAAATTCATAACAACCTGATTACTTTGAAAAAAAGGAATTAACATATCCATAATATATCAATGTCATCCAGAAAATTTGTGGATGATAGAAAAATGTTCAAAATGAATTTATTTTAATATTTATAAATTCATTTATTTGAATCTTTCATTAATGATGAAATCACTACATCATAATTTTGTCATAAATAAATATATTTATCTAATGTATAAAAATTATAAATAAAATATCATGATGTATGAAATATTATATATTTTTAATGACTATTTATAGACATAGATATCAGTTATATAACCTTATATTAAAATTTATTTGGTAAAAGATATATGTTTATGTTATAATTATCTTTACTTTAAATTAATTCTTATAAAATGTCATTTTCACATCCAAGTGAATCCATGGGGTCCCAAAATAGACCCAAGGATTCCCATGGTCGGAAATATCTCATAAAATAGGATTAGGACATGTTTTAGGATAGTTTTATACTATTAAATTATTATTTTTTTACCCTTATTTACCATATTTACGCTTTAACCATGGTAAATAAAATAATTACTAAAGTTACAACTCATAATGTCAAAAAATAAAAGGTACCTATTAAAAAATTTTTAACCATATGATTTCAAATATGAAATCTATTTTTCCAAATTAAATACACAGAATTTTCAGTAATTAATTTAAAATTAATTCATGTTGTCAAAACAAAAAAAGCGGGTTTTTAAGAAGTAATAACAATCAAAAGATTGACTTGTGTTTATGTCCAATTTAAAAGAGAAATTACTTCCAATGACCAAAATTATATTAAGTGATAAAAATAAAATCTAATTAAACTTTAAAATAAATTAAAAGTACAATGTAACAATATAATTAAATTAGATGAAAAGGCAGTATTGACTTAAAATGCGGTATTTTTCACTATTCATTAAAAAAATAAACTTTATCAGAAAAATAACGAAAATTAAACATAAGTAAATTTTTATGTCTCTATTTCAAATAAGAAGTTTATTTTTTAAAATTTAACTTATAAAATTGTCAAAAACTAGATTTAAAATGGGTACGCCATTAAAAGGCAGTAAAACTGCATTTTTTTTAAAAAGTACTTCTTTTTTTCAAAAAAACTGATTTTGTTCTTATATCGTGTTTTAGAAAATATATAAGATGAATTTTAATGTTATATAAAATTAAAAATGTGGTTAATACTATTCATAATGGCTAGTTTATATCCCATTAAATAATAACATTATAATAATATATCGTTGTTTAGTGAAACTCGATATTGTGTACAACGCAAGCTATCGAGGAAGGTTGATCTTGCGTGTAATGCAAGACAATTCAGTGTTGTGTGTAGTTTAGGATTCCTTTTGTGTTTCATATAAAATAATACAAACATAGTTCTTTTATACATCTAACTAAATCTAGACTCAATGTTGCGTGAAATGAATTCTATCAAAAGAACTTAAAATTATGTGTAACACAAACCAAGAATAGTGTTGCGTATAATGGAAGATAATACGGTGTTGCATATAGCGTAAGCTAATATTGGTGTAATATACAACACAATACATAAACGAAAATAAAAAAAAATCTTTCCCATAAAATTTCAGGGTGTTACAATGATGATAGTCTTTCATGAGGTGGAGATGAACTATTTACGGAGATCCTCCTATCCTACAATGGATTATAGGGAAATATAGTTGTACTATAAGAATGAGGTTCTTTATAATATTTGTACAAAACATCCAATCTTGGAAGATTCATGTTGTTTTGGAGTCCCCAACATTGGGCCACACCTTGAGGTGAAGTGAGCCAGATGTTGTAGCAAATCAACCATACCATTGAATGGGGTAAAACTTGGATTACTGAACTTTGGTGGTGGGAACATCTGATCTACCCAGGTCAGATATGGATTTCCCTTAGACAAAGTTAACACTTGTCTCATTTCTAGGGCCTTAAGGGAGGTGGTAAGAGCAGCCATCACATCATCCCAGTGAGTATTTGTGGTCATTAGTGTTCTAACTGGATCATTGTCTCGGGAGGCTATGAAAATTTGATCTCAAGGTGGTTAGGTGTGCTATTCAGAGGGAGTGGGATACTCACATCATATTAATTTTCAAAATCCCTTTCTTATACCATGATCAGATACACGAGGTCACCTGGTTTAAATATGGGAACCTTTCCAAGAAGGAATGGGTGCCTAACTGGAGGAGTGATAGAGCCCCTTTTGATATTTTCGCAGCTCAAACACTACTCAGACATAAGCACTATATTAATCCTCTTATATATCTCTATATACTAAATAAAGGATACCATCCTAACATCTAACTTAGTCTCCAATGCAGTCTCATATGGAATGGTAAACTTGGTGGTCACCTTTCCTTTTTCAATATATCAGTGGGAAGGAAACAATGTCTAATTTGGTGGACTCCCAAGGCCCATCCCCAATATTTGTTGATGAGTACAGTCACCTATTAGGGGATATTTTGGGTATTGTGCCACAACTTAAGTAAGGTTCTCTTTATCATGCCCTATTTTGGAAATCCTGTTTCTTTAATCCTCAGGAGGGTCAATAATGATGACATTCACTATGGTGGTTATCAAAGAGGAACTTTCACTATCATTAAGAGATCCAGACTGATGGATCCATTATTGTTGTGGGATAGGAAAAATGAAGGGTAGCATAATTTCCCAACCTCTAATATTCACATATTAATATGAATTTACCATGAATCACTAGAGAATAGTAAGGCTCTTTACATAGGTCTACTGATACATTTTGAGGGAACCATACGATTTAGGGAACTATGCTACGAGGAGAACCAAAATGTTAATCATCTAACACTATTAGTGAATGGAATTGATGTGCTCATGGATTTTTGAGTAGGTAAAATGAAAGTCCCAAAGGTGGGTTAATTTCACCCAAATATTATGGCAGAAAAAAACCGCATGGTCTTTGGTGAGGGAATCTGGGATGAAAAATTTCAGTGTTTCAAGTGAAAAAATGTAACTGATAGATTTTTGACATCCATGAGTCCTCAAAAGTCCTCTTTTTAATTACTAAGAGGATGATCCTACTCTTGTTCAGCCCAAGCCCTGATTGGAGAAGGCTGAAAAACTGGTGGTGGATTTAATATAGATCTTCTTTGCTATTGATTTTCAAGGAGAGGGGACACCACATGGGACCAATGTCCACTGTATATTGGAATGTATCTCAGAGGCAAGGCCAACTTCAAGATCATATTGATATAGGATGGGGTGTTTACCACCTCTTCATGTGAAATAGTGGTGACATATCTTTGGGGATCTATGAAGTGCACATTAACATATAAGGGCATAAATATAGACCTTATTATCTATATAAATTATAGGGTGGAATTTGAGAGGAGGAAAACTGATTATAATAGAGACGGTTGAACTGCGAGTCTTTAGAAGGAGGCTGTGATGTCCTCCACCCATAGGAATCTATATATGTATTTGAGGATTTTTTGGACCTCAACTTTTGGGATCGTAAGCCCCAATCGTTGAGATTATTTCCCTATCTTTTGTAGTGGGGGTGAAGGTACCCTCATAATGGCATTGGTCGTCTAAAATTTTGAGAGGTCCATGGTGACATGATGCTTCCCTGGGTCCTGCCTATGATGGAATAAGACTTCCCCAAGTGCAAGTTATTGATAGTCTCTTTGGTTCCGTCTATGAGTGTTGCAACCTAAACCACTCATACGGCCCCCATGATGGATGTTCAACCTCTTACCCTGAGATTGACCATCAGAGCAGGGAATATATTCATCATGGGGAGGACCTATCCTATGGTTGGTGGTAGTGTGGGGAGGACCTCCACTCTGGTATTATTTTTCATGGGATAAACTGTAACATTTTTTGGTGGTTCCAGTGACTAATAGAGTCAACTTAGATTACCTGATAGGCATTTGGGGTATCGATTCCATGTAGGTGAATATAGATCCCTCACCAGAAGTTGTGGGAATATGATGGGATATACAAATGATGATGAGGGATACTAGATCTATAGAATATTCCTCACGGTGTACAATATTCTATAACTATCCCTAATGTCAGTGTCATATATTTTGGACTAGGGCTAGTAGAGTAGGTATGAGGTCAAACTGCTCATCGATCTATGGGATTGGTCAGTGTTAGAGTTGATGCATCTGGGTGGGAGCCATCCTGGGTGACTCATGAGTAGTGACTACTTCAACTATAACTATAATATTCCCTACCTCCTCATCATATGAGAGTGAGCTATCAAAAAACTTGAGGTAGAGGATCCTAGAGTGATTAGCTATTAGAATGGGATGTGGGTTCCCCTTATGATGTCCTCATGGGTGGTGGTGTTAGTGAGTTACAAATGATTCAAGATCCTAGAGGGATATATCCCTCTAGTGAATAACCCCTTCTTATTCATATTAGTGAACAAGGGCATCAGTCACCCTCCTCTAGATGATCTTTGAGGGTGAAGTGGGGTGTGGGTGCCTAGTAGATAAAGACATGGTGGATATCGCAGTGGGGACATAATCATATGGGAATTCCACACCCACATTCATCCTACCCCCACACCTATTGGAGTTAGGTCATTGATATTTTATAGATTGATTCCTGTAAGGAACATGGAATTATCCATTATTTTAGATATAGTGAAAGTTATTCCCAATGCCCCAACATCATCCATTATTTATTAGGTAGAGAAATAATCCATGTTGATGATATCACAAACCAAGGATTCCCAAAGTTATATCCCCCAAGTTGTAGAAGAGTTTCATATTGGACCCACTACTCATTTGGTGGGGCCTTCCACCAAATATTTGGATATGATGACATGAAAATATGACAGCTCCCCAATGTTACTAGTTCTCATATTTGAATAAGAATATTTTCATATTGGGTTCACTACTTTAGTTTCTGATTCCTTCCTCTAGGGCTACGTACTACACATGTTTTTCCCCACATTCCCACTTCCCAAAGGTGGGTGGCCTCCACCACCATGTTTGGTGATGTAAGCTACTTAAATGAAATGGGATGATGGGATGTTGGTTCCTACTTACATAGATTCCTTCTTGGAGATCATCTCCTAGTCTAGGTATCCCTCATAGACTTGATCCATGTTTGTGAAACTCATTCCGAACACCATCTTGAGGTGGATACAGATTGATTACACTGCTTCAATATCAACAAGGAAGTAAAAATCAGTTAGATTAGATAGTAAAACTAGGAATGTATTGGAATATATGAACATTAGGCATATTGGACATTTATAAAGTATTCCCCTTATTATTTTAGAGACATCCTTTATATGAGGAATCCTAGGCATGAAACCCAAGGCATCCCATGTCATCCATGAGGCAGTTGACGCTAGAGGTGTAAGTAATCTAAGTCTTTGTTCCTAAGCATCACTTGTTTATAGTATGGGTTATAGATTTAAAGTGGGTGATAGGTTTAATGTATTATGAGGAAAGGAAGGTCAATTTTAGTGTGTTACCATAGGGAAGATGATAAAACTACAAAAAAATTAGGCATATTTCAGTGTGTTCCCATGGGGAAGATGTTCACACCATAAAGAGGTAGGTGGGTGGGAGAGAGAGAAAGTGCCCCCATGAGGGATATGATCTAACCTTAGTATTCAGTGTGTTCTTATGGGGAATATTATCACACTTTTGGTATTTTATGGTAATGAGAGAGAGTGTTCACCCATGGGGGGAGATTATCACACTTTGGGATTTTGGTTAAGAGTATCCCTAGGGGTAAAGATGATCACACATGAGGGTTGATGTATCCCATAGAGAGGGCATACAGATTTTGTGGTGTTGGGATATCAGGACCAAACCTCATATAGTTACCCAAGGTTTGTTGAGTTATTGGGGTTGAGCCTCATGGAGGTATCCTATGTACCCTTCTAGTATATAGGTATCAAAACCCACATAGTTCAATGCTATAATTTAAGGTCGTCTAGTAGGAATAGTCCATAAAGTTTATCATTGTGCAGTAAAGATAATTGTATCATGGAAGAAGCACCAAAGAGGGATGGTGTGTGTCTTACATATATGGGATTCCCTAAGGAGTAGGATCATTCCATGGGGGGGATGGAGGTGGAATCCCATGATGATCATACATGGGGTATCCCGTGTTCATCACACATGGTAAGGATATGGTTTAATGTCACATGATGATAAAATTATCACACATTTAAACATCATAAAACTAGGATGTTAGGATATGTAGTTTTACATCATGAAGATCCAACATTGTTGAGATCTTCATCAAGGGAGATATTTTCCATGTAGAAGAAGAGGATTCAAAATATGGCATCTATACTAGGAAAGGTATGAATTTTCCTATGATTATTCAACCTTTAGGACTTACGTTACTACAACTCATGTGCCTCTGGGTGGGGCATAATGTAAACACTACCATGGAGGAGTGGAAACCAATGGTCCCAATTCTAGGGTGCCTATTATTAGAATCAAGAAAAATTAGGGTACCAATGTTAGGAGAAAAAGAAAGTTAATGGTCTATTCCATGCTTTAAGAGAAGGGGGAAGACACAAGGGTTTATGAAATCAATCACATGGGAAATTTCATTTCAGATAAACCGATTTTTAATGGGTATAAAGGTCTTAGGAACTCAAATTTCATGAAAGGGTGTTGGATGAAAGGATTCACCATAGAGCATCTAGGTGAATGGGTTCTATGAAGGTCGATCTTTCAAAAAATTTGAGGGATCCGCAAAGTATATGGGTATCATAAAGATTCATCATTCTCAAAAAAGGGTGGCCCTACCTCAGAGTAAATTATTGGTTCCCATGGTGTTAGTTTTTTTAAGGATAATTATCTCGCAAAACTCTACGAGCTGTGAAGGGATTTTTTTTATGAAAAGTCCATAGACCTTTAGGAAAGTAATCTCCACCATGAGTTGAGGCTCTCAAAAACCCATGGGAGGTTGTTTCATGAATGATGGATACCTTTGGAAATCCATTTACTCTCTTTCTCATGAATGTTAGATTTTTTTTGAATTTATCATTTTTTTTTCAGAAGATAAAAGGCTGAATCCCCTTTAATGTCATACATAGGGAGGTATTTATAGTCCCATTAGAGGATAGGGCCTCAATTTTATGAAATACAGATGCCTTCATGAAATATTATGACCTCTTCAATAGAAGGGGTGTTCCAGGAATAGATATACACTATGCATAGATTATCACCTCAAGCTCCACGTGTTCAAGTGACTTCCACAAACTAGACATATACTATATGAAGGTTAATTCCTCAAGATCTGTGCAGTTGGTGAGTTTCACAATCTACCACCATTAATGAAGATTTTTAACTTCATGAACACATACCCTTAAGTGAGTTTTTGAGATATTTTGTTATGTATTTTCTTTGAATTGGCTATTCCTTCTTCTATCTCTCACACACCACATGTGTTTTGAATTCAAAAATGATATTGAAAATGGGGTTTAAAAATGTTTCATGTGGTTTTATAACTTGTAATGAAGGATTCTAAATAATTTTATATGTATCTATTTGAAATGTTTAATTAATCATTCCAATTCACTTATAAAATTAATATAAAGTTCTTTTTATGATTTTAGTTGTAAAAATATGACTTTGGGATGGTTTTTATTTTCATAGAAATATAACCATATTTTAAATAGGTATTTTAGAATGAAATGAGTTTTGTTTCATAGTGATTTCTAAAAGTCATCTTAAAAGTTGGATTTCAAATAAGTGAATTTTTTTTGGTATTACGATTTATATTTTCTTCAAGTTCTATTTGGAAATTTTATAAAATGAATGGTTTATTGCTTGTGAGACCCTCAATAATGCCCCTTGTGCTTATTTCTTACATATTATAGGGTGTTTATTATTATGTGATATATGTATGATGTGTACATAGGCTGTTTAATATAGGGGAATTAAAGGTGAGGGAGAGTTATTGCTTATTCTCTATTATTAATCAGTTCATTTTCTTGATTTTTTATTCACTTCCACATTAGATTGGTTATAAGAACTTAGGTTTCTAAGAGGGAGGTCTATATTTATGCTGAATAAGTTGGTTCAAATTATTTTAGTGTTCCCCCTAGTTTTGTGGTATTCTGTGGATAATGGGGGGTAAAATTATAATGATGCCGATAGAAGATATTCATGTGGATTGTGTTATATCACTCAACATTGCCCGACAGGTTGGTCCAGTGGTTTTAGTAAAGTCTATGACCGTCTCACTATGGAACATAGGGTGTGGCCTATGAAACATACTAATTGATTATTGGTTTAATGTAGGTTATTTTCATTATTTTTTATTTTTATGCCCTTGTTCTTATATTCTTGTGACACCCCTTTACTTCTGTTGTGCTTTTTAACTTGTATACATATTGGTGATAACATGGTTTGTTTCTTTTTTTATTTGGTTGGTTTGGTTTTTGAAAATATTTTCAAATGGTGGTTTGTAAAGTTATTTTAAAGTAAAAATGGAATGTTTATTTTTAGAAAAAGTTTATATTAAATGTTTTATAATTAGGAAAGATGGATTATTTTTTTATACAAATTTCAAAGGTCCTCATTCTAGGAATTATAAATGTATTTCCAAAATGTATTTTATAAAAATGAGGTGTGGTATTCTGTATGGTATATACTTGTTGTTTGGTTTCTTTTACACATTAAAATTTTTAAAACCACATTTTTATATTGTATTTAAAACTAATATTTTGTAACTACTTAATGAAAGGAATTTCACAAACTCATTTGTGAGATCCTGTTGGTCCTATTCACTCACACCCTACATGTACATTCATTTTATGTGTATATGTGTGCATCCCTTATATTGTATAAATGTTATAGGTTCCTCTATTAATTTGGATTAATTTTAAAAGGTTATTTATATACACTAAAACTTAGTTTAATATGTGTGAGAATTGATCAAATTAGATATTTATTATTCCCAAATTACACTTGCTACAAATTCATAGTAAAGTGGCAGTGTGAGGTCAAACCCACATGGACAACTAGAAGACAAGAAAACTAATGATTCAAAATATATAGAAGGATTAATCATGTTAACTCTTTAAGTTTTTTTTCTATAAATAGGTAGTTTTTATTTAAATAAGATAATAAATAAGGGATTATGGTCAATTTCAAGTATTTAGGCAAAATGTAATCCTAAATCTAGCTTTGAATAACCCTATGGATTAGGTTGTGAAGCAGTGAAAGGGTCGCCAATTGGTTTTGGTAAAAACAATTGGATCTAACTAAGCTATAACTATCCATTGGTTTAGGTATAACTAACAACCAAGATTCATTATACTTAGCTTTTATGCAGAAAGCATCATAGGCTAATGGCCATAGTTTTCTCAACTATAATTAAGAAAAATTAATTCAATTTCACATTACATGGTCATTGATGTGCAATAGAATGTGATTAATAGTTGTTTTTAACCTAATTACTAGATATAGGGTTACCATGGTTTAACTCATGGATTCATTAGGTTCATAAATACCACTACTCTCGACCCCAAACCCTAATCATATTAGTTTTACATGACAGTATTGATCAAAAGAAAAGGAATATAAAACATGATTAACATAATAATGAAACAATTGAGAAATAAGAAATCCATAGTTTAAAATAAGAAATAATCAATATAAATAATTAAAATCAATGTAAATATAATTAAACACTTACTTTAAATGAATAAACAATGAAAGAACAACAAGCATCGATAAAGAATGAAAAACATTATCGAAAGAGAGTGTTAAAAAATAAATGGAATAAAAAATGAATTAAGAGAGAATAAATAATAGATATAGAATGGTAATAAATGAAAATTATTCATCATAAAAATAGGGGAATGAATTAAAACTAGTTTTAAAGGGAAGAAAAGAGGAAAACATAGGAAGAAAAAAATAAAAAATGTAGTTCACCAAAGCTCTTTTTTGCAGTGGGTAGTGCCAAAATATAAATAGGCCGAAAGATACATGACACATAAAAAATTCACATTATGTATTAGCTTTAATTTCTTCTTTCTCAAATTTTACATGATATACAGTCATGCTTCACATCATGTACTTTAGAACCAAAATATCTTCTAGAAAATCAGCCTGTATCTTTGATTAGGTTGGATCGCGATCATCACACATCATGTAAACTCTTCACATTGTGTATTTTATTAACTTTCAGAGGGATTCTAATTTGGAAATTTTCAAAAAATGTATTGTATGTACACATTGTGTGGAGCTTCACATCAATTAAATTCTTCATGGGTTTTTATGTGGATCTGCTGTAATTCTTTGAATGAGGAATACATGTTGTTTATGTTATACATGATTTTTAAATATAGTCTTTACAACCTTTTAGAATTTCTTCCTTTGAGTCCAAAATTCTCTAATTACTATAAAAAAAACAAAAATCAGTTCATTATAAAATAAAAAATGAATAAACCTTAAATAAATGTATCCAATATATATATATATATATATATAAATCTAGATTATCAAATCCCCCCACACATAAACAATTTATTGTCCTCAAGAAAAAAAATCTCAATAGGGATTTCAAAAGAAACAATTTTTGAAACAAGAAACATGAATTATAACCAAGAAAATAAAACTAAGTGTAAGATGAAAAAACTAGTCCTCTAGAATAAATCCTATAGGGAAAATCATTCATACATGATCATTCAGTTCATTATTCAGCTTCTTTCTTCCTTAATTACAATTTCATAATTTTTCCTTAAATTTTATACCCATTTTTCAATTTACCTCAGAATGAATTTTATCTCACCACTCAAGGTAAAATAAAACCAGATTTATGATCATACCATGAATACATGTTCCTAACCATAGGCTAGAATTGGTTCTAATATATATACTTCACAAATAAAAATACAAAATAAATCATGAGGGCTTCAACTATATTGTTCAAATTTCTCAAAGGCTAAGGGTAGGTGGGAAAATAATAAAAATCAAGCTCAAAGTGGAGGGTAAGATATAAAGTAAAATGCATGATAATTGTGAATAGTGTAATTAAGTAACTCATCCTAGACAAAATGTGTCCATACTTTAACTAATTAACGTGGGTCCATGAATATGTCAAGTATCAAGAATGTACCATTTTCCTTTTTTTATTTCTATTTATTTTTTCAAAAATCATGTCTAGGCCAGATCTCACATCCCACACCTAACCACATATGACCCATCATAGGATTCATTGGTCTAGTAATGGTGATTTTTTACCTTCTTAATTCACAAACCAAAATATTTTTCTCTCTATTTTTTATATTTCTTTTCTCAAAGAAATAGGGCAAGAATAAAAAATTTAAAAATTAAACATGGACCACATCAAATCAATCTGGTGAAAGTGTCACCATAATTCTCCTCAATATCAGCATCCCATGTCCATCATTAGTGAAAATTCTGCCACTCTTGTTCAAAGGACAATCATGCATCATATAAAGAGTAGGGTAGGAAGGGATAAAAGTCTTGAAATGGCTCCATCCTAACAAGGATATTCATGGATACTACAGGCTAGATAAGGAAATATGTACATGTGGTTCCTTGGAAAAATAGGCTCAAAAAAATTGCATCAATCATTTCAAAAGTGTATTTGTTCAATCATATCCTAAATAAGATCTCAATGAAAGTTATGATAAGTTTACATGTCCCAAGTAACTCTTAGTAAACATGTTTAGAAAAGAATATTATATTGTATGTCTAGTATCCTTTCATGAATGGGAGTATACAAAAATAATTTCCAGTCAACCAAGGAATAGTATCTGGTAATAAATCAATCAAAATATATTTAAAGAGTCTAGAATAAAAATTAACTAACTCAACTCAGTAATCATGATAAAAATATTAATAGGAATAAAAAATTGATTTCAAAAGTCTACAACCTAAAATTTCCTTTTATTTATATTTCTATAATTATATTTCATGTCTAAAGAATGATTTAATTGAAAAATGTCTCATAGACTAGTGAAAATAGGAAATAGTCCAAGTGTGTCGATAATAAGGCTCAATAAAGACCCCCACACTTAAAATAATATAGAGTCTACATTGTTTAGGAAGTCATCATGTGAGAGATATAAATATAATAATTGAAAGAGACAAAATAGAAATTGAGATTTTTAAATTTAGGGAATTGAGAGATTCCAGTAGTGAATATCATGCCATAAAGAAAATTTTTGGATATTTAATTGGAATTGGGATAATTGAAATTTTTTTTAGAAAAAAACCTACACTAGATAAAACATTAGTTCATAGGGGTTAAGAAATTTGGAAGTAGATAAATAGGTAGGTGGATATAGTCAAAATAGGATAAAACAACTTAGATAAATATAGTGAGGGAGTATAGAGAATTTTGAGATGAACTATGAGAAAAATTACTAGAAAAATAAAAAACAAGGATCTTAAGTATACAAATGAAATATAGAAAACAAAGATATGTGTTTCCTCCTATAAAGAACTAACAAGAACATCATCATCTTGATTTATGGACAAAGGAATTAGTCAGTGTCTTTCATCTTCTCAAAGATCCGCTCCCTCCTGTAGGAACTGGTAGTAGTGTCAAAGAGCTCATGAGGGCACTTGGTGGGATTAAACACCTCAGGATAGTACTGATCATGAATCTCAAGAGGTAGAATTACCATATGTGATCATCATTATGGGGACCCCTACTAAGAGCTGATCTCAAGATGGATCTCCACAACCTGTCTCTATAATTCAATGACATGATAATATATCTTGGCTGAGATACCAAAATATGGAAAAAAGGTTCTTCAAAGACCATAGAATAAGCATAAGATCATGAAATAGATAAATTAATGCAACAATAAAATGAAAATAATCCAGCAAGTAGTGTAGTAAAAAATAGTATCTTATACATATATATAATCAACGATACATTATTGAAAATGGAATATAAGTAGTATAGAAATGTAAACCCAAAAAAAGTACAAAATGGGGAGGGGTTTGGGACATAAATATATAGTAAAATCAAGGTCACCGATATCCACATCATGAGTAACCTCCTGAATAATGTGTGTTTATAGCTGGACCTCCCTATAAATGACATATATGGAAGATGGGGCTGGAGGATCGATTTCCATGGTGGATTCCTCAATACTGGTAGAAGTATAAATTAAGGAAGGAGGGGGTGAGGTGTTGATACATACTAAGGTTGTGTGTCTAGAAGCTGGTTCGATGAAGGGAACCTTAGATGGAGATGGAATGAAAGGAGCCTTACCCCGCCTGGAATGCTCCAAAAGGTACTCCTTCTAGGCAGTAGGGAAAATAATCTTAAGAGGTAGCTTATCCAGGGTAGGATATGGTGTGGGAATGGATGAAGAAGTGGGATAAATAGGTGGGTGTGGGTGGGAAGATGGCGTATGGGCTAGTGGAGGGGTAGGGGTGGTGAAATGTGATGAGTTGGTGAATGGAATATATAGACAGTGAAAAATATGTTCTTGGTTCTCTTGGATGGCTTGGAGAAATGGAAAGAGGGATATGGGAATGGGTGAATGGGGTGTAGATGTAGTAGGGTTAGTGGTAAAATCTAGGTTGGGAGGAGTGGTGGTGGGTGGGATGGTAGTGGCAACAGGGGCAGAGGCTGCAGTGGAGGTGGTGGTTGCGGTAACAGTAGGGGGTGCAGGAACATTGGAAAGTGAGTCTGGGTCAACTGCATGATGGGATGGAGCCTTATCAGTATCCTCAACATATCTTGGAACCCACTGGTAGGTTATCCCATTATTCATTAGTAACCCCATATTGTGGAGAAAAATAATGCCGATACTCTCCATTGGGACAAGGGAGGTGTGAGGCTGAGTAGCATAAAAGGCACCAAGATTCCTAGCCAGATGTGTAATAAAGGATTCTCCCATCAATATACCTCATGTACTCCTTTAATGAGTCTGGTAGAACTCCCCAAACTGCCTAGACATGTTGATGGTTGGGCCACCCATGGTCGAGGTAAGAATGATGACCTCTATCTGGATCACACTCTCATGAGCATCACCTTGAGCCAGCCAGGGGTAATATAAAGCCCGATGAAATATTTGAAGGGTAGAATCATAGAGTTGAGTGATCTTCATCATGAGAGGATCATAAGGCCTCTATAGATCTCTGGATATCCTCTCCCAAATCCATGCAACATCATCCTTTTTAGTATTGAGTTACAGTGTTGGGAAATAGGGGAGGCAATGAAGTCGGATGGGTAAAAGTTGTCGCCGACTCTAAAGTCTCCAAGGGTGAGTTTCTATGGCCTAAATCTGAGTCTGAATCTAAAAAAGTCAATGTCCAACTTGAATTTGGTTAGGAACTTGATGAAGATCTCACTGAATGTCTCCTCATGTATTTGGGTAATGGGAGAGAGGTTCAGTTGGATGATGAGATTAAGGACCTCATGGAGAATGTGGATCTTCTCCATAACAGAAAGTTCTAGGGTTTTGTTGGTCCTCATAAAATTTTATTTAAGGTGAAAAAACGTTAATTAGTACCCAGGTGATGAGAAGTGCATGAAGAGATAGAGGTGTGGGTGGGAAGTGCCCTACGATCTACTGGATGAAGACTACGAGTCCTCGAAAGTATAAGTGGATGCAAAGGTGGAGTTCAAAGAGGTGGTGGAAGGATCTGCTTGTGTAGGAGGAGTACAATCATATCAATTTGGTGGTGGAGGTGTCTTATCATACTCAGGTGTGTGTTTGGAAGGAGAGGTGTGAATGTTTTTTGTTCAGACCATTTTGGATGGTATGGATTAAGGTGAGGAGGAGATCAGGGTTGATGGGGAGGGGAGTATGGGAGGAGGGATGGCTAGCCAATGGGAGGAGGAGAGGCATCGAGAGGGGAGGGGATACACATAGGAGGAGAAGGGTGAAATGGGGTGGTGTTTGTGAACTTAGTGTTCATGTAATTTAAAGCCACCCCAAACATTACACATCATATATGATATACATTATGTGTAATACATGTTTTTTTTGAACCCTTGACATTTACATGATATGAAATGACTACACAACATGTGTTTGGAATTTTGTACCTATTTTTGAGACAAGTCCTCTTAAAAAAATTCCAACAGTGCTAAAAATTACAAAGAAAAAAACTATCCTACTCTATCCTATTAAACCCACCCTAGGTTTCCTCCCAGTCAGTGCTTCATTTAATGTCGAGAGTTAGAATATTTTCAGTTAAGGCAGATTTAAGAGTGAAGACACACCCCTCTAGGAATGGATCTAGGTATATTTCTATCAATTTCCCATTAACCTTGAATGGTGGTTCTCCACAATTCTAAATTTCAATAGTGTCACGAACCAGCCCGGGTCGGCCCTGAACCGGTCACCCGAGCCGGTCCGCGGCAAGTCCCGAGGGGCGTTCCCGATCCCCCCGGGATGGCAACAAGTGCCGGGCATTAAAATTTGATCGTTGGGAACGATTTCAGCCCAAACAAAAGTAAATAGAACAGAACAAATAAACACTAACAACGGAAAATAAATAAAAGCCACACGACCACGTACCTCCATGTGACCTCTCAGGTCACCACCCAACTAGAGAGCAACCTCGCTCCAACAATGAGCGACTCAAAACATAAGACCTGATCAAGGGAAGACCTACAACTGAAATGATAATATAGGCGTGAGCATTAAAAATGCCCAGTAGGTAAGCTAAAGTAAACCACTGAATCCAAATGTTTCCTTTCCCGAGCAATCCGTTGACACAGGTTTGAAAATACAATTATAAAAATAGATTTTTTTATCTTTAAAATAAACAACATGTTTTCCCCCATTTGAAAACCCAACGCACACTATAAATCACTTTCAAAACCATTTACTGTTTTTATAAACAAAACCAAATACAGATAATACTACGACTGTGCTAAAAAGGAATAGGTAAACAGTACAGGCTGAAAACAAACCAGTGAAACATGAAGTAAACAAGCAATGCATGATGCAAGTAGTGAAAAAGGACACAAGTAACAATATGAGCTGTAAAGAATAACTGTAAGTAAACAATCAAGGAAGCAAGTAACCATGGGTGATCCTAAACATCCCTAGAAAACCCCTGGACGTACTCGGGTTCAGACTACCTGCCGGCGTGGTACTCCATAGTCAATAACCAACTGGTCTCCCTAATAGCCAACCAGTGCCACATCCCTCCTGGCCTGTCCACAACTCTAGGGGGTACTAACCCGTCTAATCAGGGTTAGCAAGCAACCGTCACTCGATAATCTACAAGACGCCCAGGAACCCATGGTGTTTTTTGTAACACTGTGTAAGTGGGAGAACCTTGCACGCGTGACTCATCTCACCGCACTTGCCAACCCCTTACACAGACATCGCTACACGATAACCCTCGAAGGGAAGTCCCCCTATAGAGATTCCCTCACAAGTACGTATATATATATATATGTATAATCACTTCACATTTAATAAAGTGCCAACTGTGCCTTCACGTCATTTAATTATCAAAACCACTTTATAAAAATACCTGAAGTCGCCAAGCGAGCACTCAGTCAGTTTTTTTTACAAAATCTAATGACTTTACACAAACATTTCACAATATCTTTTTCAAAAAACTCAAGCGCTGCTTTTGTATTAAATAAAAGGCCAAACGGGCATATTTTTGTGGATTTCCTTTTAAACCAGTTCAATGTGTCTCATGAAGAGGCGAAAATTTTTTGAAACCAAGAACCATTTAGAAAAGTCAAGATTTCAAGAAAATAAAAATAAATAAAAATAAAAATAAATGGTAACAATTTCAAACACCATCTTCATTTGAGGGAACATCCATGTGTCAACATCCAATGGTGCATCAAACCTGCAAAGGGGCACGACAACATTTCCAAATAATACTAAATTTCATAAAACTAACCAGCACAGGATAATAAGATCCAAGAATGATTCTTTCTTTACAAAAAGAAAACACCGCTCAAGACAACCAATGATAACATAAGAGAACATAGGCATTTAGTTCCACCTTAGCTAGAAACGCCTAAACAGGTGCACTATATAAACAATAAAACGTGCAGGACAACATCTAGTGCACAACTACCTTGGCATAAAATATAATTGCTTCAAACTTAATTTTCGAACAAAAACTATAGATTTTAAAACACCAAAATAAGCCGTGCAAGAATATCATAAACATGCGAATCATGGAATAAAATTTATTTAAAACAATTCAAGCTTCAGCAGAGTACCTCGGAAAAGAAACAGTTGAATTCGCCTACCTCAAACACGGAGCAGACGCGACGGAAACCAACAGAAAGTAGAACGAACCCCTGCGGACTAACTGCGTACGCTGAACAGTGGAAAAAGTACCCGTCACTCAACCCGCGACAGAAACATGATTAATTCAAATTAAATAAAAACACAAGGTTGCCCCAAAGGAAAAATAAATAAATAAATAAATAAATAAATAAATAATTAACAAATAATTAAATGAATAAATAAATAAATAAATAACAAATGCTTAAAGAAGTAAATAAATAAAGAACAAAATGAATAAATAAATAAATTATTAACAAATACTTAAATGAATAAATAAATAAAAGAAAAAAAAGAATAAAAACAATATACCGGAGTGGGGGGGGGGGTGTTGGAGGTCGCTGGAGGTTGCGCCGAGCAGGGGGGTCGCACGGCGCGGCGAAGGAAGATAGGGGCGACGGCGGTCGGCTGGCATGCAAGGAGGACAACGAGCAGGGGGGTCGGGCGGAGGAGCCGGGGAGGCCAGCGGGGTGCAGGAAAATAGGGATGCGGACGGGGAGGTCGGCGGACGGCGGAAAGCTAGTTTCATAGGGGATCCGCGCGGTGGCAGGGGAGAGGCGGAGGGGCAGCAGGTCGGGCGCGGCGGGAGGAACAGGCAGAGAGGGAGGGCGGCGCGAGCAGGCCGAGGCCAGGACGTCGGCTAGTGGAGGCGGTGCGCCTAGGATGAGAGGAGGGGGGGGGGGGGGGCGCTCTCGGGAGTAGAAGGGGGAGAGGCCACCGGACAGCAGAAGGGGAGGGAGGCTGGGGCGCTGGGGAGCTGGGTGCGGGGATGTCGCCGGATGGAGGTGGGGAGCGGGGCGGAGCGCCGGAAGGCCGGTGGTGCTGGGGTGAGCAGGAGCCGGTGAGGCGGAGGCCGGGGCGCGCGGAGGAGGCTGGGACAGGGAGGGCCGGACGACGGCGAGGGCGATGCTGGGGCGCGCGGAGGAGGCCGGGACAGGGAGGGCACGATCGGCCGAACCAGGAGGGGGGAGAAAAACGGGGGAGAAGGAGAGGGAGAGAGAGAGAGGTGAGGCGGCTATGGGAGGGGGGTAGGATTAGGGTTAGGGTATTAAAAACAAACTAAAAAAAAACTATATATATATATATACATAAACAACAACAACAAAAATAATAATAATAATAATAATAATAATAATAATAATAATAATAATAATAATAATAACAATAATACAACAAAAATATAAATAATAATATAAGAATAATATTAATAATAATATGTAATAATAATAATAAAATACTATAATCATAATAATAATATAATAATAATATTGAACATAAGTAATTAAATAAAACAAATCCTAAAAATAATAATGCTTTATAGAAATAATAAAACTTTATAATAATAATAAAACCTTATAATAATAATAATGTTAATAATTAGAATTTTTTTTTATAATAATCATTACCTTTAATCAAAAAATCAAAATATTAAAACCATTTGAAAATAAATGTGCGCGCGCGTGCACGTGCGCACACACACGCATATATATATATAGACATATCTACATATATTTAAACATATACAAACATATATATATATATATATACACACATATAAACATATATATACATATATACCTATATATAAACATATACACATAGATACAATATATATACATATATGTATATACATATATAAACATAACGTATTAAAGTATGTACATATGTATATACATACACATATATAGACATATATATATATATATACTTATACACAGAAAACAACTATAATAATAATAACGCAACTCAAATAGTAATAATAATAAAATGTCAACATAAAAACTTTAATATTTAAAACGTTGGGTGAACACACGGTCACCCGGACTGAACGCACGGTCACCGCTAACAATGCGGTGACCGCGCACCGGCGCGAAACCGACAACAAAAATGAACTTCGAAAAAAAAAATTTAAACCGGGACCAGGAAATAAGAAAAATAAAGGTACCGGTGGTCGGGGTGTGACAATTCTCCCCACCATAGACACTTTCTGCCCCTAGAAAGTCACCAAGCCACAAGTCAGCCAAAATCCAAGTCTATTCCCAAACAGAACTAAAGGAACTAAAGAGAACTAAGATTCCCAGGATAACCTTTCCCCACACAGGTCACACCCAACCCATCCAAGAGAAAACTGGAGTCCGAGGTTGAGGGGAGAACACGGAGGGGTTCTCCCCACCACAAGAACTCAACTAGTGCAGAAAAGTTGACCACCTAAATAGAAAACCCTAGGAAAGGGGGGGTCGATGTGGGAACTCCCAACCTATTCAAACCAACTCTTATAGCACGAGTGAAAAACAACACCTTCGTCGAAACGTTGAACCCACGACCAAAGTCAACGACCTTCAACACTAGGGGGAAAACCCATGGAAAAGACTTAACCAGACACCGAGTTGAAAACATGACCCATTGAAAATCATGAAACATAACCACATCCGACGAGCATTGCTAAACCAAGGTCAACCCACCGAGGGGTCAAACACACTTTTAAGAAAGACACTCGATTCAGAATATCACATCCACACAACAAGTCCACTTAGATTAACATAGAGCAAGTCCATCGTCACTTTATAGAAAAACAATGCATTTATAACGCTATTGGAACTTTAATAGCAGGAAAACAATTATGAGAAGGTTTTTAATTGTTCCACCATCAATATAGAAAACAGAACCTGGACCAAGGCTTCACCACCCTGGGAACTCCTGACTGCGCGCGAGCTTCACCCCAAGACCTGTGGTTGGGGCTCTGATGGCTGAAGCATCTTCTGCCTAACAGTCAGGTACTGACGTTCTCCCATCACGATGTCCTCTTCAAGCGACGTTTCCTGAAAAACTTCTCCAGATGACCCAGACAGCCGCATCGATGAAACGTCTTCGGAGGGTTGCGACAAGACGGCTTTAAATGCCCGAATCGACCACACTGATAGCACACCACTAAACAATCTGATGAACTGGAAGTTGGGACCAAGGAGGATAACTCCTGAGGAACAGGCATCTCTAGCATATTTTCCACACCAGAGGGGGAACTCTTACAAACAACCCGGGATGCTGGAGTACTAACCAACTGTGTTCCGGAAACCAACTCAGCCAAAAATGATTGCTCTACCAGCTTCTCGAAACAAAGGTCTTTAGAAGGGAGGACTCGCTCCTTGATCTCCGGACAAAGACCCCCAGTGAAAAGAGAGACCTTCATGAGCTCATGTGACGCTACCTCTGGAGAAAAGGAAATCAGTTCCTTGAAATGGTCAACATATGCCTTCACCGTCCGTTGGCCTTGTTGAATATGCACAAGCTCTCTCTCTTTTTCTCCAGTTTCACTTCCTTAGGTACAAACCATTGGATGAAAACGATTTTAAAGACATCCCACGTCATTTTACCTTGCGTTGACGGTGGGGTAACCATCTTCCATTGGTCCAGAGCTAGACCCTCGAACAACTCCATAATTGCACGAACCTTAACATTATCGGGAGTTCCCAACATTCTAAAGACACGCTCCACTTCCTCGAGCCATTTCACTACCTCTAACGGACCCTGATCACCATGGAGAATAGGCAAAGTCTGAGGAGGACCAAAAACTGAGCATGACCTATCAGAATCCTTAGAGACCTTTCTGGGCGGCATTTCCTGAGCGACATATAAAACACAAAGCCAAAACCAATATCAACCCGAAGCAACCTCAATAAAAGCACCTTCATCAAAACAGTCAGCACAAGACCAAACAAACACAAACACAACCCAAAATAAAGTCTCCTTTTTTTATTTTAGACTTTAAAACCATCCTCTTCAAGACTACTTTCCAAAACCAATCCATTTTCGAACCAAAAACATTCCAAAACCGTTTCCCCTTTTAAACCAATTTAGGAAACAAGGTCAAGTGTTAAATTTCAAATACACACCCAGGTACTCCCATGACCCGTTGCACATGTCTTTATCCACTGTCCATTAATACTCGCACCAACACGCATTTTTTTTCATGCATTCTCACACATGTGCAAACGTTCATAAAGAGGAACTGGGGTTTCACCCCAAATAATTCTTAACCAATTCCAAGCAAACAACAGATTTCCAAATCAAGAGATTTTAGTTTTAAAACCCATTTCATATATTTAAAGTCTTTTAAAAGGAATGAGTCCAATTTTGTTTTTTCCAAAACCCTTTTTCATTTCCAACAACGTACTTACACCGACCAAAACAAAAGAAGCATCCAAATTTGCATCAATCACTGAAATGAGGGACTAGTAGTCATGCTCAACCTGGCGACATGGTAGTGGGTCATGTCCCAAGTCAGCGTCGACCACTAGGAGGAATTCAAACCATGTACTCGGACTCCACATGGGTCACTACTCCATGTGAAATCACGATGTAATGTTGTCTTGCCTCCATTTCATCTCTCAATCCAAGACAAACCAGAAAAGACAAGGAAACAATTCCCGAACTACCCCTGGTAACTCAAGGATCAGTGCGAGCAAGAGTTCGCAACGCTCTTCCCATACCTACCCCTCGAGTTCCGACAGTCCTAATATCCTTCTACCAGAAAACCCAAATAACAAAACCACCTTTGATACCATTTTGTCACGAACCAGCCCGGGTCGGCCCTGAACCGGTCACCCGAGCCGGTCCGCGGCAAGTCCCGAGGGGCGTTCCCGATCCCCCCGGGATGGAAACAAGTGCCGGGCATTAAAATTTGATCGCTGGGAACGATTTCAGCCCAAACAAAATTAAATAGAACAGAACAAATAAATACTAACAGCGGAAAAGAAATAAAAGCCACACGACCACGTACCTCCATGTGACCTCTCAGGTCACCACCCAACTAGAGAGCAACCTCGCTCCAACACTGAGCGACTCAAAACAGAAGACCTGAGCAAGGGAAGACCTTCAACTGAAATGATAATATAGGCGTGAGCATTAAAAATGCCCAGTAGGTAAGCCAAAGTAAACCACTAAATCCAAATGTTTCCTTTCCCGAGAAATCCGTTGACACAGGTTTGAAAATACAATTATAAAAATAGATTTTTTTTATCTTTAAAATAAAAAACATGTTTTCCCCCATTTGAAAACCCAACGCACACTATAAATCACTTTCAAAACCATTTCCTGTTTTTATAAACAAAACCAAATACAGATAATACTACGAATGTGCTAAAAAGGAACAGGTAAACAGTACAGGCTGAAAACAAACCAGCGAAACAGGAAGAAAACAAGCAATGCATGATGCAAGTAGTGAAAAAGGACACAAGTAACAATATGAGCTGTAAAGAATAACTATAAGTAAACAATCAAAGAAGCAAGTAACCATGGGTGATCCTAAACATCCCTAGAAAACCCCTGGACGTACTCGGGTTCAGACTACCTGCCGGCGTGGTACTCCATAGTCAATAACCAACTAGCCGCCCTAATAGCCAACCAGTGGCACATCCCTCCTGGCCTGTCCACAACTCCAGGGGGTACTAACCTGTCTAATCAGGGTTAGCAAGCAACCGTCACTCGATAATCTACAAGATGCCCAGAAACCCATGGTGGTTTTTGTAACACTGTGTAAGTGGGAGACCCTCGCACGCGTGACTCATCTCACCGCACTTGCCAACCCCTCACACGGACATCGCTACACGGAAACCCTTGAAGGGAAGTCCCCCTATAGAGATGCCCTCACAAGTACATATATATATATATATATATATATATATATATATATATATGTATAATCACTTCACATTTAATAAAGTGCCAACTGGGCCTTCATGTCATTTAATTATCAAAACCACTTTATAAAAATACCTGAAGTCGCCAAGCGAGCACTCAGTCAGTTTTTTTACAAAATCAAATGAATTTACACGAACATTTCACAATATCTTTTTCAAAAAATTCAAGCACTGCTTTTGTATTAAATAAAAGGCCAAATGGGCATATTTTCGTGGATTTCCTTTTAAACCAGTTCAATGTGTCTCATGAAGAGGCGAAAACATTTTGAAACCAAGAACCATTTAGAAAAGTCAAGATTTCGAGAAAATAAAAATAAATAAAAATAAAAATAAAAATAAATGGTAACAATTTCAAACACCATCTTCATTTGAGGGCACATCCATGTGTCAACATCCAATGGTGCATCAAACCTGCAAAGGGGCACGACAACATTTCCAAATAATACTAAATTTCATAAAACTAACTAGCACAGGATAATAAGATCCAAGAATGATTATTTCTTTACAAAAAGAAAACACCGCTCAAGACAACCAATGATAACATAAGAGAACATAGGCATTTAGTTCCACCTTAGCTGGAAACGCCTAAACAGGTGCACTATATAAACAATAAAACGTGCAGGACAACATCTAGTGCACAACTACCTTGGCATAAAATATAATTGCTTCAAACTTAATTTTCGAACAAAAACTATAGATTTTAAAACACCAAAATAAGCCGCGCAAGGATATCATAAACACGCGAATCATGGAATAAAATTTATTTAAAACAATTCAAGCATCAGCAGAGTACCTCGGAAAGGAAACAGTTGAATTCGCCTACCTCAAACATGGAGCGGACACGACAGAAACCAACAGAAAGTAGAATGAACCCCTGCGGACTAACTGCGTACGCTGAAAAGTGGAAAAAGTACCCGTCACTCAACCCGCGACAGAAACATGATTAATTCAAATTAAATAAAAACACAAGGTTGCCCCGAAGGAAAAATAAATAAATAAATAATTAATTATTTAACAAATAATTAAATGAATAAATAAATAAATAAATAACAAATGCTTAAAGAAGTAAATAAATAAAGAACAAAATGAATAAATAAATAAATTATTAACAAATACTTAAATTAATAAATAAATAAAAGAAAAAAAAGAATAAAAACAATATACCGGAGTGGGGGGGGGGTGTTGGA
The DNA here is from genome assembly GCA_963277665.1 of Viscum album. Lineage (NCBI taxonomy): Eukaryota > Viridiplantae > Streptophyta > Magnoliopsida > Santalales > Viscaceae > Viscum > Viscum album. The sequence continues at coordinate 1,016,187,954 of OY728130.1, read as the reverse complement.
GGTCTCTGGAGGTTGCGCCGAGTAGGGGGGCCGCACGGCGCGATGAAGGAAGATAGGGGCGGCGGCGTTCGGCTGGCATGCAAGGAGGACAGCGAGCAGGGGGGTCGGGCGGAGGAGCCGGGGAGGCCGGCGGGGTGCAAGAAAACAGGGATGCGGATGGGAAGGTCGGCGGACGGCGGAAAGCTGGTTGCGCAGGGGATCCGCGCGGTGGCAGGGGAGAGGCGGAGGGGCAGCAGGTCGGGCGCGGCGGGAGGAACAGGCAGGGAGGGAGGGCAGCGCGAGCAGGTCGAGGCCGGGACGTCGGCTGGTGGAGGCGGCGCGCCTGGTCTGAGAGGAGGGGGGGGGGGGGGGGGGCGCTCGGGAGCAGAAGGGGGGGAGGCCACCGGACAGCCGAAGGGGAGGGAGGCTGGGGTGCTGGGGAGCCGGGTGCAGGGATGTCGCCGGATGGAGGTGGGGAGCGGGGCGGAGCGCCGGAAGGCCGGTGGTCCTGGGGTGAGCGGGAGCCGGCGAGGCGGAGGCCAGGGTGCGCGGAGGAGGCCGAGACAGGGAGGGCCGGACGACGGCGAGGGCGACGCCGGGGCGCGCGGAGGAGGCCGGGACAGGGAGGGCGCGGCCGACCGAACCAGGAGGGGGGAGAAAAATGGGGGAGAAGGAGAGGGAGAGAGAGAGAGGTGAGGCGGCTACGGGAGGGGGGTAGGATTAGGGTTAGGGTATTAAAAAAAACTAAAAAAAAACTAAATATATATATACTTAAACAATAATAATAATAATAATAATAATAATAATAATAACAATAATACAACAAAAATATAAATAATAATATAAGAATAATATTAATAATAATATGTAATAATAATAATAAAATACTATAATCATAATAATATACTAATAATAATATTGAACATAAGTAATTAAATAAAACAAATCCTAAAAATAATAATGCTTTATAGAAATAATAAAACTTTTTAATAATAATAAAACCTTATAATAATAATAATGTTAATAATTAGAAAAAAAATTTATAATATTCATTACCTTTAATAAAACATTCATAATATTAAAACCATTTGAAAATAAATGTGCGCGCGTGCGCGCGCGCGCACACACGCATATATATATATAGACATATATACATATATTTAAACATATACAAACATATATATATATATACACATATAAACATATATATACATATATACCTATATATAAACATATACACATAGATACAATATATATACATATATGTATATACATATATAAACATAACGTATTAAAGTATGTACATATGTATATACATACACATATATAGACATATATATATATACTTATACACAGAAAACAACTACAATAATAATAACGCAACTCAAATAGTAATAATAATAAAATGTCAACATAAAAACTTTAATATTTAAAATGCCGGGTGAACACACGGTCACCCGGACTGAACGCATGGTCACCGCTAACGATGCGGTGACCGCGCACCGGCGTGAAACTGACAACACAAATGAACTTCGAAAAAAAAAAATTTAAACCGGGACCAAGAAATAAGAAAAATAAAGGTACCGGTGGTCGGGGTGTGACAAATAGCACCATAACAAAAAACCTTAACAACTTGCTATGGACTCGTCCATTGGGATTTTAGCTTTTTAGGGAATAATTTTAATCAATAATTGAATAAGAGAACTTTATCCCATGGTGTGAACATTTGATGCATAATGAACTAGTCATGCCACTTTGTATTTTCTTGATAAATTATGGAATTTTCTTTGGCATCCTTACTAATTTCTTCAAGCTCATATATTTGTGGCATTCTGAGTTCTCCATATTTTTAAGCATCCATGTTTGAATTTTTTATTTCTTAATAAGAGCGGTTCTCTAATTCCACTAGCAGATGGAATAACTTTACATACGTAAGTTGGAATGGAGTAAAGATGATGGGTGTCTTGTACACTATCCAATATGGACAAATTGCATCATCTTGTTTAATACTCTTATACTTTCGACTCATGCTCACTATCTTCTCAAGAATTTTTTTAATTTCCCTGTTTGAAAATTAAACTTGTTCACTCATCTGCGGATGGTAGGGAGTACTATTTTTATAGATATTTCTAAAATTTACAAGAAATTATTTCATATAATTTTTTTTAAAATTAGTTCCTTGATCACTAATGAGTAATTGGGGTAATCTGAATCTTGAGAAGATATTTTTCTTTAGAAAATTAATGACCACCTTTTCCATTTCATAATTGGTTACCTTAGCTTCTACCCATTTTGAGACATAGTCAATGATGAATAGGATAAAAATATTCCCATGAGAATTAGGGAATGGTCCCATAAAATAAAACCCCCTTACGTTTAAGAGTTCAACATACAGAATGGGATTTTATGGCATTTCATTTATTTTTCCTATGGAACCTGTCCGCTCACACCGATCATAGGTTTGACAAAACTTTATTGTATCTTCATGAAGTGTGGGAAATAATAAACCAGTTTGAAGGATTTTAGTTGTGGAACATTAAGGTCCATGATTCTATCTAGTTGATGACGTATGACACATGTCGAGTACACTTTGTACTTTGTATTTTGGGATGTAGATCCCCATTAATACATCAGAAAAGTGCTTAAAAAGTAGCAGCTCATCCCAATAGTAATGTGAGTACTTGACTAAAAATATATTCCTCTACTGATAGGTGAGGTCTAGGTATATTTATCCTATGATGAGATAATTTATAATATCTGAGAACTATGACTGATCTTGAGTATTTATCATGAATAGGGTTTCAATGGGAAAGTCTTCCTTGATGTTAATATTATCACCATCCTTAATGTTGGGCAGTGGAGGTCTAGATAAATGAGTAGAAATAAAATTCTCCGTAACTTTTTTTTCCTTTATTACTATATCAAACTCTTATAGTAGTAGGATACACCATATAAAACATGGTTTGGAATACTTTTTATTCAGTAGATACTTAAGTGCTGCATGATCAGTGTGGATCACTACTTTAGAAAGCACAAGGTATGAGAAAAACTTTTTAAATCTATAAATGAATACCATAAGTTCTTTTTTGGTAGTCATATAATTTACCTAAGCACTATTCAGTGTGTGTCTTTCATAGAAAATGTGACAAAATATATTTTTGACACACTATTCTAAGATAGTACCAACATAGAAGTCTCTTGCATTGCACATTAACTCAAATTCTACATCCTAATATAGTGAAATGATGATAGGAGAAGCCACAATTATTTTATTTAGGGTATTCAATTCCCATTGACACTCTTCAGTGAACTCAAAAAGAGTATCCTTTGATAATCAGTGTATCAAGGGATGGTATACTTCCATAAAGTCTTTAATAAAGCATCGTTAGAATCCTATGCGGCCCAGAGAGCTCCATATGCCATTCACTATTATAGGCTTAGGTAAGTCTTTTATCACTTTGATTTTTTCTAGTTCCACTTCCATGCCTTGATTTCAAATCTTATTTATGATGAATATGTCTCCTTGAACCATGAAGTGAAATTTTTCCTAGTTTAATAGCAATAATTGTTCTTCACAATGTTGTAATACAAGGTCCAAATTACCCAGGTATACCTAAAAGTATCTTACATATATCAAAAAATATTCCATGAAGATAGCCAAGATCTCCTCCACCATATCATGGAATATATGTGTCATGCACCATTGAAAAATCACTGGTACATTATACATACCAAGTGAAATATGTTGATAGGTGAAGGTTACAAAGGGATAGGTGAATGTGGTTTTGTAGAAGTCATCTGGATTGACTACAATTTGATTGTATCTTGAATATCCATCCAAAAAATAATAGAATTTTTCCCTTATATTACTTCAAGAATTTGATCCATAAAGGGTAGTATAAAATGATCTTTTTGGGTTTTCTTATTGAGGCTCCTATAATCGTTACAAACTTACCATCCATTGATGGTTTATTATTTTTTACAATGGTTAGGCCTCCCTTATTTGGAACTACTTATAGTGGACTCACCCATTCACTATAATATATTTAAAATATTATTCCACTATCTAGAAGTGTTAGCACTTTTTTCTTAACAACTTCTTTAATTGGTTCGGTGAGTCCCCTATGGGGTTGATGTTTGGGTTTGGATCCTTCTTCCAAAAATATCTCATGGGTGAAAATTGTGGGGTTGATCCTTTTAATGTCATACAATCCCAATGAAATTGATTTCTTGTGCCTTTTTAAGACTTCAATCAACTTTTCCTCTTGTTTTGGGGTTATATTTGAGATAATAATGACTGGTAGTAAAGTTTTAGTATCTAGGAATGAGTACTTGAGTGTTCTTGGAAGAGGTTTTAGTTCCAATTTTGGTGGCTTGATGAACAAGAGTATGAATGGTTGGATAGTGTCCCTTATCAATGGTTAAATGTAATTTTCATTCTCATGATCACTTCCATTATCTTCATTAGGGGGAATTCTCTCTATTTTTTTCTCAATGGTCATGAACTCATCTCTATCATTAGTAATAAATATGGATTTATAGTAATAAGAATCATTTCATTCCTTAGTGTCCTTTTATAATTCAAGCACAAATTTTTATCTCCAACTCTGAATATCAGTCTCCCTTGATTTATGTTTATCAATGCCTTCCTAGTGGATAAAAATGGTCATCTTATAATAATTGGAACACATACTCCTTATTTTATGTCTAGGTTAATGAAATCCATAGGAAGATAAACTTTCTAACTTTGACTAAGACATAATTGAGAAGTCCTCAAGGATACTCAACTGATCAGTCATCCAATTAAATTTCCACTATTATTTGTTTTAATCCCCAAATCCCTAGATTTTGGAATACACTCATAGTCATGAGGGAAATTCTTGTTCCTAGATTTCACAATTCTCTTCCAAAGTTTCATTCCCCAATAATGCATGAAATTGAGAATCTTCCAGGGTCTCTCATATTAGGGGGAAGCTTAAAATGAAAAAGTAGATCATTATTCATTGAAATAAATAAATCCTAAGTATTTAATATTTATTTTTTTAAAAATTAATTATTTTAAGAATTTGGTGTAGGCAGCCATCCAAGCAATGGATTCATCAAAGGGGATGTTGATATGTAATTTCTTAAACATCACTAAAAATTTATTATACTTCCCCTTGATATTAACTTTCCCCATTATTTCTGGGAAGGGAATAGGGGTTTGTACACTAGAAATCTCACATATACTTAATTCCTTTTTTAGATGATCTTTTTTTAGAGATTTTCAGTATCATATGATTCTAAATTTGTTTCTCAAACATCTTTCTTCGTACTATCAATGTCATCCTCACTGATGAATATCACATGTTTCTCAGGTTCTTCTAGATTCTTTTCTTCTTTTATGCATGCTTTCTAAAATTCCAGCACTTTAACCCTCTTAAGAACCACTACCTTTTCCTCTCCTCTTTGGTACAACTCAGTTTTACCATGAAATGTACCCAACTGTTGGCCTAATATGGTCTTTGAGATTTGACCCATTTGGTGCTCGAGATTGCACATAGAATCTCTTTGGTTTTTCATTTCGTTTTTGGTGTTAGTCATTCTATGATCCATTTTTTGTACAAAAAAGGAGATAAATTTCTCAAGATTAGACTACAGAGGTGGGTCTTATTATGGTGGTCTCTATGGAGGTAGTTAGAATTACTATCAATCTCTAGGGGGAAAGGGTTGCTGAGTTATTTTCTACTATAGATGAGGAGATGGAACTTGATATGGGTACCCAGGTCATCCCTGATTCCTTTTAGTGATTGAACACTCCTCTACTTATAGTATCCTTGGTTGGGTTGTTTTTGTGACTGTTGCTGAGATGGTATCTGCGGGTACTATTGCTACTGTTTGTATTGTTGTGGCTATTATAAAGGTTGGGATTGTTGATTGTAATTGACATAATTACAATCTTGGGATTGATTCTCCTCTATCCCTACCCTATAGTTTTACTATGGATACGAGACTCCATACATCCCAAAATATTGTATTTCCATCACAAGAGAAGGAGGGGGTGGTGGTACAACAGGTAACTGAAATGAATTGAGCTTCTTTGTAAGAGAATCCACTTGGGATATGAGGTGGGAATTCTCCCCCACTTGATGAATTCCACACCAAGGAAGTCATTGAACACTCTACCTTATAATTTCATTATAGGATACCTCATCTAGAAGTGATCATCCAACTTTTGGAATCTTAAGCCTGAGTCTCCCATTAGTAGCGGCATTCACTATAGTTCTTTTAGTAGGCTGGAGTCCCTGATAGAGAATTTGAAGCTGAAGCTATACATCAAGTCTGTGATGTGGGAAATTTCTGGTGAGATCTTTGAATTAGTCCCATTTCTCAAAAGATGAATCTCCATTTTCCTAGAAAAAGTTTTGGATATCATTATGGAGCTTCCAAGTCCATATCAGAGAGAAGTACTTATCTAAAAACTTTTTTTCTAGATCATCCCATGTATTGATTGAATCAGGAGATTGTCTTTTGATCCAACCCTTGGATCGACCATGCAAGGAGAATGTAAAAAACATATAATAATTTAATCAGAAGACACACCCTACTTGTGAAAGTTATCCCAAACCTATAAAAATTTATAAATGTTCTCATGGGGGTATTCACTTTGAATCCCATTGAATTGACCCATGTTCTGAATCATGTTGATTAATCTAGGTTTGATCTCAAAAGTATGCACCTGAATAGAAGGGTTCATAATTCAAGGTGAAACACCAATAATGGATGAAAATCCATAATCTATAATGGTTCAATTATTCAGTTCTAGATGGTCTCCCTGATTGATAGGTGTAACATATTTCATATTTTACTAGTTTCTCTATGCATGATAACCATGATCATCCATTGTGAAGTGGAGATGTTTAGTTAAATATTGATTGATATCAGGATCGAAAATAATTATTTATTGAGTTTCAAATATCCTTGAGAAAGTCATATTACCCAGATGCATAAACTAGCTGAGAAAAATAGAGAGGAAATATGTGCGTCTGAAGGATAAAAATATAAAAATAAAAAGGGGGAGAAGGTGAGGCAATCCTAGGCTTGATCTGAAGGCTACTGTTCTAAGAAAATGCGATCCTTAAAAAAATGCCAAAATTTAATGCACCTACATGTGTCATTTAATATATGAGAGCATTGATCATATTAGATAATTATTGTTCCCAAGCTATAATTTGTACAAAGGAGTATTAAAGCTATAGTATAGGGTTGAATACACATGAACAATTGGAAGACAAGCAACCTAACAATTCAAAACCTATAAAAGGATTCCTCAAATTCACTATTAAAATTTTGTTTTTATAGAACTAGGTGGTTTGGATTTAAATCAGATAATAAAGAAGAGACTAGGGTCAACTTCATGTATTTATGGAAAAGGTAATTATAAATCAAGATTGGAATAACCCTATGACTTAGGCTGTGAAGTGGTGAAAGGGTCACCAACTGGTTTTGGTCAAACCAATTAGATATACCTACATTGAAACTATCCCTTAGTTCAGGTATATCTAACAACATATATGAATTATTCTTAGCTTCTATACTGAAAGCATCACAGGATAATGGTCATAACTCGATCAACTCCAATTAGGCCAAGTTCATTTAATTAAATCTCCCATAGTCAAGGTTATTCAATATAATATAATCAATAGTTGTTTTTAACCTTATTACTAGCCTTAGTGTAACCATGATTTAACTCATGGATTCATTATATTCATAAAAACACTTATTATCAACCCCTAACCTGAAAAAGATTAGCCGTACATGATGATGTTGATCAAAATCAAAGTAATATACAAAATTCTTAGAATAATCATGAAATGGTTAAGAAATAAGTAATCTAAAATTTAAAATAATAAAGAATCAAGATAAAAAATTAAAATCAATGTAAATCCAATCAATCACTTACTTGAAATGTAGAAATAATTAAGGAACATAAAGCATCGATGAAGAATAGAAAATGGTATTAAAAGAAAGCATTGAAAGGGAAAATAAATCACAATAAATGAATAATGGATGAAAAAAGACATAGAATGGTAAGAAATTTAAAATATTTATCAAAAAAAGAAATGAATGAATTAAAATAGTTTGGAAGGTAAAATAGAGAAAAATAGAAGAAAACAGAGGAGAAAAAAAGAGAAAACATAGGTCTTCAAAGTTCTTTGTGCGATGGGTAACACCAAAAGATTAATAGGCTAAAAGATACATGATGTGTAAATCCTTAACATCATGTATTGGATTTAAGTGCTTATATTTTGACTTTTACATAATGTTTAAGCATGCTACATATCATGTACTTTAGATCCACTATCTCTTATAGAAAATTGGCCCCTATCTTTGACTGGGTTGGATATCAAACATCACACATTGTGTATTTTATTCACTTTAAGTGGGATTATGATTTTGAAATTAACATGACATGTAATGTATGTAAACATTTTGTAAGATATTCACATCATGTAAAGCCTCCACAGGTCAATCTATAGATCTACATGCATGCTGTGAATGAGGAATGCATGTCGTGTATGTTATACAAAACGTGTAAATAATTTTTTCCCACTTTTCATCATTTCTTCCTTTGATTCCAAAATTATTATTTCTTGAAAAAAAACCAAAACCTAGTGAATTATTGAATAAAACATGAATAAAGCTTAAATAAATGCATCAAAAATGTATATATAAATTCATATTATCAGTCGTTGGGTGGCCTTAGGTCATTGGGTGGTGTTCATGTGGTATGGGTTGGGTTTGTTTTATTTTTGGGGTATTGATGTATCATATTGGTCGACTATTATTTTATTTGTGTATAGTTTCCTTTATTTCACCATATTGTATGTTTATTTTTTGGTGATGTTGTAGGATATAATTAAATGATTTGAATCATATTAGTTGGTTATAACTTGTTTAGAATTCTTGTTCTTTTATATCCGTTTATTTAGTGTTTCATGGACATCTTGTGTATGGATGTTTTATTTTGGATAGATTTGTTGTTGATTATACACTAATTTAGGGGTGAAATCATTCCCATGTAGTCTCATTTGATTCCTTGTAAATTTTCACTAGACTATGGGGATCAAGAACTCCCTTTGGGCATTTTTATAGACTTGTTCAGGTGACTGTTTCAAGGGTGACCTGAGTTTGTTAATGACATGATTACCTTGACCATGATCCCAATCCTTGAGTAGGCCCACTATCTTTACTATTTATTGGTTGGTGTGAACTCATAAAAATAACACTATATAAATCCTTTATACCCATCATAACAACACTATCTCACTAATTAACGGTAGTATGATAGGATGTTTCCTATGTTTCCACACCAAAAACACTCAATTAGAGTCCTCCCATATGGAGTAAGAGATGTACCTCGACCTTGAATACTCAACCAATCACCAAACTAAGGAGAATCATCCACTTTTTGGTTATTTCTATGAGAATATCCACTCCCCAAAATAACTAGTATAAGTTACTATCCATGAATAAAACCCTCTACCAGGTCCCTCTTAGAGATAGAGTATTAATTCACCACCAATAAAATAGAATTCAAGAAGAAAATGTTCACCTAAACCTATATAAATAATCTCAAAAGATCCTTTAAATTATTGAATCTTGTTGTATCATAACCATCTAACATCAGATAAAGATGAATTAGATCCATAAAACATTCCACATAATCTACCATGAACATACCCCCAAAATATGTAACATAAAATATAGGTATCTCAACCTATTCATAGTATTATGAAAAAATATTCAAAGAACCACACCTAAAAGTATTCCCAAGACATCCACTCATGATGGAATAACTAGAAATTTAAATATTTCTAGTATTTGGCTAGTTTATGAAGCATACAGGTCACTAATTCACCCTCAAATTAGTGAGGTTATCTATCTAGTAAAAAAACCCTATAGATATTCAATCCAAAAAAATACACTGCCTATGAAACTCTCTTACCCTAAAATAGGGATGGGTGATACATTTTTAACTCCCTAGTATGATCATACAAAGAAGAATTTTCTTGTGAATCCCCATGGACTATTGATTGCATAAATTTAAGAAATATCTCTTATATTTTTTGCCCTGTTGAAGGTTTTAGTCCCATAAGAGGTTTTGTCACTATAGCTGGTGGGGAATTATCATCCCTATCCTCTTATAACTATAATAGATCTCATTGAGTTTAAAACTTATCGAGATTATAAACACATGGATCAGAAAATTTCTATCACAATTATTGATATCATAGTTTATAAAAAGAAGTAAAAGGAAACATGTTCCATTACTCTATATACACTCTATCCCCATAGGGTTCTGTATAAATTAGGCTTTACATAGCCATACATACCCACTGTTAGGGTTCAATACATAATACACATAAGAACCAAATAATCAATCATTAGATAAAAGGAAACAATAACCATGGGTTCAATCAAGTATAGAACCACCAATAACTTATATAGAAAAATACTATAAAACTTATCATGGAAACCGTAGTTAACCACACACCATTTCATAACTATGTTCTCAATTACTCATAGGCATACCATGAGACCACCTACTAGATAATTGGGAAATAACTCAGGGGGGGGGGGGTGAATAAATGATCTTACTTATTTTTATATTTCTTTTTTTAATATCCTAATCTTCATGTTAGGATAATTGATATTTTATAGCTTAACTACTTCTGAACCGAAACAAACACAAAAGAGGGAGAGAACATCGGTTTACAAGGTTTATCTATCAAGGTGATAAGGCTAGTATTTAATGTGATATAGATTCCTTTGAGATCACACTGCCCACTAGTATTAATCTATAGGTTTAAATGGGCAAGGTTTATCCTTAAACCCACATTGCACATCTCCAAATAGTGTTTTGGAACATCCCAAACATAATTGCATCCAATACTTTTTCAATGATAGAAATGTAGATAATAACTAAAAACTTTCTAACCAAATAGTATTTTTCCAATTCATTGAGTGTGCTAATTTCTCCTCATTATTTACATACATAATATAAATAAATAAACACATATTATTCTTTAATTTCTTTCACAAGATAAAGTTATATCTTCATTTTTATGCACAAAACATGCACAAAACAAATTCTATATTCTTATTATTCCTCATTATTCTTTTGATAAACTTAGAATATACCATGTTCAACACATATCTAGAACTATTCTCATGAATTTTTCTTTATACACTTCTCTCAGTCCAATCTTTTCAGTTCTTCACAACAGTAACCATTTATTTTAATTCACATTTGAATTTTAATTTCAACTCAAATAATATCTCTTTAAACATATCCCTTGGATTGTATTCTATAAAATATTAAATATATAATTAAAATTGGCAGTTGATAGAATTTTAAATAACTAATAAATATATCAGATGAAACTAAGTCATCATTACTAGTTGAAATTCCTAAAAAACTAAAGTCATGGCATGAGAGTGGTCTTTATGGTGTGATTGTTTAGTTTAATTTATGAACTGCTCAATGGATGGAACCATTCTTGGAATGAACTGGAAGTCATGGTGTAAAACTGTTGATCATCCAAATCCACCAAGTTCAAATATTTTACATTCTTGGAATGTATCTACTTTCATGGTGTGAATGACCATAACTCTAGAATTGATGTAGTCTAGTTTAGATCCCTTCATGGTGTGAAATTTAATTCACAACGTGAACACTCCTGGATATAACTACTGAATAAAATTAAACTTCTAATCATGGCACAAACCTATTATTCATGATATGAATACTCGACTTCTAGTAGAACATAATTTTGTACAAATCATGTTTTTTTAATTAATACTCCTTCAATAACTTGCATCATTGACTTATTTTATGAAATTTTATTAATAAAAACCTGCTTATAAATCATATGAATTAATGAAATTCACCTCATATGAAGACTAAATATCATGTGAGTTTTAATATGATTAATGAATTGAAAAAAATATAACACACTAACATTACCCACTTCAAACTCCAATCATAACTTCTTTATCTTGGGTATTCAACAAAATCCCCCAATATTATATTGTTCTAAAAAACTCCTTAACACAAGCCTTGTTCTCAACAATCTCACACTTTGATTTTTTTTTCAACCAAATAACATAAACAACCTTTAAACTCATCAAAATTTTCAATTTCCCATTATACTATAATTCCAAGCCTACTTGAGTGAAATTGGTGTAGTAAATAATAACATTTAATAATAATATCATGATTTCCGTAAAATATGAATCGAAATTCAACATTATTCAATCCTAAACATATAAAATCTTCTAGATTAAGTGATAAAATTTGAAAACAGACTAACCATATCATAATCAATAATTCATAATCATTGTCATCATCAAATTATATCATAATAAATACCTCATCATTAACCTAATTATCACATAAAATATAAATTAAATATAATATATTTATCTATGGAATATTCAATTCAAATATTACTACATAGACTTTAACAAATATTAGAACAATTCACAAACATGCTGAAAAAATTCACACACATGCACAACATTGAATTCACAACTTACCCCTTTTAATAACTCTATATAAATATATTCTCTCCTTTAAGAGAAACAAATATCAATGGAAACACACCCTATATTATATTTTACCCATTTTTGAATAAAATATAGGAATATAAATACAAAGGAATATTTATATTTCCAAATTTATCCTCCTTTGACAATAATATCTTAAGATAAGATGAGATAGGGGATGGTAAACACCATGAATTATTATTAATATGGGCGAGGTTGAGATCCCAACATCAGCCTAAGATTTTGAAATGCATCCTTTGGAAATGGATTGATGAACACATTGAAATTTTTTTCCTATATAGGAACAAACTCCAAATTTAGTTATTTTTTATCCACAAGTTCCTTAATGAGATGATATTTTATATCAACATGCTTTGAATTTGAATACTAAAATATAATTTTTAAAATCACATCCAAGAGATAGTGGAAACTCCACTCCAACCTTGATATCTTTAAACTTAGTCATAATCCACATTAGTTGGGTTATGGAATGAGTAGAAACCACATATTATTCTTCTGTAGTTATCATGGTAACCGAACTTTATATATTTATGTTACAAAAGACACACCTTTCTATAAGATATAAAACTCCACTAGATGTTGATATCTTATCATCAATATGACCTACCCAATCTATATTTGTGTAGATGAATAGACTGAACTTCACTTTGTTATCATATTTTATCCCATAATTTATTGTACCCCTGATGCATGTGAGAATCCTCTTTCTATCAATAAAATGGGACTCTTTTGGTGAAATTGGATACTTGAAAAAAAGTGTAACAATATACATATTATCTGGTCTATAATATATCAATTATAATATACTTCCAATAAACTTTCAAAATTCTCTTGGATTCACATAATTTTCTTTCCCATCTTTGGAAAACTTGGTTCCCATAGAAATTGGTGTAGAAACTAGATCAAATCCTCCATGCCAAATAATTTTAGGATTTCCCTTCCATACTTCTCTTGAGAAATAAAATATGATCTCTTTCTTGAGAAATTTGAAATCCAAGAAAATAACTCAACTTTTAAATCATGGAAATATCAGAAAACTTATTCATTTATTTATAGAAACATTCAAAATCCATTTAATTATTATCAATAAAAATGATATCATCTACATAAATGATAAAAATAAGAGACACATATTCATTATACTTGATGTACATATTATTTTCCACTCTTCCTTTTTTGAATTTAAAATTCTTTAAGTAGGAATATAGATTATAATAACAATATATTGGGATTTTTTTCATCCCATATAAAGCCTTGTTTAACCTAAAAACATGATTATAATCTTATATATATAATAAAACACAATGTTTCATGATGTATAACTCTTATTGAAACTATTCATTGAGGCAGGATAATTTTGAATCCATTTAAACAAAATATTTTATTCAATTTTGGTTGTAATAGAAATGAATATTCTAATGGTTTCAAGCCTTTAAACTGACAAAAAGTCTCATGGAAGTCTTCTCATTCAACCTTTGAATTACCTTTATACACAAATATTTCCTTATTTCTCACCACTTTACCATTTTCATTCATCTTGTTTTAGAACACCCACTTTATATCAATAACATTATTATCTTCGGGATTGAGTATCAATTCCCAAGTCTCATTCTTATAAATATGGTCTAACTCTCTATTCATGGAATTAACCCACAGTTGATGCTTCAATGCTTCTTTAATACCTCTCAGATCAACTTGTGAAAACAAATATGTATGAGTTATTGTCCTCAATGTTTTTCTAGTTTATACCTACTATATTTGATCATATATGATATTATAAACCTACAATTGTCTTATTATCCTTGTATTATATGAATATAGTTGTTTATAATCACTTTAAATGGTTTAATATTCTTCTATAACCCACATATATATTGTATTTTCTTAATTTACTAAATATTATTCTAGTTGTTTAATAAAAACAAAACCATCATTAAATCTTGATCTTTATTCACCATGTGTACTATTTTTCTATGAATTTTACATGATCTTTACATCAACAGAATCAACTATATTTCCATATTCCTTATTATCATAGTGGTATCCCATTCTATATAAATGATATCCTAGGAATATGACTTTACCACTACTTTTTTTAAACTTCACTAGAATTTTAGCTTTTACCTTGATAAAATAGGTGCTACCAAACACACAAAGATGATTTAAAATTGAAGATTTTTTATAACACATCTCATATGAAGACACGAATTAATTTATCCTATATAAATAATAATTTTTAATGTGAATCACTGCATCAATATCATGCCTAAAAAGTATCAATAAGTATCATGATCAACCAACACTGTTCGATCCATCTAAAGAAAACATATATTCTTCCATTTAGCCAAACCATTTTATTGAGGTGTGCATGGTACACTGAGTTCATTTTAGATTCCATGATTCTATAGATAATATTCAAACTTACCATTTATAAATATAGTCCCTTTTTCTATCGAGATTTTCTTGATAAAAAAATACACACTTTTTCTACACTTCTTCAATTTTTTTTAAACATTATTAAGTACTTAAAGTTTTTCTTCATAAACATAATAAAAGTAATGCTAGTGAAATCATCAATGAAGGTAGTAAATTACTTATATCCATTATTTTATTTCTTCCTAATGGGACCACAAAAATTAGAATAAATGAGATCCAATGTATGGTTGGATCAAGTCTCTAACTTCTTATGCGTGGAGTTAATAATTTTACATTTTTGACATGTTGATCTCATCTGATCACTTTCTCTTCTCAATAAAGGAACATCACAAAAATTTTATCCTCAGGTGTTCTTGTTCATATTACTTTTCCAAATATGTATAATTCCTCAATTCTATAAATCATTTTCTTCCTTCATGATAAGATAACATGAGTTCCCAATATCGCCCACTTGAAATATATTTACTTTATTACACTATACTCTAGTCACAACTCATATATCTTTTAGATTATTGGAATATAACCCATATTAATGAAAAAAACTTTGTTTCCTTTTTCAAAAATCTATGAAACACTTAATATATTGTGTTTCAATCCATCAAAATACAATGTTTTTTTAGATTTTAGCCTCTATTTCTCAATCACCACCAAACCAACTCATTTAATATTGAGTTACCCATAATTTCAAAAAATTACTAAGCCTTATTTTCACATATAAAAACCTTTTATAAGTTTTAAATATCTTTTAATACGAGATGATCATCCACTGTCTAAGATCTATAGACTTATCGCCTTAGATGCTTTAAGTGCCACTTCCACAATATAATACTTATATTTAATATTTCTATTCCTCTTCTTATGTTTTTGAGTATTATAACCCACATTTTTCTTGGTTGGTAAAAGGAAAAGGAATTTATTTTCTTGGTGACTAGGCTGGTCACACCTTCCACAAACTTCTTGAAGCAAACTAAATATTTTATGTAATTTCTATCTAGAATTTTGAACATTTTTATAAACTTTCTTCTTTTGAGAGTACTAAATCACCCTCAAACCTTGCTTCCAAAGAATCATAGGATTGTAATAATGTCAGTAGTTTAACCAAAACATATTTTTAATTTTAATAAATCTTCTATAGTACCACTGGAATCCATAGAAAGAATACTTTCCTTTATAAGAAGTTTACTATACAAAATTTATTACTAGTATTCCTTCCTTCCTTGAGTCACCAAAATTATCTTCTTTATTAAAACAATAATTTTCAAAAAATCCAAACTATTTTCTATTAAAATTTAACTTCTTATCATTTTTTGGTACCCTAGTTGTATCAATTTTTTATTAAATTTTTCACTTCTATAATTTCCATATTTTGGAGTATCAATTAACTTAACTATTTTTTTTATTCTTCACATGATTCTACTCCATTTAATTTTCACCAAAATTCTCAGAATTATATCCATATTTTAAAAGTTATTCTATAGTTTATTTTAATCCAAAAACGTTTTTGAGAATTCTCTTATGATGTGAATGTAGTAGGAATGTCTATAGTGTTTCCCACAAGAGAACGCACAACCGAAGCTTTCATTTTAAAACCTTAGGTAATTTTTGGCATGAATTTTATATATAAAGTTGTTTTTATAGTTTAACTCTCTGTATATACTTTATAGATGTCTTGAACCATGGATTGATATACATACATGTTCATAGAGTTGTAGAATCCCTTATTGACTAGGTATTCCGATGACCAAGTGTTATATTTGTGTATTACCATGTCTTGGTCAACCGAGTCTGATGAACCTAGTGGTCATGACAAAATATTAAATAGAAAACATATTTATTATTCACTTGTTTATTATTTCATAAGGAAAACTATCTCCCACTTGAATATCACTTATTACATGTGTTTTAGGCTATCATCTGTAAATCAAGAGGTGCACTTGAGGTCATGTGGGGATCTGGATCAAACTCATTTGAGAGTCTAGGTTGGGTTTTTAAAAAATGGTATCAAAGAAACATAAGGTCTTTTGGGCATGGGATTTAGTGTATTCAAAAGATTGTATTTTCTAGGGATGATAAGTTTTTCTAAAAGTTACTCTCTTAGGTAATTTTGAATGATCCCAAACAAACATTTTTGTTCCAATTAGTTTCTTTTGATGGATTTTAGTGTTTTCATTTTATGAAATTTTTCATGGATGTTCTAGACCAATCAGAGGAATCAAAAGGAGTGAATAAGCATGTTTTAGAGGCTTCAACTAGTAGCTTATAGTGGCTACCTGGTGGGACATGGAAAGAACACCTGTTCTATATAAGTTCCACCAGTTGGATGATGATACACACCAACTACCTGATGACACCTAATTAGAAAAAATAAGTCATTGGTTATGGCCCCTAAATTCACTAATTTAACTTATAATGACTCTATTCAACCCAAAACACTTCCAGAATTATCTTAAATCCCTGAGAAGTTATAAATACACCCCAAGGGTTCTTGAAAGAAATGGTTACTTTATAGATTAATTCTGGATCCTAAATAATTTCATTTTTCTCTCATTATATTTCTCTCTTACATTTTTCTATCTTCATAAAACTTATTTCTGATTATAATATTTCTGTGGGAAGAGAGTGTGCTTTATTAGGCTTTCTCATATAAAGTCACTTCTTTTTCTCTTTTTTGGGTGCTCACTACCATTAAGTGTGAGCTTTATAGGTGATCACTACCTTTAAATTGATGGTATTTGGGTTTTTATCCACAAACACTAAATGGATAGATGTGATTTGGGTTTCTTGGTACTAACAACTAAAAAAAGGGTTTACCTATAAATGAGTTTCCTTTCTATAACTGCTAAAAATAAAGGGCTTTGGTTTTCTTGTTACAACTATTAGAAATAAAGGTTTAAACCAAAATCTCTCAAGGTTACTTGAGGAAAGAATACATAGGGATCCCTTGTGGATTATTTCTAATCTGCTTTACTAATTTATTTTGATTTATATTTAATTTATATTTATTATTTACTTATCTATTATATTTTTTGTTTATCACTTCAATTGTTTTAATAACATAAAAATTAGTTTTAATATATAATTTTTTTAAAATGAAATTTACCCCCTATTTCCATATTTACATCAACCAACATATGTAAACCATAAATATGATAAAATAGAATAATTATGGTGGAATATTTTATTAGGATTTTGAATAATCATCAAGTGATAGAAGTAAATGGGTTAAGAGAATTAAATATTAACTCAGTATTTTTTTAGGTAGCCACATAGTGTAATTTAGCCGAGGTAGTATATTTCAAAAGTTGTTAACTTATGATTGATATTCTGTATGTTTGAATGGTTGAATAGAAAAACCCATTTTTATGGGCGTGTACTTGCAATGGTGTAATTTCATGGAAAATGGAAGTTACTAGTTTTGGTTAACTTGGGATATTCACCAGCTCTAGTGGTTAGGTGATAAAATATATAGGTGACTAGTAGTCATTAAAGATTAATGATGAGGAGCTGATGTTTTTTAGATTGTGGTGAAACTAGAAAACTATATGATTCATGGATAAATATTAAATAAATATTATCCCATGGATTTAGGACTAATAATTGAACCATGTAAACCTAAAGTGTTTTATCTCTCCTCAATTTATTTATAATTATGTATATGATTTTGTTGATTTTGGATCAAGTGTGTGGAAGTGATCAAATTGGTGTAGTGATTATGGTGATTTATCTTCCTACCTTCTAGTACATCAAATTTAAGGGTTTTTTATTAGTGGAAAATTCATAAATCTTTTTTCTACTATGCTTATCATTTGGTGGTGTGCATATGGTGGATCGGTGGGGTGGTTTTTCCCTAAAAGTAGTATCAGAGCTTGGTTTATAGATTGAACACACATACATTAGTCTCATGTAATATTTATTTACCAAAGATGATTTTTGATTCAGTGGGATTTTATTGGTGTCAGAAGTAATGTAATCAGAAGATGGTAAATTCTATATTGATAAGTTTAATGAGAAATATTTTTTCTTATTAATAATATGGATATTGGATCATCTCTTTCAGAAGTACCTAATGATTCCTTTGACTAGAATGAAGCTATAGGGAAAGGATAAATTTAAATGGGAGAGGTTGGATAAAATGGAACTTGGTCTCATTTGGATGTCATTGGCCTAAAATGTGGCCTTTAACATTCAAGAGGTGAAGAAATTATTAAATACTATGAAGACTCTAGAATAAATGTAAGATAATTTGATAACTATAAACAAGGTGTTAATGTTTTAAATATTGTTTGACATGAGTTTTTTAGAAGATAAATGTTTGGATAGTCTTGTGAACGATTTAAAAAAAATTCAAAGTCAGATTGAATCTATTAATGTAAGATTCATGGAGAATGTTTGAGAACTTATGTAGTTATTTTACCTTATGGAAAGTTAGTTGGTTATGGTAATGACTGTGAGTAATTACTAAAGGAAGAATGGATTTTATTTTTGAGGATTCTTGAGGGTTCATCTTAAAAGAGGAACTCACACAGAGGGAAGTCTAGGAACCACCTATAAGTTAACTTAACATATAAAGGTGAGGATAATATCCACATCATATAATTAAGAGGAAATATGATGATAAGACATATAAAATGAGCTAAGGTAAGTCAGTTGGTCTAAGCCCAACCAATTGGAACTATGATAAGAGAGGTCATATTAAGAAGGACTATAGGGAAATAGGGGTAATTTCTGGATGACTAGAATTCATAATTATAAGTTCCATTAATTCTAGAGAGGCTAAAGTTATAATTAGTTTACTATTGAGTGTGTATGTTTTGGTGAAATCATATATCTTTGATTCTAGAGAGTTATTTCACTCCATGATAGAGAAGTTATTCATGGAAAATTATTGTTTTTTTTAATTTTGGTAAAGTTCAGTTGGTGCATAATATAACTCTGGAAATTGTGGGGAAGGGTGATGTGAAGGTTTGGATGAGTAGAGGAAGTTACCTTGATCTTAAAGAAGTTCAACATATACCAAGTCTGTATAAATTTTTTATTTCAATAGGAAAACTTGATGAGGAAGGATTTAGAATAATATTTAACAATAAAGTGTGGAATATCAATCATGTTTTAATGGTCATAGCCAAAGGAATAAATAATATAAATATTTATCTATATGGATGATCAGATAGAGTGATAAATACTAGAGCCATAACTTATAAAGGTTCATAGTTATGTTATTTTCATCTTTATCATCTCAGTGAGAATATAATAGAAGAAAAAGGAATGTTAAAGTTGGATCACACATACTTCTAAAGTTATCATAGTTGAATACTTGAGAAGCAATGGAAGGTGTCATTCAATTTGAGCAGAATGACACCAAAGTGCCAGAAGCTAGAACTTTTTTACACAAATGTTTGGAGACCTTCCCCTATATGATCCAATGGAATTTCATAATACATTGTGAAATTTATTGATGTATAAAAGTGAAAATTATGATTTTATTTAATAAAAAAAATTAAAAATGTTTTTAGTTTTTATTCAATAGAAGGCAATGATGTAGAATGAGACTAAAAGTAAGATAAAATGATTAAGGTTCGACAATGGTGGTGAGTATAGAGGAAGTATATTTCATTAATTTTTAAATAATAGAGGAATTAGACTTGAGAATACTATACCTAGAATGTTAGAATCAAATGGAGTGTATAAAAGAATAAAACAAACATTAACGGTGAAGGTATAAAGAATGGTTCAATAAAACTACATAACAAAATCACCCAAATGTTTTTGTAATCCTTGAATAAATCTATGTAGATGATAAAAACTGTGATAAAATTGAGGAAAAATATAAGGCATGTTTATTTATTAGATATAGAGATGAAAAAATTGGAATTTGGATTTAAGATTAAGACAATCAGAAGATATCTAGAAGTTGAAATGAGATCTTCAATGAAAGGGTTATTTACAAAGACTAGAACTTGAAGGAAAAAGAAGCTAAAGAAAAATATTCAATTAAAAAAATAAAAGTTGATCTGATTGGTAAATCTATATAGACATAAGTTTTGGAATATTCATAGGAAAAAATATCTAGAAATTAATGTAGAGAAAGAAGTACTAGAAATTTCTAGGACTGATAAGGCTTGGGTCAATTTATAGGAAGTTAAGACTATGAATGTCATAGTTCTGGACAGTGTTGAGCCACTTGTTTCGCTGTAGAGATCAAAATGAGTCAAAAATTCAGTTCATAGTTATAAATATTACTTATACTTATTAGTTTTAATATATGAAGGAGTACTTGAAATCCCAAAATAAGTGGTAGGAATCAGTGATTTCGAAAAGTGGGGGTTTTCCATAAAGGTGGATTTGTATTTTATACATGTGAACAAAACTTGGGATATAATATATTTACTAAAAAAATGAAGGAACTTGAGAACAAGTTGTTATTTTTTTAAAAGAATAAATTTATAAAAATAAGTTGTACAGGGCTAGGTTGGTGGTGAAGGTATTTCAATAGAAAGAATGAATTGTTTTATTTCAAATATTTTCACTAGTAGTTAAATACACTACCATCCAAATAGTTTGGAGAAAGTTTTATTCCAAGGATTTTAACTTGGATAAAATCGATGTAAATAGGGAATTTATATATGGGTATTTAGAGGAGAAAATTTACATGAACCAACCAATGAGTTTTACAGATTATTAGGACATGGAATTGGTGGAAAAGATAAGAAAATGTATTTATGTCTTGAAGTAAAAACCATGAAAATGAAACCAAAATTTTGACACATTCAAGATAGAGAAAGGTTTCATATATAGAATGGTGAACTAGTGTTTCTATTAGAAGGAATTTGAGGATGGAGAATTCATCCTACTACTCTTTTAAATGGATGATATGCTTATGGTGGGTCTAGGAATTAAAAGGATACCAAAGATAAAACATAGATTTTTTTGAATCTTCATGATTAAAGATCATGAGGAGGAAATGAAAATCTTGGGGATGAGGATTGATTGAGATAAGAAAGACATATATTTTTTTTCTTAGAAGTCTTATGTCTGGAATATTATTAAGAGATTTGGTATGTCTGGATGTAATCTAGTTTCAACCCCCTTGGATGGAAACTTTAAACTTTACAAAGTACAGAATCCAAAAGTATAAGATGAGTTGAAGTATATAGTGAAAGTTACTTTTTCATCATTGGTTGGAAGTTTTATGTATTCCATGGTGTGTAATAACCTAGATATTTTCTATACTATGGGAGTGGTCTACTATTTTATTTCCAAAATAGTAAAGGATCACAAGGAATCCATGAAATGGATCATTCAAAATCTCAATGGAATGGAAGATACAATGTTATACTTGAGGGAATACAATTATTTATTGGAATATATTGATGTAGAATTTAATAGAGATTCAAACACTCAGAATTGTATAATCATTTTTTTTTCACATATAGAAGATAAAATTTAAGATGGATGTCACAACTACAACCAGTGGTAGCTTTTTCCATAAAGGAGAAAAAATATATGGAAGAAATAGAAGAGGGGAAAAAACTAATATGGTTAAGGAATTTGTTAAAGGAGATAATAGGGAGATAGGAGGGTAGAATACTCTAATGTAAAAATCAGGGTACAATACACTTAGAAAAGAATATGATGTTCCATTCTTAGAACAATCTCATCAATATGAAATTTTATTTTATCAATAAGTTTATGGAGTTAAACGCACTTAAGATATAGAATTTATCCAGGTAGTAGAATATAATGGACACATTCACCAATGTTTTATTACAAGAAATTATACGGAGGCATTGTGCCTTAGAATAATTAGGTAAATAGATAGAGTAGGATAATCTATTGTAAGTTTTTTTTTATTTTTCAAAGTGTTAGAGAGTTCTAATATTTTATTCAAAGCAATATTCAAGTGAGAGAATTTTGGGATTTTGAATCATATTTATGTTTTAGATTCAAACAACTAGATGGATAGAACTAGACATTAACACAATATTATGGTTTAGGTAGCAACAATAGGTTATTTAGTAAATTCACTTTGTTTTAGAAGTTTTTAACTTTCGGTAGATATTCTAGCTATTGGAATAGTTGATCAGATGAAGCCATTTTTTGATGAGTTTGTACAGGAAGTGGTAAAGTTTCATGGTGAAAGGAAGTTAATTTTTTTGGGTAAATTTATTTTTTCACTATATTCGATGGTTAGGTGTTGAAATATACAAGATATTGATAGTCATTGAGGTTCAATTATAGGTTGTAAATGTTTTTTGGATGGTGGTGTAACTAGATGATCAATTGGGACCCACTATAAATTCAAGATTGGACCACTTATACACATTTTTTATAAAATGGATTCTAAGTAGTTTGATATCAATTGTGAATACTAATTATGATTGTAAATATTTTTATCACCTAATTAATAAATATGATAGCAGTGTTATCTCATGGATATATGACTAACATTTCAACCATGTAAAACTAAATTTCTCTTTCTTTATATGTTTTATTTCTTCTTGTGTGAATGTTTGTGTTGATTTTTTTGAGTATGTGGAAGTGATTACCTTGGTATAGTAAGTTGGATGATTTGTTTTTATATCTTAAGATACATCAAAGTTGAGGGGGTAGTTTCTAATTAGTGTCATGTCCAGAGCTTGTTTATATGATGTTATTATCATCTGATGGTGCGTGTTTATCAATTTTTATGCAGTGGACTAATGGTTAAAATACACTCCTACATATTTATCTATCAAGGGAGTCTTGATTTTTTTGAACATTTTCTTGATTCAACCATTTATTTATTAGTATCATTCATCATGAGTAAGTATGTCTTGGTAAGCATAAATAGGTTGGATGACATATCATATGATTTCATTTTCTTGATTCCATTATTATTGGGATCATTTGATTGTTCATATTATATGAATCCTAACTAATGAATAAAATGTGTTTTTATATTTATTTACTAGTGAAGAGTAAGTAAATATAGATCATTTAAGTGGGTTTTTAGTTTTAAAATGATTACCTTTAAGTGGTTTTGTTGGTTTTAAAATGATAAATCACTGATAAGTGAAAGATGTATGAGAGAGATTTTGGGGATATGACATAGATAGTACTGTGTAAACAAAATGCCAAATTTATTAATTATTAGAAGAAAATATAATGTGATTTTATTCATTAATGTAGATCATTCCACCATTTCAACCTCTGAATGATCCATAGGAGGGAGCTTATGAACATAATCCTCCTACCAAGCCTCCCATTGATCCTCAAGTTATCTAGGGACACAATCAGATGATTCTAGTTGCATGTTAGAAAAAATCATAATGAGAACCCACACTTGTAGATGTAATGTGAGATCTTCAGTTCCATCAGCCTCTTATCTTTCTAGATAAGGTTTCCTTATAGGATGAAAAAAATTTGGTTTATCATATTCACCACATATTTGAGTGTATCGAGACTACAAAGAAATATCAAGATCATTCACCCAAATTTATGCTAGAAGGAGATGATCGTTGATGGTTGGATGTCATGGTTGAGTCAAATAAATATTAACAACTTTATTAGAATGCTTTTCATGATTTTTTCCAATAATTCTAATAGAATACACATCACCTTGTAAAATATCATAAATTAATAGATATTAAACACGGATTTTTAACATGATGTAATATTCTACGAAATTTACTGACTTACTATACTTCACTCCCTATATGATCTGGTATGAGGAGTAAAAATCTAAGTGTTTTTATATGGGATTGAGAGAACTATTATAGATGTATGCGGTGATGTTTGACCTCTATACCTTCTCTGAGGTGGTAAAGAAGGCAATTTTGGTTGAGATAGGTTCCCAAAGGATCACTAGAGCTATTATCTCTCCTAGTATTCAAAAGATATGTTGGGAAGAGGTGAGTCAAGGTTGATCTAGGAAGGGAATTTAAGGTGGAAGTGTTTTCTCTCCAAAATCTAGGGGACCCCAGATTTGATGCTTTTAGTATAGTTATAAAGGTAACATTAGGACTAAATTCCACTTTGAGATTAGGAATTTCCACTAGTGTATCAATTATGTCCACCCTCAGTGGGTTTTTAGGTCTACACTATTTGAGAGTGTGTTCCAGTTCCCCTAGCAGAGTTAGACCTCTCAACTTTAAACTAGTGTATAAGATTACATAGGTAATAAATATATTTATAGTGAATCAAAATGGGGTAAAAATAGAGTAGGGTAGAGCTATAAATCAGTTGAACCTCTTATATTATATGGATCATAGCCATAGTTCCACTGTGTTGGCTTAGGATGAGATTTTATAGATGAGAAGATTATGGATAAGGCTAAGGAAGGTCCTTTTATTATGATAGGTGTTGTTCTTATTATAACCCATGGTCACTCTATACACCCTAAGAGGTGGGGGGGGGGGGGGGGTTGAATTAGGGTGTATTGAAATTTATTTTTTCTTTTAAATCAAATTATATATTTTTTCTTTGGAAAATAAACCTTGAATATATCTTATAGGTACAATCAAAAGTAAAAATAGTAAAGTACATGGACCCATGATTTTCTTCAAATGATAAAAAATGGGTTATATATAAGGATCGAATATCAATGATGTTTTGATATTACAATTAACCACTACTTCACTAGTATGTGATTACAAGCCGTAGGATAAGATCACTACTCATACATTTCCAAAATATATTCACCTATTCCATTCAAAACTTTAAAGAGGGTTATAAATTTTATTTTATATACTTATAGGTCTCTTCCTAGTTTATTAATATAAAATCCACTTCAAGATACATATAAAGAAATAACATTC
Organism: Viscum album; assembly: GCA_963277665.1. Taxonomy (NCBI): domain Eukaryota; kingdom Viridiplantae; phylum Streptophyta; class Magnoliopsida; order Santalales; family Viscaceae; genus Viscum; species Viscum album. The sequence continues at coordinate 1,016,162,131 of OY728130.1, read as the reverse complement.
ATGACATCGTCATCTCTAAATTAATGCTTTAATGAAAACTAATTTACTATTCTAAATTCACTTCCAGATATAATAAACTTCTTATAAAAAAGATCAAAGTATTTAAAATTTAATCAAACTTCATACTGTAAAAAACATTATAGATATAATAACTCCATAATTGTATTTATTATTTAATATGTTATGTATAACTTACTTTATCAAAAAAATGTGTCTATGATATTCCATAATCCAAGAGACTTCTCCACACGTGAACAACACTATTCTTATTCGAAATATTTTTTTAAATATATTCCTATCCCATAACATCACTTATTGTATAGATCAGATATATAATAAAGTCTACATTTCTAACCCTTATTCTCCTCTTAGAACACATAACTCCCTGTTATTATATTACATGTTCTCTATTTTTTTTCCTTTTCTTTTTCATTATTCACATTATTTCAAATATATATCAGGAATTTTTAATATCAAATTCAAAATTCAAATCTCAAATCAATTTTAAAATTACTCTCCTTATAATCCAACATTTGGATCATATTACAGTAAATCATCACCATTGAAATACATTTGTGTTTTTGAAGCTCAAGCTATAACTGAAAAGAGATTTTAGAAGTGGGAAATATTTAAAAACTGAATACACCATCTATATTTAAAACTTTATGAAATGGTCTCTAACTAAAACACCTATATTGACCCCTATAACTAGATGATTATGGAATGTTACAACAAATACCATGGAATATTGATTCTCAAGAAAAGAACTCCCTTTGACACGACAAACCCTACGTTCATCATCCTATATTACAATTTGAATTTATAAAACCAATATGAAAAACACTATCCTCTATGACATGCCCTTTTTAGTTTCCTGCTTTGATCACCCTTATAAAAGATCATTCACTTCAATACAAATTCTACTATTTGTCTATAACACCAATTATGGACCTTCTTGTTTTTCAAAGATACTCTATCAATAAAAAATCCAAGTGCCATGATGTGAAACTAAAATATACTTATTTCATTTTAGTCATAATCATCACATTCTTCCAAACATTAAATGAAATGTATTACATTCCAATTCTTCTATAACATTCACTATTCTAACTCCCCTAAAATGAAGTTTACCATGACATGGTAAACCGTACCATTTTATATCAAAACCATACAAATTTTAAATAGTGTAAAAAATACCTAAAAATTCTATACTCTTTTAATTTCTAGATTCACTAAAACAAATATAGACTCACCATAATGACTCACTATATTATGGTTAATAGAGTAGTGAAAAATGTGCTCATTAACTTGTCAAAAATTCAAAAAATACTTAAACTTATTTATATGAAAACCAATAGACTCTCAATTGATAAAAACACTACATATTAAAACATGTGGTTTCAATAATCCACCTCTTTAATTTTTTTTAGCACAACACTTCAAGATCCACTAATTTAAGATATTTCTTTCCCCTGAGTTCATTGTTTTCAATCTAATGTATATTTTCTTATAAGATATCACATTCTCCCCCTAACTTTGATACTATAGGGTCATTATTTTACTTGGAATATTCTACCTCTTTGATAATAAAATTTAAAGGGATATTCTTATCCATAATGGAATATTTTGAAGAATTAAAAAACAAAAAAATATTCCAAATAGTCAATAAAGAGAATTTAACTAATCTCTAAGACCATGTGAGACAAATCATTGTTTATAAAGTAAAGTAAATAATTATGTATTGTAATGGTGTCTAAAAAACTGACATGACCTTGTAACTTCTTCCAAATCCAAATAGATAGTATATTACCCTACATTCTTGCACCCAATAAGTGTTAAAAAACCATAAGCACACATAATAACCAAATATAACATAAAATAAAATCGGTGAAGGGATCTATAAACCTCTTTGGTTTGAGAAAATTAGTTGAGATATGTGGTTCAATTGATTTGATGTACAAACCTTCTTTGGATAATAGGAATTTTTCAAAATTCTTCCCCACAAGAATGTCTCCCAAATTTTTTTATTTCTCATATTTAAACACAGAATATCAATAACCAATTTTGATTTTTGTAAATTCTTTACACTATCCACTTGATAAAAATTAATTTTTTTCTAAATCCTGACATAAGATAATTTCTATCATTTCCTTTAATATTGTAGATGTCAAAATTGAACTTGACTTCCAAACCCAAGTTACATTGTAACGCCCTAACCCTAGAAGACTAGAGCTAGTGAATTATTTTATTACATTAGCATAAATAAAATATTCAAATTCCAAAGGACCAAGTAGTTTAATAGTTTTGGAAAACAAGATTACATACATGATACCCATATTACATTGGGAAAGAAAATAAAACATAAAAAAAATAAAATATCAACATCCCTAAAAATCATTCAAAGGATTACTCTATATAACCTGGGGAAAGGAAACATAATAAGGGAAAAATAATATTCTTACTAAGGGTTATTACAATGGAATCAATAATTAATAAATAAGAATAACTCAACATGACAAGGTGAATAACTTAGAACAGATGCAATTGAAATAAATAGATAAGGAATAATCAACATGGAAAGGTAAGAAACTAAAAACACCAGCCATTAAATCAATAAAATGAGAATGAAATGAAACTATAGATATTATAATATGAAAATATCATGGATAATAATAATAATAACTGAACTATCTATGAAGGAAATGATTAATTACTAGAAGTCATGTGTAAGGCACATGAAAACCTATATCATCAAGACCTTTCACAAGGCAGTTTAAAACTACAGGTAGAAAACCATTTAATTTTTAAAACTTATTTGTATCATGATAACCTATTGATGCATCTAGGGGATATATAAAGTCCAGGTTCCACCCATCATTCCCTGTCCAAAGAATTCCTCATATCGAGTAATCAATTTAATTAATAAAAAATATGCCTTATACAATATCAATATTGAATAAAAGATATATATTTATCAATAATTCCTCATTTTAGGATTAGTAAAAACAAGTTTTTTTTGACATTGATGAATGTATATACCATTGAAATATCATTAAAACATTCTTGAGGAAAATAATCTTTAAACACTCAAAAGTGTCCTACACCACTTTGAAACATTTGAATCATAATAAACATGAAGTAATAAAATCAAATGAAACTTATAATATCATTAGAATAATTATATTCATGATATAACATGTCATAAGGAAGTCTATACACTATATAAAAGTTAATTGGTGCATAACAATAAATAAGTCACAATGGAATGAAAATTGAGATTAAATACCTTACCTTATCCTTATTTTTTGTGTGGTATTGAATATCCTATATAGTGGTTTAAACATGTTAATAACTTATAACATAACCATATACATATTTATTACATCATATATGATCTTATTATAATATCTTATTACGGGTTGTTAATTATTTTTCCTACATTGGGTGTTAATTTCTTATTTTTGTGAGTATGTTTTGACATGTTATTTATTATTCATATTACTTAGATCATGATTTAATAATATGTAGAATGTAACCCATGATTTAAATATCATATATATTCATTATATATTTATTTATAATAATCCATAATATTTGGAGATCGAAAATGAAATGCATTATTCATGGAGACGGTAGGCCGTACGTACACATGAGTGTTACTTTCATTTTTTTCCATATTAAAAGAATGAAAAGTAATTTATATAGATGTATATTATAATTACAGTATCATATATATTTCATATATGTTTATTAAAACCATTCTTTATATATTTCATGTATATTGTGAATGAATCACATCGCTTTGATGAGGTGGCAATCCACAATCCCACAAACGATGTTATTGTATTCCCAAAAAATAGAGTGCATAAAGGTATGTGTTGTATAAAAATTTAAAAAGAATAAATTAATTATAAATATAATATATATCATATATAAATATATTTACCATCATAATTACCAATCATTATAGGTTTTAAAGGAAAAATGAACAACATCGTTTTGTGAGGTGATAGTTTACCATATACAAATGGTAAGTTCGTTACACATTTGATGGAAGTGTGAGTAGGTGTAGGTAGAAATATTAACATAATAAAATATGAGTATATTGAGGATAATGGTGTTATTATATAATCTTGGGATAAGGATAATTGAAGGAGTTGATAAATAAATGAAACTAAAGTGATTGTTGAAGAAGGTCACCTACTTTTCAGATAATGCCTTTTGGTTTTCACTAAAGGACTTCCTTGGATACATTTTATGCTCAAAGTGAGGATTATAGGATGAGGGTTGTGATTTTGAGAGATTATTTGAGAATATATTTGGAAATAAAAAGGGATATAGAGGTGTTAATAAATGGGAGGGGTGAGTTCCTTTTTATAGTGGAGGAGTGGTATTCTGGTAAATTTTTGAAAAGGGAATTCCACCCACATTCTTCCTATGAAAGGTGGCTCCAATAATGGTGAAAATTATATAAAATTGAGGATATGGTCTAAATACGTCCATAAAATGGATTTCAGAAAATTTTATAGGTTATTTGGGGTCTTAATTTTAAGGTTTAGTTTTTTGTTATGATAATGTTTATCTTAATCACTGCCATTAAATTTAATCACTATCACTAATGTTTTTGGTAAAAAACTAAGTTGAAATTATTATAAATTAGAAATTATGTTGATTAAAAATATGGAACCATTTTTTACAAATTCCAATCACATAATTTTCAGATATTAATTTAAATTTAATCCCATGGATGGGACGACAAATCGGGTTTTAAAGTTAAAATGTTCACGAGTTTGATAAGTTTTTACATCCAATTTCAAAGTGAAATTGGTTATAATGATCTAAATTGTATCAAATGATTTATAATTTATATAATTAAGTTTTAAAATCAATTAAAAATATAATTTAACCTTATAAATAAATTATATGAAAAATAATTTTTGAAACAAAAGTTAGTATTCTTCACTATTCATCAAAAAAATAAAAATTCACCAAAAATTACAAAAAATTCACCGTAACATAATTTTGAAATTTATATTTAAAAATTAAATTTAATTTTTTAATATTAAATTTATAATAGTTTTAAAATTCATATTTAAAGTAGGTGCGCCATTAAAAGGTGGTAAAATTTCTTTTATAAAAATATAGGTTTTTATGTGTAAAAAAGTATGTCATTATTTTATGCCTATCAAATATATTGGATGAATTTAAAAGTATTTTATTGGATATATAACATATAAATTTAATAAATAAATTATCTAAAAGTGTTAGAATTTAATTGACCGTGAAAAAATGACTAAATAGTGTTTTATTTAAATTCGGTGTTTCATGCATTGCTAGCTATCAACAAAATTAAATTTATTCTAAAAGAAAAATATGGTAAAGTCTTGGGGTTCCACATTATTCCCTCCTAAAAAAATTTCATCCTCAAATTTTTTGGGGTATTACCTTCTGAAAAGATGTGGGTATCTCTCCTTCATGGAATTCTATGGTTCCCATGTTTCTTTTTCCATTTTGTGATTTCTCTAGATTACCTTTACCCAAAGATTCATCCAATTAATCAACACTTGATCCATGGTATCAAGAATATAGATAGGTTATTCATAGTATGAATGTATAGGTTTCTACTCTATTTCATCAGAGGTGATCACATGAGTTGGGTCTGACATATACTTCCTTAGCGTATATATATGGAACACATCGTGTACTTTTGAGAGATTTGGAAGCATTTATAGATGATAATAGACAACTCCAAATCTTTTAATAATTTTAAAGGGTTTGATGTACCTAGGAATTAGTTTCCCTTTATTACCAAACCTTATAACACCCTTATATAGTAATAATTTTAAGAAAACATGATCTCACACTTGGAACTCAAAATATTTCCTCTAATTATCACCACAACTTTTTTCCTACTTTGTGATGCTTTAATACGATCATGTATATCCTTTTCCATTATGATAATCTCTTCAAAAAGTTTTGGGGATACAAGTTACCTTTCACCAACTTCATTCTATCAAGTTGGAGTACAAAACCTATTTCTATATAATGCTTCACACGACACCATTTGAATACTTGAATGAAAACTATTGTTATATAAAAACCATGCCAAAGGTAAGTACTGATCCCACATACCTTGATAGTTCAGTGAGCATGAAATCAACATGTATTCCATTGTGCAGTGCCCAGATCAGTGTGAATCACTGAGAGGGGGAGGGGGTGAATCAGTGATCCCTTAAAACTTTTTACTAATTGATTCTTAATCAATTAAACCTCTATGGCTGGTTAAAGCCTCGATCCACTCTTCTTGTATCTCTCAACCTTTCCCGGATAATGCAGTAATGAAAAGGCACAGGACACAAGGATTTTACAAGGTTCGGCACCAAAGGCCTACATCCTTGCCATGCTCTCCAAGCATGGATTCTCCCATTATAACTTGTTAGAATTACAATGGTCGATACAGCTTCCCACCGTATCTCTCCTGAGTCCCACAGGAGGGTCTTTATACTGCGTCCCACAGTGTTACCAGAGTCCCACTGGCCTGCTCCAGAATCCCACTGAAGACTTCTTCTCCCTGAGTCCCACAGGGTCTTCTCCTGGCTCCTCGAGTCACACGAGTAGCTCTTCTTCTTGTTCAGCTCTTCAAGTATCTTCAGCAGCCTGGGATAAAGGCTGCTGGCCTTGCTCGGTACCTCTGATCACTTGTGATGATCAGGTCTTCTCGTCTTGCTCGGGCTTTATCACCTTCTTCTAAGGATGACCCGGCTTCTCTCCAACTACTGAATACTCAGACAAATAATATCTTTAACTTCAGTCTGGTCCAATCTCAGTTGCACACCACTGATTTAGCACTGTTCACGTGTGCACGTGCATGCATGCATGCATGCACTCCTCCTTTCCTCTTCTTGGTGCAGTAGACCCACAAAGGGTGTAGTATCTTTAAGCACACACCTTCACTCAACAATCTTCACACACTATGTTCAAATTGTTCACACACTAAAAGTGTGTTATACTTTAGTGTGGGTCTTTCACTTCTTTCTTCTTCTAAGTGTGAACACACTTTTAGTGCACACACTAGGTTCGGCCTTCACTTGTTAAGCACACACAAATTGTTCTTTGTTTTGCACACACTTGACTTAGGCCTTTTCCCACTTCTTGTTGCACACCCTTAACCCGTAGGTTGTTCTTCAATTTTGCACATACAAAATGTGTCTTCACTTGGGGCACACACAAGGTCCCAACCCTCGGCTTCTTCAAATGCACACACAAAGTGTGTTGTTCAATTTGGCACAACCACAAGGTATGGCCTCGGGTCTTCCTTCACTTTAGCACACAAACACAATGGTGTGGTCTTCCACTTCACTTGGCACACACCACTTGGTGTTGTCTCGGATTCTACTCTTTTGCACACACCCAAGCCAAAGGCTACGGCCTTCTTCTCCAAATGCACAAGCACCTGCCTCAAGCAAGCCGTGCAAGAGGATGCGGCCAATTCTTCACTTCTTGTCCGCGCAAGCACAAGCCACAAGGGTGCAACCAGGCGCGCAAGTGCCACTGCCGCGCAAGTGTGCAAGGTGCAACACCGCGGGCACACAAGTGCAAGGGCACAAGCGGGCCGCACAAGTGCCTACCGCGCAGGGGGCGCGGTGCACAGAGGGAGTGCGCAAGATCGCGCTGCCCTTCCTCCTTCCTGTCGCGCAAAGGACAGTGCGCAGGGACCTCCTCTTTTCTTCTTTCGCGCAAGGGATGCGCAAAAGGGACTCCTTCGGGCCTCAGATGGCACCGAGAACAATAGCCGCGCAAGTTCTTTGTGCGGGGCTTCAAACTCTTCGCGAGGCTCAAAGGCTTCTCATGGGTCTTTCAAAACTTCAGCGCATCAGCAAGCTGCTCAGAGGTCTCGGCCTCTCCTTTTATAGGCAGAGATGCCTCAGATTATCCGCGTGCAATAAATCTTGAATCACCGAAGATTTCGGTTCTTTAAAAATCTTTACGAATCTTGCTTTTACTCTCTGTTTCACCGCGGGATTTCATTTAATTTTTCTCTTCCTCGTGCATGCGATTTCGAACGCATGCACGGCCTCGGTTTGGCTATCCCATGCAAAACACAAATACCCCGATGCCTCGGCAACTCCGTTTGCCTCGGCCTCATTCGAAATTCTCCATACACTGCATGCATGGTCATTTTTAGGCATGATCCTGTTCGTTATGGCCAGACGAGCTCAATGGAGGCTTCGGATTCGAAAATGGTGGCCGGGAGCTCGAGATATGTCGTCGGGATGCCTCTGGTTCAGCGGCTGCTCGCGGGTGGCTTCGGCTCGGGCTCGAGGAAGAGGACGAAGCCACGGCCGTCGGATCAGACGATGGAGATACATCGGACGGCCGCGATCTGGTTGGGCCGCGGCGGATTAGATGGGCGGCTGAGATCTGGCGCGCGATTGATCGTGCGGCCAGGATCGTTCCCGGGTGAAATTTCGCCGTCCCACATCGAAACGCAGCCCTGTTTTCACGCGGCTTATAAGCCTGGCGCTCCCTCAACCCGCCAGTTGAACTTCTCCCTCCACGGTGCCGCCCCGCACCGTGTTCTCCCTGCGGGCGCGCTCTGCGCCCACTCTTGCCTCCTGCGGGCGCGCACCTAGCGCCCACTATGCATCCTGGGTGCGCGGGCTTCACCACCGTGTGCCCTCGGGGGCTTACACACGGCCCCCTGCGCTCCTCCGGGCGTGCCCCAGGCGCCCACTCGGTTGTCTTGGGTGCGCCCCTGCCTCAAGGGATGCTGCCTTGGCCTGAGGGTTCCCCATGGGCGTGGTGACCTTGAGTCCCACATGTGCCTTGGGTGATGACCCTCGGCTGGCCTCCTTGGTGGCCTATTTTTTGCAACAAAAACACTAAGTCCTTTGTTAAACAAAGTGACCAAGTGTAACATGCCAAGTGCCACATCTTCATCTTCTCATCCATCATCCCTTATTCATATCTTCTCTTCTTCTTAAGAATTCCTCCAATTCTTCCTCAACATTTAATCTTCACTTAGGAGTGAAATTCAAAAGGTTCATCTTCATCAACCGAGCTTGTGAATGGAACTCCTTTCAACTCCTCATGCATTGTGAAGACAATGCATGGTCTTCTAATCATGTTGTGACTTTGTATCATCTTGATACAAGTTCTTAGAACTTAAAGATCAGTTCAGCAATCGTCAGATGTTTTAGAGAATGTTTCAAACCATCATCTCAAATGCCACTTAGTGAATCTCCTAAGTGACATTCCTCTAAGTTCCATGGCCATTCTCCTTTACCACCAACACCATCACATCCTTTGACATTCACATCTTGACTCCTTGACATCCATTCATTCCAAGACAACTTCATGCCTCATTGACAACAAATGCAACACAATGCACTTCAATCTCCCCCTTTGTATTTGTTGTCAATACACTCCTTCAGCACATATGAATGGGTCAATATGTGTGCCAATATTTCTCCCCCTTATTGGCAATCAAATGCAAAGGTGTGGTGTGGTTCTCTTCCACAATATCTCTTCCTCCCTTTGAAAAGTATTTTCTTGAAAAACACTGAGAGAGGGATGATGTCACATGTTCTTCTTTAGCAAAGAACCTTTAGTAAATCAGCTCTAAGTCTACTTGGGCTAACCCGGTGTAGAAAACAAGAGTGATATAACCATGGTACTCAATGCTGTCCATAATTATCTACACATGTGAGATCATGCTTAGGGGTTTGAAAAATTTTCAGATATAACAATGAATTGCTAAATCCTGCACATACTTCACAAAACTCATTAGAAAGTTCAGTGCAATGATAAAGCTCCCCCTTTCATCTATTTGTCTTCAATCAATACTCCCCCTTAATTGTCATGATGAATGCAATTAAGAAACAAGGGATGAAAGTATGATTGGAATACCTTCACTTCTCTCAAGATGGTATTTAATCTCAGAATCCCATCTTCTTCAGATTGGCTCCCCCTCAAGGGGTGCACTCTATTCAATCCAAACCATCCTCCAGCTGAGAATGATCATCATCTTCAATTCCCTGCAATGTCAGCACATGTAAATACCAATAGTATAAGGGAATAAGATGGAACCTCCTTGGTTCATCAATGTGAACAACAAGGTTGAGAAGATTCTCTCAACCGAGATGTCCCATTTTCACCAGTCTTCACACTTGCACATTTGATCTTCATTGATGATTGTGCTGGTGTGGATCTCAATACATCTTCATGTGAAATCTTCTTCTTCCTTTTTGCCTTAGCAATTGCCAGAACTTCATCTTCAGCTCTCTGGAGATCTTTGGCAAGTTGCAACTGATGTGGCCATATGACAAGTATATCATTTGGAAGAGTGGCCTCAGTTTTGGAAGTTCCACATGGTTCTTTGGATGCTGCTAAGCTACCTCTCTTAGGCAACTTATTTTCAATCAATCCCTTCTTCTTCTGGATTGATTGTCTTTTGGAGTACAGTCTGCTTCTATTTAGTTTCATGGATTCTTTACAAAGGTCCATGATGTGTCCTTTCTTTCCACAGTAGAAGCATTTCTTGGTGGTCCTTCTGGATGACTCACCCTTCTTGGATTTAGACTCCAAGGACTTCTCTTCATTCTTCAAACTCTTCTTGGGAGCATCTTCCACTTTCTTCTGCTTGCTTCCCAAGGAATCTCTCTGAGCCAGGTTTAGTGATCTTTTCTTCTTTTGAGCTCTGGATACAGTTGGAGATTGACATGTATCTTTTTGACCACTTTTGCAATCATCCCAGATGTTGTCAAGTAATCCAAATCTATTTGCAGTAAACAGATGTCTCTGGACCTGTGGATGCTGCTTCTTTTCTTCTGGCTTGCTCCCCCTTGGCATGAGCTTCCTTTGTGCTTTGACATTTAGTGGATTGTACCAACAATCCTTTGCACAGTGCCCATACCTGTTACAACACCAGCATTGTCCCACAAATCTTGACCTTTTCAGTCCTTCTGATTGTAGGGTACTTTTCTTGACCTGTTGTGCTGTTTCAGGAGAACTCTCTTTCTTCACTGTCTTCATCCATACTTGTTTGGATTCATTCTTCCATCCTGCACTTTTAGTAGAAATACTTTTAGAAGCATGAGTACAAGATGGTATGGATGGTACCTTCTTTCTAGAAGATGTTGCACTTTTATTGGAGGATGTCTTTCTCTTAGAATCATCCTGCTCAAGGTTCACTTGAGTAGCAACATTTCTTCTTTCAGCTGACTGGGAGGATTCAGCTTTGGGTGATTGCAGATTTTTCAATATCACCTCTAGTTCTAGGCATTTCATGTTAAGGGAGTTCTTCTCATCCTTAACTGTTCTTAGCCTTCCTTCCCATTTCTCTTCCAGCTGTTTCATCTGGTCTTCATGCACTTGCTTCATTTCAAGCAATGAGTTGTCCAGCTCCTTCACCCTTTTGACTTTGTCTTCTAGTTGAGCATCTCTGACAACCATTGACACTTTGTGCCTCTTTTCCAGTGCATGGAAAACTTCTTTGACCAATACTTTAAATAATTCTTTCTCAGAAAGGCTTCTTTGCAATTCTTCACAAGTGTCTTCATATCTTTCATTGCAAAGAGATACTGTTTCATCTTTGGCATTTACCAGCTTTCTAAGAGTGTTGGTTATGCCAACCCTTTTAGCCAGCTGATCTTCCATAGCATTGGCTTCTTCTTCTAACTGTGATTTTTCTTCATGAAGATCATGGATGCCTGTAGCTATACACTTTGCCACTTCCATGGGAACTGTCTTCTGAAGATATTTGAGTGCACTCTGAAGATCATTCATTGTTTCAACTTCATCACAGCTAGGACAGGCTTTCTTCATCTTCTTGGCCTGTTTCTTCTTTCTATTTTTCTGAGTCTTGGCAGATATCTCCATTTGAGGCTGGTTGCTCATTTCCTCAAATCTGCACTTCATAAAGACTCTCTTGGATCTTTTAGAGGTAACCTCCCTCTGATACCAATTGCAGTGCCCAGATCAGTGTGAATCACTGAGAGGTGGAGGGGGTGAATCAGTGATCCCTTAAAACTTTTTACTAATTGATTCTTAATCAATTAAACCTCTATGGCTGGTTAAAGCCTCGATCCACTCTTCTTGTATCTCTCAACCTTTCCCGGATAATGCAGTAATGAAAAGGCACAGGACACAAGGATTTTACAAGGTTCGGCACCAAAGGCCTACATCCTTGCCATGCTCTCCAAGCATGGATTCTCCCATTATAACTTGTTAGAATTACAATGGTCGATACAGCTTCCCACCGTATCTCTCCTGAGTCCCACAGGAGGGTCTTTATACTGCGTCCCACAGTGTTACCAGAGTCCCACTGGCCTGCTCCAGAATCCCACTGAAGACTTCTTCTCCCTGAGTCCCACAGGGTCTTCTCCTGGCTCCTCGAGTCACACGAGTAGCTCTTCTTCTTGTTCAGCTCTTCAAGTATCTTCAGCAGCCTGGGATAAAGGCTGCTGGCCTTGCTCGGTACCTCTGATCACTTGTGATGATCAGGTCTTCTCGTCTTGCTCGGGCTTTATCACCTTCTTCTAAGGATGACCCGGCTTCTCTCCAACTACTGAATACTCAGACAAATAATATCTTTAACTTCAGTCTGGTCCAATCTCAGTTGCACACCACTGATTTAGCACTGTTCACGTGTGCACGTGCATGCATGCATGCATGCACTCCTCCTTTCCTCTTCTTGGTGCAGTAGACCCACAAAGGGTGTAGTATCTTTAAGCACACACCTTCACTCAACAATCTTCACACACTATGTTCAAATTGTTCACACACTAAAAGTGTGTTATACTTTAGTGTGGGTCTTTCACTTCTTTCTTCTTCTAAGTGTGAACACACTTTTAGTGCACACACTAGGTTCGGCCTTCACTTGTTAAGCACACACAAATTGTTCTTTGTTTTGCACACACTTGACTTAGGCCTTTTCCCACTTCTTGTTGCACACCCTTAACCCGTAGGTTGTTCTTCAATTTTGCACATACAAAATGTGTCTTCACTTGGGGCACACACAAGGTCCCAACCCTCGGCTTCTTCAAATGCACACACAAAGTGTGTTGTTCAATTTGGCACAACCACAAGGTATGGCCTCGGGTCTTCCTTCACTTTAGCACACAAACACAATGGTGTGGTCTTCCACTTCACTTGGCACACACCACTTGGTGTTGTCTCGGATTCTACTCTTTTGCACACACCCAAGCCAAAGGCTACGGCCTTCTTCTCCAAATGCACAAGCACCTGCCTCAAGCAAGCCGTGCAAGAGGATGCGGCCAATTCTTCACTTCTTGTCCGCGCAAGCACAAGCCACAAGGGTGCAACCAGGCGCGCAAGTGCCACTGCCGCGCAAGTGTGCAAGGTGCAACACCGCGGGCACACAAGTGCAAGGGCACAAGCGGGCCGCACAAGTGCCTACCGCGCAGGGGGCGCGGTGCACAGAGGGAGTGCGCAAGATCGCGCTGCCCTTCCTCCTTCCTGTCGCGCAAAGGACAGCGCGCAGGGACCTCCTCTTTTCTTCTTTCGCGCAAGGGATGCGCAAAAGGGACTCCTTCGGGCCTCAGATGGCACCGAGAACAATAGCCGCGCAAGTTCTTTGCGCGGGGCTTCAAACTCTTCGCGAGGCTCAAAGGCTTCTCACGGGTCTTTCAAAACTTCAGCGCATCAGCAAGCTGCTCAGAGGTCTCGGCCTCTCCTTTTATAGGCAGAGATGCCTCAGATTATCCGCGTGCAATAAATCTTGAATCACCGAAGATTTCGGTTCTTTAAAAATCTTTACGAATCTTGCTTTTACTCTCTATTTCACCGCGGGATTTCATTTAATTTTTCTCTTCCTCGTGCATGCGATTTCGAACGCATGCACGGCCTCGGTTTGGCTATCCCATGCAAAACACAAATACCCCGATGCCTCGGCAACTCCGTTTGCCTCGGCCTCATTCGAAATTCTCCATACACTGCATGCATGGTCATTTTTAGGCATGATCCTGTTCGTTATGGCCAGACGAGCTCAATGGAGGCTTCGGATTCGAAAATGGTGGCCGGGAGCTCGAGATATGTCGTCGGGATGCCTCTGGTTCAGCGGCTGCTCGCGGGTGGCTTCGGCTCGGGCTCGAGGAAGAGGACGAAGCCACGGCCGTCGGATCAGACGATGGAGATACATCGGACGGCCGCGATCTGGTTGGGCCGCGGCGGATTAGATGGGCGGCTGAGATCTGGCGCGCGATTGATCGTGCGGCCGGGATCGTTCCCGGGTGAAATTTCGTCGTCCCACATCGAAACGCAGCCCTGTTTTCACGCGGCTTATAAGCCTGGCGCTCCCTCAACCCGCCAGTTGAACTTCTCCCTCCACGGTGCCGCCCCGCACCGTGTTCTCCCTGCGGGCGCGCTCTGCGCCCACTCTTGCCTCCTGCGGGCGCGCACCTAGCGCCCACTATGCATCCTGGGTGCGCGGGCTTCACCACCGCGTGCCCTCGGGGGCTTACACACGGCCCCCTGCGCTCCTCCGGGCGTGCCCCAGGCGCCCACTCGGTTGTCTTGGGTGCGCCCCTGCCTCAAGGGATGCTGCCTTGGCCTGAGGGTTCCCCATGGGCGTGGTGACCTTGAGTCCCACATGTGCCTTGGGTGATGACCCTCGGCTGGCCTCCTTGGTGGCCTATTTTTTGCAACAAAAACACTAAGTCCTTTGTTAAACAAAGTGACCAAGTGTAACATGCCAAGTGCCACATCTTCATCTTCTCATCCATCATCCCTTATTCATATCTTCTCTTCTTCTTAAGAATTCCTCCAATTCTTCCTCAACATTTAATCTTCACTTAGGAGTGAAATTCAAAAGGTTCATCTTCATCAACCGAGCTTGTGAATGGAACTCCTTTCAACTCCTCATGCATTGTGAAGACAATGCATGGTCTTCTAATCATGTTGTGACTTTGTATCATCTTGATACAAGTTCTTAGAACTTAAAGATCAGTTCAGCAATCGTCAGATGTTTTAGAGAATGTTTCAAACCATCATCTCAAATGCCACTTAGTGAATCTCCTAAGTGACATTCCTCTAAGTTCCATGGCCATTCTCCTTTACCACCAACACCATCACATCCTTTGACATTCACATCTTGACTCCTTGACATCCATTCATTCCAAGACAACTTCATGCCTCATTGACAACAAATGCAACACAATGCACTTCACATTGTTTTAATCATTCTTTCAGATTTTCTATATGTTTGGGGATGGTATGCAATGCTCAAATGAAGCTCAGTGTTAAGATCATTCGGAAGACTTTTCCAAAATTTTGATGTAAAATGAGGATATCGACCAGAAAAAATTAATAGGGGTTCACTATGAAGTCTTAAAACTTCATTTATATAGATTCTTGTGAGGTGATCAAGAGTCATGTCTTCTCTTATAGTAAGGAAATATGCAGATTTGGTTAGGATTTCAATGATAAATCTTATTGAATCACTATTTATAGAAGTATTTAGTAGTCCCATGACAGAGTCCATAACAATTTCATCATATTTACACATAGGAATATGAAGAGGTTGCATCACTCCTTTAAGATTCTACCTAAAAACTTTCACTTGTTGAAAAACCAAGCATCTGGACACATAATCACTAATTTACCTCTTTATGTTATCCCCAAAAAAATTTTCATTTATATAGCTATATATATCTATGATACTTGGGTGTATAGAGAAATTTGAGCCATGAGAATCATCTAAAAATTCCCTATTTAGCTCTGGTATAGATGGAACAGAAAGTATTTTTCCAAATTTTATAACACCATCTCCACAAAAGTATATGAATTTTCCATCATTCATAGCTTTAATTTTGTTCTAAAATTTCTCATCATCAGATTGGGAATTATTTATCCTCTCTAATAAATATGGTTTTTCAATAATTTGAAAAATGATTGATATATCCCCTTCCTTAGAAATATCTATATCCTTCTTTACTAGTTCCATGAACATAGGATCTTTCTCAGTTCTCATTTGGTTTAGAAATCCATGATCCTTCATACTCAATGAATCTTCTTCCTTATTTTATTTTCATGGGTGGTAGTGTATTGAGAAATCATAATCCTTGAGCAACTTGATCCATCACATTTGTCTCATATTTATCTACTTCAAGGATAATATGCTTTTCATAATTTTATGATTTTTGTATATCTCACATATTTCACCATAGATATAATGTCTCCATATTTTAAAAGAGAAAATTATAGCCGCTAACTCAAGATCATGGGTTGGATAGTTCTGTTTGTGAGTCCTCAATTGCCTTGATGCATGTGCAATAACTTTATCATTTTTCATTAGGACACAACCAAATTCCTTATTCAATGCATCACTATATATGACAAACCCAACACTTCTAAATGGAAGATTCAAAATCTAAGAATTGACTAATATTCTCTTTAGTTCATCAAATAATTATTCACATTCCTTTATCCAATTTTTTTACCCCTTTACATGTAAGATTGGTTAATGGGTTATCTAATTGAGAAAAATACTTAATGAATCACCGATATTAACCTAACAAACTAATGAAACTACATACCTCAGTTATGTTTGTTGGTGTAGACATTTCTATGAATAACTTTTTCTTTATAGGATCAACTGATATTACATCCTTGGAAACAATATGGCCAAGAAAAGAAACTACTTAAAGATATAAATCACACTTACTAAATTTTCCATATAACTATTCCATTCTAAGAATATTAAGGATGATCTGCAAGAGATTATCATGGTCCTAATAGGTTTTAGAATACAACATAATATCATCAATGAATACCACAAAAAATCTTCAAGATATTCCTTAAATATTTTTTCATTAGGTACATAAAAATATAGGGTACATTATTCAATAAAAATGGAATTACTGTAAACTCGTAATGTCTATACCTTGTCTGAAAATATGTATTAAAAATTTATTCCTTCTTCACTCACAATTGACGATACCCAGAATGAAGATAAGTCTTTAAAAAATATTGGGATCTATGAAGTTGACAAAACAAGTCATCAATTTGAGGTATAAAATACTTTTTATTTATTTTAATAGAATTTATTTACCCATAATAAATGCATAACCTCATGGAACTATCTTTCTTCTTAACAAAGATAACATGGATCCCCATGGTGAAATAATAGGAAGAATAAATCCCTTATTACCCAAATCCTCTAGTTATTTCTTCAACTGCACTAATTCCACAATGTTAATTCTATAGGGAAACTTTGATATTGGCTTTTCATTAGTGATTAAATCAATGGGAAATTCAAATTCATACTCTAGGGGATTTATAGGAAATTACTCTGGGAATACATCAATGTATTCCCAAAAAAAGGTACATACTCAACTTGAAGATTACCTTCTTTATAACTAGATGTTGTTTTCTATTATTCCCTAAGATTTTATTTTTCAGTAGAGATATTGGGGTGTAGATCTAGGCAATAATCAGGCGGGGAATCTTATTCTCTGAAGATAAGAAATTATACATATTCATCATAGATCTCAATTTTCTTCCTCTCAAAATAAATATTGGCATCATATTTTGAGATCCAGTCCATACTGAGGATTATATCAAATTAAACCATAGGTATGATAATATGTTCAACATAGAAAGCATGTTTATGTGTCATAATGGGGACAAATCAACACATATTTGTTGTAATGATACTTCCCTTAGAAGTTTTTAATGAAAAATATATTATAATATCAAAAGGTAAATGTATAATTTTCTTATAAAACTAGGTAGATATAAAATAGTGTGATAATAGAAAATTAAATAAGGCATTGACTAAATTTTAATACAGTATTAATGTACCTTTCACCATGTCATTGGGTACTTCTAACTTAGCTGTTGTGATTGCATAATCTTGGCCATCTCCCCTTGGACTCTTCTATGGTAGATTCCCATGATGCTTGGGGAATTCAATTGTGTAGTTCCTATATCTTTACAATTTTATCACTTGAAATCATTGATTTTTTTCTTCCCATTTCATTCATGAGCCCGGTAACCCTTATCTCCACACTTATAGAAAACTCCCAGTCCCTTTAATCATTTCTCATGGTTCTTTTTCCCACAGTTTTCACAAGATATAAATCACTCAAACTTATTCTAATTATTTGATGCATTCACTTTTTAATGGTGCTCAGATGAACTCTTTGTGTATTTTTCCATTGAATATGTTGATTATAGAAAATTACTTCTCCATTTTGATGGAACATAAAACTATTTCTTCATATGATAAAAAATTATGATAACCAGTTCCCTTTGGATATTTTTCTTAAGAAATTCAAAGAAGTGGCAGATATTTTACTCTATGCGGCATATGTAATTTGTAGAATACCTGGATAAACTTGTAAAGGTTGCTTCATAATCTAAAACACTCTCTTATTACTTTTTATTCAAGATAAGTAACAATATATTCATCTCAATTTATTAATTAGGAGGGAAGTATTTATCAAATAATGTCTCCTTAAAAGTTCTCCATTCCATGAGTTATATTTATTCTTCTTCCCTAGTATTCTAGATCAAGGACCATCATTGATCAACATCAACTTGGAGAAAATACACTAAAAGTGTATAATTTTCTATTTTACTACATTACAAGGCCATTCATATATTCTTCATAGAATTAATCAATTGCTCAGATACAATTGGATTAGTAGTCTTACTAAATGATGGGGGATTCTATTGAATAAAGAAATCCATTATAAGAGATTCTCTCTGTGGAATAGGTTGCTCTATTTAGGCAAGGTTACTTGTCATAATCTGATTAAGTTGCCCCAATATTTTTGTAATTTTCTCAGTTCTAGTACTAGATGTATCGGTTTCCTCAATAGGGAAATCCTTACATTTCCCATGAGTATTAATACCATTTTGCATTCTATGCACAATTACTAAACAATGGAATATACTATATTAACTCATAAAATCATAATGTATAATTACAAATATGATATAGCACATAACATAAATTTATGCATCACAAATCTTAGAATCATAAAATTTGGATTCTTTAGGGACATATTTAATTTTAAATATATCATAATTGTAGGTAAAGAGAATGTGAATTATCCTAAGTGTATCCCCTAGGAGTGTCAAACCAGGTGCACAGTAAGACCCATTATTGTGTACCAGGTTACAATTGATTCATGCCCAACATACCTTGTTATATTTTTTCCCCTAGGTATATCTATGCCAGAACCACATACAATTATAGTATCTAGATAGAGATGTATTTCTAGGAAGACCCACATAATCTATACCTTACTAAAATTATATGATATTCTTTTATACTTATCCTCAAAGTATATCTTCAGGTTATGTTCCATAATCTAATTATTCTAAATCTAGTTTCTAAGGTTGCTGTTAAAATTTCTCTGATACCAACTATAATGCACCGACCCCAAAGCTCGGATCTAGTGAATTATTTTATTATATTGGAATAGATACACGATTCAAATCCCAAAGAAACAAACAATTTAGAATTTTTGGAAATCAAGATTACATACATGATACCCATATTACATCAAGAAAGTAAGTAAATCACAATAAAAATAAAATCTCAGAATCCTTGGAACTCATTCAAAGGATTTCTCTTCATAACCTAGGGAAAGGAAACATAATAAGGGTGAGATTAGATGCTCAGTAAGGGTGAGTACAATGGAAGTAATAATGAATCAATAAGAATAACTCAACATGGAAGGGTAAATAACTGAGAACACATGCCATTAAAATAATTGGATAAGGCATAATCAACATGGAAAGTTAAGAAACTCAAAAAACATTCCATTAAATTAATATACTGATAATTAAATGAATCCATAGATTTTATCATATTAAAATCTCATGGATAATAATAATAATAACTGAAATATCTATGAAGGAAATTATTAACTATTAGACTTAATGTATGAGGAACATGAAAACCTATACCATCAGACCTTTCAAAAGACAATTTAAAACCATGGGTAGAAACCCATTTAATTTTTCCAGCTTATTTGTCTCATGAGGACCTTTCAATTCATTTTAGAGCTATATAATGTTCATACCCCACCCATCATTTCCTATCCAAATCATTTCTCATGCCGAGTAACCGATTTAATTAATAAACAGTATAACTTATCAAATATTTTTATTGAATAAAAGATATGCATTTATCAATAATTCCTCAGTGGAGGATAAGTAACAACATGGATTATCGATTTTGATGAATGGAAATACCATTGAAATATCATTAAAAAATTATTTAGGAAAATAATGTTTAAGCACTCCAAAGTGTACCATACCACTTTGCCACAACTAAATCATAATAAAAATGAAGGAATAAACTTAAATTAAACTTATAATATAATTATAATAATTATATTCATGATCTAAAATTTAGAAGGTCAATATATACACCATATAAAAGTAAATTGGTTCATAATAACAAATAAGTTTCAAGGGAATATAAATTGTGACAAAATCTCTTACCTTATCCTTTATTTTTGTTGTGTGGTATTTAAACTCCTATATAGTGGTTTAAAAATTTTACTAACTTATACCATAACCATATTCATATTTATGATATCATATATGATCATCTCATAATATCTCATTACCTGCTAATTGTTTTCACTAATTCAGGAGTTAATTTCCTAGTTTCTCGAGTATGTTTTGATTGTTATTTGTTGTTCCTATTACTTAGATCATGATTTCATAATATATAAAATGTAAAACATAATTTAAATATCATATGTATACACTATATATTTATTTATAATAATCCATAATATTTGGAGATGGGAAATGAAATGCACCGTTCATAGAGACAGCAGACTGTACGTACGCATGAACGCTACATTCATTTATTTTATATATTAATATAATGAAAAGTAAATGAGATATATATATATACATTATAATTAAAATATCATATATATTTCATACATTTCACATGTTTTTATTAACACCATCCTTTATACATTCCATGTATAGTATGAATGAATCACATTGCTTTGAGGAGGCGATAGTCCACACATCCACAAACGATGTTTTCACATTACCAATAAATGGAGTGTATAAAGGTATGTGATGTATAAAAATTAAAAAAGAATAAAGAAATTATAAATATAATATATATCATATTTAAATAGATTTCCCATAATAATTCCCAACCATGAGAGGTGGTGAAGGAAAAATGAACAACATCGTTTCACGATACGATAATTTGTCGTACACAAACGACAAGTTCATTACCCATTTGATAGAAGTGTGTGTAGATGAAGGTAGAAACCTTAATATAAAAACATATTAGTATATTTAATATAATTTTTTTATTATATAAGTATGGAATAAGTATAATTAAATGAGTTTATAAAGAAATGAAACTAAAGTGATCATTAAAGAAGGTTACCTCTTTTTTGGGTAACTCCTTTTGGTTTTCACCAAAGGACTTCCTTGGATCCCTTTATTCCAAATGATAGGCTTCTAGGATGAGGGTAGGAATTTTGGGAGATTATTTGAAGAGATATTTTTTGAGAAAAAGTATTTGATATGTGTGAATAAATGGGAGGTGTGAGTGCCCTTTTATAGTGTAGGAGGAGTGATATTCTTGTAAATCTTTGAAAATGGAATTACACCAAAGTTTTTACTATAACAAGTGGATCCAATAATTCCAAAAATTATAAAAATTGTATTATAGGTTATAAATATGTCCATAAAATTGCTTTTTGATAAGTTTATAGGTCATTTGGGGCCTTAAATGTAAGGTTTAATCCTTTGTTAAGCTATTTTTTGTCTTAATCGTAATAATTAATTCTAATCACTTTCAATAATATTTTTGTTAAAAAACTAAGTTGACTATATTATAAATTATAAATTACTATTATTACAAATATTGAATCAATTTTTACAAATTAAAATTATATTATTGGCAAAAATTAATTTAAATTTAACTCCGTAGATGGGATAACAAAACTAGGTTTAAAGTAAAAATGTTCAAAAGTTTGATATGTTTTTATATCCAAAATCAAAATTAAATTGGTTAAAATGATCTAAATTGGATTAATAGATATAAAATTTATCTAATTAAGTTTTAAAACCAATAAAAAATATAATTTAACCTTATAAATAAATTATATGATAAAGCAGTTTTGAAATAAAATTTAGTATTCTTCACTATTTATCAAAAAATTAAACTTCATAGAAAATTACAAAAAATTAAATGTAACCTAATTTTGATATATTTAATTAATAAACAAAGTTTATTTTTTCATATTAAATTTATAAAAGTTTCAAAATTCATATTTTATGTAGGTGCACCATTAAAAGGCAGTAAAACAATTTTTATAAAAATATAGGTCTTTATGTGTAAAAATGGGTTTGTTCTTATTTTATGTATATAAAATATATTGGATTAATTTAAAAATATTTTATTGGATATATAAAATATTAATTTACTATATAAATTCTTTAAAAGTGTTATAATTTAATTGAATATGAAAAATGTGACTAAATAGTGTTTTGTTTAAACCTGATGTTGCTTTTATTGCTAGCTATCAAAAAATTTATATTTCTTCTAAAATGAAATATATGGTAATGTCTTGGGGTAATATATACATAACTATATCACACTTATAATGTTTTTATAAAAATATAAATTTAATAATCCTCATTATTCTTCAATAAATCTCTAGTTATGTGAGTTTTATCATTTCCTTTGATATTTAGAGCTCTATAATTTCCAAAAATAAACAGTTCAATCAACTATTCCTTTACATTATTGTGAAAATTTATATTACCCATCATGTTTTATAAAAAAACACTATCAAGGATATATTTACTTATATTATTTATAGTCTTCAAATATATTTCAACAAGAATAGATTTCTCCTTTATATTTTACTTATTCTCTCTCCAAGAAATTATAGTATGTGTTAATAAATATGATAATATCTTCTCATTATATTCAATACAAGGCAAAAGATAAAATTATTTTTCCTATAGTGGAGAAAATTTTTTCTCAATGAAATTTAATTGGATTTATTTCCATCAAATATTCCTTATATTCCATTGGAAAAACATCTACTTATTTTCCCATAATTAACTAATTTATGACAAAAATTTAAGAAATTAAAATAGTACCCATAAAATAAATTTATATTATAATATAATGGATACATTATAACCCTTATTTTTATATTTTCAATAGATTATCTGATTTAATATATTTTATCTTAATTGAAATAATACATAGTGTGGGAAAGAATAATATAAAACTAATACTTCATCAATGAAAATTTATTATTACTATTATTTTTCTATAAATATTATTATTTTGAATACCTACTTGATTGTTGGTAAGATATTTATGCTTGAAAACTTCCTTCTTTATTCTTCTATCCTTTTTTATTAACATTATTTATACCTATTTTTGATGTACCTACCTCATAAACAAGACAATTTTTATCTATAGGATTGGGTCTTTGAGAATGAATAATTTTTTCTAGTTTTTATTTTTCAATTTTACCTTTCTTTTAAAACATTATATGATAATTTTAAAAACTAAATATTATTATTTGAACTATCTTTTTAAATTTTTAATTCAATATTTCTTCTAAATAAACAAATTTTTCTTCAAAAGTTTCAATATAATTTAAATTATCCCTGATAGAAATATTAGTTCATCAATGATATAAGTCTATTCTTCAATATTCAATCCACATTTAATAGATTATTCAAGTTTCACTTGAAAATTTTACGATTATTCCTCAAACTTTGCTAAAGTATCAATATATACATCAAGTTCATCAAAATAACTTGATTATTCCTTTAGTAATACTCTAATATCATTTTTATTATTTATTTTTAGATCAAGCACATCAAGAAAACCTTAAAATTATACCTAGATAAAAATAACTTCTTTTGGTTGATAATATTTTCCTTAATCATATTTTGATTTATTCATAGAAACCATTATGACATATTCTATATCTTGGATAAACTTAGTCTCAATTAATTTTAACAGATATTCCTCAACATATTATTATTCTTTGTGGATCAACACCGTTATCTAAAACATATTTCCACTTGAATTTCTGGAATTGAAATTACATCTAAGGGGAATTTCTTTTTGTTTTAGTGAGAATTAAAACTCACCATCCTATTTATCAAACTTTGTGGGATATATAGAAGTTATGTGCTTGATATTTCTACAAAAAAATACTTGGGTTATTTTACCATCAAGTATTTATTTTATTTTTTAAATTTCAAAACCACAGGTGATAAGAAATCACCGCTTAGGTATTATTTAGTTTGTACCCATAAACTTATTTTTCACTAAATATTTGAATGATTTTTTATATTAACATTCTAAAGAAATTGTAGGCTTCACTCATATCACATATGATATTACTTTTATATGTAAGTTTTAAAGAGATAATTCCATAATATTTACTCCTTAAATTATATACACTTTTGGATTATAAATTAGTGATAATATATATTTTATATTCTTTAAAATATGAACATCTTTAATCTCTTGACCAATTCCATAAATAACTATAAAAACTTCAATAATATGGTTGAATAAATGATCCACATTTTCACCGAAGCTTATATTTAGGTCATCAAAAATATTTTTAAAACTTATAGTTTTTATTGTTTCACTTTTCTACCACATTAATAGATGTTAAAAAATTTATCCTAAACTCCATTTACCAGGGTAAAATTCATCATTATCATATATTTATGATTAGATAATTATTTTGAAAAAGAATCATGTTCCTTTACATCATTATTCATAATTTTTTTATCTTCTTATCTTATATACCTTCTAGTAGAGTCACTTAATTTAATTCCATGAAATATCAACAAATAAAAAAAATCCTAAGAGAAAATAGATGATATATAATTATATTCTTCCATATATAATAATTTCACCCATCAAATAAATTTAATCCTCTTGCGTTCATGTTATTTTCCAGGAAAAAAACATTCCCTCAATAGATTAAGGAATAATAAATGACTATGATACCACTTTTTTTGTAACCTATGGTATCTATGTACACCCTATGGGGTGATTTATGGTTCCTTGAAATTTCTTCTAATATTTTAAATAAAATTGGATCTTATCTTTACATTGGAAAACACACCTTGAATATATATTGTAGGCACAATCAAATATAAAAAATGTAAAGATTAAGAACACGTGATTTTACTTGGTTCAACCTAAATAGGACATGCCCAAGGATCAAATATCAATGATGTTTTGATATTACAATAAATCAATATTTCACCATTATTTGATTACAAGATTTAGGATAAGATCACTACTCATCCAAGGACCAAGACCTCTTCCACTCTTCCACTAACTACTTACAAAAGGGTTACAAATATCTGTTATAGGATTATATATATATATTTTAATTTTATCAACTTGAGAGTCACTTCAAGATCAGTATAAGGAATTAACATGCCTTAAATCCTAATCTCTAAATATATTCTCTGATATAAAATAATGTGCTACTCCAAATCTGCTGCCAGATATAATCAACTTCTTATAAAAAATAGATGAGTCTTTAAACATCAATTAATCCTCACACTTCAAAAAATACTCCAAATATAATAATTACAACATTTGAATTTATTATTTAATATGTTTTTTCCTTATTAATTTAGTAATCCATATGTATCCATGATATTCCATAATCCATAAGTCTTCTTATCCACTTATGCACAACACTATTCATATTCCAAAAAGACCATCAATGATATTTATATTTAGTAATAAAACTTACTCTTTAGATAAAATATATAAAATATTCCATGTTACTGGCCCTTATTCTCCAATCAGAACACATGGAAACCTCATATTCTATTACACCTCCTTTATTTTTGTTCTCTCTTATTTTTTATTATGCATTGAAAGTTCTAATTCAACCTTGTAAATTTGAATTTAAAATTAAAAATTAAAATATAAAATCAAATTTCAACTTCCTATCCTTATAATCCAAACTTGGGATAATATTTCAATAAATCATCACCATTGAAATCCATTTGTGTCATTGAAGTTTGAGTAATAACCGCCAAGAAGTTGTAGAAGTTCCAAATATTCAAAAACTATACTCAACATCCTGATTTAAAATTCATCACATGATATCTAATCAAAAAACCTATATTGAGCTCTAAAATTAACTGACCATGGAATTATACACAAAAATACCATGACATAATGATTCTCCAGACAAAAACAACCTTCAATATGGCTAAATCCCTACTCATCTTCCTGTTTTCACTTCAACTTCAGAAACCCAATACAAAACATGCCTTCCTCTATGTCATGGGGATTTTTAGTTTATTATTATGATCACTGTAAAAATTCTAGACACCTGGAAGGGGGGGGGGGTGAATCTGGGTGTTAAAATATTATAATCATTTTATTTATCTTGGGTACTCTTGGTTCATATGTATCTTGTTCTGATGTTAGTAGGATTATGTTAAATCTCTTGTTATTACTCTCCCTTCGCCTAAATAATAAAATAGATAAGGAAAGTATAGCATGCACAAACACAATATTTTACTTGATTCAACACTAAGGGATCATCTAAGGAGAATACACATGGTGTTGTTCTATATGTGGTGTTATAATTGATTTGAAAGAGTGTAATGCCAATCTTGGGAAAAACCTATTCTTTATTACTAGTTTAGTACTTTAAGAAAAGGCTGGGAAAATTAAAAAATGATTCAATTATTCTCAACTATTTATTATCATTATGGTCTATCTCATACTAGTATAGATCAATGAGAATCCTTGTATCATTATCTCTAAGGAGATTCTCATTTAATATTCGCTTTACTGATCTCTCCTTCTTTAATTTAGAGTGTGATCAATCCTTAGATATGAGGGTTGAATCAGTTTCATACCTAATATAGAATTATAAATACTATTATCTAAATAATGATAATTCAAAAATGAAATTACCTTATATTTATCTAACCAGGTATCACAGTATGATCCTCTTTTCTTATCTCAATTTTTTAATATTGAAATTTTCTAGATATAAAAATGGAATCCTTTGTGATCTACTTTTTCCCTCTCTAAAATTTAGATATTCAATATGCTCAAATTCATTATACACTCCTCTAGAACTATTTATGAGCTATTTTATAGATTTATAGCAACTAAACCCTTTGATATTAGGGTTAGTATAGATTCTCCATTATCTTCAATTCTTGAGATCTTTCCAGGTATATAAAAATATTAGTGTGAACATTAAGTGCTTATTTAATCTAAATTAATTCCATGAATTATAATCTATTAATCTTTCATTAAATTTATTTTTGAGTGAGCCAATTTTTCTAGAAACTTATTTTATATAGTGTGATCTCTCTTTCCAAAACATGGTCTTCTTGACTACACTATTTCATGATGCTATCTTTATCACTAGGCATTGTTTTCTTTATTCCACCCATTTCATTGGAATTTTACTCTTCTCCATGGAACAATGTATGTTCAGTATGTAGATTAATTATTTTTGGATTAAATAAATTCAATTAACTCTCACAAATATCATGATGTGGTACTTCAAATATTCGCCACCTTTAAAGATATTACAACATAGTTTATCCATGGGATTATGTCTGTAGGTTTACATGCTCAAATTATTTCATTCTATCAAATACACATACTCCATAAAACAACCATTAGAAAAAAGAATCTAAATCACAAGTGTATAAGTTATAACATATTTTTAATCAATTGATACAATTTTTTTTGATAAACTCATAATACCACTTTATATCCATTATCTTTCAATTCTTCATATGGAAACACCTATTTAAGATAAGTATAAGAAACCTTTAAGTTCTCACCAATGACTCCCCTTGATTTTTTTATCTTTGGATTGATAAAAAATGTTGAAAAATATTTTTATAATGTGGAACCACATGTTGGTGATGTCATTTCCTTTCGACGGCTTCTTGATATCCTAAAAATAGTCAGTTTATACCACATGCGTTAGAACAAATAAAAATGAAAAACGTGTGTATTTCTGCTTATTTATTAAAGATATATTATCCTTCTTAGTGGTATGATATCACTTAAAATATGGAATAATATAAATTTTTGAGTCTTCATTACATATATTAAATTATATTTGGATTTGACACCACGAAAAATCCAGATCAGGTATTTTAGGTTTTATTTTTATTCATCGTACCATACAACACTAGATTCAGATTTAATTTTTTTAATGTATATCATTTTAGATCAAACACATGTTATCTTTTATAACCTTTAAACCCCATGGATTATATCTCCCCCTAAGATCAAATAACTTCTAATAGATATTAAAAGCATAAATTTTATGGGTAGAGGGGTGCCTCCTACATCCTTAGTTTGAGGATTACAGTTGGTTTTGGTGGACCAAACCTTTACTACCACTTTTCTTACAAACCTTATTAGTTGTTATTTTTCACAATACCACTTTTGAAAAATTCACTCCAGATGATCTCTTTATGTTTCTTTATATTTTATATCATTGTTTTGATCTCTATTGTTTTACAAGTCCCAATTTTATATGTTTCCTATTTTTATGTAACACTAATGCATCTTTCTTCATGATTCCTCCACTAAAAGAGGGATCTTCCACCAATTTCCACCTATTTTATTGTGGTTTGATTTATGAAACCACTAAGGAATTATTTTTATTTTCCCTCTTAAATAGCCATTAAATTCACCTTATACTTTATTATTCTTGGTGACTCTTTCTTTCCATGTACTTATTTCTTCCTCACAGATGAAACAACCTCCTATTTCTTATTCACTTTTCAAATTAGATTTCTTTCCTTCCACGAGTTTTGTTATGGGTGTGATATAATAGGTGATTGATTATCCTTATATTGAGATCAATGTTTCTCCTCAAAGGTAGTGAATCTATTTCTAGTTTATTAAGCTTTATTCTATTGTAAAATCTTTCCTTGTATGTCATATTAATATAGGATTCCATTATAACTCTTTTTTATCTTATCCTACTACAATCCATTTCCATATGTCCATGGTTAAAACAAATAAAAAATCTCACATAAAAATAATACCTCTTGTTATCCATTCTTTGTTGAGATGGTACTATATCCAAATTTATTCTTCCACCATTGAGCCCTTAGTATTCTAGAAATACACTCTTGGTATGCTCCAATTTTCAACAATAGTAGTATTCTGTTGATACTTCCTTTTGAGATCCTTCACTTCTAGGTTTCGTAAGAAACATATATTTTCCTATAAATTCAAAATATTAACATCCATTATTCATTTAAACTTCAACCATATTTAATGAACACCATTTCCATAACCTTTATAGAGATATCATGGTGTCTCTTGGTATTCCTCCTCTAGTGAATCCAATTGAACTTCTTCTCTAAGTCTCTAATTTATTCCCAAGATTTATTATATAACCTCTATAATTATTGTTAACAATTTAAATACACAACCTATTTGGTAGAAAAAATAACCATTATAAAATATTAGTTACTTAAATATGAATTCTTCCATGGATTACACAATACCCATTATGGTCCTTCCCATTTTTCATAGGCACTCTGTCAATTCAAAATTCAAAGTTCCATGGAATGGAATTAAAATTCACTACATTTTAATATATTATTTATAATAATGGACTTAAAAAATCTAGCGAAACAAATTTCATTCCATTTTCAAATCTCTATGTCTTGCATGACATTCACCATTTAAACTCAGAAATTTTATTTATGAAAACATGGTTAGTTGGAACATTTTATACTAAAATGATCAAAGTTTTAAATAGCACACCAAATTTCCAAATCTCCTAAAATCTGGATATTTTAATATACACTAAAAAAAATCTAGACACACTATGAAAACTCACCACAACATGGGGAATAATGTGCTCACCAACTAGTCACAACTTCAACAAAGATTCAAACTTCTTCATATAAAAACATAGAAAGTTATAACTGAAAAAATACAAAAAATTAAAACATATGGATAAAATGTCTCTAGTATATTATATACTTTTATGTGCTATATTTTATTCTAGATCTTCTCATTCTTTTATTTCAATGCATCTGGTGTCTCACTTAGGATTAAAAGTAGACTTAACTCAAATTATAATGATCATCGATACCACTTTTGTTAAATAGTTAGAAATAATTAAGAGGTGTATATCTTATCATCATATGATAGGATTATTTTGAAATCACTAGTAATTTTATACTCTTGATATAGATATATTTGATCTCATTCTAGGTATGAACTGGTTAAGTCAGTTTAA
Source organism: Viscum album (assembly GCA_963277665.1). NCBI lineage: Eukaryota > Viridiplantae > Streptophyta > Magnoliopsida > Santalales > Viscaceae > Viscum > Viscum album. Next base: position 1,016,131,835 of record OY728130.1, on the reverse strand, counting down.
ATCTCTTATCAATGACTATAATAGAAATTTTTTATTCTCTTCTCCTAATAGAACCCAATATAATATTGTTGGAGAGTGGGACTAATAGGAAAGTTTATCATAGTGGGACAAGGAAAAATTTATAGTTCTTACATCTAAAATAGAATTTCTACTTCTCAGAGTAGCTAAAACCAAGAGATCTGAACTGATACCCCTGATGGTGAGATTCTTACTTGAGGTGTTTCCCAATGATATTTATTGAGTGGATTATTAAATGTAAGGTTGAGTTTTTAATCAAAATTGATTCCTAGAAATTAGTTGATTTTGATTCTACCTCACTATATAATACTAGAAGAGTTAAGAGAATTAAAAAAATTGGCTTGAATAACTGAATTACAAGGGTTTAATATGGAATAGTACCTCCCCTTATAGTGTTATAGATCTCTTTTCAAATACAACTAATGTGATTAAATATATATGCATTGACTATAAAAGTCTAAATCAATTAACTTTTAAGAAAAGATACCCATTGACCCGAATCAATGACCTATTTGACTAATTAAAAGGGGTAAAATGGTTTTCAAAAATTTATTTGAGATTATGTGAGACCTAAAGATACTATAAAGATGGATTTTTGAAGTTATTACAAGAATTTAAAATATTTGATTATGCCTTTTGTCTTGAAAAATAGACCTATATTGTTTATATCTCTAATGAGTAAGAAATTTCATCCATTCACAAACTCATTTGTTATATATTTTTTGAATATTATACTTGTGTATTCATGGACTTGGTAAGATAATGTAACACATGTTTACTACTTATAGGAATATTAAGGAGGAATAATATTTATATGAATCTGTCTAATATTCCTTTTTTAGATTAATAATATTATAATTTTTTGATATTTTGTGTTGTAATATGGAATCATAGTTGATCTGATGAATGTGGAAGAAGTGATATCTTAGAAGGAACTTATGAATGTATTCAAGGTTTGGAGTTTATTAGTTATTTCTAGGTATTAATTCTACTTAATTCATATTTTTTATCATATAGCCACTCTTATGATGCATCTAATGAAGAAAGGGGTGAAGTTTGTTTGGTTAGAGGAATGTAAAATAGAATAAGTGGCTTACAACAACACCTATCATTTTTTTTGAAAATTTATTTAAGAGTTTAAAAGTATATTGTGATGCCTACTTTTTAGGTCTTAGATGCATGATGATGCAAAAATTCTATATGGTAGCCTATATTTATAGGAATCTTTGACCACATGAGAGGAATTATTTGGCCCATGGCCTTGATCTAGCCACTATAGTCCATAAACTTATGTGTTAGAGGCACTACTTGTTTGGAGAGAGATTCATGGTGTATAATGAACATAAAAATATCAAGTATATATTTTTTCAGAGAGATCTTAATTTCAAGAATAATTTATGGGTTGAGTGTCATTAATATTTTGATTTTGATATTATTTATGCTATAGGTAAAGGTAATGTCATAAAAGATTCCGTTAGAAAGAAGTATGCACCTAAAAAAGTGAGAAAATATAAAGATGAATGGATGTTTATGTCAATGTTAGATAAATATAATTTGTATGTCTTAAAAGATAAAAATGAGGTGTATTTATACCCCACTAATCTCAAATCATCGATCATAGAATAGGTGAAATATTCTTAGATCACCGACTAGGATTATGTAATCATTTGAGATAGACTTTATGGCAGGAGAATTCTAGAAGAATAGTCTTAATATTATAATTTTTTATTATATAACCATGTAATATTTTTGGTTCCCAGCATTATTTTAGAAGAGATGATGACGGGGTATCACTCTTATCATTGGGATTTTCTGTAAGGAATATCCAATAAATACTGAGATATATTTACAGAATTCTGGTGCATTGGCATGAAATGAGAAATCATAGGTTTCATGTTTCAATGTCTTACCTATCAGCAGATCAAGTAAATGTACCAAAGATATACTGGTGAGTTTCAACCACTATTTGTGTCAGTATGTAAATGATATTAAATAACTATTGATTTTGTAAAAATCTTAACACATTTCCTAAAATAAAAATATAAAGTATGAGTAATTATGGATTGCCTAACCAAGATTTCACACTTTTTTTTACTATTTGTGAGTTATGGATAAATATAGGAACTAGATATATAAATCCTTGAGGTTTTGTGGCAAGGGCCTAACAACACTCCCCTAAGAAGTCAGAAACCATTTCATTGTCCAAACAGGCCATTCCATGGTGCAATATCTTGAGTTTTAGTGTGAGGTATGATTACCACATGGAGTGAGGCAGAGGATTATATGCTATATATATATCATAAGAGACATATAAACTATCAATATGCCTTTTATAGTGAGGTAATTAAGCCTAAGGGAAGAAAAACCCATGAGGAAAGTGCACCCAAAGTGGAAAAAATCATGATTAGAGGGGTGGGTTTGGACCTTTTGGTGGTATTGTTACAACCATGAGTGCATATGTCTACAATATATTAGATATTTTTGAATTGGATATCATGCTCGATAAATAAGGTATTGAAGATGGTGATAATTATTTGACTACTGTTATGGATTCCTCTTTAGAGAATTTACATAGAGGAAATTATATATGTAATTATTTGTAAGAGGTAATTTTTTTTGTGGAAGAAGGGAAAAAATATTTTCTATATGAAAGTTTTTTTAGAAAATATTTTGGTAATGGAGAGTTAATATAATATATTTATTTTTCTATTTGATGGGTGTCAACTATATGGAATAAATCCATTCTAAAGGATGAGTAATGGATGTGAAAATCTCCACACTGAATTTTTGTGTTCCATGCCACAACCAACAAAGGTTTGAATTCCATGTGAGATTCAAATAAGTAATCCACACTACAAGAGTATGTGTTGTGACACATAGTTAATGTGTAGGGAATTATATAGTTATTTAATTCTAAGGGTTTCTATACTATATGTATAATAATTGCATTATTTAAGTTTAGAGGTTAATTATCCAGTTATGTAGAGACATAAAACACAATGGAGAGACGAATCCTACACAATGTAATTTTTCATGTGATAAAATATCAGTCATGATATTATTTACCTGATTCTTGGATGATATTTGTTATGGTGATTATATAACCATGTTATTTATGGAAGTATTAATATTTAATGGATAATTTAAATTTTTAGATGTTTGGGAAGTAAATAGGTTTTAAAGATAGAGGAAGTTGCTGACATGGATGAGGGATTGAGGGAAATATTTTGGTGGTTTTAAAAATTGTTTGGAAAATGGTCATAGATATTGGAGTAGGTATTAGAATTTAAATTAGGTCCATTTAATGGATATATAGAATAATAACTGAGCCATATGAATGTGAATATAAGATACATGATATAGTTTGAAGATATAGGGAACCTAATTTTTATATCTAGTTCTTCTAGGAAGGATGGAGAAAGACCTAAACCACATTGTTATATCTAGGATTTGAAGAAAGAAAAATAGAAGAAAGATAAACTTATGCATATACAAAATATTTGGTTATTCAATAATAAAGGAGGAGAGATGTGCCTATAAAAATTGAAATAATTTGTTACTATGTAAACATAAGAATAAGGAGATTCACTACAATATCTGGTGTAGTTCACTTGAAGGAGATTTATAATTGGATTCATCTAGTTAAATAATAATCCACACAATATATCAGATATCATCATGCTTGAATTTAGAAATAACAAGTAAACCCATGTTTAACATGAAGAATACCCTCATGTATATAAAATATTGATGAATACTGGAATCATATATAAACTATCCAAGACTTATCTTAAAGTTGTAAATGAGTAAGAAAAAGTTGTTAGAGTGATATTTGGATTATCATTATGACTTTCATAAATCCTTATAATACAATATTGAGTGAGTATTACCTTACTAAAACACCAACACATTATTGGTGTGTTCACCTTGAATTAGCCTATTTGGGTAAAATTTAGTGTTCTTTGGTGTGATTTAATTTATTCATGTGTTATTTATGTGTGATATGGATGATTTTAAGAAGGTGATAGGTTGAATGATTGTTCCTTATAATAAGGGACCAAGAGATTGAAGAAGTAAAAGGGGGGGGGGTTTAAACTAGTTGAAACCCTAATTCACCCCTCACTTAGAGTGCCTTGGGTTCCAAAAAGTCAAATCATAGGGGGGATATGAGTTTATTCAACCCATCTTATCTAGTTTATATTTTTATTAAAGTTTATGCATATTATGGAATCATCTTTAAAGGATCATATTTTTGTTAGAAATCAGTTTCTTAACTAGAAGAGGGAATTCATGTCACACATTGAAATACATTTTGGTATTCATTATCACTTCTTTATAGATGTGATCTTATTGATAAATTATCCAAGAAAGGTATATAAGACATAACATAATGCTTAAAATTGATGAATGTGATAAACATTTATTAAAGAAATATCTAGAGGAAGGTATATTCAAAAATCTATATGATTTCAAAATATCTAAAAAAATATAGACGAAACTAGAGGAATATTATGGAAAAACATCATTATTAACATAAGAAAGTAGGTTCTTATGGTATACATAAATAAATGGATGATATAGAGGTGCATCCTAGTGTATAGGGTTGTAATTTGTCAAAAAGTTAGAAGAATAAGATTGAGAAGAAGGATAAAAAGGCTTAAAATGATCATATAATGAGAGATAAAATAGATTCCTAATACATATATTATTATATAATTTTAGAATATACTTTCTAGGTTTCCATCCAAAAAGAAGGACGCATGATAGAAACTAGGTATAGAAAATAGAATAAACTGCACAAAAAGTATCTTTATTAATAACAGGAGTCGAAATAGATAAGAAGCCCCCAAAGAAGGAGAAAAAGATGTAGAAGAAGGGGGATAAGAAAATAAAAAGAACTCTATATAGGAAAGACAAATTCTTATGGATCCCATCTGAACCTCCCTAGGACCGAACCCCTTGTTTCTTTGAAACTAAAATTCTTTAAAAGGAATATCACACCCCCTTACCTGAGCCAAATCTCATATTTAATACCCCTAACTAATTAACCAAATACTACAAAAAACTATCAATATAAAATTAAAATGTTTACCTAGAAAAATAATACAAAACATGCTATCTATAATCCCTCTTAATGAAAATAATGCATTTTCTCAGATAATCTTATCCTTACACCTAACATAACCGCCCTCTTGAAAAAACCAAATTGTCTTCAAGTTAGACCTCTAAAGACCCGAATCAACACTATAGCACCAGAATAAAAACTTCACCATAAGTGGATTCCTAGAATACAGTATGCTCTAGCTTCAGAACCCAAAAACAAAACAAAATAAACAACCAAAATATCTTCTTTGTTCTACACATAAACCAAAATCATTAGGGTGAAAATGCACCAAATAAGAATGAGTTGACAAAACCAGGATATGATTCATTTCTCAATAAATATTATTCCAAAAGGGTTAGCTGCATTTAGATACAAGGTGAGGAGTTGAACATCTAAGAATACATGATTTTAATAGAATAATTTCTCACTTTTTATAGCATGTAGTTAATTTCATGATTTCAGGATGCATATATCCATAATTAAATGCACCATTTAGATCAATTTAATAACCCCATAAATCCTATATGTTTTTAACAACAACATATTTTTACCCTCTCACCCCATTACTTAGAATATTTTGAAGATAACATAAAATATTGGAATAACTAACATAACCATCCAAACTAGTTACTAGTAGATCAAGAGTAGTAGGCCCTACAACCAATGAAATAATGATTTTATACCCTCACATCCCTTCATATTTAATGAATTATCTAAATGAACATTGATAATGTGTACAATAACATAGTATGAGTCTTTTTATAAACATTTCCTACTTGTAGCTAGTGATATGATCAACCTTGATACTTCCCCAACCTGAAATTTCAATTGTGGACTAGAAACAAGATACACCTCCCTAATATTCCTATATTGATCATAAATGAATTATCTCATAATAGTAATCACCGAAAAAGTATGTTAGGAATAGGAACCATACTACTACTCTAAAAAACATCAATGAGCATACATCTCAACCAGGTTATAAACCTATGCCCGCAAGGACAATTTCTTCTCCTAGTACTCCACCTGTACCCTAGAAAAGATCTTTATAGACATTAACAACTCCTACATCTTGGATTACTATGTATGAAAAAATAGTTTTAGTTCCACTTATATTCTAATCACCTTTTTTCTAGCAAGAACCAACACACAATGGTCGCCCAACCTCAAACGACCTCACTGTAATAATGAAAATTATGAACAATTGTATAGAGAATCATGAAAATGTTTGGTTTTACTACTCATAGTGTTTATACAATACTGATTTTCTTGATAATAGTCATAAGAAAACATCCGAAAATCCATCATTTAATCATCATAATTTTCAAAGTCTCACGTCCTTAGAGATATTCCTCACTATGATATAGTCATCGGTCAAATCATATCATAACTGCAGATGTGGCTACTGCAAAAAAAAAAAGGCATTTGATAATTTTTTTCCTTCCATGATCAAGAATATATTTCTTGATCCCTATCAACTTCTTGATTTCTCTCTAAAAGTTTTTCACTCAGTGAAGGAACCAATTGTTAGGTTTCCATACTAATAAAAGGATACACGATAGAAACTAAGTAGGGAAAAAAGATGAGATTTCACAACAAGTATCTTTATTGATAGAAAGATGTAAAAAATATTGACATATATCAAAAGAGGGGAGTAATATATATATAAATAGGGAGAATGAAAGAAAAATAGATCTATTTTAGGTAATACCACTTTTTATGGAGCCAAGCTAAACATCCCAAGGATCTACCCCCTTCTTACCAAGCATAAATTCTTAAAAATAAACATCGTATCCATTTTCCGTAGCTGACACCCCCATTTAATACCAATAGCCAATAAGATAACTACTCCAACCAACCATCAATATAAAAGTATAATGTTTCCTCTAGAAACTAATACCCAACCTATTACCACAAACCCCTCTCAAAGACAATAATGTCCTTATTTAGAAAAAACCATCCTCATACCTACCAATAATTCTTGTAAATTTAATTTTATAGATTATATTTGAACTAAATGCTTTAGAGATGAGTAAAAAACATCATGAAATAAATTTTAATATAGTTGGTGCAACTAATAAGAGGAAATTTAGGCCTTCAAAAATGAGGCTCAATTATTGAAATGTAATGGTGAGAAATTGTTCCCTTATAGAAGATATAAAGGAGATAAATAAGAACAAGTTGGAAGAAGTAGTGACTTCAAGTTAATTCATGACAATAATGAGCAAGAAAATGAAGGATAAAAGTTACATAATTGAGGGAATCATTAAATATGTAAAATATATCATGTAAAATGAGTATAGAAATGAAGTATCCATGTTTTATCTTAGAGATAAATGTAAAGATAAATTAGAAACTATTAATGATGAAAATAATTCTCATCAAGAGAGTTTAAAAGGTTAAATAAATGAAAAATATTTAAATATTGAAAAGATTGAAGGGGATTTTCATATTTTTAGGAATACGTTGAATACCAAAGAATCTCTTGTAAAGATTATAACTAGATATAAGAGTAATACTAAATTGGTTTTAGAAAAAATGTAGTCTATAATTTCTAAAACTAATATAAGTGGATCTCAAATAAATATATGACTTTAGTGATATTTTTTATGAAAATTTGAAACACTATATATGTGTGTATTGAAGCAAGTAGGCTTCATAATAATGGAATACCTATTTCACTGATAGTTCAATTGAGACAACATCACAGGAGGTGTGATTCTATTAGAAAACAATATATCTCTCATAAATATGGTCATGTGAAAAAATTGTGTAGAAATAATGAAAATGATGAAATAAATTAGAAGGATATTGTGGGAGTGACTCACATGGATTTTTAACAACAATCGTTGTGAGAAAAAAAGTGGGATATAAGAAGAATAAAAAAATGTGAGTTAGTCTGTTTGAAAAGGAATAGATCTAACATTTTGGAAAATGGTTCTCAAGAAATACACCATGAACAAAAATAAATATATAATAAAAAACCTACTATAAAACTAAAGAAACATGTTTGGAGAGTGAATATAGAGGAAGAATCAGCTATCATGGAAATCAAGGAAGTTAAGAAATAATAGAAAACATATGCTGTAACCCTTATATAGAAAAAGAAAAATGTTGATAGGTGCATTTATGATGATATAATAGAAGAAATTTATTTTAGAGGGTTAATTCTCACTTTATAAGTGAATATTTGGGTAAAAGGAAATAGTATATTCAAAATAGGGTAATCAAAAGGAAGTGTTTACAAGTGGTTTTATTCAAAATAACACCATTACAAAGATTTTGAATAGAACTAGGAAGAAAGGGATGGTCAAAAAAGTCCAACCACACTCCTCATCTAAAGGAATATTGATATATCCCCTGTTGAGCAAGTGTTGTTTTCAACAACATATAATATTTTTATTTAAAGAGGGGGAGATTGTTGAGAACAATACTCTATTTCTTTACGATGATTTTGATGCTCAAAAATACCCTTAATTGTTTTCTAATGATTTTATTTTAAGTATATTTCAAGAATTTATTATTAATTATATTTTTGTTTTTGTAAGAAATGTTTAATTTCTTGAACAACGATATTTAATTACTAAATTATTCACATTAGTGTATTCTAGAAACACTGTTCATGCTTTACATATTCGGGAATTGCTTAAGCGTGTTCAGGAATCACTGTTCATACCATATGTGGAGAAACATAGTGTAAGGATGGAATGTGGTGTATAATTTATGAGTTATCAGAAATGTATGGTTAATCAACCATACATTATTGGAAAAGTATGGAAGAGGAACCCTATTTTAGGAAGAAACCCTACATTTGGGATATTGGAAAGTATGGTTCATCAACCTTACTTTTGTAAACAACCTTACATCTCATCAAAAGTATGGATCATGTACCTTATGTTTGGAAGCTTTTGAAAGTATGGATCATTTATCATACATTTGAATGTTGAAAAGAATAGTATGGTTCATCAACCCTATGTTTATAGTCAACCTTACATTTGAAGGATGCGACATCAACCCTACGTTTGTATTCAACCTTACGTTTGAAAGATGCATGCTATACAGTTCAACCTTACATTTGGTGTCGAGGAATTAAAGATGATATTATTATGCAATAGTCTACAAGTAGATTATCAGGCTGATTTCAAGCTAGATTAAAATCTGATTTTTAAAGGACATATTTGACTGATTCAAATCCATTTTATCCATGATTCAAAGGATCAATTTAAAAAGAACTTTTTATGCTGAATCTTTAGGGAAGTTACGACTGCTATGTTTTTTTGAATTTTTGAATATCACGAGTGAGAAGGTGACATTTTTTGGATCTAAATCTGTAGGAGAAGTGCTCATTGTTATTTTATATATATAGATGTGATATTTACATAGAGAATATATACAATATTTTCTGAACACAACGATGAATATAAAAAAAGGAGAAAAATAAAGACTATCAAGAACACAGATCTGCTGATTACGAAGAGTGAAAAAGCTCTATTTATTGAAGAAGAAGAATCACGATAGAAGATCCACTCATTCGAAATCGAAGATCTAATGTGAATCTATTACTGCTGAAGTTGAGAATTATATTTCTATATCTACTGCATCCAGATTGACTCAAAATGACTATTCTTGAAAGATCATTATTTCTGAAGGCGACGATCCATCTACTGTCAATTGTATTCTTTTGAAATTGTGAAGAACAACAGGAAAGTATTTTCAAAGTACAAATACCTTTATTTTTATTTTTGAGTGACCAACTTCTCATACTAAGCTGTGAAGGTTCTTGTGATTGAACAAGAAGGCTCTATTTTTCCTTAGACTATAAAGGTGTCAACTGCCTGTACTTAGTTGTGGAATGGTCTGTTGACAAGAGGACCGTATAGTGAAAATCACCAAGCTCATGGAGTAGAGTGTTTGTGGAGTAGACTAGGGGCCTTCTGTTCCCCAAACCACTATATATACTGTGTCTCTACTATTTAAATTTGTGCTGCATTAATCTATCTGATTAAAGTCAAAGGGAAGAACATGATTTCACAAATAATTTTTAAAATACACAATTCGCCCTCCTCTTATGTATATTTGGTATATCCCAATCCAAAAATTGGTATCATAGGTGGAGCTTTTCGATAAAGCCTTAACAAGCTGAAAGTGATTAAGGATTATACACAGAGTAAGATGACTGATACAAGAGAAGGAATGCCTATAGTCAGAGCACCGTACTTCGATGTAGAAAATTATGGATGTTTGAAATCATGAATGATAATATATCTAAAAAACCTTGGATACAGAGTATATTCTAAGATTCTTACTCCATATAAAATATCAGAGAAAACTGAAACATGGAGTGCAGCCACTGAAGCAGAATATGATATGAACTCGAAGATAATGAATGCAATTATATGTGGTCTAGGACCTGATGAATTTAATAGAGTATCTCAATACCCGATAGAATATGAGATGCGGAAAACTTTTTATATTTCTTATGAAGGAATTGACAATGTCAGGAAAATGAGATATGCTACTGCTAAGCTTAAATTTGATACATTCAGAATGTTTGAAGGTGAAAGAATTACTCAAATGAATGTAAGATTGACAGAAATTGTCAATAATATAACTACCTTGGGAGAACCAACCAAACAAGCTGACCAAGCTTTAAAAGTACTAAGAGTACTGCCTACTAAATGGAATGTAATCTCTACTACAATCAGACAGTCAACACTTGTCAAAGACTTAACCATGATAGAGTTGATTGGAACACTTATGATGTATGAAGCTGAGATTCAAGGTGAAGAAAATGAGTATAAGGTTCTGATAAAGAGAGAATACACTGCCTTAAAAGTGTCATCTCAAGGGAAAAGAAAAAATCTAAGGAAAGAATTAGTAAAGTTGAAATTAGAAAATTATGATTCATCAAATTCTGATATAGAACTGGCTCAGCTAGCTAGAAAGTTTAGTAAATTCTACAGAAAGAGGAAATGGTGAAAAGGAAGTCAGATGTTATGAGTGCAAGAATATGGGTCATATCAGATCTGACTATCCACAATTAAAAGAAGAGAAGAAGAATAAGTTCTTCAAAATGAATGATTACGAGCAAAAAGACAAGAAATCAATGAAAGCTACATGGAGTGTGTCTGAAGACTCCAGAAGCTCTTCAGAATAAAACTCAGAGAAGGAAGAAGTAAATTTGAAAGCCAACATGTGCTTTATGGCAGAAACAGATGAGTTACAAACATAATACTCTTCTGACTCTGACTCTAGCTCTGAAACAAGATATTTTAATGGAAAACTTGCATCCTAATGCAACATGCTTGAAGAAAAATATGACTCTATTTTTGTGAAGCATAAGTAATTAAAAAACATTCACAAGGCTGTTTCAGATGAAATAGATACAATACTAAAGAAATTTAAGGAGTTAACTAATAAGTATAATTCAATTAACATTGACTATACAAGTCATGAAGCTAAAATAAAAACATTAAAAATTGAAGTAGAAACATATAAAAGTGCAGCCCTCATATTTACTAAAGGAGAAAACTCATTGAATGAAATTCTTGGGAAAACTATCATTAAGAAAAAAAGATTTGGAATTGGAAGTAAAGGTGAAAAACCTAATCTATACAAAAATTATTTTGTTCCAAGCACAAAAAGATTAAATTGTAATTACTGTGGAACAAGAGGACATATTTATAAAAACTATTTCTTAAGAGGACCTCAAATAAGTGGTATTAATAAAGATTTTGTCTCAAATAATTTATTTGATTCTGCTAAATTTAGAAAAACAAAGCAAGTCTGGATTACCAGATCTTTTCTGTCTAACACAACTAGACCCAATAAAATATGGGTACCAAAGCAATTTGTTTAAATTCCCTTGCAGGAAGCAAGTCACAGAAGAATAAAAACCATATGTTATATGGATAGTGGGTACTCAAGGAATATGAGTGGAATCTCATCGAATTTCTCTACACTCACTCAAAAAGATGGGGGACTTGTCACTTTTGGTGACAATGCCAAAGGGAAAATCATTGGCATTGGAATAGTTGGAGATCCAGAAGCTATCTCAATCAACAAAGTACATTATGTACAAGGATTGAAACACAATCTAATAAGTATCTCTCAACTTTGTGATGATGGTTATGTTGTTGATTTTTCTAACAATTGTTGTTCTGTTATCAAAAATAAACTACTAAAATTTAGAGCACCTAGAACTGAAAATGTGTATACCCTGGATTTATATTCCTTGTGTAAACAACAAGTAAACTGCTTAACTATGAAGATAAATGAATCCTGGATCTAGAATATAAGACTTGGACATTACAATATATATACTTTACATAAATTATCCAAAAAAAAACTAGTTTCTGATTTACCTAGTCTCAAGTTTGAAAGTGATAGATTTTGTGATGCATGTCAACTTGGAAAACAACACAAATCATCCTTCAAATCTGTTACCAAAATTGCTACATCTAAACCTCTACAACTTATCCATATGGATTTGTTTAGACCTTCAAGAGTATCAATCTTGGCTGGTAAACTATATGTATATGTTTTAGTTGATACTATTCCATATTTACATGGATTTTCTTTTTAAATTTTAAAAATGAAGCTTTTACATTATTTGAAAGTTTTTGAAAATCTGTTCAAAATGAAAAAGGTTTTAAAATAATTTCATTAAGAATTAATCATGGTGGAGAATTTGAAAATCTATTATTCAATTCCTTTTTCTCAAATATGGGTATTAAACACACCTTCTCTACACCTAGAACACCGCAAAAAAAATGGAATTGTTGAAAAAAGAAATAGGACTATTCAGGAAATGGGTAGGACTATGATAAATGAATATAGTCTTCCTACCTAATTTGGGTAGAAGATGTAAGTACAACCTGCTATATAATGAATAGAGTTTTAATTAGAACAATTTTGAAAAAGACACCCTATGAACTTTGGAATAACAGAAAACCTAAAGTAAATTACTTTAAAGTTTTTGGATGCAAGGTTTACACCATAAACACCAAAGACAATCTCAGTAAGTTTGATCCAAAATATGATGAAGGCATTTTTGTAGGTTATTCTGCTACTTCCAAAGCTTATAGAGTTTTTAATAAAAAGTCAAGTATTTTTGAAGAATCATTTCATGTGAAATTTTATGAATATGATCCCTTTGAGAAAAGGACATATCAAATTTATGAGTTTGGTTATAATGATAAAATGAGACATGAGAACCTGAAAGATGATTTTGAAAAAGATATAAATGAAATTCAGTACAGTCTAGAAGAACATGACACTGAAGAACCTATAAGTGTACTACCTAGATAGTCAATGACCTTACAGAATCACCCCTTAGAAACTATGATAAGAGACTTAGAAAAAGGAATAAAAACTAGAAGGAACATAGGAAATCTTGTTGAGTTTTCTACCTTTCTATCCCAATTAGAACCCAAGTCTATAGAAGATTCTTTAGATGATGAAAGTTGGTTGATAGCAATGCAATAAGAATTAAACCAGTTCAAGAGAAATGAAGTTTGGAAATTAGTTGAAAGACCATAGAATTATCCAGTGATTGTAACCAAATGGGTTTTTAGAAATAAACAAGATGATCAAGGAATAATAACTAGAAATAAATCAAGACTAGTAGCTAAAGGATATAATCAGGAAGAAGGTATAGATTATGATGAGACCTTTGCACCTGTAGCTAGATTAGACACCATTAGAATCCTATTAGCATATACATCTCATATGAACTTTAAATTATTTCAGATGGATGTTAAGTATACCTTTTTAAATGGTTATTTAATGGAGGAAGTTTATGTTGAGCAACCTCCTGGTTTTGAAAATTCACAAAAACCAGATTCTGTTTTTAAACTTACTAAAGCTCTTTATGGTCTTAAACAAGAACCTAGAGCTTGGTATGAAAGATTAAGATCTTTTCTTTTGAAAAATTATTTTACTGTTGGAATGAAAGATCCAACACTATTTAAGAAAACTTTAAATTCTAACATTTTATTGGTTTAAATTCATGTTGATGATGTAATTTTTGGATCAACTAATAAATCTCTTTGTCACGAGTTTTCAAATCTAATGCAAAAAGAATTTGAAATGAGTATGATCTGAGAATTAAATTTCTTTTTAGGACTTCAAATTTATCAAAAATATTTTGTAAATGTTTTAAATCAAAGAAAATACATTACTAATTTACTAAAGAAAGTTGGACTTGAAAACATCAAGACATATACAGCTCCTATGTGTACTAATAAAAAAATTTATTTGGATAAAAATGGGAAATCAGTTGACAACAAGTTATATAGAGATATGATTGGTAGTTTATTATATCTTACTGCTAGCAGGCCAAATATAATGTATTCATTATGTCTTTATGCAAGATTTCAATCAAATCCTAAAGAATCCCATTTAACTACTGCTAAAAGAATTTTTAGATATTTAAAAGGAAATGTTTTTCAATCTATTATTTATCCCAAAAAATCTGATTTTAATTTAATTTTATATTGAGATGCAGAATTCAGAAGTTTTAGATTAGATAGGAAAATCACTTTGGGTACTTATCACTTTTTAGGAAAATTCTTAGTGTCATGGTCAAGTAAGAAACAACACTCAGTTGCCCTATCAACAGCTGAGACAGAATATGTATCTGCTGGCAGTTGTTTTGCACAAGTGTTGTGGATGAAAAACACTCTGATGGATTTTGGACTATGTTTTAATAGTATGCCTATTTTATGTGATAATACTAGTGCTATAAATATTTCAAAAAATCCTATTAATAATTCTAGGACTAAGAATATTGATATCATACATCATTTTCTAAGAGACTATGTTCTTAAAAAGGATATATTCCTATAATTTATAAGTACTGAAATTCAATTAGCTGATATTTTTACCAAACCACTTCCCACTATAAGGTTTTATTTTATTAAGGAGGAGCTAGGTTTATTTAATTTTAAATAAAGTTTTATTTTATTATGCTATTTCTTTCTTTTAATACTATTTAAAATAAATTAGTTATTTTTTTCAAACAGAATAAGTTTTTTCCACATAATCTATTTTATTCATTTTTAAAATCTATGTAATAATTATTGATGAAACAAGAATCAAGGCTGTCAGAAACATTTTGAATTCTGAATCGTTTCATTTCTACAAAAAACCCTTTCGAACCCGCGACACTTTACTGCTCTTTTTCTATTCAAACCTGAAACTTCGAAACCCTAATCCTATTTCGAACCTTCAGAGATTTTTTGATAGAAATGGCCAAGACCAAGAGAACTAACGAGGCTGAGACCAGCACTTCTAAGAGATAGTGCTCTGAAGGAAGGAAAATTTTTCAATGAATGGTCATAGATCTGGAATGGTTATATCAGACGAACCTGTTGCTGAAGCAAGCTCTTGTGTTTTAAAACCTTGAACATATGTTTAATAGAGATTTTATGGAGTTTCTATATGAGGTATAACTTCATTATTTCTTTAAATATGTTCAGTTTAGTCTGGGGGAAGATAAGGATACTATAGTAGCTAAGATTGAAGATAGAGATGTTTCGATATCCTCTACAAAGATTGGTAAGATTCAGAACTTCCATCATGAGGGATTCGTTCATTTTTATTTGAAAAATATAAGAGATTCAGTACATAAGTCTAAAAATATTATGTCTTTTCTTTTTGGTTATAGATATATAAGGAAGATGTTCATAAAAGACTTGGAGCTGGATTAGAAAATCCAAGTGAAGTTTGTACAAACAGGGATTGCACTGAGAATGTATGAGATGGAGAAAATATTGTATCCAGACATGTATATAATGTATCTATTGATGAGTGATATACGAATTAATTTTCCTAGGTAAATGATAAGGTACTTTAATTATTGTTTTCAAACAGAAGCACGCGTGATTTTTTATCCATTTGGTCGATTCATATCAAAATTTTTGTTCAAAAAGGATATGGTGAGGCTGGTGGAAGCCAGAGTTAAATGTCATCATAGTAAAACTTTTGGTGCTGGGACCCTGAGAAAGATTGGTTACTTCTGGAGCACATTGAAAGTAAATTTTTTTCCAGTAGGAGCTGAAGAAGAGGAAGAGAGTGCTCAGGCTCAGTCTGCTAAGTCCAAGGAGGGATCTGATGAATCAAGAGTGAGCACTGCTGTAAGAAGAATAAGATTTGAAACTTAAGAAGCTAAAAAAGAAAGTGGTGAGGAGGGACTTCAGATTCAAATGAAAAGAAATTATAATACTCATGAGGAATTTGGTTCACATGTTTTAACATCAAGATATTTACTCACTTACAGCTTTTTCAGAGAAGATGCCATTGAGAAGCCACAAGGAAAAGATACTTCTCAAACTAAAGTGACTCATCAAGTACAATATGAAATTCATGAAGAAGCTGAAACTAAGACTCAGGAACATGCTGTGGTTGTAACTGAAATTGAACCTCAAATTGTAGTTTAAGTTGAAGTTACAATTGAAAAGGAAAAGGAGGAAGATCCTGGTGAAGAAGTGGCTAGTCCTCAATAAAATCAAGAAGATATGATTTTAGAAAATCTAGTGGAAGAAATGATTACTGATGTTTATGATTATAATTTTTCTGAAGTTCATATAGAGGTAATTAATGAGGATTTTTCTGTGGAAGAGTCTGGAAAAGACCCTGAGGAAAAGTCTGTGGACCAGCCAGCTCAGAAGGAATCAAAAGAAAAATATGATGCAGACTCTTTTCCATTAGTACTACTACATCAAGCACAATATGAGGATGAGAATCAAGCATAAGGTGCCTTTGATTTAGTTAATAAGGAAGTAGAAGAGCTGTATAGAAGGTTGTCTAATTTAGAATCTGAAAATGTTACTCTGAGGAGATCCTTAGATAAAGAACAATTAAAATTTCAGAGACTTAAAGGAAGTACAATTTCAAGGAAATAAGTTGAAACTTTTAAGAAAATGATGTTGATAGAAGTATCGAAGCTAAAATCAGAAATGGTGATGAAGTCAGATCTGTCAGAGTTTAAATACTATATGGAGACAAAGTTTTCATCTTTCAGGACTGGTGAAGCTAGTGGATTAGGTACTTCACCTGATTTAAACAGAATATTTCAGGCTATCACAGTAGCAATGAGCAATATGAATGACAGATTTCATGATTTGTAATGAAAAAGTGCTCAAATACTAGTTTTATTATATAATAAGAGATTTTTGGTTGACCAGTTGACCTCAAGTGAACCAAGTATTAGAACTATGCTGACTCAGTTCACAGAGAAGTTAACTCTGTTTGTGGAGAAGGAAGACATAATTCATGAGTTTTTCAGAGTAAATATGATAGAAGATATTCATATGACTCAGGAGAATAAAGATCTTATTATCAAGCTGGGAGATGGAATGATGAGAAGGCTGAGGGAGCAGTTGATAGAAATCAAGCTCATTTTTTAGAGGAGATATACCCTATCTCATACCCTTACCATACCTTGATTCCCGAGTTTATCATAATTTTACCTGTTACATTTTATTTTAATGAAATGTTATTTAATTCTATATTTGTTTGTTTTTATTTGTTTTACTGTATTTGTTCCAATATGCCAGTAATCCACATTCGATTATTGAAAAACAGTTAATAATAGAATTTACTTCAGTTCACAACTATATTAAAATGTGTTCTATTCCATATTCTATAATTCTTTTTGATATTACAAAAGGGGGGAGAAATTTGGATAAACACAACATTTTATTTCTTTTAACTATTTCACATTATAATTAAATTTTTTTATATACTCTTTATCGGGGGAGAAATATTAAGCATTATCCTAATCCTTTAAGTGGGATAAATTAAGTTAAATCTAATATTGTATTTATCTTTTCAAAATTCAAAACTACATGTAATTAATTTTGTAAGTTAATTTCATTGGTTATTTTATGGGTTTTGTGATCATCAAAAATGGGGAGATTGTTGAGCAAGTGTTCTTTTCAAAAATACATAAAATTTTTATTTAAAGAGGGGGAGATTGTTGAGAATAATACTCTATTTCTTTATGATGATTTTGATGCTCAAAAATACACTTAATTGTTTTCTAATGATTTTATTTTAAGTATATTTCAAGAATTTATTATTCATTATATTTTTGTTTCTGGAAGAAATATTTAAGTTCTTGAATAACGAGATTTAATTACTAAATTATTAACATTAGCATGTTCTAGAAACATTGTTCATTCTTTAAATATTTGGGAATTGATTAAGCGTGTTCTGAAATCAATGTTCATACCCTACGTGGAGAAATGTAGCGTAAGGATGGAATGCAGTGTATACTTTATGAGTTATCAAAAAAGTGTGGTTAATCAACCATATGTTATTGGAAAAGTATGGAAGAGGAACCCTACGTTAGGAAGGAACCCTACGTTTGGGATATTGAAAAGTATGGTTCATCAACCTTACTTTTGTAAACAACCTTACGTCGCATCAAAATTATGGATCATGTACCTTACGTTTGGAAGCTTTTAAAAGTATGGATCATTTATCATATGTTTGAATGTTGAAAAGAATAGTATGGTTCATCAACACTACGTTTGTAGTAAACCTTATGTTTGAAGGATGTGACATGAACCCTACGTTTATATTCAACCTTACTTTTTAAAGATGCATTCTATACAGTTCAACCTTATGTTTGGCATCAGAGAATTAAAGACAATATTATTATGTAACGGTATGAAAGCGGGTTATTAGGGTAATTTCAAGCCAGATTAAAAGCTGATTTTTAAAGAAAGTATTTGACTTATTCAAATTTGTTTTATCTATGATTCAAAGGATCAATTTAAAAAATCTTTTTATACCGAATCTTTAGGGAAGTTACGACTGCTCTGTTATTTTTGAATTTTTGAATATCGCAAGTTAGAAGGCAACTTTTTTTGGATATAAATTTTTAGGAGAAGTGCTCATTGTTATTTTATATTTATAGATGTGATATTTACACAGAGAATATATACAATATTTTCTGAAAAAAATGATGAATATAAAAAAAGAAGAAAAATAGTGACTATCAAGAACACAGATCTGATGATTACGAAGAGTGACAAAGCCCTGTTTATTGAAGAAGAAGAATCATGATAGAAGATTCATGCATTCAAAATCGAAGATATACTATGAATCTCCTACTACTGAAGTTTGGATTTATATTTCTATATCTACTACAACCGGATCGACTCAGAATGAATCTTCTTGAAAGATAATTTTTTTTGAAGGCGAAGATTCATCTATTTTCAATTGCATTCTGTTGCAATTGTGAAGAACAACAGGAAAGTATTTTCAAAGTAAAAATACCTTTCTTTTTATTCTTGAGTGATTAGCTTCTCGTACTAATTTATGAAGGTTCTGTGATTGAACCAGAAGGCTCTGTTTTTCCTTAGATTGTAAAGGTGTCAACTGCCTTTACTTAGTTGTGGAATAGTCTGTTGAAAAGAGGACCATATAGTTAAAACCACCAAGCTCGTGAAGTAGAGTGTTGGTAGAGTGGACTAGGGGCCTTTTGTCCCCTGAAGCACTATACATTGAGTGTCTCTTCTATTTAAATTTTCACTGCATTAATCTATCTGATTAAAGTCAAAAGGCAGGACACGATTTCACAAAGAATTTTTAAAAGACACAATTCACCCCCCTCTTATGTATATTTGGTATATCCCGATCCAACATCCCCTCACCTTGTTACATTATTATTAAAACTAATGAATGATGTGTTATAAGGGAGAAGCAATCCATGTTGGATATGTACAATGTGTGCATTAAAAAGGAAAAATATGTGAAACTTAGTATTTTTTAAATCATGTAAAATGGTGGTGATTAAAGTTGTCATATTGATGTAATGATGTTGAAATATGTTTATAATTTATGGAATGTTGAAGAAAAGAAGTGTAAAGTCTATGGATATATGTTAATTAATCTCTCATCTTGGAGAATATGAGTTATAACATATGAATTATTACTAAAATATTCTCATTTATATTGGAATTGGTCAATGTATGTTAAAATTTCATAAAAAATGGATATCATGGTTGATTTAAAGTGATGAAGGTGTTAAATATAAGAACCATTAATTTCAAATAGCCATGATACATAATTATAAGTCTATCTAAGTGATTTTAGGTTAAATAAGTTAGTGTAATACCTTATATTAGTGTATGGAAGATACCTAGATGTTTTTTTGGAGAAAGTAAACATTATCAATAAGTGGTATTAGAAAGAGGACCCCTTGATGGGAATTATCTTAAAAAATACAGTGTCTAGAAATTATGATACCTAGGGGGTGTTTAATATTGGATAAAAAAGGTAATCTTGACTCATTTAAAAGAAGAGAAAGGTATTGTGATGTTTTGGAAGCCCTTGAAGTAATATAAGGACTGTTTTTAAATAAATTATGTCATTAAATATAGAGATGAAAAAATATGTGGTGGATAAGAATTATTTGTGGATTAACTGTTTTATCTATTTATAATCTTACATGGTAATATTTTTTGAGTATTTTTTATATTTTTTTTAAGTTTCTAGTTGGAATTAAATCTTTAAAATTGGTATTAACAAGTGTAGGCCTATGAAGAAGATCATACCTTTAAGTGATTTCTATATCTTGAAATTCACACAGTTAGGGGGAGTAGGAGTCACAACCATAATGGGTTCTCAAACCTTTAAATAATGGATATTTTGTGTAAGGACTAAGATATTATGAATTTATGCAATATCACTTTTTTGGAATTGAAAATTGGAATCCATTTATGTTACAAGTGGAATGTTTATAACTCATGCATTTTAAAGTTTTTGAACTAACTATTTGGTGGAAATTTATTTTATATCACAATGATATTTGACTACTCAATTTGAAATGTGTTTATTTTATCACCCCAATACTTCATCATATTTTCGTTTAGATTTTGTTGAAAACTTTGCAATAAACACAACACCCGATTTAAACAAAACACTACTTAGTCACATTTTGGATAGTCAATTAAATTATAACACATTTAGAGAGTTATGTAGTAAATTTATATTTTATATATACAAAAAAATATTTTTTCACCCATCTAATATATTTTATATTGGAATAAGATAATAGCAAACCCAATATTACACATAACATACTATATTTTTATTAAGGTAGTTTTGCTGATTTTAATGGAGAACCCATTTTAAATATAAATTTATCCCCTTTTATAAATTTAACATTTAAAAATAAACTTTATATTTGGAATAAAAACATAGAAATTAACTTAGGGTGATTTTTTTTTATTTTCTATGGAGTTTCATTTTCTAATGAATAGTGAAAAATACTAAAATTTAATTCAAAACTATTTTTTCATCTAATTTATTTATAAGATAAAACTATTTTTTAGATTTGTTTTAAAATTTAATTAGAACATATTTTTATAAATTAATCCAATTTAGGTTATTATAATTAATTTCAATTTTAAATTGACTATAAAAACATTACAAACTTTTGGATATTATTACCTCAAAAACCCACATTGTCGTCCCGTCTGCATGATTAGATTTAAATTAATTTATGCCAATTCTGTGATTATAATTTGGAGAAATGGATTACATATTTGTAATTATAATAATTTATAATTTATAATTTTATCAAATTAGTTTTTTACCAAAAATATTAGTGAAAGTACATAAAATTAATTTCAATTATTAAGGTAAAATTAAGCTTAATAAGGGACTAAAACTCAATATTAAGGGCACAAATGACTTAGAAACTTGTAAAAAATTCATTTTATATCTATATTTAGACCTTATAATCCATTTTATATAATCAGTTCCATTATGGGATCCAATTTCATTGTCAAAAACGTGTATGGAATTCATTTTTCAAAATATTACAAGAGTGCCACTCCTCCTCCACTATAAAAAAGCATCCTCTCCTCCCACCTCCTCACACCTATCATGACAATTTGGATCAAAAAAATATTTCCCAAAAATCACTACCCTCATCATAGAATCCTCTTCTTGAGTAGGAAGCAATACTAGGAATCCTTTTGGTACAAACCAAAAGGAGTTACCCGATTAAGAGATAACATATTCTCTCAAGATATCTTGTTTCATTTCCATTATCCTCCACCTAAAATCTACTTATTATATGATTATATAAAAAAAGTATAATAAATATACTAGTATGTTTTTATGTGAAGTGTTATACCTACAATTATACAAACTTCCATCCAATGGATAACGAACATACTGTTTACATGCGCAGTGAACTACCGCCTTACGAAACAATGATTGTTCATTTCTACTTTACCTCCTCTCATGATGGACATTATAATAAAAAATATATTTATATTTGATATATATTATATTTATAATTTTTTTATACTTCTTTAATTATTTTAGAAAACATTCCTATATACATTTAATTTTATGTAAATATGATAACATCATTTGTGGAAGTGTGGACTATCATCTCCTCAAAGCGATCTGGTTCATTCACGCTATACATGGAACGTATTAAGGATGATTTTAATGAACCTATGTAACACATATGAAATTTATATTATAATATAAATATTATATAAATATATATCATTTACTTTTCATTCTTTTAATAAGGGAAAAAATTGAAGCAGTGTTCATGCGTACGTATGACCTACAGTCTCCATGAACAGTGCACTTCATTTCTTACCTCCAAATATTTTGGACTATTATAAAAAAATATGTACTGAATATATATGATAATTAAGTAATATTTTATATTTTTTATATCATTAAATTATTATCTAATTAATATGAATAACAAATGATAAGTCAAAACATACTTGAGATAACTAAGAAAATAATACCCGAAATAGTTGAAATAAAGAAAGAGTGTTAATAAACGAGTAATAAAATATTATAAGGAGTTAATATGTGATATTATAAACATTATTATGGTTATTTTATAAGTTAGTAACATATTTTAAACCACTATATAGGAGGATAAATATCACACAACAAAAAGGATTGTTAAGGTAAGAGATTCTGTCTCAATTTTCATTCCATTGAGATTTATTTGTAGTTATGCACCTAGTTTCTTTTAAATGGTGTATATAATTCCCTTTTACTTTTTATATCATTAATCTATTTATTATCATGATATTATAAGTTTTTTTAATGTTATTCCTTCATATGTATTATTATTTAAATGTTTCAATGTGGTATGAGACACTTTGGAATGTTTAAAGATTATTCTCCTTGAGAATGTTTATAATGACTATATTTAAAATCTAACTACCTTAGTGATTGTTAACTTTATATTGAAAATATAACTTAATTGTAATCATTTTTTATTGGAAATTCACTCTAATATCCATATTATGATACATAGATATGACTATTTTTTGAATATTATACCATTTTTCATATGATATTCACTTTGAAAGTTATTTGAGTATTTGGGGAAATGTTGATAAATGTATATTCTCCATTAAATATAGATATTTGATAAACAATATTAGTTATTTAGATTATTATATATGAGTAATTATTTGGAATGGTAATGATGGGTGGAGCTCGGACTTTATATATCCCCTCGAGCTATGGATAGGTTCTCATGAGATGATTAAGTTGGACAAATTAAACAGGTTTCTACTAGTAGTTTTAAACTATTTGGAGGATGGATCTTGATAGTATAGAACCTCATGTGACTAATAAATGAAATAAAATAATTAATCATTTCATTCATAGATATTTTATTTATTATTAATCCATGATATTTTGTGTCTTCATATATATGGATACATTTAATTTTTGGTTCATTGATTAAATGGAATTTATTTCACTTTCTTACCTTAGCATGTTGATTTTAACTTATCTAGTTATTTGAATGGAATGTGTTATTAGTTATTTGCCTTTCCATGTTTCTTTATTTCCATTGATTAATTATTGATTCCACTTTACTTACCCATACTGATCATTTTAGTTCACCCATATTAAGTTTCCTTTCCCCATGTTATGAAGAATAAATATTTAAATACGCTTTCAAGGATGTAGTTTATTTAATTTTATTATGTATCATGTTTGTATTTTTTATTTAATAATTTATTATGGGTATAATGTATGTCATATGGATTTACAAGACTATTAAACTGATCGGTTCTTCTAGATTTGATTAATTATAATCATGTCAATATAATAAAATAATTCACCAACTTTGGGATTCTGGGGTTGGGGCATTAGAGTTGGTATCAAAGGAAGTTTAGTTGAAATATTGGAAACTATATTTTTAAAAAATAGATTAGGAGCACAACCCTAATATATACATTGAAGATAAGTACACAATAAAATCCTAGAATTTGATAAGGTAGAAATTATGTGCGTATTTATAGCAATACATCCCTGTCTGGATACTACTAGTGGATGTGGTTCTGGAATAGATATACCTAGAAGTAACAACTCTGACAAGGTGTGCCAGACCTGAATCAGTGTAACATGGTACATGATAATAGTAATTACTGTGCATCTAGTTTGAAACTCATGGGGATGTTCTTAGGTTTGTTTACATTTTCTTTACCTACCATTATGAAGGATTTGAAAGTAAATATTTCTCCAAAGTAACCAAATTTTATGATTCTAGGATTTATGAGACATTAATTTATGTCTTGTGCTATACTATATTTATAATTATACATTATGATTTTATGAGCTAACCCAGTATATGACATTGTTTATAAATAGAACATGGAAGTACGAATGGTGTTAATAATCATGGAAAATATAGAGATTGAACTATTGAGAAAACCAATACAGCTGGTATTGGAACAGATCAAATCATGGAAATATTGGGGTAACTTAATCAGGTTATGAAAAATAACCTTTCTCGAAAGGATTGACCTATTACATGGATATAATATCCTATGATTGATTGCTTTATGTGGTAGAATCCCTCATCGTTTAGTGGGACTACTAATCCAATTGTATCAAAGCAATAAATTAATTCTCTAGAGAATATATTTATGACCTTGAAATGTAGTGAAAAGGAAAAGGTTACACTTGTAGTATATTTCCTCCATGGTTATGCTGATCATTGGAGGTCTCTAATCCATAATAAAAGGAAGGAAGAATAAATCTAACTCATAGAATGGTGGAATTTTAAGGAGACATGATTCAATAAATACTTCCCTCGTGATAAAAAAATTGAGATGAAAAGGATGTTCCTTATCATAAAGAAAAAGGAATAAGAGAGTTTTGCAGATTATGAAGCCACATTTATAAGGTTATCCAGGTATGCTATGAATTATATACGCAAGAAATTACTCAATATATTGAAAATAATTATATGGTTCAACAAGAAACATAATGGTGAATAATTATTAAATGAACGGAATTTTTGGGAAACGATATAGATCACCTATGGTATGGAATTAGATGAACCATCATCCATTACACTCTTAATATTTGAGATATATTAGAAGAAAATAGAGGAATATATGGATATCTTGGAAATAGGGAATAATATATTTCATGTATATAGATCCAAATATAATGATATAAACTAATAATGTAACAAAAATAAATGATGGACATACCACTAGCTATCCAACATAAATAATGACAATCTGATTGAATTCTGGATGATAGAGATTCTTCAAGGCCTAAGAAGAATCCATGAGAGAGCTCTCACATGATATAGTGGTACTGTGTAATGCGTGGAGGAAAAAATAGGGTAAGAGTTAATATGAAATATGGGGAAAACAAAATTTCATCTAAAATTATAGAGGTTCATGATTTGGCTATAGGGTTGGACAAACCATATGGCAACCGTGTGCCAGCACCACCCATAGGAGGCACCCCATTCACGGTTAGGTACATTTTTAGACTCACTATATGTAAACCATAAAAAACCTCTATGAATAATATAGTCAATTTTATTTATAGTCTTACAATCAACCACTATTGTTTTTTCAAATCATGCACCATTATATATGGGCCAAAAAGTTTCCTTGCACAGTTAATACTAACTGTGTACTAACCATGTGCCTTATATTAGGTCTCTAAAATTAATAGCTCTGGTCTCTGAACAAGCTCCTGAAACTCTCAGAAAATTCCTTAATCCCTTAAGAATTTCTATAAGGATATAAATAATGGTTAAAATAGAAATTTAAAGCTTCTATACCTTAGAGAAAATTAGGATGTTATATTTTATTACAAGTTAATTCAATAGATTTATTTCATAAAAAATAATTATATTTTACTTTATTTGGACATTAGATTAGTCAATCTTGAGAATAATGACTGATTAAATTTGTTATTTATATTATATTTATTTAAATAAACTTTAAAATAGAATATTAATTACATAATAAAAATTAAATTCTAAAAGTATTCTGATATGTGATAGAAAATATAAGTACATGAAATATAATATTAGAATTCTATAGTTCTCATCTACCTAAATTGACTAGTTAAAAAACATTTTTATAATTAAATGTTAAAAAAATGTTTCATGTGTTGAAAATATATAAAGAAAATGAAGATTTTAAATAATCTCAATCAAAATATCTACTTTAGTTTGTGGCTATAATCTACACCCAAAGTTTCATTTCCTTCTACCTCTACCGAAACTCTCTCCCTACCTCAATGTAAATTTCCTGGTATTTATCCCCATTGTCTACCTATTTATTAAATATTTTTACATGCAAACCTATTATATTACATAAAAACCACCTAAATGTTTCCATGATTCCCATATTATTATTATTTTTAAATTCCTTTCTTTTAAAGTAATCATTAATGGTACTAATTGAATTATCTTATATATTTTTGTAGTCTACTCACTCAGTTTATCATGCCTAGAAAACAATTCTATATAAATTAAACTAAACTTAAATAAACCTCCAAAACCAATTAGAATACAATTAATTTTCTTTAACACACACAACCAATTATATTAATTATTTCACTAGATGTTTAACCAGCCTCTAGATCAATATATTTAGCTAAACCACCTTATTCAATAATCCTTAATTATATGTTTTTTGAACTCAATATTCAACTAGATTCATTAGAAAATCAATCAAACATGATATTATACATCTCATCAACTTGAAATATATTTATGTCCCTACTCCATCATATTTAATTCAATTAATGAATATGGATCTCCTATATTATAATAACATTTCAACAAATTCTTATAGTGTTTAACAAGAGCTATAAAAGAATAGAATTCACATCTCACTCTCTCCATATATTTATCTATTCATCCTAGGTAATAAGAACTGATATATTTCAAGTATTTGATATATATTTCATGATTTACTATATTTCTGCTAAATTGTTTAACATAGTTTCAATAATCTATGACAATAGTGTTATTTGAATCCCCGTTTTTATTTCACCATAGTGTTTTTATTTTCAAAGACATTGAATTTACCAATTAGTCTCCATCAGATGGATATTATTTGATCCACTAATAATATCCACCTATAGAATTACTTGTCAGCTTTAGCTATAAATAAAATCTTAGAGACACATTCATAACCTATTATAAGTCATATTTTTATTCTTGGAATCAGTACTTTCATCTCTCAGTTCTAGTAGGTTTGAACATTATTTGTTTTAATTTAAATATTCCAAGAATTCCATAGAATCTAGAAATAAATATTTATTGATGAATAACTTATACAAATTTATTTTGGTAGGTCAATTTCATAACATATTTTAAAAACCAATTATTCATTTCTTTCATGTCCAGATCCTTGATGAACCATCACTTATTTCGAGTCTTGATAAAAATATTCATTTTTATATGAATCGGTGTGAATTAAACACATGAATATAATGACAAGTTTTTCTCTTATGAAATGCACAAACTATAACGGTCTGGAATTACTTCTAGTGGACTATAATTGATACCTATCAGGGCACTCCATGGGAGGCTACACCCCCTTGGCGGTACACACCACCATCCCCAGTGGTAGCCATTTCCTCATGAAGCCCTTGGCCGGAGAGCCATGCTTCGTCCAACGCTCACATATGAGAGTTCCCAAGGATCAGATACATTCCTACCTCCTTTTCCTCTGATACCAACTATAAATACCCGAAGCCTGATGTACATGGACACTACATTACTTTTGCGGAATACTTAATACATAAAAAAAATAGACACCAAAGGACCGTAATAGTTTAGTGTCTTCGGAAACTCGGAATATAAACATCTAATCATGTTGAAAGATCTTCAACATATCCCATAACGATCTTCCCCTTTTTGTTTCCTTACCTAAAAACTTTCTTTATTTCCTATGTAAAATAAAACATAAAAAGGGTGATCTCAAATGCCCAGTAGGGGTAAACATAGAGAACATAAAACAATCCATAAACATTTGAATGCAAAAACTTGAACATAAAATCTAAATATCAAAATATTTAGCAAAGACATGAATCTTGGAAGTACGTAAGGAATATATCATAAAGGAACATCAATCACGATAACATAACATCGGAATAAAACATGTAATTGTGGAAACCATTCAACACTTGTTATGATTTCCATAGTAGCCAAGGCATTGCTGCCAAGACCATCTTAGTGGACAAAGTCCCTTTCTGAATCGAGTTCACTCCTCGTTTCAGTCCTGTAACACTGAACCAGATTAACTTACCATTACAGCCATGTCTATCTCATGAGATATAAATCTTTACCCAATGCATTGGATGGAGATATAGGTCCCACCCATCTCATAATTAAATCATTCTTACTTGTGCCAGAAAATAAACTAAAAACATTCATCATAACCCAAAGAATAAAATGGGTTTCATAAACATCATCCCATCATATCATAATCCATATAAAAAAATAGACATTTCATCATAAGAAAAAGGAAACCATGTAAATCATAGATACATTAAACTTGAAACATACACATATGAAATAATGTCATCTTAGATGGAAAATGGTTTTGATAAAACACTTGAAATGAATTCTTGAGGAAAATATCCTTTCTTCGTCAAAATCATTTTCTTTTCAAAAAATGCCATGCAATGTTAAAATAAAAGGATTTTGTTGAAAACAATCATGAAATCTTGTAGAGTAAACTTCTTGAAAATAAGGCGTTATGAAACCGTAAGAATCCATTCATGCCGTATAAGTTAAAAAAACATTCTTCTCGTACTTTTGTCAAAAAAGTCAAAAAGTACCTCGTATGGTAAACAAAAGAAAGATTCCTTACAAACCATGTAGTAAAAGTAAAAAATGTATAAAAATGAAATTAATAATACATGAAACCATTTTTAGAAAACATGGACATGGATGATAAATATAACCCCAGTAAATACTTACGTATAAGTAATTTCAGATAAAAATGAGATTTGAAAAATTATCACTTACCTTAGGTCCGATATGCTTTGTACGTTTCCGAACCTCCTGTATAATGATCTGAATAATGTCATTGACTTATTAAAGAATCATATTCATATCATATATGGTTCACTTATGACTTTATATTACCCATTCTTTTGTAAGTTCCATGTTAAAGCAGCGTTTTGGGTTAAATCGTTTTATTTATCGTACGTGTTTGGACTTGTTGTTCTTGATATTATTACTTATATCCTGATTTAATTAATTCCAGAATTTAAAAAATGATTTATATATAATATATATTCAGTATATACATATATATACGATAGATCAACTAAATGGAATGAAATAAACCGTTCATGGAGACGGTAGGCCATACGTATGCATGAACGCTGTTTTCGTTTCCTTATTGAATTGAATGAAATTAAGTAGATGACATACATATATATTCACATAAATACAATATCATTATTATGTCATATATTTAATGATTACTTATTATATATACTTTATAATCATTCATGAATGGTTAAAATGGAGAATGAATCTCATCACGTAGTGGAGACGGTAGTCTGTACGTACGCACGAGCGATGATATCATTCCCATGATCGTGGAATTGTATTGAAGTGTATGTATACTATTTCAGAATCAATATCACTTTACAATAATCATATATAGTTATTTATTTACACCATTATACCCATCCAATTAAGGTGGCGGTGGAAAATAGATTACACCACGGCGTGGAGACGGTATTCCGTACGTACGCACGCGCGGTGATTTCGTTTTCCGTAGGATGGATAGATGGTGAAATAGGGTTGTTTCATAATTATAAAAACATATCAGTATATTATTTATACTGATTTTATTACTTCATAATGAAAAAACTAAAGAAGAAGAAGTATAATAAGAAATAAAGTTGAAAGAATCGGTAACAGACATTACCTCTTCTTTGAAGCGCCTCTTCTTAACCTCCTCTTAGGGCACTAAAGATGGTCTTTTAAGAAGACCGGGACCTCTAGGATGTTTCTAGGGAAGTGGAGAAGAGAAATTGTCAGGGGTTGTCCGAGAATCAAGGCTCAAAATGGTGTGAAGAGCAGAGGGAAGGGGTGACCTTTTATAAGGGAGGAGAGGGGCACCTTTGGAATAACTAAAAATATTATTTTATTATAAAGTCATATTCAGTTTTTAATAGCTCCAAATTAATTTATTTCAAATATAAGGTGGGGATGGTTAAAAATCCTCTCATCCAATAGAATTTATATGAGTTTAGGTTTCTATTTTAACCTTATCATTTAGATTTAACTTTAAGTTAAATAATTTTACTTTTACCGTGTCTTCTTGTTTTCTTACACTATAAGGTTAATAAACTTACTATAACAAGCCAAACGAACCCCATGTTGTTTATTATTTATATATATATCCTTATCTAATTCATTTTTCTGAACCTAAGATTTTTAGGAATAAAATAACAATTAATAATAAAATATTTGTTTTAAAAACTATTTTATGTCAATTTTGACACTATTTGGTACTTGATTTTTGTGAAACTCATAACAGCATGATTAGTTTGAAAAAAGTTACTTACATCAATAATAACATGTCAGATTAACCTATAAAGTTAGTGGAATTCATAAAAAGTCTCAAATTACATTTATTTGGGTATTTATGACATCAATTATATCAATATTTCATTAATAAGATAATTACTGCATCATCAATGTGTCATAAATAAATGAAATTATTTAATGTCTAAAGATTATAAATAAAACACCATTATGTAGGAAATATTTTTAGACTTCTAATGAATATTTATAGTCGAATTTATCTTATGTATAACCCTATATTAAAAATGATTTAGTTATTAAACATTGACTTTAACTATTTTAACCCTTCTTTAAATAAATTAATAATAAATGTCCTAATCTAATCCAAGTGGGCCTAAATAGTAATATTTTATTCCTAAGGTTGTTTTTGGTCGAATTAAACTTATCCAATATAATTAGGACATGTGTTAGGGTAATACTAATATCAATTTTACCCTTAATTACCCTATTTACTTTTAACCGTGGTAAAAAAAAGTAAAAAATTACTATTCACCAAAAATTATTTTCTTCTCATTGAACCACATTTTAGTCCTTGATATTAACCATGTCTCTCGGATTTTCGAAATTTCACTCACAAAAGCGGTAAAATTAAGTTTTATGTGAATTTGCAAATTCTCCTAGGAGGTGGGTAAAAGACGGTGAAAAGTTCAATAAAATTTTTATATATCTAAAATTATTATAAAATGACTCCAATGACTTAAATTGAACTTATATAGGTATTATGTGTCAATTTTGACCTAAAATAAATTTAAATAAAATAAATAATTATTTAAATAAAAAGTCGGTTTTTGAATAGTAACCCAGTGTTTTCACTATTCATCAAACATTGAAAGTGTTCAGAAAAATACCAAAAATTCACCCTAGGCTAATTTCGATATTCTGAATACAAAAATGAAGTCCATTTTGAAATATAAAATTTATAAAATTTTAAAAAGTGTGTATTACTATTCATAACGGCTAGTTTATATAACATATCGTTGTTTAGCGAAACTCGGTATTGCGTACAACACACGCTATCGTGGAAGGTCGCGATTGCGTGTAAAGCAAGCCAAGATAGGGATACGTGTTGTGCAAGCTCCTTTTGGTGTAGTGTACAACACAAGACATTAATGAAATTAAAAATGATATTTTTCATAAAATCTCAGGGTGTTACATTCTACCCCCCTTGAAATGAATTTTGCCCTCGAAATTCGTCGGGGTTATAAATGGTTTACTACTCGAAAGTTTATTTAATAGAAAGCCACATCGTAAAAAGGAATATCAAAACTTGGCTTTAAAAACTAAAGTACGAAACGTAACGGTTACCCAAATTAACTCATCACTGAGTTTCCACGTAGGAGAACATAGGTGAAAATATGGATATGGAAGAAAAATCTAACCATCATGTTCTGATGGAGAGTGGTAGAGAACATGGCTATGAAAAATCCAACAATCACAAAGCCATAAATTTGTGATGATCTAGGGTACCGTCTGATTCATCAGATATAAGGGCACTAGGACAACATTTTTGGTTTTCAAGATCATTTCCCTAAAGTTGAAGAATTTGAATTAGAATAAATACTTACTTTATTTTGGTACAATCTCACTATTGTTCGTGCCATGAACAATTTCCACTTCATCTCTTAAAGAAATGATGTTGAATTTGTTATTCATGAAGTGTTAGCAGATCATGTGATAGAATGACAGGTCATTCCATCTGTCTCAAACAAAAGGTTAGAAAAAGTTATTAAATATACATAAGTCAATATATAGTGAGATTAATAATATATAGTTCCTAAAATGGACTTATACTTCATATATCACACTGCTTAATATAATAAAACTAGTTTCTACTAAACAGGGACTTCCTGTAGGCCAGTGGTAGGCGATAAAGGCATATCGCACTTCAGTTGTGGGTTCGATTCCCACAGCCTTGTCCGATGCGATGGGCTGTCGCTCATCCTACAGGTTGTCCTTTTTCTAAAACTACATTACTATAACATCCCATCAATAATATCGAAAAAAGTTCTATCCTTAAACAATAGTAACTTATGTCCAACATAATCCATTCCAATCTTTAGGCTTATCTAAAATACTTCAGTCCAAGCTCATAGTATAAAGAAAATGATTACTTGAAATATCATCAACCAAGCATGTGAATACCATCATTTATCCCCCATATATCTTGTTGGTCACATTACAATCATGTGAATACCTTAATCATGTATTCTCTTGAAAAATGAAGACCCATTAAACCTTAGTGAAAACATGAATGCTGTCAAAAGTTAACTCTTTCCACATACCAAAATCCAAAAATTCTATATACTCAAACCATGATATATCATTCTTCTTATATCAGTCATGAGCTCATGAATACTATCAAACATTTAATTTTCTCCTTATCCCTTCATTATACGCATATCATCTACTTTCCAAAAATATCTGAATAACCTTTCATGGTTACTGGTACCATTCATCATACACTTTCAAAACTTAAGGAAAGACAACAGTGTAACAATCCTTAGATGTCTCTTTATTCCATAGTACCACTACCTTCTTAAACCATTTAACGAGCTTCAACAATTCTTTCATCTCACATATCATTTGTAGTCTCTGCATCATCATCAACATAAATACTACCCATACGACCATACTGATTCTCTTCATGATACTTTCCCTTAGGGCATTGGTTTTCATAATGCCCGTACATTCCACATTTAAAACATTTAACCATTGTTGATGTCATAGAAATACCATTATCCTCATCCATGGTGTTAACTAAACCTTTTCCTTTGCACTTACTAGCTTTGTGTCCTTCTTTTCCACACCCAAAGAATCTTCCAGTTCCTTTGAAACATCTCCTTGATGCCTCTTCCCACATGATTTACAAATGGGAAATTGAACTTTCTTTCCTCTATGATCATCATGAAACTTCATCTTTCTCTTATTAGTCGAGTCAGGAAACTTACCAAATTTGAGTTTATTGATCATATTATGAGATTGCGGATTCGGCATAATAATGATGTTTGGACTTCCAAATCCCATTTCATTTGGTTTCTCATGAAGAATATCATTCCATTTTCCATCATATCCTCCATTATCGTGAATCATCTTGTTTCCATCCATTTTCAAAAACCCAAAAAGAATAGTGTGAGAGGAAAAAATCATAATAAAGGGGGAGTAACTTCAATATCTAACATCTTAGGTTTAATCTAATATCTTTACCATAATTCTAGGACTATAACCTATACTTATACTTAACCTTAGGGACATCCCTATACATACCTTAGAAATATCTCTAGGGATCTCACTAAAGTTTTCGAATCCTAGTTTCCAAAGGTTAACTAAACCTTTACTCAGATACCAACTATAACGGTCTGGAATTACTTCCAGTGGACTATAATTAATACCTATCAGGGAACTCCATGGGCGGCTACACCCCCTGGGAGGGACACACCACCATCCCCAGTGGCAGCCATTTCCTCATGAAGCCCATTGGGCGGAGAGCCATGCTTCGTCCAACGCTCACATGTGAGAGTTCCCAAGGATCAGATACATTTCTACCTCCTTTTCCTCTGATACCAACTGTAAAGACCTGAATCCTGACGTACATGGACACTACATTAATTTTGCGTAATACTTAATACATAACAAAATAGACACCATAGGACCGTAATAGTTTAGTGTCTTTGGAAACTCGGAATATAAACATCTAATCATGTTGAAAGATCATCAAAATCTCCCATAACAATATTCCCCTTTTTGTTTCCTTACCTAAAACCTTTCTTTATTTCCTGGGGAAAAGAAAACATAAAAATGGTGAGCTTAAATGCCCAGTAAGGGTAAAAATAGAGAACATAAAACAATCCATAAAAATTTGAATGCAAAAACTTGAACATAAAATCTAAACATCAAAATCTTGAGCAAAGACATGAATCTTGGAAGTACATAAGGCATATATCATAAAGGAACATCAATCAAGATAACATGGAATGGGAATAAAACATGTAATTGTGTCAACCATTCAACACTTGTTATGATTTTCATAGTAGCCAAGGCATTTCTGCCAAGACCATCTTAGTGGACAAAGTCCCTTTCTGAATCGAGTTCACTCCTCGTTTCAGTCCTGTAACACTGAACCAGATTAACTTACCATTCCATCCATGCCTATCTCATGAGATATAAATCTTTACCCAATGCATTGGAGGGATATATAGGTCCCACCCATCTCATAATTAAATCATTCTTACTTATGCCACAAAATAAACTTAAACCATTCATCATAACCCAAAGAATAAAATAGGTTTCATAAAAATCATCCCATAATCTCATAATCCATATAAAACAAATGGAAATTTCATCATAAGAAAAGGGAAACCATTTAAATAATAGAGACATTAAACTTGAAACATACACATATGAAGTAATGTCATCTTAGATGGAAAATGGTTTTGATAAAACACTTGAAATGAATTCTTGAAGAAAATATCCTTTATTCTTCAAAATCATTTTCTTTTCACAAAATTCCATGAAATGTTAAAATAAAAGGATTTTGTTGAAAACAATCATGAAATCTTGTAGAGTAAATTTCTTGAAAATAAGGCGTTATGAAACTGTAAGAATCCGTTCATGCCGTATAAGTTAAAAAAAACATTCTTCTCGTACTTTTGTCGAAAAAGTCAAAAAGTATCTCGTATGGTAAACAAAAGAAAGATTCCTTACATACCATGTAGTAAAAGTCAAAAATGGGTAAAAAGGAAATTTGTCATACATGAAACCATTTTTAGAAAACTAGGACATGGATGATAAATATAACCCCAGTAAATACTTACGTATAAGCAATCTCAGATAAAAATGAGATTTGTAAAATTATCCTTTACCTTAGGTCTGATATGCTTGGTACGTTTATGAAACTCCTGTATAATGATTTAAATAATGTCATTGAATTATTATAGAATCATATTCATTGTTATGATATCATATATGGTTCACTTATGACTTTATATTACCCGTTCTTTTGTAAGTTCCATGTTAAAGCAGCGTTTTGGGTTAAATCGTTTTATTTATCGTACATGTTTGGACTTGTTGTTCTTGATATTATTACTTATATACTGATTTAATTAATTACAGAATGTAAAAAATGATTTATATATAATATATATTCAGTATATACATATATATATGATAGATCGATTAAATAGAATGAAATACACTGCTCATGGAGATGGTAGGCCGTACGTACGCATGAACGCTGTTTTCGTTTCCTTATTGAATTGAATGAAATTAATTAGATGACATACATATATATAAACATAAATCCAGTATCATTATTATGTCATATATTTCATGATTAATTATTATATATACTTTATAATCATTCATGAATGGTTAACATGGAGAATGAATCTCATCACGTCGTGGAGACGGTAGTCCGTACGTACGCACGAGCGATGATATCATTCTCATGATTGTGTAATTGTATTAAAGTGTATGTATACTATTTTAGAATCAATATCACTTTACAATAATCATATATAGTTACTTATTTACACCATTATACCCATCCAAGTAAGGTGGGGGTGGAAAATAGATTACACCACAGCGTGGAGACGGTATTCCGTACGTACGCACGCACGGTGATTTTGTTTTCCGTAGGATGGATAGATGGTGAAATAGGGTTGTTTCAAACTTATAATAACATATCAGTATATTATTTATACTGATATTATTACTTCATAATGAAACAACTAAATAATAATAAGTAGAAGAAGAAATAATGTTGAAAGAATCGGTAACGGACATTACCTCTTCTTTGAAGCGCCTCTTCTTAACCTCCTCTTAGGGCACTAAATATGGTCTTTGAAGACGACCAGGACCTCTAGGATGTTTCTAGGGAAGTGTAGAAGAGAAATTGGCAGGGTTTTTCCGAGCATCAAGGCTCAAAATGGTGTTAAGAGAAGAGGGAAGGGGTGCCCTTTTATAAGGGAGGAGAGGGGCACCTTTGGAATAACTAAACATATTATTTTATTATAAAGTCATATTTGGGTTTTAATAGCTCCAAATCGATTTATTTCAAAGGTAAGGTGGGGATGGGTCAAAATCCTCTCATCCAATATAATTTATATGAGTTTAGGTTTCTATTTTAATCTTATCATTTAGATTTAACTTTAAGTTAAATAATTTTACTTTTACAGTGTCTTCTTGTTTTCTTACACTATAAGGTTAATAAACTTACTATAACAAGAAAAACGAACCCCAAGTGGTTCATTATTAATATATATATTTTTATCTAAGTCATTTTTCCGAACCTTAGATTTTTAGGAATAAAATAAAAATTAATAATATAATATTTATTTTAAGAACTATTTTATGTCAATTTTGACACTATTTGGTACATGATTTTTGTGAAAATCATAACAACATGATTAGTTCGAAAAAAGTTACGTAAATCAATAATAACATGTCATATTAACCTATAAAATTAGTGGAATTAATAAAAAGTCTCAAATTACATTTATTTGGGTATTTATAACATCAATTATGTCAATATTTCATTAATAAGATAATTACTACATCATCATTGTGTCATAAATAAATTAAATTTTTTAATGTCTAAAAATTATAAATGAAATACCATTATGTAGGAAATCTCTTTATCTTTCTAATGAATATTTATAGTCGAATTTATCTTATGTATAACCCTATATTAAAAATGATTTAGTTATTAAACTTTGATTTTAACTATTTTAACCCCTCTTCAAATAAATTAATAATAAATGTCATAATCTAATCCAAGTGAGCCTAAATGGTCATATTTTATTCCTAAGGTTGTTTTTGGTCGAATTACACTTATCAAATAGAATTAGGACATGTGTTAGGGTTATAATAATATCAATTTTACCCTTAATTACCCTATTTACTTTTAACCGTGGAAAAAAAAAGTAAAAAGTTACTATTCACCAAAAATTATTTTCATCTCATTGAACCACATTTTAGTCCTTGATATTAACTGTGTCTCTCAGATTTTCTAAATTCCACTCACAGAAGCGGTAAAATTAAGTTTTATGTGAATTTGCAAATTCTCCTAGGAGGTGGGTAAAAGACGGTGAAAAGTTCAATAAAATTTTTATATATCTAAAATTATTATAAAATGACTCCAATGACTTAAATTGAACTTATATAGGTATTATGTATCAATTTTGACCTAAAATAAATTTAAATAAAATAAATAATTATTTAAATAAAAAGTCGGTTTTTGAATAGTAACCCAGTGTTTTCACTATTCATCAAAAATTGAAAGTTTTTAGAAAAATACCAAAAATTCACCCTAGGCTAATTTCGATATTCTGAATCCAAAAATGAAGTCCATTTTGGAAGATAAAATTTATAAAATTTCAAAAAGTGTGTATTACTATTCATAACGGCTAGTTTATATAACATATCGTTGTTTAGCGAAACTCGGTATTGCGTACAACACACGCTATCGTGGAAGGTCGCGATTGCGTGTAATGCAAGACAAGTCAGGGATGCGTGTTGTGCAAGCTCCTTTTGGTGTAGCGTACAACACAAGACATTAATGAAATTAACAAGAATATTTTTCATAAAATCTCGGGGTGTTACACAAACCATCCACTAGTTATAGAAAATTCTTTAATTCAACATGATTTTCCCATTTATGTTATAAAACTATTATATAATTTCTAAAAAAATTATCCCATATGATAAAATTACAAAGAAATAATTAATTCTTAAATTCCATCCCTGGTATAATTTAAATTCAAAAATAAAAATATTTAAAATATTTTTAATAAACTATATAGATTTTAATCTTAAAAAGAATAAATATATTTCAAGAGTAAATAATATTATAAAATTTAGGTAAATATTTTTTCATTCCTTATTTAGAAAATTTTTAATTCCTACAAAAATAATCAGATAACAAAAAAAAGTATTTTTTAATCAAATTAGTCATCAATTTTATAAAAAAAATTAACCACAAAAATTATTATTTAAGAAAAAACCATTTTTTACACCATTAATACAAGTAATAAAACATATCTATTATATTTTATAAATAAATATAAGTAATTAAAAAATAAAAATTTTAAAATGAAATAATCCAAAATTTTCATGAAAATTTGATTTTTAAAATACATCATATTTTGGAACCTTGATTTACTCAAGATTCTTATACAAACCTTTTATAATGTTCTCTACCATGATGAGTTTATTAAATAACCACATCTTGATTATTCATTTCAAGATAATTTATCCATTTATTTCTCTACTATGTTTCTTTAGTAAAACTCCAAAAAATTCATGCACATGTTAATAATGAATATAATTTCAATGTGTTTCCTAAATAATGAATTCCACTTCATAAAACAAGACTATATTATTTTTATCATATGAAATAATCTAAACACCACCTTTCTTGATTGATTTTTCTTTTTAGAAAACATAATCTCTTATTGTATGGAATAATATTACATTTAACCAAGTCTCTTTAATCATTCAATATATTCTTTATTCATACCCTTTGAATCATTTTCTCTTTCTCCAAACCATATACAAACATTTTCATGTTATCATTAATATATAATATAGTATATTCATTTTACTCCTTTTTATGTGTTCTAGACATAAAAAAAATTAAATAAACTCTAAATATATTATGAAAATGTCTATGAAGAACTCAAACAAAAATAAAGTTTCTATCATTTATCAAATCCATTTTTTTAGTATTCTCATCCTATTATTTATGATATACCCTACAAGAAATAATTATATATATATATATATATATATATATTTATTCTTCCTATTTAATTCTATACTCACATCTCGTATATGATTCATCACCTTTAACAACTAGGAAGATACTATAAAACAATATATCCATTTGAGAAAAATTAAAATGAATGAATGAGAGAAAAATAAATAATAAAGGCATGAATATTTTTTGAGAGAGTATACTCCCATTAACACTCATACATAATATAATTCATTATTCAATATGTAATTTTTAAAAATATTCAACAATAGATTGTTTATAAAAACATAATATATCTTAACTTTATTATATACCACCTTTTCCTTAATTAAGTTGAATATGTTATCAATATGTTTTGATATTAAATAATTCCCCATATACTTTGATAAATTTATAACACTTTAGCTATACCATATGATCACAAAATTATAATCATTTTTTAGTATTATTTTTTCAAGATATGTCTATATACAAATAATTTGTGTAATATCATGATATTCCACTAAATTTTAGGTCTTATGGGTTATTAGAGTGACGAGATTTTTACTCCTAGGTTACTATAAAAAAAATATTAAATGGTGAAAAATTATCATTCAAAAATTTGATGTCATATTTATAATTTTAGTAATCTAATGCACATTAGTAAAACTAGAATTTCCAACACTATATTTTGTTGTAATTAATTGTTCCTTATATATTTTATAAGGTAATATTTTATATAATAATATGTGATACCTTTGGTTTGATTAAAAATTATACACATATTGCCATAATATAAATAATGAAATGACTAAATATCATAACACATTGTAATATTGATATAAATATCTAGAAATATTATTTTTCAACAACCATTCTATTACCATCTTTCTAAAATTTCATCTTAATTGATGTAGAAGTTAATATCTCATTCAAGTTTGTTATTTTGAAATTTTTTATAACTCATGAATATAGTTTTATTGTGTTAAGAATATAAATTTTTTATATACTCACTAGAAAACCCAAAAAAATTTCATCTCACAAATAATTAAAATAAAAATTTGTTTCTTAATTTGTGTATAAATATCCCAAATTTCATCTTGTTATAAAAAAATTATACGATCAACATAAATTTTCACAATAATTGAGTTAATTATGATTTATTTATATATAAATTATTTTCCACTTTTACACATTTTAATATCATATTATTCTTAAAATTTTAATGGTTTTAGTACTATAAATAAGGATAATTTTTAAGACTATTTATTTCATGATTTCTATATCATACTCAACTACCATCATCATCAAAAATGTATTCTTCCAGTTATTCAATATACCATTTCTTACAGTGATCCCTATTCATTAGATTTAATTTTATATCCACTTGAAAAATATTATAATTCTTTTAGAAAGAAATTGAAATAAATATCTAGATCATTTAAATTTGTATAATTGAATAAAAAATCTAAAAACCATAAATACACTAAATTTTAGAATATTCTTTTAGAACAAAATATTCTTTATTTTATACTAAATCAAATTTATTATTATGTTTTTTCTTCTAAAAATAAAATTTATTCCAATATTTTCTTTTATTTGGTATGTGAAAGAAACTCCCTTGTTTCTTTATTCATAACTTGAATTAACTCATCATTGATGAAAAAAATACAATCCTTATATAGTAAATTATTTTCACTATTCATTGGTGAAATTAAAAAATAAAATAATACTATTGTGATATTTAATAATGTCATTTATGAACTCAATAATTGATTTATTAATGATGTTATAGGCTCCAAATTTTACCAAATCAATGAAAACATCATTATATTTTTCTTTATACCTTGTTCACCACTTGAGATCTCATATCTATATTTTTATAAATTAAATTTTCTCAATATATTAAGAATCAATAGTTATCCTTTTGGTTAGATTTATAATACTTTTTTATGTTATATTAAAAATTAATTTATGATATTAATATATCATTTATATAATTTATAATGAGATATAATTTGTCTAAGAACATTTTTATTAGTTTTCTTCCCAAGGAGATTTACCACATGGGTTCTTCTATTAAACATTTTTAAATATATTCCATTAAATTTGATGAAGGATGGGATTATAAAAAAATAGAATTATTTATGATTGGATTATTATAAAATGAGAAATTATATGGTTTATTGATGCAATTTGGTCAAATTGAGTATCCATTTTTAATATATTTTACCACTAATATCATTTCTCTCCCAAAATATACTTTAGTTCCTTATTCAAAAAACATTGAACCTTCCATGTTTAAAAAAATTTAATTATTATACTCAATTAATTTTTTTAGTGGGTAATAAGGATTCATATATTAATAAATTATCCTATTTTTTCAATTATATGCTTCAAAATCATTTTTTGTGTGCTTGGATACAATATAAAAGGTAAATTTCCTGACAACATTCCCTATTTTCTAATAAACCAATCTATGATAACTCTTAACCATTTGGAAGGACCTTGATTCAATTAATATAAATGAAATATATTACATATGAGTATAATCATTAATAAAATTTATATTTTACTTATCATTATTTTTTGATTTTAATATCATAGGCCCACACACATCCAAACAAATACATATAAGTTCCCCTTTGTTGATCTATAATGGTTATTGTTTGTAAGACACTATCTTCACATCAAAAATAATTAATAAATAGCATATATACATATACTAATTATGTTTAGTAGTTTATATCCCTAATTAATGACATGTATCATCCCGACCTATTTTCCTACTCAAACACTACTCTAGGAAGGCTATCCACTCGGCCTTTGGCATGGATCCCCATAAGATAAAGGCTTCTAACTAGCATCGTGGGACTAATTAGGTGATAGTAGGAATACTATACGCATTTGTGGTGATAATAATAGTGTTCCATGCATATATATAACAAAAAGGACCAAAAATCAATGGAAAAAACACATGAAACTCAGTGGAATCCTAAAGAAACAACATAAGAATAAATATATCCCAAAGGCATAATACCATTTCCAAATGAATACAACATGTCATAGAAGAAAATACAAAACAATAGAAAAATAAGGTCTCCCATGGCCGACCATATAATTACATATATAGAATGATGAAAAGAAGTTCAAGATCAATGTAAGAACTACCATGGTCCAATTCCATCCATCCCTTCAAAAAGGTGCAACTATAATAACTAAGGGCTAACTCCCTAGCATGATCCCTTACCTGATATCAAAGACATAAAGTCTATAAACATCCCAAGGTTCCCATGTAGGGTGTGAGTATAAACTTAGTATGAAACGAACAATTTTTACATCTCTTACATCCATAATTATGTGGGTGCATACAAAATATAATAAATAGGAAACACAAACACATTTAATAATTAAACCCACTTCCCTTGTTCTCAACAACCACAAGGAAGAATTTACCAGCTTTAACCAACACTGATAATCTCAGAATAATTTACTCTAATTATACATATGGAATAAAATACATGAATTAATATATATATATATATAATATCATTGTCAAAGACCAAAGAATTTGTTCCAAGGTATCCCCTGATGAATATCATATCTGGTCAACCCTTAGGTTACACCCATAATCATGTGACTAAAGCCTTGTTCCATCCATCAAGTATCTGACACCAATATGTTCAAGGTCCCTTAGACCTCTACTCATAAGTACACATAATCTTAACAACAAAATTTCTTAAGGTCTAAAGATATTTATCCTCAAATAAATAATCATCATCAGCTTAATAGACAACATCTCAAGGCACATTGATATTCAACCTCCAATAATATCGTCCATGTCCTCAAAATGTTTTAGCAAGCCTCATCCCCCAACCGATAGTCTCAAAACCATATCTAGATAGTCCATAACTATCCACATGTATTTAAGTAGTGATAACCTTCAACACATATGATGGTAAACACTATCACACAAGCCACAATATCTACAAAGGCCTCCACACACAATGGGTAGTCAACACTATATAAACTGAGTCCCATCTGTGTGAACATCCAATGACATGTTGGTAAACAAACGTGAGATGAAATAAACAAAAAAACTAAGCCAAATCATTTGTAACTTCATGAAACTATGAACATGTCTTTATGTATTGATATCCAGAACCATCTGAAGTTACACAGGCTATGTACTCATCCCAAAAACCTCATTGCCTCAAATCAAACGACCCTATCACCTCAAACTGGTGATCAACATTATCCCATGTATCTTGGGCCACACATTTTTCTTGTAAACCATTTCAACTTAGTTTAAGTGATAAACATAACCTCATACATCTAGTGAATCCCACCATGTTCCCCTGAAACCAATCATATTATGTAAAAAATTTAATTTAATAAATTACCCAACCAGCCCAAACTTCCCAAGTGGTCTAAATCCCTATAATAGGTCAAAAAATATAAATAGGTTACAAAATATCCAAAACCATCCCATAGAATCCTATAATTAGTTTAGAAACAAATATTTAAGTATTAGGGGTCTCAATCCGTCACACACCCCAATAATATTTAAGAATACATTCATAAAACCCATAAAATTTATGAAAAATATATGTACCAACTACCTTATACTCATCAGTGATCACTCCTACGATATCTTCCTCTAAATTGATCTAAAATGATAGAAATTAGTGTTTTAGATAAAAAAACTAAAAATAGTTCAAAATAGAGAACATAGATTTAGAATTCCATATGGAGAGATAAACTAAAAAGTGAAGTAAGAGG
This sequence comes from Viscum album, assembly GCA_963277665.1. Lineage (NCBI taxonomy): Eukaryota > Viridiplantae > Streptophyta > Magnoliopsida > Santalales > Viscaceae > Viscum > Viscum album. The sequence continues at coordinate 1,016,087,303 of OY728130.1, read as the reverse complement.
ATGGAAGGAATTTCCAATATACTTCCAATGAGACTGATAGATCAAGAATCATAGATCAGATGAGGAGAGGCGAAATACTAAGGAAGGGAAAAAATACCCCTACTATGCATGTGGTAGAGTGGAGGAGAAATAGGTGAAAAAACACAAAGATAACGGAGTTGTATTTTATATATTTGACACTTTTTAATGAGATGAACTATTTGGATGGATAATTTGGCTAACTGTGCACCAACAGTGCAGTGATCACTATACATGAAACACCCTCACATGGATTTGGAACATCGTTTTCTAAACTGTAAATGGACCATGTTATTCACCTTTGTTAAAAAATGTGGAGGAGCCTCATGTCCATGCGCCCCCACTTGCATGGTTTGACTAACAAAGTCAAGTGCTATAGGTGGGACACAAGGTTTCTCTTGGGAGGTTTTTCTATTAAATATAACCATGCAACTCTATCATAAAACTTATTTTTTAGGACCCTTACAGACCCAAAACTCAATCGATACCATAAGTAACTTATCATTACGTAAAACTTGTTTTAAAACTAGGTCTTATGTTAATAAAATATCAGAATTAGGTCCTAAAGATCAAGAGAAATTTTGGTTCAACCACCAAACACAAAAATTCAAAAATGTTGAGGAACTTTGATTGGCTCAAAAACCCAAGACATTACAGTCTCTTCACCTTATAATAGCACATCTATGAGCAATAATTAGTTACCCAAAGATAGTATAGAACAAACCCATTTATTTTTTTTAATCAATTATACTTGGGTTATTAGTCTTTGGTTATTCCCATTATGGTGATCCCTACATTAGGAATTACCAACCCAATAATTTCTTCACATAATGTTTTAAATATTTCAATTGTCATTTGACTATCCATGGAGTCAAATTTCCCCCATGATGTATCATCATTATCACACCTCATTAGGAGATCAAATCATTCACATGTTATAACTAAAATCCATCAAGTCCCATATCTATTTAGATTCCAATAAGTATCAGGGTCATACAATACACCCATAATTACTCACATATCATCAGATTCCAAATATTCTATCTCAATAGATTTTAAAAAATACTCCTCCATCATATATATAAAAATATATGAATTCCCAACATAGTCCTGATACCTATGCACCTCATATATATATGCTACACATCATAAATGAAGCCAACATACTAACGAGATTCTGGTTAGTCCAAAATCAACACACACACACCTCGTTAACCAAAACTAGTGATTCCAAATACAACTTAAGGACACACCACAATCAAGGGGAACCTATAAATTTCATAAGCTCCCCAACATACTCTAACACTGGAAGCTCAACTGTGTGCATATATCTTGAATCTCAATTACTTGAGACTTGGCCTCCCTATGGAGCTACACCATCCACTAGACACTAACCCCATTGATGGGTCTATCTATCTCTACCACTACCTCCATGTGTATCTAAATCCCGACTAAAAGCTCTTTGTATAACTTCCAATCCTACCTCATATCCCGGAGTTTGACCCAGCCCCTGGCTCCCACCTATATGATAAGGATTCATATATAAACTCTCTATATGAACTATATAACCACAACCCCATCACTCTTTTATAGATTTATCACACTGAGTTCGGACATCCCCTATCTACCCACAATATAAGTATACAACTGATGACCTACTCCTTGGTTGTTTTCCTGAATCTCTAACTAGAGTGACTTACTAAGACTCCTCATAGCCTCTCTTATAGAAACTTGAAGCATCACCACTAAGCTCACCCAAAACTATCACCTGGATATAATATGGTCAATCTATAATTTTCACCTCATCTATCAGTGCCTGACTGACTAACTTAGATAAATAGGGTAGTTTAAAGATATTCACCTACACCCCGATGACATGTCGAAAGTCATACTCAAAATCTTTCACCATGGCGATGTCGTCACCCACTATAGTAGATGAAAAATGGGGAATGTCAGTAAAACTAGCTATATATTACCTAAAAGATGCATCTCCATTATAGAGATTCATGAACTAATGGGATTGTTCCACCCCTGACATCTCTATAAATAATTTTTCAATGATCTTGGACTATGAATCCTTCTAAGATAGTCCCTCATATCTGCCTACCTAAACCTATAAATCCCACTATATCATAGCCAGAACTTTGATAATATAGGTTGTTTCCTTCACCCTCTAACCCAGGGGTTTCTTGTGTAATGCCCCGACCCCAGTTACCCAGAGTCGGTGCATTATTACATAACATTGGCATGATCACAAGAAAGATCAAATCTCGAAAGACCGATTGGTTTAGTAGCCTTGGAAACACTAGATATATTCATAAGTTTTACATTACATCATTAAACGAAAAACTACTACAACAACATATTGTCTCCATAATCCACACTCATATCCCCACATAATATCCCTGCAGGTCATTCATAACTTACTTCTTCACTTCCTGGGAAAAATAAAACATAGAAAAGGGGTGAGCTCAAATGCCCAGTAAGGATAACAATATAGCGGAAACTTTCATAAATAAGAATAAACTTTTAAGGCAATGTATAAATAAAACAAAAGCCTTTCAAACATGAACTTTCAACATGGTATGGCATAAATAAAATGAAATAATGCCATTTACTTACTCACATGTATATTCTACTAATCGAATAATCACATGCAAAAAATCAATAACCACTTTCATAATGTTGGAATGCATAATGCCAGACTATCATAACCACATAGTCAAGGCCTCGTGCCAAGACTAAAAATAATATTTTGTCAAGGCCTTGTGCCAAGACACTAGTTTGTCTCATGAGACCTACCGATGCATCGGGGAGCTATATCGGGCTCCACCCGTCACTTACTAAGTCCAATGCATTCCCATATGAAAAGGTTTAAACATAACATAAACATTCGTATTAAAACTAGCATACGAAATGTCAATAATTTCACCATAAACTATGAATGGTATAAAAATAGCACATCCACAGTCAAACATATCACAAAACCTTCAATACAATATAGAAGTTTTGTATCACAATAGATCAAATTAAAATAAGCGTAAAATCCATCAAAGGATGTTGACATAGATGAAATCAAAATTCTTTTTAAAGAAATATCTCTTTTTATTTTGAAATAATTTAAGATACATATAAAATAAAACATTTTATTTGAAAATATTCTTATAAGCTTGTAAGGGAAGTTTTGAAGATTTTATAACGGCGGAAATTAGCCGCACCCGCCGTATAAGTTAAAAAAAACATTCTTACCTTAATTCTGTCGAAAAGGTTAAAAATGACCTTGTTTTGAAAATGACGGAAAGATTCCTTTATAAACCTCTTATAAAAATTAAAACAAGGGTATAAATGACTTTAACCCATATTCTTGTAAATAATAAATATGTTTTGAAATACATTTCGAAGAAACATGGATGTGGATGATAAAGAAATCCCAGTAGATTATTACGTATAAACAACCTCAGATAATGAAGAGATTGTGAAATAAACCTTACCTTGTACTTTTCCTTGGTTGGGGTAGGTTAACCTCCTGTATAATGGTGAAATAATTGTTATTAAATTATACAAGAATCATATATATTAATATGATATCATATACGATCTTTTAACATTGATTTGTTAATAATATTTTAGAATTATCGTCGTTTCGGGTGTTAACTTACTTGTTTTCTTTTATATGTTTTGTTACGTAAGACATGTTTGTAAAGGATAGGTTGTATATTATTCATATCCAGAATGATATCAAGTCCTTAAACATAATTTTTAAATCATCAAATGATACTTATACTTGAATGGATACGATGGAGAATGAATCTCATCGCGTCCGTGGAGACGGTAGTCCGTACGTACGCACGAGCGACAATATCATTCTTTTGATATTAAAATAATATATAAATGGATGGTATATCATATATACAGAATCATTAAAATGTTATATTTATTATTTACATGAGTTACACATCATTATTATACCCATCCAAATAATAATATATTGAATAACAATTACACCACGACGTGGAGACGGTATGCCGTTCGTACGCACGTATGGTGACATGTTATTCAAAGGGTGGATAGAATACTTAATATGGTTGTACCATATTTATAATAACATCACAGTATATTTAAGATACTGGAGTTATTATTTTAGAATGGTAAGAACAAAGAAAGAGGAAGTGGAAGAAGAAAGGAACTTAGAAAAGGGTGGTGAAATCATTACCTCTTCTTCGGGTTCTTCCTTTTAATTTGATCAAAAGGGCTCCTTAGGTTGGCTTTCTGATCAAACTAAGGCCTCTAGGTTGTATTGAGGGATGTTGGGAGAGTATTTGGGCAGAGTTTGGACGAACCAAAAGGCTTTTAAGGTGTGAAGAAATGATAAGGAGGAGTGCCCTTTTATAAGAGGGTTGAGGGGCACCTTTGGAAAAGCTAGAAATATTAATTTATAATAAATTCATATTCGGTTTCCAATGGCTCCAAAGTTGAATATTCAAAGTATAAGGTGGTGATAGGTCGAAAACCACTCAACCAATAGAATTTAGACAGGTTTGGGTACTTATATTAACCTTATCTTTAAGTATTAACTCTAAGTTAATTAGTTTCACTTTTACAATGTCTCTTTGTATTTTTATATAATATGGTTAATAAACTTAAAATATACATCCAAGAGACCCCCAAGTGGTCCATTAATGATGAACCTATCCTGATATAAGTCTCTTGGCCGAACCTTAGATTTTTAGGAATTTAATATCAATTAATAATATAATATTTGTTTTAAGAACTCTTTTATGTCAATTTTGACACTATTCAATAGTTGATTTTTGTGAAACTCATAACAGATTGATTACTTCGAACAAAGTCAATTAAATCAATCCTAATATATCATATTATCCTAGAAAATTATTTTAATTCATTAAAAGTTTCATATTATATTTTTTTTGGGTATTTATAATATCAATTATTTTAATTTTTCACTATTATAGTAATTACTGCATCATCATTGTGTCATAAATAAAATAACTTATTTAATGTCTAAAAATTATAAATAAAATATCATTATGTAGTAAATCTTTTTATCTTTATAATTAATATTTATAATATAAAATCCAACTTATATAACCCTATGTAACAATTGTTTTGCTATAAGATATATGCTTGTGTCATTTTTGTATTCATTTTGACTTAATTAAAATAAAGTGTCATTATCACTTACAAGTGGATCCATGGGGTCCCCAAATCGACCCAAAGATGCCCATGGTCGACCATGTATCAACCAATATGGTTAAGACACATTTTAGGGTAATTTAGTATTATTATAATATTATTTTTTAACCCTTATTTACCGGATTTACCCTTAACCATGGTAAATAAAATATTTACTGCAGTAATTATTCAAAATCTCTAAAAATAAAAGTTACATATTTACACAATTTGAACATCCTGATTCCAAATATTGAATCCATTTTTCTAAATTCAAAACACAGAAGTGGCAGAAATTAATTTAAAATTAATTCCCGCTGTCAAAACAAAAAGCGTGTTTTTAAGAGATAATAACTATCAAAAGATTGACACTTGTTTATGTTCGGTTTAATTGTAAAATTATGTCTAATGACCAACATTATATTAAATTGTAAAAATATATTCTAAATATACTTTAAAACCACTCAAATTCATAATTTATCACTATTAATTATTTTGATTAAAAAAGTTGTTTTTAATTAAAATTTAGTAATTTTCACTATTCATCAAAATACGAAAGTTATCCAAAAAGTACCAAAATTTCACCTTAGGCTAAATTCGATATTCCGAATCCAAAAATGAAGTCCATTTCAAAATATAAAATATATATAATTTCAAAATTTAGGTATTACTATTCATAACGGCTAGTTTGATCGGTTGTGGTGTGTGTTAAAACTCGACGTTGCGTACAACACACACTACTGTTTTATTCAAAGGAAAGCGTACCGTGGAAGCTTGGGATGTTTCATTTTAAATTTTTTGATGTCTCCATTTAGTCAAAAAGTTTAAAATATTGTATTTAAAAAGGTTTCACTATCAAAAGTTGATAAAAGTGCAATACTGAAAATGAATCTGTTCTTGCATTATGACTAAGAAACTCATAATATGGATTCTAAAATTATAAGGATTATATAAAGTTAAAAATGTTGTTAATTCTATTCATGACCTATTTTAATGGCTTTTTTTTGGTAAGTCATGGTGCAATTGAACTCGGTGTTGCGTGTAGTGCAAGTTATTGAATTATTTTGAAGAAATAACACACTATGAAATCTTGGGGTGTTACATCTTGAGCTGATAAAAAAATGATATGTACCAAATTTATTTAGTTATCCACTACCTATAGTGCACCATAACTGTGAAACAATAGTGGATTCTTAGACTAGAACTTATGAGTTAGATATTCCATTGATGGTTTATCTCCAAAAGCTACCCTATGAATTCCCTATATCACATGAACTAAGATTTCCCAAATCCATTCATCAATCATGTCCCAAAATATACCATCTTCTATGGATACCCCATTGGTACTAGATTCTAAACCTATGAATCATGATCATCATGACCCTTCGGGATCTCATCCCAACCATCAGTGGCCTCACCCCGTGCACACTCAAGCGACACCATATCACTACCCTCCTAATGCTTCGCATGAATTCGTTAAGGTTGAATCAAACTGAATACCAATACCATGGTTAAATAGCCATAATAGTATATATATATATATATCATAGATAAGGTCAACTGTAATGGGATTTATATCTCACTACACATACACTCTCCTAAAGCACTATGTCACATGACATATGGACTCAATTTCCCATACCTACCCATACTAGAGTTAGGTATGAAGTATTTTCCTTCCTAATTCCCCCTACGTAACCACAACAGAGTCAGAAATCACATGTAATCTGGCCTCATGGACCCTTGCCTACCTGTAACATGGTCATGCATTAAACATAATGTATATCAATATGAGGTAGATGAGTATAATTCCAGAAAAGATGCAATACATGAAAGCACTGTTTAGATTCATTATTTACAATTTAAAAAACTCACCTTCTACCATCATCTTTTCCAAACCATAATAGGGTCTTGACCATAATCACATGAATATAGAATCACACATCGATATCATTGGGAACCACATACCTAGGTTGGATGAGTAAAATTCCACCAAAAGAGGCTAAGATGGAAAACACTATTTAGATTCTTTCTGGAAACATTGAACAACCCAATGCCACTTAGCTCATTGTAGGTTAACCAATGAAAATCACTATAAAACATACATCTTATGTTCCTAAGTGCTTATCTGGATGTATAAACAGTCCTCCTGTCACAACCCGCCTTCACCAAAAGGAGGGAAGGGTCAGCAGATTGCCAGGCCCTTCCTTCTTTAAGTTGAAGGAGAGATAATGACCCCCCGAAACCCGCCTTCAATAGGTCCCGGAGTGGCGACTAGAACCAAGGGTATAGAAATCACACACAAATGGAAGGAATTACCCCTTTTTGTTTCATAGGATCGGGAGATAAGAAGATGAAACCCAACAACACCAAGGTAAAAGAAAAGTAAAGCCAAAAGTAAACCATTCCCACATGCATGTTCCAAAAGTAAAAGCCACAAGGTACAGAAGGTGACTACAAAGGTAAGTACCAAAGGAAGAAAAACATCAACTGCAACTGACCCAATGGTCCGGGCTAGTATGGTCCTGCGCGATCCCCGAAGTCCTCATGGAAACCTGAAAGCAGTTTTATATACGTAGGGTGAGCATACAAGTACACTCGGTAGGGAAAAACAAAGACTCTCATGCACAAGTGGGGGAACATACTAAAGTACCGTGAGAAAAAGAGTAATTCAAACACCTGTCAAGGTAAACTATCCACCCAAGCCTCACCAAGGAACACTCCCCAAATAACATAAGTCAAGTAATATATATAATAAGAGCACATCGATGTTTGGGTACCCCGCTCCACTTTCCCACTGGTTATTGAGACATCCTACGCATCGAACCAATCCTACCATTCTTACCGCAGTCCCACTGCCACACCCACCCACACACACCTGGGCCACAACCGCACACAGTCCCACTGCCGAATCCCGCCCGCAAACACCTGGGCCACTGTCACACGTAACCATGCCTGCAAACACCTAGGCTAGAATAACCACCACGATGCCCGAAGACACCTGGGCTAGAAGATTCACTGCCACGCCCGAAGACAGATGGGTCTAATCCCGAAAACACTTGGGAAACCACCTACCGCACACACCTGTCCAATCACCACACTACCCCGCCCGAAGGTTCTTGGGAAAATAATGGACCTCAGGCCATCACAGCCTGCCCGAAGATACTTGGGATATCCGGGAAAGGGAGAAAAAAAGGAGCTAATAACAAGACACTAAGAATAGTGTTGGGAAAAACACCCTCCCCCATGAAATGGGGGTGTTCAGCACTAAGTGCTCAACTTGGGTGGGGTGAGAATAAGAAACACAAAACTACATGTATATACATAGGTAACAAGCAGTCACCCAAAGTTAGGTTTTTCTTCAGATAGCCTACAGATCACAACAGCGCTCAAGTCCGAGTCACAACTCTCGCCAACAAAACCCATTTGTCCCATTATTGTTTTCATGTTTAGTAATAATGTTCAAATAAGTTTATGCACTACTGGGCAATTAACACCATAAGCATAACCAAGGAAAAGAAACCATCCAAACATCAATTTAAGTATCCACACCCGGTTCTCTTGTAAAGTCACAACCACAAAATAATAAGTGAGATCCCTCAAAGTATTGGAACCAAAGACAACCCTGAGACACTGCCCCGTGTCCCCTCCCCAAAAAAGGTTTTTCATCAACAGAGGATCCCACCCCAATTTGTGATATAAACAAGGTAACCACTCGTTCTTAAAACTCGCAAATACTGAATCCATAACAATAGGGGATCCCATCCCCAATTCCACAACCATCGAGAGTATAAAAACATGGGATATCATCCCCTCCAACATCTACAGCAATCATCCCGTAAAAGGAAACAACCAAACCACTACCACCGACACAAAGCAGGGCCATGCCTGTATTTTCAGATTTAAAAGATTTTACATGCTCGATGATTTCAATTTCCATGTGTTTTAACCGGGGGTTATCACAGAAGGGTTGATCCTGGTGCCTTCAATTTATTCAGTCGGGTATACGTGATTAACCAATTTACTTTTCACATCAGGAGTTTACAATTACAAAACACTACGAGAGGTTCATTAGTGCACAGAGAAAGACCACCAACGACCTTGATTTTTAGTAGGCGTAAGCCCGCACAATTCAAAAAGACGATCATAATATAAAGAAGCATTAATGATAACAACCCCCCCTTATTTCTTTATAGAATTAGTTCATTATCTTTATTTAGGTCTGGTTTATCCAATTCTACGGAAACAAAAGAACGCCCACCCTGCATGATACACAAAAGAGAGAGACGAAGGAGAAAATTCCCTACTTGTTGATAGACGATCAACGCTTAGGCCGGGTGCAGAACTTTACGTATAACAATGCAGCTCGCTCGATGAATCAAAAGCTGTTCGTGAAAAGCTGCAATCGAGGAAAGAAGAAACCACACCTAACCCTTTAGTTTATATGGGCCGCGGACGGTTGAGATAAGAATGCGAACAGTTGAGCGGGGGTCGTGGTTTGACCACGCGGTTGGGCAGTTACACACGATGATATTAAGCTGTTAATTAATATCCCCCATCGGGGAGGTTTCTTGGGATTTTCAGGAATTAATTATGGGATTTAAGTGGTTTTAAAAGGAGTAAAACAATTAATTTACGTCAAAACTTACGTTGCAGGAGCAGAAAAGTCAGGTACTAGAAAAAAAAGAATGAAAGGCTCGGTGAGGGGACACGGTGCCACCGTCACGGTGTCACCGTCATGGTGTCACCATCACGGTGTCACCGTCACGGTGTCACCCTCACGGTGTCACCGTCACGGTGTCACCCTCACGGTGCCACACTCATGGTGGCACCGTCATGTTGTCACCGTCACAGTGTCACCCTCACGGTGCCACCCTCACGGTGTCACCCTCACGGTGTCACCCCTCACGGTGTCACCCTCACGGTTCCACCGTCACGGTGCCACTGTTTTGGTGGAGCCTCACTTTTGGAAAAGTAATGGGTCAGGAGGGTCCAATCCATTTCATTAGATACCTCTTAAACGATTCTCATCCTCGAGAATCAAAACAAACCAAGAAGGAAAGAGAGGGTCCGAACAACCACCTCGAAAGATACCTCTTAGAAGTGAACCCATGCTAACTAAAAACACCGCCCTATCAAAAACCAAGCAACATTCCATGCCAAACTGCCTAGGCATGTGGGTTGGGGAGTCTCCTCCCCCAAGTCAAGATATTATCCGCTTTGGGCGGCACTGACTCGCCCGCACGGGTTTAATCGCATCCACCTTAATGCGTCTTGATTAGGGGTCAGGTCCTCTCCTCCCCCATATCCAGGGCTTTTCACACACATCCAGAGTAAGGAAAACCAGTACATTCCATATACAAAAGGACAAAATGTTCTACTACAACAGGTATAACAAAGAAAAAATCTCAAAACAACTCTGGGTACTAGGTACGCATCTATGCTTCCCTATCCCACGTACTCTCCTCAAGACCACCATGTCTCCACAACACACGAACCAAGGGAATGGTTCTCCCATGAAGCACCTTCTCCTTATGATCCTCGATCCTCACTGGTCTCTCCACAAAAGTCACATCGTCCTCGATGTCCAGCTCACCCCAATCAAGGATGTGTGAATCGTTGTGCAGATACCGACGGAGCTGGGACACATGGAATACATCATGTATCCTCAGTAGTGGCGGTGGTAACGCTAGCTGATAAGCCACTTTTACGATCCCCCACAACACTTAGAAGGGTCCGATGAATCTGGGAGAAAGCTTACTCCCCTTGCCGAACCTCCGCTGCCCATGCAGTGGGGAGACCTTCAAGAACACGTGGTTTCCAACCGCAAATTCCAAGGGCCTCCTCCAGGTATCAGCATACAACTTCTTCCGGTCCTGGTCTTCCTTCATCCTTTCCCGTATGAGATGAACCTTCTCTGTCGTGCTCTGCACCACCTCCGGGCCAAGGATGCCTGCCTCTCCTACTTCGGCCCAACACATAGGTGAACGACAGGGCCTCCCGTACAAGGCTTCAAACGGGGCCCTACCGATGGTAGAGTGATAACTATTATTGTAGAAAAACTCTACCATAGGAAAGTATCGCACCCATGATCCCCCTGAGTCCAGAACACATGCCCGCAACATATCCTTCAAGGTCTGGATGGTGCGCTCTATCTGCCCATCTGTCTGGGGGTGGAAAGCAGTGCTAAGGCGTAGCTGGGTTCCAAAAGCATGCTGAAATCCTCTCCAGACTCGCGAGGTAAATCGTGCATCCCTATTCAAGACTATAGACCTCGGAATCCCATGCAACCACACCACCTCATCCACGTACCTTCGCGCCAAAGCATCCACTGCACTCGACTCCCTGATCACCATAAAGTGATCCGATTTCGTCAACCTATCCACTACCACCCAGATGGCATCGTATCCCCCCTGGACCTTGGATAGTCCTATGACGAAATCCATCGAGATGTCGTCCCACTTCCACTCGGGGACATCTAGAAGATGCAGTAGCCCACCTGGAACTCAGTGTTCAACCTTCACTTTCTGACACACTATCACTTGGCCACAAACTCTGCCACCGCTAGCTTAACTCCGGGCCACCAAAACTGCCTCTTCAGTCCCTGGTACGTCTTGGAAACTCATGGGTGTACCGCCAGGGGTGATTTGTGGAACTCACTGAGAACCTTGCCGCGCATCGCCTCCGGAACAAACAACCTTCCCTAGAAAAGCATCTGAATCTGACCATCCTCTATCCATCCTTCCGAAGCATTTCCCTGGTCAACTCGTTCACACATCACTTCGCACTACGAGTCTCCCCACCGAGACTCCTACACTTGCTGAAACAGAGATGACTGCACTGTCATCTGATATAGGCAGCCTCTACTGCTATCCATCCTCGCATCCAGGTGTAAAGAAACCAACTCCTCCATCGCCTTCCAGGAATCCGCCGACTCTCGAACCACATCCTTCTGCATCCTCCTGCTCAAGGCATCAGACACAACATTTCCCTTGCCCTCAGTATAAGAGATCTCAAAGTCATAATCATGTAAGAACTCCACCCATCTTCGTTGTCACAAGTTTAGGTCCCACTGGGAGAAGATATACCTCAAGATTTTATGGTATGTGAAGACCACAAAGCGTTCTCTGATGAGGTAGTGCTGCCATAACCTTAGCCCAAAAATGAATGCTGCAAGCTCCAGGTCGTGGGTGGCGTAATTACGCTCATGGGGGCGTAGCTACCTAGACCCATAAGAGATCACCCCTTGTCGCTGCATCAACACACATCCCAGGCCCTATCCTAAAGCATCATAAAACACCTCATAAGACGCCCCTTCTTCTGGTAATCTCAGCACTGGGGCACTAACCAACTTCTCCTTCAGATAGCTGAAGGCTGACTCGCACTGCTCACTCCACACAAAAACCTGGTCTTTCTTGGTAAGGGCTGTCAAAGGGGCTGCTACTTGGGAAAATTTGGGTACGGACCTCCGATAGTAACCTGCCAGCTCGAGGAAACTACGGACCTCTACCACATTCTTGGGTGCTTCCCAAGAAACAACTGCCTCAAATTTTGATGGGTCCACTGCTACCCCCTGCTCGGACACCACGTTCCCGAGGAAGTGCACTTCTCGTGTCCAGAACTTGCATTTTGACAACTTCCCATAGAACTGATGCTGTCGGAGGACCTCCAAAACTGTCCTCCGGTGCTCTGCATGGTCCTCCTATGATCTCTAATAGATCAGGATATCGTTAATGAACACAACGATGAACCGATCCAGGTACTCCCAGAAGATGGAGTTCATAAGCCCCATGAACACAACCGGGGCGTTCGTAACACCGAAGGGAATGACTACGAACTAGAAGTGTCCATATCTGCACCTTAAGGACGTCTTTGGGATGTCGCCCTCCTTCACTCTTAGCTGGTGATACCCAGACTGCAGGTCGATCTTTGAGAACCATCCTTCCCCTTTCAACTGGTCGAAAAGATCGTCTATCCTCGAAAGAGGGTAGAGATTCTTGATCGTCACTTGATTCATCCTCTTGTAGTCTATACACAACCTGAGGCCACCATCTGCCTTCTTTATGAACAAGACTGGAGCACCCCACGGTGATGCACTCAGGTGAACATAACCCCTCTTCACCAGATCGTCAATCTGGATCCGCAACTCCCATAGATCTGAAGGTGCCATCTGGTAAGTATCCATCGAGATCGGACGAGCGCCGGGTTGCAGGTCTATCCCGAAAACGATATCACGTCGAGGGGGCAGAGTCTTCACCTCCTCAGGAAAGATGTCCATAAACTCACGGACAACCTATGGCACCTTCACCATCTCAACATCTACTGACTCTACTGACAGCTCGGATAACAAGGAGAGGAGGGGTTCCTCTCGTCTGTCGCCCTTCTGACTGCTTCGCTCACCGGTGAAAACAACATGACGACCGCCCAAGTCTGAGAACACGGCCCTTCTTCAGAAGCAGTCGATGACAGAAAACATAGAGAATAGATAGTCGATGCCTAGGATGACATCGTATGGCTATATCTGTAGCAGAAGAAGATCCCTAACTGACTGATGTGGTCCTATCATTAGTCTGTATCTCTGACAAACAAAAAAAAAGTCGGTCTGATCCCCGACTGGTGTGCTCAACACCAGGGGAACTGGGATTCTCTCGGCATCTAGACCCAAGGAACGGGCTAGACTGGGTGCAACAAAGGAGTGAGAAGCTCCAGTATCGAACAAGGCATAAGCAAGAGTGCTAAACAGACTGATCATACCTCGAATAACCTCCAACCCTGCTGGAACTGCTGCCTCCGCAGTGTGTAGCTGTCCACGCTCGGATCCTCTGCCCCTCAGCTATCAGCCACCACCCCGACCATGCCCTGGTCGAGGTCCCTGAGGAGCACCCTGAGGTCGGCCTCCTCCTCCTACGTCTGCCCTCGGAGGAGCGGGAGCTCGCTATCCCTACTACTGCTGCTGGATTGGCCTGGCTGGAAGCTGCTGCTGGGGAGGGTGGTGGGGCTGTCTGCCACCGCCGTACTGCACCCAGTCCGGGCACTGACTCCGGAGATGTACAGGGCTCCCACAGACGAAGCATCGTGGTCCCGGGCCCAAAGGAAAAGGGTGAGGACCAGGGGATCAAAACTGAAACTGCTTCGGCCTGCTCCCTGCCGGTCGGAACCTGGAGGGTCCTGACGCTGGAGGTCTGGTGCTGAAGGCCTTCCCCTTCGATGGTCCCAGCTGGATCCCCTCTCATGACACTCCCCCTAGAGCATGCATCCTCTCCACCACTTCAGCCTTCTTCTGGACCTCCAAGTATGTCGGGAGTGTAAAGGGGGTAACAACATACTGGAGGGAGGGTCAGAGCGCCTCCTCCAAACGCCTTGCCCGAGACTCCTCATCGAGAAAGAGGTCTGGAGAAAAACGTAGGAGGTCCTTGAACTTGATCCCTAGCTCCCTCACAGACATACTCCCCTGCTGGAGGGAGAGTAGCTCCTGTCTCTTTTCTGCCTTCATCGTCGAAGAGAGGAATTCCGCCCAGAACTCCCTCTCAAAATCATCCCATGCCACCTCAGCCTCTCTCCTCTCCCCCAGGTAAAGCGTCCACCACTGACACACCGCTCCCCGCATCTGGCTGACGGCCAGAGGAACCCAGTACTCGGTTGGGGCCTGAATCAGGCCGAAGGCTATCACTAGCTCCTCTAGCCAGCCTTCCATCTTCATGTCAGAGGTGATTCCCTCATACTTCTCGAGGGTCTGTCACTGGAAGGCCTGAAGAGTCTTCTGCCACTGGTCATCCTCTTCTTCTCGATCAGCTCTCTGCTGATCGGCCAAAGTAGTCTCCGGGGCCTCGATCGCCTGTACCACACGTGGTTTCCTCCCAGGTGCCATAGCTGCAAGGTAAACAAGGAATTCCTAAGCCCATGTAGTGTAGAATATTTTTCTTAAAACTTCTTAACCTTTTTTTTAAATTCCCAAGACACCCCATAAACATGAGAACACAAGTCATTATGATGCATGTACCTTTCCTAGGGTCTCTACCCTGCAATCAGCGTGGCCTCGCTTGGTCGTTCGATAGGTCCAAAGTCCTTGCATCGGATCACAGGGGGCCCTAAAATCCCATGTCCTAGCCGGTCTTCCCTAGCCTAATTCACACACCAAGGTCACCCAACACTATTGCCTTACCATACCATGAAATCCTCACTTTGCCTAACTCCAGACTCTATCCTATCTCTCAACCTCTACCTCTGATACCATTCTGTCATGACCCGCCTTCACCAAAAAGAGGGAAGGGTCAACAGATTTCCAGGCCCTTCCTTCTTTAAGTTGATGGAGAGATAATGACCCCCCGAGACCCGCCTACAATAGGTCCCGAAGTGGAGACTAGCACCAAGGGTATAGAAATCACACACAAATGGAAGGCATTACCCCTTTTTGTTTCATAGGATCGGGAGATAAGAAGATGAAACCCAAAAACACCAAGGTAAAAGAAAAGTAAATCCAAAAGTAAACCATTCCCACATGCATGTTCCAAAAGTAAAAGCCACAAGGTACAGAAGGTGACTACAAAGGTAAGTACCAAAGGAAGAAAAATAGCAACAACAACTGACCCAAAGGTCCGAGATAGTATGGTCCTGCGCGATCCCCGAAGTCCTCCTGGAAACCTGAAAGCAGTTTCATTTACGTAGGGTGAGCATACAAGTACACTCAGTAGGGAAAACCAAAGACTCTCGTGCACAAGTGGGGGAACGTACTAAAGTCCTGTGAGAAAAGGAGTAAGCCAAACACCTGTCAAGGTAAACTATCCACCCAAGCCTCACCAAGGCACACTCCCCAAATAACGCAAGTCAAGTAATATATATAATAAGAGCACATCGATGTTTGGGTACCCCGCGCCACTTTACCACTGGTTATTGAGACATCCTATGCATTGAACCAATCCTGCCATTCTCACCGCAGTCCCACTGCCACACCCGCCCGCACACACCTGGGCCACAACCGCACGCAGTCCCACTGCCGAATCCTGCCCGCAAACACCTGGGCCATAGTCACACGTAACCACGCCTGCAAACACCTAGGCCAGAACAACCACCACTACGCCCGAAGACACCTGGGCTAGAAGATTCACTACCACGCCCGAAGACACATGGTCCTCATCCCGAAAACACTTGGGAAACCACCTGCCGCACACACCTGGCCAATCACCACACTACCCCGCCTGAAGGTTCTTGTGAAAATAATGGACCTCAGGCCATCACAACCTTCCCGAAGATACTTGGGATATCCGGGAAAGGGAGCAGAAAAGGAGCTAATAACCAGCCACTAAGAATAGTATTGGGAAAAACACCCTCCCCCATGAAATGGGTGTGTTCGGCACTAAGTGCTCAACTTGGGTGGGGCGTGAATAAGAAACACAAAACTACAAGTATATACATAGGTAACAAGCACTCACCCAAAGTTAGGTTTTTCTTCAGACAGCCTACAGATCACAACAGCGCTCAAGTCCAAGTCACAACTCTCGCCAACAAAACCCATTTGTCCCATTCTTGTTTTCATGTTTAGTAATAATGTTCAAATAATTTTATGCACTAATGGGCAACTAACACCATAAGCATAACCAAGGCAAAGAAACCAGCCAAACTTCAATTTAAGTATCCACACCCGATTCTCTTGTAAAGTCACAAAAACAAAGGAATAAGTGAGATCCCTCAAAGTAATGGAACCAAAGACAACCCCGAGACACTGCCCCGTGTCACCTCCCCCAAAAAGGTTTTTCATCAACAGAGGATCCCACCCCAATTCATGATATAAACAAGGTAACCACCCAGTCTTAAAACTTGCAAATACTAAATCTATAACAACAGGGGATCCCATCCACGATTCTATAACCATCGAGAGTATAAAAAAAGGGGATCTCATCCCCTCCCACATCTCCAACAATCATCCCATAAAAGGAAACAACCAAACCACTACCACCGACACAAATCAGGGCCATGCCTGTATTTTCATATTTAAATGATTTTACACGCTCCATGATTTCAATTTCTATGTGTTTTAACCGGGGGTTATCACAGAAGGGTTGATCCTGGTGCCTTCAATTTATTCAGCTGGGTATACATGATTAACCAATTTACTTTTCACAGCAGGAGTTTACAATTACAAAACAAGACATTTAAAACAGTACGAGAGGTTCATTAGTGCACAGAGAAAGACCACCAACGACCCTGATTTTCAGTAGGCGTAAGCCCACACAATTAAAAAATAATATCATAATATAAATCAGCATTAACGATCACAACCCCCCCTTCTTTCTTTATAGAATCAGTTCATTATCTTTATTTAGGTCTGGTTTATCCAATTATACGGAAAAAAGCACGCCCACCCCGCATGATACACAAAAGAGAGAGATGAAAGAGAAAATTCCATACTTGTTGATAGACGATCGACGCTTAGGCTGGGCATGGAACTTTACGGATAACAATACAGCTTTCCCGATGCACCAAAATCTGTTCGTGAAAAGCCGCGATCGAGGAAAGAAGAAACCACGCCTAACCCGTTAGTTTATAAGGGCCGCGGGCGGTTGAGATAAGAATGCGAACGATTGAGCGGGGGTCAGGGGTTGACCACGCGGTTGGGTAGTTACACACGATGATATTAAGGTGTTATTTAATATCCCCCATCGGGGAGGTTTCTCGGGATTTTCCGGAATTAATTATGGGCTTTAAGTGGTTTTAAAAGGAGTAAAAGAATTAATTTACTTCAAAACTTACGTTGCGGGAGCGGAAAAGTCAGGTACTGAAAAAAAAGAATGAAAGGCTCGACAAGGGGACACGGTGCCACCATCACGGTATCACCCTCACGGTGTCACGCTCACAGTGTCACCCTCACGGTGTCACCCTCCCGGTGCCACCCTCATGGTGTCACCGTCATGGTGTCACCGTCACTGTGTCACCCTCACGGTGCCACCCTCACGGTGCCACCGTCACAGTGCCACCGTCACGGTGTCACCCTCACGGTGTCACCCCTCATGGTGTCACCCTCATGGTGTCACCGTGACTGGTGTCACCCTCACGGTGCCACCGTCACGGTGCCACTGTTTTGGTGGAGCCTCACTTTTGGAAAAGTAATGGGCCAGGAGGGTCCGGACCATTACACCTCCATTGACATATTAGTCCAACGGAAAAATCCTATAATTAATAACCATCACACACAATTTCACTAATATAGGTGGAAATCAATCAATATTAATAGTGTAAAGCATAACATCAATTCCCCACCAATGGAAACTTGGTCTGTCCCTTGTGCATGGGGCTACAGATACCTAAAGTTGATCTCTTTACCCAGTTCCAATTACATCCTTGTCTCTGGTCTACTATATCCCAAATTGTAAGACCAAAAAGGAGAATAAAACTACTATGATAACATTTCTTGTATCCCAACCCAGTTTTATACTGAATTAGTGGTTTAGTCTAGTTCTTCATTAGGCCTTATCTGTGATTCTCATACACAAAAGGCTACTAACTAGCAGTGAGGATCTGATGAGGGGAAAATGGATAGACTGTACCATCTAGTGGGGATAATAATAGAATTACATACATACATATATATAATACAAAGGGAAAAAACCCAATAGAAGAAACACATGAAACTCAGTGGAAACATAAAGAAACAACAATAGAATAATTATAGGCCAAAGTCAGAATTCCATTTGAATATGAATACAACATTCCATAGAAGGTCATAGAAAAATTAGACAAAGAGGGAAACTCGTGGAAAACCATATATATATATATATATGAAAATAAGGTATAACATGATGTAATAACTTCCATGGTCTAATGCTATCCATCCCATGAAAAAGATGAAAATATGATCACTAAGGTCTAGCTCTTAAGGATGACCCCTGAGATGATCTCAAATACATAATGTTTATACATATCCCGAGGGGCCTATGTAGGGTGTGAGTATGGACTCAGTAGGACACCACCAATGTGTGATTATCTTACACCCATAATTATGAAGGTGTATGAAAATATTAAAAATAGGAAAAAACACACCATTAATATTTAATCATGTTTCCCTTTTGCTCAACAGACACAAGGAAGTGTTTACCTACTTTGACCAATTATAATACTCTATGAATACATGCCTGAAATTATTTATATTACATACAATACATTTCTATTTAAAAATAATTTCATTGGTGAGGACCTATAGATTAGGGAACAAGGAATCCCAATAAGAATATCATATTTTTTGACCCTTAGGTTCCACCCATAATAATTTCACTGAAACCTCATGAAATCAATCATGTATCTTATGTCCAAATGGGATACCCAAATAATAATTCATAGGTCCCTCAAACCACCACTCAGAAGGCCCCATCCGTTCAACAACTTGATTTCCTGAGGTATAGCGATATCTGTCTAGAAATAAATAATCACCATCATTTCAATAGCTGATTTCCCAATGCATGATGATATATATCCTCCAATAACCCATTCACACCTCCTACAATATAATTTTTAGCCTCAAACCCCAACTTATGGTCTCAACAACATCTCTTAATGGTCCATCAACATCCACATGGTTTTCTATGGTTTCAACCTCCCACATATCTGATGGTCAACACCACCACCTAATACTAAATATCTATGGATGCCTCCACCAATAATTAGTGGTCAACCACACCTCAAATGAGTCATATTAATGTTCACATAACTCTAATATTGCATAATCCAAAAATGGTGAGAGGAAGTCACCAAACAATCTAAGACCCATCATCGAAAACATCATTTCCCTATGACCATGTCACTATGCCCTAATGGTCATCACCATATCAAGTCAAACAGGACATGACTTTATCTCGATGACATCATCGCCTCAAATATAATGACCATGTTGCCTCAACTTGGTGATCAACTTCAACCAATGCATCTCAAGCAAAACCCTCAGCCTAAATAATGTTTCACCTCAGTCCAGATGATCAATATCACCTCAATCCTCAGGTCAAGCCCATCACCTTCCTAGGGAACCCATAATATTTGATATCATTTTAATTAGTTAAATTACCCATCTAAACTAAACTTTCAAGATGGTCTAAATCCCATTACCCATAATAAAAAATATTAATACGTTAGTAAATACCCAAAATTATCCCAAGGAATCATCTCATTAGTTTAAAAAACAAAATTTAAGTATTAAGGGTCTCACTTGGTAAAAAATCCAAGCATATTTAAGAAAACATGAACAACACCTGTAAAATTTAGAAGACATCTAGGCATGAACTACCTTACATTTTTAGGAAATTGATTTTCTGATATCGAAATATAACTTTGAATGAAATTAGATAAATCATCATTTTAGATGAACACTTGAAAATATAGAAAAATATCTCAAAAGGAATAATAATTCCATATGAGGAGATAAACTAAAAAGATAATCAATAGGATGGGAGGTCTTACCGATACTATTCTAATGAGACTGACATATCAAGAATCAAATTTTAGATGAGGAGAGGGGCCAAAGACAATTAAATAAGGGAAATGGGGGATCCCTAATATAAATGTTGTGTAATAGAGGGGAAGGAAGAGGGAAAAAAGTAAATTTTAGGGAGGGGTAGTTTGAATATTTCACACTTTTTAATGACTCATATAGTTTGGCTACACATTTTGGAAAATAGTTCATCAACTGTGTGGTTATCACTGTCCATGAACCACCCTCACACCGATTAGGTTCACAGTTTTAAAAATAGTTCTTAGGCAATGTGATTTCACTTTGTTAAAAACTGAAGAGGATATGGACGACCATGTATCCCCACCCACATAGTTTCACAAACTAGGTCAAATGCTTATAGTGGGCCACACACTTTCTCCCGGCAGGCTGCACGGTTAAATCTAACCCAAATACTTATTATGTGCTTTCCCAAAATTGAGTTTCTAGGCCCTAATGTACCAAAAAATCACCCGAAACCTTGAGGGAATTTCCTGGCATTAAAACCTATATAAAAATAAGGCCTTGCATAAATAAACTCTCATAATTAGGTTCTGAAGAACAAGATAAAGGCTGGTCTGACCACCAAACACAAAAAATCATCAAGTTTGAGGAATTTTGACCCACTAAAATATCAAGGATGTTACACAACATACATGTAATATCATGTAATTTTGGACAATGTAACAAATTCATCTATATAATTACTCATTTTATTATTTTTATACCCTTGAAATAATAATTTATCACATCTTTGATTTAAAATATGTTTTCACTTGATCACTACACTCTCAACATTATTATAATATTTTTTAATCTTTGAAATTATAAGATCCTAGGCTTTTTTGGAGTAATATAGGGTGTTTTTTCAGGAATGTTTTTTTGTTATTAAGTACCTTTGGGTTGGGGTATGACCTAAGGAGTGTTTGGGAGAAGTTTTTAAGGAACTTGGGAAGACATGGGGTTGTCCACGGTTTGCGCACAGTTTGTCCAAACCATACGCAAGCTAATTGTGAGGACAGTGGAGGTCAACATAGTTGGTGCATGGTTTACCTAATCATGCACCATCCATTCGTGTGGGCAGTGTAATACTACATAGTTGGCACACAATTTGGTCTAACCGTGTGGCCTCCTAGGTGAAACCGTGCACACAAAGTAATTTAATCCTAAAATTGGTTTTAAAACCACCCGAACCCCCAAAACCTCTCTAGCTTGACCTAGGCTCAGGCTTGAAAATTTCTGGGTGATCTCAGAGCCTTTAGGAGGGATTCCAAGGTAATAAAAATTCTTTTCATCAGGATCAAAAGCTTGGATCTAGGATCCATTCTTATTCCGGTATGTATATTTCATCCTGATGTTCCTCCCATCCTTTATCTTATATTTTCTAGATCATTTCATGGAAGATATCCCCCCATTTTCTTGGATATAAACATATGGGTTAAGATCTAGATATAGGATTGTGGTTAGAGATCTATATTTTCATGATCATTATGCCTTTTATCTTAACTTTGTTTTAGGGATTTAGATACGAAGCTTTATCGACGACATTGTGCCACTTGGATTTTGGGGATTTCCATTAGGATAACATCCTTTAATAAACTGAGTTAGGCAGTCTAAGTTGAACTCCTATAATCATGATTTATGATATGTGAATGTGATTTTATGATTTTCTATATTCCCTTGATGATTTATTTCCTAAATTTGAGTAATTAGGAATTTGGAATTAACTTGTGATTACCTTGGTGATTTATTGATAATTGAATCATGGAACAAACGAATGGGGGGGGGGTTCCCAAATAGATATTTTGGAGATTTTTTATGGGTTGAGATATTTAATTGATTGTGATAAAATAATTAATTTGGGGAAATTAATTATGAAATGATGTTGTCTATGAAAGATAATTAATTGTGAGAATTAATTATGTTCCATGATGTTGATCAAAGATAATTAATTGTGAGAATTAATTATGACAAGTTGAGATTTGATATGGATAATTAATTGTGAATAATTAATTATGGAATGAGAATTGTATTGATTGATTAATTAATTGATGAATTAATTAATGGTTCATGTGCTTATTAAAATTCCAAGTCAACTAATGGCCTTTAAAATGTTTAAATAATCATTGGATTAGTAATAGAATGATGTGGAAAATTCTTGTGAATTAATGAATGATTAAATGATTTAGATTTTTTTGGTGTTAGACATAGCATTCAAGAGCGATTAGAAGTTGGGACATGGACATGGCGTTCCTCCCTAATAGATATCCAAGATTGATATTATGGGGTACTAGACATGGAAACTTACACTGAATGAGATATAGAGTGATAGGAATTGCAACCTATACTTAATGATATTTGGGGTGCTATGCATGATGAACTACAAAAAATTATTGATAATAATGACTGATGATTCAAATGGGAAACATGAATTGAAACTGGGCATAATGTGACGATTAAAGATTAAATGAAAATGTGATAACTGTTTAATTATGCATTGTATTTATTTCTTCATAAAACTCCATGAACTATCTTTTAACTAGACTCATTTTAGACACCGTTGGTGGTGGACTACTGAGTTATACGCACAACCTATTCAGGTCGCTTGATTGGTTCCTGAGTAGACTTTGTTATTGCCTAATAAGATAAGGGCAAGGCCCTGGGATAGGTTGAAGTTTGGGATTAAAGAATGGGAGAGGGAAACAGATGTGGTTCGGGACCCGCTTGGGAGTCGTTGTGTCTTTACTTTCAGTTTAATTTTAGACACTTGACTTTTCCATCATCATAGCATGTTTTACCTTTCAGTTGAGTATTATATTTTCATGTTTTGGTTATCAAATGACATAAATTTTTTCTGGTTATTTATACTCTTCTTTAGTTTTTTATTGTTATTTGATTACATTGGCGTTTTATTCGGATAAAAGAGGGTATATTCTCCCCAAGACTGACTTACCTGACCCTCACTACTAGTCGAAACCCTCTAGCATATGAGGGGGTGCGCTTGAGGGCATGTGGAAAACTGGCTCGGGGCACTGTTTAGTGCCTTCTAGGTTAGGATGTTATAGAAATATTCTTACATTTTTCTAGAATATATTTTTATCTCAATTATCATAGAAATTTTAAACATTCAATATATTTTATCTCAATCCATCAACAAATAGATTATATTTTGATGTAAAATATTCCACCATTCCGAGTGGTACTTATACCATTAATATTCAATGAGACATAATTTTTAGATGTCATGATACCCATATCATTTTCTTAAATTAAATTAATTTTTTTATTTCCATTCATATGTGATGACTATTCACTTCTTAAGATATAATAATTCTCCTTCATTATTTATTTTTATAAAACCAAACCAAACTTTTTCCTCTCTTTATTACTCCACATGTTGTTAAATTTTTTTTAGAGTCAACCCTTTTATATATCTACTCTAATAAAATAGTGAGACAATTATTTTTTGAATTCTATTTTTATTACATCTACTATATATCTTCTATGGAATGTCAAAACTATATTTTTTTACTTTAACTAATTTTTTTGATAGTTGTGTTTGATTCTTCTTCATGCTTTTAGGTTTCCACCACCCTTGATTTTACACCTTGAATTTTTCAATTAAGATAAATATAATAAAAAAACAAATATTCCATGTCACCATAAATACCACCACTCTGATTGCTTCCATGAAATAAAAATATTATCATAAGATGATAAAATTAAATAATATAATTTTATCAATTTATTTTCATCAATTTGAC
This sequence comes from Viscum album, assembly GCA_963277665.1. Classification (NCBI taxonomy): domain Eukaryota; kingdom Viridiplantae; phylum Streptophyta; class Magnoliopsida; order Santalales; family Viscaceae; genus Viscum; species Viscum album. Next base: position 1,016,062,862 of record OY728130.1, on the reverse strand, counting down.
TTAATATGATTTTTAAATACATTCATATAATTATCTATGATTCATTTTTAATATATTTTCATTTAGTAATAGTCTTCATCTCTTTATTTATCCATACAACATTATTATCTTATTTTTTAGAATCTTTATCTTGTAAAATATCATGGGTTATATTTCTAGTTCTAGAGAAAAGTTATATATTTGTCTTATCATTTCCATTATCTCATATATATCAAATTAATAGTGTTCCCATAAAAAGTGAATATCAATATTTTAGATAATCATTAAATGTTTATGGATTTGAAAATATTCTCTAGAGATTTAGAATATTCCCCCATCATTCAATAGATTTATAAATATAAAATTGGATTTATAATATTTTTTTGATATTGAAGGAATATTTCATCATGATAGTATACTTATTATTAATTCAGGATTAAGACAATTTCAAAATAATCAATGACTTTTTTCTAGAAATAATTATATTATTACCATCAATCATCCTAACAAACACTCCTTCATTCTCGATAATCATTTCTTCATTATTTGAATAAAATAGTTTTTAAAGGATAATGTAATATTCTCTATATTGGTGATATTTTTGATTCACATAATAATATTAAATATTAATATATATTTTTTACATTTTTTTCACTTCATTATCTTTATAATATTTATCATCTTAATAGGAGTAATTGTTAACATATTCACATTGAACCATATAATTATGGTCACCTATATCATTTGATTTTTTCCTTTTACTTCACTTTACTCATCAAATCATGACATATCATTCTTAAATATAAGGTTTCTACCTATAGTTGATGTTGGAACCATTCATTTTCCTCTTATGAAACTTTTTTATTTACATTAATTGGTCCCCACAATTATTTTCTAAATAAATGTTCATTTAGTTTTCTCGATTCATTTTATATAATTTTTTTCATAGAAAAATTTATTGAAATGTCCTATTATAATGTTATTAAAATAATTAAATTGAATATACTTTTTATTCACCACTTTATTTTTGGAATATCATTATCATAACCAACCATAAAATATTAATGTTTTATTTTATTTTAATCATCAATTAGAAATACCTTATGTGGTTATAATTCAATGTCTTTATATGATCTTCCTTTATTTTTTAGTGATATATCAATTCTCATTCACATATGATCAAAATGTTTCAAATTTGTTTCAATATAGAAGTATTTAGAATCTTAATCGACTAGGGAAAATATCCTTTGACTAAAATTATATTTTAAAATTGATATAATATTTCTTATAATTATAAAATATTTAATAATTTATAAATATGCACGAATTATGATAAAAACCATATAAACTCGTGTAAACCAATATACCATAGAGTTAACCACATTCATTTAAATTTCATTAGATTAGAAAGGTCATAATTTTAATTAAAGTTATTTTACTTTTATCTCATTAATAAATAACATGTAGTTTATCCATATATATTTGGAGTTTTTAGAACATATAACCTACAATGATTCATTTTTAGAGAGATATTAGAGCTACACATTATGAGATACTTCACTGGGATTAATACTTTTCAAATCAATTAATTTCTAATATGTACTTTATTTAAGAAGTCTATGTTCTAAGTGGGTGATGTGGATGACTTCCAATCACACAAAATCCTATATGAAATTATCATATCCTTCAAATTATGAGTTTCCTTTCTATCCCAATTTTAGACCCCCTTATTTGTTGACTTAATTTAAATTATCCATGAGAATGAATATTAATTGATATAATATGAATGAAATGAAATAAAATCAATTTCATAGAGAATCATCATAGGCTCTGATACTAATTTATGTTCCATGGTGTGATATGAGGTTCATTTAGAGGGGATTATTACGTGATAAATATTTATCCTATTTCAAAAAATTTTCTCTCATTATTGGGTAGTTCATCAGATATTCCCTCAGACTATTAAATCATTGAGAATGATTATTAAATAATAATTATCACATAGAAACAATTTCTTTATTGAAAAAATCAGTTAATCATGTAAGTGAAAATTCCGTGGTGATTAATGGGAACTATCCCACATGTCACATTCTAAGTGATTTTATCAATTATGAATGTTAATAGAAATGGTATTGAATTGAACCCTTTATAAATGATGTATCTTAATAATCAATCCTTTCACACTACGTGTTACAAAATATAACAATTTATAAACATCATGAAATTGATCAATAATAATCTATATATGAAAAATGATCTTATTCATCTTTTAAAAGTTATCATGATCTATTAATGAAGAGTATATTCATTCTCTTACCATATTTAAAACATGTTATCTAACAAATTTCCCTAGATTTCTTGGAATCCTTAACATTACATCACCTTGTGAAAATTAATTTTAAAATCAATAAACATAAACCAAAAAATTAATTTCTTCTTTATTACATGATATTTTTGGTCAACGAAATATCTAAAATGAAAATATAAATCTTTTAGTCTCTTAAAAATATTTCAAAAATTTTTATAATAAATTTCCGATACTTAACTATAATAATAAATAATTGTTTCCACATAAAAATAGTTATTATTATTTAATATACCTAAAACAAAGTCTATATAAATAATCATCAAACCATAATGGTTTTCCCATTCTCAAAATATTTTTGAAAAAAAAAATCATATATAGCTGCTCTTGAAATTGTTGACAATTTATTTTCATAAATTTGTATTCATAACATTAATTAAGAAATGATGTGTTTTACTCTCCATATTAGATAGTAGATACATAAAACTTCTTTAAGAAACCACTATTTAGATGGTGATTATTTTCTTAATCATCTTCTTCAATAATTTTCTTATGAGAAATATTTTGATGTGTTTAGTGAATAATCACATTATGATTTAACAATTGATTACAATTTCATTATTCCATCTCATTTTATTCTTATATAATAATATCTAAACAATTTCATTATCATATTTAAATAAATTCAACATTAATCAGGATCATAAATATTGAATTTAATGATATAAAACTTGATTATAGTATATTTTAGTGTTGTTGAATATAAACACCACATTACCAGATAATGCAATTCCTATCATAGAACTCCATATATCAGTCTAAATTACAATACTAAATTTATCCATATATCTCAAATCGCACAATATATTATTAAATATCCCTCACTGACTCTTTTACTATTTCTAATGAACTTCTTTAGACACCTAATGGGATTTTCAATTTCAAAAAACGAAATCTCCAATAACATGTTTCCATATGAATTGAATACAGTAGACAAAGATATATTTATAATAATCCCCCTAATATAAAAAATCACCATTAAAAAATTATTAAAAATGAGAAATTCTACATAATTTCTAAATAAAAGTAATATTATTTCTATATCACTCGAATCCATACATAAAAACATTTATTTTTTCACATAATTCACATTACTTTTTTAAAATAATGATACTGCATTATAATTTACTATTTTAGAATATAAAACCTGTAAACATTACATACAATAATATTTAATATATTTTTGTCTTTATCATGGCCAATTTCCATGATTATCCCATTTCATATCATAGGCGGTGATCTCTCCATATCACTACTTGCGACAACATTAATTCTTTAAATATTGCATTTTTTTAATTTTTTTTTGTATTTTTTCCAAAATTAATTATATTTTTATATAATACCACTAATATATTTTGTTTAATTTTGAAAGTTTTAAATTTACAAAAAAAACAAAAAATCAAAGATATATCCTATATAAGTTTTAATTAAATATTTTAAAATAAAGAACATACCTCTTTAATATTGGATAAAGCTTTCACCATCAATGTATTTTATGATGATCCCTAATAAATAACCAAAATATTATTTACAATAATGGGTATTTATCAAATATATAAATTTTATATATAATCTATAGGACCTACCTTCATTCAAAATATATTAGAAAAATCACTTTAAATAAAAAATGATAAGTAATAATAAATTAAATATTACATTATAAAATTTTTTTTAATTGGAAATACATAACCATTATTCAATAAAGGAAGTTGTATCCAATGATATGTATATAATTGTTTTTAAAAAAATATGATGGAATAATTATAGTATTGAACCCATGGATGTTTTATTTTAAGTTGGAAGATTATTGAATATATGGAGAGTGTGTTGATTTACTGAAGATTTTGTTATATTCTATTGACAAAATATGTCAACAAATGTTAAATATTGATTAACAATGATTAAAATGTAATTGAATAATTTTTTTATATAGGATAAAGATCAGTGTAAGTGTTTTTCTAGCTTGTTTCTTGGAACATAAATGAGTTGATGTGAAAGAGTAGAAATACATTCTTATTTATTGACCAATGGAATTATAGTGGATGAAAATATAATCTTAGTATCATTCCATTTTTTTGAAATATTGTAAAATTGCTTCCATAAAACTTTCTAAAGCCCTGCACTGATGTTTTGAAGGTAAACAAGGGTGGTTATTTGGGATAATATACTTAAAATATTGGTTTGATAGTAATATGATGACCGATATCTCATATTCGTATTACGATATGAGTTTTAATATAAAAAATTGATAAATATTCGATGCAATTTATAGTATTTTTATCTTAGGGTGATTAAAATCATAATAGACCAACTTAAAAACAGAAAACATTATCATTAATTTTTAACTTCATATTATACTCTTATATCACCTCACACTTTTATCACTAAATGGGGTATCCCAGGAACATATATAAAAGAAAACAGTAAACTATCGGGCCCATTAAGGGAGTAATAAATGAGAGGGTGATATATAATAGTTAATAATTTAAATAAGAGATCTTATATGTATAGGATCATAGAAAATTACATAGGGTGATATACTTAGATCATTGAGAATAAGGGAAAATGAAAAAATGTGACTCATGATAATGTGGAATAGACATAAAACATGTCATCATAATACTAACTCAAGGTTTTCTATAAATAAAACATAACATGATGTTCTAGGATCACTTCCCATGTACCATAGATTTCATCTCATGAGATTTAAATATTACCCAATAGATCAGGGAACTCTATAATTATGATCCCACTAATTTCATTATAACGTTTCATGTATATGTGTTCCCTATAAAAAAATAAGTCATATACACATCAATCACATACATGGAATAAAATCATGTTAATGTAATGGTTTACTTAATTATGTTGGAAGGCATATTTAAATAGAAAATAACACTAATACCAATTTATTAAGGCAATTCATTATATTATATTTTCAAAGGTTATGATTATTGTAATTATTAGGACTATAGACACTTGATATTTCCTAGGAAATAGTCTCCACATTTCTTCAAGTGAACCTTCTTGTATTCCATAGTCTTGAAAAAAGAGGTGATGGCCTAGTTTAAATAATGGGGATACTATTTCCTCAAATTAGAGTCCTATAAATAGAGTAAACAACAAAAAAACCATCACATTAGAGTATAGATAAATAAATAATAACACTGATTTAATAAATACCATGTTGAAGTTATATGAACATAAAATCTTAACATCCCACTGGATTGGTCCCAAATAAAAAATAAAACAAAAATATTTCACACACAAACACAAACACCACCTCTACAGCCATCCCTGAGCTCACACATCCTATTACCAAATTAATTGAGCTACACCAGCCATATCTTCTACACATTTAGTGATGAACCTAAAAATTGATATAAGGTCATAATGTGCACTGTATTTCCCTTAAATGGTGTGAGAAATAAATCTTAGTAGGGTATCACCGTGTTTCCTAAGAATAATCAATCATATACATGTAATCTTGATAGAAAATAAACAAGTCACAAAAGTTCCTTAGACATAATGTGCTATCTAGGAAACTATAAATCCCTCCGCATTAGGTCACTATGTGCAAACCAGGACACCAAAACACCTAATAATTACTACATCAGTGAAATACTATAATCCACCTAACTGTGTCATCATTTTTACCATTATATTGATTCTCAATATGTAGCTTAATACATAGTGTATGGAGAATTCCAGTACCATGATCCATTACCTACATACACTGGGTGAAGTCACACATCCATAATACTTGACCCATTCATTATCACTAAAGGATGGTCCACCAGTATCAAGGGGTTCCCCTAGGGTGGTCCTCTACCAAAACACAATCCACTCAAGGAAATGTATCATTCATGTACATTTACCCAATCCACATATGCAAAGGATACCCAATGGAACAAGTAAGGAACATTCCATTAACACAAGCCATGCCTTGAATGGTCATGAACCTAATACCCTCTTCATGGAATAGTCATCACATAAAACCATATCTACAGTTACTATGGAGGTCCAAGAAAACCACCCATCCCCACAGTCTCTGTGGAGGCTATCAAGCACACTGGGCCATCCTCCCAGACTCTAGGGAAGAAATCAAGAATAACAGACCATCCCAATAGGCTTTGAGTAGGATATCAACCACATTTATACAAGTAGTTCTGTATCCTATTACATAGATCACCGATTAATCCCATGGTTATAGTTTCTTGAGACCTTTCCCCTCATTTCATTTTGATCCACCTCACCCAATAGGGTATCTAATGTGTCTTTATGACCTTATATAGTCTTTGGTTAGAAATACTAGCTCATTACAATAAACCATTGGTGACAAAACTGCATGAAGTCTTCCCTAACCCAGAACTCATTCCGCAATCCACATACTAATCAGGCACCTCAACACTCATGGTCCTGTAACCCTAGGACCTTCCCAAGTTACCAAGCTCTAATCGCCATGAAATTTCAATGTCATGTCCTGAACAATGCCAAATACCCACACTGGGGTCCCATGTCACTTCTCCTAAGGGAGATATCATAGCATATCAGTAAGAGTAAAGTTCATTCCGTGACACTCACCATGTCCCAAAAGGACTCATCCTTCTCAAAAAACTCATGGAGACTCATATCATGATCAAGAGGGTGTATCTCAATTGGTATGAGATGAATGGTCATCTAATTCATCCTTACTAGGAATATTCCTCAATTTCATATCTAAATATCCATTGGGAAAGAATCCTACAATGAATTTATTGTGTCTCACATCTATAAACCTTCTATGGTAACTCATTAGCTCCAAAAATTGTCCCACTCCTTGGAAATATAGTCTCATGGAAATTACAAACAATATAAGTTCTAAATATCACTCATCTCATATATTGATGATAGAACACCATCATATCTTTTCATCCTAAGGAATACATGGTCCCTAACATTCTACCTATTCCCATGAAACATGTATGCAACATGAAATAATGTATAAAAACATATTGGAATTATATTAAAGGGACCACCTACCTCTATCAAGGATTTAACATCCACACCAAATTCTATATCAGCTCTACCATGTATTTTCATGCCTAGTCCAATATCATACCACCACTCGAGCTCGATCACTATTCCATATATCATAAATAAATAATTACAAAAAATTATATTTAGGTATTTATTTTAAAATAATAAGGAATAATTTATAGAAAACTCAATAGGCATCATTGTAATAATGGGACTAGTACCATCACCCCTAGTAGAAACCAAAAAGAACAAATGATATCAACCTAATAAAATCACTATCATGTGAAAACCAAAATACTAGCCACTTCACATGAATAATCCATCGATTTCAACCAATTCCACTATGATCTGGTGGAATCAGCACTATACCCCAACCAAATTTGGGACAAAATCATTCATAGACACTAGAAAGGAAATCAAGGAGAATAATATGATGGATCATATATAAATTAATTGAAGAAACTTCCAAGAATAATCCCAACTAATGGGGAAAGAACAGAGGGTGAGGGACAATTATTCATCCCCCTATGTGCATTTATTGACCCAAGGGGGGGGGGATATCACCCTCTATTTATTAAAAAAACACAAATCACTTTTTACAATGTGGTCATAAGAGTAAAAATGTGAATTTTTGAGTAAAGGACCTAAACCGTTAGCCAACCCTCATTTCTATATTGATGGGACCATTGAATGAATTTCCTAGTGTGAATGTACATTCATGTGGTGAATGTGCTCATACTGCGGTTTTTAGTAGCCTTGGGTAGTAGGCCCTTCTCCAATCCATTCCCTAACAACATAGGAATTAAAAAAACCTAAAAACACATTTAAAACACCAATTTAATATGATCAAACAATTCAGTTCCCAAACCAAACCCCATCTCTCAAAAAAAATTTCAAAATAATTCTTAAAATATAATGACTTAAAATCCATGGAGTGCTATAGACTCCCCACCATAACACTTTTCTTCCTTGAGAAGTTATAAAAGACCTTGAAACATATATCTTGACCTATCTCTACCATTATAACTTGGGAAATTTCTATTCTCTACTCCTGAACTCCAACCTTTATTTCACTATGGAATATAAAATACCAAGTACACATTTCCCCAAATGTTGAGTTGCTGAATTTCCAACTGAAGACAACACCAATACGAAACTCAACACACCTATCTCTCCTGATGTCCCATGTTGTCTTCCCCTATTCAACCTGAGACCTATGGTTCTCAATAATATAATAAGAAACTTTCCATGTACAATTCTAGATCATGGTTCACCCAACCATATGAATCACATAATGAAAATTACCTTCCAAATATCCACCAGTCTTCCAACCTTATCACACAAAATAATCCGAATATGGTTTCTATCTCACTGTATCCATCTATATAAAAAGGTTCATGTTATACTTATATCATAAAAAATTCTCCTCTAACACTTAGAAACAACCACCAACACACCCTCAGTAGAAACTCACAATTTCAACCTAGTGTTTCCACAATTGAGCTCCCACACATGGGGTTCCCCTCATCCCTCAAACAATGAAACCAACTCCACTTTCATACACATAATTTTCATCTTAATGGAAACCTTATTGAAATTTTGTCACATGATGGACCCCTGAATCATGCAATGAATTGGGTGCATCCCTGAACTATTCTATGAAACTGATTCACCCATTGAACCATGCAAAAATAAAAAATTAATTCCACCCCTGAAACATATCATGAATCATGGATCACCCCACAAACCACCTTTGGATCCCATTGAGACCACCCTGAGCCTGATGAAAATGATCTAACTCCAACTAACATGATATATACATCCCAAATATTTTATGTACCAAGGAAAAAAATATTTGCAGATCTTACAACACACTAGTACATTGGTGTATCCTCAACCATCCCATGATTGTTCCTATTAGAACCATAGTCATACCTACACAGGGTCATTCCATCTCAACTCACATTCCATTTTTTACCACATGTAATAACTAGACATGACCGTCTCACTCATACTCGAGTTCCAACATGAAATATCAACTGCTTCCTATTCCTAGATCATGTGAATACCATAAAAATAATCTATTGAAATTCATCAATAATGAAGGAAACACAGTCAAACAACTTATATTGTATTCCCACCCTAAAAATTTTCTTATATCTCTCCTCTAGCTCCACCTTAACTTATGTTTCACTATCATAAGTGTGCATATCCTCCCCAACCACACTCATCTCATCATACATATCACCTACCTATAAAAAACTTTTGGATTTACCATTACACTACAGCTGATCCATTTTTGGTGTCTCCTCTACCATGGAGGGTATTTTCTAATTTTATCACAACCCTAGGGAAAGTAGGAAAATGTGAATTAAATCATGACCATCAGTCCATGTCCTATACATGACTTCTCAATAATTCAAAACATAAAAATATTACATGTATCCAACATTCCCAACCCCGATATCACAAAAAATAAATGGGTGTATGCTACTATACCACTAAATCATAGAAAAGCTAATCATGATAACATCCATCATATATCATCATTATTAGGATACCATTCATAAACCCACTGACTATATGTTAGTCACACACCACTACCTAAGGAATCTCTTATCCCGAGGCTAAACCCAAGACCAACAAACAAAGGAGTTCCATTATAAAATCATGATTATCTACCCACACTCCAACCACACTAGAAAAAATTACATCATAATTGCTATAGGGATAAAAAATCTAAATAATAATTCCCTCACGAATCCATGCTTAATCATGAGAGAACCTCCCATGCTCTATGCCACAACCCTTGGAATTTCACTCATGCCCTTATCCACTACCTGGTAATGTTAAGTAAAATACCACTATTAAGCTATATAAGAAAAATATATATATGGTGTTATTAATATTTTTTGGAAGAAAAATAAAATTATCAAGGAAACACATGCCCATCCTTGGATCATTCCTTATGTATCACATGCCTATATTGAACTCATAAGGGTTCTACACTAAGGAATCCAATGAGTACACTGACCCACCAAGGGTCCCCATGGATCCCTTAATGAAGGGGTTTCATTTATTTCATCATTATAGGAAATCATACACAAGGATCGACATGAATTAACATAAACAATACCATTTTTTAATTGATTATATTTTCACCAACAAGTTATGTGGAAAAAAATGTATAAGTATTTATTTAAATTTTAAAAAATCAACCCCCAATAAAAAAACTAATTACACACTGGAAATCACACGTCTTATGGGTCCTATATTCATAATTTTATGCATGAAAAAAAATTCTCACCAATGTTCCAAGATCCAAAAACTAAAAAACATATCTCTATTAAACATGTCACATTCCATTAAAATCTCATCCATAACATTGAAAAGCATGAACAACAATCACATACTCGAAGTAACCAGAACATACCACTAAAAATATGTTCATGAATCACTAAATATTTGTTAGTCAAAAGCTCTAAAAAATTTCTAGAACACATATCCACCAACTCCTAAAATCATAAAATTAATTAAGGACTTGATTCTGTTTTGTAATGTCTTGACTAAGGTCCACTTGATAGCGCCCAAGATGAGCTCACTATATGGTCTCAACCATGCATCCCCATACAAAAAAGGCTACATAATATAGAATAGGTCCTAGTCCATACAATAGTGATACTATACCCTTTAATTAGAGCATAAAAATTGTGGAAATAAACACACATCCATCACATAAGAGTCCTCACAAATAAATAAATAGTTATATAATAATTTACATACATAATTCATACAAGAATACATCCCTGACCGCTTATTAGGATAATCCCAAATATAAAAAATAAAATAAAAATACAATGCAAAAATAGAAACAAAGAAACACAAAAACACACAATATACCTACTACCATCCTTCGGTTCACACACACTATCTATAAACCCATCAATCCACACAAGTCCAATCCACTACACATCCTATGCTGAAAATGAAAATAGGAATAAGGACTGCACATGTATAAAGGTTTACATAAAGGGATTGAGAAATACATCTCATTATGGACTCAAAAATTTCAACATGTATACATGATCATATATGAATATTCATGATGGAAAATAAACATGTCACACAAGTGAATTGGAAGTATTGTTCTAATAAGGCCACCATTACACCTTATACACTAGGAAACTGAATGTTAACTAGGCCATCATGATACATGATCTTACGTACTTCATTAATATTCTATAATCCACTTAATTTTATTATCTTCTATAACATAATACAAATTCTTATCTCATAATCAAACACTTAGGGTATGATGTCGTCCAATAACCCAGCCCAATAAATATAGAAACTAGGAACAATCATACATCCATATGCCTCAACACACACCTTATCACTTAAAGAAGGTTCATATGCCTCATATTGTTCCATGACCCATATCCCAAGGTGGGCCTCTTCTATTACGGTAGACACTCTTGGAAAGGCTGCATTCATGCCCACCAACCCAAGAAACCCATGACAAGGTCCTCTTCTCTCACCTAAAGGAATAGGGAATATAATTTCCACCTACCCATGCTATGTATGAAAATTTACTTGGACTAATATTCTTATTAGTGTATGTTTATCAAACTGACCCATCCTTATAAACATTGAGGAGGTGAATGAACTCTAGATCAACCCCACATACTCTAGGGAGGCCATAAAGTAGACTGGATGATCCTCACCAACTCAGAAGATGCCATCAGGTATAGTGAACCATCCCTATAGTCTCTATGGAGGCAATAGGGAACATGTATACATGTAAGTCCACAACTCATCACTTAGATCATTTTATAATACAAAGGTTCTAGTTTCATATGATTTGACCACTCATTATAGAATGGTCCACATAACCCATTAAGGGATCTATTGGGTAATTCAGAACCACCATGGTATCCGGTCATTGATACTGGCTCACACTTGTGACCCATAACTGAAAACAATTCGTGGATGCTTCCCTATCCAAGACCTCATGTCCTGATCAAAATCCTCATCAAGTCCCTCATCACTCATGGTCTAGTTATTCATGGACCATCCTAATATTCCACAGTATAACCCCCTTGGAATCCTAATTCACATCTCGAATAGTGAACTCAAACGACACTTGGGTACCCTCTCAAATCTCCCAATAGAGATCCATTATCCTTTCAATCAAAGGAATCCCCACTCAATAACACTTTCCTAGTCGTAACGTAATCATTCTAATCACAATAATCGTAAATTCACATAACACCCTTAGGAGTGTCTCTCAATATTAATAATATGAGAAATCATATCACCCATCATTATTAGGACTAAACACCACTAGAATATCCAACTATCCCTAGAGAAAACATCATAGGATAACTACATTATGTCTCTCATCTTGAGACCACCCACAATTTCATTTTAACCAAATCTTTAATCTCTACCCCTAGAGATACAGTCATTGATTGATTCCATAATACCCAAGTACTAATCAATAATCATATTGAGTATAGGAGGCTAAAAACCATTAAATATCTTCTTACCAAGGTATCCACACTCCCTAACTGATAGAGCACTATCGTGGGCGCCCTCAAATGATTAAGTGTGATTTTGGGGTACTTAGGTGCAGCAGAGTGGCTGACAAAGGTCGTCTCTCAAAGGAGGAAGTGAATTAAAACAACTTTCTAGAGGTATTATAAAAATAAAATAAAAGAGTATAAAAACACTACTTGAAAGGATTGGGGTTGTTTAAAGTTTATAAAATTTGAAGAAGTTTTCTGGAAGAAGATTTCATTTTTTTTGTTTTTAATTTTGAAATGAAGTTTGATTAAAAAGACACAACAAGAAGATGTTTTTTTCAGTAAATATTTTAAAAGGCGTAATCGATCTAACTCTACCTATTCATTAACTTATTAATCATTATCATTTAAATCAATATCCACTTAATTATGATACCTTAATTTGTTATCCCTCGAACCCTATGAGAGTTAACTTAACCACAAAGATGAAATTACTTAAACCCGAGGCTAGGTTCGGAACACGCAATCGCAGCACCCTGCTTTGATTGTTGTTCTAAAGATAGATTATGGTCAGTGGTTAATTATAGAACATATCAATTATGGAAATGAGGATGAATTGTGTTTAGGGATTATATTTGAACTCTACAAATTTATCCTGTGAGGTCTTGTATTACTGATTAAGATCGCGCTCTCACAATTTACACAAAATCTCGACCTCGCGTGTTTTTGTATTAATTGTTCAATTGCTTGCTTAGTTTCTTGTAATTTAAAAACACAATTCATGGATAATATTATGTGAATTAAGGTATCTCATTGATTCAAAATAAATTAATGAATACGGATAGAGGTCGATCGATTACTAAAAAGAACTACTCCTCAATGGGCGGTGTAGTCATCATAGAAACGTTTTACATGTGAAAAGGTTTAGAAAGGGTAGAACCCAATCACGTTTCTACTCTTGATTCTAGCCCAATTAATAAGATTAATAGAATAATAAATTTAACCAAAACAGAAGAAAATAGAAGAAATAAAATAAGTACAAAGAAATTTATTACACAAACAAAATCATTACAACACGAAGGAGAAGAAGAAGGCTTCATTGAAGGGACCCTTTCTTCAAGAGATACCCTTATTTAAATGGTTGTATAATTGAAGTGTATCCACTTATCTTATTCTCTAAACTTTCCAATGAACGTCCAAACCTCTCCAAATTATAAAAACACTAATTTATATAGTGGAGGGGAGTCTAGGTTTAAAGAGGTTTCAAGTGTGAATGGGAAATCTCGGCCAAATATTTTAATGCACATTTCACCGACCATTTGACCTCCAAAAAGCATTAAGTGGCCAGTATTCTAGAAGGATTATTTGTGCCAAATCATGTCCCCGACCGTTCCTCAAAAGTTGGGTGCAATCCAAGCTCGGATGGAGAATCTATGACCCAAATACAGAACCCATGTCCATTCTGCCGAGTCCAGCCCAACTTTGACTTCATGGCCCATTTTCAACAACTAAATGTACTCTTTATCTCTAGTTTCCTGAATAAAAGTTGTAGAATATTAAGTTAGGAACACTTTTAAAAAATTTAAAATTCAAAAAATAAATATAAAAATATTTATCTTCGAAATACTACAGTGCACTATAAAGGGTAAAACTGGAATTTTCACCAAATTTTCAAATGAATGATCAAATCCCAAATATTTTATAAATAAACATATTTAACACAATGTGTGGAAATTATATCATTTATTATCAATAAAATATTCAACAAAATAGTGTTTTGTCAACTCACCCAAACTTACCCTTTTGCACTCCTGGGCAAAACCTCATGTCAAGTAAACATCAATATCAAATCAAAACCAATTTTAAAACACATATCCTTGAGATAAAACAATTACACACCAAGAAACAAAAGGTATCATGCCTCATAAAAAACCATTATTTCAAGTTCTTCATTTATATCATTTAATATATTTCCACTTTATTTATCCTCCCATGCACAAAACACTTACCTCGCTTGAATTTTCTCTTATCACACAAATGTCAATTTGTTTTGCAATGTCTTTCTCATACAAAATCATACAAGGGTCACCATAGGATTGATAAATTCCAATATCGCTACCCGATGTGAGTCAAGGACATATATTTGTCATGAGGACTTTTCAGGGTTGTTCTGTGGCTTTCTGTTGGTAGGATTAAGATGTGAAAAAATATGAGGCTGAATGAGGAGGGCTTGACTCTTTTTGAAGCAAAATTGCATTAATCTAATTTCCACTTAAATATGGTCTTCTACTCAATCCCCATAGTATAAATTCAGCTCCATCATTATGAAAAGTCATGGAAAGTTTACACCATTCATCATTTCAACATTAAAAAAGTCAATCTTCTCAAACATTATTTACTTGAAAGCTCCAGATGGACACAACTTTCCACCTCAATTAGAAGCTCCAGAAAAGGCACAACTTCACTTGTCATGAAAGCTCCAGAAAAGGCACAACTTTCAATATAATGATTTTCATCAGCCAAAAACACATCTCTTCAAAATTTAATTTTCCACCCAAAGTATCACAGAATGTGGTAGCACAACACAAGATAACTTCCCCCACACTTAAGTTCAACTAGATTATGTAATTTCACTTCAAGAGTTGGTTGGATAGGGAAATTTGGCATGTAATGTTGCTAACCTAATAGGCTGTTCATGGATTCTAAGGGCTGAAAGGATTAAATGTTCAAGTTAGGCCATTATAAAAAAGGATTCTTTGAAATAGGGGCTTTAATACCAAACAAATGCCTCAATCATTTAAACATATGTACCTCAAACCCTCAAGTTTTGACAAGAATAAATCAAATTCTGGTTAAATCAAGCATGGTTTGGTTCTCTCAAGAAGTGAGGTGAATGTAAAGAATATGAAAATAATGGTTCAGAAGCCTCATAGGAAAGTGATTTCAAATATAAATACAGTGAGATGTGGCATGGGATTCAAAATTCAGTGTACTTTTCATGAAATTACTAAATATTTCAACTTAAAACAAAGTCATTTCAGCATTCATTTAAGCTTAGTTTCAAGGGTTAAATTGTTTCACTTATTTATATGGATTTAAAAATGGTGATGAGAATCATTTCAGCTCAAAAGTTTCAAAAACACATAGAAAATTGTAAAATAAACACACAAAATTTGAAAAACACGCATCTTTTTTGGTTTGGTTTTTGTTTTTTTAAATCAGGAAAACAATTGAAATTACTAAACTAAAAGGTTCCCTCCCACACACTTAAAATATTACATTGTCCTCAATGTGAACCCATGAGATGATATATGCACATGAAATTCATAATTTTTAAATAGGAAAAATAATATAAAAGTGAAAGGGTTAGGAACAGCCTAATGTGCTCAAGTGATGATGGGGTCATGTAGTGTGATAAAATCCAATGCATTAGTAGGATGTCCCTCAATATATCTCTTCAAATGTTTCCCATTGACTGTAAATATCCTTCCTGTGTCCTCTTGTGTGATCTCCACTGCACTATAAAGAAAAAAATTAGTCACAACATAAGGACCAAACCATCTGGAAAGAAACTTACCAGGAATCAACTTCAGTCGTGAACTATAGAGAAAGACTTTCTCTCCAACATGAAACTCCATTTGTTGGATCATTTTGTCATGAGCTGCTTTTGATCTTTCCTTGTAGAGCCTTGAGTTCTCATATGATGACAGTCGAATCTCCTTAATCTCTTGAATTTTCAACTTCCTTTGAATTCCATCTTGGGCCAAATCCATGTTGCATTTCTTTATAGCCCAATATGCCCGATGCTCGACTTCCACTAGGAGATGGCATGCTTTCCCAAAAACAATCCGAAATGGGGACATACCAATGGATGTCTTGTATGCTGTCATATACGTCCACAATGCATCATCCAAGCACCTTCTCTAATCTTTCCTATTTGACTGCACAATTTTATCCAAAATTTGTTTCAATTCCCTATTTGAAACCTCAGCCTGGCCATTTTTTTGGGGGTGGTATGGTGTTGATGTTTTGTGTGTTACCCCATACTTTCGAAGGAGGGAAGCAAAATTCCTATTGAAAAAGTGTGTCCCTTGGTCACTGATGATGGACTTTGGTACTCCAAACCTGCAAAAAATTTGTGCCTTGACAAAATCGTCTACAACATGAGAATCGTCAGTCCTGGTTGCCTTGGCCTCCACCCATTTACTCACATAATCAACAGAAACCAAAATATACAAAAATCCAAATGAACTAGGAAAAGGACCCATAAAATCAATTCCCCATACATCAAAAATATCACAGAATAGTATGGGTTGTTGGGGCATCTCATGTCTCCTAGAAATGTTCCTAGTGTGTTGGAAACGAGAGAATGACTTACAAAACACATGGGCATCATGGAATAAGCTAGTCCAATATAATACAAAGTCCAAACCCTTCCTAGCTTTCCGTTGGGGTCAAAAGTTTCCACCATAAGCAAGTTTATGACAGAAATGAAAAATAGACTCAAACTCATGATCAGGAACACACCTCCTAATGACTTGATCACTACACATGTTCCAGAGGTAAGGATCATCCCACATATAAAACCTAGAATAATTTTTTATTTTTGGACTTGATGTTTCTTTAAATTTGCTGGGATTTCATAGGCAATAATGTAATTAACTAATTCTGCATACCAAGGATGCGTACCTGAGATGGAATAAAGATGCTCATCGGGGAAAGTGTCCCGAAGTGGTACCTGGTCCAAGGTGTCATCCTCTAGTGTGTGAGTAATCCAACTCATGTGGTCCACCACCAAGTTTTCTGACCCCTTTTTGTCCTCTATCTCAATATCAAATTCCCGAAGAAGGAGCATCCATCGGATCAGCCTGAGCTTTTCATCTGGCTTCTTCAAGAGGTACCTCAAAGCTGAATAGTCAGAAAAAACAACTACTTTAGAGCCCAATAAATACGAACGGAATTTATCTAAAGCAAATATGACAGCAAGAAACTCCTTTTCCATGGTTGTGTAGTTTTATTTGATTGAATCCAGTGTCCTCTATGCATAGGCGATCACATGTGAATGTCCCTCCACCCTCTGAGATAAGACAGCTCCAACTGTGAATTTGGAGGCATCACACATAAGCTCAAAAGGAATCTCCCACCGTGGGGGCTGTATGAAAGGTGGAGTGGTCAGAAACTTCTTTATCTCATCAAAGGAAGTCCTTCAAGAATCATCAAAATTGAAGTCAATATCTTTTTGAAGCAATCGAGATAAGGGTAGAGCGATCTTACTAAAATCTCTGATGAAGCGTCGATAAAATCCAGCATGTCCAAGGAATGATCGAACATCACACACACATGTAGGATATGGGAGGGATGAAATAATTTCTACCTTAGATTTATCAACTTCAATGCCATGTTGTGAGACTATATGACCTAAGACAATTCCCTTTTCGACCATGAAATGACATTTTTTAAAATTTAAGACTAGATTCTTATCAATACAACGATGCAACACATCACCCAAACTAGAGAGACATTCATCAAATGAGGATCCATAAACTGTAAAATCATCCATAAATACCTCCATGCAGGTCTCAATGAAATCTGATAAAATACTCACCATGCATCTCTGGAAGGTATCTGGGGAATTGCAAAGTCCAAATGGCATCCTTCGGTAAGCAAAGGTACCGAATGGGCAGGTGAATTTTATCTTCTCCTGGTCCTCTACTGCAATCGGAACCTGAAAATAGCCAGAAAATACATCCAAGAAACAATAGTGTGTCTTCCCAGCTAGTCTCTCAAGCATCTGATCAATAAATGGGAGGGCGAAATGGTATTTGCGAGTGGAATGATTTAGTTTCCTATAATCAATACACACACGCCAACTGTTTTGTACCCTCATTGGAACTAACTCATTTTTCTCATTTTTAACAACAGTAACACCAATTTTCTTAGGCATAACCTAAATAGGAATTACCCACTGAGAATCTGAAATGGGATAGATTATACCTACCTCGAGAAACTTTTTCAACCTTCTTTTTAACAACCTCCAGAAGGGTTGGATTGAGTCTCCTTTGTGGTTGTCTCACCGGTTTATCCCTATCCTCCAAAATAATCTTATGCATGCAAATGAAGGGGCTAATACCTGATATGTCAGCCAAGGTCCACCCGATTCCCTGATGTTATCCCTAAAAAGATTCAAAAGTTTTCTTCATGTTCAAAAGGGAGATTGTTAGAAATTATAATAGGTAATTTTTCACCACTTAACAAGTATGAGTATTTGAGATTTTGTGGCAATGGCTTGAGTTCTAGTGTAGGGGGTGGTGTATGGATGTAAACATAGAAGGAACTGAAATATGTGCACAAAGAGCATCAATATCAGAATAGAAATCATCACAATTAGATAATAAATCATCAAATCCATCAGCATACTCAACAACCATGTCATAATTAGAGTTCACATGATCAAAATAAGAATATGATTCCATTTCAAAATGAAATCTTAGAGAGTCTTGTTCCTTTGAAACGGGTGTGGAAGTACTCTTAGACATAAAACTAGAACCAATACTCATAATCTCCCTAAGCATAGGAAAGTCCAATTCCATGGTGTTTTTACTTGGTGGTTCAAAATGGGAGATAACAAATGAAGAATGATCCTCTGAGGGGTACTTCATGGAATCCATAACATTAAATATCACAAATTCATCCCCAAATTCCATGGAAAGTGTACCCTCATTGACATTTATGATAGTTTTTGCAGTTTTGAGGAAGGGTCTACCTAAGATAATGGGGGAATTAGAACTTACCTGATCATACTCCATGTTAAGCACGTAGAAATATGCTGGAAAGATCATGTCTCTTACCCAGACAAGTACATCCTCAAGAACTCCTACTGGATATGCCGTAGCTCTATTCGCCAGTTGCACCATTACTCTCGTCGGCTTCAACTCACCAACCTGTAAAGAAGAGAATACAGAGTGAGGCATCACATTTATTGAAGCTCCTAAATCACAAAGAGCATCAGAGAAGTGAAACTCCCCTATGGTACATGGTATGGTGTGTAACACCCCAAGCTTCTACGGTACGCTTCTCTTTGAATAATGTTATAGCGTGTGTTGTACGCAACACCGAGTTCTAACACACCATAACCAATCAAACTAGCCGTTATGAATAGTAATACCTACTTTTTGAAATTATATATATTTTATATTTCAAAATGGACTTCATTTTTGGATTCGGAATATCGAATTTAGCCTAAGGTGAAATTTTGGTACATTTCGGATAACTTTCATATTTTGATGAATAGTGAAAATTACTAAATTTTAATTAAAAACAACTTTTTTAATAAAAATAATTAATAGTGATAAATTATGAATTTTAGTGGTTTTAAAGTATATTTAGAATATATTTCTACCATTTAATATAATTTTGGTCATTGGACATAATTTTACAATTAAACCGAACATAAACAAGTGTCAATCTTTTGATAGTTATTATCTCTTAAAAACACGCTTTTTGTTTTGACAGCGGGAATTAATTTTAAATTAATTTCTGGCTCTTTTGTGTTTTGAATTTAGGAAAATTGATTCCATATTTGGAATCAGGATGTTAAAATTATGTAAATAGGTGACTTTTATTTTTAGACATTTTGAATAATTACTGCGGTAAATATTTTATTTACCATGGTTAAGGGTAAATCCGGTAAATAAGGGTTAAAAAATAATATTATAATAATACTAAATTACCCTAAAACGTGTCCTAACCTTATTGGTTGATACATGTTCGACCATAGGCATCTTTGGGTCGATTTTGGGACCCCATGGTGCCACTTGTAGGTGATAAGGACACTTTTTTTTAATTAAGTTAAAATGAATACAAAAATAACACAAGCATATATCTTTTAGAAAAACAATTGTTACATAGGTTTATATATGTTGAATTTTAGATTATAAATATTCATTAGAAAGATACAAAGATTTCCTACATAATTATATTTTATTTATAATTTTTAGACATTAAATAATTTATTTTATTTATGACACAATGATGATGCAATAATTACTATAATAGTGAAAAATTAAAATAATTGATATTATAAATACCCAAATAAATATAATATGAAACTTTTAATGAATTAAAATAATTTTCTAGGATAATATGATATATTAGTATTGAGTTAATTTACTTTTTTCGACGTAATAAATCTGTTATGAGTTTCACAAAAATCAACTATTGAATAATGTCAAAATTGACATAAAAGAGTTCTTAAAACAAATATTATATTATTAATTGATATTAAATTCCTAAAAATCTAAGGTTCTCCAAGAGACTTATATCCTGATAGGTTCATCATTAATGGACCACTTGGGGGTCGCTTGGATGTATATAGTAAGTTTATTAACCATATTATATAAAAATACAAAGAGACATTGTAAAAGTGAAACTAATTAACTTAGAGTTAATACTTAAAGATAAGGTTAATATAAGTACCCAAACCTGTCTAAATTCTATTGGTTGAGTTGTTTTAGACCCATCCCCACATTAACCTTTGAATAATCAACTTTGGATCCATTAGAAACCGAATATGAATTTATTATAAATTAAAATTTCTAGCTTTTCCAAAGGTGCCCCTCACCCCTCTTATAAAAGGGCACTCCTCCTTCTCATTTCTTCACACCTTCAAAGCCTTTTGGTTCGGAAAAACTCTGCACAAATACTCTCCCAACTTCCCTCACTACAACCTAGTTGCCTTAGTTTGATCAGAAAGCCAACCTAAGGAGCCCTTTTGATCAAATCAAAAGGAAGAACCCGAAGAAGAGGTAATGTTTTCACCACCCCTTTTCAAGTTCCTTTCTTCTTACACTTCTTATTTCTTTGTTCTTACCATTCTAAAATAATAACTCCAGTATCTCACATATACTGTGATGTTATTATAAATATGGTACAACCATATTCAGTATTCTATCCACCCTTTGAATAACATGTCACCATACGTGCGTACGTACGACTTACC
This sequence comes from Viscum album, assembly GCA_963277665.1. Classification (NCBI taxonomy): domain Eukaryota; kingdom Viridiplantae; phylum Streptophyta; class Magnoliopsida; order Santalales; family Viscaceae; genus Viscum; species Viscum album. The sequence goes on along the minus strand of OY728130.1, from coordinate 1,016,040,976 downwards.
GTCTCCACGTCGTGGTGTAATTGTTATTCAATATATTATTATTTGGATGGGTATAATAATGATGTGTAACTCATTTAAATAATAAATATAACATGTTAATGATTCTGTATATATGATATACCATCCATTTATATATTATTTTAATATCAAAAGAATGATATTGTCGCTCGTGCGTACGTACGGACTACCGTCTCCACGAACGCGATGAGATTCATTCTCCATCGTATCTATTCAAGTATAATTATCATTTGATGATTTAAAAAATGATGTTTAAGGACTTGATATAATTCTGGATATGAATAATATAAAACCTATCCTTTACAAACATGTCTTATGTAACAAAACATATAAAAGAAAACAAGTAAGTTAACACCCGAAACAACGATAATACTAAGATATTATTATCAAATCAATGTTAAAAGATCATATATGATATAATATTAATATATATGATTCTTTTATAATTTAATAACAATTATTTCACCATTATACAGGAGGTTAACCTACCCCAACCAAGGAAAAGTACAAGGTAAGGGTTATTTCACAATCTCTTCATTATCCGAGGTTGTTTATATGTAATAATCTACTGGGATTTCTTTATCATCCACATCCATGTTTCTTCGAAATGTATTTCAAAACATATTTATTATTTACAAGAATATGGGTTAAAGTCATTTATAACCTTGTTTGACTTTTTATAGGAGGTTTATAAAGGAATCTTTCCTTTGTTTTCGAAACAAGGTCCTTTTTAACCTTTTTGACAGAATTAAGGTAAGAATGTTTTTTTACTTATACGGCGGGTGCGGCTATTTTTCGCCGTTATAAAATCTTCAAAGCTCCCCTTAAAAGCTTATAAGAATATTTTCAAAGAAAATGTTTTAGTAGTCTTGGAAACACTAGATAACTGTCGGTGAGGAAAGGAATGTTCAAATAGAGGATGTACATGTTGTGAAAGAATTTGTAGATGTATTTCCGGAAGATTTACCTAGACATCCACCAGAACGAGAAGTTGAGTTTTCCATTGATTTAATTCCTGGATCAAGGCCTATATCGAAGACCCCTTACAGAATGGCCACTGTACAGTTAGTCGAACTAAAGAAACAACTAGAGGAATTGAGTAATAAGGGATTTATTCGCCCTAGTGTTTCTCCATGGGGAGCCCCTGTTCTTTTTGTTAAAAAGAAAGATGGATCTATGAGGTTATGTATCGACTACAGGGAGATCAATGCTATAATGATAAAGAACAAGTATCCCCTACCTCGCATTGATGATTTATTTGACCAACTGCATGGAGCTAAATACTTTTCAAAGATTGACCTTAGATCTGGATACCATCAGTTGTGTGTGAAGAAGGAAGACATTCCGAAGACAGCATTTCGAACCAGGTACGGGCATTACGAGTTTACCGTAATACCGTTTGGATTAACTAATGCACCCTCTATATTCATGGATCTGATGAATAGAGTTTTCAAGGAGTATCTCGATGAATTTGTGGTGGTATTTATTGATGATATCTTGGTATACTCCAAAACCTACGAAGATCATGAAAATCACTTGCGCATTATCTTGAAGACTCTGAGGAGGCATGAATTATATGGGAAGTTTAGAAAGTGTGAATTCTGGCTTCAGGAGATTTATTTTCTTGGCCATATTGTCTCTAAAGATGGAATCTCTGTTGATCCTTCTAAGACCAAGGCAATCCAAGAATGGCCAGCACCTACAAGTATAACCGAGGTACGCAGTTTTATTGGTTTGGCAGGTTATTATCGACGTTTCGTCCAGAATTTTGCCCGATTGGCTAACCCATTAACGAAGCTCACATGTAAAGGGGTTAAATTTGTTTGGACAAAAGAGTGTGAAGAATGTTTTGAAGAACTGAAGAAAAGATTAGTCAATGCTCCTATATTGACTCTACCATCGGGGAATGATGGGTTCGTTATTTATAGTGATGCATCGAAGAAAGGACTTGGTTGTGTCCTTATGCAGAATGATAGAGTTATTGCCTATGCATCACGACAGTTGAAAATTAATGAACAAAACTATCCTACTCATGATCTCGAGTTAGAAGCTTTGATCTTTGCTTTGAAGATATAAAGGCACTACCTCTATGGCGAAAAATGTGAGATTTATACTGATCACAAGAGTTTGAAGTATATTTTCTCACAAAAAGAACTCAACATGAGGCAAAGGAGATGGCTTGAATTACTCAAGGATTATGATTGTACGATACACTACCACCCGGGGAAGGCAAACAAGGTGGCAGATGATTTGAGTAGAAAAGACCATGGAGTTTTAAACAATATGAGAATTGAAAGGGATCCAATTTTCATGGATCTAGTGAAGATGGACATGGGAATAACCAGGGAAGGTGAAACATCAATGATTTTTCAAATGGTTGCCAAACCATCTTTACTAGAAAGGATTAAGAGTTCTCAGACCGATGATGAAGAATTCCAAAAGAAGATTAAAGCTGTGAATGATGGGAGATTGAGAGACTTTGTGTATGAAAATGGAATTTTGAAATTTGGGAAGAGACTTTGTGTTCCCGATTTACCTGATCTAAAAAGGGAATTGCTGGATGATGCTCATAGTTCCAATTTCTCTATACACCCTGGGAGCACGAAAATGTATAGAGATTTGAAGGAAAATTTTTGGTGGGACAACATGAAGAGGGAGATTGCTGATTTTGTGTCAAGATGTATGGTTTTTCAACAAGTGAAAGCTGGAAGGCAACAGCCTGGAGGAGTCATGCAACCTCTTCCCATACCAGAGTAGAAATGGGACAATATTATGATGGACTTTGTCATGGGGCTACCAAAGACTCCTAGAAGGAACGATGCAATATGGGTTATTGTTGATCGTCTTACCAAGTCAGCCCATTTTCTTGCTATAAGAGAGGATCTACCCCTGGAACGTTTAGCAAGACTATATATTAATGAGGTTGTGAGACTTCATGGAGTACCCTTATCAATTGTTTCTGATCGTGATCCCCGTTTTACTTCAAGATTCTGGAAAAGTCTTCAGAAATCCCTGGATACTGAACTTCATTTGAGCACTGCTTACCACCCTAAGACAGACAGACAATCAGAACGGACTATTCAAACCTTAGAAGACATGTTGAGATCTTGCTCACTTGACTTTCAGGGTATGTGGGATCAATATTTACCACTGGTAGAATTTTCCTATAACAATAGCTTCCATTCGAGTATTCATATGGCACCATATGAAGCGTTATACAGAAAGAGATGTTGTACACCAACCTGTTGGGATGACGTTGGTGAAAGAAAACTTGTAGGCCCAGAACTGGTGGAGGAAACGGTGGAAAAGGTGAAAGTAATCCAAAATCACATCAAAGCAGCTCAAAGTAGGCAGAAGAGCTATGCCGATAATCGAAGGAAGGATTTGGAATTTCAAGTCGGTGATCATGTTTTCCTAAAGGTATATCCATGGAAGGGAGTCATACGTTTTGGTAAGAAAGGTAAATTGAGTCCCAGGTACATCGGACCCTTCGAAATTCTAGAAAGAATTGGGGTTGTAGCTTACCAATTGGCAATGCCGCCACGTCTCTCTAAAGTTCACGATGTGTTCCACGTATCTCTGTTGAGGAAATACATGCCTGACCCAACGCATGTACTCACCTATGAAGAATTAGAATTGGAACCCGATCTGTCTTATTGCGAAGAGCCCGTCAAGATTCTTGATACGAGAGAACAAGTACTGAGAAACCGGACGACGCGTCTGGTAAAAGTTTTGTGGAGAAACCATAAGATGGAAGAGGCAACGTGGGAACCCGAGGAACTTATGATGAAGAACCACCCGAGTCTTTTCATGCGGTAGTATTCTAGAAATTTTTAGGACGAAATTATTTGAAGGAGGGGAGAATGTAACACCACAAGCTTCTACGGTACGCTTCTCTCTGAATAATGTGATAGCGTGTGTTGTACGCAACACCGAGTTCTAACACACCATAACCAATCAAACTAGCCGTTATGAATAGTAATACCTACTTTATGAAATTATATATATTTTATATTTCAAAATGGACTTCATTTTTGGATTCGGAATATCGAATTTAGCCTAAGGTGAAATTTTGGTACATTTCGGATAACTTTCATATTTTGATGAATAGTGAAAATTACTAAATTTTAATTAAAAACAACTTTTTTAATCAAAATAATTAATAGTGATAAATTATGAATTTGAGTGGTTTTAAAGTATATTTAGAATATATTTCTACCATTTAATATAATTTTGGTCATTGGACATAATTTTACAATTAAACCGAACATAAACAAGTGTCAATCTTTTGATAGTTATTATCTCTTAAAAACATGTTTTTTGTTTTGACAGTGGGAATTAATTTTAAATTAATTTCTGCCACTTCTGTGTTTTGAATTTAGGAAAATGGATTCCATATTTGGAATCAGTATGTTCAAATTATGTAAATATGTAACTTTTATTTTTAGACATTTTGAATAATTACTGCGGTAAATATTTTATTTACCATGGTTAAGGGTAAATCCGGTAAATAAGGGTTACAAAATAATATAATAATAATAATAAATTACCCTAAAACGTGTCCTAGCCTTATTTGTTGATACATGTTCGACCATAGGCATCTTTGGGTCGATTTTGGGACCCCATGGTGCCACTTGTAGGTGATAAGGACACTTTTTTTTAATTAAGTTAAAATGAATACAAAAATAACACAAGCATATATCTTTTAGCAAAACAATTGTTACATAGGGCTATATATATTGAATTTTAGATTATAAATATTCATTAGAAATATAAAAATATTTACTACATAATTATAGTTTATTTATAATTTTTAGACATTAAATAATATATTTTATTTATGACACAATGATGATGCAGTAATTACTATAATAGTGAACAATTAAAATAATTGATATTATAAATACCCAAATAAATATAATATGAAATTTTTAATGAATTAAACTAATTTTATAGGATAATATGATATATTAGGATTGATTTAATTGACTTTGTTCGAAGTAATCAATCTGTTATGAGTTTCAAAAAAATCAACTATTGAGTAATGTCAAAATTGACATAAAAGAGTTCTTAAAACAAATATTATATTATTAATTGATATTAAATTCCTAAAAATCTACGGTTCGTCCAAGAGACTTATATCATGATAGGTTCATCATTAATGGACCACTTGGGGGTCTCTTGGATGTATATAGTAAGTTTATTAACCATATTATATAAAAATACAAAGAGACATTGTAAAAGTGAAACTAATTAACTTAGAGTTAATACTTAAAGATAAGGTTAATATAAGTACCCAAACCTGTCTAAATTCTATTGGTTGAGTTGTTTTCGACCCATACCCACCTTAAACTTTGAATAATCAACTTTGGATCCATTAGAAACCGAATATGAATTTATTATAAATTAATATTTCTAGCTTTTCCAAAGGTGCCCCTCACCCCTCTTATAAAAGGGCACTCCTCCTTCTCATTTATTCACACCTTCAAAGCCTTTTGGTTCGGCCAAAATCTGCCCAAATACTCTCCCAACTTCCCTCAATAAAACCTAGAGGCCTTAGTTTGATCATAAATCCAACCTAATGAGCCCTTTTGATCAAATCAAAAGGAAGAACCCGAAGAAGAGGTAATGTTTTCACCACCCCTTTTCAAGTTCCTTTCTTCTTCCACTTCTTCTTTCTTTGTTCTTACCATTATAAAATAATAACTCCAGTATCTCACATATACTGTGATGTTATTATAAATATGGTACAACCATATTCAGTATTCTATCCACCCTTTGAATAACATGTCACCATACGTGCGTACGTACGGCTTACCGTCTCCACGTCGTGGTGTAATTGTTATTCAATATATTATTATTTGGATGGGTATAATAATGATGTGTAACTCATATAAATAATAAATATAACATGTTAATGATTATGTATATATTATATACCATCCATTTATATATTATTTTAATATCAAAAGAATGATATTGTCACTCGTGCGTACGTACGGACTACCGTCTCCACGAACGCGATGAGATTCATTCTCCATCGTATCCATTCAAGTATAATTATCATTTGATGATTTAAAAAATGATGTTTAAGGACTTGATATCATTCTGGATATGAATAATATAAAACCTATCCTTTACAAACACGTCTTACGTAACAAAACATATAAAAGAAAACAAGTAAGTTAACACCCGAAACAACGATAATACTAAGTTATTATTATCAAATCAATGTTAAAAGATCATATATGATATCATATTAATATATATGATTCTTGTATAATTTAATAACAATTATTTCACCATTATACAGGAGGTTAACCTACCCCAACCAAGGAAAAGTACAAGGTAAGGGTTATTTCACAATCTCTTCATTATCCGAGGTTGTTTATATGTAATAATCTACTGGGATTTCTTTATCATCCACATCCATGTTTCTTCGAAATGTATTTCAAAACATATTTATTATTTACAAGAATATGGGTTAAAGTCATTTATAACCTTGTTTGACTTTTTATAAGAGGTTTATAAAGGAATCTTTCCTTTGTTTTCGAAACAAGGTCCTTTTTAACCTTTTCGACAGAATTAAGGTAAGAATGTTTTTTTTACTTATACGGTGGGTGCGGCTATTTTCCGCCGTTATAAAATATTCAAAGCTTCCCTTACAAGCTTATAAGAATATTTTCAAAGAAAATGTTTTATTTTTTATGGATCTTAAATGATTTCAAAATAAACGGAGATATTTCTTTAAAAAGAATTTTGATTTCATCTATGTCAACATCCTTTGATGGATTTTAAGATTATTTGAAGTTGATTTATTATGATACAAAACTTCTATATTGTATTGAAGGTTTTGTGATATGTTTGAATGTGGATGTGCTATTTTTATACCATTCATAGTTTATGGTGAAATTATTGACACTTCGTATGCTAGTTTTAATACGAATGTTTATGTTATGTTTAAAACTTTTCATATGGGAATGCATTGGACTTAGTAAGTGACGGGTGGAGCCCGCTATAGATCCTCGATGCATCGGTAGGTCTCATGAGACAAACTAGTGTCTTGGCACAAGGCCTTGACAAAATCTTATTTGTAGTCTTGGCACGAGGCCTTGGCTATGTGGTTATGATAGTCTGGCATTATGCATTCCAACATTATGAAAGTGGTTATTGATTTTTTCATGTGATTATTCGATTAGTAGAATATCCATGTGAATAAGTAAATGGCATTATTTCATTTTATTTATGCCATACCATGTTGAAAGTTCATGTTTGAAAGGCTTTTGTTTTAGTTATACATTGCCTTAAATGTTTATTCTTATTGATGAAAGTTTCCGCTATATTGTTATCCTTACTGGGCATTTGAGCTCACCCCTTTTCTATGTTTTATTTTTCCCAGGAAGTGAAGAAGTAAGTTATGAATGACCTGCAGGGATATTATGTGGGGATATGAGTGTGGATTATGGAGACAATATGTTGTTGTAGTAGTTTTTCATTTTATGATGTAATGTAAAACTTATGAATATATCTAGTGTTTCCAGGGCTACTAAACCAATCGGTCTTTCGAGATTTGATCTTTCTTGTGATCATGTCAATGTTATGTAATAATTCACCGACTCTGGGTAGCTGGGGTCGGGGCGTTACATGGTGAATGTCCCTGGATCCATGCACTTTGTCGACATTTCTAGAGTTGGTGTAATGAGTGCTAAGACATTGCTTCCAAGGTTATCCTCTCATTTCCCTTGATCCCTCTTCGATTAGTACAAAGTTCTTTTAAGAATTTCGCATACCTTGGGATTTTCTTAATGGCTTCAAGTAGAGGAATGTTGATCTCCCCAAGCTTGAATTTTTCCAAAACCTCCTTTTGAATTGCCTCTTCAGCCATCTTTTTGGTTTGAACAACCCTGTTTGGAAAAGAAAGGGGTTTAGGAGGAACATCATCAATTTTTTTCTTACCTTTATCTTTCTCCTTGGATTGCTCATTAGTTAGTATAGAATGCGACTTCTCTGGAGTTGAGGTGAATCCCGATGGAATGGTAGGTACAGATGTATCATTCATTTTCTTCCCACTTCTCAATGTGATGGCACTAACATTCCCCTTTGGATTTGGAGTGGGTTTGGAAGGTAGATTTCTAGAATTCTTACTCACAAGTTCATGGAGGGTGGTGGCAATCTGGCTCATTTGAGTCTTCAACTCCCTCAACTCCGAACCTTGACTCTTCATCTAATTCTATTGATTAAGAACAATTTGTTTCAAAAGATCATCAGTGTTAGATTCTACCTTGTGTTGGAGATTCCCTTGTTACTGACTTGTTGATGTTTGAGCTTCAAATCTCCTTTGGGGTTGTTCGAAACCTTGTTGGTAAGGTAGAGGCTCTTGGAAGTTTGGTTGAAAAGGGGGACTTTGTTATTGTCCAGATCCGTACCTTGTGTATGATTGATCCTTCCACCCTTGGTTGAATGTTGGTGCAAAGGATTCATACTTATTTTGGGGATATGTCTGTTGTTGCTGCTAATATGGTCCTCCAGGGAACACTGCTGCACAATATTCTGTTTCTTGGAGTTGTGGGCAACAGTCAGTTGGGTGGCTTGTCTCAGAAAAAATACCACAAGGCCTTGAAGGAGCAGGTTGAGATGTCTTTTGAGCCAAATTAATGTGTCTCACCATAGTTGTCAATTCTTCCAACTTGGTATCAGTAAAATGACTTTCAAGAGAAGAAGGACTTACCTGATGTACTCCCCTAACCTGTGGTGTACCTATATCGCCAAATTGTTGGGAGTTTTGGGCCATTTTGTCGATCAATGCTCATTAAGATACTGGTTTCTTGTCCACCAAAGCTCCTCAAGCTGCAATATCCACCATGCTTCTCTCCATAGGTGTGAGTCCTTCATAAAAGTACTGGATGAGTAATTTCTCACTGATTTGGTGATGTGGGCAGCTTGCACACAACTTCTTGAATCCCTCCCAATACTCATACATTGACTCCCCTTGTGCTTGCTTGATCCCCAAGATCTACTTAAGAATGGAAGTGGTCCTTGATGCTGGAAAAAATTTCTGCAAGAAAAGACATTTCAAATCGTTCCAACAAGTTACATTGTCGGGTTGTAAATAATACATCCAATCTTCCACAGCTCCATCAAGTGAGAATGAGAATGCTCTTAGTTTGATTTGATCTTCAGAGATATTTCTAGGTTTTAGGGTTGAGAAAAACTCATTAAACTCTTTCAAATGTTTATTGGGATCCTCACCAGAGAGGCCATGAAACTTTGGAAGTAAGTGAATTAACCCAGATTTTAGTTCAAAGTCCGATTCGAGATTTGGGTATGCAATACAATTTGGTTGATAATTAATATCAGGTGCAGCCAATTCTAGAATGGTTCTATTTAGCTCATTGTTATTATTTCCAGCCATTGGTTCTTATTTTATGTTTTAATTTGAATAGCTTCAAATTTCAATGTTTCCAAAAGAGAGGAATTCACTAACTGGTTGAATATTGAAACTTCCCGTAGATTGAGAGTGCCTGATTAGTGCCCTAAGGCTGCATTCAATCTCAGGGTCAAGATAAAAGATATCTTCAGGATTAGTTCATGTCATAAATTAATGAAAGATGAAAAGAAGGAAAGTGGACCATAGTAATATAAAAATTTGAAGTTTGAGTTGATGGTCCAAAAAGAAGTAGAAGAAAATAAAAGAAGAAGAAAAAGAATCAGATTGGGTAAAGAAGGAAGAAAGAAGAGAGGAAGAGAATAAAATGTAAAGTAAAATAAATACCTCTAATTGGTTGAAATAATTACTTGCCTCCCCGACGACGGTGCCAATTTGATAGAGCACTGTTGTGGGAGCCCGCAAATGATTAGTGTGATTTTGGGGTACTTAGGTGCAGCAGAGTGGCTGACCAATGTCGTCTCTCAAAGGAGGAAGTAAATTAAAACAACTTTCTAGAGGTATTCCAAAAATAAAATAAAAGAGAATAAAAAAACTACTTGAAAGGATTGGGTTTTTTTGATGTTTTTAAAACTTGAAGAAGTTAGCTGGAAGAAGATTTCATTTTTTTTTTGTTTTTAATTTTGAAATGAAGTTTGATTAAAAAGACACAACAAGAAGATGTTTTTTAGAAAATATTTTAAAAGGAATAATCGATATAACTCTAACTATTCATTCAATTATTAATCATTATCATTTAAATAAATATCCACTTAATTATGATCCCCTAATTTGTTATCCCTCTAACCCTACAAGAGTTAACTTAACCACAAAGATGAAATTACTTAAACCCTAGGCTAGCTTCGGAACACGCAATCGGAGCACCCTGCTTTGATTTTTGTTCTAAGGATAGCTTATGGTCAGTGGTTAATTAGAGAACATATCCATTCTAGAAATGAGGATGAATTGTGTTTAGGGATTATATTTTAACTCTACAAATTTATCCCGTGTGGTCTTGTATTACCGATTAAGATCACGCTCTCACAATTTACACAAAATATCGACCTCATGTGTTTTTGTATTAATTGTTCAATTTCTTGATTAGTTTATTGTAATTTAAAAACACAATTCATGAATCATATAATTTTAATTACAGTATCTCATTTACTCAAAAGAAATGAATGAATAAGGATAAAGGTCGTTCGATTACTAAAAAGAACTACTCTTCCATGGGCGGTGTAGTCATCATAGAAACGTTTTGCATGTACAAAGGTTTAGAAAGGGTAGAACCCAATCATGTTTATACTATTGATTCCAGCCCAATTAATAATATTAAGAGAAGAATAAATTTTAAAAAAACATAAGAAAAGAGAAGAAATAAAATAAGTACAATGAAATTTATTACACAAAAAAATCATTACAACACGAAGGAGAAGAATAAGGATTCGTCGAAGGGATCCTTGCTTCAAGAGCTACCCTTATTGAAATGGTTGGAGAATTGGAGTGTATCCACTTATCTTCTGCCCTAAACTTCCCAATGAAAGTCCCAACCCCTACAAATGATAAAAACACTAATTTATAGAGTGGAGGGGAGGCTAAGTTTATAGAGGTTTCAAGTGTGAATGGGAAATCTCGGCCAAATATTTTAATGAACATTGCACCACCCATTTGACATCTAAAACGCATGAATTGGCCGGCCTTCTAGAAGGATGATTTGTTTAAAATCCTGTCCCCGATCGTTTCTCAAAATGTGGGCTCAATACATGCCTGGATGTAGAAGCTCTGGCCCAACTACAAAACCCATGTCCATTATGCCGAGTCCAGCCCAACTTTGACTTCATGGCCCATTTTCAGCAACTAAATGCACTCTTTATCTCTAGAGTCATGAATAAAAGTTGTATACAATTAAGTTAGGAACACTATTACAAAATTTAAAATTCAAAAATTAAGTATAAAAATATTTATCTTCGAAATACTACAGTGCACTATAAAGGGTAAAACTGGAATTTTCACCAAATTTTCAAATGAATGATCAAATCCCAAATATTTTATAAATAAACATATTTAACACAATTTGAGGAAATTATATCATTTATTATCAATAAAATATTCAACAAAATAGTGTTTTATCACTAACCATCTACCCAATCCCATAAAACTTGCATGAAACATGAAATAATGCATAAAAACCTATATGATTTTTTATTAAAGGAACTGCCAACCTCAATCTATGAGTTACCATCAATTCCATGTTTCACATCACTTTATCCAAGTCAGCCCATGCCCCATCCAAGTTCATACCACCACCCAATATCACACCTCACATCATGAATCATAAATAGTTAATTAGAAATAATTATAATTAATGATTTAATTTAATCCAATGATGAATAATTGATGTAAAACTAACCAAGAATATTATTTGCAGTGAAACCTTGACGTACACCTTCAGAATTTCAATTGTGCTCCACTGACACTAACCTGAGAAAAAACCCTACCACAAAAAAACTTGACCAAGAATAATTGTTGCAGTGAAACCTTGACTTACACCTTCAGAATGTCCATTGTGCTCCACTGACACAAACTCGAGAAAAAACCCTACCTGAGCTCCCAATCAATCATCAATTTAATCAAATTTTAGTAAAAAATATATACAAATAGTTCAGTGTCTTACCTCAACTTGAAATTATTCTGATCATTTGTGATCAACCTCTTGAAACATCATATTGACACTGAACATGAAAGATCCAATTATTTCAATTGACTCTAATATGATATATTGTAATCAACATGAAACCTTAAATAAAATCAAACTGAAATATATGATATCAAATAGAAACAAAAAAATGGAATTTGAGGAAAAATATTTGCCAGAGTCACCACAAATCACTCCCAAGAATGCCCCCAAATAAAGGGGGAATAAGAGAGTGGGTGGGTTGGTTGTTCTTCACATATCATTTGTGTCCATTGACCAAAATAATGGGGGGATATCCCTGTATATTAATTAAAAAAACATCGAAAAACTTTTTAGTGTGTAACCATAATGGTCACACCATGAATATTCAGTCAAAATCCATGAACCCCTGGCCTACCCTCTTTCATTTCATAAAGGAACTTTTGAACTCATTTCTTGTAATGAATTTCAATTCAAACTATGAATAGCTTCCTTTTACTAGTTTTAGCAGATGTCAACACCCGAACCATATCTGATAACTTCCCAAAAATCCAAATTATATCTCAATACTTCCACTATATTTAAATACACCATTTTAATACATTCAATCCACCATGTTCCAAACTTGAGTCTTGGTTCTCAATATAAACCATCCACTAAACAAAAATTCAAAATCTTTATCAAAATGTAACAATCCAAAAATTATGAATTTTTATAATTATAAGTTTATAAAGGACTATAAAATATGAATATAATAATAAATTTAATATAAACAACATTGTAAAAATTGAGAAGTGGAAGAAGAAATGCAAAATTTTCTTAGTTATACTTCATTGGGTTTGAGTTTAAGAAATAATTAAAAGGAAACCACAAAGTCATGCATATCCATAGATGGAAGAAGATGACATTATGTATTAGAAACATAAATATATTATAGAATATGGAGTAAAATAGTGTTATAGATATAGAGTATAACCCAAAAAATAAAGGTGGTCTGAGGGTTCCCTTACCCCAAGTCCCATATCACCTGGATTCTCCTATAACATCATGTATAATTAAATTGAATTTGTTAATTAAAAACTAAAAAACATAATAATATATATTTCATATTTTATAATCCATTTAATTTCATATTTTATTCATTTATTTAATATATGTTTCTCATGTTGATCATTAAGAGTTATTCAGTCACGTATACTGAAAATAATTCCGATATTGGTAATGGACATAGGTTTTATAAAAGGATTATATTCTCTTTATAAATTTATGAGTATAGAGTCTATATAATTTTAATAGCTACAAATTTCCATATCCTAAAGGATAAAAAATAATTGGTTAATAATATAATAGTTTTTATCTGAATGTTAATTTTGAACAAATTAAATGCCCATAAGTTTTATTTGTAATATTGTATTATGAATTTATGTTATCACTCTATAATCCTAAAAATATAGTAAATTAGTTATTAATATACTAATTTTACTATAGTTATATTTTGAAAGTTATTTAAAAATCATGGTTTTATAAAATATCATCATTCATATTGGTTACATGAACCCACCTTAACATGAAAACTGATTCTTTTACAAAACTTTTAAAAGAGATAAAAATTAGTTACTATATGGATTTAATAGTTTTTTTATATTGATAATATTCTAATTATTTAATTGTTAAAATATTCATTATTGTTGGGTGGTATGATAATGATGGAAATAAAAGATTAAGGATGAGATATTATTTCTTTGTATTTGAGATGCCTCCTACAGAACACTCCTTAAGGCTTCTTAGAAGGGTATATTTTGTTAGAATAGGCCTTAAAAATAAGTTAAGTTAGGTTTATAGGGATATTTTACTAACTATTTTCCACGATAAGATGTTTATAAGTGAATATTAATAGTTGTAAGATTATATGTATTTTTTAGAGAATGAGATGTGAGTTTTTGAATAGTATATTTATTACTTTATTTTTTTACTCAAGATTATGAATAATTTATATTCATATGAAAAATAATAGTTTTTATTATATAATAAATATTTTATTGAAATTTTACCACTTAAGAAATTGAATGGTATCATTTTTATATTTAATTAAATGCATATTATCAAAAATAGGTTTAATTAGAATTAAATATAACTGAGATATCAGAAATTAATTTATAGGTTTTTAAAATATGTTATATTATTTTTAAATAAATTTTTATTAATTAAATAAATTTTATGTCAGAGATAATATTATAAATTATTGATTCTGTTTGATAACAATATGATTTCAAAGAACTTACTATATAAGTAGATGTAATATTTTATTACTATTATAAAAAAATCCATCTTTTTTCAAAAAAATAAAAATGTTTAAATTAGTCTAGTTTTTATGTTCTCATTCATAATATGGGGTTTATTTTGTCAAAATAAATTTCTAAAATCAGTTATTTTATTATTTAAAATTAAATATAAAAACCATTAACTTTATTATATAATTTAAAAATGATTTATTAAAATGTACACATACACAAATTTTGAGTTGTATAATTTGAGAAATAATTTTAGGATATTATAATATGTTTAGTTATTTATTTTTTCTCTAGAAAATATTATTTATCAAATACTTTACTATTACCAATGATCATATATTATTATAATGATATCTTAATATTATAACTATTGGTTTCCATTCTAACTTTCATATAACACTTACAGTGTAAATAAAAACCTACTATATCCTATATATTTCATTCATTTAATTTTATATCTCAATTCCATATTCCAAATTTACAAAATGTGAACCATATTTCTATAGTTTTTTTATATTTTTACAGTTTTTTCAATGGTATGATAATTGTAGGAAAATACAATGCACCAGAATTTCAAATTCTAGTTATATCATTTAATCATGTTTATTTTCCATTATACTATATTTAATTTTATTAAGTATATTTATCTTTGATATATTATATTTTATATTATATAGATAAAATAATATTATTTTTTATTATGTCATGGTTGTGGTTTATTTTATAACCAATACCTAAATTATGACACATAGATATATTTGGGAAACTAATTTAATATATATTATTTCATGTCATTAAAAATTTCCCGCATTTTGAAATTTCAACTTTGAAATTTCAATTTATACTCTAATATGAAAATAGATAAGTGAACTCAAGCTTTATTGCATCCTCTTGTTCCCATATTTCCTTTTAATACTTATGATTTTCCCAATACACTTTCACCAGGTGCATTGTATTATTACACATAACTTTGTATCTATAATGAAATAAGTTACCTATATTCTATTCATAAGAGATGACATATTTCTAATACACCACCTATGAATTCTATAAATGTGCGGGATCATATATTTCCTTCTGTAAGAGGGATACATATAATACCTTATGCACTACAGATATGTTCAATGAGATGAAAAGTTAGTATTCTATGTCTATAAAATGATCATTAATTTCAAAGGGGATTCTTTTTTTGATTTATCATTCCATTATCCTAAAACCTCATGAATACTTTAAATCCAGATATGTGAAGGAATACCTTATTTCGAACCTCAAAATCCTTGTATTTTTGTTAATTTCAAGATGACCTCTTCAATCAAATCTATGCTGTTCTGATGGGGTTCTAAATGGATTTAACCTTATTTATCATTTATATGATTAGTTTGGGTATTAATAGCTTATGTTGTCAAACATCATCCCAATAAAATTGATTTTCTCATCTTATTCAAATAGAGGTATTAATTTGGATCTATTTGAATGCTAGAGTGGTAGCAATTGATCAATGAAAACTTAGCTAGAGGAATATGCTGATACCAGAAACTATTGAAGTTTAAAGAATACTCTACAATCATGAATTCTAGAGTTTGAATGGAATTTTTAGTTTTCCCATCCTTTCAAGGGTTATTTTGAAAAATAAAGGTTAACTATATAAATATTTCATATTGAAGAATCTTCTAGATCTTTGAAGAGAACCTTACATTTGGATTAGATACAATCAATAATTATGTTCTATATATCCTATCCTTCAATCCATTTTATATATTAGAAATTTGATTGAGAGATAAGTCTTATTGATCAATGAGGAAATGATAAATCTTTTTAAGATGATCTTGAATAATCCATATTTAATTTTTTTACTTTATATATTATTGTAAGACCCGTGACCAAATCTATGGTGAGGTTCTCCCTTTTCCATTATTGTACGGGTAATGGTTGCATCACCCCCTATGAAATTTGAAATTTTAACTTATATTTTTAGAATTAAAATAACATTGATGTATGTTTACTTATATCCATATTTATATTATGAAATTATAATTCCTCTCAATGATCGATATACATATATGTGCTCCATTGGTGTGCAGATAATATTGAGATTAACTCAATACCATTCCCTTCTTAAGATATCTTAGGTTAGTCGTCACACCCAACATATCAATCAGTCTCCTTGGGGAACAATCACCCAGACAATCACCTCTCCGGGGGGGGGGGGGGGGGCACTCACCCCATGGTCTTCTCAACTAGTCCAAAGGCTATAATCTATCTCATGGTTCCACCATAGCTTATTTAGGAAACTCCTTATCAATCTAATGCACTCCTATATAAGAAATCATCCACGGTACCTATACTAATGATGTCAATTTTCATTAAATTTATTAACTTATCACCCCTTAGGGTCTATTCATATTAAGTAATACAGTTTAATCTAAACAATATATATATATATTTTAAACATTTTAATCACCCATTTTTGGTAATATCACATAAAAAATGATGCACAATAAACATTCATAAATATTATATGGAAATATATAAGTTCCACCCAACTAAAACATAGAGTTGTTCACTTTTTCCACCACCATAAAACTCTCTCCTAAGCTCACTAAATTCCAAATGGCCATTTCCCATCATCATGAGATACTAACACATGCTAAGAAGTTACAATAATTAATTATAATAATTTATAATTAACTAATAATTTTAATTAAATTAAATTTAAATACACAAAATGGCCTAAAATATCACAGGTTGACCTTTACATGCTAAAAGAGTAGGAAATGGAGTGAATTACACTCCCGAAACATATAACAACCTATGATTTTATAATATATTCCTCTTTGAATAATTTTTATGTGTTTGATAGCTTTCATTAAATGTTAAATCAAGTTTAAATGAACCCCAATACACCATTCATAAATTTTATTGTAATCACAAATCCATTGAATTAGGAGGTATGAAAAGGAATGAATAGTTATGAAAAAATATATAATTTTCTCTTAATTAAAAATTATTTATTATTTTATAGGAAATAATTACTCAATTTTAAATGTTGAATGTAATAACATTTTGATTTAAAAGATCAATTTTTAATATTTTTTTATTTCTCTATATATTATGAACCTTGATCACAGATAAAATATAATTTTTATGAAAACTATAGTTATTGAATGTAAATGAAATGATAAATCATTCATTCATTGATTTTCAATTTATTAGAAGTGATGATAATGTCATTTGAATGTAGAAAGAGCAATTTTTCCAAAAATAATTTTTATTTCCAAATATATTTTTTTATTTGTGAGTTAAGATAACAATTATTTATGAATGATTTTAATGTAATTTATAGATAATGAATTTAATTAAATAATCTAACATTCATATAATGGTGAATACTAAGAATATAATAAAAAGAAATTTACTTTATGATTGAAAATGTATTTTTCCTAAAAAAAGTTTCATTGCATTTTACACATTTAGTTTAGAATTATCATTTTTACCTATTTTAAGAATTAAATATACTAAAATTCATTCCATATTTGGAATAAAAACAATTTATATTTGGTGATGTGGAAAAATTAATTTTTTTTCAAAATTAATAGTAATGATGTTAAAAGTTTATCACTACTTTAAAATGTTAAAAGGATTAATGAGAAGTTAAACTAAAGCTGTAAGGCCTAAAATTACCTAAAAAATGTATAAATCGTTATGGTTAAATATATTTTTATCCTATATCATCCAATAATCTAAATTTAACAAATTTGTAACCACTTTACCATTACAGTGACCTTATATTATTTTAATGTTAATAATAATTAAAATTGTGAAAGTTAACTCATTTATAAAAGAGAACCTCATATTCTCACCTATCCATAAAAAATGATCCCTTTATCTAAAAAAATATTTCTATATACCCTGAAAACAACCTTAATAATAAACCTTATATTTTGGACTTCCCAAACCACCCGTCTAATAATTCGTTATGGTTATGTTCGAAAGATGATACCTGAAGAATAGATATATGTTCTTACTGACCTTTTCATAATTCTTCCTCATTAAAAAAATCCTAATAATATATAAACCATGTTGATAGGATGAAATAAGTATATTTAATATAATATTTTTTTATGTTAATGGTACAACCATTTTTAATCTTTTATACATCCAATGGAAAATCAAAACATTGATCATGCTAACATACGAGCTACCATCCCCATTTAGTGATGTATTGTATTTTCATCATAGTATATCTTAGATGGTTATATAGGTAAATTTAAGGGATATATACTTTTTTTATAAAATAATTAGGTTTATTTTTTTTTACTTTTTTAGCCTTTAATCTTTTGAAAATTGATAATGCCGCTCTTGCATACTTTTGGACTACTACCGCAATAAAGTAATGTTACTTTTTCATTTACCATTTTAATGGGTGATCATAATGATATATTTAATAAACATATATGAGATTTATGAAATAATTTAAATTATAGAAATATTTATTATTATTTTTTATTCTTTCATTCCATCTATCAAAATATGGAAATATCAATTGTGCATACGTATAAACTACCGTCTACATGGAGTGATGCAATTAATTTATAATCACCATCATAAATGATTTTTTTTGGAAATGTAAATATAATGAATAAATATTATATTTATGACAGGATTGATACATTTTATATTATGAAACCAAGAAAAAGGTTCAAGGCCTGACACTATCAAATTGAACAATGCATAAAAAAGGTGGAGTTTTTACCATAAAAATGATTTTAATGAAGAACTATTAATAAAAGGGAAATTATAAATTATATGGGAATGATATATATTAATATGGTTCTATAATTTGTTTTTAATAAATCCATATTTATTACATAGGAGGTTCTAATACATATGAAGCAAGATGATACTAGATGTAAGGGTTTATGTTACAATATATTTTCATTTCAGGATTTCCTACGTTAAATTTACATTGATTGAAGTTAAATGATCCATCTTATTTAAAGGAAATATATATTTATATACTATGATTATTTATGTGGTTTTATTTTTATCTTTTAACCATCCTCTCTTTAGTACTTAAAACAATTGATATTTATTCTATTAAAATCCAAATTTATTTATCCTATTTGGATGAATTTTTTTTTATTCAATGTAAATGTTTAAAATATTTTATCGAAGTTTTAAATAAAATTTAGGTTTAAACACCTTTGAATTTATTTACCAATTTTTTAAATGGTACCTTTTTAAATGTTATCTAAATTAATTCACATTTTGTTTTTTTTAAAAAATTATGAAAAAATGTTCTCTTTTTTACATATATTACAAGAATGAATTTAACTAATATCATGTTAATCCTTATTCATTAATCTTCCATTACAAGTTTCCATGTTTTTTCAATGAAACATACATTTCCATTATTATTTGAATATTTTCTTTTAAAAGTTAACAATAGAGAAGGGTTATTTTCTCTTAGTTTTAAAAGATTATTTTAAATTATTTTACCAAAGGGGTTCTCATATAAGTCAATATACATTATGGATTGTTATGATTCAATGGGATATGATATTATGATACAATCAAAATTAATTATCTATATGGATTGTGATTATGTTGTTTTATGTATGATTTAATGAAACTTAGTACTTTCCCTTATGTATATTAATTTATAATTAAATATTTCTCAAACCCATTTCTTTTTGAAAGGTTATTCATTGTTGAATGTTTGTATGATCATTTAGTAAACTTATGTAGGATTTTTTATTATTAGATGGGTGGGCCTAAAATTATATACCCCTTAAATTAATTGGGTAAATATGGATATCTCATGAGATAATATCGATTGGAATGGAGGACTGAACCTAATTCAACAATGGACTCTATCCACTATGTTAGTATTAGTATAGATCCATGACTAATGAAATAATATCAATGGGAGTGAACCCATTTTATTAGTGGACTATTTATATTGTTATATCCTTGGTATTGATCCATGACTATGGAAGTTATGGAATTCAATGTCATCCCAAAGCACTATGATACATTGTCCACAATGATAGTGTTTTTAGTGAGACTTGAATAAGGAAATATTTTTTCTATTAATATGTGTATCCTAAAAACATATGACCTTTTCTTATGATATACTCTCATGGATCATGATTTATTATTGATGATTATTCATTCTAAATAATTTATGTGTTTGTTCATGAAAAATCCTTATTCCATGAATCATGATTAATTATCTTTTAATAATTTGGAATGAATTTTATAATTTATGGTCATTTTCTACTACCCTCATGCATAACTTATCCTACCTTATGATCATTGGTTGGAATCTCCTAATTTACCCTTATTGAGAATCTCAACACACCCTTTCTTTTATTTCTATTTCCCCAAGTTATGAATAATGGTTTTAAGAAGGGTACATCTAAGAAGGGTTCTATGTGAATTAAACTTTATGGGATATATTTAAGGTATTTCATGAAATATTTTTATTATATATATAGTAACCAAATATATTGAACCTTTATATCTTTGGGGAATGAATTATTTCTAAATTCATTTGATATTCTTCTAGATGATTCATTATTTATGTATGTAATTATTAGATCAACTTAGTTAGTATCAGAGCATGGTTTCATAATTTTGGAGTTTCTAATTATAAATAATTTAGTGGAAAAACTTGGGATATGTTTATATATAGGATAAAACCCTAATGTTTTTTCAATTATATATTGTGTTTTTACTTATTAATTTCATCCATTTCTGTAGAAAAATGAAAGTTCTAGAACAAATTCACATAGGGGTAATACTCATAAAATGATGGTTGGGTATTAACCTAATATCAAACTATTTTAAAACAAATAGGCCTAACTATACAATGGGTTGACACTTCTGTATGATAATCTTGGGTAAATTAATATTCTCTTTGTGAACCATTACCAAGAATGAGGTGATATATTATATGATGACTTATGTTAAATCTAAGAGATATAGGATGATCCTAAAGTTTCATATGTTGAAAAAAGGTGTCCTAATTTAGGACATCATAATAAGAATTTTCATATCAATTTTATTTTCTTAATTGATTATTGATGATTTATACTTACACAAATCTTTTTTGTATTAGTTAACCACTGAAACCAGGAGTAATCTTGTGGATAATGATTATGACGACCAATGCAATTATCATCCCCACAAGAAACCCAATGAAATGGGATATGGGATGCAGAGTATTAAATCTATAATCAAAAAAATATCTAAACATATAAATGGGAACATGAATCATATTAAACTTATAAATATCTAATCAAATGAATAACCTGCCCTTGATTTTTTGTAAGACATTTCCAACCCCCTTTAGTGGTTCCTCTAATCCATTAATTAATGAGAAATAAACAAATTCTATAGAAAATATGTTCTCCATACATTAGTTATTAAAACAAGAGAAATTTATTTTGGATGTAAATCATTTGAAAGGTGAGATAGATTAATGTTTAAATATTACCAAGAATACAAAGAAAGAGGAGTAAATTTATTCCATTACATGGGAAACATTAAATAAGGTATTTTTCTAATATGTATTTTCGGAAAATATTCACACTAAAATGGAAGTATATTTTATTAAACTAATATAGAGGGATTATGAATATATTAGTTCCTATGGGGAAAATTTTACAAGACATGCAAGGTATTCTTTTGGACTTATCATCGACCTAGAAAAAAAATACTGATTATTTTGTGTCTTAAGGATAATTAATTGAATTTAATTAGCTATAAGAGACTTTTATAGTTATGAATAAATATTTAATAGTTCAAATAATTTATAAATTATGATTATAGACTATATTTATTCTCATTATTTTTGGAACATATAGGAAAATATTAAATTTCAAGAAAATTAAAATAATAAAATACATGGAGGAAAGATGTTATTATTCATTCATGAATAAAATATGGAAGGAAACATGGTGGAAATTTCTATAAGGGGCATGGTAAATATGTTTAGTATGTAAAATAAGGTCATTGAGAAAGATAAGTTTGGAGCAATGTCAAGGGGATATTCAATTAAATGAATGTTGAGAAATATCAACTGAATGTTCCACCCAAACTCCACTAATATAATTACATTGAGTGTAGTAATTTTAATAATAAGTGTATGAATATGAGGGTTAATTATGAAAATTGAAATCATCAATATCTTAATAAAATTTTAATGGGAAATCTCACGTGATCTAAACTACTAAAGTGTGTCATGATAATAAATTGGTGAAATTTACACTTACAATCCACTATAGAATTGCAAATGTCTAATTTGATTATAGATATACACAAACTTTTATGTCTTAATAATATGTAAAGGGTATCAAATCAATAACTCAACAATTATTTGTTCAGTTAGTAGTAAAAACTTCTAATTATATAATGATCACATCTAAATTCTATAACTTATCTCTAATATAAGTTCATTGGAATTTTCTTCTAATAATTATTGTTATTCTCCCTATAGTTGAAACAAATGTGATATTGATCATAAATTGAATCTATATATATATATATACCATATTAATTTCAATATAATTTAAGTCACATTTTATATTTATAATCTACCTATGAACATCTATAGGCATGAGGATGAACATGAACTTCCAATTGAAATTAGTTCCATTATATTGGTTTTATTACCTATACATAAGGGGTATTTATCTAAAATGGATGAGGAGAGACCCAATATGGATGATATGGAGGTATTATATTTATGGGGAATAGTGTGATATATATATAGATAATAAAATACTGAGGTATATTTTTTCACAGAAAATAATATGTGCCAATGAAGATGGTTAGAGGTGATTAGAAATTATGAATTCATAATACACTACCACCCTAGGAAGAAAAAAAACATGGTTGATGAATTGATCCGTAAGAACCATGTTAGTTTATATTTTTTGAGGATATAAATTTATCCAATACATATTTATTTTTAGTAGATATTTTTTTATTAATAAATAGAGAGGGGAAATATCCTCTATTTCCCAAATAAATGTTCAACCATCCATCCAAGTGAAGATTAAAGAAGAAGAAAAGAAGGATTAAAAACTAAAGAAGTAGTCAAGTAATATTACTAAGTTCAAAAAATATTTTTTTATTATAGGATATAGTTTAGAAACCATGTATTTTTCCCATCAATATGATAATCAAAGAAGTAGATGTTGGAAGAGGATTATAGTTCATCATGAAAAAAATACATAAACATTACTTAAAGAGGATTAATGTTTAAGAAAATGTAAAGGGATATTATTGATTATGTATCATGATTCATTTTAAGTTAACATTAAAAGTATAAGAGATATAATTCTAACAGGATGTTATAAACATTACCCATACCATACGAGAAATAGTGAACATGACTACCGACTTTATCATCAGACTCCCCAAAACATATAAAGGACATAATGCCAATTTGGTTGTATTCAATTGAATTATAACGCTATCAAATTTTATTACTATAAAATAATATTTCTATATTGACCTTATTATAAATATATACATTAATGGAGTGGTAATGTTGCTTACAGTACCACATTCCATTGTATTTGGTCGAGATATGAGGTTTACATAAAAGTTATGGAGAAGTATTTAGTAGGCATTGAATACATGATTGAGATTTAGCATTGTATGTATTCCTAAGAAAGATTGTATATATGAGAGTACCATTCACACACTAGAATATATCTTTAAATATTTTCCTATTTATTTTAATGGTGGTATAGATCAATACCATAATCTTTTTTTTACAAATATACATTTCACTCAAGATCCTTTTTCTGAACTCTATGGAAAAAGGTGTATGACTCCAATGTAGTGGGATGAAGTTATAGAAATAAAACTATTTGGATATAAAAACTATAAATAAATGGAATACATAGTTATTTGTAGTCAATATCACATAAAAATAGCTCATAGTTGATAGAAGAGTTATTCTAATAATTATTAGCGAGATCCGGAGTTTGAAGATGGTGATAAGTTATAGATATGAATATCTCCATTGATGATGATTATTAGATTTGAAAATAATTTAATTTTAAGACCAATATATATAGATCCTCTCAAAAATCTTGATCCTATTAGGATGGTTTCATTTCACTAGTAACTTCTCCCGAAACACTCTCATGTTTAGGATGTGTTCCATGTATATATTTTGGGGAAGTAAAAACCCCATCATTCACATATAATGTACCGAAATTTTGTACATATGGAACAATATTTTTATTTTTAGGAACAACATTTTGAGATTCTGGATCAAATAATGAATCTTTAAAAGAATAAGACCACTCACCAGACAACAATTTTGGGGCGAATCCATAAATTTGAAGAAGCTACGTGAGAACAAGAAGATGCGATGAGGATAAAGTATTCTAATTTTTTATCCATGTAATAGAATTTTTAGAAAAAAATTATTATAAATAGGTTAGGATGCAACACTTATAGATTTTATGAAATATTTCTCTTTAAATAAAATTGATTTGTCTGATAGATTTCTTTACGAAAAATACCACGTTCAAACAAACCATAATACAATATTCATAAATGTGACTGATGTCACCTTGAAATTATATTAGATGGTATGAATAAGTATAAATAAATTATGAAACAATATGTATTACATTTCATTGAATGAAAAATTATTGACAAATTCCTTGGAAAAAAGAACTTAATTTTAAATGTTAAAAATAATTTCATTTCATTTTTAAATATCAATTTTTATTGGTATTTTAGTTATATATATATATATTATGTAACATGATAAATAACTAAATCTGATTTTGATAGATATAATCATTTTTAATTTCAATAAATTTATAATCATTCATACATTTGTTAAGATATGGTTAAAAGCGAATTTAAAATCATTTAAAGGTAATATTTTAAAAAAAACAATGATTGTATGTACATAATGTGTTTTATATTAGTAAATAAAATTAACCAATATTGGTAAATTATTTTAATGTAATTTTTAGTTAAATTATTCAATGAAATAAATTAATATTCATCTAATGGTAGTTACTTGGAATATAATGAAAATAAATTCTCTTAATGATTGAAAATATATTTTTCCTAAATATTGTTTCATAGAGTTTTGTACATTTAAATTAGAATAATTTTACTCAATTTTTAGGAATTGAAAATTTAAAAATTGATTACATATTTATAATCATCATAATTACTATTATATTATATGGTTACTTTATTTTTTTTATAGTTAATAGTAACCATATTAAAAATTTATCACTATGGTAAATGATAAAAGGGTTAATGTGGAGTTAAACTAAATAGATAAGGGTCAAAATAATTCAAAAAACATATATAAATATTATTTTTTGAATTTACATGGATATTATCTTATCCCATATTCTAAATTTATCAAATTTAGAGCCACATGATCTTGAAAATGTATTTATATGATTGTAATGTTTGGAATAATTACATGTGTGATACTCCCATCACAAATAAAAGAAAACCTAATCTTCCCACTTCCTGACACAATATGAGACATCAAGAAAAAACCTATAATAAAATACCCTACCAAAATTCTTATAAATTACATAGAGTTTTTTTTTCTTCCCAAGATACCAATCCATGGAACCTTAAGATTATTTTCAAAGGTGGATACCCGAAGAAGAGGTATATGTTCTTACCTACCCTTTTTTTGTTTCATTCTCATTAAACATCATAAATATATTATATAACACACTTAACCTATTAACATAAGAATATTTAATATACTTATATGCTATTATTTTAATTTTATGACCATATTATATCTCTTATACATCTAATGGAAAATAAAAACATCACTGATGGGTACATACATACTACAGTCTCCATAAAGCGATATATTTTATTTTTATTCACTATATATCCTGGATGGTTATATATATAATGAAAATGGATATGTTTTATGATTAAAAAATAATTTTTTTAAATATAATATATTATCTACTTTCTTACACTTACATCTAATGAAAAATGATAAAATCTCTTTTCCATATTTGTGGACTACCAAAACCACAAAGTGATGTGATTATTTTTAATTTATTATTAAATTGGATGATTATAAGGATATATTTTATAAATATATCTGATATTGGTGATTTTATTATGATTCTATAGATGTGAATTATTTTTTAATTTTTTTTATCTCCCTAAGGAAATGTGGAATCATCCCTCGTTCTTACGTACAAACTATTATCACTACAAAGTGATGGGTTTATTTTTTACTACCACAATATATGGATGTATAAAAAAGTATATATAATGATTAAATATGATATTTATTACATTATTGTGATTTTCTAAAATATTAAATCATAACCAATGTGAAACAACCTAAACAATCAATCCAAAACATATAGAGAAAAAAAACCAGTTTTCACCCGAATAATAAATTTAAATAAGAATTATTATTAAAAGTTTAGTTGAAAATTATAAGATAATTATATATAGTAATATATATATCAATATAGAAATTTAATAGATTTATAATAAATTCTTATTTTTTATACATGAAGTTTAAACACATATTTTGAAATATTGGACTTGTGGTAAGGGTTTATGTTATAATCCATTTTCATTTCATGATTTCCTATGATAAATTTACATTGAGGGAAATTATATGAACCATATACATGAAAAAATATATTTTCTATTATCCTATTTTTATTTATGGTATTTTCAGGGTTTCCTTTCATTATCCTGTCTTTGGTACTTAAAATGACGAAGATAATGTTTTTAAGAAAAGATTACCTTATTCACTCACTCTGGTTGGTGAAAATTTTCTTCCATGTCAATGATCATAATAATGTTTTATATATGTTTTTACCCATACATTGAAGGTTTTTAAATGGTTATTTTTTTTACTTCCTTTCAATTTATTGAAAATTTTGTAGAAGGAATCTTTTAAAATGTTTTCTTAGCATGCTTTTTAACTTTTTTCAAAAGTGTAAAATAAAATTTCTCTTTTATAAAATATGGAATGAATGAATTTTCCCACCATCATTTATTTATTTATTCAGGAAGGTTACATTAAAATTTTCATGGGTTTAAAAAGGAAACTAAATTTATTTTATTCTATAAATATTTAGTTTTAAAAGTTTCCAAAAATATGGATGTTTTCTCTTGGTTTTCATAGAGTATTTTAAATGATTTTATAAAAGGTATTTTACATAATTGTAAACATCCTTTAAGGATATTTATGATTTATTGGGGCACGATCTTATGATACCTTCAAAATTATTACTATTGATGACTTATTATGATTATGTTTTATGTATGATTCTATGAAGCTCATTACATTCTGATGGGTCAATTATGTTATCATGATATTTTTATGAAACCTATTTCATTACCATGGTTTATGATTTGCTGAATGTTTTTATGATCTTGGGGCACACTAATATGTGGTGATCCTTAAGATATGGGTGGTACTATTGTTATATATCCCTTTAATGCATTGGGTAATGATTGATATATCAAGAGATAATATAAACAATAATTGGGAGTGAACCTAGTTCAGTAAGGGTACTTTTACACTAAAACTATCTTGGAAGTTATAATTTAAAAAGGAAATTATAGTATGGGGAGTGAACCCATTTAAGTAAGGGATTATCCAAAATGATGGTCATGGTAGTTATAAATGAATAAGGAAATGATGGAATTGGGAGTGAATTCAATCCATCAAGGGGATTTGTCCACTATGATAATCTTAATAGGAATCCTTGATTAAGTAAATGATTTTAAATGATTACATGTATATCAAAAACCAATGTTGTTTACTTATTATATGATCTCATGGTTAATAATTTATAACTAATGATTCAAAACTCTTATGAATTATCTCTATTGTTATGAATATTAATTATTCAATGACTTATGATTAATGATATTTAATTAATTTTGGATGACATTCATAAGTTATGATCATGTTATTATTACCATATGATTTTATTATCCCCACTTATGATCATTTATTATTAGCTAATATTGTTACCCTTACTTATAATATGAGAGAAAACATTCTTATATATCAATTTACATTGTTTATAAAGAAAGTTTTTATATAGTGAATGTCTAATAATGGTTCTGTGTGAGAAGAAAATTATTGGAGATATTGAATAAATTTCATGAATTTTTATTATGAATATAGTATTCAAATAAACAAATTCTTTATGTTTATAGGGTGTGTATTACAATAATATACATGGGATATTAATATAAAATTTTGTAATATTTAAGTTTAATATTCTTGGGACACCACAATATGCACCCGAAACTAATCCATGAAAACATCTTAAATTAATTTCAAAATTAAACCATTAATTTAATATAACCTAATTAGAAACCACAGGAAAATTCACATGGTTATTTAAATTTGATGAAACAACATTAATACATCATTTTAGGATTACCTCTACCTAGCCATACAAAATCCCCATAAAAATTAATTTCTTCCACCATGAATAGTTGGAATTGACACAGAACTCCTAAAATGAAGAAACCAATTTAGAGTGTAAAATATTGGGAAAAAATGAGTAATGAAGAGAATAGATAGAACCTAATAAGAACACAAAACTCCCCTAAAACACTACAGAATTGAGTGGAATCTGAGGATTTTTAGGGGAGATATTCCCCTTGGTTCTTCACGTTCAAGTTGAGAGTATGGGGGGGGGGGGTTAGGGGTAAAAATACTAAATGGTTATTTTTTAAATTAAAATTTTATTTTGATAAAAAAGAAACCTTAATCATTCACATTGTGACCCTTGGTTTAAATTATTAAATCCTTAGGAAATGGGGTATCACCCTTAGATAGACCTCTTTCCCGGTGTGAACCACATTTGACATTGTGAGTGACATACTTAGTGGTCATAATACCATCACATGAGGTTCACCATCATAAAATTAATTCAACATTCATGTCATGAGTTACCTTACTAACCATAATTTATAGTGTGAATTACTCATTCACACTTTAAATGGAATGAAACTATAAAATTTTAACAGCCCATCCACCAAAACCTTCTCTATTGATCATACATGAACTTATAAAACTAACAAGGTCATGAATGAAATCCAAAAACATCAATTTGAAAAGTAAAAAATATTAGGATATTGACCTGAGTATCAGTTATAAAAACGAACCTCTCACAAACTATAAAATCAAAATTCCTCTAGGAATTCACACACTAAAAGGGTATATTGTTTTATAACCTCTCAACCATAAGACTTATCATCCTCAAGAAGTCTCTATGATCTTTCAACAACTATGCCTAACCCACACCTGTCATCAATTCACACTCACTTCTTTATGTTCTACCCTATATCACCGAATAAACATCCAAAACATAACTTGAAACATGAGGTGAACTATTCTTCAAAGCATGATCCAGTACTCATGGCCATAATTGAACCATAGAGATGGTTCTTACACACACCCACATACCCCAAAGACACAACTCTATCATTAAATAATTTTTTCCTAGGACTATGGTGAACCTTTCTATATAGATCATATCATAAAGGTTTATTCCACGACTTTGTGCTCAGTAAGAATAAAGAAACATATTGAGACACAATTACAGTGATTCAATGACCCACTTAGTATGGTTTCTATCTTAATCAATGATACATGAAATCACTAGTTAGTCCTTCTCTGGTTGACCATTCCCACAAATTATCATTACCCCCTTACAACAAAACATCACATCACCCAATCTTAATATATTTACCCATAAAGGAATCCCAATATAATTTCAATACTCCCATGGAATTTAGAACCTAACCCTTATTTTAATTCTATAGTTTTATCAACTTCTAACCAAATTAGCAGTCATCCTCCCACCCAATCACCGACACATCCACGATCCAAATCAAACTCACATTCTAGTAAATTCCTTTAGATACCAAGTCTAATGAATATAATTATTCTATAAAAATATACGAATTTTAAATATGTTATTTACTGAGGGAAAAATAGAATGATATTTTTTATAAACTCATATAAAAATTCCATCTTGACCATCTAATTACCAGTCTCATCATGCCAACAAACCTATATTTAGTGGTATATATGTCCTTAAACCACATTCTATAAATCACCTCATGTAATGACTAGGATCTTTCATCCTGATCATGCATGATCATTACAATAAAACCTTATCCATGACCCATTTTTAACTCACAATAACATAATACTTGAAACCATCTAAAATTAATTGGTAATGAGGGTCATGACCTCAATTATCCAATGGTCAATTCCCCAACATATGTATTTCCTTGTACTTATCCTTGTGCAAAACCTGAATAGGATATACCAATCACACATGTATCCATCCTCCTAAACTATGATCACCCATTTTTAACTCATAACACTATTACATTCATGATTGAATCATCATTAAAGAGGAGACACTCATCATCCCCATAAAAACTTTGGGTCACTAATACCATAATAATTCCAATAATTCCATCACTTCTCGACTCACACATATCCTCTTATCGATCTATCTCAATTTCAAATGATAACTATTCATAATGAACACATGATATTCCAATTTCATCAAAACAATTGTATACACTCTAGTATGACCCCATTCAAAGAAACTAACACATGATCCTATGGGTCTCACATCACTGAACCAAGTCTCATGTTCCTATCCACTAGCCAATATCCATTAGAATGTCATTACCATCTAACCATAGGCACCCTTAGATCTACTCTTAAAAATAAGTGTATTACACCTATTCCAAGATCAAACACATGATCACCCATCATCAAGGTGTTGTTAGTATACCACAAGTGCTTAACCATGCTCTATCTATCCCAAATGTGAACATCTAAATCATGATATTATATATTACTTGAAAGCATACCCATAGTCAATAGGGTTAGGAATTCTACTAATCATGAACTATAAAATAAAACTGTGTTACCAAATAAATACTACTCAAGTTACTATTCTCATGAAAACCTAAGGAATCCTGCTTGTCTGTACCAAATACCCTGTAGTACCTCCCTAGAATAGATATCACAAAATGAATAATTGACCCATACTTCCTGTCTACAAGGAACTCACAAAACTGGGCTAACCATTCTCTCATGCCATACTCCCACATAACTCATCTCCAGCATAATACCTACCTCACTAATATCCAAATCCATATCTCAGAAGCACTAGGATACTCCACTTATCCCATATATCACATCTCATGTTTTCTATATATCATGAAAATACCCATATATTATTGTTCCACCACTATGAGTAAAATTACTAGTCAAAATACCAACTCAAGGATCTAACACATAACATGCACCACATGTGAAATACCCCTCCCACTAGGTCACTAGTTCCCATAAGGAATCTACATATGAGAATAACCCTAGAGAATCACAATCCATGTGTAATCATCACTAGTTATTCATATACCGGTGACACCCCCTTGAGGATTTAATCCTTATCTAGATATATATACATATACATACAATTAAATATTCCCACTATAGTCTATGTCAAATAACCACAGGTAGACAATACGGTTTAGTGGAATCCCACCACCAAGCAATATTGAAAACACCATATAGTGGTTAATGACTATTTAAATAACCAAAACAATTTTCTCAATCAACCCAAGGTGTTTATAACTAAGGAGTATAATGCATGTACAAACCTAGTAGGGTCACTTTACATCCTTTACCAGAGGGACAAAACTGTTCCATCTAGTATCAGCCAACCATTGAATCCCAATAATATATCATCAATGAAAGTAATTTCGGTTTATGTGACTATAATTACACCACTATTTTATATTAGAAAACACAATATATGTTATTTATGACACACTAAACAAAAAAAAGTCATCATCAGTGATATCAATCAAACCAAGGAATGAATATGTCATGTAAATCCTATATTCCAAATATAATGCATGCACCAATCCCCTTTCCAACATGTTAGGAGACAAAACCATAATAAATCATAAATTTCAAAGACCATGTGTATTAGATGAGTTGAAATCATACAAAAGTAAAGGATGGAACATGAGGAAAAATCCCATGTCATTGGAAAATTAGACTTACTATCGGGAAGGGTGGTAACATCACACCATTATGATATCCATCACAAGAACTAAATAATTAAAATTTCACTGTTCTAATATATCCACAAATAGAAATAAAAAATAAAAACTCTAATATACTCTATGATATAAGTCACATAGAATCTTTGATACCACTTTATAATGACCTAACACCATAGGACACTTGACAATTCCTGGATTGATAGTCTCCACTGAACTACAGGCACACCTCCCCATATTCCAATAGTAGTAAAAAATAGTGGGAATCTACGATATTTTTATGGGGATAATAAACCAAAATTAATAGTGATAAATAAATGAAATAATTAAAAAATATCCATAATAAAAAATCATGTTATACATAATAATGAAACATCCTAGTCAATAATACATGAATGAGGAGGCATAAATTTAAAAAATATACAACTCTGATAACCCATTGGTAAATTCACATATATAGAATAAATGAAATAAATAAAATACATGAGTGGATCTACCTCATTCCACAATGCTTGTCACATCCCCGTCTCTAGCCACATTTTAGATAACTCTGTCGATCATGCAAATTTAGGCCCCATCTGACTTAAGAGTATGATTATCAAAGTCTTCTCAGATACCCAATTTCTGTAGAAACTTGATAAGGGTGTGACTAAAACTGATTAGGGAACCCTAAATGTTCTCCCATACATAATAAGAAAATATAGTGTGTGTGCATATGATATTTTCAACTAAATAATTAATAAAGTAAATAATAATAAATAAATAACAACTATTTAACCTCAAAATCTTCCTTGAAAGCCAGGATCAACCTAAACATGGTTTATCTAGTGTTGGGGTGTCTCTGAGCATGTCACACAATCATTACAACCAATATAATTCTCAATAAATTTTTCCTATGGGTGTTTCCTAAGAAAAAAATCACAAATGTAAACCACCTATCACCTAAAGCTAATAACACATTACCAGGAAAGCATCATATGGAAACTTAGGGGATTAATTTACTTGGAATCCATCACTCAGATTACTGAGATTGTCTCCTCCCATCCATGAATCATATCGTCTCAAGATAGTGTTTACCCTTCCAAAGATCTATCACCAAGATCAAGGTGTGTGCATATTCCCTACTTTGAATCTGATAATCTAGATTCAGGCCATAACCTACTAGAAATCCATCACATAGAGTTAGGGTGTGTGACTATCCATTATCAATATAACCTCCTATGGAAACATAGGGGTTTTATCTATCAGGAATCCATCACCTATATATAGGGAAATACCATTTCAAGAATAAAGAATCAAGAAACCTAGGAGCTTTACCTACCGGGAAATCATTACTAGGAGCCTGAGCATAGCCTTCTTAGGATAACATCATCGAAGTAAAAAGTTTCCCATATCTTATTTTGGACATCAACTCATCAAAGTTAATGGGTGTGGCCCCCCTATAAGATATCACTGCACCCAAGTCTATGGTTATGGTTCCCCATTCCAAAAAACAACATTACCTATATATGAGGATAATTTACAATGAATCATAATCCACAGTGCTTGTGTCATAGTGGAATATGTGTCCCACCATAAAAATTGAGGGAACATGTCTGAGGTATCCCAAATAGTATTATTTATTTAAATCACGTTAAATAGAAAGACTCATCCCAATAATCTCTTAATACACATCCTAATAAGGCTATCCATTCCCACAAACTGATCCCACAAGCCTGAGGTTGGTCTCTCAAGTGAACAACCTATAATTTCCACTAAACATATTAAGATCACAAATAGATTTGTTATCTAAGGTTACACCAATAATCATCAAAACCCATTTCCCATTCACAGCCTCTTTGGTGTCAAAAACTAACTAGAAAACCCTCGGTTGTCCCCTAGGTCCAATCATAGATATAAAACATTATGTGGGATCTCAATCAAGTTCCAATCACTTTGTTCATTTCCCACAACTCAATTTTATAATGTCTATCTACATCCTTGAAGTCTCATCAAGTCCACACATACCTTCTAATAAATTTCCATGAGGGAGATAGCCCCAAGACCGTTATTTTTCCAAGTCACAATAACATGTTCCTCGCACCCAGTGTAACGCCCCGACCCTAGTTACCCAGAGTCAGTGCATTATTACATAACATTGGCATGATCACAAGAAAGATCAAATCTCGAAAGACCGATTGGTTTAGTAGCCTTGGAAACACTAGATATATTCATAAGTTTTACATTACATCATAAAATGAAAAACTACTACAACAACATACTGTCTCCATAATCCACACTCATATCCCCACATAATATCCCTGCAGGTCATTCATAACTTACTTCTTCACTTCCTGGGAAAAATAAAACATAGAAAAGGGGTGAGCTCAAATGCCCAGTAAGGATAACAAAATAGCGGAAACTTTCATAAATAAGAATAAACATTTAAGGAAATGTATAACTAAAACAAAAGCCTTTCAAACATGAACTTTCAACATGGTATGGCATAAATAAAATGAAATAATTCCATTTACTTATTTACATGGATATTCTACTAATCGAATAATCACATGCAAAAATCAATAACCACTTTCATAATGATGGAATGCATAATGCCAGACTATCATAACCACATAGCCAAGGCCTCGTGCCAAGACTACAAATAAGATTTTTTCAAGGCCTTGTGCCAAGACACTAGTTTGTCTCATGAGACCTACCGATGCATCGAGGAGCTATAGCGGGCTCCACCCGTCACTTACTAAGTCTAATGCATTCCCATATGAAAAGGTTTAAACATAACATAAACATTCGTATTAAAACTAGCATACGAAGTGTCAATAATTTCACCATAAACTATGAATGGTATAAAAATAGCACATCCACAGTCAAACATATCACAAAACCTTCAATACAATATAGAAGTTTTGTATCATAATAAATCAACTTCAAATAATCTTAAAATCCATCAAAGGATGTTGACATAGATGAAATCAAAATTCTTTTTAAATAAATATCTCCTTTTATTTTGAAATCATTTAGGATCCATATAAAATAATACATATTCTTTGAAAATATTCTTATAATCTTGTAAGGGAAGCTTTGAAGATTTTATAACGGCGGAAAATAGCCGCACCCGCTGTATAAGTAAAAAAACATTCTTACCTTAATTCTGTCGAAAAGGTTAAAAAGGACCTTGTTTCGAAAACGACGGAAAGATTCCTTTATAAACCTCTTATAAAAAGTCAAACAAGGTTATAAATGACTTTAACCCATATTCTTGTAAATAATAAATATGTTTTGAAATACATTTCGAAGAAACAAGGATGTGGATGATAAAGAAATCCCAGTAGATTATTACATATAAACAACCTCGGATAATGAAGAGATTGTGAAATAACCCTTACCTTGTACTTTTCCTTGGTTGGGGTAGGTTAACCTCCTGTATAATGGTGAAATAATTGTTATTAAATTATACAAGAATCATATATGTTAATATGATATCATATATGATCTTTTAACATTGTTTTGTTAATAACATCTTAGAATTATCGTCGTTTCGGGTGTTAACTTACTCATTTTCTTTTATATGTTTTGTTACATAAGCCATGTTTGTTGTATCTTATTCATATCCAGAATTATATAAAGTCCTTAAACATCATTTTTAAATCATCAAATGATAATTATACTTGAATGGATACGATGGAGAATGAATCTCATCGCGTTCGTGGAGACGGTAGTCCGTACGTACGCACGAGCGACAATATCATTCTTTTGATATTAAAATAATATATAAATGGATGGTATATCATATATAAAGAATCATTAACATGTTATATTTATTATTTACATGAGTTACACATCATTATTTTACCCATCCAAATAATATTATATTGAATAACAATTACACCACGACGTGGAGACGGTAAGCTGTATGGTGACATGTTATTCAAAGGGTGGATAGAATACTGAATATGGTTGTACCATATTTATAATAACATCACAGTATATATATGATACTGGATTTATTATTTTATAATGGTAACAACAAAGTAAGAAGAAGTGGAAGAAGAAATGAACTTAGAAAAGGGTGGTGAAATCATTACCTCTTCTTCGGGTTCTTCCTTTTGATTTGATCAAAAGGGATCCTTAGGTTGGCTTTATGATCAAACTAAGGCCCCTAGGTTGTAGTGAGGGAAGTTGGGAGAGTATTTGGGCAGATTTTTGGCCGAACCAAAAGGCTTTTAAGGTGTGAAGAAATGAGAAGGAGGAGTGCCCTTTTATAAGAGGGGTGAGGGGCACCTTTGGAAAAGCTAGAAATATTAATTTATAATAAATTCATATTCGGTTTCTACTGGATCCAAAGTTTATTATAAAAAGGTTAAGGTGGGTATGGGTCAAAAACAACTCAAACAATAGAATTTAGACAGGTTTGGGTACTTATATTAACCTTATCTTTAAGTATTAACTCTAAGTTAATTAGTTTCACTTTTACAATGTCTCTTTGTATTTTTATATAATATGGTTAATAATCTTACTATATACATCCAAGTGACCCCCAAGTGGTCCATTAATGATGAACCTATCATGATATAAGTCTCTTGGCCAAACCTTAGATTTTTAAGAATTTAATATCAATTAATAATATAATATTTGTTTTAAGAACTCTTTTATGTCAATTTTGACACTATTCAATTGTTGATTTTTGTGAAACTCATAATAGATTGATTACTTCGAAAAAAGTCAATTAAATCAATCCTAATATATCATATTATCCTAGAAAATTAGTTTAATTCATTAAAAGGTTCATATTTTATTTATTTGGGTATTTATAATATCAATTATTTTAATTTTTCACTATTATAGTAATTAATGCATCATCACTGTGTCATAAATAAATTAAATTATTTAATGTCTAAAAATTATAAATGAACTATCAATATGTAGGAAATCTTTTTATCTTTCTAATGAATATTTATAATCTAAAATACAACATATATAACCTTATGTAAAAATTGTTTTTCTAAAAGATATATGCTTGTGTCATTTTTGTATTCATTTTAACTTAATTAAAATAAAACTTAATTAAAATAAAGTGTCCTTATCACCTACAAGTGGCACCATGGGGCCCCAAAATCGACCCAAATAATCCTATGGTTGAACATGTATCAACCAATAAGTCTAGGACACGTTTTAGGGTAATTTAGTATTATTATAATATTATTTTTTAACCCTTATTTACCGGATTTACTCTTAACCATGGTAAATAAAATATTTACCGCAGTAATTATTCAAAATGTCTAAAAATAAAAGTTACCTATTTACAAAATTTGAACATCCTGATTCCAAATATGGAATCCATTTTTCTAAATTAAAAACACAGAAGTGGCAGAAATTAATTTAAAATTAATTCCCGCTGTCAAAACAAAAAGCGTGTTTTTAAGAGATAATAACTATCAAAAGATTGACAATTGTTTATGTTCGGTTTAATTGTAAAATTATGTCCAATGACCAAAATTATATTAAATGGTAGAAATATATTCTAAATATACTTTAAAACCACTCAAATTAATAATTTATCACTATTAATTATTTTGATTAAAAAAGTTTTTTTTAATTAAAATTTAGTAATTTTCACTATTCATCAAAATATGAAAGTTATCCGAAATGTACCAAAATTTCACCTTAGGCTAAATTTTATATTCCGAATCCAAAAATGAAGTCCATTTTGAAATATAAAATATATATAATTTCAAAAAGTAGGTATTACTATTCATAACGGCTAGTTTGATTGGTTATGGTGTGTTAGAACTCGGTGTTGCGTACAACACACGCTATCACATTATTCAAAGAGAAGCGTACCGTAGAAGCTTGGGGTGTTACATTATCCCCTCATTCAAATAATTTCATCCTCAAAATTTCTAGAATACTATCGCATGAAAAGACTCGGGTGGTTCTTCATCATAAGTTCCTTGGGTTCCCACGTTGCCTCTTCCATCTTATGGTTTCTCCACAAAACTTTTACCAGACGCGTCGTCCGGTTTCTCAGTACTTGTTCTCTCATATCAAGAATCCTGACGGGCTCTTCGCAATAAGACAGATCAGGTTTCAGTTCTAATTCTTCAAAGGTGAGTACATGCGTTGGGTCAGGCATGTATTTCCTCAACAGAGATACGTGGAACACATCGTGAACTTTAGAGAGACTTGGCGGCATTGCCAATCGGTAAGCTACAACCCCAATTCGTTCTAGAATTTCGAAGGGTTCGATGTACCTAGGACTCAATTTAGCTTTCTTACCAAAACGTATGACTCCCTTCCATGGAGATACCTTTAGGAAAACATGATCACCAACTTGAAATTCCAAATCCTTCCTTCGATTATCGGCATAGATCTTCTGCCTACTTTGAGCTGCTCTGATGTGATTTTGGATTACCTTCACCTTTTCCATCATTTCCTCCACCAGTTCTGGACCTACAAGTTTTCTTTCACCAACGTCATCCCAACAGGTTGGTGTACGACATCTCTTTCCGTATAACGCTTCATATGGTGCCATCTGAATACTCGAATGGAAGCTACTGTTATAGGAAAATTCTACCAGTGGTAAATATTGATCCCACATACCCTGAAAGTCAAGTGAGAAAGATCTAAACATGTCTTCTAAGGTCTGAATAGTCCGTTCTGATTGTCCATCTGTCTGAGGGTGTTAAGCAGTGCTCAAATGAAGTTCAGTATCCAGGGATTTCTGAAGACTTTTCCAAAATCTTGAAGTAAAACGGGGATCACGATCAGAAACAATTGATAAGGGTACTCCATGAAGTCTCACAATTTCATTAATATATAGTCTTGCTAGACGTTCCAGGGGTAGATCCTCTCTTATAGCAAGAAAATGTGCTGACTTGGTAAGACGATCAACAATAACCCATATTGCATCGTTCCTTCTAGGAGTATTTGGTAGCCCCATGACAAAGTCAATCGTAATATTGTCCCATTTCCACTCCGGTATGGGAAGAGGTTGCATGGCTCCTCCAGGCTGTTGCCTTCCAGCTTTCACTTGTTGAAAAACCATACATCTTGACACAAAATCAGCAATCTCCCTCTTCATGTTGTCCCACCAAAAATGTTCCTTCAAATATCTATACATTTTGGTGCTCCCAGGGTGTATAGAGAAATTGGAACTATGAGCATCATCCGGCAATTCCCTTTTTAGATCAGGTATATTGGGAACACAAAGTCTCTTCCCGAATTTCAAAATTCCATCTTCATACACAAAGTCTCTCAATCTCCCATCATTCACTGCTTTAATCTTATTTTGGAATTCTTCATCATCGGTCTGAGAACTCTTAATCCTTCCTAGTAAAGATGGTTTGGCAACCATTTGAAAAAGAATTGATTTTTCACCTTCCCTAGTTATACCCATGTCCATCTTTACTAGATCCATGAAAATTGGATCCCTTTCCATTCTCATCATGTTCAAAACTCCATGGTCTTTTCTACTCAAAGCATCTGCCACCTTGTTTGCTTTCCCCGGGTGGTAGTGTATCGTACAATCATAATCCTTGAGTAATTCAAGCCATCTCCTTTGCCTCATGTTGAGTTCTTTTTGTGAGAAAATATACTTCAAACTCTTGTGATCAGTATAAATCTTACATTTTTCACCATAGAGGTAGTGCCTCTATATCTTCAAAGCAAAGATCACAGCTGCTAACTCGAGATCATGAGTAGGATAGTTTTGTTCATGAATTTTCAACTGTCGTGATGCATAGGCAATAACTCTATCATTCTGCATAAGGACACAACCAAGTCCTTTCTTTGATGCATCACTATAAATAACGAACCCATCATTCCCCAATGGTAGAGTCAATATAGGAGCATTGAATAATCTTCTCTTCAGTTCTTCGAAACATTCTTCACACTCTTTTGTCCAAACAAATTTAACCCCTTTACGTGTGAACTTCATTAATGGGTTAGCCAATCGGGCAAAATTCTGGACGAAACGTCGATAATAACCTACCAAACCAATAAAACTGTGTACCTCAGTTATACTCGTAGGTGCTGGCCATTCTTGGATTGCCTTGGTCTTAGAAGGATCAACAAAGATTCCATCTTTAGAGAAAATATGGCCAAGAAAAGAAATCTCATGAAGCCGAAATTCACACTTGCTAAACTTCCCATATAATTCATGCCTCCTCAGAGTCTTCAAGATAATGCGCAAGTGATTTTCATGATCTTCGTAGGTTTTGGAGTATACCAAGATATCATCAATAAATACCACCACAAATTCATCTAGATACTCCTTGAAAACTCTATTCATCAGATCCATGAATACAGAGGGTCATTAGTCAATTCAAAAGGCATTACAGTAAACTCGTAATGCCCGTACCTGGTTCGAAATGCTGTCTTCGGAATGTCTTCCTTCTTTACACACAACTGATGGTATCCAGATCGAAGGTCAATCTTTGAAAAGTATTGAGCTCCATGTAGTTGGTCAAATAAATCATCAATACGAGGTAGGGGATACTTGTTCTTTATCGTTATGGCATTGATCTCCCTGTAGTCGATACATAACCTCATAGATCCATCTTTCTTTTTAACAAAAAGAACAGGGGCTCCCCATGGAGAAACACTAGGGCGAATAAATCCCTTATTACTCAATTCCTCTAGTTGTTTCTTTAGTTCAACTAATTCTACAGTGGCCATTCTATAAGGGGTCTTCGATATAGGCCTTGATCCAGGAATTAAATCAATGGAAAACTCAACTTCTCGTTCTGGAGGATGTCCAGGTAAATCTTCCGGAAATACATCTACAAATTATTTCACAACAGGTACATCCTCTATTTGAACATTCCTTTCCTCACCCGCAGTTATTTCATTCTCTTCCTCCCCAATAATTGAATTTAGTTGAGCTATTGAGGGTGGATCTAAATAAGAATTAGGTGGTGACGATTCTGCTCTAAAGATAAGGTGTTCCTTATCATTATCATCAAGAATCATAACCTCTTTCTTCTTACAATAAATCTTCGCATCATAGTCCGAATGCCAGTCCATACCGAGGATTATGTCAAACTCAATCATAGGTATGACGATGAGATCAGCAGATAACAAACATTTATGTGCTCTAATGGGGACTGATTCACAAAACTTTGTTGCAATGATACTTCCCTTAAGAGTTTTAACTGACAACTCCCTTGTTAAATCAAATTGGAAATATCTAATTTTATTAGCAAACTGGGAAGATATGAAACAATGTGATGATCCAGAATCAAATAATGCATTTGCTAAACTTGAGGAAACCATTAAATTACCTGCCACCACGTCTTTCGGAGCTTCTACCTCAGCAGTAGTGATATCATAAGCCTGGCCTTGATCCCTTGGCCTTTTCTGAAGTAAGTTCTCTTGACGTTTAGGACATGCATTTGCATAATGCCCCATCTCCCTGCAATTACAGCACTGAATGTTGGTATCTTCCTTCTTCCCCTTGCAATCACGAGCTTGGTGGCCTTTTTCACCACACTTGTAACAGACTCCCATTCCCTTCAAGCAAGTACCAGGGTGTTTCTTCCCACATTTACCACATGATGGATATTCAACCTTTCCTTTCTTCCCCTTATTTCCATTCCCAGATTGAACAGCAGGCCTCTTCTTCTCTTGCTTTACTTTAAAGTCATAAGACTTAGAGAATTCCTTTTCGGTCTTGATAGCACATGAGACAATGTCTTCGTATGACGAAAAGGATTGTGAGACTAATGCTCGACGGAGAAATGGTTTTAACCCATCAAAGAAACGATCAATCTTACTTCTTTGGTTACGTATATAATCACCAACATACCTTGCTAACCTTGTAAAGTTAGCCTCATACTTTGTGACATTCTCATCCTCCTTCTGTCTCAGACTTAGAAATTGCCTTTCCATATCTGCTCGATGGTCGCGAGGAAATTATTTTTCTAAAAACAGATCTTTGAACTCCCTCCATTCCATATTTGATACTTCATCATCTTCCTTCATGTTTTGAATCAATGACCACCATTGATCAGCATCTCCAGTGAGGCGGTAAACTGCCATGATAACTTTTTCCCTTTCACTGCTCCCCAAAGCCTAAAATATTTTCTCTAGGGAATTTATCCACTGCTCAGCTACTAAGGGATTTGTATTCCCATTGAACGTTGGTGGTTGTTGCCTCATGAATCGATCTAACATTGATCCTCCACGCTGCGGATCCGGGTGCTCCATACGGGTAAGGTTATTATTCATAACCTGAGTAAGTTGTCCCAGTATGGTGATTAGCTGATCGGCACCAGTTGCATCACCAGCCCCACTATAATTATCTTGAGCAGGAGGGAAATCCCTACATGGAGTGCGTGCATTGATACAGTTTCCATTTCTTCCACTAGGTGCCATTTCTAAACAATGGCATAAACTAGATCAGTTTATGAATCAAAATACATAATCCCATACTTATAAAACACTTAACATAAATTGAACTATTTATGGATATAATCCATAATCATAAGAATGTTTTCTTTGAGGAAGTATATACTCATAATCCCTTCAAAATGATTTGTAAAGAAAAATGAGAGTTATCCTAAGCATATCCCCCGGGAGTGTCGTAACCAAGAGTGCAGCAAGGCCCGTTGTCGTGCACCAGTTCCCGTTCGAGTCTAGCTCAAAGCGGTGTTTTCGGGTTTTACCCCTAGGTACATCTGTGCCAGAGCCGCCTCTACCTGCTCGTATCCAGACAGGGATGTATTTCTCAGAAAACTCACAAAATCTCTACAATACCAAAATTCTAGGAAGTTCTTCAAAACTAATCCTCAAAGTCCATCTTAGGTCTATGTGCTCTAATCAGAGTTTATCTAAATCTAGTTTCCA
The DNA here is from genome assembly GCA_963277665.1 of Viscum album. Taxonomy (NCBI): domain Eukaryota; kingdom Viridiplantae; phylum Streptophyta; class Magnoliopsida; order Santalales; family Viscaceae; genus Viscum; species Viscum album. Next base: position 1,015,997,601 of record OY728130.1, on the reverse strand, counting down.
AGGTTTGTACTAAACTTCCTCTGATACCAACTGTAACGCCCCGACCCTAGTTACCCAGAGTCGGTGCATTATTACATAACATTGGCATGATCACAAGAAGGATCAAATCTCGAATGACCGATTGGTTTAGTAGCCTTGGAAACACTAGATATATTCATAAGTTTTACATTACATCATAAAATGAAAAACTACTACAACAACATATTGTCTCCATAATCCACACTCATATCCCCACATAATATCCCGGCAGGTCATTCATAACTTATTTCTTCACTTCCTGGGAAAAATAAAACATAGAAAAGGGGTGAGCTCAAATGCCCAGTAAGGATAACAATATAGCGGAAACTTTCATAAATAAGAATAAACATTTAAGGCAATGTATAACTAAAACAAAAGCCTTTCAAACATGAACTTTCAACATGGTATGGCATAAATAAAATGAAATAATGCCATTTACTTATTCACATGGATATTCTACTAATCGAATAATCACATGCAAAAATCAATAACCACTTTCATAATGATGGAATGCATAATGCCAGACTATCATAACCACATAGCCAAGGCCTCGTGCCAAGACTACAAATAAGATTTTGTCAAGTCCTTGTGCCAAGACACTAGTTTGTCTCATGAGACCTACCGATGCATCGAGGAGCTATAGCGGGCTCCACCCATCACTTACTAAGTCCAATGCATTCCCATATGAAAAGGTTTAAACATAACATAAACATTCTTATTAAAACTAGCATATTAAGTGTCAATAATTTCACCATAAACTATGAATGGTATAAAAATAGCACATCCACAGTCAAACATATCACAAAACCTTCAATACAATATAGAAGTTTTGTATCATAATAAATCAACTTCAAATAATCTTAAAATCCATCAAAGGATGTTGACATAGATGAAATCAAAATTCTTTTTAAAGAAATATCTCCTTTTATTTTGAAATAATTTAAGATCCATATAAAATAAAACATTTTCTTTGAAAATATTCTTATAATATTGTAAGTCAATCTTTGAAGATTTTATAACGGCGGAAAATAGCCGCACCCGCCGTATAAGTAAAAAAAACATTCTTACCTTAATTCTGTCGAAAAGGTTAAAAAGGACCTTGTTTCGAAAACGACGGAAATATTCCTTTATAAACGTCTTATAAAAAGTCAAACAAGGTTATAAATGACTTTAACCCATATTCTTGTAAATAATAAATATGTTTTGAAATACATTTCGAAGAAACATGGATGTGGATGATAAAGAAATCCCAGTAGATTATTACATATAAACAACCTCGGATAATGAAGAGATTGTGAAATAACCCTTACCTTGTACTTTTCCTTGGTTGGGGTAGTTTAACCTCCTGTATAATGGTGAAATAATTTTTATTAAATTATACAAGAATCATATATATTAATATGATATCATATATGATCTTTTAACATTGATTTGTTAATAATATCTTAGAATTATCGTCGTTTTGGGTGTTAACTTACTCATTTTCTTTTATATGTTTTGTTACATAAGACATGTTTGTTGTATCTTATTCATATCTAGAATGATATCAAGTCCTTAAACATCATTTTTAAATCATCAAATGATAATTATACTTGAATGGATACGATGGAGAATGAATCTCATCGCGTTCGTGGAGACGGTAGTCCGTACGTACGCACGAGCGACAATATCATTCTTTTGATATTAAAATAATATATAAATGGATGGTATATCATATATACAGAATCATTAACATGTTATATTTATTATTTACATGAGTTACACATCATTATTATACCCATCCAAATAATATTATATTGAATAACAATTACACCACGACGTGGAGACGGTAAGCCGTATGGTGACATGTTATTCAAAGGGTGGATAGAATACTGAATATGGTTGTACCATATTTATAATAACATCACAGTATATATATGATACTGGATTTATTATTTTAGAATGGTAACAACAAAGGAAGAAGAAGTGGAAGAAGAAATGAACTTAGAAAAGGGTGGTGAAATCATTACCTCTTCTTCGGGTTCTTCCTTTTGATTTGATCAAAAGGGCTCCTTAGGTTGGCTTTCTGATCAAACTAATGCCCCTAGGTTGTAGTGAGGGAAGTTGGGAGAGTATTTGGGCAGAGTTTGGCCGAACCAAAAGGCTTTGAAGGTGTGAAGAAATGAGAAGGAGGAGTGCCCTTTTATAAGAGGGGTGAGGGGCACCTTTGGAAAAGCTAGAAATATTAATTTATAATAAATTCATATTCGGTTTCTAATGGATCCAAAGTTGATTATTCAAAGGTTAAGGTGGGTATGGGTCGAAAACAACTCAAACAATAGAATTTAGACAGGTTTGGGTACTTATATTAACCTTATCTTTAAGTATTAACTCTAAGTTAATTAGTTTCACTTTTACAATGTCTCTTTGTATTTTTATATAATATGGTTAATAAACTTACTATATACATCCAAGCGACCCCCAAGTGGTCCATTAATGATGAACCTATCATTATATAAGTCTCTTGGCATAACCTTAGATTTTTAGGAATTTAATATCAATTAATAATATAATATTTGTTTTAAGAACTCTTTTATGTCAATTTTGACACTATTCAATTGTTGATTTTTGTGAAACTCATAACAGATTTATTACTTCGAAAAAAGTCAATTAAATCAATAATAATATATCATATTATCCTAAAAAATTAGTTTAATTCATTAAAAGTTTCATATTATATTTATTTGGGTATTTATAATATCAATTATTTTAATTTTTCACTATTATAGTAATTAATTCATCAACACTGTGTCATAAATAAATTAAATTATTTAATGTCTAAAAATTATAAATGAACTATCACTATGTAGGAAATCTTTTTATCTTTATAATTAATATTTATAATCTAAAATCCAACATATATAACCTTATGTAAAAATTGTTTTTCTAAAAGATATATGCTTGTGTCATTTTTGTATTCATTTTAACTTAATTAAAATAAAGTGTCCTTATCACCTACAAGTGGCACCATGGGGCCCCAAAATCGACCCAAAGATGACTATGGTCGAACATGTATCAACCAATAAGTCTAGGACACGTTTTAGGGTAATTTAGTATTATTATAATATTATTTTTTAACCCTTATTTACCGGATTTACCCTTAACCATGGTAAATAAAATATTTACCGCAGTAATTATTCAAAATGTCTAAAAATAAAAGTTACCTATTTACACAATTTGAACATCCTGATTCCAAATATGGAATCCATTTTTCTAAATTCAAAACACAGAAGTGGCAGAAATTAATTTAAAATTAATTCCCGCTGTCAAAACAAAAAGTGTGTTTTTAAGAGATAATAACTATCAAAAGATTGACCCTTGTTTATGTTTGGTTTAATTGTAAAATTATGTCCAATGACCAAAATTATATTAAATGGTAGAAATATATTCTAAATATACTTTAAAACCACTAAAATTCATAATTTATCACTATTAATTATTTTGATTAAAAAAGTTGTTTTTAATTAAAATTTAGTAATTTTCACTATTCATCAAAATATGAAAGTTATACGAAATGTACCAAAATTTCACCTTAGGCTAAATTTGATATTACGAATCCAAAAATGAAGTCCATTTTGAAATATAAAATATATATAATTTCAAAAATTAGGTATTACTATTCATAACGGCTAGTTTGATTGGTTATGGTGTGTTAGAACTCGGTGTTGCGTACAACACACGCTATCGCATTATTCAAAGAGAAGCGTATCGTAGAAGTTTGGGGAGTTACACCCAGCCTATCCATCAACTTCCTTAGGGTCTACCCAACTAGGTAATGACCTATCATTTGGGGTGGAATACTCACCTCATGGTTATAGAAAATATCATCATTCATATAGATGGAATGAACCCACCATTGTGTGATCATTATTTCTTTCCAAAATTATTAACATATATGAAAATTAGTTACTAATTAGAGTTCATAGTTAATTTATATTATAAATATTCAACTAATTTAATGTTAATATAGCTATAATATTGGATATAATTGTTTGGTATGAGAATTATAATAATATAAGTGCAAGGAAAAGATATTGTTATCATTTCTTCAGACTTCCAACATTGGAACACCCTTTAAGGGTTCCAGAAATTATATTTTGGTTAAAGTAGGCCATAGAAACAAGTTAAGGAATGTTTGGATAAAAATTTGGATAAATAGTATTCCAGTGAAGATTATTATAAGTTAATATTAATATTTCAATGATGGGGTGAGTTTTCAGTAAACAAGAGTAGAGTTTTTGTATAATATGTTGAATATTTTTTTTCAAGACTATGACTAGTTTATATGCCCATGACTAATAAATGTTTTTAATTAAAAAAATATTCTTTATTTAAATGTAGACACTTCTATGGTTGAGTGGTATAATTTTTATGTTTAATTTAAAATAAAGGAGAAATAGTTTTTAAGTAGAATAAAATATAATTTAGGCAATGGAAATTAATTTAGTGGCTTTGAAATTAAGTTAATAAAATTTGAAACACTATTTTTTTTTCATTAAATCAATTGTAAGTCATGTTTTTTATAAATTATTATGACCTTTTAACATTTTTTGATGTCATAGTATATACTATGTAGGAAACGTAAATATTATATTCATTTTAACAAAAAACTAAGATTTTTAGAAAAATACCTAATGTTTACTTCAATATAATTTTTTTTATGATTCTAAAAAAGATATTCATTTTATAAAAATAATGTCCCAAAAAAGGTTATTTTATTTTTTAAAATATAATATATATATTTTTTTGTGTCTATTAAATATGTTAAAACTGATTTATTTAAAATCACACTTATAATTATTTTGAGTTATATAAATTAAGAAATAATTATATGATATTATAGTATTTATATTTACTTATTTTATTCCATGAAAATATTAATTATCATATATTTTTCAATTCCAAATTATCACTTTCTATTTTAATGTTCAGTTACTATTGAAAATGTTAATTACTATTCCAATGGTCAAGTAATACATATAATCTAAAAAAAGTATATACTATAAGTTTAAGTAATTTTATTTTATCTCATCATTTTCAATGCACCCCTTAAAAAGAGAATGAAATTTCCATTGTTTTTATATTATTAATGTTTTGTCCCTAGGTGTGATAATTCTAAGAAAAAATGCCGCACCGTTATTTTAAATTTGAGTTCTATTATTTTACTATTTTAATTTCCTATTACAATTTTTTTTTCATTTTATTAAGTGTATTTATCCTCCATAGGAAACACTATATATCATATAAAGAAAATAATTTTCATTATTTTAGTATGCAAGTGTTTTATTTTGTATCACATACAATAAATGTCACACATTTATATATATAAAGAAAAAATTTAATATAGAATTTATCTTATCATTAAAATGTTCCACCATTATGAAATTTATTCTTTGAAATTTGAATCTATACTATAATTTGAAATCGTATCAGTGTACTTCAACTTCATTACATCCTCTGGTTCTAATTTTTCCTTTTTTATACTTATGATTTCTCTAATGTGCATTGGAAAGGTGAGATTTATTATTGCATAGAACATTGCCACTATAAAAACAAACTTCTTTGTCTTATAATCGTAAGAGAGATCACATTCAATCCACATCAAATCAAGATTTAGTACATGTGAGGGATCTAGTATATTCTTTCATTGAAGGAATAAATGGAATATATTATGAACTAGATACATGTTTAGTGGGCGGGAAAGTTGATATTTCATGGAACTAACTTGATAATGAATCTCCAAATGGATAGAGTATCTTGGATTTATCTTTAAATTCTTCCCAAATCACATTAACATCTTTTATAGAGATATAAGAAGTAGAAAATTTTCTTTACCGTCAAGCTCTTTATATTTTTTATGATTTCAAACTTACCTCTTCTATGAAATAAGTGATTATCTATCATGTTTCTATATAGAAGTGATCATACCTACCATTTATATGAGTAGTTTAGGTACTAATAGATTACTCTATCCAAATACATCCATACATATTTATGTTCTATAATCCTTACCATAGAGGTATTCATAAAGGGGCCATCTTATTTATAAAGTGGAAGAAATTGTTATATGAGAACTCATCCAAAAAATGATATTTATACCTTACAAAATTGAAATCTATACAGTAAGATATAACCTTGTATTTTATTGTTTTAAAGGTATTTTTTGATTGACCATATTTTTCAGGGTACTCTTACCTAAAAAATATATACTCTATATACATGGAATGTGGGATACTCTTCTTAAACTTTTAGGATAACCTAAAATATTGAATAAATATAATAGATAATGGTATTCCATGTAGCATCACCACTTTTGTAACATCCTATTACCAGTTTAATAGGTACATATTTAATCTGGTCGTGGTTTTTCATTTTCTTTGTCTGGGTAGGTTTGATAATGAATTGGGAGGATACCAATAATGCTGATGTCCCAGATTTTTGGGACTCTCAGCTTTAACCAGCCATTTTTGTAGGATACATGCGGGTTATACTCTATGTAACTAGGTTACACACCATGTAATGGTTTCTAGGCGAATACTGTGATATGGGTTCATGCCATGAATGGATATAAGAAATGGCGAGTTTCTATACATCATCCCATTATCGATCTGATAGGTAATTCTTATGGTTTTTCCATTTCATTGAATGGGTAGGGTTGATAATGAATAGGGAGGATACGTATAATGGTGAAGCCACATATTTTTTGGAATCTCATCTTTAACCATCCATTTCTGGAGGCTGTAGGAGGGCCACATGCCTTGTAACTGGGTTACACACCATGTAATGGTTTCTATGGGCATATCATGAGATGGGTTCATGCCATGAATGGTTACACAAAATGGTGAGTTTTTACACATTGTGAGTAATTTAATGAGAAACTGTTAATTCAAAGAGACACAATTTTTGGTAGTTGCAGATTTTAAGAATTTCACGATGTGTAATGGGATTACATGTCATGTAAATCCCCGCATTCCAGTTATATATAGGTAGATCCATTGAGATACTATTTTCTTTTCATCTCTAGTTTCTTTTCCATTGACCCAAAGCCTTCCCTAAACGATCTTGGAGCTCTCTAACCCCTCTGAGACCTTTCGTTCAACATTAGATTGTTGTTGCATTGGTAGTGTGAATTCCCAGGCAATCATTTCCCCCTTTTTCTTCATATATTTTTATTTATCCTCCTTAGGGTTTAATACATCATCCTAAAATTTATGGATCTATACTCAGTGTCACTATATCTCATTTATAGGTTGAGTTTTTAGGTCTTCTATGACTTAGTTCTTATTGGTATTTTTTCAGTCATTGAGTTTTGGAAAAAAGGTAGGTGATCCCCAACCAGTTGGCCAAATTGATTAACCTTACATTGATTGATTTATTTTAGTTACTGATTAAAATTAAAATATTTGAAATTTATTTCAATTTGATTTTATTAAAACCCAATTCTATTAAATTGGGAGGTTTAAAATGGTTTTGGAAAGAAATTGGGGAAAACCCCTACTTCCGTTGAATTAGGGTGTGTTTTGAAATGGATGTAAATGGTTTAAATTGAATTGTTGAATTTAATTTATGGAACAAAATTGATGTAATTGTTTAAATTGTGAAAATGGATTAAAAATTATTGATATTAATCTAGTGGTTGTATCTTGTTATAAAGGCTTTTTTTAATTAAAACTTCTTTTAGTTTCAAATTTTAAATTAGCATTTGAAATGGGGGAATGAGATCTAATTGTATTTTAAGTATTCTTAAAATAAATTTCTCATCATTGATTGTGTAAAAGAAAATGAAATCCTTAGGTATATTGTGAGTTATTTGGACACACTATATGATTATACAATGTTCTAAAACATAAATGTAGGAGGCTACAACTCTAATGGGATGGTGACAAGTCACATTTGGCTAGTCTTAGAGGGTTGTGTGTATACACATTTTGTTGTGATCATTTAGAGAGTGGTGAGTCCTATATGCTCCAACCTACATACCTATTTGGTAGATGACCATGCTTCTCGCTTGTTTATTTTTTAGATATAAATGTATTCTAATGTTGTTGAACTATTTTACATGCCCTTCTAAATTTATATAAACTATTTTATATATTTTTTTTATTTAAGACATTGTTTTTGAAATATTCCATCACTTATAAATCCTTTTCTTAAATTATTTTCCATCATTTAAAATTTATAACATGATTTGTTAAAATATTCTTAAAAATGAGAAACATGTTTATTTTTAAATTTAATGCATTCCTTTGGTTAATCTATTATTGGAATTTGTTATGGAGTCCTTGGTGAAAACCTACTTGAATTTTTATCTCAAAAACTACCCTTGCATTTTGGTAATTTTATGTTTTTGTCTATTTTAGTTCATGGGTTATAGTAGTTTGGTCTTGTTTATGCCTTTTTGACTTCCAACACATTACTCCAAGTGCATTTTTTTATATGCATACTTCATTGTCTGTTTTACTTCCACATTGTTAGTGGAATAATTGTTCCCACATCCAGTTTGTATGATTCAAGGTGCTAGTTGCTGAACTATGGGGATTGAGAATTCCCTTATGGACATGTTAGGGTCAGATCGGTTATTGAGTTACTAGGGTACCTGCATTGGTTCGTGAAAAAGTGGTATCAATGGAAGGTTGTTGATATTTTTTCTTGAAGTCATCATGCATTTGTTAAATCTTTTTGGTACATAGGAGGTAGTTGAGATTGATTGCCTAGAAACTTTCACCATAATTAACCTTAACTCGCCAAGGGTGGTTAAGGAAAGTCAACATGTGAATTAGTTCTAGTGTTTTCCCTATTTTTATTTGGATAGGTTGAATTAAAAATCTTGATCATTATATTTATTGGAATTAATTTCCTTTCTTCTCTATTTGAGTGTAAATGTGATGTCTTTATTGTTAACTGCTAATGTTTTGTAGCATCATGACTCTGAGAAGATGTGAAAATCAGATCTAGGAGGAAGTTGCTTCTAAACCACAACGAGCGAATCCTCCTGTGGACCTGAATCTAGTTGAGGTTATTGTGCACAATGTTCAGGCTATTAGATAGGAACCAAATCTAGTTACCATTTAGGATCTTGCTGTGGAACCTCATAGGGATGTTATAAAAGTTAGTTATCAAGAGTTTTTTCACCATAAGCCAAAGGTTTTCAAAGTCTATAGAGATCCTCAACATGCTGAGGAATAATTGCGCATGATAAAACATCTAATCAAGTTATTAGAGACACCAGATGAGATAAAGGTGAAGTTTTCCTCCTTCGCGCTGGAGGGGCTGTGCAGGAGATGGTGGGACATGTTGGTGATGCTAATGAAACATGAGGGATTAGAGTTGGAAGACTTAAATTTCTTTTAACCGACCAATTCTATCCATAGTGAATGGTGTTAGCCAAGGATTTTGAGTTTTCAAGCCTGATAAGGATGATAAAGTTGTGACTGAGTATTCAAATCACTTTACTGAACTCATACAATTTTCTTCTGAGATTATATCTAATGAGAGGATGGAGGCTCGATGATTCGAGTTGCGACTTTGATCAGATATCAATTTTTAAGTTTTTTTCTTACGATATCCACTTATAATGATGTTATAGATAAGGATATGATGGTTTAGATGGACATGACTAGAGATTTAGGGTTTATGGGAGTTCCTTTCTCTCCTAGGGGAAGTGTGAGTTCATTCTAGGGAATGAACAAGTGTGATGATTCTTGTGGTATTTATCAAAAACCTGGTCATTCCAGACCTCCTACAATGCCCGGAGGGATTCCTTTGATTTTCTATTAGTGTGGAAAGATAGTAAATTATATGAGGGTTTACAATGAGGATCCCAAGAACTGTAGATCCTTTGGATGTTCAGCAAAATTGCATAGATACTACCATATATTTTCTACTAAACATAGTGGAACATGACCATCAGCTCCTCCTAATGCTACTGGGATTTAGATACTTCACATATAAAAGGGTTCCAACCATAGGCATCTGGAATGAAGCTACTTCATAATTTAGAAGAATCTCCAGAGGAAGTGGAAACGAGTACAGTGACAGTGATAGGTACCATTACTATATCTTCATCATTAGTGACTACTCATTTTGATATAGGTGCGTCTAATTTTTTATTTCAACCTTTCTTGTTAATCTATTGAATCTTAATATGGAGCTTTTAACTTGTGAAATAGATATTAATAAATACCTTAGTATGAAGAGAGAGTCTCGTATCTATAACCCCACATGTGTCTTCTCTCTATTATATGTCAAGATGGCTTGGAGTTTTATGGTCCTCGACATGAAACCTCTTGACATCCTTTTTAGAATGGATTTTCTCATTGACTATAAATCATAGATTGATTTTTATCTTCAAAAGGTATACCTTACTACACCCAGTGGTGCATCTATTGTCTTTCAAAGAGACTGAGACCCATGTTTTAGAAGATATGGACCTTTTTATCTATAATTCATGAAAGTAATATCACTGTTTTCCTTTTATCTGGAGTGGGAATATTTGAGTGGTGATCTCCCTCTAGATTTCTTTGAGTTTCTCGATGGGTTTCCTTCCGATTTCTCTAGATTTATATGAGTAAGAGAGGTTGAGTATTCTATTTTCATAATCCTTAGTAATAATATAGTTTTAATTCCATCTTACCACATAGAAATAGCTAAACTGAAAGAGTTTATGTCCCAGTTTTACGATATTCTTATGAAAGGATTTATACGCCTGAGTGTGTCACCTTGGGCGGTTCCTATTCTATTTTCTAAGAAAGATGAGGGTTTTATTCACTTATGTGTTGATTATTGAAAGATCAATTGGGTTATAGTGAAGAAAAAGTGTCTGTTTCCATGGAATTAGGATCTATTTGATCATTTGAAAGGGGTGAAGTGGTTTTCAATGATTGTCCATTGATTCAGTTTCCATCATTTGAGGAATATGACATTCTGAAAACTATATTTTAGTGCAGGTATGACCATTATGAGTGACTTGTTCTACCATTTAGTCTATTAAATTATTTTATATTTTTTATGGAACTAATTAATAGTATTTTCCCTGAGTATTTGGATACCTTTTGGTAGTCTCTGTGGATGACATCCTTGTTGACTCCAAGTATGAGGAGGATCATGTGAATCATCTAAAAATAGTTCTGAGTCTGCTGATAAATCACTGATTTTTTTCCAAGATTTTGAAGTGTGACTTATGTATTTTGGAAGTGAAATTATTAGGATACATGGTGTTGGAAAATATAATATCAGTTGATCTTGAGAAGTTTAAGGATGTTATGAGTTGGTAGAAACCACAAAATGTCTTTAAGATATAGAGCTTCTTGGGATTAGCCGGATATTATGGATGGTTTGTGAAGGACTTATCAAAGTTTCCTTCTATGATGACTACTCTAACTCGGAAGGGAGTGATGTTTACTTGGAATGATAAACAGAAGAGTTATTTTGTTGAGCTAAATTGAATTTTTACTACTGTGTCGATGTTGAATCATTTAGAGGTCATACATTCCTATGTGGTCTTTTGTGATGCATCAGGTTTTGGCTTGGGCTATATTCTTATGTATGGTAATCATGTAGTTTATTAAGAATCTCATCATGTTAGGAATCATGAGTAGTATTATCCTACCCATGAGCTTGAACTTTTAGCTATACTTCACACACTTAAGAATTGGAAACATTACTATTAAGGAGAAAGGTTTACTGTGTATTCAGTCCAAAAGAGCCTTAGCTATATCTTCTCTCAAAAATGTTAAGTCTCTACCAAAGGTGTTTGGTGGAATACCTACAATATTTTGACTTTTAAATTGCCTACACCCTAGGAAAAGGTAATTTTCTTGAATATTCATTGAGTAGGAAACATCTAACCCAATAAGTGAAAGAATCATAAGAAGAGTGGAATTTGATGGTTCTCTTTGCACAGTTGCATATTGGAGTCCAAGAATCAAGGGATGAGGTTTCTTTAGCAAGAATTGATTTAACATCCACTCTTTTTAGGATGATTCTTTAGGTCCATCAACTTGATGATGAATTATGTATAATTATAGACTCTTTTTATGGTGGGGAGATAGTTTTTCAGTGGTCGTTCTACAAATAGGTTGTTCTATGTTATCAGAATCGCTTTACTAAGCCGTCAGTAGAAATAAAGGTTGTGATGAGGGATTGTTATAATTCCAAATTGGGTTGTGTGCCCAAGAACCAATAATATGTTCTATGACTTTCAATGGTAGTTATGGTGTGTAGGTACAAGACTGGGCATTGTTAAGTTAGTCTCTCATTTCTATACATGTCAACAGGTTATGGTCAAGCACCAGAAACCTTCCGTTTTTCTTTATACAGTTCCATTCCCTACTTGGAAGTTGGTTGAAATATCTATGGAATTTTTGGTTGGGTTTCCACATACATAGAGAAGGAATAATGAAATATGGGTTATGATTGATAGGCAGACCAAGTTGGTTCAGTTCATACTCATTCATGACATAGAAAAAGCTGAGGAGCTGGGAAATCACTAAATAAAATAGATTGTCTATTTGCATGGAGTTCCTTCTAGAATAGTTTCTGATAGTGATCCTTGGTACAATTCTCACTTTTGTAGGGGACTTCATGTGGCACTTAGAAATCAGGACTGTTTGAGAATGACCTACCATCTTCTATCAGATGATCAAATAAAAAGAGATATACAGATTCTTGAGGACATGCTTCACACTTGTGTTCTTGACTTTGGTGGATCATGGGATATTCAATTGGGGATGGTTGATTTTTCTTATGAAAATAGTTATTAGTCCATGATTATAATGGATCATATTGAGGCCGTGTATGGACATCCTTGTAAATCTCCATTTTATTAGTAATAGATTGGTAGGGGCTCCTTGGTTGGACCAATTTTGGTGCAAGATATGACAACAAAGATTTAGTTAATTCATAAGATAATGTAAACAAACCAGAGACAATATAAGTCTTATGATGATAAAATTAGTAGAAAGTTGGATTTTTTAATTGGTGATCAAGTGATCTTAAACTTTTCACCCTAGTTGGTTCATCGATGACTTGGGAGGTAGGTGAAGCTTGATCCTCGTTTTGTGGGACCTTTCAAGGTTGTTGAGCAGGTGGGTTTTATTGCATTCCATTTAGAACTTCCACGATAGATGAAATTGATAATTAATGTGTTCCATGTATCAAAACTGAGAAATTATATCTCTAATCCATATCATGTTTTGAGGTGGCGTGATCTTGATATTGAACTTATTTATCTTTGATAGAGTGGCTATTTAGGATAGTAGATTTTGAGACCAAGGCACTTTGTGGATGGACAATACCTTTTTTTTCATTTGATGTGGAAGAATGGTTCTGATAATCATGATATGTGGGAACGTAAGGCACTGGTGTGAGAGTAGTGGACTCATCTTTTTGGCATAGAAGCTTCTTTTATAGGATTTTTTGCTGAAATAGAATTTTTATTCTGGGGAGATTGTAACATCCTGTTACCGATATGATAGGTACATCTTAAACCTAGACGTGTTTTTTTTCCATTCTCTAACTACATTGGGTTGAAAATGAATTGGGATGATTTATATAACGTTGAATAAATATATATTTGTTGGAATATTATCTTTAAATATTTGTTTCAGTAGGCTGTAGGTGGGTTACATGCCATGTAACTGGGTTACATGCTGTATAATGGTTGCTCGGTGCATACTGCAAGATGAGTTCTCACCGTGATGGTTATACAAAGTGGTGGGGTTTTACAGATGATGAGTTATTTAATGAGTGGTTTTTAATTTTAAGTGATGAATTTTTTGGTGGTTATATATTTTAACCATTTCATGATGTGTAATGGGATCACACATCATGTAATCCCCTATATGCCAGTTATATACAGGTAGTACGACTAAGATATTATTTTCTCATCATCTCCAATTTCTTTTCCATCGACCCAAAGACTTACCCAAGAGATCTTAGATCTCTCCGAACCTTTCATGATCTTTTGTTTGGTGTTCTATCATCGTTGAATTGGTGGTTTGAATTCCTATGGAAGGATATCCTTCCTTTTCTTCGTCTCTTCATTATTATCCTCCTCAGGGTTTAATATATCATCTTGAAATTGATGGATCTATACTATGTGTCACTAGATATAATTTTTAGGTTGAGTTTTGTGGTCTTCTGTGACTTCATTCTCATTGGTGGGTTTTTTTGTGGCCTTTGAGTTTCATGAAATGGTTGGTGATTCCATCATGTTTGTCCAAATAGACTATCCCTAAATTACTTGATTTATTTTAGTTATTTATTTTAATTCAAATTTTTGAAATTAATTTCAATATGTTTTGGATAAAATAAAATTCCAGTGAATTGGGAGGTTTGAAATGGGTTTGGAAAGAAATTGGGAAATCCCCCAATTACTTTAAATTAGGGTGTGTTTGAGAATGGATGTAAATGGTTTCAATTGAATTGTTGAATTTAAAATTTTAAAACAGAATTGATGGAATTTGTAAAATTGTGAGAATGGTTTAATTTTTTTTGTTAGAAACCCAATGGTTTTATCTTGTTAAAAATTAATGTTTTTTTATTAAAACTTTTTTTAGTTTTAAATTGAAATTGGAATTTGAAATATGGGAAGAAGATTTAATTTTATTATAAGAAGTCATAATTTTTTTTTCTATCATTGATTATGTACGAGAACATGCAAGCATTAGGTATATTGTGAGTTATTTGGACACACTCTACAAATATAAAACATTCTATATCATAAATGCAATAGGTGACATACATTATGGGATAATGATGAGTCACCTTTTTCCAATATCAATAGGATGTGTTTATACATATATTTATGTGATCACTTAGAGAGTACATAGTCTTATATCCAAGAACCCATGAACCTATTAGGAAGATAACCATGTTTCTTACTTATTTTATATTTGAGATATAAATTTACTACAATGTTGTTAATCTTATGTAAATTACTTATGAATTTATAAAAACTATTTTATATAAAATGTTTTATTTAATCTATTGTTTTAGAAATATTCTATTACTTGTAAAGCCTTTTCTTAATGTATTTTCCATCATTTGAACTGTATAACATGATCTATTTAAATATGCTTTAAAATTAAAAACCTATTTATTTTAAAATTGAAAGGATTCCTTCGGTTAATCTATTATTGGAATCTATTACAGAATCCTTGGTGAAACCCTAATGTTATTTTTAGATCACACCCTATATGTTCCTTCAAGTGTTTGTAGATTATATACTTACATATTCGAGCAAGGGGAAAGGATCCCTTGGAGGTGGATACAAATGTTGAACCTTGGACTTGGTGAGTTGTGTCCTTAGGGACTTGGTCTATTTTCCTCTATTTTCATACTTGGGTTGTAATACTTTGGGACTGTTTATGCCTTGTTGAATTATGGTATATTACTCCTAGTGTAGTTTCTTTTGTTATGCATACTTCATTGTTTCTTTTACTTCTGCATTGTTAGTGGAAAAATCATTCCCAATCTCAGTTTGTATGATGCCAAGTGCTATTCGATGACATTTGGAGATTAGGAATGACCTTCAAGCTATCTCAGGGTAGACTATATTATCAGGTTACTATGGTACCTAGGTTGTTTCATGAAAACTTCTCAAATGTATATACTTTCAATATGATTGAGTGATAATTCTTCATAAATATTGATTAATTGATAAATATTTGTAACATAATACAAAACAACCCATATTTCATTGTTTAATTCATATGTATTCATAATATCCATGAAAAAAATCCATTGTAATGTTCCCCCTTTTCCAAATTGGAATGGGTAATGGTTTCATTATCAACTTGTAAAATTTAAATTATACCTTATCTTTTTTTCATACTAATAAATTTTATGCATATTCATCAATATCCTTATTTATATCGTTTCATCATAAGTTATAATAGGTATATATATACATAATTATGCTCCATGGATGGACATGGAATGCTATGTTCTGAGAAACATGTAATTGACAATTTTTTCTCTTAGGATCTGATGGTACACTTAATCATTTCCTGAATGTTATTACTTGATATAATTGATGTTAAACATCGATTATTTTACAATAATTATTACTTCCACCAATTTTTATTTTTTACATACTCCCATAGAGTGTCCCTTATCTTCTCTAGAGTGGATGATTGAGTAATAATTTGAGAAAGACAATATTTTCATTCACCCTTTATGATTCCCATGTCCATGATTTGTATATCTAAGAAGAATGGATTACTTTCAATCCTCACAATAAATTATGTTTTATGATATTTTATTTTTAGAGAATATTTTACATTATAAACATTTTTTATGATGGTAATGTATTGAGAAATAATTGATTTATAAATTTTGGGAGTCACAATGAAAAAACAACGATTCAAACAACAGTAAAAGGGAAAAAAGAAAAAATTAATACACAAAGATTTACTTAGTACGATAAATGATCCCTATGTCCATGAAGAGGCATAATAACTTCACTATGAAAAACCGGGAACACAATTTATAGGAGTTTATAAGAGTTTCTCACTAAGGAATCCTAGCCCAAAATGAGCTACAAAAGGATGAAGATGATCCACCATTCTACCAACCACACTGAAAGTCTGAATCGCTATAGTGAAAGGTGACCAACCAAGTCAAAAGTGATATAGTGGATTATAGAAGAATTTGGACCAACAACATACATAATGGATTGGTATACACCAAAATAACAATAATAGTCTTTTATTAGATCTAACCATCTTCATTTTCACATTTTGAGCTTATTTTATAGGAATATATACATATATTCGATATCTTATTATTTTAATATATATGTAAATTCTCTCCATATAGTTAATTACTTGAAATAATTAAGGTCAAGATTAATTAAAATATTTCAAGATAATTCATTAGTTACTTTTTCTCATCAAACTTTGATTTTCATGAGGCATAGTCTATAAATATATTAATTTTAATGAGAAATGTAATGACCCAAATTTTTATCAATGTAAATTCCCTTATTATAATTATGTAATATATTATAAGTCATATAAAATCACTTAGATAGCACAATACAAACTTTCTAAATGAATAATGAATGAAATAAGAGGTATTTCTATAAATTAAGGAACCTATCTTGATGAAATAACAACATTAAATTTGGAATAGTATTGTAACCATTAGGAATAGTAAACCAACCAATAGAATACTAACATCATCAATGAAAGTATAAATTAAATTTAACTATCTTATAAATGAAAATATGATATAATTATATCATAGTACAATTAAATCAATATTTCAAAAATTATTGATTATGTGTGGGTATTTTTTATAAAATATAAATATTTATTTATAATTTCATAATTAATATAATTAGTTAAAATAAAATTTGTTTTCATAAAATAGAATCATAAACTAACATTTTTTTCTTATTATTATAATATACTTTTATGATACATTTCTTAATTTTTCAATGTGTTATAAAATTAGTTATAATTTTAAATGAGTATTTTATATGTAAATAAATATTTTAATTAAAAATTAAATTTATCATATTTATAAAATTATTTTTATAAAATTGACTTCATTATATAATTATATACATAAAAAATGTTTATTTTTTATTTTTGTCAATTTTCTAAAATACATGAAATTTTGGTGAATAGTAAAATACAATAATTAATGATAAAAGCTAAATACATTAATTATTGACTCATATATTTTTTTAAGAATGATATAAGACTATAATATTGATCCATCCTTCATTATTTTAATATATTTAGTGATAAGGCTAAAACTATTCATAATCTTAGTCCAAAATAATAAACTAACGAATAAAATTATGAGAAAACATCACTCTCCTCCACTATAAATACCACCCTCACCATCTCTTCGTCTCACAAATTCCAAGATTTTTGACATTTAAAAATCCTGCCCAATCCTATTCTAAATTCTCTCCACCACATCCCAGTGCCCTTGGTCTCATCAAAATACCAATCCCTTTTCCTTAAATATATTCTCAAGGATGAGAAATTCAAGAGGTAAACCCACTTTCTTTTCCATTTCATTTCTTTAATTTTCCTATCCTATAATCACCCACACCTATTCAGTAGGAATTATAAATCCTATATATTTTAAATAATATCATTTTATTATGTTAATTTAATAATTTATCTTCATGTCACTTCTCTTTTCCGTTTTCTAAACATGAAAATATTGTCTATTGTGTGTCGATTTACCAGCACCATGGACAATGCATTTTTCATTTTTCACTACTGCCTTCAAGACTGGTCATAAAAATATCATTATGGATTAGTAAAATTTTATTATACATATTATAATTTATAAAATGTTTTGTAACCAATATATAATCCCAATGTTAAATAAAATAATAGAAGCTCATAATGGTTGCAATACCACCAAAATTAATTAACTCATTTTCATTAATGATCAATCCAATAAATCATCCTCATAACATATAAATAAATTATGTATACGATTATTTAATATCATTTATTTTTATTAATAACATATAATTTTAATTCTATTTAATCATTTCCCTTTTACGTAAACCTCAACATTCATATACAACTGAACCGATCATGTAAACCAAGTAAACAAACACTCAGAAATGATGAAATTGAACTCTACAACTCATCCAAAATATCATAAATGAAGTTAATAAAACTATAATAAATCAAATTAAAGTATAAAAGGTTTTTGATTTGTTAATTAATGAATTTAATTTTATTATCCAGGATATTAAAGTGACGAAATCATTTATACATATGGTATGGGAATTCTTGAATCCAACTATCTTTCTTTGGTTGTTATCTCTTTCACTCAATTTTTAGTATGAACTCTATTTTATTTTTCTATAAATATCATTAATTTTTTCCTTTTATTTTATTTTATTTGATATACATGTTTCTAATCTAGTTTTTTGACAAATTCAATGGTATTTCCAAGATAACACTTCTTTCAAAAAATACATCGTTTACTTCTCTTGATATTGTTTTTTTTTTCAATCAAGATTGATTCCAAGAATATAATTCAAATTTTTGGTATCTACATTTTTTTTAATGTATTATTTATGAAATTAAACCCATTTTTTATGGGATAAAATATTTCCCAGATTTATATACATTCTTTGTGGCATGCATGATAATGTAAATGTTATTGTGTGACAGGTGTGCCAAGAATTATATAGCACATGTAAATAATATGATGTGATGGGTGTGCCCAAAATTATATGATGATCTAGTGAATTGTTTAATGTGAATAATCTTTTGAGATAAAGTGAAATATGCATGAACATTATTGTATATTTTTTCACAACTATGTGTGGTATTTGACCAATAAGACAAGATGTTTCATTTTTATGCATTTCCAAATTCTATTCATTTATCTAATGTTTCCTATAATAATAATTTTTATTATCCTTTTCTTATATTATGATGACGATGATTATGCTCACTCATGTTTCATGTACCTTATTCTTCATCTTACTGGTCTTTTAGATCAACCCTTCTTTTGATGTATATCCTAAGGTGAATACTTGTACTAAAGAGAACATGAGGTCCTATTAGAAGCTAGAGAAGAAAGAATTAAATAAATGTTTATGTTTTATTATGTAAAATTTATGTATGGTCCTAATTTTCCTAAGAAACTAAGGCTTTGGATCCTGGTTTTTTAACAATTTAATGTTGTTTATCTTTATAATGATATAATAGTTATGTAAGAAAAATGAGGGTCGCTATAAGCAGACAAACTAATACCATATTTTATGTGTTTATACATATTAAAAATACATATACACATGGGGGTAGTGTGAGTATTTATTTTACTATTATCAATTTCTTAAACCCCATGAAGAACTCTTCACATTCATTGATAAAAAAAACATTACTCCTTCTCAAGTAAGATTTGTTAGTGGGTTTGAACATATTGAGAGTTTTACATGAAAATATTTTTATTAACCATGTAATTTTATAAAGTTATGAATATTTATTGTAGATAATAATCTATTATGACCTTGAATTTCCTTTTCTTTAAGGATCCATATATTTCAAATTGTGTACGATAATGTGCCCCACAAATGTGACTTGATATTTAAAGACGTCAAATTTTTTGTACTTTTCATAAAACATTACCATTAAAAATTTCTTTAGTACATTAATCAAAATTAATAATGTTATATATCTTTCATAGAGTACAAGGAAGTAATATCTAAAATGAGTATGATTTTTTTAGTTAACATATGAAGGCTATATTCACAATTTTCATGATGTTCATAGCAGTATTAATATTTTAGAATGATATTACTATGAACTCATAGTGTCTATATCTCATATGAAATTCAATCATTATAATATACTCCATTACATTAAATGGATGAAATCTCAATCAACAATATACCTTAGAGAAATATTGAGTCCCATACAGTTGATTTAACTAGTAAATAATTTATAGTAATGGATACATATTATTTACCATAATCAAATTAAGCTTGTCATAATAAATACATATATGTATTGACCCATCCTTATTTATTATTAATTTTACCAAGTAACTCTATTTTGAAACCCTAGGGTGCAAAAAACCATTTTTTATGTTATATTATAGTTTCTCTAGAAAACACTTCCAGTTCAATGGGGGTCATTATCAAGTTACACTTGGATATGGATAGAGACTTTGATATGAGTTCTAATGAGACATAAACCTATAGATCATGAAGGATATCAGAATAATCTTTAGATAATAAATCAATAAATACCCTTTAATGGGAATTTTTTCTAGGATAGTCATTTCCTTTTCCTTGGTCATTTTTTCTTGATATTCTTGCTTATAAGGCAAAAATATTCACCCCTAATAAGAATCTTTTAAAGAAGATTCATCATTCTACATAAAAATTAATTTTATAATAGGACTTTAAGGGATATATTAACGATATTACCTCTTATGAAATTTTAGATTTTCTCTATAAAAATAAATCAAATCAATGATTAATATAGCATCAAATTGTTAAAAATAATGTATATCAAGATTTTTTGGTAGATTATTATAATAAATGTCAATTGGAGAGGAGTATTATATTTTAGATATCATGATTTTACTATATGGTATTCTCACTAATAACTCAATCTTCCTGTCATTAGAAGGTGTTTCAATATTTATACAAAACATACATTAAAATGAAAGAATTTATAAAACAAGATTCAAATAGGAATTTTTATATTCTTGAACAAATATAATTTGTATCTATAACTACCTTTATTTTATTATCAACATAATCAGTAGTTATAATAAAAAATCATCTGTGATGTTTATGTTTTAGATAATTTTTTTCATTAGTTACCCTAAATAACCCTTGTATTAGTGTAGTTACTTTGATAGTCTCCATGTCACTTATATTTTGAAACAGTAAACCTTGGGTAGTGAATTTATTTTAACCTCACTTTATTATATCATATTTATTGTATTCTTTATGCTCCTTCTATATTAATTAGCCCTATGCCATTATATTCCACAAATTAATCATTTTTATGTCCCATTGAGGTAGTTTCTATGGTGGTTCATCCAACACATTTGACATGAGGGTAGTTAAACCATATCCCCTTTAATATTTTTTTTCCAGTTTATAACCTAAGTTAAACTCCTTGATTATCATTTCATATCCTTTCCCATAAGACCATTATTATTACACAATCTCATTTTTCAAATTAATGGAACATGTTACTATTTATTTTTAGTTATTAATGTATTAAATCCACAAATCAATTTAAATACAAGGAATAAAGAAACTAAAGAGAGGATAAACCATGTTTTAGAGTGTAATGTTAAATATTGATCCATAACATTATACCCTTGTGAATTTTTTACTATAGAAAAAATTAATTATTCTCCACTTAATTTATACTATGAAATTATTCTTTCTTTTTTAAATGGATATTGTGAGGACAATATTTAGTATAAATATTTTCTTTAATTCATACTAATGTACAAATTTAATCTTTTACATGGGATTTTTTATTCTTGATAAGTTCCCACCTTTATTTTTATTCTCCAACTGGGTGATATATGAACAATATAACTTTATCTTTCTTAGATTATTGGTGATAAAAAAATATTTATATAAAGGTGTTAAATGATTTCACTATAAGTAACTGATTTAAAGATATACCAAAATATGGAGTTCTTTGTTATATAAACGAATCAACTAAAAATTTTATATATTGGGAGAATGATGGTTCTCCATGAGGTTTAAGATAATATTAATAAAGTGTGGTAGTTGATAAAGTACCACCATGTGGTTCATGACTCCCTCTCCCATCATTTTTTGAGTATAGTATGGGAAATAAATACATTCGACATTAAAATGATTGATGAAATTATTTATATTATTTAAAAAACATTATAAAATTTAAGGAAAGTTATATATGATAATACTCAAATTAATAATCATATAAAAGGTAAAGTAGAATCATATAAATAATGACTCATAAATCTCACATATATCATAGTTTATAACATTATAAGTTTCAATCTAGGTAATTTATAATGTATTTTCTATTAGGTTATCTAACATAATCCATAAATAAATATACCTTGATTTCTTACCAAATATAGTGACATGAATACCATTCACTTGTTATTAAATAATTTTAAAATAAATATTCAATAAAAACTTCGAAGTCAAGAATTACAGTGTCCTTGGGAGATCAGAATCATAATTCAATATCTTAATTTTTTAAAATATTATTCATTATTTCCTTATCTATATAGTTATCCTAAATCTCCACACACTATTATCACTCTATGTGGTATCTAGGGAGTATAAATAAATTAAAATGGTGAGATATAATGCCCGGTAATGGAATAATACACCCAACGGGAAGATATAAGAGAAAATAATACTAAAACTAGATCATAAAAGTAGAGGATCATAAAAAAATAAACAGTATGAAAAAATTAGAGAAATGAAAACATGGAAATATTAAAAGAATGAATGTCATGATAATATAACAAAAACACAAGACACTACATAAAAAATATATTTCAATGATCATTTTTGGGAAAATATAACATAATGTTCTAGGTTCATGTCCCTTGTCTCATACATAGTATCTTATGAGATATTAGAATTAACCAATTGATTATGGTGATATATAATTCTCATCACACACATATAATCAGACTTTATAAAGTATATTAATTCCCCCTAAAAAATACACCACACACAAAACAATTACATACATGAAATAAATCCATGATAATGGAATGTGTTATTTAATGTTTTTAATGGAATATTAAAATTGTGAACCATGTAAATTACCAATATTAGGAAGGGGAGTAGTTATAATAAATGTTAAATGGTTTTAATTACTATTTCATAAGTTACTATTAGTCTTGAATAAAATTATAATGACAATATTAAATATAATAGACAAATTTAAAATTATAAAAATAAATTTAAAAAATTTACACTTATACTTCGTAGTGTTTATATTAATGGAAAAAATGAAATGATACCATATAATAATTTATATATATAGCGATAAAAGTCTTATAAAGATATTATTAAGAGATGTTTAGCACTAAAATCCTTAAACATTAGTAATAAATCTTTAGCTTTAGTGCCTCTGTGTGATTAGCTAAATAATATACTAACGAAAACATATTCTAAAAAATCATAATTTTGATATACATAAAGAACTCTTAAGTTACCTTTATATTTTTCAATGTAAAGGGTAAAATGGACACATAAATAATTAAAAATGGGGTGAGCCACAATTCCCATTAATATAATAAACAAGCTAAATCATAAGATTGAAATTAAATAAACAAAATATGGAGAATATCATGATATCATATTAGAGAAGGATCATATATCATAAAATGGAATAATAAAATAAGTAAAATTATATCAAATAATAATATAATTATAATAACATGGAATCAATATAAAAATATGAAATTATAAGTGTATACTAAAGATCTCTTCTAATAAATTATAATATAATGTGGAAGACTAATTTCCCATACACCATACATGATATATCATGAGAGGAAACAATTACCCAATTCATTAAAGGGATATATAAATATGGACACACACATTACATCATAATATGTACCTTTATACATGTTTTGTATAAGAAGATTATATATATAGGAAAAAACTATGAACACCCATGAGTAAAAAATGGGTTACATAATCTTTCCAAAAAATATAATCAAAATATATTTTAGAATGATTCCCATTAGAAGAAGGAAATCAAAAATTTTATGTTACTATTTGAAATCATAATAATTTTTTGCAAATGTGGAGTCAAAGTGATGAAGATTTAATAAGGGATGGTTGAAAAGTATATATAGAAATACATCTCTTAAACGATGTTTATAACAAATGAGTAAAGAAACTATAAAGAAGAGAGAGAAAAATTTTGACATCAAAAATATTGTAAACCA
Organism: Viscum album; assembly: GCA_963277665.1. NCBI lineage: Eukaryota > Viridiplantae > Streptophyta > Magnoliopsida > Santalales > Viscaceae > Viscum > Viscum album. Next base: position 1,015,973,103 of record OY728130.1, on the reverse strand, counting down.
GAATGGTTTACCATAACCTAGTAATAATTTTATGTAATCATAGAAGGAAACCATATTTAAAATATTAGTATATGAAAAGGAATAATAAATAGGAAAGTTCCCATTAAATGGGGTTTCTTTTGAGAGAAGTTTGAGATGGGTACATGAACACTATATAACCCCTGAAAAGGATGAGAGAATAAAATAGTTATATATATAAGTGACATATTGAAATAAAATAGAATAATTTAATTAAAATTATAAAGAGATAATGTTAGGTATAGAGAGATAAATCTTAACCGAAAGACCAAATTGGGGGTTCATATAGTTACCTTATCTTAGGTATTAAATTACATGGATTATCTAATCTCTTGAATAATAAAATTATGATTATTAAAAACTATTTTAAGAAAATTTTTAATTTATATTTAAAATTTTCAGTCTATTAATTATCATACATCATTCATTTTTTATAATGTTTTCACTCACATTGACCACTTAAGGTTTCTCTGTTTATTTCATGATTTTTGTTAATTATGTTGATCATAGTAAAAGGTCATGTATAATATGTTCATAATATCGAAAATTTTGGTGTTATATATTATTTACCATTCTACTATTAAAAAAATTCATACACATATATAGGTACTCCAAAAAGATTCAATTTAAAAAAGGTGTCTTTTTAATCTCATTTTAAGTGTTTACAATTATGTTTGATTATTTATTATTAATATAATTAATATAATTAAAAATTTATATTTATAAAATATGATTCATGTAATAAGTATATTTTTTATTCATTAAATTAAATTTTTAAATCCATCATGAAAGGAATTAATGGAGAATGAAACACATCATCCAATGAGGTAGTGAACCGACAATAACATAGGTGATGCTTTCATTTTTGAAATTAATTGAGGGAGAGAGAATTATAATTGACATAAAAAAGATACAATATAATTTTTTGTATACATATAAAAATTATATCATTATATAATTATGTATTTACTGTAATTAATGGAGGTTTACGGGAAAATAAACTCGAATGAACTCGATTAAGAAAATAACACTTCCTCATATGTCCTCTTTTATATCACACATTTGGAATTTATAGATTGTTCTTTTGGGGAGACCAAATAATGTAAGACATGGGATAGAGAGTTGGGGAATGATTTTGGGTGGTATTAGATGTAATAAGATTACTAATGAGTGCAGATGAGAGGGGTTCTAAATGGATTCCTTTATAAGTGAGAGGAGTGATATTATTGTAAATATTTATTTTATAATATTTAAATGAGGGTTATTATCAAGAAAAGAAGATCCAAAATTTATACTTTGTGAGGATAAGATTGGGTAAGGGAATGAAATACCTAATAAAATGATTTATGTATGATATATTGTGGTATTTTGGTGACTTTTACTCGTGTTTAATTTTTTTAATTCATTTTAATAGTTACCGTGATGGATAATTTTTTTACATTGGTATCATATTTTTATTGAAAGAAATTAAATTAAAATTATTTCCAAATTTTTAATATGACAATTATAAATATTGGATAAATTTTAATTATTAAAATTTATAATTATGATAAAAATTAACTTCAATATAGATACATATAATACAATAAAAACAATAATTTTTTACTATTCACTTAAAATCAACTTTTTATCAAAAAATTAAAAAAGTCACCCAAAGATAATTTTTATGAATTAATTGGAAAAAAAATTATTTTCCAAATTAATTTATTAAATATTTTAAATTTAATTTTTAAATAATTTATATATTTATTGAAAACAATACTTTTTATTCCACGAGGAAAGTTTTTTCCCCTAGAAAAATTACTTATGATTTCATATAAATATTTTATCTTTTATATAAAAATATCTATAACAATTTCATGAAAAAAAATCATTATTCAATTATTTTAATTTTTTTCAAAAAATTATTTGAATAAAAATAAAATATATATGTTTCCTTAAAAATGAAATTATTATTCCTTTACATCAAATATTTGTTATATTATTTTTAACACTTTTATTTAATTATATTTTTATATAAATTTATAAAATGATGTGAATTAATTATATATTGAAGTTCCCATTGAATGGTTGAAGAAGTTATCTTTTTTTAACTCCATATGAGAAATTATGAAGTTTGATGATATGATATTCAAGGAATTAATGACAGGTGTTAGTTGATAAAGGGAAATTTTCTACAATATGTTTGAGGTGGTAAAAAAGTGTTTTTAAGGGATTTTGTTTTTGAATTGAGAAGGGTTTATTTTGAATTGAGTTTAATTAGTAATAACCAACAACTATGGTCACTTCACATGGTTGATCAATTGAATTAAAAGGCACAATGTCTTATCAATGTTCAATCTATCCAATAAAAAAATTTATTTAAAGGAGCGGTCAATCATGGATTATCTTCGATCTATATTTTTGGTCTCTTATTAGCAGTTTCCATATCCACATTCAATTTTCATTCCTTATGGAAAATAAAGAAATCTATAAAATCAAGGCCTGCAACAGATCATGTATTATGGCAGATAAATAATTGTAGATGATCCTAATTTTCATCATTTAGTATATTCAAGTGATTTGTAAAATGGTTATTCAAATCCCAATGATATGAATAAGGGAAATTATTAAATAAAATATCTACAGAATGGTTATACAACACTCTATAAGGGTTATCTATAATTTTCACTATCTTTGTAAAGGCCATCTAGATATACTGAATGCTTCATGAAGTTGAATTCTTGAAAACATTCTCTATGTAAATGTATTGAGGATGCATTGAAGGCTATATAAGTGAAAATCATGATGTTGTTAAGGGTATTTTACACCTCACACATACACCCAAAGGTCAGTTAGAAGGTGGTATTTTGAGTGTATAGAATATTATATATTATAAAGATGTGATTCATTATTAAAATATGATATCAAAATATTAGTCATGATATTTTTCATAATTGATCACTTGAGATAATTGTGATCCTTTACATTGAGAGTTAATGCATCAAACTAGAGGCGATGATTTGATATTATTAAAGATATAGATAAAAAAGGTGGATTACGAGGTTCCAAAATTGGAATATAAGTATTTCCATTCCATTGTGAAGGTCAGGGTGTATGTAAAATTGGATTAAGGCTCTCACTATGCCATTAAATATTTTTTCTAGATCATTTTGTGGGAGTTTCAGATAATATTTGTGGTTATTTGAAATAGTTAACTTGAACATGTTATATTCTATTTATAGTGACCATTTTTAGAGGCCATGGACATATGAAGAAGATCCAGGTCACATAAGGGTTGTGATATGTTATAATGGATTCATTTCTTCACACATGAAAAAGAAATCAAACCATTTTAACAATGTGATAATTATGGAAATATTAAGGACATGTTATTTTATATACCACACAACAATAAAATGATTGATTCTTCATGTTTTTTTCAAATAGATTTTATCTGAATAAAAAATAGAGGCTAGATATGCAGGAATTGAAGATTATACTTGTCATATATATAATTTCATTTGATGCCTAATGTTTTCGACATGATTAAATGGAGCTGATAATTTTAAGTTAAATTATTTTATGAACCAGTCCATTTTTTGTAACATATGATTTTTTTTCATTACACTAAGGAGGAATAAGACCATTTTATATGATAATTCTATAATTTATGATTTATTCACTGAAACATAGTGAGATAAAGACTGATATGCTGTTCTCATTTTCTTACTGACATAGAAATCAATTTCTATCTTAAAGAAGATCTACCCTCTCTTGATGAAGCACCATGTGATTAACAAACATTTTTATTCAAATATATGACTGTAGAAGAATATATAATATAGTTGTCGTTTCTATCTAAACAAGTACATGAATATAACAATATAAAATGGATGAATCCATACCAGGGAGATAATTGGATGAAACTTGCTCCAAAATTTTGTTCCAATTACAAGAATTTGTAATAACTACAATTATTTTTTTATTATATAAACCATAGTCTAACTAGAGTTTTATCATTTTAAGGAGTAGACTCTTACATCAATAACATACCTCATAAAAATTCTCACGTGAACCTTATCATTAATTCATTCTTTCATATAGGTAAGGAATTTATACTAAGAGTGATTATCATCCCCAATAAGTCATAGGGGTTTAATTATTTAAATGAACGATTTAGTAAGATCGTGTAAAACTAATTCACCCCCTCGTAGTGGTATTCTATTTGATATAAGAATTATATGTGGTATTAGAGGGAGAGGTTTCTCTAAGATTCTATTATTTTAAATCATATCATGTAAGGTTAGTGTTTTTTGTTTAACATAGGTGTTCCTTAATTTGATGGAAATACCATTCATAAATTCAAGAATAATGTCCTTACATATATACTAAATAAATTTTTGAAAGTTAGTGATATTGTAATTATGAGTAATACTTATAATGATTTAATACTTAATCAAAAAATGTTTCATGTTCCATAACACATGTCTCTAATAATTACAATCCAATGATCAATAAATATTATGTAATTGGATGACTAGACACATAAATACATAATATTAAACATGAAAACATAATTTTTACATAAATCATTTCATATTTCTTCTAAAACCCATATATCTTATAAAATTTCATTGGATACCCATTGAATCTACTTTTTTCTTTCACTTTCACTTAACTACATTGGTGAAATAATCATGTCTTAGCGATATCCTTGGAAGTGAAGGCCTTAAGAAAACATCTACAGATCAAATTATCAAGAATGAGAAAAGGAATTATAATATAGGTATTATTTTTATAGTTTCAAGAGAAATTCTAGTGGGAAGTGTAACCATGGAGGGGTAAAAGTGATCCCATTTTATAAGTGAAGAAAATGGAACTTTTGGTAATACGTTTTATACGTACATGATATCATTACACTATTAATTTATCAATGAATCAAAATAGTAATAATAGCGGAGTGTGGGGTGTGATTGGTCCAAAAAATTCTAAAATAATACATTCCAAACATGTTCTAAACATGATTCAAGTCTTTTATAATAGGCTTTAACATTTTAACATTTTGAATTTCACCTTGGTAACTAGTTTTTGTCTAAGTAATTTATATTTTTTTTCAAAAATATAATATAAAAACTAGTATGAAATTTTGATGTTTTGAAGATCAATTTACTATATTTTTATTGTAATTTAATTTCTATATATGAGGAAATCATATTTCAAATTAAAATATAAAATATCCAAAATTATTTTTTAGAAAAATGAATTTTAAACATTATGTTTTTATAATATTATTATTAATTTATTACCACTTTAATGATAGTTAATATATTTCTATATAGGTTTAAAATTTATGTTATATTCATAATTTAAATGAGATCAATTTGATTTATAAGAAAGAAATTTCATTATATTAACAAAACAATCCATTTAATAATACTGTTTTACTGTTAATGAAGTAATTAACTTTAATATTACAGATACTATATTTATAACTAAAAATGAAATTAAAATATCAAGCCAGTATTTACATGTTGAACTCAAATATAAAATTAATTAATTATATTTAATTTCAAAATGTGATAAAGCCTAATTTTTATTATTGGTATGTAAAAACTATTTTTAGTGTAAAATATTACTTTTCTTTCAAAAATTTTACACATATGTTTTATAAAGTTAACATTGTATTTTTTAAATGCTTTATATTAATTATTAAATAAATATTTTTTTAAATAGAAAGTGTTTCACAGAAATTTAATTCAATATTGAAATATAGTTTTGAGAAAAATCATTATTTTTACTATTCACTTAATAATCAATTATTTTATAAAAAACCAAAAATAATTTTAAGATAACTTTGATGTGTTGAATTAAAAAATAATGTTAATTTCCTAAAATTAAAATTATAAATGTATTATATATATCATAAATCAAAATTAAGTTACAACTATCTATTCTTACTAGTTTAATAACTATAATGGTCATTTGGAATAATTTAATTTTATTAATGATTCATGGTTGCTGGTTCAGTATATTATTGAATGTAACATAAGACACTCAATTATATATTTATTAAGGAGGAATAAAAACTAATATATCATATTTTTATATTCTCTCCCCTTATGAAATTTATCCCCCTGAAATATTATTTCTTATAGTAAGGGGAAAATAAATGAATGTACTTTAGTTTCATAGTCTCTTTATTTTCCCACATTCCCTCTCCAAATATATTGTTTTTACAATTTGGTTAGACATGATGAGATATTTTTTTATATAGGGCACAATATATATGGTCCAATATCTTCACTGTATGCTCCTTGTAAATCAGATCATTTATCAATTCTACCACCTATGAATTCATTACATATGAGGGATATGGTATATAATTACTTAAGATGGATATGTGGAAAACATCATTTACATTGAACATGTTTTGTGGGAAAATTATTCAATATTATATATCTCTGATAGGATTTATAATCTCAAAGGGGCTAATATATCTCTGACATAGCTTCCCCTTCTTTCCAAATCTCATGTCTCTCTTCCATGATGATATTTAAAGGAACACTTTATCATCAATCTTAGAAATATGGTCTCATTGATAGTTTCTAGAATAACTATCTTATCTACTCTATGATACATTGATGTTTTTATGAATGGTATTTAACTTTACTAACATTTCATATCCCAAATCAGGTTTTAGAAATTATCATTTAGAAAATTCATCCAAGCATACTGGTTTTCTACATCTATTCCCATAGTGGGATTTTTATAAGTCTATTTTCACGAATTATTAGAAACTATTGTTATAATAGAACAAAAACAAAGTAATTTATTGGTACCAACCTCCCATGAAATACATAAGGAAAGCTATGAACATTTCTTCAAGGGTTAGGATAGTTCATTCAGATCAACCATTATTATAAGTGTGCTATTTTTTTATTGAATTTTATCTTTGTGTTTAGATAATTCTTAAGCATATTCTAGAACATTTAGAAGAACCTAAAATATTTTTTCTATATAATAGATATTTGTGTTCCAAGCATCTTTACCACTTCCCTAATGTATATATTTGAAAGTTGAATAAGAAAAAATTCCACTAAAATGGAAATGAAGTGAGTATTATTTTTATGTTTTTCCACGAGGACCCATATAGAAGTTTTCACTTTAGATACATTTTTAGGACCATGAAAAATATATAGTGATGTTTTACTATTTCCATGTAGATATTGGAAGTGGTTTGAACATTACTTTGAATTTTTCCTCTCACCTTGGAACTTTGATATACATTTCACAATTAACATCATAATTTTCCCCCATAAATAGTTTCCTTAGATATTTTTATACATTTTATTGTTTCCTGGGTTGATAAGGAATGATGATATATGATAATCACGCAATAGTTACTTAATTATATCAATATCTATCCGAATAAAATGTTGTGACCCAAATATCATAACTCATTAATGATCAATGTTGAACTCAGAGGATTTTTTATTCCTCATATAATCCACATTATTCTGTATATCCACATCATTAATATGATATTTATTAATTATCTCTTATAAAATAGATTAGAAATAATTTTAGAAAGGTAGGATAATTTTCCATTATTCATGATTACCTTTTCCATTCTTTTCATGTTAAAGAATACTAGATCCTTTTTTACCCTCGTCATAGATAGGGTTGCAAGATCTTTTTTATTCATAGTATATGACACTTTTTTCACCTTCCCTAGATGGTAGTGGATATATCAATCATAATCATTGATCCTCTCCAACCATCTTAATTGGTTCTTCTTGATCTCTTTACAAGTGAATACATTTTTTCAGTATCTTTTGGTACACACACACACACATATCACGCCTTTATCCATATATATAATGCCTCCAAAGTTTAAATTTTAAGATCAGTGTGACCAACTCAACATCATTAGTCAGATATCATTTTTCAAGCACCTTAAACTATCATTATTCATATTATATCACTTTATCATTATATATGAGTACCCAACCCATCCCATTTATTAATGTGTCATTATAGATACAAATAATTCCCCAATTATGGGTATGGGGAGTATAAGTGTTTTGGTTGGCCTATTATTAATCTCCTATAATCTCTCTTAAAAATCATCTGTCAAGACATAATTTTCCCCCTTTTGAGTAATCTTAGCTAACAGGTTTGATAATATTGATATTTTTCTCAAAAACAATTAATATTCCCACATAATCTGAGAAAACTACAAATCAATATCATATATAATGTTATAGGAAATTTCTAAATCACCTTAGTCTTCAAAGAGTCTACAATTACCCCCTTAAATGTGATTACATTCCATAAGAATGATATTTTCTCCATATAAAACTCACATTTACTATAATTTGCATATAAATTATTTATCCTCAATGTCTTCAACCCAACAGTCAAGTGTTTCTCATGTTCCACCTTTCATTTAGGTAATAGAAGAATATATTCTATTAATACCACCATAAAAGTTTCAAGGTAATATCTAAATAATTTATCCATTAAGTCCATGATTCCCTATAGAATATTGATGAATACAAATGGAAAGACTATGAAATAATAGTTCCCAAAACATGTACAAAATTTATTATTGTTAATATCCTCCTTTACATTCAATGATGATATCCTAATCAAAGATCTAATTTATAGAAGTATCGAGCGCTACCTAAATGATCGAACACGTCTTCAATCCATGGAAGGGGATACTATTTATTTAGTTTGATCTTGTTGAGTTCATAATAATCAATACATGGATGGATTGACACATCCTTCATCTTTATAATGAGTTTTGAGGATCCCCATATTGAAGAACTAGGGTGAATGTAACCCTTTTCTAAATTATTGGGAGTTTTCTTCCCACTTCTACATGTGCTAACTTAATGTCCCTCATTTCTATGTATGAAAAATTTCATAGTCCCCATGAGATAGTTTCAAGGATAATTTTCTGACACTTCTAACATATGAGATTAGAAATTTCTTGTCAATATGAGTTTATCAGGGGATCCCATAGAGATAAACTCTATCCTCCTCTTTTTATATCTAGTTCCACGAGACCTCTGAAAATTACCCATTTCCATCTCAACTTTGAGGGATATTTAGATAAATCATTCACATACGTGAACATCCAAAATTTCAAAAGCTTAATATATACTCATATTTAACATGATAAAGAATAATGTAATCATATATTTATTTTTAAGGAAAAATACAAAGTCATATCATTTATTCTTTGTGAATATCTCCTTATGAGATCTAATTTATTCATAGTTTTTTTTTTCAAGAGTGCAATGAACTACCTCTATAATTTAATTGGAAGTGTTTTGGGGAATTATTTATTTATAAATAACCTCTCAAATTCATCCCAATCCCAAGATTCTATTTATTCAATGGTCTATGTATTATTAATTAGTGTCACACACTAATCAGCTTCACCCTTAAGGATATAAACTGCCATAACGACCATCTCTTACTAGGAGTATTAAAGTATAGATAATATCTTCCCAATAGAGTGAATCCATTAATATGTGATTATAGGGTATGAATATCAACAAATGTTAGAGGTTACTCATTAATAAAAGATTAAACAACAAATTACTCTATTGAAGGGCGTTCCATGTTATTTAAGTTATTAATTATAACATGAGTCTATTGTTCCAGTACGTCTAAGAGTTTCTCAACTCCTTCATATATCATGTTAGGAATTTATTTAGGGTAATAATCATATTCTCTATTTCACATGTCGTTAACATGATTCTTTATATATCCAAATTTTTTCTAAAATAATGTATAGTTAATAATGTGCATACATTGCATAATATATGTATAAAATGTAAACCATAAAATTTTGTAGAGTTACCTATACATGATGTTCAAAATATAATTTATAATTCTTAAAGTTTAAATATACATTTTCAATTTTAAAATTTCTAGTAGTTTCTCTAACCAAATTTTGTTCCATAATTGTTTTTTTTAAATCCCTCATAATGGCTTGTAAATGGGATGTGATTTAACCAAATCAAATACAATATGAGTATCAAAATAGGTGTTCAATTAGGCCTCTTATTTATGCACTAGGTATCGATTTAGTTAACATTCAATCTCCACTTTTGGGGTTCTTAACCCTAGGTACATCTATAAAATAGCCTATATACACTTGTAGTATAAAGACATGGATGTCATTTCAAAGAAAACAATATACATTAAACTTTTACAAAATATAAAAATGTTATATTTTACTTGGGATTATCCCGAGGTTTTTCAAAAATGTTATTTTACTATAATCTCTAATGATAAAAATACGTCTATATGATACCAACTATAATGACCCAACACATAAAAACAAATTATTCAATGATTATAAATATATTTTTTCTAACAAATTAAGGATACTAATTGAGAGGTCTAGTGTCTTTGGATAACTATAAACATAATTAAATATTCTTAAACATAAAAAATCATATTTATTTAAAATTCCACTTAGTTCTCCTATCTCCCATATATAATCTAAAACCGTATCATATACACTTCATGCCAGAATTAGCTTTTCAATTATGGTAAAAAAATTTACACCTGATATTCTCTTAGAGATATCCAAGGATGTGAAGGAATTAAGATAACTTTAAGATATCCAGATATTAGGTATTAGAAAAGTAATTCTAGGAGAGTCTATTTCTAAATCGGTTCATTGTAAATTTGAAAGGGAATCTTAACCATGGAGGGGTGAATGTGATTCTCTTTTATAAATGAAGAAATAATGACTTTTAGGAATTCCTGTTACACTTCCGTGATATCATAACACTCTTACCTGGTTAATGAATCCTAAAATAACAAATAATAGTGTGTGTGGTGTTATTGGGCACACAAATGCTAAACCAATACATTCTATACATGTTTTAAACATGTTTTATGTCTTTAACAACACAATTTTTATTTTTATTTTTTTTTTATTTTTACATTGATAACATGAAATTTTTATTTTATTCCACAAATATAAGAGAACCACTAATACAAATATTTTATTTTTTCAACATAAATTTAAAATTATTTTATTATAATTTAATTTCTAAATATTTTTAAGTTATATTTTGAATTTAAATATATAATATATAAAAAACAATTTAGTAAAAAATTGACTTTCAACCATTACATGTTCTTGATAATAGTAAAATTTATTACCAATTCAATGAGTGTTAATATATTTATATATTGGTTTAACCAACATATAAGTTTCATAATTAAAATTATATAAAATTTATTTATTATTATAAAATTTGAAGATATTAGTTAAAAAATTCATTTTAAACATTGTTTTACAATTATTGTTGTAATTTATTTAATTCTAAATAATATTTCATTTATAAAAAAAATAAATCTATCTTTTTAACTAATAATTTTATGTTAAACTCAAATAATAAATTTTTTTTATATTTAATTTCAAAAAGTGATAAAGTCTAATTTTTCTTATAAGTGCATAAGAAGAGTTTTTAATGTGAAATATTTATTGAGTTTAAAAAATGTTAAACATGTGTTGTAAATTCAACAATAAATTTTAAATGTTTTTATATTACTTATTAAATAGAATTTTTTTATATCAATAGGGTTTCATGAACTTCTAATCCATTATTTTACAATAGTTTTTAGAAATTTTTTTATTCTTTCTATGCACCTAAAATTATTTTTTTTAAAAACCCAAAAAATCATTTTAATAATTTTTTTATGTTTTGAAATAAAACATTAATTTAAATTCATAAAATTAAAATTATTAATGTATTATAAATACATGAATACAAAATTTAATTAATAATATATATTAAAAAAATACTTATGGGTAAAACGATCACCTTGAAATTTTTAATTTTATAAAATTTTCACTGGCTTTGGATCATTATATTATTGCATGGATCATAATATTCTCATAAAAATTTTTATTAAGGGGGAATAACCACTAATATCTCAAGTAATTATAATCCTAATACCAGAAGAGGTAGTTCCATGAAATTTTATGACAAATGAAATCTAGAGATTGATAGAAAATTGATAATCCCATTCTATCATCTCTTTTAGTCTAAGTCTACTCCAAGGATAAACGGCTTTATACATATAAATAAATATTCAACAATATTGAGAATATACTTGGGGAAAAATAAAAATAAAATAAAACAATTTACATATTTTGATGTCCATATTAGAAGACATTCATGTCGATATGGATGAGACTAATGATGGATATTATACAGGGTTAAATTGAATTTCTGTTAATATTTCTATATTTAGATACATGATAGATGATTCTACTATGATCAAAAAATTATGAGAAACATTATATATATATTTCCCCAAAACATATCATTTTTGGAAGAAATTACTAATATGTATCTTGATGAGCTTCATAATAAAATTCTTAATTATGAAATTTTAAAATCACTAATATTCAATAGGAATTAAAATAAAGTGATAAAGTTTTAATCAATTAATGAATTTAAAATAATATGTGAGGAATATGAGTTTTCAATTGAATCAAATAAATATTATATGATTGATGATAACAAGAATAAAATCAGGGCCCATATATTTAGAAGAATCAAGAATGGAAAAAGGGAATAGAAATTAAATATCCTACATAAAAGTTTTAAATGTGAATGAATTGGAAACATTAGTACAATTTTTCCATGAAATAATAAAAAAATAGAGTTTTAGAATAAATAATTATAATATAAATTTCAAATAAATCATACAAGGAAATCAATTAAATACTATAAGAAATATGATCAAGGTAGTAGGATGATTCCACATAAAAATAAGAGAAGAATAATGATAATAGAGGAAGAAAATATTTAATCCTTGGTAAGTGATTATGAGGGTGTGTGTGTTATAATGCTTTCCAAATTTATGGAAGAAATTTTAAAAAAGTAGGATATGTCATGAAGTGAAGAAAAATAGGAAAATGTGTAGCCTATATGGTGCACATGTTAAAGATAATACTTGATGTTTTTTATAGATAGAAGTTATCAAAACAATAATAATTACAAATATCTTAAGAAGTATATTGTAAATTTTAAGAATTTTGAAAATTATCTTGATAACAATTAGAAAGAATATATTGAGGAGATACAACTTCTCAATGTTATAGTTACCAATAAAGATAAAATTATCAATTAATCCTAAAAGTAGATGGATGATCTAGAAAAAAAAGAATCCAAGATGATTCAATATGTTCACAGATATAAAATTCTCTTAAAAAAAGTAAAAATTTACTTTAACTAGATTTTGAAGTCAACACTGATTATTCATAAAATATTGAGAATCCATTCACATAATCCAAAGTGAATTTTATAGCTATAGATTTTGAAAATATTTTATCTTTATCAATTAATAGTGTGTGTTATAAATACCAAAATAAGTAATCATGGATTGAGAAAAATCCAAATAATAAAACTCATATATCATACATATTTGAGAACATTTATTAGAATCATAATATTTCATCTATTAAGGAAAGGGAGTTTTTTCAGTAATAAAATCACAAGATCATTTTAATGAACATGCTAAAAAATATTCTACAAGTATAAGATTCATGGGCTATGGTTGGTTAAATTGTATATATGGACATGAATATTATCTTATTTGGTATAATGTATTTATCCAATATATATAAATAAGGTCATTATTAAGGAGGACATACTATCAAATTTTCTCAAATAGATCTGAAAGGAGGAAAATAGAATATGAGAGGACAATAATTGAATCCATCTAAAAAAATATGATGGACTTGAGTAGATACATTAAAGATGTTACCATAAAGATATATTTGTAAAAATTTAAAATTCATGCTTCCTGGTAAAAAATAATAGACTTAAAGAGAAACAAAAGTTATCAAATTGAAGTAAGATAGAAAAAACATTCATTGTCGAGGTTTTATTTAAGGCTAGAAAGAGGTTAAATCCATGGATCCTAGAGAGTGGATACTCATCACACATAACCATAAACACTATGATATTGAAATATATTGATGAGTATGATGGTGGTCTATTGAATGTTAGGAATTATATATCCTTAAAAAAGTATTTTCCTCAGTGGTAGTAGAATCTGATAAGATAAATTCATACGAGGTTTTATTTATTAATCGGATCAAACATGAAATTTTGAGTATAAGCCAATTATGTGATTAGGGTAATAAGGTGATCATTTATAAGAATACCTTTTTCATTACAGAAGTTTTATATAGAAAAATAATTACTATAGGGGTAAGGAATAATAGTAATTATATTTCATATTGGAGATCTAAGTATTTCTTATTTTCACAATTCTATGGAATAAAATAATGTATGGAACAAAATATTTATCTAAAGTATAAAAATAATTTGTGTAAAATCAATAAATAAAATTTCATGTGAGATTTTCACAAATTTATATAATTTATATATTCAGATTTTGCAAACAATCAAAAGGAAAAAATTGTTAAATGAAGACACAAAAGTGTGGAGACACTATCGGCAAGACCTCTTGAAATGGTAACAAAAATTTGTTTGAAACCATGAGATATAAATATGTAAGGGGTGAATTGTATTTTATCACATCCATTGATAATTATAAAAGGATGAAAATCATTTTATTCTTGAAGAAAAAGTCTCATGTAGTAGATACAATTAATATTTATAGAAGAGAATTTGAAAGAGATATTTTTATTCAAATATATAATCTAAGGATTGATAATGTGAATTATTATAATATAAATGAAATTGATTATTACCTTTTAAATTATGGTATTTAACATAAGTATAGAATACCATATACACCCCAAAAAAGTGGGTTTGAAGAGAGAATAAATATAACAATTGTGTAGATGGGGGGGACTATTATTGTTGAGTTTTAAAGTTCAATTATTTTGGATAAATGTTTTTTTCACTACTATGAATATTCTAAATCGATGATTTTTTAATAAAAATTCACATTTTATGTCATTTTAGATGTATTTTAACAATAAAAAAATAATGAGTTACTTCAGAGTCTTTAGTATCCCTTGTATTCACAAATTAACAATTCATATATCGGAAATATTGATGAGAAACCTTACAAAGGTATCGTGGGTACATATCTAATGGGAAAGAGTAAAAATTATAGAAAAAAGACTACATGAGTTAGTTTACTATAATGATGTAATTTTTTTAAAAAAAATCAACCCATTAATAGCATTTATGATGTAATAGTTTTTGATGTGAAGGATGCATCAAAAAATATATTTCTATGAAGTTCAATGATAAATTAAATGATACTTGACCTTTTTTATTAGGAATTGAATAAAATCATAGCAGTGATGAGGATGAGGTTTCAAATAATAAAAATAAAAAATATTATAGGATGAAAATTAATGTAAATGGTAAATATATTATTTTATAAAGTCTATACCTAGAAATACTTGACTGAAACTATGATATTATGATAATATAGTAGAATCAACTAAAAGGAAACCATGGTTTGAGAATAAAACCTCACTAATTTATTATTTTCAACCACATTTAATAAAAGTACACTTTTTAAAAAGGAATGGATTAAATTTATGAATGATTTGACGAATCATATTGAAAGGTATTAAATATGGGATATTTTTATAAAACCATATGATAAAATTTTCGTTGGAACAAAGAGTGTTTTTTTAAAATATTAATAATAAAAAAAATCTTTAAAAAAATCCATGTTTATATACATGGGGTTCTCTCAAGTTGTTGGTGTTTATTTCAAAGATACCTTTACATTGGTGATAATATTGGATTCTTCTAGGATGTTTCTTGTTGTGGGGGAATATAGGAAGTATATATGTTTGGAAATGGATGTACATTTAAACTTTTGATCTTGAGGAATAGGTTTATATTGACTATTGTGATGGTTTTTTTCCTTGATGATGATGTCACAAGGGTTTAAAAGTAGAATAAGGTTATTTATATATTAAAATAGTCCCCAAGGGCTTTGTATACAAGGATAAATAGCTACATGATGATGTTGAAATCCATCAAAGTAAAATTGGAGAACAACATGTATATAAATGAAATGAATATAGGATTAATAATTATTACTAATTATGTTGATGATATAATATTTTTTGGTGACCATGTGAATTATTTTTAATAAATTTAAAATCAAATGATGAAAAAATTTGAATTATCAATTATTAGTGATGTGAGATATTTCTTTGGATAATAATTTACACAGAAAGAAAATTTAATTTTCTTAACCAATGAGAGTTATTATAGATAATTATTGATGAATATTGAGATAGATTATTGAACAATAATGTCTACAATTATGAATTTGAGGCTGAAATTTTCTAATTTCGTAGAAGCTATGAGTTTTAATCAATATATCTTAGATTTTTTTAGAAACATTATTTATCAAAATGATTCAAGATTATATATTTTATATGTTTTGAGTCACTGTGGAAAATATTAGAGTGACTCAAATGAGTCATGATTTATAGATTCTAAAAGATTCATTATATATTTTAAAAGGATTGTGAGTTTTTGAGTTATATATAATAATGTTAATACTTTGAATATGTATGGTTAATGAAAATCATACATATAAGGTGATCATTATTATATAAGGTCCAATTAAGGTTTAATTTTCCTCATGGGAGATAACTCTCTGAATTGAACTTATAAGAAACAAAAATAATTCAAATTGAGCACTATAATATTTGAATATATTTTTCTAATAATTAACTATAGTCAAATTATATGGATGATTTATAAACTGAATTATTTTATTGTGGAAATTAAAAAACCATTATATATTTATTGAAATAAACAAAATCTTATAGGCCTATCTAAACAACCTATGAAATACTTACAGTTTAAACATATTGAAAACAAATATAATTACATAAACGGGAGGGTGTTTAGTGGTGATATCAAGATATATTTTATTTCAACTCATGATCAACTTGAAAATATCCTCACTAAGTATATCATTAAGGATAGACTTGAGACATTGAGGTTGAACATTTATATTTATTCCCTCACACATGACAAAAAATCTTTAAGAAATCCACTAATGAGCCTTGTATTATGTTTTTAATTGGAGATAAGTATATGAAAAACTATTTTATTTAATGATTCAAAAATGGGGAGTGTTTGGGTGAATTAATATCCTTATATTTGTTTAATTCAATGCTAGTGTTTATTGAAAAAGGAGGGATCTATTTGAAGAGATGAGTTCCATCATTGTGGAGGAGAGCGTATTATCACCTTCAAAAAAATTCTTATCCCCAAGAGATTGATTTATCTAAAAAAAATCTAACCATTATTGAAGTGTAATTATGATTTTGTTATGAAATATAATTTTATTTGGAGTATGATTCATAAATAGATGTTTTGTTTTAATGATATTATTTATGATAGAGTTTCATGTGATGAAAACAATTCTGAAGGGGGAGATTGATGTGCCCATTGAATGGTTTATGAACCTATCTTTATTTCCAATAGCATATGAAATATTTTGAAGATTTATATGTTGGTCATAAATGAATTAATTATAGGTGTTGGTGGATAAATTAACATTATCTACAATATGTTTTAGGTGGTTCAGAATTTTTTTAAATTGTTTTGATTTGGTTTTTGAACTAGTTTTTTTAAATCAAGAGTAATTTAGATTGAAAAATAGCTAAAGAAACTTCACATTTATGATCTATTGAATCAAATGGAAAATTCACTTATCAACATATAGTTAATCTGATATTACATTTTATTAAAAGGAACAATCTATATTTTAATGTGGTCAATTGATATTTGTGGTCATTTTTCAGTATATAAAATATTCCCAATCTCTTGTCAAGCTTTATGGTTCATGAAGACGTATCGTTGATTAATACTTGTGATTGATCCTGATTTTCTTCATGAAGTATATTCAAGTGAACTTTGAAAAGGTTATTCAAATTCAAGTGATCTATGTGTGGGTCATGTGTGAAGTATTATATTTGCGTAAATTCTATACAAAATTAGGTAAGGATATCTATAATTTTCATCCTAAAATACTAAAATATACATGATGGTGACTCCAATATAATGTTACCAATATAATGGTAGTTAGGTTTCACCAAAATCTATTAAAAGGGTAAAAATGGCCTATGTAAGGGTATTTTACACTTCATAGACTTGTTTAAAGGTGAGTTTAATGGTGATATTATGATTTTAAAAAATATTATATATTAAGAAGTTTAGATTCTTAATTAGACAATGATACCATGATTTTATTCATGAGACTAAGCATTATGATCACTTGAGATGATTATGATCCTTACTACTGTGAATAAAATCATAAAACTAGAGTTGAAGCTTTATGAATAAGTAAAATATATCTAATGAAAAAAATAGAATACGAGGCACTAAAAGTGGAATATGAGAGTTACCATGATATAATGAGAGTAATTTTTTAATTAACATGGGAAAAGGACTCTCACAACACCATAGAATATTTTTGTGTCCATTTTATATGAATTTTAGATATAACATATGTTTATGAGAAATGAAGAATTTTACAATGTTGTAGTTCATTTTTGGCGACATTCCTAAGAGAACCAAATCAAATGAAAGAGATACACACCACATAAGGGTTATTCTATATCATAAGGCATTAAATCATGCATATATGGAGAAGATTTAATTTTTTTAAGGATTTGAAAATCCTATAGATATTGAGGCAATGATAATTAAAATATCATGTCAATATTATATAATCAAGTCTCTTGGTGTTTTTTCAAATACACTTTATCTAAATTTAAATTAATAATCTTGATATATAGGAAATGAAAATGAAACTTACCATAAAAATAATTTAATATGATACATAAGGTATTTAAATTGTATAAATAGAGGGTATTGGTTTATTCTTGAGAATTATTTGAAACATTCATTTTATATTTCTAAAGTATTGGATTCTTTCCACTGAGGAGGAATATGATTTATTCGTGTGTTTATTCTTTGATTCACTAGTTTTTCATTATAATCTAGTGATATAATTGCTGATATGCTTCCCTAATTTTCTCATTCATCTTGTGTTATACATATTTATTAAATAAGATACATTATGTAGTGCTGAATATCCTATGATTTACTTAATGTAATATTGAAACAAAGGATAAAAAGAAGAATATATTATTTATTGGTGGTTACATTATAAAAAACAACTATGTAAATAATAGCGAGAAGTGGATAAAACATACCCATATAGAGATTTAAAAGAAACCAATTCATTTATTTTCTAAAAATTATAGTAATTTGTAATCACTTCAATTAAATATTGATAAGAGGTTGATCATGGAAATAAGTAAGTTCTCAAATCAAGGCCAAGCCTTGTAAAAATTATCATGTGTTGCTTATCATTATTTAATTAATTTATATGGGTAAATAAAGGAAACTAATATTGAATCTCATATATATCATGTCACATGAGTTTAATTCAATAAATTAAAGACTTATTAATAACAAGTCCTATTGATTCACCACACCTCTTAGTGATACGCCAATTGATCTAGTCTTTATATATATTTTATTGCTAAATATGACATGAATAATTATATATATGGGAAATTACATTTATAAAATTTTGGGTTGTTAAAATTTCCAAATAAAAATTAAAGATAAATTAGGTGTAAAGGAAATAAATTTAGTATATAAGAAGGAAGAAGATTGTGGTATTGTGTGTGTGAGAGAGAGAGAATTACACAATAAGAGAATGGTGGTTTACAAGTTTGCTTACCTCGAGCGAAATATTTCTTGGATTATCCTCAAACATCCAAGATAGTTGAATTACATGGGTTACATTAATTCCCATGAAACATGATACTGTTTATTTCACATTTTAAAATTAATTTTTTAATATATTAAATTCATTATTAGATTCATATTACTTGTGGAGATTATTTGGTGTTATTTTTTCATCTATTCGAATAACATTATTGTTATTTTTAATGGTTATAGTTGTTATATAATGGTTTAATTGTATAAAAAATTGTAATAGTATTGTATAATAATCATCCCAGTATCTTTGGAGTTCCACAGTTTATGTGATAGTCAATAATTTTTACAAAATATAATTTACACCTCAGTATTATTGTTTTAAGAGAATTAATTATCCATACTTATTTATTTATAACATTTTATTATCAAGCTATATTACCACCACAGAACCATAAAAATGAATTAAATTTTTTCTTTATATTGTATTTTTACTTTAATTTTTATTTTTGTAACCTTTAAAAAATATGGTTTTAGAAAATAACATTGTTCACCTTGGTATTATGATCACTCCATAGTGAAAAACTGTTTTTTAATTATTAAAAGAGAAAAATGTAGTAAATATTTGTATCTGATAGTCATGTAGGAATAAAAATATGACAATTATGTAATTGTAATTAAAATAAAATCTTATATTTAGGTTGTGGTAAGAGAATAATAATAATAAATAGGGATTGAATGTTTTTACCCAATATTTTAGAAGCCACCTTCAGAAAACACGATATGGCATAATGGAATGGTATTTTGGTTATACAATGTAATATCCAAAGTCTTTCCTTGAGGTATAACTATTTCTAATTTCAGTTTATTACCATTATTTTGTAATTTTTTGAGTGGTTAATGAGGTCATGGGGGTTTTAGGAGTGCTGGGGCTTGTTTGGAGCCCATAGTCTCAATTTTTAAAAAATAAATCTAGGTCAAATGGATAGAAGAAATATTTCTGCCCAGACCACATGATTACTACTAACTATATAGGGGAATTTTAGTGGGAAGTAGAGGGTGCATAATTTCCCATAACCGTGTTCCAAGAGGTACATGCCTATGGGGGTAGCTCAATAATTTTTAGTAGGGGCACACAATACAGTTTGTGCATGGTTTCTTATATTATCTACATGATCTATATAGGTCCCCTATTGAGTCAGCAAGGGGAACACGATTGGTGAATATTTTGGAAAACTATGCTTCCAAACTATGTGACCCTATATTTTTGGGTAAAATGACCGAATTTCCCATAAAATACTGATAATATATTATCTATATACTTTTAGCAGATAACCTCTTTGAAATTCTAGAACTCTTTTGATGCCTTCATGGTAGTGTTTGATCCGATTTCACGATCTAAACTCCGCTTAAAAAATCATTCATCTCATTGGATCCACTCTAGCGTGTTCCTCATTCACCCAGCACCTTTATTAATTTGTCTTCATATCAATGGAGATATTTTGGTGCAAGAAAATATGCCTTATTTCAAGGGTGTTCATCCCATTTTACGATTTCGTCCAATCCATCTCAAGTTAAGATTCAATACTAGATGATTGTTCTGCCACGTGTATATAATAGGTGGTCTATACCTTTTCCTAAATGTTATCATAATTTTATAGCCAGTTTATACTCTTCCACATTCTAAGACTTCTGAAGTTGCTCTTAAAATTAATTGAATTCCATAATTAAATTGCTCTAACCTCATTTGGTTTCCCATTTAGTACCTTATCTTGGTTGAAGGTTATCAAACTCATCCTGGACTACCCATGAGGTGTGTTTATGTATCTTCACATTGAGTTACCACCCCATCTGGTGCATGTATTATCTCTCCTTCTTAGTTAGTGATGTAAATAATTAATTAAGATACTATGATAGTGTTATAATTTCTTTTCCATGTGATTTCATGACACTAAATTGATTAAATGGGTTAAATTTTAAATGTGTAAATGAGTTGGATGAACTCATGTCTTCTAAATGATTAAAAAATTGATTATGAATTGAAATATGAAATAAGATAAATGATAAATGGAATAGTTAATGAATGACCCTTATTTACTTATGTGAGAATGTTGATGAAGGATTTCTTGGTATAGTTTTTGGTTTTATATTGAATTCCATGGACATTTCTACTCAATGGATTCCGACCTTCAAGGATATCCATGGATATATCTAATCCAGGAATTCATAATTTCATTAGATTCAAAGGGAATTTATACTCACCAAATTTGACCAAATGGTTATTATATTTGATTCCATGTAAATTTCTAGCACATGGATATGGATTACATGAGATTACTTGGATATTAATACTCCTTGTATTTGTTCGTGGGAGTGTCACTTGATTACTTGACATATGCCACATTAGATGTTTATCATTCTTTATAGATATCCTTGGTTTGGGTATTTTATTATATTTGTTAAACTGTGCAATATTATACATACTCTATCATGATTTATAGTTATCCCTTATACGTGGTTACTAGTTTACAGTGATCATTGAAGGATGGATAATATCACACCTTATTATAAATTTGTATTAATATTATATAATATACATTGCTTCAACTTATATTTTTCCAAATGGACATGTTACATACAGCATTATTGGTGTCCATAGCAACCTAATCTTAATGTACATATATGTTACATAATTTTTTCAAAATACTTAGTACATTATAAAAACAAACATCTAAAGACCGTATTAGTTTAGTGTCTCTGGAAACAGGGAAATGTAAGTGATGATACATGAGTTAGATATATTATCTCACACTAGGTTCTTTATGAATACATCCATTCTCAAAAACACCATACAATATACATATCTTAATATCCTAGGAAATGAAACATAAAAAGGGGTGATCACAATTGATCAGTAAGGATAAATAGGGAGATATATAAGAATAAACATGAGAATAAGGGAATATGAATGCGATCATGACATTAAAAGATCATACTATGCATATCTAAGATCATAAGCATAAATAACAACATAATGATTGGAAGTTAATAATACACAAGTCATAAAGGAAACATGAGAATAAACATATCCTAGGAATAAGACATGAAATTTGTGCCATATTCATAAACATAGAAAACATATGTCAAGTATACATACTAAGACCATCCTGACATGTTAGGCTTGGGATAATAATCTATGCACCTTATTCAAGATTGGGACGACCTCCTGTGTACTCTCTTGTTTTGGGATTGGGTTGTCCACTCGTGTACCCTCGTATTTCTAGCTTAAGAAGACATATTGTTTCCTATTTAAGATTCCCTCTTGTTTTGGGCTAGGGATTCCCTCCTGTGAACCCTCTTGAGCTCATGAAAAATTTATCATTACACAATGCATTAGAGGGAGATATAGGTCCCACCTATCACATGATATAATCATACATACATGAACTACAAGATAATAAAACATGCATCATACCATGACCCATAAAAATAGATGGGTTTAATAAACATCATATCATAACCCATGAAATGAAATGAGTATCATAAAAATTTAATCTGATCATAAACTATATAAAATAGGTTTTATAATCATTTCATCCGAGAATATATCATGAAAGGAAGTGGGATTCATAATCATTCATCATGGTATGACCCATTAAAGAGAAATTGGATTCATAAGCATATAACCTATTGAAGAGGAATGTGTTTCATAAAAATATAACCTGTGAAAGAGAAATTAGTTTTAATAAACACCATTCCATCAAATCATAAACCATCCAGGGAAATAACATGAATAGATCCTTTGGATAATTTAAAAAAAAGGCATCTGTAAAACTAATTGATTTCACTTTAGATGAAAAAAAGTTTGAAGTATCTTTTAAAAAAACATTCTTCTAGAAAATATATTTTATTATCTGGAAAATTATTTTTAAAACATAAAAACGTTTCAAGATAATTTTTATGAAAATAAACTTTATAAATTATAAATAAATCTTGATAAATTTTTGATGACCATTTTCCCTAAAAACTTATAAAAGAATCTTGAAAACATTTTGAAAACCATTTTCCTTGAATTTTTTTAAAAGAATCTTGATTAGATTTTGATAACCATTTTCCATGAATACTTATAAAATAATCTTGTAAATATTTTGAAAAATATTATCCTTCAACGTACTTTGAAAACTTATAAAATTGGATTTAAAACCCTTGAAATCCTCTTATTTTAAACAACCTTTTGAGAACAAATAAAAGAATCTTTGAAAACAATTTAATTTTTTCTTTATAAATAAAACAATTTTGAAACGTTTTTTCATTGAAAACCTCCTTAAAAAAATCAATTCAAACAATATTAGGAAAACATTTTCTTATAATTCTTTTAATCAAGTAAAGTAGGATTTTAGTAAATTACAATAGGTAAATCCACACATGGAGAACATTTCTTTACCACCATAACAAGTTTAGAAATGTTCCTCAATTTGAAAATGACAAAAAGATTCCTTATTTTTATAAAATATATTTTTTAATAAGTAAAACATGTATATAATGTCTCTTAATAATGATTGGGTAGTAGTAGAATATTTTTGGAATATTTTTATAGAACATGGTTTTGAATAATATAAATATTTGACCAAATAGAGAGGTAAAGTCAGTCTTCATTAAAAACACTTTATTAATCATATTATGTACCAACAAGTGGAAAAATGGTACTAATACATGAAAATATCTTGGACATAAAGAGGAAAATAATATTCATGAGTTCTTTTGAGATATTTATTATAATATTTCATTAATGTAATAATAATCATAAATAATCTCGTTAAATGATGAGATTATGTCAATAAAATCTTAACACTTGGTAAAATTGAATTATAATCCCTATGAAAAAAAAAATTAGTTGAAGCGTAAAATATCATAAAATATTGATATTAATTATATAAAATTTCAAAGGTTGTATATACACATCATGAAAAAACATAGGCGCATAACACGACATGTGTCTAAAAGAAGGCAAATTGAGGCAAAATTACTTTACCGATTTGGTAATTTTTGAAACATAAATCCCATAAAATAATGATCATAAAAAGGATATGTAAATAAAAATAAATTTATTAATAATAACTATATAATACATCCATGGGTATTATACATAAAACATACAAGGATTGGAGGGAGAATATAGCATGTATCTCCCAGAAATAAAATGTGAGATGAAATTCCCTTACATTATATCTTAACTCTCTTCATACTCATACAAAAATCCTATATATTAAATATAATTTTATTATAAATTTATCAAAAAACCGTATTATTATATATAATTCCATATATAATTTTATTATGACTTTCTATTACCCTATTTTTATCTATTATATGTTAAGTTTTCACTTCATGTAATATCCTCTTTGCTCTATGCATGTGTCCTAATTTGATATATATTTGGTCCTTATACTTATATAATGATTTCAAAAAGTTAAAAAATGATATAAATATAATTTATATTAATTATATTTATATTATAATAATATATATAATATATAATTATGAAATTTAATACACCTTTTATGGAGACTGTAGGCCGTGCATACACATGAATGAGGTTTCTGTTTAATTTTCGTATTAAAAGAAAGAAAGAAAATTAAATATGCGTATATATGTATATAATATAATTAAAACATAATTATTATTTATATATCATATTAGTTCACTAAACTCATCCCAAATACATTTCAATAGTATAAGAACTAATGAAATCGCTTTGAGGGGGTGATAGTCCACACTTCGTCAAAAAAGATTATCGTCTTCACACAAAATATAAAGTATAAAGATATATGTTGTAAAATAATTAAATAATATTAAAGACATAACATGAATCATATATATCATATATAAATTGTTTTTAAATCATAATTTCTAATGATGAAAGTTGGTAATGGAAAAATAAACAATCATCATTTCATGATATGGTAGTTCGATGCACTCATAAACAATATATTCTTACCCATTAGATGTAAGTGTTTGTAAGTGTAGGTTAAAAACATATAAAAATATCATATAATTATATTTAATATATAGGTATTTTTTTATAATAATGGAATACAGAGAGTTGAGGGGGTGGAGAATTAAAATAATATAATGGATCTTGAGGAAGGATGTTATCTCTCCTTTGTGTAACTTCATTTGGCCTTCACCAAATGGATTCATTGATTTTATTTCATCCCAAAGAGAGGATTCTAGGAGTAAGGGAGGGATTTTAGGAATTTAATTGGTCATATATGGTCCAATCCTAAGTGGTTTGAGAGGTGTGAGGAAGGGGGAGTGGTGGTGGCCTTTTATAGGGGAGGAAAGGGAATCACTTGGTATTTTTAAAAACATGTTATGGGTACCCTGTTTTTACCTAAAAAAGTCCTAAAAAACCCACCAAAATCAATAATATAAGGTTAATTTCATAATAATGGCATAATAATGGTTAGAAAATGGGTTTTGGACAAGTGACTAGGTTATTTGGGACATTAAGTTTAGGGTTTATTCTATTGTTAAAATTAATTTCACTTTAATCGTTGTAATTAATTTTAATTACATTCAATAATATTTTTGGTTAAAAAATAAGTTGACCTTATTATGAATTATAAATTAGTCTGATTAAAAAAATCATTTTGATAAATTCCAAACATAATTTGGAAAAAAAAAATTAAATTTAATCCCACAGACGGGTCGACAATGCAGGGTTTTAAAGTAAAAACATTCAAATTTTTGCTATGTTTTTATATTCTATTTCAGAGGTAAATTTATTCCAATGAAATAAATTCGATTAATTTAATTTTTTTTGATATAAAGTAACCTTAAAATAAATTTATAATTTAATTTAATGCCAAAAATAAATTATAAGAAAAAACAGTTTTGAATTAAAATTCATTATTTTTTAACTATTCATTAAAAAATGAAACCTTATTGAAAAATATAAAATTCATCCTAATATAATTTTATGTTAATATTTAAAATATGAAGTTTATTTTTACGTATTAAATCTATAAAATTTCCAAAAATTGAATTAAAAATGGGTTCCCCATTAAAAGGTGGTAGAACAACCTTTATAAAAATATATGGTTTTATGCATAAAATTGGGTTTGTTTTTATCTTATGTCTATAAAATAAATTGGATTAATATAATTTTTTTTAATGAATATATATAATATATATTATATTAATATAACGAACTAATTTTAATTAATATTATTTATTAAGAAAAAACACCTTTTGGAGCATAAAAATATAATTATATCCTTTATATTCAACAGGTTCTCATATATTCATTTCTAATTAATTGGTATCCTATGAATTAATATTATATTTATGAAAACCATATATTTTCATAATATAGTTAATAATATTCATAAACTATAATTTGATGTCTAGTTTATTTCTTATTATATTAAATAATTATATTTTAATAATATATAATTGTTCAGTAAAAATCGATCTTGCGTGATACACAATCCATTGAATAAAGCAATTATCACATATATTGAAAGATAATCTCGATGTTCCATGTCGATAAAGATAAAACTTAATTTTCATATATTGCATGATCAAATTGGTTTTTTTGTATAATGCAAGGCAAACATTGTTATTTAATAAAAAATAAACTATTTTTAATGTTTCATGAAATGAAAAACATAATTTTTTTTTAAATTTAAATAGAAAAACATATTTTGAAAATTATTGGGGTGTTATAGTGGTCTATTGAGTGTTATATAGAATCCTATTTGGTCTATCATTGGGTACCCAAACTGAATTCATGGATGCAGTTTGGGACTAGGGAAAGTGACCAGTTTAGCATGCTTGATTTGATCTGTTATTAGGAGTAGGGCAGAACAAGGCCGATATATGTTTGTCAGGATATCTGGAGATAGTTATTTTTTTCTTTTTGTATATTGATAAATTTATTTTACTAGATAACCATTTCCACTTCTTCCTATTTCATTTTTATAGAGATAAGGCATGCTCATTTTTATAAGACACTACACTTAGTTTGAGTGTTATTATTTATGTCTAGATGACACTTTTTATATCATTGATTTATATTATGATTCCTTCTATTTATTTATCTCTTGAACCACTATTTTACCCTTATTATAAGGGTATATTCACCCAACTATATTACATTATACCCATGTTTTTAGTTAGCATCCTCTGGTGTATGGGAAGGCAAGCTTCTGGTAATCTGACCCACCAGCTCGTGGCATCTTTCAGTGGCTCATGGGTTAGGATGTTACAAATTGTATCAGAGCATTTTTTTTCTTTTTTTATTAATATTTTGGATTATTATACTGGAGAATAATAAATAATTTGAATTTAAATTTAACTTTTCCTTAGATAATATAACCCATGTATAGATAAAATCAAAATTTCATGGGATGAGACATGTTGTTTTATATGTTTGCTATTAGAGTTGAGTTGACTTCACCCTTGGTTGATAAACTTAGTTTTTAATGTTCCTTATGATTATATAATCTACCATGACTTAATAATATTATGTAATTCCATCCCATGCATCATTTTGGGAACCTAATAGAATTAACATTCCCTAAATATGCCACGACACATAGGATGCATTTCTTGACTGCATGAAATTTACTATGTGTGCCTTATGTTAGAGAATTATTATTGATTAAAATATTTTATTAGAGATT
This sequence comes from Viscum album, assembly GCA_963277665.1. NCBI lineage: Eukaryota > Viridiplantae > Streptophyta > Magnoliopsida > Santalales > Viscaceae > Viscum > Viscum album. Next base: position 1,015,944,665 of record OY728130.1, on the reverse strand, counting down.
GGGAAACATAATTTGTACTTAAACATACTTCCATAACCTAAATAGTGTTTTACTTCAAAGGATAAAACATACACATCAAGAATTAAATTATAGAATTTTGAGTCATGGCCCATTGGCCTCATGGGATGAAATGTGTTATGGTTGAAATTAAATGGATTACACACTTAAAATTAAAAAATTTTATGTACCATTATAAATTGTAGATGTAAATACTTAAAATTTAATCATTTTAAGTAAAATTCATATGTAAATTAGAATGAAGTTAAAAGAAAATGAATTATAAAAAAAATTCCATTAAATATGGATGCCAATTGAAATTTTAATAGTGTTTTAATTAATAAATTAAAATTGATACTCTGTATATTAGAAGACATAACCTAAAATAGAGAGCTTGACCATAACCTTACCTTATTATTGGGATGTATTTAGCATCCTTTATGTTATCTTTTTATCTTCATGATTACTTTTTCATAGATTTAAGAGCATGTATTTAGGTGTGGCTCATTTATAATAAGGATTCCAAATTTCCTATGATTTTATCATTGATCTGGATATTACCTTTGATCTGGATATTACCTAATCTTTTTTGAGGTTTGTTCTTATAATTTTAAGAGATATGACACCACTAAGACCTCCAATCATGTTTCAAGAGGGTGGCGATGACCATTCTCCAAAGGTGGTGGGCCTTGAGCCACCCATAGAAACTATAATATTTCCACTTGTAGAAATAGTGGCTATACTAGACATAGGTGTTGATTCCCAGTTCCAATATAGTTTCATGTGGTTTATGAAGACTATTCATGGAATTCTATAGCCAACCAAAATTTTTAAATATTTGAAGCATGCATTCTAGCAGCAACATACACCATCATTTCTAGGGGATGGTAGTCCATCGGCTGCTGATATATCACTTGAGACTAATTTGTCAAATTTTGGGGATCTCAGGACACCTCCTAAGAGAAGAGTTATACTAATGATATATATGATTAATGGAGCCACTAAGCACTCGTGGGACATTCTAAAAGAGGTTTATATGTTGTGATATATTTTTTATAGGTATTTTTAATCTAGGTTTTATGATTACTTCTTTTTTTGAGGCCCTAAGAGCTGCATGGTTCAGTGAGTTTATACACCTAGAGTAGGGTGTGTTTATCATTATGGAATATTCAGATCAACTTATATAACTTTATTGATTTTCACCGATGTATCTTGTTGTTGAGAAATATTGGGTGAGACCCTCCAAGGAAGTTCTCGATAATGTTATACCGTCATAGTTAAATGTGTTCTAGTTGACTACTTTTACTGAGATAGTGAATGAGGAACTGATTACTGAATATAATCTGAGGGAATTTGGAGTCCTAGAGTGCATTAATACAACTTCTTGACCATTTTTTTTAGTGATATGTGGTAGAAGGGTCATTTTGAGAAATCTCTAGAGGAGAATACCATCTAGAGAGTGAGTATCAGCAGTTATGTATTTTTTTATTAGTGTGGGAGATACAGACATATGAGGATTCAATGTGATAGAGACTTAGTTGAGTACCAAGATTATGGTAGGATGGTCTATATGAAATGATATTATTGGATCGTCCCTCTCATAGTCATTGGAAGGGGTTAGAATATGACCCTAGGATTAGGAGCCTAATTCACATCTTCACATCAAGTTAAGAGTTAGAATAGTGTCGGTCATTTAGGCCAAGGTGGTAGTCATGGCCGAGGTAACCAACCACTAGTTATACCATTAAAACAGAGTGGGCCTGCTCTATGTAGTGAGGTTATTTTACCAGACCACTTTTCAAGCCCAATATATTCCACACAACCTACAAATGAGGAGAAGACCTTCAAGATGTATATAGTGAGAGGTATGATCTTTGTATCCTATACTATAAGGTCTTCTCGTTTTGATATAGCTGCTTCTCAAAAATTCAAATATGTACCTATTATGGAGATTCTCAAGATCATTTTTTAGTTTTCCAATGGTGTTATGACACCTGAAACTCTATTTTGAATTATATAAGAGATTGTATGCAAGTAAAGGGAGTTCCACCATGAGTTAGGTGTGGGTTACTTTGTATGGGATAACATTTTCCTCTAGATGATAGGGTTTTATGCCATTCTTGGGATGACTTTTCTAGTTTCTTATCATGATCATGTCGATTACTACCATTGAAGGGTGACTTTCACATCACTAGAAGGAGGGGTTTTATTCACAAGGGTAAATGGGATGTTCATGTAGGTAGAGATAGACCCAAGTATTTTGGGATGGTCATGATGAAAACATAGGAAACTAGTTTATACCTAGATGATTAGAGAATTTTTTAGGAAGTTTTCCCTCTATTGGTTGATTATTTCAAGGAAATTTTCCTGGTTGAATTTTATATTTTACATACTAAGAGAGAGGTGAGGTTTTACATCAAGCTAGTACTAGGAGCGACACTAGTATCCATTCCTTATTTTAGGATGGATACTACTAATTTGAAGGATATAACGATGAAGCTAGAAGTTTTGTAAGTAAAGGGTTTTATATGACCCAATACATCTCTATGAGGTTCGGATTAACTTTTTGAAAAAGGATGACATAAGCCTCAAGATATGTGTGGATTACCAGATATTGAACCAGTTGATGGTTAAGAACTAATATCCATTTACTTGGAATGATGTTCTCTTCAACCAGCTCTGAGGAGCTCAGGTGTTCTCAAAACTTGATCTAAGATTGCATTATCATTAGGTATGTCATCGACCTATATACATACTTCATTATGATTTTCATTGTATGTATAGTATATATGAGTATCTAGTTATACCGTTCGGTCTCACGATCACGTTAGCAGTTTTAATGGCACTAATGAACCAAGTTTTCCATTAATATATAGATTTTTTTGAGGTGGTATTCATGGAAGATATCTTGGTGTATTCTTATAATTGACATGAACATGCCAAAAATTTTGATTTGTTTTTGGATACACTGAGAGATAATTGATTATATGATAATCTTTGAGAGTACAACTTTTTGAACGATGATACTCACTTAATAGGACATATCATCATAGAGATATAAGTATATACTGACCTAGAGAAGGTGAGAGTTGTATTTACCTAGGTGAATACCATGAATGTCTTTGATGTATATAGTTTTGTGGGGATAACTGGTTATTACAAGAATTTTTTATTGGACTTATCACACTTCTCAACAACTCTGATAGGATTGAATATGAATGGTGTGGAGATTATATGGTCAAATAACTATGATATATCCTTTCAAGTGTTAAAAGGGAGGTTGACTTCAGTGATTTTCATGATTATTCCAGAGTTGATAAGAATCAATATAGTATAATGTGATGCATTAGGTATTGGTCTAGGGGAAATTCTAATCTAGGAGTATTGAGTCATGGAGTATGATTGACATGAGTCAAGGGAACATGAGAGGAACTACAAAATTTATGATATCGACTTAGCTTTTTTAGTTCATTACTTAGAATATTGGAGGAATTATTTACTATTTGATAATTTTGTGGTGTATATGGACCACAAAACCCTTAAATGAAAATTTACGCAATGTGATTTTAATCTTAAGCAATGAAGGTGGGTTGAATACCTATAAACCATCGACATCGAGCATACTTATATGTCCAAAAATGGAAATGTTGTTGTTGATGCATTGAATAGAAGGAATAATATATAAAAAGCTGAAGAGGCTGGTAGTGACATATAGATTACATCCTTATTTACATAGATTCCCTTGGAAGTGCATGGCAGTCTTGAGAAGAATTTTCTCTCATCCTTAGTAGTGACCTCCAATATTCTGGATAGAGTGAGGGTGTGATAGTTATCTGATGAAAAGGGCATAGTCCTAAGGGTGATTGTGGAAGGATAGAACCAACCTATTTTTTTGATAATGGGTGAGGTTGAAATTCAACATATTCATGGTTGTGTTTGGATTTTAGCATACATACACAAGGAGATGATGCAAGAGTTTCATGACTCAACTTGGGAAGTATATCCTAACACTACCATGATATATCATGACTTAAACTATCAATATTGGTGGTGAGATATGAAAGGAGAGGTTTTTGGTTTTGTAACTAGGTTCCACTCCTATCAGTAGGGGAAGGTGGAACACCATAAATAAGCTAGGATTTTACTACAACTACCCATTATCGAGTGTAAATAGGATGTTTTTTTGAGGGATTTTATGATTAGTTTGTTGATATTTCCTTGAGTTAGTGATGTCGTCTGGGTTATTGTAGACATGCTCATGAAGGTCACCCGTTTCCTAACAATCATGAAGGCTATCTCAGTAGATGAGCTTGAGAGACTCTATATCCTTGAGTTTTTGGACCTTCTTAGGGTTCCTCATAATGTGGTATCAGAATTGGATGCCCATTCTACATCTTAGTTTTGGAAAGGCTTGTATAGGGTGTTTGGTACATAGGTAATTCAAATAATTAAATACCACCCCCATACTGATAGATAGTCAAAGCATACAATATAGGTTCTAAAAGACATGATTAAAGACAACATCCTTGATTTTAGGGTCTCTTGGGAGAGACACAAACCCTTGGTTGAATTATCCAAAAACAATAGGTATCAGGAAACAATATAGATGAAAATTATGAGGATTGTTATGGTAGTATTTTTAGATCAAATCTGTACTGGTTAGAGGTAGGAGAGGCAATGCTTCTCGTAAAGCGTCTCATGTAGGAGACTTCAAAGTAGGTCTGATTGATCAGAATGTGTATGGATACCGCATATCCTAGAGAGAAATACCACACCGAACATCATCGATGACCTATAGTGTTTGAGTTTGGGGATCATATCTTTTTACATATCTATTTGAGGTGGGGAACAGATAGATTCAAATATAGGGTAAGATCGATCTATGATATTCTAGGATATTTGAGATTTTGGAGAGATTCATGTCAGTAGCCTATCATTTGGAGTTACATGAGAGGTACCGAGCCACTCATGATGTATTCTATGTATATCATATTTTTAATTATGATTCAAAAACATATAATAATCTTCATACAGATGTGGTTTTGTTGTAGATAGATGCATTCTTATAGGAGCATCCTTTACGTATTGTTGATTAGATCATGAAGGCTCTCAGAGGCTGGTCTATTCCTATAATATGAGTTCTGTAGAAGTATTTCCATTTATAGGATAAGACATAATAGTGGGAGGCTGATGTACATGTTTTATTGCTGGATTTATTCATAGATGATTATTTTTCACCCTTAGAACAGATATTCAGGGACACATTTCTTTTTAGGGGAATGATTATAGATCATGAGTTTTTCATTTAAGAACAAATATTCTAAATTAATTTTTATTGCAGTATTTTTGGATTTATATGAGTTTCTAATGAGGCCACAAGAGTTTTATGGGTGTATGTGGTTTTTTTAGAGTTTATAGGATCAGTTTTTAGAAATGGAAAATGAGAAGTGTGGTTAATAGAAACCTTGCCTCCCATTACACGTAGTTATTACTAACAGTGTGGGAATTTTAGAGAGAATAGGGGGGCACATAGTTTTCAATAACCTTATGAAAACATGAGAATGCCCATGAAGGAATATTTGAATTTTTTAGTATAGGAATACAATTTGGTTTTCCCATAGTTTCCCATACTATGCATATGTACCATGTGGGTTAAATGTTGAGAAAAGGAGGGGTGCACTGTTAGACCACACTTTGTCCAACCATTCATCCAAACTATAAAACCCTGTAGTTATTTTGGAAAAATGAAACCACTACTCTTAAAATTACATATAAATTATTCTTCTTTTCATTTATTCTATTGAATAACATCCTTGATATTTAGGTGTTATTATGAATCATTTAATGTATTATTTCATCATGTTTCCTGATCCAGACTTCGATTCAAATAGAATTCATCTCATTGGATCGGTGCCTATGAGTTATTCATTTATATTCCATATTTCTTTGATTTTAATCTTGCGTATAGATTTATTTTAGTGTAATCTAAACTACCTTATTTATAGTATTTGCATCTATTCTTTCATTTTGTTCCAATTTGGATCGAGTTAGGAGATGCTACTGTAAGAGTGTTCTACCATAGGTATAAAATGATAGGTATATACCTGTTCCTACAATGTCTCATCATTTTATAGACATTTTTCATTATGCTTCACATTGATCCTTCTAGAATTACTCAAATAATTAATTTAATTCCTTGATTAAATTGTTGGAACCCTATTTGGTTTCCCACTTAGTACCTTATGATGGTTTGAGGTTGTTAACCTTAACCTGGACCACTTGTGAGGTGTTTTTATATATATTCCCATTGAGTTACCACCTCGTTGGGTATGTGTATGAGATATCGAACATAGTGGGTGCAGTAAATAATTAATTGAGATAATATGAGAGTGTTATAATTTTTTCCATGTTTTTTCATGATGTTAAGTTGATTAAATCATATATATGGAAAATATAGAAATGATTTAGATAAAATAATGGCCTGTGAATGATTATGAAATGAGTTATGAAATGAAATGTGAAATGAGATAAATGATTAAGGGTATTGTTAACAAATTACCCTTGTTTCCTTATGTGACCATGTTGATGATTGATAGCTTTGTAAAACATCTAGTTTTTATTGAATTCCACATACATTTATACTCCATGGATTTATAAATAAAATGAATGACATGCTTAGTTCCACTCCTTGGACATAGAATTACATAGGATTCCAAGTACATTTACACTCCTGGGATCCGGTGCGTTGGGTTTGAAATTTAATTCTAAGGATATTTCTACTCCATAGATCTAGATTACATGGGATGCTTTAGATATTACCGCTATATGGATCTAGCCATGATCTGAAAACATGATTAAATGGAATTTTCCATAGTGGATGTTTATCATGAATTACATATATCCATGGTATGGGAATTTGATAACAACTATTAGAAATAACAGTCTTACACATGATTTACCATGCTATATAGTTATCTCATGTGTATGTTTGTTTTTTTATAGTGACACTTTATGGATGGATAGTATAACATATACTTATACATTTATATTACTAATATATATTTGATATTTCTTCTGATTATATTATACATGATCAACTTGTTATAGACATCACTAGTGATGGACTATTGAGTCCTATATACAACCCTGTTTGGGATACTATTGGGTTCCCAAAAAGACTTCATGGGAGAAGGTAGGGACTGGGGAAAGAATCCACATTTTGATTCTTGATTTGATCATAGATTAAGTGTAGGGGAGTACAAGACCGAGTTATTCTCATGATGCTATCTGAAGATTGTTATTTTATTTTATTTTATTATATTAACATATTTATTATACTGGATACATGTTTCAAGATCAATATGTTTTATTTTTTATAGAGACATGACATACTTATTTTTTATATGATACCTCTCTTGAATTGAGTATTATTATTTATGCATGTATGATTATTTTTCAACTATTAATTTATATTATGATTCTAATTATGTATTCATCCATTTCACCATTGTGTTACTCTGATTACGAGTGTATATAATCCCCACTATATTCTGTTAGACCCTCAATACTAGTTGGTATCCTATGGTGTATAGGGAGGAAAACATGGGGACATTTGACCCACCAGCTCAAGGTAACTTTCACCATCTCCTAGGTTGGGATGATACATAATATCCCTTTAAAACATGGTAAATAATGTTTGGAGTAATATTTTGGTAGATATTATGCTAGGTAATAATTTTATAGGCGATGAACAATGTTTGGGAATATGGGTGTGTTTATAAGCGATGGAGGGGAACATTTTGAGTAAATTATTGATTAATTAATTTTTCCTAGGACTTCTGAGTTGTTTAGAATCTTATATTGAATAAAAATGTTTGATTATACAATTAATATTTTATTTACATTTATTCAATTCTAAAACCTAATGATATAATTTAAATATTTAATTTTATATAAAGGTTCAAAAATATTTTTATATTACAATAAAATATAATTTATACATTATAAATTTATTTATATGTTTTCATAATATGTTAATCTTTTTAAAAAAATACCACTTTAGTAATTTAATATGTTTTATGTCACAATTTTTTTTGAAATTATTGATTCATTTTGAAATCACTATGATTCTATAAAACTTATGTTATAGATAAAAATTGTATTTCGTAATATTCTAAAAAAATTCAACTTTTGAAAAAAAATAAAAATGCAAAAATAAATCCTATGATATTTTTAAGGTGATTGTTATAAAAATGAGGTGAATTTAATCAAAATAAATTTCTAAATTAGTTAATTATTATATCTAAAATTTAACTTTATGAATAGTGTTTTTACTAAATACAATAAATTATTTATTAAAAATTTACTCTCATAAAAAAAAGTAGTTATGTAATTATTAAAATGAATTATTGATATTATAATAATTATTTTCTTATTTTTCCATTTTTAATGTTACTAATTATATAGTTTACTATTACAAAAAAGTATTGACTATTCGAATGATGTTTTACTCCTACAATGGAAGGTTACTTTTCCAAAAATCATATAATACTTATACTTTATATAAATACCTCTCATTTCCCAAAAACGTTATTCACTTAGTTTTCAATCAAGATTTACTTTATATCATTTACAAAATATTAATCATATTTATATTATTTTATATTATTTTTATAATGTTTATCATGGGTCGTATAATTCATGGTTACTATAACACATCTAAATTCCACATTCTTGTTATATTATTTACTTGTATATATTATCCCATTAGACTAGAATTATGTTTATATAGCATATTTATCCTTCATATGTAAATTTCTATATTGATAAAATAAAAAAATATTCATTTTTATCATGGGGTTCATGCAATTTATTATGTATTTCATAGATAATATGAGACATATATATATTTATGGGAAAATTTTCATATTGAAATTTCTAGGTACTTGTAGGTACTTAGTGTGGTTCTAGTAGGTTTTAATGAAAAAAATATATTTTGTCGTATATTATGAGGTGAAATGGTTGATGAAACCCAGAACTACTTTAATTAAATTCATAACATCCAATAATATAATCTAGGGTGTTTTGGAGACTTATATTAATATGAGATCTCATATTCAAAGAAGAGCTTATATTGGTTAATGGTAGTTGGTTGATTTTTAATTTTTTATTTAAAATTCAAAGAGCTAATTTGAGTAAGCTGATAAAATTGTGTGTTCTATGTAAGTGTAATAAATGGATAGATAAGGTTTCATAAACCTAAAATTGTATATGATAGTATATTATCTCCACTAAGTTAATTTATAAAGTTAAAAAATTCGGATTTAAAGATTGGAGTTTTTCTTAAAATAGGATAAGGATAGTTTGGAAATTTACAAATGAATATGATTTTTTTATTAGACATTAATGTATAGTGTCTTGTAGTTTCATCAAGAATTTATTATGAAATATTGAGGAATATTTTTTTCTAATGGATAAATATCAATCAATATTTTTATTAATGGTTTTAGTGAATGATGAATATGGGTTGATTTGGTACCTAAAAATAACTTCGTGGATTTTACATCCAATATGAAATAAACAGAATCATAAAAAAGAATATTTCTATTTTTATAATGATATCCTAACTGATAATTACTTTCTAGGATTAATGTAAACCACAAAATATTATGAAATACATTTAAATATTCATACTTAATTCATATATTCAACATATAAATCACTCCCTATGAGTGACAATGTTCCCTCAAAATTTCATAGAACATGTCCTTGGTAAACATGCTGGACATATTTCTAATTTTTGAAATATTCCATAGTTCCATCATCCTATCCTCAAATAAATTCCTGAAAAAATGGTACTTTAGGTCAATATGGGTTTTTTCTTAAATAAAATAGAATATTATTCAATATATTAATCATTCCTTGATAGTCACAAAATCATAACCCTCTTTCCAAACTCCTTCAACATTCTTAAAAAAAAATTTATCCAAAAAACTTATTTCCGTGCCTTTTTAGGACCACATAATATAATTCTATATTAAAAAGTATAACTACAAAATATAGTCTTGAAATATAACATTTTTTTATCCTCATAAATGTAAACAATAAATTTGTGGTACCCTTGTATCAATATCTCCAATAAAGTACACATCAATATAACTATATAATAGGTCATATATTCTTAAACATAGAGATAGTTATTCCAAGCCATTAAGATATTAGAGAATAAACTGAACATATTAGCACTTTCCCTTTTCTAGATTCTCTTTATAATTATTTACACTTACCACTAAATGAGAAATGTCAATCCTCATACAACATATCACATACATGAAAGTTCCATCCGGTGATGTATATGTAACGTTTACCTTGTATATAACATCATCATCTATTTTTGACATGTTATCATTAGATAACATGAAGTTTATGGAAAATGTTTTGGTCATAAATTTGAATAATATAATTACTAATTATTTAATGATATTTTATATGTGTTCTTTCATGAAAAAATAAAAAAATTATCTTTTTATCCCCTATATAACAACCCCAATCATGCACTCATGGATCCAGTGATAAATGAAAATTGTTACGTTTTTTTCTTTTATGTTGATAAACATGACCAAATTGTGACTATTGGAAACATACAATATGAAATATAAAAATTATATCACATACATACATATGGGAATTTTGGGATAATAGTTTTAAATAATTAGGAGAAACTTTTTTATAACATTACCCTTATCTCAATGTAAGAACATTTCATAATTTAACAAAATTTTGATATTTCACAATAAAAATTGAATATCTCCCATAAAATGATTCTGATATGAAAACTTTCTAGATTTAATTCATTTAAAATTAATTTATATAACCTGGGGAAATAGTAAACCAAATATTATTGAGCTTAAATTTTCATTAAATGTAAACATGTAAATTAAAAATTTAACATCATCATTAGGCATAACATGAGCATGAAGTCATGATAGAATGATAAAATAATATGATATTAATATAAAATAATTCATACCCATCAAAATTTGGATCATTAAATTGGTTATATAAAACAAATCATTAAAAATAGAAATAACCATATGAATCAATAATCATGATCCATGTGATGCTAATGGTAAATAAAGGATCAATTAAAAACTTAAATAAATCCTTAAAAATACATGTTGGTATATTGGATAAATATTTTTAAAACCCATGTTCACTCATTTAAAAAATAACTATATCCCTATTAAATCCATAAGAGAAACGTACCCAACTAACTCCCTCCTTTTTTCTTTAAATGAAAAAATTAACCAATGCATTAGAGAAATACATCGGTCTCTCACAATGTATAGGATGTATCAAGATCAGACATCGTATAACCTATATCAAGCTCACCATTCATCATCAATAATGACTTGGTTTCTTATATGATTAAAACACATGTAATATTTTATACTTATAATTAAAAATTTAACAACATATTACATTCAATTATAGCACCATTTTCCGATGAAAAAATGAGTATCTTGATAACATCTAAGGAAAATGATCATAATCCATAAGTATAATAAAGAGATATTATGTCATAATATTATTATACTGGTGAAGTAGATGAATCACTAAATGATATTGACATAGATGAAAATACCATCAAAATAAAATTTTAAAAATTTCATTAAAAATAAGGGAATATAACCTTTACTTTTGATGATATTTTATTATAATTTTAAGAATATTAGGAAAATTATTTTCTTTAAAAAATTATTTTTCAATCTTAAAAAAGAATATTTAATGTTGATAATGGTCATGTAATTGGGAAAATCCACTCATGTGGTAAATTTTCATAATAAATATGCATTTCATTCTACTGCAAAGAGAGTCAAAAGTGAACCATGTGAGAAAAAAAGTAAGAAATTTCCATTATTTTTTTTTTCAAAAATGTCAGTGGCTATTGATAAATTTTTATGAAATAATTTATTTTTTTAAAACAAAATTATTGAAATAAGATAAATAACTTAGAGGTAAATTTTGGTTAAAAGTATTTTAAAAATCAAAATAATGTTTTTAATGAAATATCCCTTTTCAACATTTTGAAACCAAAAACCATTTAAAAGGAATAACACAAGGATGAAAATAAAATAATATAGGTATATAAATATTAATGACATTATATTTCATGATTGAGTGTATACAACATATAAATGAATATATGTGCATCAATCCTATTGTGTCTTAAAGAAATAAATTTGAGATAAGAGACCCTTGAAACTTGGATAATTCCTGAATTAATAATCCATAAAATGAAATAACATAACATGATTCTACAAAAACAACAATTTTAATAAAATAATACTTTATAATACATCCATTAGGTATTGATTACAATATATAAAATAAAACATGGTGCATTACAGGAATTATGTGTCAAATAATTTAAATTAAGACCATAAAAACCATTGAAACATTTGTATCATTTGAATATATATCTCATGAAAGATAAGACATAAAAGGATATTTTAATATCATAAAAAATATTAATTCATGACATAATTTCTCAATAGTAATCATATTAAATTTATAAGAGGATATTAATTCATAATATAAGGAACATCAGAAAAAATATTTAGATAATTACTCCTTGTGAAGATCATATAATTCAAGTAATAATTTAATCAATGAAGTGATTTTACATAAAAACTATAAAAAAATAAATGGGAAAATAAAAATAAAATAAAATTATGGGTCATTTCACATATAATTTAGTCATAATATAGTTGATGAGTAGAAGTATAACCTAATGAATGGAAATTGAGTTAAGAAACCCCTTACCTTGATTACAGTCTTGAAATGTATATTATTTAAATAATTTCTAATATACCTATATTAATTATTTACTTGATGAAAAATATTTTCCAGAATTATTAATTTATCATTAAAACATTTATTTTATTTATATCAATGGCATATTTAGTTACCTAATTGGTTAAATCCACATCGAGTGTTTTAAGGACGTTCGATTCAGAAATGTGGAACGACTTTTGTAGGTTTACCAACTTTAATGGGGTAATTATTAAATCATATCCAAATTAATAATCATTAAATAATTATAATATATTTCATTAATTTTATTTCCATAACCAACTATGTAAGGTGTATATGAAAAATGAATTATGTTATAACATGGATACAATAGTCTATATGTGCACATGAGTAAAATTTATATTTTTCAAAGAAAATGAGTGAAATATATTAAGTATTATTTCATATTTAAATAATTAATATTATACCATATTTTATATTTAAACTCACTTATATATACCATCCATATAACGTGGTGATGAAAAAAAAGACATCGCTTTATGAAGGTCTCCATCCACACATAAACATGAACATCATTATAATTATTCAATGGAGGGAAAGGTAAGAAAATACATTTACTGTTATCCTTAAATAATTATTATCATTTCATTTATATCATATATATATATATATACATTAAATAAATCATTATAACAATTAATGAGAGACGATGATAGAAAAATAATTACATCAGTTTGTGAGATGGTAGTCTACCGTACACATGAAATATGGGTTAATTTATCATTTAATGGAAGAAAGAGATGTATTAAGGTTACAAAAATTACATAATAATATCTAATAATAATATATATACTAATTATGTAATGTAACAATGGTTATAATAGTATTTAAATAGGTAAAAGAATAAATAAAACTAAAACATTCGGTTAAAATCTTAATTTTTTCTTTGTAAAGGCTCTTTTTATTTATACTATAATCCCCAAATGGTTGGTATTATTACTAAAATAATAATTATAGGTAATGATAATAGGTTTTATGGAGGTATTTGGGTAGGTATTGGCTATATAAAATGGCTCTTTTTCTTAGAGAGGATAAAATTGGTGGTATTCTTTTACATGGGGTGAGGGGAACTTTTTGAGATGCATGAAATGTTATAATATAATATGTATATAATAAATGTAAAATGGAACCAAAATTACTTTTATTCGAATATAATTATTATATATTATTTATATAATTATAAAGTCTTTCTTGGAAAGGTTTTTATATAATTTTAAAACATATCTTTGGATTAACCCCTTCATTAATGATTTTTATCCTTAACTATGATAACAACCGTTTCAATCATAGAGGGTTATGATTTTAATAATAAGTTAAAAATTAAATCATAAATAGACAGGTGATTAAATTATATATCAATTCTCATCCTAACTATCTTATTTATATATCTTTTTTATTTATTAATATTCTTATAAAATATTATTTAATATAATAGACTATAAAAATAAATTTTTTGGAATAATACTATAGTTTTAAATTAATGGAAATTCGATATTTTTTGAATTATAATATATTATTTTAACAAATTAATAAAATTTTATATTTGTCTAAAAAATTAAAGGGAAAGCATACCTCACCAAACAAATATGACTTTTAGGGTTTTAAAACCATTTTCTTGATCTTCCTACTACTTACACAAACACCGTGTTAGTGTTGTATATGAATTCATAGTAAATTTTTCAGAACTAAAAATTAAAAATAAATTACCATCATAAGAAATTATTTTATAATTAAAATATAAATTCAAAACCAAACATATACTCTTTCTTCCCTATCACTAAAATATTATATATATTAAAATAAAGAGAGTGATATTTAGTTTTAAATATTTGTTTAAAATCATATTAAGGTCATTATCAAATGAAAGTGAAAATATATTTAAAAAATTTAAAAATATGGATGATTGTGATAGATAAAAATTATAAAATGAAATAAATAAAAGGTTTTGTAGAATATTTATCCCTCATCTGATAGTTTTCTCCATGCATTACCTGTTTTATCCTTGCTGAGGGGATATATATTTTCTATGATTATTATTTATAATGAAAAAAGGTGGGACATATTTATAAAATTTTAACATCCTAATTTTTAATTTTAAATATACATTTGGGGATAAAATTTCTAGGATTTTTAAAGTCAATTTTTATATAATTGTGTAAAATGTAATGAAAAAGTTTTTTTTGAATAATTCCTTTTAATCCAAAAAATAAACTTATATTAAAATTAATAATAATAATTATTAATATGAGATTAATTATAATTTATATAACTAAAGGAGACTTATTTTAATTTAATATCTATTTCAAATCATAATGTAAATTTTAAAGAAAATAAATTACTATTTTACAAAAATAATTTTTTTCACTGATAAATTAATATTTTCTGAAAAATCCCAAACTTCTAAATTGAGCTAATTTTGATATGATGATTTATAAGAATGTTATTATTTGTATAAAATAATATATATAAAAGTATTATAAAATAATAATAATATCCATCCCTGAAGAATGAAAAAATTCAATTTTTGAAGAAAATGTATTTTGAAGAATAAAATCATTTTACTAAAAATTGAGTTTTTATTTACTAAGACTTAATTAAAACTTTTTTATTCAGTATTATAATTATATATTTTTTTATATTTAAATTAATCTTATAAATACCACCAATTTAATGGGTAGGCTATAAGATTCATATTTAAATAATATTTTTTTTATCATATGCCACAATTTGCTTAGAACTTCGTATTGTGTGTTAACCAAGCTATCAGGCATAGTTTCCTTTTAAAATAAATTGTCTGGGTGCTAAATTCTACCCCATTAATTAAATATATTAAATTTAGTTTTATATTTTCTATGATAAAAATGGTTTTATTCATTTAAAAATCAATTATATGGAGTAGAAGAAAAAACATAAAATCATGAAAAGAAAAAACTTTTTCATATTTAAAAATACCTTGGCTGAAAACCACCAAAATAAAAATGGATTATAAAACATACTTTTTGAATAATTGATAAGAAAATATTAAGGTCACCTAGAGTCACACACAATTGAATATCAATATATGGAGAATATTGGTGGGAAGTGAAAATATGGACTTGGAGGAGAAAAATAATCTGCAAGGAATAATAGTGAATGATAAATAACATGTTCATGAGAAGGCCAATGGCCACAAAACCATAAATAAATATAGAATAAATAAGACCATCAATTTATTATAAATTAAGTTAATGGGATAACATTTTTATTTCATGATTATATTCATCGAGGTGAGGAATTATTTTACCATATAGACTAATAATATAAGAAAAACAAATACTTACTTGACAAGTTGAATTTCCTAAATTAATCAATTTCCACAAAAATATCATGTTTTGATCTAAAATATGAGTATTCAATATGAATGTTTCATGCTTAAAAAACTAAAATCAACTTCTGATGGATTACATAATCCATGAAAGGATAAAAAATTATCCACTGTCTTTATATATGAAGCAAAACATAAATGTTTAGCATAAGGTAACACATTAACCAAAATTTATGGACCATCATATGAAGAAATTATTTATTTAACTCAAAAAATTCCACAATATTAACAATGGTAAAACATAGATAATTCTATAAATAAATAAACATATATCCCAATTAATCTAAATAACCTCAACATTATAGAATTTTATAACCTTATAAATTATTTTATGACATTCATCTTACATTATAAAATGTAATATAATTCGTCCAAACTGATATATAAAGTTAAGTAACAAGATATACCTAATTCTTACTCAAACACTAACCTAATAAATTAATTCCTAAAATATTATTAATCAATTTAAAATCAAATTACTTAAAAATTTAAAATGGGTATCTATTACGTCAAACATATGAACAAAAATTAATATATAATCCTATAATGGAATCTATATATCTTAAGTTAACCTCACATGAAAACATTCTAAGATATGAATTTATTTAAACACTTCTTTAAAACCAACTAAAATAGCCCCAAACTTGAACTCTTAGATACAGTGATAAGAAAAGTCTTTACTTTTCTAAATTTGATTCTGATAAATATGGCACAATATTAACCATCCAAAATATATAAAATCAAACATAAAAATTATATCACATACACCACCATATGAATTTTATGTTTATAGTTTTAGGGAATTTGTATAAGCATTTAAATAACATTACCCATGTATCCAAGTTATCATTTCCCATACTTTACCAATCCTTTATTATTTCATAGTAAGTCTTCAATACCTCCCCCAAATTGTTCCAGAAATAAAACCTTTTTTGACTATTGATTCCATCCAAATGTGTGTTAGAAAATCCATAAAGGAAGAAATACCCAAATATGGGTATTATATTCCCCATAAAAGTGAAATAAGAATAAGGTGGCCATGAATCATGGATCATGTACACTATCAAGAGATACGTGATCACATAAACATCATATGGTCACAAAAATAATTTATTCACATCACATAACCTAGGGAAGATCATTTGAAGTCCCTTAGAAAATTTCCTTTTCTCTCTTAAAGGAATCCTAGTCAATCACTGATCATGCGATGACAGTCAGATAAACTACCCTTGGTCACAACTCTTGTAAACTAGTGTAAACAGGGAAAATCATAAAACATTACTTCAATAATAGGAGTAAAATATATAAAAGGTATAAGACTTTTGTTTTTGTAAAACTCTCGTAACACATCACTGATGGGGATAATTATTACCCTTAAAACCATTCAATGAACCTTGTTAGATCCCTAGCCATTGTAAGATAAGAAAATGAAAGAAAAAAAGAAGTTTTTTAGGATCCTCTTATAGTGGTAAAAGTAATGTGATGCACCATTGGAAATTATCAAGACACTAGAGTCACCTGACAACATATCCACCTCATCTCATGAAAGCCCATTGGTGTGTCATCCCCATTACATGATGAGCCTTACGTATGTCCAGGTGACCTAGAGTTCCCCATCTGGCTATATAAATATGAACAAATTAATTCATAATTAAATGCCCTCACATCTCAATATGGCATTTTTTGGACACACAAAACACCCCCAATAGGTAGAGTGATTTGCTTTGAAAACACACATTCAACCTAAAGAACTCCCGATCCTTGGTAAAATAAACAAAGGAAATGAGAAGGGGGGGGGGGGAGGAAGAAGCCTCTAATGGTCATAAAACTCAAGAGACTCATATAGTATGTTCATGGTGTGGTCTCACAAGACCCTTTGACAAGGAATATTTACATCGAGAATCCCCCTTGATAGTATATCATTATCTCATAGAAAAACTTAGAAAATTATTTGAAGATCACACAAAATCACTTCAACTGATGCCTTGATCTCTTGAAGGACCTTGGAAACATCATACAAATAAAATTAATGACCTATAGAATGTTTGTATGATCCAACAAGACTCCATTAATTAGAAATAATACAATAAATTAGGTGTTTACAGAGATCTATTGAAGTCATTAAAAATCATAGGATGTCCCTTGAGTGATCCATGATAGTATTTCATGAATATGTGTGACATTGAATCCCTTAAGCAACTTTATTTTGGGTTAGTGTGATAATCACAAAAAAAGAGTTAAAAAAGGGTGAAATGGACTATAAATACCCCAACACAACATGAATAGAAAAATACTATAGCACCTCACATAGATGGACTCCTCTTTGGAACCTTTCCCCAATATCAAAGTAGATTTCTCAAACAAGATGATCTTGCGACCGAGAAATTTTGTTTTATGTATGATCTAATGAATATCCTAAGACATCATGTTTCATACATAAACACTTTGCATGATCCCCATAGATCACATGAAGGACTTCTTGTATGACACAAAAATAACCTCCCATACACCTTCTAGATCACAAAAGACTTAAAATAAAATAAAACTGAATAAATATATATAATTGGAAATAAAAAAGATATATGAAAGATGAAAAGAATGTTAGAATCACATTAAATACATATATTATGATCTAAATTCACTTCCTATGAGCCACCAAGGTCATTCAAGAACACTAAAAAAATAATTTCTATATCTCATGGTGCTCCTTTGGTATATAATTTTGATCACCTGAAGTCCTTTGGACATGAAAAAACAAGTAACACCGTGCTCCCTGGGCATGACACCATATTATCATGAATCCCTCCGAGTTCGCCTTACAAACCTAATAATTTTATTTATACATGTATCCCAACTCATATTTCAGAACTGGTTAGAGATAGTTATGTCACATGGTATTACCCATACATGTCAACTAGCTCTCGTGATGCCCTCTAGCAATGCAAATCAGGTCATGCGATGTCCTCTTAACATGTTAGTTAGGATCACAAATCAACCTCCCGACATGTCAAATTGAATCTTGTGATGACCTCCAAAAAGGTCATTCAACTTTCACGATGACATATGGGCATGTCATCCTAATCATGTGACACCCTTTGATCATTTCATCCAGGATCATGTGGCAACTTCCAGGGCATGCCAACCGTGTCTCATGATGTTCTCTGTACAAGTCATCATTGATCATGAGATGACCTTCAGAAATTCCATCCATATTATGAGATGTACCACATGCATGTAATATGTATCATATTATTGTCTATGGATAAGTTGGGAAAATATTCTATCACATGTGTGTTTCCCTCGGAATCCAGGGATGACCGCCTTGATGGGAGGTTCAAACATTCCGATCAGTTTCTAACGGGTTTGTTCGTAGAACCGGAAACATCCAATGATTCCACATCCATTCGGACCTACTTTCCAAAGGTAGGTGCTCATTAGTTTGTGGACTAACGAGGTTTAGGAATTTTCATTGGTCGAGAGGATGGGAGGTCGGACTCATCACACCTTTTTGAGGGGAATTATTGTCTACTCCAGGACTCTCTTTATAGATTTAAGTTATGTTCGTGAATCCTTATTACATTACCAAGTATAAAATGAGATTTCCTTCAGATCTGACAATCAATGATCAAATATTTAGGAAATTTAGAGCATCTTTTATATGTATTCGAGGTTCTTCATCGATAGAGAATCATCTGTATTTATTAGAGATTCTTGGTCAATGGTACCCTTCGACACATTTATATAGAATTCTCTTGGTCATTATGATGACAATGCTGGTTTTAAAGCCACTCAATGGGGTACTTGAAGTTTATTGTCATTCAGAAGGACTTGGATTATTTTAGAGTTGGGATCGAACCCGTAGATGGGCTACCTACGTATCATTTGTTAAGAAAAGGAATCAGAACCCACGTAGTTCGAGTAAGGGAGTATGATGTTTATGATTGATGGCTCAAAGAAGGATGTCACAATTACTTTTACACTCTAATCTCACGTGATTCATGCTCGGTGTGAGAAACAAGAGGTATTGGTAAAAAATAGACAATTGTTCCATGAAAGATGAAATCATAAGAAATAATGTGTAGCTTATGTATGTATGAATGCCCAGATAAATGATGGTTAGGATTTACTTTAGGGAAGAAATCCAGAAACAGGTTCCATAAAGGTATATGTGCTTCATGGAGATTTTGAATACTCTAACTTGGGGCTTACTCCTGAAAAGGAGGCCCAAATTAGGAGAAGAATTATGATTGGGTTTCACTCCTGAAAAGGAATCCCAGATCAAAGGTAAATTAGGACTGGTTAAGAGAAATTAAGACTGGGGCTTACTCCTGAAAAGGAGGCCCAGGTCAAGGATTAAGGTTTGGGGCTTACTCCTGAGGAGGATGCCCAAATTAGGGGACTGGGGCTTACTCCTAAGGAGGATGCCCAGATTAGGGGACTAGGGCTTACTCCTAATGAGGATTCCTAGATTTGGGAACTTTAAGAATTGGGGCTTACTCCTAAGGAAGATGCCCAAGTTAAGAATTATGACTGGGACTTACTCCTAAAAAAGGAGGCCCAGGTTAGGGGATCTCTCATCTTAAAGGATGAGGTTAAATGAATGAAATCTCAATCTTTACTGACATAAATATGTGTAAATCACTAGGTTTTGAGAGATATTCCATAGAATTCCTTTCATATAAGGAAGTCAAATTAAGAAATCATTCCATAAATGGCTTTGAAGAGTGTCTTGAAGACTGAATCTTGAATAGGAAATGTGTAATGGGTTAAGAGGGGTGAAATGGGCAAGAAAGGGACCCAAAAAGGCAGGGGCGCACAAGTCCTGACAGACGCGTAGGTATTGCGTGGGTGTACAAGTCCTGGTCGCGCAGGTATGCCTGCGCGACACATGGTGTACTTGCGTGACGGTTAACCAGAAAGGTAATACTTGAGCGACTCTTTATTAAATCCTTTAGAATCCTTTTGAGGTTTTTCTAGAAGAGGGGCACGCAAGATCTATTGAAGGAGTAAGGCGGCGCGCAAGTGCGGCCCTTTTCCCTTAAGGGCTGGCTACTCAGGCGCGCAAGTGTTGATGAGTTTCAACACTTAAGACTTCATCCTCCTCTTTAGATCTTCCGTTCTAGGTAAGAAATTACCTTAGAAGTGTTTCAGAAGCTTTGATAAGAGACTAGGGCACCAGGAGCTCAAATCTGAGTTTCTGGAAAAAATCCTCTTCCATGGGGGGGCCCACAGGGTCTATTTATAGGCAGGAGAAGACCCTGGGCGGTTATTATTTAGGGCGCGCAAGTCACTTTCCCACCAACATCGGCGCGGAAGTCACTTGTACGACCAACATCGGCGCGCAAGTAACTTGAACGACCAACATAGGTGCACAAGTATACTTGCGCGACCATTGTAGAACTTGCGCGACCTTTGCCCAATGTTCTTCTTCTTCCTTTGTCAATTATTGATATTTGTTAAAAGGATGAGTCTTCTTTGTTCAAGGTATTTCCCTTTTCAATCTTTAGACTCTGTGACGGAAAGGAGCGTCAACAAAAGTCCCCCCTCAGAGTTGGATCCGGAGAGAAAAGAGGATTTGACTCTGAGGTGAGAAGAAATAAGAAATATGGAAGTTTAATGTCATGTATGTCGGACATAAAGAGGATAATGTTTAAGGTCGAAATAGCTTTGACCGAATGAATTAGAATTGACTCAATTCCTTGAAAATTCATCTGAAAACATATTACCGTACTCAAGTATGAGGGAAAATATGTAAGCTAGGACTTAAGAATATTTGAATCCGAGGAATGATATGAAAAAGAGCTAAAAGGCATTAGAAGAAGTAGTTTCCAAGAATGAAGTTACCATTATTTAACAAACCCGTTAGGGGGTTGAATTATGCAGGGCCACCTAAGGGCATTGGCTACATAGTTAAATAAAATAGTATCTTTTGACTAATGAGTCTGTTATGTAGACTGTTTATGCAAGGCCACCTATGGGCACATGCTGCATAGTCAGGCAAAAGAACTCTCAGAAATTTACTTTCCTAGTGCTAAAAGCTAGTGAAAGTTTATGGAGATTCAAATCTTCCAAAGTATAGAGTTTGCTGTATGGAAAGAGGTACTTGAATATGGAGAAGATATTTCCAGACAAGATTATCGAATAACTGGATGAATATTACTCCTATGAAGTTCTGACCCAAACATAGGGAAGAAGAATATAAACCATAGACTTGAATACTTTCAGATCATGAAAAAGGATATGGGACACATATGTTAAGGATGACTATATTTTTTTTTGCGGATCCCTACATACTGTCATTTAAGACAAATAAGGACAAAAGAGGCATTCTTCCCAAGAATGAAGTTACCACTATCCGACAAACCCATTAGGGGGTTGAATTATGCAGGGCCAACTAAGGGCATTTGCTGCATAGTCAAATAATAGTATCTTTTGGCTAACAAGTCTGTTATGTAGACTGTTTATGCAAGGCCGCCTATGGGCACGTGCTGCATAGTCAGACAAAAGAACTCTTAGAAGTTTGAAATTTTTGTGACTAGAAGTCATGAAAAGGGTTATGAGGATCTAAAAATATTTAAGGTTAGGATTATGACACATAAATATGGGTATTGTTCAATGTATATAGGGATACATAGATCAATTCTAACCATAATCATGTTGTGGCTGGGTCCTGAATTGAAATGTTAGACTTCACTACATATCCCATAAGGATGAGAATCAAGACATACGTAGTTCTTAAACTACAGTTTAATGTCGTGTGGGACAAAAGGATTAGAGATCTTAGTTTAGGGTCATAGAGCTTGGACCATTGTAAGAAATACACAGTGTGTGTTTTCGTGGAGACTTTTCAGCCAAGGGACGGAAAATGGAATTTGGGGTTAGGCCCAAAGACTTGGGGCTGGATTCGAGGGACACTCGAACGTTCCTACATATCCCATAAGGATGGGAATCAATCTCACATAGTTCTAGAAATACCCTCTATACAAATTTGGTTCATACATGTGAAGGGTGAAAGGGGAATTTAGTGCAATGATGGTTTAACCCAAGATAAAAGGTTCGGGCATTGCCATGTATGCACGTAGTCTTTGAAATGAAACATGATTGAATAATCAATAAAAATAATGGTTCCCTCTCAGGTGAGGGTATCAAAGAAATTTTTAGTTTATTGTCATACTAGACAAAAGTGTTGTATAGTTTAACGTCGTATAACAAGGACGAAAGTGAACCAATGTAAAGATATTGATTCTAAGGGCGGTTTCACAAATTAACATCGTATGATATGGAGATGAACCGACGTGAAGAGACTGGTTTTGGGCTTGAACCTTGGGAGGTTGCCTACATACCTAGCCTAGAAGGCAAGGATCAAAGTCCGTGTAGTTCAATTAAATAATGAATTAATGATTAAGTTGTTCTTGGGGACAATGACCTATAAAATGATGTTGGGACTTACACATGGTTAGCGGCCCAGAGAGAGTGTTATGGTTGAGGTTTGCTCTAAGCTCACATGATTCATACTCAGTGTGAGAAACAACAGGTAACAACAACCTTAACGATGCATAGTTTAATGTCATGTAGGACGTATAAAGGGACTATGTAGTTTAAAGTCTTGCAGTTAGGACTATTGGTGCTGCACAGTTTAGTGTCATGTATTAGGGACAAAATACAGTTTAATGTCATGTAGGACGTATCACAGACTTTCTCTGCAGTTTAGCATCATGTAGTTAGGACTATGGGGACAATATAGTTTAACTTCATGTTGGATGCATTAGGGACTTTTTCACAGTTTAACGTCATGTTGGACGAAAAAGGGACGATACAGTTTAGTGTCACGTTGTACGAAAGTGCGAATAGTTTAAGGTCATATGCATGGACCATTGATGATGAAGTTTAAGGTCATACATGACTATTTAGGGAACTTTTTCATAGTTTAGCATCATGTGGGATGAATGTACAAATAGTTTAAGGTCATATGTATGGACCATTGCTGTATAGTTTAACGTCATATAGCAAGGACGAAGTACAATTTAATGTCATGTAGGACGTATTAAAGGACTTTTGCATAGTTTAATGTCATATAGCAAGGACGAAGTACAGTTTAATGTCATGCAGGACGTATTAAAGGACTTTTGCATAGTTTAACGTCATATAGAAAGGTCGAAGTACAGTTTAATGTCATGTAGGACGTATTAAAGGACTTTTGCATAGTTTAACGTCATATAGCAAGGACGAAGTACAATTTAATGTCATGTAGGATGTATTAAAGTACTTTTGCATAGTTTAACGTCATATAGCAAGGACGAAGTACAGTTTAATGTCATGTAGGATGTATTAAAGGACTTTTGCACAGTTTAGCGTCATATAGCAAGGGAGAAGTACAATTTAATGTCATGTAGAATGTATTAAAGGACTTTTGCATAGTTTAACGTCATATAGCAAGGACGAAGTACAGTTTAATGTCATGTAGGACGTATTAAAGGAATTTTGCATAGTTTAACGTCATATAGAAAGGACGAAGTATAGTTTAATGTCATGTAGGATGTATTAAAGGACTTTTTCATGGTTTAATGTCATATAACAAGGACGAAGTAGTACTTTGCAGTTTTTACAAAATACATCTTCAAAAATCTGGCATTGGTCGGAGTAGTGATGAGTTCTCCATCCATTGAGATTAATGAATAAGCTCCATTGGAGTAGACCCTATGTATTGAATAAGGTACTTCCCATTTTGGCTCAAGCTTGGGAGGTTTATTTCTTGGTATCATTGTAGTTCTGAGAACTAATACCAATTATTCCTGAGTGAATGAACGAAGACGGAATTTTTTGTTAAAAGCTCGTGCTATTCGATTCTGATAGACTTCCAAGTGGTTCAATGTACACAATCTTTTCTCATCTAACCGTTCCAATTTAGTCAATCGCTTTTGAGATTGTTCATCTATAGATGATTGATCACAAATGGCAACTCTGAGTGAGGGTAGTTGAACTTCAATGGGAAAGACGACTTCTTTTCCATATACCAATGAATATGGAGTTGACCAAGTTGCAGTGCGGGTGGTAGTCCGATAAGCCCATAAAGCATGAAAGAGTTTATCAGGCCATGACCTCTTATATTTATGCACCATCTTTTGCAGTATATTTGAAAGAGTATTGTTAAAGGATTATATCTGGCGGTTGGCTGCTGCATGATACCGAGATGAATAGTTGGATTTGATGTTGTATTCTTGATACAAATTCTTCATCTCGGATGAACAGAAATTGGTTCCATTTTCCGTCAATATGGTATGAGGGATACTAAATCTGGTAATGATGTTAGACTTAATGAAGCTAAAAATGCATTTAGAACTGACTTCCTTGAGAGGTATTGCCTCTGCCCATTTGGAAAAGAAGTCAGTAGCAGTAAGAATATACTTAAACTGCTTGGTCGTAGCCAAAGGGTAAGGTCCCACCACATCCATTCCCCATGTGGCAAATGGCCATGAATATTTAGCTATATGAAGCAACACTGGAGGCTGATGAATGAAGTTGGCATGTACTTGGAATGAATGACACTTCTTTGTGAAATCGACACAATCTCGTATCATTGAAGGCCAAAAGTATCCAAGCCTTAGAATCTGATCAGATAGTCTATGCCCAGACTGGTGGGCACCACAGACTCCTTCATGCACTTCTTTCATGACAACCATTGTCTCTTCACCATCAATGCATATGAAGAGAACTCCATCAATACCACATTTGTAGAGAATTTTCTCTAGGTGATCTAGGCTATCATAAAGAGTAAAATTAACCACATGTCGCCAGATTTGTTCTTTCTCAGCTCTATCAGGTGGAAGTGTTCCATTTTGAAGGTATTCCCTGATAGGTGATGTCCATCCTATAGTATGACCATACGGTTCAGGGATGGGACAAATTTCATTAATTTCATCTATTCTGATTCGAACATAAGGTGAAATTGCACGATGGTGGGCAATACTGATGGTTGTCTCGTCCCAATTTGGATCTGCCAGAGCTGAGGCTATATTAGCCAATGCATTAGCTTGAGCATTTTTTGATCTTGGGACATAAGAAAATGTCGGTTCCAAAGGAAATTACACCATTAACTCTCTGACGTAATCATACAATGGGATTAGTTCTTCTTTTCTGATGGCATAATCCCCATTGACTTGTTTGATTACCAGGTCTGAATCACCTTTCACCTTTAAGTGATTCACTTGTGCTTGAAGTGCTAATTCCAAACCTACAATGAGAGCTTGGTATTCTGCTTCATTATTGGTACCACCTTCCCACAATAAGAAGGAATAAGGTAACATTGCCTTTTCTAGAGAAATGAGCACAATTCCTAAGCCAACTTTGTTGAATTTAGGATTTTCTATTTTCCTCCCTGTTGGACTTCTGGAAGCACCATCAAAATACATTTCCCATGCCTGAGGACTTTATTGAATAGAGAAGACTTCCTCATCAGGGAATTCAATACCTGAAGATGTGTCTTCCACTGAAGGGTGTTCAGCTAGGAAATCAGCCAGAGCTTGGCCCTTTATCACCATTTGAGACACATACTGAATGTCGAATTGCTGCAAAATAACGTCCCACCTTTCCAGACATCCTGTAAGCTTTGGACGACTTAGGATAAATTTGAGCGGGTTATTGCGAGATAAAAATTGGACCTCGTGATGTTGTAGGTAGTTTCTCAACTTCTGAACTGCAAAGATTAATTCCAGGAAGCACTTATCAATACTTGAATATCGGGTTTCTGCTTCAAGCATGGTTTGACTGAGATAGTAGAGACTATTTTTATTCCCAGCATCATTCTTTTGAGCATGAAAGGCACCCAATGATCACTCTAGAGTTGTCACATAGAGGATAATTGGTCTTCCTTCAACAGGTGGCATGAGTACCGGTGGACTCAAGAGTTATTTATTGAGAATATCGAATGCTTCTTGACATTCTTCAGTCCACTGGTAAGTGACCCCCTTCTTCATCAATTTGGTGAAGGGTAAACTTTTTCCTGCTAAATTGGCGATGAAATGACGAATATAGGCTAAGTGTCCTTGAAGTCCTCTTAATTATTTCAAATTTTGAGGAGGTGACATACCAAGGATTGAATTTGTCTTCTCAGGATCGACTATAATACCACGATGGCATACAACAAAGCCGAGAAATTTTCCTAAGGTTACCCCAAAAGCACATTTTAAGGGGTTTATTTCAAATTATTTTGTCGAAGCTTGTTGAATATGACTTCCAAATCAGCCAAGCGATTAGAACGTTGTTTGGATTTAACTACCAAATCGTCTACATAGCATTCAACAAACTTCCCTAAGAAGGGTTTGAAGATATGATGCATGGCACGCTGATAAGTTGCACCTCCATTCTTTAAGCCAAAGGGCATTACCCGGTAGAAAAACACACCCTGAGGGGCTCTAAAGGCTGTAGATTCCTCGTCTTCTGGAGCCATTCAGATATGATTATATCCAGAATATCCATCCATGAAGGAAAGTGCTTCATATCCTGATATTTCATCAATTAGAAGTTCGGTAATCGAAACTGGGAAATCATCCTTAGGACAATGCCGATTAAGATCTCTGAAATCGATGCAAACTCTTATTTTTCCGTTCTTTTTCTTTATAGGGACAATGTTAGCAAACCATTTTGGATATTGAACTTCTCTGACAAAGTTAGATTTGATAAGCTTATCCACTTCAGCTTCAATTTTGGAAGCATAAGTTGGGTGTGTTCTTCTCGCGGCTTACTTAAATCTTCGATGTTCTTCTGGTAAACCCAAATGATGAGTAGCAACATCAGAATCAAGCCCGGTCATTTCTGTATAATTCCAGGAAAATATATCTCTATTTTTATTTAAAAAAGAAATATAAATCTCTTGCTCTTCAAGAGTCATGTACGCACTGATTAAAGTGGGGCGTGGATCATCTTTTGTACCCAGATTTATTTCTCTGAGTTCATCCACAGTGGTAGAGATACCCTCTTCAAATGCTGGAGGAGCATCTCTGAGATCTTCCTTTTCTTCTTCATAATGTGTTATTTCTTCTTTTTCTACTTGCATATTAGATGATAAAGTAGAATTCTCATGATCTGAAGAGATGTCAAAATTTTCATATCTTGAAGAAGAAGCTTCCATTTCCGACCCGATTGATGATGAAGGGTCTTCTTTGGGTAATAAAGAGGAGATGATGGATTGAGAATCGACATCATTGTTCACCTTTGATGTTTATATAACTTCTTCTAGACTAATTGGCAAAGCATAGACTTTTTGGATTTCAGCAGATGAATTGAAGACGTCACCATTTGTGCTTTCATCACTGCTTGGTAGATTACCAATTTCTCCCATATTGTCTGGCTTGATTACCGTAATTGACATTATGGATCTTTCCATAAGTGTATTTTGATTTGAGTCTATTTTGTCAATTTTATTGATAGGCAACACATAATCTGTACTGACATGTGTAAATGGATTTACTGGAATTTTTTCCAAACCATATGGAGCATTAACTTTGGTAATCTCCTTTGTTATGGATTTCTCCCTTTGCTTCATGTGATAAAATTCGGCCTCAATGTATTGAGACTCACATGTCTTGAACGGGGCCTTATCACCATACAATGTCCCAACTTGACCATCGAAACAATATTTGAGACATTGATGGTATGATGAAGGGATAACCGCATGCTGATGTAGCCAGGGTCTTCCAAGAAAGACATTGAAAGCTGAGTCTTGATCAACAATCATGAAATCTGAATTGGATACAAGATCTCCAAACTGAGTTCTGAGTGTAACTTCGCCCAATGGTTCTTGTTCATTTCTATCATATCCTTGTAACATCATGGTAGAAGGAGATAAATCAGATTCCGTGAGGCCCAATCTACGAAGTGTACGAATGGGCATGGGGTTGACTCTTGAACCATTGTCAATGAAATCTCTTCGGACGTCTACACCATTGACCTTGCCAGATAAATACAAAGGTCTGATATGCCCATGCACAACATCATCTTCATCATTATCAGTAAAATATATTATTGCATGGCATTCTGCAGGATTATTCTCTATGTGACAGATTTCAGCTGCAACAATTTCAGTTTCAAACTCCTGAGGACTTGACAAAGCCTCGATGAGTGCTTCCGAAGATATTTTGATAGATTCAAAGAATCCAGAATTGATAACGTGGCTGGTACATGGGACAAGTGTTTCTATATATCATACTTTTGATCCAGAGGTTTGCATTTCCCAATAGGAATATGTGGTTTAGCAGGTACTTTGGAAGAAGATGCTTTGGAAGTTGATGCATCTTGTATTGGGATAGGAGTTGGAAATATTCCTGGTTTTGGAAGATTAGACCGATTAGGTCCATTTACTTTCTGAGAGGAAGAAGATGGAACCTTCAACCGGTCTTCCAAAATAACTGTGCCAGGACTGAATTTTCTATTGATAGAAGAACTTTCTTGTTCTTGCTGAGCTCGCTGAAGGGCTCTACCACGAGTTTCTGCTGCGTACACAGTTCTAGCAGGGGTAGAATTGGAATAGTGGCTTCTGAAAGATCCAAGTCTTCCCCTATATCCTGAGCCCCTGGAACTTCTTCTGATTCCTCTGTTTGATACAGGGAATTCAGGCTCATTGAAATAGAAACTGCGACTGGCATATGGATCTGTTAATTGAATCATATTAACAGAACCAAAGATTAACTCTTCGTCTGATGAAGACTCTGCCTGATTATCCTGTTCAGGCTATGCCGTTTGGTGGGGCGGTGCCCGTGGCTTTTAAGTAGATGGCATGAAATCCGCCAAAGTCAAGGACAACTTAGGATTTGACACATACTCATCTTCTTCTGATTGTTTTTCTTTCTTTGAATTATGCCGTTTATTTGAGGACTTTCCCTCTGACGAAGAGGGTTTTTCCACAACATTCATGGCAGAAGACACAATTGGTTTCCTTAATTGTGTTCGCAAAATAGCATGAGTTCTATTGATTGTCTTTCTGACCATCCAATCATCATACTTTTGTTCATTTTTTCTTTTGACTTCCTACCATTCATCTTCCTCCTCTAGAACTGTAGTAGTGACACATGCTACCTGGGATGAGGAGCCTTTCAATGTGACCTGTCTCGAGTCGACCATCTTTTGCAGGAGGTCTTTTAAGACAAAACACTCCTGGATGGGATGCCCCAACATTTGATGAAAAGGGCAATAATTAGGACGGTCTTCATCTCCTTTCTTATTTGGCCTCTTGGGTATTGATAATTGAACCAAATTGTTTTCCAGAGATGAAATGAAATAACTAGGAACTTGTTCATTTTGGAAAGAGTATGTTTTTATCTTCAGATCCTCAAATTGTTTTCATCTTTGATTATTTTGAACATCTGAACGAAAAGGCCTTTGTTGTTGGCGCTCAGAAGGTGGATCCCTTCGAGAAGATGAAGGTTTTGAGGTAGAAATAGGTACAGGTGCTTGTTTGAGCATAACTGTAGCAGTTTCTACTTTACCCATTCTCCTTCCTGGAGCTGATGGAATTACACGAGATTTAGCCTTATCCTGTATAAGGGAATCTTCAATCTACTGAGCGATTGAAGTAAGGTCTCAAAACCCTCCTGTGTATTTCATAGGGATTAACGGCGTGTGTAATTCATCATGCAGATTTGCCACACAGATTGGCAACAATTCTTCTTGAGGGAGTGATAAACTCAAGGAATATGTTAATCCCTTCCAGCGAGCAATGAAATCAGATACTCTTTCATTCTCCCTTTTCTTACAGTTTGTAAGATCGAAAACTGTTGTCTTTGGCAAAGTTGAGCTGAACTGAAGGAGGAATTTTTGGCGAAGATCCTCCCATCTGGTAATTGACCAGGATTTCAAGCTTGTATACCAATCAAAATTTGGTCCTTGGAAGGTTCGCACGAAGAATCCGAGTTTCACTGCTTCTTGCTGTTCCGGAGTTCCCATCATAGGATCTCAATAAGACACGTAATGCATCAAATGTTGTTCAGGATCGCCTGATCCATTGAAAACAGGGAATACAGGGTTCCCAAAACTGGAAGGAGGAGAAATTGAATCTACCCATTCAGGGTAAACTTTCTTTTCTGGTTGAACTTGCGCACGCTTCCCTTCCATAGTTTCTAACTGTGCTGTTAATGACTCAATAGTAGTTATTAACTTTTGAGAAACATCTGGTTGAACTTGGACTTGGGTAGGTGCAATGACTCGAGCTTGGACAGATGTGGCGATTGGTGCTGTAACTGATGGTAGCACTGCCAATCGTTGTTGCTCTTGACCCGTAGGATTAGACCTGTGAGGGTGTACTGATAGAGGAGGATATTCTTGATCCATCTCAGTAGCTGCAACAAATTGCTTTGGCTGATTGACTCCAGCATGATTAAGAAGAAGATTATTATGAAGTAGTTCTGCATTAAACCTTCTTAATTCCTTCATTTATTCCTCATGTTTTGCAAACCTCTGCTCTAGTGAAAGTGATTGAACTTCTCCAGAGGAAGGATTTGTAAACTGGTTCTTTCCCTTCCCTTTGTTGGATCCTTTTCGGAGAGGGGGAAGTGGGTTACTCAAATTATTACTTAAGTTCTAAGTAATCCTTTGACTTTGTGTACGCACACCTTCTTCATTTGTGTCGATGCGTACATCTTCTTGAGTAGGAACCTCTTCATCTAAGTCCCCTGAGTGAGCCTCATCTGGTGGATCAGCAACAACGGCATTGATGACATTAATCGATGCATAATTCATCGCATCCCTTCTATCATCATTTCTGTGATATTTTCTTCTTCCATGTCTTTGATGAGACATTGCCTTTTGTTTATTCGATCCCTCAGGAAATTCTTGACGAACCATAATTTGGAGGGAATCTCCTGATAATTTGGCTCTTCGTTCCTCTTGAGGTTTCTTCCCCAATCGTGAAAAGACCGACTTTCTCTGAGGAGGGGATTGATGATTTGAAAAAGTCCCCAGTCCAGTGGATTGGGGTTGTTCCTGCTGTTCTCGCTCAACTTCCCAAATCCTTTTTGTTGATTCTGAGGGTTGGTTTAAATGAGTCCCCAGTCTGGCAAGCTGGGGTGATTCTTGACATGCTATGTCTGAGACTTTCTTGAAAGTCCTCCGGATCTTGCGAACCTTAGCCCGAAAATTAGCTGGATGCATTAATCTGTATCCACTTTTATCACCCGGTTCAAAAGACCGTTGGATGATTTCCGACACTTCTGTCACTTGGTGACGTGCTTGCTCCAAACGAGAGGCCAGTTCAATATTCTCTTTTTCTTGATGCAAGAGTAATTCGACAAATTTTCCTTTGTATTCTTGATTTTGAGAGGAAATAGTTGAAGCCTATTCTTGGGAAAGCTTTTGATTACAAACAAAGCCCATTGACTGTGGCCGGCCATGGGCAATAACATTGCATGAGACCATTTTCGGTGGTCTTTTCTAACTGGAGAGCACCGTGAAATGCAGTTCTCCCTAAACACCCCATCCTCTAACATGAATACCAGATGGGGCATTGGCATTTAACTGACACAATCTTCTTAGTGCGCCAAAGCATGAACGTTGAAGGGATCTCTGCTACTTTTCAGCCTTCGGATATCGAGAGACTGATAGAAATTCCAAATCAATCTGACGTTGTAACCCTTATATTATCTTAAGATGATTTTCATATTCATCATAAGATAATACTTTCTTTTTCAACTGACAAAGATTTTTCCATATGTTGAGACGAATATCACGAATTTCATTTTCTGTCAACATTTCTAGAATATTATACTGAGAGTCATCCAGAGGCCAAAACATGACTGGCACTTCACCTTTCGCCAGTTGTTTTCTCATATTCAGCATTTCCTCTTTATCATTTGATGAATATTCTTCTACCTGATTTGACCAGAGTTGGTGTTTCCTTGTTGCTTCATTGGATTCAATAGGATTGGTAGATAAATCATTGATCAAACTAGAAGATGCATGACTTAGGGGTGGTTTGGAGAATGACCTACACCCTGGGCTATCTTCTGATTGAGAAAGTATTTCACCTGCTAGAGATGAAGCTTTAGACATGACTGGTTTCACATTTGCAAGTGCCTCAATATAAGAGGGATTTCTCGGCACTACATTGTCCAATGGAGAATTTTCCGGGCAATGTGCATCACTATTGCGGAGAGGACTTTCGCAGCGAAATTCATCATCATGGGGAGGACCACCATAATGGGTTACAGCAAAAGATGAGATCTCTTGATCCTTGGTCTTCTAACCACACAGAGGGTTCCTGTGACACTCATCTGAAGATGAAACTTCGAGATCGACCGAATTGTCATGAAGCAAGCCTTCATAAGGAAGTGTCTGTTGAAGACCGTCAGAATTAATGTTACACCTATTGGGAACTGAGGGAGTAGAATCTTGAATTCCAATAGATAATTGTATGAGGGCTTCAAGAACTCCAGCATCGTGCAAGGCCTTGTTACTGATTGGCTCTTGATCTCCTGACTGTACTGGGCGGGTCTTTTTCTTAGATGCCTTCTTACTTGCCTTGGAAACCACTTGTTGACGAAAGTGGCTGGTCTGAGCAGGTGTATGTGCCTGATCAGGAAAGATGGCCAGGTTAGGCTGACAATCTCCTCTCAAATCAGGTGTATGTGCCTGACTTGGTCGTCCGTATGATATGGGGGAGTATTCCCCATAACCCTCTTGGATTGGAACAGATGTGTGTGTCTGTTCCGGAGTGAATTGTTGATGTATCACTCCACTAGTAGGGATAGATTTATGTGTCTTTCACTGAGATTCCTCTAAAGTTGTTATAATATCCTGGCAGACATCCAGAATATGAGCATATATTTTCTTCTGCTCTTTCACCATTGATAGAATATGCTTGGTGACTTCAACTGCCGGAACGGGAATATACGTCTATTCTGGGCTTGGAGTAGGTGTATGTGCCTTCTCATGTCCTCCTTTTCCTATCAGTGAATCCTGAAAGTACTCAAGTGTGGGGGCATAGAGTTGAGTCTGCCTTCTATTTGTTGTCGGGGCTTTCCGACTAACTTCTACGAATTCTACCAAGCGAGACTGTTGGTAGGCTTGATTAATACTAGCAGGTGTATGTGCCGGATGATTGCACTTCGCCAAACATGGTTGAAGAGATCCATCATATGTAGTCAGATGAGCCTGCTGACTAGCTGATGATGTATAAACAGGTGTATGTTCCTTCCTATAGTACTTCGCCGGAATTTCCAGGCGGGATTGGCGTGATGCTGCCAGACGAGTCTGCTGGACAGCGGGTTTAAAACGGGCAGGTGTATGTGCCTGCTCGTTGCTTGCCACCAAGTTAGGTTGGTGGACTTCTCCGGAGATGGAAGAGATGAGAACCTGCTCACTGTTGACCGGATTCCACCTCTGGTGGTTCGTCTTTCTTGCTCGGGTTCGAGGAACCTGAGCCGAACGCCTGTAGTCGGTACCCTCATCATGTTGAGGGCGCACTGTCGCACGAGTCTGGCGGCGATTGTTAGTGGGAGCCCTTAGGAAGGACTCCTGTCTGTTTGAATTAAGGTCCTGAGGGACCTTCTCATTCACCACCCCAGAATAATGGAGCGAATGGTGATTGCGTTCCGGGGATAACGACCCTAAATGGTTGGAGATGGTAGTCAGCACCGCCTGCTTCTTGATCACTGGTCGTCGTTGTCCGGATGACCGATGTGATTTGTTTACTCAGAGGGCTTGTCGGAAAGCCTCCAGAGTTGGGATGGTACCGTATTGACGGTACTCCTTAACTAGTGCATTTGATACCCAGCGTTGAAGACGCTGAGTAGGTGATATCATCCTAAGAGAGAACGATGATCTAGCAGGAGTAGCAGCAGTGGAATTTAATTCATTTAAAATTAATTTATATAACCTTGGGAAATAGTAAACCAAAGATTATTGAGAGCAAATTTTCATTAAATGTAAACATGTAAATTAAAAATTTAACATCATCATTGGTCATAACATGAGCATGAAGTCATGATAGAATGATAAAATAATATGATCTTAATATAAAATAATTCATACCCATCAAAATTTAGATCATTAAATTGGTTGTATAAAACAAATCATTAAAAATCGAAATAACCATATGAATCAATAACCATGAGCCATGTGATGCTAATGGTAAATAAAGGATCAATTAAAAACTTAAAGAAATCCTTGAAAAAACATGTTGGTATATTGGATAAATATTTTTAAAACCCATGTTAACTCATTTAAAAAATAACTATATCCCTCTTAAAACCATAAGAGAAACATACCCAACTAACTCCATCTTTTTTTCCTTAAATGAAAAAAAATAACCAATGCATTAGAGAAATACATCGGGCTTTCACAATGTATAGGATGTATCAAGATCGGACATTGTATAACCTATATCAAGCTCACATTCATCATCAATAATGACTTGGTTTCTTATATGATTATAACACATGTAATATTTTATACTTATCATTAAAAATTTAACAATATATTACATTCAATTATAGCACCATTTTCCCATGAAAAAATAAGTATCTTGATAACATCTAAGGAAAATAATCATAATCCATAAGTATAATGAAGAAATATTGTGTCATAATATTATAATACTAGTAAAGTAGATGAATCACTAAATGATGTTGACATAGATGAAAATATCATCAAAATAAAATTTTAAAAATTTCATTAAAAATAAGGGAATATAACCTTTACTTTTGATGATATTTTATTATAATTTTAAGAATATTATGAAAATTATTTTCTTTAAAAAATTATTTTTGAATCTTAAAAAAGAATATTTAATGTTGATAATGGTCATGTAATTGGGAAAATCCACTCATGTGGTAAATTTTCATAATAAATATTCATTTCATTCTACTGCAAAGAGAGTCAAAAGTGAACCATGTGAGAAAAAAATTAAGAAATTTCCATTAATTTTTTTTTCAAAAATGTCAATGGCTATTGATAATTTTTTATGAAATAATTTATTTTTTTAAAACAAAATTATTGAAATAAGATAAATAACTTAGAGGAAAATTTTGGTTAAAAGTATTTTAAAAATCAAAATAATGTTTTTAATGAAATATCCCTTTTCAACATTTTGAAACCAAAAACCATTTAAAAGGAATAACACAAGGATGAAAATAAAATAATATAGGTATATAAATATTAATGACATTATATTTCATGATTGAGTGTATAAAACATATAAATGAATATATGTGCATCAATCCTAATGTGTCTTAAAGAAAGAAATTTGAGATAAGAGACCCTTGAAACATGGATAATTCCTGAATTAATAATCCATAAAATGAAATAACATAACATGATTCTATAAAACAACAATTTTATTAAAATAATACTTTATAATACATCCATTAGGTATTAATTACAATATATAAAATAAAACATGGTGAATTACATGAATTATGTGTCAAATAATTCAAATTGAGACCATAAAAACCCTTGAAACATTTGTATCATTTGAATATATATCTCATGAAAGATAAGACATAAAAGGATATTTTAATATCATAAAAAAATATTAATTCATGGCATAATTTCTCAATAGTAATCATGTTAAATATATAAGAGGATATTAATTGATAATATAAGGTACATCACAAAAAATATTTAGATAATTACTCCTTGTGAAGATCATATAATTCAAGTAATAATTTAATAAATGAAGTGATTTTCCATAAAAACTATAAAAAAATAAATGGGAAAATAAAAATAAAATAAAATTATGGGTCATTTCACATATAATTTAGTCATAATATAGTTGATGAGTAGAAGTATAACCTAATGAATGGAAATTGAGTTAAGAAACCCCTTACCTTGAGTACAGTCTTGAAATGTATATCCTTTAAATAATTTTCAATATACCTATATTAATTATTTACTTGATGAGAAATATTTTCCAGAATTATTAATTTATCATTAAACCATTTATTTTATTTATATCAATGACATATTTAGTTACCTAATTGGTTAAATCCACATCGAGTGTTTTGAGAAATTCGATTCAGAAATGTGGAATGACTTTTATAGGTTTACCAACTTTAATGGGGTAATTATTACATCATATCCAAAACAATAATCATTAAATAATTATAATATGTTTCATTAATTTCATTTTCATAACCAACTATGTAAGGTGTATATGAAAAATGAATTATGTTATAACATGGATACAATAGTCTATATGTGCACATGAGTGAAATTTATATTTTTCATAGAAAATGAGTGAAATATATTAAGTATTATTCCATATTTAAATAATTAATATTATACCATATTTTATATTTAAACTCACTTATATATACCATCCATATAACATGGTGATGAAAAAAAGGCATCGCTTTATGAAGGTCTCCATCCACACATAAACATGAACATCGTTATAATTATTCAATGGAGGGAAAAGTAAGAAAATAAATTTACTGTTATCCTTAAATAATTATTATCATTTCATTTATATCATATATATATATATACATTAAATAAATCATTATAAAAATTAATGAGATACGGTGATAGAAAAATAATTACATCGGTTTGTGAGATGGTAGTCTACCGTACACATGAAATATGGATTAATTTATCATTTAATGGAAGAAAGAGATGTATTAAGGTTACAAAAATTACATAATAATATCTAATAATAATATATATACTGATTATGTAATGTAACAATGGTTATAATAGTATTTAAATAGGTAAAAGAAGAAATAAAACTAAAACATTCAGTTAAAATCTTAATTTTTTCTTTGTAAAGGCTCTTTTTATTTATACTATAATCCCCAAATGGTTGGTATTATTACTAAAATAATAATTATAGGTAATGATAATAGGTTTTATAGAGGTATTTGAGTAGGTATTGGCTATATAAAATGGCTCTTTGTCTTAGAGAGGATAAAATTGGTGGTATTCTTTTACATGGGGTGAGGGGAACTTTTTGAGATGTATGAAATGTTATAATATAATATGTATATAATAAATGTAAAATGGAACCAAAATTACTTTTATTCAAATATAATTATTATATATTATTTATATAATTATAAAATCTTTCTTGGAAATGTTTTTATATAATTTTAAAACATATCTTTGGATTAACCCCTTCGTTAATGATTTTTATCCTTAACTACGATAACAACCGTTTCAATCATAGAGGGTTATGATTTTAAGAATAAGTTAAAAATTAAATCATAAATAGACATGTGATTAAATTATATATCAATTATCATCCTAACTATCTTATTTAAATATCTTTTTTATTTATTAATATTTTTATAAAATATTATTTAATATAATAGACTATAAAAATAATTTTTTTGGAATAATAATATAGTTTTAAATTAATGGAAATTCGATATTTTTTGAATTATAATATATTATTTTAACAAATTAATAAAATTTTATATTTGACTAAAAAATTAAAGGGAAATCATACCTCACAAAACAAATATTACTTTTAGGGTTTTAAAACCATTTTCTTGATTTTCCTACTACTTACACAAGCACTGTGTTAGTGTTGTATATGAATTCATAGTAAATTTTTCAGAACTAAAAATTAAAAATAAATTACCATCATAAGAAATTAGTTTATAATTAAAATATAAATTCAAAACCAAACATATACTCTTTTTCCCTACACAAAAATATTATATATATTAAAATAAAGAGAGTGATATTTAGTTTAAAATATTTGTTTAAAATCATTTTAAGGTCATTATCAAATGAAAGTGAAAATATATTTAAAAATTTAAAAATATGGATGATTATGATAGATAAAAATTATAAAATAAAATAAATAAAAGGTTTTGTAGAATATTTATCCCTCATCTCATAGTTTTCTCCATGCATTACCTGTTTTATCCTTGCCGAGGGGATACATATTTTCTATGATTATTATTTATAATAAAAAAAGGTGGGACATAATTATAAAATTTTAACATCCTAATTTTTAATTTTAAATATATTTTTGGGGATAAAATTTCTAGGATTTTTAAAAGTCAATTTTTATATAATTGTGTAAAATGTATTGAAAAAGTTTTTTTTGAATAATTCCTTTTAATCCAAAAAATAAACTTATATTAAAATTATTAATAATAATGATTAATATGAGATTAATTATATTATATATAACTAAAGGAGGCTTATTTTAATTTAATATCTATTTCAAATCATTATTTAATTTTTAAAGAAAATAAATTACTATTTTACAAAAATAATTTTTTTTTCACTAATAAATTAATATTTTCTGAAAAATCCCAAACTTCTAAATTGAGATAATTTTGATATGATGATTTATAAAAATGTTATTATTTGTATAAAATAATATATATAAAAGTATTATAAAATAATAATAATATCCGTCCATGAAGAAGGAAAATATTCAATTTTTGAAGAAAATGTATTTTGAATAATAAAATCATTTTACTAAAAATTGAGTTTTTATTTCCAAAGACTTAATTAAAACTTTTTTATTCAGTATTATAATTATATATTTTTTTATATTTAATTTAATCTTATAAATACCACCAATTTAATGTGTAGGCTATAAGATTCATATTTAAATAATAATGTTTTTATCATATGCCACAATTTTCTTAGAACTTCGTATTGTGTGTTAACCAAGCTATCAGGCATAATTTCCTTTTAAAATAAATTTTCTGGGTGCTAAATTCTACCCCATTAATTAAATATATTCATTTTATTTATCTATTTTCTATGATAAAAACAGTTTTATTCATTTCAAAATCAATTATATGGAGTAGAAGAAAAAACATAAAATCATGAAAAGGAAAAACTTTTTCATATTTAAAAATACCTTGATTGAAAACCACCAAAATAAAAATGGATTATAAAACAACCTTTTTGAATAATTGATAAGAAAATATTAAGGTCACCTAGATTCACAAACAATTGAATATCAATATATGGAGAATATTGGTGGGAAGTGAAAATATGGACTTGGAGGAGAAAAATAATCTCCAAGGAATAATTGTGAATGATAAATAACACGTTCATGAGAAGGCCACTAGCAACAAAACCATAAATAAATAGAGAATAAATAAGACCATCAATTTATTATAAATTAAGTTAATGGGATAACATTTTTATTTCATGATTATATTCATAGAGGTGAGGAATTATTTTACCATATAGACTAATAATATAAGAAAAACAAATACTTACTTGACAAGTTTAATTTCATAAATTAATCAATTTCCACAAAAATATCATGTTTTGATCTAAAATATGAGTATTCAATATGAATGTTTCATGCTTAAAGAACTAAAATCATCTTCTGATGGATTACATAATCCATGAAAGGATAAAAAATTATCCACTGTCTTTATATATGAAGCAAAACATAAATGGTTAGCATAAGGTAACATATTAACCAAAATTTATGGACCATCATATGAAGAAATTATTTATTTAACTCAAAAAATTCCACAATAATAACAATGGAAAAATATAGATAATTCTACAAATAAATAAACATATATCCCAATTAATCTGAATAACCTCAACATTATAGAATTTTATAACCTTATAAATTATGTTATGACATTCATCTTACATTATAAAATGTAATATAATTCTTCCAAACTGATATATAAAGTTAATTAACAAGATATAACTAATTCTTACTCAAACACTAACCTAATAAATTAATTCCTAAAATATTATTAATCAATTTAAAATCAAATTACTTAAAAATTTAAAATGGGTATCTATTCCTTCAAACATATGAAAAAAAATTAATATATAATCCTATAATGGAATCTATATATCTTCAGTTAACCTCACATGAAAACATTCTAAGATATGAATTTATTTAAACACTTCTTTAAGACCAACTAAAATAGCCCCAAACCTGAACTCTTAGATACAGTGATAAGAAAAGTCTTTACTTTTCTAAATTTGATACTGATAAATGTGGCACAATATTAACCATCCAAAATATATAAAATCAAACATAAAAATTATATCACATACACCACCATGTGAATTTTATGTTTATAGTTTTAGGGAATTTGTATAAACATTTAAATAACATTACCCATGTATCCAAGTTATCATTTTCCCTACTTTACCAATCCTTTATTATTTCATAATAAGTCTTCAATACCTCCCCAAAATTGTTCCAAAAATAAAACCGTTTTTTACTATTGATTCCATCCAAATGAGTATTAGAAAATCCATAAAGGAAGAAATACCCAAATATGGGTATTATATTGCCCATAAAAGTGAAATAAGAATAAGGTGGCCATTAATCATGGATCATGTACACTATCAAGAGATACGTGATCATATGAACATCATATGGTCACAAAAATAATTTATTCACATCACATAACCTAGGGAATATCATGTGAAGTCCCTTCGAAAATTTCCTTTTCTCTCTCAAAGGCGTCCTAGTCAATCAATGATCATGTGATGACAGTCAGATAAACTACCCTTGGTCACAACTCTTGTAAACTAGTGTAAGAAGGGAAAATCATAAAACATTACCTCAATAATAGGAGTAAAATATCTAAAAGGTATAAGACTTTTGTTTTTGTAAAACTCTCGCAACACATCACCGATGGGGAGAATTATTACCCTTAAAACAATTCAATGAACCTTGTTAGATCCCTAGCCTCTATAAGATAAGAAAATGAAAGAAAAAAGAAGTTTTTGAGGATCCTCTTATAGTGGTAAAAGTAATGTGATGCACCATTGGAAATTATCAAGACACTAGAGTCACCTGACAACATATCCACCTCATCTCATGAAATCCCATTGGTGTGTCATCCCGATTACATGATGGGCCTCATGTATGTCTAGGTGACCTAGAGTTCCCCATCTGGCTATATAAATATGAACAAATTAATTAAAAATGAAATTCTATCACATCTCAATATGGCATTATTTGGACACACAAAACACCCCCAAGAGGTAGAGTGATTATCTTTGAAAACACACATTCAACCTAAAGAACTCCTGATCCTTGGTAAAATAAACAAAGGAAATGAAAAGGGGAGGAGGAAGAAGCCTCTAATGGTCATAAAACTCAAGAGACTCATATAGTATGTTCATGGTGTGGTCTCACAAGAACCTTTTACAAGGAAGATTTACATCGAGAAGCCCCCTTGATAGTATATCATTATCTCATAGAAAAACTTAGAAAATTATTTGAAGATCACACAAAATCCCTTCAACTGACACCTTGATCTCTTGAAGGACCTTGGAAACATCAAACAAATAAAATTAATGACCTATAGAATGTTTGTATGATCCAACTAGACTCCATTAATTAGAAATAATACAATAAATTCGGTGTTTACAGAGATTGCTTGAGGTCATTAAAAATCATAGGATGTCCCTTGAGTGATCCGTGATAGTATTTCATGAATATGTGTGACATTGAATCCATTAACCAACTTTATCTTGGGTTCATGTGATAATCACCAGAAAAGAGTTAAAAAATGGTTAAATGGACTATAAATACCCCACCACAACATGAATATAAAAATACTATAGCACCTCACATAGATGGCCTCCTCTTTGGAACCTTGCCCCAATATCAAAGTAGATTTCTCAAACAAGCTGATCTCAAGACTGGGAAATTTTCTATTATGTATGATCCAATGACTATCCAAAGACATAATGTTTCATACATAAACACTTTGCATGATACCCATAGATCACATGAAGGAATTCTTGTAGGACACAAAAAGAACCTACCATATACCTTCTAGATCACACAAGACCTAAAATAAAATAAAACTGAAAAAATATATATAATTGGAAATAAAAAAGATATATGAAAGATGAAAAGAATGTTAGAATCACATGAAATACATATATTATGATCTAAATTCACTTCCTATGAGCCACCTAGGTCATTCAATAACACTAAGAAATAATTTCTATATCTCATGGTGCTGCTTTGGTTTATAATTTTGATCACCTGAAGTCCTTTGGACATGAAAAAACAAGTAACACAGTGCTCCCTGGGCATGACACCATATTATCATGAAGCCCTTTAAGTTTTCCTTCCAAACCTAAGAATTTTATTTATACATGTATCCCAAATCATATTTCAGAACTGGTTAAAGATAGTTAATTATCATGGTAGTACCCATACATGTTAACTAGCTCTCGTGATGCCCTCTAGGAATGCAAATCAGGTCATGCGATGTCCTCTTAACATGTTAGTTAGGATCACAAATCAACCTCTCGACATGTTAAATTGAATCTTGTGATGACCTCCAAAAATGTCATTCAACTTTCATGATGACATATGGGCATGTCATCCTGATCATGTGACACCCTTTGATCATTTCATCCAGGATCATGTGGTAGCTTCCAAGTCATGCCAACCATGTCTCATGATGTTCTCTGTACAAGTCATCATTGATCATGAGATGACCTTCAGAAATTCTATCCATGTTATGATATGTCCCTCATGCATGTAATATGTATCATATGATTGCCTATGGATAATTTGGGAAAATATTCTATCACATGTGTGTTTCCCTCGGAATCCGGGGATGACCACCTTGATGGGAGGTTCAAACATTCTGATCGATTTCTAACGGGTTTGTTCGTA
Organism: Viscum album; assembly: GCA_963277665.1. Classification (NCBI taxonomy): domain Eukaryota; kingdom Viridiplantae; phylum Streptophyta; class Magnoliopsida; order Santalales; family Viscaceae; genus Viscum; species Viscum album. Next base: position 1,015,900,839 of record OY728130.1, on the reverse strand, counting down.
GAACCAGAAACATCCAATGATTCCAAATCCATTCAGACCTACTTTCCAAAGGTAGGTGCTCATTAGTTTGTGGACTGATGAGGCTTAGGAATTTTCATTGGTCGAGAGGATGGGAGGTCAGACTCATCACACCTTTTTGAGGGGAATTATTGTCTACTCTGGGATTCTCTTTATAGATTTAAGTTATGTTCGTGAATCCTTATTACATTACCAAGTATAAAATGAGCTTTCCTTCATATCTGACAATCAATGATCCAATATGTAGGAAATTTAGAGAATCTTTTATATTTATTCGAGGTTCTTCATCGATAGAGAATCATCTGTATTTATTAGAGATTCTTAGTCAATGGTACCCTTCGATACATTTATATAGAAGTCTCTTGGTCATTATGATGACCATGATGGTTTTAAAGCCACTCAGTGGGGCACTTGAAGTTTATTGTCATTCAGAAGGACATGGATTATTTTAGAGTTGGGATCGAACCCGTAGACGGGCTACCTACATATCCTTTGTTTAGAAATGGAATCAGAACCCACATAGTTCGAGTTAGGGAGTATGATGTTTATGATTGATGGCTCAAAGAAGGATGTCACAATTACTTTTACACTCTAAGCTCACGTCAGTCATGATCGGTGTGAGAAACAAGAGGTATTGGTAAACAATAGTCAATTGTGCCATGGAAGATGAAATCATAAGAAATAATGTGGGGCTTACGTATGTATGACTGCCCAGATAAATGAAGGTTAAGATTTACTTTAGGGAAGAAATCCAGAAACAGGGTCCATAAAGATATATGTGCTTCATAGAGATTTTGAATACTATAACTTAGGGATTACTCCTAAAAAGGAGGCCCAAATTAGGAGAAGACTTATGATTGGGTTTCACTCCTGAAAATTAATCCCAGATCAAAGGTAAATTAGGACTGGTTAAGAGAAATTAAGACTAGGGCTTACTCCTGAAAAGGAGGCCCAGGTCAAGGATTAAGGTTTGGGGCTTACTCCTGAGGAGGATTCCCAAATTAGGGGACTGGGGTTTACTACTAAGTAGGATGCCCAGATTAGGGGACTGAGGCTTACTCCTAAGGAGGATGCCCAGATTTGGGAACTTTAAGAATTAGGGCTTACTCCTAAGGAAGATTCCCAAGTAAATAATTATGACTGGGACTTACTCCTAAAAAAGGAGGCCTAGGTTAAGGGATATCTCATCTTAAAGGATGAGGTTAAATGAATGAAATCTCAATCTTTATTGAAATAAAGATGTGTAAATCACTAGGTTTTGAGAGATATTCCACAGAATTCCTTTTTGATAAGGAAGTCAAATTAAGAAATCATGCCATAAATGGCTTTGAAGAGTGTCTTGAAGACTTAATCTTGAATAGGAAATGTGTAATGGCTTAAGAGGGGGGAAATGGGTAAGAAAGGCACCAAAAAAGGTAGGGGTGCGCAAGTCCTGGCAGACGCGCAGGTACTGTGTGGGCGCGCAAGTCCTGGCCGCGCAGGTATGCCTGCGTGACACAAGGTGTACTTGTGCGACGGTTAACCAGAAAGGTAATACTTGAGAGACTCTTTATTAAAGCCTTTAGAATCCTCTTGAGGTTCTTCTAGAAGAGGGGCACACAAGATCTATTGAAGGAGTAAAGCAGCGCGCAAGTGTGGCCCTTTTCCCTTAAGGGCTGGCCACTCAGGCGCGCAAGTGTTCATGAGTTTCAACACTTAGGCCTTCCTCCCCCTCTTTAGATCTTCCGTTCTAGGTAAGAAATTACCTTATAAGTGTTTCAGAAGCTTTGAGAAGAGATTAGGGCGTCTGGAGCTCAAATATGAGTTTCTTGAAAAAATCCTCCTACATGGGGGCCCACAAGGTGTATTTATAGGCAGGAGAAGACCCCAGGTGGTTATTATTTAGGGCGCGCAAGTCACTTGCATGACCAACATCGGAACACAAGTCACTTGCACGACCAACATCGGCGCGCAAGTCACTTGCACGACCAAAATAGGCGCACAAGTTTACTTGCGCAACCATTGAGGCACGGAAGTATACTTGCACGACCATTGTAGAACTTGTGCGACCTTTGAGCAATGTTCTTCTTCTTCCTTCCATTGTCAATTATTGATATTTGTTCAAAGGATGAATCTTCTTTGTTCAGGGTATTTCCCTTTTCATTCATTTAGACTCTGTGATGGAATGGAGCGTCAACAATGTGTAACAGACAATAAAGGCATGAAAACTGGGCAGTCAGGTAGACCACATGCCAGGTATTAAGGGAAAATAAAATGTGTAATCCCTGATCAAAAAAAAATATCACTATGTATGACCCAATAAAAAAGATAAACCTTAGTGTGTGATCCCCAATAATAGGTAAAACTCAGTGTATACGTCCTGATCGAAGGGAAACCTCAGTGTGTAATCCCCTATCAAAGGGAAACCTTAGCATGTAAGACCCAATATAAGGGCAACCTTAGTGTGTAAGCCCCAATTAAAAAGGGAAACCTCAATGTGAATGCCCCGATCAAAGGGAATCCTTGGACTCAAAAACCGTGCCCATCCTTAGTGTGTATGACTAAATCAATGGGGTAAATAATTTTGTAATCCCCAATCAATGAAACTTCTATGAATATGATTCCTCCTATTACCAAGATACGTAGGACACCTCCTCGAGGCCTCATCTGTATATTTACTAGAAAAAGTTCAGTCCCAACGCATAAGTTCCACAACCAATGGAAATGAGGCTAATTATATTCCATCCTTTGTTTCCTACATATATCATAGGTCACATGATCATAGGGATTTATAATAATCATATCATTCATTAAGGTAAACCTTAGTGTCTAATACCCAATCCAAGGGAAACATTAGTGTATAGGCCCCAATAAAAAATGGTAACCTCAGTGTGTAAGCCCCGATCAATGGGAAACATGGTGTGTACTCCCCAATCAATGGGAGAAATTAGTGTGTAATCCTTGGTCAAAGGGTCACCTCAGTGTGTAAGACCTGATCAAAGGGAAACCCTAGTACGTAAGCCTTGATTAAAAGGAAACCTCATTGTATAAGCCCTGAATAATGGGAAACATTAGTGTGTAAGCCCTGATAAAAGGGAAAACTCAATGTGTAATCCCTAATAAGAAAGGGAAACATTATTGTGTAATCCCTGATCAAAGGGAATCCAATATCTCGAAAACCTTGTCCATCCTCAATGTTTAAGCCCTGATCATAGAGAAATATCAATATGTAAGCCCAATCAATTGAACCGCAAATATTCTGATTCGTACATTAACTAGGATATATAGGATGACTTCCAATGGTTGAAGCTCAAAATGATGAACACTTTGGTATAAGTCCCATCATGTTTTTGATATTTCAACCATCAGGACCCAATCACTCTCATGGATTGATCATTATATCTCAATTGTTAACAGACTGAGAAATCAACAGAACTATAACAAATCTAATTCCTAAAATAACTAGGTTATGTAGGATTGCTCTTTGAGGTCCAAGCTCTATATTAAAACACCCCAAGTGTAGTCCTAGAACATAATCCCCACATCCACATATAGTAAGGCTGATTACTTTCTATCCCTTATTTCTCACACCGAGAAGAGATCACATGGGATTTGGGAGGTGTAATAGCCACATCATTCACATCGGGAATCTCCAACTGCCAAAGAAATCCCATCATGTAATCCCAGATAAGTGGCATGACATAAACATCCCACATAAAAGGGAATCTAGCTTGGTTCTATTCCCAAGGGAGTGATCAAACTATTCTAACTTGGATTCCTGCAATAATTAGGATATGTAGGACATATCATCAAGATTCAAGCTCAAATATAATGTGTCCAAGTATCTAAACATATGACCTATCCATATGATATTAAATTGAATGAGTTTATGTTGGAATTGATTCCTTCATTAATAAGGATATGTAGAATGGATCATAATGGCTCAATACCCTCCTCCAAATATCACCACCTCCTTTCACAGTAGAAAATTCCAAAGTATATAGTGATGTCACTTCATCATATATGTATCTATTAATTATTTGGAATGGATAAAGAACCAAATATAAAAACAAATGGATTTACTATTGGTATCCCCTCCTTCTGTAACCAAAAGAGACTTAACCTATCATTGTTTTTCTGGGTTAATAGGTCCCATATCAGGATTACAAAGATATTTGTGAACATATCATTAATATATAAGAGAGTCATAGATTTTGAAAAAATCCATCTAGTAGGTTGTGATGATCCACTCCTCCAATAATATATACTAAGGCAATTACATTTGTTTCTTTAGGTTTGAAAACCCAATTGACCACCTGTAATTGGATGGAAGGTCTACAAAAAAGTGTGGGTGAGGGAACCATTGGGATTTTCTATTAAGAATGACAATGGTGACTGGTTTTTATTGATTTTGAAAGAAATGAACCCCTCACAATAAACTATCAGGCCAAACTAAATAAACTTAGCGGTCAAATATTTCCTATAAAAACAAAAAGGGATAAACTGATGTGAATCTGTCAAATAAAAAAAATGATCATGTTATTAGCTGTTGATCCATTTTGTTTGCACACTATATGAAAACAAAAAATGGATACCCAAACTTGAATCTATAAAACAATATAATGATCAATTAATCATATTTCATTCCACAATGTTGGAATATCCCACACAAAAAAGCTGATAAACCTAACATATATCTTAAAAACGATCCTCTGTAACTGGGGTTACCTGGAAATAAGTCCATAATTACATTGAAAAGTCTATGCAAGAAGAACGGTCATATCAGGGATAAGAGAAAAATTGTGATAACCATTCATATCTGATTGAACATATCATGAGTATCATATTTCACTAATTGGTGTACTTGTTCCTTATTGTTTTCATTATTTAAGATACTGATATCATCAAAAGCACCTGATCTCATATACTTTCATCATCTAGTGACTTTTATGGCATGTCATTTGTGGTTGCAACCCCTGTGGATCACAAAGTAATATCACATATCTGTCATCTTCATGGCCATATGGGGAACACCATGGTTTAGGAGTACCACAGAAGTGGTAAAATACCAACCCCAGAGGCTACCCACGATGGGCTATGAGTATTGAATATAATGATTCAACATTATATTGGAAAAATAATAGCTAATCTAGTTTCCTTTGTTTTCATATCGAACTACTTTAGGATATTATCCATGGGGGTAAAAAATAACCACATTAAATATCTAATGAAGGTGGACCACACAGCTAATTGTGACTCCCTTTCTTTTCACGTTCCATTGAGAAGGGATCCTATTAACCACCTTTGGTAGTGTCATCCTACTGGTACCCATCAGTCACCTGCTGTGGGTCCTACCTGACACACTTCTACCTTTGACACCCATGAGTAGGTAGCGAGGAAGGCTCATCAGGTGATGAAGGAATTAGTTATCTTGGATTCGGTTCATATCCTCACTCCTGGTGACAATACCTTCCATTATATTTTAGTGCTCACTGAAAACAAGTCTATGGGAATATTTATGCAGCATGGATGGATGAGGTGCATATCCCTACCCCCATGCATGAAGTCCATAAAAATATTATAGGGGTGCAAGGTGGACATATGTGGGATCATATCCCCGCTTCAATTGAAGATTACTTTCAATATATATTGGGGATGGAAAATGTGTAGGATTAAATCCTTGTACAAACTTTTCTAAAATGAAAATATATTTTAGAAAAAAAAGAATAAATCTGCCTATAGATTCTAGAACTAGTGCATATATAGGGATAGACAAAAATTCATATACCCACAACTAGTATAGTTTAACACTTTGATCATTATGAAAATGTGGATGCTCCAGAGTAATAACACATTACTGCTCCCATAAAAGTGAATTGTAAGTACATTCTAAAAAAGGATGAGGCATTAGACTTATCTCACATTCCTATTCTAAATGGGGCTCACTAGGGAGAGAGGAATATACCTCATTATATGGGAAACTTCCAGTCAAAAAATATCAGTGACATATTCAAACATCCCAGGATTGAGCTCATATCATTATTCTAGGTGGGAAACAATAAGTGGGAGGTTCAGATGCCTCGGGACTCACTCATAATCCTATCAATGAAGACCAGTAACATACTTTAATGGACCAAGATTTGGAATATATTCCTTTTCTAGATGGGTCTATCCAAGTGAGAATGGAATAATCATTGGGACATGGTCATATTTGTGTTAGTGAATCTTCTTGGCATGTTCCATTAGATATTGGAATCCAAGCTCATATTAATACTTCTGCCAACAAACGAATATATTAGGGTCATTATAAGGAAATACATGAGAAGGTTCATATCTATTCTCCCATTCTAGAGGTCCATCATCATATTCCATTGGGAAATTCATTTTTAGAGGAGCCCCATATCTCTATTCCAACCATGGATCACAATGAGAGTGCTACATACCTTTGGGAAGGATCACACCCCTACCAAGAATAAAATAGTAGCATATTCCGAAGTCTTAGGATGGGGATCATATTCCCATATTAACTGAGGATCACAAAGTAAGAATGGAACATGGATCGGGATGTGGTCACATTCATGCCAATAATGAGATATCTCATTAGCATATTAGAGTATCTTTTCCATAGAGGGATCATACTACCAGATCATATGAAAATTGTAAACATGTTTTGGAAACCATTTTACAGTAGGATCATATCCATGAATAATTCCAAAAGGAGGGTCGATATATGCTGGGAACAATGAAGAATGTGAACCATACTCTTAATCAATTCAATGCTAGTGTTCTTGAGGTTTTTTGAGACACATTCTCAACACCAAAATTTTCCTTAAGCCTTTTAACCGAATAATGATATGATCATTACTACTATTGTCCTCCTTATGGTAGTGTGTAGATAAATCACATGGACTGTACTCGAAACATCCACTATGGTCAACCTCCCCATGGAGATATATTCCATGGACAAGGAGATCCTCCCATTTCATAGACCCCTCCATATAGAGAGGTTTCCAAAAATCATATGCTTTTATACAGAGAGGGGCCCAAAACTTTAGGTTCAAATTCATGTAGTTCCCCATCAACTTAAAACATCACTTCACATGGTTCAGTGGGAGACCTCAAGAAGCACCTTTTGTGGTTTGACTGGATGGATGTATGTAATTATAATGAAGAGGAGTCTAACACTAACCTAAAGATACATTTAACTAGAAAAAAAATCTCCATCATGTTCTAGATCCTTACCACTTATAACTATGAGGTTCAAGATGAGATAAAAAAGAAGTGAATGCCTAATATACACCAGTATATATAGGCTGCTCATCAGTGACTGAAGGCTCGACATCTCCCCTATATAGGATATGAGTGTCAACTTAAGCTCATAAATTCACTCTATTATCACCTGGATAAGAAAACCTTTTTGGTTTCATGGTACTTAGGAGTGAAGAGAAAGAAAACATTACACACATTGTTCTTCATCACGTCATGAAAATACTACACCGACTATATTCAAGGGCATCACCAGACATGCGTATCCAAGGATGGGTGAAATATAGATCTTTTCACTTCACTATGTCCTTAGAAAAAAAGAACCCTTTAGATACATCATCCTATAATTTCCTTTCATCCAACAGAATTAAGGGACTGGGTAACACATGAGCCAATTGGTCACTAAAAAATAATTTCCCTGCTTTAATGATTCCCAATCATCATTCAATGAAGGAGATAATTGATAACATGACATTAAATTGGGCCCATCAAAGCATAAAAAATTAATTTTAGACATAGAACATGACGTTTAGATCAACAAAAAAGATACCATAAAGAATAGTTCCCATCATGGGATTCCATTGAACCCACCTCCCATGAAAGTATAATTGTTCCACATGAAACATGATATAGTGTAAGATTCCATTTCATCATTCCAAAGGAAAACTAAATCCACCAATTTGAAGGAATATCTACCACTGAATCCAAATCTTAGATCGTCAATTACCAAGATGATTCCAAAAATATTAACATCAAATGCGAACATACCGTAACCTGCTATGTTGGGGGGTATTTATATCTCAATCACCACAACTAAGTCCATCATCCCCTTAGAAGGTCCTGTTGAAATCAGAATTGACTCCAGATCAACCCCACCCCACTAGGATAGGGTCATTTATATCTAAATTTATACCCCATGAGTCATAAATTCCCTAACAAGAATCATTGGATCCTAAAAAATAGGATCAATTAATTCCAATAGTGGCCCCAAATAACCCATAATCCCTAGGGTTGGGGGATATTAATCATCATCAACACCACATAGGGAATTAATCTTCTCTAGGTTGGGAGGTTAAAATCAATGGTCGACATCCCATCTATTCCTCCTACTACAAGAAAAACCTCTATTATTAGAGGACCATTGGGAATCCATGACCGTAAACTCTCTCAAGGTCACTATTCAATGTCAAATAAAGGAGGAACATATGGTGAATGAAATCATACCCCTCTAGTGTCACAAACCAAAATAATGTGATATGGTAATGGGTTTGAATAATGAACCTAATGAATGATGTACATAATTATCCTTTTACGTAAAAATTAATGAGACAACCACCATTTCCCATTATTCATCTACAAATGTTGTCACTATCATCCTGTTAGATATTATGAACCAAGGCACAAATGAATATTATCACAACATAAAAAAACACCCTAAGAGGAGGTATATATGGATGCACTAAATGAGGATGCACACACTCAGAACTAGATAATGATCCAAATTCTGGAACCTCAAAATATTGAGTATCCACCTCTATTGTGAGACACTGCCAACGAAAAAGGGAAAGGTGTATCCACATAACAATCACTTCCTAGAATAGTTTAGTTCCCTTCTATAGAGGAACATTTGTAATAATATGACTGTGAAATAAAAAATATCTGACAACTCAATGAGGAGAAACTCAGGACCAATATTTTCAATGGGTATCATATCTAGGTTGAGTAGAATATTCCTCATCCTTTAAGGGCCAACCCAGAAGAAAGAGTAGCATCTGAGCATCAGAGAAACTCTAGATCTTGGAATTTATTCTATATTAATGAGGATGTTAAAATGATAATTAAATCGCTCCATTGAAGCTATAAAATCTCCCTTGTCAGGTAAATCACTCATTTTTAGGATTAATTGAGGTTCAATGGGAGAAAAAATAAAATCCACATCCTTGATCCCCACCTACTCCCTGTAGGTTGGATGAAACATAGAAAACAGTGCCCTACGAGCTGATTAACATCATCGAGTTCCTGGATACTCGAATAGAAGCCATGGATGGAAGACACACATATTTGTATCCTGAGAGAAACCCATATAATGAATATGTGGATGACAGTTTCCTGCCACCCAATTTCAGAACTCCTATATTCTCTAATTTTTATGGTGCATGAAAACCTGAACAACATCTCACACACTTTATATCCTAATGTGGGTTGATGATGGTCACTCAAGGTGAATAGGAAGAAACTAAGAAGAGTTGATTTTTTTAGACTCTCATCTGGACAACTTTCATATGCTACCTCAATATTCCAGTTGGATGCATTGTAGAATGGGAAAACCTTCATCTTCAATTTTGGTATCAGTTCAACTCTAAACTAAGGAAAATGAAAATAATCAACCTAACAGACAATAATCAACATGAAATTAAGAGGGCGTCTTACTTTATATCAAGATGGGAAGGTTTAACCTATTCACTTAGAATACCTATATAATAAGAGAAACTATTGAAAATATATTCTAAATATATATGGGATGATATATAGATATATTTGATCCTAATGAATTACCTACATTGATTCTGTGAGTTTGTATAAATGACACAAAGTTTTGAGTATTACACTCAGTGATCCTGATGATAATCTCAAATCATGCCCTTGGAATAGGGGAAAGGGTAGTAAAAGAAGAAGCTACAAATGTCACTCTTAATCAAGTGGAAGTTCATTTACAAGAACCTATGTAGGTCCCAAATCACCATGCACCTCCTTCATAGGGGCCACGACCACAAAATCAACCTCAACAAGAGGAACCAAAAAATCTAAGGCGCCTTATATTTGATAAATGAATGGTTAAGTCATACTCATTCTGAAATGAGAAATTACCTAGTTATTTACTCATAGTCATTTATAATAACCTACTCAATCAACCACAACCATGGTAGCTAGATGAGGTCAACCTCACTAATCATCTTGACAACTTTCCTTTCAATAGAAGGCTGGGTCACAATATCCAGGATTGCATCATCTTCAAAGATGTACTTCAAGGAATATTCAATCCCTAATAGTTAATGTTAGATAAATCAGTAGAGAAGGTGGGATACATAATAATTTCTCAATCGAAATAAGGGGTTTATGGGTAGATAGTTCCATCGAGGCATGGGTGTAAGTCTAACAACTGGATGAATTGGAAAATAATTGACCGAGATCATCCACCCTAAGATCTTATATAAGAAGAACCATAATAGTTCCACTACCCATGAAGGACATATAAAATATGCATTCGTAATGTGGTAATTACCACCAGAAGTAGGAATAAACAAATAAGGAACATTCATATTCAACTCCAACCCAAGATATAACTCTTAATGATTTATTCCATGCGACATCCACATCATAGAGATTGCCTAACCAAAGAGAAATATCATTATAAGAATAACTTTTCTTTGGGTTTTTCAATGTGATAAAATTGTAAAAAACCTTCTCTAATGATCAATATGCCTCATAATATGAATTTCCCACACCTAACCATGGAATGGGAGGCCACATGCTCAGGAACCCTGGGTATTGGGGAAATCACCAATGTGGTCAGACCCAATATTTTGGTCACTTCTATAGAGAGGGAATATATTTAGTTGAGACCCGTGAGAAGAAACTCCAAAAGTCCCAAAATAGGTATAGAGGTTTCCCAAAATCCTACTATAGTCAACCACGCCCAGTTTTATTGCATGACCTCGTAGTGGGGGTGAGATTGCCTGGTCAGCCTAGAAAACATGGAAGACCAACACAACATAAAATAATAGAAGAAGATACTATCTCAACCTCTACATAACCACCAGGTCCATAAACCTCAAACACATTGGCTCCTGAGCCACATGTTGGTGAGTAGCCACACATTGGGAAGTGCTGCCTTTGGGCACAAAAGTATGAAATTTTGAAATGGCTGGTAGTTTTTCAAAACATTCTCTCAATCCTAGATTCACTTTATCTTTCAAAAGAGCTCAGTTAGTTACTCATTAAATACAGTCAAAAACCAAAGGAGTTCTATATAGTAGTCACTGCAACTAAGGTTTATTTAGTAGATACCATGCCATTAGAATAACATGTCTCTATCTCGTTCACTGACCATGATCAAGAAGAGGTCATCCATGTACACATCAAGCCTCTATAAATTTCAGTTAGAATCAATAATGTTTACATACAAATAAATCTGATTGATAATGTTTCCATGATCAATCTCATCCCGATATGGACCCTACGATGTTTGGGATATAGAGAAGAGAATATATCCCCCACAAAGATCTCTATTCAAGGGTATGATAAGTGTGATCCAAGAACTATTTGGGATGATTAGTCTTAAATATCAGTTTTGTGATTTCACATCTGATGATGAGTTTATAGTTTTCCATAAATACACAACATACATTGTCCTTATCAAAATACCCTTTCTATACAACCATGTGGCGGTACCTTCAACATTCCATCAGTGTCTGAAATAACATATCATTGGAAAGGTCTTCATACTACATGGTGATAGTTCCTCCTTCAAGACTTTTAGATCCATATATGATGATGTAGGATTCTATAAAAGGGTTATAAAATGTCCAATATTAGATGATTACATCCAGGTCGCAACCCCTAATGTCTTGGGGACCACTTGACATTGAATATTCTCCCCCTATAAATCTAGTTTAGGTAATTGACTTGACCTCAAATGTTCAAGATCCTTCTATCCCCAAAAAAAGTTAAAAAAAGTTGGATCTGGCATCTATCTACAAAGAATAATGAAATTGGGGATGATAATTTCTTTTCAAATGGAATCTGTCACCTCAATAGTGATTGAGAAGCCCCCAGATCTCCAACTTTTTCTGAAAATGTCTCCAAAAACTCATAAGTGGAAGAATATGTGGAAGGTTTCTTCATTACCATCAATGAACATAGACAGGTGAATTTGGGAACAAAATAATACCCATGACCCATATTGATTAGTGTCGCCAAGCCCATGAAAGTGAAAGAGATGTATATTTCATTTATGAAGAAAACCCAATATTTTTTCTCTTTGAACTATACAAAATTCCCATGGCTTAGTCCATATGTGGATACACACCATATCACGTTACTAGATGATCATCAAGACTTCTATAAGGAATCCAGAATGATTCACCCCTCTTATGACTCCATTGTAGTGGAAAAATTTGAAAAAATGTTCAAGGAAAACATTGTATGAGATGTATAATACCCTAGATGGATCACCCATATCATCTGTGTTAAGAAAAAGAATTGGTCATTAGGTTTTGTATTGATTTTAGAGGCCTTAATTGTCATTACCCAAAGGATGATTTCCCATTTCTGGTCACAAAACTCTTGATCAATAAAAATGATAGCTTCCAGGCCATTTCCTTCATGGATGGGTATTTTAGGTACAATCAGATAAATATGGACTCCAATGATAAATAATTAACTACTTTTAGATTGCCACTGGTAATCTTTTACTATTATTTTATCCCATTTGGGATAAATAACCTTGTCTCTATATATCATTATGCCATGCATGACATCTTTAAGCCATTATTGGGAATAATGGATGAAAGTTATGTAGATTACATGGTGGTAAAATCTCGATAGTTATGTGATCAATTCACACACCATTAAAGAGTTTTTTACAAGATGCAAAAACATAGTCTGATGATGAATCTATTGAAATTCACCTTTGAGGTAACATCATGGAAGTTACTTAGCATTGCGATACACCACTGTGGTATCAAGGTCAACCTAAAAACATGAGTGTTATCTTATCAATTTTACCCCTATAAATATCAAATTACTAAGGGGAATTCTAGGGAACATAACCTATATTAAGGATGGAATATCCAACTTGGGAAAAAAATATACCCTTTATCTAGATGATAAAGAAGGGAATCACCGATTAATGGGATGAGGACTAGCAAGAATCCTTTGAATCTCTCAAGAAATTTCCACTACACCAACCCATTATGATGCCTCTAGTGGAAGAGAGGCCAATCATCTTATATGTGTCCACCATGGATTACTCACTGGGTTCCCTCCTCATACAAAAAAATTATGTGAGGAGAAAGAAATGTCTATACTACCTCAGCTAAAAAATGAGAGGTATTGAGCCCCAACACTCTTACGTTTAGAGGTACTGCCTTTCAATCACCTTCAAAGTGAAAAAGGAGAGCTATAACTTTCAGGACCATGAGGTATTTTTGGTCTCTTGTATTGATCCACTCAATTAAATCCTTGTTCATCCCATGTTGACTAATCTCTTGGCTCAAAGGAAGGTAATTCTATAGAAATAGGACATTCAATTATTGCCATAAAAATTAGTGAACATGAAATCTCTAGCTGATTTCCTCACAATGCATCATACCATAGAGATCACACCGATGGACACTGAGTTTCAATATGAAGAGGTATTCTATTCCCATGAAACTCCACAGACATGGGATAGGTATTTTTTTGGAACCTACTAAAGTGCCTTTGGTAAAAAGATGGAATACTCGAGGCTCAATCGACTTAGCTTAGGGATTGTGTTTTTCTTCCAAGGCAATGAAATTTTTTTCTAATATTTTTCACTATATGAAGTTTGAACAAAATATGAATAAAGGTACCAAGACCTCATAAATAGGATGGAATTGGACCTACACTTAAAAATTTCCTACCTGAATATCAAATGGGATTTGGAACTAGTGGTAAGAATATTCCATAAAAAAGGAAAAAATGGCCACTCTCACTAGATATGATGCAGTACTGATGTAGAAGTTAACTTTTGAGCCCACATTACATCATGTTACCTAATAAATGAATAAGTATAATGACATATTTCCTCACATAACTGTAGTCTTGGATAACCATGATTAGGAGGAAACAATCTCCAAAAATTACATAATGAATAATGGTTTCCTCACTCATCATCTGTGATATGGAAGAAATCAATTAGGTCAATATATCCTCAGAGGGTGATGAAACTTCATCCACCATTGGATGGATGGAACATATAATTGATTATATTTAAAATGGGACTCACATGACCAATCAAGCCAGAAGGGAACATATTCAACACATTGTAGTGAACATTAACAAGAAGAGTGGTACAAATTAATAGAGGACCCTATAGAAGTGTGGATTTTATAGAATCATCCTATGATTCCAAGTAGAGGGAGAGATTCTCACATTCATGTAAGATGTCCAATTGGGATCCTACAATGCACATCAATCTAGGACCAAGTTACCCTACCAAATATAGAGGTTTGGGTATTACTGGAAATCCATGACAAAAGACTGTGTGGAATTCACCAAGAAATTTCATGCATAAAAAATCCAAGAAAATACCATCCATTACCCCCCATAATTTATACATACATCTAAATATTCCTTTCCATTTTTAGGGGGAATGGATGTTGTGGGGCCATACCCCCATACCACAACCGAGTAGTTCAAGTACATCCTTACTGATACCAACTTCTTTTCTAAATGGGATGATGAAATAACCCTTAAGGAAGCCTGGATGAATAATATCAATAACTTCATGATGTCTTATATTGTTACTAGGTTTAGAGTACCTCACAAAATATTGATGGAAAAAGACACCAACTTATGTTCTAAAGAGATGAAGAATATATAGCAGGAGTACAATATCGAGAAAAATGACTCATCTTTCTATCATGTAGAGGAAAATGGATAGATATAGTCCTTCAATAAGACTCTTTTAGATATACTGCAAAATATGGTAAAAAAGGATAAGAATTACTAGATAGAAAAATCCCTCTAGGCTTTATGGGCCTACCATACCACCGCGAGTACTTACACACAAGCAATACCATACTCATTGGTGTATGATAATGAAGTAGTGTTACCCATTGAATTACATATTCCTTTATTCTGAATACTTGTTTGCTGATATTTATCATATAATGAGAAATCACAAAAGTGGATAGATGAATATTATTGACCCAATGAGAACATGTTGTGCACATTGCACAACCTTGAAGTGCATTAGAAATGGATCACACAAGAATTCAATAAAAAGTGTTTCCTATATTAATTCTTCCAAGGAGAATAGGTATTGGCTCTCAGAAACCCAAGGATACCAGGGATGAAGCCTCTGAAGTTGGAACTTAATTTGGAATAGCCTTACAACATACATAGGGTCTATCATAATGGGTCCAATTTACTAGCCACAATGGATGGTGATCTGATTACATCACATACCAATATGCGGTTTCTCAAGAAATAAATCACATAACTATCATAAAGAGAGATTTTCCAAGATTTTTGATATTAAAATACACACATATTCTTAAAAAACCAGACTTTAAATCACACAACATATCATGTCTTGACCACGCAATGTTAAACTGTATGGAGTTTGTCTTGACAGCAAGATGTTAAAATGTAAAATATCTAACTTCTTGAACACATGATGTTAAAATATATAGAGATGTCCCTTAGAATGAAACATTAAACTGTCTGGTTGATATCCTTACCGTATGACATAAAACTGCATGGATCCACAATGTTACTTCTATTCCACATCCTTGTCTCATGACACTAAACTGCATGGATGATATCCTTATTTGATGACATTAAGCTATATGGTCTTAAATAATTATGTGTGGTTTTATTCCTATCATCACATGATATAGTGTGATGCCTAGACCTCAAATCTTGGTTCCAGCCACAACACTCCTTTGATTTCATGTCATGTCACTAACTTACATACCTCACGATGTTAAACTACATGGGTGATGTTCTTAAAACCTAAAACTAAACTGCATAGGTTTCTAGAACTAAATAGGTATTGGCTCTCATTCCAATGGGATACGTTGGGACGCTTCTATATTATATCTTGGTATAACTACCATAAGATACACAATACTCTTTCAACATCCTTAATTTTATCTACATGGTGTGAGAGACCCTTTACATTCTTTGTTTCTCATACCGGTCATAGCTCATGTGAGATTACAAATTTCAATAAGGGTTCCTCAAAAAATACATAATAGCTTATGAAAAGTTCATCGCAGTCCTGAATTCAATCCCTTAAATGGAATACCATGAGTCATCACCAGATGAAGTAAAACTGAACTGTTAATGTCCCTTATGAAAAAGGAGAATGCACATATGTCACGACCCGCCCTCGGGGCCCGTGCCGTGACTACCCCAAGCCCGCCTTCTATAGGCCAGGGGCTGGCGACTAGCACCAAGGTGTAAATCCTGAAAAAAAGGGAAGGAATTCCCTTTGAGAAGTAAACAAGCACCACAGAGTAAGCAGGCGGAAAAGTAAACACTAAGTAAAAACTGTACAAGCTGTGTTGAAAGAAAAAGGGGCCGGAAATACAAGCCCAACTGTAAAGTACAACTGAAAAGAAAAACAACAACTGAAAAAGAAAGCCGCAGCATTGAGCCATCCTCTGGAAGTCCCACCTGAAAGGTGGGTACAGATAGCCACCACAACTCCTCGGTCCAGCCGTCCACTCCGAGTATGTCTCGCCCAGTGGTCCACCTCCAGGTACTGTCTTGCTCCGCGCGCCTCCACCTCGATCAGCGCTGTCCATCGTCTGCAACCAACACAACGAAGTGCGGGAATAACCCGTGTAGGGGTGAGTATAAGCTACTCAGTAGGGACCCCGAGACCCCCGAAGGTCTCCCGAAATCCACAAAGGATAATCCACAAAGGAAAGATACAATCACGAAGTAACATCTGACACGACTTAGGTATATGCCCATACATATACCTAAGTCATCAATTCCCATTCGACTCCAACGTCCGAGCCCAAGCACAACCCAGTCCACATAGGAAAGCAAACGTATACCCACATAGGATAGCACAACACAATCCAAAAAGGAGAGTAAATAGTAAATCACATAGGATAGCTCAACAAAATCCACAAAGGAGAGTAAACAGGATTCAGCTCACATAGGTATACTTCTTCGGATGATGATAAATATGATCACTGATCCATCTAAGTCGTCGGACCCACAAAGGATCGATAGGTAACTAACCCCCGCAAAGACCCACACAGGATCGGGCCCACACAGGACCTGTAGGCGCTGGCTCACACAGAACCACTGAGCGCTGACCCACACAGGATTGGACCCACACAGGATCGGGCCCACACAGGACCTGTAGCACTGATCCACATAGGATCACTGAGTTCTGTAGTCGTCGCAGTCCACTGAGGATCTCTGCATGGTCGTCGCCGCAGTCCACTGAGGATCTCTGCACGGTCGTCGCTGTCGAAGTAGCAGTTGTAGCCAGATCTAGGGTTCCGCACACAGCAAGCTCGTTTGGGAGGGTCCGCTCCACGAGCCGAGAGCTTGATACATCAACTAACACAAAGTCCGAAGTTGATGTATCCAAAAGTTCCGTATCGTCAACAGGAACTCAACGTCGCAGACGATGCGCCAATCGGACGCCCGGTCTGATGTTATTGGCTTTTTTTCGTTCCAGGGGCCCAGTTGGTTTTGAAGGCAAAACCAACCCGACCGTACTCCACCTGTGTCCAAACCTCGTGCAGAGTATTCTAAAAGATCCGTCTCACTTAGATGAATTCAACGAATTCAACGACACGTCAATCGGACGTCCGTAGTTCATGATATGAGTGTTTCCGCTCCGAGGGCCCGGTTGGTTTCGTGTACGAACCAACCCGGCCAAACCTCAAGTATTCCGAAACCTTGAGTGTAATATACTGAAACGACCGTCTCGATCCAAGGATCATGTTTCCACTGACGGCGAGTCGTTTGGAGGCCCATATCTCAAGTTACGGGCATTTGACCGAAACGGTCCGAAGACGGGGGGTCCGGGCCCGGGCCAACCCGGCCCGACCCCCCTGGGTCGGCCGAACCGGGTCGACCCGGTCTGACCCGGTCCGACCCAGACGGACCCGGTCCGGCCTGGCTCGGCCGAGCGACACGGGGGCGAGCCGCCGCCCCGGCGTGACACCCCCGCGGCACCTGCGGGGTGTCGCCCTGGACGACCCGAGCGACATGGGGGGGAGCCGCCGCCCCTGCGTGACAACCCCGCGGCACCCGCGGGGTGTCGCCCTGGACAGCCGGACGCGGCTTTTCTGCGTCCGAGGGCGCTGGACCCGCGCGGCCGCGGGTCCGCGGGTGCCGCCGCCGCGGCTTCAGCCGCGTCGGCCTTGTCCGGTGGCGTGTCGGGGCGCCGCCGCTCTCGGCTGCCGGCGCCGCCGCGCCGGTGACCCGCGCCACCGGCGGCTTCCACGGGCCACCGGAGTCACTCCGGTGGTCCGATTCTATTTCCATCTGCGCCGTTTCTCCTCCCAGGACTCGTTCTTCACTGCGGAACAGTTAAATTTCTGTTGCGGCCTGTTCCGTCTTCGCCCGTCAATCCACACAACAACAAAGAACGGTGGAGGGTTGTCGGGCCGTGTTCGTTTGGCCCGCACCCTCCGCGTTAGAGATAAACAATGGGAGAAATAATATTCAACACATGAACCAACAATTTTAAAGGACTAAAATTGTTCTTATTGAATCGGGTTCTTCATTTTGAACGGAAACAACACGGGAATATAAACATCCAAAAAAATCCCTACCTCGAAGTCGTCGCGTGTGCGCATTCTTCGCGGAAATTGATCGTCGCGGAAGGCGTCGCGTCGTCACGGAATCCGGCGTTGCGTCGACGAACTCAACGGACCAAGAAACAACAGATTTAATTATAAATAATTAAATCCGTGTTTCGGTAAAAACCACAAGGGAGATTAAAAGAAAAAACCGAGACTCTTACCTCAAGCAGCTGATCGAAGATTTCGTTGCGGAGGAAGAGATGTCGCAGAAGAACGTTGCAGGAAGGGAACATCGGCGTCTCGGAACATGGCGTCGCGCCGTCGACTGCCGCGGGTTCGGCGTTCTTCGTCGGAGGCCGGCGTTCTTCGCGTTCTTCACATTCTTCGCGTTCTTCGCGAAGGAGGTTGAAGGCTCAAGAACTCTGACGAAACCTCTCAATGAGTAATTCTCCAAAAAGACTTGTTGGTCTTATTTTATTATTACGCCAAAGAACGAAAAAGGGTAAGTAACGACCCATCAATTTGTTGAATTAATTCAACGAAAGAAACCGCCCATTTAATTCACGAAATAATCCGCCCAATTAAATGGTGCATTAAGATTTTAAGAAAACGCGTCAGTTGACTTTCATAATGTTGGGTTTTCGCGGGTGCGTTACTTAGCGAAAAGAAACGGTGGGGCTCATGCGGGCCCCACCTCACAAATATCCTACCAAGGGGGTAGGATATTTCTGGATACCAACCTATCCGTTTTAACTCAGTTTAAGTGGCTTTCAAGTTGCTTAAGTGAAATAAAATAAAGTTGTCGCAAAATTATTTTATTTCTTAACCTTAACCCCAAAAATTAAAAACCACACCCGAGCAAACGCAACTCTGGAAGAGGAGTTTCTAAGCGAATACCAGCACCGCGATTTCATCGGTGCCCTCATAATTCGATTCCGGGCACCGGTTCAAAAGTTAGAAAAACACGCTCGTCCGTTCACTGAACGTACCCGAGCCAAACATCGGAAATTGATTCCGGGCACACCGGGCCTCGGAATCAGGTGCTCTCAGAAACTGCGTTCTTGTAAAATTACAAAGAAAATTAAGAAAAAAATTTCCTTGAAATTTACGGGTCTTTACATTACTCCCACCTCAGGGATTTACGTCCCCGTAAAGATACATCAAAAACTAGGGAAACAAATGTGGGTACTGAGCACGCATCTGATCCTCCCGCTACCATGTGCTCTCTTGGAGGTTCCCGTGCTGCCATCTGATGCGCACAAGAGGAATCGATCGCCCACGTAGGACCCGCTCCTGTCGATCCTCTATCTCCACTAGGACCTCCGCAAAATTCGCCCCATCATCCATGTCTATCTCCCCATAGTCAATGATGTGCGTCGGGTCGTGCACGTATCTCCTCAGCTGAGATACGTGGAATACATCGTGCACCTGGTGCAACTGAGGTGGTAGATCCAGGCGATAAGCCACCTCGCCAACCCTGCTGAGGACCTGGAAGGGTCCGATGAAGTGTGGAGACAACTTTCCTCCTCGACCAAATCTCTGCAAACCACGTCGAGGTGAGACACGCAAGAAGACGTGGTCTCCATCCTCGAACTCTAGTGGCCTCCTCCTCCTGTTAGCATATGACTTCTTCCGGCTCTGAGCTGTCCTCATCCGCTCCTGGATGACCTGGACCTTCTCTGTCGTGGCCTGGACCATCTCTGGTCCCACAAGTGCTGACTCCCCAGGGTCTGTCCACCACAAAGGAGATCTGCAAGGTCGGCCGTACAACGCCTTGTATGGTTCCATCCCGATGGTGGAGTGGTAACTGTTCTTGTACGCGAACTTCACCAAGGGTAGGTGGTACTCCCAGTTGCGACCAAAGTCGAGGACACATGCGCGGAGCATGTCCTCAAGAGTCTGAATGGTCCTCTCCGTCTGACCATCCGTCTGAGGGTGAAAGGCGGTGCTCAGACGTAGCCGCGTCCCGAACGCCTCCTGCAACCCCTTCCAAAGCCGGGAAGTAAAGCGAGCGTCCTGATCAGAGACGATAGTCGATGGCACACCGTGAAGCCGTACAATCTCCTGAACGTAGAGACGCCCCAAGCTCTCCACTGAGCCCTGCTCTCGGATGGGTAAGAAGTGTGCCGACTTGGTGAGTCGGTCAACAATCACCCAAATGGAGTCGTGACCTTTGGATGTGTGTGGAAGTCCAGTCACGAAGTCCATAGATATCCCATCCCACTTCCACTCCGGGACCTCCAAGGGCTATACCAAGCCTGCTGGTACCTGATGCTCTACCTTCACCTGCTGGCAGGTGAGGCACCGTGAAACGAACTCTGCCACAACCTTCTTAATGCCCGGCCACCAGTGCTGTTGTCTGAGATCCTGGTACATCTTCGCCACTCCAGGATGTACCACCAAAGGAGAAGTGTGAGATTATCTCAGCACCTCCTCTCGTAAAGCGACTGGTACCAAGGTAAATCCTATGAAAAGGACTTCATGATCTGCTCCAAGGGAGAAACCATCAGGTGTCTGTCCCGAGGATATCTGTGCACGCCGCGTCTCACAGTCAGCATCCTCACGCTGTGCCTCTCTGACCCGCTGCAGTAGTGGAGGAGTGACTGTGAGAGACTGAAGGAAGGCTGCCCCATCTCTATCCACGAAGGATATCTGCAAAGCGGCTAGCTGTTCTGTCGCCTCCTCAAGTAGCTGGATGCCTGTCCTCCTGCTGAGGGCATCGACTACCACGTTCCCCTTCCCAGGCATACAGACTATCTCAAAGTCGTAGTCCTGGAGAAACTCGAGCCATCGCCGCTATCTCAGGTTCAGGTCCTTTTGAGAGAAGATGTACCTGAGACTCTGGTGGTCAGAAAAGACTGTAAAGTGCTCGCCCATCAGATAGTGCCGCCATGTCTTCAGAGCGAAGACCACTGCTGCTAACTCCAGGTCATGGGTAGCATAGTTCTGCTCATGCAGCCTCAACTGAAGTGATCCATAGGCAATCACGGCCTGCTCTTGCATCAGGACACACCCGAGTCCGGTCCCTGATGCATCGCAGTAGACTACGTATCCAACTCCCTCCTCAGGAAACCTCAAGATAGGTGCGCTGGTCAATCTCTACCTCAGCTCCTGAAATATCTACTGACAACTGTCTAACCACACAAAGGGTTTACCCTTCTTCGTCAAAGACGAGAGTGGCTCCGCAACTCTAGAGAAGTCTGGCACAAATCTCTGATAGTATCCGACTAGGCCCAAGAAACTCCGCACCTCCGTCACGCTCCTGGGTGGCTCCCAAGCTAGCACTGCCTCGATCTTCGCGGGATCCACTACAACTCCCGCCTCAGAAATGACGTGCCCCAAGAAGTGGACCTCACATAACGAGAACTGGCACTTCGAGAGCTTTCTATAAAGCTGGTGCTCTCGGAGTGTGTCTAGTACAACCCGCAAGTGGTAGGCGTGCTCCTCCTCCGTGGTCGAGTACATCAAAATGTCGTCGATGAAGACCATGACAAATCAATCAAGGTATGGCTAGAAGATCCTGTTCATGAGGATCATGAACACTACTAGAGAATTGGTTACGCCGAATGGCATAACCAAGAACTCATAGTGGCCATACCGACACCTGAAGGCCGTCTTATGCACGTGCACGTCTCAAACTCTAAGCTGATGATATCCTGACCTGAGGTCTATCTTCGAGAACCACCGTGCTCCCTTGAGCTGATCGAAGAGGTCATAAATCCTCGGTAGCGGATACTTGTTCCTCACTGTCACCTGGTTCAGGCGACGATAGTCGACACACAGTCGCAAGCTCCCGTCTGCCTTCTTGGCAAACAATATCGGGGAAGCCCAGGGTGAAACACTGGGTCGGATGAACCCCTTGCCCTGCAAGTCCTCCAACTGTACCCGCAGCTCTCGAAGCTCAGCGGGGGCCATCTGATATGCTGGAGTGGATATCGGGGCTGTCCCGGGGTATAGGTCAATATAAAAGTCTACCTTTCTGTGAGGAGGTAGCCCTGGAACGTCATCGGGGAAGACGTCCGCATACTGATCCACCACGGCAGGAAAACTAGGACTCTGCACGTCAACTGCTCCAAGGATGAGGCTAGCCAACTGATGAGTGATGGGCTTCCCTCTCCTCTGCGACAGTCCCTCCTATACTGCGAAGGCTCCCTTCTCACTGGTGAAGGTGAACCTGCTCCCATCGGTGCACACACATCGCACCTTGCGCCTAAAACAGTCAATCTGAGCATGGACTGTAGATAACCAATCCATGCCCAAGATTTCGTCGTAAGGCCTCGACGCTGCTACAAGAAGATCCCAGCCGAATCTCTCGCCTCCTAGAGTAAGCTCACACTGCCGGCACCAGTGTGTAATCGTCGAGTCTGCTCCCATAGGAGTCTCTAGCCGTAAGGATCGAGCCAACGGCTCTGTCGGAATCTCTGAGCTCCGAACAAGGGCAGAGGCTATGAAAGAGTGACTCGCTCATGTGTCTTTAAGAACTGCAGCAAGGGTGGAATAGACACAGATTGTACCTCGAATCATCTCTGGCGCGCCGTGGTCATAGGCCTCCGCTACCTGGAGCTGAGCCTGTCTCTGCCCTCCAGCTCCCTGTGGTCGGGGCAGACCTCCTGGTGGTGGTGGTGGTAGAGCCTCAAAGCGTCGTCCACCACCTGCTACTCGACCAGCTCCTCTGCCTCGTCCGCCTCCTCCCTGCGGACCGCCACGGTCGACCCTCTGCCTCTGCCTGGGTGGCCCCTCCACATTTTGCTTCTCCTCTGTACGACGGGTCGGGCAGTCACGAGCCATGTGGCCCTGCCCACCGCACGCATAGCACTGCCTGCCTCTCAGAAGACTTGCTCCGCGCTGTGTTCCCCACACTGCTGAGCCAGTGTCCCGAGGTCGTCTGCCGGAAGTTCTGGTCTGCCTGGAACACTGAGTCATCCGTCGGCTACCTGCTTCCGAAGACTCTGCCACCTGCCGCCCTGCGGGAGGTCTCGCTGTGGACTCAGCCAGAAAGCTCTCGATCAGAAGGGCTCGCTCTAGCACCCCTGCCTGGGTCGGGATGCTGAGGGAGATCATCGATTCCCTGATCTCGTGTCTCAATCCCTGCTCCAAGTCCGGTCCCGGAAGAAGGGGTCCCGTACCATGTCGGCCGAGTAGCGAGAAAGATCGGTGAACCTCGCCGCGTACTGGGCGACCGTCAAGCTGCCCTGCCGTAGCTGAAGAAGCTCCTAAATGCGCACCGCACGAAGGGTGTCCGGGACGAACTCTGAGTGGAAGATGCTCTCGAAGTCTGTCCAGATGAGGGAGGCCTCATCGTGTACCTGGAGCATCAGGCTCCACCATCGTCCTGCTGCTGCGTGCAGTAGGCTCGCCGCGAGGATCACCATGAGGTCTGCTGGTGTCCTCACTAGCCTGAAAACTCGAACGACCACCTCCAGCTAGTCCTCGGCTACCTGGGGGTCCGTCTCCCCATAGAACCTGGGTGGTCGCTGGTGCTGGACCTCGTGCAGAGCTCCGAGGCGACGTGCATCTTCAGCAATCGGCGCTGGAAGCATCGGGGGCTCGGCGGGTAAAGGTACCGCCGGTGCCTCTACTGTCAACGGGCCCTGCACCGAGGCCTCGTCGCTCGGCGGGCTGTCGTCACGCTCTACTCTTGGAACCCTAGCTGGCTACTATCGTGGGGCCATCCTAAAAAGGAAACAAGTGCACCACGGTCAGAACAGTATACCTGGTGAGCTGACACAAGTAATCACAAAGAAAACTTGAAACACATATGCAATCAATGTTTTCGTGCATTAAGTCAGAAATCAGAAGTCAGGGTCCTGGTGTACGGATACGTCGGCCTTCGCACCAACACGGGACTCCCTGGACTGATAACCACACCCAATATGCTAAACACTATTGCTTCATATAGAAGAAAGATCAGAGTCTGCGGTAGAACCGACCACCTCTGATACCAATTTGTCACGACCCGCCCTCGGGGCCCGTGCCGTGACTACCCCGTGCCCGCCTTCCATAGGCCAGAGGCTGGCGACTATCACCAAGGCGTAAATCCCGAAAAAATGGGAAGGCATTGCCTTTGAGAAGTAAACAAGAACCACAGAGTAAGCAGGCGGAAAACTAAACACTAAGTAAAAACTGTACAAGCTGTTCTGAAAGAAAAAGGGGCCGGAAATACAAGCCCAACTGTAAAGTACAACTGAAAAGAAAAACAGCAAATGAAAAAGAATGCCGCAGCGTCGAGCCGTCCTCTAGAAGTCCCACCAGAAGGGTGGGTACAGATAGTCTCCACAGCTCCTCGGTCCAGCCGTCCGCTCCGAGTACGTCCCGCCCAGTGGTCCACCTCCAGGTACCGTCCTGCTCCGCACGCCTCCACCTCGATCAGCACTGTCCGTCGTCTGCAACCAACACAACGAAGTGCGGGCATAGCCCGTGTAGGGGTGAGTATAAGCTACTCAGTAGGGACCCCGAGACCCCCGAAGGTCTCCAGAAATCCACAAAGGAGAATCCACAAAGGAAAGAGACAATCACGAAGTAACATCTGACACAACTTAGGTATATTCCCATACATATACCTAAGTCATCAATTCCCGTTCGGCTCCAACGTCCGAGCCCAAGCACAACCCAGTCCACACAGGAAAGCAAATGTATACCCACACAGGATAGCACAACACAATCCAAAAAGGAGAGTAAACAGTAATCCACATAGGATAGATCAACACAATCCACAAAGGAGAGTAAATAGGATTCATCTCACACAGGTATACTTCTTCGAATGATGATAAAGATGATCACTGATCCATCTAAGTCGTCGGACCCACAAAGGATCGATAGGTAACTAACCCCCACAACGACCCACACATGATCGGGCCCACACAGGACCTGTAGGCGCTGGCTCACATAGAACCGCTGAGCGCTGACCCACACAGGATCAGACCCACACAGGATCGGGCCCACATATGACCTGTAGCACTGATCCACATAGGATCGCTGAGTGCTGTAGTCATCGTAGTCCACTGAGGATCTCTACACGGTCGTCGCCGCAGTCCACTGAGGATCTCTGCACGGTCCTCGCTATCGAAGTAGCAGTCGCAGCCAGCTCTAGGGTTCCGCACACAGCAAGCTAGTTCGGGAGGGTCCGCTCCACGAGCCGAGAGGTTGATACATCAACTTACACAAAGTCCGAAGTTGATGTATCCAAAAGTTCCGTATCGTCAACATGAACTCAACGTCGCAGACGGCGTACCAATCAGACGCCCGGTCTGATGTTATTGGCTTTTTTTTCGTTCCAGGGGCCCGGTTGGTTTTTAAGGAAAAACCAACTCGACCGTACTCCACCTGCGTCCAAACCTCAGGTGGAGTATGCCAAAAGATCCGTCTCACTTAGAGAAATTCAACGAAGTCGACGACACGTCAATCGGACGTCCGTAGTTCAAGATATGAGCATTTCCGCTCCGAGGGCCCGGTTGGTTTCATGTACAAACCAACCCGGCCGAACCTCAAGTATTCCGAAACCTTGAGTGCGATATACTGAAACGACCGTCTCGATCCAAGGATCGTGTTGCCACTGACGGCGAGTCGTTTGGAGGCCCGTAGCACAAGTTACAGGCATTTGACCGAAACGGTCTGAAGACGGGGGGTCCGGGCCCGGGCCGACCCCCCCTGGGTCGGCCGAATCGGGTCGACCCGGTTCGACCCGTCCGGACCTGGTCCGGTCCGACCAGGGCGCGGTCCGGCCGGTCGGACCGGCCTGGCTCGGCCAGCCTGGCCCGGCTCGGCCGAGTGGACGAGCGACGCGGGGGGGAGCCGCCGCCCCCGCGTGACAACCCCGCGGCTTCAGCCGCGGCGGCCTTGTCCGGCGGCGCGCCGGGGCGCCGCCACTCCCGGCTGCCGGCGCCCCCGCCGACGGCGGCTTCCGAGGGCCACCGGAGTCCTCCGGTGGTCCGATTCTGTTCCCGTCTGCGCCGTTACACCTCCCGGGACTCGTTCTTCACTGCGGAACCGTCAAATTTCCGTTGCGGCCCGTTCCGTCGTTGCCCGTCAATCCGCACAACAACGAAGAACGGCGGAGGGTTGTCGGGCCGTGTTCGTTTGGCCCGCACCCTCCGTGTTAGAGGTAAACAACGGGAGAAATAATATTCAATACATGAATCAACAATTTTAAAGGATTAAAATTGTTCTTATTGAATCGGGTTCTTCATTTTGAACGGAAACACTACGGGAATATAAACATCCAAAAAAGAAATCCCTACCTCGAAGTCATCGCGCGTGAGCGTTCTTCGTGGAAATTGATCGTCGCGGAAGGCGTTGTGTCGTCGCGAAATCCGGCGTTGCGTCGACGAACTCAACGGACCAAGAAAAAACAGATTTAATTATAAATAATTAAATCCATGCTTCGGTAAAAACCACAAGGGAGATTAAAAGAAAATCTGAGACTCTTACCTCAAGCAGCTGATCGAAGATTTCATTGCGGAGGAAGAGACGTCGCAGAAGAACGTTGTAGGAAGGGAACTTCGGCGTCGCGGAACACGACGTCGTGCCGTCGACTGCCGTGGGTTCGGCGTTCTTCGTCGGAGGCCGGCGTTCTTCGTGTTCTTCGCGTTCTTCACGAAGGAGGATGAAGGCTCAAGAACTCTGACGAAACCTCTCAACGAGTAATCCTCCAAAAAGACTTGTTGGTCTTATTTTATTATTACGCCAACAAATGAAAAAGGGTAAGTAACAACCCATCAATTTGTTGAATTAATTCAACGAAAGAAACCACCCATTTAATTCACGAAATAATCCAACCAATTAAATGGTGCATTAAGATTTTAAGAAAACGCGTCAGTTGACTTTCATAATGACGGGTTTTCGCGGGTGCGTTACTTAGCGGAAAGAAACGGCGAGGCTCGTGCGGGCCCCACCTCACAAATATCCTACCAAGGGGGTAGGATATTTCTGGATAGCACCCTATCTATTTTAACTCAGTTTAAGTGGCTTTCAAGTGGCTTCAATTGGCTTAAGTGAAATAAAATAAAGTTGTCACAAAATTATTTTATTTCTTAACTTTAAGCCCGAAAATTAAAAACCACACCCGAGAAAATGCAACTCCAGAAGAGGCGTTTCTAAGCGAATATCGGCGCTGCGATTTCATCGGTGCCCTTAGAATTCGATTCCGGGCATCGGTTCAAAAGTTAGAAAAACATGCTCGTCCGTTCACTGAACGTACCCGAGTCAAACTTCAGAAATTGATTCTGGGAACACCGGGCCTCGGAATCAGGTGCCGTCAGAAACTGCGTTCTTGTAAAATTCCAATGAAAAGTAAGAAAAAAATTTCCTTGAAATTTACGGGTCTTTACAACATACCTACAAACGTTTCCATATAGGACCACTATTATTCATGATGATATCCTACCATATCTCTATTCAAGAACTACATGTGGCTTGATTCCGAACATCAATTGATAAATAATTATATAAATATCCTCATGTCCTAGGTTTAACCACCATAAAAAACCCCATATCTACATATAGGAAAAACATACGCAAAAAAGTTCCTCTTTAAGAACTATGTATTCCTTGATTCCTATTGGAATAAGATATATAGTTATTTCTAGGTTTTATCCTTGCATCCAACCACCATACACCTTTTAATGTTAGTAATACAACATCCTTTCTGCATGATGTTCAATTGCACGGTTCCTCAAGAACTGCGTGGGGCATGATAACTGTCATGATAAGATATATAGAGATGTCCGTATCTATAATGAATGGGACAACTACAACAATCAAGGGAAACAATTCCCATCCATAAAAATGGGATAGAATTGGGTAGAGTGTTTACTGTTACATAACCATGTGTGGATTGATTTTTATCACCAAAATATACATAGTGATGCCCATATATTCAATCTTGTGGCCTCCTATAACAACCAACAAAATGAATGAATCCCAACTGCATATGGGTTGAGTCATTCAAGATCTTTCTACCTACATATGAGTCGGGCCTATATACTACTTTCTTGTACATGCAATAAATCATGGAAAATTGTTCACATCAGTTCCCACGTCTTTACCGTATGATGTTAAAATGCAAGGAGAACATCCTAGTTAAAGGACAATAAAACTACAGAACAAACATGTCCTTACCACATGATGATAAAATACATGGAAAATGTCCTCACCATATGATACTAAGCTACACATAATTAAATATACCCCCACTAAAATGCTATAAACTGTGAAGATCATCAACCATGTTTCATCCTTTATAAATGGCCCACAATATCCTTTCCCCAGTTATCTAGAGTGTGGGGTGATTATATAAAATTTTAAGAACATCAATCCATAAATCATACTTCACATCTTGAGAACCTTAAGGGTTCACAAATGATTCATGGACCTTGGAAAGGATACTTGGATTCAAGGGAACTTTTGTTTGAATATGCAAGAATTTTTATGGATACCACATAAGAACTTATGATCTTTAACCAAATAATTGCCTCCAAGAAAAGTATTTCTGATCCTTGTGAGCCTAGACATCACCACGACAGAGATCATAACCTTAGTTTGCTTTGGTCTATTCATAGGGTGATTGTACCATACCGTATTCATGACTTGAGAACCTTGATCAATGATTTACAATAGTCTCCCCACATTCTCAAAAGAATGTTGGTGTAATCCTTACACTGGGTATCCTAATTAGTTTCTTATATAACATCACCCATATTAGCTCCATGTACATCATAAACTAAAATTTCTTGCACTTTGGTAAATATTGTTTGAACATAAACAATATCCTATGATGGTAAAAATAGTAAGAACTTAAACTTATAGTGAAATACGTGCAATACTTTTCAGGTTGAAAACTTGAAACGAGCATATTAATTAATTGTCAAGTCTTCTCTCGCTAAATTGTTAATCTCCAAAGTTTAAGAAAAAATTAGGGAACAAATAAATAAGGTACAAATATTATAGGGTGTACATTGTAATTCTAGTAAAATAAAAACTATTCTCACTAGACCCTAGGGTTCAGGAAAAAGATAGAGTAAGGATTTTTCACACTTCCTCACAGAGAAAATATGTTCACTAGGTGGTGACACAAATTTTATGGTGTTTGAATCCTCCTTTAAGCTTACTCATTCCATAAGTCAAACTTTATGATTTGGGTTCCTCAGATAACTACAACCATCATTGGCCCTTTTAAAGTATACCTAGATTCAAGGGACCTTTTTTTTACTAAACATTAATGCCTATGGCTTCTATATATGTGATTATGGTCATCAATAAAATGTTCCACTCTAAAAAAGACTTTACAATCCTAGTGATCCCAAACAACACTGTGATATTTCTCATTACCTTAGTATAACGACCCGTACTTTACATACATTGTTATTACTTCAAAATTGAAGCACACTTATTACAACATATTACAAAACCAGGAAAGGACCGTATAGGTATAGTGTCTCTAGAAACTGGGAAACATAAACAACTGGTTCATAAATCGTCTACACTATCTCCCATTTATTTAATCATATCTATTGTCCATTTTGGCATATCTTACTTAATAAGCTTCTTCCTGACCTGGGGAAAGAAAACATACAAAAGGGTGAGCTCAAATGCTCAGTAAGGGTAAACAAAAGAAATATCCATCACATCATATTCATAAGAACATAACATTTTGGAAATCTTAACCTGAAAAAGAGAGCATAATTTCATAACATGGGATAAATCATAGTAGTGAAATGTAATCCCAATAATCATAACTTAAAACATGAAACTTTGTGGCATACACACATAATCATATAGAATCATTTCTTGTTAGTCAAGACTCATTGCCAAGACTATCTTAGTGGACAAAGTCCATTTCTGAACCGAGTTCACTCCTCGTTTCAATCCTATTTCACTGAACCGGTTTAACCTGCCGTTCCTGCCATGTCTATCTCATGAGATATAAAATCTTTACCTAATTCATTGGAGGGAGATATAGGTCCCACCCATCTCATAATGATACCATTCTTATGTGTGCCACAAAATCATAAATCATACATCATTGCATAACCCATGTAATAAAAATGGGAATCTTAAACATCGTGATATCATAAAACAATTCATATAAGATAAAGGAATTTATAAATATAATTCCATCAAAACATAATAAAATCAATGTAATAATAGGGATAGAAATAGAACCCTTTATTATCTTAGATGGAAAATAATTTTGATAAAGCACTTGAACTCCATTCTTGAGGAAAATATCTTTTCTTCTTCAAAAACACTTTTCCTTTCTTAACATGTCGTACAATTATAAAATAAAAGAATTTGATTAAAAATAAGCTTGAAAACTTATAAAGGAAGCTTCTTGGAAATAATTTTTTAAAAATCCTTTCATGCCGTATAAGTTAAAAAAAACATTCTTCGTACTTTGGTCGGAAAAATCAAAAACTACCTCGTACAAAAAACGACAAAAGATTCCTTTCATATCCTTTACTAAAAACTCACCGAAGGGTAAAATTGGATTTAAACAATTGTAGGTGGATGGAAATAATATTACATATTGAGGAAACATGGATGTGGATGATAAAATACACCCCAGTAAATACCAAAGTATAAACAATCTCGGATAAAATGAGATTGTGATATTTTCCCTTACCTTAGGTCTGATTTGCTTCGTATGTGTCCGAAACTCCTGTATAATGATTTAAATAATGTTATTAACTTATTCCAGAATCATAAGTATTGTTATGATATCATATATGGTCATATTCTTAGCTTCTTAGTAGTAATATTTCATTGCTACTTGTTATTCGGGTGTTTATAACTTTTTGTTCTTATGCATGTTTTGTCGAATAAATTCTTATTCTTATCTTTAGGTTATAGATACATCATTTCAAGAATGGTATTAATGTACTATATATCATATTTATTCATTCAATTCATTTATATAATCATTATGTAATGAAGATCATGTAGAACGAATCACATCA
This sequence comes from Viscum album, assembly GCA_963277665.1. Taxonomy (NCBI): domain Eukaryota; kingdom Viridiplantae; phylum Streptophyta; class Magnoliopsida; order Santalales; family Viscaceae; genus Viscum; species Viscum album. Next base: position 1,015,869,092 of record OY728130.1, on the reverse strand, counting down.
CATCGTGGAGATGATATTCCGTAATACGCACGAGCGATGATATCGTTCCCATGATCGTGGAATTGTATAGGAGTGTATGTATACTATTTCAGAATCAATATCACTTTATAATAATCATATATACTAATTATTTACACCATTATACCCATCCAAGTAAGGTGGTGGTGGAAAATAGATTACACCATGGCGTGGAGACGGTATTCCGTACGTACGCACGCGCGGTGATTTCGTTTTCCGTAGGATGGATAGATGGCAAAATAGGGTTGCTTCATAAATATAATAACATATCAGTATATGAGTGATACTGATGTTATTACTTCATAATGAAACAACTAAAGAATAATAAGTGTAAGAAGAAATAAAGATGAAAGAATCGGTAACGGACATTACCTCTTCTTTGAAGCGCTTCTTTGATACCTCCTTTTAGGGCACTAAAATTGGTCTTTGAAGAAGACCAGGACCTATAGGATGTCTCTAGGGAAGTGAAGAGAAGAAATTGGCAGGGTTTGGACGAGCTTGAAGGCTCAAAGTGGTGTGAGGAAGAGGGGGAGGAGGTGCCCTTTTATAAGGGAGGAGAGGGGCACCTTTGGAATAACTAATAATATTATTTTATTCTAAAGTCAAATTCGTTTTTTAATAGCTCCAAATTGATATATTTAGAAGATAAGGTGGGTATAGGTCGAAATAATCTCATCCAATAGAATTTAGACCAGTTTAGGTATCAATTTTAACCTTATCATTTAGATTTAACATTAAGTTAGATAATTTAACGTTTACCGTGTTTTCTTGTTTTCTTACACTATAAGGTTAATAAACTTACTATATCAAGCCAAACGAACCCCAAGTTGTTTATTATTAATATATATAACCTTATCTAAGTCATTTGTCCAAAACTTATATTTTTATGAGTAAAATAAAAATTAATAATATAATATTTGTTTTAAAAACTATTTTATGTCAATTTTGACACTATTTAGTAATTGATTTTTGTGAAAATAATAACAGAATGATTAGTTCGAAAAAAGATAATTAAATCAATACTAACATGTCATATTAACCAATAAAATTAGTGGAATTCATAAAAAGTCTCAAATTAGATTGATTTGGGTATTTATAACATCAATTATGTCAATATTTCATTAATAAGATAATTAATGCATCATCGTTGTGTCATAAATAAATTAAATTATTTAATGTCTAAAAATTATAAATAAAATACCATTATGTTGGAAATATTTTTATATTTCTAATGAATATTTATAGTCGAATTTATCTTATGTATAACCCCATATTATTAATGATTTACTTATTAAACATTGATTTTAGCTATTTTAACCCTTCTTTAAATAAATTAATAATAAATGTCCTAATTTAATCCAAGTGGGCCTAAATGGTCATATTTTATTCCTAAGGTTGTTTTTGGTCGAGTTACACTTATCCAATAGAATTAGGACATGTGTTAGGGTAATAATAATAACACTTTTACCCTTAATTATCCTATTTACTTTTAACCGTGGTAAAAAAAGTAAAAAGTTACTATTCACCAAAAATTATTTTCATCTCATTGAACCACATTTTAGTCCTTGGTATTAACCGTGTCTCTCGGATTTTAGAAATTCTACTCAGAGAAGCGGTAAAATTAAGTTTTATGAAAAATTCAGTTTTTTTAACTACCACTTAGTGGTTTCACTATTCATCAAAAATTGAAAGTTTTTAGAAAAATACCAAAATTTAACCCTAGGCTAATTTTGATATTCCGAATCCAAAAATGAAGTCCATTTTAAAAAATAAAATTTATAAAATTTCAAAAAGTGTTTATTACTATTCATAACGGCTAGTTTTAATAATATTTTAATAGCATATCGTTGTTTAGTGAAACTCAGTATTGCGTACGATGCAAGCTATTGAGGAAGGCCGCAGTTGCGTGTAAAGCAAGCCAAGCTAGTGTTGTGTGTAGTGAAAGATTCCTTTGATAAAAACAAAATATTTCTCATAAAAGTCTCGGGCGTTACATTCTACCCCCCTTAAAATGAATTTCGCCCTCGAAATTCGTCACTTTGTAACAAAAATATGAGGATACCTCTCCCTCATCATATACTCAAGCTCCCATGTAGCTTCTTCTAATTGGTGGTTCCTCCATAAAACTTTCACCAAGCGAGTGGTCTTGTTTCGTAGGAATTTTTCGCTACGATCCAGAATCTCTATCGGCTGTTCTTCATAAGAAAGATCTTGCTCCAGCGGTACAACTTCTGAGCTGAGTACATGTGAAGGATCAGGTATGTACTTTCTCAGGAGAGATACATGGAACACATCGTGAACTTGAGAGAGATTCGGTGGAAGCGCCAATCAGTAAGCTACCTTTCCAACACGATCCAGTATTTCAAAAGGACCGATATATCTAGGGCTCAACTTCCCCTTTTTTCCAAATCTCATGACTCTCTTCTAGGGAGATATTCGTAAGAACACTTTATCACCCACTTCAAACTCTAGGTCTTTTCTTTGGTTGTCGGCATAACTTTTCTATCGACTCTGAGCTACTCTTATGTGTTGTTGAATAGATCGTACCTTTTCTGCCATCTCATCAACAAGATCAAGTCCTAATAGCTTTCTTTCCCCAACTTCATCCCAGCAAGTTGGAGTCCTGCATTTCATTCCATAGAGAGATTCATAAGGAGCCATCTGAATACTGGAGTGAAAGCTATTATTATAAGAAAATTCAACCAAAGGTAGGTGTTGATCCCAACCACCTTTGAAATCCATAGAGCAAGCTCTCAACATATCTTCTGGAGTTTGAATTGTTCTCTTAGACTGACCGTCTGTCTGAGGATGATAAGAAGTGCTGAAACTCAACTCTGTATCAAGAGTATGCTGAAGACTTCTCCAGAACATTGAGGTAAACCTCAGATCCCGATCAGATATAATAGAAATTGGTACTCCATGCAGTCTTACCACTTCCTTTACATATATCCTGGCAAGCTGATCCAGAGAGAAATCCTCTCTAATAGCGATGAAGTGTGCAGACTTTGTAAGACGATCAACTATGACCCAGATAGCATTATTGCCTTTGGATGTTTTAGGAAGTCCTGTGACAAAGTCCATAGTGATGTTTTCCCATTTCCATTCAGGTATGGGTAATGGTTGTAACATCCCCTTAGACTTCTGTCTCTCAGCTTTAACTTGATGACAAACCAAGCATCGAGAGACATATTCAGCAACATCTCTTTTCATGCCATCCCACCATAAGTACTCTTTCAGGTCCCTATACATCTTCGTGCTTCCAGGATGAATAGAGAATGAAGAACTATGAGCCTCATCCAACAGCTCCTTCTTTAATTCGGGGATGGGAGGAACACAAACCCGATTCCTGAACTTTATTATCCCATCACAATCAAGGTTGAATTCAGGAACATTTCTCACCTTCTTTTGTAACTCGACATATTCTTTCTGTTCCTCTTTAATCTTCACATGTATAGATGGTTGAACATTCATCTGAACAAGATACGATTTTCCCCCTTCCATTATAATTCCAAGATCCATCCTTTGTAAATCCCTAAAGATTGGATCTTTTGTGATCCTCATCATGGATAAACTGGCATGGTCTTGTCGACTTAATGCATCTTCCACCTTTTTTGCTTTCCCAGGGTGGTAATGAATTGAGCAGTCGTAATCCTTAATCAGCTCCAAACATCTTCTTTGGTGCATATTCAGCTCTTTTTGTGTGAAAATATACTTTAAACTTTTATGATCAGTACAAATATCACAACTTTCACCATAAAGGTAATGCCTCCAAATCTTTAATGCAAAGATTACCACAGCTAACTCCAAATCATGAGTTGGGTAATTTTTCTCATGGATTTTCAACTGTCGTGAGGCATAATCTATCACCATATCATTTTGCATAAGAACACACCCCAATCCCTTCTTGGATTCATCACTATAGATCACAAACATTTCTCCACTACAAGGCAGTGTGAGAACAGGTGCACTGGATAACCTTATTTTCAACTCCTTGAAATTCTCTTCACATTCCTCCGTCCAGACAAACATAACTCCTTTCCAAGTCAGCTTGGTTAGTGGATTAGATAATCGTGAAAAATCTTTCACAAAACGTCGATAATATCCAGCCGAACCAAGAAAACATCGAATCTCAGTTACTGTTGTTGGTCTCGACCATCTTTCGATAACCTCTGTTTTTGTTGGATCCACAGATAGCCCCTCTTTTGAGATTATGTGACCCAAAAATGAAACTCTTTGAAGCCAAAATTCACACTTGGTAAATTTGGCATAAATCTTATCCATTCTCAGGGTCCTTAGTATAATTCTCAAGTGATCTTCATGTTCTTCCTTTCTCTTTGAATATAAAAGAATATCGTCTATAATGACTACCACAAACTGATCAAGATAGTCTCTAATGACTCTATTCATTAGATCCATGAAGATAGCAGGGGCATTAGTAAGACCAAATGGCATCACTATAAATTCATAGTTTCCATACCTTGTACGGAAAGCCGTCTTTGGGATATCCTCCATTTTGACCCTTAATTGGTGATACCCTGAACGAAGATCAATCTTGGAAATGTATTGAGCTCCTCGTAGTTGGTCAAATAAGTCATCAATGTGTGGGAGAGGATATTTGTTCTTGATAGTGATCTTGTTAAGTTCTCGATAATCAATGTAGAGTCTCATTGATCCATCTTTCTTCTTAACAAATAGAACAAGTGCTCCCCAAGGTGACGCACTAGGGCGTATGAATCCCTTATCAAGATTCTCTTAGAGTTGCTTCTTCAACTCCTGCAACTCAATTGGGGCCATTCTATAAGGTGTCTTTGAAATAGGAAAAGCACCCGGTACGAGTTCTATTGAAATCTCAACTTCACGATTTGGTGGAAGACCCGGAAATTCCTCCGGAAAGACATCGTCAAACTCCCGTACAATGGGCATATTCTTAATCGCGAGTTTCTCACCAACCATTTGAGATAAATAACCTTCATTTAGTGGAATCAAGACCCATAAGATGGAAGAAATTTCCACTGGAAGGTTATGTCCATCCTTGCATCGATAGACGATCATAGATTGATCTAGAATATGAAATGTGACTTCCCTTCTTTGGCAATTGATATGAGCTCCATATAAAGAAATCCAATCCATGCGAAAAATCACATCAAATTACACTATAGGAAGGATCACAAGATTTTCAGGAATCACTTTCCCACAAACTTCAATCGAAGAAGAATTATAAACTTTTGATGCGGCTGTTGTGCCATTAGGGGTTGTCACAGCTAACTCAACATCTAATTGTTGAGGTAATACGGTGATATCCTTAGAAAATTCTTCAGAAATAATGGAGTGGGTGGATCCAGAATCAAATAAAACATTTGCTACTTTAGAGTGGCTGGTAAGTGTACCTTTCACCACATCGTTATCATACACCACATCGCTGATAGAAATTGCATGTGACTTTACTTTGTCTTTAGCCTTAAGAGTTTGTTTATGTCGACCATCATCATCAACCCTTGGATTTGGGCATTAACTGGAAAAATGCCCCATTTCCTTGCACTTGAAACATTGAAGTGTATTAGGTTCATTCTGTGTATCCCTTCCTTTGTTTGCATCATTAGACATCTTCTTCCCATCATTGCGACATTCAAATGCCCGATGACCTTCCTTTACACATTTGAAACATTTACTTGTCCCTTTAAGACAACTCCCTCCATGTTTCTTTCCACACTTTGAGCATAAGGGAAAGCTCATCTTCTTTTCAGTGTTCTCTTTAGATTTTCCTTTGAATTCCATTTTCCTCTTCTTATCAAACCCATATGACTGATGGGTTACTCCAATCTCCATCTCGACTTTGAGAGCACATCGAACGATTTCCTCATAGCTATTGAAGTCCCTTATGGCTAACACCATTTGAAGAATTGGTTTTAAGCCACTAAAGAATCGATCGATCTTACTCTCAGGTTGGATAATAATACTAGAAGCGTACCTTGCAAGTCTTGTAAAATTTTCTTCAAAGGTACCAACAGATTCCTCATCCTTTTGCTTCAGTTCAAGAAACTCTTTCTCCATCTTTGTTCGGAGAATACGAGGGAAGTAATTATTGAAAAATAAGTTCTTGAACTCGTCCCATTCCATGGACTCAATTTCATCCCTTTGCCTCGTATTCTTAATAAGATTCCACCATTGATCAGCATCTCCTTCCAAACAATACACTGCTAGGATGACGTTATCATGTTCAGAACATTGAAGAATTGAAAATATCTTTTCAGTAGTACTAATCCATTGTTCAGCAACTAATGGATCGGTAGACCCGCTGAATGAAGGTGGACGCTGCCTCATGAAGGATTCAACAGAATTTTGCTCCTTCCTTTGCTCGTTTGGAAGTCCTGCATGATTCATATTTGAGAAAGTTGTGTGAGCATGGTTACAAGATTTTGCATTCCAGCTCCCATAACGTTTGGTTGCTCAGGGGGACAATCATTGCATTGCCCGTCGCATTCCGCATTAACACAGTCCCTTCGGGTTCCATCCATTGACTAAAACCAAGAAGAATAGTGTGAGCAACACTAATTATAATAGGAAAACCACATAATCAAGAATAAAATTTCACACTTAAGGTCTTATACTAGGTTATTCATTGCCATTTCTAAAACACTAAGATTGTGTTCTATTCTTAGACTTATCCTTAGGGTTCTTACTAAGGCTTTCGCATCCTAGTTTCCAAAGGTTGATTATACCTTTCCTCTAATACCAACTATAACAACCCGTACTTTACATACATTGTTATTACTTAAAAATTGAAGCACACTTATTACAACATATAACAAAACCAGGAAAGGACCATATAAGTATAGTGTCTTTAGAAACTGGGAAACATAAACAACTGGTTCATAAAGCGTCTACACTGTCTCCCATTTATTTCATCATATCTATAGTCCCTTTTGGAATATCTTACTTAATAAGCTTATTCCTGAACTGGGGAAAGAAAACATAAAAAAGGGTGAGCTCAAATGCTCAGTAAGGGTAAACAAAAGAAATATCCATCACATCATATTCATAAGATCATAACATTTTGGAAATCTTAACTTGCAAAAGAGAGCATAATTTCATAAAATGGGATAAATCATAGTAGTGAAATGTAATACCAATAATAATAACTTCAAACATGAAACTTTGTGGCATACACACATAATCATAGAAAATAATTTCTTGTTAGTCAAGACTCATTGCCAAGACTATCTTAGTGGACAAAGCCCATTTCTGAACCGAGTTCACTCCTCATTTCAGTCCTGTTTCACTGAACCGATTTAACCTGCCATTCCATCCATGTCTATCTCATGATATATAAAATCCTTACCCAATGCATTGTAGGGAGATATAGGTCCCACCCATCTCATAATGATACCATTATTATGTGTGCCACAAAATCATAAATCATACATCATTTCATAACCCATGTAATAAAAATGGGAATCTTAAACATCGTGACATCATAAAACAATTAATATAAGATAAAGGAATTCATAAATATAATTCCATCACAAAATAACCAAATCAATGTAATAATAGGGATAGAAACAGAACCCTTTATTATCTTAGATGGAAAATAATTTTGATAAAGCACTTGCACTCCATTCTTGAGGAAAATATCATTTCTGCTTCAAAAAAACTTTTCTTTTCTTAACATGTCGTATAATTCTAAACTAAAATAATTTTATTCAAAATAAACTTGAAAACTTTTAAAAGAAGCTTCTTGGAAATAATGTTTTAAAAATCCTTTCATGCCGTATAAGTTAAAAAAACATTCTTCGAACTTTGGTCGGAAAAGTCAAAAAGTACCTCGTACGAAAAACGACAAAAGATTCCTTTCATATACTTTAATAAAAACTCACCGAAGGGTAAAATTGAATTTAAAAAATTGTAGGTGGATGGAAATAATATTACATATTGAGGAAACATGGATGTGGATGATAAAATACACCCCAGTAAATACCAAAGTATAAACAATCTCGGATAAAATGAGATTGTGATATTTTCCCTTACCTTAGGTCCGATTTGCTTCGTATGTGTCCGAACCTCCTGTATAATGATTTAAATAATGTTATTGACTTATTCCAGAATCATAATTATTGTTATGATATCATATATGGTCATATTATTAGCTTCTTAGTAGTAATATTTCATTGCTACTTGTTATTCGGGTGTTTATAACTTTTTGTTCTTATGCATGTTTTGTCGAATAAATTCTTATTCTTCTCTTTAGGTTATAGATACATCATTTACAGAATGGTATTAATGTACTATATATCATATTTATTCATTCAATTCATTTATATAATCATTATGCAATGAAGATCATGTAGAACGAATCACATCACATCGTGGAGACGGTATTCCGTACGTACGCACGAGCGATGATATCGTTCCCATGAATGTGGAATTGTATTGGAGTGTATGTATACTATTTCAGAATCAATATCACTATATAATAATCATATATAGTAATTATTTACACCATTATACCCATCCAGGTAAGGTGGTGGTGGAAAATAGATTACACCACGGCATGGAGACGGTATTCCGTACGTACGCACGCGCGGTGATTTTGTTTTCCGTAGGATGGATAGATGGAGAAATAGGGTTGTTTCTTACATATAATAAAATATCATTATATGAGTGATAATTATGTTATTACTTCATAATTAAACAACTAAATAAGAAGAAGTGGAAGAAGAAATAAAGATGAAAGAGTCGGTAACGGACATTACCTCTTCTTTGAAGCGCTTCTTTGAGACCTCCTTTTAGGGCACTAAAATTGGTCTTTGAAGAAGACCAGGACCTCTAGGATGTCTCTAGGGAAGTGGAGATAAGAAATTGGTAGGAGTTGGCCATGCTTGAAGGCTCAAAGTGGTGTGAGGAAGAGGGGGAGGAGGTGCCCTTTTATAAGGGGGGAGAGGGGCACCTTTGGAATAACTAAAAATATTATTTTATTATAAAGTCAAATTCGTTTTTTAATAGCTCTAAATTGATATATTTCGAAGATAAGGTGGGTATAGGTAGAAATCCTCTCATCCAATAGAATTTAGACAAGTTTAGGTATCAATTTTAACCTTATCATTTAGATTTAACTTTAAGTTAGATAATTTAACCTTTACCATGTTTTCTTGTTTTCTTACACTATAAGGTTAATAAACTTACTATATCAAGCCAAACGAACCCCAAGTTGTTTATTATTAATATATATAACCTTATATAAGTCATTTTTCCGAACATTATATTTTTAGGAATAAAATAAAAATTAATAATATAATATTTGTTTTAAAAAGTATTTTATGTCAATTTTGACACTATTTAGTAATTGATTTTTGTGAAAATCATAAAAGAATGATTAGTTCGAAAAAAGCTAATTAAATCAATACTAACATGTCATATTAACCTATAAAATTAGTGTAATTCATAAAAAGTCTCAAATTATATTTATTTGGGTATTTATAACATCAATTATGTCAATATTTCATTAATAAGATAATTACTGCATCATCGTTGTGTCATAAATAAATTAAATTATTTAATGTCTAAAAATTATAAATAAAATACCATTATGTTTGAAATCTTTTTATCTTTCTAATTAATATTTATAGTCTAATTTATCTTATGTATAACCCCTTATTAGAAATGATTTACTTATTAAACTTTGATTTTAACTATTTTAACCATTCTTTAAATAAATTAATAATAAATGTCCTAATTTAATCCAAATGGGCCTAAATGGTCATATTTTATTCCTAAGGTTGTTTTTGGTCGAATTAAACTTATGCAATTGAATTAGGACATGTGTTAGGGTAATAATAATAACACTTTTACCCTTAATTACCCTATTTACTTTTAACCGTGGTAAAAAAAAGTAAAAAGTTACTATTCACCAAAAATTATTTTCATCTCATTGAACCAAATTTTAGTCCTTGATATTAACCGTGTCTCTCAGATTTTCGAAATTCCACTCACAGAAGCGGTAAAATTAAGTTTTATGAAAAATTCAGTTTTTTTAACTACCACTTAGTGGTTTCACTATTCATCAAAAATTGAAAGTTTTTAGAAAAATACCAAAATTTCACCCGAGGCTAATTTCGATATTCCGAATCCAAAAATGAAGTCCATTTTGAAAAAAAAAATTATAAAATTTCAAAAAGTGGTTATTACTATTCATAACGGCTAGTTTTAATAATATTTTAATAGCATATCGTTGTTTAGTGAAACTCAGTATTGCGTACGACGCAAGCTATTGAGGAAGGCCGTGGTTGCGTGTAAAGAAAACCAAGATAGTGTTGTGTGTAGTGAAAGATTCCTTTGATAAAAACAAAATATTTATCATAAAAGTCTCGGGCGTTACACTTAGTGTATTTTGGACCATTCCTAGTCTGAATATCCTAGACCATCCTCATATCTGCTCACTTTAGAATTGTTTAAAAATCTTCATACCAAAATATTCAAGTAGATTCAACATCCTCGATGATACATCCCCATGTTTTATAACCTTTTTCAATATAGGAATGTGACACCTCATTACCGATTCTTTGATGTCCCACACATCACAATTCTAAACACAAGGCATAGGGAACAAGCTTTACAAGATAAGAGAAAATTTTGAAAAGGGTTTGAATACTACATATGGATATCCTTCCTCCCATACCCAACCTTATTTTATAAGTGTTTGAGTCTTTAAAAATATTTCTTATCCCTTGGAAAGCAGTGGAGATCATCTTTTGATTGACCATGCTTCTGACACATAAGTTACTTTTCCTATAAACTAAAGGCACCTCCTCCTTGCAAGAAGGGAGCATCAATCATTGTTAGCCCTGGAAGCACTACAGAGGATCCTGGAACCTCAGGGTGTTATATGTCATTCCCAAACTATTTTCTCATTCCATATTTACTAACTTAATGATTTTTTATGAAATACATCATCCATCCTCTAACTATCCAAGGGGACCAAGAACCCTAATATTTCATCCTCAACTGATATTATGCCCATACATCTTCTTTGACACTTAGAGAAGACTAGAGACGCCTCTATTTTACAATAATACTGATTCATACGTTCTTAGATCTACCAAATTGAGGCACCACCTCATTGTATGAAAATGATCTCTAATCCTTGTTAGCCTTTGTAACACCATAATCGAACTTAGAAATTTAGTGTGTACTGGGTCATTCTTGGAATATCTATACCATATTACATGATCATTGATCACTTTATAGATAAAACACACTAAAATAAAATGATAAATGTTTCGAACTAATAATAACCTAGACTAAAATGATAGATTGTCCAAGCTAAAATGACCCAAAACTACAACGATAAAAGTTATGAACTAAAAGACCATAAACTATAACAATATAAGTTTTGAGCTACAATACAATAAACTAATGCGATAAATGTTCTGAGATAAAAGACAGTAATATACAATGAAAAAATATCCATGCTAAAAGACCCTAAATTACATCAATAGATTGTACGAGCTTAAAGGCCATAAAATACAACAATGTAAGGTCTAAGTTAAAAGGCCTTAAAATACATCAATAGATTGGATGAGCTAAAAGGACTGTAAATTATATTAATAGTTGGACTGAGCAAAAAATACCCTAAACTACAACATATTAGTGATATAGTCTACAAGAATAGAAAATATTGTATGTACCACCACATGGTCTTGGAAAAATTCAACCTATATTCATCAAGCCTATATGCTTCAGTAAGAGAAAGTGAGTTATCCTCTTGGGAGATATATTATAAACAAAGTTATCATTTTATGAATTAGGTTATCCCAAGATAGATGAAGGATATAAATCATTAAAGAATCTCATGTTGGGGGGTATTCATGAGAAATTCTTGAGAAGAATATGTTATGATTTACATATTCTGATCCAAGCATTTAGTCTTATGAGATATTATGAAAAGGATGAGTACTTTTGAAAATTCTTACAATATCAGATCAAAAAAAAGTCATGCACATCCTAAATGAAAAGAAACCTGGAATAAAATATGAAAATTACAGAAAATATATTCATTGGTAATGTGAAAATGGAGGAATATATACATTATGGTGTCTCTTTAACAATATAATTAAAAAATATCAATGATTGAACTACCATAGTATTCAAGAGGATGAGCAGACCAAGTCAAAAAGGGTTTGGATAATAGCATCAAGTGAATGTTGAAGTGCAACTCACCCCACCTTATTAGATTTTTCACCAGGATAAAGAGTATCAAATAAAATAATCTTCATTTTCAACTTGTTTTTGAGTTTTTAACAAGGAGGATGATGATTATATGAGGTCAAAATTCATGTGGGAAATTATTTCCTCATGCCTCTATATATGCACTATCTATATAAGAACCTGACCTTAAACATTACTTAATCTTGAGTTAAATCAAGAATTCTAATTGAAGATATTTTCAGGTTTAGAGTTTTAGAGAATTAGGCTATAACTATAACATATCAACTTGAATATTACAAATTAGACACTTCTACTATAACCGTTTTTTCACAAAAATAAAACTCCTTAAATTAAACAAGAGTTCTTTTCTTGATATAAATTTTCTTAAATACTTCCTTTTTATTACCCTTCCTTATAACCTGTAAAAAAAATTTCAAAAACTTGGAATGAACATGAAATCTTAGTAAGGGTTATAAAATAAGAAAAGGAAACATTAACCCATAAATAAATACAAATCAATGAAACCATAATTTTCAATCATAACATACCTTCTGAAATCATAATATTTATGAATAACACATAGTAATCATAAATCATTAAGGTAACTTGAGGCATCCATATCATAATTTCATTGTAGATATCATAACTACACAAGGAGTCAAATTTGGAATATCCATCACAGTATATTCCCTAAATATATTAGGAGAAACATTAACATTTACCTCTGTCACGTTACCCAATTCATTGGAGAGCTATCTCAGGCTCACCCACCCTAGGTTTATCACGAAACCACCCATATATATAAACAATTACCAATAACCATAACATAATCATAACACATAACAGAAGCATAAAATAAAGATAACATTTCCACATTTATATCACAATATATCATTTTAAGACATTGACATAATAAATTCTTTATCAAACCATTTTAAAAAACTGTTTAAAACATTTAATAAAGAGATTTTTGAATCAAAGTGTCCCATACCACTTTAATTATTTTAAATAAATTATCATTTGAAAACATTAATTGCCATATAAATAAATCTTAAAAATAGAATTTAAAACATGGACATTAATGAGAAATATTTATAAGAATAAATCTTTAAAACATTTAAAATGATATTTTAGTTATAGAGTTTTTAACAAAATGAGAGACGCTTGAATAAAAATAATTGAGGAAAAAAATTTAATAATAACTTTATAATATCATTATAATAAAGGGATTCATGATATAATATGTAAAAAGATTGTATATACACTACATAAGAGTTAATTGGTGCATAACAACAATGATGTCTCAATGGAATGTAAATTGAGACGAAATCCCTTTAAAAAACTGTATCCTTAAATTAAGGATAAATCAATTACATAATAAGGTGTAAAAAATAATAATACACTAAATAAGTTGATATTAAGTGTGAAAAAATAAAAGGTTATTCACACATATTCATAGCACGACATAATCAAGAAGTAGAAGTTTAACCCAAATAATTTAAATTGGGGGAAGAAGTTCCCTTAAAGAAATTTGACAGCCTAACGATGTCACTTTAAAATCTAGAAAATGAATTGATGAGAGAGAAAAATGGTATATCATCACATGGACATAAAATTCACAGCAATAAGGATATATAATAACATATCCCAACATAAAAATATGTAAATTAAAAGATATAACCAAAAGAAGTCTTTTAAAAAGAGGAGGGTGAAAGGTTCCCTTACTGATTTGGTAACTTATGAAACATACACCAAATTAAAGACAAATCATACAATGAAGATGTAAATACCCATAAATTTAAGTATATTACACAATTAATATAATCATGGGAAGTATATAAACCACACAAAATGAAATAGTGGAAATATAGTATGAATCTCACGGGAATAAAAAGTGAGATGAAAACCCCTTACCACGTTGTAATCAATCGAGTCGTATGACCAAAAGATAATAAACACAAAATTAATCACAAAATACCATGAATATAATAGTAATCATGATAATATATATCAAATTTCAGTAGAAAATACACCACATACAATAAATTAGTGGCGAACAATGGAAATATCATGGAATTGAAAGTGAGATAAGAAATCCCTTACCTCGTGTCCGACTTGATTTGTTTCTTCCTTTTTCTTCCTGAATAATAAAATAAAGTTAATTTATACTTTCTTAATAACCTTTTTCAATTTTATTATTATTTTTATATCACTTATTATCATGTTATAAACATTATTCAATCATTTAAGTTAATAATGGCCGTTTGGTCGATATTTGGTACTTGAGTCAAAAATGGACTTCTTATAATTACAAGTTGTCCTTGTGGTCAATAGTCCATTATCTCTAGAATTATATTCATGATTTAGATGTAATATATATCATTTATATCCAGTATATATATGTATTTATAATATTACATAACATTTAGAGGTAAGAAATGAAACACACCATTCATGGAGACGGTAAGCCGTACGTACACATGAACACTACTTTCATTTCTATTTCATATTATAATGGAATTAAAACATAATGATACATAGTTATATTATAATTACAATATAATATCATATATAATATCATTAACTCCATCCTTTATAAGTTCCACATATGGAATTAACGAGTTATATCACTTTGAGGGGGCGATAGTCCGCACTTCGTCAAAGGAAATTATTGTGTTTACCCATAATGGAAACCATAATGTTATGAAATAAATGAAAAATACAGAAGAATAAAGAATAAAAAGAAATAATATATATCATATATAAATAGAGTTCCATATTAATGTCCACCATGAGAGGTGGTAGGAGATAATTGAACAATCATCACTTCGTGAGGCGTTAGTTCGCTATCCACAGAAACAGTATGTTCTTCACCCATTAGATGGAGGTCTGTGTAAGTGTATTTTGACTAATTATAATAAGAAAATAACAGTATATTCATGATAATGGTTTTTTTATAAAAAAGGAATAAAAATATTTTAGGGGTTAGAGAAGTAAAATAAAATAAAAGAATATAAGAGAAACAGTTACCTTTAATACGAGTAACTCCCTTTGGATTGAACCAAAAAGAATTCTTGAAGTGCCTTCTGCCTATGTTAATGATTCTTAAGATTAATAGAGGGATCTTGAGATCTTATTCGGGTAGGTGTTGGATTATAAAAGGGGCTTGAGAGGTGTCAGAAATGGGTTAGAAGTAGTATCCTTTTATAAGGGAGAGGAGGGGCTCTTTAGGAAAGATTTAAACAATTATTTTATTATAAATTTATCTTCGGTTTCGAAAGGTCCAAAACTCATTAAAGTAGAATAAAAGATGACTAATTTTTGAAATAAAATCATCCAATAATAATTGTATAGGTTTTGGATATTATTTTAATATTTATAATCTTATTTATTTAAATCATTTTTTAATTAGGTAGATACTACATCATTTTTGTGTTATAAATAATTTTATTTATTTGATGTCTAAAAATTATAATAAAAATACAATAATTTTGATAATATTTTTATCTTTCTGATGAATATATATAGTCAAAATGACAACTTATATAACTATCTTTAAAAATTAATTTACTAAAAGATATTTTTTATGTCATTTTTATCTTTACTTTAAATTAATTAATCTAATGTGTCATTATCACTCTTAAGTGGATCCATAGGGTCCCAAAATTGACCCAAGGATTCCCATGGTCGTCCATGAATCACCCAATAAGGTTAAGACAAGTGTTCAGGTAATTTTTTATTATTATAATATTCTTTTTTACTTTGAATTGTCTTATTTACCTTTAATCACGGTAAATAAAAGTCCAAAATTACTACTCCCCAAAAATTATTTTCAACTTATTAAACCACATTTTACTTACTAATAACAACCATGTATGTCAGATTTTTTAAATTATATTCACAAAAGCGGTAAAATTTCATTTAGATGAAAAAGTCAGTTTTTAACTACTACTTAGTGGTTTCACTATTAATCAAAAATTGAAGTTTTTTAGAAAAATACCAAAAATTCAGCCTAAGATATATTTGATATTCCGAATTCAAAAATTATGCTTATTTTAAAAAATTCAAAAAATAGAATTTTCATTAATTAATTTAAAATTAATTCCTGTTGTCAAAATAAATAGCGTGTTTTTAGGAAACAATATCTATCAAAATATTGACACTTGTTTATGTCCAATTTCAAAGTAAAATTAATTCCAATGACCTCCATTGGATTAAATGGAAAAATTATAATATAATTACACTTTAAAACCAATTAAAAAGATAATCTAACTATATAAATAAATTATATTAAAAAACAGATTTGAATTAAAATACAGTATTTTTCACTATTCATTAAAAAAATGAATTTTATCAGAAAAATACCAAAAAAATTACCCAAAGTAAATTTTGGTGTACTGATTCTAAATAAAAATTTTCTTTTGTCAAATAGAATGTATAAAAGTGACCAAAACTAGATTTAATGAGGGTTCTCCATCAAAAGGTGATAAATCAACCTTTTAGTGAATATTAGAGTATTTATGCATAAAATTGAATTCTTTTCTTATTTTAAGCCTCTAAATTTTATTTGATAAATGTAAAAACTTTTAACAAACATGTATAATAATATTTAGTTAGTTATGTTCATTCCC
The DNA here is from genome assembly GCA_963277665.1 of Viscum album. Lineage (NCBI taxonomy): Eukaryota > Viridiplantae > Streptophyta > Magnoliopsida > Santalales > Viscaceae > Viscum > Viscum album. The sequence continues at coordinate 1,015,852,242 of OY728130.1, read as the reverse complement.
TCCAATACAACGACTAGACGTTAACTACCATTTAAAATAATAATATTACATTATTAGTGTGCAATGTAAGATTTCAAAGAAACCCATCGTTTCATATCGAGTACGCCCTCAAACATAGATTCCCCTTTAAAGTAAAATTAATATTTAATTTTCAATTATTAATAAATATGAAAAATCTCATGTTCCTTATTTACCTGGGATGTTACAGTTTAGGTTTCTATCTGAGCTAGAAAATTGGATATGAACTAGCGACTCTACTACAATGCCTTGAAGGCCTCCTTCATATGCTCAAAAAGGGATCCTCATCTTCAAGATAATGCAATAAATTCCCATTTTGGGTGATTTATTTCCAAATTGAGATTATTTTCTTTAAGTTATCTTTCCATGGTTGGCAGGAAAATCAGTCCAAACCCAAATCATCAAACAATTTATTATAGTGTTCCTCTTGGTCATGAAAGTTTTCCAGAGGAGCCTCTGTATCTAGGGAATAAATCTTACACTGAATTAGCCTAAACAATTTCTATGTTTCTGTAATAGATAGGGTAGATACAAAAGGAGAGAACATATACAACTATGTTGGTAAAGAAGAAGGAGAGTAAGCCTCATATTCTCTCCTCTCAACTGGTGTATTATCTGTAGCATATTCTAGAGGAAAAATTTACTCAAAAAATTCTGACCCACTAATGGGGTGGCCATCTCTAGGATTAGGGAGCTTCCTCGATGTCTCTCCTAATTCCTAAATCAACTCCATCATCACCATAAATAATGTGGTTGGTAGGGAAAGTGCATGTCCACTAGATGAACCATTCTTCCTAGAACACCACCTAGATTGAATGTAATTGAATCCTGAGTGTTATCATGAGTTAGAAGAGTAGAATCACCATGGGAAGAAGGGTGATCTCATTATTAGTATTTTTACTTTCCAACACCATAAAAATTAGAGGATGATCCTAGGGTGTTTTTCTACTCGTAGACCAGCCAAATGAAGAGGGGTGTCCCTTTGGGTGTTTCTAAACTGAAGAGAAAACCAATAAGGTGTATATTTTTTACAAATGATTATATAATCAATCATAGTTGTGAGAACCTTGTGTTTAAGAGAGATCATATATATCCTTTCATTAAGGGAATTTCTTCCATTATTGGTGATCAACTTAGTTAGTATTTTATAAGGGATGAGATCAAAGTTTTTGGATTGGATCCACGTATCTATAACCTTGTTATAAATAAGTGGCATGGACCCAAACCCATATATTTTTAGCAATATGGGATAATATGAGGCTTCTGGGATCTCATTGGAATTTTAATGTTCCTAGAAATCGAAATGAACCCTTATCTAGCTGAATAAAAATTGGAAAGGACCACTGATCCTATATAGGATACTACTATAATGAATATGTCATAGGATATGGTAAAGGAATTCAATGGTTTTCACCACTAGATTTAGACAATGTCCCTTTGATAGTCATCATTCCATCACTCGCACGCTGACTTGGATCCCTGAACATGCTCCCTTGAAGAGAAAATCTCACCATCCAGGAACATGGACATAAAGCCGATAAGTATAACTATTGGATGGATCTTTGAAATCACATGATATCCCAATGAAGTATAATAACTAGCTTCTAGAGTGGACCAAAATGATCAGGAATTATCATGAAATTGATGGAAATTACATCAATGGGGGCATATAATAGTTGTCCTAACAACGCTGTGTTAGAGGGAAATTTTGATCCAATATTTGAAAGAGATAAGTGAGCACATAGTTAGCTATGTTGTGAGATTCTCCTTAAAAATGATGATCATGTCCTTCACTAAGATTGGAGTTCTCAAAGGTTTATCTCAGAATTTTTTAGTAGGGAGGAACTCATCATACATATCTCTGGGAGGGGGGATCCATCCTTATTAGTAGATTTCCCATAGGTTGATTCCCACCTTATTGTGATATAGATTTAATGAACTGATTATGGGACAATAATAAGTAATAAATTCATAAAGAATCATTAGATAGAAATAGAAAATAAATTTTTAAATCCATACTTCCTCATTAATATGGACCATGTATAACTGATCAACAAAATCTAAGTAGCTTTGCATTTCCCAAAATGGCCACACCCATTCATTGAAAAAATTACCACTAAAATTGAGATCCCATTTCAAACATAATCCACTACCCAGATTATTCAATGAAGAGGAAAATATAACGGAATGGTTTTGATAAATAGTCTTATGAGTGAAATCAAGGTCATCTAGACCCAAGGAATATTTTTCAAAATATAAGATAATTCATGAATTTGAACTACAATCAGTTTGAATTCCTTAGAAATTTTCATCCGAGTATAGTAAGAAGAAGTTAAAACCTAGTGAGATAGAAGATATAAATATGAAGGAGGGATGTAAACATCTTTAAATAGACCAAAATTGTGTATGGGAAGCCGATGCGACAGAGGATAATCCTAAACCTTGGATAGTAGGAACATCTTCAGAATCTCATTATCAGAATGCACACAACACCATGGGTCATCATTTCAATTCCTGGAAATCATAGACCTCTGATTGGCCACAGTAGAAGAACCATGATGAGAATCATAATCCATATTAAAAATGCGAGTGGTATAAGTTTTAAATATAAAATAGAATCATGTAAAAGGAAAAGACAGAATAAACCAGTAGAATAATGCACATTGCAAGACTTGTCAAAAAATAGTTGGGAATCACATAAGGAGATCAGACATCTCCGGACCCATGAGGATCATGCGGGTCTCATAAAACTAAGAGGCATCATAAAAACACATGAACCCTCTAATACTCATGATCATTGACATTAACATGGCTATGAAAGCTAAAAACTAGTTAAAGTAACATAGGATCAAATAGAAAGATCGTGAGAAACCCTCAAGATGACCAAACATCCTTAAAACAATTAACAAATGAATGATCATGATTGGTTCTAATAGTTTCTTGAGAAAAAGGATTCTTGCGAAGTAGTTATCATGTGGATATCTTGTAGAAAGGTGTTAGGATAAGATCTCATGAATAGGTCTTAGGAAATGGTCTAGAGATATGGATACATGATAGAAGGAGGGTGAGAGAGAGCTATGGAAGGATGAAAATCCAGTGGATGAATCATTCACTTAACCCCCTTAGGAGGGATATTACTTTCCTCAATAGTTATCCCTTTCCCTCGTGGAAGTTTATCTTGGGGGGGGGGGATTTTTCAACTCTTTCAATATGATTATCATAATATCCAAAAAGGAAGAAAAACCCAAATATGAGTATTATTTTCCCCTCAAAATCAAAGGAAGAAGATGGTGGAAAAGACTCATAGTTCCCATAAACTAGTAAGAGATACACATTCACATGAACATCATAAGGTCATTTAAAGGATCTATGCACCCAACATAATACACAGAAGATTCACTAATGTCACTTTGGAATGTCCTTTTTCTAACATGATGACATCTCATACAACATCTGATCATGCAACGGTAGTCAGGTAAGCTCTACCTAGGTCACATATCTTATCAACTAGAAGACACCTGACAAAACATTCAAACTAATTTTTAAATTACACATAATATATCTAAAAGGAGGGAGCCTCCAGTGATAGTAAAACTCTTATGACACATTACTAATGGGGAGAAGGATTGTCCCGGAAAACATTCAAGAAAACTTATGAGATACAAATTATTTATAAGATAATCAAAGGAAATAAATAAGGTAGGTGGTAGACTATAAAAGTTAGAAATTTCATGTGGTGTGGCCCTAGAGATTCAAAAGACACCACAAGAACCTGAAAAAATCTCTACTTCATCATGTAAGAAATCACTAGAATGTAATCCCCATCACACCAAGGGCCTTGGGTATGTCAAGGATACCTCACGACCCACCCATTGGCTCTATAAGGATAAATAGATGTAATTTTCCATGTAATTATCACACATATCTACGTGACCATTATTGGTCATGTGATGTATCACCAAGAGGTAGAGTTATTTTCTCCAACAACACTCATAAAAACATTCAAACTCCCTATACTTTGTAAAATTAACCAAGAAAATAAAAAGGGGAGGAGGAAGAATTCTCTTGCAATCATAAAAATCGTGTGAAACATCGAGTATATTGGTGGAATAGTCTCTCAAGACCCTTTTACAAGTTGAATAGAATTAATGAAGTCAACCTAGTAGGCCATCATTGTCTCACAGAATAACCCCGACATGGCTTCTGTAGATCACATGAAATCCCTTTATTAGGTACCCTAGTCTCATGAAGGGCCTTGGATGTGTCAAAAAGAAAATATAAAAGTCCCTTAGCATGTTCTCATGATCCAAAAGACTCAAATAATTGGAAATAATCTAATAAATAAGGTGTTTATAGTGTTATATCATGGTATCTAAAATTCATGTGATTCCCCTAGAGTGATCCATGATATGACCTCACAAATATAAAAGATTTTGAAGTCCTCAACTGAATATAGAAAGGGTTTTCACAATACACATCATGTAAAGTGGAGAACAACCTTGGTGGTGAGGCTTACAAATCCCCCACCACAACATTAAAAGAAAAATTCCTTTGGCACCTAGAATAGATAGAATTTTCCTTGGGACCTTTCAATGGAATTAGAGAAGCTTTCTTGGAGCACTTGATCTCATGATCATGATGGTTCATGTCATATAAGATCTGATGAATTATTGGAGTGATCATGTTGCATGTATAAGAACATAACATGATCACCATAGATCACAAAACAAACTTCTGGTAGGGCATGCAATGAAAATCCCATATACCTGCTAGATCAAGTGATACTTAAAATAAACTATCATTGGAGAAATCTATGGAATTCAAAATGAAAATCTGGAAAAAGATAAAAATAATGCGAGACTCATGAAAAATACATATATGTTGATCCTCATGTGATACACATGAGTCACTTAAGTGATGAGATATCACCATGAAATTCCACCAATATCTCACAACTATCCTTTAGTATATAATTTGGATCACATGAGGTCCATTCAACATGAAAAATAAAGTCACACACACCCTTATGCATGTCACCCTAGTCTCAAAAACCCCTTTATTATCACCTTCCAAACCTTAATATGTTCTTTAGACATTTCACCCAACCCATATGGTGGCACCAGTGTATGTATGTTAAGTCTCAAATAAGAACTCGAACATGTCAACTGGCTCTCATGACACCCTCCAGGCATGCCCACTAGGTATCAAAATGTCCTCCACACATGTTAGGATCGATCATGTTTCATCCTCCAGAAATACCACATTGACTCTCATGACACCCTCCAAGCATGTCAGAAAAAATTCACGTTGACATCGGGTCAAGTCATCCAGATCATACGAAACTCTCCGAAAATATCAGCTAGGATCATGTGATGGATTCTAGAACATGCCAAACAGGTGTCATGATGACCCCAAGTCAAGTATTCCATTAGCATGTAATGAACCTCAAATAATTCATCCATATTTTGTGATGCCCCTCATACAATTCAAATGGATCATGTGATTGTACATGGATATGTCAGAAAACAATTCTCTAACATGTCAAATAGATAATCAATGCATGACAAGAAGGAATTCAAGATGTCGGCAATACAAGAAGGCCATGTATCAAGGGAATCCCCAATGTTTAAACCCCAATCATAGGAAAGACTAAGTGTGTAAACTCCAATAAAAAAGGTCACCATCATTGTGTAATCCCTGATCATAGGAAAACATCATTTTGTAAGCATCAATCAATGGGAAACCATGTTTTGATATCCCCAATCAAAGGGAAACCTTAGTTTGTATGCCCATATCAAAGTGAAAACTCTCTGTGTAAGCCCTAATCAAAAAAGGAAACCACATTTTGTAAGCCCCAATCAAAGGACATCCCATGACTTTAAAAAATTGTCCATCCTTAGTGTGTAAGCCTCAAGCATAAGGTAAAGTCAGTTTATAAGACCCAATAGGGAACTATGATTTCTTTGATTCCTAACATATGTAGGATAAGTAGGATGCCTCATCCAGTTAGAAGCTCTATATTAACTAGACAAAGTGAAGTCTTGGTGCATAAGTCCCACAAAAAAAACAATGTGAATGTTTGTCAGTCATCCCATGTTTCCTACACTGAGCATAACTCACAGGGACATAGGGAGTTTCAATAATAATATCATTCATTAATGAAAACATCAGTGTGTAAAACCTAACTAAAGGGAAACCTAAGTATGTAAGCCCAAAAAATGGGTACCTAAGTGTGTAAGCCCTGATCAAAGGGAAACCTCAGTGTCAAAGCCCCGATCAAAGGGAATAATCAGTGTGGAAGCCTTGAAAAAAGGGAAACCTTAGTGTGGAAGCCTCAACCAAAGGGAATCATCAATATGTAATCCCTGATCAAAGGGATATCAGTGTGTAATCCCCCATTAAAGGGAAACCTTAGTGTCTAAGAACCAATCAAAAAGGGAAACCTTAGTGTGTAAGCCTAGATCAAAGGGTATCCCAAGACTTGAAAACCTTTTCCATTATTGGTTTGTATTCCTCAATCACTGGGTAATGTTAGTGTGTAAGCCCTAATTGACTGAACTACAATGACTCTGATTCCAAAAATAACCATGATATGTAAGATCCCATACAAATGCTTGAGATCAAAAAGGAATCCACTTTGGGGTAAGCCCCCTTATGTTTCAAAATTTTTAACCATTGTGACCCAATTATTCCCATTGGTTGATCATTATACCTTATCAGTCAAGGGACTAAGTAATCAACTGAACTATGATGACTCTAATTATTACAATAATCAGCATACATATGATGCGTTCTTAAGGCCATAGGTCCATATTGAAACACCCTAAGGGTAGATCCATCATAGAATCCCTACATACACATGTAGTGAGGCTGATTAATTTATATCCCATGTTCCTTACACTGATATTAGGTCACTTTGTATTAAGGAGGTGAAATAATCATATAATTTAAATCATGAATCTTCACCATCTAGGGAAATCCCAACATGTAAGCCCCAATGGGTGGCATGATATAAACATTCTACATACAAGGGAGTCCCCCTTGGGTCCATTACCAAGGGAATGATTGAAGTATGATAACTCTAATTCATTTTATAATAAATATACATATGATGTATCTATGAGATTCAATCTTAAATATCAAGTGCCCATGTGCCTGCACATATGTCCTCCAAAAATGAAGTAAAACATCATGGGTTTAAAAAACTACATGGGTTTTGATTCCTATAATAACTCAGATATGTAGGACACCTCATAATGGCTAAATAACCATAGAATATTAATCGCCTCCCTATAAAGAAGAAAATTATGAAGTGTCTGGTTATGAAAATTCAACATATATGAAGCTATTCATTATTGATAATGGGTGAAGAACCTTAGATAAATACATATGGATCCACTAATGGGATCCCATCCATCTTCACACAAAAGAGGCTTAAAATTTCATTGTTTTTTAAGGTAACCGATCATGTATCAGGATTAGGAAGAGATCTGTGAACATATTCTTAATCTATAAGAGAGTCCTGAAGTAGGAAATAATCCCCTAAATAGGGTGTGATGAGCCCGACCCTCCATCATATTGAAAAATTAAATTACCTAAGTGTCATTATGTCTAAAACATCAATTGACCACCTGTATTTATAAACTAGGTCTTTAACCAATTACAGATGAGCAAATCATTTCAGATTTTCATTAAGAACAACAACGGAGACCTGACGTTAATGATTGTGTGAGAAATGAACCCCTAATAATCAATAATTGGACCAAACCAAACACACCTAATATTCATCTATTTCTCATAAAAACGTAGAAATAATTCATTTAACATAATTATTCATGAGATGGTTAAATAGAATACATATGGAGGATACTCTAAAAAACTCAGTATTTATGAACATAAACATCAACAGTTAATCATCATCAAGGAGCATAATATGAGAATAAATCATATAATGAAATAATCAAAGTGAATGAGACAAACATAAAATAATTCTTACCCATAAAAACATGGGTTAGTAAACATGTTATGTAGAATGAAGATTTAACAATTTAAATAAACATAATAATAAATAACCATGAACTGTGTGATGTCAATATTGATAAAAAAATCCATTAAAACTCATAGGAATTATAGATAAAATCTATTGGTATCTAAGATAATTATCTTCAAAAATAATTTTCACTTATGTCATAAATAACTGGAGACAAATTAAATGTATTGGAGAAACCTCTCTTGTAAACTCCCAACATCATACCTTTAAATACAATGAACATTACCCAATGCATTGGATATCTATATCAGTGTCACCCAACATATAAGTTTTTTTGGGCTCACTCATCATATATAATATGAGGATCACCCATCACACAAGCTATATTAGGCCCACCCATTATAATAAATAATGTCCATGTACCACACAAGATTATAATATATGAAATATTTCAATTTCATAATAAAAAATTTAACAACATCTTTTAATCCGTTATAGATATATTTACCCATAGAAAAGAAATTGGTTTCATCATAATCACTTTACAAAAATCGTCATAAATCATCCAAAGAAAGATGAACGATGGTAACTTAAGAGCATATTCCAAGTTAAGTAGAAGAATCATTAAGGTATTTTGAAATATGTGAAAATAAATTCGAAAGATCATTTTAAACATTTCATATAAAATATGGGAAAATAAACATTACTTTTACTAATATTTTATAAACAATTCGAGAATATTAGGGAAAATATTTTTGTTTGGAAATAACCCAAAAATATAAATGAATCCTCAAAGAAAATAATGGCTATGAAGGCATTAAAATACATACATATAATAAAATTTAAAAATAAATATTATTTTTAAACCTTTTCAAAGATAGTAATATGTGACCCATGTGGAAAACATTAATAAATTTGTTGTTATAATTTTATGATAATGTAAAATATCCTTGAAAATTAACATTATGATATAATTTATGTTTATAAAATAACATTATCAAATTATTAATATGAATATTTTTGAAGAGTTTTGTTAATATCTTTAAATACTCTAAAGTAAAATTATTAAATAAATACTCCCTCACTACCTTTTAAAACAAAAACCATTTAAAATAAAGAACATATAAAGGAATATAAAATAACATCAACATGAAAAGTGTCATGATATTATATTTCAAGATTCTATATTTTCACTACATAAATGAATATAGGTGTGTCAATCAAAACATGTCTCAAATATATATGTTTGAGAAAAGTTCTATTTATGAGTTTAGATGGGAAAATAGCCAAGAGGATGGGAAATTGGCCTTTTAATATAGAATTAAAATATTTCAATGATATTTTTGAGTTTTAATGTTAATACAGAGTAAAATTAAAAGAAAAATAACCTATGAGATTCCTGTAGTGGTTCATATCTAAATGATCCTAATCCACTCATTATCTCTTACATGAAATCAAAGAGATGTATCCCACTATAATAAATATAATGGAAACTTACAATGAATTTTTCTAACCTACAGTCACAAACTAGTAACAAACCCTTTTCCAGCAAGATGATAAAACCCAATACTTATTTCCTTTTTAACACCTAGATGCATAACCCAAATATTCTATATTTCCCCCTAGAGGCATAACCAAATTCCTGAGTTTTTTAGGGGCTGCAGCCCAATATCCTACCTTTTAATGGGTATCATAACCATTTATAAATATAACCTTAGAAATATTTTAGGTTGAAGAATAACCATAGAACTAGATGAATAGATTCTGAGTACGAGTGTCAAATAAATAATGATCTCTCCAATATCAAAGTATCAAATAGTTAATGTCATGTTGTGAGTCATAGGTGATCATGAACATTTGTATCCCTTGTTGTAACACCCCTAGATTTTTTGAAATATGTTTTTCAAAATTATTTAACATTTTTTATATTTTTAATTTTTTACAATATTGAATATAGTTTTTTTTCAATATGAAAACACTATGTATTTCATTATAAACCACACCATGTTAAGCTTACGTGACACACAACACTGAGTTAGCTTGTGTTACACGCAACACCGAGTTTTACTACCCTTTGATAGAGATCCTTTTTTAAAACTAAATTTTGTAACGTATATAAATTTTATTTTTCAAAGAAGAATCATGTTTGAATTTTTATTTTGAAAATTAGTTTAGGGTAATTTTTTGTTATTTTTTTATGAATTTTCATTTTTTAATAAATAGGGAAAAATACTGCATTTTTTTTAAAACTAAAATTTCATTTAAATATTTAATAATGTTAATTAATAATTTAAATTGGTTTATAAAGTCATTATAGATCAATTATAAATCTATCATTCAAATTTTGGAAATTAGAATCATTTTTATATTAAATTTTGATATAAAAACATATTGAACTTTTGAACATTAATACTTTAAAACATGCTTTCTCACAACATCTATGGGATTTTCCATAAATTTAATTTATCCACTAATGTGAATTTAATTTGTAAAAATGTAAATTAAATTTTTTAATTGGTTTTATATTTATAGTATATTATTATCGAATTATGTTTTACCCAAAAATATTAGTGAAAGTGATAAAAATTAATTATAGTGAATTTGGTAAAATTAAGATTAACAAGGGGACAAACATTAAAATTAAAGGCCAAAATGACATAAAATGTTTTCCAAAATCCATTGTATGCCCATATATTGACTAAATATATTCATTATTATAATTTTGGATACTATTCAATAAATTTTCCCTATTTCATAATCTATGTAAGGAAAAATAAAAAAAAAGAAACCATTCTTGCTTTTAAAATTTATAAAACATTGAGATATGGGGAAAAGGAATATTTTTAGTTATACATAAAAAATTTAATTATTAATGATTTATTTTTATTACAATTATTTATCATTAATTTTTATATATGAATTAGTAACATTAAACACTTAACAAATGCTAACTCATAGAATATGTAGTTAATAACTAAATAAAATAAATGACGCTAAAAACATTAAAAGTATAGTAAATTTATTTCATTATTGTGATAAATTATTTTTGAAGATTAATATATCATGTTACAAAAAATATAAACCTAATATATTTTAATTTCAATAATGTTTTGATATTTTTAAATTAAAATTAAAAAAATGTCAACATTGAAATTGATTTTATTTTAAAAAATATTATATCTTATTTAAAGATTTAAAATTAATAAAAAACATAACATCATAAAATATTTTCTAATGGGTTAATAAATATAAAATATGGTCTATTAATGAACCAAATTATCTTTTATAGTGAACATAAAGACCCTTAAAAGGTAAAAACATTGTTAGTATTGTTCGTATTAAAGTAGTCTTTTTTCACGTTACATGTGCTTGTTTTAAAAATAGTTTCCAACACACATTATATTATAATTTTTTAAATTATATATTTTATTTATAATTAATTGGGACAATATTTTATAACAAATTAAACCTTAATTTATCCTTAATGGTAAAATGACATAGGTTGGAAAATTAGTTACCTAAATGAATAACCAAAATGAAAAATATAACAAAACATAAAGATTAAGGAACAAAATTATAGAAATACGCTTATTTTTTGGGGGAGATTTTGTTAGAATATAAATTATATTTAATCCATTATTTGAAAATTTTTGAATCACATTAGGAAAGTTAGACCTCCCATTAGTGATTACCTTTTGGTACTTATAATAATGATACTCTTACACTTTAAGAAACACATTCACTCTTCCCCCTCCTCACACATATCAAGAAACTTTGGCTCCCAAATACCCTAAAAAAATAGTATCCTATCATCCCTTACATAATCCTATATTCATAAATTTTGGAATAAAGCCTACTAAGGAATCTCTTTTGTTCAAACCAAGAGAAGTAACCCAAATAAGAGATAACCTCCTTCCTTAAGATACTTTGTTTTATTTTCTTTCTAAAACCCCTAAAATATTATTATTACATGATTATATATTAACATAATTATCCTAAATATACTTTGATATTGATATTATAAGGTTTAGAAATAAACTTACACACACTTCTATCTAATGGGTAATGAACATACTGTTCTTGTGTAGGGCGAACTACCACCTCATGAAACGATGTTGTTCATTTTCCTTTACCTCCTCTCATGGTCAGTAATTATGATTGAAACTATATTTTTTATGTTATATATTATATATAACAAATATTTATATTTATATAATTATTATTTAACACATAACTTCATTCTTTCCATTTTGTGTGAATATGATACTTTCGTTTGGGGAAGTGTGGACTACCGCCCCCTCAAAGCAATGTGATTCGTTTCCACTCTACATGGAATGTATTAAGGACGAGTTTAGTGAAATTATATGATATATATGAAATATAAATTATAATTTAATTATATATATACATATATTTCATTTTTTTCTTCTTTTAATTGAACAATAAAAAAAACAACGTTCATGCGTACATATGACCTACCCTCTACATGAAGGCTGCATTCCATTTCAAATTTCTATATTCTATTGATTATTATAATCACATATATATTAAATATATATGAAATATATATCATTATTTAAATAATATAAATAACTAAATGATTATCTAATTAATAGGATTAATATTTAAAATCCAAAAACATATACAAGAAACAAAGTAGATATTACCGGAAAATAACATTAACATGAAGTTGTTAATAAATGGGTAATATAATATCATAAGAAAATCATATATTGTATTATATATAATAAAATGGTTCTATGGTAGATTTATAATAAAATAATAATTATTATATATGTGGTTTAAATGTTTACAAAGAATTTCAATACTTAAGGTAAGAGTTTTCTCGTCTCACTTTTATTTTTTGTGAGACACAAACCATGTTCACCACATATTTCTTATATGTGGTGTGTCTACATAAAATTTGTGTATTATATGATAATTATAATTAAATTTATGGCTAATTTCATATTCATTTTAAGATCTATATTTCATGGGGTTTATGTTTCAAAATTTTCCAAATCATTAAAGTAGATTACTCTTAATTTTCTTTAACTAAGACACATGTCATGAATTTCCAGAACCATTTTTTCCAAAAATGATTTAAAAAATGTTTAAAAATTTTACTTTAAGATTATATTTTAAGATAATTTTCAATGAAAATGGATTTTTAAATTTTTATGGTTTTCAAGTAATATTTTATAGGTTGTAAATGTGTTTTCAAAGAAATGGTTTTCAAAACTTATTGAAGATTTATTTATAAGTTTTAAATTTTGTTTTCAAATAAATGGGTTTTAAAACATTTTAATGATTTTTTATATGTTTTTAAGTTTAATTTCAAAGAAAATGGTTTTCAAAAGGTTTTATGTTTTACAACCCATTTTTCAAAGACGAATGGATATTTTACTTAAGAAATGTTTTTAAAAGATATTTCAAAATTATTTCCAATATAAGACGACATATGATAGTGTTACTCATTAATTTCTTAGAAAAGTATCCAAAGTTTCCATTAATTTTATTTCTCTGAATGGTTTATGTTTTTATAGAATGATGTTTATGAAACCTATTTCTCTTTCAAATGTTATAATATTATGAAACCCATTTCTTTTTAATGAGTTATATGTTTATGAAACTTGATTCTTTTAATGGGTTATGATTTTGATGAAATAATTCTGATACCGGTATATTATTACCCAGCTTATGATTTGATTACATGTTTATGATATCCATTTAATTTCATGGTTTATGATATAATTGTTTATTATTATGTGGCACATGTATATATGATTTCATTATGAGATGGGTGTGACCTATATATCCTTCCAATGAATTGGGTAATGAATTATATATCCAGAGATAATTATGGGATTCAAGTCTATAGTAGTGAACCACTATGGTAGATGGGGAAACTCAATCCACTATGGCATTATGTGGAAACGTGATTCACTATGGGATGACGGGTAAACCCAATCCTTTATAATGAAAGGACCGTGAATAAGGATGGTGGTGTGTCCTCCCCAGTAGGTGTAGTCCCCATGAAGTGTTTTGATATGTTTTTGGTAACGAACATTCACATATAGGGAAGGATATTACATGTTTATGTGTTTTTCACATATACAATGTCTTATGCCTAGGATATAATCACATAGGTCATGTTCCTGATTATATTATGATTCGTATATTATGTGATGAAAATCTATAAAACATGCCTAATGACTCAGAAAGTTCTATATCCAAGCGTACTTGATCTCAAATATTTATTAAGTAAAATAAAATAGAAACATATATGTAGATATGTTACACAAACATCACTAATAAATAAGGTGGTAGACAAAACCTACCCATAAGATAATTGAAACAAAAACCAAAAATAGTTCGAGACGGGTCGACCCACAATAAAAAAACCATAGTCTCATCAAGAGCCTGAAGTCCCACTTTTAATATCCCAAGCCCCACTTTAACATCCCAAGGCCCCTGTGCAAAATCAAGATAAATCCCACTATTCATCTCTGTCAGCCAATGCAGCCTGCAATCAACTTATAGCCACCACAAATCTCGCAACTAAGAAAAATATCCCTTGTGGACACCCCCATCTCGAGGTAACCATACAAAGTCACCACCTCACATCAAGTCAGTCAATCACCAACACCCTATCACCAAAAATACCACAAAATACCATGTTTCACGCCCTATATCCCATGGCCATCTGTGCCCAAGGTCATCTCCAGAAGTCACCTTACGCCATGACCACTCACCTCCCTAGAACTCCTCCCGAGCGTCATGCCAGTAGTCCCTACACGAGTGTCGCACCGCCGGGATACCACCGGCCCTACCTCATGTCATCAAACCAGAGATAATCAAAACACCTTTCCAACCATCCAAATTCCATGAACGGATTGCTCGACTACCACCCCACCAAATCAGGGCCTCCGTCACATGCCCGCTTCACATCCGAGGACATGCAACAACCCTATCTCATTGTTGCTGACACCTGATGTCATTAGAAACCAACATTTCACTATCATTATCCATTCACAACAGGCACCCTTGGTATGCGCCATCAAGCTTGAATGGCGAACAAGTCGTACACCTATGCCTGAAATGCTGACAACCATGACCTCACGATGCACATCAAATTGGCTTCTTTCATCGTTGTCAGACCCTTTTACACATTTCCTTCATTTACTATTACTATGTATTTGATTTAACACCTTTTTATGTTTCCTTTCCATAGGATATGAGGAAATGGTTTTTAATTATAATTAAAAAGGGGATGATCTTAGTGGGAAACATGGAAGATATTTCACTAAGTCAGAATATTTTTTTTCAATGTTTCCAAAGTCAATGAAATAATACGGTCTTTGTGTGTTTCTTTTTGTAATATATCACCTATTCCACAAAAATTATGTAATGTCTATATACATTAATAATGGATTATTCTAATTGTAATATTATATAAAATTCTCAACATATTGTGGCTTGTTCTGGTTCTTTCAGCTACTTTAGATTTTTCCATACCAATTTCCAAGATGAAATTCCATATTTATATCATTTATAAATAAAATAATTTTATGAAAGTTCAAATTTATATTCAATATAAAAATAAATACAAAGTTAAACCCAGTAAAACATTTATAATAGAATTTAATGATAAATATTAATTTTTTTGGAATGTTTCCTGATAATATTCAACACCACTATTTATATACTATCTAATTTGAATTTCAATATTTCCAATTCCCAAATTTTAGTGTGAATATCCAAGCACTATTAATTCCATATGGATCCCAGTTAATTATTCATAATACATTTTTAGGCATATTTTCTTGTCTTATATATAATTAGTAATAAATTATAAGACAAATTAAACAATAATTTCTTCCATGATAAATTTTTAGAAAATTTAAAGGTCAAGATTTATGTAAAATATAGAAAATGTAAATTTTTTATAATATCATGAATAAAAGAAAATAATTTAGGAAAATACAGATAGTTTATTCAAATAGGAAATTTACATAGGTTATTTACATAAGGGATTCACCATGTAAGATAACTTATCACATAACCAAAAAAATCAATGTAGTTGAATGTTGAAATCTATGGTCATGTTGGCATATAAAATTTCAAATTAAAAACATACCTTGAAATGGAAAAATCATTTTTTTCACCAGTTTAATTATATTTATATAATATAACTATCATTCCATAGATTTAATATTGACCATATTCATATATATATATATATATCAAATTATTAATAAAATATAATAGAAAATTAGTTCTGAAACTATAAAAATAATATTAAAATTATGCAATGCATCATTTTATGATTTAGGATATTATAATAATATATTTAGAGTTTTACGTACTGTAATGAAATGTATATAATTTTATCATTCCAACTAAAAAATAATCACTTAATTCAAAGTTTAATAGATCAATTCATGGTTGTAATATAGAACGTACCAAATTCTAGAAAATCATCTATATATTGAATAATAAATTGGCAATATGGGAGAATAAGCGATATAGAATAATTATTTATGTGAATTAAATATGTGAGATCATTAAGAAACACCTAAAATGATATTTATAGTTACTATATGACTTAATTTTCTTAGAGAACTATTGAAACTTGTAGAAAATTTTATAACCAATCGAAACATGAAATTTAATGATATTTTAAGAAAATAATATTTATGATCTAACCAAAGATAAGCATCCATCATTCAATAAATAATAAAAAGTTTCATGAAAATCAAAGGAAATAAGATAAATATATATTTTTAATTATAAAAATATAAAATTTTTCAATGATCCAATAAATATTATCTCCATTTTAATATATGGTAGATAATTGGGAGTAGAATTAAAATTCAAACAGACACACACACACAACCCATTCTAAGGAAATAATTTGATCCATATCCACTCCTAAGGGATAAGCTAGACAAATCCTACTCAGTTTAATTTATATATAATATATATATATATAGTGGGGAATCTATCTACTACCCTTGATAATATATAATTTTATCTAAACTAAAAAATAAATCATTAATAAAAAATTGTCGAGTATGTATACAAACTCTTTAAATAGTAATATAATAAACTTATACATATACATATATAGATAATTGAGAAATAAAAATCTAAAAAACTGATTCCAAATTTAATATATTTCATATAAATATGAAAATTTCAACATATAGATAAACAAATAACTCCCCCTAAATTCATTCTATATAAATATAAATTTATATATCAAAAATATGAAGTTGAAACATGAATTTCTCAAACTTATTAATGTTTAGGGTCTTAGTAAAGTTATAATTAGGTTGTTTTTCTATAGAAATAAATTCAGGGATTATATTTTCTCTTCATAAATGATCTCTAAGAAAATAAAATTTAACATCAATGAAATTATTTATAGAGTGTTATTAGGGATTTGTTAAATATAAATAGTAAAATTAATTACATAAAATATTGTAATATTGTTGAAATAAAAACCAAAATCAGAAATATTTTTCTCAATCCATAAATATTGAGCACAACATAATGAGCCAACTATATATTCCGATTCATAAGTTGAATGTGAAACTGATTTTTTTCATTAAATACCATGAAACTAATAATTTACCAAGTAAATGGAACACACCTGGGGATCTATTTCTATCTTTCACCATCCAAAATCATAATCTGTTGGGAAAATATACCTCAAGGCATCCTCTTGATGTTTTTGGGTATGATTGTGTTTGTTGAAAAAGCTATATGACTGTGAATGAGGATAATTGGTGTTTCCAAAAGTAGATGTCTAAGATGGTACAGTTTTCCAATGTTTCTCAAATTTTCGAGGTCTAAAATTCTGAGTTTTTTTAGCATTTAAAAATATGTATTTCTTTGAAGATCTCATCAAAATTTGGAAAAGGCATGAGTTTCGTGAATATGGGCCTCATGAAGAGTGTTTCATGAAGGATTAAAGGATTAGGATGATGATCTTTGGGAGTAGGATGAGCATCATGAAACGAAAAAGGTGAGGAGAAACATGAGTGGAGTATCGTGGCGGTGTGAAGTTTTGATGGAAGGATCCGTGAATAATACATGTATCGTGAACGAGAAAGGTATGTGGAGATTCATGAAAAAAGGATATTTGCAGTAAAAAAATTGGAGTGCCATGAAATGGTGTTGATGTGGCCCGAATAGTTCTGGAGTTAGTGGAAACACCTATAAATAAGCCTCTACCCCCTTCAAAATAAAGAGAGAGACTCAATGAGAAATCTAAGTCTCTATGCTCACAATGGATGTTCGCGAAGGTGGTCTGTGAAGAATTTCCCAAAGGCTATATAACCTAACTAAATGTTCTAAGCTTCCCAAAATAATAGAATTCAAAAAGTCTGGTTTGAGATTGGATAAAGAGGTGTACTTCATGAAGGCTAAGTGAGCCTCATGAAAAAGAAGGAGCTTCGTAGAGGATAGTTTTTTATTTGATAAATAAGGAGATTCATGAAGGTAGTGAGATTTTTGAAAGTTTTCTACAAGGGGTTACCCAGTGTTTTGGGGTAATGTGGTATTCATCAGTGGATGAAAGTGAGACATCAATAGAGCATTTAAATATAGTTGATGATGAATTCCTTAGTGATAATGAAGGGACTTATAGGTCTATAAACTATTAGTGGATTTTATGAATTATTAGTGAGACCACTTCATTTGAGAGAGAAGTGAGCATAAAAATTATGTTTGGTTGTAAACCATGAGGGACAATGAGTCCATTTCAAACTTTGTAAATAATGGTACACTTTTAGTGGTTTTGGTACATCTGTACATTGTTTTTGTATTCTCCTTGGATGTAGCTCAGTGAGGTTGAACCAAGTAAAATCACTATGTACTGTGCATGATTTCTTTTTATGTTCATACATTTCTATTAGAGATAGAGAAGAGTGTTTTGTTTAATGATGAAACAAGATTCTAAGGGTAAATTCATTTAATCTGTCATACCCTGATTTACCCACCTCTCATTGTATTTAACCTGGTTGGATTAAAAGAATCCAAATAAATCTTCAAATCAAATCTATTTTTTCAGGATAAAATAAACCACTATCAATAAATCCTTTAACATTTTTAATAATAATTTAAATATATTTAATCTAACTTTCTTGAGGTTCTTTTTGATATCTCATAAAAATAGAAACAAAAAACATTAAGTCAATCCTAGAAGTAGTTAGATATAAGAAACATAAAATAATTCCTCTATTGGTTTTAACATCAACAAATTTTCACGATTTATCTAAATATAACTTAGAAGTAGAACTCATGAGACTTTTTAAGATTCTAAAATTTTATAAACCAAATTTGATAATTAATTATTTATCATACATAGATTTATTTCTAAAAATACCATCATCTCTTTGAAAAATTTGTAAAAAAGTAAAAGTTTAAACACCCCATCACGCTCATATAAAATTAAATGTCATCAATCTTGAAAATTTCTCAAAAATATTTTCACAAGATGATCCCAATATAATAACATTAACTTAATTTAGTACTATAAAAATAACATTATATCTATTATTAATAAAAAATATAGGATTAATCATTCCTTTCTTGAACTTTTTTTTCTAAAGAAAACTAATTCTCGTTTCTTGCCAAGCTAAAGGAGCTTATTTCAAACCGCATAAAGAAATATATATCTCAAAACATGAACTATAAGTTTTTTAATCTCAAATACATGTGGATATTTGAAATACACTTTATTATAAATACATCTCATCAAAAAATTAGCTTTGACATCCATTTTAAATAATTTAAAACAATGAAAATCTGTATACGTAAATAGTGTCTTAATTTCGTCTAAATAAGTAATAAGTGATAAAGATTATTCCAAATAAATTAATTTCACTTGAGAATATACCTATGAAACTAATATTGTTTTATTATTAATTTTTTTCCAGATTCATCATGATTATTTCTAAAAATCTATTTAGGTTAAATAACATGAGAATATTCTATTTGAACAAATAATGTCCTCAAACTATTCCTAGTAAAATTATTTCATTCATATTGTATTACCAAAATATGATTATCATAATCTAAAGATTCATTATTTTACTTTGGTACTGAATTAGAAATAAAATCATCATAACCCCCAAAATTAAAAACAAATTTTATGGTTTACAATTTTAATTTGAAATTACCAATCAAATTATTTATGGGATGATCTCTATGAGTATTATATAATTTTTTATGAATAGGTTCTGATTGAGAAGAAATATTCTCCTTCTAAATATGTGCATCATTATCTTGAGGTAGTTCTTCTTCAATGTCAATGGCTCTATTTTTTTTCAAATAGATAATTATTAGGATCTCATTTATTCAAATAATTCTCATGAAGAATTACATTAATTTATTATTCAACAACTATAATTATTTTATTATACACTTTACATGCCTTAATTTGTTTTAATATCCTATTAAAATTTGTTCATCACATTAATTTTATTAAAGGTCTAGGGAAGAAGCCTCAATTTATAATTAAAGCAAATACCTCTTTTATGTCTGGGTAGAGGGAGACCCATTACATACCCTAAAGCCTTAAGGCCAAGTTTCCTTAATACAAGGTTCAAAATCCCATTTCTGGGCCCAAAGGACCCTTCAATGAATAGTAATGCTGTAGTACCTACACTGCTACATTACCTGCTACAGTACACCGCCGCTACAGTCTGCTGCAGTACCTCTGCTGCTACAATACCCCCACTGCTACATTTGCCGCTGCTATAGTACCCCTAAGCTACAGTACTGCTATAGTCCCTGGAATTTCATCCGTGGCCAGATTTGATCCTGGGTCTATTGGATGCCAAGCAGGATCTTGTACCACTTGGGTACAAGCTCATTGGTTCATCACATTTATTAAATGATATAAAATTTGAAATATCACCTTTCATGTGTCTCAATAATCCCCTATCCATATACTACACATCCTTTTTTATTCTCCCAAGACATAGTTCCTACAATAATAGATTCATTAAAGCTTTAGTTCCTATGAAAACTTGGGACTAATGGGATTTTTATATGAATTCATAGGAATCAGAATAGTGTTCATTTTTTTTATAGGAAACCATGAAGACAAATATATAGAAATAAAATCCTTAGTATGTCCATGAGATTTAAGAAATCTCATGGAACACTCATTATCACAATGAAAATTCATAATACATCTAAAAAAATTTGTAATATATTTAATTTCATTATATCTATTAACAATGAAAGTCTAGTACCATTTAGGAAAATTATTATCATAACAAAGAGTAGTTATCTTTATTTACTATTTATTAAAACAAATCATTTTATCAAAATATTTTATTTCTTGAAGAAAAATGTACCTATTTGACATTAAACATTCAATTACATTTTTGAGTCGTTCATTCTCTGTATGAATTACATCACAACTCCTTATTTCAAATTCATGCGACTTAGAAGAAAAATAAACCCCTCTTTTTAATTTATTAATTTTATCATGATAAATTTTCAAATTTTCTTGAGAATTTTATTGATATATATGGCCACAACATTTTCACCCATTATGGATTTCTTCATATTTTCAATCTCCTTTAGAATATCCTTAAGTTTTCTCTTAAGGTTATTGTAAAAAATAGTGAATTTTGTCAACTTTATGTTTATGTCTATCAACATCTTTATGCAATTCCTCAACAACGAGGTTCTCAAATTTTGATTCAAAAGATTAATAATTTGTTGATTCACCTACCCATTTTGATTAATCCATCTAACACGTATTTGGAACATATATTGCAGAACTAGATTTATCATTAGTACTAGAATATTCAGTAAAACTGCAACTGATAACCATTTCCTTTATTTCATTATTTCATTTATTCTTATTATTTTTTTGTCCTTCCTCAGTCTAGTAAAATAAACCTTGATGTTCCCCTTTTCCCTACAGTCATAACAAATTATTCCAGGAGTTTTATTAGAAATGAAATTACATTTATATTTATCACTTCCATCTTCCTTGGTATATTCTCTCTAGGTTCTCCCTGAGTAACCTTTCTTTCTTTTACATCAAACTTTTTAAACATTGGATGTATCATTATTATCACTACACTGTAACTCAGAATTATAAGATAAATTAGATATGTTTGATTTAACATAAATTTCCTTTTCCTGTGAAATGTCTTCTTAGGAAATATTTTTTAGATCAAATTCATATTTCAATAATGAAATGATAAGTTCATCCAGAGTAAATTATATAAAATCATTACATTTATAAATGTCAAAATTTTTAGAATTCAACTTCTAAGGATTTTCTCTAATAACACTTTAAACAAGAACCGAATTCTCAAGAGTCTACCCACATAACTCATATCATTTACAATAATTGTAAATCTATAAAACATTTTATTAACATTTTTGTCATCACCTATTTTAGGTTCATGATACTCAACAATTAAAATCCCCAACATAGATCTAAAAAGTTTATCTGAACCAATTATATTAAATATTTTTTTACATTATGTGGGCACAGAAGTGCGCCCACAGAACACCGGTGCAGGGCGGCACCGAGAGAGGTGGGAAGAGAAATCTAGGCTGAGGTTTCTATGAATTGTTATTTAAAGAAACTGCATACCACAATATGTTTTGATGTGGGAAAATTTTTAAAAACTCTGATGAAATCTCAGCAATCTGATGCATCGCAGACACGTGGTCCACCATCTGATAAATCACGAGTTCTATCACACGCATCCAGGCCGTCCATCTAGTATCCTCAGTTTAGGATTGAACCATGGTCGTCTGATTTCATCCACCAAGGTTGGCTTCTACCATTATACAACCACAGACACTCGACGTGAACCAGTGCACCAGAAAAGCCCCTACACCTCCTTGACCAAACTCTAACCACCGTTGAAGCTTGTACTTATATTCATTATGATCAACTGAGAAACACAATACCATGCATGCAACTAAGTTTTCATGCACGCATCAATATAAAGAATTAAAACATGGTTGAATAAAATAGAGTTTCAAGGCCACATCATGGTGTTTGATTCCTTTAGGGATTTGAGTTGCATGTGTTTCTCTTTTCATGCACACAAGGATTGCACTGAGATATAAGGAACCCGTGTTGAAAAGAAACAAAGTGAGAGATTTGGGAAATCTTATCATGTGTTTGACAAAATTCAAAGCCAAATATCTCATACAATCCTCTTGGCATATCTCATGGGATTTTAATTTAGAGAAGAGTCTATCCTCTCCTATAAATAAGATATCCCTTAACTGAGGATTAGTTGTTGCAAATATTGAGAGAGGATCTCGTTTTCCAAAAAAATAGAGCACCACACTACTTGGGTTCCACACAACCTTGCTACATAAAGAAGTTATGTGAATCCCTTGTGCAAAGGGGAACCACAAACCATCTTGGTTTGTGAAAGAAACTGTACTCTCTCTGTGAAGATAATAAAATACACATGAACAGTTTCTCAAAACCTCTCCTATGTTTCATGAAGAAGACACCATAGGTAAACAACCAGTGATACACACTCTTGTTATACCTTTGTAAAGACAGAATCAAAAATCTTTTTTTGATTTTGTAAAGGATATCCATGCGAACCAATTGCGTGAATATGAATACCCCGTGTGACTTCCAGTTTGGATGAAGAATAAGAACACCCTATTAGTTTCACCTTTTATATGTACTATTTTGTAGGTGTTTTTTTTAAAGAAGAAGGTGATTTCATGAAGGCTGAAGTTTATGCATTCTTTATTTGAAGAAGAAGAAACTTGAGGATTTCTATTATAACAGGGAAGAGGGGAGAATACATGCATCCTAAATATGCATGAATATGCATGAATTGAGATACCCGAGTGTGCAGGAACAAGACTTACATTGAACACACCCATTCTTTTTTGAAAAAGATCACAAATCAAGAAAGTATTGTGTGTGTACATTTAAAGGAGGAAGAAAGAAAGAATAAGTACACACATAAAAGAATACACTTATTCGGGTTTGAAATAACAACACATAATTGAACTCAACATAACAAGTGTGTGTGCTAAAAATAGATAAAGAAGAAGAGACATATTGTTTAGAGAAACACAAAAAAGTGACATGAACACATAAATAAGGTAGTTCCAACATCAAACCCAAATCAAAAGGAACAAGTGTGTGTGTGAAAAATAACTATAGAAGAAATAATTGTGTGCATTTTTCTAAAGAAGAGATTGATTGGAAAATTCATGTTTAATTGCATGACCCACACACATTGAACCTAAATCATTGATAGAAGTTAAAGGTGTGTGATCATATTGACAATAAAGATATTATACATGCATGAAATCATGCATAATCACATATAAATGAGAAGTCCTTTGTGATACCCAAGACAAGAGGTATTTAATTACATGAAACCCATGCATGAAGTGAATGGTATTTGAGACTGAAGCTAGACAGAGTTAAAGAAGATATTATATCTGAGTTGACAGTGTTTGGGAATCCAAAAAGACAGATAGTGCTAATATCATTCAAGATCACTATTTCATATTAATATTATTGAAGAAGTTTTGTGCACCATTGGAACACATATTAGTGAGGTCGGGTCTTCATTAGAAGAAGAAAGAATTTCCCAAGCATTGTTGAGTTGAGTATAAATCAGAGAAGTGATCAAAATTATTGAGAAAGACCAACAGAACTTACCAAAGGCTATTGAATATTCCTGAAGAGATACACAGGTAAGTGTGATTCAACATGCTTGTTTGGAGAGAGAAGAATATCATCTATAGTGAATCAAGAAATAACTTAAAGAAGGAAGCTTCTCATGTGACTCGAGAGCTAGAAGACCCCTATGAAATTATGGGGGGAGGAGAAGTCTTCAGTGGGACTCCAAAGTAGGCCAGTAGACTCTGGTAGCAGTATGGGATGCAATATAAATACCCTCCTATGGAAATTATGAGAGATACAATGGGAATATTTTTCAACCATTGTAATTTATAAAAATATTATAGAAGAGAATCTGTGTTGGGGGGAATAAGGAACATGACAAGGAGTAGGTCTTTGAACTGAACCTTATAAATACTTGTGTTTAGTGCCTTTATATTTACAGTATCATCTGAGGTAAGGCTAAAAGAAACAAGAATAGTGGATTGAGGATTTAACCAAACATAGAGGTTTAATTTAAAAGAATCAATTTTTAGAAAGTTTATAATGGATCACTGATTCACCCCCTCCCCTATCAGTGATTCACAATGATTTGGGAACTTTAATTGGTATTATAGGGACGTTCCCTCTAAAAGATCCAAGGGAGTATTTATAAAGTGCATATTTCAGGAAATGAGTAAGCAGCCTCAAATGGATATTTCTTCCAAGACTGAAAAGAATATAAAGATAAAATGGTAAAGGAAGATAAAGAAGTATCATACTACTAATGAGGAGACACCTTCTACTAAGGTAATCTGAAAGGTACAACATGTGATAAATATCCTGATAAAGCATGTTTAAGCTGTGATGATTCTAGAACAATTAGTGATCTTTAGTCTACACTCAAAGATAATCTAAAGAAAATTCTTATATAAGTGACAAGACATATTATTGCAAGCATTAGCGCTCTTCAACATGAAAAATTACAGCTATAAGAACAAGATTATTCCATGGAAGAGGCATTGGATAAAGGGTTGACATATCCAACAATCTTATAAAACTAGTGAAGGAAAAGTAAGAATAAATTTCTATTTTCAATGAAGGAAATTCTCAAGTTAATTAAGAACTACAAGGAAAAATTTGTGAGAAAGAATTCTTTGAGATTGTATTTATTGAAGCATGCTATGAATTTAAAAAATTGCACAAAATATCTATGGTTGTCAAAGCTGCTCAACTAGAAGACAAAGCTAATATGGTAAAGGAGCATCAAATTTATTTGCAATAATTCAAAAAGATTCATAAAGAAAACCCATCATACTTATCTATAAGATATCAAGAAGTCAATATTTGTGGGTCAATGTTGGTGCTGTAATAGGTTTGGGTATTATGCATTAGATTGCTGGTAAAATACTCAAAATGAAAAACCACAAAGGAATCCCATCTCAAGGGGGAGAAAGCCAGAGAAATAGAAGCAACATCCATAGATCCCGAAGCATTTTTACACTGCAAATAGATTTGGAATGATTGATAATATCTGTGATGTATAAAATAGAAGTGGTCACAATTTTGGTACATGTTCATCTCAACATTTATCCAAATATAATAGGAAAACAAGATCAAAAAAATGGATAATAAAGATAAAGCATCCTTGGGAAGTAAGCGGAATAATGTTTCAAAAGTAAATTCCCCCAAGAAGATTTCAAGAAAGAAGAGTGATAAGTCCTTGGATTATAAATCCAATAAGTTAAAGGTTGATGGATCCAAAAGCACCACCAATAGAAAATTATTCTATTGTGGAAAGAAAGGTCATACCATGGATCACTACAAACAATCCATGGAAATGAATAGAAGAAATCTAAAAATAAAAAAACAATCAATACAGGAGAAGACATCACTGATTGAATATAAGTTTCCTAATAAAGGTAACTTTAATGAATTGAAGAATCCATGTGGAAGCTCCAAATCAGAAAATTTTATGAAGGAGTGTTTAGTTATCTAGCCTAATCAATTGCAAATTATTGAAGATGAAGTACCAGATAAAGAAAAAGAAAAGGGGAGAATGATCATTCCACATGAAGGAAAATTATAATTTCAGGAGAGTTTGTTAGCACGTGACAACCCAAGTGTCTCACTAATACTTTTTTGAAGGTTCAAGAAGGCTGGACATCATGAAAGAAAATGTATAACTATTTTATCAGGCCAAATGGAGATGTTGAAAATTGAAAAACATGCACCAATGGAAGATAATTCACTACAGGAAGAAGAAAAGGAAAACAATCCACACAAGTTTATGGTTAATGTATGTAAAGGGTCCATACTGAAAATAAAAGATAAAAATATAAAATGGAGAGGAAAAACTATCATGAAGAGAACCAGACACTTTAGAGCTGCAAGGAAAGGAGTTCTTGGGTAGAGAGAAAATTCTCATCCTCTGTGCTTCTATTAATAAAATCACAAGTGTTCAATATTATTCCGTTATATTTTTATTATACACATGTGATTACATTTCAAGGAATTAAAGGTGAAGGCCATTCACAAGATGACACATGGATGAACAAAGTTGAGAACAAAACGTTGGACTCATAATTCAGGATTTTATAATTATATAATGTTTTCCACATTGGAGGATTATTAATATGAATATCTTAAAGATTATTTGATGATATTTTACACCAGGTTAAATAAAAGTAATTTCATCCATTGAGGGGGAGAAAATATAAAGGAGATGACATTAGGGATTACTTCCTGAAAAATCCTAAAATTCATATCATCTCAAGAAGGTGAAACCTGAGGTATTCCAATCACACTTTAATCCTTAATTTGTAATTGTATTTATCATGTCAATTATGAAGGAGTGATTTATTGATGAAAAGTTCTGATGAAAGGGGGACCTTTATCTTTTCACTTGAAAATTTTAATATATTTGGTGAAGTATATGAATTATTTAGCATTTCATGGATAAATATGATTATTTTCAACCCCTTAGTTATGAATTGAAACATTTTGAAAATTATTTCACATGTATGGTTGTTTATGGACAATATTAAATACCTTGGTCAAATCTCTATTGTTTTCTACACCGGGTTATCCCAAGTAGACTGACAGTTGATTAATTAAATGCTCTTTTATTAGTGAACCATGTGATATCACCCCTCTTAGAAATATTCAAGAAGATATTATTTAAAGGGAGGAGGAAATCTTTTTCATACCCCACTACTCCTTTGCATTTGGTTTCCAATTAGGGGGAGAAAATATTGTCACACATATTGACCCATACAAAGTGTGCTTAGGTGATATTGACAACAAAATACAAAGGGAGGATTGTGGAGAAAGGGGTTGCATTTGCTGTTAATAAGGAGTCAAGTGTCAATAAGTTGTTAACATGTGTATGGAAAGGTGGTGATGTAATTTGTTCTAATTATTGAAGTAGGGATGCTTAATGTGATGTTAGTAATTCATTAAATATCCCACTTTGATTATGGAAGAAGATTGTGAAAAATTCAGAATATTATTGAGCTGGTCCTACATTCCAAGACATGTGTCACTAGATAACACATTGTAACACCATTTGTAGAAGGCCATGCATTATGGTTTAATGCATGATTAATGATGAAATGATCCATTCATCATGCATGATTGGATAAAAATAATGTTGAAGACCTTTAATTTTTTATTCCAAAAAGAATATAAGGATGATGTTTGAAGATGAAGAAAAGATTAGGAAGGGCTTAGTATAGAATCTACAAAGTCCATTTCCCATGAATGGGATTAGTAAAGAGAATGTGGCCATGAACTCTTGTAATTTTTTTTAACCAAGTAGGGATTTACATTAAATATATATTCCAACCAAGGAGGCTAGCTGGGGACCTCAACCCCAGGCACATGCTGGACTTGAGGGTCAACTGCACCTACAAGAACCCTCAAGCCCAACCCCGTAAGAGGCACACGACATGTAGTCCGTGTATAATCCCACAAGAGAATGCATGATGATCAACTAGTGCAGAAAGGTGCATAGTGGGAGCTTGAATCACGCTTGAAGGAGAAAAGGTGGGCGCAGAAGAGTGCTCGTAGAACACCGGTGTCGGGCAACACAGGGAGAGGGGGGAAGAGAATTTTGAGACAAGTTTTTCACGACCTATTATTTAAATAATCCACAAACCTCACAGTGTTTTGATGTGAGATGTTTTTTAGAAATGAAAATACGATCTCAGTCGTCCGATGCATCACAGACATGCGATCCTCCATCCAATCAATTGTGAGATCTATCTCACGCATCTAGGCCATCCGTTTGATCTCCATAGTTTGGGATTAAACCATGGACATCTGATCTCATACACCATGATTTTCTTTAACCTTTGGAAACCCATGGCCACTTGATGTGAACATGTGCACTAGAGAATCCCCCACACCTCCTTGATCGAACTCCATCCACCATTGAAGCTCGTTCTTCCATGCATTATGATCGACTGAGCTACATGATACCGTCAATGCAACTACATTTGCATGCATGAATTGATATAAATAATTCGAAAATTGATGAAGAAAATAGAGTTATAAGGATACGTCCTGGAGCTTGGATCCTTCGAGAATATGCAATGCATTCGTTCCACTTCGCATGCACATGAGGATTGCACCAAGAAATAAGGAACCCACATTAAATAGTTATAAACTGGGAGATTCAAGAAATATTATCATGTGTTTGACAATTTTTAAAGACAAATATCTCAAACGATTCTCTTGGAATATCTCATGGGATTTAAACATGGAGCAGTGTCTATTCATGCTTATAAATAAGAGAGCCCTCGACAGAGGCTCAGTTGTTGAAAATATTGAGAGAGGATCTCATTTTTTAAAGAACAGAGCACCACACAACTTGGGTTTCATGTATCCTTGATATGTGAAGAAGTTGCACATATCCCTTATGAAAAGGTGAACCATGAACCATCTTGGTTCATGAAAGAAACTACACTCTCTGTGTGAAGATAATCACAAACATTCAATAGGTTTCTTAAAAACTCGCCTATGTTTCATAAAGAAGATACTGCAGGTAAAAAACCAGTGCTACACACCCTTATTGTACCTTTTCGATGATAGAATCAAAAACCATTGTTGGTTCTATGATGGATAACCATGAGAACCACTTTCGTGGAGAAGAATACCTCGTGTGCCCTCTAATTTTCACAAACAAGAAGAACACCCTCTTGTTGAACCTTTTATATGTACTGTTTCCAAGGGTTTGTTTTTGAAGAAGAAGGTTATTGCATAAAGGCTAAATTTTATGTATGATTTATTTGAATAAGAAGAAACCCTAGGATTCATGTTATCATAGGAAAGAGAGAAGAATACTTGCATAGTGCATATGCATGCATATGCATGAATTGAGACACCCATGTGTGCAGGAACAAGCTATACATTGAACACACCCATTCTTGTTTGAAAATAACCACAAATCAAGAAAGTATTATGTGTGTACATTTTAAGGAGGAATAAAGAAAGAAGAATTACCATATAAAATAATAATCTTATTTGGGTTTGAAATAAAAACACATAATTGAACTCAAAGGAATAAGTGTGTTCACTAAAAAGTGATAAATAAGAAGAGGCAGATTGTGTAGGGAAACACAAATAAGTGAGATGAAAAAATAAATAAGGTAGTGAAAACATTGAACCTAAATCAAAAGGAACAAGTGTGTCTGTGAAAAATAACTGTAGAAGAAATAATTTTGTGCATATTGAGAAAGAAGAAATTTAGTGGACAATGCATGTTTAATTGCATGACCCAGACCCATTGAACCTAACACATTGATACAAGTGAAAAGTGTGTGCTCAGGTTGACAAAAAATATATTATATGTGCATGAAATCATGCATAATCACATGTACATGTGAAGTCCTTTGAGATGCCCAAGATAAGAGGTATTGAATACCATGAAACAAATATATGAAGTGAATGAGATTCGAGACTGAAGCCATACATAGTTAAGAAGGATCTTATATCCGAGTTGACAATGTTTGAGAATCCAAGAAGATAGAAAGTGCTAATATTTTTCAAGATAACTCTTTCATATTAATATTATTGAAGAGTTTTTGTGCACCATTAGAACACATCTTAGAGAGATTGGGTCATCATTAGAAGAAGAAAGAATTTCCTAAACATTTTTGAGCTGAGTACTGATTAGATAAGTGATTAGAATTATGGATCAAGACCAACCGACCTTAACAAAGCCTATTAAAGATTCTTGAAGAGATATATTGGAAAGTGTGATTCAGAAAGTCTATGTGGAGAGAGAAGAAGATAATCTACAGTGAATCAAGAAAGAACTTAAAGAAGGAAGCTAAACATGTGACTCGAGATCTAGAATACCCCAAGGAGATTTAGGGAGGTGGAGAAGTCTTCAGTGGGACTTTAAAGTAGGCCAGTGCACTCTGGTAACACTGTGGGATGCATTATAAAGACCCTCCTATGGGAATCAAGAGAGATACAGTGGGAGTCTATATCGACCATTGTAATTGATAAAAAGATTAAAGTGGAGAATATGTATTGGGGGGAATAACCAACACAATAAGGAGAAGGTCTTTGAACCAAACCTTGTAAATCCTTGTATTCAGTGCCTTTATATTTATAGCATCATCCGAGGTATGGTTGAGAGACATTATAAGATTGGATCAAGGATTTAACCAGCCATATAGATTTAATTGAAGATAATCAATTTGTAAAAAGTTTAAATGGGATCAATGATTCACCCCTCCCCTATCTATGATTCAAAATGATTTGGGTAATTTAATTGAACTCTTTTTATGTGATGAAATATGACTATAGACATTCTAATTTTATAAAAAATACTTGATATTCATCTCCTTGTAATTAAGAACACAGTTTTACGAATAATTTCCAATTAAATATTTATGATCACCTTATGGTGACTTTTATGTATTTTCCATGATATTTTAATAATCAATACTTAGTTTATTTAAGAAGAATTCATCCAAAATTTCCAATATCCATAACCAGCACCATCTAAATGATGTGGTTTGTGAGGTATCAATACATAATTTGAGATAATCCCTTCCATGTTAAATAGTTCCTTTTTCCTTGATGCTTATTTCAGTAAATATTTATCAATATATATATATACATATATACATCTAGTGGTCTACCTTTGATACCAATTGTTGGTTCAAGGTTGAGATGAAAAAATATCCAAGTTGGGGGGGAGGGTGTGAATTGTCCTTTTAATTGTGAATTTAAAAATTTAAATGATATATCCATGTTATGAAGTCAATATAATAGAAAATTAAAATTAAGATAACACACATGATCTTTGTAGTGGTTCAAATCCAAATTATCCTATTCCACTATCAATTTCTCTCATGAGACGAGTGAGATGGAACACACTAGAACCAATATAATGGAATATTACAATGATGTTTTCCCAGCTGAAGTAAAAACCCAATCAAAAATATTTTTCCCATAGTGGCTCAAAACAAATAATTCCTTTATTTTAACCCCTGGATAACCGACCCAAATATTATAGTTTTTTTCTGTAGGTACAATGAAAATCCTAACATCTTTTTGGTAGTCAAAACCAACAATACCACCTTTTAATGGGTAGTATAAACCTTTAAAATTATGTACACATAAAGATGATAATAATAAGTAGAACCATAACACACGATGAATAAATATAGTGTCTGATTTTTGACTAAGTAGTGAACTATTAAACTATAAGGGATAAATATTTTTTTTTGAGACTTGTAAGTGGTCATCGAAGTTTGCATCTATTGTACAGCTCAATAAATTCTCAACCTATTGCGTCTCACACTGTTTCTATAAACTCTATATAAATGGAGTATATTTTTTCAAGTATCTTTTCAAATATGAACACCATTTAATTTTTTATTTTCTCAAAGGGAAAAACATGCAAGGAACATCAAATAAATACTTTAGAGTTGTCCATGACTATATCCCAGATGATATTAGACATGTATATAATTTATTAATTAAAAAACAATTATGGATGTTTTCCTCGATATTATATAAAATAATGATTAAATATACAGTTGAACCCATTATAATGTTTAATATAGAATTTAATAAAAAGTATTAATATCCTTAGTTTGTTTTTAGATAATAATTAAGGCCAACTCTTTATATAACAAACAATTTGAATTCAAACATTTCAAGTTCAAGAATTTCATAATGAATATTCATGCACTCACAATTCCTTGAGAATATTTTTTAATTCCCATAAAACTAGTTAAAATATGTTTTAAGGGATTTTATATAATTAATAATAAATTATAAAAAAAACAATTTTACACATGATAAACTTTCATTATTTGAAATTTCAAGAATATTTCAAAACAAGGAAAAAATACTATGTTTATAATATCCTATATTAAATCACAAAACCACATAGGAAAATACACATAGTGGATTAAAATAGGGATTATAAGTAGTTGATATAAGTATGGGACTCATAACTTAATTTAATTCATCATGTATCAGAAAAAAAAATCGATGCAGCTAAATTCTAAAAATTATAGACAACTTGAAAAATACAATTTCTTACAAAAAAAAAGACATTCAAAATAGAAGGATCATATTTATCTCCAATTGAATTATATTTAAAAAATTATTTCCATATAATCATGAATCACCTTATTCGGACATATATATCTCATGTTATCATTAAGATAAAGTAGAAAATTAGTTCAGAAAAACTACAGAATTCATAATGAAAACATGCAATATAAAATAACATGATCTAGTACATGATAAAGATCAATTAAGAGTTTTATGTCTTGTAATTAAATAAAGATAAATTTTTTATCATTCCAAAATAGAATTAATCACTCAATTAATAGTTATTTATCTCATTTTATTGACTAAAAATAGAAGGTACTCGATTCTGGAAAATTGGCTATGTGTCCAAGAGTAAATAGGAAACATAGAAGAATAAACTATATGAATCGGCTATATGGAACAACTAGATACACAAATTCACTACATGTAAAAACCAAACCTCATAAAAATGATATTTAAAGGTCATAGATGAAATATTTAGTCTAGGAACATTATATATAACTTTTTAGAACATTTTATGAATAA
Organism: Viscum album; assembly: GCA_963277665.1. NCBI lineage: Eukaryota > Viridiplantae > Streptophyta > Magnoliopsida > Santalales > Viscaceae > Viscum > Viscum album. The sequence goes on along the minus strand of OY728130.1, from coordinate 1,015,818,481 downwards.
TTAAAAAATGAAATTTAATGAAATTTTATGAAAATAAATATTATTATCTAATATAATTTAATAATACATTATTCATAAAAATAAAAAAATTATCAATAATATCAATTTAAATAGAAAATAAATATCTATGTAATTATCAAAACATAATGTGGCTTAAGGATCCACTCAATAATAAGAAACCATTGCAAATTGGGAAATACTTGAATAAAAATGATATGAAATGATTTTTTTTATGATTATATAAAACCCATAATCCCTATTAATGAATTTTTTAAAACACATTTATACAGTTGAAAGTACACCATAAAAAATATATAATGGTGCATAATATGAATAGTTTCTCAAATAATTTAAACTGAGACCATGAAATCCATTCAAACTCTTATAACATTTGAACCAATATCTCAAAAATTAAATATCATAAAATTAACATTTAATATCATGATCAAATATGAATTCATGATATAATATCTCAATATGATTCATATACACCTTATAAAAGGATATAGGGTTGTAATACATGGTATGTCTAAAGGAAACAATATTGAGAAAAACAACTCTTATAAAGACCATATAATTGACTCTAGAAATTAATAGATGAAGTTATTATGTGTAACATTTTTAAAAGAAGAAAAATTAAGTATAGAATAATAAAATCATAGTTCATTTTAGGTATTATCCTAAAAAACATAGTAAAAGTGTAGATGTATAACATAATTAATGGAAATTCGGTATAGAAACCCCTTACCTCGAGTCAATACTTCTAATTCAGGACCTTTAACTACTATATCATAAAAATATATTAATTATTAAAAATTTTAATAACATTTAAAAAAATTATTACATTATCATTAAGATTTTTATTTCATTTACTACAATAAAATATTTAATTACCTAATTAGTTAAATCCACACTGGTTATTTTGAGGATGTTCAGTTAATCACTAAAAAATAAATTTGATAAGTTGAACATGGTCAAATGGGTAATTATTCCATCAGATCTAGAATAAAATCATGAAATAATTATCATTATTTATTATATATTTATAACTAACTATCTATGGTAGTTATGAAAAATTAATTATGATAAAACATAGAGATAATAATTCATACATATACATGTGTAACAATTCTATTTCTCAATGAACAAGAGGGATTAAAGGTAAGTATTTCATTATATTTTCATAAGTATGATTATATGATATTTTATCTTCATATAAACATATATATAACAACCATGTAATTCAATTTTTAAAAAATCACATTACTTTGAGAAGGTGGTAATCCACATGAAAGAATGAACAACGTCATCATTTTTCAAAGGATGGAAAGGTAATAAAATAGATGATATCATATGGTTAAATTATAATAATTACGTCATCAACATCATATATATACACACACACAAATTAATTCTATAATTATAACCAGCCATGATAGGTGGTGATGGAAAATGAATTACACAAGTTCCAGAGGCATTACCCAGCCATATAGACAAATGATGGTTTCATTTACCATTCAATGGAAGGAGATAAAATAAAGTTATAAAATTAATATAATAATATATATTAGTATATGGGAGATATTAATGATATAATATCATGATTTATGTATGTTTTTGGAAGTAGGTATAATTAGAAATAAAATGAAAACATTCAGTTAAACACTATACCTCTACTTCAAACAATGCATGTTTAATTATACCTTTATCCCTATTGGGTTGGTATTATGAAAAAAATAACTCATATAGGGCTTGTTATTGGTTTTTGGAACTTATTTTTATGGGTAATTGTTTTAGTAAATGGATATTTACTATGTAGAAGATATGAAAGTGGGTCCCCTTTTTTAAGTTGGAGAGGGGATCTTATGGAAATACAAGGAATATTATAAAATAATATGTGACTACCTAATGAAAAATGGTTCCAAAATAACATATATTAAAATATAATGTTTATATAGTCTTAATATAACCATAAAGAAATTAATATAGGTTGAAATGTCATTTTAAACCTAATATTTTGGATTAACCCCTTCACTAATCATTCTTAACCTTAACATCATAAACAAAATTTTCAATGATAATGGTTTATAAATTTTTTTGTGGTAAAAAGTGGCTCATAAATGGAAAAGTGATGAGACCATAGAAAATTTTTCATCATAATTTTCATCATTCATGCTTATTACTTTTTTTAAATAATTTAACATAAAATTATTTAACATAATACTCAATTAAATTCATATTATAACCTTTAAAAATATATTGAATTTAATTTCATAGAGATAGTAATAGAATAATAATAAAATGTTATAACACTTAATTAATATGTAATATGTATCTAAAAAATTATTGGGACAATATAAATAACCCAAAAAATATTTATTTTAGAGTTTTTGAAATCATTTAGTTTGATTTTGAATGGTTTTACATGCATTGTAAAATTATTGAGAAAGAATTTATAGTACTTATTTTACCACGAATAAACTAATTAAAAGATGAAAAAATTAAGTTATATTTAAAATAAAAAATTAGGACCAAACCAAACCTCTTTTTACCCCTATCAAAAAATATTAAGTATATTAAATCAAAGAGTGTGGAATTTTTTATTTATTCATTATTTAAAATCATATTATGGTTATTATTAACGAAATGTGAAAATAATTACCTTATTTTTGATCCTTGGATGATTATTTTCATGATCCAACCAAGATACCATAGAATCTAGATGCTTGATCTAGCTCTGACATAGCCCGAATGGTGTTTGAAATCCCAAATGGGTTGGACTCTAGCACCTAACTCCATAAAAGATCAAATATGGGAATAATATTCCACAAATGAGTGGAATATAAAATATTACAGGTCAGTATAATCAAAACCCCAAAATGATAATGTTATATAAATATATAGGTAAAATAGTTCACAAAAAAAAGATAAATACACCAAAGGAAATATCCACCCAAGATGACATCATATAACCATAAAAAAGTTACAAACTCCTATGTAATAACTTGACAATAGCTCCACCAGTAACCATCATCAGTCCACGGTCCTAAGGGATCAAGAACATTAATCACCTCTAAGTAGAACTTTACCTTTTCCTATACCTAGAATAGGAAAGTCTATAAATGTATAAAGGAAAAGGTAGGGTGTCAGTTATAAGGAATAGTTTGGTATCACCTAGTGTTCAATAATCAATACCATAACAATTAACCATTTATGCTATCAATTTAAACAAAAAAAATCATGGAATTAAATTTTCATATTTCAAATAAAAACTTGAATAAATTAAAATATATGAAAGTTATTTCAAATAAACATTCAAATAGACTTATTTAAACATTTTATAAAATATAATTTATATAAATAATTTGGCATGAATAAAATAGTTTAATAAATCAATGGTATGCATATCAAATCAGTCAACTCATATCACCTTGTTGAAACACCCTATGATACGTTAGTTACTGGATATAGGATCCTCAAAAATATCATTAGTGGTCATGGGTAATAAATATTGTGTATACACAATAAATGCCCAATTAGGTGAACCCATTCCAAGAAATCAATCTACACCTCATTCAGGGAACTCATCATTAGCTTCTTGAGACAACATGGTTTAGCTAGTGATGTCATTATAAATATAGTGATAGGGGATAAATATCCTTGAATTCTTGTCCCAGGAAACTACTATCTTACCAGGATCCCATATGCTTTAATCAATCAATCAATAAAATTAGAAACCAATCATTTAAAAAAAATCAAAATTAAAGGAGACTAATTTATGTTTTCATCATCCATTTTATAGTTACAAAAAAATCAAAGGATTTAAACATTTCTTGACATTTCCTGTTAAATTAAAATTTAATACATTTATTCTAGATCAAAATAAAATTATTTCATAAAAAAATCAAAATCAAGCAACCATTTTTCACAAATTCTCTTAACAATTTCAATTCCATTGAAATACAGTTTTTTCTCAAATATCATTTCAATTTCAAAACAAAGGTAAAATCATAAAAATTTAATTTTTTTATTCAATTAAAATATTTTTCAATTTAGTCATGAAATTCAGGGTTTCAATCATTAGGAAAATAAAAAAAGAATCACCTAACTTTAAATCAAATATCTAGAAATCAAAACCTACAATGGGATTATCTAATGAAGAACAATAATGAAAGAGATCAAGAAAATAATCCTAGAATAATTAAACCATATAATGGAGTTTAGATCCATCATGTACATGATGATATATAAAAATCTATTTAGGATAAAAATATATATTAGAATAACCCACATGAGAGGAGGTCCACTTACCCGGTGGAGGTTCAAGAAGAACAACACCACTTCAATCTTCCATGAAAATGATTTTTGTGAAGCCAAACTCACAAATTGAGAGTGTCTATGGATAAAAAATTGTGTTAGGGTTGAGTGCAGTTTACACTACCACAAAACTGGGCAAGGCATGCGCCTGCCTTTATCAGCGCTAACAGTAAAGCGCTGATAAAGGGATGGGCCTTTTTCAGCGCTAACAAAAGCACTGATAAAGGTCAACTTTATCAGTGCTAAAACAAGAGCTGATAAAGGGATTATTTATCAGCGCTAAAAAAGCGCTGATAAAGGTTGTATTTATCAGCGCTTTTCATTTTAGCACTGATAAATACACCCTTTATCAGCGCTTTTTACTAGCGCTGATAAAGGCTCATGCGGATTTGTTAAGAACCCGCGAGTCCTCTTCCTCCTCCCTGCACTCGGTCAAGATCTCGCGGAAGCCCTCCTCTGCGCCGCCGCCGCCTCCTCCGCCGCCTCCTCCTCCACCGTGGCCGCCTCCTCCTCCTGCTCCTCCTCCTTCTCCTCCTCCTCTGGTCGCCGCCTCCTCCTCCTCCGGCCGCCACAACCTCCTCCACCGCGGCCTCGTCCTCCTCCTCCTCCACCGGCGCTTCCTCCTCCTCCTCCTAGTCTGCGACCTCATCCTCCTCCTCCTCCACCGTCGCCTCCTCCTCCTCTTCCAACTCCGTTGCCTCCTCCTCCACCGCAGCCTCCTCCTCCTCCTCCTCCTCCTCCTCCTCCGCTGCCTCCGCTGCCTCCGCCCTGCCTCCGCCCTGCCTCCGCCCTGCCTCTGCGCTGCCTCTGCACTGCCTCTGGTGCCTCTGTTGTCGACACCTCCTTCTCCTCCGCCACCGGGTCCTCCTCCTTAAGGTGATTCAAATTTAATTTTCATGAATTAATTATGTTTACAATGGGTAAGTGTTTGGCCAACTATTCTTTGTGTTGAATCTTCAGTTTCCATGGGTGGTTTGGGATTGTGGTTATGTTTTGATCCTGACTATGGGTTGTTTTTATGATTTACCACTACTTCATTAGATTTATTTAGTTATTCTTATGTTTTGGTGTTTTCATTTGGTTTGATCCATGTTGGGACCATTAATGTGGTATGTTAGGAAAGTGCCTTGGAAATGGGTGAATTGATTTGGGTGGTTTGGGGCTGCCCTTGGTAGTAAATGAGTTTAGTTTGATTGATGGTTTCCAAGATGACCCTTTGGAAAATATAATTTGTATGGCCATAGAAATTATAAATGGAAGTTTTGAATTGAATTAAATCATGATCATGGCCTTTTAAATCATAAACAAAAATGTAAAATTAATTAAATATAAATCTTAGTTTAATGTTTTAAAATTTTATGTATATGAAATGGATTAAAGTGAGGAATCATGGATTGAGATGTTGAATTTTTTTATATTTTAATTGGAAGTAATGGAATGTTTGGTATTTTTGAAATTTAATGTTATAATTTGAATTCCATGGGAAGTCCCTTGGATTCAATATGAAAAGGATGGGTGTGGAAATCCTTGGAGTAATTATTTGGATTCTTGATGATTTATATTGATGTGAAATTCAATTCATGAGCCTTGGAATCCACAGGGGTCTCATGTGAATATAGGGAGTGGAAAATTACTTGGATTCGATGAGGTCCAATTTAATGGAATTCATCAACAAAGATAGTGGATTCTATATATATTCATTATTTTTAATTCTATAGGGAGGATCCCACCAGCATTTGGGTAATGTATTCATTTATCTAATGATATAGATTAATTTCATGGATTATTCAGGGTGTCCCTTATTAAATACTGAAGGATGAGCTCTATATATTTATATTGATTATTATTGGTATGGAATTACTCGATTGTGGGACAAGTATTTCAATCATTATAGTATACTATTGTTATGGGAGGTCCCCCATGTTCAAACCAGATGAATGGATTTCCTGAGAATTATTGGGATGGAATTCATGTTGGAGCCATATAGATTCCTCTCAGGCTACTTGATTATGGTTTCTTCGATGAAGTGCCTTAGAACCAAGTTGAGACATGATTCTTACACCTTGATCAGAGGTAATGGATATGGAAGAAGTATGTAGTTTCAACCTAGGATGTCCTCTTGAGACCAAAGTCATGATACATTTCTATTATTTTCAAATATTATTATTATTACCATATCACTTATTTCTTCAACACCTTTATGCTTTATGATCAATGATTGGGTTTTCATTAGACAACATTGATAGTGTATTACTAAGTTGTAGTCACACACTTCTCCAGCATCCACTGAACATGGGTACCTGAGTAGATGCTCCTTGGTCATAGGTTCTTGGTTTAGGGCATTTCCTGAGGATGATTTATAATTATTATATGGTTAGGATGGAGTTTGGAGTAGGAATCTAGGCCAAAACATAGAAAATATAGGGGTTTTACTATTTTATGGTATTGTTCCCTTTTCTTACTTTTTAGATAGCTATAATTGTTCTTATTATTATGTACTACCATGTATATTATATATGTAACATCATTATGATATTTCCTGGGAAATGTTTTGGTATTTTATCTCATGATGTTGATATATGTAGTTTGTGATGTTATATGATGTCTCCCTTATTTACTTATGTGTTTCACACTATTTTAAAGAGGGTATAGTCTCCCCACTATACCACAAAAAAAGTGTGGGAAACATGTGTAAGTATGACATAATATAAACTTGTTTTGCTTTAAATCACTATTACATAATGATGCTTACTTATTTTTTCATATTTTCTATTTGAAATAGTCACAGGAATCAACAACACCCGCACCAGATGCAGACATACTTTCAACAGCCTTGAAACAGCCAGAACAGTATGGCCGCGTCAGAGGTGTGGGTTTTGGGGTGTCACCCCGGACATATTTTCAGAAAAAAACAAGAGGATGAACAAACTAAAGAATTGCATGTAATGAGAGATAAAGTAGCTACACTTTAAGAACTAATCCAAACTCAGGGAAAGATGATAACGAGTTTGATGGAGGAGAGGCGAAGAGAACAAACAACTCAAGAACAACCCCCGTGAGAAGATCCACCCCTCACCAGCTTTGAGGTGAGCCATTCCCCTCAAAGACCTGACTTAACCGAGGTAATCAATGTTATAATATTTGTTTTTGTGAGATGTGAATCATAGACACTGATACCTTTCATGTAATGATATTCTGCAGGGTGAAAATGACTGTGATTTATATCTCTCAACTCCCACCCAGCGCCTTGTAGCGAGGGCTACGGTGTTCAATATGCAGAATGACACGCTATACTCCAGACCACTTCCAACCGGTCATGTCAAAGTGTCGATTAACATAGCTCATGAGATGAGCGCCGAGCTACCCGTGCCAAATGACGATGACGACATTCATACGGTGGAAAAAGCTGTTGGAACATTTGTTGCATGGCCGTCGAATCTTGTAAAAAAACATGTCGAGAAGGAGGTATTCATTTCCAGTTCATTTTTCAAGCAGAACCTTTAACATTAAATTAGAAAATGGCTGAACTGATGAATGTTATTACAGAAGGATAAAATGGGGAAGCTAAAACAAAAGAGCGGCTCCAATATTGGATCAACCAACCGATCAAAACGATCTACTGAGAGCGCGTTCACCCCGCCCGTTCTATATCCACATTTAATATCATTGTAAGCTCATGTGGATACGAAAATGAAAGACGACAAGAGTCATACAATTTTTTGTGAAAAAGATATGTACGGAGAGGAAACAATAGATTTCGTTAGTGCAGACGTTGTTTCTGAGATCATCACATACGACTGGCTAGGCGCCTCAGTTATAAATTTATACATGAGGTATGTTTTCCTGATTTGATTTTACAGAAGCTGATATACTTTGATAATTATGGATAAATACATCTCATATTTTTCACATGCATATATATGAAAAACAATTGAAGGTATTTTCCCATGAATACAAATTTGGACTCGTTAGTCCTGACACCATTTCTACACAACGAACAGAAATAGATTCTAATTTTCAGGCTGAATTGATGTCAAATCTGCTCAGAACGTTTCAAAGAAGAATTACGACTGACAGGCTCTTTTTAATACCAACGATGCAAGGGTAAAACTCTAAATTTTAATCATATCAATTATATTTTCATTTCTATCAGTACTTATTTGTTTTTGTGTTTTTAGGGAACATTGGATGCTCATTGCAGTCAATTTGGATACTCCAAAGATTTATTTTCTGGATTCACTACATGGATATCCAACTAACCGACCACAGATGATGGCGATTTTCAATTTGTAATACACTAGATCCAACATTTTAGAACTAAATATCTAGTTATATAATTTATATTATCTTTTAATGAGGATTTTATTATGATAGGGCGGTGTATGAATATCGTCTAAAGGCTGGAATGAATCCAGGGCGTAAGGACGACAATTCCCACAAGATCTACAAATGGAGATGTATCTGGGTATATATAATTATATTTCACTATCCAAATACATATCAAAACAAATTACTTATTTTTCTCGATGTTTCTACAGTGTCCGAAACAATCAAATGACAAGGACTGCGGTTATTATGTTTGTAAATTTATGAAAGAGATCGTATTTCATGGACAAACTATCATCCCTGAAGAGGTATTTTTGAAAATAATTACTACTTTATTTAAAATAATTATTAATCTTTTGTGTATTTATATTTGTTTAGTACTACTATGACTGTCGCAAAAACTACTATTCAGAAGATGATATAAATGTCTTTAGAAACGAATGGGCATCGTACCTGATGGAAGAATGTAAACAAATAGGACAATGAAGGTGAATTCCTAATACTTATGTTATATTTATATGATCATTGATATCTCCCTTTACACTTATTGAGAATCTATGATCTCCTTTTCTTATGATTCATATCCTTAGATTAGTGAATTCCTACTACTTAATTTTAAATTGAGATAAACTTTGGAAAACAACAACAATGACATACGCCAAACCGAGAAAACGCATTCGGATTGTTTTGATACTTTAGGACAACGATCCGCGAGTCATTTGTGACGTGTACGAATTGACCGCACCACAATCCGACGCACGGTGTGACCGATATGGATAAAAGTGTTTGATATCAGTTTCAAATTGAGATAGACTTTGGAAAACAACACCAATGACATACTCCAAACCGATAAAATGCGTTCGGATTGTTTTGATACTTTAGGAAAATGATCCGCGAGTCATTTGTGATGTGTACGAATCGACTGCACCTCAATCCGACGCACGGTGTGACCGGTATGGCTAAAAGTGTCTGATATCAGTTTCAAATTGAGATAGACTTTAAAACAACACCAATGACATACGCCAAACTGAGCAAACACTTTCTGATTGTTTTGATACTTTAGGACAACGATCCGCGAGTCATTTGTGACGTGTACGAATCGACCGCACCTCAATCCGACGCACGGCATGACCGATATGACTAAAAGAGTCTGATATCAGTTTCAAATTGAGATAGACTTTGGAAAACAACACCAATGACATACGCCAAACCGAGAAAACACGTTCGTATTGTTTTGATACTTTAGGAAAACGATACGCGAGTCATTTGTGACGTGTAAGAATCGACTGCACCTCAATCCGACGCACGGTGTGACCAGTATGGCTAAAAGTGTCTGATATCAGTTTCAAATTGAGATAGACTTTGGAAAACAACACCAATGACATACGCCAAACCGAGCAAATGCGTTCGGATTGTTTTGATACTTTATGAAAATGATACGCCTGTCATTTGTGACGTGTACGAATCGACCGAACCTTAATCTGACGCACGGTGTGACCGGTATGGCTAAAAGTGTCTGATATCAGTTTCAAATTGAGATAGACTTTGGAAACAACACCAATGACATACGCCAAAATGAGCAAACCCGTTCGGATTGTTTTGATACTTTAGGAGAACGATCCACGAGTCATTTTTGACGTGTACGAATCGACCACACCTCAATCCGACGCACGGTGTGACCGGTATGGATAAAAGTGTCTGATATCAGTTTCAAATTGAGATAAACTTTGGAAAACAACACCAATGACATATTCCAAACCGAGCAAATGCGTTCGGATTGTTTTGATACTTTAGGACAACAATCCGCGAGTCATTTGTGATGTGTAAGAATTGACCGCACCTCAATCCGATGCACGGTGTGACCGGTATGGCTAAAAGTGTCTGATATCAGTTTCAAATTGAGATAAACTTTGGAAAACAACACCAATGACATACGCCAAACTGAGAAAACGCGTTCGGATTGTTTTGATACTTTAGGGAAACAATCCGCGAGTCATTTGTGACATGTAAGAATTGACCACACCTCAATCCGACTCACGACATGACCGGTATGGCTAAACGTGTCTGATATCAGTTTCAAATTGAGATAAACTTTAGAAAACAACACCAATGACATACTCCAAACTAAGAAAACGCGTTTGGATTGTTTTGATACTTTAGGAGAACGATCCTCGAGTCATTTGTGACGTGTACGAATTGACCGCACCTCAATCCGATGCACGGTGTGACCGGTATGGCTAAAAGTGTCTGATATCAGTTTCAAATTGAGATAAACTTTGGAAAACAACACCAATGACATACGCCAAACCGAGCAAACACGTTCGGATTGTTTTGATACTTTAGTACAACGATCCGCGAGTCATTTGTGACGTGTACAAATCGACCGCAGTTCAATCCGACGCACGGCGTGACCGGTATGGATAAAAGTGTCTGATATCAGTTTCAAATTGAGATAAACTTTGGAAAACAACACCAATGACATACGCCAAACCGAGAAAATCTGTTCAGATTGTTTTGATACATTAGGACAACGATCCGCGAGTCATTTGTGACGTGTACAAATCGACCGCACCTCAATCAGATGCACGGTGTGACCGGTATGGCTAAAAGTGTCTGATATCAGTTTCAAATTGAGATAAACTTTGGAAAACAACACCAATGACATACGCCAAACCGAGCAAACGCATTCGGATTGTTTTGATACTTTAGGACAACGATCCGCGAGTCATTTGTGACGTGTACGAATTGACCGCACCTCAATCTGACACACGACATGACTGGTATGGCTAAAAGTGTCTGATATCAGTTTCAAATTGAGATAAACTTTGGAAAACAACACCAATGACATACGTCAAACCGAGCAAATGCATTAGGATTGTTTTGATACTTTAGGAGAACGATCCGCAAGTCATTTTTGATGTGTACGAATTGACCGCACCTCAATCTGACGCACGGTGTGCCCGATATGGCTAAAAGTGTCTGATATCAGTTTTAAATTGAGATAAACTTTGGAAAAAAACACCAATGACATACGCCAAACCGAGCAAACGCGTTCGGATTATTTTGATACTTTAGGACAACGATCCACGAGTCATTTGTGACGTGTAAGAATCGACCGCACCTCAATCTGACGCACGCCGTGATCGGTATGGCTAAAAGTGTCTGATATCAGTTTCAAATTGAGATAAACTTTGGAAAACAACACCAATGACATACGCCAAACATATTGATTTTACATTATTCCCTTTCATTGTTATGAAAATTAAAACTTTTGAGTTTAAAATTTCATATTTTAGTTTCAAATTTCCATATTAATGTATTCTTTCATATTACTGTTTTAATTTCTTTCATTATTGCATTACTAACATAATATTTGTTTTCTTATATAGGTGAATTTTTTTCCTTGAGTTCGGATGCTTTGTTCGGCAACAAATACCGTCGAGAGAAGATCACGGATATCAAAGGATGAAACATGAATGTTTATAACTGTTGTTGAATAATTGTAAATGTAACCATGTAAAACAATGTTTGAAATGTATATAGCAATGCGTTTTTTTGTATTCATGATGTTAAGTAAATGTATATACCGTTGTTGGTCAAAATATTGGGTGCAGGTGCTATGGTGTGCAGGTGTGCATGTGCTACTTTGTGCAGGTATTTAGGTGTGCAGGTGTGCAGGTATTATTTTTTTGGTGCAGGCAATGGGGCCTTTATCAGCGTTTTTTAGCACTGATAAATGACACCTTTAACAGCGCTAGAGGAGCGCTGATAAAGGAACCCTTTATCAGCGCTCCGTCAAGCGCCGATATAGGAAACCTTTATCAGCACTAAAAGAAGCGCTGATAATGGGGTCCTTTATCAGTGCTCCAAGAAGCGCTGATATAGGGGACCTTTATCAGTGCTAAGAGAAGCGCTGATAAAGGCGGTCCTTTATCAGCGCTTTTGTTATCACTGATAAAGGTCCCCTATATCAGCGCTTCTCTGAGCGCTGATAAAGGAGACCCCCCCTTTATCTACGCCGGCATTAATAGCGCTTTTCTAGCACTGTTAATGCCGGTTTTTAGCACCGATAAAGGCCCAGGTTGTAGTAGTGTTATTATCATCATAAAAATAGGGTTTAAGAATTTTAATTAATTTTTTAGAAAAATTAAAAACAATGTTTCTTGTTTTCTAGGGAGGTCTACATAGCTAGACAAATAGTGTTCCCTAACCAAGTGCCTATACTAGACTTCTAGAGGGATTCATAATTTAGCCTCATGGTTTTATTAATTGTGTTCAAACCAATAAATACCTCACTATATCAAGGTGAACAATTATTAAGGGCTGACCACATGGATTGATAAACAGTGTGTCCCCTTTAGGTGGTTTAAAACAGGGAATACAATTTTATGGCCAAACGTACATGGTTTTTAAAAACTTTGAGATAACCAAACACAACCCAATGAGATTCCAAAATTCTCCATATTTTTCCGGAAATACCATAATAAAAGACCCAAACAAAATTATATCATAAAAATGATCAAGGAATACCAAAAAATGTAATATTTTGTAATAAAACTCACTACCATATAAAATTTCTACACCTAGAAATCCAATAAAGATGATTCTATATCAAAGAGATGATCCAACTACTCTCTCATTAGTGCATCAGAATACCAAATCTCATGCAAATCATAACAATGATTCAATAGCACATGGACCAAAGGAACCATACTCCCATGGATTGTATTTTTATTTGAATCAACAATCCTGACTGGATTCTTAGTCACAGATAAATCACACTCAACATCAAGATCCTCCATGATAAAAATGGGAGAAAGTTCAGGGAGATAGTTTTAAAGCTTGAATACATGGAATAAACTATGTATCAATTTCAATGGTGATGGAAGTGATAAATGGTAATCCACATTCCCAACCTCCTCAACAAACTCAAAAGGTCCCATAAGTCGAGGAGAAATATCCCCTTTACTCTCAAGTCCTTGATGTCCCAAACAAATTGAAACTCTTAAAAAAACGTTTTCACCGACTAAAAACTCCAATAGTCGCATATGATAGTCAGAATAATATTTGTATAGACTCTATTTCATTAATATTTTCTAAAGAGTTATATTCTTCTTCACCATATTATCTTGGAAAAAACATGGTCCAGTCAAGGATGTTCCACCAATCTATTACCAAAATAATAGATATTTACATAGGTTTCCATTTAAGGCCTCAAATGTTTCCATATGAATATTATACTATTAATAGTTTTAGTTAAAAAAAATCAACCAGTCCCAAATAGACATCCCAAGATTAACCAAAATTGAGAATGCAAGAACGTCACATGCCCCAAAGAATTTGTATAGATATCTTTATCTGGTTATCCATCTATGGATGAAATGTTGCTCTCAAATTTACCAAAGATCATAGTGCCTCCTCTAGGCCCATCCAAAAGTATGAAGTAAAATGGGGATCCCTATCATGGACTATAGTATAATGGACACCATTTAATACGACAATCTCCTGCACATAGATACATCCCAAGTCACCAACTTTTGGTGTGTTATGAATGTATAAGAATAGGGTCAATTTTTTTAGCTGTTTGATCACCAATCATATTGATTTAAAATTTCTAGGGTTATTTGGAAACCCAACCAAAAGGTACATATAAATAACTTCCCACTTCCAAGCTGGAGAAGAATGTGGCTGAAGCAAACTCAGTGGTCTCTGGTGATCGGTTTTCACCTACTAACAGGTATAATAATGTGAAACAAACTCAATGATGTCCCATATCATACCAAGCCACTATAATCATCACCGCATATCCTAAAATATCATTATAGTTCTTAGTTTCACCATGCACTAAGAATTGTCAAAATCTCCCATCACATATTTTCTCATAGACATTGGAACAATGAACCAGTTCTAGATAAATAGCATAACCTCATTAGATAATCTCCACTCACTGATAATCTACCCACTATAAATAGAGTCCAAAATTATATTAAATTGATCATCAATATACTATTACCAAATAATCATCCCTTGAATATCATAGGTCAAATGAAATCTTCCCAATACAATGTTTTCAACTTCTAAATAGACTCCTAAATGAAATTGTGAAAAAAGATCCATTACGTTCCAAAATTTCAGTTATTATTTCATGGAATGGTTTATTATCTTCCTGCTAAAATAATTAGTAATGAAATTTCCCTTCCACAAGGTGTAAGAAATTTTGAAATAAAAATATTTCAGTTAATACATTCAATTCATTTGTTAGAGGATTAAATATTTTTGAGAGAATATATAACATAAGATATTATGGTCAGGAAAAAATAGCAATCCTTTATCCAAAGTGGTATGTACACCAACTCTTAAGCACATGCCTCATGGTTATGAGTTCAGGGTCATGGGTTAAATAATTCATTTCATGTGGCCTAAGATATTTGGAACCATAAGATACCACATGATCACCCTCTATTATAATATATCCCTAACCAGAACGTGATGCATCACAAACAAGACACATAGAACCAATCACCCTCTAGAAGAGTCAACACCAGCACTAAAGTCAAAATATGTTTCATCTCAACAAAATAACTCTACCATTTTTCATTCCCCCAAAACCTTACTTCCTTCTAAGTGATAGTGGTCATTATAGAATCCATACTTGATTAATTTTAAACAAAACTAGGGTAATACCCCTCCAGAACCAAGAAGCTTCATATCTCAAAAAAACACATGGGTTATCCTATTTCATAATAGCCTTATAATTATCAAGATTGACTGAGATACCATGTCACAACCCCATATTTCCCATGATCTAATGTGGTAGAATTCAGAAAATACACTTTGAAAGATTCATGTAATGTCTGTGATCACTCAGGATTTCTGGAACCATTTTCGGATGATGCACATGATCCTCCTAAGACATATAATAAGCTATAATTTGAATCATAAACCCACTACAAATGTGGTAAGGTACTCATGAAAATTTTTATTCCAAAAATTTATAAATACTATATGATAACTAGTTATAAAAAATGTCTTGAAAAGATACTCCTAATGTAAATATCTTCTCTGTAAGGAGATCTTATGAATATCAGATTATTTTATTCTCACCCGGTGATAACTAGGTTGAAGGTCAAAATTTGAGAACCACTTTACCCCTTTAAATTTCAAAAAAAAATCTTCAAAACATGGTAACATATTGTTTGTATAATGTAATTTTATAATGTTTTCGTAGTCAACACAGAAAAAAGTGTTTCGTTAACTTTCTCTATAAGGAGGACATGAGTCTTCTAAGGCAACACACTAAAGAATATAAATCATTTTTATAAAAGACCACTTTATTGAGTCGCTATCTCTTTTAACTATTCTATCACCATATATTAAGAAGGAATAAACATTGGTTGAGTACTAGGTACTAAATCAATTGAAATATGAACCTATCTTACTGGTGGAAGACCAAATAAATCATAAAGAAACACATTATGAAACCCAACTACGACTATTAGGATGTCATCACTAAAAAATTCCCACTTAAGAAAAAAATATAGCATTATCATAACTTTCCACAACTTTAGAAAATAATGTTCACCTCTACTCAACATTGGGTCCCATTCTCTATGAAAAATTCAATACACCCCATCAGGTGAAGTAAATGAGACCCACCAAAGATAGCAAAAAATTAGGGACATATTATAAATGAGACAATTAATTCATGAAATTACATCAAGTGATTTCTTGTAGAGAACTAAAATAATAACTGGAAAGCTCAATCTCTGATAAAGAGAAGACACATGCAGGAAAAAGGAGACACTAATCTCACTTCATTCTAAGGGGTGTCAAAATATTCATCATATAAGATAAAATGTCAATCAGTTGATTTATTAGGTTCAGAATACATATAAAGACCCAAGATATTCAAACATTTATATTACCTATTTTTAGATGAATATTCATTTAATTATACAAATAAACAACTGAGGATCATAATGGTCTAGTGCCTTTGTAAACTCAGAAACATAAAAAACTAGTTCACAAAATATCCACATCATCTCCCACTTATTTCTTCATAATTAGATCCAGTTTTTTATAAGAAACATAACTTCTTTATTCATATCCTTTGGAAGGGAAAGATAAGAGTAGGGCAAGATCATATGCTCCGTAAGGGTAAACATAGAAGATATAAATTTATTATCCTAAAAAATAATATGATATGAAACATGGGTATTTAATCCTAAGAATAATATAAAATATTCATTCCCAACCTGTCATGGATCATAAACACAAGTTATTACATAAAACATTAACATGAAATATAAGAATGAAACTTCATCAGAACTCATTCTTGAATAATATTTTCAAGTCATAAATCTGTGTGGGAACATCATAAGTATATTAAACCATTTAATATGTAAAGGTTAACTACATGAATCTAGGATCATTCATTATCACCTTTTCCGCTAATGAATCACGTATATCGACTTGTTTCACATCACAGATCAAGAACATAAACATTTTTTCCAGCATGGATCAAGCACATCAACTTTTTTCCCACCGTGGTTCAATAACATTGACTTGTTTCTATTAAATATATCATTAGATATAATTCATTTCCCAATGAATTAGAGAGAGATATAGGTAAAACCTATCACTTAATGAAACCTATTAATGTTTTTTCAATAAGAACATAAATAAATCATCACATCAGGACCCATGTAATGAAATGAGTTTCATCAACACTTCATCATAGATTAACTCAAGGAAAAGAAATTGGTTACATAAATATCATTCCATAATAAACATAAAACTATTTAAAGAAATAATAAAAATGATATCCTTGGGTCACATACCCAATATATACTAAGTAACATCATATAATTTCATTTTAGATGGAAAATTATTTTTGAAATATTATTTGAAATATTATTTGAAATAAATCTTTAGGAAAATATACTTTCATTTATGAAATATTTTTTTAAAGTGCTACATAATTTTAAAGGAAAAAATTTTCTTTAAAAATAATGTTAAAATATTGTAATGTAATTTTAAAGTCATTAAGAATTCATGATGTTAGGTAAATCCATTAATTTTATATAAGTTAAAAAAATTTCTTTTCTACTTTTTATAGAGATGTCACAAAGTACCTCATTCGAAAAATGACAAAAAATATTCCTTTCAAAACATTTTGTAAAATGTAAAATATGGTTAAAAATAACATTAAATATCAATAGTATAATAGTAAAATCCTTTTTGAAAACAGATACATCAAATATATACATGTATGGTAAATATTCTCCAATGTAGATTTAGGATGAAAAATACCAAATGTTGATGAGATTACAAAATAAAACCTTAAAACATTATAATCAGTAGAATAATTTGAAACATGGATGAAAGAAATTTATATAGATATTAACATAAAATAATATTTAGAATAAGACTAATACAATCCATTCATGTGTATTATATACACCATGCATAATAAATAAGAAGTGTATAAGGCATGTGTCCTATAGATATAAAAGTGAGACAAAAATCCATTAACAAAAGTATCCTCATTCCTTTTTTCATGTAAATAAATAATGTATAAGAAATATGGATTTATTATAAATGTTTTATGTAACCATATATAAATCATTCCATAATTGATTTTTTATTACATGTTATCCCCTGTTTATTAATAATTAAAATCACAATTCAAGGTGATATCTGCTTCATTTCCCAAGCATTTTTTTTTTCAGATATCATAGTCCTTATACATTAATCATGGTAAAATAATTTATAGAGTCATTATAATATAATATATATCATCTATATTTATAAAACATACCCTTATTAACACCCATGTGGAATATATATGAAAAATTAACTGCATCGCATCATGGAGATGGTAAGCCATATGTACGCACCAGCAAAGTTATCATTTTTGAAAAGATTAGATTGTAAAAAGGTAGTTATGATATTATCATTTAATAAATATAATTATATCATAAATATTATTTATAAAAATTTTAAAAATAATAATTATCATTCATAGAAGATGGTGATGAAAAACGAATTATATCACTATGTAGAGATGGTAAGTCCTACGCACCCACGAGCGATACTTTCACTTTTTATTCAATGGGAAAGGTATGTATAACGGTGTGTTAATAATAATAAAAAAATTAAATCATATTTAGTATGATTAATTTATTATTTTATGATATATATCATAGATTTATAGGAGTCATATAAGAATAGAAAAAGAGAGTGACCAGTTTGAGAGATTACCTCCTCTCCGAAATGGTTCCTTTAAATCACCACTAAAGGACTTTATAGTTGGTCATTTAGGTTGAAAACCACATCTATAATGAGGACAATAAGTGTAGAAGATAATTTCTTAGAGTTTTTTTGAGCTATAGGACTCAATGTGGTTGAATGAGATATGGTATGAGGTATCCTTTTATAATGAAAGTGAGGGGCCACTTTTAGAATTTCTCAATAGATTAAATTATACTAAATTAAATCTAAATAAAAAAAATATCCAAATGGATAGTAATTATATGATAATGTAGCGTAGTGTGGTAATACCATCAAACAATATATTTTTTACATGTTTTGGTGTAGTTTTAAACCTTATCATTTTGATTAACCCTTAGTTAACATATTTTAATTTTAAATATAGTAATTTTTTTGAGTATTAGAAGATATAGGTTATTTAATTATGAGGATTAAATTAAACAATAAATGGTAAAATTATGATATAATTGACCTTATTTTATTAAATTATTCAATATTTAAAATTTATATGATTTTTAACTGATTTAATAAAATATTAGTCTCCAAAAATATAAAAAATGTTTGTTTTGACACTATTCATTACATTGAATTTAGGAAAATAAATTCAGGAACATAACTTCAAAAGAATTCATTTAATAATCCCATAATATTTCATATTAAACTTGAATTTTTTTTAGAAACTTATGTAATTTGAATTTTATTTATTTTAATATTTTTAATATCACTTAATTGAGTTTTTATCAATCAAATAATTATAGAATCGTCATTGTTTAAATATTTTTACTAAATATTTCTCCACTAAAAATTAAAAATAAATTTCCATCACATATATAATCCTTTAATATTTTATAATAATATATATAGTCGAGCGTATCTTCCATTTAGCCCCATATTAAGAATATTATACTTGTTAAAAGTAAGAGTGTGAAATTTTGTAAATAACATTGATTTTAATAATATCTAAGTCGTTTTAGGGTGAAATTTACATTAAATTATTAAATTTATAACCCTATGTGTTAAGGGGAGAATTAAATTCGTCCAATAACATTTGGGATAGTGTTATGGAAGTTTTCTAATTTTTGTAACTTCAATTTTACCCTTAATTACCATATTTACCTTACCCTTGGTAATTAAAATTAATTAAATTACTATTAATATTGTCCAAAATTAAAAGGGCCTATTTAATAAATTTTGACCATACAATTAAAAATATGGAATCCATTTTCAAAAATTATAATCATATAAGTTTTAGAAATTAATTTAGAATTAATCCCATTAACGAGATGAGATGATGGGTTTTTAAAGAGAAAAAGACAAAATGTTTGAAATGGTTTTATATGAAATTTAATTGTTAAATTGGTTATAATGACCTAAATTTGATTAATTTATGTATAATATTATTACTTTTACTTTAAAAAAATTCATAACATAATTTTACTATATAAACAAGTTAGACAAAACTTAAAATTTAGCATTTTTCACCATTCATTAAAACATGAAACTTATAAAAAACTGAAAATGAATCCAAAGTGAAATTTGATATTCATATTTCCAAAAAGATTTTTATTTTTTAAAATATAAATTATAAAATTTTTAAAAAATATATTTAAATCAGGTGCACCATCTAGTGGTGTAAAAACCTCCTTAAAAAATACTTCTTTTAGGCATAAAATTTGTTTTGTTCTTATATATTGTATTTAAAACACATTAGATGAATTTAAAATTTAGATTTAATATTATATATATATATATATCACCAATATAATGTAACATGTCTGATTTGTTTAATTTTTAGTATGAAACACACTTGGGAAGAGTTTTTCAGAAAAATATTTCATTTTATTTTAAAAGCTGTTTTACATTGATTTATAATTAATTGATCAAAAAATTACATATACATTTTTAAACCATAATTTAGTAATATAGTTATTTATATTTATACCCTCCATTATAATGGATAGGTTATACTTTTATTTTTTTAATAATTACAACTATAAAATGACGTTTCTTATAAACATAGTTTTCTGTGTAACACATGCAAAGTTGATGCTATGTGTATCACAAGAAAAAATTCATATAGTGTATAATAAAATACATCAAATAAATTTAACATATTCAAATATAATTCATAAAAACTCACTGTATTGCATTCTACCCTGTTAAAATGAATTTCAACCTTTAAATTCATCACTCATATACAAACATTTCAGGATACAACTGGTATAGGAGGACCACATACACATTTTATGAACTTTATTATTCCCTCACAATAATGGTTGAACTTATGAAAATTTGTTACCTAATTTTTTAGCTCCACATCTTCTTTATATGCCTCTTTAATCCTTACATTTATATATGGTTGAACATTCATTTGGGCCAGAAAATATTTATCCCCTTCCATTATAACTTCCATATCCATCCGTTGAAAATATATAAATATTGAGTCTTTTGGGATCATCATTATTGATAAGATAGAATGGTCCATTCAACATAAAGCATCTTTAACCTTATTCATCTTTTTGGTGTGGTAATATATTGAAAAATCAAAATCTATAAAAATTTCCAACCATCTTCTTTGGAAATTATTCAACTCATTATGTTTTAAGATATACTTTAAGATTTTGTGATCAATATTTATATCACACTTGTCTACATAAAGATAATTCCTCCATGTATTTAATGAAAATATTACCGCTTCTAAAACCAAATCATGAGTTGCTTATTTTTCTCTCAAGAACCTTTAGTTTTTGTTAGGCATAATCAATTACCATGTAATTTTTCATAAGAAACCATACTAATACCTTCTTGGATGCATCAATATAAATCAAATACCATTCTCTACTATATGGTAATGTAATAAAAATTTAATTTAATAATATTATCTTTATTTACTTAAAATTGTATTTACATTCATTCATCCAGAGGTACTTGTAACCCTTTCGAGGTAACTTGGTGAATGGATTGGACTGTCAAGATAAATTATCCTCGAAGCACTGATATTATCTGGAAAACCCAAGAAAACTATGAATTATAGATACCATGGTTTTTATAAGCTATTTCTCAAAATATTCTGTCTTTGAGGGACCTATTGATATATACTCACTTCAGATTATATGTCCCAAAAATGAAACTTTATGAATCCAAAATTCACACATGGTAAAATTTTCATCAAGAATATCCTTTATCTTTTTTTCAGCACAATCCTCAAGTAATATTAATGTTTTTCCTTTATTATTAAATATATAATAGTATCATATATAAAGACTACAACAAAATAATAAAGATAGTCTCTAATGACTTTATTCAAAAAGCACATGAAGATATTGGGGGAATCAGTAAGGCCAAAAGGATTCACTATAAATTCATAGTGTATATAACTTTTTCATAATGTTTTCTAAGGTATATAATAATTGATCCTAAGTTGTAAATATTTTGCATGATGTTAAATTTTATAAAAGTTTTTATCTCTGCATATTTGATCAAATAAATCATTGATATTGGGTAGCATATATTTTTTGTTGATTATAATTTGGTTAAGATCTCGATAATAAAAGAAAATATGCATTGACCCTTCATTCTTTATAAAAAATAGAACATGATCACCCAAAGCTGACACACTAGGGAATATAAATCCCTTATCAAAATCCTCCTATATTTTATTATTGTATTACTACAACATAATTGGGGCTATTCAATAAGTATTCTACAAAATATTCATTTCACCAGGTATTCATTCTATCAAAAAACTCAACTTTATGTTTTGGTGAAAGACCTAGAAACTCTTCTGAAAAAAACAAAAAACTCCCATAAAATAGGTGTATCCTTAATATTGACTTTATTCTATACAAACTGAGTTATATTAACTTCACGTATAGTAATTATGACCCACAATATGGAAGAAATTTACATTGTAATTTAATATTAATCATTTCATCTATAAATGATTATAGGTTCATTCAGAATATGGAATGTGACATCACATACTTAGAAATTAATATGCGCTCCATATATAGAAATCTAATACATTCCAAAGATCACATCTAAGTAAACTATAGGAAGAATCATGAGATTAATTGAAAGTAATTTCCTACTAAAATTATTTTGAGAAGAATTATAACCATGAGGTGAAACTATTGTTCCACTAGGAGTCTTCACAACTAATTAATCATCTAATTTTTGTGGTGATACTATGATAACCATTTAAAATAATTAATAAATAAAATATTTGGTTGATCCATAATTAAATTAATAATTATTTATTTTAGAGTGGAAGATAATTATACCTTTCACCATGTCGTTATCATAACCTACTTCGATAGTCATGATCTCAAGAGATTTCCCTTTATTGTTTTCTAAATTCATTGATGTCATTGATCATAAAAACCAATTTGTTTCATAAAATTATTTTCATAATTTCTATACACTTTTCATTTATAGAATTGGAGCTTGGGTGGTGTATCACTTGTCATATTCTTTTCCTCTATTTCCTTAAAAGGATCATTAATTTCCTTTCGACATTCATGAAATTTATAACAGGAATTTCCAAATTTGAATCAACTCATAGTTCAACTAAAACACATACCCTAATGTTTCTTCCAATATTTAGGGCATATAGATGAATAAAATTTCTTTCCATCACATTTTTTATTTAAGGGTTCAAGATACTCGATCATTATTTTCTTATCAAATCCTTGGGAATGGTGGGTAACTATAATTTCCATTTCCACCTTAAGAGAATGTTAAAGAATTTATTAATAACTAAAGAAGTTTATTATGGATATTGAACTTCAAATACTTGGTTACATTCTAGTTTAATAACAATACCAGAAGTGTACCTTACATATCTTGTAAAATTTTACTCATACGTACCAACCAATTTGGATTCCTTTTTATTTAGATTCAGGATCTGATTTTCCATATTCATATGAAGAATAAAAGGAAATAAATTATTGAAAAATATGTTCTTTAAGTAATCCTATTACATGGATTCAATTTCTTCATCTCACTTCATATTCTTGAAAAAATTACACCATTGATATGCATCTCCTTATAGATGATAAATAGCTTGGAAAAAATTTTCATGTACTAAGCATTAAATAACATAAAATATTTTCTCAATGGTATTGATCCATCTCTCAACAACTAGTGGGTCAGAAGATCCAGTAAATTAATATGGATGTTTCCTCAAGAATGACTCAAAAGTAATCTTTTCACTTATTTTATCATTTTTAAAATCAGTATGATCCATATCCTAAGAAAGTTACATTTTCAGGGTACTATGTTTCTACACTATAGCTCCCATAGCATTTGGTTTCTTAGGAATAAAATCATTACATTTTCCATCACATTTAACATTACCATGATCCATATAGGTTAAATCCATTGAATCAAAACAAAAATAATATTGTGATAAATAATAACCATAGTGAGGAATCATGAAGAATCATTTATAAAATGTCTTAAAACATGACACTATCTATGAAACCTTAGGTTTTAACCTAGTTTATTCATAATCTTTACCAAAACTACTAGATTTTACCCTAAAAATATACATAATCATAGAGTTCTTACTAAGGTTATCTCATCATAGTATCCAATGTTTAATAAAACCCTTTCTCTATAACCAACTATAAGGACCCATGATTTCATACTTATATATTACTGTTTTTCGATGAATATTCATTTCATTATATAAATAAAGTCATTAGGATCATAAATATCTAGTTCCATAGTAAAATCATAAACATAAACAACTTGTTAATAAAATATCAACATTTCACCAACTTATTTCTTCATAATTATTTCTCTTTTTACAAAACATACTTAGCACATTTCCTCATAACATGTGGAAAGGAAACATAAGAAAAGGGGGAGATAAAATGTTCAATAAGGGTAAACATGAAAGATATCAATTTATTATCTTATAAAAACATAAGATAAGAAATATGGTTATGTGATCTTGATTATGACAAAAAAATTTCACACCCAACCTTCCATGGATCGTAAACATGATTTATGTCATAAAACATTAATATAAACCGTAGGAATTAATTTTCATCATAACTCATTATTGAACCACATTTTCAAGTCATAAATGTGTGTATAAAAATCATAAGTATAGATAACTATTTCATATGTCATGGAAAAATAAAATGACTCCCAGACCAAGACTTATCTCCTCATTCCCTAAAAAGGTAACTCATATCGACTTGTTTCCCATCACAAATCCAACACATTTACTTGTTTCCCATAATGGATCAAGAACATCGATTTGTTTCCCACTATAAATCAATCACATCAACTTTCAACCCTTAAATATATCATGAGATATAATTCATTACCCTATGAATTGTAGGGATATACACTTCCACCATCACTTAATGAAAACTATACAGATGTGTTCCACATAACCATAAATTATTCATCACATCTGAACCCATGTATAGAAATGAGTTTTGTAAACACTTCACCATAACCTACCAAATGGAAAAGAATAGGTTTCATAAATATTATTCTATAATAAACATAAAACATTGAGAGAAATAATAAGAATGGTATCCTTGGGTCATATCTCTAGTAAATCATATATAACATCATGTAATGTCATCAAATATGGAAAATTATTCATTAAATATTACTTGAAATAGTTCTTGAGGAAAATATCATTTCCTTTATGAAATTATTTTTTTAAGAAGCCACAACATTTTCTTGGAAAAAATATTAGTTGAAAATAAAAATGTATAATTTTAAGGGAATATTAAAGGAATTATGTCATCAAGGTGGTGGATAAATATGTTCATGTCTTATATGTGTAAAAAATTCCTTTCTCACTCTTCTATAAAAAGTGAAAAAATAACTCGTTTGGAAAAAAATAAGATTCCTTTAAAACCATTTAGTTAAAACTTTAAAATTAATCTAAATAAAATTTAATATTTTTAGTAGAATATAAAAAAAAATTGAATACCTTTTTAGAAAAAATAGACAAGTATGATAAATATTACCCAATAGAGATTTAAGACGAAACAATCTCGAATATTGAAAATATTGTGAAATAAACCATTAAGAATTTATAATCAGTAGAATAATATGACCCATGAAATAAATAAAATTATATATACATGATAATACCATATTATTCAGAATAATACTCATAAAAAAATTTATGGGAAGTATATACACCATATAGAAGAAATAATTTGTATATAAGCAATCTGTCCCATAGAAATAAAAGTGAGAAAAAAACCCATTACCTGAAATATTGCCTTTATGCTTTCACATTAAATACCCTTGTATTATAAATATTTATTTATTTTAAATTTATTATGAAACTATATTTCTATCATAACTTTTATTATTTGTTTATAAAATATTATCATCCATTTATTAATAATTAAAATCACAGTTCTATGTGATATCAACTTCATTTTCTAAGCATGTTTCGGTTTAGTGGTCCTAATAATTTTACATTGATCATGATACCATAATTTATAGAATAATTTTTATGTTATATATATAATATATATTCATAAAATTCATCTTTATTATATTCCATGTGGAATTTAAATTAAAAAGGAATCACATCGCATGGTATAGATTGCAAGCCATACGTACGCACAAACGACAGTATCATTTCCAAAAATGATAGGTGGTAAAAATAAAGATATGATATTATCATTAAATAAGTATAATTATGTCATAAATAATATTAATAAACATTAAAATAATCATAATTTCTATTCTTAAAATATGGTGATGAAAAATCAATTGTATCGCAATGTGGAGACTGTGAGCCATACGTACACACGAGTGATAATTTCACAACTTTTTTGATAGGAAAGGGGATGTATAATGGTATATTCATAATGATATTAAAATTTAAAAATATTTATGAGGATTAATTCAGTATTTTATGACATATATCTTAGATTTACATATGGTATAGTATAGTATTAAAATAGAGTGATTAATTAGACTGACTACCTCTTCTTCAAAACAGTTCTTTTAAATCTCCTCTAAAAGACTCTAGAGTTGGTACTTTGGGAAGACCATCACCTCCAGAATATAGTAAGGGAAGTGTATGAGAGAATTGTTTAGATATTGGTTGAGAAAAAGGATTGTATTTGGTGAAATGGGATGAGGGAGGAGGTTCCCTTTAATAATGAAGGTGGGGGAACTTTGGGAATGTCTCAAAAGATTAAATTATAATAAATTAAATATCAATTAAAATACCTAAAAATGGAAATTTATTTGAATATAATGTGGGTTAGGGTGTTATACCATAAAAAACTATTTTTTACATGTTTTGGTGTAACTGTAAACCCTATAATTTTGATTCACCCTTAGTTAACCAATTTTAATTTAAACCATGTTAAAAATATTTTCAATATTAAATGGTGGATAATTTTACTTATAAGGTGAAAATTGAACCATAAATGGAACATTAATTTTATTTTAGACCATAATTTACCCACATGGTAATTATTTAAAATTTTCATGACTTCAAACTATTTTTAAAAACATTATTTTTACAAAATATCCTTAGTGTTAATTTTGTAACTATTCATAACATTGAAATTAAGAAACATCATACAACAAGATAAAATCAAACCAATTCATTTAATACAAATATAATATTTAATATGAACCTATTAATTTTTTTATCACCTCAATTAATTAAAATTATATATATTTTAATATTTTTAATATAACTTAATTTTGTTATTATTAATTAAATAATTATTGCATCGTCAATGTGTAAATATTGATGATAATTATTTCATCACTTAAAATTAAAAATAAATTTATATTATGTATATAAAAATTTTATATTTCAGAAGAATATATATAGTATTGAATATTATCCATTTTAGACCTTATTAAAAATTTTATACTTATTGAAGTTAAGAGTGTGACATTTTTTCAATCACTTTGATTTTAATAATAACTAATTGATATTCATAAAAAACAATCCATTAAAATTTTGAATTTCTAAAATCATGTTATAAGGTCTGAATTAAAATCTTCCTATAAAATTTGGGAATGTGTTAGTTTAGTTTTATAATATTTATAACATTATCTTTACACCTAATTACTTGATTTACCATTAACTATGGTAATAAAATTTAATGAAGTTATTATTCATATTGTCCAAAATTAAAATGGAACAATTTAATAATTTTTTAACTTATTATTACAAATCTTTTATCCATTTTTTATAATTTTAATAACATAAGTGAAAGGAATTAATTTAAATTTAATCTAGTAGATAGGATGTGATGACAAGTTTTTAAGGTGAAATAGTCCAAAAGTTTAAAATTTTTTCATAGAAAATTTCAAAGTGAAATTTGATAAAATGATATAAATTAAATTAAATGATTTACAATTGTACTAATTTTACTTTAAAACCAATTTAAAAAATATTTTATCTATATAAATATGATAGATGACTAAGCAGTTTTCAATTAGAATTTTGTATTTTCATTGTTCATCAAAACTTGAAACATGTCATAAAAATAATAAAAATGAAACCAAAGTAAAATATGATTTCCAAATATCAAATATGAAGTTTATTTTTCAAATAAAATTTATAAAATTTCCTAAAACTCGAATTAGAACATGTTATCTATCAAAAGGAAGAAAAATCATCTTTTTAGAAAAATACTTCTTTTATACGTAAAATTAGATTTTCTCATATATCCTATCTAGAAAACACATATTACCATGGTTAAAATTTTGATTATATATATACACATATTTCATTCATATAGTCCAGCATGAGTTTTTTTTTATTTATTGGTATAAAACACACTTGAGCACAATTTTCATTAAAAACATTTACACTTATTTTAAAAAGGGTTTTAGATTAATTTATAAATAATTATTAAATGAATTACATATAAATGTTTAAACCATAACATTATAATATAGTTATTATAATTGATACCTACCATTCTAATTCCTATGATATAATTTTATTGTTTAGATAATTACAATAATAAAATGATGTTTCGTAGAAACTCAGTGTTTCTTGTAACAAAAGCTAATTCAGTGTTATGTATAGAGAATGTTTAACATGGTAACATGTATAACCCAATAAATCAATGAAATTTAAGTTATTTTAAAAAAATTAATAAAAATTCATGGTTTTACAGTACATGTTGATAAAAATGAGCGAGATGAACCAGTATAAAATAAATAAATCACTAAAGATTATGATCTATTGATGGTACCTATCACAGTTGACGACCCTCTATCATATTCCATTGGAGACTCTTAAACTGCATCATGAAGCTTCCATATAGATGGTTAAGGCTAGAACCCATTATATATCTAATAATATGATTATTCCACAATACATTTAGGTGATAATGAGCATGTTATAATACATGGAGAAGAAAATAAATGGTAGAATCTATGTGGGTGTCCTAAGTGACCATGAGAAATTCAGATCATTGTCTCATCAACATAAAAACTTCTTAAGTGGCCAATATTTCCACACTGAAATCTAGGAAAATTACCTCTTCTATGAACATTTTTTATTGGAGAGGATTCTTAATTTTATGAACCACCATGATACTCATCATTCTTACTCTTTCCATTAATGTAACTCATAAAACGTCTAATCAGAGAAAAAATATCTATTGTAAACCATGACATAAAAAAATGATCATTCTCAACCATCAATACTCTATCTAGTATATCATCATATGTAGTTATATTTATTTTTAAATCCTATGAATATATACCAGGTCAAAGACACACCCTTAAATATTGATTCTTTATATTTATAATTGATATAATA
This sequence comes from Viscum album, assembly GCA_963277665.1. Classification (NCBI taxonomy): domain Eukaryota; kingdom Viridiplantae; phylum Streptophyta; class Magnoliopsida; order Santalales; family Viscaceae; genus Viscum; species Viscum album. The sequence continues at coordinate 1,015,788,765 of OY728130.1, read as the reverse complement.
TATGGTGAAAATGAAATAGATTGGAGAAGTGGTTCACATACTACATCACGGTCCCATCGACCTACTAGAGGATGAAATACTATATACCCTTATAAAAAACAATAGATTATGGATTGAACTAATCCGTGAAAGGAACTAAAATTTATTTTAATGTAAACTCACATTCTTCATCACAATTACCAATGAATCCAGCCATCTCCTACTAGTCCCTTCCATCTTGAAGGTGGAAAATTTCAACTAAACATCTTTGGGAGTTTATAAAAAGTTAAAAAGGAACTATATCTTATTCAAGAAATTATTATCCTATTAAGGATTAGTAGTTCCATAAAAATTCAGTGGATTACAGTGATGAAAATATTGATCTTGATTGTGAGATTGATCTCTTTGAGGTTTGACCGCGATGCCTGGACACATCAAATTGATTATGTTTTTAAGGTTTATTTATAGTCTAGGTTAGACACTAGGCATTCTCTCAAGGAGTGTTGATATGTTTTGAGTATTCATTTTTAATAAGAACTAGTAAAATAGGGGGGGTTTGGGAATAGATTTTAAGTAAATTAATTAACTAAAGAGTTAAATAGTTGATAAATAAAGGCGGTGTATTAATAATTATGAGAGAAGAAGATCATTTCGAGTTCACTACACATCTTGGATAGTTCATTGTTCTAAAAATTTAACATGGTTTGTTTAATTCTTTGGTTGATGGTTGTCAAGATCTTGACTCCCCTCTTGCCTCTTCAAATGATGCTTAAAGAACCACCCATTGACACAACAATCATGTTGCCAAGATTTGGTTGTTAAACATAGAATAAAATTTCTACCAAAGAATACTTAAATCTTTTGTATGTGTGAGATAAATAGTATTATTGTGAATCCAATTGGAACAACCCAAGATTCCCACTTGAAATCTCAACCCAATCGGCATTGAAATAAAAAGCGTTCCACTTAATTATATCAAATGAAATGTAATCATGGGGAAGAATGTCAAGATAAAAAATAAGTGAAATATTAAACACACAAATTATAAAAAACCAGTATAAGAACCTATGCTGGAATTCCCTCCCAAGTGTGTGTAGATCCCCTGAAATGATCGTCCACTGTTTAACTCGCCATCGAGAGGAGGAGGAGGCTCAGGTGGAACTTCTTCTTCATCCTTTATCCCCCTATGAGGATAGCGGAATCCAGAACATTTAGGATGATGAGGAGACTCCTATAGGACACCAAAAAGGAAGATCGTATCTCTTGGTTCGAACATACAAATGTGGAGTCCAAGGTGACATTTTATAAGAAAATGGGAAGGTGGTTTTGAGCACATAGATTTCATAAAACCACTAGTCACATGGGTTTAGAATTCCATAAAGCCTCATATATCATTTAAGAAAATAGAAATTTTTTATCCCCACATCTTAGAAGTATCCACCAAATGTTTGTTACAATTTGGACTCCTAGAGCCTGAGATATGGACAGATCACATCACACCACTTTTGACTTCGTGCAGATTGGGTGTGCTAGAAAGATCAGGTTGGCTGGGCCTCCATATGGCCGAAGGAGTATTGGGTTCCTTCATATGAAATGTAGAAAAATGATTTTTGGACCATACCACAAAATCGCAGCCCATTTGGATGCACGATTCCGGAGACGTGTGCAAATGAGTCCACTGGTGTGCATGGATATTGCGCAGTTTGGCCCATTTTTCTTGGACATCATCATGGGTCCTCCAAATCACCTCCTCCTGCAATGGAATTATCAAAACAAGTAAAATATCCCTTTTTAATAGTGATAAAAACAAAATAAATTATTCAAACATGTAATGAAATTTGTTATTATTTTTGGAATTTACAATACAAATTCAGTTTAATACCGTGGTTTAAGGTTAAAAATGACACAGTGAATCGTGGTACAATCACTCCCCCACACCTAAACATTTTCACTCCTGGGAAAAGTCATATATCCAAAAATTATGCATGAAAATATTTCAAACTTCATAAATATTTAACATTCAATGTAAATTAATTCCTGATAGAAATGTGATCAATGAAAAAATTATACCGAGGAGTAATTCTCAACGATCATTGAAAAAGATGTCCTAAAAATAGTATCCAAATGAAATTACAAGAGATTCATGATACCAATAGAAGAAAATAATTAAAAAGTTAATCATGTCACTAATTCTCCATGTGTGTTTGACAACAATTTCATGCTATTCTATCCACTTTTATAGAGTAAATATAAGTTATTTTAATAATTGTCTACTTATAAGATCATTTCCACTGAACAGTCCCCACATTCTTTGCAATAAAATTTCAAGACCCACTCACTTATGAATTCCAAAAAGTCAAACCATATGCTCCCAACATAGATATCCCCATATGTTCTACATTTCATCACTCCCCTCATTTATTATATTTTTTAAAAAAATTTACTTGGAACTAATCTCACACTCTTCTCCAAACCCATGATTGATATGCTCACGACATTAATTATAATAGTTATAAAAAACAAAGGTTTAGGAAGGGTGGTTTTTTACCTACCCAATATACAAACATTTTTTTGAGGGCGTAAACCCTTCAGATAATAGGTACACATGCATAGGTCAATCTGGTAAGGTAATGAATTAGATCAGATAAGGAACAAAGGTATAGAAAAAAGATTTTGGAAAGTAGAGAAAAATAAACCTAACTTATATTTACCTTCCATTAAGTAAGAAATTTTTCACACATCAGGGTTGGGTGAAAAAAAATGTGTGGCCATATTAAGTGAAACAATTTTCCCTTAAACTATTCACAAAAAACGACACCATTTTTTTCAAAGGTTTCAAAATGATACAACCATTTATATCATCGACAAAGAAAACCAATTCACTAAAAAAAAACTACCTAATGTCAAATTCATACATATATTATATTTCACCTTTACTATGGTATTTTTACTTTCCGCCCTTTATGGTCACCGAATCATGGAACTTTGAAATTTTTTATGGGGAAAAATGAAAATACCATAAAGAAGGAAAAAAAGAAGAAAGGAGAAAGGAAATGGAAATCCTAATGAACCCAGTAAGTTGGGGAAAAGTGAAAATACCATAAACAAGGTGAAAAAGTGAAGAAAGAAAGAAAAAATATGATGAAAATTCCTAACCTAAGAAATATACCCATCCCCACACCTAGAATGTGCAGTGTTCTCACTGTAATAATTGAAAATGTGATAAGGAAGAAGAAAACCTGGTGTGTTTCACTAGTATGTAGCTTCTTGAACATGGAGTTCCTCCATATGGAACTCTGTAAGGGCTTCATGGATGTGCTTTAGCTACTTCCCATTGACAGTGAAGGTTTTCATGGTTTCTTCATTTTGAACCAGAGCAACACCAAATGGAGATACATTAATAATAGTGTATGGGACAAAACAACGAGAATGAAGCTTACATGGATGCAACTTAATCCTTGAATTATAAAGGAGGACCTTATTCATGATGTGGAACTGAGGATGAAGTATAATACGGTCATGGGAAGCCTTGGTTCGCTCCTTATAAATCCTAGAGTTTTCATATGCATCTCTTCTCATTTCTTGCAACTCCCGAATCTGCAACTTCTTTTGTGAACCTACACCAAAAAGATTAGAACTTCATTGTTTGATGGCCTAGTAGGCCCGATGCGCAATCTCAACAGGTAGGTGACAACTCTTTCCAAACACAAGATGATAGGGTGACATTCCAATGGGAGTTTTGAAAGCAGTACGGTAGGCCCATAACGAATCATCAAGTCGAAGACTCCAATATTTTCTATTAGGTTGAACCATTTTTCAAGAATCTATTTTACCTATATATTTGACACCTCTGCTTGACCATTGTTCTATGGGTGATATTCAATAGAAACTCTATGACCGACCCCATAACGACACAGAAGTGATTGCATTGTTCAGTTGTAGAAATGAGAACCCATGTCACTAATGATGAACCTAGGTAATCCAATCCTACAAAAGATCTAAGTTCTAAAAAATTACACAACTATTTTGGAAGCATATGTCCTTGTAGCTTGATCCTCTATAAATTTTGACACATAATCGACCGCCAGAAGAATGTAAAATTTTCCAAAGGAATTGGGAAATGGACCCATAAAGTCACTTCCCCAAACATAAATAATGTCATGCAAGAGCAATGGTTGTTGAGGAATTTCATTTCTTTTAGAGACATTCCCCATTTTTTGAGACTCATGTTTTAGTCGACTAGCTTGGTTTTTATTGAAATCAGTAGGAATGAAATATGATACTAAATAATTTAAAATTTCATTATACCAAGGAATAACATCTTGCACTCGATACAATTGCTCATCTGGAAACATGTCATTTATAAGAATACAGGGGGATGAGTCAATATACGAGGATGGGTGAATCCTATTGATATGATCATCCTCCACATTCTATTCTCCCTTTTTATCTCTAATTTGTAGATTAAATTCCTAAAGGAGGAGCATCCAGCGAATGAGATGTGGTTTTGCTTCCAGTTTCTTAAGAAGATATCGGAGGGTTGCATGGTCTGAGAACACACTGACTTTGGACCCCAAAAGGTATGACCTGAATTTTTCCTAGGAAAACACAATGGTAATGAATTCTTTTTCAGTTTTGGTGTAGTTTTCTTGGGCAGGGTCCAAAGTACATGAGGCATAAGCCATGAATTGTAGATCTTGATCAACCATTTGTAACAAGACTGCCCAAACTGCATAGTTAGAGGCGTCACACATGAGCTCAAATGGTAAATCCCACCATGGTGGTTGGATTACTGGGGGTAAAGTGAGACTCCTTTTTAAATTATTAAAATATTCTTCCCATTAATTTTCAAAAACCAATTCTTTTTATTTTTGGAGTAACCGGGAGAGGGGGAGTGCAGTTTTACTAATGTCACGAATGAAATGATGGTAAAATCCAGAATGACCTAGGAAAGATCACACATCCATTACATTTTTTGGGAATGGTAAGGAATAAATGACATCCACATTGGATTTATCCACTTGGATACAATCCCTATAAATGACATGCCCCAAAACTATAACTTGTCGCACTATGAAATGGCATTTCTCCTAATTTAATACAAGATTATTTTCAATACAGTGACGTAGGAATGAACCAAGACTACTTAAACATTCATCAAAAGGGGATCCATAAACAATGAAATCGTCCATGAATACTTCCATTCAATTCTCCAGGTAATCCAAAAAATACTAATCATGAAACATTGGAAAGTACCCAGAGCATTTCACAGGCCAAATGGCATCATTCTATAGAAACATGTGCCAAAGGGGCAAGTGAAGGTTGTCTTTTCCTGATCCTCGGGATAAATATAGATATGAAATTATCCTAAATATCCATCAAGGAAATAGTAGTGGGACTTACTTGCTAGCCTATCTAGCATTTGGTTAATGAATTTCAAATGGAAATGGTCTTACATAGTGTGTTGGTTTAGTCGACGATGGTCTGTATAGACACGCCAACTATTCTGCACACGAGTTTTAACCAATTCATTGTTTTAATTTATAAATACTTTAAGGCTAGTATTTTTAGGAACTACTTGAACAGGACTGACCCATTGGCTATCAGAGATGGGGTAAATGATTCCAGCAACCAATAATTTTGTTACCTCATTTTTCACAACTTATTGGAGGTTTGGGTTTAGTCGAAGTTGTGGCTTCCTCATTAGTTTAGCTTCACCATTTAATAAAATATGATGTGTACAAATTTATGGGATAATACCAGGAATATCAGAAAGTTTCCATCCCAATGCTTTTTTATACTCCCTCAAAAGTTCATGTAGTCACAATTCAGGCTCCAGAGGGAGTGAACTAGGAATGATGATGGACAACTTGTTTCCATTATCAGGATATGAATATTTTAAATCTTGAGGAAATTTTTTCTATTCTAAATTAGGTGGATTTTGGATTTATGGGAGTGTGTGTGAAAGTTATAAATCAATGATCTCATCTAACTGCTCAATGGTATCATCCTCAATATAGGAATGAGATTTTACAAGCTTATCAGTATCATCTATGGTCAGTGGATCCTCAATGTTCAAGAAATAATCAATTAATAAATAGGCATGAATTTTTTCTAATCCACTAAAACAGTCATTGCATGACTCATTTCGCAGAATTTCAATCAATGAAGAAAACTCAGAAAGGGATCGGGGTAAATAAAAGTAGTTTTTCTGGGATAGGGAGTACATCAATTTAATTAACACAGAGAGAGTAATGTTCTTCTGAGGGGTGCTTCATGGAATCAAGGATGTTAAAATGGAATATGTCACAACCAAATTCCATAGATAATGTACCATTGGGGAAATAAATTATGGTTTTGGTGGTTTTCAAGAAGGGTCTCCCCAATATAATTGGGGAATGTCCATTCATCCTATCATCCTCCATTTTAAGAACATAAAAGTCAGCAGGAAAAATTAAATTTTGGACCCTCACAAGAACATCTTCTAACACACCAGAGGAGTGTTAAGTACTCTAGTTAGAAATTTGAACAATAATTATAGTGGGATTCAGTTCCCCGACATGAAATGTAGAGTAAATAGAGTGAGTCATCACATTTATATAAGCACCTAAATTCAGCATAACATTAGAAAAAGAATACTCCCCTATGGTGCACAGAATAGAGAATATTCCAGGATCATTGCACTTGTTGGGAAGTGATGGCTCTATCAATGTTAAAACATTCCTCCCTAAGATCACTTTCTCATCACCTCAATGTTGCCTTTGGTGTGTACACATCTCCTTTAGAAACATGAAGTATTGTGGAATTTTCTTCACAACATCAATCAATGGGATGTTAACCCGCACTTTCTTGAAAACTTCCAATATTTAGTTATCAAGTTAACTTTCATTTTATTTTCTTAGTTCGGTGGCTCTTTGAGGAAATTGAAGTGGAATGGTTGGGCTAGGTGGCTCATCAATATACACACTCTTTCCTTTGTAAGGGATTCTCTCAGGACAAGGTTCTTAAACATTTGGAACATTTTTAATGGTTAGGATGGAGGTTTTCTCAAGAGGGGATGACTCTAATAGAGGATTCATTTTACTTTCAAGTTGTTTTACACTCCTAAGGGTGACGAAACTAACATTTAATTTATCCCTAGGGATAACTACTAGTTGAGAGGGATGTTTACCTAATCTGTGACATTTAATTTAACCCACTGAGTTATCTAGTTAGCCTAATTGGGTTTTGAGGTCTTGTATAGCTACCTGAGTGGTTTTTTGGAATTTTATATTTTTGGTAGCCATTTTTTTCAACATATCTTCTAGGATTGGCTCGGGTTTTGGAGGGGTTTTTTGGAAAGGCCTTTGGGGTGGGTGAGGATTTCTGGGTGGTGATGGTGGATGACTACTCTGCCTCGGTTAGTTCCATTGTTGTTGAGGTTGGTTTGCATACCCCCTTGTCTATAGTCTTGGTTCTCCTTCCAACCAAGATTATATGGATAGTAAGGTTCTTGCCTAAAGGGTTGGTTATAGGGGAGGCCTGAAAATATTGCTTTACAACTCTCAGATATTTCCCTCAATTGAGAACATTGGTCAGATTAGTGGGTGTCAGAAAAACATATACTACAATGGATGGTAGGAGGAGATTGGGATTTCGCTAGGGAAAGAGCATGTTGTCGAATAAGGGTACTTACGTCTTCGAACATTATGTCCACCTTCTTCTCGAATTCATTACTTTGCACCTCATGGACACCTCGAATCGGTACATTGGACCTTGAACCAAATTGTTGTGTGTTTTGTGCTATGTTTTCAATCAGGGTTCTTGTAGCAATTGGGGTCTTATCAACTAGCACACTACCTGCAGCACCATCGATTATATTTCGATCAATAGGGATTAAACATTCATAAAAATATTGAATTACAAGTTGATCACTTATTTGGTGGTGTGGGAAACTTGAAAATAACCTTTTAAAGAATTCCCATTATTCATGTAATATTTCCCCTTGAGATTGTCTTATCTAAAAAATTTATTTCTTTATTGTTGCAGTTCCAGAGGCTGGGAAATATTTTTCATGAAAAAGGCATTTCATGTCTGCCCAGCCTCTTATTGGGAAATTAACATAATATAACCAATCTTTTGCTATGTATTGTAATGAAAAAGGGAATTCCATTAACCTTACTTATTCTTCATCAAAATTTGTAGGTTTTAATTTAGAAAACATAGTGTCAAATTCTATTAAATTATTGTGTGGATAATCTCAAGGAAGTCCATGGAATCTTGGTAATAGATGAATTTAACCAGAGTTTAGTTCAAAATTGGGTGCCTCACCTTGTAATTGAATATAGGTGGGCTGGATATCAACATCAGGCATGGTTAGTTATTTTAGTGTTTGATTGTTTCTTGAAATATTATTCACGTTAATTTCAGTTTTAATGTGGGTTTCCAAAGAAGAATAAGAAGGTTCAAGATGAGTGTTGATGTTTTGTGCGTCCTACTTCAAAGGTTCCTCTTGTGTATCTCAGGGTCACTGATATTGGATCCTCTCCAGTTCGGGTTCAAAATGTTGTAAGTATCATAGAGTAGAATGAATCGTACAAAAAACCTACATAATAAATAAATTATAACACAAAAATAAATGTTAAGGTAGAAGATAAAACAAACAAACATTCACAAAATTTACAATGATAATTATCAAAAACACGCACTAAAACCAAAGTGATCCCCAGAAACAATGCCAAAATCTGACGGCGCTATCATGAAACGTCAAATTGAATATGTTTTTAAGGTTTATCTATATTATATGGTAGACCCTAGGTCATCTCTCAAGAATCATTGATAGGTTTTGAGTATGTATTTTTAATAATAATTACTAAAGGACATGGGTGGTTTTGAAAATAGATTTTAAGTAAATTACTTAATTAAAGAGTTACGTAGTTGATAAATAAAGGTGGTGTATTAATAATTATGAGAGTATAAGATCATTTAAAGTTCACTACACATCTTGGACAGTTCATTATTCTAAAAAATTAACATGGTTTCGTTTAATTCTTTGGTTGATGGTTGTCAAGATCTTGAGTCCCCTCTTGCATATTCAAACGATGCTTAAAGAACCATCCCTTGACACACCAATCGTGTTGCCGAGATTTGTTTGTCAATAATAGAATAAAAGGTATACCAAATCATACTTAAATCTTATGAATGTGTGAGATAAATAGGATTATTGTGTTGTCCAATTGGAACAACCCAAGATTTTTACTTGAAATCTCAACCCAATCGGTGTTGAAATAAAAAGAGTTCCACTTAATTATATCAAATAAAATGTAATCAGGGTTAATCATGTTAGGATAAAAAATAAGTGAAATATTGAACACATAAATTATACAAAACCATAAGAAGAACATGTTCCAGAACTCCCTCCCATGTTTGTGTAGCTCTCTTGAAGTGATCGTCCACCGTTTAGCACTTCATCGAGAGGAGGAGGAGGCTCGGGTGGAACTCCTTCTTCATCCTTGATCCCCCTATGAGGATAGGGGATTAAAAAACATCTACAATGATGAAGAGACTCCTATAAATCTCCAAAATGGTATAGATTGGCTATGGCTTCGAACTTACAAACGGGGAGCCCAAGGTGCCATTTTATAGGAAAATGGGAAGGTGGTTTTGAATACACAGATTTCATAAAACCACTTGTCACATGGGATATGAACTTCAGAAAGCCTTATCTCGATTTGAATAAAATAAAAACGTTTTATCCTTCCCTCTTGGAAATATCCACCAATTTTTTGGAACAATTTAGACACCTAGAGCCCAAGATAGGGACAGATCACAACACACCCCTTTTGACTTCGTGCAGATTCAGTGTGCTGGACATATCAGGTTAGTTGGGACACCATATGGTAGAATGAGTCTTGAGTTATTTCATATGAAATGAAGAACATTTAATTATGGACAAGACCACTAAAGTTAAGATCATTTGGATTCACGGTTCATGAGAAGTGTACAGATGAGTCCACTGGTGTGCATGGATCCTGCGCATTTTGGCCCATTTTTCTTTGACATCATCATGGGTCCTCCAAATCACCTCCTCCTGCAATGGAATAATCAAAACAAGTTAAATTTCCCTTTTTAACAGTGATAAACAAAAAATAAATTATTTAAACATAGAATTCAATTTGTTATTATTTTTTGAATTTACAATACAAATTCAGTTTAATACAATGGTGTAAGGGTGAAAATGACACAGTGAATCGTGGTATGATCAAGGTTCCACAACCAGAGCCTGAACATGAATGAGGGTAGGTTCCTATACCAGATCATAAACAACACCCAAACAAATCTCTACAATATTCTAGTCCACTAGATTATCCTCCTACTATGTTTCACTAGATGATTCCTTTTGGGGCTTATTTTCACTTCTTCTTAGAGGCATGATGCTACACAAAATCAACATACAATATTGAAGAAATTAGAAGATTAAATAAATAAAAAAACTCATACAAGATCAACAATAATATCAACCCAATCAGATGATATTAAAAGATTTTTATTTCAATATAAAAAAATATAAATAGGAAAAATAATATAATAATATATAACAATTCCTCAAGAAATATTTACCAAATACCCATGATGGATTAAGACTCATTACAAAAAGAGCTAGCCAAGAACACACTAAAAAATACCTCCTAAGTTTCATCAATCCTATGTAATTCCTAAAAGGACAACCAAAACTTCATACCGACATTAAAGAGAGATTTTTAGCATGAAACTCTAATAAATATTTGTCACAAAGTAGCCCAGTTACCCCAGTGCATTGACACCTGATCCCAATATAATAGAGCCCTAAGGGAATTCCCTATTTCCCTGGGTTGGCGACTGACACCTTGCATCATACAAGATCAAAGAGGAAACTAATATTCCCCAAATAATTTAATGTTAAAATATTACAAGTTAGTGTGGTAAAAACTCTAAAATAAGTACATACTATAAATTAATACGTAAAATAGTACCCAATAGAATAAACAACATCCCAAAGGAATCATCATCCCAAGACGACAACATAAAACCATAAACATTTCCCAAAATCCTATGTTACAAGTTGATAATAACTTCATCAATCACTATCATCACTCCATGGTCCCAAAGGATCAAGAAAATTCACCACCTCCATGTGTTGGTTTCTATTTTCTAAGACCTAGAATAATGGAGTCCACAAATGACCAAAGGAAAATGTAAGGCTTGAGCTATAAATCCCTAAAGGGTCTCACCAAGTGTTCAATAATTGATACCATACTAGTTAACCATTCATAATATCAATTTAAATTAAAATGTGTAATGTCATCAATATAACCCTGGTCATAGAATATAGAGACTATATTAAAATATGTAATCAATTACTAGTATGATGTAAAATATATCAAAAAAATCTAATTCTAAGATTAATATTCCCATAAATATAAATTTAGTAAGGAAACCATCATATAAATGGATATTTTATTCTATAAATAAAACATTTGTGTTATAAAATTTGAAAAAAATCTTGCAAAATTATAATTTATATAATAAATATCACATATTAAGAAATTTTTGAGTATATGATTTAGTTACCACAATCAATCTCATTAGAAGTCATTGAACTTGCTCCACCTCATTCCCGGGTTTGTGGGGTTTTCTAATATATATACCTTATCATCACTCATATTATTTAACTAACATTGATAATTTTTATATTACCCATACTTAAGGCATTGAATGGTTACGTTTTCTTTTATATTCACATTTTACACTCCAATTGTTCTAATCAGATTCTTAATTTTCATAAGGAAATATGATGCTCAATAGTCTGTAATTCCATAAGTAATTATTCTTCCAGTCCCCTTGAAGAAATTTCCTTGGTTACCCTTCCCACATTTTTGACATATATGTTTTTGAATTTTCATTATTTCATTATCTTCATTCATTTAATTTTTATGATTCTCATTTTTTCACTTCAATGGTGAACTGATAATTTCAACTATGATTACATTATTAATCATATTTCATGATAGATAGTTTTACATAATCGACATATTTCTTATTCCTTGTCCCATTATAATATGACAATACAAGATATATTCTCTACATTTTCCATCAAACCCATTATTATCTTTAGTCCTTCTGATTCAATCCATCACTAAAACCAAAGGGTTAAAATGAGTGATAAAAATTTAACATCATAGGGGATTATCATTATCAATAACATAAAAGGGTTCAATAGTAAAAACTTTAACCTTTTTATATAATGATGTGAGATCTTAATTCTTTTATTTCAACCTATTTCATTATTAGTTAAAACTAGGTTACATTATTATGGGTCATATTATACATCTCAACCTATTCTATTAATGATTACTGATGAGACTGATTATGGTTTGGAATATAATTTACCCCATGTGTGAATTATCTCCTGACATGCATATAACTTTAGGAATAATTAAATTATGTTCAACAAATACATACCCAAAAACATTATTTTTATATATTTAATTTTATAAGGTTTTCTTACTATCATTTATTTATTTTTTAAATATATTTTATACTTACCATTGTTACACAAGGTTGTTTGTTTAATTTATCTACAACACTTTTTGTTTAATGACTGTGGTAAAAGGCATTATAAATTAATATCATAATATAAAAAATGCGTAGTTTTATATTATTTTTTATTCCATTAGTAAAAAAATACATTTTAAAATTTTATCTTGAAATAGACCCAAATTAAGAAAGGTTCTTTGATAAGACCATTTATAGTTGTTAAAGTTACTCAAGTCTTTTTTTGTTAGTAAAACATTTAGTATTCTAAATATTATTAATAAATAATATTAATGTTGTTATAAAAATCCTTTTCAAATACTCGATACATTTTTAATTTTTACCGTGTTATGTGGTAATTGAAAAATAATAATATTTTGTTATGAAGGCAGTTGTTTCGTTTTGGTTTTCGGCCTTGAAATGCCCAACGGCTCCGTATCCAATGATTGATGGACCTGCTTTCCAAAGGCAGGCGTTCACCGGATGGTCTGACCAGTTATTCTTAAGAACTCACATTAGTCAAGAGGATGGGAAGTTGGGCTCATCACACCCTTTTTGGGGGGAATTATTGCATGTTCCGGGACACTCTTATAGATTTAATACGTATTCATATGTTCGCGAATATTTGGTTTATACCCAAATATAGTTTCCACGTATTTAACCATGGTGGGAAACGGTCAACTGGACACAGGGGTTCAGAATCATTTATGTCGTAGGTTTACCATCCCTTGTTGATTTAGTGACCCTGAAGGGTTGGAACTCGCTTGAGGCGGCACTAGGAGTGGCGCAGTGAACCGATGTGGAGATGATCGGATCGACCGACTGTTGGGCTTGAACCTCAGGGAGGCTTCCTACGTACCCTGCTTAGGAAGCAAGGATCAAAGTCCACGTAGTTCGGATGCACAGTTTAACGTCATGCTGGATGAGGGTGGAACTCGACGTGAAGAAATGACCGAGTGGCGGGCTTGAAGCTCGTGAAGGCTTCCTACGTACCATGCTTTGGCATGGATCAAAGTCCCTGTAGTTCTCTTTGGCTTGGGGCTTACGCTCTGGGGCAGCCCAGAATGATGGATTTGGGATTACACTCTGAGGAGGCCCATGGTGATGGATTGGGGCTTACACTCTGGAGAGGCCCAAAGAAAGTGGGCTTGAACCTCATGGTGGCTTCCTACGTACCATGCTTTGGCATGGATCAAAGTTCCCATAGTTTGCTTTGGCTTGGGGCTTACGCTCTGGGGCATCCCAGAATGAAGGATTGGGGATTACACTCTGAGGAGGCCCATGGTGATGGATTGGGGCTTACACTCTAAGGAGGCCCATATGAGGATTTCATGGTTGATACTTACTCTACGCCCACGTGATTCATGCGCGGTGTGAGAAACAAGAGGCAGCAGGAACCAGAGGATCACGTCACGAAAGGTGTGTCTGTGAGAAGCGGAGTGGGGCTTACACATGAGGGCGGCCCATAAGGTTGGGGCTTAATCCTAGATGGATGCCCGGGGTTCCTTCCTCATGTCTGGACATGAGGGAATCCCAACCCATTGGTGGTTTGAGGAATATAATGGGGGCCGACGCCTATGCGCAAGTGCACAAGCGGGATAATTCCAAGGGCGTTGGAATCAGTCCAAACAAAGAGAGATGAAAAGTGTGAATCACATGTCCAACATTCGGAACACAATGAGGGTGGCATGGTGATGGAGGATAACTGTTGACCATGTTCGAAACACATCATTCATATCACATTAGCCTGAAATGGGGATGAACAAATGAGGGTTTACTGGTGACCATATTCAAAACATAGCACCTATCTTGAAGTGTTTTCTAAAGTCTTCCGGGGCGTTGGCCCAGTACGGTAGGTGAGCCGATGCGGCATGAGACCAGGCCATTAGGGGGCCCCTTCAGACATGCAAGGGAATGAATATCCGAATGAAGGATGTGCAAAGCATGAGGTGGAGTGATGGAATGTTTGAACGGATTCCAACACTCTTGAAATTACACCACTGCGATCATGGTAAGAGGCATCTTATAATGTCGTGGCTTACTTCGAGATGGATGCCCACGTGCTGCTAAGTAGCGGCACTGGTTAATGGGGCTTACGTAGGGAAGATGCCCAGGTGCCTTCCTCATGTATTGACATAAGGGAATCCCAAACCATTGGTGGGTTGATGCATATAACTGAGGCACACACCTATGTGCAAGTGCACAAGCGGGATAACTCCAAGGAAGTTTTAATTAGTCCAAAAAAAGGGAGATGAAATGTGTGAATTACATGCCCGACATTCAGAATGCAATGAGGGTAGCATGGCGATGGAGGATAACTATTGACCATGTTCGAAACACAGCATCCATATCACGTTAGCCTGGAATGGGGACGAACAAATGATGGTCGACTGCTAACCATATTTGAAACACATGACCTATCTCAAAGTGTTGTCCAAAGTCTTCTGAGGCATTGGCCCAGGAAGGTAGGTTAGCCGATGCGGCATAAGGCCAGGCCATTAGGGGGTCCCTTCAGACATGAAAGAGGATGGAGATCCGAATGAAGGACACGCAAAGCGTGGGTTGAAGTGATGGAATGTTTGAATGGATTCCAGCGCTCTTGAAATTATGCCACTATAAACATGTAATGAGGAATCTCTTGCATGGAGCAAGAGGCATCCAATTATTGAATGATAGGGAATGCTATAGTTTATAGTCATGTAGAGAGAACTGTTTCCATATATTTTAATGTCATATTTCTAGGACAAGGGTCATACAGTTTAACGTCATATGGTCATGAAGAGGGCCATAAAGTTTAACATCATGTGCTCAGGATGACTAGGTAAGAGATACCTAGAAATGGTTGGTGTGGGACTTATGCAAGGGCAGCCCTTTCTAGATGAACCTAGCAAAAGGAGCTAGGAAATGGGGTTATAGGAGTGTCATGAGCAGTAGCTCGACTCATGGAATGTATAGGATGGATGTTGGAATGGCATAAGGGTGTAATAGAAAATATTGTTGACCCAGCCTGAAAGTTCGTTGGTGTGGGACCAACGAGTGCATGGGGTTTTCGGCATGGGGTGGGCCGCGTATAAGCTGGTCGCGAAGGATATGGCCGTGAGGTTACAGCTATGGAGAAGCTGTCTACAAAGAATCCGGCTATGTAGGCAACCGCATGTGGTTTGCGGTTTGATTTTCCATGAAGGGTGTCTGCGGACGAGCTGACCGCGAGGGATTAGGCCGCGAAGGACTAGGTCGCGAAGGAAGCTATCTGCGAAGGAGGCTCTCTGTGAAGGATGATTTCCGCGGAAGAGGCTATCCGTGAAGGAGGTTGTCTGTGGATGAGATGGTTGTCCGCAAAGGGTGTCTACAAAGGGGTTGGCTCCCGTCCTACTTCATGCCCGCGGAGGGGTTCTGCCTCCATTTTGCAAACGACACCGGTCCGCGGCAGGGGTGGCCGTGGAGGGACTATCCGCGAAGGAAATGGCCGCGATGGGCTGGCTGCGGAGGAGCTGGCCTCATGTGGTTCATAGACTGGTTTCTCCTCTCCGCGGAAGAGTTCATCCACGGATGATATGGGGTCCGTGGATGGCCGCGGACCACTAGGAGTGATTTCTCCAGCGTCTTCCCGTGGGTTTTCACCTGTCTTTTCTCTGCTTTCTTTTTTGGTGCCCCTCAGTGACAATTTATAGAGCCGCGAATAGGATGCGCACACAGCCTTTGTGGAAGCCCATGAAGGAATTCCCACCTGTGGATGAATCGGTCAACTTGGATATTTGATGAGTCGCTGTGGGGTTGCTTCACGGTAGGACACCAATCCGCCTCTATTCTGCGGACTATAGTGGTCCACGGCGGCATAGGCGCTCCGCCTCCATTTTGCGAATGACGGCGCGCGTGACATGGGCTGGTTGGCATGGTTTGCGGTGGTTGGACGGCCTGGATTCATCGGCGATCTTCCTGGTTCGTTCCCGTGGAGGCACCCTTCCTCATTTCAAGAACGACAGCATCTCCGAAAGGGCAGTCTGCCGAACCAGCCGCGTACTATTGCTGGGAGATAGTGCGCGGACCGGTTAGGTCCTTTTCCATGTGTTGGGGTAATTGGATTTCCCCCTTGTGGAATTTTCAGGACCCTACAACAGTATTACACATCTATTAACATACGACACTTTAACATTCCATGGAATGAGAGGGGGTGGGAGGAAATGATATAATTATCATTTAATAATTATAATTATGTTATAATAAAAATTAAATCAAAACCTATTTTAACATACCACTTAATATGGAGATGAAATATTGAACATGTTGGTTATGGATGTGGTAGTCCGCAAATACAAGTGGGGATGTTTTTATTTTTCTCAATGATTTTAGAGAAATTCATAAAATGGATATTCCATTATTATAATTTCACTTCCTAACAGTAAAAATCATATATTTTTATTACTTCATTGATATAGAGGAATTTAGTGTTATTGATGAAGACGAAAAACTAGAAAATTTAGGTTGAGAGTATTACCCTCCATCAGAAGTTATCCCTTGGGTAACTTTTTAATGTTGAATAACATTTCTTTTTGGTGATACTAGTGATTCTAGGGAAAGGGGAGGGTTTTGAGAACACAATAGGGAATATTTTGATTTGTCAAAATATATTTAATTGGTGGATAAATCAAGATGGGGTGATCTCCTTTTATATATATAGAGAGTGAAATTTTTATAAAATTTCCTTCTCAGTAATTTAATTACACTATTCAAGTAACAATGCTCTAAAATGGTCAATATTGGTTCGTAGAAATAGATAAGGTTGATCCTCCCCCACTATAAATCATGCATGTTTTTCACATGTTTTGATCTTTTTAACTACATTAAACCACATTTACCCTAATTTACTGTTATTGCATTAACTCCAATTTCACCCTCTATAAATAGATTTAATGAAAAAATTGAAATTGAAATTATTTAATAATTTAACCATTATGATTTAATATGAATAAATAATTTCTTAAAATAAAATTTCATATATTTATAAAAAATAAAACTGGTCTTAGTGCACATAACTCGTAAGAACCCAGTCTTAGAAAAATTTCAATATAATCTTATAATTTATTCATGAGATAAAATAATAAATGTTTTTTTATTTTCAATAACTAAATTTATTTGTTATAAATAAAATAAATTTTATGCGAATTTAAAATCAATAAAAATGAAACTTTACCAAAATATTTCTTAATTAAAAGAAAAGACAAAAAACAATTTTTAATAGAATTAAAATATTACTTTTTATAATGATAATAATAGGTTCTATAAATTAAAAAATATATTTAAAATGAAAACAATTATCAATTAATTTCATATTTTAAAAATTAAAATGTTTTATAAAATTATAACCATGTCTAATATATTTATAAGTAATAAAATTCAATATTTTTGTAAAATCTCTATATTTCACTATTCATCTAAAAATTAATTATTTTTAAAAAAACTCAAACATTAATCTTATGTTAATATTTCCATGATATAGACAAATATTAATTAATTTATTTTAAAATCTGCATTCTAAAATTTATTAACACTTTTTAATTGAAACTATAAGATATAGTGAAAACTCTTTTTAAAAAAAATGACTTTAAATAAAAAAAATATATTTTCCCTTAAATTATAAATTATAATTTTGATATCTTTTTATCTATACAATCAATATATATTACTATTCTACAATAAAAAACATATTTCATTTAATTAAAAATCCAATTTCTGAAAAATGATTTTTGTAAGAATAATGTTAATCGAACCAAAATGAACTTTTGAAAAGAATAAAAATTCATTATATATATATGAATATAAATATTTTATTATAGGTGTATATAATCATAATTTATATTTATATAACCCCTTAAGATATTTTTGTAATACCTACACAACAGATAAGCTCTGATTAAGTTTTTTTTCTCGTGGAATTTAATTTAATATGAATCTTGTGGCAATCTCCATGAGCATGAACATCTCCCATATAAAAATTAACTCAAACTATAATTACTCAAGTATGGATTGGGTTGGTATTAGAGGAAACCCTATAAAACATACCTCCCTTATAATCTTAGAAAAATAAGCTTCAAATGGAAGATATAACCTTCAATATCCCATTACTTTTAACATTCTTTATTGATTTTGTGATATGGTTACTATAATTTATACTATCTAATGTAACACATATAATTTAATAGTAATAATTAAAATCAAGAATATATCATGTTCCCTCATTTTAGTTGGGTATATTTTGTGAAACATATAATTTTACATTTTTTCTTTATTATGTTGAATAAATATTGAAATACTAGGTAATTACATTAATCTAAAACAAATTTTATCTGTCTAGGATAATATCATCCACATATTTCGGGAAAAGGAAATAACTATTTTCATTTAACACCCTCTATTGAAAAAAATGATCAGAATTTCTCTAGAAACCCCATTTTGTCTATAAAGGGATACAAATTCTGAATCTAGTTCCTTAATTCTTACTCTAAATCATACAATATCATTTTTATCATACAAAAAAAACCTTCATTTAATTTATAAAAAAATCCAACCACTTCATAATGATATCCTCATCTAAAAAACCATTATGGAATTCTATTTTAATATATAACTATTCATTATGTAATCCTTTTAAAGCTACTAGAATTAGCACTATATGGATCAATGTTTTTAGAATCCCATAGACGCGGTCTTCCAAATTACACAACATAAAGAAAATATCACATTTCAATACATTCCCAAGAATTTTTAGGTCTAGAGTTTTAGATAATATGGAAAAATATTAATTAATAAGAAACATGTATTTTTTAAATAGTAGACACTTTTCCCATTATATAAACTACTTCTTAATCCATAATAAGTCTTCAATATATCCCACAAATTATTAAAAAAGTATAAACCTCTAGAAAAATTATTTTTATTAATTTTATTCATAACCCATGGAAATGTAACAATTATAAATGGGTGAGTTATATTCACAATAATTTTAATTAGTTGTGATAACAATTACAGATCATAAGTGAAGATAAAATGAGAATATGGGTGTTATAAAGATATATAAGAAAATAACACCCAATATATCCAAGGTCATAAACCAGAGAATAAATATTGAGTCAACATAATACATTAATAAAAGGAGTGATTAAATAAAAAAGAGCCATGATAGAATAACTTAGTCATTTGAATATTCATAAAATTATGAAAAATTTACAAATTTGGTACTTACATTAGTGTAGTATAGATTACTTTAATGATCCACACCATCAATTCCCACAAATACGAGCAACTAAAACACACTCATGAATTCTTTACCATATGAGATATAATAATTTATCCAGTGTCATGGAGGTTGATACAGGACCCCACCCTTCGTAAATGATAATTATTAGTGGCACATGAAAATCATTCACTTATCACATTACAAACAACCCATTGAAATAAAGTATGTTTCATAAAACACCCAAATCAAAATCAATCAAATTTATTGCATAAAAAACCCTTTGAAAAAATGGTATTAATATCATTTTCATATGGATTCACATGAATAAATCAATAATAAAAAAAAATTTGATATCCCATGGAAATTAATATATATCCAATTATACTGAGTAACTTTCTTGGTTAATACCATTGAATAATTAAAATAAAACATTTTTCTTTTAAACTATATATATAAAGGGCTTATGTTCAAGAAAATAATTTATCCAATCAATACTTTTATTATCTATAGGTGATTATAATTCAATAAAATGAAGTAAATATTGATTGTTCATAAGTAAAATTCCTTTAAATAAATCTTATTTCTATTTACAATGGATGGTTAACAAGAAAATGGAGGAGATGAATCATATATTTAATAAAAATGAATATTTCATAATCCATTACTAAGAAGAGTTTGTACCTTAAAATTTGAAAAATATCGTTGAAAAGGAATATGATTTATCAAATTATAATTAATTATATTAAAAACACTTATTTTGAGTTTTAGAAAAATTAAGTTGGAAATAAGATATATCCATGACCTCTTGAAATTATTTTAAAGAAACATTTTATAAAACTAAACTAAAATAATTTCATTTAGAAACCATGATCATGTGAGGAAAAAGTATTATATATAATTAAAAAGTTTGTATAAATATGTTTAAATGTGAAATAAAATATTAAACAAGAATATAAAAACATTATTAACATTGTCAAAAAAGACAAAGTCAGGGATCATTTATTTTTTCTCAATAATATGAAGTGAGATATTTTTAATAAATTTACATTTAAAAATAATATCAAATATGTTATCCTTGAAAATGAGATAACATTTTCTATAGGAAATACAGATCCAATGATAAAATATTTGATAATGAAAGGAAAAAAACATTTTAACAATTTTAAAGAACCTTTTTTGAAAACCATCATAATAAAATGTTGTTCAGTATTAAAAAAACCTTTAAAAATAAAAATATCAAATTTTATATATTAAATATTATGGTGGTTAGATCAAGAAAATGTTTAAGATGAAACATTATATCTCAATGAATGAAAATTGAGTTACCAAAAACCCAAGGAAATGGTGTAACAATTGTGTTAAATGTTATTTGATGAAATGGAATGGTTTATTTCGTAAAATTTACCTAGAATAATACATATTTTTGATAAATATTATTTCTTAGGATATAAATATACCATAAAATTTAAAACATGGTGTATAACATAAACCCACCTCAAAGGAATTTAAGACGAAAAACCTATAATATTTCCCTATTTATTCAAAATCACACTAAGATCCTATATAAAAAACATAAATATCTTAATAAAATATATCATAACATTCTATTAATTTACAACGTTTCAAAAACATCATTTATAATGACTCTAAACATGTATATTAGTTATATCTTATACAGTTTCCACATTTTGTGTGAAAAATCAATGTCATTTTAAACTAGTTTCATAATTTTATTATCATTCATTTATATTATCCCAATTTTCAGCATCATAGTACCCTTAAAGTTACTATAATTTATTCATTATGGTTATTTATAAATTCATAATTTCATTATATGGGTGATTTTTATTATGATCCTTGAAGGTGAAATCAAAGAAAACATGTTTAAGTTATTTTTTACAGTGAAAAATAAAATCTTAATTATTGATTTTAATATTAATGTTTAAATTAAAAAATAAAATACAAATAATTAAATACATATATATATATATATCATATATTACCATTAATTTATTTTTAATCATCAACCTTTATATTATTTTATAGAATTTTAAGTGTTTTGTTAAACCAACCTAAACAGAAACATATCACAATTTAATGGATGAGAATTAATTTATTTCACTATAATTTTAATATAAAAAATAATAATGACCCTACATTTTCAGTATTGGTGTGTTATATAAAAATAATAAAGAATTATAAGAATAATATAACAAAAAAAGTTATTTATTAGTATGAAGATATCATTTCTTATTTTAGGTCACTTTTTGGGATTGTTGAATTTACCATGGGTGTTTACAAATTATATTATTAATAGGTTGTACAATTTTCCTTTTAGGATCCATAATAATTTTATAAAAAGAAATTTATCAATTAAAATAATTCTCAAGACAAGCCATGTAATCTGATAATGAAAAGAAAAATAGAAATTAATCATTTTATAGAGGTGGTAGTCCACTAATACGCATAGACGATGATTTCATTTCCTATATAATGGAAAAAAATTGAGTAACAAGGTTTATAATTTTAGAGTCCAAAATATGTTATAAATATAATAATTATATGTTAAATTCCATATTAAGACCCTCCTTTTAAATTTTATGGAAATCATAACATGTTTCATTGTAGAGGTATTAGTCCCCACAACACACAAATGCATTTTCATTTTCCCTAAAAAAATGGAATTGTGGTTAATTCATATACCACAATTTTTAAAACATACTAGTATATTAATGACACTAATGTTATCATTCTAGGATGGTGTGATAGAATTTGATGAATAATAAGTTCATATAAAGAAATATAAATGAGAAAGGAGTCATTAAAAATATATACCTGACCTATTATATTATCTCATTTACAAAGGGTGTTAATATAAAATCATGAAAATTAACATTAAAATAGTTTTATTCTTGATAGCTTACTTAACACACAACTCCAAACTTAAAGAAAACTATAATGTACTATAAAAATATTATTCAAATATTAAAATCATAACCTTACTCTTATACTTGTGATGTGATTAGGAACAAACAAAAAATTAAAAATATATATTAGGGTTTTATATATTTTTAATTTTTTATTAATATATAATAAATAAGTAGTTAATTTACACTTGTCATTTTGTTATTCAAAAATATTTTTTCATCAAAAAAATCATTTTATTGAATTTTGTGAATGGAAATTATTATGAATTTATTACATTTTATATTTTTTGGAAATGAGTTCTATTTTTGAAATCTTATTTTTAATATTATCTTGTGGTGATATTTTTGGATTTTTATTAATTTTTTATCTGAATAGTTAAAAATATTGATTTTGTAAAAATTTCATTTCTTTTCCATAAGTAATGTAATTTAAATGTCCTATTATGTTTTAATTTGATATTGAATTAACACAAGGCTAATGTAATTATAAATAATCAAATTAATTATATATTAGTTTGAATTATACTTAATTTAATATTGGTTCATTTTTTAGATTAAGGATTTATTTTTCTAAAAGCATTTTTTAATTATGTTTTAAAAATCTATATTAAAAAAGTTTCTTCTAATTATATAAATTTTATATTGGACAATTGATTCCATTTTTGTAGTAATGATGTTAATTTTTTTTATTTAGGTCCGTTTTATTTCTAGTCATTACAAATAGTAACCATTGTAAAAATTTGTCATCTCTATAAGGGTAAAATATGCATATCTGGGTTAATACTATGGGGTTTGGATTTAAAATATCCATAACAATTGAATTTATCATATCAGTTGTGTATTATTACCCAAAATACAACCTAGATATGAAAATATATCAATTTAATACCAATTTATTTTATTATAACATATCAATTATTTTAAGAAAGAGGTAAATACAAAATGTCATTCCCTTGATTTTAAATTCCACTATATATTTTTATAATGAAAAAATAAGTTATGCATGACCCTTAAAAGATTTTTTAATATAAAAAAATATTTTTTATTTTATCAATTTATTTTTAATTATTAGTGATGGTATAATTACCTCAAATTCATATGCATCACTAATCCAGTTCCTGTTAAAAAAATTGGAAATTTCTAATAACAATTAAAAAACTAAAAAAATATGTCTCGGATGAATTATGAGGTTCCATTAATTATATGGATAATAAAAATTTATAATTTATATTAAATTTTTTTATTTATTAAATACATTTTTATACGGTTGGATTTAAATTCAAATTAAATCAATAATCCAAAAAATGAATTTAATGATATTTTATGTTAAATAATATTTTTTTAAAATATTTTTTTAAAAAATATTACGATAAAAATGGTGGACCTTTAAGTGGTTGAAAATGTAAATTCCCAGATTTTTCATATTTTTTTTAATTATATGGAATTATTACTAGTCTTCAAAAATCAACGATGTGTGATTCTAAGGCTCGGTGTACCTGAAATGAATTTATGAACTTTTTTAAGGCACCTTAAGTAAACATGTGAGAAAAATTTTCTAAATTTTGAACTAGTACTCGGAATAAAAATATGAGGACACCATTGAATCTACAACACCGAGATTAACTTAAGGAAGACTTCACTTCAACTACAGTTGGTCATGAGAAAAAGATAGATTTTGGACTTTTAAAAGAATAATAAAATCACAATGTTATTTTATTTTCCCTCTTTTCTTTTCCTCCAACGGACAAGCGGTGGTGGAGAGACCAACGACATGTCAAGCCATTAATTTGATTGACTCCTTAAATTTTGTAACTGTACCATTGGAATTAATAAGGTTCATTATTAAATGAACCTCATAAATTCCCAACAACTTTACCAACCTCTTCCCCCTCATTTTTATATGGAGCTTGGGGAGGGTAGTTGGAAAAACCTCACTAAGGGACGAAGATCTGGAAAAGTACCATGACGCCAACCACTTGGAGGATGGAACCGGTTCCAGCGAGCGGTGATTAGTGCCACAGAATATCTAAGCGAGGAACAACGACTCTTCCTCAAAGGTGGATGTTCTCCAACAATCATGAGGTAGGTTTTATTTTCTGGTCTAAATTCAAATGTTTTTGAATTATTATACTACCCTCTTACTATCAAGATAATGAGGAGCATGCGGGCCAAAACAATAATGCTTGAACCCTCTTCCTTATTGATGAAATTTGACGTGTTCTTTGCGCGCATTTTATTCAGGTTGGACAAAACCCCAAATAGTGGGTTTAGTGATGAAGAGGAGATCCCAGGAAGTTAGTTGGAACCTTTAGATGGAAAAATGGACCACCAGAGCTCACCCTGTGACCCAAGAAATATTTCCGACAACTGGCACTAGTGGAGGAGGTGACGGTGGCGGCCAGCAACAACCAACTGTGGAGGATATGGAGAGGCATCGTCGCGAATCACCAGCGAAGAAGGCTGTGTCCGTATTCGCGATGGGTGAAGATGGCGGCCAGGTCGGGTCGGCCGCAGATGGTGGAGTGGCACACAATGCTGTGCCGCCAAAGAGAGGTTCGGGACATATATCCATGGTGGATAGCAGCGACCAGCACCGGCCAGTAGTGGGTGGAGGCGAGCGGCGTGTCATCACGCACTGCTGAAGACAATCGTGGCTCGGAAGCCATGGTGGAGGGTCGAGACCCGCTCCCTACGGGCCCCGTGGGTGACCTGGCGGCACCCCATGGCACCACATCTCTAATTTCTGAACAAAGGGAAATGCCCCTCGTGCCAGTTAGGGCATACCGCACTCCAGCCGGCCGCGTCTCCAATGGGTTGCATCTCCAGTGGGTCGTGCCCCTCCGCGGGCAGGGCTGCGTGGGCCCAGTAGGGTGCGCACTCTGTGGGCCGGTCCATGCCTCCTACGGGCTGGGTCATTCCCCCCTGCGGGTTGGACTGGACCCAAACCATGGTGGGGTGACCTCGAATGGGTCAGGCGGCCTGAACCGGGTCGGGTCGGGGCAGCCCAGACTGGGTCGGGTGAGGTCGGTCAGACCGGGTCTGACCGGACACGGACCCAACCAGGCCCAATTTCACTTAAAGAACCACAACTTGTGAACCATACATCTGTTTGATGAACCATATGTGGAACTACGATCCTTAGAGCGAGACAGTCCTCATGGTATAATCCAATTTAATTTTAGAGAAGGTTGGAGTACAGTTGGGATGGATTGAACCCGAATCCAACCGAGCCCTCAATTATAAAACATTAATAAGTCACAGACCGTGTGTTCAATTGATGTACTGTCTCTCACATTGTAACCCTTATGGTAGGGCGGTCCATTAAGATACTTCATTGTGGAACTTCATGGTAGTTGGGGTATGAATGACGTCTTGAGGAGCGGATCCTCCTGGAATTAAGCGTGCTCAGTGTGGGAATCTCATTGCTGGTTGTAACATGAATAAAGAACATTGATCTTATGTGGGTCAGTATCTATTGATCCTATGTGGTTTAGCACTTAGAAATCTTGTGTGGGTCAGTATCTATTGATCCTATGTGGGTCAGCGCCTAGCGATCCTATGTGGGTCAGTATCTATCGATCCTATGTTGGTCAGCACCTAGAGATCCTGTGTGGGTCATCATCTATCAATCCTGTGTGGGTCAGTAGCAGAGCCTCTTGATTGAATACAATGATCTATATTTACAACTAATCATTTGTACTTCTATACTTAGGTGATATACCTGGTGCGACCTACGTCTTTTACCTTTTTGGTACTTTTACCTTCACGTTGTTACCTTATTGGAATAACCTTTTTGGTACTTTTACCTTCGTGGTGTTACCTTTGTGGTATTCTTCCCTCATGGACCAGTTGTAAAAATGGCTTAAAAGTTGGAGTCGTATGTCTCCTCATGTATGAGATGTATATAATTTGATAACTTAGGCATATGTATGGGCATATACCTAAGTAGAGTTGATGACTACTTCATGATTTGTGACTGAGGTCTTGCTTTGTGGTTTTTCCTTTGTGGAACTATGGGAGAGCATCAGGGGTCTTGGGGTCCCAAATGAGTATTGTTATATTCACCCATACACAGGCTTCACCTGCACCTTGCTGTGTCTTGTGCATATGATGAACAACGTTGATCAAGGCTGAGGGAGCCAGGACTAGACGGTGCTCAGAGGTGGATCATTTGACGTGATGTGCCGCAGTGACTAATGATCGTGAACTATACCTACCCTTCAGGTAGGATCCTCTGTGGACAATCCAAGAGTTTTTCTCTCTTTTCAGTTGTACTTGTACTTTCAAGTTGATCATGTATTCCAACCCCATTACTTTGAGTACACTTTTTACTACATAGTTTACTTCATGGTTGCTTCTTGTTGTGTTATAGAATTGTGTGTTTGTACAGGTTTGAAGGTAATGTCTTCCCATTATAGGGATACACCTTTACGATGCTAGACACCCACCCTAGGAATATGGAAGGTGAGATTGTGGTAGTCATGACACGGGCCTCAGGGGATGGGTCATGACAATGTGGTATCAGAGGAGTCAGTTTTACCAAAGAACCAGGACCCTGATCTTTTCAATGTGGCAATAGTTTTAAGTGCTATAAGTGTGGTTTTCAGTTTGGAGGATCCAGTGTTGATTTGGTGACTGACGTCTCCATACACCAGAACCCTGAATACTGATTTCTGACTTAGTGTACAAAAACACTAATTATGTGTGTTTTGGAAAAGTTTTTCTTTTTATCTCTTTTAGTTAGCTCACCAGGTATAACTTATTAACCATGAAACACCTATTTTATTTTAGGATGCCACCATGTAGAAAGCTAGCCAGGATTCTCGAGAGAGTAAATGATGATGGACCACCAAGCGATGAGGCCTTAGTGCAGGGCCCTCTCACAACATTAGAACATTCGGGTGGTGTACCAGTAGCACCACTTCCCATTGGGAAAAATTTTAAACCAGCCCCACTAGCAGATGGTGCAAATCAACTGAGTGCGTTGCACGAGTTTTAGCAGAAGAGGGTTTCGAGGTTCCGAGATGAGGCAGATCCGCATGCGGCTGAGGACTGGCTGGAGGCTGTGGCAAGAGCTTTTCGATTAGTTGGGACACCATCTGATCTAATGGTGATCCTAGATGCCAGTCTCTTCCAGGGAGCAACTGGGAGATGGTGGAGTCTGACACTCCAGATACACGATGATGTGACCCTCACCTGGGTGGACTTTAAAGGCCT
Organism: Viscum album; assembly: GCA_963277665.1. Taxonomy (NCBI): domain Eukaryota; kingdom Viridiplantae; phylum Streptophyta; class Magnoliopsida; order Santalales; family Viscaceae; genus Viscum; species Viscum album. Next base: position 1,015,760,856 of record OY728130.1, on the reverse strand, counting down.
TTTCAGGGAAGATTTCGTCCCAATGACTCTATTATTAGTGCGTATACATGAACTGCTATACTTAAAGCAGGGTAGCCTGACCATGGCCCAAATACTCGGAGAGGTTCACTAACCTCTATCGATACTCCACTAATATGGTATGAGACCCTTTATTTAGGGCCTAGACCTTTGAGTAGTGTCTCCAACGGGAGATCATAGCATTGATGATATCAATCAACATTCTGATGCATGCTGGGGTGCTAGAGCGAGTGCTTTTGGTGGATATATTCCTTGCTGAGAAGGCACCGACAACGAGAGCCACCACTAGACATCAGGTAGTAGATTCATCCATAGAAGGTAGTAGAAAGATGACACTAGACCAAAGTAGGCCAAAACTTTTGGTGGACAACCTTAGGATACATGGTCAGTGATGTGTGGATCACAGGATAGAGGAGGATAGTTGAGGAGTAGGAAGTGCTAATCGTGTGGTGGGAATTGTCACATGGCTCGCTACTGCTTGACCCTCCATATGAATAACCAGAAGATGGTCGAGGGACTTCCAAGGCCAAGGTAGAGATTTCATCGAGGAGGTCTGCAGGTAGCAGGTGGGCGTGGTAGAGGAGATGGTCATGTAGTTGGTTGTGGTCGGCAAATTGAGGTTCTACCACCACCACCTCCAGGTGTTCCACCCCGACCACAAGGAGTAGGAGGACAGGGACGAGATCAGCTCTAGGTAGTTGAGGCCTTTGACCATGATGCTCCAGAGATGATTAGAAGTACGATCTATGCCTATCCCACCCTAGCTATTGTACTTAAATACACATGTACCAGTCACTCTTTTATTGTCTGAGCCCTTGTTCAGAGCTTAGAGATTCCGGTGGAGCTGTTGGATTTATCCTTATGGATAGAAACTCATACGAGAGGCGATTTTATGATTACACACTAGTTCCAGAAGTGTGAGCGTACTCTAGGAGGCAAGAGCTTCAGCTGAGATATTCTAGTAGCGGCATCGAGGCCTTACAACATCGTCTTGGATATGGACTGGTAATCCAAAGTCCATGCTCAAATTGACTGCATTGGGCACAAATTTCGGTGTGTCCTCAAGGATGGGACAAGTTTTTCCTTCACCGGCGATAAGGGTACCATTGGAGCACATGATGGACTTTCCTGGAAGTGGGTGCAGCTGATCACATATCAGTTGGCTAGTCTTACCCCTGGAGCAGTTGATGTTGAGAGTCCGAGCTATCCTATTCTGGTAGACCAGTATGCTGATGTCTTCCCTGATGATGTTCTGATACTACCTTCACTTAGAGAGGTTGAGTTTTACATTGAACTGTAACCCATGATGACTTTGATATCTACTCCGTCATATCAGATGGATCCCATGGAGATTTTCTAGTTAAATTTATAGTTGGAGGACTTGTAGAGGAAGGGGTTAATAAGGCCTAGTGTTTCTCCATGGGTAGACCCAATTTTGTTCGCCAAGAAAGCAGATGGGAGTTTGATACTCTGTGTGGACTATCGACGCCTGAACCAGGAAACCGTGAAGAATAAGTATCCATTTTTGAGGATTGATGATCTTTTTGATCAACTTAATCGAGCTCGTTGGTTTTCAAAGATAGAACTCAGATTAGACTATCATCAGCTCCGGGTATGAGATGAGGATGTACAGAAGATAACCTTCAAATATCGGTATAGCCCCCATGAGTTCTTGGTTAAGCCATTCGGCATGACCAATTTCCCAGAAGTATTCATGGGACACATGAATAGGATCTTCCAGCCATACCTCGACCGCTTCATGGGGGTCTTCATTAAAAACATCTTGATATACTCGGTGTCAGGGGAGGAGCATGCCTATCATCTACAGATAGTTCTCGATACACCCCTGAGAGCACCAACATTATTGTAAGATCCCAAAGTTCTAGTTTTGGATACGGGAGGTCTAGTTTCTAGGAAACGTTGTATCAGGGGCTGGAGATGTAGTGGATCCAGAAAAGATAGAGGATGTGCTTGCTTGGGAGCCACCTAGGAGTGTGACTGAGGTGTGGAGTTTCCTAGGATTGGATAGGTACTACCGAAGATTCGTACATGACTTTTCTAGAGTTGCGGAACCCTTGTCAGCATTAAAAAAGAAGGGAAAACCCTTCGTATGGATGGAGATATGCCAGGAGTGTTTTCAGGAGTTGAGGTAGAGACTGATGAGTGCCCCCATCTTAAGGATACTAGAAGAAGGAATTGGGTATGTAGTCTATTGTGATGAATCAGAGACTGGATTTGGATGTGTCCTGATGCAGGAGTGAGTAGTGATCGCTTATGGTTCACAACAGCTGAGACAACATGAGCAGAACTACGAAACACATGACCGGGAGATAGCAGCAATAGTCTTCACCTTGAATATGTGGTGCCGTTACTTGATGGGATAATGTTTTATAGTCTACATTGATCACAAGAGTCTCAGATATATCTTCTCTTAGAAGGACCTAAACCTGAGACAATGGCGAGGGATGGAGTTCCTCCAGGACTATGACTTCGAGATAGTCTACACTCTTTAGAAGGGGAATGTAGTGGCAGATGAACTTAGCAAGAGGTCCAGTATACAATTGTTGAGTGAGGTGATAGAGCAGCTAGCCACATTGTAGATATCCTATGTGGATAGAGATGGAGTAGATTACCTCTTATCTATGACTGTCACTCACCCACTTCTTCAGTGAGTTCGGGAGGCACAACTTGGGAAAATTGACTGCAAGGCTAGATGTGATCAGATATCCTCAGGACAGGCACCTGATAGATTTTATGAAGGTGGGGAGCATGCCATCCTATTTAGAGGATGCTGCATGGTACTAGTGGCGCTATAGGAGGAGGTGTTGAGGGAGTTCTATATGTTGCCTATGGTGGTACATCCTGGTGTGGATAAGACATACCAGGACCTTCGGCATCAGTACTAGTGGTCAGGGATAAAAAGGCAGTGGTAGAGTTTGTTTCACTATTCCTCATTTTTCAGCAAGTGAAGGCCGAGCATTAGGTTCCAACAAGTTTAGCACAACCACTAGGGGTTCCAGAGTGAAAGTGGGATTTCATTTACATGAATTTTGTGATAGGACAACCACGTACATCAAGGGGCCACAATTCCATCTCGGTGATCATTGATGACTCACCAAGTCGGTCCACTTCCTACCCATCCAAGAGTAGGGATCAGTAGAGGGCTTGGGATGCCTCTATGTATAAGAGATTGTATGACTTCATGGGGTGCCATCGACAATCGTCTCTGACCGTGATGCACGTTTTACATTCCGATGGTGGAAGGGATTATAGGAGGTGTTCGGGACTCATCTTCATTTTAGCACCACCTTTCACCCTCAAACAGATGGTCAGACAGAGAAGACCATTCAGACACTAGAGGACATACTACATGCTTGCATCCTAGATTTTGGATACATTTGGGAGGATTACTTGCACTTGGTGTAGTTTTCATAAAACAAAAAATATCACTCCACCATCAGTATGGAATCATTTGAGGCCATGTATGGTTAATCTTGTAGATCACCTCTTTGCTAGACACACCTAGGGGAGTCAACAGTTAGGGGTCCAGAGTTGGTACGGGCTACCACCAAGAAGCTGCAGATCATCCAAAAGTGGATGAAGGCTGTACAGAGTAGAAATAAGTCATATACTGAAAAGAGACAAAGTCCTCTGGAGTTTTAAAAGGGGGACCACGTCTTCTTGGGAGTCTCCCATCGATGTAAACTACATAGATTTGGCTGAGGCCACAAACTCTCACCGAGGTTTATCAGACCATTTCTGATAATTTGGAGGATTGGCACGGGGGAATACTGCTTGGCATTGCCACCACAATTGGAGTGGGTGCATGATGTCTTCCATGTATCCCAGCTGAGGAGATACGTGCATAACACATCTCATGTCATCAACCATGGTGATTTAGTCATTGATGATGGGGCGATGTTTACAGTTGTTCTAGTGAAGATTGAAGATCTACAGGAGCGGGACCTTCATGGATGATTTATACCTATGGTGCACGTTCACTGGCAGCACGAGAACCTCTATGAGATCCCATGGGAGTAGGATGCTTATATTCATGCTCTGTACCCCCAATGTTTACCTTATTCTATGTTGTGGCTTTCAAGGACAAAAAGCCCTAAGGTGGGGAGAATGTAAATACCTGGATTTTCCATGTATTTTTTTTAATTATATAAATTTATTACAAGTTTGTGAAAATTGATGATGCGTGATTCTGAGGCTTGGTGTGCCCAGAATAAATTTCTGAACTTTTTTAAGCTATGTTTAGTAAATGCACGAGCGGTGCTTTCTAAATTTTGAACTGGTGCTCAGATTAAAAATCTGAGGGCACCATTGAATCTTCAGTGCCAGGATTCTCTTAAAGAAGGCTTTACTTCGACTGTAGTAGGTCATGAGAAAAATATAGATATTTTAATTTTAAAATAAGAATAAAACCACAAAGTTATTTTATTTTCTATCTTTTCTTTTCCTCCAATGGACAAGCGGCGGTGGCAGGACCAATAACATGTCAATCCATTAATTGGATGGATTCCCCAAAGTTTGTAACTGTACTATTAGAATTAGGAAGGTTCATTATTAAATGAACCACATAAATTCCCAATGGTGTTACCCACCACTTCCCCACCTATTTATATAGATCTTGGGGAGGTGTGTTAGCACAACTTCACCAAGCGACGAAGATCTGGAAAAGTACCGCGATGCCAACCACATGGAGGAAGAAACCCGTTCCAGTGAGTGGTGATGAGTTCCACATAATCACTAACTGACGAACACCGACTCTTCCTCAAACACAGATGTTATCCAATGGTCTTGAGTTAGGGTTTATTTTCTTGTCTAAATTCAAGAGTTATTGAATCAGTATGCTACCCACTTTCTATCAAGCTAACACAGAGGGAGCTGGCCAAACAAACAAGGCTTAGACCCACCTCCTTTTGATGAAATTTGTTGTGTTCTTCGAGTGAGTTTTATTTGGGTTAGAAGAAACCTAGAACGATGGGTTTAACGATGAATAGGGCATCCTGGGAAGTATGTTGGAATCTTCTGATGGAAAAACGGGCCACTAGAGCTCACCTAGTGACCCAAGGAAGACAAATGACAATCAGCACCGGTGGAGGAGGTGATGGCGGTGGACGACAAAGAATGACCGCGAAGGAGATGGCGGCGCACCATCATGCACCGTCGGTGAAGAAGATCACTGTCGTAGCTATGGCAGGTGAAGAAAAATCCTGGCTTGGGTCAACCACGGAAGGCAGAGTGGCTCACAACAATGTGCTGCCAGAGAGAGGGTCATGACATATAGCTGTGGAAGACACCGGCGGGTGGCACCGGCCGATCACGGGCGGATTTAAGTGGTGCTCCGTCACACACAGATGAAGATATCCATGGAGGAGGGTTGGAAATTGATCCCTATGTGTCTTGTAGGAGACCTCGCGATGCCTCCATTCCGATTTCCAAACAGGGGGAAACACCCCCCGTGCCAGCTGGGGCAGGCCCTGCCCCAGCGGGCTACACGTCTAGTGGGATGCGTCCCTCTGCAGTCCAGGCCACATGATCCCCATGGGTCACACCCTTCGTGGGTTGGGCTGCACGAGCCTAGCGGTCCATGCCCTCCATGTGTCGGGCTGCGCGATCCCAGCGGGCCACACTCCTCCACGGGCCGAGCCACACGAGCCCAGTAGGCCGCCCCCCTGTGGGCCAGGCCGTGCCCCCCTCTGGGTTAGGATAGACCGTGAACCAGTGGGATGAACCCAGCCAGTTCAAGCCCAAACTGGGATAGGTTGACCTAAGCCGAGCTAGGTCCGGCCGGGTCTCTCAGTCGGGGTCCAACCGGACCCGAACCCAACTAGGCCCAGTTTCACTTAAAGAGACATAACTTGTGAACCAGACATTTGTTTGATGAACCATATGTAATGATGGGATCCTTGGAGCGAGATGGTACTTTTTTATTCTCCAATTTAATTTTGGAGAAAGTTGGAGTATGACCGGTTTGGATCGAACTCGTATCCAACCGGGCCCTCGGTACTAAAATGCTTATAAGTCACAGACCGTGTGTTCGATTGACGCACCGTCTGTCGTGTTAGAACCCTTAAAACATGGTGATACTTTGGGATACTTATTCGTGGAACTTCATGATGGTTGAGGTAAATCCTATGGTCTTTGGAATAGATCCTCCTAGAATCAAGTGTGTTTAGTGCAAGAATTTCCTGGCTGGCTGTAACATGAAGAAAGAACATTGATATTTGTTGGGTCAGAATCTATAGATCATGTGTGGGTCAGATCTTAGAGATCCTATGTGGATCAATATCTATCGATCCTATGTGGGTAATCACCTAGCGATCCTATGTGGGTCAACATCTACAAATCCTGTGTGGGTCATCAATATAGCCTCTCGATAGAATAAGATGATCTATATTAACGTCTAATCATTTGTACTACTGTACTTAAGTTATATACCTAGTTTGAGATGAGTATTTTATCTTTGTGGTACTTTTAACTTCTTGGTGTAACCATTGTGGTAATTTTACCTTCGTGGTGTTACCTTCATGGTGTTATCTTTATGGTCTTCTTCCCTCATGGATTAGTTGTGAAAATGACTTAAAAGTTAGAGCCTTATGTTTCCTCATGTATGAGATGAGTATAATTTGATACCTTAGGAATATGTATGGGCATATACCTATGTAGAGTTGATGACTGCTTCATGCTTTGTGACTAAGGTTTTTCATTTTGGTTTTTCCTTTGGGGAACATTGGGAGACCTTCAGGGGTCTCAAGGTCCCTACTGAGTATTGTTATATTCACCCCTGCATAGTCTTTTCCTGCACCTTGTAGTGTCTTATGAAGATGATGGACAAATTTGATTGAGTATGAGGGATCCAGGACTGGACGGTTCTTAGAGATGGATCATTTAACGTGACGTGCCATAGGGACTACTGATCGTGAGCTGTACCTACCCTTGAGGTAGGATCCACGGTGGATGATCCAAGAGATGTTTTCTCTTTTCATTTGTGCTTGTACTTTACAGTTGGGCTGGTATTCCATCTCCTTTACATTCAGTACACTTTTTACTACAGCAGTTTACTTCGTGGGTTCTTCTTGTTGTGTTCTTGGATTGTGTGTTTGAACAGGTTTGAAGGCAATGCCTTCCCATTATAGGGATACACCTTTCCGGTGCTAGTCTCCAGCCCCTAGCCTATGGAAGGCATGCTTGGGGTAGTCACAACACGGGCCGTAGGGGATGGGCCGTGATAGAAAATTTCATCAATGGAAAATTTTTTATCTTCTTTTCACCTTAGGACTAAATTTATTACCCATAAATGATAAAAAATATATTACTACAGTTATGTTTTAAATTGATTAATGAATGAGTTAAATCAAAAGATAAGGTTTAAAATGAAACCAAAACCTATCTAAATTTAATTTTATAAAAATATATCAACCTTATCTTATTTTTCTTCTAATTCATGGATATTATAAACTATTTTAATCTAGAAAATCATTAATTATATTTAATTATTTTAAATAATTCCAAGTGTGTCCTCTCCTCACTTATAAATGGGAAACTCCTCTCCTCTATTATTCACTATGAAATATTGGTCAAGATTTACCTATACCTTCCAAAATCAATTCCTAGATTACATAAATTCATTCATGAGGTACTAATAGTTCCTTATTACCATTCAATTAAGGCATAATGTTTACACTAAAGTCGGCCTCTCAAAGAAGAGGTTATAATATTTCCTGGATCATTAAAAGTTAAAATTTGTTTGATAATTTGAATAAATATGATTTATAAAACCTAAAATAAATATTAAAGTATCATAAACATATTTTTATTTTATTATTTTTTTAGGACTACCATTTTCGGCCTCTGTTTCCTCTAATGGGATGTCAATGTATCTGTCATACGTGAGTGTGGGAAACAACCACCACAAAGAGATGTGGTTCACATTCCCCCAATAAATCACATAGATTTTTATAATTATGTAAATAATAATTATATATGATATTTATTAAGAAATAATAATTTCATAATAAGAAAATATTATCTACTTTCTTTTTCTTTTTCTCATTACAAAATATAAGTATCTATCATGTGTACCTTGGGACTACTGTCTCTTGAATGATATATTTCATTTTCAATATATATAATTTAGGGAAGGTAATAAAATTATATAAATATATATATATATAAAGAAATTACATGAATAATATTATCTAATAATTATATTACAATAATTTTTTTTCATGTTCTTACTAATTAAATCATTATAACATTCCTTGGTTTAGATGGTTTTACCACATATATGAGTGACATTATAATGTTTATGACAATAATGTTTTATTATATTGATATTATATAATAATATTATGTACATGAAATGGATTAAATTCTAAATGTGATTGAACTATGATCATCCTAAAAGTATAGGATAAGCTAAAAATAAAAAATCCTGAAAACAAAATAATTAATATATCAAAATAAAGATTTTAATAAAGAATTATTAATAGACATTCATTTAAATGTTATAAAAATATTTTATATGATATTATAAGTAATTAAATGGTTCGTTTATAAAATTATAATAAATATATTATTTTAATAGTGGATGTTAGAGAGATTAAAAATCATGTAAGACATTAGGTATGGGTTTCCCTCATCACTTTTGTTTCATTAAGACAAGGGTAATATTCCCCAATTGTTTCATAAATGTGTTATATATAATTACAAATTGATATGTTATAGCATTAATCACTTCATATTAATTTTATTTAATGTTTCATTTAGTGTTTTTTATTTCATGGGGTCTATAATTTAATGTTATCAAATTAGTAAGGGTTTTATGTTAGAATATCACTTTTTAAGGAGATTTTTTATGCTTAAATTTATGAAGATAAAATTATATGATCTATCCTTTAAAAATAATATTTATTTTTTATCCAATAGTTATTTATAAAAATTTCATGTGTTCTTTACATTTTTAAATATTAATTACTTAAATTTTGAGTAAATATTTCTAACAAAGATAATTTTATTTTTATTTTGAAAGGGAATCTCTTTCATACAAGACTATGTGATTTTTTATTGGATATAGGCATAATTAATTTTGGAAGAGTATATGTTTTCATAATGGATTTATGGTGATTCAGGTTTTTATTATGTTTTAGGAGAATATATGATCATTGTATTCAATTGTTTGGTATTGAAATTATTAGAAACTTTAATATTTTAGGTATTAAATTTTGTTGATTTTTATAAATTTTGTGAAGTTCTAATTTTTTTTTGGGTTTTGAATACTAGTTAAGTGTTATATTAAGAATTTTAAAATTTAGAAAGTTTTTAATATAATTATGTAGATCTTAGGGTTTCATTATTTGAATCATTGAGAACAATCCTTCAAATGAATGTTTATTCATATTTATTATATTGTCATTTAAATACCATTTTTTGTAAATGAATAGGGACATGAGGGATATATTGTCATTGAATTATAAATATTATATTATATTTTATATTTATTTTAGTTCTCCAATCATGAAAAATTAAATATGAATATTTATATAAAATGAACCAGTGGTGGAAAACATCTCAAAAGCACAAAATATGGTTAAAATTACATTTATAGACTTGAAGTAATCATGTGATTATATTATATCATATTCTATTCTAAATTAATTCCTCAAATCTAGGAATAACATCATGAAAATGAAATTTTTTTTATTCATAAAATCATTTTAGATGAATTGATATTCTTTCCCCTATCAATAATTTATGGGTTTTTTTATAATTATGTTTCTCTTTTCCATGATATATATCACTCTCTAATACTCCATGGACATTATATTTCTCCTCCATGACCATATTTTTACTTCCCACTAATATTATACTTATATGGGAACCTGATTATGTGTTATTTATTATAAACTTAGTGTCTGTAATTTCCTCCTTTCAAATGATGTTTTGTTATCCCTTTTCCTGAATGTCCTGAAGGCCTCTTTTTTTAATGATTTTTGATAACCCCCCTTTCAAGGGATGAGGGAGAACCCTTACAAGGCCTGAAATCTTAGGTGATTATATTGCCTATAGTATTGAGAGACATTACATGACCAAAAGGTCTTAGAGAATTCAACCAGAGTATAACTACAAGGAACTGCCCCTTCCTAGCAACTGCATCGTGTTGGTAGCTCTGCACCATCACATGATCATCGAGAAAAGCATCCTGTGTAAGCACATGCTAGTCCTGATAGTGTAACCATACCCTATCATTATTTCCCAATCCATTTGGTTCTACTCTGGTGAGTGCGCCAACTCTGAATACTCTTCTAGGGCCACCTCTTTTTTTAGAGTCTGTCTGAGGAAACTGCATGTGGCCCGAAGGCCTTGAGGTGGCCCGGAAGCCTTAATGGTGGCTAGAAAGCCCTATTGACCCGAAGGCCTTAGGGACTCCATGTCCAAACCTATGTCCCAAGGTGAATAGTTCATAGCTGCTAATGTACCAAACAATACCTGCTATAGTACTACTACAATACCCTACATAGTGCCTGCTATAGTCCCACACAGTGCCTACTACAGTACTACTATAGTACGACACAGTGCCTGCAATAGTACTACTATAGTACCGCACAGTGCTTGCTATAGTCCTGCTACAGTACCCCCCAAAACATGCCTCCACCTGGTTTCGAACCTGGGTCTCATGGATGCACTTAATGATACCTCACCAATTGGGTTGAGGCTCATGTGCTTTTATTATCCCTTTGTAAAACATGGGTTTTCAACAAAGGCATTTTCAAATATTAACTCATTGATACCTGAGATTCAAATTACATAGATTCAATTTATTTATGGGGTTAGAATGTAACACCCAAAAAATTATTTTAAATGAATACTATGATCAATATATTTCTTAACACGAAACACCGATCTTTAAAAAAATGTGGTATACTATAAAAATATTATTTAAATATGACCATTATAACCTTGATATTAAACATGTGTAATGAATACAAATAAAAAAATTATAAAATATATACATAAATATTTAATATAATTATAATATATTGATTACTTCATAATAAATAAGTAATAAATTTTTAGTAAAGTCATTTTATTCATTAAATATTTGTTTTCCTCAAAAAATTATTTTATTTTTTGTGTGGACATTATGATTAATTTCAAAAATCTATAGAAATTTTATTTGATTAAATGAATATATTTTTTTAAAAAGAATATAAATTTCAATTTTATATTAGGGTGATATTTTATGGTAATTTTATGATATGATTTAACTCTAAGTGAATAGTTTAAAATAACAATGTTTTAAAAGTGTATATTAATTTCATTAAATCAATTAAGTAGTAATTACAATTAAATTATTAATTTAAACATAAAGTAATAAAATACTATTTTAATTATAAATTACATAATTGGTTACAAATGAATTAATGTGATGTTTCATTTTGGTGTAAGTTCCGTTTATGGGCTTAACAACAAATTTTTTTAAAAAAAATTGTGATACAATTTACGAATTTATATTAAAAAAATTATTTTTACACTTTTATAAATTTAATTTTGAAAAATGGATTTGATATATATAATTATGGTGTTTGAATATTTTAAATTATATTCTTTAATTTTTTGTCATTAGGAATGGTAACTATAATAAGGATTTGTCACCTCTATAAGGGTAAAAAGGTAAAACTAAAAATAAAACTATGAGATAAGGTTTATAAATCTATATAAACATTTTTATCTTATTAGATCACTTTTTATTCATACAAATAAATTTTATAAGATAACATATGTAAATTAATTGCCTCTCTCCATTTATTATAGTAGTTATGTTATTTTCGGAAAAGGATAATTAGAAAATGTCACACTCTTGATTTTAATTTCCCTTATAATATTTCAATGGGATAAATAGATTTTATCAATGAATGTAAACAGTTATATTAAAAAAATAAATAATTTTATAAAATTAATTAAATTAAAATCTTTTATTTATTATAATATTAACTTAATTTCTTATGCAATGCTAGTATAGTGCTTATAAATACTCTAGGAAAAATCTAGTAAATGATTTCTAAAACATTAATAGACTTTTTTTGAATTATGGTGTTAATTAATTTTTATGGTCATTAACAATGTATAACTTATGATAAAAGAGTTCATATTAGAAATGAATTTATATTATGAAGACTTTAAAATCCAATTAAAATAATAGTACAAAAAATGACATTATTGAAATTTTATGTTAAATAATAATTTACTAATTATTTTTAAAATAATAAAAATCATTGAATAGGACTATTGTAATAGAAAATGGTATATTATGTGATCCATGGACCATTTTCCATTCAATTTTCATCTTAAATATAAATTTATGTTCTGTAATGGCGAAAAAATGTGGTACCATGGTTAATGTTAAAAAGGGATAACTAAAGGGTTTAAATGGGATAACAATAATGTTTTTTCATAAAACCAAAACCTGTATAAATTTTATTAGATTATTATATTTAGAAAATATCACAATTTCTTTGAAATAAATGTTAATTTAGAAATATTTTTATTTATAAATAATTTAAATATATTTAAATATTTTATGTAATTCCAAGTGTATCTTTAACTTGCTTATAAACTAATAACTCCTACCCCTACTATTAAAAAAGTTTAAACCTATTATCTCAATAATGGACTCCAATAATAACTTAAAAGATTCATTAATATGAGTTTTTATATGAGGTTCTTACCATATGTCTATGCTAATAATGCTAAACATTTTAGCCAAAGGAGGTCTCTCAAAGAAGTGGTAATTATCTTACCATACTCATTCGAACTTTATTTCTTCTTATACTTTCTCTAAATATTGTGTATCTGTCATAAAATAATTAATATAGAATAATATACACATAAGTAATTTTGATTATGAGATAAATTATCTCTACCTAATATCTACAAAGTGGATATTTCAAGTAAATCAAATGAATATGTTTGGACTACCACCTCCACAAAAAAAATTGCGATTTAGGCTCCATCACCGCCTCACATGGATGTTCATAATTATGTATTTTAAACACATATATATGAAATTTATTATATAAAAATTACTCTGTAATGATAAGATATTATTTAATTTTATTTCCTTTATCTATATATAAAATTTAAGTATTTTTCATCCATATATATGATCTATAGTCTCTGTGAGAAATATATTTCATTTTTGATATCCAAATTTTATGGGAGGAACTATTTATAAAAATAATTAATATATATGATTCATATTACATGAATTCATAAGGATTATAAAGTTATGGTGATATTATACAATAATATGATATAAATTAAATGATTAAAATTATTTATATGATGAAACCATGATAAAATTTCAAGAACTAGAATCGTCAAAATGAAACATTCATGAAAAATGGAACATCTAACACAAGAAAACGTGTATTTTAATAAGTAATTATTAGTAAGCGGGTGTTAAAATTTGGTATGTTAATCATATATGGATTATTAATTATTTAAATAGGTTTTATATATTTATTAGATACAAAAATTGATTAAACAAGATATTGGAGAGCTTATAAATCAAATTAGAGAGAGGGTAAGAGTTTACCATCCCACCTTTGTTTTTATGATAAAAATGTCATATTTACAACTTTTTTCATTCATGTGGGGTATAAACAGAAACATTGATATGTTATATCAAGAATATAATTATATTTATTTTATTTTATTGTTTATTTTATGTTATTTATTTCATGGGGTTAATGATTCAAAAGGTACCATAACAATAAGGGTTTTCTAGTAAAATCTCACTTTCTACCGAGATTGTTTGTGCTTAAATTTCCAATGATGAAATTATTTGATATATATCTCAAAAATAATCTTTAGTTTTTTCTAATATAGCTATTTATATAATTCACATGTTTTTTACTCATCCTAATCACTTTCATACATGAACATTATTTTAAAATACTTTCAAGAAAAATTTAACATTATTTACCATTTTGATAGAGAATATTTGTCTTCCATGTCCCTATTTTCCTTAAAATTATTTTCAAGAATGTTTTGACTATTTTATAAAGACTATTTAAATTATTTTTACCCATTATTTGGTTTTTTTTTAAAAAAAAGGAATTTTATTATCATCATCCAGATGAGGCACTTTTTACCATGATTTTTAATGAAATCATTATTTTAATGTATACAGGTTGAATAGATTTTACCACCATATGGAAAATAATTTTTTTAATGATTCTATTAAAATTATTCATGTTTATTTTCAATGCAAAAAATTTCACTAATATTGTAAACCTTTTAACATTTTAAATTAGTGATTTCAAAATGAATATTGTATTTTCCTCAAGAAATATTCTATTGAAATTTTAAAGGTATTTTGATGTATGAAAACACCAATTGATGTTATTTATGATTCACAAGTTATATGATCTAATGATACCCTATTTATTATTTTTGAATACTATTAATGATTATATCTGTGGAATCTTTATAAAATATGTTTTATATTATATAGGTAAATCTATGATGAAATGATAAATGTTTTCATGATCTTATGGAATACATATGAATGTATCATGATTATGTTATAGGTGGGTCTATTATTTTCCACAAATCTATTGGGTAATGCTAATTTTTGTTGATATAAATGGTTACATGGGTGGTTATCCTCTACCCAATGAGGGTGAGTAGGTGGTTATCCCAATCCCAACATGTGATTAATGTCTTGGTAGATATCCTTGAAAAATGACTTATATGATTATGATTATTCCCCTTTAATGTCACTCATTATGGAATGTTCATAGGACCATGATATGGTATCCTGGGTCATGGATTGTGAATATTTGATGACTCATATATTACAACCTATCTAATTATTATTCCATAATTATGATATATGAATTGATGGGTATGATTTTAAAATGTTATGATCCTATTCTCATACCATTATACATATTATATTCTTACATATGATCATTGATTAATATATCCCTTATATTTCCTTTACTGAGAATATGATCCCCATTTCTTATATTTCTTTTTTAGAATGATATGATGAAAGTTTTTAACTATGTTATTCCTAAGAATTTTTCAATGTGTGATGGTCTTAATTGGATATGTTATAAAAAACGTATATTCAGGTTTCTTATATAAACAAGATTCCATATAAAGTAAAAAATTATGGTTATAGGGAATGTATTTTAAGTATATTCATAGTATATTCATCTTAAATGATATATTATTATTAGTTTAATGTTTTTGTTTCCTCAGTAATGCATTTGAAGGATGATTTTTTGATATAGGAATAAAACCTCTTAATAGTGGCTCTGAATTTTTAAGAGTTGGTTGGGAAGAGTTTGGGCACAAATAATTGTTGATGTGGACTTATGTGAGATAAATATCCCAACTATAGTATCCCAAAGCTAGTGGATACATTATTAAAATTTAATATTATATAAGAAATTCCATCCCAAGTGATCGAATAGGTTTTTAGTTTTGGTGAATGAGAAACATTCTTGAATCAAGCATTACATTAGAGAAGATAAAATAAAACACAATATTTATTTTAAAAATGAAATTATTCCCTTAATAATATCCTTTCATATTAATTATAGTAATCTCTCTATATCATGAGGAGAGGAAATATAAGAAATAGTTGAGCATAGATTCCCATAAATGGATTACATACAATGAAATCTATCATAGATTTAATAAGGCATGAATAATTTTATAAGAATAAATAATGTTAAAATAATTACATATAAAAAACACATGATCTGGAAACATGAAAATAAATGAAATAATATATTAATAATCACATGGAAATTAATCACTAATTTCAAAATCAAGGAATATATAATTCAATACATTTAAAGCTTAACATTGTCGCCTTATGCCAATATATCTTACATAAATTGGAAGGGTATTATCTAAATTCCCAGCCTATCTTTTATCATGATAAATATCAATATATTAGGGGTTTATATAATTATAGGATCCTCACATAAATTAATAATTCCAATTTATTGATCATATTAATAACAATACACCTTATTCAATATTATTTAATAATCAATAATTATTCATATTAGAAGAACTAGAATAAATAATTTAAATTATTTATCTAGTGAAACAGATCATAAGTCATCAAAATAAATATTATGTATGGTATCATTATATTAAATCCTTTATAATTTATAATATTTATTAAAGGATGGTGACATAGATGAAAATACTTTTAAAAAATAACTACCATATTTAATAAGGACAATGACCATTTCATTTTGAAATAAGATAGTCAAAATCTAAAAATTTGAAAAATAATATGGAAACAATTTATTTGGAATGGACCATGTATCCATGTAAATTAATCTTCAAATTTAAGAGTATTCATGATGGTGGGAAAACCCATTTATATGGGGTATCTTAAAATAAAGACTTCATTTGCACCTTTAGTAAAAAGTACATTGTTTGGAAATTGAAAAGAATATTCCATTTAAAATTTGTCATCAAAATTAAAAAAATGTGTAAAAAATAATTAATACAAAATTTTATAATATTAAAAGTATTCATGGAATTATTTTTTATAAAATGTGAATATGGATGAAAATATTCCTTCCAGAATTGAAAAATAATGGAAATTTTCTTTAAAAACATTTTTTTTATTTTTGATTTAAAATGAAAGGAAAAAATTTAACTAACTCTTTTTAAAAAATAATTACCATATGAGATGAAAATTTATGGTGTTTATGATATAATGGTTTTATATTTCTTCCAAAAAATATTAAACATAAACAATCTCAAATAAGAATGAGATTATGAAATATCCTTTTACCTTTGGCCTAACATGATTTTTGTGTAATTGTAATCTATTAGAAAATAAATTTAAATGTATTATAAATCTATAATAGATAGATATATATAATTGGGATATGGTATATGATCTGCTTATATCATTCTAGTAATCTTTTATTGATAATTCCTTTTTAATATTGTTGTTTCTATGTGTTTACTCTCTCATTATTCATGTAAGTTCCAGTTTGGTAGTTTTGGTCCTTGCATATTTTTTATGGTTCCATAATCTACATAATTATAATCATGATTTAAAAGTAATATATATTAATTATATAAATATTTATAATCATCCTTGAATTGTGGACATGAAAAATGAATCACATCTGTCTGTGGAGGTGGCAATCCACACATACATAAAAGTGACATTATCATTTTCAAATGAGTGTAAGGGTAAAAATTTAAATGATATATTATATTTATAGATTAATAATTATTACATAAATATCACATATATTTTAGATTTTCAAATTTATGTCTATCTAATAAAAGTGGCGATGAAAAACAAATTACATCGCTCTGTGGAGAGGGTAAGATATACATATATACAAGTGATGTATTTTATTTACATAGGATGGAAATTGATGTAAAACAGTTTTAACATTATCATAATAATATAAAATTAAATTTATTTTACTAGATTAATTATTTAAGGATAATTACAGTAGATTTATAGTAATTATAAGATATAATAAATTTGAAAGAGTTTTTAAAAAATGATTACCTCTTCTTTGGTAAAACGCCTTTAGATCCCATATTAAGGACCCATGTATTGTAATTCTATGATGAATAAAAACTTTAAAAATTTATAAGTAATTTTAGAAGATAATTGGGTTGGGTTTTATTATGTTATTTGGATCAATGTGGTGTAAAGAAGATAAAGGAGGTATCCTTTTATTAGTGGGGGGGCTTGAATTTCTAAAAGTATTAAACTAGTATAAAGTGATAATCATAGAAACTTTTACCTTAACCAATTAAATATTTAGGCCAAATTGATCCTGTTATAAACCTTTCAAACCAAAATAATTAAGATGAATAATTTTGGCGTTGTAACTTAGTTTGAACCTAGGTTAACCTGACATTCCCATTCACTATGGATGGTTTTTTTTACTATTTTTACTATTTAATATGTCAAAATATTAAGTTATCATAATTAAATAATATTAATTATTATGATTTATAAGATATAATATATTTTATGTCATTTAATTTCTTTAAGTGGATGAAATTCATTTAAAAATAATCTCTTAAAATTGGATGAAAAATGATCATATAAAAAATACCACTTTTAATTATAAAAGTAATTTTTTTCAAAGATAAAGTATAATATTGATATAATATGTTCAAATTCATTTTTTTTTAAAAAAATTGAGTAAATAAACATTAAAATGAATCCAAATCAAAATTGGGATTTGAAAATAATCAAAAAAGGATATTTTTCTTTAAAAATTGATAATATATCTATTATCCTAAAAGTTAACCAATTCAAAAAATCTAAATAATTCACCATTATATACTTTTGAAATGATGATTTCAAAAATGATACCTTTTTAAAAAAATTATTTGTTAAAATTGTTAAAAATTAATTTTTATATCTTCACTGAAAAGGTATTAATACCTTTTTGGAGAAAATTATTTTTTAAAGCATAAAATGAATATTTTAAAAATTTATTACTTATTTATTAATATTTTTAAAACAATTAATCAATTATAAAATTTATACATATTTTTGATAATGTGTTTAATTCTCATCATTCTCTATAATCGAAGGGATTCACAATAATTTTCATATTAATTAATAATATTTTAATACTGAATTGTAGTTTGTTAATATAGGGTGTTTCAGGTAAAAGAATCTATTAATGAAATTAAATTAATATGAATATAAATATATAATAAAATCCTGAGGTTTTAAATTCTACCCACCATAAGAATTTCACAGTCAATATATCATCACTCCTTTATAAACAAAAGAGGATATTTACGCCCCATCACATCCTTATCTTCCCATGAAGCTTCCTAAAATTTGTGGTTTCACTAAAAACATTTTCTAGCTGTGTGGTATAGTTTCATTGGAAATTCTATCTATGATCTAGAATATCCAAAGGTTGTTTCTCAGAATAAAAATATTTCTCTTGTTGCATAACCTTTGAGTGCAGTTCATTTAAAGGATCATCTATTTACTTCCTAAAGAGAGATAAAAGGAACACATCATGAACTTGAGGGAGATTCAGTGGAAGTTCTATATGAATGCTACCGTACTGATGTGATCTATAATTTCAGTAGTATTGATCTATCTTGGGGTCATGTTTCTTGGATTTCCAAATCTCATAATCTTCTAACAAGAAAATATTCATAGGGATACCTTTCCACTAACATTGAACACTAGATCTAACTAATGAGTTTCATAATATATTTTTTGTTGACTCTGAGATACCCTTTTGTGATGTTGAATGGATATAAAATTATCTAACATTTCATCATCTATATGAGGTCATAATAGATTTACTTCTCTATTTTATTTCCAACTATATGGAGTTCTACACTTCTCTCCATATACCACTTCATAAGGATCCATCTGAATGCTCGAGAAAATTCTATTATTGTATGAAAATTTCCCCAATAGAAGGTGCTATTAAAAACTAACTTTTAAATATATAGTGAAATATCTCAAAATATATTTCATATTTTTAATGGTCTTTTTAAGTTAAAATTATATATTAGGATGATATGAAGTTCTGAAAATTATCTATATATCATAGTGTATGTGGGAGAATTATCCAAAAGATCAAGGTAATCCTATGATCTCAATCTGATATAATTGAGTTCCATACTCAATGTAATATTACCAATTATTTAATGTATAAATAAGTATTTTCATAAAGAGAAAAAACATCAATAATAGAAATAAAATGTGTTGATTTTATAATTCTAATGATTATAAACAATGTTACATTGTTCACTTCATATGTATTTAGGGTTTCAATAATGAAATACATGATAATTGTTTCACATTTCTATTCTGGTGTGGGTAATTATGTTAATGACCTCTTAGAATTCTATATTTTATCCTCAAATTTATAACACGCCATGCATTGTGATATATAATTTTTAATATCCATTTTAATTTTATCCCACCATAAATACTCTTTTCGATCTCTAAACATCTTTGTACAATTGAGATGAAAAAATAATGATGAATTTTGATCTTAATCCAAATTCTTTCTTCATGTCTAGTATTTGTGAGAAAAATACTTAGTTTTTTAATCTTATCATTCCATCACGATCATGGTTGAACTCAAGAACATTCCTTACATTGTTCAATTGTTCAGGATATTCCTTATACACTTTCTTTATGCTCTTATGGATGGATGATCAATCATTCATTAGAGAAAGAAATTATATATCACATTTAATAATTAATTCAAGATTCAAATTTAAAAAAAATATTTGATCTCTCTCAATGATCATAATCAATAAAATATACCATTCTTTCTATGGTAGAGCATTATCCACCTTCTTTGCCTCCCTAGGGTGGTAATGTTTTGAGTAGTCATAATATTTGATAAAATCCAACCATATTTTCCAGAAAATGTTACACTATTAATTTGTAAATATATAATTAAAAATTTTATGATCTAATTATATATATCTCACTGTTTTCCATACAGATAATGCATCGAAATCAGAATGAAAAAACAACAACCACCAACTTCAAATCAGGATTCAATTAATTTTTATCACAGATTTTTCAATTTGTGGGAGGAATAACCTATGATCATTATATTATATATGAGATGCATTGTAATCCCTTTTATTCCCCACTATATATCAAAAAAATTCTCTATTAAATTTTATCACAAGGTAAGTCATCATAACTAATATTTTCTTCAGTTATATGAAATTCTCTTCACATTTAAATATCTGAGAGAACTTAAACTCATTAAATGACTGTTGGATTCGAAAATTTCATTCCATGCACGACTATACATGAAAAATATGCTTGTATATCCATGTTCTTCAAGGTTAATCATATACCAAGAGATGGATATTCCTCAAAAAAAATTCCCAATCAGGTTGGGTTATTGGA
Source organism: Viscum album (assembly GCA_963277665.1). Taxonomy (NCBI): domain Eukaryota; kingdom Viridiplantae; phylum Streptophyta; class Magnoliopsida; order Santalales; family Viscaceae; genus Viscum; species Viscum album. The sequence goes on along the minus strand of OY728130.1, from coordinate 1,015,739,882 downwards.
GTGGATTCATATGAATAAATATTATTGGCAGGAGAGCCTAAATTGACTTATAATTAACGATTTACTATTGTAGCAAGTTTAAATTTTTTTACATAAAGAATATTGTGTGGAGAAGTATATGGATAGTATCATTCATAGTGAATCTTGAATGGAGAATCCTACATAGAGAACCTATGTGTAGCACCTATATAGAGGAATTTCATGATGCACATATGCAGACATCCTTCATAGAGAACCTAATTGGAGAACCACCGACGGCTGGGGTCCATAATTTTAAATAAGGTCCTAGACTTAAAAGTTACATAATCTTTCGTTAAGTCCATAATTCACATTAAATATCTTTTCAGGTTTAGAGTGTTATAGAAGTCAGACATAACTATTACATTACATCTCAAATATTACAATATAGACACTTATAATCTATCAAATTATTTTTCACAATAAAAAAATAATTAAATAAAACAACAATTATTTTCTTAGTATAAATATTCTTGAATTATTCTTTTCTCTTACCCTTCCTTGTACCCTTTGAAAAAAATTCAAAAAAACATGGGATGAGCATAAAAATATCAGAAAGGGTTATAAAATAAGGGAAGAATACATTAGTCCATGAATATATAAAAAACAATGAAATCATACTTTTCAATCATAAAACATAAGCTCCTTAACATATCTCATGAAATCATAAGATTTAAGAATAATACATAGAAGTTATAAATCACAAAGGTAACATGTGGAATCCATAACATACTTACATTATAGCTTCACAACTACATAGGGAGTTACATTTGGAATACCCATCACAGTATATTCCATAAATATATTTGGAGAAACATTAAAGTTTACCACCACCACATTACCCAATGAATTAAAGAGCTATATCTAGCTCACCCACCTTAGGATTATCACGGAACCAACCATATTTGGTTTATCACATAACCACCCATCAAATGTCCAAGTGTTATTACATAATCATAACACATAAAAGACTGAAATTACCATAATTTCACTCATCAACCACAATGAATCAATTCAAGATATTGAAATATTTAATCCATTTCCAAAACCATTTTAAAAATTTAAGAATGATATTTTTGAGTCAAAGTGTCCCGTACCACATTGAAACTTTTAGTGGAATTAACTTTCAAAAACATTAATGTCCATATAAAAAAATCCTAAAAACCATTTTTAAAACATGGAAATTAATGAAAAAGACTTAGAATAATAAATATTTAAAACATTTAAAACAATGTTTTAAATAAAGAGTCCCTTACCACTTGAGAAAATACTTGAATAAAAAAATTACATAATAACATAAAAAAAAGATTATAATATCACGAGAATAAAGAGATTCATGATACAATATATCAAAGGGTAGTATATACACTATATAAATTGATTGTTTGTATAACAAAAAATAAGTCTCAATGAAATGTTATTTGAGACAAAATCCATTGCAAAGATCGTATCATTTGATTAAGGATAAATAAATGACATAATTACGTGTGAAAAACATAAATACAACCAATATAAGTGTATATTAAGTGTAAAAAAATAAGAGGTTATTAAAAAATATTCTTGGAAAACAAAACCAATAAAATGGATATTTAACTCAATAAATGTAGACTGAGCTAATATTTCCCCTACAAAGTTCATATAAATGATGTAAGAATTTATCAATGGAGTTATTATGTGTTGAAAAAGTATATCCATACAAAGGTAATTGGAAATTAAAACATAAATAAATACATAGTGATTCCACACATTATCTTGGCATAATGTAATCAATGATGATTTTTTAAAACCCAATAAGTGGAAATTGACTTTAGAAATTCCATTATAAAAATTCGGTAGCCTAAAGACATCACTTAAAAATTTAGAAAATGATTTTATGAGGGAGAAAATGGTCTCTCATCACTTGGACATAAAATATTCAGGAATAAGGATATATAAGAAAATATCCCAACATAATAAAATGGAAATTAAATTTCATAATATAAAATAAGTCTTTGACTAAAATAGGATGGTGAAAGGTTCATTTACAAAGATCATTTTTTAAATAAAATAGATCGATTATGTGTATGACCTATAAGTACAAATAAATAAATCATAAATAAAGGATATGATATCAACATTTATTTCCCACATAATCATATCATGACATAATCAAGAAGTAGAATATTAACTGAATGAATGGAAATTGGGTAAAGAAGTTCCCTTACTTTGAGTTAGACTTTTCTTGTTCATTCTTTATATTCCTGAATAATAAACTTAGGTTAATGTTTAATTTAATCAGAAATTTTTTCAAGTTTATTATTAATTTTATATTACATGTCATCATGTTATAAAAATTACATAATTATTTAATTTCATATCATTTGTTTTGTCGATGTTCGGTACTTGAGTCAAAAATGAACTTGTTATAATTACAAATTGTCCAGGTGGTAAAAATTATCTTATCTAGAGAATCATATTAAAGATTTAAATATCATATATATCTAGTATATATGAATTTTGTTTTAGTATATATTTATTTATAATAGTTCATAACATTTTGAGATAAGAAATGAAATGCACCGTTCATGAAGATGGTAAGCCGTACGTACGCATGAACGCTACTTTCATTTCTTTTTCATAATTAAAGAAATGAAACATAAATGATACATAGGTATATTATAATTATAGTATAATATATATGTTATATATGTTACATAATTTAATTAATTCCAACCTTCATACATTCCATGTATGGTATGAATGAGTCATATCACCTTAAGGGGGCGGTAGTCCACACTTGCTCAAATGAAATTATCTTGTTTAAACATTATGGAAAGCATAAATGTATGATGTAAATGAAATATGAATTATAATAGAGAGAAATATATATATATATATATATATATATAATATAAATATAATTCCATCATAAGGTCCACCATGATAGGTGGTAGGGGAAAATTTAACAATCGTCGTTTCGTGAGGCAACAATTCGCCGTCCATAGAAACAATATGTCTGTATCTATTAGATGGAGGTGTGTGTAAGTATAGTATGAATACCTATCATAAAAACATACTAGTATATTTATTATTCTAGTGTTTCTATGTAATCAAAGAATAAGAGGATCATAGTGAGTGGAGAAGGAAAATAAAAGAAAAGAACTTGAGAGAAGACGTTAACTCTAAATCGGGTAACTTCTTTTGATTTGTGAAAAATGGATTTCTTGAATTTTATTCTTCCTTGGGTAAGGATTATATGAGTAAGGGAGGGATGTTGGGAGATTATTTGACAAGAAATTTTATGAGCCAAGGGGATTGAGAGGTGTGATTAAGTGGGTAGAGGTGGTGGTCTTTTATAAGAGGGAGGAGAGGCACTTTAGAAAAGTCAAGAAATTTTTATTGTTTTCTAAATTTATTTTCAGTTTAAAATGTTCTTAAACTCATTTATTTCAAATATTATATTCTTATGGTTCTAAAACATTTCAACCAATAGGTTTTATACAAGTATATTTTACAGATTTTGCTATATCATTTTTACTTTAACACATAGTTAAAAACATTAACTCTTACCATTTCTTCTTGTATTTTCATAATTTAGGGTTACTATAGTTACTATAAAATTAATGGAGAACCAAAAACGCTTCATTAATGACATTATAAATATTATCTAAATGATTTGAAAAAATATTATTATTTTAGGACTATTATATCATTTAATAAAATTGAATTTTTTTAAAACTCATTTATGTCAATGTTTATACTATTCATATCATGACTTTTTAAAAATCCATAACAACTTTATTATTTTTAAAAAACATCATTAATTAAAATATAAAAATTCATAATTATCCCTAAATTTCTTGTATTGCATAAAAAGTTTCAAAATAAATTTATTCTAATATTCATTATCTTATTTATTTAAATAAATCATTAATAATGTAACCAATACATCATCATTGTGTGATAAATAAATTTATTTATCTGAAGTCTAAAAATTATAAATAAAATACTATGATGTAGTAAATATTTTTATATTTCTAATTACTATTTATAGTCTAATATATCACTTATATAACCTCATTTAAAAATTGTTTTACTAAAATATACAAGTTTATGCTATATTTTTCTTTACATCAAATTAATTAATATAACATGTGATTATCACTCCCATGTGGCTCCATGGGGTCCCAAAATAGACCCAAGGATGACCTTGGTCGGCCATATCTCATCCAATAGGATTAAGACGTGTTTTAGGGCAGTTTTATATTATGATAATATTATTTTTTACCCTTATTTACCTGATTTATCCTTTAACAATGGTGAATAAAATAATTACTGAAGTTACTATTCATAAAGACTAAAAATAAAAGGTACCTATTTAAAAAAATTTGACCTCATGATTCCAAATAAGGAATCCATTTTTCCAAATTCAAAACATAGAAGTTGAAATAATTAATTTTAAATTAATTCTCATTGTCAAAACCAAAAAACATGTTTTTAAGAAATAATAACTATGAAAAGATTGACATATGTTTATGTCAAATTTCAGTGTTAAAATACTTCCAATAAACAAAATTGTATTAAATGTTAAAAATGTACTCCATTTATACTTTAAAACCATTAAATAATATGATTTAACTATATAAATTATCTTGATGGAAAAAGTAGTTTTAAATTAAAATTTAACATATTTTTACTATTCATAAAAACATGATAACTATCAGAAAAATATCCAAAATTCATCCAAATTAAATTTTCATACCCCTGTTATAAATAAGAAGTTTCTTTTTTCAAATAGAATATATAAAGGTGTCAAAAAATAAATTTAAAAAAGGTTCTCCATTAAAAGGTGGTAAAACTGCATTTTTAGAAAAATACTTCTTTTATCCAAAAATTTTAATTTGTTCTTATGTAATATCTATAAAACATATAAGATTAGTATCAAAAATTACATTGAATATATAACATATATATTTTTCATTAAATAAAAATCCTTAAATAGTGATATGATTTTATAAAAACAATTATTCTCTTTTAAAAATGTTCTCAAATAAACACATCCTTTAAATTCAATTGGTTTTTATTTCCATTTATAATAAATTTGGCAACCAATGAATCATTATTTAAACATGTGTATACCATATTTTCAAAGATCATTTAATACTATTAATTCCCTCCATTTCAATTTCTATGCGTTAACTACCATTTTAAATAATAATAATTTGTAATATTTTTTAGTATAAATCAATGTTGTGTGCAACGTAAGATTTCAGAGAAACCGATTATTGTGTGTCGAGTACTCTATCTAAAAAAGAACCCCTTTAACTTAAAAATTAATATATAATTCATAAATATTAATATACATGAAAAATTATTATTCTATAAATACCTGAGTCATTACATCCTTCCCCCTTGTAAAAATTATGCCCTTACAATTTTAAAATTTGGTCGAGAAACATTATTAAAAATACCACATTGGAAAAAGATTCAATAAATATATCACTTTAAAAGAAATAAAGATAAGTAAAATAGTCACCCGGGATAACACATAATAGGATTCCATGTAGTAAAAAATGGATATGGAAGAGAAACATTCCATTAAATTTTGATGGAGAGTGATAGAAAACATGATCCTGAGAAAGTTAACTTCCAGAAAACCATAAACTTGTGATGGGTTAAACGGTCCTAGATTCCCCAGTAGGAAAATTAAATGGACAAAATTTTGGTTTTAAGTTCTTTTCATAAATTTGAGGAATTTATTTATAATATTGACTAAGAAAATAAGGAAATATACCTAAATTTCAAGTAGAGTATCATCCTTTAATAAAATTCTACCACAAACTCATATTTTCTCCAAATAATGAGTATTCAAGATGACATGGTCACACCTAAAGTTCTATAATAAACTTATAGAGAATACTATAATCCAAAAAATATGAACTATATATTTACTCTATCTTTAGACATTAACCAAAACCAAAATGGTTAGTATGAGATCGGATAATCCTAAAAAGGATAGTTCATTGTAAAAGGATTTACTACTCTTAATATCCAAAATTCAACAAAAAATACAAACAGTTCAACAAAGACCATTCAATACACAATTTTCCTTAAAATTATTCAATATAATCCAAACTAAGATTGAAAACCAAAACATAGAATAATTTGATCACATAGTATTACATGATAAATCTAAACATTTATCTCCAAATAATATCAACTAATCCTAGAGTATGATACTGAAAAGTAATTAAACTAATCATATATTTTACATGATAGGTTAATCATTTCAATAAATAACCCAAATAACTATAAGTCTAGAATAAAAACATATATTCTTCCAAAATAAAATTCAAACATTACTCCTTATACTAAATCCCATATTATTCTATTTTCTATAGGCATATAATGTTCCCAAAAGAGAGAATGTCTTCCGAAATAACATTTATAACTTAATCACAAAATCATTTTCCTCTACTAAGGACATCCATTTGATAAAACATATGTTCCAAATATCAAATTATTCTTTATAAAAAAATCATTTAACTAAAAATAATAATTTATATTAACCAAGGACTTCACATAGTCTGATGGTAGGTGACAAATCCCAGCCGCACTTTAGTTGTGGGTTCAATTCTTGTAGCTTTGTCTGATGCAATGGGTTTTCACATGGGATGAATGTTTCCTTTTTTAAAAAGATTATATAATTCTAATAACAACAATAAAATGAGGTAAAATCTTCATAATAACTACAAATTTTTTTACCTCAATGGTTATCTCATACCTTGAATTTTTCATATAAAAAAATAATAACCCATAATTTCTTAAAGGCGAATGTCTCAAAAAACACCTTTAATCACTTTGAAATAAAATAATCCTTAAAAGTGGTTTCTAATTCATTAAACTTATAATATACCTTAAAATTATAAACCCATGATCATATCCCTAAACCTTAAGAAAAAATCATAATATCTAAATTTTTCTAAACCTTTCCATTGATACCAACTATAATTCCTAAACGTAAAAAATTACCTAATATTGAGTTAAGTAAATTATTCACATTGAGGATCTATTCAGGTTTTTAGTTTTAGAGAATTAGGCCATAACTATTACATTTCATTTCAAATATTACAAAATAGAAACTTCTACTCTATCTAATTTTTTCACAATAATAAAACTCCTTAAATAAAAGAAAAATAATTTTCATAATATAAATCTTTTTGAATTTTTATTTCTCTAAAAATTCCATTTACCCTATAAAAAACATTTCAAAAAATATTTGGATGAGTATAAAAATCTTAGTAAGGTTTATAAAATAAGGAAAGAAAACATTAGTCTATGAATAAATACAAATAAAAGAAATCACACTTTTCAATCAAAAAAAATAATATCTTTAACATATCTCAAGAAATCATAAGATTTATGAATAACACATAGAAATCATAAATCATAAAGGTAAATTGTGGAATCTATAACATACTTACATTATATCTTCACAACTACATCAGAGTTACGTTTGGAATACCCATCAGAGTATATTCCCAAAATCACTTAGGAGAAACATTAACGTTTACCTCCATCACGTTACCCAATGCATTAGAAAGCTATCTCGAGATCACCTTCCCTAGGTTTATCATGCAACCACCCATCAAATTTCCATGTACCATTATATAATCATAACACATAAAATATTTAAATTATCATCATTTTACTCATTAACCACAATGAATCAATTCTAGATTTTGAAATATTCAATCTATTTCCAAAACCATTTAAAACATTTAATAAAGAGATATTTGAATCAAAGTGTCCCATACCAATTTGAACTTTTTAAGGGAATTACAAATAAAAAACATTAATGTCCATATAAATAATCCTAAAACCCATTTTGAAAACATGGACATTAATGAGAAATATTTAGAAGAATAAATGTTTAAAACATTTAAAACAATGTTTTAGTTAAAGAGTCCCTTACCACTTGAGAAAATACTTGAGTGAAAATAATTATAGAATAAAATTAAAAAAATCTTATAATGTTTTGAGAAAAAAGAGATTCATGATATAATATGTCAAAGGGCAGTATATACGCCATATAAGGTGAATTGTTGTATAATAACAAATAAATCTCAATGGAATGTAAATTGAGAAAAAATCCCTTATAAAATTATATCCTTAGATTAAAGATAAATCAATGAAATAGTTATGAGTGAAAATAGATATAAACCCAATATAAGTGGATATTATGTGTAAAATAATCATAGGTCATTCACACATATTATTGTAAAAAACCAATTATATAGATATTTAACTCAATAAATGGAGATTGAGCTAAGATTTCCCTTACAAAGTTCATATATATGACATATGAATTTATCAATGGAGTGATTATTTGTTGAAAAACTATATCCACACAAACGGAAGTGGAAATTAATAAATAAATAAATAAATAGTTATTCCACACATAATCTTGGAATTATATAATCAATGAAGAATGTGTAAAACCTAGTGTTTAGAAATTGAGTTTAGAAATTCCCTTAGAAAAATTCCGCAGCCTAACAACGAGACTTAAAAATTCAGAAAATGAGTTGATGAGAGAGAAAATAGTTTCTCATCACATGGAAATAAAATTTACATCAATAAGGATATATAAGAACATAACCTAAAATAAGAAAATGTAAATTAAAATATATAACATAAAATAAGTCTTTGACTAAAAGAGGAGTGTGAACGGTTCCCTCACAAAGATCATTTTGTAAATAAAATAGATTGATTAAGTGAATTAAATATAATTAAATAGAAAAAAATTATAAATACAAGATAGTATATCAAAATTTATTTCCCAAATAATCATATCATTACATGATCAAGAAGTAGAAGATTAACCCAAATAATGGAAATTGGGTTAAGAAGTTCCCTTACCTTGAGTCTGACTTGTCTCGTTCATTCTTTATATTCCTGAATAAAAAACTTATTTTAATATATAATTTATTCAGAAAATTTTTCTATTTAATTATCCATTTTATATTACTTATCATCATGTTATAAAAAATTACATAATTATTTATGTTTATATCAGTCGTTTTGTCAATGTTTGGTACTTGAGTCAAAAATGAACTTGTTATAATTAAAAATTATCCATGTTGTCAAAAGTCCATTGCATCTAGAATCAAATTCATGATATAAATATAATATATATCCAGTATATATGTATTTATAATAGTCCATAATATTTGGTTATAAGAAATGAAATGCACTGTTCCTGGAGATGGTAAGTTGTACGTACGCATGAACGCTACTTTCATTTATTTTTCATATATAAAGGAATTAAAAATAAATGAAAAATAGGTATATTATAATTAAATGATAAAATATATTATATATATGTTACATAAGTTCATTAATGGTATATTTTATACATTCCATGTATAGAATTAATGAGTCATATCACTTTGAGGGGGCGGTAGTCCACACTTCCTCAAATGAAATTATCATATTTACACATTATGGAAAGAATAAAGGTATACTATAAATGAAAAATACAAAAGGATATAGACAATATAAATATAAAATATATATCATATATAAATACAGTTCCATTATAATGGCCACCGTGAGAGGTGGTAGGGGAAAATTGAACAATCATCATTTTGTGACGCACCAGTTCACTGTCCATAGAAACAGTATGTTCATATCCATTAGATGGAGGTGTGTGTAAGTGTAGTCTAATAACTATCACAAAAACATCCTAGTATATTTAGGATACATGTGTTGTTATGTAATCAAATAATAAGAAGATCATAGGGAGTGGAGAAGGAAAATAAAAAAAAAACTTGAGAGAATATGTTACCTCTAAATCAAGTAACTTCTTTAGATTTGAGCTGAAAGGATTTATTGAATTGCCTTCTGCCCAGGGTAAGGATTATTAGAGTAAGGGAGGGATTTTGGGAGATTATTTCAGTAGAAGTTGGATAATCCAAGGGGCTTGAGAGGTGTGATTAATTGGGTAGAGGTGGTGGCCTTTTATAAGAGGGAGGAGGGGCACTTTATGAAATTCTAGATATATTATTGTATTATAAATTTATTTTTGGTTTAAAATTGTCCCAAAGTCATTTATTTCAAAGATATGATTCTTTTGGGTCGAAAAAATACCAACCAATAGGTTTTAGACAAGTATATGTCACAAATTTGACCATATCAGTTGTGCTTTAACCCTTAGTTAAAAACATTAACACTTACCATGTATTATTGAATTTACATCATATATGGTTACTATTGTTACTATAAAATTCCAAAATAACCAGAAGAAGTTCATTAATGACATGTTCAACATTATTTAATTCATTTGGATGAATCTTAAATTTTTAGGACTATAATATCATTTAAGATGAATTTCAAAAATTACATTGGATATATACACATATATTTTTCATTAAATAAAAATCTATAAAGAGTGATATGATTTTATAAACAAAATTATTCCTTTTTAAATAGTTTTTCAAAAAAACACATCCTTTATATTCAATTGGTTTTTATTTCTATATATAAAAATTTTGGTAATCAATGAATCGTTATTTAAACATGTGTAAACCATATTTTAAATTTCAGTTGATACTATTCATTCCCTCCATTATAACGACTAAGCATTAACTACCATTTAAAAAAATAATAATTTTATTATTTTTGAGTATATATGAATGTTTTGTACAATATAATATTTTAGAGAAACCTGTTTTTGAGTGTTGAGTAATATATCAGAAAAAGTGTCCCCTTTAACGTAAAATTAATATCTTATTCATAAATGTTAATAGATATGAAAAATTATTATTCTATAAATACCTGGGTCATTACATTTTACTATAAATAGGAACCTTGGGAACCTCATTTGTAGAGGAAAGAAGAGTTTGAGATAAGTCAAATAGCTGATTGACAAAGCCTATCACCCATTTACTTGAAACCTCCAGGTAGAATATAATGATTTAAAATTAGAGGGAATCCATCAAAATAAAGGTTAATTTGGTTACCATAGGTCTATAACATCAAGGACCCTCATGAAGTACCTATGCAGTGTATCCTACATTCATGACTGATGGAAAACACCTATTAAGAGAAGCCTCCATGAAGTAGCATATGTGGAGCTCCAACACAGAGAACTTTTACAGAGAAATAACATGGAACAGCCTATGTTGAGCAATCTTTACAGAGCATCGGTGAAGGCCAGCTATCCCTAGCTTGGGCTAGGAAACTTCGGAAGCATTATAACATGAGATAAGAACCTTTTATATCTATATAACTTGGTCTAGGAACCTTTTTTATCCCTCACATTGGCCAAGCACTAGCTATAGAACTATTATTTGGTCTAAGAACCATTTTTACCCTCACTTTAGATATAAACCTTCACCATCCCATTAACTTGGGATAAAAACGTTTACTATACCTTATGTGGGATGAGAACCTACACTATACCTATAACATGGAACAAACACCTTTTTGTCCCTTTCAGGGGCTAAGAGGTTTTCTATCCCTTATTGGACCTATTCAGCTATGCTAGACCTATAACAAGTTCTATTCATCTTTTTAGACCTCAATTGTGATAAGCACACATGCTTTCCCTATAAGTTTGGAAAAGAAACTTTTCAATCTCTAACTTGAGATATGCACCTGTACTATCTCTATAACATGAACTAAGAACAATTTCTAGCTCACTAACTTGGGTTAATCCTATTTTCAATTGATAAAAAGGGAGAAACACCTCTACTATCCCTCTCAAATAGGCTAAGCACCTTTTCTAGCCCACCTAGCTGGTCCAAGTTCCCTTGGAAGCCCTAACATGGGATAAACACCTATTCTAGCCCTATAACTTGGGTAAAGAACATTTCCCAACCCAAACTAGGGTTAATCACCTAGGATATCCATATAAAATTGGATAATCATATTTTCTTGACCTCACTTTTGATAAGGACTTTTACTATCCCTATAAAATAGTCTAAGAACCTATCCAATATATTACTTGGGTTAATAAATTATTGTATCTATATAACATAGTATGAGAAGCTTTTCTATCCATCACTTGGTATAAACACCTTTTGTATCCCAATAACTTGTTTTATGAAACTTTGTTATCGCTAACATGGGATAAACACCTATTCCATACCTCTAACACGGGATAAGAATATTTTTTATCTCTTCATGAGCTAATAACCTCTACACACCCTATCAATTTGGATAAAAAAAATTTATATCACTAAAACATTGGATAAGCTCTATTGATATCTCTCACTTGGGCTAAAAACCTTCGATATACCTCTAACTTTGTCTAATATCCCTTCATAGTCCTTACTTATTCTAAAAACCCTTGGTATCCCTCACATAGGATAAAAACCTCTCCTATCCCTCTAACATTGGATAAACTCATCTCTTATTCCTTTCATGGGCTATTTATCTTCACAATTAATCTATTGATATATTAAAAAATTCACATAGTTCCCATATATGGGAATCAATTAATTTCATATACACCTCATGTTTAAATAATCCCATATTTATGGGCCTCCTAATAGTTGCAATACCTAACATTAAAAGTCCACCATCCTTGTCTTTTGACTAGATATGAAGGAAATAAACATAGTAATACTCCACGGTGTATGCCCAAACCATCAGTCGATTACCCATGAGTTGAGATACTCCTCATGGTTATATATACCTAGACACCCTCCTTTGTGTAAACCCTAACCAAACCTATAATCACCATGAGTCGAGGTCATCCAATGAGTTATAGAAACATGGGTATCCTCTTTTTTGTATAACCCAACCAAACTTCACAATCACCAGATTTGATATCCTCCCCAGGGTTCCAGACACACTAGGATTTTTCTAGGTGTAATCTGTAACCAATATTTCTGATCACATGGTTCACTCTCATGTGATGTGACTAATCATACACTATATCTTGTTTCTCATATCATGTGTGACTCATGTGGTATTAGTGATCCATGATTATCATCAAATATGAATAATGAAATTATCTTCATTATAGGCATATCTTATTAATGTTTAAGACCTACCATTCCATAAAACTATATGTGATCTAATTCCTTTCTTCACTAGGATATGTAGGATTCCTCTTTGTGGTATGAATATAATTTAATATACCCATTACCTATTTCACCAAAATATTTGGGTTTTGATTCATTTTTCATAGGATATTTAGGATTCATTATTGAGGTTCCATCACAACAACTAAACCAACCACCCACCTTGGATGAAAATAAAATCTAGAGACTCCAAGTAGCCAACTTTAATCAAAAGAAACATAAGATTAATAAGAGAACAATAGGGAACCTCTATACATTTACATAAGAAACATTGTCTCTATTAGATCATTATTATAGTGGTGACCAATATTTCATTATTATTTGATAAGGATGGAAAAATACATTTTAAATATATAAAAGAGTTTCAGAGTAAAAAAAGTCCCCAAGAAAAGGATGTGATGAGCCTAACCTCCCATCATCTCAAAAAAAATGTTTTATATGATATGAGTAGAAAAGTCCTAGTGAACTGCTGACATTGGAAAAAAAGATTTCATTAACAAAAAAATTAGTATAATCATGAAATTAATCAAAGATTCCTTTGGAAGAAAAAATGGTGAACCTAAAATTAAACATTATGAAACCATCCTCAACACCACCAAAATTAATTGGAAGGACCTATTTTTTCATGAAATAAAAAATGACGAACCTGATGTGAAAAATTTAATAGTATCATGCATGTCACATATGAAAAATGAACTAGTGTACATCCTTTAAACATGAAGATGACCGATCGACCATGAAATATTATATATCATGATGCACTGATAAGTGTATTTTTTGGTTTAATTTCTAATGAAATTAAAGTTGTCATACAATACAATTGGAATCATAAAAGGAACCATTTATTTAAAAAATCAGTGAACTGGAAGCTAATACTCACTAGAAATATTAATACACTGAGAAAAAATAGAATTCCTACTAAATAAATTATACAACTATAATGAAAAACCTAACCTTGTGGCCTTAATATTAATAATCATTATTTTAGAACATCCAGTTCTTTGCAGTGAATGCATGGTGATTTGGTATCAATACAATTGATCTAACCCAACACTGGAAACAACTCCTGAATGTATCCAAAGTATGAATCCCCATAGGTCACCTCGACAACAACGAGTTTCAAAGTAGAAAGTTCATCTTTTCTCTATATCCAATATTTTTATGATCCTATCCCCAGAAAATAACAACAATTTCCTTATATCTCTTATCAATTTTGAGGATGAAATATACCACATCATGGAGTCCAAAGAAGATGTTCCCAAGAGGGATCCAATCCAATGTGGTCTTCATCATCGATGTGAAAACCCAGTTATATAAGAAACTGAAAAATCAAGTTGTGCTTGTATTAGGAATATAGATTAAGGAATACAGAAGGAAAGAATTCCAGGGGTCGTCAGTAGTTATATACTCAAATAAAGTCTATTTATTTTCTATATTTGAAACCTCTGAGGGCCATTGACAGATCTCAAAAGTGGAATAGGTCCAATTATATGTTATTTCATTCCATAATTTTTAAACATCTATGCATCTTTCAGTGGGGATAAACAATCAAATGGAAAACACCATCACATAGGATAGGGGCATTTAAATCATTTTTAACCCTACAATCACCTCTATTATCATCAATTTAGGATGGATTCACTAAGATTCCAAACTGTTATATGAGGGAATTCATACTTCTTGTTGTCTGTGTCATATTAGTAAATATCATCACTACTTGACTAACTAATGATGAAAACCATGACACTGTTGAAATGGGGATCATTTTAGAAATATTCATTACCCAAACATCACCCAACCATGGTGTATCCATCTCAATAAAATATAGGATTGATAAGAATAATGATTGAATAAAAAAAATTAGTATATCAATTTTGAGATTCTCAAGGGATGAAAATATTTTGATTATAGAAATCATATTGTAGTTGTCATGCCTATTTCAACTGATCCTCTTAATCATGGGACGTTTTCTTCACCCATAATTATAGAATTGAGCCATCCTTTAAAATTGAAATTACATCAATAGGCCAATTCTACTATTATGATGATTTATTACCATGTATTCTTATTATAGGGAAGACAACAACTACTAGATCGGTAAACACATATGTTGTTACCTCATATGAGGATATTCCACGAATTGATGGATTCCCTTATTTCCTAGATGGATTCCTTTGATGGTTTATGTAACTTAGTAGAACAAAATAGGAAGTTGTTTATTTATTGGATGGATATGAATCATACCCATTCTAACTTTAGGGTCCCAAAATTATTGAGATTCAATGAAATAAATTATCCAGAATGCATGTATCTTATTTATCTTCCCAATCTATTCTAATGTTGGGAGCCCAATAACAATAATAGGATTCCAAACTTTGATACTTTTTGAATAAATTGGTAGGAACGTCCTTTTCTTGGAATAATAATCTTTTAACTAGGTCTTTCTCAAGATTAGAAGATCCCCATCAAAAATTTTGTTCCCGATTTAGATCTACATTAAGAAAATAAAATGTCCTTAACCTCTTTAATTGAATGTAGTTGTAAAATGCGAGAGTCCGGGATTACATTAAAAGAAGGAAGGGTATGAAATATTTAATGGAAACAAATTTATCAAGAATAGTTATTGGAGATCTGTGTGGAAAACCAATAGGATGATTTATCAAGTGATCTTATTCATTTGAATTATCATGGAGGATTTTGAGATTTTCAAAATGTATCAAAATGTAAAGAGGAGTCTATTTATAGAACCAAAAAAGGATCTTATCATGATATACCAATAAAAATATGGAATCAAAGAGAATATGAAATATCCACCTTCATCGTTAACAAGAAATGGAGGTGTCAATGTGACCTTGAAAGAAGAAAATATAATGTTTATTCATTATATAATGTTCTAGTTCATCAGTACTTCTTCATATATATATATATGGAATATGAAATTAGTTTTCTTCCAAAAAATAACATGGATGAAAAGAGGCCATATTACCATCCAAATTAATTCTCTTATAATTGTATGTTGGGATATAATACCCTAGATTTCTATTTAATCAATGTTTTTCTGCAAAAGATATTTGATGATGATCACATGTCATTTGATAATCCAAAGGAACATGTGTAAGCTATTTTAACCCTCCTTCCAAAATATTGAATGAAATTTTCCGGGGGTCTATCCTTCCAACCAAGTGAATGGGAATCGTCCCACCAAAGAGTTTAATGGGTACCATCCCACCCAATGAGAAAATTATTTCCATACCACTAAAAGTAAATATGGGAATCATCCCCAAAAATGGTTCAATGGGATTTGTACCACCAGATGAGTTAATGGAACTATCCCACAAAATAGTCCAATAGGATCCATCCCACCAAATGAGAAACCAAACACCGCCCTAATAAATGAGTAGATGGAGACCGACCTTTCAAATGAGATATTTAACTGAAGAAGAACACAAGTTCAACTACATCCCTATAAACATGGTGTTATCCTAGTCAGAATATATCCCATTAGGTTTAGATGAGAACCTTACATTTCTATAATCATTAAAGACCCAATATGTTTTATTACCCAATACTTCAAACATTGGTGATGAATAGCACAAAAATACCCTTATCACCTCCACAAAAGGCATTATTTACCATATTCATGCATTGGAGTCCATGATTGATGAAGCTTGCACCTGAAGTAAATAGAAGATCCAATATACGGGGTAACACTTTAGACTCCAATCATCATCCAGTAATCCTAATATTGATAATATAAAGGGTAGTAATATTTTTTATACATTTATATTCTTTGATGATGATAATAAAATCATTTCTATAGAATATATCACTCATTTGAAGAAAAATAATAATGATATATGAGAATTAATTGTGAAGGTGCTTCATTTATCATTTCCACATGATATTATACCAATATCCTCTTATAGAGGTCCTCCTTGTATTGAAGTACCCCATCCCATAATATGAGGGTATTTTTAAAATTTTCATCCCCTCACTAGGTGAATTCCAATGCTTGTTTGACCTCACCCCATCACACAAATTCTGGGGTCATTTTCACATTTTGAATTACCAGAACCAAGTAGGCTGGAGGAATTTTCATATTTTAAACCTCATTAAAAGGATTTTTTCTAGAGGTTTCTTGACCTCAGTAGTTTTAACAATGTATCTAGTAGAGTCATAATTCCATGATCTAGGGGAGGCATAATTGATATCATTATAATATTATGATTCAAATTAGCCTTCCGAAATGATAGAGATTAGGGAATTTCCCAATAGATATTGGGTTCATCCATAATCTAATTACAATTAAATCTTTTTTTATACAATTAGGAAGTATAGTTTTTATCTAACTCTTGAATCTAGGAAAATGAAAGCGTACTCCTTCCAATTGAAGTAAGCCCCCAATTATTTTTCATATGACATGGAAAAATATTTTATCAAGCTTCCACATATCAAGAAACCTAAATAGAAAAATTTGAAAGAATATGCAAAATTCCACCCTTAGAATCAATTATTATTTCATAAAATTTTGAGTATCTTTTTCATCCAGGATTCTCTGCAGATGAAGATAGATGGGGGAATATTAGATCCAATGATATGCAGGTTTCTGCTTTAGAGATAAAAATACTATGTAGAACACCAATTATGTACCACTACCTCTAGGCCACCCATATCTTAGAGATTGAAAAAGTATGTTTTATTTTTTTTAATATGAAGATGTGGAAAAATAAATATAATGTTTATTAGAGAACAACCTTCTAGAGATTTGAAGGATCCGGAGACCAACAAAGGTGGTCATGAAAGAAAAACCCCATAACTGTCCTTAATAATAAGTTTTCAGACATATTATTGAAAAAATATTCATCCTTAAATATTGTATTGAAAAGAAAGTAGATGAGGGCCAAATTGAGTTAGAGAATCCTGAGTCTCATGATATATTTATGTGATTTATTCTCAATCTACCAGAAGAACAACATGACTGATCAATTATTTCTATCACCCTAGTCGTATGACCCTAAACTATAGGACATATCGATCCTAGTCATATTACCATAAACATTATGAGACCAAGGTTATAGTTAGGAAACCTTAAAAGTCATAACCAATGGTCCTTATAACATGAACATAAAAGGCTTGAAATAAAACCTTTTTTATGACATTGATCTGGATGATAAAATCCTCACCATAATACACTAACCTGAAACATCCACATCCATATCTCAAGTCATAAAACTACATGACACTTTTTCCCTTGTTTGAGGGGATCAAAATATGATTCCAATCTCCAACCATGCCCATTTTTAGCACTATGTATAGATTCATTCCTAAATTAATTAAATACGTAGTGATTCCTTGACCCTATGTATCAATAAATTCTATAATTTCATCCCCATAGGTGAGATTGGCTTCATGATAATTCATCCCTTAAGCCCTCTATTCACATTAGGTCTACTATTACTAGCTTAAAAATCCATCTAACCCTCACCATTGATGAAATATATGAATCCCTAAACTATAAAAACCATTCATCCTCACTATACGATGTTAAATTAAATGTCCAATATCCTTACTATAAAATCTAAAACATCAGGGTCAACAATTTATCCTTGTAACATGACGTTAAACAACATAAAATTTGGCCTAACTTCTATTACCACAAATTTATCAATGAGAATACTCAAAAAAATTAACTTATCCAATAACCATGTTTCCCCCATTAGATCTTGAGTTCCAACTTCATCTTTTTAAGGAATAAATGAACCATACTTTCAATCAGTATTCTTTACTCTTACCTAAATAACATGTTTTTTAAATAATAGTATACCCATGTAATTATCTAGAACCTTTTTAGCAACCATATATCCAATGAACCTACTTCATAGCATTTTTATGTCTAAATCAAAAAATTTATTCCAGCAATTAATTAACTTTCATTACTCTTGCATGGAATTTTTAGTAATGGAGATTGATTGATCCAAAGGGATCCCTCAAGGTTATGATAGTGAATAAAATATTTTTACACTAAGAATTTGAAGCAAGCCATTGGAAAAATTTTAATCTCAGGGGAAAGTTACTTTAAAACCCTATAAACTTTCCATTGACTAAGAATTGAAATAGTTTTCCACCTTTACTAATCGTCTTTCTAACCATTCTAGTCTCTAGTATCCTATTTTGATATCTAAATATATTATTTATATTTTCTATTTTTCAATGTTTAATGGTTTTAAAAACAATTCTACATTTTATTCTATCATACTCTATAAATTATATTAATTAAACTCCAATCCATCCACCCTATATGACCTTAAACAACATAAAATGGACCATTCTGTCTGACCCACCTTCCATACTTATGAGTTATAACTCCATTTTATTCCCCATAATGTTATAATTTATCTATAATCTTATACAAGGATGACAATGTTCCCCATGAAAGCATCCCAAACAACAAAATGACTCTTGGAAGTTTCTCTGAATAATCTCTACATCGGTTGAACATTCCCTAGTTATTTGAAGTCAAATTGTACAACCATTATCCCTTATCATATGATGTTAAACTATGTTTTCATCATCCTCACCATATGATATCAAAGTGTGTGTTCATATTACTTATTATATAATGTTAAACTCGGTGTCTAGCATCCCTTTCACAAGATGTTAAACTACATGGTAAATTTCATTATCATACTATGTAAAATTGTTTCTTGGTTTCACCCTTGACTGAGAGGACCTCCACTCCTTGTTCTATTCTCTTACCACAACATATTTTAGAACTATGTGTGACTAGATTCCCATTTTTATGATATACAGTGATTCCCTAACATCTATTATTGGATACATTCAAAAAATTATTCCCCATCAATGAGGTTTATTATGCTGGAATTAGAGCCCACTAGCTCCCTCCATTCATATCAATGTCTCCCCATATCATTGCATATGAGTTAGATTCCTAAAAATAATCATTCAATAGAATTAAATGTGGATTGATTTCCCTACCATGGTATGTTTAAAGGAACTAGGATTTCCTATATGAGTCCCAGCTACAATCTTCTAGTCCATGATGTGAAAATTGAAAAAAGTAACATTTGTTCCAAGTTGTGTGACCATAAACATCAACAACATTTGATCAAATATGTAAGACCATAATCTTTATCCCATTATGGTCCCTGTTGCAAGAATGAAAACTAAACATAAAATAAATATGAGGTTTATCTCATCATAATGATAATTTTATCATTACACATTTTAATAACATTTTGGTATTTCCAACACTTCTAAAATATTCATTTTATCCATCTACCCACTTCATATCTATGATGTTCGATTCAATAGAAAAAAATTGCTTCAGTTGATATACTCCTCCTAAAACCCCTCAACCTTGAGTTGATCAATCCACTTAGTTCTTTATTGAATGAATATTTCGGTTAGAGGGATTTATTGATATAAAGGGGACCATCTAGGATTTGATGGTGAATGATACAATTGTCCACTAATATTATGAAGTAACCCCTAGGGAAAAAAATATTCATGGTGGAGATGTCATCGTGAAACCCATGGCCTATCCATTGAATGAGTATGATATTAGTTTTTCTTCAATACTAAAAGATATTAAATTTTCACTAATCTTTAGTCCCAATTTATTTATATATTCATAGTATATGCTTTACCCCATCTATAATCCAACTATTCTATATTTTTACGTACCCTAAATTATACCTATTTAGGAATATTTCTCACTTTCAAATAAAGATTATGTTATTATATTCAAGATCCTATACCATTCTTGGAATTACACACATTTGGAGATCCTCAATACATAAGTCGAAATCATCCTTTTGTAAACTACTATCTACCACATAGTATAACCATCAAGAACTTAATTTGTCTTGGAGTTATTTGTGAAATAGTTTTTGGGGATATGACCTTTTGGACCTCTCTTAAAATTGGGTTCCTATTTTTTTCAATCCCACAAACATCATTGGGATAGACACCACTCAGGCCCATGTTTCATGATCATAAAATAAATCTATAATGTTTCCCATAGACAGTATATATTGGATTTGGTAAAATCTATTCATACATGGAATTATATATTTCCCTGTCTTATAGGGTTCCTTATTAATTAGTAAAATATGTTTGACCAAAAAACTCAACATTATTGGTCTAAGATACATTAGCTTAAACTGATAATGGACAGAGATATAGTACTCACTAGGTTGAAAACCTTCAAATTACCCCCTATGTAAAAGTTGATAATATTCTCCCTAGGCGTACACCCTTCACAATCAAGAAAGAACATGATCACTTGATAAAAACAGAAAGTACATAAAAATATTTATACTAAACACCCATAAAAGGTATTTTTGAGAAAAATCCAAGTTCATTCCAACTAGGAATCTCAATTAATTGATTTTGTAAAAGTTAATTTTAATATAAAAATATATAATGATTATAGGGACCATTGGTTGTCCCTATAAAAAATCATGATTTTTTCACAAGGTCCATTGAACACAGATT
Source organism: Viscum album (assembly GCA_963277665.1). Classification (NCBI taxonomy): domain Eukaryota; kingdom Viridiplantae; phylum Streptophyta; class Magnoliopsida; order Santalales; family Viscaceae; genus Viscum; species Viscum album. The sequence goes on along the minus strand of OY728130.1, from coordinate 1,015,718,277 downwards.
TTTTTTAGTAAAATCCTTTTACCCACAAGATTTTTTTTGAGTGTACCATGTATTCATTTACTTGAATGCAAACTATATGGTTCATGGTATATCATATATGACCATAAAATACTTATATTAGACTCACCCATGTGGCCTAATTTTTTACAATGAGATTCAGAAACATGAATCATACCAAATAAAACATGGGTCCATATCCATGAATGCACTCTAAAGGGATGATACCTCCACTCCTATAAATTATTTAGATATATAAATATCATTCATCAAAGATTTATTCATAATTAAACTTATGTTAAAAAATTTATACCTCTATATATGGTCATGATCTATAAAGGAGTCACATTAATATAACTACATCTTGTTTGATCTTCACTCTCATATGACATATAGTGACATTTAGATCTCCAACCATGGATCCATCCATAATTAAAAATTAATTCCAACCATTTTTTTCATTCCTTTAATCTGAAGATTTAATGATTTTTTTATATTCAAGCATAGAATTGGGATTACTAGTCTTGAATATTGACATTTCCTTGAGTGAATTGTTCCTCTTGGTAAACTAAACACCTTTAGTCAAAATTATTAACTTATTGATACACAAAATCCTTGAGTTGAGATCCTCGTTTTGGAATGAATCCTCCCATTTTTTTGATTTCTCAAAATCAAACCATGTGATTTGTAAATGTGTAAAAGATCTAAAAATTTATCATATAATATAATTTATTTCATTGTGAATGAGTAAAATTATATGGGGAACTTTTTTGGACTCAAAATATTAACTCCACACACTTTTTCACGCGATGAAGTCGATTAGATATTCATGTTCCGCAAGAGTACTCACACAAAAAGTTATAGAGATTACCAAAACATTATTCCCTTTATCATTGAGTTAAAGTAGTAGATTTAACTTCAAAGGATTAAATTTTACTAGTTGAAAATTCCAAGAAATATCATAGTTCAAAAGTTATGATTTTTGATAGATTCGATTTTTTTTGTGTGAAGTAGACAGTGCAGATCATCTTGTAAGGTGCCATTGTGCAGCGCTCCCTTTACAAAACACCTATGCAGAGAACCTATGTAGATAAACTATATAAAGCACTAGTTTGAATATCATTTTTAGAGGGCCTTTATAAAGACCTGATGTAGAGCACATTCATGGAGAACAAAATTCACTCAGGGTCATGAATTTTACTATAAATAGGACCCTTGTGCTCCTCAATTGTAGAGGCCAGACGAACAAGAGACAACTCAAACCTCTTTTAAAACAAGTCTCTCTCCCACATTTTATATAACTTAAGGCAAATTTTCCATATTTAAAAATAAATGGAGGAAATGAAAAGTAATGGTAATTAAGTTACTGATGGTATAAAACCCTAATGATATTTGTGAGTCACCACCACAAAGAGTCCTGCATAAAGAACCCATGTGGAGTATACAACATAGAGAACATGTTCATACCATGCTACAATCATTACCATTTGTGGAACACCCTATGATAAACACCCTGTGTAGAGAATCCTACATTGAGAACCTTAATGTAGAACCTATATGGAGAACCTGTGCAGAGCATTCTATGTAGGTGCCCAACAAAGGATACTCCACATAGGTTATCAATTACCCTTATGTTAAGCACTATCACCAACCCTCTAACGTGGGTAAGAAATTTTTATATCCCTCACTTGGGATAATCACATATTTTATCCCTACAACTTGTTATATGAATCTTTTCTAGTCCTCACTTTGGCTAAGAACCATTGCTAGCCCTTACTTGTGATAAGAACCATCACTAGCCCTATAACATGGGTTAATAAATTTTTTATCCATCACATGGGATAACCACCAGTGATAGACCTATAACTAGGTATAAGAGCCTTTTTTCCATCACTTGGGATAAGAACACATGTTTGCTCTATGAAATGGGAAAACCACCTGTTCTCTCCCTTACATTGGAAAATCACCTCCACATGTTCTATAACTTTGGATATGAATAATTTCTATCCCTAACCTAGGATAAGAACCTTCAGTAGCCTTATTACTTGTTCTAAACAACATTGATATCCCTCTTTGGGATAAACAAATACACAAGCCCTCTGACTTGGGATATAAACATTTTTTATCCCTCACTATGTCCATAAACCTCTTCTATCCCAATCACTTGTGCGAAAAACATTCACAATCCCCACCACTTAGGCTAATATCCCTTATCAGCACTCTCTTGGTATAGGTATGTGACGTCCCAGTTCCAGGAGCCACCCAGAGGCGCCCTGTACCTGGTTGGTCATAGGGCCTCAAGCACATTTCTCTGATCGTCAGAGGCTGCCGACTAGCAACGAGGGCCTTGGGTGTGATAGTGGGGAAACCACACCCTCATTGGAAGATAACACTATGGAAATAATAAACAGATATACAATAGTGGAAGAAGTAAACACACCATAAAACAGTAAACAATGGATGAATGAAAGTAAGAACCAACTGGAGCATATATATATTGATGCATGATTTATATGTCTAAGAAAGAGCCAAACAAACCACAATGTTAGAATAAAAATGGTACTAAACTAAAGTAAAAAATAAAAAAAGATAATATATCCTCAGCATCGCAAGGCTCAGCTTGGTCCCATGCTCTCCAGCTCCACATCACTCAAGTACCTGAAATAGAAGGGTGCTTACCTTTATCTATACCTACAACAATATAATCTGTTTGGGCCCAAAATCATGGCCCAAATAGGATGTGAGAATAAATCCTAGTAGGAAACCACACCAAGATATGTGCCTAATAGTCAGTGAACATATGGTTGGTAATACACAGAAGAAGGTAGTAAACAAGTAAGTACTCAGCAGTAACCAATCATATAGTTTCCAAGAATTCAGTTTCATATATCAAGTAAACAGCTAATCAAGTAGGAAAACACAATTAGGTAACCCTCTGGGAAGTACTCATAGCCTATCCCCTCTGGTTCTACCTAGCAATGCAAATAACCCTTTAGGAAGCACACACAGTCAACCCCTCTAGTTCAAATTACAAGGATATAACAAAGACTCTCTGAGGAAGCTCTCATAGTTAATTCCCCTTATAGTCTATGGAATTAAAGAATCTCTGAGGAAGATCACATGATCTATTCCCTTTATAGTCAAAAGTGAATCAGATTCTATGAGGAAGATCACACGATCAATAATCCATATAGTCAAAAGTGGTCAAAGAGTCTCTGAGGAAGCTCACACAGTCAATTCCCATTATAGTCTACTACACCAGGTTCTCACGACCATGTGTAAGTCAAACAAGCATAGCAATATAATACGGTCCAAGTAAACCTCAAGAACTACTTGGATAACAGTATACAATATATCAAGAATGTCAGATCAAATATTCACTCCATCCTACAGTACTAGGAATGGGACAACATCAAGGAATCCTTACAGGATAAACAGGAAGAAACAATCATAAACAGAACATGCATGGACAATCACTTCTCAAGCATAACAATCAACCCTATTCACATTCAATTAACCTCTACTCAAGAATATAAGAATGGTAGGAAATTAACAAGGTTAAAACGATAAACTCGCAATACCCTGTTCAAGGGTATTAGATAAAATTACACATATTACTCAAATAATTTCAATGGAAAGGCATAAACCACCTACCTTGGTGTTGGGAAATCACTATACATGAACCTCAAGCCTTGAAACACCTAAGAACACCATAGATCTATAAAAACATTACAAATTTTCAATGGAGGATAACTTGAGAAATAAGAGGAATCATGAAACAAAGCTCTAGCATAAGGAAGAGCTTACCGAGGCTCTCCCAACGCAATCGAAGATGGTCAAATCAGAGATCAGATGCACGGTCGAGGGCTCAGAGGAACATCGCGGATTTAAGGGTGCTCTCAGACGAACTATGTCGAGAAGAAGGCCTTTTTAGCGATTAGACATGACCCTGATACGTTTAATGAAACAAAAGAAAGTACACGACATGTATTTTGAAGTATACATCATGTACTTGACCTTACCAAGCCCTGCTTTAGGCAGCCTCTAGGTCACCACACATGGCTGTGTGCAGGGCCACTACATGGCCATCACACGGCTACCCATGGTAATAGAGTACGGGGCGTGTAATCCTAAAGTACATGACGTGTACTTCAAAAATTTCCTGAAATTCATGTTTTTCTCAATAAAGACCAGAAAAGGAAAACATACCTGAAAGAAGATCCGAGTTATTACAAACATCCCCCCCTATTAAAATATGTCCCTGAATTTCCCTAGCAAGGTGACATAGAAGAAGAAACCCCAAACAGCTCTGGACATTGAGATCGTACATCCGCCTCCCTCTCCCAAGTCTCATCTGGTTCTTGCCCGTGCTGCCATTGCACTCGCACCAAAGGAACAGACTGTCCACAGATAACCTTTGTACTTCGATCGACAGTCCAGATAGGATGCTCCTTAAAATATGCATCCACTTTCAACTCAACCTCCTCAGGTTGGAAGACATGAGACGGGGCTGAGAAGTAACGTCGAAGCTCAGAAACATGGAAGATGTCGTGCATATCCTGGTATGTCTGAGGTAATTGCAGCTGATAGGCCACCGGTCCGACTCTCTCCAAAACCTCAAATGGCCTGAAATACCTCGGCAAAAGCTTACCCTCTCTTCTAATCCTTCTGTGTCCCAACCTCGGTGTGACACACAGTAAAACCTGATCCCCGACCTCGATCTCTAGAGGTCATATTCACTGATCAGAATAATACTTCTGTCGAGATTGTGCAGTAGACATCCTCTTTCGAATCAACATTGTCGGCTCTGTGGTCTCCTGCACAAGACGATGTCCTAGCATAGCTTCCTCTCCTACCTCCAGCCAACAAAAGGTTGATCAACATGGCCTACAGTACAAAGCCTCATAAGGTTCCATCTGAATAGTTTCTTGAAAACAATTATTGAATGAAAACTCCACAAGAGGCATGTGCTTCTCCCAAGAACCTCCAAAATCTTGAATGCATGCTCACAGCATGTCCTCAAGCACCTGAATTGTATGTTGGGACTGTCTATCTATCTGGGGATGGTAAGTTGTAATCAAAATTACATGTGTACACAAATCCTTCTGAATTCACTGCCAGAGTCAAGAAGTAAAATGTGCATCTCTGTCTGGGACAATGGAGTATGGAACCCCATGTAGATGTACAATCTCACGGATATAGAACCATCCAGGTTCATCAACACTAAAGGTATCCTTGATCGGCAAGAAGTGAACAACCCTCATGAGTCTATCAATGAAAACCCATACTGCATCATTCCCTCAAGTGACCCTAGTAAACCTGTTACGAAATACATCGCGACATCATCCCACTTCCACTCAGGAATGAGTAACTGCTACAAAAGCCTTGCTGGTAATTGATGATTCCCTTCACCTGCTGATAGGTGGAACACTTCAGTACGAAACCAACAACATATCTTTTCATAAAAAGACACTAGTACTCATGGTGTAGATCACGATACATCTTGGTGACACCAGGATGAACTGCCCAAATTGATGAATGAAAGTCCCGCATCAGCTCCTTCTGTATGTCTGCTGGAACCCATAATGTAACACCCCGAGCTTCCACGATACACTTCTCATTCAATAATACAATAGCTTGCATTGTACGCAACTTCAAGTTCTAACACACCGCGACTAATCAAAATAGCCATTATGAATAGTAATACCCACCTTTTGAAATTATATATATATTATATTTCAAAATGGACTTCATTTTTGGATTCGGAATGTCAAAATTACCCTATGTTGAATTTTTTGTAATTTTCTGAGAACTTCCAAATTTTTATGAATAGTGAAAAATACATAAAACAACTTTTTTAATAAAAATAATTTATAGTGATAAATTATACTATTTAGTGGTTTTAAAGTATAATTAGAATATATTTTTATGATTTTATCCAATGGTGGTCATTAGAATTAATTTAACATTGAAATTGGGCATGAACAATTGTCAATCTTTTGATATAAATTGTTTCTTAAAAACATGCTATTTGTTGTGAAAGCGGGAATTAATTATAAAATTAATTAATGAAACTTATATGTTTGGAATTTTGTAAAATAGACATCATTTTTTAAATCGGAATATCAAATATAGCTTAGGGTGAATATTTGGGATTTTTCTGAAAAACTCCAATTTTTGATGAATAGTGAAACCACTAAGTGGTACTTATAAAAACTGATTTTTCGTTTAAATGAAATTTTACCACTTCTGTGTTTAGAATTTCAAAAATCCGACATAAATGGTTGTCATTAAGAAGTAAAATGTTGTTCAATGAGATTAAAATAATTTTTGGTGAATAGTAACTTTTAAGTTCTTAATCGCGATTAGAGGTAATTAGTGTAGTTTAAGGTAAAAATAATGTTTTAATAATATGATATGATCTTGACACATGTCCTACCCTCATAGGATGTTCCATGGCCGACCAAGACAATCCATGGGTCAACTTGGGGAACCCATGGAGCCACTTTAGTTGGAAAATGACATAAATGCCTTTTATTTAATGTTAAAGTAAAAAATGACACAAACATGAAATGTTTTACAAAACCAATTTTTACATGGGGTTATACAAGTCATATTTTTGACTATATATAGTCATTGGAAAGATAAAACGATTTCCTACATCATAGTATTTTTTCTATAATTTTTAGACATTAAATAAATTAAATTATTTATGACATCATGATGATGCAGCGATGACCTCATTAATTAACGATTTAAATAAAATGAAAAGATAATGTAAAAACCAAGGCTTACACTTGTCAAAAACCTATTTTATGAGTATATTTCGAACCCTTATCACCTTATCCTCGAATTATATAAGTGTGGGACCTCTAAAATCCTAAAATCATTTTATAATAAAGTGACTTTTCTTTACTTTCCAAGAGTGCCCCTCCTCTCCACTTATAAAAGGCCCCCAACTCTACCACCTCATTTACACTTTCAAGCCATTTTTCTCGGCCAAACTCTACCCAAATACTCTCCCAACTTCCCCCTATTACTCATAGAAGCTTCACTTTGGGCATAAGTCTTCCCAATGAAGCGTTTGGCGCAAATCAAAAATAGTTACCCGATTTTAAGGTAATGTCTTCTCTAATGTTGTTTTGTTTTATTTTGCTTCTCCAACCCCTTAAACTCTTTTTATTACTTTCTTTTTTAACAACACCAGTATCCTCAATATACTAGGATGTTTTTATAATGATTATTCTAGCTACACTTACACACACCTACATCTAATGGATAAAGAACATACGGTTTCTGTGGATGGCGAATTTCTGCCTCACGAAACGATGATTGTTCAACACTCATATAACACCTTCAAAGGTGGCCATTAATATGTCACTATATTTATATATGATATATAATATGTTTATGTTTTACTTAAGATTATGTATTTTTAATTTGTGGCATATCTTTATGATTTCCATTTTGGGTAAATGAGATAATTTCATTTTAGGAAGTGCGGACTACCGCCCCCTCAAAGTGATGTGAATCGTTAATGCCATATGTGGGATGTATAAAGGATGGAGTAAATGATATTATATATGATATTATACTAGAACTATATCATACCTTTATATAATTATGATTTCATTCCATTAAATACGAAATAGAAATGAAAGTAGCGTTCATGCGTGCGTACGGCTTACCGTCTCCATGAACGGTGCATTTCATTTCTTACCTCTAAATGTTACGTAATATTATGAATGAATGTATATAATGGATATATATGATATATATGACATCTAAATCAGGAATATAATTCTGGAGATAATGGATATTCTACCACATAAACAACTTGTAATTATAAGAAGTTTATTGTTGACTCAAGTACCAAAGATCGACAAAACGACCGTTATTAACTTAAATAATTACATAATGTTCATAACATTGTAATAAGTGATATAAAAAGGATAATGAAATTGAAAATGGTTCTTAATAAGTTAGATATTAACTCTAGTTTATTATTCAGGAGGTTAAAGAACGGTTGAGTCAAGTCGGACACGAGGTAAGGGAATTTCTTAACCCAATTTCTATTCTTTGGGTTAATCTCCTACTTTCAAATTATGCCATGATATTATTATGTCATATCTTGTATTTGTACTTTATTTATGTGTACTTATAGTGAATACACATGATAGATGTAATTTATTGAAAAAAATGATCTTTTTAAGGACTTCGTCCCAATCTCCTTTCATTGAGGCATATTTGGTTTTATACACAACTTTCTTTTATACGGTGTATAAACCCCTTTGACTTTTACGTTTATTCAAAAGGAATATTTTTTATACGAAGCGTTTTACTAAATGAAAAAGGGAATGTTTTTGTCGTACGTATGTGGTGACACCGACTTCTCCGCCGCCGCGACCATTATTTGAGTTTCATCTTCCTCTACAAGCCATCACTTTTTTTTAATGAAAAATAAATACAAAGTTTTAACATTCTTTTATTTTGGTATTGAAAATGGTTTTGAAAGCGTTTTTATTATATAAATGTGTTGTATTGATATCTTGTGATTGAAATGTGGAAAAGTTATGTTTCTTTTATGCATGTTTTATGTGATATGATTATGTTATGGTTTATGATATGTTTAAACCTATTCATATGAGGAATGCATTGGACTTAATAAGTGACGGGTGGAGCCCGCTATAGCTCCTCGATGCATCGGTAGGTCTCATGAGACAAACTAGTGTCTTGGAATGAGGCCTTGACAAAATCTTATTTGTGGTCTTGGCACGAGGCCTTGGCTATGTGGTTATGATAGTCTGACATTATGCATTCCATCATTATGAAAGTGGTTATTGATATTTCATGTGATCATTCGACTAGTAGAATATCCATGTGAGTAAGTAAATGACATTATTTCAGTTTACTTTTTCCATATTATGCTAAAGTTCAAGTTTAAAAGGCTTTTGTTTTAGTTATAAATTGCCTTAAATGTTAATGTTTATTTATGAAAGCTTCCTCTATATTGTTATCCTTACTGAGCATCTGAGCTCACCCCTTTCAATGTTTTAATATTTTCCAGGATGTGAAGAAGTATTTTATGAATGACCTGCAGGGATATTCAGAAGAGGATATGAGTGTGGACTATGGAGACTTTGTTATTGTAGATTTTCACTTTATGATGTAATGTAACATTTATGAATGTATCTAGTGTTTCAAAGGCTACTAAACTAATCGGTCTTTCGAGACTTGATCTTTTGTGATCATGACAATGTTACGAAGTAATGCACCGACTCTGGGTAGCTGGGGTCGGGGCATTACAGTTGGTATCAGAGGCAGTTTAGTACTAACCTTGGAAGCTAGATTTAGATATACTTTGATTAGATCTCATAGACCAAAGATAGACTTCGATGATTAGTATAGAATAACTTCCTAGAATTTTGTTTTTGTAGAGATTTTGTGAGTTTTCTGAGCAATACATCCTTGTCTGGATACGAGCAGGTAGAGGCGGCTCTGGCACAGATGTACCTAGGGGTAAAACCCAAAAACACCGCTTTGAGCTAGACTCAAACGGGAACTGGTGCACGATAACGGGCCTTGATGTACTCTTGGTTACGACACTCCCGGGGGATATGCTCAGTATAATTCTCATTTTCTTTACAAACCACTATGAAGGGTTATGAGTATATACTTCCTCAAGGAAAACATTTTTATGATTATGGATTATATCCATAAGCCATTCAATTTACATTAAGTATTTTACAAGTTTGGAATTATTCATTTCAATTCATAAACTAACTTAGTTTATGCCATTTTATAGAAATGGTGCCCAGTGGAAGGAATGTGAACTCTAGCAATATGTATGATCCAAAGCATAAGAAGGATCATATCTTTCGCGGTATTAATCCAACATTTAGAAGGAAAATAATATCCCATGTGTTCTCAACATATGAATAAATAGTATCATGTGTTAATAAGATAAGTAAAGAATTCTCTGAGTCTTATGGCTTTGAAGGGAAGAAAGAGAAGAAAAGGATGGAAGAGAGAATGATGGAAAAAGGGACGTGGGAAAAGAAGAATTTTCCAATATGTGATAATTTTGGGAAGAAACACCTTGGATCTTGCCTTAAGGGAATGGGAGTTTGTTATAAGTGTGGAGAAAAAGGACACAAAGTGAGTGACTGCAAGGGTAAGAAAAAGGTTTCAAATGTACAATGCTTCATCTGCAAGGAGTGGGGACACTACGCAAAACAATGTCCAAATCATCAGAGTATGCCCTAAATGATATTATTGGATAATAATCAAGTTATGATAATACCACAGATGAGGAGGAATGATTAGAGTTCTTATGTTGTTATTAAATAATTTTGTCATTTGAGTGTTGTATCAATGATGTACTGGATATAATAATTATTGAGTATATAAGGATTGTATTGTAGTACTATTTCATCAAGGACTTGAGATTGTGTGGAACCAAGAAAAGTTACTCCACAGTAGGATTAATGTTTTGAAAAATATATGGTTGAGAGAAAGATAAACCATAATATGGTTCTGATACCGAGATAGTGATTTTGGAATAATACATGATTGATTTGGATAAATTATATTGGATATTCTTAACTTCCTTGAAACTGATTAATGATTTGTATACATTTTTGGATAGAAGGAGTATATCTAGTATTCTATAAGGAATAAGGGATCATTGGTAATTGCAGTGTTTTAAAAGAATACATGATGAAGGTGTTCACATGTTGTTACGCAGAAAAAAGATCTTCATTATGCTTACCTTCCTTATAAAATTTGGACTGTGAGTTTGACAGAAGTATTTTGGATAACTATAAAGGTTGGAATGGATTAAGTTGATCTTTGGATAGTATTGTTTAAGGTTAAAACATTTCTGAAGATTATTTTTGGAATATTATAATACTATAGTTTTAGGAAAAGGACAACCTGCACGGTGGGGCATAACCCGTCGCGTCAGACAAAGCTGCAGGAATAGAACCCACAACCATAGTGCGGCAGGCCTTTATTACCTACCACTAACCTACTGGAAGTCCCTGGTTATTACAAAATAGTTTTACTAATCTAAATGGTATGTGGTAATATTTAGAACCTTATACAATTAGGATAAATAGAATATTTTTGAGTTCTGTTACCATTTAGAGTGAAAGATGGGTTTGTGGTAAAAATTTATTAAGGAACGAAAGTCTAAACAACAAGTAAGTATTTTCCTTACGTTCCTGGAAAATCTCTTAAATAAATTCCTCAACTTTATAAAAGGTAACTTAAAACAAAAACGTTGTCGGTTAACTTTTCCAACTGGGGATTCAATGACTGTTTAACCAATCACAAGTTTGTGATTTTCTTATGGTTAACTTTCTCCTAATCCAGTTCTCTACAACTCTCCATCAGACCTTGATGGTTTGTTTTTCTTCAATATCCATAATTTCATAGAATCCTATTATGGGCTATCTCAGGTGACCTTTGTACTTATCTTTCTTTCTTTTAAAGTTATATTTTTATTAACCTTATTTCTGATGTGGGTTTCCACAAAGGTATTTTCTATTTTCAACCTTTTATTTTCCATGAAAAATTTCAAATTGCGAGGATACAATTTATTGAAGGAGGGGAGAATGTAACACCCCGAGCTTCCACGATACACTTCTCATTCAATAATACAATAGCTTGCATTGTACGCAACTTCGAGTTCTAACACACCGCGACTAATCAAAATAGCCATTATGAATAGTAATACCCACCTTTTGAAATTATATATATATTATATTTCAAAATGGACTTCATTTTAGGATTCGGAATGTCTAAATTAGCATATGTTGAATTTTTTGTAATTTTCTGAGAACTTCCAAATTTTTATGAATAGTGAAAAATACTTAAAACAACTTTTTTAATCAAAATAATTTATAGTGATAAATTATACAATTTAGTGGTTTTAAAGTATAATTAGAATATGGTTTTACCATTTTATCCAATGGTGGTCATTAGAATTAATTTAACATTGAAATTGGGCATGGACAATTGTCAATCTTTTGATATAAATTGTTTCTTAAAAACATGCTATTTGTTGTGACAGCGGGAATTAATTATAAAATTAATTAATGCAACTTATATGTTTGGAATTTTGTAAAATAGACATCATTTTTTAAATCGGAATATCAAATATAGCTTAGGGTGAATTTTTGGGATTTTTCTGAAAAACTTCAATTTTTGATGAATAGTGAAACCACTAAGTGGTACTTATAAAAACTGATTTTTCGTTTAAATGAAATTTTACCACTTCTGTGTTTTGAATTTCAAAAATCCAACATAAATGGTTGTCATTAAGAAGTAAAATGTGGTTCAATGAGATTAAAATAATTTTTGGTGAATAGTAACTTTTAAGTTCTTAATCGCGATTAGAGGTAATTAGTGTAGTTTAAGGTAAAAATAATGTTTTAATAATATGATATGAGCTTGACACATGTCCTACCCTCATAGGATGTTCCATGGCCGACCAAGACAATCCATGTGTCAACTTGGGGAACCCATGGAGCCACTTTAGTTGGAAAATGACATAAATGCCTTTTATTTAATGTTAAAGTAAAAAATGACACAAACCTGAAATGTTTTACTAAAACAATTTTTACATGGGGTTATAAAAGTCATATTTTTGACTATAAATAGTCATTGGAAAGATAAAAATATTTCCTACATCATAGTAATTTTTTTATAATTTTTAGACATTAAATAAATTAAATTATGTATGACATCATGATGATGCAGCGATGACCTCATTAATTAACGATTTAAATAAAATGAAAAGATAATGTAAAATACAAGGCTTACACTTGTCAAAAACCTATTGGATGAGTATATTTCGAACCCTTATCACCTTATCCTAGAATTATATAAGTGTGGGACCTCTAAAATCCGAAAAGCATTTTATAATAAAGTGATTTTTCTTTACATTCCAAGAGTGCCCCTCCTCTCCACTTATAAAAGGCCCCCACCTCTACCACCTCATTCAAACTTTCAAGCCATTTTTCTCGGCCAAACTCTGCCCAAATACTCTCCCAACTTCCCCCTATTACTCATAGAAGCTTCAATTTGGGCAGAAGTCTTCCCAAGGAAGCCTTTGGCGCAAATCAAAAAGAGTTACCCGATTTTAAGGTAATGTCTTCTCTAATGTTGTTTTGTTTTATTTTGCTTCTCCAACCCCTTAAACTCTTTTTATTCCTTTCTTTTGTAACAACACCAGTATCCTAAATATACTAGGATGTTGTTATAATGAGTATTCGAGCTACACTTACACACACCTACATCTAATGGTTAAAGAATATACGGTTTCTGTGGATGGCGAATTTCTGCCTCACGAAACGATGATTGTTCAACACTCATATAACACCTTAAAAGGTGGCCATTAAGATGTCAATATATTTATATATGATATATAATATGTTTATGGTTTATTTAAGCTTCTGTATTTTTCATTTATGGCATATCTTTATGATTTCCATTATGGGTAAACGCGATAATTTCATTTTAGGAAGTGCGGATTACCGCCCCCTCAAAGTGATGTGAATCGTTAATGCCATATGTGGGATGTATAAAGTATGGATTAAATGATATTATATATGATATTATACTGGAAATATATTATACCTTTATATAATTATGATTTCATTCCATTAAATACGAAATAGAAATGAAAGTAGCGTTCATGCGTACGTACGGCTTACCGTCTCCATGAACGGTGCATTTCATCTCTTACCTCTAAATGTTACGTAATATTATGAATGAATGTATATAATGGATATATATGATATATATGACATCTAATTCATTAATATAATTCTGGAGATAATGGATATTCTACCACATAAACTACTTGTAATTATAAGAAGTTTATTGTTGACTCAAGTACCAAAGATCGACAAAACGAACGTTATTAACTTAAATAATTACATAATGTTCATAACATTGTAATTAGTGATATAAAAAGGATAATGAAATTTAAAATGGTTCTTAATAAGGTAGATATTAACTCTAGTTTATTATTCTGGAGGTTAAAGAACGGTTGAGTCAAGTCGGACACGAGGTAAGGGAATTTCTTAACCCAATTTCTATTCTTTGGGTAAATATCCTACTTTAAAATTATGTCATGATATTGTTATGTCATATCTTGTATTTGTACTTTATTTATGTGTACTTATAGTGAATACACCTTATATATGTACTTTATTTAAAAAAATGATCTTTTTAAGGACTTCATCTCAATCTCCTTTCATTGAGGCATATTTGGTTTTATACACAACTTTCTTTTATACGGTGTATAAACCCCTTTGACTTTTACGTTTATTCAAAAGGAATATTTTTTATACGAAGCGTTTTACTAAACAAAAAAACAGAATGTTTTTGTCGTACGTATGCGGCGACAACGACTTCTCTGCCGCCTCGACCATTATTTGAGTTTCGGATTCCTCTACAAGACATCACTTTTTTTTAATGAAAAATAAATACAAAGTTTTAACATTCTTTTATTTTGGTATTGAAAATGGTTTTGAAAGCATTTTTATTATATCAATGTGTTGTATTGATATCTTGTGATTGAAATGTGGAAAAGTTATGTTTCTTTTATGCATGTTTTATGTGATACGATTATGTTATGGTTTATGATATGTTTAAACCTATTCATATGAGGAATGCATTGGGCTTAATAAGTGACGGGTGGTGCCCGCTATAGCTCCTTGATGCATCGGTAGGTCTCATGAGACAAACTACTGTCTTGGCATGAGGCCTTGAAAAAATCTTATTTGTGGTCTTGCCACGAGGCCTTGGCTACGTGGTTATGATAGTCTGGCATTATGCATTCCATCATTATGAAAGTGGTTATTGATATTTCATGTGATTATTCAACTAGTAGAATATCCATGTGAGTAAGTAAATAGAATTATTTCAGTTTACTTTTTCCATATTATGTTAAAGTTCAAGTTTAAAATGATTTTGTTTTAGTTATACATTGCCTTAAATGTTAATGTTTATTTATGAAAGCTTCTGCTATATTGTTATCCTTACTGAGCATCTGAGCTCACCCCTTTCAATGTTTTAATATTTTCTAGGATGTGAACAAGTATTTTATGAATGACCTGCAGAGATAGTCAGAAGAGGATATGAGTGTGGACTATGGAGACTTTGTTATTGTAGATTTTCACTTTATGATGTAATGTAACATTTATGAATGTATCTAGTGTTTCCAAGGCTACTAAACTAATCGGTCTTTCGAGACTTGATCTTTTGTGATCATGCCAATGTTACGAAGTAATGCACCGACTCTGGGTAGCTGGGGTCAGGGCGTTACACATAAGCACCCCTGGAAACACAAGATCTCATCCTCACCTATGGTTCATACAGGAGTAGGGTCCTCTCCTGACATAGTTTCCCAAAGGACTAAGCCTTCTGAATCTGATATCTTTCTCATTCGCACTCGATCTATAAGATTAGAGGTAACAACTATAGAAGAAAGAAATGTATGCCCCTATCTGTTGTGCACTTCCAAATGCATTTTAGAGAACAGGGACATAATCTGCCACTCACGGCTGGCCTCCTGAACTTCCTATATTTGAGTCCTATTGCTCAGCGCATCATCCACTAGATTTCTTTTCTCAGGCGTATAGGCAAGCTCAATGTCAAAAGACTGAAGGTACTCAACCCAACTTCGCTGTCTCAAATTCAGGTCACGCTGAGTGAAGATGTACTTGAGGCGTTTGTGGTCGGTAAAAACTATAAAATGATCTCCCATATGATAATGTATCCAACATTGTAAATCATGAACAACAGAAGAAAACTCTAGATCATGTGTCGGGTAGTTCCTCTCAAGTGGCCTCAACTGCCGAGACCCGTACGCGACGAATACTCCCCCCTGCATAAGTGCAACTCCATGCTTGATACCTGAAGCATCACAGTAAATAGTATATCACTTGACCGGATCTGGAAATACTAGTATCAGTGGTCAAGTCAATCTCCCTTTCTGCTCCTAAATGGATGACTCATATGAATCTGACCATGAGAACCTTGCACCCTTCATAGTCAAACCCATCTGTGGTGATACTAAGCATGAGAAGTCATGTATGAAACATATGTAGTAACTATCTATCCCTAGAAAACTGCATACCTAAAATATGTTCTTTGGGTACTCCCAAGAAACTATTGCTATCACTTTATCTAGGTCGACTGAAACTCCTGACTCTGAGATAACATGACCCAGTAAGTGAATCTCATCCATCCCAAAGTGGAATTTTGAGAGCTTAGAATATAACTGATGCTCTATCAGTGTACCTAGAATTATCTCAATATGTGTAGCATGGTCGTGTCGAGTGTGAGAGTACACCAAGATATCATCCGCAAAGACCACCATGAAAGAATCCAAGTATGGATGGAACACTCGGTTCATTAGTGCTATGAAGACTACAAGCGCGTTCGTGAGACCTAACATCATAACCACATACTCGTATAGACCATACTTGCTTCGAAAAGCTATAAGAGGTATATAAGATGATCTAACGTATAAATGATGATAACCAGATCTCAAATCAATCTTCGAGAACACCTGGTCTCCATGAAGTTGATCAAAGAGATCATCAATCCTCAACAAGGCATATCGGTTATTGACTATCAACTGGTTCAACTTCCAATAATCCACACAAAGTATGAGGGTACCGTCTACCTTCTTTTCAAATAGTAAAGGCGAACCCCATGAAGAAGTACTGGGTCGGATGAAACCCTTTTCCTGTAACTCCTCCAACAGCTTCTTGAGCTCCTGTAACTCTGGTGTAGTCATCCTATAAGGAGGAATGGACACCGGTTCTGCTCCTGGCAGAAGCTCAAAAAAAAATTCCACCTCTCTCTTTGGAGGAAAACCTCAAAAGTCCTCTAGAATGATTTCCCTGAAATGATCCACCATTGGAAGAAAGTCTAACTATGAAGTCCCCTGGTCATCCAGATGTAGACAAGAAATATGGGTTGTAACTCTTCCCAACCCATGATGTTTGGATCCTTCTCTACTCACTTGGACATCCCACTCTCCCTTATGAAGAAACGATCCACCCTCTAGTGATGTGAAACTCACCATACAGTGATAAAAGTCGATGACTGCCTGGAAGGGAACTAGCAAGTCTATTCTGAGAATGATGTCAAAGACTATCATCTCTTGGACATAGAGGTCTCATAAGAAGTGACACCCACCAACCTCAAGAGGGCACTCCTTACACTGATGCACACTAGTTGTTATTGTCCCCAACAAAGTGTCAAGCATTAAAATATCAGAAGAAGAAAAGATACAAAGCCCTAGGATTTCCACAATAGCAACTGATATAAAGCTATGGGAAGCCCCTAAATCAAAAATAGATGAAGATAGAACTGAAGCAACTATGATCATTCCTCAAACTATAGAGGGTCTGAGATCCTACTCTTACTGGGTCTGCTTCACCGCAAAAGTCTAACCTACACTATGGCCTTGTGACCTTTCCTAACCACTATGATCTGATACACCCTGTTATTGTTGAAATCCTGGAAACTGACTTCCATTACCACGACCTCCACATCAGCTTGAATGGCCGAAAGAA
This sequence comes from Viscum album, assembly GCA_963277665.1. Classification (NCBI taxonomy): domain Eukaryota; kingdom Viridiplantae; phylum Streptophyta; class Magnoliopsida; order Santalales; family Viscaceae; genus Viscum; species Viscum album. The sequence goes on along the minus strand of OY728130.1, from coordinate 1,015,700,677 downwards.
CTCCAGTTCCATTACTGAGGAGTAACTAGTGGTGCTTATCCTAAACACAGAGTCATAGAAGAACCCCTATCACCAGCTTCTGGTGAAAAGAACTGACAGAGGCACTGAAGATGGACCATATTTCCACAAGATCAGCATTCCATTGGGTCCATTGGGCAATGTGGCCTTGTATGCCCACTCTTCCCGCACTTGTAGCACACCACCTGAATACCAGAAGATGCATCCTTCCTACTATGATATCCTCATGCAATCTCCCTACAGTGCTTCCTGCTATCAGCTGGCAGAGCACTAACTCTGGATGCCGAACCGCCCTGGCTTAGAGCTCCAGAATCCATCAGATTGCGCTCGGTGATCAGCACTTGGACTATAGAAGATATCCAAGTCAACCTGAAGATGTTCACCTGGGATCAGATATCCTGCCTGAGACCATCCTCAAAATTTCATGCAATGAACAACTCATCTCTTCCAAAAAAGGGTGTAAATCACTGCAGATCGGTAAAGTGAGAAGAGTACTCCATAACAGAAAGAGTACCCTACTTCAGACTCATGAACTCTCTGTATCGATCGGCCCTCAATGTCTCTGGATAGAAGTAATCATAGAATATTCACTGAAACGCATCCCAAACCATGACTTGCAGGTGTCCCTCCCATGAGATCACATCCCCAGAATCATGGCAGAGTCTTAAAGCATGTCCATAGCGAGTTTCACCCTCCTATCTGGAGGCATCTCCAGATGCTTGAAGATTGTCAGTATGGCTTCCAGCCATGACTCTACAGCCTATGTTCCTCATTCCCCTGTAAAGGTGGAAGGGTTCGGCTGCTGAAAAACTCGCATCACCTCTGCCATAGATGGGGTAGGGTGCGACACTCTTTGGAAGGTCTGCATAAAACTCATAAATCACTCCCTGAACTGTGCATCTGTACCTGTGTCAGGTATAACTGCTGGTGCCATGACTGACACAACTAGAGTATTTGTTGGCAGTCCCTGATCTTTCATGTCCAGTGTCTCATCATTTCCGTGTAACTGGCGTACAATCGGAGGGCATCTCAATGGGAAGACACTACAAGGTCAAGAACACACCTTAGATCAAGATTTACAGGGACTAAAAACTAGAAGTTTAAGAAGGTAACAAGAGAAATAAAGCATTCATTTTTTACAAAACATGGATACATGGAGTGTATAATTCCTACACGGCGTGTTCCCTTAAGCCTTTCACATTGGCGTGTACTTCTTCCAACCCAGGTCTTGTAACACCCCATATGCACGACATGTTTTCCCAACACATGGCATATATTTGGCTTCTCTTCCCTTTCTAGAGTTCTTCAAACTGAATAAACCACATGGTTCTCCTAGAAGAAGACTACACGACATGTTCTCTCCAGACACGACGTGTACTAGATGAGCTTCACTGACCCATGTTGTTAGTGACATAGCTGGATACACAGCTCACACTACATGGAATGTTTTGGACGGACACGGTGTGTACTAATGGAGACTCAACCAACTTGTGTTGTCACTTACTTGGCCGGTTACACTGTTCTATAACACGGCGTGTACATCCAGTACATGACCTGTCCTACCAAAATTCCATACCCCGTGTCTATCTCCACACAGTATGAGACACAGTTAGAGACTACACAGCGTGTAAATGCGGTACATAGTGTGTACTTAAGAAAAATAATTTCATCCCAATAGAAGAACACATGTCGTGTATTCAAAACTACACAGTGTGTATTCTATGTTTTTTCAGACAGTGAGCCTCAAAAACTACTCCGGAGCCTAGAAAACACTAAAATGAACATTGAAAGTGCCAAATTATGATCTTTGAGGGCCCATACTCCCCGAAAATCAATGATTGACATCTTATATGTGTCATATATAATAAATACAAGGAAATGATCCACAAAATCCTGTTCCTTGAGGGTCCATAACAGCTCAGGAACCAAATTTTGGTGTTTATTCAGTGAAATCCTTACGGAAAACAATACCCTATCAAAATCTGGTATTCTATCAAGGCATATATCAAAACATCTTGCATATCTAGAAAAAAATATATCACAACAATATGAAATCGCTAGTGCACCCAAAATGGCATGGCAATAATGCATGACATGTGATTTCTAGCAAGTGCCTATATGATGCATGAGATGGCATACCTTTATCTCATCGGGTTGCAATAGAAATAGAAGCTCAATATCGTTAAAAATAACTGAAAAAACATGTGAATCATCCAATGGTGAAATCAAATCAAATATAAAATTGAAAAACCATAAGTTTCAATAAACGAGGTAAATTAGCTTTTACTTGTACACATGTTAGATACTCTTAGACGCAACTTATTACCCCATACCTATTTTTGTCCTATCCCTGAATATAGGCTCCAAACAGTAAGTCAAGAATAAAAAAACCTCTGATACCACTTTTTAACGTCCTGGTTCAGGGAGCCACCCAGAGGCGCCCCGTACCGAGTTGGTCACATGGCCTCAAGTGCATTTTCCCGAATGCCAGAGGCTTCCGACTAGCAGTGAGGGCCTTGGGTGTGATAGTGGGGAAACTTTTCCCTCATTAGCAGAGCACACAGTAGAAATAAAAAGTATATATACAATAGAAAAAGCATTAAGCACACCATACACCAGTAAACAGTGAAATACTGAAAGTAAGAAGCAAATAGAGCATATATATAACGATGTATGAAACATATGTCTAAGAAAGAAGGAAAACAAACCAAAATGATGGAATACAAACAATACTAAACTAAAGTAAAAAAGGAAACATATAAAAACTCATTATAATTGCAAGCCTCAGCTTGGTCCCATGCTCTCCAGCTCCACAGCACTCAAGTACCTGAAGTAGAAGGGAACTTTCCCTTATCTTTACCTGCAGGAAAATAATCTGTTTGGGCCTGAAATCATGACCCAAATAGGGTGTGAGAATAAATCCTAGTAGAAAACCACCACAAGATATGTTCCTAACAACCAGTGAATATATGGTAGGTAATACACAAAAGAAGGCAGTAAACATGGAATTACTCAATAGTAACCAATCCTACAGTTTCAAAGCATTCAGATTCATATATTAAGTAAACAGCTAATAAAATAGGAAAACACAAATAGGTAACCCGCTAGGAAGTACTCATAGCCTATCCCCTCAGGTCCTACCTAGAAACGCAAGCAACCCTCTAAGAAGCACACACATTCAACCCCTCTAGTTCAAATTACATGGATATAACAAAGTCTCTCTGAGAAAACTCTCCTAGTCAATTCCCCTTATAGTCTAAGGCATTAAAGACTCTCCGAGGAAGCTCACATGGTCAATTCCCCATACAGTAAAATGTGGATAAGACTCTCTGAGGAAGCATACACGGTCAATTCCCCATATAGTCAAAAGTGGTCAAAGACTCTCTGAGGAAGCTCACATGGTCAATTCCCCTTATAGTCTACAACACCAGGTTCTCACGGCCCTGTGTAAGTCAAATGAGCATAGAAATGCAATACAGACCAAGTAAACATCAAGAACTACTTGGCTAACTATCTACAACATATCAAGCTTGTCAGATAAAATATTCACTCCATACTACAGTACTAGGCATGGGAAAACATGAAGGAAGCCTAATAGGCTAAACAGGACCGAACAGTCAAAAATAGAACATGCATGGGAAATCCCTTCCCAAGCATAACAATCAACCCTATTCACATTCAATTAACCTCTACTCAAGCATATAGACATGACAGGAAATTAATAGAGTTAAAATGGTAAACTCGTAATACCCCATTCAAGGGTATTGGACAAAATTGCACATATTACTCAAATACTTTCAACAGAAAGTCACAAGCCACCTACCTTGGTGTTGGGTGATCTCTATACGTGAACCTCAAGCCTTGAATCACCCAGGAACATCGTATGTCTTCAAAAAATGTCTAAAATGTTCAACGGAGGATAAATTGAGAAAGAGGAGGAATCATGAAACGAAGCTCTAGCAGAATGAAAATCATACTGAGGAGATCCCAACATAATCTATAGCGATCGAATCAGAGATCGGATGCACGGTCGGGGGCTCAGAGGTAGATCATGCCTATATGAGCACTCTCAGATGAACTAGGTCAAGAAGAAGGCCTATCTAGTGATTAGACATGACCATGGTATGTTTAATAAAAAATAAAATACACGGGTTATACTTTTGAAGTACACGACATGTACTTTTGAAGTACACGATGTGTACTTTACCTTACTGATCCCCACATTAGGCGGCCTCCAGGACACCAAAAATTTTCCTATGCAAGGCCGCTACACGGCCAGCACACGGCTACCCATGGTAACCGAGTACATGGCATGTACTCATAAAGTACACGAATTGTACTTAAAAAAATTCCAGAAATTCCTCTATTTCTTAAAAACTACCAGAAAAGGAAAACATACCTGAAAAGAAGATCCAGGTTCTTACAAACTTCCCCCCTTAAAGAAATTTGTCCCTGAATTTACCTAGTAAGGCGACGTAGAAGAAGAAACCCCGAACAGCTTCAGCCACTATGATCATACATCTGCCTCCCTCCCCAAAGACTCATCATGTACTCACTCGTGCTACCATAACACTCACGCCAGAGGAACTAACCAGCAACAGAGAACCTTCTTACTTTGATTGAAAATCCGAATAAGATGCTCCTCAAAAGATGCATACACTTCAAACTCAACCTCCTCAGGTTGGAAGAAATGAGACGGGTCAAAGAAGTAATGTTGAAGCTAAGAAATGTGGAAGACTTCATGCATATTCTGGTACCTCTGAGGTATTTGCAGCCGATAGGCAACCAACGTGACTCTCTCTAAAACCTCAAATGGACCGATGTACCTTGGTGAAAGCTTACCCTATCTCATAATCCTCCTGTGTCCCAACCTCGGTGTGACACATAGGAAAACCTGATCTGTGATCTCAAACTCCAGAGGTCACCTTCGCTTATTATCATAAGACTTCTGTCGAGACTGTGTAGTGGCCATCCTCTTCCGAAACAACTCTATCTAATCTATAGTCTCTTTAACAAGATGAGGTCCCAACATAACTACCTCTCCTAAATCTAGCCAACATAAGGGAGATCGACATGGCCTACAGTACAAAGCCTCATAAGGGGCCATATGAATAGTTTCTTGAAAAATATTATTGCAGGAAAACACCATAAGAGTTATGTGCTTCTCTCAAGAACCTCCAAAATCCATAATTCATGCTCGTAGCATGTCCTCACGCACTTGAATCATACGCTCGGACTAGCCATATGTCTGGGGATGGTAAGCTGTACTCAAAAGTACCTATGTACCCAAAGCCTTATGAAGACCCTACCAAACTCGAGAAGTAAAACATGCATCTCTGTCTGAAACAATGTATGTGGAACCCTGTGTAGACGTACAATCTCACAGATGTACAACCGTCCTAGTTCATCAACAGTGAAGGTATCCTTGATTGGCAAGAAGTGAGAAACCATTGTGAGTCTGTTAATGACAACCCCCAATGCATCATACCCTCGAGTAGACCTTGGTAAACCTATCATGAAATCCATCACGACATCATTACACTTCTACTCAGGAATGGGTAACTACGGCGAAAGCCCTACTGGTCGTTGATGCTCCGACTTCACCTGCTGACAAGTGGAACACTTCGTGATGAAACCAATAACATCTCTTTTCATAACATGCCACCAATACTGACGGTGTAGATCACGATACATCTTGGTGACACCAGGATAAACTATCCAAACTGAGGAATGAATGTTCCACATCAGCACCTCACGTATGTATACTGGCACCCATACGTTCCCCTAGAAACGCAAGATCTCATACTTGCCTATGGTTCATCCAGGAATAGGGTCCTCTCATGGAATAATATCCTATATTACTAGGCCTTCTAAATATAATAGAGTCCTCATTCGCACTCGATCAAGAAGAGTAGAGGTAACAACTACATAAGAAAGAAATGCCTACCCCTGTCTATCGTGCACCTCCAAATGCATCTTAGAGAACAGAGCCATAATATTCCACTCACTGCTTACCTCTTGAACTGCCTGTATCTGAGTCCTCCTGCGTAGCGCATCAGCCACTGCATTTCCTTTCCCAGGCATATAGGCAAGCTCAATGTCAAAAGATTGAAGGTACTCAACCCACCTTTACTGTCTCAAATTCAGTTCATGTTGAGTGAAGATTTACTTGAGGCTTTTTTGGTGAGTGAAAATCATAAAATGCTCTCCTAGAAGATAATATCTCCAATAGCATAGGTCATGAACAACAACATCCAACTCCAGATCATGCATTGGGTAGTTCCTCTCATGTGGCCTCAACTGCCGAGACCCATACACTATGACTCCTTCCCCCTGTATAAGAACAACTCCCAGCCTGATACCCAAAGTATCACAGTAAACAATTTATCTCTTGCCCGACTCTGGCAAGACTACTATCGGTTCTGAAGTCAATATCCCTTTTGGCTTCTAAATAGATGACTCACAATAATCTGACCACGAGAGCCTTACACCCTTCTTCTTCTTACCTGTCAGTGCTGCTTCTAAGAATGAAAATTCCTTTATGAAATGTCTGTTTTAACTAGCCAACTCTAGAAAACTCCGTACCTTGAAGACATCCTTCAGCTGCTCCCAGAAAACTACTGCTCTCAATTTCCTTGGGTCAACTAATACTCCTAATTCTGATATAACATGACCCAATAAGTGAATCTCATCTATCCAGAAGTGTCATTTTGAGAGATTATCATATAACTGATGCTCTCTCAGTGTACTCAGAATGTTATCAAGATCGGTAGTATGTTTGTGTCAAGTGTGAGAGTACATTGAGATATCATCCACAAAGACCACCGTGAAATAATCCAAGTATGGATGGAACACTCGATTCATCAGTTCCATGAAGACTGCAGGCACGTTTGTGAGACTGAACGGCATAACCACATACTCGTATAGACCATACCTGCTTCGAAAAGCTGTAAGAGGTATATAAGATGGCCTAACACATAACTGATGATAAACGGTTCTCAAATCAATATTCGAGAACACCCGGGATCCTCGAAGCTTATCAATGAGATCATCAATCCTCGACATGTTATATCAGTTCTTGACCATCAACTGATTCAACTTCTGATAATCCACACAAATCCTGAGGGTAACATCTAATTTCTTTGTAAACAAGACAGGCAAACCCCATGGAGAAGTACTAGTCTGGATGAAACCCTTTGCGTGTAACTCCTCTAACTACTTATTGAGTTTATCTAACTCTGGTGTATCCATCCTATAAGGAGGAATGGACACTGGTTCTGCTCATGGAACAAGATCAAAAGAAAATTCCACCTCTCTCTCTTGAGGAAAACCTGAAAAGTACTCTAGAAATACGTCACTAAAATGATCCACCACTGGAGGAAAGTATAACTGTGAAGTCCCCTGGTCATCCATATATAGAGTAGAAATTTGTACTGTAACTCCTCCTAACCCATGATGCTCAGGTCCCACTCTGCTCACCTAGACATCCCACTCCCCCTTATGAAGAAACAGTCCGCTCTCTGGTGATGTGAAACTCACCCTACGGTGATAACAGTCGATGACTGCCTGGAAGGGAACTAACTAGTCCATTCTGAGAATGACGTCAAAGCCTATCATATCTAGGAAATAGAGGTCCCATAATAATTGATTCCCACCAACCTCAAGAGGTCACTCCTTACACTGACTAACACTAGCCATTCTAGTCCTCAACGAAGTGTCTAGGGTCAAAATATCTGTAGAATAAATGATGGAGAGCCCAAGGATCTCCACAACAACAACTAATATAAAGTTATAGGAATCCCATGGATGAAAAATAGCAGAAGATAGATATTAGGCAACTAGGTTCATACCTCGAACTGTAGAGGGTTTGGGATCCTTCTCATGCTGGGTCTGCTCCACCCCAAAAGTCTGACCAACACCTCGACCCTGTGACCCTGACAGACTACTCTGAGATGATCCACCCTATTGTCACTAAAATCCTGGCGACTGACTTCCATGACCACGACCTACACCTCAACCCGAACGGCCGGAATAACTCCAGTTCCCTGACTGAGCAGTAACGGGTGGTGCTGCTCCTGAACACAGAGTCATATAAGAACCCCTATCACCAGTTACTGGTGAAAATAATTAACATAAGCACTGAAAATGACACATCTTTCCACAAGATCAGAACTCCATTGCGTCTCTCAGGAAATGTGGCCTTGTATACCCACTCTTCCCACATTGGTAGCACACCACATGGATAACAGAAGATGCATCCCTCCTACTCTGATCTCCTCATGTAGTCTCCCTGCGGCACTTCATGCTATCAGCTGGAGGAGCACTAACTCTGGATACAGAACCGCCCTGGCTCACAACTCCAAAATCCTTTAGATTTCATAGAGTGATCAGCATCTAGATGACCATAGAAGATATCAATGTCAACCTGAATATGTTCACCTCAGATCAAATATCCTACCTGATACCATCCTCAAACATCCATGCAAGACACAACTCATCTCCCCCTAAAAAGGGTTTAAAGCACTGCATCTTGGTAAATCCAGAAGAATACTCCATAATAGAATGAGTACCCTACTCCAGACTCATGAACACTCGGGCTAGATCAGCCCTCAAGGTATATGGATAGAAATAATCATAGAAGATGAGCTCAAACTTATCCCAAACCATGACTTTCTGGTATCCCGCCTGTTAGATCACATACCACCACCTTTGGGAAGAGTCTTGAAGCATGTAAATATCGAGTTTCACCCTCTTCTCTAGAGGAATCTCTAGATGCTCGAAGATCATCATCGTGGATTCCATACATGACTCTGTAGCCTAAGGTCCTCCTTCCCCCATGAAGGTGGGAGGATGCTGTTGTTGGAAAAGTCACGTCAGCTCTACCATAGATGGGGCAGGGTCTGGTGCTCCCTGGATGGTCTGCATGAACCTCATAAATCCCTCCCTGAACTACGCATTGGCAGTTCTGTTAGGTATTACTACTGGTGCAAAGACTGTCACAACTGGAGGATCAGCTGGCAGTCCCTAATCAGCCATGTCCGGTGTCTGATCGTTTCCCTATAACTGGTGTATAACTGGAGGACGTCTCAGTGGCATGACTTTGCAGGTTCAAGAGAACAACTTAGATGAATATTGACAGGGTACTAAAACCTATAATTTTTATAATGGAACAAGATAAATAAAGCATTCATGTTTGAAAAAACATGGATACACGACATTTATAATGCCTACACGATGTGTTCCCTTAATCCTTTCACATGGTCATGTTCTTATGACAACCCAAGTCGTGTAACACCGTATACACATGGCGTGTTTTCCCAACACACAACATGTACTTGGATTCTCTTCCCCTTCCTGAGTCCTTCTACATGACTAAACCACACAGTTCTCCTATAAGAAGACTACATGGCATGTTCTCTCTAGACATGGTGTGTACTGGATGAGCTTCACTGACCCGTGTTGTTATTGACATGAAAAGATACACGGCTCACACTACACGGTGTGTTCCAGATCGACACAATGTGTAATAAAGGAGACTCAACCGACCTGTGTTGTTAGTGACACGGCCGGTTACATGGTTCTACAACACGACATGTATATCTGGTACACAATGTGTCCTACCAAAATTCCATACCCCGTGTTTATGCCCACAAAATATGAGAAACGGTTAGATACTAAATGGTGCGTACATGCAGTATATGGTGTGTACTTAGGAAAAATAGTTTCTTCCCAAATAGAAGAACACTTGGCGTGTATTCAATACTACATGATGTGTATTCTGGGTTTTTCACAATAGTAAGCCTCAGAAACAACTTTGAAGCCCAGAAAAACACTAAAATGAACATTGAAAGTGACAAATTCCAATTCATGAGGTCCCATACTCCCTGTGAATCAATGATTGGCATCTTATACATGTTATATAAAAAAAATAAAAGGCAATGATCCACCAAATTATGGTCCATGAGGGCCCATAACACCTCAAGAACCAAAGTTTAGCATTCCTTCAATGAATGCCTTATGCAAAGCAATACCCTATCAAAAGGAGGTATTCTATCAAGGCATATATCACAACAACATGAATATCAAGAAAAACATCTATCACAACAACACGCAATCACTAATTCACCCTAAATGGCATGGCAAGAATTCATGACATCTAATTTCTAGAAAGTGCCTATATGATGCATGAGATGGAATACCCTCATCTCATCGAGTTGCTACAGAAAGAGAACCAAAATATCATCAATAATAACTGCACAAATCATTTGAATCACCCAATGGTGAAATCGAATCAACTGTAAAATTGAAAAACCAAAAATTGCAAAAAATGAGGTAAATAGGCTTTTCCCTATACACGGGTTAGCTACTCTCGGGAAAATCTTATTACCAAGTACCTATTTCCATCATATCCCTGACTATAGACTCTAAATAGTAAGTCAAGAAGAAAAAAACCTCTCATAACACTTTCTAACATCTTGGTTCCTAGATCCGCTCAGAGGCGCCCCATACCCGGCTGGTCACATGGTGAAAAGCACATATCCCCGAATGCCACAGCCTTCTGACTAGCAGCGAGGGGCCTGGGTGTGATAGTGGGGAAACTATGACCTCATTGGAAGATAACACATCAGAAATAATAAATATATATACAATAACGGAAGCATTAAACACACCATCCAACAGTAAGCAGTGGAAGACTAAAAGTAAGAAGAAAATAGGGCATATATAATGATGCATGATACATATGTCTAAGAAAGCAGCCAAACAAACCACAATGTTGGAATACAAACAATACTAAACTAAAGTACAAAAGAAAAATAGATAACAACTTCTCAGCATCTCAAGCCTCAACATGGTCTCACGCTCTCATGCTCTATAACACTCAAGTACCTGAAGTAGAAGGGTGCTTTCCCTTATCTATACCTACAACAATATAATCTGTTTGGGCCCGAAATCATGGCCCAAATAGGGTGTGAGAATAAATCCCAGTAGGCCACCACTATAAGATATGTGGCTAACATTCAGTGAATATAAGGCAGGTAATACACATAAGAAGGAAGTAAACAAGGAAGTACTCAGTAGTAACCAATCCTACAGTTTCAAAGCATTAAATTTCATATATCAAGTAAACATATAATCAAGCAGAAAAACATAAACAGGTAACCCTCTGGGAAGTACTCATAGCCTATCCCCTCTAGTCCTACCTAGAAATGAAAGAAACCCTCTGGGAAACACACACAGTCTACCCCTCTGGTTCAAATTACAATGATATAACAAAGACTCTCTAAGGTAGCTCTCCCAGTCAATTCCCCTTACAGTATAAGGTGTTAAAGATTATCTAAGGAAGATCACTCAATCAATTACCCTTATAGTCAAATGTGAATAAGACTCTCTAAGGAAGATCACACAGTTAATTCCCTATATAGTCAAAAGTGTTCAAAGAATCTCTGAGGAAGCTCACATGGTCAATTCCTCTTATAATCTACTAAACCAGGTTCTCACGGCCCTTTGTAAGTCAAACGAGCATAGAAATGCAATAAGGACCATGTAAAACTCAAGAACTACTTGGCTAACAGTCTACAGTATATCAATAATGTCATATAAAATATTCTCACCATCCTACAGTACTAGGAAAGGGAAAACATCAAGGAAGCCTAACATGCTAAACATGACCAAACAGTTGTAAATTGAACTTGCATGGACAAACACTTCCCAAGCATAAAAATCAACACTATTCACATTCAATTAACCTCTACTCAAGCATACAAGCATGGAGGCAATTAACAGGGTTAAAACGGTAAAATCACAATACCCCATTCAAGGGTATTGGAAACAGTTGCACATATTACTCAAATACTTTCAACGGAAAGGAAAAAAACCACTTACCTCGGTGTTGGGAGATCACTATAAGTGAACCTCATGACTTGAATCGACCAAGAACACCATAGATCTATTAAAACTTATAAAATGTTCAAAAAAGGATAACTTGGTAATGAGGAGGAATCATGAAATGAAGCTCTAGAAGAAGGAAGAGCTTACCGAGACGATCCCAACACAATCGACGAGAGTCGAATCAGAGATCAGATGCACGATAGGGGGCTCAGAGGAAGATCACTACCATACGGGCACTCTCAGAAGAACTAGGCTGAGAAGAAGGCCTTTCTGGCGATTAGACACGACCCCTGTATGTTTAATGGAAAAAAAGTACACGGTGTGTACTTTTGAAGTACATGACATGTACTTTCCCTTACCAAGCCCATATTTAGGTGGCCTCTAGGTCACCACACATGGTTGTGTGCAAGGCCGCTACATTTCCAACACACAGCTACCTACGGTAACCGAGTACACAACATGTACTCATAAAGTACACATCGTAGACTTCAAAAATTTCAGGAAATTTCCCTTTTTCTCAAAAACTACTAGAAAAGGAAAACATACATGAAAAGAAGATCCGGGTTCTTACAAACTTCCCCTTGAAAAGAAATTCTTCCCTGAATTTACTAGGAAGGTGGCGTAGAAGAAGAAACCCCGAATAGCTCTGGCCACTGTGATCGTACATCCACCTCCCTCTTCCAAGTCTCATCCTTTACTCACCTGTGTTTTCATAGCACTCGCACCCGAGGAACATATCGTCCATGGAGGACTTTCGTACTTCGATCGACAATCCAGATAGGATGCTTCCCAAAAGATGCATCCACTTCCAACTCATCCTCCTCGGGTTGGAAAACATGAGACGAGTTTGAGAAGTAACGTCGAAGATGAGAAACATGGAATATGTCGTGCATATCCCAGTACCTCTGAGGTCACTACATATTATAGGAAATCGGCCCGACTCACTCCAAAACCTCAAACAGACCGACATACCTCATCAAATGTTTACCCTATCTTTTAATCCTCATGTGTCCCAAACTCAGTGTGACACATAAGAAAACCTACTCCCTGGCCTCGAACTCTAGAGGTTGTCTTCACTGATCAGTATAAAACATCACTTGAGACTATGCAATAGCCATCCTCTTCCGAATAAACTCTATCTGCTCTGTGGTCTCCTGAACAAGACGAGGTCCCAACATAGCTACCTATCCTGCCTCCAGCCTACATAAGGGTGATCGACATCGCCTATAGTACAAAACCTCATAAGGTTCCATTTGAATAGTTTCTTAAAAACTATTATTGTAGGTAAACCCCACAAGAGGTATGTGCTTCTCCCAAGAATCTCCAAAATCTAAAATGCATGCTCACAGCATGTCCTTGAGAACCTAAATCATATGATCGGACTTTTCATCTTTCTGGGGATGATAAGCTGTACTCAAAAGTACCTGTGTACCCAATGCCTTCTGAAGCCCCGACCAAACTCGAGATGTAAAACATGCATCTCTTTCTGAAACAACAGAGTGTGGAACCCCGTGTCGATGTAAAATATCACGGATGTACAACCGTCCCAGTTCATTAACAATGAAGGTCTCCTTGATCGAAAAGAAGTGAGCAACCTTCATGAGTCTGTCAATGACAACCCATACTACATCATTCCCTTGAGGTGACCTCGGTAAACCTGTCATGAAATCCATTGCAACATCTTTCCACTTCCACTCAAGAATGGGTAGCTACTACAAAAGCCCTTCTGGTCGTTGATGCTCCGCCTTCACCTACTGATAGGTGGAAAACTTCATGAAGAAACCATAAACATCTCTTCTCATACTAGGAAACCAATACTAACGATGTAGATCTTGATAAATCTTGGTGACACCGGGATGAACTTCCCAAACTGAGGAATGATTTTCCTGCATCAGCTCCTTGCATATTTCTGCTGGCACCCATACACACCGATAGAAATGAAAGATCTCATCCTCACCTGTGGTCCATCCAGGAATAGGGTCCTCTCCTGGCACAATTTCTTATAGGACTAGGCCTTCTAAATCTGATAGCTGACTCATTCATAATCGATCAAGGAAAGTAGATGTAATATCTACAAAAGAAAGAAACATTTTCCCCTGTCTGTTGTGAACCTAAAAATGAATCTTAGAGAATAGATTCATAAGCTGCCACTCACTGCTGGCCTCATGAACTGCCTGTATCTGAGTCCTCCTACTCAGTGCATCAGCCACTACATTTCCTTTTCCAGGCATATAGGCAAGCTCAATGTCAACCGAATGAAGGGAATCAACCCACCTTTGCTATCTTAAATTCAGGTCACACTGAGTGAAGATGTACTTGAGGATTTTTTGGTTGGTAAAACACAAAAAATGCTCTCCCAGAAGATAATGTCTCCAAAAGCGTAGAGCATGAACAATATTATCCAACTTCAGATCGTGCATCAGGTAGTTCCTTTAATGTGGCCTCAACTACCAAGACTCGTACGTGACGACTCCTTCCCCTGACATAAGCATAGCTCCCAGCCCGATACCTAAAGCATCACATTAAATAGTATATCCTTTTCCCAGCATTGGAAAGACTAGTATATGTGCTTAAGTCAATCTCCCTTTTAGTTCCTAAAGGGCCGACTCATAAGAATCTGACCATGAGAACCTTCCACCCTTCTTAGTCAAACCCGTTAGTGGTGATGCTAAACATGAAAAGTACTATATGAAACGTCTGTAGTAACCAGCCAGCCCAAGAAAACTCTGTACCTCAAATATGTTCTTCGGATACTCCCAGGAAACTACTGCTCTCACTTTCTCTGGGTTGACTGATACTCCTAACTCTGAGATAACATTACCCATGAAGTGAATCTCATCCATACAAAAGTGGAATTTTGAGAGCTTAGCATATAACTGATGCTCTCTCAGTGTACTCATAATGATCTCAATATGGGTGGCATGGTCATGTCGAGTGTGAGAGTACTCCAAGATATCATTCATGAAGACCACCATGAAAGAATCCAAGTATTGATGGAGCACTCGATTCATCAGTGCCATGAAGACTGCAGGTGCGTTTGTGAGACCAAACGACATAACCACATACTCGTATAGACCATACCTGCTCCGAAAAGCTGTAATAGGTATATTAGATAGTCTAACACACAAATGATGATAACTGTTTCTCAAATAAATCTTCAAGAACACTCGTTCTCCTTGATGATGATCAAAGAGATCATCAATCCTCGACAAGGGATATCTGTTCTTGAACGTCAACAGGTTGAACATCAAATAATCCACACAAATCCCGAGGGTACCATTTTCCTTCTTCGAAAATAGGACAGGAGAACCCCACGAAGAAGTACTTGTTTAGATAAAACCCTTTGCTTGTACCTCCTCCAACTGCTTCTTGAGCTCCAGTAACTCTAGTGTAGTCATCCTATAAGGAGGAATGAACACCTGTTTTTCTCCTGGAACAAGATGAAAAGAAAATTCCACCTCTCTCTCCTGATGAAAACCTCAAAAGTCATCTAGAAATATATCCCTAAAATGATGCACCACTGGAGGAAAGTCTAACGGTGAAATCCCATGGTCATCCAGATATAGACTCAAAATATGGGCTGTAACTCCACCCATCCCATGATGCTCGGTTCCCTCTCTTCTTTCCTGGACATCCCACTCGCCCTTATAAAGAAACGATCCACCCTCTGGTGATGTGGAACTCACCCTAAAATGATAATAGTTTAATACTACCTGGAAGTGAACTAACTAGTCCATTCTGAGAATGATGTCAAAGCCTGTTATCTCTAATACATAGAGGTCTCATAAGAAGTGACACCCACCAACCTCAAGAGGGAACTCCATAAACTGATGCAAATTAGTCATTATATTCCCCAACAGAGTTTCTAGCATCAAAATATTAGTAGAAGAAAAGATTAAAAGGACAAGGCTCTCCACAATAGTAATTGATAAAAAGTTATGCGAAGCTCCTGTATCAAAAAGAGAAGAAGACAAAACTGAGGCAACTTGGATTGTACCTTGAACTATAGAGGGGCCAGGATCCTGCTCCTGCTGGTTCTGATCTACAGCAAAAGTCTTACCTACACCGCGGCCCTGTGATGCTACCTGACCACTTTGAGCTGATCCACCCAGATGTCACCAAAAGCCTGGCCACTGAATACCACAACCACAACCTCCACCTCAGCCTAAATGGATGGAAGAACTCTAGTTCCCTGACTGAGGAGTAACTGGTGGTGATTCTCATGAACGTAGATCCATAGAAGAACCTATATCACTAGTTTTTGGTGAAAAGAAATGACATAAGTGCTAAAGATGACCCATCTTTCCGCAAGATGAGAACTTCATTAGGTCCCTCAGGTAATGTGGCCTTGTATGCCCACTCTTCTAGCACTAGTAGCACACCACCTGGATACTAGAAGATGCATATTTCCTACTCTGATATCCTATTGTAATCTCCTTGCGGTGATTCCTTGTATCATTTAGCGGATCACTAACTCCGGATGTCGAACCGCCATAGCTCACAGCTCCATAATCCCTCAGATTGCGCTTGGTGATCAGCACCTGGTTGACTATAGAAGATATAGAAGTCAACCTGAAGTTTTTTACCTGAGATCAGATTTCCTACCTAAGACCATCCTCAAACTTCTGTGTAAGGAACAACTCATCTCCCCCTGAAAATGTTGTAAAACACTACATCTCGGTAAAGCGAGAAGAATACTCCATAACAGAAAGAGTTCCCTCCTCTAGACTCACGAACTCTCGGGCTCGATTGGCCCTCAGGGTCTCTGGATGTAACTAATCATAGAAGATGCACCCAAACTCATCCCAAATCATGACTTGATGATGTCCCTATTGTGATATCATATCCCACCACCTCTTGGTGGAGTCTCGAAGCATGTAAATAGCGAGTTTTACCCTCCTCTCTGGAGGTATCTCTAGATTCTCCAAGATCATCAGCATGGCTTACAGCCATGACTCTGTTTCCTGAGTTCCTCATTCCCTCATGATGGTGGGAGGATGCTGCTACCGGAAAACTCATGTCAGCTCTTCCATAGATGGGACAGGGTGCAACGCTCCCTGGAAGTTCTTCTTGAAACTCATAAATCCCTCCCTGAACTACGCATTGGAACCTGTGTGAGGTATAACTCCTGGTGCCAAGCCTGGAATAGGTAGAGGATCTGCCAGCAGTCCTTGATCATCCATATCCGATGTCTGATCATTTCCCTGTAACTGGCATACAACCGGAGGATGTCTCAGTGCCATGACTCTGCAAGGTCAAGCGAACACCTTAGATCAAGATTGACAGGGACTGAAACCTAGAAGTGTAAGAAGGGAACACGAGAAAGATATCATTCAAGTTTTACAAAACATTGATACACGATGTGTATAATGCCTTCACGACATGTTTCCTTAAGCCTTTCACAAGGGTGCATACTTCTTCCAACACAGGTCGTGTAACACCCCATACACACGACATGTTGTCCCAACACACGTCATGTACTAGACTTCTCATCCCCTATCTGAGTCCATATACATGACTAAACCACATAATTATCCTAGAAGAATACTACACATCGTGTTCTCTCCATACACAGCGTGTACTAGACGTGCTTCATCGACCCGTGTTGTTAGTGAAATGGTTGGATACATGGATCACACTACACGGCGTGTTCTAGATGGACATGACATGTACTAAAGGATAATCAAATGACTCCTGTTTTTAGTGACACAACTGGTTACCCGGTTCTACAACATGGCGTGTACATCCGGTACACGATGTGTCCTACCAAAATCCCATAACTTGTGTCTATGACCACACAATATGAGACACAGTTAGAGACTACATGTTGTGTACATGAATTTCACAGTGTGTACTTAATAAATATAGTTTCTTCCCAAATAGAAGAAAACATGGTGTGTATTCAAAACTACACGGTGGGTATTCTGGGTTTTTCCAGACAGTAAGCCTCAAAAACTACTCTGGAGCCCTAACAAACCTTAAAACGAACATTGAAAGTGCCAAATTATGATCTGTAAGGGCCCATAATCCCCTAGAATCAAATCTTGGCATTTTATACATGTCATATATAAAAAATACTAGGCAATGATCCACAAAATTCTAGTCCATGAGGTCCCATAACACCTCAGGAACCAAATTTTGGTGTTCATTCAACTAAACCTTACACAAAGAAATACACTATCAAAAGCAAGTAATCTATCAAATAATCTATCACAAAAACATGCATATTTAGCACAACATCTATCAAAACAACATGAAATCACTAATTCACCCTAAATGGCATGGAAATAATGCATGACATGTGATTTCTAGCAAGTTCCTATATGATGCATGAGAAGGAATACCCTTATCTCATCGGGTTGCAACAGAAATAGAACCTCAATATCATCAATAATAACTGCAAAAAACATGTGAATCACCCAATGGTGAAATCATGTCAACTATAAAATTTCAAAACAAAAAATTACAATAAATGAGGCAAATTGGCATTTCCCTGTACACGGGTTAGCTACTCCCGGGAAAAACTTATTACCATGTACCTTTTTTGACCCTATCCCTGACTATAGGCTCCAAATAGTAATTCAAGATGATAAAAAACCTTTGATACACCTTCGTAACATCTCGGTTCCAAGAGCCACCCAGAGGCACCCTGTACCCGATTGGTCACATGGTCTAAAGCCCATTTCCCCAAACGCTTGAGGCTTCCGACAAGCAGTGAGGGCCTTCAGTGTGATAGTAGGGAAACAATTCCCTCATTGGCAGAGCACACAGTATAAATAATAAACAGATATACAATAGCAGAAGCATTAAACACACCATAAAATAGTAAACAGTAGAAGACTAAAAGTAAGAAGCAACTAGAGAATATATTTAATGATCCATGATACATATGTCTATGAAAGCATAAAAAAACCACAATTCTGGAATAAAAATAGTACTAAACAAAAATAAAAAATAAAAACAGATAAAATCTCCTCAGCATTGCAAGCCTCATCTTGGTCCCATGCTCTCCAACTCCACAACACTCAAGTACCTAAAGTAGAAGTGCGCTTTCCCTTATCTATAAATGCAGCAATATAATCTTTTTGGGCCCAAAATCATTGCGAAAACAGGGTGTGAGAATAAATCCCAATCGGTAACCACCACAAGATCTGTGCCTAACAGTCAGTTAATATATGACAGGTAATACACAAAAGAAATCAGCAAACAAGTAAGTACTCAGTAGTAACCAAACATTCAGTTTCAAATAATTTTGTATTATATATCAAGTAAACAGCTAATCAAGTAGGAAAACACAAACAGGTTACCCTCTGGTAAGTACTCACAGCATATCCCCTCTGGTCCTACCTAGAAATGCAAGCAACCCTATGGGAAGCACACATAGTCTACACATCTTGTTCAAATTACAAGGATATAACAAAGACTCTCTGAGGAAGCTCTCCTTGTCAGTTCAACTTATAGTCTAAGGCGTTAAATACTCTTTGAAGAAGCTCACACGGTCAATTCCACTTATAGTCAAAAGTGAATAAGACTCTATGAATAATCTCACATGGTCAATTCCCCTTATAGTCTACTACACCAGGTTCTCATGGCCTTGTGTAAGTCAAACGAGCATAGTAATGCAATATGGCCCAAGTACGCATCAAGAAATAATTGGATAACAATTTATAGCTTATCAAGCATGTAAGAAAAAGTATTCACTCTATCCTACAGTACTAGGCATGGGAAAACATCAAGGAAGCCAAACAGGAAAAATTGGACCAAACAGTGGTAAACAAAACATGAATGGAAAATCACTTCCCAAGCATAAAAATCGACCCTATTCACATTCAATTAACATCTACTCAAGCATACAAGCATGGAAAGAAATTAACAGGGTTAAAATGGTAAACTCGCAATACCCCGTTCAAGGGTATTGGACAAAATTTCATATATTACTCAAATAATTTCATCAAAAAGGCACAAACCACCAACCTCGGTGTTGGGAGATCACTATTTGTGAACCTTAAGCCTTGAATCACCCAAGAACACTATAGATCTACAAAAAATGTCTAAAACATTCCATGTAGGATATCTTGAGAAAGAGGAGGAATCATAAAACAAATCTCTAGAAGAAGTAAGATCTTACTGAGGTGATCCCAACGCAATAGACGGTGGTAAAATCAGAGATCAGATGCACAGTCAGGGGCTCGGAGGATGATCGGGCCGTACGGGCGCTCTCGGATGAACTAGGTCAAGAAGATGGCCTTTCTGAAAATTAGACATGACCCTGGAAATTTTAATGAAAAAAAGTACACGACATGTACTTTTGAAGTACACGACATGTACTTTTGAAGTACACTACATGTACTTTCCCTTACCGAGCCCCAATTTAGGCGGCCTCCAGGTCACAACACATGGTCGTGTGCAATGCCATTTCACGGACAACACATGGCTAGCTGTAGTAATCGAGTACATGGCTACCTACGGTAACTGAGTACATGGCCTGTACTCATAAAGTACCTGGTGTGTGCTTCAAAAATTTCCATTAATTCCTCTTCTTCTAAAAAACGATCAGAAAAGGAAAACATACCTGAAAAGAAGATTGGGTTCTTACAAGGTACCTGTTCTATCCCTATAAAATGGAATAATCACCATAGATAGACCTCAATTAGGATAAGCACGTATACTAGTCATGTAACTTGGGATAATCCTATTTTAAATCCCTCACATTGGCTAAAAACCAATTCTAGATGAATAATTTGGGGCTATGCAACTTTCTTAGCCCTTTCTTGGGATGTGAACCTACATTGTCCCTATAACATCGTCTAATACCTTTTCTATCCCATACTTGGGATAAGAACATATGGTAGCTCTATAACATGGACTAATCATATTTTATATCCCTCACATGGGATTAGAAATTGTGTTATACCACTAACATGGGATAAAAACCATTTAAATCCCCCACTCGGGCTAAATACCTATGTTTTCCCTATCAAATTATCTAGTAACCTTAGCCAGCCCTCCCACTTGGGTTATATTTTCTTACTATCCATCACATTGAATATGACACCTCTTCTATCACTCTAACAAGGCCTATGGTCCTTTTTTATCCCTCACTTGTTCTAATCTCCCTTTATATCCCTCACTTGAGATAAACACATCTAGTAAACCTCTAACTTGTTCAAATATATGTTTCTAGCCCTCAAATGGGTTAATAATATTCACTATCCCTCACTAGGTCTATGGAATAGTTCACCTAGGTACCATATATATGAATTAATAAATTCCATATACCCCTTGGGTTGAAATTATCCTAAAGTTAGAGGCCACATAATTAGTGTAATCCCTAATATTAATAATCACTATTCTATATATTTTGATTAGTTGGGGTGGGGGGGGATAATGAAACATTGGAATCCTCTTAAGTGTATGCTCCAACTAAACATTCAATTAACCCTAAATTTAGATACATCACATGGTTTTATATACACGAGAATCCTCCTAGGTGTAATCCTCACACATACCCCCAAATCACTATGAACAAAGATCATCCTCATTGTTTTAGAATCATGGGGATCCTCATAGCTGTAAGCCCAAAACAAAACTAAAAATCACTATGAGTCGATATCCTTCCTAGGGTTTCAGAAAAATGGGACCCCTCATTGGTGTAAGCACCAACCAAAACTTCAAAAAATGAGTTGAGATCCACCTCATGGTTCCAGAAAAATGACCTCCTCTTAGGTTTCATCCCCAACAAAAACTATAAATCACTATGATTCTAGATCCTCCACAAGGTTCTAGAGACTTGTACATCCTCCTAGGTATGATCCCTTACCAAAACACTAAATTACTATGATGAAATTAACATTACACAATGATCCACTATGGGAATTGACTAGAGAATGAGTCTAGACTTCCATGTGTCTGAGTTATAAATTTTTACATTTAGATGTCCTTTCACTAGTGATAAACAATTCCTTTATTACATTTATAAAATAAAACTCTAAATTTTAAAAAAATCCATGTGGTTGAGGTTCAGTACTCTTATAGATGTTAATACTTGCATGTTTTTCTTAATTAATTTACCGAGATGGATTTTCAAGAAATCTAATTTTTTGAGATTTGATGTAATGAATATTTTTTCTCTATCCACATTTCCCTCCAAATATAATATATTTTTCATGGAAACCTATTGAAAAAGTATTTTTCCACAAGGGATCTTCCACATTTGTTCTATAATTGTTGTCAAAAATAATACTTCATATATCTAATCTATGGTCAATAAATTATTTGATAAACTGTGATTGTTCTAAAATCCGTGTAACTCTATAGAGATTATATTTGAAATATGTACATTACAATAACCTCTCCATATGATCATAAAAACCTTATTTACTATATGATGAACCATACCAATCGATATAAAATAATATTTTTTCATGCTTCCCCTCCTTGAAATATATTGAAATTATAATCTAGAATAAAAAATTTCATTATTTTATCAAAATAATAACATTGAGTTGTAAATTATTCTCTCCCTCATCTATGATATTTGTAGAACATCTAGAAATTATCAGTTTAGTATTAACTCTATGATCCCTATAATGCTTATTTAAGTTCCCCCTCTTCCCAGAATGCCAACCAACCTGTCCAAATAGGTTTGATTTACATTTACTTATATCAATAATTCCCCTAATTTTTTCTAATATTTCTATTTAAAGGGGCATCCTATACTTTATTAATTGAATGTGGTGCTTGTAGGTTCTTGGAAAATCACCCCACTTGATGTCATTATCCAAAATGAGATAAAAAACTTCCTCACATGCGATATTTTTATATGATAAGAATTGTGGATAATAGTAACTATTTTTCCTAAGAGTTTAAGAGTGATGAAAATAAAAAAAGTACAAAAATTGATTAATATTATTCACTCATACTCATTCAAACTAACTCCAAGACATGTTGAATTCATTAAAATTAGTATTTATTATCCTTATTTCAAACATTTATATATCAAGTACTGTCTACAGCAAGATATAATTTTTCATTTCTTTTGAATTATCATACATATAATATCGAATCTTCATACATTCTTCAATAGCACTCACATACCAGATGTGTTATGAAACATTCCATTCCTAATACATTAAAATCATGTCATGTTCCTATTAATTTCATGTGATTTTGAGCGGGTCAAAATTCCCATCCTTTTTAAATTTCCAATTTTAGTGGATGGGCCAACCATTATTTGGGAATTTGGTTTCTAATTTATAGAGTTTTAATTATAAAAAACATTATTTTTATATGGGGATTATGCCCATATGAATAAACTGGAAGTTTGGATGAGATTTGTTCATGTTAGTGCCCCAACCATTTTTGTTTTATATACTGGAGATAGGGGAACACAGTAATATTTATCCATGTGTCCTCCAATGAGAAATCATGTATGTTTCTATAGATATTCTTAGAGGGATAGCATTGGATGTGCACAATTTTTCAAACTGTACGACCTATCCCACACACCTAGTTCCACATAGGTAGTAGGTGTGGACAGTTGAAACATGGTCCGGACAAACCATGTGGCATGTTTTAAGGGGTTGTCCCATTGGACAATGGGTGCACACAGTTGCCACCTGATTATCCAAACTGTTTGAACTAATTGTACACCTCTTTAAAAAGTGGAAAATGGTTAAATTTATCCTTCATTATTCAATAAAAGTTCTCACTTATTTATCTTCCCATCCATGCATCTCCTCTAGTATCCATGAAGTCTATCTTTCCCTCTTCTATTGGATTCAACCTCCTTTCTCCATCCAAGCTCTAATTCTAGCTCTATCCCCTTAGAAGTGCTGTCGTATGTAATATAATCCACATTCTTCTTTTTTTAGTATATGTCAGTACAAAAAATTCTAAATCCATGTGAACGTTTTTACCCCATTCTTTGGTAATTTTTGTAAATTACTTATTTCTCTCGCATTGGATTGACATAGAGGATGATATTCAATGAGAGAGAGATCCTACAGATATATGGTAGGTGGTTACAAGATTTTTCCTAAATTTTACAGTTGATTTAGGGTGTGTAAGTTAATGAGAATTTTGGTTTGATCAGGTGAGGACTTAAATAAATAAATTCATGTCTTATAAATGAGAAATTGGTGTTATGGGACGTCTTTGTGTATTTATTAGTCTATTAAAATCATCATAACTAGGTAAGGGGATTTTGACCAACTGGGATGGTTAGCTTGATTTCCTATTTTAACTAAAATAATTTTTTTATGAATTTTATGCTACCATGGGAATGTGATGGGTATAGATTCAGGATTTGAAGTGATAATGATCACCAAGACTAAGATGACATGTTCGTCAGGTTGGGATTGGCCTGAGATACATGTGGCAATGTTGATCACTAGGTTGAGGATACATAGTCATCGAGATTGAGTAGATATGGTCATTAGGCTAAGGTTATGTCCCATAGGACTTGATATGGTATTGAAAATTGTGATATAGTTATTTGGTTTCAACGGAATGAGGTGCTAGATTATGTATCTTCAATATTGTTTTGTTAATGTTGCTAATTTATTTTGGATGATGAAACATTGGAGTCAAATGCATCTAGATTGGAATCATTTTAGGTGGTGTGGACTACTAATTATTGGTGGTGGCCTTCATAGATATTTTTTCTTGGGTGATGGTGTTGACCATCAGTTATGGAGGAGGTTCTCATCGTAGAAATCCATGAACGATAGTGATGGACCAATGAGAGATGGTGTTGAGACAATTATTTTGGGGATAAGGATCACCACTATGCTTGAGGCTGATGGACCATGATTATTGGAGGGATTAAATTTGTTTTCCTTAATATTCCATGTTGTTGAGCCAAACATGGCCTACTATATATTTGAGGATGGTCATTGACGTGCATCAGGACATCAAGCAGTTGATCTAATAGCGAGTTAATGAGTGGAGGTCCAAGAGACCAGAGAATTATTAATGGGTGTTACATTAGGACATTGTATACTATATTGGTGACACATGAGGTGTTTTATGGCATGATTGTCTAGTGAAATGTCATTAGGTGGAAGCTGAGGTCTCACTAGATATGATATTCTTCAGGGGATGCTTGGGAAATAAGATATGGGTCCTTAAATATGAAAATATATATTTTATAACATGTATTTTATGCCAAATATATATTATGGAAATCTGTTTATAGAGATATTGTCATTGTTTGATGTTGGTATATTCTTCATTTTGTTTGTTGAGTAGAATAGAAGTGGGTTAAATTATAAATGTTTTCGTATTTCTTTTTAAATAATTTTTTCCTTACACTATATAATTATGGATTTAATATTAGAATATGTTGGCAATGGCCTTATATGTTCATACTAACACCCTATTTGGGACCCTCGAGATGCATGTATAATTTATGTCATTGAGGTCAAGATCATGAGCTAGATCTTAGGGATTAGATTTGTATTTCCATAGCATGGGATGGATGGATGTGGACTTGGTGGATCCTATGCACCAGACTGTACCTTTTTTGGGTTTCTTATATATGTATAAAATGGGTTGTTCAGCCACATGGGAGCTTGGTTATATATTTTTTATGACATGGTATGTAATGAGTATCATCTAAAAAAGGTTTCATACACTTAGGATGATTATTTATAATTCTACTACTTATTTATTCTTCAATTGAGTTCTAATAGATTCTTATGCAGTTATGGTAATATTTTTCTATGTTATATATATGTATACCATTATTATTATAATCACCATATGGTATAGTCTCCTCACGATCAAATAATAAAACTCTCACTAATATTTGACAACCTTTAGCATTTGAGGAGGTGCCATTAATGGCCAATTTCCAATCGTCCTGAAGAACTGGTTGAGTTGAAAATTTTTTTGGGACACATATAATGGAATCATAGGAGTATAATTCCATTTTTGGTATTACTATCTAGGATATAGTGAACTAGAGGCTAGGATGTATTAAAAACTGGGTAAAGAACACATGTTTGGGTGTCTGCGTCCCCACACATTGGGGACATACCATGTTTTCTGGGGTGGTAAACTGATGTTATGTTTTCTTATTTTGACACTTTATTTATTTACACCTCAATTGGTGAACTTGAGTGTAATTTTATTAGATTTTATGGTTTTGAACCTTGAACCAATATGGTAAGGGAGGATTGTTTATGAATAATTATAGGAACTTTGGATCATATGATGTGTTTTTAAATTTGACCAACATTGGGATCCTAGAATGTGCTAGGAGGGGACAAGATGTTTAATGTTTTAATAGAGATGATATGTTATTTTTTTATTATATGTTTAGTGTAATCCTATTCATCCAGCCTAGGTATGTGGTTCCTGATGAGATAATTATGTGATTATATATGTATATTATACATATGGTCCTGACTCAGTTATGGGTAGGCATGGATAAAGAAAGGTGTGGAGTTGTCTACACTATCAACAAAGAAGTAAAACCATGTTTTCATTCTTATAAATTTTTTGGGGGGTTCTTCTCAGCTTACCTAGATAAAAGATATTCGATATAGATGATATGTGATTACTAACACTTATATGGGTTGGAAGGTGGCCATGATACAAAATGATATGTGTTACATGACTCTGATATAGGTTGGTAAGGGTCATTAAGACTGGATTTCACATGACATGGTTATAGTAGGAGAGTTTATGTATTGATAGATGTACCTTAAATTATAGATTTACCTATGTTCAATATATATATATATATATTATTGGTGTTTGATCATGGTATTTGGCCTTCACCAGGAGTCCACAAAGAAATATTTTTGTCGATCATCAGGAGGGAGGAGATACTTTTCTACTAGAGCGTTCATGGGATGAGGCCCCTAATAGTCTGGATGATAATGAGATATAGGTACATGCTCAGAAACATATGGGAAAACATTAATAGATGACAGATTTTGGGTTATGGAATGATGAGAATCTCAGTTTTAGATTGGTCCATTTCATACAGAGCATTATAATGGGAGATCAAGGAGTAGATCCATTGATTCCATTTCTTAATAATGAGTTCTAGTCTTATCAGCCACCATTATTTCAGGGTGATGGTGGACTATAGGTATAATATAAATAGATCGTTTTAGTTTGTACCATTTCGACCATCTTGAGACACCCCTAGTATGGAGGGTGAATCTGAATACATATATGCTCAAAGGATAATAAAATCACTGATGGGATTTACATGCTTAGTTAGGCAGACATAAAAAACTATCATGGAAGGATTTCAAGGCCAGGTTCCCTATGACCATCTTTCCTAATTTGTTGAAAGCAGACTGAGCGCTTGAGTTCATGAACCTCAAGAAGGGACACACACCCCTTATGGATTATGTATAAATGATAACATATGTGTATTTATTTAAGCCTTTTATATAAGATGCCACATAAATTGGAGGGATCATTTTGAGGATGTATTGTGACTTTCCATAAGAGTTTAGGTGAATATCATCACAATGACCTCATTATTAGAGGTAATGAATCATGAAAAGATATACTAGGGATATTTTATGGACAGTTATTATTTATTCTAGTTGATGATGTAAGGTGAGAAGAGAGGTTTTATACATGTATCTAGAAGTGAGACCCTGAAGTGTTTAAACAGGTTAATCAAGCTACAGACTTAGGTAGGAAACATAAGAGTGGTTCTTCAATAGTGTTCTTACAGTGTGGAAATATGGGGAATGTTTGGGCTCAGTGTGTGTAGGATCCCAAGGAGTGACAAGAATATTGTCAGGTAGGTTATTTGGGTAGGTTCTATAGTAATTCATCATAGAGATCTAGGACCTAGGGATTAGTTTAGACTCAAGGCTCTGAAGTAGGATCTAGATAGGTATGAAGAGAGGGTAACTAGGGTTCTACTATATGTGGAGGTCATGGAAGGTAGAGAGAGACCCTATAGTGGGGTCAGGGTTTGGTAGCTGGTGTATCTCTATAGAGAGGTTAGGCCTCAAGTAGTCAGGATTTATGTCAATTGCATGATATTGATATTAAAGGTTCCAATATGTATAGATATCAAATAATGGTTAGAATTATGCTATGATTTTGGGCATGTACCATTTGTTTTGGAATGGCCTGTTTTGGTGTACAAGGTGAATGTGCACTGTATTTGGACTAACATTGAATTGGATAGTATGTGGGCATTAGTGCGATGAATTACATGTATATGGTGAGTATGAATTAGTAATATGATGGGAATGACCACACAGATATATATATATATATATATACTATAGGTTTACTTTTGGTAATTATATGTGATGTATGATCTTTAGTCATCTGATGAGACGTGGGTTCTAACGAGTGTGTTGTATGATATATGTACTAAGGAGAATATGATGAGATACAGGTTTTATGGGTTTTTTTGTATCACATGGGAGAAAATTGATCACATCATGAGGTTTAAGAATAAAGTTATTTCATTAGAGGAATTTTATGTTTGGGGATGGTTGGTGGAACTATAAGATATTTAATTTTGGGTACAGTAGGTAATTACTAGGGTGTGGAGAACCACAATTGTAATCGAGTGTGATTAATAATCCGAACATATGGGGTTATGGTTATGAGATGCGTATGTTTAGTAACATCTATGGTTAAATCCTTATATCCTCTAGATATGCTATTATAAGGTGGGGATACTATAACATCCCATACTTTATAGTGGGTAGAAATTCCCGATATTTTTGAATTTTGGAGTTTGGTGGATAGAAAAACCATTTCCATGGGATTCAAAACCTAATTATGAGAGTTTAATTCTATAAGGTGTTTTTTTATATTGGGTTTAAGGACTGATAAAGGTGTCAGGGCTTTAGATGAGTTTCATAAGCATTAGGGCCCCATAAGCACATTTTTCAGGAGGTGCAGACAGGGGTAAACCATTATACATAATCGTGAAGCCTCCAAGGAGAGAAACTATGAGGGTGTTTATAGATATTTTCAGAGGGTGAATATGGTATGTGAATGGTTTTTAAAAATTTTCATCCTATCACACATTCCCTGTTCTACCTAGGGAGTACAGATGCACAGTTGGTGCACAGTCTAGTCAAACCATGCAGACATACCGTGAGACCATTTTTAAGGGGGTGAAACTTTGAAATGTTGGTTTCCATGATTGGTGATGGTTATCCAAATATTGATAAATAACTGTGAAACTATTATAAAATTGGGAAATAATGAAAATTTCCTTTCCTTCATATAGAACCCTTCTCCCTCATTTATCCTCCCATCCATGTATCATATCCAACAATCATGGATCTACTCCCTCCCCAACCTCTATGGTTTTTACTCCTTTCTCTATATGAGCATCAACCTGACATCCATTTATCTTATTGTAATCATAATATTAAGTCTTTAAATCCTCTTATTTCCTTTTATTTTTTATCCCTCCTTATGGAATTATAAATCTATTCGATATCTTTTACCCTAGTCTAAGTGTTTTTTACTAAAATATTAATTTCTCTCATTTCATATCAAGTTAGATGATGATATTTAATGAGAGAGAACCTATAATTATATGTTATGTGGTTCCTAGTTTCCTTCTTATTTATATGGGCATTTTAGGCTATGTGATTTAATCTTTACATTGGGTTTATTGGGTGAGACGTTAAATCTATTAATTCTTGTATTCTAATTAAAAAATTAATGTCATGGGATCATTTTATGTATTACATGGTGTATTTAATTTATCCTAATTAGGTATGGGTTCTTTGACCAACTGGTATGTTTATTCCAGTTTCCTATTTTAAATAAACTAAATTATTTATAAAATCTATGGTTCCATGGGAATGTGATGGGTATGGCTCAAGGATATGGGGTTATAAAGATCATCGAGATGAAGGTGACATGGTTTGTAAGGTTGGTAATGGCCTAAAATAGTTTGTAT
This sequence comes from Viscum album, assembly GCA_963277665.1. Taxonomy (NCBI): domain Eukaryota; kingdom Viridiplantae; phylum Streptophyta; class Magnoliopsida; order Santalales; family Viscaceae; genus Viscum; species Viscum album. The sequence goes on along the minus strand of OY728130.1, from coordinate 1,015,670,850 downwards.
GTTGTTGATCCCCATGTTTAGGTGACATTGTTATTAGGATTGAGGCCACATGGTGTTCAGGGTGAGGGCATGACCTATGCTATTTGATATGGTTTTGACTATTGGGACATAGTGACCAGTTAAATGTGGACAAAGGTGATTGGGGATGTGTCTTAGGTGTTTTTAGTGACCGATGTTCACTGTTGTTGGTTGTCGCACCATTGATGTCATGTGTACACAAATATGACTCAATCTAGGTGATGTAAAATACTCATTATGGGTGGAGGTGTTAATAGATATTGATTATTAGGGGATGCTGCTGACTATTGGTTATAGTGGAGGTGGTCACTATAGAAACCCACTGTCAAGGATGATGGACCATTAGGAGCTGGTGTTTAGACCATCGGTTCGGGGATGAGGCTAACCATTATTCTTGAGTCTAATGGGTCAGGATTATTGGAGGATGAATATCTTCAATCCTCAAGATGTAGAGATATTAAGTAGATGGTGAATTATTTTATGTTGTAGGGAGGACATCATTGTACCTCAGGATGTTGGGTTGTTGAGATGATGACATCTTTATGAGCGAAGGTATGATGTAACTGGAACTTAAAGAGGGGAATATTTTTTGGATTCCATAGATATTTTTTTTGAAATGAGATGTATCAAATGCAATTTTGTGGTAATAATATGTTTATGGGTAGAACCTAAGGGTTCAGCAGATATGATATTCATCTAGGGAATTTTGGCCACTAACCCATAGGTCCTCACCACTTTAAATATGTTTTCTCAAACATATATTATATGAAAAATATATATTTGGGGTAATGTGTTAAAAGATATAGCATCATTTTTCGATTTATCTAAATGATTCCTTGTGGATGTTGAGCATAAGGGATGTGGGTGAAATTATTAAATGTGTGTGCATTTTCTTTTAAGTTACTCTTTTCATACACTTTATAGTTTTGGATATAAGAAATGAACATGTCGGTTATGGCCTAATAAATTAATATTCATACCCTAAATGGGACCCTCATGATAAGTGTAGAATTTATATCATTGTGATCAAGTAAGGGATCAGGCTCAAGAGCTTGACATTAGTGATCAGAGTTGTACTGCTTGGTTATGGGATGGATGGATTGGACTTGGTGGTTCTTTTTAATCTAGATGTACCTTATATTGGGTTATATATATATATATATGTATGTAATAATATGGGTTTCCATGTGAATCCTTTTTTATTTGGTTTATATAAACTTCTATGGAATGTGTATCATCTACAAATGGTTTTATTCCCTTGGGATTATTGTTGATACTATATTGTTTATTAATGATTATTATGAGTACTATTTTCAAGTTATGCTATTATTTCAGTCTTCCAATAAGTTATATATACGAATACAATTATATTTATCATCATGATAGGGTATAGTTTTCCTACTGTCACTTAATCAGACCCTCTATTCTTGTGAGCTGCCAATGGAATACATGGATGTGCACCTAAGGCTTAGTGGGCAGCTAATCCAGAGCACTGTTTCCATGGAAAATAAGGTGGGGATGCTACATGAATTCCTTTAAAACCATCACCATACCATGTTATCCATTAATTATAGTTTTAATCTGTTCATTGGAATCTCACTATCCTCCTCTAATAAATAATCCCCTATATATATCATCCAAAACCAGAAGTCTGTATCATAAAACATTTAAATTCAAATAATGACTTATTTCAATGTTATTCCATGTGAATTAGTGAACTCACACTGAAAAAACTTATTAAGACAAAATCATTATCTAAAAGTCAAGTTTTGAGTGAAATAATCCCTATTGAACCACAAAATCAGATGTAACTTGTTACATCTTGAATCACCAGTCCAAAAGTACCCACTATAACAAAAAAAATGTAAAAAATTTATAAAAACCAAGATATAAAATGATACTTGGGAATGATGTACTATAAAAGAGAAGAAAATATCTCTCTAACTAAGCATTCACAATTCCAATAATAATAACAAATTAGAAACAATATAACTAATGAAACAACTATAAGAGATTATATGGTTTTTACACTGTTTGATTCTAAAGGAGAACACTACTACATAATTTTTTATAAAAAAGAAGAGGATTATAATGATAATACTTCACATTAAATCCACAAGTGACCCATCCCATGAATTGATATTACATACCAACCTATGAAATTTACTCCACCACATTTTCATATTTATAGGGATCCCACCATTGATCAGGTTCACCTATGTTATCCCATAGGTCTTTCCACCAAACATTATATATTTTAGTGACTTGTGCGATAAATATGATGAAAACCCCACAAAACCCTCTTGATGAACCATACATACCCTTTGAAAACTAAAATTAATTCCTTAAATAATCTCATCATAGTGATTCTAAAATAAGAAAGTGCTTACACACTCCCATAATCCTAACACAGTTTTTTCAACTTGGTTCAAGAACATTTCTTTCCAGATCATGCCAACCAACACTGGACTTCTAATATTGTAATTCTACACCCATATTTGTATCCCACATGCAGGATTCAAATATTCCATAATAAAAGAAATAAAATCATTAATTTTTTTCTACACAGAATGTTGTGAGAAAACAAACATCATGTTATAATATATAACCATAAAAAGGGAATAATGAGGTAAATTTTCACCTCTAAGCTACTTGAAGTATGAAAATATAAAAATTAGATGACCACAGGTGTCAAAGGAATACACTCAATTACATATCTATTTACCTAAATGACACTTATTGATATATTCTTATATGAAATGATATATATGCCACCTTAATAAAAGGTAATCAATAACAATGACAAGATTAAGAAACTTATCATTACAAAATTTAAGCCTTCTTAATTTGTTGATAATATATCTAACATAGAATAATATTTTGAAATTTAAATGATAGTTTTAGAAAAAATGATAGATTTTAATATATCCATGATAGTATCATATCGTATTTATTTCTATAATAAATTATATTAATTCAATTATATTGTGATTATTTCATACTATTTAAATAATAAAATTTACTTAAGTGTCAAATTCATTTAAATAAAAAATCATTCATAAGAAGAATAAATATTTTATAGCTTAAATATCATTCTATTATTGAATATTAAATCTAAATATGGACATATTTTTAAACTATTTATTGAGGATATAAACGATCAATAATATATAGAAGTAATTTTTTTGAGAATCCCTATAAACGAGGACAATTTAAAGAAAAAAAAGTAATAAAAGTAATATGTGTAAGTTGGAAAATTACTATATATAAATGAAAATCCAAAGGTTGTTTTTAAATGAATTCATCCATCAAATTAAGAAAATATTAATAAGTATGTAGAAGATTAGCAAATGATTTTGTAAAATCTATCATTGAATAAGAAAATCTTTTTTATCATTTAAATAAAATCAACGAGGGAATGAAAACAAAATATATATAGAATTTAAATTAAATAATTGAATGATTAATTTGTTTTTAGTCTACGACCTTTTATAACATTATTATAAACTTATTCCTATATATGAATATAATAGATATTAGATAATTCATTTTTTGTTCCCCAATTAATATATTTATAGCTGAAAAATCCAATGTATATTATGAAATAAATCATTTGGAGGATATTGTATAATATGAAAAATAAATTTATTAATTTTATCCAAAAGATATCAAATTAAATAAATATTAATTATTCAATCCTGATAAAAAATTTATTTTAAATGATTTATATTATATTCAAGAGATCTAATGGATAAGTAAAATTGTGTTTAATGGGTTAAAATATAACATTATCTAAAAGAATATAATTAAAATTTTATTTTAAGATAAAAATAACATTTTTCATAAAATAAATAATTTATATATGTTTGATTATTTTACTATAGAGTCTCTATGTAATTATCATCTCATATATTTATTTAAATATTATCATTATAAAAAGATATTTTTTTCCAATGAGACCTTTTCGAATTTGAATTATTTTAGTTGGGCATTATAGAAGGATACATATAGCTATGAAATTGTTGGGAAACCATAGTGGTATTATATTCATGCACTTTAATTAAATTTGGAAGGTAATTATAGTGGTACATGGTTTGGTATTGTATTATTAGCTTTTTAAGGTCTTTACTAATCGATGTTGTGCATTGGAGGTCTCGAGGGGGATCTAATACATGGATGTGGTCATATGATTGGTGTGTCTGTGTGTGGGGAGAGGGGTGGGGGTGGTGTGGGCATAGTAAACCTTGATTTTGTGTCTATGTGTTTGAACATGTTTTTATACAAGTACTTCTAACCCCATTGATAATGAATAATTATTATCCAATATAATAAACCCTGATAGTTTACAATAAAAATTAAATTTATGGTCATTTTACTTCATATCTACAAGGAACTTATATTATTTCTACGTCATTATTTAGTAGTGAAAATTTTATTATTATACAAAAATAAAAATGAAATTTTACACATAAAGTTTTTTTTGTATTTGAGGTGCTACCAATGGAAAATACGAAATTCCAAACATTTTTAAAAATTTATACTGTCTATATGAATTTTATACTTTTGAATACAACTCAAGAGTGGTAAATACTTTATTGTGTACTTTTGTAGAAGATGAGTGCACTATTGTATCTTATTATTTAATTGTATATAAAAATTTAGATAATCAATTTTTTTCCCATGAAGCGAAATAAGATTTTAGGTATTTTTATCAAGTGGTTATATACATAAATATTGCAATTTTAAAAAGGAACTAAATAAAAATATTTTTTAAATATACAAAATGTGAAAGAAAATTTCCATTATAATATTTATTTAAGAAATAATCTAAAAAAATGGGATACAATATTAAAAAATTTATAGTTTTCCCTAATAATTAAATAATCACATAAACATCTATGAGGGAATTAAATGATTTATTTAAATAATAATCCATTTGTTATCAACAATTGTTGAATTATAATATAGAGTTATAATTTATTGTTAATGATTTTAATAATGAATAGGTTTGTTGTATAGTATATACATTGTATACATTTTAATGTAAAAAACAAGTAATTAATTAAATATTTTTCATATATTGTTGAAAAAATATTCAATTTCCAAAATTGAGTTTTTATATAAGACCCAAAATATTTAGATAATATTTTTAATGTAGTTTTTGTATTATTTTTAGGAATTTATTTTTAAAAAGTATCATCCTATAAAATATAATATTTTCAATATATTTCATTTATTTTTATTCTGTAAAAAAATATCTATATAATAATAGTAGTATAATATCATTTCATAACAAAATGATTGAAAATGAAGATAAAAATAATTAATTAATTTTAAATGAAAGATTAATCCTATAAATAAAACATGAATAATAGGATTTAAAAATACAACTAAGAGTAATATCATATTGGTAAAAACTTTGTAAGAATAAAAATAATAAAAAACACCATTATTAATTGAGTTAATATTTTTATGGAATTAGTCATAATATTTAAAAGGACTACATATAAATAAATATTATGATGTTCATAGGAGCCTCAATATAATTTAAAGGATGATAAATTAATCATTGGGTTAAAGTATTTATTATGGAATGGTAGACATTAGGGTATATGTGTGTCCAAATTTTTGTGATAAAGTGGGAAGTATTTGTGGTTAGTTGGGATATAAAATTATGGTAGGTGTCGGGTGATGTTAACAGTAGAGTCAACATATAAAGGGGAAAACTAAGGGAAATATAGGGGTAAAACCATCATCCTGAATACCTTATTAGAATATAATGCATTATATGTTCTTCATACTATAAAGAAAAAAATCAGGGACATGGTTTAGGATGTTTCGTGGGATTATTTTTAGCCTATTTTTTTCTATGTAGAGGGAAATACATTTTACCAAGCATGGTTAAATAGATCATGTAGTTAGGTCCTGAATTCATTAAATAGTATATTGGAATGTTCTAATTTTTCCTAAAATCTCCCATATTTACCTCATTTGGCCCCATTGTGTGAGAGGATCTTATTAAGTTGTTTTTAGTGATAATTACAATATTTATTCCCCTATAGTTCTCATGGTTCATTGATGAGTAACAAATATTTTTTATCTTATTATAGTTCTTAGACTCTCTTATGTGGGTGTTTAATTCCAGTATTTTAGTTTTGGGGTTTTTCCATTCCATGATAAAACCTTATAAAAGGATTTTTAATTGACTTGAATGTTCTAAGGGAGGATAAAATATGCTATGTTCAAGATATTGTTTCATACATCAACATCCTTACACTATCTGTTGAGGGTTTATCAAATTTTATCAAATTTGTGCGATTTTCTGGAAAGGTTGGTTATAAAAATTGGTTTCATTCAGAAAGTGTATAATAATGGAATTATAATTCTTTATATTAAAAGAAAAAATTATAAAATCCATGAAAGGTAGCTATATTCTCTTTCTCAAAATTATGTGATAAAATGAGTTATATTATATATGAAGTTTCAAAAAAATAATTATATTGAATAATAAAAGATGTATAAATTAAATAAAAATATTATAATTAGGGTATTTTTTGTGATTTAGTTTTGAGGAACAAAAAATGTACTTCAATATTTGTGGGGTTTTTCAAGATATTTTCAAGAATAGAGAAATTGGTGAAATTAAATATGTTTATTATTACTTAATGAATTTTTTGATAAATTTTACATGGTTTTTTGTTAAAAATAAATTTAAATGGGGGATATTTATTTATAAAAAAATTAAACATGGAATTGAAATTAAAAATTTGTTTGGGGGATTATCAATAAGACAATTTTGAAATTGTGTGAAAATTTCATAGTAGTTGAAATTGAACTAAGAGTCAGATAACAATTTTGGTGGAAATGTGAGTGTAAGTTGCTTTATATGGAGGTAAGAATGTGTTGATTTGTTTGGATTATATTTTATAAAATGATCGATATATTTTATTTTATTTGTATTTTTTATCTCTAAATTATCTTGTGTGGGTATTGTTTTCACAATATGCATATGTGATATGTAGTTTTCATATTTATGGGGTTCATGGAAAGTCATCCAGTACGTTCTATAATGATATTATACTCACCCTATACGTGGTAATCTTGGTGTAAATGAAAATAATTTTATTATTTGAGTTGAATGTTTTTGGATTAAATAATTTAATAAATTTATAAGAAGTATTAGAAATATATGATTAAAGTCTATTGTAGGTTTTTCTGCCTTTGGTTGTATAGTTATTTATATAGTTTTATATTACACTATCTTGTATTTTATTTAATTTTTTGATTTATTGTTGTATGAATTTACATCTATCTAGTTGAACAATGTATATCATTTAGTGGTATACAGTTATCATGTATGGTGAATTGATTAAAAATTACCCATGTTATGTGTTTGAATTTCTATGTTCAATATTTATCCCCTGGTAGTCAATTTATGACACCAAGGGATGAGTAACACTTGGTTTTGACAAAGGGCTAGGATTTAGTAGTCTTAAATGATTAGGATGTTATATCTAATATCAATTTGGTTTGATCATGGCCTTATAAACATGGAAATTGGTTGTGTTAGAACTTATGGGGTATACAATTAAAATTTTTGGTCAACATCATTATAGTAAGTCTCAAGATTTCAGATAATCCCAGGAATGTGAGGTGTTAGTTGTCTTAGAAAGAGTTGGTATGTTTTTTCCTTGGTGAGATATATTGTCTAGAGTAGATAGATAATATTTGATTCTCATACATTATATAATTTTATAGTAGGGATAAAATTAAATTTGAATCAATACATCATATTATTCATTTTTTTGAAATATAAATGAATATATAAATATGAAAATAAAATGTATATTTTTATATTGTGTGATTTTAAGAAACAATATATTTTCAATATGATATTTATTTTTTATTCCATGATAAGAGTGGGAAAATAATTTTTCTATATAATTATATTAATATATACGTGTACTTGTTTTTTTGGGAATTATCTAAAACTATTTTTATAATGTTTCGTTTATTAAATATTAAAATGCGTTGGAGTACATCAATGATTATATTGATTTATCTTATTGAGTAATTACAATTTAAATTAGAATTTAATAAAATGGTATGAACATGACGTTAACACTTGTCTTGTGGAAAGTTTTATGGTTTCTTAATGTCATTGAAGAGAATTTTTTTTGTATATTAAATGTTTATTTTTAGTATCGTATCGTTTTTAAAAGATAGTATTTTTTATATATTTCTATTTTTATTGGAAAATAAGTGTTTTTTGTTAAATATTTTTCTAGTGAACTCTATTTGAAATAATAATTTAATTTCATATTTTTCACATGGGGTTTTATTCAATTATTTTTTTTTGTAATGGAAGGGGTATTTTACTCAATGATTTTATTTTTTAAATATTTTTTCTAAATGAAAATGTGACATTTTAGCAATGTATTCTTTCCTTATTATTGGTTGTTTTAAATTATATTCACATTACGAAAAGTTTTCAGAATTTAAAGCTAATTTCCATAATTTTTTTGTTTATATATTTTTAGAAAATGATATTTTTCATTTTGAAATGATATTGAATTTGATTCCAAAATGTTGGTAATTGTTTTGAAAAACTAGTGTCTAATTATAATTCTATTTAGCTAGGAAAGATGATTTTTGACAACTTTGAAGTATTCTAAACTAGTTTTTTTGGATTTTGTTGGTTTTTTTATTAAATGGGAATTTTAATAGTAAATGATATATTTAAAATTCATATATTGAGATGGTTTTGGTTTCCATATGTTTTTTTAAAATGGGGTTTATCTGAATGGGTTATGCAAATTTCTGTATTTGAGATCATTATTATTATTTTAATGGAATTATTTTTATTAAAACCTATAGGGTGGTCCAGATTAATTATTAATTGATTTTATAATTGAGTGGTTTTGAAAATGAAATGTTATAAAATGGTTTATTTTTTTTGTAACAATATAATAGGTGTAAAGGCAATGTCTTTTTAGGTGTCTCTATATTTAATTTGTTGTTTTTTTATCATTTTTTGGTGAAATAAAAATTTTAGTTTTAATTTGAGGAAGTTGGAGGAATGGGAGAGGAGTAAGTGATGGGAACCATGTTTCTTTAGTAGTGACCGATACTCAATTGGGTAGTACTAGATACTTTATGAACCTAGGTGGGGTGTAAGGATTTTTTAGTCCCCACTGGGTGACTAGTGAAGATGTAATAGGTAATTCTTAGGACTATAATTTTTTTAATGATGGGAGTTTAATTTTATTCTCACCTAATCATATAACCTAAAAACACATAGGAAATAGATTTTACTCAAATTTTTAGTTGGGGATTCCTTTAGAAGATCTCCCCTTTCCTCTAAAAAGGATATACTCAATCCACTATTCCTGTTGGTTCAATATAGATCTTATAATTATCAAGAGATCATAATTGAGAAGGTGTGCGTGATATTATTCTTAAATATTACCCATATCATTTTCTAAATAAAATGGTAATAATATCCTCTTAATCTATATTAATTCTTGAAAATATATTTTATTCCCTTAATCATTTTCTTGTCAATCTAACATATGAATTTTACCATGGTGAATCTAATATAATTCTCATGATATGAATTTCCAATTCAATTTCATCTTATGGAAGAAATCAAAAACACATAAAAATATCATATAATGTTAGTTAAGATAATATTTTAGTTGAAATTTCTCTCCACTTAGACCATAAGGAATCTCTATATAATTAATTTATTAGGTAAACCCATTCATCACCTCATTTTCATAAAGATATGGGCCTATAATGGAATAAGAAATTAATATATCAACTAAAAAGTGGGTTGATTTTTTATAATTGATTTATCAAATTACTTTATGGAAAACTATAATTCTCTAATTTTATTCAATTAATTTCACATTTTTTACATGAATTAATAGTATTATTATTTTTATGTTCTTTAGTTGGATATATTTAAATCAATATTAGTATGTTAGTTACAACAAAAGACTTCATCTAGGTGCATGATCATGGTGTTTATGGATGTATAATATCATTAAATATTTTAAATCCAACTATAAAATACTGAATTTCATTCCTGATTAGATTATTTATATTATTTTACTTATCACTTGACATAAAAATATGATATATTATATCCTATATGGTATATTTTGGTAAAATAAAAGGTTCTCAAGTATACATTACATCAATGAGAAGGTTAACTATATGGGATGACCTCACAACACCCTGACATTGTGTACCCCTGACTCTATTCCCTAAGGGATGGGTTTAAATATTTCCTAAAATCTTGAATAAAAAATTATATTTCCATAAAATGAGACATGTATTAAACACCAAATCCATAGATACAAAAACACACAAACATAGACACACACACATGTAAAATATATATATATAAATATATAAATTCATGTTATTTTTAAATTTCCATGTTTTTTCCTACCACCTATCGAGGATGAAGATGATACATCATCAAACACTACGAGATGGAACCAAATAAGGTATGTTTGGTATAAATCCTCTTGGAATAGAGGGTTCATTATTATTCATGATATTGATGTCAAATGTCTTCCAAAAAGATGTATTTAACTTTGATACCTATTATTTATCCTTTTATCATTTCTTTATATAGTTTATCTTATGATAAGTGGTTATGGGTTGGGGTGGAGACTATAGAATGAATATTATCCAACAAATTCCCTTTATTTACTATTTTAAGATATGTTAAAACACTTTTATAAGTGATCTAAGTAAGGAAAAGGTTCTTGATCCTAGAATCTAATAATAATTAGATCATAAAGTTTGGGTGGTCACTATTTGGACTTCGAATTAATGATTATAAGCAATGACATAGGTTTTATTCATGGATATTTTTAGGGTATTATATATATATATATATATATATATTATTTTTTTGGTCCAAATAGTTTTGGAACCATTATTTGGTAAAGAATATCTAAAAAACCATTTCTCACTATTGGTCCCTATGGATATATATTTTGGGTTATTATGAAATATTTTTATACACATTGTCCCCTTATAATGGTATAAATTTTTTCCAAAACATTCTGTTGTCCTTTTTGGGTGTCCAGAGGTTAAAGAGTGACTTCACAAATAAAAATTATTTTTAAATTGTTTTTATAATTTTATAATTAATTATTAATTTTTATAAATCATTTTATAAATTTATCAGAATATTTTGAATTGAAAAAATTAGATTGAAGCAATTTTTAATTTTTTGGAATTAATAATAAATCATATTTTTAATTATTCATAAAATCTTTTAAATAAAAGTTATATTTTCTAAAAAAATTATCTTACCCTTACATAGGACTTCTTACATGTGTAATGGAATGTTAAAATAGTTTTTATTTCATGCCGAAAGGTTGTGCAAATTCAAATGTATGTATTATGATGAGGTTCAAAAGGGGAGATTTTTTAACATGAATACATTTCCAATCACCACATGAGGGTAGATTTGGATCTCATATGAGGGTAAATGTGACCAATCCTATATAAAATTCATTACACCAAGGTAAAATTGAATGTCGAATATAACATAAATCCCTAATAGAGGTATTCCTTTGAATCTTCAAAACATCAGGCTTAAATACCATTACACATTTATTCTCTCTCACATATATAAAATTTTTAACATCAATATTATTATTTTATTTCACAGTACATTATTAAACTCAATTTTACTTAATTAAATGAAAAAATAACATAAATTAAATTTTTTAACACAGCCCTTGAATCATTTAAAATGAGTCTTTGTTTTAACAAGGCTTAGATGAGTTGTAAAAATGGTTCAAATGGAAAACATTTATGAGAATAACATATCAACTGTCTATAGAGTAAAATTTATGTTTTTTTAAAAAACATATGTCATGAATTCAAAATATATATTCATTTAATTTTTGAGTTTAAAAATTCTTCCCTGTGTTTGGGTGATAAAAACTCCTTCAAGTTCTCTACATTTCTTGGCCAATGTGATCTGGAATCATCGTTTCTCTCTCTTCTTCATAGTGAGGTTATTGTAATGATTTAAAGAGACATGGGATTCATTTACCACTCATTTATTTGTAAATGTTTAATTTTATATAGCTTTGGATTATTCAAGATTTATAAATTTGATTAATCATTTGTATATAATAATATAGAAAATGAATCACACGAGGAAGGATTTCCCAATAATTTGGAGATTATTAAAGAAAGAATAAAACAATTAAAATTTTTATTGTATGATATTTATCTTATATTTTCATTATTATTTAAATAATTGAAATGTGAGTATTTCTCATTTCATGAATATTATTCTAACTTTTGGAAAACAATTATATAGTTAATAAATTCTATCTAATTAATGATTTAGAAATCACATATTTTTGGATATTTTAAGTTATTTGAAATTATAAAATATTGATAAATGATAATTAGTTATCATTATTAATGTGATATAAGAATGATAAAAATAAATAGCTCATTAAACTTATTATCACTGGAAAATTTGTAAAATTATCTTGAGCGAATAGAACAGTTATCATATGAAATATCACTTTTCCCATAATATAGTAATTTTAGAAGGAAGTAAATATTTTCCCATGCACTTTATATGTAATAATTGATTACATAATAATATTTATATATTTTATAGGAGACGTAGATGATATTTTATGCTTAAAATGATATTTTTTATTTAATAAATATGAAAGTTTTTATTTGTATTTTAAATAAATATTATTAATATATTAATTATATTCTAAATAGATATTTGTTTTTCTTATAATTGTCACATATTGTAGATATTTTTATTCTCATGATAATAAACACATACAATATTATATCTTATTGTGGAAATATTTTGTTACCTATAAATTATTTATGATAGATAAAAGAACAATCAGAAACTGTAGTGATAAACTTCTTAATAAATAGGGTGAAATCCATTTTATTAATTTTGGTAATTAAATTATTCATATAATGAATTATATATGTTAATGATAATTAATATTCTTGTTCATAATTAAATAAATGGTTGGGTTTTTGGTCACATGTGGATTATGTTTTCTTAAAGTTTCCTCTTATAATTTAATATTTAGTGTGATATGTATGTATGGAAGTATTTGTTTTTGATTTTTTGGCATGGTTAATTGAATGAAATATATAAAAAATATAAATATATTTATATTGATATAATTATGTGGAAGAGGCATGATAAGGGTAACAACATATCATTATGGAATTTTTTAACATGGAAATAGTCTATGAATCATCTTTTATTATTTTATTATATTTATTATCTACCACATATAAGTTTCCTTTTTTCAAAAAACCTATTTATAACAAAATGTTTAATTCTGGAAGAAATTAAAATGGTTTTTCTATAAAATAATTAATTTTTGGTGTAGAATGAGCCCATTCCTTATTTCGTGTGGTTTGACAACCTTGATGTCCATACCTTAGTGTCTTTATTATCTATGAAAAATCCATTTGATATCTCTATATTCTATAGGAGTATTAAATCCTCGATGTGATTTTTGATAAGCTTATATGGTTAGAATATATTATGAGTAATTGGTTAGAGTCCTAAGGCTATACTGATGGCCAGTTATATGTTGAGAAATAAAATGGGATCTCATGGATGTACTAAGGGTTGATGTTAAAGATTGAAGGAAACATATTACTACATGAAATGTTGTAGGAATTACACCAGGATGTCTAGGAAGATTTAATAGAAGATACTTCTCATTGATATCTTTACTGTTTCATGATTCATTATTAATATCCTGATGGATGGATGTTACTACAAGATTAGTTTTTAAATTCTTGAAGAAGTTTTGATTTTCACATAATAAGTGAATTTTTATATAGGTAGTTTAGTATGAGTCCTAGAGATCATGAATGATTAAGTAAAGGATAAATGGATTAATTTCATGATTGGGGTGGGTTCTTTTTGTTTAAAGATGGTGTTTCCATACTTGATAATATAATTAAGGAATTTATAGTGCATAAGGCATTGGATAAAAAGATGAAAGTATTAATCTTTGAAATGAATTAGAGATAATATTTATTAAGGGGTAGGTTACAATTTAGAATGGAAAATTATACATGTATACTTGTTTTAGAACTATACCTTATGGGAAATAACATGGTGTCCCATTCAATTATAGAAGATGGCGAGTCTATGGATGGATTAATAACATTAATGTGGTTGTGTCTGATATAATTTAAACTTTTGGATATAATTCACCACCCCACCAGTATCGGTAGGGAAAATGAAACCCAATGTGGAGGCGGGGGGTGGGGGGGTTATTTTTTGTAAGATCCAAGAAGGTGAGGGAACATGTGGTTGTCTTATATCAATCACCCACACTGAATTTTATTGTAGTTAGTGTATGTGTATTTCAAAATATAATATATTATGTTATAATCTATGTACTTAACTATAATAAGTTTTTTCTTAGTTATATTACACATTTATGTCTGGTCTATAAAAAAATGTGTTATAGAACATACTTGTATCCATATATTATGGTTACAACTTCATATAGGTTCACATTAATGGTTTGTTATCGATTGAGGTATAATGAATTTATAATGCCTATAGTAGATCATAGACATACACTTATATTCTAATGGGAGTGATGATAATATAATGGATATACAAACTAATGGTAACATGGTATTTTTCCCTATATAGTAATGAGGTTTACATGACTGAGTTTTGATTCACATAATGTATTAAATAACTTATAGAAAGTATGAGTATAGGATTTTTGGATCTTGGGTGTTAGAGAAACAAACTATTAAGGAAGTAAAAGTATATTACATTCATTTATATATACCCTTTTGATATATAATTATTTACCATTATACTTTTTTTGGTGAGTGACCCATAGTGAGGGTGTAAAATATAATATTACATGTTTACATAATGAGTTTGATTCATATTTTTATTCATTGTTCTTTAGTATAATTCTTTTAAATTTTTCAACATAGGTTTTAGTGAGGATCATACTGAGTATAAATCTTTTTCTCAAACTATAAATAAATAAACTCTTTATTAGGTCAATGAGAGATAGTTGGTGATTGAGTGAGGCATTACTAGTCCAAGGAGTTTTAAAGGACATGTTGGAGCATCATGGTCACTAATATTGTTTTTTTATTATTTTTCAATATATTTTTTCGTATTTCATTACACCTATTTTCTAGGTTTATCATGTATTGTGGTGTTTCAATTACTATATTTATTTGATGGTTTTTTTTCAATGTTATTTATTACTCATTACATTTCTTGAGAATAATCCATCTCATGTGTGAGGTTTATATACCCTTGCTTCTATTCTCTAACTAGTGGACTATTGGAAGTGGGATTAAGTAAAAATCATCACATTTTCATCATTTCAATCCTTGGAGGGGTACCATTAGTGGTGTGGGTCATGAAACGTTTGTATTTAGCGGTATAATTTATCCCACAGTTACTTCTGCATTGGTTATTCAGAAACTGGGTGTGACCCTTACATCCTAATTTATATCATGTAATGTGGTAAAAACTTCTCCCATAAATATTTCTTCATCAATTAGAAATTACCCCAACCTTTGGGGATCAACATATGTGACTAATGTCTTTTAACTAATGGTATTGATTTTTTTGGCGTTTCTATCAATGTCATTATTAAATAGTATGAATGTTCACACTATGGATTCTTCAATATGGTAGGTGAGTTAAAACGAGAGGAATACCATCAATATTCAGGTGTTAAACAATAAATTTACCAATATAGAATAATTATAATGGAATATTGCGTTACTAGGGGCTGTCTAGTTATATTTTTAATTTTTTTTCTTACAATTCTCCACAAATCCTAAAATGTCATGTATCAGGTTATGTGTTGATATGTAGTCATGGGTAATATAACGAGACATGTAATATTCTTTCCTACTATTTCTTATTTTATTATTGGAATCAACTGATGAGCTATATTAACTAAAACATTAATAATAAGAAATAACATTATTGTATGTTTATTTTAGATAATTATGATAATTAGTGACATAATTTGATTTAAATGATTGTTAACATAAAAATATGTGAATGGAGGTTAATTTTGTTATTTTCTAATTAAATAATTATTTACTATTTTAATGTGATGTATTTATAATGTCACATATTTTTAAGAATGTATTTTAAATGTGTTTTAAAATGGAAACTACTTTCATAAATATGAGAAAGAGATAAAAGAATGGGGTATTACTAGAAAATAATATTGAAACTCTAACATCGGTTGTCTATTTTTTGAATAAAGTTTTTATGTTATAATGTATTATTATAGGTGATTATATCATGATAACCACCTCCAAATACACAAAAATGGTCATATAAGCATGTTCTACTATCCTAGACTATATTTGATCCACATAACATTGAGGTATTTTTCAATTTATTGATGAATATTGAGAAAGAAAATATTAAAAGGATCATATCACCTTTAACATCTCAAGGAATTTCCATTAAAACATCCAATATATTTTATTATAACGTGTCTCTCTATGAGGTCCCATTATTAATCATTCACAATAATCAAATCATTGAGATAATAATGACAATAAAGAAACACTGGGTCATATAAGAAACATTTACATTATAAGTGACATACTAACAAAATTGGGATGTTTTTCTTGAAGATAATAATTGTCATGGTTCTACAAGGTATAATTTTTGAGATCACTTATTTCAACAATTATATGGAGACACGTTATATTAGATAAAATATTGGGAGTTTATCTACCTATGGTAGGGATTAATTTATAATATAGGTTATACCTATATATTTAATGAATTCATCTACTTAACAATATATATGTCTATACGTGTGGAAATATGGAATTTCCCTTCAAGGTGATATTGATAGTGAAGATATAGACTAAGGTAATAAAATTCAAATAAATAACATTTTCTAATGTGGTTAATAAGGCCACCCTCTTTAATACAAGATTAAAAGGGTGTTCAAGATTAGGTAAATCAATACCTAGGTAGCATATGGGTGATAAATATTTTATTATATAGAAGTGAAATTGGGGGTATTTGAATAAGCGAAATTATCATTAATGTATTATGGGGCAGTGGTGTGCCTTCTTCACCAAGCATGGTCTCACATCTTATTCATTGTCATCAATTTGGGTTATGAAACCAAATTAATCTGGAATACACATTAAAATTGAATTAGTTAAGCTTTTATTGATATAATGGACATCTTTATAGATGTTTCCATTTTGGAATATTATAGAGTTACATGAAATGGATTTTGATGACCTAGGAATCCCAAAAATAAGTAGGTATCCAATCTATTATGGGGTAGGTGACCCACATTTGGGATATATATTTTAGGAATATACATTATTAATAAGTATAATTTATCTTTAGAATTATTTTAGGGTCATTTATTTTTATCTCATTAGAAATTAAAAGGATTAAAATGAATCTACACTATAAAGAAATAATCTACCAATACTAACATGGGTTCTTCTATTTTTAAAAGGAACGATTCTTTTATACATTACATTAGACTCTATTATATTTAACATATAAGGTTCACAATATTTTATTTTTCGTAAATTAGTATCACCTATTTAAAATAAATTATGGGTTTATCTTTATATATGATCATTTTGACTTGGAACAACTATGAAGGGGACAGAGAAAAATAATTAATAACTTATGGTTTGAAAGTGGTATAATAGTGACTAATGGTTATATCCAAAGATAGCTAAAAAAATAATTATATTAGAATTTGTTAATGGTGGGTATATTTTGTTTATTTGAATGATCTAATAGTAATTTAAAATGTATTTAACTTTCTATAAATATATTTAGATATTGGTTTAGGGGAAAAATAAAAATTTCAATGATATCCTAGTCTTAAAATTATTAATCCCTTTTTATTATTTGTTTGTCATTGAGAGATTTCCAAATCACTTCTCCCACATCAAGTATTAATATTTAAATTGTTTTTGAAATAATAGTTGATAATTTTTAACTTATCCTCCTTCCAATGTTTGTGGGAATATATCTTATAGTTACCTAAGTATCTTAACAATGTGGTCTCCCCACGTTACTCTAGAAACTCTCATTCAGTTAAAATCACTCTTAAAAATTATTGGGATATCCACTTCATTCCACTTGTGTAACGACCCAATCTTTTTGAGTAGTATATTAACTTACTCTTATTGATTTAATAAGATGTTAATAGTTAATGCAGAAAGAGGAGTCGATGGCTTCATCCAGTAGACTCAACCCTTATGAAGCCCACTTATCAGAGCTTGGGAAGGAGGTAGCATCTGTGGGATTCGCTTTAGACCAAGCCCAAGCCGAAATCCAGCGTGTCAAGCTTGAACGGAAACGCTTACAGGAGAAGTTCAAGTTAGTGGAGATTTCTACTAGGGCAATGTTATCTGAGCCTCCCTCAGATTCTCTCACCATAGCACACCTTACACTTCGGTCGTATGTCGGTGTTATAAGGGGCTATGTGACGAGACCCTAGCTTCCTTGTGTAATCCTTTCGGGTGAATAAATTGAGATTTCTTCCTTTAGTGATGTTTGTGAAATTTCAAACGTCTAGATAATTTTAGAATGTATTTTATTGATGAATTTTTTGAAAAAGGGATATTTTAAAACATTTATGTAAACCCTAAATAACTAATGACGTGTAATGATTTTCAAAAAATGGTCTTCTACAAAAGTGTTCAGTAAGGAATTTGGAGTCTAATAAGATCAACTTAATTTTTGATGAATAGTAAATTATGAATAGTGATTTTACGTTTAGGATTAGTAATGTGACCAAATGGATTAGTAATTTCACTCAAAGAACATTTTAATATTATTTAGACACCTAGATTAAGTAATGTGATTCAATAAAATGGGTAAATAACGGTTTCATAAACTATTAATCAAGTATTAGTTTTTTCGGATGAATAGTGTTTTTTAATTAAAAATTTAATTAAAAATAATTAGAAAATTATTTTTATAAAAAGGACTTTATTTTTGAACTCAGAGCATCGATATTATGTTAAGGTAATTTTTGGGGATTTTTCTGAAAAAAATGAATTTTCGATGAATAGTGTTTTTATTTAAAAATTAAATTAAAAATATTTAGAAAAATATTTTTATAAAATGGATTTCATTTTTGAAATCAGATCATTGATATTTGGTTAAGGTGAAATTTTGGGATTATTCTGAGAAAGTTGAATTTTCAGTGAATAGTAAAAATACCGTTTTAGGGTTTCAGTATGTTTAATGAAATAATAACGGTGTCATGATGATGTCATGAGATATTTTGAGGGTTGGCCGGCCAAGGGTGATGAATTATTGTTTTGGGGGCCCCATGTGGCCTAACTCCATGATAAATGCCAAGGGAGAGCACATGGGTTTGAGAAAAGCACATGTGAGGTGTCCTTTGGCCATTAATGCTTTGTCCCCTCACTTTCCCTATAAATACCCACCCTTTCCTCCTTTGGTTTTCACTCCCAACTCTTCCCCAACGAAGTTATGGTCTTCTTACCTTCCAAGGAGTCCTTCCAAGTTGCCCCCAAGCCCTCAAGGTCCAATCCTTTGAGTTTCAAGAGTCACGTTTTAAGGTAAGGGATCCGACCCCTCTCTTTCTTTTCATGTAACCTCTTTTATGTCATTCCTTTTATGCTCCATGTTTTTATGTGAGAGGAGGTTCTTTTATATTCCTCTTACTTCCCTTTCATGTTTATATGATGAGAGATCCCCTCTTACTCTCATCATTTCGTTTTATGAAAGTTTAAGTGATGCTGTTAGGCTGCCGAATGTTTAAGTAATTCTTTCACCCTTCTCATTTTTCAAGTTCGATTTTGATGTCAAATCTTTCAAGTTCCTTTTTATTATGTTGGGGTATGATCTCTATATCTATCATACTGATCTCTTATGATCATATGATGAGAGACCCTATTTTATTTGTTCAATTCATTTTTATTGAAGCTTAAGTGACGCCGTTAGGATGCCGAATTGTCATAAGAGAAATCAAATTTTTGTCTTCCTTCCATGTTTTTCATTTCAAATGGTATGTCCTTAAAATTGCATCACCATGTCCATATATACTTATTATTCTGTCCCTCTACTATTTTATGGGTCAATTATGATTGTTCGACCCATGTTCCCTCTCTTTTCAAAGTTTTCTAAAACCTTGTAACATAGCCGTTATGCTGCAGAATTTTTGTCTCAAAATGCCTCTCTTTTCTCAAAATTATTTTTATGTTATAAAGTGAATACTCAAAGCTCTTATTTCTACAGGGGTATTCACATATATATCAAAATGTTCTATTTTAAATTCTGGGATTTACATACATGAAACCCTCTTTCCCTTTCCGTGGGTTTAAAGTGACGTAAAGATCATGTCTTTAAAGCAGTTTTTAAAACGTTATGATTATGAAATGAAACCCATTTATTTTATGCTATATGGGTTATTTATGAAATGTTTGATGATGATATATGTGGCTCACATGATAATAAAGTCAAATTTAAGGGTGCACCCTGATAGCGCTCCAATGCATTGGGTAAAGACTTAATCTCTAGAGATGGCCATTTTAACGACGCCTTGGTGAATAACCTTGGTAATTTTTAACGACACCTTGGGGATGGACCTTGGTGAAACGAAACGATTGTCAATATTAAATGTTGTAGCCACATCTTCAAGTTATGAAAAATGTTATTTTTATTATGATGTACCTCATGATTTCTTTCTCATGCCTTAAAGTTCTCTTCATGTGCTTATTGAAGTATCTCAAGTTCACTTGTAAAATGTTCCTCTTGTTTCCCTTACTGGGACTTCTGCTCACCCTTTCTTTTGATGTATGTCCCCAGGTTATGAGATGCATAATGAATATAGGATGAACTAAAGGAGAATCCTTTCAAGTATTTAAGAAGAATGTTTTATGTTTTTTTTTATGTATTGTGATCCTTGTTTCCAAGACACTAAACCTTAACGATCCTCAGTTTTGTGTAATGTAATGAAAGTTTATGTTATAAAAAGACGGGATGTTATAGTTGGTATCAAAGGATGGTTTAGTTATTTGTAGAAATTAGGATATAAAAACTTTAGGAAGAACCCTATAGAAAAGTCTAAATATAGGAAAACTTCCTGGTATTTTGGTAAGTATTGAGTAAGTGGTTTATCAAACAAATACATCCCTGTCTGGATACGAGCAGGTAGAGGCGGCTCTGGCACAGATGTACATAGGGGTAAAACCCGAAAACACCGCTTTGAGCTAGACTCGAACGGGAACTGGTGCATGATAATGGGCCTTGCTGCACTCTTGGTTACGACACTCCCGGGAGATATGTTTGGTTAATCACAAGCTTTTTATGAATCATTATGAAGGAATTATAGAAAAGTGTAATTGTCTAAGCATTAAGTCTTAGTTAAAAGATTCATAAATGAAATAAGTTTCTTACTAAGGTTTTATTCTTTTAGAAAATGGTGGGAAATAGGAGGAACCGTGCCGATGGTGACCGCAATGCACCATGTGCTGACGGCCCTCCGATGGAAGCCGGAATGGAAACATTCATGCGAATGATGAACCAACTGACTCAAGTTATGAGTAATAACTTGAATCAAGATGAGAGGCCGACCTCACCACGAAGGGAACAACACTCTGTTGAGTCCTTCATGCGTCAACGACCGCCAACATTCAGTGGATCTACTGACCCGTTGGTTGCAGAACAATGGATAAGCTCCATTGAAAAGATCTTTTCTGTACTTCATTGTTCGGAACAAGAAAAGGTCACCCTTGCTGTTTACCGCCTAGAGGGAGAAGCTGATCAGTGGTGGTCACTGATCAAAAACACGAAGCCACGAGGAGAGATAGAAGCTTTGGAGTGGGAAGAATTTCGTGGAATCTTCCTTAACAAGTATTTCCCTCGTTCCATGAGAACGAGAATGGAGAAAGAGTTTCTCGAGCTGAAGCAGAAGGAGAACGAATCTGTCGGAAGCTACGAGATGAACTTCACAAGGCTTTCCCGTTATACCTCAAGCTTTGTCATGGACCCTAATGGGAAGGTTGATAGATTCTTCAGTGGACTACGACCTCATCTGCGGAAGAATCTAGCCAACAGGGACTATGATAGCTATGAAGAAATAGTTCGAAGTGCTATGAAAGTCGAGCTAGAGTTTGGTGAGACACAATGGTCTCATAAGCCAAATGAAAAGAATAGATCGTTAGAGCCCAGTTTAGGGAAGTATTTTGATCAGGGAAGAGGTGGAAAGCAAATGCAACTTACCACATGCAATAAATGTGGGAAGAATCATCTAGGGAACTGCTTGAACGGAAGTGGAAAGTGCTACAAGTGTGGAAGAGGAGGCCATATTGCTCGGAATTGTCATAGTGAGGTAAAGCCTCAGCTTCCCAACACTAACGACAGAGGAAAGATGGTTCTGGCCCTACCCGAAGTCACATGCTTCAAGTGTGGACAGCTTGGGCACTTTGCTAACCAATGTCCCAATCTGAGGGTGGTGGAGGGAAATCACCACCAACCTCAGCAGAGGACAAGAGAGTAAGGTCGTGCTTTCGCTATCACAACAGCTGAAGTTGAAGTCCCGAACGATGTGGTAGCAGGTACTCTTGTTGTCCTCTCAAAACTAGCAAGTACTTTATTTGATTCGGGTTCTACGCATTCCTTTATTTCCTCCAAGTTTGCAAGGAATATATAATCAATCCCCGAACTGCTAGAGGTAGTGTTGTCTGTCAAGACTCCAAGTGGGATTATCCTTGCATCAACAGTATTTAGAGACTCTAGTGTTTACTTTGGTGAGCACAATCTTATCGTAAATCTAGTAGTCATTCCCATGATGGAATTTGACATTATACTTGGGATGGAGTGGCTCTCAAAGTATAATGCTAATATCAAATGCAGAAGTAAGGAAATATCAGTAGTCTTGAATGAACGGCCTACAGTTATCTTCCAAGGAGAGATATCCCGAACTGATCCCTATCTTGAAGCACCTCCTATAGCATTCTTTATGGAGTTAATCGGTGATGATGAAGAAGGAAAAGGGAGCATACAAATAGAAGATGTTCCGATTTTTCAGGAATACATGGATGTATTTCCTGAGGAGTTACCTGGACCTCCCCCAGAAAGAGAGGTAGAGTTCTCCATTGAACTCGTACCTGGGTCCCAACCGATATCAAAGACACCGTTTAGAATGGGAAATGTGGAGCTAGAAGAGTTAAAGAAACAACTCCAAGACTTGTTGGAGAAGGGGTTTATCTGACCGAGTGTGTCTCCTTGGGAGCAGCAGTTCTCTTTGTGAAGAAGAAGGATGGATCAATGCGGCTATGCATCGATTATAGAGAACTGAACGGGATCACAGTGAAGAACAGATATCCTCTTCCTAGAATTGATGATTTATTTGACCAACTTCGTGGGGCTCAATTCTTCTCTAAGATTGACCTTCGATCTGGTTATCATCAACTGAGGGTGAAAAAGGAAGATATTCCAAAGACTGCCTTCCGATCAAGATATGGGCATTATGAGTTTACTGTTATTCCCTTCGGCTTGACTAATGCTCCTGCTATTTTCATGGATTTGATGAATAGAGTCTTTAAGTACTACCTTGATAACTTTGTGGTAGTTTTTATTGATGATATTTTGATATATTCAAAAATTCGTGAGGAGCATGAAGATCATCTAAGGGTTATATTGAAAACTCTACGGAAGGAGAGGCTCTTTGGGAAGTTCAGCAAGTGTGAGTTTTGGTTACAACAGGTGGCTTTCTTGGGGCACATCGTAACCAATGAAGGAATCTCGGTTGACCCTGCAAAGACAATGGTTGTGGAGGAGTGGCCTCAACCCACAACAGTAACTGAGATTCGTAGTTTCCTTGGTTTAGCAGGATATTATAGGAGGTTTGTGAAAAACTTTTCACGACTTTCTAATCCACTAACCAAGTTGACTCGAAAAGGGGTTAAGTTCATCTGGACAAAGGAATGCGAGGAAAGTTTCCAAGAGCTGAAGAAGAGATTGGTTACTGCACCGGTGTTAACACTACCCTTTATCAGAGAAGGATTCGTTATTTTTAGCGATGCATCTCTGAAAGGGCTTGGGTGCGTCCTCATGCAGAATGACAAGGTAATTGCTTATGCATCTCGACAGTTGAAGATTCATGAGCAGAATTATCCTACGCATGATCTAGAGCTGGCGGCAGTTGTTTTTGCTCTAAAGATATGGAGGCACTATCTTTATGGGGAGAAATGTGATATATACACTGACCACCAAAGTCTAAAGTATATTTTCACACAGAAAGAATTGAACATGAGACAAAGGAGATGGTTGGATCTTATTAAATACTATGATTGTTCAATTCATTATCACCCGGGAAGAGAAAACAAAGTTGCGGATGCATTAAGCAGGAAAGATCCTATTGTTTTGGCAACAATGAGGATCTTAGGAGATCCCTTGATTAAAGATCTAGTAAAACTGGACATGGGAATTATAAGGAAAGGGACATCATCAACCCTATTCCAAATGATTTCTCAACCTTCATTACTAGAGAGGATCAAGAAGGCTCAAAAAGAAGATCCTTTGCTGTAGGAGAAGTTTGAGGCTTTAAAGGATGGGAAGTTCCATGATTTCAATATTGATCAAGAAGGTGTATTGAAATTTCGTACCAGACTATGTGTCCCATCTATTCCGGAGATAAAGAAAGAACTGATGGATGAAGCTCATAGCTCTACATTCTCTATACACCCGGGAAGCACTAAGATGTATAGAGACCTTTGTGATCATTATTGGTGGGATAACATGAAGAGGGAGATTGCTGATTACACTACAAGGTGCCTGGTGTGTCAGCAAGTAAAGGCAGAAATACAACTTCCTAAGGGGGTATTACAACCACTACCCATACCAGTATGGAAGTGGGATAATATCACTATGGACTTTGTAACTGGTCTCCCAAAAAAATCCAAAGGAAACAATGCGATATGGGTTATTGTGGACCGTCTCACCAAGACAGCCCATTTTATCTCTATTCGGGAAGATTTCTCTTTGGATCAGCTTGCCAAGATATACGTGAAGGAAGTGGTAAGGCTGCATGGGGTACCACTATCCATCGTATCTGATCGTGACCCAAGATTCACATAAAAATTCTGGAGATGTCTTCAACATGCTCTGAATACTGAATTGAATTTTAGTACGGCCTATCATCCTCAAACTGATGGCCAATCTGAAAGGAATATTCAGACACTCGAAGACATCTTGAGATTATGCTCAATGGAATTTAAAGGTGGATGGGATCAACACCTCCCATTAGTTGAGTTCTCCTATAACAACAGCTTCCATTCGAGTATTCAGATGGCACCCTATGAAGCTCTATATGGAAAGCGGTGTAGAACTCCTACTTTTTGGGATGAAACTGGTGAGAGGAAGCTTCTTGGGCCTGATCTCGTGCAAGAGATGACGAAACAGGTTCATTCCATCCAACAACACATAAGGGCTGCTCAGAGTCGGCAGAAGAGCTATGCTGACAATCGTCGAAGGGACTTGGAGTTTGGTGTTGGTGACAAAGTATTCCTTCGAATTTCTCCATGGAAGAGAGTCATGCGGTTTGGGAAGAAAGGGAAGCTCAGCCCTAGGTACATTGGCCCCTATAAAATCCTTGATCTCATAGGAGCAGTGGCCTATCGTCTAGCACTTCCACCGAACCTAGCTATGATGTCTTCCATGTATCTCTCTTGAGGAAGTACATACCCGACCCTTCGCATGCACTGAACCTAGAGGTGGTACAACTGGAACATGACCTCTCTTACGAGGAGCAGCCAGTGGAGATCTTGGACCGTAGAGATAAGGCCCTACGAAACAAGACTACCCACCTTGTGAAAGTGTTGTGGAGGAATCATAAATATGAAGAGGCGACTTGGGAGCCAGAGGAAACAATGAAGAAAAAGTACCCTCACCTTTTCGACTAGGCCTCAAGTGTAAATTTTTGGGACGAAATTTCTTAAGGGGGGAAGAATGTAATGACCCAATCTTTTTGAGTAGTATATTAACTTACTCTTATTGATTTAATAAGATGTTAATAGTTAATGCAGAAAGAGGAGTCGATGGCTTCATCCAGTAGACTCAACCCTTATGAAGCCCCCTTATCAGAGCTTGGGAAGGAGGTAGCATCTGTGGGCTTCGCTTTGGACCAAGCCCAAGCCGAAATCCAGCGTGTCAAGCTTGAACGGAAACGCTTACAGGAGAAGTTCAAGTTAGTGGAGATTGCTACTAGGGCAATGTTATCTGAGCCTCCCTCAGATTTTCTCACCATAGCACACCTTACACTTCGGTCGTATGCCGGTGTTATAAGGGGCTATGTGACGAGACCCTAGCTTCCTTGTGTAATCCTTTCGGGTGAATAAATTGAGATTTCTTCCTTTAGTGATGTTTGTGAAATTTCAAACGTCTAGATAATTTTAGAATGTATTTTATTGATGAATTTTTTGAAAAAGGGATATTTTAAAACATTTATGTAAACCCTAAATAACTAATGATGTGTAATGATTTTCAAAAAATGGTCTTCTACAAAAGTGTTCAGTAAGGAATTTGGAGTCTAATAAGATCAACTTAATTTTTGATGAATAGTAAATTATGAATAGTGATTTTACGCTTAGGATTAGTAATGTGACCAAATGGATTAGTAATTTCACTCAAAGAAAGTTTTAATATAATTTAGACACCTAGATTAAGTAATGTGATTCAATAAAATGGGTAAATAACGGTTTCATAAATTATTAATCAAGTATTAGTTTTTTCGGATGAATAGTATTTTTTAATTAAAAATTTAATTAAAAATAATTAGAAAATTATTTTTATAAAAAAGACTTTATTTTTGAACTCAGAGCATCGATATTATGTTAAGGTAATTTTTGGGGATTTTTCTGAAAAAAATGAATTTTCGATGAATAGTGTTTTTATTTAAAAATTAAATTAAAAATATTTAGAAAAATATTTTTATAAAATGGATTTCATTTTTGAAATCAGAGCATTGATATTTGGTTAAGGTGAAATTTTGGGATTATTCTGAGAAAGTTGAATTTTCAGTGAATAGTAAAAATACCGTTTTAGGGTTTCGGTATGTTTAATGAAATCATAACGGTGTCATGATGATGTCATGAGATCTTTTGAGGGTTGGCCGGACAAGGGTGATGAATTATTGTTTTGGGGGGCCCATGTGGCCTAACTCCAAGATAAATTCCAAGGGAGAGCACATGGGTTTGAGAAAAGCACATGTGAGGTGTCCTTTGGCCATTAATGCTTTGTCCCCTCACTTTCCCTATAAATACCCACCCTTTCCTCCTTTGGTTTTCACTCCCAACTCTCCCACAACGAAGTTCTGGTCTTCTTACCTTCCAAGGAGTCCTTCCAAGTTTCCCCAAATCCCTCAAGGTCCAATCCTTTGAGTTTCAAGAGTCACGTTTTAAGGTAAGGGATCCGACCCCTCTCTTTCTTTTCATGTAACCTCTTTTATGTCATTCCTTTTATGCTCCATGTTTTTATGTGAGAGGAGGTTATTTTATATTCATCTTACTGCCCTTTCATGTTTATATGATGAGAGATCCCCTCTTACTCTCATCATTTCGTTTTATGAATGTTTAAGTGACGCCGTTAGGCTGCCGAATGTTTAAGTAATTCTTTCACCCTTCTCATTTTTCAAGTTCGATTTTCATGTCAAATCTTTCAAGTTCCTTTTTATTATGTTGGGGTATGATCTCTATATCTATCATACTGATCTCTTATGATCATATGATGAGAGACCCTATTTGATTTGTTCAATTCATTTTTATTGAAGCTTAAGTGACGCCGTTAGGCTGCCGAATTGTCATAAGAGAAATCAAATTTTTGTCTTCCTTCCATGTTTTTCATTTCAAATGGTATGTCCTTAAAATTGCATCACCATGTCCATATATACTTCTTATTCTGTCCCTCTACTATTTTATGGGTCAATTATGATTGTTCGACCCGTGTTCCCTCTCTTTTCAAAGTTTTCTAAAACCTTGTAACATAGCCGTTATGCTGCAGAATTTGCGTCTCAAAATGCCTCTCTTTTCTCAAAATTATTTTTATGTTATAAAGTGAATACTAAAAGCTCTTATTTCTACAGGGGTATTCACATATATATCAAAATGTTCTATTTTAAATTCTGGGATTTACATACATGAAACCCTCTTTCCCTTTCCGTGGGTTTAAAGTGACGTAAAGATCATGTCTTTAAAGCAGTTTTTAAAACGTTATGATTATGAAATGAAACCCATTTATTTTATGCTATATGGGTTATTTATGAAAGGTTTGATGATGATATATGTGGCTCACATGATAATAAAGTAAAATTTAAGGGTTCTCCCTGATAGCGCTCCAATGCATTGGGTAAAGACTTAATCTCTAGAGATGACCATTTTAACGACGCCTTGGTGAATAACCTTGGTAATTTTTAACGACACCTTGGGGATGGACCTTCGTGAAACGAAATGATTGTCAATATTAAATGTTGTAGCCACATCTTCAAGTTATGAAAAATTTTATTTTTATTATGATGTACCTCATGATTTCTTTCTCATGCCTTAATGTTCTCTTCATGTGCTTATTGAAGTATCTCAAGTTCACTTGTAAAATGTTCCTCTTGTTTCCCTTACTGGGCCTTCTGCTCACCCTTTCTTTTGATGTATGTCCCCAAGTTATGAGATGCATAATGAACATAGGGTGAACTAAAGGAGAAGCCTTTCAAGTATTTAAGAAGAATGTTTTATGTTTTTTTTATGTATTGTGATCCTTGTTTCCAAGACACTAAACCTTAACGATCCTCAGTTTTGTGTAATGTAATGAAAGTTTATATTATAAAAAGACGGGATGTTATAACTTGCATATCAATAAATTCTATAAG
Organism: Viscum album; assembly: GCA_963277665.1. Classification (NCBI taxonomy): domain Eukaryota; kingdom Viridiplantae; phylum Streptophyta; class Magnoliopsida; order Santalales; family Viscaceae; genus Viscum; species Viscum album. The sequence goes on along the minus strand of OY728130.1, from coordinate 1,015,641,877 downwards.
AATAACAACTAAAATATTCATATTCAATAATATATATTAAATATCATGTTGGGGAGAAAATAATTTATCAAACAACGTAAAAAATTGTTCTTAAAAAGATAATAATTTTGCATCCAATAAAATATCACATTATTGAAAATTATGACTCAATATTATTTGAAGAATTTATTATTTATACTCAATAATAATAATAAATAAATTTTCATATTACCTACTATAAAAAATATAAAAAGGATTTTATCCAACCATGAATAGGGTTATATAAATCGATGAACAAATAACGTAGTCGGAAAATAAGACACATATACTCTAGTGACTGAACTCTATATTCTCATAGTCATAAGGCCTTAAAATAGATTCTACAGTCCATCAATGATCTACATAATTATTCCTAATGTATAAATATTTTAAATATCACCTCCATGTAGGCTTGGATATTTCTTATAATATGTTTGGTTCCAAATAAATCTACAATTGAATGTCCCTTTCAATATAGTAGATGATATATGAACTCTGAGCACAATTATTTTTTAATTCGATTAATAATTCACAATAAAGATGTCACCTTTTCCCCCTTAACATGATCATGATCCTCATGGAATCAAGATAATATCTATGATAGTGGTTTTTCTTGAGTAAATATTGTTATATGAAAAGACATTCTCCTAGTTTGGAAAAGGAAATGATCTTACTTATCTCAAGACAACCTCATATATAACTTTTTGAAGCGTAAAAAAGTAAAAAAAAAACTTACATGAAATCCCATTCATGTCCATCAACATGTTTTTACAAAGGGAAAATATTGATTAGAGTTCCAAATTTTTTTATATAAATCTTATAAAACCATTCACACTTCTAATGCAGTGCAAACAGACATTAATTATCTCCAAGTGAAAATTAATTTTGAGTATAAAAATATTTTTCATAATGGAATATGTGTGAATTATCACAGGGGGTTCTAAAGATCATAAAAATACAATTATTCTATAACACCCTGATATTTTATTATATATTTCTACTTAAGTAAATTTTATTTATTCAATAGCTTGTGATATACACAACTTGTAGTTTAAATGAACTGTAACAAAGTATACATTTTCACTCATCCATTGGATTGGCGGGAATGAATATAAATAAATAAATTATGAAACATCTATATTTTAAACATCTTTAAAATAAAATCTATTGTTCCCAATTTATTATAAAGGAAAATAAAAATAATTTGAAAATAAAAGTCATTTTTTTGAAATGTTATTTTATGCCAAGATTGTGTTTTTATATTTATAAATTAAATTTATAACTAATGGTGAATGATTATAATGAAATTTAAATATTACAGATTAAAAAACATATTTTAAAATTAATCTAATATTTTTCCTAGTCATGAGAAAAAATTCATATCACATTTTATGTTTAAAAATCTATTTTTCTTAAAATAGTTTGTGTTGTGTTTTGTGCACTTATTTTAAAATGTATTTTATATACATATTTAAATTAAATAATTAAAAATGACTTAAATATTTGTAATTTTTAGTATCAAAATTTTAAAATAGTTTCCTTTTGATTTTATTTAATATGAATAGTAACCATAGTAATGTTTTTTAACTTCAGTAAGGAGAAAATGGTAAAAAAAGGTTAACATTAGGATAAGGATTTATAATTTAAAAATATTATTAAAGAGGTATGGATACTTAACATTTTTTTCAAAACCTTTAATTTTGATCTATAATTTTATTTAGAGGATATGGAATGTATTGGTAGCATCCAATGGTTATTTAGATCTTAGAGTACTAAATTTTAGCGAGGTTGACTAAGTCGCACATTTAGTGTTAACCGTGAGACTTAGTCAAGCGGGTGATTCAATAAATTGAAGAGTGATTCTTGGTTATTTTTTTCCATTAACCTTTAGAAAAATTTCAATTTGGGGTACTTTAGTGTTTTTTAAGGGGAAACATGATTAATACCATTGAAGCAGTGGTATCATATGGTTTAAGCACATGGTTTGGGAAACTGTGTGGCCAAACTGTGCGCCTCTTGATAATGTGTGAAAATAAATTCTTTCCCCTATCATAATTTAAGATTTATATTTTATTTACCACCTTAATCACTTGTATAACCTCTCCAATATATGGTATCTCTTCCCGTTCATCCAGCGTTGGACTTGATCTAGGTTCTTCATTCTGTGTTTGATTCCTTCACCTTCGGTAATATCATATAGCTAACAGTAATCTCTTAACTCTACTTTTGTCCATTATTTGATTATGTTGAAAACTTTAGTGTTATTTTAGGGTGATATTATATGCCCAATTTTCATGTAATTTTCTATTTTTTTATTTATCCAAGTATTCTTTGAATCTGAAGTGGATAACAGATGACAGTTTATCTAAAACCTAAGGTAGGTGGTTCTTTTCTTTTCCCTTAAATTCTCATTTCATTATATGGTTCACCTATGTGTCATGTACTATACCCTTCTATATAAGGATCCTAAATATTTAATTATTTAAATAAAATTATTCATTCATTATTTTACAGTCTTAGATACCCACAAATCAGTGTTGGTGGATGACCACCTCAACTTGATCAACTTGAAATGGATTTCCTTCCCTAAAGTCCCAATAACATCATTCCTTGTAATTAAATTCACCCACCAACTTAGTTAGGTCAAATTTAACCTTATGAGTGTAATGAAATTTGTTGTGAACCAAAGGTAAATGTTATGCCACATGTATAAGAAATTTGTCTTCATTTTGTAGCTTGAATTAATAGTATTAAATGAATTGCCCAACCTAACTGAAATGTATTGTTTAAATAGAATAAAGTTAGTGTTAGCTATAACCATTAATTTAAAACAAACCAAGGTTGATATGTGGGTCTCGATTAAAGAATCATTGGATGAGATCATTGAGATTAACAATTAGAAATTTTAATTAAATTATAACATGATTGGAGAAAACATTTTTTATTTTATAGAAAACCTTGGGCAATGTCATTAGGTCAATACCTTTACTTTGCCCCTGAGTGATACCTACTTCCTTAGTGGATCACCTTGGATGTGCTTAGTGGGAAATGTTGTTATAATATCCCAATAGAGATAAATGGTTCCTTATGTAGAATACCATAGAGAGGATCATAAGGTTTTACCAATATAATATTATAAGAGTAAATCCTAGGTTCCCAACATATAACACCCTGGAAAAAATATTATGGTGATTGGTTTCATAGTGAACCTAGAGCGATACTTGGGTTCCTTTTTAAAAGAAACCTAATATGGGTCTTGGATTTAAATTAATTAAAAAATGAAGATTAACATTCCAATAAAAATAACATTATTGGAGTCAGTATATACTTTATATTTAATTTTTTATGTCCAATTTATATCATCATGCTCATATTCCCTGAGAGTTATGAATCCCCTTATATGTATGTGTGGGAAACATGGGATTACTCCATGGGTCTTGAATACTACTCTAAATATATATATATATATATAAATATATCAGAACATATTTTTCTATATATATATATGAGGAATGTATATACAAACATACAATGTGAAATCAGTTTAGAGACATCTGATTTAGGCCGAAGCTACTAGTGTTGGTCAGGAACCCCGTGAGGAACCTGGTACGAATGTGAATTATTTATTTACTTTCTTCCATTTATTATTACCTAAAAAATGATTATATTTTATGAAATTATTAGATGGTTCTAAACATCATTGGTGGTGTCCTACTGTGTGTATCTCACATATTGTTTGGTCCATTGGTTGGTACCCGAACATAACATATGGATGCATGTAGGGACATATATAAGTGTCCAATATGGATGCTTGATTTTAATATTAGGATGGAGTATAGGAGTAAAGTACCAAGAATATTTTTTTAATTCTAGTGTAGATAGATTTTGATATTTTTTTCATTTTTTATATTATTTTGTATACATCTTCTTCTCTGATTAATGTATCTCCTATTTTATAGTATCATGACATGATTATCATTTTTTATATGATATTGGTTTAGCTTCAGAATATCTATTTTAATTTTATGATTTGTTATATCAATACAAGTTCAATTATTAGTCTATTTCTAATTCTTACTATTTTTTATACAACTTCACTACACTCTGATAATGAGGGTATACTCTCCCCACCACACCATTATAGACATCCATATCTAGTCGACATCCTCTCGTGTATATAATGGTATGATTATGATAATGTGGCCAACTAGGTTCAATTATTTATAGGTGAATCAAGTCTGGGATGATAAAAATTGGTATCATAGGATTTTTCTTTTTGTTATACCATTTTTTTATTATACATGATACTAGTAATGTGTCACCATTTAATAATGAGCCTATTTCTAAGAGGAGCTAAACCACATATTGGGTAAAGCCATATTTTCTTAAATTGGTATATTTATGTTTTGGTTTTTATTATTATAATTATACTTATTTCATCATTGGGTGACACACATGAGTTATTATTTTTAAAATTATTATGAGTTTCCCATTAACTTGAACCAATGATTAATGGAGGTTTTATCCATTTCATCATTATAGGAACTTGAGGACTCACAAATCATGTATATTCCATTCCATATTTTTATTACTCCACACACTTCATGTGAAATATTATTGGTTTCATGACTATTTTATTTGAAAATGTTCTAAATTTTCATTCAATGAGGAAATACATGGATTAATTAACATTTCTAAATCAATATAAATCATAGTTCCCCATATAGAAAAATATTGGCACCCTAATTAACCGACTAAGCCATTTTGAGCTATGGACGTCTGGTTCCCTGAAAAAAATGTTAGTTAATCTTGATTACTTGAATGAAAATTGTAATATATGAATCATGTACTTATCTAAAATTTGAGGGATAATTCGTTTAATATAATTATTTCACATGACCTATTATATCATAATACATGATATAAGGGTCAGGTAGTAGTTACATGACAAGTTAATTACAAATTATAAAGATTATTTATTTATAACATGGTAATGGTGACTCATATAAATGGAAAATGATATATACATACATATAAATGAGTATGAATTTTATTAAATTTAAAATCTTAAATAAAAGTGGTTACCGTTAAATGAGGAATACAATTATAAGGTAATGGATGCTTCATAAATACCATATAGTTGACACTCTATAAATCGGGACCTCTACAGTGTAATGTGAGACCTTGATCCAGACCCAACCTTTGTAGTGGAAAGTAGGAAGTTTCTCTTGTGACCTATTTTATCATCCTTATCACTTATACCAGGGGTTAATAGGAAGAAAAGTGATTTGAATCATACATGGTAAGGCTATGTACCTATATAATTATTATATCTGTGACTCCAAAAATGTTAAATCTTATTTGTGTCATTAATTTAAAAAATTTATAGCTATAGAACCATGAAATACTCAAGACGTATACCAAGATGGTTATGAATAGTAATGTGACCAATGGAATAGTAACCTCACATAAAAAATTATAAATATAATTTTGGCATATTGAATTGTATTGTGATATAATAGCATAAGTAAATAATTGTTTCAGAAATTACTAGTTGAGTATTTGTATTTCTTGGGGTAAATAGTGTTTTTCCTTAAAAATTAAATATCTCATAAATAGAAAATTATTTTCATAAAATGGAGTTGATTTTTGAATTCAGAGCATCGATATTAGGTTAGGGTGAATTTTTGAGATTTTTATAAAATGTTTTGTTTTTTCAGTGAATAGTAAAAATAGAGATTTAAGTTTCAGTATGTTTAATGAAATAATTAGTGATGTAATAATGATGTAATAATTATGGTCGACTTATGAATAGTAATATATGTTATGAGTTGTCCCAAGTTCCCAATACCATGGTCATATACCACCGATGAGGTGTCCTCTAGAAATTAATTAAATATTCCCTCATTTTTTCTAAAAATACTAAATTTTTCCTGCATTAATTTTATTAAAAATTCTTCCTCACTAAAGATATGGTATTTTTACCTCCCAATTATTCCTCCCAAGGTTCCCTCAATCCCCCAAAGGTACCAACCATTGAGATTTATAAGTTAATATTCAAGGTAAGGGAACCTTTCACCCTCCTCTTTTAAGTCCTGACTTCCTTTATGTTATGTCTTATAGTTTCCATTTTATTATGAAAGGGTATGTTATTATATATCCTTATTTATGCCCATTTAATTTCAAAATTATTGATAGATCCTTTTCTCTCCCATCAACATATTTTATTAATTTTTAATTGGCATCGTTAGGCTGCCAAATTTTCGTTAAAAAATCTCATGTTCTCTTTTCTTTCAAGTTTTGTTTTCAGGTGGTATGTCATTAAAATATCCATAACATGGTATTATTTAGGTTTTATTATGCCCCTATACTATATTATGAGTTGTTTATGAGTGGGTGACCCTTTTACCCTCTCTTTTTAATGTTTTATAAAACCCTTTTATATAGCTATTATGCTGTAGAAATTTCATCCCAAAACCTCTCTCTTTTTTCTCAAGAAATTCTCATATTTTATTTATGTCAATACCCATTCCAATTTAAGTTATAGGGGTATTAATAAATCCAAAAAAAAATTATATTTGGATTTGTATTTTACATACAGAAAACCCTAATTTCTTTTCCATGGGTTATAAATGACACAATGATCATGTTTTTAAGAACTTTTAAAACGTCTCGATTTGGAAATGATAACCATTTCTTTTATTCTATATGGGTTATTTATGAAATAATTTATTATGATCTATGTGGATTAAATGAAAATAAATTCCTATTAAGGTTGCACCCTGATTGCGCTCCAATGAATTGGGTAAATAATTTAATCTCTAGAGATTTCAAGTTTCATGATACCTTGGTGAATAAGCCTGGTAATTTTTATGACACCTTGGGGGTGAACCTTAGTGATATGTTCATGAATGTACAAATTAAATGTTTTAGACTCATTTTAAAGTTATGATTCATGTTATTTTTTTCTATGAAATTCCTCTTCATAATTCATTTATGATATCCCTCATGTTCTTGTTGATATCGCTCAAGATCACATGTAAACTGTTTCACTTGTTTTTCTTTAATATGCCTTCTACTCACCCTTCATTTGAAGTATGTATCTAGGTTTTTAGATGAATTAATTTTACTTAGGATGAACTTATGATGAAGCCTTACAAGTGTATTAGAATAATGTTTTAGGTGGTTTTCATGTATATTGTTCATGATTTCCAAGACACTAGACTTTAAAGATCCTCTATTTGTGAGATGTAATGAAAAGTTATTTAATAAAAAGGAAGGATTCCATAGTTGGTATATAAAAATTGGTTAGTTATTTATGAAAATAAGGCTATGAAAACATTAGGATTAACCTTATAGAAAATTTTAAATAAAGTAAAAATTATGAGTATTTTGGGGAAATATTAAATAAGTGTTTTCCAAATAAAGAAATCCCTTTATGGATATGAACAAGTGGATGTGGCTCTAGAACAGATGCACCTAAGAGAGAAAACTCCAAAAAGAAGTTTTGAGCATGACCCAGGGTATCCCAGTACATGACAACGAGCCTTGCTACACTCTTAGTTTGACACTCCTGGGGAATATTTTTGGTAAATCACAATCTTTTTAAGAATCATTATGAAGGATTTATAGATAAATGTAACTGTTTAAGCATGAAGTTTTAATACATAAAAATAATTTATAGTTAAAATATTCATAAATGAAATAATTTTCTCACTATGTTATAATTCTTTTTGTAAATTGAAAGAATTAGGAGGAACTGTGAAAATGGTGACCGTAATGGACCATGCATTGATGGACCACTAAGGGAAGATGGAATGGAAAATTTCATGAGAATGATGAACGGACTGACTCAAGTTATGGGAAATAACTTGGATCAAGATGAGAGACTAATCTCTCCGTGAAGGGAACGAAATTCTATTTATTCCTTTATAAATCAATTACCACCAACCTTTAGTGGGTCAACCAACCCATTGATTACTAAATAGGGGATCATCTCTTTTGAGAAGATCTTTTCTATGGTCAGATATTCAGAGCAAGAGAAGGTCACCCAGGCAGTTTATCGCTTATAGGGAGAAGGTGATCAGTGGTGGGAACTAATTTAAAACATGAGGTCAAGATTGGAGGTTGAATTTATGGATTGGGAAGAGTTCAGAGGGATCTTATTCTATAAGTATTTCCCTAGTTCTATGAGAACAAGAATGGAGAAGGAGTTTCTCGAGTTAAAGTAGAAGGATAATGAATATGTGGGAAGCTATGACATGAACTTCCCAAGGCCTTCACGTTAGACCTATAACATTTTCATGGATACAAATAGTAAAGTTGATAGATTATATAGTGGACTGAGACCTCATCTGCGGAAGAATCCATCCAACTGAGACTATGATAGTTATGAGGAGATTGTGAGGAGTGCGATGAAAGTTGAACTAGAGTTTAGTGAGATTAAATGGTCTCATAAATCAAATGAAAATAAAAGACCAATGAATCCAATATTAGGGTGTAATTTGGATTAGGGAAGATGAGGAAAGCATGTGCAACATCCCACATGTAATAAATGTGGGAAGAAGAGTTCGGGTAACTATCTTCTCGGGAGCAGGAAGTGCTAAAAGTGTGAAAAAGATGGTCATATCGCACAGAATTGTCGTAGTGAGGTGAAATGTCAAATCCCAAACATCAAAGGCAAAGGGAAGATGGTGTAGAACCTACCTGATGTACAATTCTATAAGTGTGAAAAAATTGGGCACTTTTCTAACCACTATCCAAATCTCAGGGTAGTGGATGGGAATCACCATCAGCCTCAGCGACGACCAAGGGAAAAAGGTCGTACTTTTGCACTCACTACAGTTGAAGTTAAAGCTTGAAATGATGTGGTGGTAGGTACTCTTGTTGTTCTATCAAAAATATCAAGTACTTTGATTGATTCTGGTTCTACGAATTCCTTTATTTCCTCCATGTCAGTAAAGAATTTAAAATCAAACCCCTGATTTTGTAAAAGTAGAGTTATCAGTCAAGACTTATGGTGGGATTATCCAAGCATCATCAATATTTATAAACTCTAGTATTTACTTTAGTGAGAAAAATATTTTCACAAATATAATAGTCATTACCATGATGGAATTCAACTTTATACTAGGGATGTACTGGCTCTCAAAGTATAATTCTAATATCAAATATAGAAGCAAGGAAATCCCAGTAGTCTTGAATGGGATACCAATAGTTATATTCCAAGGAGAGATATCTCAACCTGATCTTTGTCTAGAAGAACCTCTTATATACATATTAATGGAGTTGATCGGTGAAGAAGAATAATGAAATGGGAGTTTAACGATAAAAAATGCCCACATTGTCTGGGAATACATTGACTTATTTCCTAAGGAGTTACCCAGACCTCCCCTAGAAGGAGAGGTAGAGTTCTCCATTGATCTTGTACCTGGATCTCATCTGATATCAAAGACCCTGTATAGGATGGAAAACGTGGAGTTAGAGGAATTAATGAAGAAACTCTAGTATATTTTGGAGAAGGGGATTATCCAACCAAGTGTGTCCCCTTGGAGAGCACCTATTCTATTAGTGAAGAAGAAGGATGGATCGACACACCTATGCATTGATTATAGAGAAATTAATGGGATCACAGTAAAGAAAAAATAACCTCTTCCAAGAATTTATGAATTATTTGACCAAATTCATGGGGATCAATTATTCTCTAATATTGATCTTTGATATAGTTATCATCAATTGAGGTTGAATAAAGAAGATATTCAAAAAACTACCTTCCGATCAAGATATGGGAATTATGAGTTTTTTTTATGACCTTCAAACTGACTAATGAACCCACTATTTTTATTTATTTAATGAATAGAGTCTTTAAGGACTACCTTCAGAACATTGTGGTAGTTTTTATTGATGATATTATGATATGTTCAAAAATTCGAGAGGATCACGAGGATCATTGTTAGGGTTATTTTGCAAAAACTATGGAATGATAGGCTTTTTGGAATGTTCAGAAAATGTAAATTCTAGTTACAACAAGTTACTTTCTTGGGGACATTATTACCGATTAAGGAATTACAATTGACCCTATAAAGACAAATATTGTAGAGGATTGGCCTTAGCCTATAACAATAATAGAGATTCATAGTTTCATTGGGTTATCAGAATATTATAGGAGGTTTGTGAAAAACATTTCATGACTTTCTAATATATTAACTAAGTTAACTCGAAAAGGGTTCAAGCTCATCTAGAAAAAGGATTAATAGGAATGTTTTCAAGAGCTGATGAAGATATTTGTTACTACACCCATGTTAACTATGACCTCAAGCAGAGAAGGATTTCTCATTTTTAGTGATGCATCTCTAAAATGTATTGGTGATTTCTCATAAAAATGACAAAGTCATTTCTTATGCATATCGACAATTGAACACTCATGAGCAGAACTATCATACGCATGATCTGGAGTTGGCTGTAGTAGTTTTTGATTTAAATATATGGAGGCAGTATCTTTATGGGGAGAAATCTGTTATATACAAAGACCATCAATGTTTGAAGTATATTTTCACACAAAAAGAATTGAATGTGAGACAATGGAGATGGTTGGAACATCTTAAAGACTAATTTTGTTCAATTCATTATCATCCTAGAAGAGAAAACAAAGGCGCTAATGAATTAAGTTGGAAATACCTAGCTGTAATGTCAACGATGATGATTCAATGAAATCCTTTGATAAATGACCTATTAAAGATGGACATAGGAATTATAGGGGAATGGATATCATCAACCATAACCCAAATGATTTCCCAACTGTCATTATTATAGAAGATCAAGAAAGCTCAAAAAGAATATCCTTTGTTACAGAAGATGTTTGATGCCGTGAAGGATGGAAATTTTCATATGTTAAATATTGATTAATAAGGTGTAATGAAATTTCATACAAGATAATGGGTTCCATCATTTCTAGAAATAAATAAGGTGCTGATGGATGAAGCTTATAACTCTACTTTCTCTATACATCTTGGAAGCAAGAAGATGTATAAGGACCTTTGTGATCATTATTATTGGTATAATATGAAAAGGTAGATTTCTAAATACACTTAAAGGTGCCTGGTATGTCAGCAAGTGAAGGAAGAGTGACAACTCCCTAAAGGGGTGTTGCAACCACTACCCATACTAGCATGGAAGTGGGATAATATCACTATGGACTTCATCACTGGTCTCTCGAGAACTTCCAAATGAAACAATATGATAAGGGTTATTATGGATTGTCTCACCAAGATTACCCATTTTATCTCTATTCGGGATGATTTATCTCTTGATCATCTTGCCAGGATTTATGTGAAGGAAGTGGCAATGCTACATGGAGTTCCCCTTTCTATTGTATCAGATCGTGATCCAAGGGTCACATCAAAATTCTGGACAATCCTTCAACATGCTCTAAGCATTGAATTGAATTTCATTACAGTCTATCACCCCTAAAATGATGGACAATTTGAAAGGACTATTAAAAAACTCAAGGAAATGCTGAGAACATGCTCAATGGAATTTAAAGGAGGATGGGATCAACATCTCCCTTTAGTTGAGTTCTCTTACAACAACAGCTTCCGCTAGATCATTCAAATGGAACCCTATGAAGCTCTATATGTGAAGCGATGTATAAGTCTTACTTTTTGGGATAAAGCTAGTGAGTGAAATCATCTTGGGCTTGATCTTGTGAAAGATATGATAGAAAAGGTCCATTATATCCAGCAACACATTAAGGCTGCTCAGAGTTGAAAAAAGATCTATGCCCATAACCGTTGAAGGGACTTTGAGTTTTATGCAGGTGAAAAAGTATTTCTTCCAATTTACCCTTGGAAGAGAGTCATGAGGTTTGGGAAGAAAGGGAAGCTCAGCCCAAGGTACATTGGCCCCTATGAAATCCTTGATCACCTAGGAGCAGTGGCCTATCATCTTGCACTTCATCAAAATCTAGTACAAGTTCATGATGTCTTCCATGTATCCCTCTTGAGAAAGTACATACCTGCCCCTTCACATGTAATAAACATAGAGGTGGTACAATTGGAACATGAAATCTCTTATAGGGAGCAACCGGTGGAGATCTTGGATCATAGAGACAAGGTTTTACAAAAAAAGACTAACAACCTTGTTATTGTGTAATGGAGGAACCGAAAGTGTGAAGAAGCCACATGGGAACTATAGGAGTCTATGAAGCATAAGTACCCAAACCTTTTATATTCTATGAGTAGAGTTAAAATTTCAGTGATGAAATTTCTTAATGGGAGAAGAATGTAACAACCCAAAATTTTGCATAATATTAGTTTCCTAAATTTCTGTGTTATTTTATTTTATACTCAACAAAACTATATCCTTTAATTAATTAAGTGAGTATAATTAAAATGATACCACTGGGTTTTGACTATTATATGAAAATTGGTCAATACGACCATTGTAATCTATAATGTTATGATTATTGTTTATAAATAGAAATGATCATAGTTAATTAATATAGAAAGAAAGTCTATGGCCACATCCAATAGACTCGGTCTATAAGAATCCCATCTATCAGAGCTTGTAATAGAGGTTTCATCACTGGTATTTGCTCTAGACTAAGCCCTAGCTGAACTCTAACATGTGAAGCTTGAATGGAATCACCTACAGGAGAAGTTCAAGCTGATAGAAATCACCACTCGGGTAATGTTGTCTAACCATCCCCAAGATTCTATCACCATAGCACACCTAACACTTAGGTCCTATACAGCTGTTATAAGTGGAAATGTAACGAATCCTTAGTAACTTTGTGTAATCCCTTTTTTATAATAGAATTTTTATTTATTGTTATGGTAAAATTTGTGAATTTAAAATGTATGGATAAATACAGGATGAATTTTTAGAAGTTCCAAATTATTAATGAATTTTGGAAGAAGGGTATTTTTAAGATATTTTTTGTATACATTAAATAATTAATAATGTGAAATTATTTTCTAAAAAAGGTTTTATACAGTTGTGATTGGTAAGAAATTTAGATTCCAATAAGATCAACTTAATTTTTAGTGAATAGTAAAGTAGGAATAATATTATTAACCTTATTAATAATAATGTGACCAATGGGATAGTAACCTCACTTAAGAAATTATAAATATAATTTAGTCATCATGAATGGTAATGTGATATAATAGCATTAGTAAATAACTGTTTCTGAAATTATTAGTTAAGTATTAGTATTTTATTGGGTAAATAGTATTTATACTTAAAAATTAAATATCTCATAATTAGAAAATTATTTTCATAATATGGAATTCAGAGCATTGATATTATGATAGGGTGAATTTATGAGATTTTTATAAAATGTTTTGTTTTTCGGTGAGTAATAAAAATACAGTTTTAAATTTCGGTATGTTCAATGACATAACTTGTGATGTAATCATAATATAATAATTCTGGTCGAATTGTGAATAGTAATATATGTTTTGAGGTGTCCCAAGTGGCCAATACCCTAGGAAAATACCATGGGAAAACCCATGGTTTTGCAAATAACAATGATGAGGTGTCCCTTGGAAATTAATTAAATATTTCCACACTTTTTCTATAAATACCAACACATTCCTTCATTAATTTTATTCCAAATTTATCCTCAACAAATCTCAGGTGTTTTTACCTCACAAGGAGTCCTCCCAAGGTGCCCTAAATTTATCCAAGGTCCCAACCATTGAGATTTTGAAGTTACTCTTCATGGTAAGGGAACCTTTCACCCTCCTATTTTAAGTCATGACTTCCTTTATTTATGTCTTCTAGTTTACATTTTATTATGAAAGGGTATGTTATTATATGTTTTTATTGCTGTCCATTTTATGTCGAAATGATAATGAACCCTTTTTTCTCTCAACAACGCATTTTATGAATTTTAAAGATATGCCGATAAGCTGTAGGATTTTCGTAAAAGAAATCACATCTTCTATTTTCTTTCAAATTATCTTTTCATGTGGTATCTCATTCAAATATCCATACTATGATCTTATTTATATTTTATTATGTCCATATACTATATCATGAGTTATTTATGAGTGGGATACCCTTGTTCCCTCTCTTTTTATAGTCTTCTAAAACCATGTTATATAGTTGTTATGATGCCGAAATTTCATCTCAAAACCTCTCTCTTTTTTTTCAAGAAACTATCTTATTTTGTTTAGGTGAAAACCCAAAACTATTTTATTTCTAGGGGTATTCATCAATACATAAAAATGGTTTATTTATATTTGTATTTTACATACATAAAACTATCATTCCTTTTCCATGAGTTATAAATAACAAAACGATCATGTTTTTATGTACTTTTAAAACGTCTCAATATTTAAACGAAACCCATTTATTTTATTCTCTATGGGTTATTTATGAAATTTTTTATTATTATCTATGTGTTTCAAATAATCATAAACACATAATAAAAGTGCACCATAATAGCACTCTAATTTATTGGGTAAATAATTTAATATTAGAGATGACATGTTTCAGGATACATTGGTGAATAACCCCGGTATTTTTTATGACACCTTTGGGATGAACCTTGGTAATATGTTCATGAATGTCTAAAATAAATGTTATAGACACGTTTTAAAGTTATTATTGATGTTATTTTTTCTATTATAATTCTCTTTATCTTTCATTTATGATATACCTCATGTTCATGTTGATATCGCTCAAGATCACCTGTAAACTGTTTCATTTGTTTTCTTTACTAGGCCTTCTGCTCACCCATTCCTCTGATGTATGTCACCAGGTTATGAGATGCAGTAATTGTACATAGGATGAAATTATGATGAATCCTTACAAGTGGTTTAGAAGAATATTTTATATTGTTTTTATGTATATGTTTCTTGATTTCCAAGACACTAGACTTTAAAGATCCCTTATTTGGGAAATGTACTGAAAAGTTATTCAATAAAAAGGAGGGATGGCATATTCATGAGAGGATAAAAGAGGAAAAAATATGATGGTATGAAATAGAGAAAATTAGAAAGTATTCTAGAGTTGAACTTTTATATAGATAGGTTTATTAGGTTTTCAACCTGAATATGTATCCCATGTAATCTAAAATTTAAGAGGGAAATTATCGATGATGCACGTAGATTATGTATTTTATTTATATAGGAAGCACTAATATGAATAAATATATGATGAAAAAATTATTATGGGATAAATTCAGAGGGATACTACACAATGTTTATCTCAATTCATGGTATGATAACAAGTAAAATATGAAGAAAAGAAGTTTAAGGGTATTATTTAACCATTTTATATAGCAGTATAGAAATGGGAAAACATACATAAGTTATAGGAATATATAGGTCATCTAAATTCCATCACACTATTAGGGTGGTAGTCGATATCCTTACAATGTTTTAAATTTAATTTATATTCTAGATTATCTATCTCGTATCCATTATTCCATGATATACATTAAATAAGTGGTATGCATTCTTGGAGTACCATTTTCTATTATATCAGATTGATAACTGAGGTTTTTTTGTGTGGTTATATAGAATCCTTTACCAATTATTGGATGAATAACTGAGTTTCATCACTTCATTTCACTATCGTACATATGGTTAGTCTTTGATAACCCATAAAGATCTAGAGTATATTTTGATATCATATTCAATTGATTTACTAGGATGTTGGGATCAAAACCTTACCATTGTGGAGTTCTAAAAAACTAAAGTTTCTATTCTATCATTCAAATGTCATCATACAAGGCTATGTATGGGAAGAGGTTTCAGACACCAATCAAACAAGATGAAGCTGGAGGGTGGAAGTTGATGGGAACAAACCATATCCAGGAGAATATATAGATGTTTCAAATCATTTAGTGTCATATAAAATACATGTAAATTTGATAGTAAATATATGAAGTTAATCATCATGAGACCAAGAGTTTCAAGTTAGAGATAAGGGGTTCATCCATATATCACATTCGAAAAAATTCACAAGGATTGGGAAAACATGAATGATTATTCCTAAACATATCAGCCTCTTTGAGATCATTGATCACATCAGAGCTATTGTCTATCGACTAACACTCCCACATCTCATATATACGATGTGTTCTATTTATCCCTCTTAAGGATATACATACCAGAAACATCACATGTATTGAATCTAGAGGTTTCTCCTTTAGATAATGACCATCCATATGAAGACCATCAAGATAATATTTTTGATTATAGAGAAAAATCTCTATGAAAAATGAAAAATCATCTTCTCAACGTACTTTTGTTAAACCACATGTTTTAGGAGGAAACATTTAAACTAGAATATTAGAGAAAATAGAAGTTTCTTAATAGTATTTATTGTATTAAATGAAATTTAAGTATAGAAATCTCTTTGAGGGGGGGGGGGGGTGGATAATGATATGAAATAAGATATTAAAAATTAAATTCCATTACTAATGAATAAATTATTCATTAATTGATGGTTTTATAGAAATCTAATGCCTTAAATTGGATTTTTTATTTTAGACCGTTATAAAATATGTATAAAACATTTCAGTTATGATTAAATGACCATTAAGTAGGATAACAATTTTTAATATATATATTATAAAGTAGTAGATAATATTTTTATTTATCAATGGTTAAAATAAAATATAATTGATATATAAGGAAGAATTGATGGCCTTGACCAGTAGGATCATACACTATGTAGCCCATTTGTTGGACCTTTTGAGGGAGACAACATCCCTAGAATTTTCCCTTAACCAATTCCAAGACAAGAATAAAATACTAAAACAAAACAAAAACCATTAATGTGATACTTTTCTATATATATATATTTCACCCGAATAATTATTTTTCGAACCATCTTATGAAAATACTATTATCACACACCTTTACTTTATGATGTCTGCCATTAAAAAGGGGGTTTTATATTACAACACTAGTAGTATGAATTTACATATTTTATTTTTAATAAAATAATTATTATATTTATCTATTATTCATTATTAAATAATATATATACATGATTAAAAATTAAGCTTTTCAAAAAAGTTATTTTTATATGAAGAAACCAAAATTTTATTTTTCGGGAATATATAGTTTCAATTAAAACACACTTTTATTAAAACAAAAATATAGAAGTAAATTGTATTTTAATATAAATTTTTATTAAATAATCTATATATAATATAAAAAAATAATATAATTGTAATTTACTGTGTTTTGGACTGGGTCGAAAAGTATTTGAGTTTTGTATTTTTTTGTTTGGTGGACCGACCCAATATTGATTTGAGTCTAGGAATGTAAATCCCTGCATTAGATAACATAAAAGTGATTTTTTAGATGTAGATTAAGGATCAAGAGGTGTCACATCAACTTAAATGAGATTCAGGAACATCATCTCTCAATAAATCAATTCTGGTAATGGTTGGTAAGGGATCGCTGTTTGTCTGAAACCGTGTGACCCTCAAAGGGTAACATTGTACCCTATTCCAGGTGTGCAGTGGTGACCGGTGGTGACAATGCATAGTTTTCCCAAATAGTGTACCAAGGCATCACCCTAAGGGCCACTTAACTAGTATCTATACACAATTTAGTCACATATATTAACAAAATGTGTGACCAAACTGTGTGGGGTGTGGCTTCTAGAAAGAAGAGGCTATACAATTGGTGAAATTGTTTCCAAACCATATTCCCAGACCATGAGAAAAATTAATGAGATGGAAAATACCATTTCCCCCTCAAGTATATTTCTTTACTATCCCCCCTTTAATCCTAATTCTTTCATAACATGTGTACTTCATTAGGACTCCATCCCCTTCCTACCATTGGATTTAAAGCTTCTTCGTCATCTAAACTCGTTTATCTTCATCAACGATCTCATTGGATTCAATTTGGTAAGATATTTGATCCATAAAATCCTTTATAAATTTATATTTCTATAATTTTTATTGTTTTCATGTAAGTTCATATGCCCTATTTTCAAAGTGTCTATCCAATATTCAGTTATCTTCCATTCCATCTCAAATCGAATCTTGATATTGGATGAGTATACCATCCTAATAATTATGCAGATGGTATATATGATTTTTTCTTCAAATACATGTCATTTGTATTATATTATTATTGTTATGCATTCTAGGATTCTCGTGTACTTCACATAGTGTCTTAAATTCCTCAATAAACATTTAATACATATCTCTTGACCTACTTAGATGCAATGATTAGGTTAGAGGTGAATATATCAACTTGAACAACCCCTTAGGGAGTATCTAATTAATTTTACATAACAGTTGTTTCCTTTAATATATTTAATCAACCCCTTTGGTTGTGCTAATTAATTATTTTTGATTGAACTACTAGATGATAGTGATTCACCCATTGAGGCTGGATTGGATTAAGCCTTATTATAGAATTGAGTGAGTTGTATTAAATAATATTCTAATTGTAATATCTTGTTGTCAAATAAAACAACCAATTGAGGTGTGTATTTTCCCTTTTTAAAAATATCCTTGAAATATATAATAATCTATGAAAATTTTTTGGCCATGTGTTTGGAACTTATGTTTTATTCCATAGATAGAATTACATGGATAAAATAGTTGGAAAAATTTATTAATGTAGTATGATTATAATTTTTTTTTTGAATTGAATGAGTTAAGTATTTATAAGAAATTTTTATTAAATCAATATGAGGGTGATAAAAGGGTTCCAAATTAAGGACGTCTTGGATGACATCATAATGATTTTTATATAAATTTTTTATTGAGATGCATATACACAAGGAGACACACTTGGATACATTATGGACAGACTGAAAATTAAGTTTTTATTAATAAAATCACTTTTTAGGAAAAGTGAGAAACAAGTCACAATCAATCCGGTGACGAAGCCTCATAAGAAAAATCAAATCCATCAAAGCATAGCCTCATCTTATTGGCACTTTCCCCCTATAAAGTTTCTAGTTCATAAGTCATACCTTAGAATCAGAGTCTTTGCTGATAAAAACTTCGCAGCGAGATGCCATTTTGTTCCAGTTTCAAATATACTCTTCTTTGCTGATTTTCCCATCATTGAAGCCTCTCATCAGGATCATATCCTGTTTTTCAATCCAATTATCCTTCTCTCTGTTGTCCTACACTTAAATAGGTCTTCCCATCATCTTTGCCTCTTACTGTGGTATGTTGACATAGAGGAATTCTTCCACCATTTCCTCTTCAAAGTGGAGGATAGGCTCTTTAGAGTCCTTTTCCACTTTGATACACTTTGCATTAGGTTTACAACTATGACTCAACTTTTTGTTGCTGGTTACCTGAACCGTTACTTGAGGCTTATCCTTCGGAACAATCAATGAACCAAATGACATTTCTTTCTCGCACGGTTTAGACTTTTTACCCGATCGTGTTTCCATCGGTTCTGGTAGATGCGAGTTGTCCTTGCATCCCTTACCCTTCTTCTTCTTAGGGGTCTTCCCCTCCTCAAGCCCCTTAGTTACAACGGTGTCAACCTCAGACTCCATTCTTTTTGTTGCTCCTCCATTCAGATCAATGGTTTGATCTTGTATAGTCTCCTAGGTGTCCAAACACTCAAAGGAGTTATTGGTCTGGACACCATCTAGGTTCAATCCCCTCCCTTCTGATTTTTGGATGACCCCCGAAGTAGTAGCACTATGAGACACCCCTTCTGTCCAAACCATGACCTCTTTCCCAGAAATTCTCCCACGTTCAGCATGAGGCGATTTCAAGTGTGGATCAACATTCCACTATTCCACTGATTTGCTGGTGTCTCAGTCCCTAAAATCATCCTTGGGCCAATCAAAACCCCCTGATAGAGATGATTCCTCAACCTTATTTCCCGTTGCTTTACTATTTACCTCACTGTTCCCCACTTGCTTCATATGTTTAACATCATCACACTTACTCACCTACACTGGAATCTTCCCGTGGTGAACACCCTGTTTGCAGATAGCATCCGAGTGTCCCAGATGATGGAAAGTAGAGCAGAACTCCACCCACTGGTCATATACCACCGACTATTTACACCGTACCTCCTCGCCGGCTTCAATCCACATAGACTCGACCGTCAGCCTCGATACATCAACCTATACACACATGCGTGGGTTGATCGTATGGCACACAGATGTCGTACGCGAGTCAACATAGAGAAATCGACCCACTAAATTTCCTAACATATGCATAATCGCAGGATTCTGGAATGGAAGAGGTTGTTGCGGAAGGCTTACCCAAACCAGAATTGAAGGATAATCACGATTCAGGTAAAGATCGTAGCTCAACCGAAACAGGTAGAATCTATAGCCTCTGCACTTCGTGGGCGCACACGACAGCGCATGGACAAAATCCTCCGAAGAAGAACATCGCACCATAAAATTCCTTTTATCTAACAGCGTGACAACCAATCATTCTTGAAGTCCCCAAGTTTCGAAGATAAACCTGTCAAAGTCAACCAATGACAACCGTTTGTTCCTAAAACAGGCAACCAATGTTAGGTTTAGAAAGCTCTCTGCCTCCGTAAACTCTATAGCTGAAAATGGAATCACAGGATTGCCTTCCCTAATTCCAGGGACCTTCGGGCCTAGGTTAATCTCAGGAAATCTCAGGATCGAATCTGAATCAGTGAAAGGGTGGAAGTAGCATCTACTTCCACTACAAGATGTCCATGGATCCTCTCCCCTTCCGCCGACCAACGACAGAGGGGGGGACGTCGTCGTCCCCATTAGGTTTCTGTGATCTCCTTTTCACGCTCCATTCATCTCAACCCTCTAAGGTTATGAGTTCAGATACATTATGGTATTCCTTAGATAGGCTCACATTTTTTATTAATTTACAAACCAATAGCGATATCTATTCCCCAGGGGATTCATCCAGGATGGGATCAGTGGAAAGATGATTATACCGTGAAACAAGCGATGCACAGACCCCTATGAGTGAAAACTAGAAAATGACCAAAGTTTCTAGCCTTACACAATGCTGAAAGTGATACTTAGGATTACTTTATGAATCATCTTGGACAAAAACTTATGATATTGGATATTTGTAGATATCATGTTGTGATACTTGGTATTTCTCTTTATGGATATCATTTGACAGTCCTAGGATTCCATATTAAAATGTTAGAGAAAAAAATTGATTATGAATCAGTTTTATTATAATGAGATTCTCTATAAGAATGATGGATGGGATTTCATAATTCATTCACAGAGTTGTTATGGTCATGGCGTCCCTTTGACAGTATGAAACACTTTTTATTTTTTAATGATGATTGGGTTATACCTCGGGTCCTAACTAGAATGAGGTATGTTTTTATACAGAAATATATGCTTGTATTTATATAATACACATATATAATTACATTAATGTATATATATACAATGTGAAATGTTTAGAGATATCTTATCATCGAATGAGATAGGTATATCAAGGACAGTTTTCCTTGAAGAACCTAAACCAATTTTTTTACCTTTATTATTATAGAATTAATTTACTTTTTATATACATGAACAATACCTTATTTTGCATTAATACACTAGATTATGCATTATAAATTGTTGGTGTTTCCCTACTAAGTATATATCACACCCTGTTCGGTCTTCCATTGCACTGGGGTACCCAAACAGATTTCTTGTTTTTAAGATTGGGTAATTGGATTGTATATGCTTGTTATTACCCTTCTTAGATGTGATGGAGTATGGGGCAGAGGAATGAGCTAGTTCTCCTGATGCTACTTGAGATATGTTTTTTTCACTAATATATTTATTTTAATTTTTCAGTTTTTCTATGTACCTTGTAAACATGCCGATATATTCTATGAGAGTTTGTTCATGTATGATCATTTATTCATTCATTGTGGGTTTCCAATAATTAAAATATTTGGATTAATTTAGGTTTTTTTCTTCTATAATATTTATTAGTGATCTATAGGTCATAGTCTCCCCAATGAACTAGAATAAATACCTTAATGCTAGTCACCTACCTCTAGTATATAGAGAGGCATTCTTGAGGCCCATTGGCTAACTCGCTCGAGGCACTATTTTAGTGGCTCATTGGTTGGGACATAAAAATGTTATAATTGCTTTATTTTACAATTTATTATTATTATTTTATTATAGTACAGATGATATTAGGAACCTATAATCACTTCATTAATATGCACAGTCTAGGTTTATCCAATTCATTTATAAGGGAAAGATCAAGTTTATAGGGAATGTGAGTGTTCATCTTGATGTTATTATTAAAGTTGATTAATATTTCACCTTTAGTGATTCGAATATTTTATTTTGGGTTATTGAATTATGGATGATGATTTTTATCTTTTATCCCTATATTTAAAGACATGTATGGTCCATTCCGACATCATTATTGATAAAGAGGGATTCACATTCCATGCATATTCCATGCCATATAGGTTTCATTTATATGATGTTAGATATTTGTGATTAATGTTCCTTTCTTGATTTAATTAGTATGATTGGCTAGATATCCTGTAACGTAATTTATACCACGATCATTTACATTCCTTGATGTATGATTTATTATCATGATGACCTGTATAATTGTATCTATAATTTGTTTAGAATGCTTGATTTTATAACACTTTTGTGTTTTTTTGACTTATGTAGTATTTTTTTAATGATTACATCTATATATTTCTTCATTATAGAAATCATAGTGATAATTTAGATATTTTTTTGATTAAATACATTTTTTTCATCATTTTAAATAGTGATTTCTCATTTTTCTTAATGGTGGAATTCTATTTAATAATCCATTTTTTTGTTCTATCCATGAAACATGGATTTAAAGGGATGAAACATTTATGGATTCGATTAAATGGGTTCCATATTTCATTATACAGAGTGTATAGGTAAAATATAATATGTGAGGTATTTAACCATATAATCGAACCATCTTATATAGACTTGTTGTATTTACAAATTAAACATGGTAATTTGGTTGAAATTAAATAGGAACCAATGATACAATTTATAAATTGTATAGGTATTTAAATTTGGTAGAATGCTAACCCATATAATTAAATCATTATATATAGGATTCTTTATTCTAAAAACAAAGGTAACAACCTCATTGCAGCTACATGAATGTCATTTGTATCTTATAATGGGGATTACATTTAGAATATGGAAATTATAGTTCATATAATTTAACCATTATGCTAAAATATATATATAACATATTTTCATATAATAATATATTCAATTATACATATTCTTACATCTATCTTTTGTGTATGATGATGATTTCGAGTAAATCTGAATGCATAACTAGACCTAAGATGGTCATTTGGGGAATTATGCTTATGAGATTACTAGACACGAACCAAGTAGGTCAGACATGATATGATATGTTGATGTGTTATACAAACTTAGGGTGTTCTAAAAATCGTTAATTATTTACTAGGACCCTCTAAACTCTCCTTATATCTTCTGGAACATTGATACTTATCCCGATGGTGGTAAATTTAGGTTAATATAATGGTAAATAAATGTGACTACAAGAACTTATATAGTGTTACATGTAAATGTTTGGATCTATATTACTTGACTAGACCCTGTAATTAAAAAAAGACAAGTCTTCTACTTATTATTACTATTATTATGAGAATACAATTAATTAGAACTCAAAATACAAACAAAATATTATTTCCCTATCGATATCAGTAATTAACATTTTCATTAACCGAGACATTTGTGGAAACTCTTGAATAAAATAATTGGTTAAAATGGAAATTATAAGAAAATATACCTAAAATGGTTTGTGAAATTACCTAAATAATTTAATTAGTACAATAGTTCTAAAATGATTACTTGAAATTCCCTGTATGTTGGTTGATTAAGGCTTGTATAAATGATAATCATTTAAATTCTCTAAATTGAAACCTGATATAGGATTTTATTTTTGCAAGCCCCAATGTAAGAGTCAATTTTTTATGTTTCATTGGCGTGGGATATAGATATTTCCTATAATACCCAGTTGACATCTTCTTAGGATTCATTGAACATAGAGGTTAGGCGGTAAGGCTACTAATATTTCCATGTATGACCATGTTTTTCGATTAACACACTGTTCTTTAGTAAGGGGTTATCCCTATATAGGAAGCATCGTCAAAAAAATTTAGTATATCAAATATATATATATATATATATATTATAGTTTTTATTTGAGTTCTATTTTTTAGTGAAGAAATCTTAGTAATGATGTTATACCCCCAGGTAAGTAGGTGATCGATCATTAGGTTAAGTCTTGTTAATGTAATGAGCATCATGTAATACTCATATTTAGAAGGATAGATAGGAAATGGTAATAAATCATCTGATTTTAAGGTCATGATATCTTATTTATTATCTTTAGGCTATCTTATACCAATAATGTGTAGCACTAGATGCCCGATTTTTCCATCTCAGTGGAACATAATGTTACATATAGTTCTTGTCAAGTTAACAGGAACACATTAAATCATAAGTTTCTCAGGTGACATGTATTCATAAAAATTATACTATATGGTTACTCTACTACAAGGATAACATCTTGTGGGTTAAATAATTCTATGTTTTCTAGTCATATCCATAGTAGAGAGACAGAGGAGTTTAGATCTTGTTATGAGCATTCTACATTTAAGCCTGAAATATGATGTTTTGATGTTCAAATGATCTAGGTTGACATCATACATTGGATAATGTGTTTTTTCATAGACTATCTAAAAATTTATTGGATCTTATGTCGTATTCTATTGATGTAATTTGACTTGAATCGATAGGATCATCACATGTATGTTTAGATGTGAATCAAGTCTAGTTCCCTTATGAGATTTTGTTTTCCCTCTCTTGTTGTGATCCTATTATTAATAGAATTTTGGCCCATGTCTCGAGACAATGTTCAGAGATGATAAATTTTTTCCCTTTAGATATTATCAATTTTCAGTAAGGTTACAACTAAGACACTTCTAATGATGTGAGAATCATGTCATTTATAAAAAATTGTGTCCTTTCAGGTATAGGGAACATGATTATTTGTGGATATTTGAAGATGGTTAGAATGGTATTAACTACATTATCAAACTTGGGGATGTTTTTCTACAAGGTGATTTCTAGTGGAGTGCATGACTTAATGATACAATAATGCCAAAAGCTTGGTTATCCTAAACTTTATGGTCAAAAAACCACAAGATATTGAGTTGGATTTGGAACCGAGTGGTACATAGGGGTACACAAGCTGTGTAAGTCATGTGTGGTACACACCTACTTCATAAGGTACCATTTGGATAACCAGTTAGTGAGTTGAATAGTGGGTTCCAAGGAACAATGCTTTTGGTTAAAACACTTTTTTTATAGAAACCTACATCTTTATTAAAATAAATGTGATGCAATGGTGAGAGATATCCAGTAATCCAATTGGGCACCATAAGACTGTTGAACTATATTCAAACATGGAAATTCATGGTCGTAAGACATGGTGTCTGGAATTGGCTAACACTTATATATATAGTTTTGGATTTGATCATGGATTGGATAGAGAAACACATTAATTTTGTGACATCATGGTGTACTTATAATTTAGTAATAACCATGACCCCTATCTGCTTTTCATACCATGTACGTTGAGAGAGTTCCAGTTATATGACAAGTTAACTTAATCAAATGTACTTTTTTAGTTTTAAAATTTAAACACTTTAGGAGTAAAACCAATGATTGGTTTAATGGAATCCATATGGTTCTGATACTACCATAGGTGGTTCTTAGTTGACCCTCTTGTGATAAGGGTCGTAAAAATTTGGGACCGATCATAGAAGATCATTTTGAAGCACATATGCTATTTATTAAAAAAACCCAATAATTGTTCATTTAAGAGACCTAATCAGATTTTATTTATGGTTTTTTGATATATTTCTTATTTTTATCTCAATATGAATTTTCTTAAAATATTTGGTTTCTATCATTCTAAATGCCACATCCATCGAAGTCGAGTGTTTTTTAGAAGAGTTATCTAGAGGTGGTTTGACTAGATCTATTTTGACAAGACTTATTTTGATATTTTGGAATAATTTCATGAAAATGATTGTTTATGATGGTGTAGTTTCCTCACCCATAATCAGGTGTATCATTGAGAGACATTCATGTGGAATTTTAATAATTCTACAAATATGCTTCAATAGGAAATTTTTGATGTTTTGGTGTCGTGACATAGAATTGGCCATTCAAAGGTTAAAACATGAGATATGGAGTTACCTAGTCCATTTGATAAAACATATGATGATGAGATCACATGTCCGGTTAAGGAGGATCATGTAACCTCTATATGGGTGTTTCAGCCTTAGTATTGGGCATTGGATTATGTTTTATTGATTTAAGCACCATACACTTAACAGAAATCATGAAGGTTCATTTGACATTAAGTGATGTAGTGAAACCATTTCAATGGAAACTTGAGACCGAAATCGGTTAGGTGATATTTTATTATTTTCCCATGGATTTTCTAGGATGATAAATTCTATGGTTGAGAGATTATAACATTTTGTGTTTTGGACTAGATCGAATAATCCTTTACTTTTTGAAAATTTCATTTGGTGGACATGAAAAATAATTATTTGAGTAAATCTAAGCATTATATAAGATCGTGGTGAATTTTTTATATGCATAAAATTCCGGAGAAGTTTCACAAGAATTTGAATGAGTTTCCAGAGTATTGGGACTTGAAAATTGATGTTATGGAAAGACCAGTAAGGGTTAACTATTGCAATAAAAATGTACATCACTATAGGAGAAAATTTTCTCCCCATTATAGGTGTATACTGGTTCCCAACATGTAATTGACATTGTTTCAAAAAACATTTTCCAAGGCCACACCATTAGTGCCCCTTAACCAGCTTCTACACATTGTTTATGCACATTGTGGGCCAAACCATCCAGGATAACTCTGTAGGGTGTGGCTTCTAGAATGAGGAGATGACCCGGTTGGCACATGGCTTTCCAAACCTAGAAGTAAAATAGTGCATCTTTTTAATGAGATCAAAATTTTTCCCCTCTACATTATTTTATTACTCCCCCTCATTTCTTCCTCATTTTACCACTTAATGGGGAACATATAATAGCTTCATCATATTCATCGCTTATGAATTGAATATTATTCCTCATCTGGACTACATACCATTATCTATCTAACTTGTTGGATTCTTATTGGTAATAGAATCATTTCTTAAGATCCTTTTCTCATTTATCTCTATCTCATTTGAGTTATGTTGGTGTGACATCATAATCCATATTTTTAGGGTCTTGGTCTAATAATCAATTTTCTTCTATCCCATCTCAAATCAAAGTGTGATATTGGAAGAGTATACCTTCTTAAGCATGTGGTAGGTGGTATTTATGATTTGAAGTCAATGTTGAGTCATTTATATTGTATTTTAATTGTATTTCAAGTCAATATTCCAATATATTTCCCATAATTTATGATATTCATTTACTTATATTGTTTTCCCTCACCATTGATCAATATAGATTGAATGATAATGTTATAGGTACAGTCATCATCCTGAACCACCCCTTAGGGTGAATCTAATTAATATCCCACAATAGTTATTTTCATCAATAGGAAAAAGACTCCCGTTTTGGTGTTCTAATTAAATATGGTTTATTGAAATGATAGCATAATATAACTCAATGTATATGGTTAGTTTTCTTTATTTCTTATAGAATAATTAAATTAAATGGCCTAAATGATTTTCTAAATGAAATATAATGTTATAAAATCATTCCACCAAATTAGTTGTGTATTTTCCATTATAATAAATATTTTTAAAATATGTAGTGAACTGAGGAATATTTTTCCCCACGTGTTAGGAACTTATGAATTATTCCATAGTTAGAATTATAGGGATAAATGAGTAAGAAAACATAATTAATGTAGTATGATTATAATTATTTTACGAATGTAATGAGTTAAAGAAATATAATAACATTATCTTAAATCAACTTGAGGGTGAAAAAAGGGTCCCAAAAAAATTTTCTTTGGATGAGATCATAATTACTTATTTTTAAAATTTTTATGGATTTAGGAATACACAGGGAGTGATACTTTGATCCTTTATAGAATTCCTTGGACATGATCACCAGGTTAATTAAATACATACCCCTGAGAAATATAGGCTCCTTAGGAGAGTCACCGTTTGTGGGATTAGTGGAAATATGATTGCATCATTCCACAACTGATACTCAGTGCTATATAAGAGATACCTAGGATAATAATAGTGGGTCATTCCTTACACCATGTTGAGAAGGATACTTAGGATTCATATATGGATATACTTGTACAATCTCTTATGGTTTTGGTATTTATAGTACTCATGGTGTGATAATTGGGATTCCTCTTTATGGATCTCCTTGGATAGGCTCGATATTCTATATGATTAAGTTACAAATACGCATTGATTAAGAACCTATTTTCCTCTTTTTATCTCCCTTAGTCTATTTGATTGGATTTCCTTTTTTGTTATTTTATTTATTGTGGGAATGGAATCCCTTTCAGTGTATAACACTCTTATGATTATATAAGGATCCCTATGATACACCTCTGGCCTTGAATAGTATAACATATTTTTATAATGGATATATATGGTTATATATATAGTAGATATATATAAACACACACACACACACACACACATATATATAGGGTGACATGTTCATATTTATCCCACATTATGCCGATGATTTTTTAATCAGGCTAGGTATCCTTGAGGAAATTGAGACGGACTTGTTAACATTTATTTTTTCCACACTTTTTTACATTTGATATAACTGCACATTACTATATTTTATATTAACATACTAGATTATTCATTAGACATAGTTGCTATTGGCCTACTAAATATAACTCACACCCTTTTTTGCTGCCATTGCACTAGGGTACCCAAACAGATCTCATGTTTGTAGGATCAGGTTCATGGACTTCACTTTATTACTGTTACCCTTCATGGATAGGATGGAGTATAAGATCATAGGACCAAGATAGTGATCATGATAATATTATATATAGATTTGGTATATTTTCTTTTTTAATTATCCTTTAATATTCTTTATTTAAACTATGTATATATACTTATATATTCTATTAGATAACTTTCATGTAGGATGATTTATTCTTTTTTTATTGGTTTCTAGTTATTATTATATTCTAATGTGTTTATATTTATTTATATTTCTATATTTTTATTGATCCTTTGGGTATAGTCTCCCCATTGTACCACCATTATACCAATGCTTCTTTTCGTTATGCTCTAGAGTGTGAGGATACATGCTTGAGGCCTAGTGGCCATCCAAATCTGGTCACTGTTTTACAGGCTCTTAGTTGGGGATTCTACAATAATTTAATGAAGTCCCATGTATTTTTAGTAAGGGTAATAAAAGAGTTTTTTTCATAAAAACTATTATTTTCAATAAATTTGGATTTTAATTTTATTGTTTAAATTTCCATATTAAAAAAAATTATTTTCAAAAAATTAATACCAATTCTTAATATAGAAAATCAAAATTATCCAATTGTGTATTTTTCATAATTTTATAATATAGTTGATTTTTTTGAGTAAAATTAAATATGGAATAAATATATGTTATGTATTACGAAATCGTGTTATCCTAAATGTGACATAATAAATACTATTAATGGAATCCATGAAAAAATTGGTTTCCTCCTTAATATAATATTTTATGTAATCTGATTAATTTGAAAAACATATAATGAATCCTAAAAAACCATTATTATATTTTAATGTTTTAAAAAAATATTTATGAACATGAATCCCTTATTCCTCAGGAATGGTATAAAATAAATAATAAAATAGAAGATGAAAAAATGAATGGAACATACTGGGAAAAAATAAATCTCCCATTTAATAAATCTATCATTTATCACTTAATAAATCTCCCGTTTATTAAATCTCCCGTTTATCCCTTAATAAATCTCTTGTTTATCCCTTAATAAATAATTATACTACATTTATTTAGAAATATAAAATAAATCTCCCGTTTATTTTCACATAAAACCAATTGTAAAATAATTTCCTCCTATTCAGTAGTGGTTAGTTTAATTTATTAAGATAAAAATGAATGGAACATACTGGGAAAAAAATTTCTGAAAAATATATTCTTTTTTATTGAAATGATATTTTATTCATTTCTAAAAAATCGATAATTTATGTATGAATATTTTTAATTTTTTACATGTATGAAAAACAATTCTCAAGTAATTTAATACTATAAATGTGAAAAATTATTATTTTACATAAAATTATAAAACCAATGTTTAAAATAAAATATGTATGTTTATTGAATAATTATTATATTTGAATTCAATAATTATTTCAGGGATGTTCATAGTTTAATTTTTTTATTAATATTTTAATATTTTTCAATAAATTTTATTTATATCATCCCTCAAAATTATTAAGTCTAAAAATAAATAATTCATTAAAATAGTGTAAAATAGTTTCCATAAATTCAATGATTTTTTATTATATAAAATTTACCCCTTTTATTTTACTAAGTCATTTATTTTAAAATATTCATTTAACAATCTATAATTATCACTAAAGATTGATTTTTCAAATGAAATTGGTTATAAAAAGTATTCTTTAAAGACCTATAATTTCCATGTATTTTTTTTAAATATATGGTAATTTTACGAGTCCGTGAAATCTGACGGTTCGCGATTCCGAGGCCCGGAGTGCTGTAATTGATCCATCGAAGATTTATTAAGATTATGTTAACGAACGTAAGCAGTTTTCCTAAAAAAGTGAAATAACTCTTAAACGTTTAATCTGATTAGAAATCTGAGGGCACCGTTGCACTCAGGATGGTGGGTTTACCCAAGGCGCGGCTTAAGATTAGTCGGCATGGGCCTCCTATGAGAAAACCCAAATATGGCACAATTGTAAATAAAATAATTAAATAAATTATTTTATTTTTCAAATGCATATAACTCACAAATGGTAACTCGGATTAAAAATATGATACCATTGTTGAGCTCATGAGGGTATGATTTCTGTAAGAAAATACTTACTTTGGCCGGCGTGGGCCACCATAGAAAGTTAGTTTTTGGCCGCAAATAAAATCATTAAATGAAAATTATTTTATTGTAAAATTTAAAACTTCTAAACAGTAACACGGATTAAAAATCCGAGAGTACCGCTAGGTTCGTTGGGGCGTGTTTCACCTAGGCAGAGCCTAACCTCAATGGTAGTTAGTCTATGGTGACTAATAATAATTTTCCAAACTTTTTTTCGGGTACGTTCAGTGAACGCGTAAGCGGTGTTTTGTAACTTTTGAACTGGTGCTCAGAATTGAAATCTGAGGGCACTGTTGAACTCTCAACACTAGTATTCACTTAAGAAGACTTTCACTTTGACGATAGTTGGTGGAGAATGAAAGTTAGTTTTTGGGTTTTTAGTGAAATATTTAAATAAAAATAATGTTGTGTAGCATTATTTTTATTTGTTTGTTAAAACATCCACTTAGAAATTGGATGTTGGAAGTGTGGGGAAATCCCGACCATAACCTCCCATGAGAGGTTATAGTGGTGGGGATCACCCTAAACTAACCTCTCGTGAGAGGTTACGAAGTGGGGACCACCCATGACTAAACCCCCTAATAATGGTGGGAGAGTAAAATATCTCAACTCCCCTCATTAATGAGGGAGAGTCTCTCCACCCCCTCCTTTAATGTGCCAAATCCTCCTCTTTAATTTATTGTTCCAACCTCATGAATTAATTATGTGGTGCCAACTTAATTAATTCACCCTTTTTGAATTCTTCCCAATGATAGATTTTATAATCTATTACCTTGGCTTCCTATTCTTTTGGTTGGAAAACAGTTGGAAAAGGAGGATTAGAGCTTTTGAGAGAAATAGATATCGCCAACGAAGAATGAAGAATACTCCCAAAAAATAACGCCTTCGACTACGAATGGTGATCTCTTTTGACATTCATCCATGGACTCCTACCAACGTTGGAAGTCTTCAACCGACCTTCCCTCCTCATCATCGTCAACGAACTGACACACGAGCTCGAGAGTAGAAGTGTGCGGCAGATGCGATGAATGGAAACAACTCCATCCTCTTCCCCATGACTATGTCGACGAACAATGATCAAGGTAGGGGGTTTATTTTCAGGTTAATTCTTTCTTTGATTTTTCTTTTGCGGATTGGGAATGAATCATTGCAAGGGATGTAGAATTTGAAGCTCATAATTCTCCTTTATTGGAGGACCAATTTCTATCACCCTAAACGTGGAGGGTGTGGGCCAAACTAACATGGCCCAAAACCCTTCGTCAATCTCTTTTGTGATGTTCTTCGACATGGTGAAAAAATGACAAGGTGACGAAGGCAACACGCAACAACTGCTTTACCCGTGGTCTCTGCGACCTGCGCCGCCCGCCGGCCGCACCATCCGCCGGCTCAACTGGTCCACGCCCCGGCCGAACCAGCCTCGGATGCACCGAGCCATGGCCATGCCACTCTGGCCGCACCCTCCATCCGACAAAACCGGACGAACTGGCCCCGACCACCCCATCAGCCAGCCGAACCGGCTCCGCCGCCCCTGGTCGAACCGCGATGCCCTCCTGGCCACCCGCGACTCCCCTTTTCTCGCACCTTCCGACCGCCTACGCCTCCCGGAAACCCATGCCTCCCGGCTGCCCGCGCTCTCCCTGCTGCCCGCACCTCCCAGTTACCCTGCACCTCCCCACCGCTGTCGGCCTACGGTGCACCTCGAATGAACAGCGCCGGCCTGGGCACCCCGCGCGCCCCTTTCCGCCACTGGCCGAACTGGCCTCTGCCATCTGGGATGAGCCGCCTAATCCGCGTCCCACAGGGAACTGGGCGAAGCGACCTCAGCCAACCGGGATGAGCCGGCCTTTCGCGCCCCTCGCGGCACATTCGGGCTGAACCACCCTTACACGGACTTGCGGCTGGTCTGCGCCCTCGCGACCAGTCTGCGCCCTAACGCAACTCACGGCCTTTGCGGCCCACTGGTCCAGCCCCAGCGGGTCGGGCCGAACCCAATGGGTGAGGCTGGGCCAAGCCCAAACCGTGCCCGCCCAGACTATGTTAGGCCGGGTCGGTCCGACCGGGTCGGACCAGACCCTAGCCCACTATGACCCTTTTCTTTCTTTTGGCCATATCTTTGGCACGAGACATCCATTTGAAGAACCGTCAGTGACGCTAGTATTCTTGGAGCACAATGGTCCCTTTTTGTATACCCCACTAGATTTTAGGGTATAGTTGAGATATAGTTAGGTTGGATCGAGCACGAATCCAACCGGGCCCCCGGGACTAAAAGGCAAATAAATCACAGACCGGGTGTCCGGTTCACGCACCGTCTGTCGCGTTGGGTTTATTTTGGAAAGAAAGATCTTTTGGGTATATCAACTTGGGACTTCATCGCAGTTGATTTATAGAAACTTGGCTTGAATAGAGGACCCTACTAGAATCAAGCATGCTTTGTGCGGAACCCTGTTGTTGGCTGCACTCTGACTACTTTTCCTGGATCTGGTGTGGGTTCGACAACTCTGAATTCTGTTCCTGGATCCTGTGTGGGTTTGATATCTCTCACTACTGTTCCTGGATACTGTATGGGTTTGACATCTCTTACTTCTGTTCCTTGATCCTGTGTGGGATCAACAGCTCTGACTTTTGTTCCTGGATCCTGTGTGGGTTCGACAGCTCTGACTACTCTTCACGGATCCTATGTGGGTTCGACAGCTCTGAATTTTGTTCCAGGATGCTATGTGGGTTCGATATCTCTGACTACCTTTCCTGGATCCTGTGTGGGTTCGACAGCTCTGACTACCTTTCCTGGATCCTGTGTGGGTTCGACAGCTCTGACTACTGTTCCTGGAACCTACGTGGGTTCGACAGAGTAGATGATTTAGTGGCTACATCTAATCATCTCTAACTCTCTACATGAGTTGTATACCTGTGTGGGCTGAGTCAGTAATTTTGGGTTTTCATCATGATTAAGATGGATCACTTGATAACTTAGGTATACGTATGGGCATATACCTATGTAAGGTTGTCTATTGATTTCATACTTTTTGGTTTATCCTTGTGGGATTTTGTGAGACCTTGAGGGTCTCAGGGTCTCTAATGAGTATCATTATACTCACCCCTGTATGGGCTAGGCCCGCACATTGTTGTGTTGGTTGTAGATGATGGACAACGCTAACTGAGGCTAAGAGTAGTAGGACTGGATGATACCCATAGGTGGACCTTAAGACGAGATGGTACACAGAGAAGACTGATGGACGTGGAGTTTTGATGAGGCTATTTGTACCTACCCTTCATGTTGGAATCCTAGAGGATGACCCAACAGATATTTTCTTTTACTACAGTTGTACCTATACATTCAGTTTTCTTGTACTTTACAGTTGGGCTCGTATTTCTGTCCCCTTTTTCTTTTATCACTCTTTCGTTGTACAATATTACTTAGTGTTTCGTATCCATATGTGTGCTCTATTATGTGTTTTTACACATTATAAAGTCAATGCCTTCCCAGTTTTAGGGAAATACACCTTTGGTTCTAGTCGCCAGCCTATGGCCTTTGGATGGCGGGGTTGGGGTAGTCATGGAACGGGCCCTGGGGGATAGGTCGGGATAAATTGGTATCAGAAGAGTTGGTTCTACTGAAGAACTAGGAATCTGATCTTTCTTTTGAACAAAAATTGTGTCAAGTGTAGTGAGTGTGGTTTTCAGTTCAAGGAGTCCAGTGTTGGTGCGACGACCAACGTATCCACACACCAGGACCCTGACTTCTGATTTCGGACTCAATGCACAAAAACACTGATTACGTGTGTGTTTTCAAGAGTCTTCTTTGTGAAATATTTGAGTCATCTCATTAGGTATAACTTATTAATCTTGGCACACCTTTACTTTTCAGGATGCCTCCACGCAGACAGCTAGCTAGGGTTCTGAGGGTTGTACGAACTGAAAGCCCACTAAGCTACGCAGCTCCGGTGCAGGGCCCTCTTACTATGTTGGAACGTTCGGGTGGTATACTAGTAGCACCACCACTTGTTGGGAAGCAGATACCCCCAGCCACACTGGCATATGGTTCACGCCGACTGAGCGCATTGCACGAGTTCTAGCATGTAACGCCCTGACCCCAGAAGCCCAGAGTCAGTGCATTATTATGTATCATTGGCATGATCACAAAAGATCAAGTCTCGAAAGACCAATTAGTTTAGTAGCCTTGGAATCACTAGATACATTCATAAATGTTACATAACATCATAAAGAAAAAATATAAAATAATATAGTATCCATGGTCCACACTCATATCCCCTTCAGACTATCCCTACAAGTCAGCCATAACATATTTCTTAACATCTTAGAAAAAATAAAACATAGAAAGGGGTGAGCTCATATGCCCAATAAGGATAAAAATATAGCGGAAAATATCATAAATAAGCATAAACATTTAAGGCAATCTATAACTAAAACAAAAGCTTTTTAAACTTGAACTTCAGTATAATATGGTAAAAAAAATTAAATAATTCCATTTACTTATTCACATGGATATTCTACTAGTCGAATAATAAAATACAATATCAATAACCACTTTCATAACGATGGAATGCATAATTCCAGACTATCAGAACCATATAGTCAAGGCCTTGTCCCACAAATACAAATAATATTTTGTCAAGGCCTTGTTCCTAGACACTAGTTTGTCTCATGAGACCTACCAATGCATCGAGGAGGTATAACGGGATCAACATGTCACTTAATAAGTCCAATGAATTTCTCATATGAACATGTTTAAACATAACATAAACATTCGTATTAAAACTAGCATACAAAATGTCAATACCTTCTCAATAAACCATGAATGGTATAAAAACAACACATCTACAGTCAAACATATCACAAAACCTTCAATACACTATGGAAGTTTTCTATCATAATAAATCAACTTCAAATAAACTTAAAATCCATAAAATGATGTTGACATAGATGAAATCAAAAATATTTGAGAGAAATATCTCTTTTTTGAAATCATTGAAAAGTCACACATTTATAAAGGAAGTAATTTAAAGAGATTTGTGAAACAAATTTTCCCATACCAATTTGAAAAATTTTGAAACGAAATATCATTTCAAAACATTCATTTCCGTATAAATAAATCCTTAAAATCATTTTGAAATCATGGACATTAATTGAAAAGATTTAGAAAGATAAATCTTTAAAACATTTAAAATTATGATCTTGATAAAGAGTACCTTTCACAAATTCTTAATATATTCATTTTGAAATCATTTAAAAGTCACATAATTCTAAAATAAAACATTTACTTTGAAAATATTTTTATAAGATTATAAGGGAAGCTTCGACGATTTTATAACGGCGGAAAATAGCTACACCCTCCGTATAAGTTAAAAAAAGTCATTCTTAACTTAATTTTATCAAAAAGGTTAAAAGGACATTGTTTGGAAAAAGACCAAAAGATTCCTTTATAAACAACTTATAAAAAGTCAAACAAGGGTGTAAAATAATTTAACCCATAGTCTGTGAAATAGTAAAAATGATTTGAAATATTTTTCTAAGAAACATGGATGTGGATGATAAAGAGGTCCCAATAGATAATTATGTATAAACAACCTCGGATAATGAAGAGATTGTGAAATAAACCCTTACCTTGTACTTTTACTTAGTCTAGGGTAGGTTAACCACATGTATAATAGTTAAATAATTCTCGTTAAACTATACAAGAATCATATACATAAATATGATATCATATAATATCTTCTAATATTGCCTTGTTAATAATATTTTAGTATTATCGTCGTTTCGGGTGTTCACTTACTCGTTTCCTTTTATATGTTTTGTTACATAAGACGTGTTTGTTATCCATATGTTGTATCATATTCATATCTATAATGATATCAAGTCATTAAATATTACTTTTAATCATCAAATTAAATTAGTCGTGAATGGATACGATGGGGCATGAATCTCATCGCGTTCGTGGAGACGGTAGTCCGTACATACGCACGAACGCTACTTTCATTTCATTTTTCATTTTAAAAGGAATCAAAACCAAATGATACATAGGTATATTATTATTCCAGTATAATATAATATCTAATATATGTTACTTAAGTTCATTAACACCATCCTTTATATGTTCTATGTATGGTATGAACGAGTCATATCACTTTGAGGGGGCGGTAGTCCGCACTTCCTCAAATTAAATTATCCTATATATATATATACAACATGAAACAAATAATGGTATGCTATATAATGGAATTACAGAAGATTATATATAAAATAAATATCATTAATATCATATTTAATTATACTGCCATCATATTGGCCACCATGAGAGGCAGTAGGAGATAATTGAACAATCATCGTTTCGTGAGGCGTTTTGTTTCTATCCACAGAAAAATTATGTTATCCACCCATTAAATGGAGTTGTGAGTAATTTTTGTTAGAATACTTCTCATAAAAATATCCTAGTATATTTATGATACTTTTTTTGTTACAAAATAAAATAATAATAAGGGTTTAGGGGTTGGATAAGTAAAATAAATGAAAAGAATCTAAGAGAAATCGTTACCTTTAATTTGTGTAAATCCCTTTGGTTTGAACCAAAAAGGACTCTTGAAGTGACTTCTTCCTAAGGTAAGGATTCTAGGAGGAGGAGAGGTATGTAGGGAGATTAATTTTTCAGAGGTTGGACAAGCCAAATGACTTGAGAGGTGTGATGAATTGGTTAGAAGTGGTGTCTTTTTATAAGGGGGAGGAAGGGATCTTTAGAAAAAAACATAAAGTATTATTTTATAATAAATTCATATTCAGTTTATAACGGCTCCAAAATGGATTATTTAAAGTATAATGTGGGTATGGGTAGAAAACCACTCAAACAATAGGTTTTAGACAAGTTTGGATCACTATTTAACCCTTATCCTTTAGATTTAACTCTTAGTTAAATAGTTTGACATTTATCATGTCTCTTTATATTTTTATATTATATGGTTAATATACTTACTATAAACTTCTACGAGAACCCCAAGTGGTTCATTAATGATATACCTATCATTATATAAGTTTTTTGGATGAACTGTATATTTCTATGAATATTATATCAATTAATAATAGAATATTTGTTTTAAAAACTCCTTTATGTCAATTTTGACACTATTTAATAATTGATTTTTGTTAAAGTCTTAATAAAATTATTAATTCGAATTAAATTAATTAAATAAATACTAAAATTTCATATTAACCAATAGAATTCTTGTAATTCATTAAAAGTTTAAAATTATATTTATTTGGGTATTTATAATATCATTGAATTTAATATTTCACTAATAAGGTAATTACAACATAATCATTGTGTCATAAATAAATTAAATTATTTAATGTCTAAAAATTATAAATAAAATACCATTATGTAGGAAATATTTTTATATTTCTAATTAATATTTATATTAGAATTTATCTTATGTATATCCCTATATTAAAAATGTTGTATTTATTAAACATTGATTTTAACTCTTTTAACTCTTCTGTGAATTAAATAATAATAAATGTACTATTCTAATCCAAGTGGACCAAAGAGATACATATTTTATTCCTAAAGTTGTTTTTGGTCAAATTATACTTATAAAAAAGAATTAGGACATGTTTTAGGGTAATAATAATATCATTTTACCCTTAATTACCCTATTTACTTTTTACCGTGGTAAATAAAAGTAAAAAGTTACTATTCAAAAAAATATTTTTATCTTACTGAACCACATTTTACACCTTTATATTAACCGTGGCTCTCGGATTTTCGAAATTCCACTCACAGAAGCGGTAAAATTAAGTTTTATGTGAATTTGCAAATTATCCTAGGAGGTGGGGTAAAAGACGGTGAAAAGTTCAAAAAAAATTTTATATATCTAAAATTATTATAAGCTGACTCCAATGAATTACATTGAACTTTTATATAGGTATTATGTATCTATTTTGACATAAAATAAATTTAAATAAAATAAATAAATATTTAAACAAAATTTCGGTTTTAAGCTATAACTCAGTGTTTTTCACTATTCATCACAAATTAAAAGTTTTCAGAAAAATACCAAACATTTACCCTAATATAATTTTGATATTATGAATTCAATAATGAAATAAATTTTACCAAATTCAAAACATATAATTTTCATTTATTAATTTAAAATTAATTCCCACCGTCAAAACCAAAAGGCGTATTTTTGAGAATTAATAACTAACAAAAGTTTGACACTTGTTTATGTCCAATTTAAAAGTGAAATTACTTACAATGACCATCATTGGATTAAATGGTAAAAATATAATCTATTTATACTTCCAAACCATTAAAATGTAAAATTTAACAATATAAATTATTTTGATTTAAAAAGTTGTTTTCAGATAAAATATAGTATTTTTCACTATTGACCCAAATATGAAAGTTATCAGAAAAACACAAAACCTTTATCAAAACTAAATCTTTATGACCTTATTCTAAAGAAGAAGTTTATTTTGTCAAATTGAATATATAAAAATTTCAAATATTGGATTTAAAAAAGCTTCACCATTAAAAGGCGGTAAAATTTCATTTTTTTAAATACTTCTTTTATCTGAAAAAATGTATTTGTTCTTACATTATGTCTAAGAAACTCATAATACGGATTCTAAAATTATAAGGATTATATAAATTTCAAAATTCAGTTAGTACTATTCATAACCGCTTTTGAACGGCTTGTTTGGTAACTCATGGTGCGCTAGAACTCAGTGTTGCGTGTAGTGCAAGTTATTGAATTACTTTAAAGAAATAAAATAATATGAATTCTTGTGGTGTTACATTATTCCATCCTTCAATAAATTGTGTCCTCGTAATTTGAAATTATTTTTCAAAAATAAAAGGTTAAAAATAGAAAATACCTTTGGGAAAACCCACATCGGAAATTAGGTTAATAAAATTTAGTCTTAATAAGAGGAAAATGGAAATAAAAGGGTCACCACCAAATTATGATCTCTATTAGGAGAACATTGGTGGCAATTAGAGACATATAATTGGAGGAAAAATGAAAATATTTATAGGTAGTGATTGAGGTCATCAATCAAAAAAAAGTGAAGAATTGAGGGCCTTAAATTCATTAATCTATAATGATTTAAAATACCATCGGTTCAATGAAACATACGGTATTAGGATAACACATTTTTTTTTGTTTTAAGACCCCTTCACTAAAGTATAAGAATTAATTTCTTTATAGAATAAGAGAATAGGAAAAATATATACTTGAAAAGTAGAGTCCCATCCTTTAACTAATTTCTACCACAAACTCATCTTTCACTCTAAAAGATAATAGAACTTAAAAATAATATTCTATTTATCCTATTCATATAGGGTTTCAAAAAAAATGAATTTATAATTCATCTACCACATTTTCTTTAAAAAAACTACATTATTCAATCCAGGACATCACGTGGGCCAGTGGAAGGTGATACACCCTTGTTGTCCTTCGGTTGCGGGTTCAAGTATCATAGCCTTCCTGGATGCGACGGGTTGCCGCCCGACCTCCGGGTTGTCCTTTTATGTCAATCCAAAAATAATCTCAAACAAGAATTATCCAAAATACTTATTTCCAAACTCACAAGTCCAAAATTTATAAGGAAGGTAAAAACAATGAAGATCCTTTTTGTCGCGTAATAACATGTGAACACTATCATTATGTATTCTTTTAAAACACTGCAACATCTTGAATTACCATTAAACCTTATTGATTACATTCATGATCTTTTATTCCTTATATAATACTGGATATACTCCTTCTATCCAAAGATGTTGTAAACTCCAAAAATAATGGAATATACCAATCCTTAATCAGTTTCAAGGTAATCAAGAATATCCAATATAATTTATCCAAATCAATCATGTATTATTCCAAAATCACTACCTTGGTATCAGAACCATATTATGGTTTATCTTTATTCTAACCATATATTTTCCAAAAAATTAACCTGATATTAAGTCACTTTTCTTGGTTCTACACAATGTCAAATCCTTAATGAAAAATTACTGCAGTACAATCCTTATATACTCCATAATTATTATAACCAGTACATTGTTGATACAACACTCAAATGACATAATTCTCTAATAACAACATAAGAACTCTAATAATTCATCCTCATATATGTTAGTATCATAACTTGATTATTATCCAATAGCATCATTTGGGGAATACTCTGAGGATTTGGACATCGGTTCGAGTAGTGTCCCAACTCCTTGCAGATGAAGCATTGTTCAGTTGAAACCTTTTTCTTACCCTTACAGTCACATAATTGGTGTCCTTTTTCTCCACACTTATAACAAACTCCCATTCACTTCATGAAAGTTTTAGGGTGTTTCTTCCCACAGTTATTACATATGGGAAAATTCTTCTTTTCCCTCTTTCATTTATCCATATTTCTCTCTTCCATCCTTTTCTTCTCTTGCTTCCCTTCAAATCCATAGGACTTGGAGAATTCTTTTATTATCTTATTAACACATGATACTATTTCTTCATTTTTTGAGAATACATGGGAGATTATTCCCCTTCTAAATGTTGGCTTAATACTGTGAAAGATATGATCCTTCTTACTCTTTGGATCATACGTATTGCTGGAGTTCACATTCCTTCTACTGGGAACCATTTCTATACAATAGCATAAACTAGGTCAGTTTATGAATTGCAATGAATAATTCCAAACTCTTAAAATACCTAATGTAAATTGAATAGTTTGTGGATATAATCCATAGAAATAAAGATGTCTTCATTGAGGAATTATATATTCATAGACCCTTCATAATGATTTTTAAAGAAAATGAGAGTTATACTAAGCATATCCCCCGAGAGTGTTGTAACCAAGAGTACAACAAGACACGTTGTCATGCACCAGTTCCCATTCGATTCTAGCTCAAAGCGGTGTTTTCGGGTTTTACCCCTAGCTACATCTGTAGCAGATCCGACTCCACCTGCTCGTATCCAGACAGGGATGTATTGCTCGGAAAACTCACAAAATCTCTACAATACCAAAATTCTTGGAAATTCTTCTATACTAGTCCTCAAAGTCAATCTTAGTTCTATGTTCTCTAATTAGATTTTATCCAAATCTAGCTTCTAAGGTTTTTACTAAACATCCTCTGATACCATCTCTAATGACCCAAACCTAGAAGCCCATATTCGATGCATTATTACGTATCATGGGCATGATCACAAATGATCAAGTATCGAAATACCGATTAGTTTAGTATCCTTGGAATCACTAGATATCTTCATAAATGTTACATTATATCATAAAGTGAAAAACTACAATAATATTGTCTCTATGGTCCACACTCATATCCCCTTAAGACTATCCCTACAGGTCAGTCATAAAATATTTCTTCACATCCTGGGAAAAATAAAACATAGAAAGGGGTGAGCTCAGATGCTCAGTAAGGATAACAATATAGAAGAAACTTTCATAAATAAGCATCAACATTTAAGGCAATTTATAATTAAAACAAAAGCCTTTTAAACTTGGACTTCAGCATAATATGACAATAAAAAAATGAAATAATGTTATTTACTTATTCACA
This sequence comes from Viscum album, assembly GCA_963277665.1. Lineage (NCBI taxonomy): Eukaryota > Viridiplantae > Streptophyta > Magnoliopsida > Santalales > Viscaceae > Viscum > Viscum album. Next base: position 1,015,599,212 of record OY728130.1, on the reverse strand, counting down.
TTGATATTCTACTAGTTGAATAATCACATCCAATATCAATAACCACTTTCATAATGATGGAATGCATAATTCTAGACTATCATAACCACATAGTCAAGGCCTTATGCCAAGACTCCAAATAATATTTTGTCAAGGCCTTGTGCCAAGACACTATTTTGTCTCATGAGACCTACCGATGCATCAAGGAGCTATAGTGGGATCCACCTATAACTTACTAAGTCTAATGCATTCCCCATATGAACAGGTTTAAACATAACATAACCATTCGTATTAAAACTAGAATACGAAATGTCAATACCTTCTTCATAAAAAATGAATGGTATAAAAATGACACATCCACAGTCAAACATATCACAAAACCTTCAATAAAATATTGAGGATTTGTATCATAATAAATCAACTTAAAATAAGATTAAAATCCATCAAAGGATGTTGGCATAGATGAAATAAAAACTATTTGAGAGAAATATCTCTTTCTTGAAATCATTGAAAAGTCACACAATTAAAAAAGAAGTAATTTAAAAGAGATTTTTGAATCAAAGTGTCCCATACCAATTTGAAACATTTGAAAATAAATATCATTTCAAAACATTCATGTCCATATAAATAAATCATTAAAATCATTTTGAAAACATGGACATTAATTAAAAAGATTTAGAAAGATAAATCTTTAAAACATTTAAAATTCTGATCTTGATAAAGAGTAACTTTAACAAATTCTTAAAATATTAATTTTGAAATCATTTAAAAGTCACATAATTATAAAATAAAAAAATTTACATTGAAAATATTTTTATAAGCTTGTAAGGGAAGCTTTGACGATTTTATAACGTCTGAAAATAGCTACACCCACCGTATAAGTTAAAAAAAAGTCATTCTTACCTTAATTTTATCGAAAAGGTTAAAAGGACCATGTTTGGAAAACTACGGAAAGATTACTTTAAAAACATCTTATAAAAAGTCAAACAATGGTATAAATTACATTAACCCATAGTCTGTAAAATAGTAAGAATGATTTGAAATACGTTTTTAAGAAACATGGACGTGGATGATAAAGAGGTCCCAGTAGATAATTACGTATAAACAACCTCGGATAATGAAGAGATTGTGAAATAAACTCTTACCTTGTACTTTTCCTTGGTCTAGGGTAGGATAACCTACTGTATAATAGTTAAATCATATTTATTAAATTATACAAGAATCATATACATAACTATGGTATCATATAATAACTTTTAATATTTCTTTGTTAATAATATTTTAGTTTTATCGTCGTTTCAGGTGTTCACTTATTCATTTTCTTTTATATGTTTTGTTACATAAGCCGTGTTTGTTATCCATAGTTTGTATATTATTCATATCCATAATGATATCAAGTCCTTAAATATTACTTTTAATCATCAAATAAAATTAGTCTTTAATGGATACGATGGGGAATGAATCTCATCGCGTTCGTGGAGACGGTAGTCTGTACGTACGCACAAACGCTACTTCCATTTCATTTTTCATTTTAAAAGGAATCAAACACAAATGATACATAGGTATATTATTATTACATTATAATATAATATCTTATTTATTTTACTTAAGTTCATTAATACCACCCTTCATACATTCCATGTATGGTATGAACGAGTCATATCACTTTGAGGGGGCGGCAGTCCGCACTTCCTCAAATGAAATTATCGTATATATCTATATACAACATGAAAAGAATAATGGTATGATATTAAATGGAATTATATAAGCTTATATATAAAATAAATATCATAAATATCATATTTAATTATATTTCCATCATAATGTCCACCATGAGAGGCAGTAGAAGATAATTGAACAATCATCGTTCCGTGAGGCGTTTTGTTTCCATCCACAGAAACATTATGTTCTCCACCCATTAGATGGATGTGTGTGTAATTGTAGTTCAAATAATTCTCATAAAAATATCCTAGTATATTTAGGATACTGGTTTTGTTACAAAAGAGAAGAATAAGAATGGTTTAGGGGTTGGAGAAGTAAAATAAAATAAAAGAAGCTAAGAGAAATCGTTACCTTTAATTTGGGTAACTCCCTTTGGTTTGAATCAAAAAGGACTCTTGAAGTTACTTATTCCTAAGGTAAGGCTTCCAAAATGAGGAGAGGGATGTAGGGAGGTTAATTGGGAAGAGGTTTGACGATCCAAAAGACTTGAGTGGTGTGAGGAATTGGTTAGAAGTGGTGTCCTTTTATAAGGGGGAGGAGGGGCTCTTTAGAAAAAACTTAAAGTATTATTTTATAATAAATTTATATTCAGTGTATAATGGCTCCAAACTGGATTATTTAAAGTATAATATGGTTATGGGTCAAAAAACACTCAACCAACAGGTTTTAGACAAGTTTGTCTCACTATTTTAAACTTATCATTTAGATTTAACTCTTAGTAAAATAGTTTGACATTTATCATGTCTCTTTGTATTTTTATATTATATGGTTAATAAACATACTATAAACTACCTAGATAATACCAAGTGGTTAATTAATGATATAACTATAATCATATAAGTAATTTGTCTAAACCATATATTTTTAAGAATATTATATCAATTAATAATAGAATATCTTTTTTAAAAACTTTTTTATGTCAATTTTGACACTATTTAATAATTGATTTTTATTAAAGTCTTAATAACTTTATTAATTCGACAAAAATTCATTTAATAAATCCTAACATGTCATATTAACCAATAAAATTTGAGTAATTCATTAAAAGTCTCAAATTATATTTATTTGGGTATTTATAATATCATTTATTTTAATATTTAACTAATAAGGTAATTACTGCATCATCATTGTTTCATAAATAAATTAAACTTTTTAAAGTCTAAAAATTATAAATAAAATAATATTATGTACTAAATCGTTTTCCCTTTCTAATGAATATTTATAATAGAATTTATCTTATGTGTAACCCTATATTACAAATTTTTTAGTTATTAAACTTTGATTTTAACTCTTTTAACTCTTCTTTGAATTAAATAATAATAAATGTCCTAATCTAATCCAGGTGGACCAAAGAGGTTCATATTTTATTCCTAAGGTTTTTTTTATTTGAATTATACTTCTCCAATAGAATTAGGACATATTTTATTGTAATAATAATATCATTTTTACACTTAATTACCTTATTTAATTTTTACAGTGGTAAATAAAAGTAAAAATCTACTATTCACCAAAAATTATTTTTATCTTATTGAACCAAATTTTACTACTTGATATTAACTGTGTCTCTCGGATTTTCGAAATTCCACTCACAGAAGTGGTAAAATTATGTTTTATGTGAATTTTCAAATTCTCCTAGGAGGTGGGTAAAAGACGGTGAAAAGTTCAATAAAATTTTTATCTATCTAAAATTATTATAAACTAACTCCAATGAAGAACATTGAACTTTTATATAGGTATTATTTATCTATTTTTACATAAAATAAATTTAAATAAAATAAATAATTATTTAAATAAAAACTCGGTTTTAAACTATAACTTAGTGTTTCTCACTACACATCAAAAATTAAAAGTTTTCAGAAAAATACCAAATATTTACCCAAAGCTAATTTTGATATTTCAAATTCAATAATGAAGTCAATTTTATCAAATTAAAAAAATAGAAGTTTCATTTATTAATTTAAAATTAATTCCCGCTGTCAAAACCAAAAGGCGTATTTTTAAGAAATAATAACTAACAAAAGTTTGACACTTCTTTATATCCAATTTCAAAGTGAAATTACTTATAATGACCATCATTGGATTAAATGGTAAAAATATAATCTATTTATACTTCCAAACCATAAAATGTATAATTTAACAATATAAATTATTTTTATTTAAAAAGTGGTTTTCAGTTAAAATATAGTATTTTTCATTGTTCACCCAAATATAAAAGTTATCAGAAAAACACCAAAACTTTATCGAAACTATATTCTTATGTCCCGATTCTAAAGAAGAAGTTTATTTTTGTCAAATTGAATATATAAAAGTTTCAAATATTGGATTTAAAAATGCTTTTCCATTAAAAGGCTGTAAAATTTCATTTTTTGAGAAATACTTATTTTATCTAAAAACAATGTATTTGTTCTTACATTATGTCTAAGAAACTCATAATATGGATTCTAAAATTATAAGGATTATATAACATTCAAAATTCAGTTAATACAATTCATAACCACTTTTGAATGGCTTTTTTTGTAAGTCATTGTGCGCTAGAACTCAGTGTTGCGTGTAGTGCAAGTTATTGAATTACTTTGAAGAAATAACGTAGTATGGAATCTTGGGGTGTTAAATAGCAGTAGAGGCCTCTAAGGTTTCGAGGTGAGACAGATTCCCACATAGCTGAGGGCAGGCGGGAGGCGGTTTCTAGAGTTTCTCATCTAGTTGGGACACTGGTAGAGCAGACGGTGATCTTAGCAACTAGTCTTTTTCAGTGAGTGGCCATGAGGATGGTCTTCTTAGTGATGAGGCTTCAGTATGAGGACCTTTGCCCATGATAGTACCTTCGGGTAGTGTGCCAGCTATATCACTACCCGTTGGTCAGCAGTTACAATCGGCGGTACCAGTAGAGGACACATGTAGGCTTAGTGGCTTACACATGTTTCAACATCAGATACCCCTCAGGTTCTGAGGTTAGCCCGACTCATAGGCCGCTGAGGAATGGCTAGAGGAGGTGGCTAAGAGTTCTCTAGAACTTCTACAGCTTCAGTAGGATGACATGTCAATAGCTGAGTATTCATCGAGGCATACCGATATTTCATGGTACTCGATGAATGTCGTACAATCAGTGCATTAGGGATCAAACTTCTGAGAAAGGTGTGCTTAAAGGACATCCAACCCAGCACAATTCCTATATGAATTCCTACTTATTTTAGGATTCTAGAGAGAACCTTTGTGGTTGGATGTTCTTTGGCTGAGAGGATACAGCCAGTGAATGTTAGCAGTGGGAATGATAGAAACTGGTTCCAGTCTCAGAGACTTGGGCATGTAAAATGTTTTGGGAAGAAGAAGTGTTAGGGACAAATGAATCTGCAGGGCAACAGACATGGAATCAAAGTTAGGAGAGCATCATGTGCTGGTGTACTTTTCGACATGTTACAACCACCCCCTTTTTGTGGACCCCACTAGGATCAGTGAGCTGGAGGAAATGGGAGGAGAGTTGAGCATGCGGTCAAGGAATGCGACCCAAGGGCTCTAGAAATGATTCAAGGTACGGTCTTAGTCTACTACTAGCTGCCATATCAGTAGACATAGGTACCAATCATTCCTTCATTGCATGAATCTTGTCCATGGCCTAGATTTTCCAGTTAAACCATTGACTCTACCCTCGCGTCTGGAGATACCTTTGGGAGGAGACACAATAATCAAACTTACGCTGATGGTGAGATCTGACCCTTGAGGAGAGAGTTTCATTTGGAACCTATTGGTGGTAGTGTCAAGGACTTATGAAGTTAGTTTGGATTTGGACTTGACATCCACAGTTCACACATTGATTGAGTGTATTAGGCAAAGAGGTTGTGGTTTATCTACAACGTTGGGATGGGTTTTTCCTTGGTCGGCAAAAAAAGGAAACCCAGGAAGCAAAGGATAAACTCATGCATAGGATGGTGCATCCAATCACTCGTGAGTTGGCCAACCTCACCCTTGTGGCAGTAGAATTTGACTTTGAGATATTCTATACTCTTAGGAAGGGGAACATGGTAGCAGACGCACTCAGCAGGAGGTCTGTCCTGTATCTGCTGAGCGAGGCAACAGAGGAGCTGGTTGCTTTATAAATATCCTTTGTGGATAGAGATAGAGAATCCTTCCTTCAGTATCTTACAGTCACTCCCCCACTTTTTCAGTGAGTCATAGAGGCACATCACGGGGTTGCTGACTTCGAGACACGACATGCTCAGATATCCACAGGGTAGACACCTGATAGATTTTCTAAAGGTGGGGAGAATATCATCCTCTTCAGAGGATATAATATAGTCCCAATGTCACTTCAGGAGGGAGTGTTGAGGGAGTTCCACACATCCCCTTTAGTGGTACATCCAGGAGTGGTGAAGATGTACCCGGATCTCCGTCGATAGCATTGGAGGCCGGGAATGAAGAAAACAGTAGCAGAGTTTGTTTCTCGGTGCCTCGCTTTCCATCAGGTGAAGGCGGAGCATCAGGTACCAGAGGGATTTATTCAGTATTTTCAGGTCACAGAGTGGAAGAGGGATGGGATATCCCTGTACATCGTTACATGACATCCATGTACATCCAGAGGACATGACTCAATTTGGGTGATCGTCGACCAACTCACCATGTCTGCCCACTTCCTACCGATCAGAGAGTAGGGTTTAGTAGAGGGATTTGGACGCCTCTATGTGCATGAGATTTTGCGGCTACATGGAGTACATTTGATGATTGTCTTTGATCATGATGAATGTTTTACTTCCCAGCTATACAAGGCGTTTGAGGGGGCTTTTCGGATGCAGCTTCGTTTGAGAACCGTCTTCCATCCTCATACGGATCTTCAGACTAAGCAGACCATTCAGATCCTTGAGGACATGTTGCATGAATGTGTCCTCGAATTCAGATGCGTCTAAGAAGATCACTTACCCTTGGTGGAGTTTTCATACAATAATAGCTATCACTCCACCATTGGGATGATACCTTTCAAGGCGTTGTATAGGAAACCTTGCAGATCACCTTTGTGCTAGACTGGCCGAGGGGATTCAGCACTATTGGGACTAGAGATGGTATGGGCTACCATAGAGAAAGTGAAGATCATCCAGGACCAGATGAAGACTACACAGAGTAGGAAGAAGTCGTATGCTGACAGAAGACGGAGACCTCTGGAGTTTAATAATGGCGACCACGTCTTTTTACAAGTCTCACCTCAATGAGGTTTTTAGAGATTTGGATGAGGCTATAAGTTATATCCAAGGTTCATCAGACGTTTCTAGGTCCTCAGCAGAGTTGGCGAGCTGGATTACCTCTTAGCTATTCCACCTCAATTGCACCAGGTTCACGATGTCTTCCACGTATCCCACCTAAGGAGATATGTGCACAACACTTCTCACCTCATCGACCATGGAGATTTGGACGTCAATGATGGGTCGAATTTTACGGAGGTTACAGTAGAGATTGAGGATCAACTGGAGCAGGTCCTTTATGGATGGTCAATACCTCTAGTTCCTGTTCATTGGTATCACGGGAACCTCCAAGAGAGAAAATAGTAGCGGGAGGCTCAGATGTGTGCACAATACCCCCACTTATGTTTCTTAGTTTGAGTTGTGGCTTATGGGGACGTAGAGCCCAGAGGTGGGTAGAATGTAAAGACACAGAATTTCCATGTATTGTTTTTAAATATAAGGGAATTTTACGTGTCTGAAAAATCTGATAGTGTGCGATTCTGAGGCCCGGAGTGCCCAAAATGATCCGTCGAAGTTTTGTTAAGATAAAGTTAACGCGTCTAAGTAGTTTTCCTAAAAAAATCAAATAAATATTGAATAGTTACTTGGATCAGAAATTTGAGGGAACCATTGTGCTCATGATGGCGGGTTTACCCTATGTGCGAATTAATATTAGTCTACATGGGACTCCTGTGAGAAAACCCAAAAATGGCATAATCATAAATAAAATAATTTAATAATTTATTTTATTTTTCAAATGCTTATAACTCACAAACGGTAACTTGGATTAAAAATATGAGACCACCGTTGAACTCATGAGGGTATGATTTCTTTAGGAAGATACTAACTTTGGCTGGCGTGGGCCACCAAAGAATGCTAGTTTTTTGCCACAAATAAAATAATTAAATGAAAATTATTTTATTGTAAAATTCGTAACTTATAAACTGTAACTCGGATTAAAAATCCAAGAGTACCATTGGGTTCGTTGGGGAATGTTCCACCTAGTTAGAGCCTAAACTCGATGACATTTGGTCAAGGGTGACTGATAATAATTTTCCAAACTTTTTTTTGGGTACATTCAATGAACGCGCAAGAAGCATTTTATAACTTTTGAACCGGTGCTCGGAATTGAAATTCAAGCGCTCTGTTGAACTCACAGTGTCGATATTCACTTAAGGAGACTTACACCTCAACAACAGTTGGTCGAGAATAAAAGTTAATTTTTGGGTTTTTAGTGAATGAATTAAATAAAAATAAAGTTGTGTAGATTTATTTTTATTTGTTGGTTAAAACCTCCACATGGAAGTTGGAAGTGTGGGGACCATCCGACCATAACCTCCCATGAGAGGTTATGGTGGTGGGTCCCACCATAACTTAACCACCCGCGAGAGGCTACGAAGTGGGGACCACCCAGGACTAAACCCCCTAATAATGGTGGGAAAGGAAAACTTCTCAACTCCCCTCATTAATGAGGGAGAGTCTCTCCACCCCCTCCTTTAATCTGCCAAATCCTACTCTTTAATTTATTGTGCCAACCTCATGAATTAATTAAGTGGATCCAACTTAATTAATTCACCCTTTTTGAATTCATCCCAATGATAGATTTTATAATCTATTTCCTTGGATTCTTATTCTTTTGGTTGGAAAAAGGTTGGAAAAGGAGTATTAGAGATTTTGAGAGAAAAAGCTCTCGCCAATGAAGAACGAAGAACCCTCCCAAAAAAGAACACCTTCGACTACGAAGAACGATCTCCTTCGACCTTCATCCAAATCCTCCATCCAACATGGGAAGTCTATGACTAACCTTCCATCCTCATCGTCATCAATGAACCGACACACGAGATCAGAATTGGAAGTGTGCGGCGGACGCGAGGAATGATGATAACTCCGCCTTCTTCCCCGCAACTCCGTCGACGAACAATGATCAAGGTAGGGGGTTTATTTGCATGTTAATTATTTACTTGATTTTTCTTTTTCATATTGGGAAATAATAATTGTGGAGGCTGTAGAATTTGATGTTCATCGTTCTCCTTTCTTGATGGACCAATTGCTATCAACCTAAATGCGGAGGGTGCATGCCAAACTAATATGGCCTGACTTCCTCTTTCAATATCTTTGGTGATGTTCTTCGACATGGAGACAAAATGACGAGGCAATAAAGGTGATAGGCAACGACAGTGCTACCCGCGGTCTCCATGACCCACGCCACCCGCCAACCATGCCTTCTGCCAGCCGAACCAGTCCGACCCGTGCCGCGCCCCGGCCGCACCACCCTAGTTGAGATTTCCATCCAATCGAACCGGACGAACGAGCCCCGACCCCCCCGTCAGTCGGGAGAACTAGCTCAGCCGCCATGGGCCAAAACGCAGAGCCCTCCTGGCCACCCGCATCTCCCAGTCGCCCTACAACTCTCGGCCATCGTTGGCCTTCCGCGAGCCACGACCGAACAGTGCTGGCCCGCGCGCCCTGCTCTGTTGTTGGCCGAACTGGCCTCGGCCATCTAGGCTGAGCCACCAGAGCCGTGCCTCTTGCGGTGCTAGCTGAACCGGCCTCAGCCATCCGAGTCGGGCCACCAGATCTGCGCCCCTCACGGCACTGGCTGAACCAGCCTTAGCTATCTGGCCTGAGCCGCAGAGCCACACCCCACGTGGTCCTGGCCAACCCAGCCTTTTGCTCCCCTCGCGGCACCTTCGGGCCAACACACCCTTACATTGACCTGTGACCGGTCCACACCCTCGCGGCTAGTCCGCGCCCTCTAGCTACTCGCAGCCTTCACGGCTGGCTGGGCTGGGCCCAGCGGGCCAAGCCGAACCCAATGGGTTTGGCCGGGCTAAACCCGAACCGGGTCAGACCGGACCCGGTCCCACTACGTCCCTTTACTTTCTTTTGGTCGTATCTTTGGAACCAGACGTCTGTTTGATGAACTATCAGCAGTGCTTGTATTCTTGGAGTGTGACTATCCATTTGTGTATAACCCACAAGAGTTTGGGGTATAGTTGAGATATGGTTAGGTTGGATTGAGAACGAATCCTACCGGGCCTTTTGGACTAAAAGGCTAATAACTCACAGACGGGGCGTCCCATTGACGCGTTGTCTATCATGTTGGGTTTCTTTTGGAAAGACAGATCATTTGGATACATCAACATGTGAATTCATGACAGTTGAAGTATAGAGACTTGGCTTGAGGATTGGACAATCTCGGAATCAAACAAGCTTTGTGCGGAACCCTGTGGCTGGCTGTACTCTGACTACTATTCCTGGATTGCATGTGGGATCGACAACTTTGACTTCTGTTCCTAGATCTTTTGTGGGTTCAACACTCTGGATACTATTCCTAGATCCTATGTGGGTTCGATAGCTCTGACTTATGTTCTTGGATCCTAAGTGGGATTGACAGCTCTGACTTCTATTCCTAGATCCTTTGTGGGTTCGACGGCTCTGATTAATGTTCCTGGATCCTGTGTGGGTTTGATAGCTCTGACTTCTGTTCCTGGATCTCATGCGGGTTCGATAGCTCTGACTACTGTTCATGGATACTGTGTGGGTTCGACAGTTCTAACTACTGTTCTTGGATCCTGATTGGGTTCGATAGCTCTGACTACTGTTCCTGGATTCTACGTGAGTTAGATAGAGTATATGATTTAGTGGATAAATCTAATCATATCTAACTCTATACATAAGTAGTATACCTATGTGAGCGGAGTAAGTAATTTTGTGTTTTCCTCATGTTTGAGATAGATCACTTGATAACATTGGTATATGTATGGGAATATACCTAATCAAGGTTATCTGTTGATTTCATACTTTGTGGTTTATCCTTGTTGGATTTTTTGAGACCTTGAGGGTCTCATGGTCCCTACTAATTATCGTTATACTCACCCCTGCACGGGCTATGCCCGCACCTTGTTGTATTGATTACACACGACAAATAGCGCTGACTGAGGCTGAGAGTACTAGAACTGGACGGTACCTAGAGGTGGACCTTAAGATGATATGATACACAGAAAAGAATGATGGACGTGCAGTGCTAAGGGGGCTATTTTTACCTACCGTTCAGGTAGGAATTCCAGAGGATGACCCAGAAATTGTTTTCCTTTACTTTAGTTGTACCTGTACTTTCTGTTTCTTGTACTATATAGTTGGGATTGTATTTTTGAACCCTTTTTCTTTTATCACTATTTCGTTATAGAGTTTTTCTTAGTGTTTCATATCTAGATGTGTGCTCTGTTGTGTGTGTTTAAACTTTATAAAGGCAATCCCTTCTCAGTTTTAGAGAAATACGCCTTTGGTGTTAGTCACCTGCCCCTGGACTTTGGAAGATGGCCTTGGGGTAGTCACGAAACATGCCCTTCGGGATGGGTCCTAACATATTAATTTGATAAATTTTTAATAAAAATGAGGGTTGATGCATTCCAACCACTTTAAAAATGACATATTCATAAAAATTACATTGAAAAAAATGAAAAAATGGGGTTGCCTCTACTTCATTACATCCTTTGGTTCCCATGTATCTTAATCAAACTTATGATAATACCAATGATACCTTAATCATTGATTGGTACTAGTCCACAACACCCTTTCTATTCAATCTATTATATCCTTTACATGTTACACATAAGAGAGATCATGCTCTAGTTTCACCACTTTTGAGTTCAGTACACACTAAGGATTTGGTACATACTTCTTCGAAATTGATACATGGAATAAGCTATGTACCTAAGAAAGGTATGGTGGACATTCTATGTGATAAGTTACAACCAAAACATGATAAAAAAAATCCTTAATTGATTTATTCACTTAGGGATCATCTAACTATTACTTCCAAATAAAATATAATTATTCTATTTGTGGAATATGGAGGAACAAATTTTTACCAACATCAAACAATAGATCTCATGGACATTTATCATCATATCTCTTCTTCCGGATTTGGGTTTCTATAAAAATTTATTAAATGGTTTTAACCTTTTCTATAATTTCTTGGATACTATTTGGTCATGATAGCTTACTTTATGGTACTTTATGAAAACATGTTATTTTTAATGATCTTTTACAATGTTGAGAAACATATAGTTACATTTATATGATAGAGTGTAAACTATAATTAAAAGATAACTCAACTATAATAAGATGTTGATCCAAGATTCCCTTGCATCACATTAGGAAAGAACTAAAAATGTATTCTAATTTTTAGATGTTCTATTCTATATATCCCTAATTTTGAGAGTGATATTTCAGAATAAATAGAGTTCTATATCAAATTCCAATTGGAATCTCATCCAATATTTTGACTCTAACCTTGAATATCAATCAAATCTAATTTAAAGTGGTAATACATATGGCCTTACCACATCCTTTATCTATAACCATTTAGATTTATCAAGTAAACAATCCTCCTAGAGAGCAATGAATAATCATATCTGTTTTATTTGATCCACCATAGAACAGATAGAGTTGTTCTATTTAGTAGAATTGGTTAGGAAAATAATGAAATGTGTGGTGAAAGCTTCCCATTTTATATTTAATATAGAAACTATTTATACAATACCCTTAGATTCCTAATATTCATCCTTTATATATTAACACACCAGGAATAGAGATACAAAATTTCAAAATTTCAACATTATTTACTCTTACCATAAGTGTTTCTTAATATCGTTATACTTATTTCCCATTCCGAGATGAATATGGAAGGATGAGATATGTAAATAATCTAGAAGATCCTTTTCAATTTCATGTTTTGAAGGAACATTAATTCATATCCTAAATATTAGATTTATTCCATCATCAAAGTTAAATACTAAAATACTTTATACATTATTAAATAGCTTATCATAATCTTTCTACGAATTTATGATGATTAAATAAATAAATGTCTGATAAATCATTTTTATAAGGTATGATTTTATCTCTCTATGACCTCCATGTCTATCTATTGAATATCATTGGGTAATGTTTGACTTACAATCATTATCATTGATATGGTAAAGTGAACATTTCTTATAAAAGTTCTAGGTACCTTGTATTATTTTCCAAGATAGTAATTTGTTGATAAATAAAAATATTTGAACAATTACAAACATATCCTTTGATGCATATTTAACTCTTTATTTTGACTATATACTATAAACTCTTACGGTATTTATATATTTTATACTTATCTCTAAAGTGATACTATTTATAAATATTTAATTCAAAGACAAAATGTATTAGTTGCTGACCATGCATTAGGTAATTGTTCTCATTATTCTTTAATTTATATGATTAATAATAATTTACCTTGAAATTATATATAACAACTCATCCTAGAATATTAATCAAATAATCAATATATACGAATAAACCATTCCAACTATAGGGTAATGTATGAGTGGGTTCATTGAGTAACTCATCTTAAGATCCTTGAATCATTCTCCACATTGTTTATATTTAAAGCCTTAATCATTTTCATGATAAATAGGTTAGAGGATTTGACAATTATGATAAATTTCTCCCAAAGCCTTGATAGTATCTAACCAAAATAAGATAACTATAAATTTTCATCAAAGTGGTTATACAGGGAAACTTTTAATTAAACCAATTTTTAAAATATTGAAAGATATATCCTCAAAAGTATTCACATGACATAACAAAAGGCTTTTTAGAGAAATATTCACTCTTTTGAACTTTTCACACAATTTATCCCTTTTTATGTTATTTAGAACAATCATATTTTCAATTATTATTATCTTCATTTATCTTAGAATATATGATAATTTCATCAATAATGGATATCAAAAAAATACTTAGCATTTGAAGACTCTATTCATATGATACATGAATACATGGTAGCTTTTAAAAGACAAAAATGATTTAAAATGAATTCATAATATCCATACATTATATCATAATTTTTATAAGGTATATCTTCCATTTTTATCCTTAATTGATGGTATCTAAATATAATATTGTTCTTTGAGATTTATTGATCCCCTTCTACTTGATTAAACATATCATCAATATTGGGTAGAGGATATCTATTCTTGATCCCGATTTTTTCTGTTCAGGATAATCAATACAAAGATGAATTAATCCATACTTATTCATGATAAAGAATACTAGTTCACCCCATAGTGATGCACATGGGAATATTAATCCCTTATAAAAATATCATGTAGTTTCTTAATGAAATCCTATAACTTAATCAGGGGAGTTCTGTATGGATTATTCAATATGGGTATAAATCATCGCGTTCCTTCAACTGAAAAACTCAATGACACATTATCGAGGAATACTAGGAAATTCATCAAGTTATATATCAATAAACTCTATGAAATTGATATATCTTCAATCTGATTTACACTATAATAATTTGATCATGGAATCCTACATTACAAGGTATCATAGCCCATAATAATTTATTTTCTTCTAAAGGGATTTTATAATAATCATACAATTGATATATAGTAATGAGATAATTCAAGATATAAAATGGGACTTCATTATTCTAAAAAATTGATATGAGCTCAACATATAGAGATATTATTGATTCCCAATACAACATATTATTCCAAAAAGATAAGAAGAACAAGATTTGTAGGATGTACCTTCTAGAAAACTAAAATCATAGAAGAGTAATATTCTTTTGATGTACTCATTGTACTCCTAGGTGTATTTAAATATAATAAAATATATTGATTTTGTGATGGGAATCAATATTCATATAATAATTTCATGATATTAATGAATTTGTATAACTAGAATAATAAGTCATTTGTAGTTTCTGAGTGGCGTGTAATTATACCTTGAATTACATAATTATAATGATCCACTTTAGCTATAGTGATTACATAGATTCCACCTTACTCCATTTTTCTATGATGTTTCTGGAACTAATTATCCTTTCTAGCCCATGTATAAGCGAATTAGTTTTTATAATTCCCAAAATCCTTTCATTCTAATTATTGATGTGTTGGTAGTGTATTAATCAGGTAATTTTTTCCTCTTTTTCATTAAAATCCTTATTAATTACTTTTTGATACTCATAATCTGAAAACTAACCCTTCTATACTTTTTATGCCTTCAAATTAATATCTGGTAATTTATTTTATGTTTCCTCCCAAATTTTTCATATTTCAATGGTTTTATTTTTATTCCCTCAGTGCAATTTATCAAATTATTTTCCATGAATCTATATTTATAATTTCATATCAGGAGATCCCAGAGAAAAAATGTCACTACCTAGTTTTTATTTCAACCAAATGTACATATTTAACAAATTATTCATAGATATAAAATCATATTATAGCTATTTTCTTGTAAATATATTAGCTTAGGTCACTTTTTCCCACTCTATTCCTTTCATTATCTGAATCCCCAAATATATATATTGATAATGAATTGTTAAAATACCAAACAATATACTAAATTTCAAAAACTTAAAGAAGGAAATCATTAACATTAGAATTAAAATTTCTAATGACAAATAACTCAAACTTTCAACTGAAAAATAGATTTATATTTTGATCAATTAAATTAATAATACCTAAGACTTCCATTGTGAGGGTTTTGTAATATTATTCATAGGTTCCAGTGGATTCATCCTCCTTCTGATTTTAATCTTGGAATTCTCTTTCAATATTTTTCAAATTATTCCAAAGAAAATATTTTGTGATGAATATTGGTTTTAAACCCACTTGTTCCATATATTCAACGTCTTCCTTATTTATTATTTTTTTAAATATGGTTACACCACTAGTAGACCTCTTATTTAATGTAATATATAACTAAAAAATATCCTCATGGGATGATCACATGAGAATGAAAGATATGTTCTCTATTATGATTATACATTGATAGAAAATTAATGGGTTGTAATACCAACTATAGGAAGGAGGAACTTTTTTCATAAAAGAACCTATATAAATTTTCTACTTTCTTAGTGAATTTTTAAGCTCATCATGGTTTGAGTTATAGTACATGGATTGAGAAATTTGGGTGGGAATTTCGATGTAGTTTTGTACTAAAACTCCCATTCCATTTGGGTGCATATGTGTGAAATCACTATATTTTCATTGATACCTATTATTAACTTTTCTAATTCTTGTTTCATCAATATACTAAAAACAAAACAGTTTAACATAACAAATAAAAATGAATATTAATTTATTTGGAGTGAAAACCTGTATAAATTTGAATAATAAATGTTTAAATGTCTTATTATAATAAACCATATCATTATACAAGGATACTTTTGGTTCACTTAAGTTTCATTAATATGGATTCTCCTGTAATTATTTACCCAATCCCCTAAAAATAACTAATCCCTGCTCTGATACTAACTATGTCAACTAAAGACAAATAATTATATATTTTACATCATTTTCATAATTTAAAAATGACATTTCATGTATGGTATCCAAATAATATATTTTAAATGTTTAGTATAATTCATTTCTTAGGTATATAACTACCTTATTTATTTGCTACATAAACTTTTACCAAATGTAATCCTGACATGAGAGACCACTTTTAGACATATTATACTTAATATCCTTCTTAATAACCATGGGAACGAGAAAATAAAAAAATATTGAGAATATATACTCATTCATGGTAAACATGGGTGATATAATTCAAAGATACTAAATGAGGATAATATTATAATTTTTTACGATATCATAATCATATTTAGTTGATATATGATAATCATACCCAATAGTGCATCAATCATAAATAAAAATCATTTAATAAATCTCTCTTAATAAACCTGACTCCAAATTCAATAATCGTGATACATATGATCAAAACATATTCATGTGAAGTATCATAAATATGCATCACAAATATAAGAATATAACCCATTATATATTTCAAGGTTAACTACCAAGACCATCATACGAGGGGATCTGGAATCACTGCATGTTTCCCATTTTTATAGTGGATCATGAACCATTGCATGTTTCCTGGTATGGATTGAGAATAAAAAAAAATCACAACATTACCTCATGAGATATAAATATTGCCTAATGAATTGGAGGGATATATGGTGCCACCAATCATATAATGATAAACCATACATATATTATCCATAAGAACATAAGATTACTCATCATTACTTCATAGACTAATTAACCAATTTGAATTGAATAAGTTTCATGAAAACTTCATTATAAAATCCTAATATTCTATCCAGTTAATGAAACTAGATGTTATATTTAAATAATATCACATTTGAAGTATAATAATTTTTAAAGGAAATTGAGAAAGATAAATATTGCATTTACAAAAGCATTAAAAGTATTCTTTGAAAATATATGAAAACATATCCGTTTCTTTTGGTAGATATAAAAAACTAAATATTTTAAAAAATATAATACCAATTTATTTGAAAAATAAATGAAAAAATATAAAGGAATAATGATAATAAATAAATTATATAATGGTGTGAAATTTGAAACGAGTGGTAAACAATAAAAATAACATTATCTTTTGGATTTTATAAAGAAAGACAAAATGATCTGTATGGAAAATTTTATTAGCATCCCATTTGATAAATATTAATAAAAGTATAAGATAGATTAAAATTTCAATAGATATATTTTACTTATAAATAAGAACATTTTTTTATGTAATAAAAAGATAATGAGAATTAAGGATAAATATTCAAAAAAATAGATAAGGTCAAAAATTCATATAACATTTATTTTCATATAATTTTATTAAAAAGGTAAATTAATTGATAATAATACTTGAAAAAACAAAATAAAAGATAAGAGAGTTCAAAATATATGGGGTTTAATATTTAAATATCATAAAATTCTCCCCAAAGTAAAATTTTAAAAAATAAGACTGATAAAAAGTGAGATTAGAACGTAAACCATTAACCTGATGTTATGCTTTCCCAACACACTCTAACCCCATTTAGACTGAATTTAAAATTATTATATATCACTTTCATAGAAATATTCATATTTTTTCAGTATACCATCCATTCATAACCCATTTTTACCCATATATTAAATTTTTATTTCTAAAATTAATATTCATGTGTTAAACATTGTGTTTCCCATACACACTCTAGTTTAGGGGTTCTTGTCCCAAAAACAAGATCATGGATTCAATACTAAGAAAATTTTATTAGTGATTTTATATATATTTTTCATGGTTCTAAATTATCATTAAAATTTCATGGAATTTATGATGGTTATATTCATTGAATGCTTAAAGATTCCATTATTTATAATTTTTTATTTTTTAGAAATAATTGATTTCATTAAATAATGCACACAAAAAAAGATACATATATATAAACATTAAAAAATATATGAAAAATCCTAAATTCTTCATTATTAAAAAATATTACAAGCAGATAACATTCATTAATTATTAACGACATAAACATATTAACAATCTTAGACTAAGTTGTATAACTATCCAAAACAAGAAATTGTTATAATAGTTTCATGAGTAATAATATGTTAATATATAATGATAATATCATTTTAAAAACGTTTAATCATATAATAAACATCACATTTATTCATTAAATTTTTTCATTTAACTATCAATGTAATAAAATGATGGAAAATGAAATACATGGTCTACACATGTGGTAGTCTGCATGAATGCAATTGTAGCATTTTAATTTTTTAATTGATATAATCAATGGAGGGTAGATAATTTTTAATATTTATATAATAAAAATTATTTTATAAAATTAATATCAACTAATTAAATCCTTCTTTATATACATATATGGGAGGTGGTTGTGAAAAGTGATATATGTCACTTTAAGGAGGAGGTAATCTGCATATACACACGACCACTAATTACATTTTCCAATTAATAGAAGAAAGGTAGATAATGAATGTTATTTTAAAATAATAAATTTTAAATTTATTAATTATACTAATTTTATTATAATATGATGATATATAAATTTTTTGAGGTGGAAGAATAAAGAAACATAAAATAACTTAGAAAAGAGAATTACAACTTCTTTTTATATCCACCCTTGGATCAAACTTTAAGAATTATTATGCTAGTATATTTGGAATAATGGAAGCTATAGTCCATGAAAATGAGATTTTGGGAGAATTATTGGTATGTTTAGATTTAGATTGGAATATTTAGGTTTGTAAATAAATAATGCGGTGAAGGGATCCTTTTATATGTGACGAGTGTAACACTCTTGTAAATACTTATAACATTAGAATAAAGTAAATTAATATTAAATATAAAGTGGCACAAAATATGTCCAATTTCACATATAAGATTAGTGAGGGTAGAATCCACTCATAAAATTTATTTTTATCATGTTTTGGTGACAAATATGTCATCATCCCTTAGTTATTTGTCAATTTTAATCCCTTTTCCCATTCATTATGGTAACAAACTTTTACCTTTCAAACTTATTTTAAAAAAAACTAAAAATATTAATGAATTTGAATATTATTATTCCAAATATTAAAAAAATTAAAATTTCTAATTTCTAATGTCTGTGAAATTTCTTAAAAATCATATAACACATAATTCATAAAAACCATTTTTAGAAAATATTCATCTTTTGTCATTAAAATGAATTTAATTATTTTCTTTTACATGTAGAAAGAATTATAAAATTGGGAATTTATTTAATTAAATATATTATAATTATATTTTATTATAATTATTCATAATTTTTTATTATTTACGTTTATTATGGTTAAAATAGTTGTCATATATACCAAAAACAAATTTCTGAAAAATATTTCATTTTTACCTTTGAATGATTTTTGTTCATTTTTAATCAATTAGTAATAAATGTATGAATTTTTATTAATTTTACTGAATGTTCAGAAAACTATTCCCAATAAATTTAATATTCAAAATAAGAGAAATTTTTCTTTTAAATAAACTCATAAAATAATGGTTATCTGAAAATATTTTTGTTTATGTAATATTAATTAGTTTAACATTCCTTAATTATTTTATAGATGTTATTAGTTTATTTTACTACTTTTAAATGAATATTTACCAATAAATATTATCTATATCATTCTGTAAAAGGATTACATCTCTAATAAATATATAAATCATCAAAATAATTTAAAATTTTCTATATAGATTCAGTCATATTTTCTCAAGTAAATTAGTCACATTTTTTTATTATAAAGTCATTTATTTTATTAATTTCATTAAACTATATGTCATTATTAACTTAATTTTAGTATTTGATGTGAAATAATTTATTAAAAAAATATTTTCTAAAATCAAGGGCTGTTACATTTCAATTAATCAATGGAATAAAAATTCCCAATTATCATTATCTAACAATTCCATATGCAACATAATGCAACAGACGAGTGAGTCATCTATCCTTAGAAGTTATAAAGTATTTATTGAATTTAATAAAAAACATATTAGAAATAAATAGTATTATGTTATCTAAATATGATATATCATATTGATTTTAGATTCAAGATATATAAATAATGTTATACATAAAACAATTAGTGTACCATATGACTATTTTTTATTCAAAACAATACCAGACTAGGTATATTAATAGTTATAATTTATTAATTTTTCCTTTATAATAATATTATTTATCATTGTGAAATAAAATAAATTTGAAACATTATTAATGGTAAGTTAAGGTGTTATCCTTAGACACACTCTGAGTGGATGATGTTATCAGTGTTTTAAGAAAACAAGGGGATGTTGTTAATGTGTTTGATGTCCTGTTCTTTTAAGATGACTTATTTAGAATAATTATTCTTGAAATTGATTATTTTATTCTAGATAAAAGTACTTTAATATTTAAAAAATAAAAATTTTATTCTTGTAATGATAAAGAAACAAGTGAAAATGTTATTTTTTTATATTTTTGTAATGATAATAAAGTGGGAAAACCTAAAATGATTCATTTTGTAACACTCAATTAAGAATTAGTGGGTCTGAGATAACATTTCTAATAACCTAATGTTCACATACTCATATGAAAGAGGCTATTAAAATGTTTTGTGGGTGTAAATTAATGTGGATAGACTATACCCTCAAAAGTCTAATCCATCACTGGAAATAATGAAATAAATATAATCCAAGTTGACATCATAGAAAATTATAATATAGATGAATTATATAATAGATTCCACGTAAATTAATATAATAATTATAAAATAGAACAAAAATGAGTAGGCCAATAAGTATTATTATTCATCTGGAAAATATAATAAATAATTTTATTGTGTCCACCATCTATAATCTTTCCTAGTATAATGTCCATCTCCTAATACCATGCTCCTAAACGACCTACCGTCGAGCTGTTTAACTTCTTTGAATCTCTAATCAGGATGTATGTTTGTGGATGAATATTACCATATAAGGGGAGAGTATAATATTTTTAAGACACTATAAATTAATCCTACCATATGTTCACATATATATATATATTTCCATAATGATGTAAAAGTAAATTTACTTAAAATCATATAACTAGTATTGTATCAAGTTATCATGTGCTAACCAAGATACCATAAACCCCAATCAAACCTTATTCAGTTCCATATTATAGGAATATCACATATTTTTAACCTCATCACTCAATTCAAGATATATATCCCCATAATCTTTTAAGGGAAAAATAAATTCCACCTTTAACGAACAAATCCATTGTATCCTTCAGTGGAAAGATCTTCCTATGTAAAATGAATACCTATTTTATTTAATGGTATTCATGATTTGGATTTTAAAAAAATGGAACTCTATTCATATTAAAGTATTTTTCCCATTGGTACACTATACTAGCCTATTCACCCTCTTACAAGAGCGTATGTAAGTATCGTCCCATAAGATATTCACAATCCAAGATCGGTGCTAACCATTCTATTTAGTGCCATGTCCAAAGAGTCAGGTCACCCAAAATACCCCTCTAAGAAGTATTCTATGTATATGAAGGTCATATACCTCTATAAACAATGATAAAAGTTTCTTATGACCATTAAAAAATCAAAATGTTAGTATGACATAGAAAATAGTAACATATCACAATAAAATACTATCGTATAATAATTGAACATTGGAATGTTAAAACATATAATAGAGTAATTATTTCAGATCAAACACTATACAGTAATAAAATATCACTCAAATAATATTGAACATAGTAATGAACATAAAATACATTCTAAAAAAGGTTTCAAGTCCATCCAATGTATGTCAAGCATACATATCATGCATGGGTATCTACATTATTCATATAAACAATAAAAACATTCCCAAAATTCCTTTAAATGGCCCAATATCGTAATAAATACTAAAATTATTGAATCACACCCAATTTATATGATCCATTGGGGAATAAGACTTCGATCACACTCCTCGAACAATATTCACCAGAAAAAGATCTAACACATTAACACAGAACCTATAAGATATTATATATTGGAATAGATCATGTCCATTGATGGAATCCACATAAACAAACCAAATGGAACTTTTCATTAGTGGTATATCTATAATAGATCAAATAAAGATGATAAAATCTTTTGATCCAATAGTATTCTATCAATCAAGCTTGATTTCTTTATTAGATAATCATGTATTTACATGGATTTATCCGAATTTGATTATATATATTATAAATTCCAGATAATTAGAGATAATCATACTTAGTTATAATATATATATAATCAATTTATGGAATATATTGATCTAGAATTCATGTACCTAGGATGAGAAGAAGAAGATACATAGTGAACCAAGGGAGGTCACTCTAATATATTCTAATCAATAATGGATCATAATTGGGAGAGGGTTAGTCTAATAATAAGATTAGATGAAAAATATAGAAACTCTCTTATTAGAAATTAGCTTTATGGAATAATCCATTTTTTGGTGTTTTCTTCTTATAGGATCGTGTACCTTAGTAGAATGTAGGCATTCTGGCTTTTCATTTGAATATCTACTGGGTTCCCATCAACAGGATAGTGGGATCTATATAAATATCAGTCCATCATCAAGCAGTAATGGTTGGATGGTTCCCCCTACATGAGATCTGTTTACCTTGTTTCATCCACTATGAATCTTGTAAGTTTCTATCCTCTAAATAATTATCTATGAGACTTCTTCTCTAACCAGAAACACACCCCTGGGTGAAAAATAAAATATAATTTAATTTTTGAAAAACATTCCTTGAAATTCCCACATATTACAATACTTCCCCACAAATTACTTCTTATCCAAGAGAAGTGACTCATGTGGTCTTGATCGAATATAAAAATCCATTTCCCCCATCATCATACTTACACTTCTATGACCCCTCCTAAATTAAATAATTCTACCAATGAACTATGAAAAGTTTCACCTTCTTCTCCTAAAATTATTTATCAATCTAATCTATAACCCATATCAGGCGCACTCCTAATAATTTTTTAGGTTCTATCTAAACATCCTCATAATCCACCACATTAACAGAACCATAAATTCACATTCGACGCTAAGAGACATGTAACACATAATTAAAACTATAATAATTTTGAATAAGTCTTTGTGATTGGTTAATATCCCAATATTAATGATAATAAAAAATTGTCTAATGAATATCAGATTTAACTTCCATTTCATCCAAAATCATTAATTCCCTAATCGAGGAGTTACCGATAAGAAAACCTAGTTTCCAATTAAAAACTATAAGGGTTGACTAATCCTATCTGAATATGATTACTATTAGATCTTATTGGTGACAAACTACTTTATGATCAACTAAAATCTCTCAGACGTATCATGTTCAAGGATAAATGCCACAAATTCTACCACACCCTCCTCATGAAAACATAATGGTAAGTGACATGGATGACCACAAGGTGCCTTATATTTTTTCATATAAAATAAATATTATAAGCTTTTGTTGTGTAGAAACGTAAAGAATTTCATGTGATCATCCCAATAAATAAGAAACCCCAAAACAAATCCCCAAAATATATCCTATAAACTCTAGATTACCCTCTACAACAATATATCAATCTGTATATGATATGTTATACTTAGTTTCATCCTATTACCCAAATCCTTACATATTCTCTTCCAAAACCATGATTTGAAATACACTTTTCTATTTGATATTATAATCAAATGGTCTCCATTCAGTCATAAAGGATCCTTTCTGTAGATAATTCCCATGTCATCCATTGGAAAAGTGTTTTGAATAGGCAATAAATGAGCAATTTTTATCATCCTATCAGCTACCACCCGAATAACATCATCAATACATGGGGTCCTAGGTTACCCCATCATGAATTATATAATAACCTTATCCCACTTCAATATTGGAACTATATGTGGTTAAAGAAACTCACTAGGATACTGATGATCATATTTTAACTTCTGATAGGTAAAATATAATGGAACATAAAAATTGATATCCCATATATACGTAGCCATAATAAATAGACATCTGATGTCATTGAACATATTGAGAAAACCTGGATGCATGAACCACATCAAATCGTGTGATTCCCTTTTTATATATTTATGCATTGAAGTTATAACTACTAAAATCCCATGAACATAGATCACCTTATCACTATCTGAAGGCCACCCCATGATAAGGTCACCCGTACCAATCGTTCAAGAATCATATCACTCATGTAATCAAAATCCTAAGTAGAATTTATCAGATCCACTAGTGTTGAAATAATGATCACTACAACACATTTCAAAAATCCATGATCAATTGATGTATCCAATATAAACTCACCCATCAAGATCACTAGATTTCATTCCTCATGTGAAGGATGATATCTAAGGTCCTTCATATTCAATGTTTTCCTACCAATATATTATCCAATGAAATTATATTTCTCTAGATCATTGGTTATCTCAAAGTCGAAAATCTCTCATAACCCATTGATGGAATATATATCGTATGATCTAGTGGTTTGTGTAGAATATAAATCTCTCGACAATGATAAAATACTACTAACACTTCGGATAATGGACCACAACTACAAACAATAAATCTTCTATCTAGTGGTTTTTTTCATGATGTTATAGATGATGTGATCCATAAGAGACTAACTAATCCCACTACATGAACAAATATTCCATCACAACACATTAATATTAAAAATAAAACACTTAACTAATCCTAGGATCTAGAATAATTAAAACTTGGGTTGTCATTGGTACCCTCTTATGATCAATGAATTCCCATTCACACTGATCAAACAACTCAGTATTCCACCACCCCTTTGTGTTTAGCTTTGTCATTAGTTCTTCCAAATGGGACAATTAGTATAAGATTCATCTATATTACCCCATAATCCTAAGAAAAATATTTATAACAAAAATGTCTCAAGGATGTGCCCAAGACATGACAACCTCTACCTTATATTAGTACCAAAATCCCTACCATAGAAATTACATGTTTGAGGATCTAAACCTCATGTGTATAGATGTGAAACATTGAAATTATGGAATAAATTCTATGCAGATAATGATTACTTAATATAATCTCAAGGTCCATAGAATTTATATATGAATTCTTTGAATATATTCAGATATTTTCTTATAAGACAATAATGGTGAAATTGTGATATGGATGTAATATACTATTCATTTGATCCATAAACATATATGGATCATTTTTAACCTAAAATAAATGAAAATATACAAATAAATTTCATATATAATACTACATGGTGTTTCGGTAATATTCACTTCTATGACCCATAATTGGTGGTATACAAAATGAAGATAAATCTTGAAAAAACACTAGGACACCCCAACTAATCAAATAGATCATGAATCTAAGGTAAAGGGTACCTATTATTTTCCATTAACTATTTATTCTTCCTTTAATATATACAAATCCATATAATATAGTTTTCTATCTTGGAAAAAACACTCTAGTACTCCAAGAAGATGTTTTAGTTCTGATAAATCCCTTTGACTCTAAATCCTATATAACTAACTTCAACTCTCTCAACATAGATGGTTCCATAAAAATAAGAAGAATAGATATATGTGGTAATATATGAACATTATCAATCTTAATCTAAATTCATGACTCTAAATAAATACCAAAAAATTATCTATGATGAAATTGTAATAAAAATCCACCATTAGAGGGACAATATAAGTATTGCTAATGAATATGCTTTAAAAATCCTACTACTTACACTGTGATAGATCTAATATAACTCCCATATATTCCTATCCTACCAAATATAATATTTCAATCATTGGTCAACACCAACCTCACTCCACTAGGTATAGTGGAAGACACATCTCTCCGATAGCTATTAATATGATATCTCTAATTGGTCAACCATTCCATTTTGAATATCGCATTGAAAATGGTAACCTATTGTATGATGATTTCCAATATATTTCTATAGTCATAAAAATTTATCAAATACTCCAGAAATTATTTGATAGGCTCTACATTCTTTCCCATGGGTGTATTAAGAGATAGAAACTATAAACATAACTTAACTCGTAGATCAATGCTATCAATTACATGAGAAGATACAGATGAATGAAAAATTAATATATTAAAAAAATAATTCAATAAAAAAGGTAAACAAAATATTACATATAAAATAAAAATATATCCATACCTGTAGTTGTAACCTCATCAATCACATAAATCTGGCCAACCTCGGGAACATACCCATGCCTCTACGACAAATGAATCAACTGAGAAACTGAAATCCGTTGTCCTTGGGTCTACTTATGACCACCTCTTATCACTCCCTAACCTATTCTAAAATAATCTATACATGTAATTTTAGAATAATATCAATGTATATTTTCTATATTTACAAATCAGGTACATATCTACGATATAATTTCACACGATTTCCTAAAATTTCACATTTGACCACAATTGAAATACCTAGTCGAGGATCCCTCGATAGAAGTAGTATAATAATCCATTCTTTTCCCCACTATATTCCACCTATAATTAATATTCATCATTTTTCTTCCTACTATTGATAGAGGCAAGGAAACATGTATGCATGTCTTCTTGTAGCCCTTTCTCAAATGAATGATCCTTTTAATGTACTTCTGTATATGTCATCCGGTCAAAATCCCATGACCATTCAATTATGTTCCTGGAAAAGTATATTATCGATCTTCATAGACTTATCTACCTTATTCTTAGTTAAAATAGGATATAATTATAAAAAATACACAAAAACCCCAAGTAATTAGAAACTGACTCCACCCCTTTTATATTCAATATGAACTTCTAAGATTGGCCCATCATCAATGTATCAGAAAATAACGCCTTAAGAAAATATCTCTGAAAGGATCCCATCTCCGACCATCACATTTTCATTCTCATCCCATAAATCCCCATGATATTCTTTAAGGTCCTTGAATCATAAAATTTTCTATCATCAATTTATTATCCCTATGAGTCTCCAACAGGTCATATATTCCATCAATGATGTCAATATAGTACTTGGAAAAATTACGACCATTATTGACCTAGAATATTGGTAGTTGTTGGAGCTAAAACAATTGATCAACATAATCCATAATCTATTATGAAAATCCACCACAAGTAGGTGAAATTTGAATGACTCTATGATAGAATGTGTTCACATCATGAACCATATATGATGGTTTGAGTGAATTCTTAGGTCCATCATCCTGCATTATTTATTTTGGAATTGGAATTTACTCCATAAAAGTGGTATTTTTCATTATCTAAGGAAATAATTTTATGAAATTCTGAATGAAAATTTATAAAGCATGTAACAAATCTGTTATGTGAAAAATCTAATAAGTTACCAGACACATAGAATGGATGTCTACTATAATAAATATAATATGAGATACCCATACACAAGGTATAACCCATAGAGTTTTCCCAATGATCAAGTTGATATGGACATCTTATCATTTTCACATCAAAGCCAAATTCTATGATTATTCTCATAGTGACACTCTAATCACACCCATCCAACAACATTTACTATAACATAACTCAATCCACAAACATAGATCCTAAAAGATTCATATTCTAGGAAGATATAAATCCAATAGAAGAGATATGAATCATCCTTCCAAAAATAATTCATAGTCAATGGATGATCTATTATTGATTATAGAGAGGCCACAAAATCATGCGATACAAAACAAATATATCAATCAAGCATGGATTTTCCATGTAATACCCTATAAATACATTGTAACATTTTTGAAAATTAATTGGGAACTTTCAAGATTAGGCTCTGATACGACATGTAATTCTAAGTCCTGGAGTTTTTGGAATGTATTTTTGAACTATTTTTAATGTTTATTAAATAATCATATGAGAGAATTTTATAACATTTAAACTAGTGTCCAAATCAAAAATATGAGGGCACTATTGAATTCAGAGCATCAGGGTTCACCGAGAAAGGGCCTAACATTAGCCAGCATGGGCCAACCGTGGAAAGTTGTTTTAGGCTGTAAATAAAATAATTGAATAAATATATTTTTTTCAAATACTTATAACTCATAAATGATAAATCTAATTGAAAATAAAAGAGTACTGTTGAGCTTGTGAGGGTGTGATTCACTTATAAGGATCTTAACATTGGCCAGCGCAATCCGGCTGTGAAATTTGTTTTTTGGGACGTAACCATGAATAAAATAATTTAAATAATTTTTTTATTTTCAAATCCTCATAACTAAAAATAAGTAACTCGGATAAAAAATATAATACCACCACTAAGTTTATAATTATACATTCTACTTATGCTATACTTAACCTCAACTGGCACAGGTAAATGGAAAAAGTTGTCTTTCATACTTTTTCGAAGAAAAATAAAATAACATAAAATCTACTTTTATTATATTTTCTTCTTCATTATAGAGTGACTCATCAGCGCTACGATGTAGTGATGAGGCGATGCTGAATCCCATTAGTGAACCTCATTAATGAATTAGTGTGGCGATGATTAAACATGCATGTCTGTTCCTTTGTTAATTAAATAAGGAATTTAGGGTTGATGAAGAACCCTCGTATTCCTACAATGAATGATGAAGGAAATATCGACAATGATGAACATGAAAAAATTGGGAGATAATGATGAAAACCTTGGAGATGGGATTAGGGATTGGAGATCGACGAATGATGATGAATGATCATCCTCAAGAAACCTCCTTTCCCGGGGAGGGGTTTGATGGTTTTTTTTGTGTGAATTTCTTTTCCCCATTCTTTCTTTTAAATTAAGAACATGGGTTAACTCCGAAACAAGTTAACCAGTGGATAAATCATTTATACCGGAGGGTTAATCATATAGGATTTGGGGGATATATATTTTTGATTATTCCCCCATTTTTGGTTCTTTGTAATATAGAAAATAAGAACATATCAGGGTCTAAATGAACAAAGAAACATATATTTCTTTAGGTGTTCATATGTGGAATACTTCCCCTATCCTCTTGTTGTGTTCTTTTCATTCTACGTGGTGCAATGAATTTGGTAGTGATGGAATCTATGATCCATATGGGACCGCAGTGGCATATCAGTGCATCGGCCTGTGGCTGGTGGCCACGTGAGATAATGGCATTAGTAAGAGGCCGCAATAGTGGTAGGAGACTGTGGCACATGGCCTCAGCGGAGGCAAGAGACTGTGACCATGACATAAGGCCGCATCACCCAGACACAGAGGTGACACTCGGACACGACACCCATGCCACGAAACCTAGGCCACGATAGCAGTAGGAGACACTGACACCTAGGCCAAAGGTATGCAAGAGGTGGTGTGCTGGTAGGGAACTTCGGTGATAGCAGGGGCCACCGGTATGGAGGCCGGTGGCTGGTGGTAGGCGGACACGACCACCCAGCCATATCGGAGGGGCCATGTAGTGTAAAGACTCTATCTTAAAACCATTGTCGGGGGACCCACCACTTGTCGGGGGACCCACCACTTGTCGTGGGTCATGTGAATGACTGGTCCCCACGAGAAGACCAGTTTCCCTAGGATGTTGCACCACCCTAGCACCACATGTTTGCGCATACCAGATGTTTAACAACAACCGGGTTAGACCGAACCTTCCTGCTGAGGAAGGCCGGGCTAGATGACTCAAACTGGGCTGATGTTGGGAGGCCCATGCTAGATGAAGACCAGGCCTTCAGTGCGGGCCGGTCTAGATGAGAACTGGTTTGCTGGGCGACCCGGTGGGCTGGGCCCATGACCCAACTCAGAAGGATCTAGTAATGTCCAATGGGCCTGGCCACTAGGCGAGGCCAGACTTGGATAACCCAGACCCAATCAGGATGTGCCGAGTCGGATAAAATGGGTCGGGTCATGTAGAACCCACATGCCTGAGTTGGTAGGTTTGGCCTGGCCATGTCAGACCGGGCCAAGACTCTATGAGCCCCTGTTTGGTAAAACACAAATATCTTTCAGACATGGTGTCCAATTGACGCACCGCGTGTAGATTTAGGAACCTCACGATGAGTCGGTCTGTTGAATATACTCTAGGATAGTTTTTGATTAAGTCGAGATACATTCAATGGCTTGAGTAGTATAATATACAAGATTAAAGCACACTAGATAGAGGTAATCCTAAAATTTGATGTGACATAATGTATATGATGAGAGAACGTCGATGGCACAATAGAAGAGCAGACCATGGTGGTTTGATAGACAAGTGGACCATAGTGGTCCAACATATGAGCAGACCTTAGTGGTCCAACATACGAGTGCACCTCAGTAGTCTAGCAGATTAGAGTACCTCAATGGTCTAGTAGATGGGAAAACCTCAGTGGTCTAGTAGACGAGCATACCTCAGAGGTCCAACAGACAAGAATACCTAAGTGGTCTAGTAAAAGAGAGGACCTCTATGGTCCAGTAGACTATCATACCTTAGTGGTCTAGTAGATGAGAAGACATTAGGGGTCGAGCAGACAATCAAACCTTAGTGGTCCAACAAATGATCAAACCTCAGTGGTCCAATAGCCGAGCGAGCCTCAATTCTCCAACAACCGAGCGAGACTCAGTGGTCTCCAAACTGAGCAAGCCTTAGTGGTATAGTGGAAGAGTAGACCTCAGTGTTTCAGTAACTGACCAAACCTCAAGGACTCATCTGGGATGATCCCCTCTACAATACAAGATGATTCAACTGTACGATTGTTAATTTTACTTTAAATACCTTGTGTTATACCTGGCATGTGATGTATTGATTTGTGTATTTTATTTGTAGAGTTTACTTTATATTTATGATTTGAGGTATCTGTTTTATTGTTTTGGATCCCTACTGAGTATTATGTTACTCACCCCCACATGGGCTTCGCCCCCATGTTCCATGTCTCATGTAGGTGACAGATTCTTTAACAGAGAACTTGGTGGTCCATGACTAGGTGGTGCCCAGTGAGATGGGATGGATGGGACATACTTCTATGACTACAAACAGATACCCTCCTTATATAGTTTAGGTAGGGTTTTAGCAGACAGACCTTGGTAGCTGTACATTAATTTTTTGGTTTTGGACTTGTATTATGGCCCATTTTTACTTTTCATTTTGTACTATACTTTCAGTAGTTGTCTCAGTGATAATTGTTGTTTACTTAGTGTTTACCTTTTCATAGTTTTTGATGTGTGCATGTGTAATGGTTTAAAGGTAATGACTTACATTTTTGGGATATGCCTTGTCAGTTCTATTCACCAGCCCCTATCTTATGGAAGGCGGGCATGAGGTAGTCACGACACGGGCCCTGGGGGACGAATCATGACATTCCATTTGATGTAGGTGGATATCCATAGATCTATATAACATTGATTAAGTATGTGATTAATTATTGATAAAAATGGTAATTACATATAGAATGGATATATATATAACCTTAATTGATTCCCTAGAAAGATGTAGAAATTAAGGACCAAGGGGTAAAGGAAGGGAACAATTGTATAAATATTGGAGACATGGCCAAGTGGTTCTGGTCACAACTGATTTGGATTTTGGTGTGGGTGAGTCTCATAGACATGTTAGAGGAAAAATATTTAAACACCACTAATAATGAATAATTCTAGGAAGTAATGGAAGGTAGATTGGGCTCACAATATAACCAGTTTTTTCCTCTAGTAGGTCAGTTTTCCTTGGAATAATGTTGTCATTCCATTGCCCAACCAATGTGGTCTACATAAATACAGGTCCTAGTTCCAACTCCACCAACTATCCAATGCTCTCTAGTAGCTATCAGGTGGGATTTTTTCCCACCATGTGACTCCTAATTCTCCATCATTAAACGAAGTAAAATTGATACCCATTACCCATAAGAAACACATCTGTGGTAAAAATATGTAAAGATTTAATATAATTTGAAATCATACATAACATGAAATTTGAAGATTTTCTAAATTTCAATATTAAAAAATGTATCTAAAACTAGGTAATATATTTAAAGAAAAATATGAATATTCCAAACATAATGAAACTTTAGGAGAATAATTCATTCTATATTTTAATATGATGTTGAGGAAAAATATTTATAAGAGGAACATGAGCATAATTATTGGTCAATATAATCAATAAAGAGCATAATAAAATATAAATTACTAAGATTTCAGAACATTTACCATGATTAATTATATATAACGAAATAAAAATGAAGTTGATATATTATAATAAACATAATGAAAATGTTATGTTCACAGAAAATAGGAATAGTTTCATTTGAAAGTGATAATTTCTTATGGAAGTTCACAACTTCAAATTGAATTTTTCACCCATGAAATTGATGGAAACTATACATATAATAAATTTTATTACACTATAAGTAGTTTAATTTTAAAAATTTATAAAAGAAGACATTCTTTAATATAAATAAAAAAATTAAAATATTGTATCAAGATACTATAAGGGGGTTTTATAGATATATATTAATGATTTTTTTGAATTGAATATTGATCATTGTTAATTGTTTTAATCCCCATGAGTATTCAATTCTAATAATGTATCATACTTGGGGAGTTATCCCATTAAAAATTTAATGGATAAAAAATCATATATTTGAGGGAATATCACTTATCATTACTTGTTATGGTTGGGTATGTTTATACCATCATATTCTATAGATATGTAGTCCATCTAAGTGTGATATTTGTTTCTTAAATAGATATATGGATTGAAATATTAATATTTGTTTAAATATTATTATTTTTGGTATTATAAATTATTCATGTTATTGGATTTATCTTTTTTATAATATGATCTAACTAGTTACTAAAATTATTTTTCATGGTCAATTGAAAGGAGAAGTCTAAACCCAAATTCATAATCATGAAATTGAATTTAATCTAATAACAAAAAAGATATAATTAATATGGACTATATAAATTTGATGACAAATGTATTATATTTGATACATTATCAAGATAATATTATATTTATTGACTACTTAATAATTTTATCAATTAAATACAATGAGGACTCATGTTATGGAATCAATGCGAATATTTTGACTAGTAAAGGGGAAGTTGGATGATGTTAGAATGAGTATGATAAATGAAAATAACATGATATTTACTATGTTATGGTATGTGTTAGTGACCCAATAAACCATATATATGATGGAAATAATGTTCAACATTAGGTACATGTAAATTAAAGTGGTGTTTCTAATAGTTATTGTGTGTGACAAATAATGCAATATAGATTTTTCTATGAAATTGATGTGGTAAATAGGTTTAAAATTATTGAGGAAGAGTAATATTTCATAATGGGTGAAGGGGAAGCATAGTGATTTGAGATTATAGAATCATTTATCAATAGATAAAGTCCAATATAATCCAAAAAAAGTCTATTTCCACTTAATTACTTGGACACTTTAGGTTCATTTAGTAATAAAACCATCCTAAAAGTAATATGAAATTTTCTTTTATTCCTTCCTCCTTCCTTAAATTTCATTTTTTTGGAAATGTGGGATAAAAAATAATATATACCCTTAACTATAATTGTATGAACAATAGAGAGAATACTAGAAAAAGTGGTAGTAAAAGAATACAGGATATTTTACAGTGAGGGAAAGTGTATTCAAATTAAAAATATTCATGAGTGTATTTTATTTTCCCTTAAATTTTAAAATAAGATATGAATTTATAAAATTAATTACATTCATATATGACTATAAAATTGATATAGTATTAGATAAATCAAATTTATATTTTACAATTTATATTGAGTTTTTTTAATAAAAACAAAGTGTTATATTAAAGTTACAACGATTATAATTTCATAATGAATTATATTATAATATTATTTAATCTCTAAACTAGATTTAATTGACTAAAATAGATAATTATGATCTATATCTTGGTGAAAAAATTATTCTAGAGAGAAAATAATTGAATTTATCAATTGAAGTTTTATTTTTCAACATTGTACTTTAGTTAATGTTTCATGTTTTTGGATTATAAAAAGATTTATTTCATTCAAAATGACTCTTTTTTTTGAGTAAAATAACGTTTTCAAGTGTTCATAAGGATTTTGGTTTGCTTGAGAATTAATGGAGGTTTTTAAGAAACTATCAAATTTGAACATGAATGTGTGTTGAGGATAAAAAACATTTTTCTGTCAATCTTTAGGACCATTTTCATTAATATTTATTACTGGTTTTTTTGATTCTATTTGTTAATTGGATAATATTTGAGTATGATAAACATTAAATCTCTTTAAATTATATTACACTATAAAACATTTAAAGGAAATAAAAAGAGTATATAACATATGTTTTTCCTACCAGTGGAGTTACGTTAACATTGAACTACAATTTCAAAGGATATATATCATTAAATAGTAATATTATTTGATCAAAGTAAATAATTTTAATGTTTAATATAAATATATATTATGTTTAGGTAAATATAACACATAATTTAATATTGAAAATGATTTATGGTGGTAAGTGGTTGAATTATACGTAGACTTCTAGTAGAAAAGGTGTGTATTCACAAACATATAATCTAATTTAAATTTACATTTAATGCGATGAAATATATTTAATGATGTTAAACTTAATGATAAATTTTAATTGTCTCATCCTATGGTTTATTTAAAAAGTTATAGTTCATATACTGATGTTACTATTGTATTTTTTTTGAAAATTAGATGACCAAATGAAATATAGTGGTTACCTTGTGGGATCATATTTTAATAAACTAATAAATATCCAAACATTCACTAAACAATATCATTTAATACATTTTAAAAAATATAGAAACTCTATAACCCATGATTAATTGATATATAACCAACTAGGTCCCAATGAATTTATATTTTTAGGAATATTTTCTTCCATGGTGTCAAGATGTTGTGTACATTCATTTGAACATATTATTAATGTTTTTATGGGAATGATATTATAAAAAATAAACATGGTTTATCCCTTAATTTTACTCAATGTGTATTTCCACAATGATGGATGACAATCTATGATTTCCATTCCCTAGAAAATAGGGCTATGTTATATTTAATTACTTATTAAGAATGATGATTTTCCCTAACAAATATAAAATTAATATATAAACCATAATAAAAAATATTATCATAATCATTTTATATGATGGATGGTAACGTAGTGAAAATTATTAGTTTTGAGTACAATTAAAAAAATAGATCATAGAAAACAATATCAATTTTAAAAAAATGAAAATAAATGAACATGAACTATAACCAATGTTAATATAACAATTACTCATTCAATTTAAGATATTATGATATTATAAAAATATAGGGAGAATGAGATGGTAAGTGGACAAGGTTAAAAACATGTGATTCAATTACCATAAAAATACAAAATAAACAAAATTATCTCTACTAATACCCATGTCTATGTGATAAATGACCTTGGTAAACCTTCCACCTCCTCAAAAAAGATCAAAATATATTAAGAATCTATTATCTCATTATGTTTTTTCTATTACTTATATTATAAAAATATTTCTAGATACATTATTTGGGTGTATATATGGTGTAAAAAATGAATTATTATAAGGATAAAAAATACCCCATGTAAATCATTTAACAATAAAAAAAGTTATAATAGTTAAAAATAAATTATAAAAAATATTAATTTTATCTATAATGAAATAAATAACAAGATCCTGAATAAATTTAATTTTAAAAAAATCATGTTACCACGTGAAACAATTCATGTAAATATAACATGAAATAAATGATGTATAGTTTAAAAATAATATTTTATAGTAAAGTGTTATGTGTGAGTACTAATGGAAATAAATTTATAGATATTTAGGGTCTTTATACCAACCAATCCATATCTCTATCCAAATACATATCCAACTATACATAATAACTAGGATATAGTTATAAATTAAATTTACATTATTCCCATGATGAATCTAGTCATATTTGATTCAATATTAGTATACCCTTTTAATAGTTTCATCACGATGACACAATCCTGGGAGAGTACCCTCATATTTTTCATAATAGATGTCTCAAATACTCTCATAGTCCCCTAGATATTTCTATGATATTTTCATTTTAATTATGAATTTTATGTTATTTTACATCAATATGAAATAAAAATTTCAAGGATATCCATTACTAATTTATATAATAATATCAAAAACTTATTTTTTTTTTCAAAAAAAGATATTAATTAAAATGTAGGGTGATTTATTTGAAATTTTTTATAAACAAGTCAAAACTGACATTATCTAAAGAAAAAATTACATAAAACACTTTAATAACTCTTAAAAAATATTTAAATTTATATTAAAAATAATTACTGTAATATAAATATAAATAAAATATTGAAATTTAATTAAACACCTTTATAGAAATTTATAAACAATTAATAAAACCAAATTTTAGACATTCATTCATTATATCTTTTAAAAATCATATATAAAGAGGTATAAAATTGGAATAGATTTTAGAAAACTATTAGTATGTGTTCTATCATTACATAAAACATATTTCAAATAAATCAATCACTCTTGGTTCAATGTATAAAAGCATTCACATAAAACATCCAATTATAAATTTTTTACTCCATTACAAAATGGCATTTCCATACCAAAGGAAGAGAGGAATGAACCAAATAAACAAATAGTATTCCTTAATATTAAGAAACCTTATATAAATTTTTTGATAGTTAGAAGAAAATTATTCAATGGATGTTAGATTTCAAAATTATGGATGTTGTATGAAGATAAATTTTATCAAAAAAAGTTAATGAACTTACATAAAATAGTTCTACCACTTTATTTGAATATTGATTGAATAAATTCAATAGAATGGGGGGTAATATAAAAATACAATGTGAGTGAGTTATATGGTAATTATCACAATGAATAGAAGAGGAAAATGAAATATTTAATCAAAAAGGTAATTATTTTATAATTTTTAACTGGATTCATGGTCATTTTTATATTTCGATAGACCATACACTGATGATGACAATGCTAAAATACCCCATTTTCCATTTCA
The DNA here is from genome assembly GCA_963277665.1 of Viscum album. Lineage (NCBI taxonomy): Eukaryota > Viridiplantae > Streptophyta > Magnoliopsida > Santalales > Viscaceae > Viscum > Viscum album. Next base: position 1,015,561,878 of record OY728130.1, on the reverse strand, counting down.
TCAATGCATAACTACCCAGTCTCCTAAAATTAGACACCTAACCTTAAAAATACAACTACCTACGAAACTTTGACATCCACAACCAATATATATCGTTATAGTTCCTTATATCTAGATTATACAATCTATGAAATTCTTCAAAACGTTTAACTTTTACCTCTATATTCCCAAAAATTTGAAATAAATAAATAATTAAATATTTAACAGAATTTTACATCTTGGGTGTAACAACTCACCCTCACCATATTACTTTATACAATGGTAAATTCCATACAATAATTTTTAATATGAAAGGATATGAGGCCACTAATCCCTAATTTTTTATTCATTCTCAAATGTTTCCTATGAATCACCATTATTCCATTACTAAAAAATAAACAATAAAAGTGATTTTCTATAAAAACATTATTCTCAGAATAATGGATCCACATTGGTTATTCGAAGAAATTGATAAATTATTTTAGATATCTAACTATTCTTTATTTAAAATGTGATAATGATCTTTAAAATAATTTGTAAATTTAAATATAAGGAATAAATTATGGGAAAAAATATTTTGGGGAGGCATTGATAAATTATATATAATATTGTTTTATTCATTTTTTATTTCCAAAAGGACTAATATACCCTTACACCAATTGATATTTTCTCCCTTTATGCAAATGATAGTATCCTAGTAACACTTTAAAATATACCTTATAATTAATTCACAATTCCAATGGTTTATGATGATGATGATCAAATTATTTTGGATGGTTTTAACCCATCAAAATAAAATTTTAAATACAATAAAGATTATTTATCATCTATTTCACTATACTTGTTCCAAATATGGATTTTTATTTAATCTTAGCCCAACATAGTATAGTATAAAAATGTTGAAAATATAATTCTATGAAGGGATTCATTAATATTAATGAATAATATATATAATTATATGAAAATTCAATAAATGGTATAGGAATATCTCATTATCCCTAAGAATCCACTATATTCACATGGGGCATATATTATATAATCAGGATTTCCATTATTTCCATATGTCAGGGGTGATATATCATAATATATCTCAATTATAATCTTATCTCATCTTGATGTCCATTCCAAAATCAATGATTTAATTTGGGGTCTTTTTTAAGATATTTTTTGAAAATGTAACTCCATGTAATTTCATTATTTAATTCTTTTATATCATTCTATGATATTCATCCATTATTTTATTTATGATACATAAGAATTATTTTATTTAATTAGTTGATAAAAAATTATATTGATTGAATTTTTACAACTAGTGGTGTCAATTTATCTAATTATGAGTTCTATATATATCTAATATCATTTCATTATAGGAATACAAATTGGATAAAACATTAAAAGAGAAATTATAATTTTCTAATTTCACTTACTAACATGTGAATACCAAGATACATAATTACTTATATATCTTTTCATTCCAATAATACATTATAAATAATTCATATTATAATACATTATTGTAGTTCTTAAATGAATATCACATTGAAAGTGATCAAAATCCATCACAACTACTTGACTTATTTAAGGAGGCACCATATAAAAATTCAGGAAAAAATGTTACTTTTAAGATACATTGATCAATCATAAATTGATAAACCAATATTTAAAAATCCTTTAATAATATGATATTTCCTTATCAAAAACTCTTTATTATTTAATAAGATTAATAAGATAAGGTGTGATCTAAAAATTAGTCAAAACATCACCTACTTAAATTCCATAATGTCATGGGGTATTTAAACAATGTGACACATCAAATTCTATTTTTTCGTGGACATTTTCATGTCTTGTGATGGTAACTTCCTTCTAAGAGAAGCAATGGACACATTGAAATTTACATATGTATAGATGAGGTAAAAATATAATTTATTAATGTATTCCAAAAAAACATTCAATAATATTAAAATCATTTTGAGTGAGAAAATAGGTAAAACAATTAAAATTTTAGTAAACAATAGCATTTTAGCAGTGAGAGTGTATCTCTAACAATTTAAATCACTCAAAAACAACATCTAATTAAAGTTCATTGGTTGAATAGTTATTGTTGTGTTATTTTAAAAAATGTTCTGCATATGCCACTACATGATATCCTTTTATAGTAGATTCAATTTTTGGGAAATATTATGATCCACTTCTAGTATCATTTTAAATGCAAAAAGAATCATATTTTTAAGATATTCTTTCGTACTTCTACAGAAAAAAAAGAAATAACCTATTCCAGATCAATAGTGATTCCTTTTTTAGAAATCATTTTTCCCATGTACTTTAATTCTCAAATCTATAAGTGAAACCTCGATGATTTTTCCAAAATTAAATCTGATCTTATAATTTCCATTAAAATACTTTTTTAATTCCAATACACATATTCTATTTTAGAAAAAATTATAATATCATCCATGATCACAAAATAAATGAGTCAATTTATAAGTATAAAATACAATTTATAAGAGTAATGAATACTGTAATATAATTAGTCAAACAAAATGACATATGTAAAAATATAAATTGATTATATCAATTATATAAAGTGGTTTTCGGTTTCTAAAATTCTTTGAATCTAAGTTAATAATGACTTCAACAAAGTTAAATCAAATAGAACCACCTTTCCACTTAAAATTGATATAAAAGGTATTAAATTTGAGGAAAAGGATATTTATTATTTATGGTCACCTGATATAATGTCCAATAATTGACTCAAATGAATAAACACTCCTTATAATTATATGAATATAGTATAAGTGAATCCTATATATATACATTGGTATTAATAATCCTTTTTCTTACAAATCACCAATTTAAGTGTTTTGAACCAAAAATAATAATTTGGGATATTAGACTAGAAACATATTGTATGAATTATTTTTCAGGGATTAGATAAATGAAAAAAAAACATTTCAATCCATATGAAACCAAAATAAATTTTTTGGAAATGAAATTAGGAAGTCACTCACAATAATATAAATCTTACACATGGAATTCAATTCCTCAACATCCATTAAAATAAAATTTAATTTATATGAATACTTTACCACTAAAAAATTGGTGGTTCCTATTAACTATAACTTGGGCCCCATTAACCTTAAATTGAATAAGAACTTATAATATAAATAAAACACGAATATCCTAAAATAATAAAAATTGGTGGGATCACTGAATTCAATCATCCAATCCATTCAATGGATAATGTCAAAAAATAAATTTATAGAATAGTAAAGTCCCTTGAAAAATATAATTTATATATAGGTATAAGGGAGTAAAGTAAATTAAATCCATTATCTTTTTCTGTCCCAAAGGAGTTGATATATCCATTGCAGATAAAATTGGATAATACGAGAGATTTAGAAAACAAACCACTAGACTGTGTATATATGAGTGTGAGGAACCTATATTATGTAATAAAATAGGTATATATGAACCAATAATTAGAGACATTATATTGACATAGTAACATATTTATATTATGTTTTCAGTAGGTTAATTTTAAATAATTTCCAATACATTGGTTTTATTTTATTCCACCAAAAAACCAAATTAACTCTTCACAAGTATATATACCAATTTTATGAATCTCATCTTCCTATACACTCTCAATAACAAGATTTAAATACCTTTGAGTCAATATATTTTATATGTTATCCCTTTGGATTAGAATATCCTCCACCCCTTTATTGAATATTTTTGATTCTATAGAATATTTTAGATGTCTTACCATCCAAAAGAATGTAAATATACGAAATAATCTTATCATAAAGCTTTATCATATACTGACTAGCCACAAAGATAGATTTTCAGAGGCACACTCCCCATAGTTTCTTATAAATCTAATATTAATTAATGCATATAACTACTTCATGAACCACATATAAAATCATTTTTCATCATTTTGTTCTCATGGAAACATCCGTCACTACAACATTGGATATATGGAAAAAAATTCCCCATTCAAAAAACTACCACTTTGTTTTTTTCTACTGTTAAAATCTTATTATAGTTTATCTTGTGTTAGTTATTTTAAATGAGAATACTCTAAAGAGGATGTTTCGATGAATGAAAAATCAAATTGTTGAGACAATAATATATCACTTTACATTATTTATATTGAATGATTCATAACATTAGAAAAAATTCTCATACATGGACATTAATTGGATTCATTTATTGAGAGAAAGAAAATCACTTTCCATTAGCAAAACAAATGTATGAAGGTTACTATTTGGTGAACCTAACCATAAAATCTCTCTAATATATATTTTTACATATTTTTTCCTAAATAATATATGCCCACCACATATAGTAAGGATGGTGATGTATAAAAATGGAACACATAAATTTAAACGCTTATATATTTTAATGAAATTAATAATTTGTTATATTTTATCTTGCCAATCCTTAAATTTTTAAGGATAATTACATCCCCTAAATGAACAAGTATTTTTATGTAATGGAAGTATTTATCACTATCCATATATTTTTTTGGGCAGGGTTCACCTTCCTCTTCTACATTTAATAGAGTGTGAACTACACATTATTTAATAAATTGATCATAAGAGAATTGATATATAAAAAACTAAATATACACCAAATGAATTAATTATAGAGTATCATATAATAGTCATCGTCAAAATTATAATAAAAAATAACTCATTATAATATTTAAATATAATATATATAATGAATAATGTAAACCTTTTACCATAAATACTATATAAAGAATAAATGAAATATATAAAAACTAAAAGGATCAATCAGTATCTGGGTGATTACTTTGATAGGGAGGGTGAATCATTGATCTATTATTTTTATATTTTCATTATTAATAAATAACCTTCAACTCCCATTAAAGATATATCACATTGATGAAAAGATACCACACAAGATTAACTATTGGAGAACATGTATTGACAAGGTTCTAAAATAAATTAGAGTATCCAGTCCTTAGCCTGGTTTGGAAATAATCATATACCTCCCAAACCACTATAAAATATTCATTTTTATATGATTACCTTATTAAAGGAAATTTACTTATTCTTCCATTGTATTATAATGAAATGGTGGTGCACATTCTTCTCGCATAGCTCAAGAATGTAAGATGTTTTTTCCTAAAAACTATAATAACCTTCACGAATAGGAGATAGTATTTTTTTCATTATACTAATTGAACCTTCTCCAGACATTATCTTATTATAGAAAAATCTTCCACACATACTTTCCATGAATCAAGAAAGAAAATTCTGCACTATTCTATATTTCTATGGGATATGTTTTTTTCAATATACTCCATCTATTGTTTATTTATTAATCTCCATTAAATTCATATAAGAATACTCAAACCAATTTTATCACTCTAATTTTTTTCTATACTCAATCAGATACAACCTAAAAAGAAATGTCATGAAGTAAGTTTCCAACCATTTCCTCTTAAACCTACTCATCTGGTTTGTTTTTATTAATTCGTTAAATTTTAATCTTATTTAAAAAAATTTATGATCTATCTTAGAACATATAAATTCTTTATATAATCATAGAACCCCGATATATAATGTAATGTAACATAGTTTAATTCAAAAACCCCGATAAAATATTTTGATATTCCATCTATAAAAAATTCTTCCTTTTGGCTAAATTAAAATCTCCTAAAATATATTAATTCTTCATTACATCACAGTTATTAAAATTTGCTTCAATATTCCATAGTAATCAGTGAGAATCATGATTTCCTCCATTATTTTAAGAACATTGATTGACTTACTTTTCATCTTCACATGTATGAATTTATAAGAAACTTATGGAAGGACTTTGAACCTGTATAACATTTGACCACATATCTATCTAGAAAACAATCATAACATCACATCCATCCGATGAACATCCATTTGGTATAACTAAAATTTTCTAGGAATTCCATTGAAACATTTTCCCGACTCTTTATTTATTGATGAATTGAATCATAATAGTTAAACCATTTCATTTTAGTGTCAACCACAGACTGATAAACATTTTACAGAAACAATTATCCAATTATTTTAACCACAAACTTATATTTTCCATCAATCCATACAATTACCTTGAGTTTTATATCTGATCATCATATGAAATATTCTCTTTGAAATTTCATACATATCCAACTATTACATATTTTAAATAAATAAAACCATTCAAAAAACTGATTTATCATCTGATTAACATAGACTGATAAGAAAGGTATCCATCATCTTATATTCATGATAAAATGTCATTATGAACCTATTTTTTACTCAAATAAACCCATCATAATTCAACTATGTGAGGATTATAAAGATCAATAAACCTTTACAAAGACACAATGTACCTTCAAAGAGTGCTATATCAACTTAAAAAAATCATGTGATGAGGATTTGTGGAAATAATCATATATAATCACATCTATATAGAAATATTATTTTCGTATTATTTATATTACCATTTAGTTGGATGAAATCCAAAAAAAATACAAAACAAGAACATTTTACACATGAACTATTTTCTCTTATTTGAACATAATATAGAAAAATGTTATCTCTATTTAATCATGATATAATGAACATAAAAAATATAAAAGTATTTACATATTCAATTTTCAATTAACACTCTATCCAAGGAACATTGTATGCTAGTTAAGATAAACATTCAGCACAAAAATATCTTTAATTTCTTTTAAATCATACAAAAGTTAGGTGATTTATGTTAGAAAACATAATATAACACTTGAATAGAACCTTGATTCAAAAACAACTTTATCTTAACATCTTCTCACATCTTCAAAACACCTCCCAAATTTATGGTGCTTAATAATATCTCATTTTAATTATATTTACAAACAAGGAACATAAATCACTAAAACTCTACTACTCATGTGAAGAATTAAATATACAACAATTCAAATACTACATTAATAAATATGTGTACAAAAAAATCATTGAAAAGATATACCATGTTTTCCTTAAGTAGTTATTTAAGATTCCTTTTCACACATGTTGACACCACATCATACGCCATGTAAAAATACCAAAAAATATATTCTATCCATCAAAAGGTTAATCAATGTATAGAATTATATTTCATGTATTCTACCCATTTCAAAAAACTTTACAATGGTAATATGAGGGAGGTAAGAGGAAAACATACTGTAGACTTGATAAGGGGTGAGTTTGAACACCAATTATCAACCTCATCTAAATGCGTTTTTATTGTGAAGATATTATCAAATTGATTCATGGTAGGAAAAAATTATATATTCATCTAATTATAATAAAAATGATATTTTATGAATTTATATTTTATTTTAGTGTTATTATAATGATAATGTTTCACTATATTTGTTGTGTAATATATAGAAAATTTGATTATTACAACCTAATAGAATGTGAAACATAATATTAACTATCAAACCATCTAACTGTGTCTTAATCCACAATAGTTTTGATTCACATTGAAATGTAGATGATATCATTAGTATCAACCTCATAAAGTATTTAGGTTCATCCTCCTTATGTTATATGTAATTTGAAAAGATATTTCAAAATGAAATAAATTTGGAATCTTTCACAGAAGATAACAAGAAAAATCTATTCATAATTTCCATAACATACCTCTCTTGGTAAATAACAATATATTTCTTCTATTATGATATTCTTAATTCAAGAAAACATTTCATTAAACTTGAATATACATTTAAAATTTCTTATACATATAATCTGAATATTTTCCTCAAGTTTCATTCTCATTCCCTATAAAGATGATATAGTCAACATAAATAATATCAATGTGATAAAACACATGATTTTTATATAGACCTTACTACTAACTTTTTATTTATTTATTTTCAAATATCGAAATAATGTATCAAATTTAGAGTACAAATATCTAAAATCTTGATTCAACCCATAAAAACCATATTTAACTTTTAAAAATAGTTTTCATTTATCTTAAGAACATGGCCAAATTTTTGTTCAATATAAACATCTTTATTGAGCTATAAATTAAGGATATCATACTCAATATCTATTTCGAAAATTTAATATTTCTATTTTTATACCATAAGAATACATATTATCATTATTTATAATCATTTATCATGGAAAAATGTCTCATAAAAATAAACGCATTCAATTTGTGAGTATACATTACAAACCAGACATGACACATTTTTAATGACATCACCATTGTAATTAAACTTTTTCAGAAAACCCACATTACACCAATCATATTATAATATTTTGTTTTGTTTATAAGATTGATAGAATCATTATTTTCAATATGATATGTTTATTAATTAATTAAATCAATCCCCTCTTGAAGCTCTAAATCTTCATAAACATCATTGGGTTAAACTTATGAATATATGGTAGTATGTGGACCTAACCTTGATGTTCATCTAGTTTGAACATGTTTTCATCAATATATAATGATATTTTGTACTTACACTCACATTATCATACTATTTTGGGATGAAAATATGTATTCTTTTTCACTTTAAAAATATGATTCAGAGTATTCATCTTCAGGGGCTTCAACGTTATTAATATTCATAAGTACATTTTCATGTTGTTCAACTGAATCCAATTCATACTACCTTTCTCCCACATAAACAATTACCTATGAAACATTATTATTAGAATATTGAAAAATATCATTACTAACTCAGTAATATTTAGTCCTTTATTATTATAACTTATATATCCTATACCACTAAGAGGGCACCTACAAAATATTTCATCAAAACCTCCCCGATTAATCATTTTATGAATATATCACCTTATATTTATAATTCAATGATAACCAAACACCCTTAGTTATTTAAAACATGGGGTTTTATTATAATACATATTTTAAGGAGTCATCAAATTTTTTCCTATAAAAAATTGATTCTAAATTTGAAAATCATTTCTGATTGCTTTATTATATTAAAATAATGATGTATTATGTTTAATCAACATCATTTGATCCATTTCAACCATTATTATATTCCTCCATTAAAAAAAATCATTCTATAATGTCTTGTAAAGTGAAATAAAATGTAGATCAATTCCATGTTTTTAACATATTCTATAAGAATTCCATTTTTATATTCTCTATCATTATCAGTTAGAATCATCCTCACATAATATACACATTAAATTTCTTAAAAACATCTAAAACTATTAATCATCATGAGAGTATCTATTTTATGATTTTAAAAAATAAAATATATAGTTCAAGTAAATTCATCATTACAATAAATAATGTACTTATCTCTATTTCTTGATAACTCAATCATGGGCTCACAAATTTGATACTGTATTAAATATAAATAAATCATATTTCTTATTGTAAATTGTCTATATTATAGAGTTTTGGACCTAAAAAACAAGTATATTCTTACCTTCCCATTTATCACTATATTACACCCCAATCCCTTGGTTTCCTTCCAAAATTTTATTCTTCATCTTAGATTTCATTGATTCTCAACATAATCAATAGTAGTATGTGATTTTGGTTTAAACTATTAATCATTAGAAACATTATGTTTTTCAAATCCAATTGTTTTGGTTAAATATAATATATTCCTAACAATATTTATTTTGTTAAAATATCTATCCTTATTTTTAAACATTAAGGATAACTTTAATATATTATTTAGAGGGTTACACTCTATTGAACATTCACCAACATATATAACTGAGTATTAAAAAAATTTAATTATTTTATCATCAGTTAAAAGTGTTTTTGAACAAGTTCATTTCCATTATAACTCATCATTATACATTATTGAAAAATGATGTAATTTTTTTAAACTCATAATGTATAATATCAAGACAAGTAATCTATTCATACAACATATATTGTTATTCATAAATATAGTCTAGATATATTTCTGAATGATTTTATTTCTTCAAATGATTTGACTTTATATTATGTTGCACAATCATTAAAATTTATTCTTTAAACTCAAAATTGATCATAAAAACCATATGATTTTATACTTATTTGTATTTGGTGTAATTGCTTTTGTTAATAGAGAACTATTTATCATTGAAATTTTTAATAAGACTTTTCTTAGGTCCATCATCCTTCGAGTATTCGACTTCCACATAGAATTCATCATATTCTTAATATTTATATATAATGGTTCTATTTATATTTTTTGAGAACTTATTAATACATGTATTTTTATACCTTATTCCTGACATATTTTCTGGAATTTATATCATCTTAATCACATATTTCTTCCTAATTTAATCGAGGGATATTCTTAGAAAAATTTCCAATTTCTCTATAGCCACGAAAATTTTAAAGATAACTCTCATTTATATATTTATGTTCTTCTTTATAACTTTATAGAAAAAATAGACAAAAATTATTAATTTTTGTAACATTCTATTCTATGTTAGTGTCATTAGATACATCATGTGAATTTTCCTATTCCTTCATGGCATGTACATTTGAAAATAAATATCCGATCATATTTTTCTATTTTATTCAACAAATTATCTATCCCAATTTCATAATTTATGGGAGGGTTATTTATATTATCCATAAATAGAGTATTTATATCTATAGTTTAAAATTATTATTCCATAGCATAAAATTTATCTAGATGAATTCGTATGATCTTTTAAAAAATGTTTGTATTTTAATACATTTCACCAAGAATTATTATGGTGATTATAATTTCATTCACCAATGAAATGATTCCACCAGTAAACTCATCAAAACCCATTTTTGGGTAATCATATAGAAATCTATATATTTTTTACATTTAATTTTTTTACTATTTATTTTATATTTTTATCTTTTCAAAGATTCCTTTAGCTATTATAATTACTTTATCTAGAAGAAATTATCATTATGAGAGTTAGAAAATTATATATATTTTGGAATACCCATCATTCCAAAACAAATTCTTATCAAAATTTCTTAATGTATAATCATCATCATTCATAAGAAAACCATATTTAGAAACCTTAACGACTTTATAAAAAATGGATATAAGAGAACGTAACAATTTATCATTTCATATAAGATATTTATTATTATCAAACATAGGAATCCCATAACCATTATCAAACTTTGGAACAAACAAAGAAACCATCCACTTAGTAAAACATCAAAAAAAAGTCAATGAAGGGATCCTCCAGTGATACCACTTGAAAGGACCAATTTAGATATGTGGGATCACTTCTATGGGGAGGGTTTGAATTAATTATATTTTCATTTTATAATTTTATTCATTAGAAACAAACTTAATATCCTATTAATGAGTAATATATTTTTTTGAAAAAAATAATATTTGTAAAACCATATGAAGAAAATTATTTTCATGGTTTACAACATAACAACAGTAGATAGTCTTTTAAAGGTTTTAAAAAATACCAATACTACAAAAATCTCTATAAAATAATCATTTTTACATGGTTACAAAAATAAGGGAATATCGTTACAATAGCATTGCATTGTAGTCAAATGATAGTTATCATGTTGCTTACACTATTAACAAAAATAACAATGTTTTTCATAAATATTGTAAGAACCTTTTTATAATAGGTTTTAGTATATTCTCACTTTTATTATTGAACATTTTCACACCTTCTCTTATCTAATGTATTATTACGTACCTTTATTACCCATTTGTATGAAAAAAAAATTATATAGTTCATTTGATTACTATTTGATATAGTTGTCTGATATACGTCATTCAGTGTATTTTCGTTATTCTCAATAATTTTCCCAATATTACTATGATACAACTTATGGATCTCTGATTATATGCAATACTCTATATGAAACCACTGGATTGAAAATGTTTTCCAGTATCATTCTAACTATTTCCTCCTCAAACATTTAAACTCTTTGATCTTCCAATAGGGAATAACTACACTTTACATCAATAATTCCTTGAGCTACCTCTGTACAAAGACCCCCTTTATATAGGTGTAACAACTAGGATATATAAGGTAAACTAATCGTATTTAATTCAAAATTCCTACTCAATGATTTCAAGGGCCATTCTAAAAAATATCATTCCTTTTAAAAATTCATGTCTCTTGAATAATAATATCAATTTATTATATATCAGTGGTTACATACTTATTGAAACATCCTTAATACTTGTTTAGAACAACGAACCTCCTATATGATTTGAAGAACATTTATTGACTAGAAAATCATCATCACATTTAGGACTTTGAAGAATATTTTTAATGATCATTGAACTAGTGTAAAAATATACCACTTATCCATCTAGTAAATCATTGTTGAATCACACCCATATGATGGATCTCCATCCATTTTCCCTGCACAATTTTGAAGTAATTCCTAGAAAAAATAATAAAATGTTTCTTTTTAAAATGTATTTCATCATAATACATGGATCACTGTGTTTACATGTCAACCTTTAGCTAATGAACTATTTACCAGAACATCTGTTTGATGAATTCAACCATAACCTTATGTCCGACATCATTCTATTCGTTGATTGAGAGACTTCTCACTAATAATCCTATAATTAATTATCATTGAAACATATTACATTTTCAACATATTGAAATTATAGATAGGTAAACATCCTTAAAAAGTTAAAGTATCATCATATGAAATTAGTAAACTAACAAACGGTGTGGGATCATCTGATAGTGACCATCTGATATGCAGGTTACTCATAAACTACCATTAGATGAAACTTAATTAGGTATTGGAAAGATCAACATACCTTTACACAGCCTCAATATACTTTCATGAAGCATTGTGTCAACATAGGAAACTCCATATGACAAATATATTTGATTATATTCCAATAGCCACTCTTCTATCTAGTAACATCAGTATGGTATTCTTAATAAAAATTCATTTTTAGGGAACTTGTAACGTTTTGGTACCGGATGCCACTAAATGGTGCCCCATGCCTAGTTTTCCACATGGCCTCAAGTGTATTTCCCCAAATACCAGAGGTTGTCGACTAGCAGTGAGGGCCTAAGGTGTGATAGTGGGGGAAATATGCCCTCACTAGTAGTGTGTAATGCAACGAAATAAATAATAACCATCGAGAAATTAGTAAACAACATGAATCTGAAGTAAACCACTGATGACTAAAACATAATGATAACCAAAAGTCATATGATATTAAAACGATTCAGCATTTCACATGTTCTAAGAAAACAGTGAAAACAAGATACACTACAATTAAGTACAATACAATACCAAAGTACGGTGACAAAATTAAAACAAAAAAACGTTACAAGCCTTGAATTTATCCCATGCTCTCCTGCTTCTAAGTAGAAATTAGTACCCGAGAAAGAGGCCTTTCCCTTATCAACACTTGCAGAAATATATTCTATTTGGGCCCAAAAACTTGACCCAAACAGGGTGTGAAAAATAAATCCCAATAGGCAACCACCAAAGGTCTGTTACAATCTGTCAATGAGTATACGAAACATTAGAGTACAATAGTAAAAATTTAGTAATCTAAAAGGTACTCAAGAGTAACCAATCCTACAAGTGGTAGGTTTCATTTTCATTTATTTAATATTCTTTAATAAATTCAAATTCATTAAATTATATAAGTCTTGGGGGCCAACCTTAACCCATCAATCCCATATATAATGTAAACAAAATAGATACCTAATTAATCTATCTAAACATAACATGTGAAGACTGAATCTAAGATTTTTCTTTGTCTTGGTAGACACTTCATTAGTCGTTGTATTTCAAAATGTCTCTGGGTTAAGCCTGATGTATAAGAATTTCAGCATATAGAAATCAGGGTCCTGCCCAGTGTATCAATATTTCATCATAATAAAAAACACATGTAACATACACTATTACATGGTTAACAAAAGTAACATCTCACGTGGGAAAAATGCATTTATTAAAAAAAATTCAATTTAAACTATGTAATGGAATTGGAATTTAATAAATTTGGAGGTAAGAAATTATATAATAAGACTGAAATGTGAATTAAACCATCATAAATCATTATAACCCATATTTACATGGAAAACTTTTAATTAACCAATTTCTTATTAAACAACCCTTCAAAGGGGAAACAATGTCATGCCCATCATCATCCTAAGACAAATAGCTAAACAATGGTCATCCGAGGGAAACACACCCACGTGCTGAGCCTTAATCAAATCAAATAAGCATAATCATGATTCAATTAATTCATTCAATCTCTTAAAAGTAATTAGGTATTAACATGGGTCAAATTCTAAAACAAGTGATTCCCTAAACATGAGCGTGTGGCACAACAACACATATAAACAACTTAATATTGAACAATTAGCATGAGACCGCCTACCTCGTCATAGTATGACTCTCCTCGTCTAGCCTGAACTTCTAATTCAAGATATAATTTTATTGATCTATGGAAAAATGATATTTACTAAACCATAAATATCTTATTAGAGAGTATAAATTATCAAGAACAGATCAAGTGTAATCAATCCCTCACTGAGAGGATTCAAACAAGACCGATGGTGATTGATTCAGAGTTCAGATGATCAATCGGGAAGGGGTTGATGTTCTGAAACTCCTCTTTAGTTCCCCAAAGATCCCACTATCAAATCTATAGAATGGAAAGGATACTTAAGAAAAAAACACAAGTACATAGAATGTATGTATATATAAATAGTATTTATATCATTATGTTGTTCATTTGGTGGTAGATTTTCTCTTACTTACTTTCCATATTCTACCTACTTGACTACACGAAGTTTACTATAAAGTATATTTTGTGTAGTTGGTTTTTCCTATTTTCCTTGCCAAAATTCCCACATGCCATGTATTCCCATCATACATGGCCAAAATACACGACATGTACTTAGGATTACATGGTGTCTAACCCTAAATCAGCCCATGTGAGAGTATGATTCCAGTATTGGTCTAGTTTTCCCCTATTCCCTAAAAAACAACTCAAAGGAAAAAAGAATAAAAGAAAACCGTGCCTCAAAGTAAGAATCTAGTTCTTACAAACATACCCCCTTAAAGAATTTCATCCCAGAATTTCCCTTCCATGGGTTATGAATTAATATCTACGAATAAATCCAACCAGTGAGCACATACGTCAGCCTCCCTCTTCCAAGTCTCATATTGTAATCTACCATGCTTCCATAACACCTATACAAGAGGAACTGACCGGCCTTGGAGAACCTTCGTGCTCCTTTCAACTATACGAATCATATGGTCCTCAAATGATGGATCAACCTAAAGCTCAACCTCCTCAGGCTGAAAAATGTGAGACGTGTGTGAGTGATAGTGGCATAGCTAAGATATAAGGAAGATGTCTTGCATGGATCAATACCTCTGAGGTAACTATAACCGATAGTCAACAGACCTAAGTGTCTCCAAAATCTCAAATTGTCTGACATATCTCGGTGAATGTTTACCCTATCTCCTGGTCCTATTGTGTCCTAACCACGGTGCGATGCATAAGAAAACTCGATCCCCAACCACAAACATCAAAGGTCATCTATAGAGATCAGTGTATGATTTCTGAAAAGACTGCGTAGTATCCATCTTCTTCTAAATCAAGTGGACCTTCTCTATAGTCTCCTGGAAAAGACGAGGTCCTAGTATAACTACCTCTATTGCCTCCACCAAACACAGGCATAATTGGCATGGCCTCCTGTATAAAGCCTCATATGGACCCATCTGAATTGTAGTGTGGAATCAATTATTATAGGCTAACTCAACCATGGCTATATGCTTCTACCAAGATCCTTGAAATTCTAGGACAAAATCACTCAAAATTAACTCTAGAACCTTTATCGTATGCTCTGACTGGCCATTGGTCTGAGAGTGGTATGCAGGACTCAGAAGCACCTTTGTACCTAGTGCCCTCAGAAAACTCTGACTAAAATGAGACAAAATGCTGGTTTCCATATATGTAATGCTAGAACGAGGGTCCCCATGAAGCCATACCACCTCTCGGATATTCAGCATTCTAAGATCAGCAACACTGATGGTCTCCTTGATCAACAAGAAATTAGCAACCTTCATAAGCCTGTCAATGACAACCCACACAACATCGTTACCTCTAGGTGACCTCAGTAACCCCGTTACGAAATCCATCATGACATCATCACACATCCACTAAGGAATGGGTAGCTACTATAAAATCCCACCTGAACGTTGATGTTCTTCTTTCACCTACTGATACGTATAACTCCTCGTAACAAAACTAAATACTTTTCACTTCATGCCGACCACCAGTACAGACAGAGTATGTACCAATACATCTTGGTGACTTTGGGATGTACTACCCAATCTAAAGCATGAAACTCCCATATCATATCATCGCGTATATCCCCTAGAATACACGCACATCCATGGATATACAGAACTTCATCCTTTTCTATCATCCACCCCGGAGGAGGGTCCTCACCTGCCACACTCTCATATAGAAGTAGGACTTCGGAATCTAATAGTTTCCTCATCCTCACATTGTATTGTAGGGTAGAGGTAATGATCAAATATGAATGATAATTTTATCCCTTACTGTTGTCCGTCTCTAAATGCATCTCATAGAACAATTCCATAAGCTTCCACTCACCCCTACCCTCATGAACTACCTATATCTAAGTCCTCCTACTCGGTGCGTGAGCGACTACATTACCTTTTCTGGGTATATAGGATGGCTCAAAATTGAATGACTGAAGTTATTCCACCCACCTTCATTGTCTCTAATTCAAATCACATTGACTAAAGATGTATTGGATACTTTTTTGGTCCTTGTACACCACAAAATGTTCTCCCAATAAATAATGTATCCAAAAGTGAAACACATGAACAATCATAGCCAACTCAAGATAATGTGTTGGGTAATTACTCTCATGTGGCCTAAACTACCGAGAACCATATGCAGCAACTCTATACCCCTACATAAGCACTGCTCCCAGCCTAATACTTGATCCATCATAGTGCATAGTGTAACTCTTTCCCGACTCTAGAAATATCAGTATTGATGCTGAAGTCAAATGTCCCTTCAGCTCCTAGAAATTTGTGTCACAAAACTTTGACCAATCAAACTTCACAACATTCTTATTCAATCCCATCATCAGCACTACTATGCATGAGAAGTCATGTATAAAACACTTGAAGTAACCAACTATCCCCAAGAAACTCTGCACCTCAAAAATTTCATAGGGATGCTCCCAGGTTACTACTTTTTTCACATTCTATGGGTCCACTGATACTAAATTATATGAGATTACGTGACCCAATAAGTGAATCTAATCCATCCAGAAGTTCCATTTTTCAAGATTAGCGTATAACTGATTCTCTCTCAATGTATTCAAAACGTTCTAAATATGTTTGGCATTATTTTTTCAATTGTGATATTACACCAAGATATCATCCATGAAAACCACCACAAATAAATCTAGGTAAATATGGAACACTCAGTTCATCAGTGCCATGAAAACTAGTGGCACATTTATGTTACCAAATAGAGTATCAAAGTACTCATATAGGTCATACCTACTACAAAAGGTTGTACGAGGTATGTCTGTAGGTTGAACTCGTACCTGATTATATCCTGACCTCAACTCAATCTTCGATAAAACTCATGATTCTCAAATTTGATCAAACATTTCATATATTTGTGGCAAGGGATGTTAGTTTTTAACATCAAATTGGTTCAGTATCCAAAAGTCCACTCATAACCTAAGGTTACCATCAGCATTTTTCACAAAATGTACCAGTGAACCCCAATGAGAAGTATTGGGTCAAATAAAACCCATAGATTCTAGATCATCCACCAGCCTCTTGATATCTTGAAACTCCGTCGTAGCCATCATGTAAGGAGGAATGGATACCGGTGTAGCTCCGGGAACTAACTGGATAGTGAACTCACCTCTCTGATTAGAGGTTAGCCTGAGATTTTTTTTATGAAAACATCCCTAAAATGATCAACCAGTAGAGGGAAATCTTATAGATATTTTCCATGATCATCTAGATACAAACTCAAAATTAGGGTTGTCATCCTACCCATCCCACGATGCTCGGGTCCAACTCGACTCACATGAACATCACTATCACCATGTTATAGAAACTCTCTGCCCCATGGAGATGTGAAACTCACCCTACGATGATAGAAATAAACAGAGGATCAAAAAAGAGACCAACCAATCCATTCTGAGAATGATATTAATGACTATCATCTCTAATACATGGAGGTTCCATAGAAATTGACACCCACCAATCACAATGGGGGAACTTTTTACACCGATGCACACCTGTAGTTCAAATTCCTAATGGCGTGTCTAGAATCATAACATCAGAATTCAAATAAACATGGAGCCCAAGTCATTTCACAAAAACTACATATATAAAACGATGTGTAACACTAGTATCAAAATAGGGAGAAGATAAAAAAGAGGAAACTAGAATAGTACCTCTGATATAAGAAGGTTCATGATCCTTCTCCTGCTGGGTCTATTTCACTGTATATGTCTAACCTATACCACAGTCTTGAGACACAACTTGGCTACCCTGATCTAACCCTCCCTGTTTTAGTTGAGATCCTGGTGTCTGGATACCACGACCATGACCACCCCTCAGCCTAAATGACCAGACATATTCCAGTTCCTTGGCTAGTGAGAAGCTGCTGATCCCACTCTTGAATGTGGAGGTGGTGCAGACACTCTCTCACAAGATGCTGGTTGAAATGTCCTAAAAAACCAGTATAAATGTCCCAACTTTTCATAAGCTCGTCATTTGACTAGGTCCATCGGGAATTGAGGTTTAGTATGCCCAATCCTTCCACACTGGTAGCCCCTCACCTGACTAATGAAATAAAAGTTATTACTACTCATATCCCCTTGAGAAATATCTATATGACGCTTCTTGCTTCCGGTAGAGACAATTGTAGATCTCTATTCTAAAACACCATTGATTTCACCCCCAGTTTCCCATAGGTTGTGCTCTGTAATCAAGGCCTAATTCACAAAATAAGAAACAGAAGGAAACCTAAAGAAATTCACTAGTGATTAGATGTCAAACCTGAGACCATCAATGAATCTTCTAGATTTCGATACATCATCACCCATCAGAATCAGTGTGTGTAGAGACTTGAAGCTTGACGTACATGGACATTACATTACTTTTACGGAATACTTAATAAATAACAAAAATAGAAACACAAGGACCATAATAGTTTAGTGTCTTTGGAAACTCGGAATATAAACATCTAATCATGTTGAAAGATCTTCAATATCTCACAATAACAATCTTCCTCTTTTCGTTTCCTTACCAAAAACCTTTCTTTATTTCCTAGGGAAAATAAAACATAAAAAGGGTGAGCTCAAATGCTCAGTAAGGGAAAACATAGAGAACATAAAACAATCCATAAACATTTGAAATCAAAAACATGAACATGAAATCTAAAATTTAAAACCTCAAGCAAAGACATAAATCTTGGAAGTAAGTAAGGCATTTATCATAAAGGAACATCAATCACGATAAAATAGCATGGGAATAAAACATCTAATTGTGGAAACCATTCATCACTTGTTATGATTTCCATAGTGGCCAAGGCATTTCTTCCAAGACCATCTTAGTGGACAAAGTCCCTTTCTGAATCGAGTTCACTCCTCGATCCAGTCCTGTATAACTGAATTGGATTAACTTACCATTTCAGCTATGTCTATCTCATGAGATATATAATCTTTAACCATATGCATTGGAGGGAGATATAGGTCCCACCAATCTCATAATTAAATCATTATTACTTGTTCCACAAAATAAACTTAAAACATTCATCATAACCCAAAGAATAAAATGGGTTTCATAAAAATCATCCCATCATTTCATAATCCATATAAAACAAATGGACATTTCATCATAAGAAAAGTGAAACCATGTAAATAATAGAAACATTATACTTGAAACATACACATATGAAATAATTTCATCTTATATGGAAAAATGGTTTTGATAAAACACTTGAAATGAATTCTTGAGGAAAATATCCTTTCTTCTTCAAAATCAATTTCTTTTCACAAAACGTCATGCAATTTTAAAAGAAAATGATTTTGTTGAAAATAGTCATGAAATCATTTGGATTAAGGTTCATGAAAATATGGATTTATAAAACCGTAAAAATCCTTTCATGCCGTATAAGTTAAAAAAACATTATTCTCATACTTTTTCCGGAAAAGTCAAAAAAGTACCTCGTAACATAAACAAAAGAAAGATTCCTTACATAACATGTAGTAAAAGTCAAAAATGGGTAAAAGGGACTTTAAAAATACATGAAAACAGTTTTATAAAACATGGACATGGATGGTAGAAATAACCCCAGTAAATATATACGAATAAGCAATCTCGGATAAAAATGAGATTTGAAAAATTATCCATTACCTTAGGTCCGATATGATTCGTACATATCCGAACCTCCTGTATAATGATCTAAATAATTTCCTTGACTTATTACAGAATCATATTCATTGTTTTTGTATGATATATTTTTCACTTATGACTTTATATTACCCGTTCTTTTGTAAATTCCATGTCAAAGCAGTGTTTTGGGTAAAATCATTTCATTTATCGTATATGTTTTGACTTTTTGTTCTTGATATTATTACTTATATCCTGATTTACATAATTACAAAATTTAAAACATGATTTATATATAATATATATTCATCATATACATATATATATTATAGATCGATAAAAGGAATGATATTCACTGTTCATGGAGACAGTAGGTCGTACGTACACATGAACGCTGTTTTCATTTCCTTATTGAATTGAATGAAACTAAATAGATGAAATAAATATATATATACATAAATCCAGTAGAATTATTATTTCATATATTTCATTATTATTCATTATATAAACTTTATGATCATTCATGTATGGTTAACATGGAGAATGAATCTCATCGCGTCGTGGAGACGGTAGTCCGTACGTACACACGAGCGATGATATCATTCCCATAATTATTTAATAGAATTGGAGTGGATGGTATAATATATCAGAATAAGTATGATGTTATAATAATCATATATATTTATTCTTTACACCATTATACCCATCCATGTAAGGTGTTGGAGGAAAAACAGATTTCACCACGGCGTGGAGACGGTATTCCGTATGTACGCATGCGTGGTGATTTCATTTTCCGTAGGTTGGATAGATGGTGATATAGGGTTGTTTCATACTTATAATAACATATCATTATATGAGTTATACTGATGTTATTACTTCATAATGAAACAACTAAATAAGAATAAATGGAAGAAGAAATAACGTTGAAAGAATCGGTAACGGACATTACCTCTTCTTTAAAGCGCCTCTTTGAGACCTCCTCTTAGGGAACTAAAATTGGTCTTTGAAGAAGACCAGAACCTCTAGTATGTTTCTATGGAGGTGGAGAAGATAATTTGGTAGGGTTTGGACGAGATTGAAGGCTCAAAGTGGTGTGGGGAAGAGAGGGAGGAGGTGCCCTTTTATAAGGGAGGAGAGGGGCACCTTTGGAATAACTAAAAATATTATTTTATTATAAAGTCATATTCGGTTTTTAATAGCTCCAAATTGATTTATTTAGAATCTAAGGTTGGTATGGGTCTAAATACTCTCATTCAATAGAATTTAGACAAGTTTAGGTTTCTATTTTAACCTTAACATTTAGATTTAACCTTAAGTTAAATAATTTTACTTTTACCGTGTCTTCTTGTTTTCTTACACTATAAGGTTAATAAACTTACTATAACAAGCCAAAAGAACCCCAAGTTGTTTAATATTAATATATATAACCTTATCTAAGTTATTTGGCTGAACTTTAGATTTTTAAGAATAAAATATCAATTAATAATATAATTTTTTTTTAAAAACTATTTTATGTCAATTTTGATACTATTTGGTAATTGATTTTTGTGAAAATTATACTAGAATTATTAGTTATAAAAAAGTAAATCAAATCAAAACTAACATGTCATATTAACCTAAAAAATTAGTTAAATTCATAAAAAGTCTAAAATTACATTTATTTGGGTATTTATAACATCAATTATGTCAATATTTCATTAATAAGATAATTACTCCATCATCTTTGTGTCATAAATAAATTAAATTATTTAATGTCTAAAAATTATAAATAAAATTCAATTATTTATTAAATCTTTTTATATTTCTAATTAATATTTATAGTCGAATTTATCTTATGTATAACCCTATATTAAAAATTATTTACTTATTAAACATTGATTTTAACTATTTTAACCCTTCTTTAAATAAATTAATATTAAATGTCCTAATCTAATAAATGTGGGCCTAAATGGTCATATTTTATTCCTAAGGTTGTTTTTGGTCGAATTACACTTATCCAATAGAATTAGGACATGTGTTAGGGTAATAATAATATCATTTTTACCCTTAATTATCCTGTTTACTTTTAACCGTGGTAAATAAAAGTAAAAAGTTACTATTTACCAAAAATTATTTTCATCTCATTGAACCAAATTTTAGTCCTTGATATTAACTGTGTCTCTCGTATTTTTGAAATTCAATTCACATAAGTGGTAAAAATTAATTTAAATTAAAAAAAAGTCAGTTTTTTAACTACCACTAAGTGGTTTTACTATTCATCGAAAATTGAAGTTTTTCAGAAAAAATACCAAAAATAAAGCCAAATCATTATTTGATATTCCGAATTCAAAATTGATTTCTATTTTTCCAAATTAATAACATATAAGTGGCATTAATTAATTTTAAATTTAATTCCCGTTATCATAACAAATAGCGTGTTTTTAAGAAACAAAAACAATCAAAAGATTGATACTTGTTTATATCCAATTTCAAAGTGAAATTAATTCCAATGAACAAAATTGGATTAAATGGTAAAAATATATTCTAATTAAACTTTAAAACAAATTAAAAATATAATCTAAACATATAAATTATTGTGATGAAAAAAGTTGTTTTTAATTAAAATATAGCATATTTTTACTATTCATTAAAATATGAAAGTTATCAGAATAATATGAAAAATTTAACCAAAGTAAATTTTTATATCCTGATTCCAAAGAAGAATTCTATTTTGTTAAATTGAACTTATAGACATGTCAAAAACAAGATTTAAGGTGGGTGCGTCATCAAAAGGTGGGAAAACTACAATTTTTTAAAAATACATATTTTACACAAAAAATTTATTTTGTTCTCATACCATATTCTAGAAAATGTGTAAGATGAATAATAATGTTATAAAATTCAAAATGTAGTTAATACTATTCATAACAGCTAGTTCATAATAATATTATAACAATATATCGTTGTTTAGTGAAACCTGGTATTGCGTAGAACACACGCTATCAAGGAAGGTCGTGATTGCGTGTAATGCAAGCCAAGTCAGGGTTGCGTGTAGTGCACGACTTCTTTGTTGTTTCGTATAACAAAATCCACCCATATTTCATTAATACATTGAATATATATATATATATATACTCAATGTTGCGTAGAATAACTACTATCAAACAAACTTGAAATTGTGTGTAACACGATCCAAGATTGGTGTTGTATATACTACAAGCTAATACGGTGTTGCGTATAACGCAAGATAATCTTGGGGTATCATACAACAAAATAAATAAATTAAAACGAATACTTCTCATAAAATATTAGGGTGTTACATTCTACCCCCCTTAAAATGAATTTCTCCCTCGAAATTCTTCAGGGTTATAAATGGTTGACTACTTGAAAGTTTCTTTAATAGAAACCCACATACTAAAACTTAATTTTAAAAAGTGATGTATGAAACATAATGATTACCCAAATTAACTCATCCCTGGGTTTCCTCGTGGGAGAACATAGGTGAAAATATTGATATGGAATAGAAATATAAACATCAAGTTCTGATGGAGAGTGGTAGAGAACATGGCTATGAAAAAGCCAAGAATCACAAAGCCATATATTTGTGATGATATAAGGCACCATCTGATTCATCGGATATAAGGTCACTATGACAAAATTTTTGTTTTTCATGATCATTTCTCTAACGTTGAAGAATTTTCGAATCAAAAGAAATACTTACTTGATTTTGGTACAATCTCACCGTTGTTCATGCCTTGAACAATTTCCACATCATCTCTTAAAGAAATGAAGTTGAATTTGTCATTCATGAAGTGTTAGTAGATCATGTGATAGAATGATGAGTCATTCCATCTGTTTCAAACAAAAGGTTAGAAAAAGTTATCAAATATACATAAGTCCATCTATGGTGTGGTTAATCGTATACGATTCCAAAAATGGACGTATACTTCAACTATCATACTGATTAATAAAATAAAACTAATTTGACTTTCTGTAGGTCAGTGGTATGCGATAAAGGCTAGTCGCACTTCAGTTGTGGGTTCGATTCCCACAGCCTTGTCCGGCGCGATGGGTTGTCACCCATCCTGCAGGTTTTCCTTTTTTTAAAACTACATTACTATAACATCCCATCAATAATATCGAAAAAAACTTCTATCCTTAAAAAATACTAACTTATGTCCAACGTAATCCATTCCAATCTTTAGGCTTATCCATAATACTACAGTCTACTCTCATATTATAGTGAAAACGATTACCAGAGATTTCATATAATATGCATGTTAATACCATCGTCGATCCCCATATATCATAAGATATGTCTTGTTGGTAACATTCCAAACATTAGAAGGCCTTAATCATGTATTCTCTTGAAAAATGAATACCCATTGAATCTTAGTGAAAACATGAGTGTTGTCAAAAGTTAACTCTTTCCACATACCAAAACCCCAAAATTCTATATACTCAAACCATGATATAACTATTTCCTAATATCAGTCATGAGCTCATGAATACTGTCAAACATTTCATTTTCTCCTTATCCCTTCATTATGGGCATATCATCATTTTTCACAAAATATCTCAATCACTTTCCATGGTTACCGGTACCATAAAATTATTGAAAACCACAAGAGACCAATACATAAATATTCCAATATTCCAATATTCCACCACATCGTTGTCAAATTCAACATTGCCAATAGTGATCACATGTGACTTCCCTTTGTCCTTTTCCTTGCTCATGTCGATCATCACTAACCCTTGGATTAGGGCATTTATTATCATAATGCCCCATTTTCTTGCACATGAAGCATTCAAAGTGTTGGTGGTGCGTTCTCTGCAGTCATTTCTTTATTCACATCATTAGCAACCCTTTTTCCATTACTTTGAAACGTAGCTGCTCGATGACCTTATTTTACACACTTAAAACATTTTCTAGTCCCTTTAAGACAGTCTCCACCATGCTTCTTTTCACACTTTGAGAATATGGAAACATTCATCTTCTTTTCACCATTATTCTGAGATTTCTCCTTGAACTCCATCTTTTATTTCTTGTCAAAACCATGAGATGGATAAGTAACACCAACTTCTATTTCTAACATAATAGCACAACTCAAAATTTCTTCATAGCTACTGAAGTCTCTTATAGCTAATGCCCTTTGAAGATTTGGTTTTAAGCCACTGAAGAATCGATCAACTTTACTTTCAGGTTGGATGATAAAGCCAGATGCATACCTTGCAAGCCTTGTAAAATTCGCTTTGTATAAACCAATAGATTCATCATCCTTTTTCTTTATTTCAAGAAACTCCTTCTCTATCTTTGTTCGAAGAATATGAGGGAAGTACTTACTGAAAAATAAGTTCTTGAACTTGTCCCATTCCATGGACTCAATTTCATCTCTTGGCCTCGTATTCTTGATAAGATTCCACCATTGATCAACGTCACCTTCCAAACGATATACTACTAAGATGACTTTATCATGTTCAGAACATTGATGAACTGAAAATATCTTTTTAGTGGCACTGATCCATTTTTCAGCAACAAGTGGATCAGAGGACCCACTGAAAGAAGGTGGACGTTGCCTAATGAAGGACTCAATAGAATATTGTTCCCTTATCAGCTCATTTGGAAGTCCAGAATGATTCATAGCTTGTGTAAGTATAGAAATAAGATTTTTCATTCCATCTCCCATAACATTTGTCTGTTCATGAGGACAATCATTTCATTTTCCATTTCATTGATCAACATGGTTCATTCGGGTTCCAGCCATCGTCTAAAACCCAAAAAGAATAGTGTGAGAAGCAAAAATCATGCAAGGGAAAACAACATAATAAATGGGGAGTACCTTCAACATATAACATCTTAGGATTAATTCTAAGATTGTTACCGTAATTCTAGGACTATAACCTATACTTATACTTAACCTTAGGGACATCCCTAAACATACCTTAGAAATATCTCTAGGGATCTCACTAAAGTTCTCGCATCCTATTTTCCAAAGGTTGATTAAACCTTTCCTCTGATACCAACTGTAGAGACCTGAAGCTTGACATACATGGACATTACATTATTTTTTCGGAATACCTAATAAATAACAAAAACAGACACACAAGGACCGTAATAGTTTAGTGTCTTTGGAAAATCATAATATAAACATCTAATCATGTTGAAAGATCTTCAACATCTCTCATAACGATCTTCCCCTTTTCATTTCCTTACCTAAAACCTTTCTTTATTTCCTGGGGAAAATAAAACATAAAATGGGTGAGCTCAAATGCTCAGTAAGGGCAAACATAGAGAACACAAAACAATCCATAAACATTTGAAAGCAAAAACTTGAACATGAAATCTAAACCTTAAAACCTCGAGCAAAGACATAAATCTTGGAAGTAAGTAAGGCATTTATCATAAAGGAACATCAATCATGATAAAATATCATGGGAATAAAACATGTAATTGTGGCAACCATTCAGCACTTGTTATGATTTCTATAGTAGCCAAGGCATTGCTTCCAAGACCATCTTAGTGTACAAAGTCCCTTTCTGAATCAAGTTCACTCCTCGATCTGGTCCTGTATCACTGAATCAGATTAACTTACCATTTCATCCATGTCTATCTCATGAGATATATAATCTTTACCCAATGAATTGGAGGGAGATATAGGTCCCACACATCTCATAATTAAATCATTCTTACTTGTGCCACAAAATAAACTTAAAACATTCATCATAACCCAAAGAATAAAATGGGTTTCATAACATCATCCCATCATTTAATAATCCATATAAAACAAATGGACATTTCATCATAATAAAAGTGAAACCATGTAAATCATATATACATTATACTTGAAACATACACATATGAAATAATGTCATCTTAGATGGAAAAATAGTTTTGATAAAACACTTGAAATGAATTCTTGAGGAAAATATCATTTCTTCTTCAAAATCAATTTCTTTTAAAAAAATGTCATAAAATTTTAAAAGAAAGAGATTTTTTTGAAAATAGTCATGAAATATTTTGGAGTAAGCTTCATGAAAATAAGGCTTTAGAAATCCGTAAAAATCCTTTCATGCCGTATAAGTTAAAAAAAACATTATTCTCATACTTTTGCCGGAAAAGTTAAAAAGTACCTCGTAACGTAAATAAAAGAAAGATTCCTTACATACCATGTAGTAAAAATAAAAAATGGTTAAAAAGGACTTCAATAATACATGAAAAAACTTTTATAAAACATGGACACTGATGATAGAAATAACCCCAGTAAATACTTACGAATAAGCAATCTCGGATAAAAATGAGATTTGCAAAATTATCCCTTACCTTAGGTCCGATATGCTTTGTACGTATCCAAACCTCCTGTATAATGATTTAAATAATGTCATTGACTTATTACAGAATCATATTCACTGTTATGATATCATATATGTTTCACTTATGACTTTATATTACCCGTTCTTTTGTAAATTCCATGTTAAAGCAGCGTTTTGGGTAAAATCATTTCATTTATTGTATGTGTTTAGACTTGTCGTTCTTGATATATTTACTTATATCATGATTTACATAATTCCAGAATGTAAAACATGATTTATATATAATATATATTCATCATATACATATATATATTATAGATCGATAAAAGGAATGAAATGCACCGTTCATGGAGACGGTAGGCCATACGTACGCATGAACGTTGTTTTCGTTTCCTTATTGAATTGAATGAAACTAAATATATGACATACATATATATATACATAAATAAAGTAGAATTATTATTTCATATATTTCATTATTAATCATTATATAAGCTTTATGATCATTCATGTATGGTTAACATGGAGAATGAATCTCATCGCGTCGTGGAGACGGTAGTCTGTACGTACGCACGAGTGATGATATCATTCCCATAATATTTGAATAGAATTGGAGTGGATGGTATAATATATTAGAATATGTATGATTTTATAATAACCTTATATAGTTATTCTTTACACCATTATACCCATCCATGTAAGGTGTTGGTGGAAAAACAGATTTCACCATAGCGTGGAGACGGTATTCCGTACGTACGCACGCGTGGTGATTTTGTTTTACATAGGATAGATAGATGGTGAAATAGGGTTATTTCATAATTATAATAACATATCAGTATATGATTTATACTGATTTTATTACTTCATAATGAAACAACTAAAGAATAATAAGTGGAAGAAGAAATAAAGTTGAAAGAATCGGTAACAGACATTATCTCTTCTTTGAAGCGCCTCTTTGAGACCTCCTCTTAGGGCACTAAAATTGGTCTTTGAAGAAGACCAGAACCTCTAGTATGTTTCTATGGAAGTGGAGAATATAATTTTGTAGGGTTTGGCCGAGCTTGAAGGCTCAAAGTGGTGTGAGGAAGAGAGGGAGGAGGTGCCCTTTTATAAGGGAGGAGAGGGGCACCTTTGGAATAACTAAAAATATTATTTTATTATGAAGTCAGATTCAGTTTTTAATAGCTCAAAATTGAGTTATTTTGAAGATAAGGTGGGGATGGGTCGAACTCCTCTCATCCAATAGAATTTGGACAAGTTTAGGTTTCTATTTTAACCTTATCATTTAGATTTAACCTTAAGTTAAATAATTTTACTTTTAACGTGTCTTCTTGTTTTCTTACACTATAAGGTTAATAAGCTTACCATAACAAGCCAAACGAACCCCAAGTTGTTTATTATTAATATATATAACCTTATCTAAGTCATTTTTCCGAACCTTAGATTTTTAGGAATAAAATAACAATTAATAATATAAAATTTGTTTTACAAACTATTTTATGTCAATTTTGACACTATTTGGTAATTGATTTTTGTGAAAATCATAACAGAATGATTAGTTCGAAAAAAGTTAATTAAATCACAACTAACATGTCATATTAATCTAAAAATTTAGTGAAATTCATAAAAAGTCTCAAATTACATTAATTTGGGTATTTATAACATCAATTATGTTAATATTTCATTAATAAGATAATTACTGCATCATCTTTGTGTCATAAATAAATTAAATTATTTAATGTCTAAAAATTATAAATAAAATCCCATTATTTAGGAACTATTTTTATATTTCTAATGAATATTTATAGTTGACTTTATCTTATGTATAACCCTATATTAAAAATCATTTACTTATTAAACTTTGATTTTAACTATTTTAACCCTTCTTTAAATAAATTAATATTAAATGTCCTAATCTAATCCAAGTGGGCCTAAATGGTCATATTTTCTTCCTAAGGTTGTTTTTGGTCGAATTAAACTTATCAAATAGAATTAGTACATGTGTTAGAGTAATAATAATATCATTTTAACCTTAATTATCCTATTTACTTTTAAACGTGGTAAATAAAAGTAAAAAGTTACTATTCACAAAAAATTATTTTCATCTCATTGAACCACATTTTAGTCCTTGATATTAACCTTGTCTCTTGGATTTTTGAAATTCAATTCACATATGTGGTAAAATTTAATTTAAATTAAAAAAAAGTCAGTTGTTTAACTACCACTAAGTGGTTTCACTGTTCATCGAAAATTGAAGTTTTTCCGAAAAATACCAAAAATTCAGCCTAAGAATTATTTGATATTAAGAATTCAGAATTGATTTCTATTTTTCCAAATTCATAACATATAAGTGGAATTAATTAATTTTAAATTTAATTCCCGTTATCAAATCAAATAGCGTGTTTTTAAGAAACAAAAACAATCAAAAGATTGATACTTGTTTATATCCAATTTCAAAGTGAAATTAATTCCAATGAACAAAATTGGATTAAATGGTAAAAATATATTCTAATTACACTTTAAAACCAATTAAAAAGATAATCTAACCATATAAATTATTGCAATGAAAAAATTTGTTTTTAATTAAAATATAGAGTTGTTTTACTATTCATTAAAATATGAAAGTTATCAGAATAATATGAAAAATTTATCCAAAGTAAATTTTTATATCCTGATTCCAAAGAATAATTTTATTTTGTCAAATTGACTTATAGACATGTCAAAAACAATATTTAAGGTGGGTGCATCATTAAAAGGTGGGAAAACTGCAATTTTTGAAAAATACATATTTTACATGAAATATTTATTTTTTTCTCATACCATATTCTAGAAAATGTGTAAGATGAATAATAATGTTATAAAATTCAAAATGTAGTTAATAATATTCATAACGGCTAGTCCATAATAATAATATAACAATATATCATTGTTTAGTGAAACCTGGTATTGCGTACAACACACACTATCGATGAAGGTCGCGATTGCATGTAATGCAAGCCAAGTCAGGGTTGCGTGTAGTGCACGACTCTTTTGTTGTTTCGTATAAAACAATCCAACCATATTTCATTATTACATTGAATATATATATATATATACTCAATGTTGCATAGAATAAATACTATAAATAAAACTTGAAATTGTGTGTAACACGATCCAAGATTGGTGTTGCATATACTGCAAGATAATATGGTGTTGCATATAACCCAAGATAATCTTGGGGTATCATACAACACAATAAATAAATTAAAAATAATACTTCTCATAAAATCTCAGGGTGTTATAGTGCGAATCACTAAAACTCAGTAAATAGGGAAAATAGTCCATAACTGATAGTGTGACCTGCTCTAGGTGCATGAACTCCTGGGCTCGGTTGGCCCTTAAAGTCTCAGGAAAATAATAATCATATAAGGCCTCTTGAATGTCTTCCCATGTAATATCTCAATGACTCCCTACTTGAGTGATAACATCCCACCATCTCTTGGAATAATCACACATCATATATGTTTTGAGCTTGACCCTCTTATCGAGAGGTGTCTCCAGATGATCGAAGATAGTCATCAATAATTCCATCCATGATTCTGCAGCCAGTGGTCCACTATCATCTATAAATGTAGAAATATGTTGCTGCTTGAATATACGCATCAACTCTTCCATGTATGTGGAATCCCAAGGTGCTCCGTAAAAGTTCTTCATAAACCTCCAAAAAAACCTTCACGGAATTGTGCATAAGAATCTATGTTCGGTATAACAGCTGGTTCCACTGCTCGAATAATTGTAGGATCCATCGATAGCCCATGGCTTACCATTTCTGGAGTATGATCATTGTCACTCTCCTAGTGTACAACTCATGGTCGTTGTTGTGGAATGACTCTACAAGATCATGAAAATTCCTTAGTTCAATATTTTGGTCAAGGATTTTCTTTCAAATATTCCATGAATGATACCTAAAAAGATCCTCAAAATTCGAAAAATAGGGGATACATGGAGTGTAGAAGGAATACATGGTGTGTACCCTTATTAAGTCACATGGTTGGGTGATATCATCAGCCTGGGCATGTATCAAACCCAGGTAAATGACGTGTTCCACCAACACACGACGTGTACACATGCCCATCCACCTGGACACATACTCCCACAAGGCTAAGTCTACACAGGTTATGCTTGGGTAGACTACACGTCATGTACCAAGATCACACAACATGTTTTGATCAAAACTCAATAACCCATGTTTCTTCTCACATGGACCATTACACAGTATGTTACTACACGGTGTGTAAATGTGATACATGGTGAGGTACATATTAAAACTTGGAACACCTTCTTCCCCGAATAGGACGAACACGCGGTGTGATAGGAGATATTCAACGCCGTGTATATTGGGTTTTTCTGGACAAAACCCCCAAATTTCCCAGAAAACCCATGTTCTTCAGAAAAACGCCCCAGTGGGTTGCCAAATTCTGTTCTGTGAGGGCCCATACTCCCCACAAATCAATGTTTGGAACCATAGCATAACATATCAAAGCACAATTAATTATAAAATGTTGAACCATGATCTTCTAAATTCCAGTCCAAGAGGACCCGTACACCTTTGGAACCAAAGTTTGAAATCCATTAAAACAAACCATATCATGTCCCAATACACCTATCACAATATCAGGCATATCTATCAAGGTACTATCACAACAACATGCATTTCTAGCATGACATCTATCACAACACCATCCAATGTATAATTCACCCTAGATGGCATGACACAATGCATGGATTGTGATTTTAACAAGTGTCTGTATGATGCATGATATATAACACCCCCATCTAATAAGGTTGAAACTAAAATAGAACCAACAATTGTATCAATAGTAATATCATAAATAAAGTGCTTCACCTAACGGTGAAGTCAAATCAACTTTAATAGCTAAAAATAAAAAAGCACAATTTAATTTGAGGAAATTTGGATTTTCTATGTACACAGGGTAGCTACTCCGGGTCATAGCTAATTAAAAAATTCAATATCCTTTATATTGTATCCAAATAGTAATGCAAATAGAAAATAATTCATTCTGATACCACTTTATAATGTCCTGGATCTGGATGCCTCTAAACGGTGCCCCGTGCCTAGTTGGCCACATGGCCTCAAAATCATTTCCCCAAATGCCAGTAGATGACGACTAGAAGAAGGGCATAAGGTGTGATAGTGGGGAAACTATAACCACATTTTTAGTGTGTAACATAGTGGAATAAATTATAATAAGAGCATAAGAATTAAAGAACATGCATCTAAAGTAAACCGCTGAAGACTAAAAGATAAAGATAACCATTAGGCATATGATATACAAATGATGCAGCATGAAACATGTTCTAAGAAAATAGTGAAAATAGGATACAATAAAATCAAGTTCAATGCATTAAAAATTACTGGTAAAACAAAATGAAACTCACCAGCATCGCAAGCCTTGGCTTGTTCCCATGCTCTGTTACTCCTAAGCAGCAATCAAGTACCCGAGAAGGTGTCCTTGTCCTTATCGACACCTCTAGCAATATAGTGTGTTTGGGCCCAAAAACATGACACAAATAAGGTGTGATAAAAAATCCCAGTAGGCAACCACTGAAGGTCTATTCCAATATTTTAGTGATTATATGAAACGGTAGTGTATATTAGTGAAGAAGAAGTAAACTAATAGGTACTCAAGAGTAACCAATCCTACCTGTGTTGGAATTCATTTTCATTCATTTAATGTTCTTTAATCTATTCAAATTCATTGAATTATATATGTCTTGATTGCCAGCCTAATCCCGTAAATCTCCTATATAAAGTTAACACGAAAAATACCTCAACATTCTAACTTAACTCAAGAAGTGAAGACTGAATCCAAGCTTGTGCTTGGGCTTGGAAGATGCATCATAAGTCATTCCATTTCAAAATGTCTCAGGGCCATGGTCAATGTATAACCATTTTATAATCTTAATATTAGGGTTAAGCCTGGTGATTCAGAATTTCAACATATTAATGTCAGGGAAAATCCCAGTGTATCAGAATTTCAGCTTGTTTTAGGGGAAAGCCCAGTGTATCAGCATTTCAGCATGTATCAGGGCCAAGCCTAGTGTATAATCATTTTATCATATTAAGCAACACATGTAACATACACAATTACAAGGTTAAAAAAGTAACATCTAACATTGGAACATTTCTTTTATTAACAATCACATACAATTTAAACTATGGCATGGCTTTAGTATTTAATAACTCATGGGGGAAGAATTTATATAACAAGAATAACATGTGAATTCTATAATCACAAAGCTTTAACAACCATAATCATATGGAAACATTTTAGTTACCTAATTTCATATTAAAAAAACCTTCAAAGGGGAAAAGACATGCCTATCAGCATCCTAATCCAAATGACTAAACAATGGTCATCCAAGGGAAACGTATCCACATGATGGCCCTTAATTAACCCAAATAAGCTTAATCATGCTTCAATTAACTTACTCAATCACCTCAAATTTATTATGTATTAACACGGTTCAAATTCTCAATCAAGCGACACCCAAAACATGGGTGTGTGGCACAATGGCACATATAAGCAACTTAACATTGAAAAATTAGAATGAGACCACCTACCTTGTCATTGTATGACTCTCCTCATCCATCCTTGACTTACAATTCAAGATATAATGAAATAGATCTATGAAAAAAGGATATTTACTTGACCTTAGATAACTTATTCTAGAATTGAAATTATCAAGAATGAATCATGTGTAATAAAACACTCCCCAAGAGGATTCAAATGAGACTAACAGTGATTGATTCCGGGATTAGATGATCAATCAAGAAGGGGTTGAAGTTCCAGCTCTCCTCTTGAGTTCCCCCAGTGATCCCACTATCCAATATGAAGAATGGATAGGATACTACCTGTTTTAAGAGAAAACCACTAGTACACATCTTATAAGTCCTTATAAATGGCATGTATAACATTTTACTATTCATTTGGAGTCTGACTTCCACCAACTTACTTTACAGAACCTTCCAAAATGACTACAAGGCGTGTACAATAATGTACATGGTGTATAGTTGGTTTTTCCTATTTTCTATTCCAACATGACCGGACTCCATGTATTCCCATCATAAACAGACAAACTACATGACGTGTACTTAGGATTAGATGGTGTGTATCCCTGAATCAGACCATGTGACAATATTATTCTAGTATATGTCTAGTTTTCCCTTGTTTCTCCAAAAACAACTCAAAGTAAAAATAACAATAGAAAATCTTACCTCAAAGTAAGAAATAGGTTCTTATAGAACTGAACTCGCAATAATAAAATTGAACACATTGTTTTTTATAGTCTTTTATAATAATCTAGAAAAATTATATATTTATATACTCATGTTGTAAAGAACTAAAAGAACAATAAAACAACTCGTGATTTAAT
Organism: Viscum album; assembly: GCA_963277665.1. Lineage (NCBI taxonomy): Eukaryota > Viridiplantae > Streptophyta > Magnoliopsida > Santalales > Viscaceae > Viscum > Viscum album. Next base: position 1,015,526,781 of record OY728130.1, on the reverse strand, counting down.
TTCCATGGAACACTCAATCATATGGTGATTTTAATCATGTAAACATTGAAATTCAAAAAAAAACTCTCTTTGGTTTCTTTTGTTTGAAATAATACCAAAGTGATTTCATATATGATATACAATAATTTAAAATAATTATATCACACATTCCTTATTCCAAAACAACTTCCACATAATATCTTATAGTTTATTCAAAACACCACCAAACTTCATGGTCCCAAAAATAACTATTTTAGGTGAAATAATAACAAAAAAATCATATTTTTTGGTTTCATAGTCAAGATTCATTCCCTCCTAATCTATTATCTAACCGTGATAGTCTCTCTTGATGCTCCAAATTATGATTCACATTTCGATATACTATCAAATTCCTAATCAAAATAACTTTATATATATTAAATTCCCCCTAAAATTTATTTTACATGAAAAAATTCCATAAAATAAAGACAAAATTATACCAAATTAATTAATTATGCATTCTTAATATCCTATATAAATTAATGAATCATCACAACATGACTGGGTTTGAAATTTTATCATTTTCTACACCTTATATTCAAATGATCATATATTCTATCTACCTTGACATCCAAAATAACATCATACAAAACTGTTCTTTAATTTTATTCTGTACCAAACCATATCATGATACCCTATCTCGACATACAAGATAATATATCACAAAGACTGAAGTATGTTATATATCACCACAGTCTAGAAAATAATTTTAATTCATCAATAATTACTTTAAGGAAATGATTTCATCCCATGAAATTTAGAATAAAAATAGAAACCTCCACCCATAATTTCATTATAGTTTCTTTTTATATTTGACCAACAATAAAAAAACCCGAAATTGGCACAAAACATATTTATTTTAGTAGACAGTGACTTTTTTATTTAGTTTTCATGTTTAGATAATTATATTAAATAAAATATTATTTATATAAGATATAGAGTTTTTAAATAAGAATCGTAATTAAAATTTTATGTGGATGTTTACGAACTGTCAACTTATTATAAATGTTCAACATAGTTTTTTTAAATATTTTCAAGATTTATTTTAGGATCAATACATGTCATGTTGGGGATTTTGTTTCTATTCCTACACTTCCATCATTCAATATTCACAGTCCTTATTTAAATTAATATTATTCTTAAAAACACAATGCATTTATTTCAACTGGTGCAATTGTTTTCCATTCTATATTATCCCTTTTACATTATTCTCTATTTATTCATTATTAACATCAATACATGAATTTTTTCATAAAATGAACAGATCATTTCATAAATAACTTTCTTGGTTTCCTCTTTATCAAGTATTGTATTGAAAAAACTCCTTCTAAAATAAAGAGAACCATTTTTAAGATGTATATTATGGATCCTACTTATATTGAGATATTTCTATAAGTAAACACTTTTTATTCTACATTATCCTCTATTTAACCCCACTATCTTTCAAGATAAGTGATCTCATCCTAAATTATTATAAAAGGGATGTAAATAATAGAAATTATTTTCTTGTGATGATTCTAAAAGAATTTATTTTAATGTGGAAACTATTTCACATTTTAATTTTAGAAATTTTTTATATTACTCATTTTTTATTTTCAATTATAGATTATAATTTTTTATCAAATATTATTCAACTCATTTACTTATAAAATATTTAAATCTTATGAGGTATAACAGTCGCTTAATTCATCAACACTGCATTTAAATAGTTTTTCACAATTATCAAAGGTAAATATTTCTTTTTTCAATTCAAAGAATATGGATACAATATTTTGAAACACTTTTTCATGATGCTTTTCTTCTAATCACCAACTTTATTAAGGGAAATAATATTAATTTATTTAGTATAAATGCTTCCTTTTTTATTACCTTCAATTATATGGGAATACTATTTATTTTATTATTTTTACAAGTCACAATTTATTTTCATATATATTCTTCATAATAATTAAAATCTTAGAATATATCCCTTTCATGGTTGATTTTATAGGGAACCCATTAAACCTTTCATTTCATTACATAATAAAAACTTTATAATAGAGAATAAAAATTTTCAAATCTTCAAATATTAATATTACATATAAACTAATAAAATATGGAACATGTCTTTGATTTCACATGTTAGGATCAGTTAGGGTATAGATAATACTGAGAAGGGGTGAATCATTGATGATTACTTATTATAAAAATCAATCTTTATCCATTTACCTCTATAAATATTTATTAAATAGATATTTAATTTCTTCAATTTTCTAAGTATTATTTTTAGATATTATATGGATTAATTTTGAGACAAGGTGCACAGACGTTGTGTGATTTCGAGGCCCTGTCTACTCAGAACAATTGTTTTAAAAATATTAATCTTTTAATAGTAATGAGGCATAGTTTTCTTGATAAAGTGTAATAACTTCTAAATGGGAGCCCTGATCAGAAATTAGAGGGCACCCATGAGATCAAAATGGGGGATTTACCCTAGCTGTGACCTAAATTCTTTTGACATATGTCATATATAGAAAAATTCACAAAGGACGTAACTGTAAAAAATATATTTTATATTTAAAATTATAATAAATCGTGAAAGGTGAATTGGATTAGAAATATAATACCATCACTAAGTTAAAAATGTTGTGTTTTCCCTAGGAATGACATAAACATAGTTGGTGTGGGTCTTCTAGGGAAAAATTATAAAGGAAGAAATCTTCATTAAATAATTTAAATAAAAATTATTTCGGTTGACACATAGAATTTTCCCTTAAATTTATCCTAATGTAGAAATACTAGAGTTATCCACATAACCCTCGGAACTCTAGATAATATCTAGGGAGAGCATGACAAGAACTCTCTCAAAAAAATGAAGATGGATCATGGTTCAATGATCAATGCCTATCTGATTCAAAAGAACCTCACAAACGACGATGACCCAATGATTATCTTTAATTAGGGACTAATCCGAATCAAGGTAGGGAAGTTGTTTATTTTTTTTTATTTTTCCATGTTATAGATATCCACAATGAAAAAAGGCCAATCCCTGAACAAATTGATCCATTGTTTGATCTTTGTGGGATTCTTGATAATTGCAGGGATTATTTTTGGGAGTTTCTCTAATTCTTATTCATTCATCATTATAATGAGATTGAATTTAGTATAACATGATAAAAAGAATAATTTTTTTCCTATGGGTGTTTATTGTTCTTTTCATTATCCCATTCTCTGTGGTCATCGCCCTTGGACCTTCTTTCCATAGTTCGAATTTTCTTATAGTTTTTAATGTGATCAGACCCCCAGGATTATAGAAAATATGACAACATATTCCCAATATGTATAGATTGGGACCCAATGGGGCTAGATATGCGGTCATTTCATTTTTTGGGCATTGAAGGTGGCTAGGTGGGCCACATAAGGGACCAACTGCATGGGTCCAATGTGACAGTCTGACGTGGTGAGGCAGTGTGATGCGGAGGCTTCAGGATGTGGAGGAATCGTGGTAGTGGCTGGAGGGGGGCTATATGGGATGCATTCAGTGACCACATGGAAAATTTCAAGGATGAGTGGGACAATATGGACATATAGGTTTGGTCTGGGTTGAACCCAATAGGACAGGTCGGACCTAATGAATCTTGTCAGACCAACAGACCAGGCCTGATCCGGGTCGGACCTCAGGTCGACATGGCGTGGTCGCACATTTGACCGTGGTGGCTGACCGCCACGATAGCTGGAGCTACCACAACATGGTTGATCGCGGTGTAGTCTCACTCATCGATCATGGGGTGGATCGACTACTGTGGTCGACCATGGGGTGGATCGACCGCTGTAGTCGACCACCCCAGTCAGTGGACCGACCGTGCAGTCGTTCCACACCATAGTGACCTGTTTCATTGAAATTTAAAACTGTGATAACTTTCTAATGATGTTTCATTTGACGAGTCATCTACAAAGTTAGGACCTTGATATTGAGATGATCATTTTTGAATAATGTGATGAATTGTTATCTTTGACTAATATAGGTTGAGATCATTTTCCCTTAGAACATTCCTTGAGGGTTCAGTATGGTATTGTGTTCACATCACTAGATTTTAATCCCCTCTAAAGGCCAAGTCCCAGATATAGTCATGCATCCCTCCTTGGGAATGGAGTGTGATACCATACCACCCATTGTGGATTCTATGGAATCATATAACCTAACATAATTGGGTGTTGATCCTCCACCTAGTGGGTTGCATCTATAGGGTATGTGATATCCCCTAGGGTGTTTGGGCGCAATCCGAAGTATCCCCCAGGGTTTCCAAGCATGATCAACTACATTTAAAATTGACCCAGATTGAGTGTGTGGTATCCCCATAGTATCTTGGCATGATACCCTCCCTATGGTGTAAAAATTTTCCTTGACCAATATGTTCTCATATGGGTAGGGCCCAAGTGAGCTACACCACTTCATTAGTGTCTCTAAAGATATCATGGCTTAAGGAGTGAGATCTCTCGGAATGAGTGGGATCCGAGAATAATCCTATGGCTGAGAGTTTGTTAAAATATCGTGGTGGTAGGAATTTTCTCATGAGTATATATAGATATTCATGTTATATGTATTTTTGATATATACCTGTGTGGAATTCCTATGTGGCACTCTTGTGTGGAATTCCTGTGTGATACTCTTGTGTGGTATTCCATTTGGGTATTCCATTGTAGTATTTCTTTGTATTATTCCATTTTGGTTTCACAGTATCCTATTTAGTATGGTTACACTCACACATTAAAGGTATTTGTCTGCATGTGTCATGTCTTGTGCAAATGATCAACCATTTGACTAACTCCTAGGTGGACCAAGATATGTCAATTCTTAGTGATGCTAGATAGACAAGGTGTTTTGGTAGTTTAGACAACAGTCCCAATACCTCTTTTCTTATAGGTTGGACTTTTGGTTATAGATTATTTTTGGTGGTCTTGTATTCTGGCCCTATTTACTTTCTAGTTCTTTCACTATTGTAGTATTTTTTTGGGATATTGTGGTTAGCATGCATTTTTTAGTTAGTGCTATTAAATTTTATCATTTTTTATGTTGGACATGTGTTTGTGCATACAAGTAATTTAGGATGATACAATCCATTTATTGGATATTCAATCTCAATGATAGTCACCAACCCCTAACCTATTGGAGGTGGGATTGGGGAAGTCATGACACGCTCCCCTATGGGACGCGTTGTGACTGAGTGGTATAAGAGGTAGGCCAGTTATACTTTAGGACTATGAGTCAATGAGATTTTTTTGGGGAAACCTTGATTAGAGTTTGGAGTTAGACTATTAGGATAGGGAATATAGTGTTGGTGTGACAACTGACATATCAATACACTAGGAATATGATAACATTCTTGTTGACTCAATACATGAGAACACTGGTTGCAGGAAAATAATGGTACATGCATCATATAATAATGGGTTGTGGTTTCCATGTTCTTCTTGAGTCAGCTATCCAAATATACTTTATTTAATATGTTATATATTGTCTTATAACAATATTCCTCCACATAGATAGCAAGAAAGGATTATATTATGTGATCATGAGTGGTCCACCAAGTGATGAGGCATCCAAACATGGATTTATAAATGAGATAGAACCTCCAGTTGGTGCGCCAACAATACCACCACCTTTAGAGAAGAAATTGGTACTCATAGTAGCAGAAAATGAGGAGTTCACTTCATGTTTTTCAATAGTAGATTCCCCTAAGGTTATGAGGAAAACTTGGCACATAGGTAGCTGAGGACTGGCTTGAGGTGGTGACCTAAGTATTCTGTCTAGTTATGACCCTAACATATCAGATTGTGGTAGTGGCATTGATCCATCTATACAGATTAAAAGATAAATAGTGGTGTTTGGTTACTTAATCATATCATGAGGTGACTCTTCTATGGAATGAGTATGAGAACCTTTTTGAGATGATTTATCACCTTATAGGATATGGGATATCTTTATCCATGAGGTTTTACATCTCCCAAAAAAAGACATGCCAATATTAGAGTATTCATTGAGGCTTACCAACCTCTCTAGGTAATCAATGGATATGATAAAAGATCCATACTTTAGGGATATGAACTTCAGTAGTGGTCGGAATACGAAAATACAATAATGTGTTAACCCTCTAAAAATTCATACTTATGTTGGGGTGCATGATCAACATTTTGTGGTTGAAAGCTTATTGGATATGTGGATAAAACTAGTTATTTTCAGTAGTGGGCATGCAGGAGTATGGAACTCAGGAGTAAGGAGCTAATGTCAGTATCAGGGATGTGGATGTGAGATATGTTTCTGGAGGAGTTCCTAGTACAGAGGATCTACAGTTCATGAATCACAGGGTGGGGCCATTCATCCAGGAGAGAGGCAGTTCTATTCATGTGAAGGTAGGGTAAAAATCACCCATGATTATCCAACCCATCATTCTATTGACACATGGAATATAGATGGAAAACTTAAAAAGAGATAGAGTCATGAGTAGGGTGGTCTATAGGGAAGCAAACATAGCAGAAGGGATAGAAGAGCAACATGAGGTGGTCAATGGATCGACATGTTACCACAACAAACTAGGTGGTCCACACCCATCTCATGGAGATGGAGGTAAGGGGAGGGGAAAACAGCATACAGTCAAGGAATATGACCATGGGATCCATGAATGATTCGAGGTACAATTTGTTTCTTTTCTACTTTTGCATCCATATTGATAGACACCAACGATAATCATTCTTTTCCTACTATGAATCTTTTTTTAGACTTGTGTATTTTGGTAAAACCATTGATTCGACCCTCGTGTTTGGAGAATCCTACAGAAGGAGACCAAATAATCCCACACTCATGCCAATATAGTGACCTAACTCTTAGAGGTGATATTTTCGGTTGGGATCTCTCGGTATTATTGTCAAGGCTTTACGATGTCTTTGTTAGTATGGAATAGTTACCCACAGTTCAGGATCTGATTGACCATTTTATGAAAATATGGTGGTGTGTCCATAGTGATGGAACTAGGTTTTCTATTGTTGGTGAAAAAGGAACACAAACAGTGCAGTATGGTCTCACACATAGGCGGGTGTAGTCGATTACTCAATAATAGGATAACCTAACACACATGGCATTAGATGTTATGATTCCTCCATTTCTTAGAGTGGTTATAGATTTTTAGTGGATCCAGTCAAGGTATAGAAAGAGGCATTGGAGAGATTTCCTCTAGGATTATGATATCTAGATGGTACATTCACTCATGAAGGAGAACATGGTGGAAGATTCTATATTCAATAGATATAGGTTACTGTTACTGAACGAGGCATCATAGTAGTTGCCTCATTCTAGATATCCTTTGTGGATGGAGATGGAGAAGCTTACCTCAAGTTGATGGTTGTTACCCCTCCACTCTTATAGCATATCTAGGAGGAACAACGTGGGGATACTGACTTTGATACCCTACATGCTCAGATATCCGGTGGGCATGCTCCAGATGGATATTCGAAAGGTGGGGATTACATCATTCTTTTTAGAGGGTGATCAGTTGTACAAGTGGTATTTTGTGAGGAAGTTTTGAGGGGGTTCCATAAAACACTTTGGTGGTATATCTAGGTGTGTAAAATATGTACCAAGACCTATGACATTAGTTTGGTGAGTCTTTATAATGAAGGGAGTTGTAGATTTTTTCTCTCGATGCCTCACCTATCAAAAATTGAAGGATGAACACCCGGTTATAGTGGGTTTAACTCAACCCCTTGAGGTTCCAGAATGGAAGTGGGATGGTATATAAATGGAATTTGTGATGGGTTTACCTCATATGTACATGGGACATTATTCAATATGGGTGATTGTTGACTAACTCACTATGATGTCCCACATCCTAGCTATCTGAGAGAAGAGTTCCGGTGAGTGCATGAAATGCCTCTATGGGTAGGAGATAATTTGACTCCATGAAGTTAAATCAATGATAGTTTCAAATCATTATGATCTCATTACATCCTGGTTATTGAAGTTATTTCAAGAGGTGTTTGGGACTCAGTTACGCTTGAGCACAACGTTTTACTATAGAAGATAAACCAAACTAAGCATACCATTCAGGTTCTAGAGAACATGCACCTAGTGTGCATGTTAGATTTTATCAAGAGTTGGGAGGATCGTTCATTGATGTATAATTACTTTAGTCAATTTTTGGTAGCAGCAAAAATATCTTTAGGAGAGAACATGGGAGATAGAGGTTCAAATTCATGCTCAGTACCCTCATCACTTTGGGTAGCCTTGTTTTGGATTTCGGGGACATAAATTCCCATGTTGGGGAGAATTTAACATCTAGTATTTTCGATTTATTATTTTTTGATATTATATGGATTTATTTTTAGTCCAAGCACTAAGAAGATATGGGATTCTGAGTCCTGATGTGCCTAGAAAAATTGTTTGAAAATTATTAAACTTTTAATAGAACGCACAATCAGTTTTCCTGAAAAGGTAGAATAACTCATAAATGGTTTCCCAATTCCGAAATACAAGGGCAACTTTTAGATCAAAATAGTGGATTTACCCTATACGCAACCTAACATTGGTTGGTGTGGGTCATCTGTAGAAAAAAATCACAAAGGACATAACTATACATAAAATAATTAAATAAAATTATTTTATTTTTAAAATCCTAATAACTCATACATGGTGACTCATATTGGAATTTGAATACCAACATTGAGTTTATAATGTGGTTTTTCCCTAGGCATGACTGAACCTTAGACGGTGTGGGTCTTCTGTGGAAAAAACATGAAAAGGACGTAATCGTCATTAAATAATTTAAATAAAATTTTTTTTTGTTGACAAGTCAAATATTCCCTTAAATGTATCCTTATAGCTAAATCCCATAGTTAGACACATAACCCTAGGAATGATGGATAGACTCTAGGGAGATATTGTGAATAACTCTCTCGAAAAAATGGAGATGGATCTAGATCAATGATCAACGCACAACTATTTCGAAGGAACCTCACCAACGATGAGGATAAACTTATTTTTCTTCATTGGTGATTGATCAAAATCAAAGTATGGTGGTTTTTTCTTTGGGATTTCCCCCATTCTAGATTCCCAGTAATAACATAGGTCAATCCATGATCATATTGATCCATGGCTGGATCATTGTGAGATGTTTGATACTTGTTGGGCTTATTTTATGGTGTTTTACAGATTCTACTTCATTCATCGTTCTACTGAGAAATAATTGAGTTTGTCATAAAAAATTCAAAGGTTTAATCCTCATAGTGTTAGTTTTTATTTCCTTTAACCATATTAGCTCATTCATCACCGTTGGAACCCCGTGGCCACAATTCGACTTGCTGGGTGGTTCCAAACATTATCAGACCCCCAGATTTGTGGAAACAAAATTGAGGCCAGATCTGTATAGATCGGGAAATGAGTAGCTCAGACCAGTGAACATTTCATTTTATGGGCACCATAATGGATCAGTTGTCCATGGAAGGGACCACCAGTGAAGGTCTGAAACTTTGGTTTGATGAGGCGTGGTGGTGGCCCAATAAGGTTAGGCAACAACGATGAAGAACTGAGTAAGTGATGGGTGGTGAGAAGGGAAACCACATGACATTTGGTGGAGGCAGCATGTTGTAGTTTACATCTACATGGAGCATGTATAGGTTGATCATTCCGGGCTTTATGAACAAGGGCAGGTTGAGCGGGACTAGCCCAAGCATAGTAGGGTGGGCCAAGTGAACATGCATGGCCTAGTGGGTTGGGTTAGACCAAATGGTCCAAGTTATACCCAACAAGTTTTTTGGCCCAACAGATAGATCCAGATCCTGGTCAGACAACATTTGGTCCTATTGTGATTACACAATCGATCAGGGAAAGTCAATTTTGGTAGTCGACCACCAAAATAGCTTGAGCTTCTGTGACGCAATGGCACATATCGACTGCTGGGTGGATGACCCTAGGGTGGTTCCACCATGGCGGTAGACCACCACAGTCAGTGGATCGAATATGAAGTCGATCCAGGGACTAGTGACCAATTTCCCTTTTCTGAGACTTCAAACTATGATACCATTCAATCGTATTGTCAATTTGACAAACTTTCTTTGGCATTGGGACCCTGACATTGAGACAATCCTTTTGGAATAGTGTGATGAGTTTTTTTATTCTACTAGTATATGTTGTTAGAATTTATTGTTGGTCATTTACTCAAGGTATCAATATGGTATTACATCCACATAACTATATTATTATCCCCTCTAGAGGTTGAGTCCTAGATAGAGTAGAGTATTTATTTTTGTGACTGGGGGTGAGAACCTCTATCACCCCTAGTGGAGTCTGTGGAATCACAAAACCTCTGCAAGTAGGGTGATAATCCCCCAACTAGGTGGTCACTTCGGTAGGGTACATGGTATCCCCTAATATTTCATGGTAACATCTATGGTATCCCACAGGGTGTTTGAGTTTGATCCCATACATTGAAAATTGATCTAGATTGGGTATGTGGTAACCCCTTGAGTATCTATGCGTGATCCCCTCTCTATGGTATCATAATTTTCCTTGACCAATATGTTCTCATTTGGGAAGGAATCAAATGATAATTACCTCTTCATGAGTTTCTCTGATGATATCATGGATTGAGGAGTGAGATATCCCAATATGAGCATGCTTCAAATAGAGTCATATGGAAAACAGTTGGTTATGATCGCCCAATGGGGGACATTTCTCATGAGTATATCTAGATATTCTAGTAATATGTATTGTAGATATATACCTATTTGGAACTCCTGTGTGGTATTTATGTGTGGAATTCCTATGTGGTACTCTTGTTTGGTATTATTATGTGGTATTCTTATGTGGAATTCCAATGTGTTACTCCTATGTGACAAAACTATATATAATTCATGTTTGGAATTCATGTGTGGTACTACTGTGTGTAATTCCTATGTGGTAGTGCTATGTGGAATTTCTACGTGGTAATACTGTGTGGAATTACCATGTGGTACTCTTGTTTTGAATTCCTATGTTATACTACAGTGTGTAATTCTTATGTGGTATTAATGTGTGGAATTCTTGTGTGGTACTCTAGTGTGGAATTCATGTGTGGCACTATTTTTTGGCATTCATGTGTGGTACTCATGTGTGGAATTCCTATGTGGTATTCATGTGTTGAACTCTTTCATGTCATTCATATGTTGTATTCTTATATGGTACTCATGTGTGTCATTGTTTTATGGTATTAAAGTGTGGAACCAATGTGTGGAATTCCTTATGATGATCCTATGTGACATTATTCAGTGGTACTCATTTGTGGAATTTCTGTGTGATACTCTTGTATGGAATTCCTCTGTGGTATTCATGTGTTTAATTCTTATGTGGCATTCTTGTGTGGTGTTCTTATGTGGTACTCCTTGGAGGTATTCATGTGTGTTATTCCTTTGTGGAATTCTTGTGTGCTTTTCCTATGTGGTATTCCTGTATAGTATTCCTATGTGTTATTACTTTGTGGAATTCCTTTGTGGAATTCCATTATGGTATTCCTTTGTTGAATTCCTTTGTGGTATTTAATTTTTCTTTTAGTGTTTCCTAATGATAATTATTATAATCACCCCTACAATATATTTTCCCACATGTGGCATGTCTTGTGCAGGTGATTGACCATTTGATGGTGTTCTAGGTGGACTAGGACCAGGTTGTGATTAGAGAGGCCAGACCGGAGAGGTTTCTTTGTAATTCAGACTACAGTCCCAAAATCTATTTTCTTACAGGTTGGAAATGTGGTTACATACTCTTTTTGGGGGCCTTGTATTTTGGCCCAATATAATTTCCATTTCTTCCACTGTTGCACTTTTTTGTGGGATATAGTGGTTTTAATGCAGTATTTACTTAGTTTTTTAAAATTTCAGCATTTATGGCTTAAAGATGTGTGTGTGCGTATAAGTACTTTATGTTATTTCCTTCCATCTGAGGTATATTCCTACTCGGTGCTAGTCACCTTCCACTAATGATTTGAGGTATCCTTGGGATAGTCATGACACAGGTCCCTCTGAGATGGGTCATGTTAAAATATCTCACCCTTATCAATATTTTGGTCTTTAAAAAGAAATTCAATAGGAAATCACAATACCGTGGAACACAATGATTTTTAGTAGAGTTTTCTTATGGCGTATATGAAAATATACAAAATTTAGGGAATTTATTATCCCAAATATACAAACCTTATCTTTTTTATCATAAAAACGATGGGAAATGGTATATCCTTAGACCCATAATCCTAGAAAAAACTAGACATAATTTAAGAAAAAACATGCAATTCATAATATACAATATTGAACTTATTCCACCTTGAATTGGACCAATAGAGAAACATTTGGGTATCTTTAGGGTAGTGTATATTCAGTCTTCTTTCTTAAATACAACAATCTTTAGTGATTCCCAGAACATCTATAGACCCTATAACATATATATATTATATACTAAGATCCTATGAATTATTATTCATCCTGATTAATACTATGTATACTAAATGGAAATATTATATCACTTATTATCCTTCTTCAATGTATAAGTATAAAAACATTCATTTTAGTGTGGTATCTCTCTAACATTGACATAACGGGTGAAAACCTGATCTTTACATAAAAAAATATAACATCATCTTAGATCAATATTCAATACATCTAAAAATTATGATCTATACAAATACCATAAAGGAAAAGTGTATCTATAAAATCATATACATAAAAAAATAGTACATAAATGTTCTACATCATCTCAGACTTATATTTTCATTTCAATCACCCTTTTTAGAAATTCCAAAATTAATACATTTTCCCTTATCCTAGGGAAAAGAAAACAAAATAAAAGGTGAAATTAGAAGCCCAGTAATGGTATACTATGAAGATATAAATGTCAATTTATAAATGAAATGAACACATGTGTATGATATCTAGGTCATAACATTTTAAAACCATACAAATAAATTCATATATCTTATTAATATATAATGGAATAAATCATGGTATTTCATAATACCTGAATCATAATGGGATCAAAGAATATTGTCCATGAGAGTATAACATCGGCACAATATCCTATCATAAAATAATGGAATAATCATAATCATATAAATCTTATATCAAGGATACCCACCAAGGCACTCATAAAATGTATGTTTTGAGATAACTGCATGTCTACTATCTTTAGGCTTAGGATGACCTCCCATGTTCCCTCTATCAAGATTGGGAAATCCTACCATGTACTATCTATTAGGGTTGTTATAACATCTCATGTACCCTCTTTCAGGAATTAAAAAACCTATCATGTACCCTTTGAGATCATAAAACATTAATCGTTACCATATTCAATGGATGTATATATGATTGTGTGCCCACCCCTCACATAATCAAAAATCAATTCATATATAGATCAAATGATCATAAAAAAAGTCACTATATCATTGGTGGGTAACTATATAAAATAAATGGATTTCATAAATATTTTATTATCATAATAATTAAATATCCAAACAAATAAAACAAGTTGTATTATTGGATTTGATCTTCAACAATGTGTAAGTAACTACAAATGATGTTATCATAGATAAAAGATTCCTTCAATTTATCACTAAAATATTTGGATTTTGATATATTTTTTAAAATATAAAAAACAAAAAAATAATAATGAAAAAAATTTAATTCTAAAAGACCATTGAATCTTTTAATTGAATATTTAAAGAAAATAATGTCTTGTATGGCAAGAAAATCTATTCATACCATATACGTTAAAAGAAAACATTCATTTAATAGGTCTTGTATTTATTCGTATGAGTTTGAACCTCTAGTATAATAATAATATTTCTTTTATAAATTAGTTCTATAAACATAAAAACATTTTTCATACCATATATAATTTACTTATATTATATTAGGCCATGTTTGTAAATAATTTTTATATTATAATCAATATTCATGGTTATAACAGCTTCAATTTACATGAATATTCTTGTTTAAAAGTCATGGTCTAGGTAATTTAATAATGGATAAATTATCTCTAGAATATAAATAATTTCATGGGTATAATATTTAATAATTATACATACTATTATGGCCATTATTATAAAGCGGTGATTCAAATGAATTACATCACTTTGTGGAGGTGGTAGTTTGTATATATACACAGGTGATGTTTCCACTTTTTGATGGATGGAAGAAAATAGGAGTAAATAACAATTCACTTTTATAGAACTAAAATAAAATCATGTATATATATATATAAATATATATCTGTTAAATACATAATTATAATGATAAAATTTAAATAGTTATGAAAAATTAAATGCATCAATTCATGGAGGTTTTAGTCCACAAATACGCACAAGAGATGGGTTCTTTTACAATAAGTTGGAAAATAAGTGGATAATGTTTGTTAAATCATCATAATAAAAATTTAGTATATCCAAGACATTAAAGTATTTATTTTAGAATAGATAAAATATATTTTAAAAATAATTAGAAGGAATAAAATTTAAATTACGATGTTATGTGTTATAAATCTTCATTGAGAAAACTCTATCCTCTTACAGCTTAATCCATGAAGGAATAGTATTTTTTTTAAATAAGAAATAATACAAGAGGAGAGAAACTAGGAAATAATTATTGTTGGTATTGGATGGTATATACATCCAATTAAGTGTGTATAAGATAGGAGAAGTGAAATACATTTATAAAGTAGGGTAATGGCACTCTTGAGTTACTTAAGAGAATAATATATATATATATATATCATAAGTAAATAAAGTGGAATCAAAGAACCATACTTTAGAATATAATATTTGATAGGATCTAAATAAACTCATCCATTCAAATTATGTAAATAGTTGTACAAATATTAATCCATATATTCTAGATAAACCAATATAAACCCATTTTACCCTTAACAATAATAAATTAAATTTTTTCAACGATAACATAATTATATGAACAAAAAAAAATGGAATTATAACAAAAATTATAAATTATTATCCATAATTTAGTTACCATTTTTTATATTCCATTTCAATATGTTTTAGAAATTAATTTTTACATAAGAACACATTGTGCTTTGGAAAGTTTTTTAAGGAAAATAATCAATTTAAGAGTAAAAATCATTTCTCCTAGAAATTAATAAATATTACGTTTCTCATGAATTTTTTGGTTAAATAATAAAAAATTAATTTTTTAGACATTTGGATCAATTAAAAAATTTAATCTTACAATCATTTCATTATATGCAAAGGCCTATTAAATGTTTTTAATTTTAATATAATACAATTTATCATCATAGTAGACAATCATGGGTTCCAAATTTCATTATAATGTTTTAAAATGAGTTATGTAACTCCTTTAAAATATATTTAGTTGAAACTGCTAAAATAATATGATAAAGGAAAGTGGTAGATATATTTTAAATCATTGATCAATAGTTTTCATCTAGATTACCCCATTTATTGAGTTGACTAATCATTACCATGGTTACTATTTAAAACGAAAAAATTATATTTACCATTTTACATTATATAAATTATTATGATTTTAAATTGGGAATCCATTTTTAAATATAAATTTTATATATTTGGATGAAATTATTTTCAATATAAATGCATAAAATGCAAGGAAAACTTATTTTAATAAAATCATTTTGAAGCCCAAAAATGAACTTATACCAAACTAATATATAATGTAAATTATTATAATATTAATTATATTATTTGTATGAAAACTATAATTGTGATAATTTAGGGTCAAATTCAAATATTTATAGTATTTTTACAATAAAAATAAATGATAGTATTATAGAAATATGTATTTTTTACTCTTCACTGGGAAATCATTTTTTTCAGAATATCCCAAAGTTTCATCATAAGATAATTTTAATATGATAATTTAAAAAATTATTTCATTTTTAAAAAATTTAGTTCATAATAGTAATAAAAATTAATTACAACATTTTCCAACAAAAATTAATACAATTTATTTTAAATAAAATGTATTTTTAAAGTGTAAAAAGACTTTAAAATAATTAAATGATTTTTTATTATGAATTAAAAGATGAATTTAGGTTATATAATATAGTGACACATATATTTAATAATTATTTCACTCCTATTAAAACTACCATTTTTAATTGTTATGTTATAAATAACACATTTAAATAGTAATATTTATATGAATATTTAATTAAAATCAACATTGTAGGTAAAGGATGTTTTTAGAGAAATAAAATTTTTTAAATGTAAAATATATCATAAAATATTGTAGAATTACATTACACACCATTATAAGAATTTATCACACAATTTTATATGAATATGATATTAAAAAATTAATATACATCAACCTTATTGCATATCTCGTTTTAGATATATCTTCCTCAAATTTATGATTTCTCTAGACAACTTTATCCAGGTCATTATTCATATTTCACAACAATATATCACTATGATTTGATATTTAAAACCATTTTTATTCAAATGAAATATCATTTAATAGAGGCACAATATCTTAGTTTTGTACATGTGAATATTCAGGTATAAACTTCTTTATGAGACATACATGGAACACATCATGAACTTGAGAGAGGTTTGGTGGAAGAACCAAGAGATAAGATGATATACATATTCGATAAATATTATAAAAGGGGATATTATGCCAACAAATAAAATTTCTGTTCATTTTGAATATTATAACCATATTTTATTTAAAATTTCATAGGAATACCTTTTCACCAAATTTGAATTCTAGAACTCATAGATGAGTGGATGTTCAACATCTGTGGAGAGTCTAAATTTTTGTGATGTGTAGACAAATAACTCTAAATTTCAATTCCATTTCCTCATATATTTCACATCCTAATATATTTCTTTCCAAAAATTCATTCTAGTTTTTTAGAGTTTGATACTTACTCACATAGATGTATTCATAAATATCCACATGTATGCTTGATTGAAAAATATTTTTGTAAGAAAGGTATAAAAAAGGAGGAGTTGTTTTTCAACCTAATTTGGAATATATATAAAAGGATCCCAACATATCATCTATGGTTTAATTGGTAAATTTTTTTATAACCATCTATACGAGTATTAAATGTATCACTAAAACTCATCTCTGAATCTGAAGTATAATGAAGACTTTTCTAGACCGTCAAATAAACCCCATAAACAAATCAGATAAAATGTCACATTATAATCCATGAAACTTTAAAACTTCCAAAATTTATAAACTATAACGTTTATCAAGTATCAAATTTTCTCTAATAGAAATTAATTTTGTCTATATTGTATGGTGATTGACTTTTTCCTTAATAAAATTATGTACTTTAGTTTTTTTGGTTGTTAAAAAAATAAAATCCATGTATACTATTTCCCAAATCCATTTTGATATAGGTATTGTTTATAATATCCACTTACACTTCATCCTTTTTTCCATAACATTTCAATATAAAGATCACCTAGATACATACTCTATAATATCACTCTTTATTCTTTCCCAAATAAAATACACTTTCAAATCTCTATATATCTTTTCAATTCATGGATGAATATAGATTGATGAACAAATAAATTAATCCAATATATCATTCTTCGGATATATTATTAAGGAGACACATACATGGTTCCTAAAGCTTATAATTCTATCATAATCATGGTTGAACTCCTGAAATTTTTTCACATCCATCTATAACTATACATGCTCCTTATGCACTTATCCTTACATGGATGAATTATTGAAAATTTATCTGAGAGTGGTATGATCTATCTTATTTGCATAAGAAATCAAAAACCATTTTAGGACTATCCAAAAATATTGGATCTATTTCAATCCTCATCATTGAAAAGCATTTATGGTATTTTTGGACCTAGAGAATCATTCACTATATTCACTTTCTCCGGGTTGCATTTTATTGAGAATTCATAATCTGTGATCTACTACAACTATTTTATTTGGTACATATTTTTCTCTTAATGTGTGAATAAATAATTTCATTACTAACGATCAATAAATATGTAATAACATTCACCAAAGATATTATTATTCCATATTTTGAGTAAATAAATTATTGCTTCCAACTCTAAATCATGAATTGATGTTTTTTTCTACTTAATTTTCAATTAGAGAGGAGAATGTACTATCACCATATAATTAGTTATAAGTACACACACTAGTCCATTTTTTAACGATTCATAATAGATAAAAATGGTTCTATTATATAGGGTATTTTGAGTATAGGTGCATTGAAAATATTAGTTAGTGGATACTTTCTCTTGATAGTGATCCTGTGACGTTTATGATAAACAATGAAAAAAATCATTAACTGTATTTCTCCTTAATAAAAAGATTAAGGGAAACCCAAGGTGGTAGAAAAAAGGATTATTAATTCATTTTCCATATTCTCTTTGAGTTTCTTATTTAATTATTATAAATCAATTAGTTTTATTCAATACATAGTTTTGAACTACGTGTATCACAAGGTAAAATCTTAATTAAAAGATCTACTTCATGATTCTAGAGAATACTAGGAAACAATTTTGAAAATAATCCAAAAAACACATGTAATATAGGTATAACCTAAATGATATTTTTATCCCCAACTATTGGAGATATATACCCTTCATGGATTGGTATTATAAAACATAATATAGAATTAATATACACTACAACTTCATATTCATACTTACATTGATAAATGATCATATGTTCATTTAGATTGATATGTGAATTAATTTCATAAAAAAATTAATATGGTCTTTTATAATGAAACCCAATCCATTCCAAGAATAAAATAAAATTCAACAAGAGGTAGAGTCTAGAGTCTTGAAGGAATCAAATTCCAATAAACATCAATTGGAGAGGATCTTTAGAATAATGATTTGATCACCATACCATTAATATTTTCACTACTAACTCATCACCTAATCATTAATATGGTAATGTGAAACCCATAGAAAATATCTTCGACATAAATGAGTGATTAGAGATTGAATAAAATAAGAAATTAGTGAATCAATAGTTGATAAAAAGTTTATATTTCACCATGTCACTCTTCGGTCCCACTCTAGTAGGAATGATCACAAGATATTTAACTTTATCATTTTCATTAATATGTTTTTTTACATCAATCATAATTATAAAATTTTATATTCATGCATTGGTTAGTATAATTCCCATAATCCTTACTTTTGAACACTAGATTGTGGGTGGTGAATTCTGAGGATC
This sequence comes from Viscum album, assembly GCA_963277665.1. Lineage (NCBI taxonomy): Eukaryota > Viridiplantae > Streptophyta > Magnoliopsida > Santalales > Viscaceae > Viscum > Viscum album. The sequence continues at coordinate 1,015,507,533 of OY728130.1, read as the reverse complement.
TTTCTATCCATCAACATAATTATCCAAAGTCTTCCCATAACATTCCTGATGAAGCTAATTCCTCATAGATATCATTTTATAGTACCACTAATAAATTTCATTAATATCTCCTTTAGAATTTTTGAAATAATGTAAGATTCATCATCTTATCTCCATGGTTTTTATTATTATAATTTCCATTTAATTACATCATTATTTTTTTATCAAAACATAGATATTGATGGGTAACTATAATATACCTTTATACCTTGGTGTCACGTCGAATGCTTTCATCATAGCTATTGAAGTCTCCCTAGGTTAATTCACATTAAATAATTGATTTTTATCCACTGAAGTATTTATAAATATTACATTCTATTTTAATGATAATAAAAAAATCATACCAAATATTTCTAATAAAATATCCCTCATATGTACTAATTGAATCATTATCCATATAATTTATCTCAAGGAATTATTTCTCCATTTTTCTATGAAGAATAAAATGATAGTACTTTTTAACAAAAAAAATTCTAAAGTCATCCAACCCTAAATAGTTAATTTATTCATGTTTCCTATCATTCTTTATAATTATCCATCATTGATTTGTTTCACATGTCAAATTAAAGTATCCAAAAAAACCTCTAATGATAATAACATTGGAAAAAATATAATATATTTTTAATTTTACTTATCTATAACTAAAAAAGTAGTAAATTGGTGGAGCCACTAAAATATAAACATATTACCTTATAATGTAATCAATGGAACATGTTCCAAATATTTATCATTTGGATTTTAAACGCGATTCATCACTTGAGAATGTTATGTAATAATAGAAATGAGACTTTTAATTATAGGCCTTATAACATTTGGTTTCTAAGGAATTAAATTATTTTATTTTATATCACATTCACCATTAACACGGTTCCTTCATGTTCAATCCATTGACTAAATCCAAAAACCATAGTGCGAGAAACAATAATTATAGTGATTCATCTAGTAATCATGAATGAAAATTAATAGTATTTATTGACCATGACACCATTTTCAATAAATAAAACCATAGGTATAACCATAGTCATTCATAGTAATCATTTTTTCAGATCCTTCATAAATATTCATTTTTTTTAAAAGTTGGGGAAGATTCCTTGTTATTATTTAAAGCAAATACCTCTTTTTGACTGGGTAAAGGAAGACCCATTACATAGCCTAAAGGCCCAAGGACAAGTGGCAGGAATACAGGGCTTGAAATTCCATTTTTTGGCCTAAAGAACTCCTCGATGAATAGTACTGATATAGTACCAGACTACTACAGTACGGATACCGCTACAGTGTCCCCGCTACTATATTCCGCTGCTGATATAGTCTGCCGCTGCTGAAGTGTCCTGCTATAGATGTGCTATAGTACCAGAATTATGTCCCTGTCCATATTCAATCTTGGGTCTTTGGGATGCCAAGAAGGAGATTTTACCACTTGAGAACATGGTCGTTGGAATCCTTCATAAATATTCATAATGAAAGGGTGAATTAACCAAAACATATCCCCCAGGAATTTCAAAACAATTGAAAAATAAGAGAACATTCACTATGAATCAGAATAATGGCCAGGATATAATCAACAACTCTTTTTAGGGTTATTATCTTTGGATGAAGTTAATCTAAAACCACATTCAAATTTACTATCCAGAAAGGGATTTAATTCTAGGAAAACCAAAATTATTTCTTTAAAAAGAAAAGGTTATTCTCATATTAATTTTATTATCATATGGAATATTAATAAGAATTTTAATCATGATTTCCAAAAATAACTACACCATTATTGACTGCCAACAATAGGTACCCAGACATTTCATAAATTAATATTATATCTTATTAAATGATTATTAATTACATAAAATTACAATTCACGGAATAAGCATAAAGGTTTAGTTTCTATGGAAGCATAGATACATAAACAACTAGTACATAAAATACCTACTTCACCTCCCACATTTCTCATCAAATCTATCACCCTCCTTAGACATTTCATACATAAGAACTTTCTTATCCTCGTGGGGAAACTGAAATAAAATAAACGATCAGCCCAAATTCTTTGTAATGGTAAAAAAGAGATATATCAATGATCGTTTATGTATAATATGTTTATAATAGTATTATAATATGAGATAAACCATTTAAAACATAAATAGTAATTCATTGAAAATAATAAATTTTCATTGAATAATTATTTGTTTCTTATAGAACATGGATCATAAATGAGTCAAATAACATAACCCATGACATCACTATATTTTTATAAGATAATTTCATAAAATAATTACATAAAGTGTGTCATAATCCTAATCATAGGAATATTATATTAAGGATAACCACCCCTACATTCAGATCATTCTATGCTTGGATTGACCACCCATTCACTTGTTTTGGGTTGGGATAAGCTCCATACGCTCTCTTCTAGGGTTCGGATAACCTCCTATGTACCCTCATTTGAATTTTGGATAACTTCCCATGTACCAAATTTTAGGATTGGGAAAGCCACCCATGATCCCTCTTTTAAGATTATAGTAAGATACCATGTACCCTTTGAAATCATAAAACAATAATCATTACACTATGAATTCCTGGGATATATAATTCCCGGATTACCCATCACATATTCATAAATCGATTCATATATATTCAATAAGATATTACAACATTCACCCTATAACTATAGCTAACATGAAGAGAATAAATGGTTTTCACAAACATATTTTCATCATATTAATAAACCATCCCTAAAAATAAAAAGTATGGTATCATTGGATCATATCCCTTTTAAATAAGAATTAACATCAAAGGATTTTATCATAGAGAAAAAATTAGATTAAAAGTTCACGTGAATATTTCATTGGGAAAATAACCTATTTATTTTTAAATCACATAAATAAAAAAAATAAAAAATATTAAGGGAAACCTTTTCTTTGTAAATAACCATACAAAATTGTATAAGAGTATTCAAGTAAAAGGACTATCCTGAAGATGGGAAAATATTTTAATATCGTAATAATAAAACAAGAACATTCCATTCACACTTCTATAAATAGTAAAAAAGGTCTTGTTTTGAAAAAAATAGATGATTCATTTTTAAACTATGGTAAATAAAGTAAAATGTGGTGAAAATGACCTCTTTAAAAATTTTAATTATTTTCAATAATGTTAACAAAATAACATTGAAAAACATTAGAATATAAGAAAATTTTCATCAGCCGAGGAGGATATAAGGTTACCTTTTCATTGAAAACCTTTTATAAAGTATTTTATGTAAAAAAGAGAGGAAATGATATTAACATATGAAAACTGCAAAAAACAAACTGGATAAGAATAGAAATTATGTTTTTATTATATATGTATCATATAATTTTCTTAAATGGAAATTTAGGCGTAATCAATCCCTACTTATATGAGATAAAAAATATATATACATACCCTCAAGTATTTTATTACCTTTTACATCATTAAAAATCATAAATAATTAATAAATATTTATTATAAATATATTATAGAACCATATAAAATATATCATACCATATATGATTAAATTATAACATATTATTACCAATTTATCAAAACTTATTTACTATAGTCATTATTTTGGGTGATAATTTTTTCATTTTTATGCATGTTTTGGTTTAATGATCCATGTCCATGTAATTTCATCATGGTTCCATAATCTATATAAATTTAATCTTGTTAGGATTATCATATTTTATCAATATATACACTTTTATAAATATTCATTTAATTTGGTGAGGATAAAATGAATTTCATCTCTTATTGGAGATGGTAGTTTATACGTTAAAAAGAGATATTTTTCCACTTTTTGATGGATAAAACTAAAAAAATGAAAATATAAATCAAATTTAAATTACTATAAAAATATATTACATATAATATAGTTTCATTGAATCCATAATTGTAGCAAAAAATATGTAATATTGATGAAAAAAAACACATAAAATCTTGGAGGTGGTAATCCACATGTATGTATGAGTAACATTTTCTTTTCTTATTGGCTAAAGAAGAGGAGGATAATTGTTTTTTCTTAATTATAACTAAATTTAAGTATATTTAAGATACAAAATTAATTATTTTATAACTCATAATATTGAGTAATGATAGGTATAGGAATAAATAAAATTGAAGGTACCTTGTTGAGAGTAATACCACTTTGTTGAAAAAGATTTGATGGCATACACCTTAAGCCTTAATTGTAAGGTATTGTAGAAATACAAAAATCTCTATGATTTGGGGATGAAATTTAAAATGGTATGATGTAATTTTTTGGTAGATATGTAAATATCATGAATTGTGGATAAGATAGGTGATATGGTGTCCATTTGTAAGGGAGGGAAAGGACACACATGTAAATACATAAATTATTAAATAATATATATACACATATAAATCATATATTGTGGAATCAAGGAACCAAAAAATTAATGATAATATGTAATAGGGTTGAAATAAACTCAACCAATCACATTAAAAAACTTTCATGACACATCTACAGGATTACGAAAATTTTAAGCCACTTTATACCAATTTTAATATATAATCTCTGTTAAGTTAAAATTTCTACCAGGATAATATAATTATATGACAAACATTTAATAGGGAATTCTGAAAAAAAAATTATGATTATTCTCAAAATGGAATCCATTTTATTAGATGAAATTTTATATGTATTTTGAAATTAAATTCAAAATAAGAACTTAAATTGCATGGAAAACATTTTTTAAGAAAATAACTTATTTAAGAGTGAAAATAACATCAACATTAAATCATGAAATTATATAGTTTCCATGAACATTTAAATAGTAAAAAAATTATTTTTTATAAATATTTATTAATAAAAATAAATAAATACATCTTCCCCTAAAGAGATTAAATGCAGAGACCAAAAAATAATTATTATATTGAATAAAATATAATATAGCTTACAAAAAAATAAATATTGGGTTGAAAATTACAAAAAAATAATTTTTTATGATATATTTAAGACCTTAAACATATTTATGGTTGAACACCACATATATAATAGGATAAAGTCTAGTGTTTGGGATATTTTAAAGTACTACCCCAAAGTTTTAACCTACTTTTACCTCTTTTACCGCTGTAACAAATCTATTCCATGGTAACTATTCATAATGAAATAAATAAAGTTTAAAATATTTAATTATATTATTTATTCTTATTCAAAATATGGAAAAAAAGTATCATGATTTATTTTCAAAATTTTTATGAAATTAGTTTTAATGGAAATCAATAAAACACAATGAAAACCATTATTTAGAAAAAAAATTAATCAAAAATAAATTATACTAAAATAAAGTATAAAGATAATTAATCTGTAATTATTTATATAATTTATAACTAAATTTTAATTATGTTAATTTTAGATCAATTGAAATTCATTATGTGACATTTTTAATGAAAATAAATAACAATTATATAGAAATTTGTATTTTCCACTAGTCACTAAACAATCAATCTTTTCAAAAACCTCACAAAGCATAAGAATATTTTATTTTTTTATGATGATTTAAAAAATGGTTTCATTTTTATTAAATAAAATTTATTTTTTAAATAAATTTATTATAATATTCACTGCAAAAAAAACCACTAAACACATTTTTGACAAAAAATGTTTTTTGAAGCACAAAATGGCTTTACTAAAAGTTAAGTACTTATTTGTTATGAAAGAATAAAGGAATTTTAATTATATAAAACCTTTATAAATATTTATCAATATGTTTTTATTTCTATTAATAAGTCCAATTTTAATTGGTAGGATATAATTACCATGATTAAATAATAATATTTATTTCATGGTTTGTTTAAACTTGACGTTTTGTGTAAAGAAATATATTAATGTAAAAAGATTTATTTAAAGATAAATATATCATAAATTATTATTTTGTCATAAATTCCATATTAATAATAATTAATAATATCTGATTGAAATGAAAACTTGAGAAATTGTTTGTTTGGATGACGAGTGAGGTTAAACAAATGAAATTTAAAAAAGTGATCATAAATGATCATTAGATAAGAATTCAGGTTTGATAACATGATCATAGATTACAACAGTCATACCTAATTAGTCAAATATCATTGATAATTATCTATATATTATGAATTTTCCATAACAAAAGACATAACTCACAAGGTTTTAGAACTATGAAAAATTAATCATGATCCACTAGAATATATCATAAATAAAAGATATAAGTTTTTGGAACACAAATATGTATGAAATAAAATTTACATAATCAATTATTACTTATGATGAAATTATAGTGTAGAAAATACCACATTTTATTGGGTTCACTCCCCAATACATTTTTATTTAGTCAAAGCTCACATCTAAGAATATCATAGTGGGAAGATTCTATTATATAACTAGGTTCACTCCCTATTCTAATTCATATAATCTCATGATATTTTATTATTTACCAAATTTATCAAATGTATATATAATTATGTCCCCATAAATCACATTTTAAATACCATATATAAGTCTTCCACAACATCATAAACTCAGTCATCGTTTCATCATATCATAACACACTATGAAAAGAAATGAATTTCATAAATATTTCATCATCACATAATAATTATAAATCTAGAAAAATAATATGGCTTGTATCACTGGAAAATATTCCCAACCAAGAAAAAATAAATATCAAAGGATGTTGACTTGGATAAAAATACCAATAATGTTGAATTTCAGCATTTATTTAAAAATACAGAATATTTACTTTTATTTTGGTATATTCAAAAACAATTCTCACCATATTGAGATTTTTTTAAATAATTATGGAAAATGTTAATTGAATATTTAATGAAGATAATGTTCATGATGGTGGGAAAAGGAATTTGTTTAGTGAATGTTAAAATAATGATTCCTTTAACACTTTTGTAGAAAGTCATAAAATACATGTTTTAAAAAAATTTTAAATTTTAAATTTTAAAATCATTGAAGAGATATTAAAATATATTTTAAGAAGGATTCTAAAAATTATTGTATAATTTAAAATAAACATTCATTAAAAAATAAAGAACAAAGATATGGCTGAAAAATTCCCCTCACCAAAGTGGATAAGTAGGGTCATCTTTTCATTAAACAAATCTCATTTGTTTTAAGTACCAATGATAGTATAATGAATGGAAAATAAGATAAATAAAAAATAAAAAATAGAAGAATAAAATATTTATTGTCAAAATATAAGTATTATATAATATACAACAATGTAAATTTAATATTAACAATCATGAAAAGAAATGAGATTCTGGCAAAAAATATTTTAACTTTGGTAACTTTTTAATAAAAGCCCAAATGAATAAAATAATATAAAATAAAAATTAACTATTATGAATATAAATATATGCATGATATATAATATCAACTGGGTGATATATACAAAAAATAAACACAAATAGGGTCATAATATGAAACATGTATCAATGAAATAACATAGGGATGAAGAACCCTTACATAGAGTCTTGAAATTATTTATATGCACTATTAACCTCCTATATAAAACATTTTTAATTATTATACATATATAATCGAGTCATATTCATTATTATATTACTATATATATTTATATTGGGATTTCTAATATCTCATTCATTAACATATATTCATTAAAAATATTTATTCAATTGAAAGTCGATATGTTTTTCAATGTAGGTTTTGGTTCATCAATTCAAATATATGAACCATGGTTATGTATTAACCCATTAAAAAATATAAATATTTTTTTAAATATCAAATTATTTCATTATATAAAATTTTATGACATTACATTTATCTTTCTCATGAAAAACTAATTTCATCACTTCTTAGGGATGGTAGTTCGTACGTACAGACGAGAAATATTTCAATTTTTCAATGATTTCAAAAAAAGAAGGTTAATATTAGTTACCATTTCTATAATAATATTTAAATATTAAATATCATTGGTATTCAATAAATATATCCATATATTATTCCATTTTAAATAGAAATGAATAGTGAATCACATTGTTTTTTGGAGGTTTTAGTCCACAAGTACGAATGAGTGGTGTTATTGTACTCCAGTGGATGTGAAGGTAACAAGATAAATATTTTTTAAAAAATATAAAAAAAATAATTTATAATAATATATATCAATTAAATATGTCTATATTATCATCCATGTAAAAGTGTGATGAAAAAAGAAACACATCGCTACGTAGATCTAGTAGTCCACATGTACACTCGGGTGATTTTTTAATTACAAATAGAATTTTAAAGATGAATAAAATGAGGCATAAAATAATTAATAAAATTTAAATATATTGGAGATACTGATTTTATTGTCTCATAATGGTAATGGTAGGATACAAGTAGGTATAATAGGTAAAAAAAATATGAATGAATATGATTATTAGTCAGACATCTTATTTGGAGAACCTCCATTGTCTTACACCTTAATCATTCTATGTCGATATTTTTGTGATAAAATGAACTCTAAGATGTGTTTAGGATGGTTGGGAGGGTATTTATATATAATATAGTTTAGAAAAATTGATCATTTGGTGTGTATAAGTGAATAATAAAGGTTCCCTTTAAAAAATTTCTAGAGGGGCACATTATAATTATTTATAAATTTTAAATATTATAAGTGTCTTAATAATGGAAAAGTGGACGTAAAATAATTAAAATTAGAATATAATGGGATAATTTTTTAAATTAAATTATCAAATAATAGATAATCTTAAAATTTTGATGTTATCAAGAAATCATAAACTTAATTACCCCTTCTTACCCTTTTACCAAGGCGCATTATTACCATATTTACTATTCATAATCATCAAAAACTGAAAATTTTCTCATTAAAAAATATTTCAACGAAAATAAAATATAATACTCAAATATTTAAATATTAAATTTATTGAAGTGGTCGAAAATATTTTTAAATCACGTTGGTAAAATGAAATGAGAAATATGTAACTCCCTGAGATTTTATGAGATAGATTCTTTTTAATTTATTTGATGTCTTTTGTTGTACAATACACCAAGATTTGGTTGCACTATACCCAATACCATATCACCTTGTGGTATAATCAACGCTATGCTGGTATTATTTTACAAACAATTTCAAGTTCTTTTGATAGAATTTATTTCACGCAAGACCGAGTATAAGTGAATAACTAAATATTATATCCTAGTCATAATAATGTTGTGTATGAATAGTATTAACTTCCTTCTAAAAACAATTTAAATGATGATAAATGATTAATAAAATAATGAAATCATTTTTCATGGATTAAATATAATTTTTAAAATTTATATTATATGTTTTCTAGACGTGATATATGAACAAATTCATTTTTTCAAATAAAAGAAGTATTTTTCAAAAAAATGCATTTTTGCCTCCTTTTGATGGTACACCCATTTTAAATGTATTTTTTGATACTTTTATATACTATATTTATAAAAAATATACTTCTTCTTTAGAAGCATAATATAAAAATTTACTTTGGATTAAATTTTGATATTTTTTGATTAGTTTTAAATTTTGATGAATAATAAAATTATTCTAAATTTAAATTGAAAACTACTTTTTGTATTAAAATAATTTATGAAGTTAAATAATATTATTTAATTGTTTATAAAGTATAAATAACATATATTTTTATCATTCAACATAATTCATGTTGTTATCATAAATTTTACAATGAATTCAGATGTAAAAACATTTCAATCTTTTACAATGTTTTTACTTTTAAAAACGCATTCTCTCTTTACAACAACAGGATTAATTTTATATAACATCTCAAACCTGGGTGCCACGCAATGGGTTCCCTGAACCCGGTTCGCTACGTGACCTCAAGCGCATTTCCTCAAACGCTAGTGGTTGCCGACTAGCAGTGAGGGCCCAGGTCTGATAGTGGGGAAAATATGCTCTCATTTGTCAAAGTGAAGCACAGAAGAATACAAAATAAAACATACAACAGCAGCAGAAGCAATAAACCATGAAAATTTAAATTAAACTAGTGAAGTAAAAGGTAACCAACCATATATGATGCAAAATATCTCATTTATATGATAACATCCAGAACATGTTATACATCAATACAGTACAACAAAATACAGAGTACAGAAAAACAAAGAAAAAACAGCTGGCAATGTTATCGCGAGCCGAGGCTTGGTCTCATGTCCTCCTACTCCACAGCAACAGTCAAGTACCTGTATAGGTACTCTTTCCCCTATCCCCACCTGCAGAAACGTAATCTATTTGGGACACAAAACATGACAAAAACAGGGTGTGAGAAATATATCTTAGTAGGCACCCACAAAACACTCGTGCCCAACTGCGTGCAAACATGAAACAATATTGTGCAGTCGTAAAATGCAATAAAGTAAGCAGTACTGAAAAGTAACTAACATAACCAGTTATATTTCCATTTTAATATTCTTTTTAATCATTTAATTTAAAAATGTCACCACAGTGAATATTCTAGGTAACAACCAATGTCCTCAGACATGTAAACCCCTACCCTCAGGTAAAGAGTATCCAACTCAAGAATCTTCCCTCCTGTATAACAGATTTTTCCTTCATGCATAGGTAGTGTCACCCACAGGCACCGAATCGGTTGCCCATAGGCACGGAAGAAGTTGCCTGCAGGCTAAGTAGTATAGCGCCCACATTCTAATCACAACACTGACCTCAGGATAATAGGTAACTGGGCCGTGCCCAACATGTAAATATGTAGTAAACAAGAAATTAATCTCAAGTAAATTCTACCATTACTACTTTAAAGGCATACCAACGGGTATCCTGGCCAAATGGCTAAACAGTGGAAAACACCCCCAGGGTGGTTGTGAATCCAAGCAACGATCCCAACCAGCATTTTAATATCACATTTAAATCACCTATTAAAATATAGGTATTTAAAATTGCTATGGCCTCAGCCACAAGACCCCCCAACATGGGTTCGTGGCCTGAAAACACACAAAACACACGGTAGTTGGAAAAACAATCACCAAGCCACATACCTTATACACCAACGAGCAATATACACAAACGTCGATTCCAAAAACGCCCAATTATGACTTAGATATGATGAAGAAGAAGAGCCTCTTAACCTTAAATAACTCTTGTTAGGAGAATAATTTGTAAGCAACACGCTAGGAGAAGAGAGGGATTACCCGTGCGGTTCCAACGTGATCGACAGAAGCGGGATCGGATTCCCAGTGCTCGATCTACAGATCTCCCAAGGTTCGGCCTCCCTCTTCCGCTCCTCTCATCCGGTTCTAAGTGTTCCCTATGAACAGGGGAGGCTACTGCCCATTTAAGCGAAAAAAAAACTACACGGTGTGTACTTCCAAGTACACGGCGTGTACTTCCCATTTTTTTAAACTGTTCCCCTGGCGGCTTCCTACCAGTGTGGCATTGTTCCCCTGCCGACATGACTAAAAGACGTGTCTTCACGAGTACATGGCATGTGCTGTAGCACAGCTGGCCACCGCCTTACTATTCTTCTGCCGACTGACTACATGGCATGTAAGGGACCACTACACGGTGTGTAGTTGGTTCCTATACCCTTCATCAGTGACATGGACACACACCCCATGTACCCATCCCACACGTTCAGAAGTACACAGCATGTGGAAAAATTACACGGCGTGTACTTCCAAAATTTAGGATTTTTCCCCATTTTCCTTATTTTATTAAAAACACTTAAGGAAAAGAGAAAAGAAGAAACTCGTACCTCAAAAATAAGAACCAGGTTCTTACAAACTTCCCCCCTTATAGGAATTCATCCCCGAATTACCCTTCCAAGGGTTGCGAAGATAAAGCCGTGAACAACTCCGGCCACTGAGCACGTATGTCGGTCTCCCTCTCTAAGGTTTTGTCCTGACTCGGCCATGCTGCCATAGCACCCATACGAGATGAACTGACCGGCCTCAGAGAACCTTTGTGCTCCTGTCAACGATACAAATCAGATGCTCCTCAAAAGACACATCCATCCAAAGCTCAACATCCTTGGGCTAAAGGATGTGAGACGGGTCTGAATGATAGCGGCGCAACTGAGATACATGGAAGACGTCGTGCATGGCCCAGTACCTCTGAGGTAACTGAAACCGATAAGCAACCGGCCCGACTCTCTCCAGAACCACAAATGGCCCCACATATCGTGGTGAAAGTTTACCCTGTCTCCTGATCCGTCTGCGTCCCAGCCTCGGCGAAACACGCAAGAAAAACTGATCCCCAACCACGAACTCCAAAGGTAGTCTGCGATGATCAGCATAAGATTTATGATGAGACTGCGCAATATCCATCCGCATCTGGATCAACTAGACCTGCTCAAAAGTCTCCTACATGAGATGTGGTCCTAGTAAAGCTGCCTCACATGCATCTAACCATCACAAAGGTGATTGGCATGTCCTACCATATAAAGCCTCTTAAGGTGCCATCTCAATAGTCACATGAAAACTGTTATTGTAGGAAAACTCGACTAGGGGAATATACTTCTCCCAAGAGCCCCCAAAGTCTAGGTCACATGCACGCAACATGTCCTCTAGCACCTGTATCGTACGCTCTGACTGGCCATCTGTCTGAGGGTGGTATGCTGTTCTTAGAAGCACCTGTGTACCCAGTTCCCTCTGAAAACTCTTCCAGAAATGAGACATAAATCGGGCATCCCTATCTGAAATGATAGAACAAGGGACCCCATGAAGACGTACAATCTCTCAGATATACAGCTTCTCGATCTCGTCAACCCCGAAGGTCTCCTTGATCGGCAAAGAGTGAGCTACCTTTGTGAGACTGTCCAAAATAACCCACATGGCATCATTGCCTCAAGGTGACCTCAGCAACCTAGTCACAAAGTCCATCGCGACATCATCCCATTTCCACTCTGGGATGGGTAACTGCTGTAACATTTCAGCTGGCCTCTGATGTTGTTCCTTCACCTGCTGACGGGTGGAACATCTCATAACAAAACCAGCTACATCTCTCTTCATACCCGGCCACCAGTACTGATGTCTCAAGTCACGGTACATCTTGGTAACTCCGTCATGAACTGCCTATGCTGAAGCATGAAACTCTCGCATCAAATCCTCATGTATATCCCATGGAACCCACACTTGTCCACGGAAATGCAGAACCTCATCATCGACTATCGTCCAACCAGGAGGAGGGTCCTCACTTTCCACTAACTCCAGTAGAAGTAGGCCTTCTGAATCAGATATCTCTCTCATCCTCACCCTATCCAGGAGGGTAGAAGTCACAGCTAGAGAGGAAAGATAAGTTTTCCCCTGACTTTTGTGCACCTTCAAATGCATCTCAGAGAACAAATCCATGAGCTGCCACTCATCACTGGCCTCCTGCACAGCCTGTACCTGAGTCTTCCTGCTCAGTACATCAGATACTGCATTTCCTTTACCAGGTGTATAGGCAAGCTCAAAATCAAAGGAATGTAGTTATTCGACCCACCTTCGCTACCTCAGATTCAAGTCACGCTGAGTAAAGATGTACTTGAGATTTTTGTGGTTGGTGAAAACCAAAAAACGTTCTCCCAACAAATAATATCTCCAACAGCGCAACGCATGCACAACTATAGCCAACTCGAGATCATGCATCAGGTAATTCCTCTCATGTGGCCTCAACTACCGGGAACCGTACACAACAACTCGATCACCCTGCATCAACACTACTCCTAGACCAATACCCGATGCATCACAGTAAACTGTGTAGCTCTTCCCCTGCTCTAGGAGTATCAGGATTGGTACTGATTTCAACCTTCCTTTCAGATCCTGAAAGGCTGTCTCACAAGCTTTTGTCCAAATGAACTTCACACCCTTCTTAGTCAAACCCGACAATGGCACTGCTAAGTGGGAGAAGTCCTGGATGAAATGTCTGTAGTAACCAGAAAGCCCTAAGAAACTCTGTATCTCTAACACGTTCTTAGACTGAACCCAGAAAAATACTGCTCTCACCTTCTCTGGGTCTACAGAAACTTCTTCCTCCGAGATGATATGAACTAGGAAGTGAATTTGGTCCATCCAAAAGTGGCACTTTGAGATCTTAGCATATAGTTGATTCTCTCTCAGTGTACTCAATACGATCTCAAGATGGGTGGCATGGTCGTGTCGAGTGTGAGAGTACACCAAGATTTCGTCCACGAATACTGCCACAAAAGAATCTAGATACGGATGGAACACATGATTCATCAGAGCCATGAAAACTACTGGCGCGTTCATGAGTCCAAACGGCATAACCAAGTACTCATATAGACCATACCTACTCCTGAAGGCTATGAGAGGTATATCAGATGGTATAACGTGCAACTGATGATATCATGATCTCAAGTCAATCTTTGAGAACACTTGTGGTCCAAGAATCTGATCAAAAAGATCATCAATCCTCGGCAAAGGATATCGGTTCTTAACCATCAACTGGTTTAGCTTCTGATAATCCACACAGAGTCTGAGGGTACAGTCCGCATTCTTCACAAAAAAGACCGGCAAACCCCAAGGAGAAGTATTGGGTCGGATAAAACCCTTCGCATGTAACTCCTCTAACTACCTCTCGAGCTCCTGCAACTCAGGTGTGGCCATCTAATAAGGAGGAATGGACACTGGTGCTGCTCCTGGCATAAGATCAATAGAGAAATCCACCTCAAACTCCGGAGGTAGACCTAAAAAGTTGTGTGGGAAGACATCCCTGAAAAGATCAAAAACTGGAGGGAAATCCTTGTGACAAGTCCCCTGATCATCCAGATATAAGGTCGCAATCTGGGCTGTGACTCCACCTCACCCATGATGCTCTGCTCTAGCTCGACTTCCCTGAACATCCCATTCGCCCTTTTATAGACACTCTCCACCCTCTGGTGACGTGAAAATCACCCCATGACGATATAAATCTACAAAGGCTCGAAAGGGAACCAACCAGTCCATCCTGAGAATGACGTCATAAGCTCTCATATCTAAGGCATAGAGGTCCCAAAGGAAGTAACACCCACCAACCTCAAGGGGGCACTCCTTGCACTGACGCACACCAGCCGTTCTAGTCCCCAACGGAGTGTCTAGTGTCATGAAATCAGAATAAGTAGAAACACAGAGCCCAAGGCTCTCCACAATGGGCACATATATGAAACTATGTGTAGCACCCATATCAAAAAGTAATGAAGATAAGATAGAAGCTACTAGAATAGTACCTATGACTGTAGAAGGTCCAAGATCCTGCTCTTGCTGGGTCTATTGCACTGCATATGTCTACCCAGTGTCGTGGCCCTACGACACAGCCTGGATACCCTGAGCTGTCCTGCCCTACTGCCTTTGAGATCCTGGTTTCTGGCTACCACGGCCATGACCACCATGTCTACCTGCACGCCCTGACGTATTCCAATTCCTCGACTGGTAAGAAGCCACTGGTCCTGTTCCCGTACGCGGAGTCTGCACAGAACCCCTCTCACTATCCACTGGTAGAAACACCCTACAAAATCACTAAAAATGACCCATCATGCCGCAGGCTCGTCACTCCACTAGGTCTCGTGGACACTGTGGTCTCTTGTGCCCCTCTCTACCACCCTGGTAGCACATAACCTAGCCACCTGAAGCATTCTTCTGACTAGTAATGCCACCCTGAGATAAGTCCATCTGTCTCTTCCTCTTGACAGCAGAAATAGTACCAGTAACTGGTGCTGAACTTCCCTACCCCACACCAATAGATTCCCGCAGGTTACTCTATGTAATCAGAGCCTGGTTCACAATAGCGTGTAATGAAGGCAACCTGAAAACATTCACCAGTGCTCGGATGTCATAATGAAGACCATCCTCAAAACGTCTGGCTATCAACATCTCATCACCCAACAGCACGGGTGCAAAGCGCTAAAGCTTGGTGAAATGAGCAGAATAGTCCATCACTGACATAGCACCCTGCTGCAGATTCATGAACTCTCGAACTCTATCTTCCCTCAGCATCTCTGAGAAGAATAATTCATAGAAGACTGCCTGAAAATCTTCCCACTCCATGTCTCTGTGATTCTCTTACTGGGTGGTAACATCCCACCACCTCTTGGTGGAATCACGCAGCATGTAAGTCACGAGTTTGACCCTCCGCCCTGGAGGCGTCTCAAGATGCTCGAAAATAGTCTTCATCAACCCCAACCAAGACTTCGCAGCCTGTGGTCCACCATCCCTTGAAAACATAGGTGGATGCTGCTGCTGGAAGATACATGTCAGCTCACCCATAGATGTGGCAGCCTACGGTGATCCCTGAAAGTTCTGCATGAACCGCATGAAGCCTTCGCGGAACTGCACCTATGCACTTGTGTCCGGTATAACAGGTGGCGCCACATCTGTCTCTACTGGAGGATCAACTGGTAGTCCATAGCCCACCATCTCTAGCGTATAATCATCACTGCTCTCCTGCCGAACAACCTGTGGTCTTCTAGGCGGCATGACACTACAAGGTCAAAAGCACGCCTTAGATTCATAATGTATTTAGGCTGAAACGAAGGAACCACAAAGGGAACAAGAACAAGATTGCATTTAAAATTTTGAAAAACAAGACTACATGGCGTATACAATTACTACACGGCATGTACTTGATGTCCCTTCCCCTGCCTGAGTCCTTCGACACGGCTAAGCCACACGGCTCCCGTTCAACAAAACTACATGGCGTGTATATCAACTACACGGTGTGTATGGTGTTATTTTCCAACTTCCCTTGTCATTTGTGACATGGACGACTACTCAGCTTGACACTACATGGTGTGTTACACCCTCACACAGCATGTACACCACCCCATTTCCCCACCACACAGCTAAGTCCACACGGTCTGTCCTCGGACAAGACTACACGGCGTGTCCCACAAGTACACGGCGTGTTCAAGGAGAGGTGAAATCGACCCGTGTTGTTAGTTACACGGCTGAGTCCCCAGGTCACACTACACGGATTGTTCATCATTGACATGGTGTGTTCTGTAAAGTAGTTCACCGACTCGTGTTTTTAGTTACACGGCCGGACTCCCCAGGTCATACTACACGGCGTGTTCTATAGTGGACACGACATGTATGTCTTAAGGTCTCCTCTATCCGTGTTGTTCGTTACACGGGCGGACTCCCCAGGTCAACACTACACAGCATGTACATCATGTACATGGTGTGTTTTACCCAAGATCTTCCCTTCCCCATGTCGCCGCCCACACGGTTTGTGACACGGGAAGAGACTACATGGCGTGTGCTCAGAGTACACGGCGTGTACTTAAAAAGTTCATTTTTCTTCCCGAACAGAAGGCCATACACGGCGTGTGTAAAGATACTACATGGCGTGTATACTGGGTATCCAGACAGTATGCCTCAGAAACTTCCCCAGAACCCAGAAAATACCGAAAAACAACACCTAAGTGTCAAATTCCGATCCGTGAGGGCCCATACTCCTCACGAATCAAAATTTGACATTTATCTGTGTTATAACAAAATAAACAGCTAATGATCCACCAAATTCCGGTCAATGGGGGACCATACTCCACAAAAACCAATGTTTGGCATCCATTATTTTAACCGGATCATACAGAAATACCCTATCAAACAACAGGTATCTATCAAAGCAGTTATCACAAAAACATTCTTTTACTAGTACAATAACTATCACAACAACTTGAAATTTATAATGCACCTACATGGCATGGAACTATTCATGGCATGTGATTTCTAGTATGTGCCTAAATGATGAATGAGATGGCATGCCCTCATCTCATCGGGTTACAACTAAACAGAACCCATAGATAAAATATAAACAGCACAATCTCAAGTGCGACACCCAACGATGAAATCAAATCAACTGTAAAATTTGCAAAATCAGAAGAATTGCAAAGTAAGAGGTAGACTTTCTTTTCCCTGTACATGGGTTAGCTACGCTTGGGAACAAATTATTACCAACTACCATTCGTCCTATCCCTAACTACGGCTCCAAATAGTAAGTCAAAGAAAAAAAAACCCTCTGATACCACTTTGTAACGTCCCGAACCCGGGTGCCATGAAACGGGTGCCCCGAACCCAGTTCACCACGTGACCTCAAGCGCATTTCCCCAAACGCCAAAGGCTATTGACTAGCAGCGAGGGCCCAGGTCTGATAGTGTGGAAACTATTCCCTCATTTTTCAAAGTGAAGCGCAATAAAATACAAAATAAAACATACAACAACATCGGAAGGAATAAACCATGCACATTTAAAGTAAACTAGTGCAGTAAAAGGTAACCAACCAGATATGATGCAAAATATCTCATTTCTATGAAAACAGCCAGAACATGTTATACATCAATACAATACAAAAAAATATAGAGTACAGAAAAACAAAGAAAAAACAGCTGGCAGCGGCATCGCGAGCCGAGGCTCAGTCCCATGCCCTCCTACTCCACAGCAACAGTCAAGTACCTATATAGAGACTCTTGCCCATATCTACACCTGCAGAAATGTAATCTATTTGGGTGGAAAAGTATGACCCAAACAGGGTGTGAGAAATATATCTCAGTAGGTACCCACCAAAGGCTCCTGCCCAACTGCGTGCAAACATGCAACAATAGTGTGCAATAGTAAAATGCAATAAAGTAAGAAATACTGAAAAGTAACTAACTTAACTAGTTATATTTCCATTTTAATATTCTTTTTAATAATTTAATATAAAAATATCACCACAGTGAATATTCTAGGTAACAAACAATGTCCTCAGACACGTAAACCCCTACCCTCAGGTAAAGAGTATCCAACTCAAGAATCTTCCCTTAGGCATAACAGATTTTTCCCTCAGGCGTAGGTAGTGTCGCCCACAGGCACATAATCAGTTGCCCACAGGCACAAACAAGTGAGGAAGGATAAAATGTAGGTTAGTCCTCCTAATCCGAAAGTTAAAGATGTTTTTAGCAGACTGATAAGTGACGTCAGTGGAAGGAGCAGATTTTTCACAGGGCACAATGGCAATGCAGGGAACATGAATGTCCAATATCAACACGCAGGTGACTCCATTCCTGGTATCAATGTGGATTGTACTGGAATAAAGAATAATTGTGCTACGTAGAGAGTGGTTCTTGAGGACTTCTGCACACAACCACCGTTCATGGGGTGTGGTTTCATTCAACTCATCCAGGCCGAGAATCTTGGTATGACAACGGAGGATGGGGAGGCTGATTTGAGTAGGGAAAATAATCTGCTGGGAGTTAATGAGGACAAGACTGGAATGATTGTTCATATGGTGAAGGAGGGAGGGGAACTTACCCCACCAAGGGTGCCTGGGATTTTATAGGTGCCAGAGTAGCGGGGGGTTCTAGTGGAGGAGTTTATAGCGGGAGTGGAGGGTCCCAAACAGGATGACCGAAGGTTGGGTGGGTAGGGGCTGAATAAAAAGGTGGTCCCTTCAAGCAATGTGGTTTCTCCAAGGGACGAGCGTGCTGGTGTTTCCTCCTATGAAGAAGTGGTCAGGGGGGTCCAGTACTCCATACAGGTGGGAAATTAATTTTATGGCCTTGATATATAAGGGCTTAATAATAATCATGAAGAATCAGATTGTGCAAATGGGGACTGAGTGGAGCCTCCCATAGGAGGCAGTAAGAGTATCTCTTCTGGTGAAACAAGCCTGAGGGGTAGGAGCAACATAAGGAGAAAGGAAAGGAAGGACTACTCCTCCTTGCCACCTCCTGCGAGGACTCGGACTGCAAAAAAGAGAGTGGATGAGAGGGTGGACTGTGAGGCTGTATGTAAGCCGGAGCACCCTGATCAGCCCGGATCATGGGGTTTAATTCCGAGTTCGGTTGATGAGGTTAAAGATCAAGTGTTGTATCTCAATGCGTCTGAAGAGGATGCATCCAAGATGATGGGCCGGAATATTGAAATCAATCTTAAGGAAGAGGAATACTATTGGGTTGGCAAATAGGACTCGATTCTGGTTTGGGGATTCAACCAGGGGTTGTTAAAGCTCGAGGAATACATATAGGTATGGGATAAAATATCTTCTGCTTTAGAAGTCCTGTTAACAGAAGTTCCACATATTCAGGTAACAGATATTTCATGGAAGCTCTTTAGGGATATGAACTCTAGCAGGTTGAAATTTTATTTCAATGACCCCATTCTTGCATTTTCTGACTAATGTTCGGTCATTCATTTTGATTGAGTGTTTGATTATGAGGACTTATCTTCAGGCAGTGGGTTAAAGGTGAATTTGGGGTTATGTTCCCAACATTTTTCTAGTCCTACTTCAGATGAGGTTTAAAGCATGAGTTCACCACTTCGGCATGGCACTTGGACTCTGAGAGGGTATGATCTGGCCATCAGGATTGTGCATGTGCATCTTTGCAAGGGACCGTCTGAGTGCTCATGTCTGGGTGGAGGACCCATTCACGTTGAAAATGCTGGCCAGAGGTAGACTCTTTTTGTTCTTGGGAATTTTCTATTTTTTGTTGTTATGATGAAAATTATGGTTTCTCACTTTCCTTACAAAGTGATTTGATGAGCAAATAAAAAATAATTTTCAGTCAGTCAGTCAGTTTCCCACAGGCACGGAAGACGTTGCCCGCATGCTAAGTATTACAATGCCCACAGGCTAATCACAACACTACCCTCAGGCTAACAGGTAACCGGGCCATGCCCAAGATGTAAATATACAGAAAACAAGAAATTCCTCTCGAGGCAATTCTACAATTACTACTTTAAAGGCATACCCTCGGGTATCCTAGCCAAACGGCTAAACAGTTGAACACACCCCCTGTGTGGTTCTGGATCCAAGCAATGATCCCAAACAGCATTTTAATATCACATTTAAATGACCTGTTAAAATCTTGGTATTTAAAATGGCTATGGCCTCAGCCACACGACACCCCAACAAGGGTTCGTGGCACGAAAGCGCACAAAACACACGGCAGTTGAAAAAACAAACACCAAGTCACCTACCTTATAATCCAATGAGCGATATACACGAACGTCGAATCCCAAAACTCTTAATTAAGACGTAGATCTGATGAATAAGAAGAGCTTCTTAACCTCAAATAACTCCCTTTAGGAGAATAATTGATAAGCAACATGCTAGGAGAAGAGAGGGCTTACCCGCACGGTTCTAACGTGATCGACAGAAGCGGGATCGGATTCCCGGTGCTCGATCGGCGGATCTTCGAAGGTTAGGCCTCCCTCTTCCGCTCCTCTAGTCCGTTTCTAAGCCTTCCCTATGAATAGGGGAGGATACTGCCCATTTAAGTGAAAAAAAACAAACTACACGGCGTGTACTTCCAAGTACATGGAGTGTACTTCCCATTTTTTAAAACTATTCCACTGGCGGCTTCCTGCCAGTGTGGCACTGTCCCCCTACCGACATGACTACACGGCGTGTCATCACGAGTACATGGTGTGTGATATCACACAGCTGGCCACCGCCTTACTATTCGCTTGTCGACTGACTACACAGCGTGTAAGGGACTACTACACGGTGTGTAGTTGGTTCCTACACCCTTCATCAACGACATGGCCACACGCCCCGTGTACCCATCCCACACGGTCAGAAGTACATGGCGTGTTGAAAAAGTACACGGCGTGTACTTCCAGAATTTAGGATTTTTCCCCATTTTCCTTATTTTATTAAAAACACATAAGGAAAATAGAAAAGAAAAAACTCGTACCTCGAAAATAAGAACCGGGTTCTTACACTTTATATCAATTACAACAACTTATGTGTCTTCAATTTTTGAAAATGGATTTCATATTTGTAATTATAAGTTAAACATTATGTAAAATTATTAATTTTGTTTTGGGGCATTATGAATAGTAACTTAGATGATTTCTATCAATACGATAAACGGGTAAATATTGTAATTAGGGTAAGAATACTATTAAAAAATTACCCTCTCTCTTGTATTTATATCATTGTATGAGTTTGGTTTGGACTAAACAATACTTAGGTCAAAATGGTATCCTTTGGAATCCACTAGAATGAGATTGGGACATGTAATTTATTTTATTTAATGAAAAGTAAAATATGTTCCACTCAAATTTAAATAATTATATCATTTTTATATAAGGTTATACAGAAGAAAAATTCGATTATAAATACTCATTTGAATAATAAAATGTTTTTATTTGTCGTGTTAATTAATTTTTAATTTTAGTAAATATAAAATTACTATAAAGACTTATACTTTAATGGTGTACAAAGTAATTAATTGATGAGAAATAAATAAAAGAATTATTATTAAAATGCTAATAACCGTCAAAAGTCCCAAAAACATACCAAATTTTTATTAGTCTAGTTTATCTAGACTATAATAATCCAAGGGTTTATGTTTTGACCATTTTATGATTTTTGGAAGAGATTTGTAAAACCTGTCGCATTTTATTTAATGTGATGTTAAAGTTGTAACATTCATAATTTAATTAGTATAACATTGTTAATGTTGAATTTTACAGAAGATAAATTTGAATAAAAGTATTATTAGGAAATATAGTATATTTATTTTCATCATAGTATTATATTTTTAATTTTTTCCAAATAAATATGTATATTAAATAATTACCCAAAACTGATGTAGTAATTATTCTATTAATAGAAATATCAATAAAATGTTATTAAAAATATTAAAATAAATAAAATTTTAGCTAATTAATATGTCAAAATCTTTTATATATGAATTAAACCATATATAGTTATAATAAAATAATTTTTTTGGTGATAAAATTTCATATTGATATTTTTAAAAATCCACGATTTGAATATTATCAAAATTGACGCTATAGCTATTTTGTTAAAACAATGTTTTATTATATTATTTAGAATAATAAGTGTTTAAAAAAAATATATAATAACTTTGATATAATATATAATGCTCTAAGTAACTTATTTTTGGTCTAATTGACAACAAATAAAGAAATATTGCACCCTTTTTATATTGAAATATTTTTTATCTTAATTAAAATTAAATTGAATAAATAAGTGTTAATTAAAATGATAATTTGAAAATTGAAATAAAAACTTGTATAAAATTTATTGGTAGATTATATTACAACCCTATATCATCTAATATTCTAAATTGAGACATTTTATAGCAATTTTAGTCATGTTTGATTTTATTATAAATCAGTAATTTTGAGGTTTGCAAAAGTTCCCCTCACGTCAATTATAAAAGCGCACCTCCTCACTCAATTTTTTACATCATTTTTATAATTAAAGAACATAAATATCCTAACATTTTCACTTTTTTACTTCTGTAGTTACATTATAGATGTTCTAGTATTTTTCAAAGACCAACTCTAGTGCTCTAAGATGATATTTTGAGGAAGCATGTTGAAGAAGAGGTAATTTCCTCTACTAATTCTTTGAAACATATTTATTCTTCTACTATATATTTATGAGTTGGTTCATTATAAAGTAAATAATCCAGTATAAATTATATCGTGAGATATAATTCTAATTTTTAAAAAACCATATTCCATATTCTACCCATCATATGGAAAAATGAATTCACCATGGGTGCGTACGTATGGCTTACTGTTTCCACACCATGGTGTAATCTATTTTTTACCACCACTTGACTTGGATGGGTATAATGATGTAAATAAGGACTATATATGATTATTAAAAAAATTATTTATTATTTAACATTATATATACCATCCACTTCCATAACATTTCATAATTAATGTAATGATATCATCACTCGTACGTACGTATGACATACCGTCTCCCCAGTGTGATGTGATTCGTTGTACATGATATCCATTAAATCATGATTATATAAATTTAAAGAATAAATAAATATGATACAGATTATGTTAATATAATTTTTTAACGATATAACTAAGACTTATGAAGGACAACTCGAACTTATTCAACAAAACATTCTTGAGAAAATGAATTACTTAATACCTGAATAACGAGTAATAATGAAATATGATTACCAAACCAATGACAATATGATCATATAAGATATCAAAAAAATTAATATTATTATATAATAAGTAAATTACACCATTTAAATCATTATACAGGATGTTCAGACACATAAAAATTATAGTGGACCTAAGGTATGGGATAAATTTTCAATCTCATTATTATTCTATATTGTTTATATGCAATATTTTACTTGTTTATATTTATCATCCACATCAACATTTCCTAAAAATAGAATATTATTTTAATTCTTATAATATTTTATAAATTCAATTTTACCCATTGGAGACATTTTATTAAATTGTATGGCATTAAGATTTATTTATTTTTCCGTATGGGGGACTTTTCGAATTTTCTGAAAAGAGTATGAGAAGAATTTTTTAAACTTATACAACATGAATAGATTTTTATGTATTTATAACACCTTATTTCCATGAATCATACTCTAAATTGTTTCATGTTTATTTTCAAATAAATTATTTTCATTTAAAATTTTATGTTATTTAGAGAAAAGAAAATATTTTTGAAAAAGAAGGGATATTTTCCCGAAGAATTAATTTCATGAGTTATATCAAAACAATTTTCCATCTAAGATGAAATTCATTAAATAGGGTTATTTTTATAACCATATTATTTTTATGATTTGACTGTGTTTATGATATAATGTTATTTACGAAATCCATTTTTTAAGGATTGTGTCATGAAGGAATAAGGTTTCAGATAACCATTTTATTCCATGGGTAATGGTATGATGAATGATTTATGTTTTTATGGAACATGTAAGATTGATTTCCTTATGAGATGGGTGGGAGATATATCTCCCTGAAATGGATTGGGTAATGATTTATATCTCATGAGATAGAAAAGGATAAAATATAAAGTAATTCCGGTTCATTAATACAGGGCTGAAATAAAAATTAAATCGGATTCAGTAATATAGGGCTGAAACTGAATGTATATCTAGTTCAGTAATATAGGGATGGAATGAGGAGTGAAATCGGTATAGTAATGGACTTTTTCTTCTATGATGGTCTTGGAGATAAGACTTGGATAATATGGAAATGTTTTTATATGCTTATCTATTTTCTATAAGTCTATGTTTTATGACAAGGCTATTTTATCCGGGTTAATGTTCCTTTATGATTTAAGTGTTACTTTCTAGAGAAATTTATTTTATGACACACGATTTTGTTATTGAAAATATATTTTCATGTTTTATCATTATTATGTTTATGTTTTGTTTTATGTTCTCCATGTTTACCCGTATTGAGCATTTGAGCTCACTGTTTTTATGTTTTCATTCCCCCAGGATATATATAAAGGTTTTAGGATGGATAACTAAAGGGGATGATCTTTATGGGTGATGTTGAAGATCTTTCACCAAACTATAAGAATGTGTTCTAAGTTTCCAAATGCAATAAACCAATAAAATATTTGGGAATCTATTTTCGTAATGTATTATATATTATACAAAATAAATGTAATTTCCATGTGCATCAATCTTGGTTCATTAGAGTTGGTAACAGAGTGAAGGTTTAATTAACCTTTGGAAACCAGGATGTAAAAAAATTAGTAAGATACCTAGAGTTAATTCAATGGATATGTCTAGGGATGTCCCTAAGGGTCAGTATAACTATAGTATATAGTTCTATAATTATGTTAATGATAATGAATAACATATTAATAAATGTAAGATGTTAGAGATTTAATGTACCCCCTTGATTGTGTTGTTTTCCACGTATGATTTTTTCCTCTCACAGTATTTGTTTTAGGTTTCAGACAATGGGTGGAACTAGCTGAAACCATGTTACTGATCAATGTAATTTTCAATGCCAAAATTTATATTTAGAACAACAAAATATTATGTGAAATTGAATTAAAAATATTATCATTATACATACACAAGATATGAATCATTCCGGACTTCCAAATGAGCTGAGAATGTAACAACATTCTATTGAGTCCTTCATGAGGCAAAGTTCACCTTATTTCAATGGGTATTATAATCCACTTGTTGTTTAAAAATGGAAAAGTACCATTGATAATATATTTTCCATCATTCGTTTTTCAGAACAAGATAAACTTATGTTTTTTTATTGTTTATAAGGCAAAGCAGAATAGTGGTGGACTCTAATCAAGAATACAAGCAAGCATGATGAAATTGAATCCCTTGAGTGGGATGATTTGAAGAAATTATTCTTCTATATGTAATTTCATCAAATTATATAAATTAATATATAAAATGGGATCCTATATCTTATGAAAAAAGGATGATGAATCCATTGGTACATATGGGGAAAATTTTACAATACATTCAAGGTATGCTTCTAGATTTACCATCCAACCAGAGAGTAAGGTTGATTGATTATTCAATGGCTTAAAACCAAATATTAGTATGGGATTATCTATAAAGTAGTTTATTATATATGAATATATTGTATGTTTTTCTATCATTTTGGAAATAGAATTGGGTTTTATATATAAATATCATGGTTTTGAAAAGAAATGAAAGATAGAGTTCACAGGAAAATCTCAAAACAATGGTGAAAAGAAGGTGAGTGTTTCTTTATGCTGAATGTGTTTAAAGAAGCATAGTGGAGATTGTATTAATCAGAATAGAAAATGTTTTAATTGTTGAAAATAAGGTCATCGAGCAGTTGAGTGTTGATATAATGGGAAAAAGGTAGCTAATGATGTGAATAGAGAAAAGGCTACAGAGAATGCCCCGCCCACAATTCAATGCTATAAGTGAATGGAAATGGGGATTTATGCTAAAAAATTCCCAAAACCAAGGGGTATTAGTGAAGATCGACGCAAATAACCTTTTACAAGAATATTGAAATATCTATTTATTGGTCTATTGTGGTTTTCCATAATTATATGTTACATATAACCATGAAAATTGATTAAAATATTTTTTAAGAAAACACCTAATCTATGCATAATGATGGGATAAGTAGATAATGAGATGTTTGATAGTACTAATGACCTCATTACTAATATATGGACAAAGTGATATCATGGTTTGAGTATATTATTTTTTTTTGGGATTTTTTGTTGGTTGAAAGAGTAAATTTTAGATAGAATGCATGTTTTCACTTATTTTATTTGGTAATTGTTATTATTACCATGTTTTGAGAGAATACAGGATTAAGTTATTAACATGTTTGGAATGTGAAAACCAAGAACTAACCTATGATATATGGTATATAAATGCTAATAATATTTAGTTCTCCTCTTTCTAAAGTTGTAGATTTTTAGTTTTTGGACGGATTGTAAGATTTTCCATTTAGGGATAGTATAAGTTATACTTCTGTTGAATTTTATTAGATTAATGTATTGTCTTGCTATAGGTGGACTTATGAATAATTTATAACTTATTATAACATTTTTTTGAGAAAAATGGAATGATAAATCATTATATTTATCGATCTTATGATCAGTTAACACTTCAGGAATGACACATTTAACTTTATTTCATTCAAAAAGAGATGAATTAGAATTTTTTTAATGCATGACCAAAGGGGAGATTGTACTGAAATGATGTAATTATTTCTTATCATGTTAATTATCATTAGGTAAAGAATCATTAACATGAATTATTTTATCTTAGTACCTTTTTATATGAAAAATCATAAGGTCCCTTAAATCATTAAAGATTTATGGCTTTCTGGTTGTTAAATTTCTCAAAACATTGTTCTTTATCACTCTCCATCAGATTTTGATGGTTATATTTTTCTTCCTTATCTTTTCTTAATATTCTCACCTAGGTTATTCTATATGGAATCCCAATGAGGAGTTACTTTGGTTAATAGTTATCTTTCTAAATATCCATTTTAAAATGAAGTTCCAGTATTTATTTTTATGATGTGGGTTTCTATAGAAGAAAAATTCAACTTGTAAAACTTTTTTAACCTCGAAAAATTTTGAAGTTGAAATTAATTTGAAAGGGGGTAGAATGTAACACCCTAAGATTTTATAAGATAGATTCTTTTTAATTTCTTTGATGTCTTGTATTGTACGCTACCCTATGATTATATTGCGCTTTACGCAACACCATATTAGCTTGTGGTATACGAAAAACTAGTCCTGTATTGTGTGACACATAATTTCATCTTCTTTTGATTGAATTAATTTCACATAATGCTAAGTATAAGTGAACAACTAAATATTATAACATATTTAACATAATTCCTGGTATGAATAGTATTAACTACTATCTAAAAAACTATTTAAATGACAATAAGTGACTCTATAAAATAATAAAATCACTTTTATGGATTCAATATAATGTTCAAAATTCATCTTATATGTTTTCTAGACACGATATAAGAACCGATTCAATTTTTCCGATAAAAGAATTATTTTTCAAAAAATACTGTATTACAGTATTTTGATGGCGGTCCCATTTTAAATCTGGTTTTGACACATTTATATATTATATTTAAGAATATATAATTCTTATTTTGAAGTTGAATATAAAAATTTACATTGGATGAATTTTTTATATTTTTCTGATATGTTTTAAATTTTGATGAGTAATAAAATTATAGTACAATTTAATTGAAAACAACTTTTACATCAAAATAATTTATGTAGTTAAATAATATTATTAAATGTTTTTAATGTATAAATATAATATAATTTTACTATTCAATATAAATCATGTCTTTCTCATTAATTTTACATTGAATTTAGATGTAAAAACCTTTCAATATTTTTTAATGTTTTAACTATTAAAAGCGCGATCTCTCTTTTCAAAAATGGGAATAATTTTAAATAAATTACCACAACATATGAATTTTTAATTTTGAAAAATGGATTCCATATTTAGAATCAATATATTTAAAATATATAAATAACTTAATTTTAATTTTGGGAATTGTGAATAGTAAATTTGGAAATTTTTATTAATATGGTAAAATGGTAAATCAGATAATTAAGAGTAAGAATACTATTGTAAAACTACCCTAACACTTGTATTATTATCATTGGATGAGTTTAGTTTGACCAAAATAATCTTTTTTTAGAAATTATATCCTTTGTAATCCACTTGAATTGGATTAGGACATGTAATTTATTTTATTTAATGAAAAGTTAAAATTTTCCCACTCAAATTTTAATAAATAAACCATTTTATATAATGTTATATAGAATATAAATTAAATTATACATACTCATTTGAAATATAAAATGTTTTTATTTATCATGGTATTTTATTTTTAATTTTTATAAAATATATAATTGCCTTAAGGACTTATACTTTGATGGTGTAGATATTAATTAATTGATGAGAAATCAATAAAAAAATATTATTATAATTATTATAATCATAAATAGACCCAAATACTTACTAAATGTTTATTTTTCAAGTATATATCAATCATAATAATCTAACGATCAAGTTATTTATCATTTGAAGCCATATGGAAGCAATTTTGACACTTATATTATTTTATTTAACGTGATGTTAAAGTTGTCACATTCATAATTTAATAAGTATAACATTTTAATATTGAATTTTATAGAATATAAATTCAAATAAAATTATTCTTATGAGAGATATTACATTAATATTAATCTTAGTCTTTTATTTTTATATTTTACCTAGCAAATAAGTATATTAAATAATTATACAAAACTAATGTAGTAATTATTTGAATAATAGAAATATGAAGTTAATGTTATTAAAAAAATTTAAATAAATTTTATTTGAGATAATTAATATTTAAAATGATTCTTCTAGATGAACTATACCAATATAGATAGAATATATTTTTTATTTGATGATAACATTTTATCTTGATATTTAAAAAAATACATGAATTGAATAGTGTCAAAATTGACACTATTATTGTTTTGTCAAAACAATGTTTTATTAAATTATTTAGAAATCAGAAAACAATTTTGAAAATATATAATAATTATTATATAGTCTAAAATACTATGAGGTACTTATTTATGGTCTAATTTACATCATATAAATAAATTCTTCAGCCCTTAAATATTGAAATATTGGTTATCTTAATTAAAATTATATACACATACTAAGTGTTAATTAAAATGATAATGTTTAAATTACCAACAAAATCATGTATAAAATATATTTATGATAATATTAAGACCCTATATCATATCATATTAAAAATTGGGAAATTTTGGATGTTTTTTTGGGGGGTTTGATTTTATTATAAATTAATATTTTTGGGGTTCCCAAAAGTGCCCTTCACCTCAATTATAAATGGCCACTTCCTCCATCACTTCTTCAAATCAATACAATCCGTAAAATTTAGTCATACCCTACCATTTTCTATTATAAAAATCCCTAGTTAAATTATATAGGTTCTTGTCTTCTTCAAAGTCCAACTCTAGTGCTCTAAGAGGAGATTTAGATGAAGGACATCGATGAAGAGGTAATTTCCTCTAATGGTTCCTTCAGACATCCTTCTTCTTCTAATTCATCTTATTGAGTTTCTTCCTTAAAAAGTAAAAAAAATCTTGTATAAATTATATTCTTATATTTTATTATAATTATAAAACATCCATATTCCACCATCTATCAATCCTATAAAAAATGAAATCACCATGCGTGCATAGGTATGAGAAGTCGTCTCCACGTCGTGGTGTAATTTTTTTTCACCACCACTTGACTTGGATGGGTATAATTTTGGAAATAATAAGCATATATTATTATTATAACAAGATATTTATTCTGTAAAAATATATATACCATCCCTTTCGATACCATTTCATAATTAAATGAATTATATCATCGCTTGTTTATACGTATGTCCTACCATCTCCATGATGTGATGTGATTCGTTCTACATGATATCCATTAAATAGTGATTATTTAAATTTAATGAATAAATAAACATGATATATATTACATTTATATAATTTATATTTATATAACTATGAAATAATAACGATAACCTGATCTTATTTGACAAAACATGCATGAGAAAATGAAGTAGTTAATACCCGAATAACGAGTAATAATGAAATATTATTACCAAACATATGATAATATGATAATATATGACATCATAAAAATTAAAATGATTTTGTAATAATCCAATTACATCATTTAAATAATTATACACGAGGTTTATATACATACATAGGATAGTGGACCTAAGGTAAGAGATAATTTTTCAATATCGTTTTATATGTAAGAATTTACTAGGGTATATTTATCATCTGTGTCCATGTTACCAAAATATATAATATTATTTCTATTATTATACTATTTTTTCAACACAATTTCACTAATTGGTGAATTTTTATTATATGGTATTGTATAAATCTTTCTTTCGTCTTCCATATGAGGTACTATTTGACTTTTCCAGAAAAAGTACGAGATTAATGTTTTTTATCTTATACATCTTAAATACATATTTAAATATTCAGAAAACCATATTTCCATAATGATTCCTCTACATTATTTAATGTTTATTTTCAATTTTTTTTAAAAATTGAATGGGATTTTTAGAAAATAAAATCTATTTGAAAAATAAATGATATTTTCCTCAAGAATTAATGTCAAGTGTTATATAAAAACTATTTCCCATTTAAGATGACATTATTTAAATAGGTTTATGTTTCTATACCTATTATTACTATGATTTTATTATTTTTATGATAGAATGATATTTAAAAAATCCATTCATTTTTCTAGGATTTTGTTATGATGGAATGTTGTTTAAGAAACCTATTTTATTCGTTATATTATGCAAGGATTAATGATTTATGTTTTTTTGGAACACGTAAGATTGTTATCATTTCGATATGAGTGGGAACTATTTCTACCTCCATTATATTGGGTAAATGGTTATTTCTAAGAATATTGACATGGATTAAATAGTTTGTAAATATTGTTCCATAATATAGGGATGAAATTGTTATTAAATTGGGTTCAGTAATACAGGGATGAAATAATAAGTATATCTGGTTCTGTAATATAGGGCTAGAATGAGGATTGAACTTGGTTTAGTAATGTCTTTTTTCCCTATATTATGGTCTTGGTGATGATCCTTGGATAATATAGAAATTATTTTCTATTATCAGGTGTTTTCCATAATTACATGTTTTATGCCAATGGTATTTTATTATGGTTAATGTTTTTTTATGAGTTATTCCTTATGTACTTCCAGGATTTATGTTATGACTCAAGATTAGGATATTCAAAATACATGTTCATGTTTTACGTTATTATGTTTATGATTTTATTTATGTTCTCCATGTTTACCCTTACTAATCATTTGATCTCATAATTTTTATATTTTCTTTCCCCCAAGATATAAATAAAGGTTTTTTGAAGGAAAACTAAAGGGGATTATATTTTTGGGAAATGTTGATGATCGTTCACCATGCTGGAATAATGTGTTTTGATTTTCCAAATACACTAAACTAATACAGTATTTGGGAATCTATTTGTGTAATGTATTTAGTATTTGATAAAATAAATGTGAGGTCCAAGTGTGTCGGTCTTGGGTCATTATAAAAATAGTGTTTTGAATATAAATGTATTTAAGAAAGAAAATGAACATATTCTAAAATCAATTAAAATATAAATTGTTAAGGAATTAATTACATTATAATTAATAATAGGGATATTATATAATTTTAAAACCAAATAAAAAAATATACTTTTCAAATATATTATTTAATTAAACAAAATGATGGTTTTATAAAAAATAGAATTTTTCATTATTCACACATAAATCAATAATTTCAGGAAAATTTAAAAATTTCACTATTGTATAATTTTGGGATTCTTGTTTCAAAAATGATTTAAATTTTTTAAAATTTAAATTCAAAATCATTAAAATTTTATTTATAATATCCATGTATAAAATGAAATAAAACCATTTAAAAAATTTATTTTTGAAGAATAAATTGGATTTTTTCTCATTCCTTGATTAATTACTAAAATTAAATGAAAATTAATTTGTATGACTTGATATAATTTGCTCAATTTAATTTTATTATTTTTCAAGATTTATTAATTTAATATCTTAATATAGAAATCCATTGCACATATAGATGTTTTTTATGAAAAATATATCATTTACCTTTAATAGATTTTATATTCATTTACAACTAATGGATTATCAATGTATAATTGATTATTAATTTTATTGAGGAAAATATTTCAACATATATTTCAGTATTATAGTATGGTTCTTCTATTATAGGTCTTTTGTACAATGAAATCCATTACGATCAATAAATTTAAAAAAATGAAATATAATTTACAAAATGATGTGGTGTTACACAAGGTATTTATAAAAAATCATAGTAGTGTTGGGAATTATATTCAATTTAATTATATTATCATAGTATTTATTTGATAACAACATAAAAGGGCACACATTACCATTCTTTATAGTGTGTCTGTGTGTGTCTATATTTAATGATAACATGTTAATATTATTTTAATAATACTGTAAAATTTAAATTCCCAAAATATCATTGCCTTCAAAACCCCATAATCTCCTATATTCAAGTCTCATTTAAAACATATCATATTTGATATCATTTTTATTTACCTCGAGGTATTAACCTTTAATTTCTTATGACAGTTAGAACTATCATGGCTTTCATATATCATCAATTTCTCCCCAATTTTCTCATGTATTTAAAAATTTTATAACTATATGAAAGAATGTAGTATATTTGATTACAATACTCCTTATATAATTGTGTGATATTTTTTTCTTCAAGATGTATTCTTATTGAAAAATTCTAACAAATTTTTCAATTTACTCAGCCACTAAAATTGTGTATTATTTTATCTTATAAAATATACAATTTCAGGTCTCAAATTCATTCCCAATATTGAACACTCAGAATAGTTTATTTATTTTCCTTAACCATAATCATTAATTTCCATTTCTTGAATTATGATTACAATATTTAATCACTATTTTTATTATTAATGGATTATTATATCATCATAGTATTTTTTTATCTTTCCCAGAATTTCACATTTTAAGAACATATCTTTTATAACATACACATCATATGTATAATAGTGTAGTTCTTTGAGAGATTTTATAACTCATAAATAAAATAATAATTACTCATTTTATGTGTAGACATATGTTCGATTCCTTTTAAATATTTAATTTCTCTTAATTCTTTTCTATCCTTTGAGCTATACACGATATATATAACATGTTAAATATCACTATCTGCTTCTCCCTTTATGATTTTTTTTTCAATTCAAGAAATCATTCATTAGATATACAATATATTACATATCACAAGAAAAAATGTATCATTCACTGAATAAAACATTCAATATAATGATTATTATATATTCTACTCACTTCCTACATATCCACATATGATATTTTCCTCAAACATCATCATTAATTTCTTTTTCTTAAATTATGATTACAACATTTAATTACTATTTTTATTATTTACATATTATTACATCATTATACTATTTTATTCATCTTTCTGAAAATTTAACTTTTTAAGAACCTACCATTTATAAATTACACATCATATGCATAATAATGCAATTATTTGAGAGATTTTATAACTCATACATATTATGATAATCACTCTTCTTATACATAAAAATATGTTCGATTCATTTAAAAAATTTAAGTTCTATCAATTTTTTTTATATCATTTGAACCATTCATTGTATATATAACATCATAGACATCACTATTAGCATCGCCCTTCATGAAAATATTTTCAAATATAAAAATCATACATTGGATATACAGTATATTACATATCATAAGAAAAAACATATCATTATTGGGATTCATCTTATAGTATAATACTTATTAAATATTCTATTTACTTTATACATATCAACATATGATATTTTCCTTTTAAAATTTATAATTATTTATTCATAAATCATCCTATATAGGAACCAAACATCCTATATTTTACATTATATGTTTTCTTTTTCAAAATATTCTACCTCATACCGCTGAAATATAATAATTATTATAGTTATATCATTCCTATTATTCATATATAATATGTTTCAATTTTTCAATTTTATTTTTTAATCAAAAATATATTTTCTATCACACAACATATTTTGTATCATTTACTTTGAATGTTTTTCAAAAACCTACAATTTGAAAACTGTACACAAATATCCAATATGAAATATCAGCTACCTCAAATTAACATGGAATATCATTAAATCATATTCCAAAAATACCATAATATTTCCATAAATTAATAATTAATATAAAAATACCTTATAAAATTTCAATTATGTTCCATCGGCATAACATAATAATTATTACACATGATTCATCAAAGTATTTCTATATAATATATCATTCTCTAATAATAAAAAATAAAATGATAGAACATATTTTATATCCAAATCAAATTATTTATAAAGACACAACATTTATCCTTTTGAACACTCCATGGGACTATTATCTTATTTCAATAATGGAAATATTAGTAAAGAAATTTTTTATATAAAATATAATTTATTAGAGTCTTGCAAAAAAAATTTACATCTGAATATTTTTCTTGAATTTTAAATCATAATTATAAGTCAATCCAAAAGCCTTTCCAAATAAATAGATCTCTTCTCAAAACACCCATAGAATTATCCCACTTCAATTTATTCAAATCATGATGAGATATAATATCTATATAAAATAGAAGAATATTATTGTTCCTTACCCAAAAAATAGTAATAGCAATATAATTGTATGATTCATTGTGATTCTTCAGTCATCATGTAATATAGAGAAAAAAACATATAATAACACATTTTCATTGTAACTATATCCTTCTCATCATACACATGATTGTTCACTTTAATATAAATCCAATTATTTCACCATTATCACATACATAAATTATACACATAACCTGTAGTCTTATAGAAATTTATTGATAACAAATACAATACAAAAAAGTTGTTTCAACATTACATCATACACACTATATACCCCATCAAGGCATATTCCTTGATCAAAATGGAAGGAGAGAACATCAAACCTACCAAGAGTACATGGTTTCTCTAGAAATACATTAAATTATTTCATATGGGATTAACTAAAATCATAACTCCATGAATTTAAACTAGATAGAATATAGTTGTAGTCATACAACTTTAATACATAAAAAAGTTTATCTTTTGTATAAACCTAAAATATATGGTAGCCATGTCTTTACTATATGAATATAAATTTAATAGAATATAATCCATGATGAATGACATAAAACAAAATGACATAAGGGTCTATGCTTTTTAAACCATAAATTTCTAAAGATTGGTTAGTTTCCCATGAACTAATTCCCATAAATAAGATTTTTATCCACATAAGATTCCATATATATGATCTTCTATATTCATAATCCAATTATAGGGTAAACCTTCACCTATTTCTATGAACCATTTGTGTCTTCCTTTATATTATAAATGATACATAGCGATTCTTGGATTCCTTCGTTCAAATACTGCTATTAATTTAATTCACTCTAATTACCCCATTATATTTTAATGAATAGATTTGATTCATATAATGATTCACTACTCTACCTCTTCCATGGTTACCTATCCATTTCACTAATGTTAACCAGTATATATAAGCTCGATACGTGTAATTAATACTCAAGATCATTAATTTTCTGGATTTATTTTTCTGTAAGATATTTGTTTATGGACTAATATTTTATATTGGATTTATTCACATAATTAAAAATTTATCCCCTTCACCATACCACTATATAAACTATATTCAAATTATATATTTATAAATATAGAACTTATTTTTTGTAATATATTGTCTTCATTGAACTAGTGGATGGATTTCTATTATTTAAATATATATAGAAACATCCAAACAATCTATCTATATCTCCCATGAAGATCCTAAATAGTGTAAATTCCCATTCAATTCTTTGTAATTGAAAAATATTAGTTTATTATATAACAAATTGTTTTAGTTACATATTTGAAATTTTATTCTCAAATTCCATACTATGTACCTATATTATTTTAATCACCATGAATCATTAATGGATACTAATAAGTAGTACATGTAATTTTAAAGGATCCCTTTGATTGGTGATGGGTAAAATGTACTGTATTTGTACAACTTATAACCAACAACTGGTTTTATTCATCCTATGTAAAATATCCCTAGACCTAATTTTTTTGAAAATATTTTAGTGTAAACCATCATTTAATTATGTCCATTGACCATCACCATTATTTTGGTTTAACCGTATGATAACAATCCCATCATTTGAATAAGGTTATGTATTCCCTAT
Organism: Viscum album; assembly: GCA_963277665.1. Lineage (NCBI taxonomy): Eukaryota > Viridiplantae > Streptophyta > Magnoliopsida > Santalales > Viscaceae > Viscum > Viscum album. Next base: position 1,015,470,316 of record OY728130.1, on the reverse strand, counting down.
TATAGTAATTTTCGTTTCGTTAGTTCAGGATTTTATTAATTTATGTTATTATTTGTTTCACTATTATACTGATTTTAATGGTTTTGTAATTAATTATCTCTCACCCCCTATTGGGGCCATCATACAACCAACCAGTTAGAGAACTATGGGCTTAAAATATATGATTAATTCCCAATTTCCATATTTAATTATATTGATCACCATATTCATGTAAGATTCACCTCTTCCACATTATAGTAGACACAACCTCATCTTTTGGTCATGGATATTCATCCTTAATCAATAGAACCCATTCTTTTCTAACTTATGAGACTTTAAACTATAAATGGAAACAAACATAGTACTCGTTAAGTTGAAAAACTATTATGGGAATCCTAAGAAAAATAAAATACTCTAGTCATTTAGAAAACACATTATATATTATATTAAAAGGTTAAACAAATTTTGAAATGAAAATGGATTAAATATTTCCCTGTTAGATCCTCACAAATTTAATCTTGAAAAAATTCCATGATTTATTCTACCGTGTATTTACCTCACACGACTTAATCATATGTACAAACTAAAGAATAAAATTCCAAAAAATATTGAGGGGCCACCATATAAATGAAGAAAAGGATAATAAAATCACAATATTTCTACCTATATAAAAAAATATTGGATAATTTTATCATTCCTAGAGATAGTTTGTGGGTTCAAATAATCATGCTAAGAAAACCCACCTCTTAAAACACATCAAAATTTATCCAGAAACTAATTAATATTTACCTAATCATTACATAACATGAAAAATATAAAAAATTGAAAATTACCTAAATCCTATAGTGTTACATTCACCCCAAAATTAGTGTTTCTATCATTGGAAGGTGGGAGATCGATGCTTCTTTGGGTGATCTCAGGCCGCTGCTATAGTATTTCTTTTTTCACATTCCCACTTATCTTACTAAATCGGACCATACTACTATAAAAACCATACCAATAAGATTATTTTGTCATGAAATATATTCTCTTTCTTACCCACAAACTAAATTGGCCAATGTATCAACATTCAGTCTGACTCAAGATCAACAAGGTACCATAGAATCACATATTCAATATTATTCTGGTACATTTTCAATTTAGAAACATGATCGACATTTTCTATTAAACTAATACATGGATAAAAAACAAATCGATAATAAAAACCAATAACGAATTTAGGTTCCTCAATTGGACTAATGTACCATGGTGGCAAAAATACTTCATTACCAAATTTATAATTTCATTACCTTGGAGTGATTTTCAAGAAAACTTGTCAGTGTCATTGAATAATAATGGCCACTAATGATGGTTAAAAATCAATTTTAGATATCTAGATGTTTTATCTATTCTTTTTATAATCATATGAATAATCTCTCTTATCAAATGTGTAAGGAACTATTCATTATGTTATGTATAATCCATTTCCACCCAACAATGTGGATAACGACATAATAGGTCATAAAAATATTCAAAACGATCCATAAATATCATGTATTAATAACTATTATTATATGTGAACTCCACTAATGGTATATTCCCCTCCCATGAACATCAATAATAGATAACACATCCTCTAAGTTTGTCTCACAATGTTTGGAACAATTGTTTGTACTAACAATCCATTTGATGAGGATAAGTTTTTCTTATAGTCAAGTGGGTTCTAAAGGTCTTGTTGCAAGGATGTCCAATATTTAGATGGAAATATTGGATCCCATTAAGACATCATTGAAGTGGATACACTATGAAACTTCAAATCATCCCATATGTTCATTTTATAAATGTTTTCCACTATATTGGATTAAAAAATAAGGATAAAGTGTGTCAAATTCATGAGATGACTAACATTAACCAATATAGAATCATGTTTTCTAAACATTCTTGGTTGACATAAGAAAATATTCATAGATATATAATCCAATTTCTATTTTTTAATAGGTTACAGATGTAACAAAACTATATGTACATTGGTTATCCTCCATATCCTGCTAACAGGTGATGCATATCAAGAAACATTTCTAAATTTTAATCTCTATTAAAGCCCACAAAAATTACTCTCTCTATTACTTATAAATCATTTGAATACCAAGATAAAGATTCCATATCATGCGGCGGATGGAATTAAGTAGTATTTTCTATTATCTCATAGAATACAAATTTTTTCCTCTAAAACATAGAACATTTCTCCAATCAAGCCTCTATTCCAAAATAGTCTATCCACCATTGAGTTCTAACCTCATGTTTTGATGGTCATGTTTGGATATACGAGAATCTATAAACTAATAAATAAATAATAAGAGAAAAATTAAAGAATAATTCAAAATTATCTTGGTCAATATAATCCAAATCCATATCCATTATATACAACATTTTCTATAATTTTTGGGATGAAACTTTAGATATCTATTTTTATAACTTCCAACATAGTGGATGTAATATGAAATTCCATTTACATGATGTACACATCTAGTAAAATTAAAACAAAATTGATATTTCCTCCATCTTGAATTTCTAAGATTCAAAACTCTCTATGAAAAAATGTGTTTCCATATTCTATGATCTATGGAAACAATGAATTTCTCCCAAAAAAGGAAATGGTTCCAAGTATTCATGGAATGAAATAAATTAATTAACTCCAAATAATGAGTTGACTAATTCTTCTCATTCAACCATGAAATTAATGATCTATAATATATAACATGATCTCCTTGAATGAGAACAAAACCAAATTCAGAACTAGATCCAACACAATGAACCACATAGCCTTTTTCAATTTCTTGGAACTTATGGATATATGCTGATTTAAGATGAACCGTATTCTTATGGAATGATTTTGGTAATAATAAATATATTGAAAATGAACAACATTTCCTATAAAATCATTATTTGGTGAGGCATGTTGTGAAAATCCAAAATATGTCATCAATAATATCAGGTTAATCCACGGAAGCAGTATATCTCCAACACATTCATCGGTGGTTTCCAAGATTTGAAATCCTATATGATTTTAGTATCTATTGATATTGTTCTTTAAGAGATAATATCAACATAAAAAATCCTCTATAAAAAAAATAAATTAGAAACTTTTCATAAATGGATGTGCTCACAAGATACCCAACATCATATCTAAGTGTTACTCATAATCAACCATAGTTTTATAATACACATAAATATTTTTTACTAATACCACCAAAAAAGAGTCATGATACCTCTATAAAATTTGATTCAGCAATTCCATAAACACTGATGGTTCATATAAAATGACTAAAGGGAGTAACTACATATTCACAGTGACCATAGAATCATTAGAAGGTTGAATTTGAAATATCCTTTTCCAAACTCATTGTCAGTGACACACTGACCAGAAATAAATTTTAGGGAACCAATGATATCCCTTAATTGGTAAAAAATAACCAATTTCTGGAACAGGGTATTGGATCATCATCATAAACTAGGTGATTTTATGATAATCAACAAAAATCCTAAGAATTCAATTATCATTTATCCCAAAAAATGAACATGTGCTTCACGTTGATATATTATAGGTTAGATGAACCCATTTATTTATGGCACTTCCATCTTGACATTCAATTCTATCAATTTCATTGGTTTTTTCTTATAATATCGATATGGAATAGGAAAACCCCTAGAATAATATTAATCATAAATTTCACTTCTCTTTTATGTTGAGACCTAGAGAATTTTTTAGGAATGTCTTCATGAAATTGGTTAATGATGATTGGAAAATTTCTATGTTTCATTTCATGAGTACATACCAAATTAATGACTACTAATTGGAATAATATTATATCGAACACTTTCAACAAATCTCATAATATTCCTTCATTCACATCCTAATATCCTTTAAATATATTTCTAATTCTAAAGAAGATGTGAAACTATCATTTTGATTATAATAGTTGATGTGGTCATTGAAGATTATCAACCAGTCCATTCCCAAAATGGGGTTATTAATATACTTATAAAGAACATATAAATCTGGATTCCATTCATCTCCATTGATATATATAGATTATTCTTAAAACTTAAAGGCTTGAAACTATATCTAAAATAGATGTGTTTTATGATTCATGACTGAAGGACTTATCTCATCTTGAAAACCCATATAATCAACAACAAAATAATAAATGAATGAGTGGGACACACCTATATCAAACACATCTTTCATAAGGTTTGAATTCAAGAAAATAGGTCCATGAACTATCAAAGGTCTATATGGATCCCTTATGATCATTTATCAATGTCGAACAATTTATTACTCATATTCCCATTATACTTTATTCCTAGTTAATATATCATTACCAGATATGTAATATTATTCATAGAAATATATCAAATTTCTTAGTTTTTAGGATGATATTAACATTGGGGAGTTAATACAATTAAATCCTAAGATGTATAAGAAACATGAGATGAATCTCAAGAACCATACATTGGATTATAATGAAAATTATTTTTTAAATTTCATATCTAATTACATTTGTGAAAAAATAGTGGTTCTGTTTCATAGTCACACTTTATTGGAGTGGGATAACCACATTGAAAACATAGAGTCTTTTTATTTTTTATTGGAGGGAAGTAAATAAATTATGTGGTATGAATCTGAGGTTTATCACCAAAAATATAATTTATGTCCTTACTCATCTTATTTCCATCATTATATTCCAAAAATATTACCATGGAAAAACATAATTCATCTAATATGATTCAAATAATGATACATTTCTTCCATAATTTTCCATTTAACTCTCTCAATATAGGAAGTAATAATTTGAAACACTATTTTAGATGGATTGATGATTATAAAACAAATTAAAAAAAATTATTCATGGAATAATTTGTTACAACATCGATAAAAAATGACATATTTTCTTTATCATAGTTATATACTCCATCACTGATAGATTTTATAAATTGTGTCTAAATAAATCCCTTATCTGGGATATCATGAATGTGTGAGGGTAGAATAGTTTTTTGAACTATTATTTAATGTTTTAACTTGAAAATTCTTTTTCAAATTTATCTTGGATATCCATTTCCCACCATTGGATTGAAATATATTCCAACATATACACAACTAACCTTCCTTTTTTCTAGGATAATGTACCAAGGAAATCCAAAAATTGATTCATTTTATATAACTTCACTTACAATTTTTCAAACATATATTCCCATTCAAAGATTGTAATATAATATTTATAAAAATGTTTGAATTAATCCACTTATTGGGTTTATCATTCCATTACCCCTTACCACTATTTTAATGTTCCTAAATGATATGTTTGAAAAGATGTTGGTTTATCAATGGTTCAAGTGAAACAACATTTATGTATCCCCTTATTGATTATATATATGACATTTACCAGGTTTCATTTTAAACATATAGAGGAAACAAATAATTTAGTCCTCACTTATTAACAATGGATTGTTTATAAAATTAATAATCACTATAAGAAAAATGAATTACAACAATTATTTTCAAAATCATAGCATTTGAAATATTTTAACCATTTCTATAAACAAGTAAACAAAAAAATTAAAAAATTATCCTTAGTAGAAAAGTATCTATAATAACTCATGATATTATAAGCATGTCAGCAAAACCCATGGTGATGAAATAATGATACATCTAGATATTAATTGGAACACTTTTGTTAGAAAACACCAATATAACATGAAGTTCAACATAAAAATTTTATCTATCAATTTTTATGCTACATATTTCATGTTTCTACATTCCTATATCCTTGCTAAAATCACCATATAATAGACATACCGACCATGAATGATTCCATTTTTATGATCCCTTCCCTCACCCATTGGCTTGGAATGAGGTGGAGGTGCCTTTAATGTTATGTGAAATCTGTAATACAGCAACGGATATCGACAAATTCCAAATGATTAATAGAAAGTTGGGGCATTATTTTCACAAAAGAAACAAAAAATTCCGGAAGTCAAGAATACAATAAACTATATGATGAATGATAAGAAATAGTACAACATAAAGGAAATTAGATTAATAAAAAAAGTGTATAAGTGGATAATAATACAAAACGAATCTATGAAACCAAAGGGAACCCAATATAGAAACACTGAAGTGGAATTAAAATAAAGATGATAAGGTAGATATTTAATAATTTAATTCCATATGAGGAGGAAATCATCATGATGCACCACTAGAATAATGTGAAAAATTTCCTTTAATTTTATCTTCATAAATGATATCTAAAAATTTACCACATTTCCAAAGAAGTGGGTTTGTATAATTTAAATATGAATTCCCAAAAAAATTCTCTACACATACCTCTAGGTCAAGATTAACTTAGCATATTTAAAATAAAATAGATGATAAACAGATGAACAATTTATATCCAAACTAAAAACATGTTCCTCATTCCAAACAAAATTAACAAATTTTCCAACAAAGTCTTACATGTAGTTTTCACTCCATTCAAAAAACACACACACACACATATAAGGCATGAGACCATGGACCTTCCTATTCTCATGAGTGGTGATTCATCCTCTAACCATGATATCTCTTAGTGAAACACTTTTATAGTGGTTCCTCATGCTATTACTCCATACCAATTTAATGGTGGTACTTTCATTCAATTCCTACATCCAATTTCAATTATTGTAATTTAATGCCATTATAAAATCTCAAATTTATATAAAACACACTACCATGTATGTAAAATTATGTTATTAATATATTCCATGTAATATATTTATTTTTAAAAACACATTTATTCAATCATTTTATCAAAAAATTCATGAGAAACATTCCAAAACAAATGATTTTTGTACTAAAACTATGATATCATTCAAAAAAATATTCGGTAATTTAAACAATGAACCATTATCTTCCAGAATGATTAGAATGGGAGAGAATTCACCAACGTCAAAATGAATGATGACAAAAAATAATGACACAAGAAAACATATATATCCCTCTATGTATATTATTTAAATCCATATATCTTACTATATTTCATCAAGAGATATAATATAAGACATTGATATATTCATAATAGAATAGATAAATATATTTGGGTGTAGGAATATGATAGGATCTAAGTAGAATTTTTGAAAACAATGACTTTCCTGTGATTATAGAACTCTAACACACATTTATTCACCAAATCATACCACCAGATCAAATAAAATCACCAAGAGAGACTATGGAGGAAGAGTATGTTGAGAGACTAAGATAATATGAGAAAAATTAGAATTATGGGCCACTAACCAAATATAAAGTCTAGTTTTATGGGAAATTAATAACTATGACATGGTTAGTTTAAATAACTTTTTAATCTATAAACCATTCGTGTTCATGGTACTAGAAATAACCATGGTATCCCCATAGTGTTTCTTTAGGGTTTGGTAAACATTGTGTCAACTGTGCGGCACAACTATCTCAATTACATCTCGTCTCATTATGGACTCACATGGTTTGGAAAACAATGCACCAAGAGTGTTTTCTCCAAATTTTTTTCTTTTATTCATTCATGTGGTCACACACATGGTTTGGGTAAACTATGTGCCTCCCCAATTACTCCCAATGACATCATATGTAGTTTCCTAGATATATTTCATCATTTCTTCTAACCATTATCAGTCTTTTCAACTCTTGAAACACAATAAAAACACTCCAGAATCTCCTTCAAATTAACTCAATCATTTTATAACATGAAAATAATAAATACCAAGGTAATGTTAATAAAACTAGTTTCATTAAAAAAATTATAAATTACCTATATATTTGGACCACTTATACAAATCCATGAGTGTATGTTTAAGAGGGAATAAAACATTACATTAAATTATTTAATATATTCATTTTGTATTATTGTTTCGTAGTTCCTTGGAATGTCTGTTCTGGTTAAGAATCACAAATTCCAGGCGGTTTCCATTAGATTTATTGATAGAATAGAAAACATCCAACATGTCTTTATCCAAAAGATACCTACTTTCCAAAGCCAGGCATTCTTTGAGTTTAAACTTTCGATTCATTAGAACATGCATTGGTCGAGAGGATGGGAGGTCGGACTCATCACACCCTTTTGGGGGGGAATTATTGTCAAATATGAGTCTGTCTTTATAGATTTGAGATATTTTCATGAATCATTAATAATAGACCCATTATATCATTGGTTTCCCTTGAAATTTTCAATCAATTATTAGCTTGTGTGAAATTTAGAATCATTTGTATGTATTTGAGGTTATTTATTACTTGAGACATCCATATGTATTTGATTTTATTCATCAATGTTATCATGTCATATACTATTTAGAGATTCTTTTAACCATCATTATGATGATACTAGTTTTTAAGCCACTTAGTGGGACACTCTAGAATTTATTGTCATCCTGGGAGATGAAGGTTTGTTTTGATATTGGGATCATACCCATAAATGGGATACCTACATATCCTTGTGAAAGGAATTAGAACCACTGTAGTTTGGTGCCGCTTAAAGGGGCACATCATACCTTTTAAGGCCATATGATAAGGTCCTAACCATATAGTTTAATGTCAGGTCGTAAGGACATCTAAGTGAAAGGTTCTTTGTCAAGGTTTTGCATGGGACTTTTTCCTATGAATCCCAAGGAACTTGGAATGAATATGGGTTTCTAAGTAAGATTACATCTTGTTGGGAATATGGCCCACAAAGAACATGGTTAATTATAAGTGTTGTGTTTTCACCTTAGAGTGGCTTCCTAGGTATCTCATTTTGATGGGAGTCAAATCCCATGTAGTTAGATAAGTCTCATAGTAGAGTATGGTCATTTTAGATAAATGAGTTTGGGATTACTTCCTAAAAAGTATGGCTTGGTGATTTGGGGACCTAAATCGGGGTTTACTTCTAGAAAGGATGCTCAAATTAAGATAATTATGACTAGAATCCTAAAGAGGATATCCAATGAGCTCGGGCCCTGAGAAAGCTCGGTATATATCTCAATTATGGTGGTAATTAGTGTTATCATAGTTTATTCACCATGAGTTTTTGAGAAAATTTTGTAATCATCATGAATCTCTAAGCCTATGTGAGTCATGATCACTGTGAGAAAAAAGAGGATGTGAAAGATTCAACAAACACACCCACACTTTTCCTCCTCCATTGGTGGAAGAGGATGCACCTATGGTGGCGACGATAGATGTGGGTGAGGTGACTAGGGAAGAATGAGAAGTGAAGAAACTTCCCTCTATTCTCTTTATATTGGAAAAGGATCCAATGTAAGGAAAAAGTAAAGGGGATGAAGTGGAGAAGAGAAAGACTGCAACCTTATACTTTAAAGGTTAGGTCTTACACTAGGATGGCTGCCATAAAATCGATCCTGGCTGGGGAGGGTGACTTCACATTTTCATGAATGTAAAATTAAGTGTGATCAATGCCTTCAATACCAATGACCTGGGGTTATGGGTTTTTAGACGAGAAGGGGAGGACAGAACTCAAGCCCTAGTCCACCAAAAAAGGAACTCCCCAACACTATTCATGGGAGAATGTTCCATGTGATAGTGGATATACAAACCCATAGACACTCTATGAATCCTAAACCCATTGTGAATCAAATGAGGGATACCATCGACTGCCGATATACAAACCCAAATAGGAGTATCACTAATGTTCCTTTCCCAAAGGTTTGATAAGTCAAGAGGTTTTGGTGGTGGTTTTAACATAATCCCTTTTAGACAAGGGATCCAATGAATAAGAATCCTTGCCATGAATGACTTTGAAGAAGCCTTGATGGATTTTAGACTGAAGGGAGTAACTGAATCAAAGTAGGGTCCCAAGTAAGTATCTGGCGCACAAGTATGGGAACCAAATTATTCTTAGGTGACTTGATGTTCACTTAAGTGACAAACAACCTAGATATTAATACTTGGGAGAAACGTGACTCAATACTTCCAAAGTCTTCATAGGCATTCCCCAAAGTGGGGTATTATAGTTCCTTTGAAGGGAATAGATGGAACACAAGTGTTTGGATTCAGGGAAGTTGGGCACTTTAGGCGTGCAAGTGTTATTGATTTCACACACGAAAATGACTTATGTCCTATGATAATCCATCAATTCCTCCGCTCTAGGTGTTAAAGAGAAACCTAGAAGGATTCAGAAGACTTGGTCAATGCACTAGGGTGACCAAAGAAAAAATTAGGATTTCGGGAAAATCTTCCCTACAAATTTAGGCCCCAAGGGTCTATTTATAGGAAAATAAGTGTCCTTGGTAGAAATGAGATTTGTGTTCAAGTATGTTAAATGCTATATTTTTTGTGCAAAATTGGCTTCTGCACAGCTGGTTATTTGGACTAACTGGGGTTTCTCTTTGAGGACTTAACAAAAACAATTTCTTCATTCTAATCTATCATTGTGGCGAGCAGGTACCTTGGGAACCTCTATAGTGTCTTAGCCAAATTTATTGCTTCATACCATGGGGTATGTTCCCCCACACCCGTGTTTGGTATCAATTTTGGGCTATAGTCCCAGACCACTGGGCTGATGCCTTCAGTACCATCACTAACCCCCATGAAAAATCTAGAGTTGCACTGTGATCTTTTCAAGTCTGATTGGGGACATTTTGCAGAAAAGTGCATGGAACACATTTCATGGTGTCCATAAAATCCCCACTAGAATTTGTTTAATTCAGAATGAAATGAATATTGTTTTATGGAAAAATTAATCCCATTGAAGCATTCCATAATCATTTGGTTAGATTTAGTGCTATGTCATGTTTTGAAGGATGATATCATTTTTCCTTAAGCTACGGGGCATAGATATCGTAGTTTTATTTTTACAAGGCTCATATGGAAAACCTCCAAAATTTGTATATTTAAGATTTTTATTGCTCAATATTACATAGAACCTACAAAATGTAAGTCTAGTGAACTGAGACTTCAATTTTTTTCCATAGTTCCCATTTTGGGTTTTCAATCTGGTGATTACTATATCTCTTTGTTATTGGTACTTTAGAGTAATGTATGTTGGACTAAAAAGGATAGTGTTTAAGGTCGAATATCTTTGACAATAAATTTTGAAATTAGATCCCAAACAAGACATAGTGTCTATGAGTTTATATAATATTATTTAAATACTTCTAGAGGAAATATTGGGTCCAGATGATTTTTTATGGTCACCAAATCTAAAACATGTATAAACATAAAGGAGGTTTTTTTCCAAGAATGAGGTTACCATTATTTAACGAACCCGTTATAGGGACTGTATTATGGATGACCAACTAGGGAATATGATGCATACCCAAACATTGGAATATTTTGACTAAAAGGAATATTATGTAGGAAAATTTTAGGCAAGGCCTCTAGTGGAATGTACTACATAGTCATGAAAAAGACCTCTTAAGAATTTGACATTTTATTGTTGATAGATATGGGAAAATTAGATTTGGGTGACTCAAACCCATAGTGGGTGTTTTTTCCAAAGAAAAATATTTTTATAATAAATGGTTATCTATACCAACATATGTCAGGAACAAGAATACCACTTCTTACATAGATTTTGTGTATGAGGAATGATTAAAGTTTATCATAAAGTGGTATTTTTGATATAATGCTGTGCAATTTTTAGTCTCGTAGTGAGGAAATTGTATTGTGAATTTTTAAGTCATGTAGCGAGGATATTGGGTGGATTTAATTTATGGTCTTTAGCTTTGAACAAAGGATTTAGACTCTCCAATATCTTGATAATTTGTTTGGAAACATACTAAGATGTTCAAGTATGGAAGGTAAGAATTATAAACTATGATTTAATAATTTTTGGATCTGAAGAATGATATGGGAAAAAGGGATAAAAGGAATTAGTGGAAGTATTTCCTAAGAATGAATTTAAAATTATCTATCAATCCCATTATAGGGGTTGTATTATGTAGGACCAACTAGGTCTTATGCTGCATAGCCAAATAGTGGAATATTTTGACTAAAAGTCCTGTTATGTAGGAAAATTATACAGGGCCACCTAGTGGCACGTATTACATATTCAGGAAGAAGAGGTCTCAAAAGTTTGAAATTCTATTTCTAAAAGATGAAGAAAGTTTATGGAGATTCAGATTTTACATATAATAGAATTCAGTTTATAGAGAAATGTACCTAAATATGGAAACAATATTTCTATTCATGATTTTCAATGAATTAGAGGAATAGTATTTCTACGAAGGTCTGACCCAAATGTAGTAAGTTTTGTGTCTGTAGTTTTATGTTATATAGCTATGACAAAAAATAGAAAGAACAGATGATATGTGTTCAAATGATCCAAGGTCATATCATATTGTTTTGAACATACAGAGAGGAAAATGTGTCAACCAAGGACTTGAAGACTTTCATATCGAGAGAAAGGTAATGGGACAAATATAAATGGAAGATTGATTTAAGATACATATTCTAGTATATTTTAATCAATGTTTGAAGGGGACAAAAGACAATTTTACCAAGAATAAGGTTACCATTTTTTAACAAACCCGTTATGGGGGTTTTGTTATATAGGGCCAACTGGGGCATGTTCCGTATAGCCAAATAGTGTCCTCTTTTGATTGACAGACCTATTACATAGGAATCTTATGAAAGCCACCTAAGGGAACGTAATACATAGTTAGGAAAAAGAGTTCTCAGATATCAGAAACTATGCTACTAAAAACCATAACAATGATTATGAAGATATGAAAATATTCATGTTTAGGAGTGTGAAATATGAAAGGGGTAATTCTCAATGCACAGGAGAAATATTTGAATCAATATTGGTGATGAGTTTACAGTACCTTACACAGATCTGACCCATATGTAAAAGGGGAAAACTCTCATTTCTTAGATGGGATCTCTAAGGAGAGAACCCAAAATGAAGACCCCTGCATAGATTTTTAATGATATGTGGAAGAGAGATAAAAAAAGTATTTTGTGACTGGGACTAGGATATAGAGCATAGTTTTCACTACATATCTCAATGGGATGATAATTAATCCATACGTAGTTCTTTGGGTGCAACACATTTTAATGTCCCATAACTATGACATTGTGTTATGAAATTTAGAGTCATGCATCGAGGAAATGAAGTGATTCCAATGTAAAATGGGAATATTACAGCAGGACAAGGGAATTAAACCCAGTTGTTACTACGTATCTCATATGAATGATAATCAAGCCATAAGTAGTTCATTGAACATTCTCTATGTTGGTTTGATTCATACATAGGTAATAAAGGTGGTATTTTATCATGGTTAGGCCCAATATTAGAGATTTAGGCGTCACTCTGTATCTCATATGGATCAGAATCATGCAAAACATTATTTTTTTTAAAATAATTTCCCACACCAATAAAGTTTTATGAGGGAAATTGGGGATTTTAACACATTCTGGAAGAACGGTTTAAACTTAAATCACAAAATGGTATGAAGATAAAACCAGGTATCTTAAAAGAGAACTTTGTATAGATATGGTACATAGATTAGAGAAGAAAAGGAAAATAAAATATTTTGTGGTTATAGCTAGGCCCAAGATTAAAGATCCTTATGTCTCTATGTATCTCATTAAAAAAGAGAATCAAACTACATGTAGTTCTTGAAATGATGCCTCTATGTATATCCAATTCAAACATACGGAGAAATGGAACTCATGTGCTACTAAGGAGTAACAATGAAATCAATTATTCTTGCATAAGGAATCTCTTAACTTTAAATAGATAATATATTAACCATACAGTTTAATGTATGGTAATGAGGAAAAATGATTTTCATGTAATTTAACTTCATGCGACAAGGACAAAGATGATATGCATTTTATCATCACGTAGCATAGAATCTTATAGTTGTTATGCAGTTTAATTTCTTTCAACAAGGACTTTGTGCTATGCAATTTAGATTCATGCAGTGAGGGAATTGTAATATTCAGTTTTATGTCATGTAGTGAGGACATTGTGCTATGCTATTTTATGTCATGTAGTGATGACATTGTACTGTGCAGTTTTAATTCATACAGTGAGGACTCTGTACTATGCATTTTAAAGTTTGGTAGTGAAGACATTGTGTATTTGTAGTTATAAAAATTAATTCTTCAAAAATCTCGCATTGGTTGGATTTTTAATAAGCTCACCATCCAATTAGAGTAGGGAATAAACTCTATTTGATTAGACCTTATGTATGGAATAAGGTTCTTCCTACTTTGGGAAAGCTTTGGTGGCTTCTTTCATCATATCATTGGATTCCTAAGGACCAATAACAATTATCCTTAATGAAATGAGTGGAGGTGAACTTTTGTGTTAAATGATCATGCTATTCTATTCTAATAGACTTATAAATAATGAAAAGTATGCAATCTATTTTCATCTAATATTAACAGGTCATCCAATCATTTCTAAGAATTTTCATCTATCGATAATTGATCACAGATTGCAACTCAAAGTGAAGACAATTTATATTCAATTTGGAAAAACTTCTTCTGTGTCGTACACTAACGAGTATGGATTTTCCTGAGTGGCAGTATAGGTATTATTCTTAAAAGAAATTAAAGCATGAAAAAGTTAATCACACCATGATTTTTTTATCTTTATCCTCCTTCATTTAGAGTATATTTGTTAGGGTCTTATTGAAAGCTTCTATATTGCCATTGGCCACTACACGATATTGAGATGAATGGTTGGATTTGATATTGTGCTCCTGATGTAACTTTCTTACCTCAATAGAACATATATTATTGCCTTTGTCCATCAATATAGTATGAGGTTCACAAAATATGGGGATGATGTTACTTTTGAATAAAATAACAATTCTTTTGGCTCAGACTTCATTGAGAGGTATTTCCTCATCCATATTGAGGAATAAATCTATAGAAGTAAGAATATACATGAACTTCTTATCAATTTCTAGAGGATAGGGTCCTACTACATCCATTCCTTATGTGGAAAATGGCCAAGAGTATTTAGCTATATGTAACAACTCTGGGGGTTGATGAATGAAGTTGGCATGTAATTGGAATGGAAGACATTTCATTGTGAAATTGATGAAATCCTGTATCATTGAAGGCCAGAAGTATCCAAGATTTCAGATTGAATTAGAAATCTTATTCCTAGACTTGTGAGCCACACATGCTTATGCATGTACTTCATTCATGATAGTTGTTGTTTCTTCTCCATCAGCACACTTGAAGAGGATTCCATCAAAGCCACATTTTTAGAGGATCTTATGGCGATTTAGACTATCATAATGAATAAAATTGGCCACTCATCATTAGATCTATTCTTTTTCAGATCTATCTAGTGGAAGTACTCATATTTGAAGGTATTCGATGATGGGTGTCATCCATTTTGTGGTATGACCATATTACTCAAAAATAGGGATAATTTCATTAATTTCATCCATTATAGTTTAAACTAAATGTGAAACCACATAACGATGAGAAATAATAATGATTGTCTCATCCAGATATGGATCTTCTAGGGCTATGGATGCATTAGCCAGTGCATGATCTTGGACATTTTTTGATCACGAGACATAAGATAATATTTTATCTGAGGAAAATTTAGCCATTAACCCTCTAACATAATAACACAAGGGGGTTAACTCTTCTTTTCTAAGAGAATAATCCTCATTGATTTGTATGAATACCAACTCTTAATCACCTTTCACGTTCATGTGGTTCACTTGTACTTGGAGTTCCAATTCTAGGCCTATAGTGAGAGCTGGATATTCTACCTCATTTTTGGCCCCGCCTTCTCACAATAGGAAGGGATATGGAAACACTGCCTTTTTGGGGAGATAAGTGGAATTCCAAACCAAGCTTTTTTGAGTTTAGGGTTTTCCATTCTCTTCCCTGTTGGAATTCTGGAGGCACCATCAAAGTACATTTCTAATGATTGGGGATTATCTTGAATAGAGAAGGCCTATTCATCGGGAAGTTTAGTATTCAATGATTTATCTACTTCAGATGGGTGTTCAGCAAGGAAATAGGCTAGATCTTGGCCTCTTATTGCCTTTTGAGTCAAAAAGATGGTTATCAAACTGTTCCAAAATAACATCCCACTGTACCAAATTCCCGAGAAGCATAGGATGAATGGGAATAAATTTGAGCAGGTTATTATGAGACACCAATTGAACCTTGTGATGTTTCTATTAGTGCATCAATTTCTGAACTACAAAGATTAATTCTAGGAAGCAGTTATCAATACTTGAATATTGAGTCTCTTTGTCAAGCATAGTTTTGATGAGATAATAAAGGTTGTTTTCATTCCCATAATTGTTCTTTTAAGCAAGGAAGACACCTATTAATCGCTCTAAATCTATCACATAGAGAATTAGTGTCATTCCTTCAACAGGTGGCACTAATATTGGTGGAATCAATATATATTTCTTGAGGGTATCAAATGACTCTTGGAAGTCATCAGTTCATTGATAAGTGACTCCCTTCTTTAATAATCTAGTGTTGTGTGAACACTTGCCTAAAAATTAGTGAAAAAGCTCTGAATATAGGCCAAGTTTCCTTGAATCCCTTTAAATAATTTCAAATTTTGAGGAGGTGACATGAAAATTATTTTTTTCTTCTCATGAAAATTTTGATTTCTATGATGGAATACAACGTAACTAAGGAATTTTCATGATGTTAACCTGAAAGAACATTTTAAGGGATCCATCTTCAAAATATGTTGCCGAATTTTATTTAATATGATCTTTAAATAAATCAGGTTATTATAATATTGTCTAGATTTAACTACTGGATCATCCTCATAACATTTGAAAAATTTTCCTAAGAAGGGTTTGAAGATATGGTGCATGGAACATTGATACGTTCCACCCACATTCTTTAATCCCAAGGGCATTACCCAATAGAAAAACAAACCTTAAGGGGATAGAAAGGTTGTATATTTTTCACGCTCTAGGGTGATTCATATTTTATTTGTAACTAGAGTAACCATCCATGAAGGAAAATGATTTACAGCCAATTGCTTCATCAATTAAAAGCTCTTTGATCAAAAATGGAAAGTCATATTTGGTACAATGCTAGTTAAGATCTCTGAAATCAATGAGAACTCTGATTTTCCCATTCTTCTTTTTCATAGGGAAAATGTTGGAAAACCACTTGGGATAATTAACCTCCTTGAGAAATTATACTTGATAAGCTTTTCAACTTCAGATTCAGTTTTAGAGTCACGAGTCAGGTGTGTTGTTCTTGCTTCCATCTTGAATCTTCGATGTTCTTCGGGAAAACCCAAATGATGAGTGAATACATCAGGATTAAGTCCTGAAATTTCTTTATAGTTCTAAGAAAATTTATCTTGATGTTACTTTAGAAATTAAGTATACATCTCAACCACTTTAGAAGTTGTGGCTGCACTAATTAGAGTGGGGTGTGGATCTTCTTCTATACCTAGATTTATTTCTCTAAGCTCATCCTATTGGCACCAAAATTTGGGATGGACATAAAAACCAGAAATCATTAGAATTTGCCTCGCAAAGCCTACTCGTGGAGCCCCTGTGGCACCATGGCCGGCGCAAAGCTCCTTCTTCATGAAGCCACCATGAAGAATGGAGGCGGGATGCTCTGCGAACCCATTTGACATTTGTAAATCCTCCACAGAGCAATGAGGCGGGATGCTCCGCAAACCCATTTGATGTTCACAAAACCTCCATAGAGAAATGAGGATGGATGCTTCGTGAATCCCTTTGAAATTTGAAAAACTAATGCTGAGAAAAGAGGCAGGATGCTCTACGAACCCCTTTGACGTTTTCCAACCCACCGCAGAGCAAGGAGGAAGGATGCTCCGCGAACCCATTTGACATTCACGAACCCACCGCGGAGCAGGATCTATCTTCACACTGAGCGGGATCTGTTTCACGGTGCCTCTTTCTTATAAATACCGGGCTCCCCTCAAGCCAAAAGGATGAATCCTCTGACCTTTTCCTTCTTATCTCCCACATCGCACAACAATCTCTGCTCAGTGAACCATTAAATCTTCAATGTACTTTAACATCACGAAGTGCCTCTCCCTTGGTTTTAATTCAGCCCCTCTTCAAGGATTGATTCCCATAATGGAGCCTATAGGCCTCTATAAAGATAGGGGATCCTTAAGGGGACTCAGGTCATCATAGAGCACTTATGCTTCGTGAAGTACCCTTCATCCACATGTGACCCACATGCTCAGGTAGGGTCACTATGCTTCTCGAAGAACATTTCTTCGCAATGATATGCTTCACAAGGTACCCTTACTTCGTGAATCACTACTCTGTGAATGCCTTTAAACTTAGAGAAGCACCTTCCATATGCACCTATGCCCTACTTCTAGGCTAGGCCACTCTACTTCATGAATAATGCCTCTTCACAAAGCTCCTCCACTACATGGAGCACCAGAGCTCTACTAGGCTTCTACCTATGAACCCCTTTACTCTGCAACTCTTTTTCCAATGCGATCTTCTAGGTTTTCACGAAGTGATTTCAAAGTCCCTTGGGTGTTACTTCCCATTGCATTGATTCACCTCATCCTTCTTCCCATAGGTACGCTAACTGTTGTTTCTTCTATGCATAGTCACGCTAACATAGACCATTCAATGGATCACTCCATAACACCCCCTCAATATGACATTGTTGATGCCTTCCCTTCCCTAAGGGGTGGGAGGTATCAGTTACGTAAGTCCTAAGGGGTGCGAAGTGTACCCACCTCGTCTGAGCTATAGGACATTAAACTTCCAAGCACCATCATCCTCGGCACACGAGGTTAAACTGTGACCTCTCCCCACGCACCATATATGAGGTTCCCCACCTTGGACATTCATCATTCCCACTGGTCCCCATGGGAGTGAAATCATTCCTCACGTGGAATGAGATACTCTTTATTGGAGCAGTGTCTGTCCATGGGGAAAGGGCACCACATTTGTCTAATACCCTTTCTTTTCTTTCAAGAAGTAGCATCCCTGCTCCTCCTCTCCTCCTCAATTCCAATGTCTAGAGGGGGGAATGGGAACCAGAGCCCTCATGTATTCAGTGCCATATACCTCTCCCTTTGGGATTTATCTCAATCGGGCCTCCACCCTAGAGTAAGTCCCAATATTTATCTCGATGGGATTCTAACCACGTGTAAGCCCGTATTTCCTATTTTGGTCACCAACCACATGTAAGACCCATTCCACTTCCCATGGACTCACCTTCCACGATGTGATCGTCGGGCCTTTTCTGCCTCTTGTTTCTCACACCGAGCAAAACAAACATGGGATTAGAGTAAGCATCAACCATGAAATACTCTATGGGCAGCCTAGAGTGTAATCCCCGAACCACAATATGAACTATGTGGGCATTGATTCTTTCCAAGGAATGGTACGTACGAAGCCTTACTGAGGATCAAGACCAACATCTGTTGGTCCCGAACATCTACACGTCGGTTCACAAAAACCCATTATGAACTACATGGACTTTCATCCTTGCCAAGGTAAGGTACGTAGGTAGCCTCCATGAGGATCAAGCCCAAAAACCATTAGTTCTAACCCCCTTCATGTCGGACCACCTTCATCTTGCGTGACATCAAATTACATGCCCCTTTTCATCCTACATGATGTTAAACTTCATCCAACATCCTGAAATACGTGGGTTTTGATCATTGTCTCCTAGACAAGGTATATAGGAAGCCCCCATGAGGTTCAGCCCCATCCAACGGTAAGCCGTTGTGACCCTAGCCGGCGATAAGCCGTTGTGACCCTATCCAATGGTAAGATGTTGTGACCCCATCCAGTAGTAAGATGTTGTGACATGATCCTGGGTAAGCCATTCTGACCCCATCCAGCGGTAAGCTGTTGTGACCCCATCCAGTGGTAATTCGTTGTCACCCCATCCAATGGTAAGCCGTTATGACCCAATCCAATGGTAAGCCATTATGACCCCATCTAGCGGTAAGCCATTGTGACCCCATCTAGTGGCAAGCCATTGTGACCCCATCTAGCGGTAAGGCGTTGTGACCCCATCCAGTGGTATGCCATTATGACCTCATGCAACAGTAAGTCATTGTGAATCCATGTAAGTGGTAAGCTGTTGTCAACCCAAACCCAGTGGTAAATCCACTATCATTCCTTCTGTTAGGACCCATATCATTGGTATGTCCGAGTTTCATAAGACCAACCTCGGGCTGCTAACCACGTGTAATCCCTAGTATATCATCAGGTCACTTTCATCTATGCACACCCCAATTCTATACCCCCATCCTGAACTACATGGACATTGATTCCTTGCCACTGGGATACATAGGAGGTCTCTTTGAGGTGCAACCACAACATCAACATCACCCACGTGTCGAATCCATCTCATTATCCATCTATATTACATGAAAATTCACTATCCATCTTGATTCTTACCCGGGCCCCCACATCCCGTTGAGATAAGGAAAATTCACCTCTTCACTGCCCCTAGTAGTAACTGGGTAACTAACCACATGTCAGCCCTAACATCAGTGTTCCATCCAGGGGTTTCACCAATCTGATCCACTCTACTTAGTGTTCTGATCAGTCTGATCCATCTCCACTAGATGTTAAACTCACGGCATACCCTGTGTTAAACATGGGAAGCTGAGGAAGACCTCAGATACATGCCTATAGCATATAATTCCACGCATTCGACATGGAATGCCTCAGGCTTCTACACCCTTGAGAAGCTCTATAATAAGGGGAAGAAACCTAGATGCGCAAGTGTTCCAACGTCCAGACTCACCAGTTATGTCCAATGTGACTACATCCCAAACTGAAGGTGGTTTCCCAGACCGGACCCCTTGGAATGTCCCGATAGAAGTAGTTTAATTAACCGGTATCCATGAAGACATGGAACTGGGAAGAGTTTCATGAAAAAAGTCTTAGTCTATAAGGGATACCTGAACTAGGTGACGAGTTAAGAGGAGGAATCCATAGAAGGAAGAGTTGGCATACCATCATCCTATTTTGATCATGGAGAAAACTACCCTGAATAAGCGACGGATGCCACCCACCTTTGGAAACCAGGAATACAGGGAAAAAACTTCATGTCCTCCACAGACAGATGTGTGCACCCCGACAAAAGTGTCAGAAATAGAAATGGTGAACCCGAAGTGATGTTATTCTACTCGATGTGGATATTATTAGCCTTAGAGACATCAGTGGATTACCGTGTCATGAGATCCAGTTATCCAGCACCGGGTCCTGCCAAGAAAATAATGGGCATGGTGTGAAACTCATCAGAAGTTGGGGCAGTCAAAACATTGGGAATCCTAGTCAAAGAGGTCATTAGTGTGGATCTTTCTTACCTACCATGGGAGATGGAATGGTGTTGGGGCACTGGTTGTTGATTTATTTGTTTCAGTACTAATGGCTTAATCTCCATACTTTCCAGGAACCAAGCTGCTACTCCAAGAACCTGATATCCACCTACCCATTGACGTAGGGGCAGGGGAAACTCCAATGTGGCAATCCCATGTGGCACAACCACTTCTACGACAGCTTCTACACCCACAGCTTCTACATTCTCATGCCCCTCCACCCCTTCTAAATTCGTAAAATGATGGTGATAAGAAAATCCGTACTCTAATACGAGGAGGAGGGGATTATCCTGACTCGGGATATGACCTGCCAGGATTTAAAGGCGTCTGCACCTCGTTCGCCACCACTACCCCCAAGGGATTTGCAGGGAACCACTTCTCCCCACCCCAACACACAATCCTTTCGGGAGCCTCTCCACAGAACGTCTCAACTACTCCCTGCCCCACAATGACGAGGTAGTGGATGTCTGGGCCAGCCCAGCCGGGATCCCATTCCCCCCCCCCAAAGAGGGCCCCCACCAGGCCGCGCCAGCACCCCCAAAAAGTCATATAGGCTAAAGAGTAGGTAAGATATGTACCTACACCACCGGCCACGGTCCGGCTGACCTGATGCCTACGTCGGACGCAGGCTGAGGAGAACACCCTCCAAGAGGCATTGACGTCAGCAGCTGCTGTCATTAGTGTGGATCCTTCTTACCTACCATGGGAGATGGAATGGTGCTGGGGCACTGGTTGTTGATTTATCTATTTCAGCACTAATGGATTAATCTACATACTTTCCAGGAACCAATCTGCTACTCCAAGAACCTGATATCCACCTACCCATTGACGTAGGGGCAGGGGAAACTCCAACGTGGCAATCCCATGTGGCACAACCGCTTCTACGACAGATTCTACACCCACAGATTCTACGTTCTCATGCCTCTCCTCCCCTTCTAAATTCGTAAAATGATGGTGATAAGAAAATATGTACTCTGATACGAGGGGGGAGGGGATTATCCTGACTCGGGATATGACCTGCCAGGATTTAAAGGCGTATGCACCTCGTTCGCCACCACTACCCCCAAGGGATTTGTAGGGAACCACTTCTCCCCACCCCAACACACAATCCTTTCGGGAGCCTCTCCACGGAACGTCTCAACTACTCCCTGCCCCACAATGACGAGGTAGTGGATGTCTGGGCCAGCCTAGCCGGGATCCCATTCCCCCCCCCCCAAAGAGGGCCCCCACCAGGCTGCGCCAGCGCCCCCAACAATTCCTATAGGCTGAAGAGTAGGTAAGATATGTACCTACACCACCGGCCACGGTCCGGCTGACCTGATTCCTACGTCGGACATAGGGTGAGGAGAACGCCCGCCAAGAGGCATTGACGTCAGCAGCTACTATGGACCAGGCCACCTTCAACGTGTTTCATTAGCCTTCAGTGCACAATGAGTAGGGGAACTTATATACATGGCCTAGATCGGGGCCCCAAATTCTCTACAGACTAGCTAGGTCAACTTTTTTGGCCACCAACGTAGGGAACACTTGCAACAGGCCAATCCGCAGCAGTGATATCCAGTACGGAGGTCCTCCTCATACTGCCACCATAGAGAACGCGGGTCCGCCCCACTTCCAAGCTCAACATGGAATTCCACCCCGTGATACCTTCAATCTGAATGAATTTCCTCCCCATGGCAGTGAAACTTAGAAAGGAAGCCTCTCCCACACTCATTACATTGGGTATGGGGTCATTTCACCTACCACAGACTGCCGATATGGAGATGTTATGAATCTGGTAAATCTCTAGTATGGGGGCTTCCCCATTTCTTTGCAGCAGCTGACGAAGGTCCTCCTAACCTTAGTAATTAGAGGTGTGAAGGTCAGCTTCACTTCACCAGCACCCAACATGGAGGTTCTACCCATGTTCGGCTTGACCAGTACGAGGAACCTCCTCGAGAAACCGCTACCATAGGAAGCCAACATGGAGGTCCTACCTGTGATCCTATCGACTCTATGGGAGGTCCTACCTACTCTATCATTTCTTGAAGAGGTCCCCTCCACACATCAGATGGTGGACATAAAGGTCCTCTCTATGTTCTCTTTGATAGCTTTCCAGGTGCTCCTCGCACCCCAGCTCACTCAGGAGGAAGTCCATCCATCCCCAGCACTAGTAAAACTGAAGGACCTCCTCATGCCGGAAATCTACCATGTCCCGAAGAACCATACCATGGTAGGAGGGTGGGCCGTTACCAACATAAAAATAATAATTAAGAGATTCAGACCGGGATGAAAGCAGTCTGATTCTCAGATTCAGTGGAGGAATATGATTCAGTGATGGACCCTCACCTAGATATTCTGTGTCATGGGTCGGGGAAGGAATGTGGCACATCAGCCTCATTCTTCCATAATTTGAGTTCCATTGGATTCCCACCTCCTTTCATAGGTATATCCAGGAAGACAAAAATTTGGCAAATCCACATGTTAAGGCCATGAATTCACCACCATAATCACCAGAAGCACACTCTACCTCAACTAGAGATCACGAAGACATATTCTAGGGACTAATGGTGGACGAGTAGTATCATGGTCCACCACTAAAAAACATAGTCCCTACACTAGAAACTACGGTCGCCAGCCCGTATTATTGTGATGTGGTGGCTAAGTCAATCCATTTTTCGAAGGATAGCCCAAGATGCAGCTGCTTGTCAGCTTTCTTGTTGTATTCTCCATCGGCTAGCATGCCATCACAGTGGTCTACATCAATTACACTACTAGTTCCCCAGCCACCTCTGGTAGATGAGTGGGGAAATGGAGGGCCAGACCCAGAATCTGAATCGAGGAGCTTGTGGGATATTCTCACAACAGATCATTTCCCAAAGATGTTCTGGCCAGTTGCAGCACCAAATTCTAGGGCCTCATAATTACTCACCCATGAGGAGGTTTCATGCTTTTTCCAGACCCTCTGGGAAACCCATTTCAATCTTCATTAACAAAGAGTGACCTAACCAAGATTCAGTCACACTTCGATGACATTGGCCAACATAGTAGTTTGGTCAATTTGGATGCACTTCTCGTGGCCCAGCACCCTAAGTCACCAAGTCTCCATAAGACCCTCCATCAACGATGCGTCTTGAAGTTTAAAGTACTCTGCAGGAAAATCAAGGAGGCTTCTCCCCAAGATCAAATCCATGGTTGAGGTTAGTACGTGGCCTTCCATTTCAGTTCCATCCAGCACCAACCCGATTTTCCAAGCGACATAAAGGATATGCCTCCAGGCAGGGTCGTCGTTAACATGGTTGACCTATTAGAGGGAGAGAACGATCTGGAACTCCTTGATGGGGATGTACCCCCAGAGGGAGTTCCATAGCTATTGGATCCATTGTGAAGGGTCACTCACCAGTAGTGAAACCTACTAGGTCTTCACATGCCCCCCTGAGGCACTAGTCCTCAGCCAGATTGACAATAAGTTTAAGAAAATCCTCAGAGTAATCAAACCCTCTAAACCATATGGATCAATGTAAGAGGTGGAAGAAGATCTCGAAAAAGACATGTTGTGTCAAAAAATTGAGGAACACAATAAGGTGGTCGACGATCTCCTTGATAAATGCCCTGTGGAGCGATGACAAGACTAAGGTGATCCTCGTCCAGGGCTGCAGGGGCAGGAATAACATCCCCTTGGAGAACTACCCCTAGGTGACCCTGACCATCATTCACATGCAGATGGGGTTTGGGATGGAACTTATGGCAAGAGGGTGCATTATGTGTCTCCAAATCATCTTGAACAACCTTCCAATCTTTGGGACCCAGCTTAGGTTCCCCCAGATGCTCCACAGGTAGTTCCCCTTACCGCTCCAACAGGCACTGGGCTCGCTTATCATGTTGAAGAACCCACCAACACACAGGTGGTCAAGGATCCCTATCAAGATAGGAATCTACACCCAGATGATCCAATGGTGGCACTCATCGCCCGCCTCGAATCTTTAGATACTCGACAGGTGGAAATCCCGCCTGCTGGCAAGCCATATCCGGCATGAGTGGATGATATGACAATACCCTAGGTTTTAGGAATCCCACATTTTCCTCATTAAATGTGACATGGGAACCACCATAGTACCTTTCCCACTTTATCTCAATGTGTGGACACATGTTGGGAACTCCAGCGCAGTAGGAAGCCACAAAACTCCCATGTTTCGTACAAACATTGGAAGGGCCGATGTTCTTCTGGTACAACCAGCTCCCCATCAGGTCAGTGGCTAGCTGGGTGGACCTCCATAAGAAATTCCTCTACTAGTTCAGTTCCACTACTCAGAAGATGAGTATCTCAGACCTCTTCAAGTGCATGCAGAGGTATGATGAGCGCGTTTTGGACTTCATCGCCTGGCGGAAAGGACTCACATACTATTTTGACATGCCACTGACTCAGGTGAAATTGATGATGATGTAGGCATGGAATATCATGATGGAACTGGTCCCCTTTCTGATCACCCAGAACTACCCCGGGGGATTCTGAGACTTCTCAGATAATGCTCGGTGCCTAGAGGAGGCCTTACTGCAGGCTAAGCAGGCATGTCTGTTGCCTCCTGCAATCCTCGTGAGAAGAGATACCAGGTCTGAGCCCACTACAGTGGATCAAATAGAGGCTCCTCAGAAAATGGAAATGTTACCAGTGGATCTACCTACATAGCCTTGGATAGGCCCTTCTCCTTAGACGTAGCCTCCGGCCCAGCAGAACCCACCTCCGAATTGGCAGGTGCCCCCGCTCAATGTGCCGCCACCACCTAGGTGACATAACCATGCCCCACCTCTTCAGCAAGCCCCTAATTCCCCTATTCAGGGTCAGGCTTCAAGGACCCTCTTTACAGACAGGAGGAATCAGATCTACTCATTCAATGAGGCATAAGTCCCTGGTTATTTCTGAAGTTCCCTAGAGCAGGGGATTGTATTTTTTTCTAGAGTGAAGGAGGCCAGAAGAAGTGAACCTCATTGATCGCCATAATTAATTCCCCTACCACTGGATCCTAGGGAACACCCTCAAATAGTGCTATGTGTTTAAAGACTGGATTCAATACCAGGTGGATAACAACAAAGTCTGGTTAGGCCTGGCTCTAGTACACACTTGGCTTGCGTCTTTGTGAGGTCATAAAATAGCAGTGATTGCGATGGTGCGTGGTATCATGTTTCTAGCCACGGGTCCCAGATGTATGATGACTGGATGGCTCATAAAATAGACGCTCATGCCCATGGTATTATCAGTGCATTCCATAATCGTCTAGATCTTTCAGAAGCCGCAGCTACTATATCTGCATCGTCGTCCTAGTCATCCTATTCCCAAAACAGAAAACACCAACGACGTAAGGGAAAGAAAAGTCCCCCAATAAGGCCATAATCATCTTGTACTCTCATCTATTTCATGCCTCTAAAGATGGTGATCCCTCCTAGAATCCATCTAGTAGTGGACGAATCTTTGAGTGCTGATAAAGCGTTTTCCTCGGTTAACACCGTAGAGATAGTAATTCACTACATGATTTCTGGAGATGATGAGGGCCAGGAAGATCCTCCCAATATCCCCAGCCATCATCATCGTCGATGGATCTATGACAGTAGGGCCAATCAGAGTGCCTCATTCAGTACATCTGGCTAGGCTGTGCACATGACCAAAACCAGGTAGCAGACCCATTGCAAAGCTCAGTTTATACAGCCTTCTCATCTGGTGACATCAGGTCTGCCTTCACCACTGTTGGTGTTGTTGGATCAGGCAGATCCACCTCGACCATGCCATGACCAGCCGTGCTTTTCTAGAGGCCGGTCTCAGACATCTGTCCCACATCTGGTAGTCACTCCATAGGTTTAAACTAGTGATCAACGAGACATTCGTATCACCAGTCAGCCACCATCCCAGTCAGCAAGGCCCACCATACCTACTATCATAGAGAATCCTCCTCTAAGAATAATTTCATGCCTGACATGGATGTATCATGTTCTCAAACATTTTTTCATCATTCCAAAAATTCTCTCCATCCATGACTCCCTTCACCAATCATCAGATATGCGTGAGGCCCTTGTGGAGGCTTTAAGAAGCCCCCTCCAGATTGAGATGGAGGTAGAAGACGTAGAAGCCTTTCATGCTGAGGCAGTCGAGAATGAAGAATGAAAAACCACTATCACATTCTCTGGAGAAGATGAAATCTCTCCCATACAATGGCACATTCTCCCACTATACATCACTGGCTAGTTCAATGGTTTGGAGGTTCATCACTGTCTTGTCAACACAGGCTCAAGAATCAACATAATCCCAACTCAAACATTATGAAAACTAGAATTCTCTGAGGATGATATGAGTCCCTCTAACCTAAGAATACAATTTTATGATAGGTTGGAGAAGACACTAGTTAGGAAGATCCATTTGAATACCTAGTTCAGTGGTCTAATTTCTAGCACCGAGTTTATGGTTGTCTCCCAAGACACCTCCTACAATGCGTTGATTAGTAGGCCATGGCTCCACCAACATGTGGTGGTTCCTTCATCATATCACCAGTTCCATAAGTAATCCCTTAATGGTTGAGTTGGTGTTCATCAAGGTGACGCATCCCCCTTTTCCTCTTGTGAAGCCCACTATCTAGATTCCGACTATTACAAGATCAAGGACATGCAGATTCTAGCTAATGAGGTCGATCATGCTACGGTTACAACTAACCTGTGTGCAGATCTAGATGATGCATCCTTATTTCCAATCCATCGATTGGAGGCTATAACTCTGGACATGGGACAATGATTTGTGGTTTTTGGAACGAGGGGGGAGTACGTTCCCTTGTCTAAGGGATTCCAGATGATCAACTCATATTCCTACACAAACTAGGATTAGCTGATCCCAGAGCTTCCTACTCCCATAAAGTATCAAGATGTATGCCCCATGGAAACAACAATATGTCATACCTTCTTGTTTCACCAGGCCAAAATTAATCAGATCAAGCCGATGTGCCACTATTTCTTTGATATCATCAAGCACGACCCCTTTGGCTGAGGAACAGATGGGATTGAATTAAAAACCTTCATCGTTATGGTTGCGGAATCACAAGAGTTCCACGATGCAGTGTCCACTGCCACTCTGGATAGTACCAGCCTCCAATAGGGAGATGCCGACTCAGAGAAAGATCCTTCCACTAAGGATACACCCTTCATAAGTGAAGAAGAGGATTTGGAGGATGCATCCCCCTCCTTTTAAGAGGGCATCTCCGCCACAGTTGATGAGTTGGTACAGGTGAATATTAGTAGTGAGGCAGACCCGAAACCCACATTGATCAGTGTCGCCACTCCCCTCAGGGAGAAACAACAGTACATAGACTTCCTTAATCAACACAATGATTTATTCACCTATATTTATGATGAGATTATAGGACTAGATCCTCCTTGCACTGCCTCGGTCTCCAGGAAAATTGTCGCGGGTTCAAGCAGCCTCACAGAAAGATGCACCTTCTCACGGTGCCACGGTAGAGGTAGAAGTGTTTTAGCTCATCGGAGCCAATTTCCTTAAGGAGGTCTAGTACCCCAAGTGGCTGGCCAACATTGTTCTAGTAAGAAATAATAATAGGCCAATTAGAGTTTTCATCAAATTATAGGATCTCAACCGTCACTATCCGAAGGATGATTTTCCCCTTCCTATAACAGAATTGTTGATCGATGCTACAGCTGGGTTCCAAGACCTCTTCTTTATGGATGGGTACTTAGGGTATAATTAGATCTGAATGACCCCTAAGGATGAGGAGTATACAGCCT
Source organism: Viscum album (assembly GCA_963277665.1). NCBI lineage: Eukaryota > Viridiplantae > Streptophyta > Magnoliopsida > Santalales > Viscaceae > Viscum > Viscum album. The sequence goes on along the minus strand of OY728130.1, from coordinate 1,015,441,265 downwards.
TCAAGTCACCACAAGGTATATTCTGTTACCATGTCATGCCCTTCGGTTTAAAGAATGTGGGTGCCACCTATCAGCTGGCAGCGCATCACATAGTTAAGCTGATCCTCAGAACATTGGTGGAATGTTTCATGGATGACCTGGTGGTCAAATCTTGCCAGCATCATGACCATCTTGAATACCTTGAGAAAGTGTTTGACTTTCTCCATTACCATCACTTGAAGATAAACCCATTGAAGTGTGCCTTTGGGGTCACCTGTGGAATGTTTCTCGGCTTCATTTTCAGATAAGTGGCATTGAAATCATCCTAAAGAATATTAAGGCCATTATCCAAATATCTCCTTCGAGCAAAATTCAGGAGGTTTGAGGCTTCCAAGTCCACTTAGCCAACATACATCGATTCATAGCGAATTTGGCTGGCATGTGTAAGACCTATTCTCGGCTCATGAAGAAAGCCACCGTCTATGAGTGGGACGAAGAGTGTCAGACAACTTTCGAGGATATAAAGAAGTATCTCCTCTAGTCTCCGGTCTAAATTCCACCCATCTCTCGTAGTCCGATGGTCCTTTATGTGACCTCCCGGGTGTGATATCTTGCCGCACTTCTCTCCTAGAATAACAATGAGGGAATGGAGAATATACTCTACTACCTCATCCACATGCTCATCAATACGGATACCAGATACTCCCCAATCAAGAAAAGCTACCTTGCACTAGTATTCGCAGTATACAAATTGTGAAATTACTTGCAGCACCACGAGCTACATCTGGTGTCCCGAGTAGATCCACTGAAGTACATCCTAAACCTCTCTATGTTGACAGGTCGTCTAGCTTGGTGGGAGGTGATTCTCTAGTAGTTTTACATCATGTTTTTTCCCCAGAAAGATATTAAATGGAAAGCATTGGACGACTTCCTTTCTGCTCATCCATCCCCTGTAGACCAGTCCCTAGACATTGATTCTCCTGATGAGGAAATCCTCTCAGTGGACCAAGCTATCTCATGTTGGAAAATACAGTTTGATAGTGCTTCTTAGAGCCCCCCCCCCCCCAAGTAGAAGGATCAATGACCTCAGGCTCAACAGAGTAGGCATGGGCATCCTCTTCATTACCTTAGAACAAGCTGTTCTACCATACTCATTCCTGTTGTCAGAAGGCTGCACCAATAATGAGGTAGAGTATTAGGCTCTCATTACTAGCCTCAAGCTGGACCTCGAGATAGAAATTCCCCATTTTCATGTGAAAGGGGACTCCAAACTGGTCATCAAGTAGATAAACGGTGACTTTGTCGTCAACAATATAGAGCTCGTTCCATTGTTGGAATGCACTCTCCAACTAATGGACCAATTCCCATATCATCCATAAGTTAATAATGTCCCTCAATCTCAAAACGGTCAAGATGATGCCCTGGACGGCCTAGATGCATCAATTGCAGAGCCTAAACATGATGATTTGATTATCCACATGGAACACCGAAGAGTCATCGCTCTTCTCACTCTAGGTGACGATGAAAGCTTGTAGGTATTCCACCTTACCAGTGGTGTCTCCATGTCAGAACCACCAGGTCCCCTAGATGTAATGATTTAAGTGACTCATGATTGGATAACCTCTTTTGTTGAGTATCTCCAAAGTGGTAATCTCCTGGTAGATCAGGGCTAGTGCGAGTGAATCCAATGCCGCACGTTATAGTTTACCCTCCAGGATGGTAATGGTCTTGAGAAGATCCTATACAAGCATGAGTTTGATGGGGTTATCTTATGTTTCATTCAAGGAGTCAATATTTCCCAAGCCATGCAGGAAGTTCATGTCAGTTCCTGTGGGGCTCATCAAACTAGGCCAAAACTATCTCACCACATCCAGAGATTGGATTATTTTTGGCCCTCCATGATCCATGACTACATCGAGTTCACCAAAAGGTTCCATGCATGCCAAATTCAGGCTAACTTCATGCATCGGCCACCAGAGCCTCTCCACTACACCAAGTATTCTTGGCCATTTGCAGTATGGGAACTCGATGTCGTGGGACCATATCCACCAGCAACAGCTCACTGGTGCAGATTCATCCAAACTGCTATAGATTTCTCCTCCACATGGGAAGAATAAGTTCCACTCAAGGAGGTAAAGGCCCATTCCATCATTGACTTTGTGAGCTCCAAAATCATCTACCGATTTGGAGCTGAGTCCCTCATGTTGTAATCACAGACAACGACACGACCTTCCAAGCAGTTGAGTTGATGAAATTGTACACTAAGTACAACATCCATTCTAACCATACATCCCACTATCATGCACAAGAAAATGGACAGATCGAGGTGCTCAACAAAAAACTCTCTAACATTCTGCAGAAAATGGTTGGTTCAAATAAGAATATTTGTCTTGACAAGCTCCCCAATTCCCTCTGGGCTTATCAGAAGTCGACTTGTAATTCCACCGAATTGACCCCATATTCCCAAGTGTATGGGACAGAGGCTATCCTGCCCATCGAAATTAAATTTCCCTCACTACGCACAACTGTATATGTTCAGAAAATTCCATATAATATAGCTAAAATTTTTCTAGCAGAGTTGGAAGTGCTCGACGAGAATAGGCTACAGGCCCTGCACAATCTAAAAAGGCATCATAACTAGATATCTAGAACTTTTAAATATCACTTGAACTATTTCTGGAAAGGTGACTTGGTGTTGGCCCTAAGGGCACCAATTATACATGATAAGAAACCACCCATTTTGGATCCTAAATGAGAAATAACTTACATCATTCACAAGGTTTACTCTAATGGCACCTAATCACAAGTTACCATGGATGGTGCGCGTATAAATCCTCCCACCAATTCCATGTTCTTCAAGCAATACTTTTCCTGAGTCCAGAACGGTCCTACATTACCTTAAACTGTATGGTCTTGCATGACCCCAAATAGAGAAATGGCCCAACATGACCCTAAACTGCATTACGGTCCTATATGACCTTAAATTGTCTGGTCCAACCTGACCTTAAATTGTGAAATGTCTAGCCTGATATTAAACTATGTGTCATCCTGCAAAACGTTAAACTACATCTCAAGAATTACATACAGCTTGATTCCCATCCTCATGGGATATATAGGAAATATCAGATGAATTTTCCTAAGTCTATCCCCACACTCTTTTTGTTTGGTCACCCCTCTAGGGTGTAGATACCTTGGGGGATCTCATGTGATGCAGCCCAAGATTCTTTGACCCCACTTGTGGCAAGATTATGAAGATCAGGATGTGTTCTCCTCCTCGGTCTTCTAATCCTCCCACGTCCTTACCCCATGACGTTAAATTGCACAACCCTTTCAGAAATACATTTGGATTGAATCCCATCCTCATGGGATACATAGGACCGCCCAAACATTTCTTTTGTAGTCCCGAACCCAAACTTTGGGACATCCCATTGGGTCGAAGCACATAGTGTGGTGCAGGATTTTTTCCACATTCACGAAAAGTTCACCATGACCATACCATGTATCCCTCTCCCCTGAAGATCTCTACCTCTTATGCTGTCAAGATTTATTTGAATTGCACAAAAACATTTATGCTCCACAAACCCCATCATTTGGGTTTCTATAATATTTCACATCCAAAAGGGCCCTTGAATGATTAGGATACATAGCCTAAGGGCTTGCCTATCATTTTAGGCCAACACACTCGAGGATTTTGAACAACAAATCAATACAAGTCCTGCTTTTCGAATATAGTCAGCGGTCTACAATCATTTGTTGTTCCCATTTCGGGATTTTATGGTGTGGATTCTGTGTTTCAAACCTGGTCAACTGTTATCCTTTTTCGTTTTCACCAAACCTATATGTCTCAAACAAGGATTGTAGTGGTTCATTATTCCCCACCGTCTCTCAAAACCTTGGTCTTCCTTGAGTTGGTGTGTAATTCCAGCTATCAAACCCTTAAGTAATAGGGAGAGCCTAGTCCTACTCTTTGATTCCCACACCGAGCTTTTCTCACATGTGTTTATGAGCTATGATGAGGCAATGCCTACATGAGAGGTCATATGGCTACAGTTGGCTGGGGTGCCCAGCCTTAGGTACTTCAACCCCCTCGCCCACCTGACCCAAGTTCTCATTTGGGATTGTGCGGTGTGGTATGGACTCACATCCTTATTCACGCTGGGCTATTGCACCAGACCACACAGATCCCCTTAATACATCACTCCCTCTATTTATCATCCTTTCCTCAAGTGAATTCCCTACCGTGCTTCACGAGCCCCATCATTTGGGTTTCCATCATTTTCTATTTCCAATAGTACCCTCGAATGACATGGATGATTGGCCCAAAAGATCTCCTAACATTATGGGTTAACATCCATGAGGATTGCGAGCGGCCAATTGATACAAGTCCCATGTTGCGAATACGGTCAACGGTCGACGCTCAATTACTTTCCCCTAATGTCTAGTCACACAAGGGCAGATACTATGTTGTGAAACTGGCCACTAGTTTTCCTCTATCATCATTACCATTTTGTGGTCTTCCATAGGTGTGACAGTTCACCCTCTCCGCTCAGTTGTCCCATGAATATGATACTAAACTAGGAATCTGCGGTCTGAGCTATATGACCTTAAACTAAGATCACCATCATCCTCACTGCCAGATGTTAAAATTCAAGTTGGCTTTGAAATTCTATTAGTGGCCCAACCTCAGGTCCCTTGGCTTTTTCGGGCCCCTGGCCCAAGTTCTCACTTAGGATTGTATGAAGTGGCATGGGATTACATCGGGTTACTCATCGTGAAGTACACGTCCCTCGTTGGTGTATCTTTCACTTAATTGCATCCTTGCTGCATGATGAAAAATATCACATCATTCATCTCTAGAACTATGTCTAGATTGATTACCATACTTATGGGAATCGTAGTACTGCCCAAATGTCTAGTCTTCAGGTCCAACCCCATCTCTTAGAAACCTCCCTATCATATTGGCCCTTTGTTCTGCTTTCTTCCAGGAGAGGGGTATACGGTGTGGTATGGATTCACGTCCTTATTCATATCGAATTTATAAAAACCATGCCATATACCTCTATCTATTAAGTGGCCTTTGATCCTATTCCCTACAATCATCACTTTGAGTCATCTACCCTTAAGTCGGGTCCCTCGACTATCTTTGATGATTCTCCAATGTGCCTATGAGTACTCTGGTTTAGACCCAGCAGTTTCGGATTCTGCCTGGATATGCTCTCACCCAATTTCCAGGCTACGTGTTCCTATTCATTTGGGTTTCCATTATATTTCACATACAAAGGGACCCCCAATTGGAATGGATGCAAGGCCAAAGGGATCTCCTACCATTATGGGCCAATTTCCTAGAGGGTTTCAGACAACAAATCGATACAAGTCACACATTGTGAATATGGTTAGCGGTCGACACTCATTTGTTGTCCCCATTTCAGGTCAAATGATATGGATGCTGTGTTTTGAAAACATTTAATGGTTATACTCTATTGTCATGCCAACCCCTTCAATCCGTGAATGTTGGTTACATTATTCACATAATTTTCCACCCCATCATGTCCAAGAAGAATTTCAACACTCTTGGCACTATCCCTCAGCGCACATTTGCACCATAGGAGGACAAAGTCACAGTAAGGCCTCATTTAGGGCTCCGCACCAACTTCCCCTTTGGCATGTATTCTAGGTATCACAAAAACCTCTTCTACTCTTATTTCCCACATCGATTTTGACTCACATGGGCTTAGGAATTGGATTGAGCACTGCGCCTACTTGTAAGAGTTCCGCTTCTCCATGGTCTGAGCTCTAAGACCTTAAAATAAGATCTCTTTATACATAACCCTCTTGATAATTATGTATGGATTTATTCCCATACTCATGGGATACGTAGGAACACCCATACATATTTTCTTTGTATCCATCTTGAGTTCCACTAATTTATCTCCAGTGTTCTACATTTTAGGACCCTGCTCTTATAGTACCGCGTGATGTGGCATGTGCAGGATTATGAATTTTTTCACGTTGGGTTTAAAATTGATGCATCATGTACTCCCCTTCAAAGAGATAGTATCTCCTAAATCCTATCCCATATGACAATAAACTATATTTCATTCTACATGACGTTAAACTTCAATTACTATAACTACTTATGGCTTGATTCCCATTTTCATGGGATACATAGGAATGATCAGACATCTTGCCTTTGGGTCAAAATTAATTGAGAGATTTTCTCTCCTACCCCATATTCTCCAAACTTTTCTGGACCCTCGGCCCAAGGATTATTTATCGGAATCATGTGAGGTGTGATGTGGGGATCGTCCTCATTCATGTCGTGTATGCTTTATTACACCATGCACATTCCATATTGATCCTCATCTCTCTGATATATGTCTGAGCCATATGACTCTAAACTATGCTGCCTAGTCCCACATGGCTTTAAACTGTTACGTTCGTTAAATTGATTAATTGTTACCATCACATGACCCTAAACTATGACATTATCGTCTTGGTTGCACAACAAAAAACAACACTACTTAATTATGTTCTCATCCAAGAAGACATCATGTTTGGAATCGGTCACACACCATACCATTTGTCAACACCTGTATACAGCTTGATTCTTGTGGCGATGGACATAGGACTTTCAATCTGAGGTCCATCAACTCAAAAATATACACACATTCATCTTAAAGGAGAAGAAAGATCTATTAAATGCCACTTCTTTTGGTGAAGGGGCCAGACCAGCACGTTATTATTATCTCTGGCAGTGGTAACTTACCATTCCACCTTTAGAACTATGTATGGCTTGATTCCCATCTTCATGGGATACGTGGGAATGAACATGAACTTTGCCTTGGGCCCAGCCTAACTTTTGTTTTTAGTCCCTCGACCTAAAACCTCCGTAAAGAACATGTGGTTATATAGACTCTAGGTTCTCATTCATTTCGAGTTGTATAATTACCCCACCATGTGCCTCCCGCATTCCCTACCATCTATGGTTCGAGCTCTATGGCCATAAACTAAGACCACTCTTGGTCCTTTCAGCAAGACGTTAAACTACATGACATCTTCCAGAACTATGTACGACTAGATTCCCATCCTCATGCGATATGTAGGAATGCCTGGACATATTGTCTTCATGTCTAGCCCTAGGAATTTAAAATCAAGTCCACTCTCTTTAAACCCCTAGGACCAAACCCTTTTGGGAACAAGTGGTGTGGAGAGTACCTCATGGGTTCTCAATCACGTTGGGTTTGGAAAAAGCCATACCTTGTGCCTCACATGTATTTTCCCAACATGGTCCAAGTTCTATGACCCTAAACTAAGATCTCTCTATGGGAACTGCATGTCACATTTGGATACTTCACCGCCCTATGAAAAATCCATTAAATCAATTCCCCCCTTTATGGCCCATACTACGACCATTAATAAGTAAGCATGCAACCTCGGGACTCTTTTCCTTGGAGGGGGGCTCACCTCCCTCTCTCTAATACGTCTTGTTTTCATACTCAGATGCATTGTAGCAGTTCCCAAAGTGTGGAATTTTCAGAGGGAAAATCCCTTGTTCTGTGACCAAGCTTCGTGAGCCCCTCAATTTGATCCTCATAGTCTTTAAGTTCTAAAGGGGCCACCTTTATGGCCTGGTCTCATGAAACATAGGCTTACCAAGCATCATGGGCCAACATCCCTGAGAACCTTACATGACATTTGTGATAGGTCCCTTGTTTTGAACATGGTCAGCGGTCGACCCTCATTTATCTGTCCCCATTCCAGGATAATGTGAAACAGATACTATGTTTCGAACATGGTCAATAGTTATCCCCTATCATCTCGCCACTATCATCATCATCCAGATCTCTAGCATCATGATTCACATATTTCCACATCCTTATGTTCAAGTGGAATTCCAACATACTCAGATTTACTCCTTCGCACATCTAGGTTTATTATATTGGTGGGTTGGCATCATTGGGATGTCATTCACCTAGTGTCCCATTTCCCCTAACATGTGACTTCTTGTGATAGGAAAGTCCCATCACTATTTGTTGTTTCTCACATCGAGTACTACTCATGGGGGCTTAGTAGTTATGATAGGACATGTACTGGCACAACCATGCCACACATTCCTTCTTTCATCTTGCATGATGTTAAACTGTTCTGTCTGAACTACGTATGGCTTGATTCCCATCCTCAAAGGGTACATAGGAAGGCCCAGGCACTTTGCCTCAGGCCCATCCTAACTTTCAGGTTTTCTACCTTGACCTAAAGAACTTCCTCTAGGGGTATGTGGTGTGGTGCAGACTCTTTATGCCCTCATTTACATCAGGTCTCTAGCTACTGCACCACAAACTCCCTTACTGGGATCTTGAATTTCACTCTTCGTCCAATTGTATGACATTAAACTTCACAACCCCACATGCCCTTGACGCATGACACTAAAACCGTGGTTCTACCCTAAACAAGTTCAAGATGCCCCATGTTAGTCATGAGATGCACCAGATCCCTTTCGAGAGAGGATTTCCCCTATTAGTGTTGAACTTTGGCAACACCATGTTTAAGAACTACATTTGTCTTGATTCTCATCTTTATGAGATACGTAGCGATGCCCAGGCTTTTCTCCTTGGGCCCAGCCCCAGGGTCATTAACCGTCTTGACCCCTCATCCCCAATCATGGTCGAGTCTCAATGGCCTTATACTAGGATCCTATATTCTATGTACCGTGACTTTAAACGGTTAACCTTGGTTCAGGTAGTATGACCTTAAAACTATGTGCATCGTCCTCACCGTATGATGTTAAACTACCTGTCTATCATCCTCATTGGTATGACGTAAAACAACATGTCATTCCAAGTCCTTACCAGAGAGGTCCTATTTGTAAGTAGGTATAATCCCTGATCAGACTGATGTTCCCACCTAATGTGTCTTCGCCATAGTGGCATGATTCTAAGAGTGTTGGAATCCATTCGAACAACCCATCACTTCACACTCCATGCTTTACGTGCCCTTTATTCAGACCTTCTTCCTCCTTCACGTCTAAAATAACCCCCTAATAGTATGGATGGTCAGCCTATGGCTCACCTACTATCATGTTCCAACATTCTGGAATACTAATGGTTGACATTTCGATTCATTCCCCAGTTTCAAACATGGTCAGTGGTCGGTCCTCATTTTTTATCCCCATTTCAGGCTAATGAAGTTAGGATACTGTGTTTTGAACATGGTCAATAGTTATTCTTAATTGTCATGCCATACCTATGGTGTTCCAAATTTTTGGTATCGTGATTCACATATTCCACTCGCTTATGTTTGGATTAATTCCAACACCCCTAGCGTTACCCCACTCATGCACTAGAGCACACTAGGAAAGTGATGATTCGACTGTTTTGAGAGCTTCATCCTCCAATCAGCCATCTCCCTTTCTTCTTGGAAATCTGGATTGGTTTTTCAAACCCCGGATGCTCAGAGCTTGGTTTGTACTCTTATATTCGGGTGGAATGATAAGGCAGTCATCCCTTTTTTCATACATCGATCGCAACCCATGTGAGCTTAGGGACTAATCACTGGATGTTCTAGGAATATAACAAAAATGCAATAGAACCAAAACGAATAACAGAACTCATTCATGCATCTTGAATAAGTATTAAATCAATGAAAGTGTCTTCAAAAGTTACATGCATCATAGTACTCAAGGATTGACCCCTACCATGGACGGTTTGACCCCATCAAAAGAGTGTTGTAGCTTCGCCACCCTCTGGCTTGTGGAATCCATGACTCATTTTCACCTTTTTAGTTCCTGATCCTCTTCAGTAGCTAGGGGGAGTAGTTCATCAGGTGTGATCTAGTCCCACTCCTCATTGGTCCATATAACATTCATATCCTCGGAATCTTGACTCATTCACTCATCAGCCTCCTCCAGCTAGGCCTTCAGCAGTGATATAATCTCTGACTGCACGTTGAGGGAAGTAGAATGTTCATCTGCTGGGATGTGCAGCTGCTGAATCTCCTTTTCAACCTCCTAGATCCTCTTGATGTTCACTGCTTTTGTTCGCTGCCAACCCACACTAAGGCCATGCTCATACTCCAGAATCTTCTCTGCCATGCGATCTCAGATGAGCATGTGGGGACGTTGGGCGTTCACTCCCCCAGTACACAGTTCACACGGTCACAAACAATGTCTCTCCATCTGGTCTATCCATTGTTCTTGAGGGGTGTCATAGATGATGATCTTGATAAGATTCCATGACCGGCAATAGACTATCATGATATCCTCCTCATCAGAGGTTGTTTTGTCCCTGTCTGCGGGGTTTGCGGGCTCATACGCAGGGGACAACCCAAGAACTCATCAGCAGGGTTCGAATCTAGTGTATGATCAAGTCTGGTAGGACCTGTGTTGTCCGTTCGATCTTCATCGTTGGATCCCACATCAATGATTTCAGGACCATCCCTGCTAATGGTCCAACTAGTGATCGGGAGCGCCACATATTGGTCAGTCAAGATATCCACATCCACAACCACCAGCATTCCCCTGGGAAAAGCGCCGCCAGGAGTACCAACTAACCTCACCAAGGCATCTCACACCATTTGAAGAATTGTGCATACCAATAAGTGCATGAATATCAGTTAACCAAATAGATGGTTGGTAGTCATGAATTTTGTAGAGGAGGATTATAGAGATAGAATGATTAGTCCCGTTCTAGGGTTGTCGCCATCGGGACCCTGAGGCGTGGACCTCCATATATCATTGGAAGGTTAGAAAACTTTAGAGGAGCTACCCCGGGTGTCTAGGATCCATTGGATGCACTAATATCCATAGCAGCGGGTGTGGATCCCAAAGGACCTGCACCTACATCTACTGTAGTGCGGGAACATGTTCTGTGTGTGAGGACCTCCTTCACAGTTTAGATATTCATATGGAGTTCAAAATGACTTGGAAGCAGACCCTGTGAAAGGGGCTTGGGATTTTACCTCAAGGGACTCTGAAAATTATTCAACATCTAAGCCTTGGTCACCGACATCTCCCTCATCCCGGGGGATCCCTCTACCGGCCTCCCACCGAAAGGACCATACGATTTTTCTAGGAAAGGGAAGAACTCCCTCAATTCTATAGCTGACAATTGTGGAGGGTTCGTTCGATCCAACAACACCTTCACTCGATTTTTCATTAGACATGGGGCACCCCAAAAGTGCACGATGTCCTTCAACTTAGCCATGTATTTCTTCGCCTCCACCTGCGATACTGCAAAGCCGACCCTGATGAGGCTGATTCCTTGCAAATCTATCCTGAGGAGGTTCAAGTGTTTCCAGATCATGGATGGGATGAAGAACTTCATGTTGACATCCCAAATTTCCCACAACATCAGAAAGAAAACATTATTCTTCATGTCTATATGGTGTAACCACTTCTCTGGAGCCTTAGAGTATATCCTATAGAATCTTCTTAGTGGCCTCTACTCCAGATAACTCTGCTCTTCTGGGACCACTGGGTCAACTGACACTACTAGATCCACTGCCGTGACCTCCTCCTCAACCAGTATGGGCTTCACCACCATGGAAGTCCTGCCACTGTGGGATGTACTTACCGCCTTCTAATCATAGCCTCAAGTTTGGGGAGTCACACCATCAGTAGCAAGAATGGTTTCCAGCTTTGGTATCTCCCTCGGGTAGGCCTCCTCCCATCTTTTGGCGTACTCCTTCACCAACCCAAAGACAGAAGTTGGTGGAAGTAGCTTGTTCCAAATATTCCCATATTCTCAAGTGAACATGAGCTGCATTTGTCTCATCACGCATGGGTTATTCTCATGGCACACCCCCAAATAGACCTTTGTGGTCAGTCGGTGATTGAAGTGAAATTTCCTTGAAAATTAGTTCGGGGTGTACAACTCATAGAGGGGCTCACAATCCACCCATTCCACTAGGACTCTGCCTTGGATGGCCAAGATGTAGTACCAGTGCTCTTCCATTCCCTACCCATAATCATTGAATACACCCGTTTGAAATGGTAATAGGTGAAAGTTGAACTCTTCTACCTTACAGACCCAGTTCAGTACCGATTGCACTGTCATATTGGACAAGAAGCTCCTTGTGGAATTCAAAATGGACGGGTAGATGTTTTATCCTGAAGGGGAGATGGGTTTGGTTTTTCATAGATCTCCCCTAATGTGTGCTGCTATCCACCCATATGGGAGGTGGAATGGCCCTCATATTATTTGTGGCTTCTTCCCGTCACTGATATTCCACAACATCTTGTACAACATGGCGGGTATCAGGATTCTGAGGTTGATCCTCCCTGCTGTCACTATCATTTATGCCATGATAAACATGCTTGGTCACACGCCCATGTTTGTGTCCCTCACTAACAAGATCTAGCTGCAGATGAGTGCCACAATACAGGCATCCAACCTGACTACCAGTTGTTGCTCAGTACTGACATCAAATCCCCACGTGTTCCATTAGATATAGTCTATGAGTGTCTAGTACGAGTTCTCCATGCCTCATTGATCCCCCTTCGGGAAATTATGAGGCCTCACTGGAAACTGCCTATCTTCTGGGAAGATGAAGAACTACTTGAACCATCATATGAAATGGGCATCCCTCACTACTTCCTTGTCTTATCCAGGCACCCAGTTCATTAGCGCCATCTTCAGTGGTGGAATCTTATTTTTTCTTCCCACACACTCATAATAGGGAGGAACTCATTATACATTTCCCCCAATATTGAGACACCCGAGATCTGATGTAGATCCCATAAACTGATGTTGACCTCTCCATAGTGTAAATGAAAGGTATTGGTCCTTGATGACCATCTTCTCAACAACTCTAGCATCAGCTGTTCCGGCTAATAAATATGGAATTGGTAGGATCAAGCCACCTCATATAGGCCCACTCTTCTCAGATACACCCCAAATTATTCACATGAAGCACCTACCTGGTAGGCCCAGGCCCATTCATCTTTGAAGTTTCTGCCCTGGTGCAGATACCACTCATCAGACCACCCCTTCCTTGGATCCCCATGGATTCCTTCAAGATAGTCTGGAAACTTGAGGGAGATGTCTCTGGATATAGTTCATTCTTGTCATTTTTGTTCAAATGGTTGTACAGACAATCATCTTTTACAGGTGTGAAGCCTCCAAGGCATGTATGTCAGCTGCCATGAACCACTGGCGTTCAAACGATGTGCTCTTGAACCAGAAATCTGGATCATCCCTACTCACTTCAGTGATGAAGTCATCATCCCTCAGTCCAAAACCATATAGAGGAAACCTCTTGCATTACGATCTGCCTCACGAATCTTATTTGTGGAGCCCCCATGGCCCCACAACCAACAAAAAGCTCCTTTTTCGCAAATTCTCTATGGTGAAAGGATGATGAATGATCTGTGAACCCATTTGATGTTCGCGAATCCACCACAGAGCAAAGAGGCAGGATGCTTCATGAACTGCATTGACGTTCGGGAATCCGCCATAGAGCAACGAGGTGGGATGCTCTGCGAACCCACCACGGAGCAAGGAGGCAGGATGCTCCATGAAACCCTTTTACATTTGTGAACCCACCACATAACAAAGAGGAGGTATGCTCAGAAAAACCATATGACATTCGAGGACCCGCCAAAGAGAAATCTATGTCTTCGTGCCGAGCGGGATCTGCTTTGTGGAGCCTCTTGCCTATAAATACTGGGATCCCCTCAAGCCAAAGGATTAATCCTCCGACCTTTCTACTTCATAGCATCCACATCATGATGAAATATCTTCTCTATGAATAATGATCTCTTCAAGGTACTTTAGCATCTTGATGTGCCTCTCCCTTAGTTTGAATTCATCCCCTCTTTAAGGAGGGATTGCCTTCATAGAGCCTATAGGCCTCCGCGAAGGAAGAGGATCTCCAAGGGGACTCGGGTCCTCACAAAGCACTTATGCTTCATGAAGTACCCTTCACGCACAAGCAACCCACATACTCAGACATGGTCACTCTGCTTCGCGAATCACATTGTTTCGCAATGATATGCTTCTCAAGGTACCCTTGCTTCATGAAGAACTACTCCATGAATGACTTTCCACATCACGAAACACCTTCCATATGCACCAGTTCCCTACATCAAGGCTAGGCCACTCCACTTTGTGAAGAATAATCCTTCGTGAATCTCCTCATCTATATGGATCACTAGAGCTTCATGAGGCCTCTAACTATGAACCAATTTGCTCTGCAAATCATTTTATTGTGCGACCCTTCAGGTTTTCACGAAGTGATTTCAACTTCCCTTGGGAGGTACTTCCCATTGCGTTGGTTTGCCTCATTCTTCTTCTCATAGGAACACTAATGCTTGTTTCTTCTTTACATAGCCACGCTAATGTGGAACCCTCAATGGATCACTCTATAACACCCCTTAATACAGCATTGCAGATGCCTTCCCTTCCCCAAGGGGTGGGAGGTATCGGGTTTTTACATCCTAAGGGGTAAGGAGTGAACCTATCTCATCTGAGCTATAGGATGTTAAACTGCCAAGTACCATCATCCTTGGCACACGACGTAAAACTGTGTCCTTTCCTCGTACTCCATATGCGGGGTTCCCCACCTTAGACATTCTTTACATCCACTAGTCTCCATGGGAGTGAAATCATTCCTCACCTGGAATGAGATCCTTTTTATTGGAGAAGCGTCTGTCCCCAGGGAAAGGGAAACCACCTTGATGTATGCCCCTAGATTTTCCTGCATGAGGTATCATCCCTGCTCCTCATCTTTTCCTCAGTGCCAAGAACCAAAGGAGGGGGGGAGATGGGCACCAAAGACCTCCTTTATTTGGTGCTAAATCTCTCTCCATTTTGTCTTTGTCTCCAGCGGGCCTCCACCCTGGAGTAAGTCCCAATCTCCATCTCCCTAGGATGATAACCATGCATAAGCCCTTGTTTCCTCTTTGGGATGCTAACTATGTGTATGCCCCATTCCACTTCCTAGGGATGCACCATCTGCGACATGATCTTGAGGCCTTTGCTGCCTCTTGTTTCTCACACCAAGCATGACTCACATGGGCTTAGAGTAAGCATAGGCCATGACCTCCTCTCTGGACAGCCTAGTGTGTAAGCCCCAAACCCTATTCTAAACTATGTAGACTTTGATTCCTTCCATGGAAAGGTACATAGGAAGCCGCCCTGATGTTCAATCCCAACATCCATTTGTCCTGACCATCTAAATGTCAGTTCACCAAAACCCATTTTGAACAGTGTGGACTTTGATCCTTTCCATAGTAAGGTATGTAGGATTCCTCCCCGAGGTTCTAGCCTAACAACCATTGGTTCCAACCCACTTCACATCAGACCACCTTCATCCCACATGATGTTAAAATTCATTTCCCTTTTCATCCTACATGACGCTAAACTGTATCCACCATCCCAAACTCTGTGGGCATTGATCCTTGTCTCCTAGACGAGGTACGTAGGAAGCCTCCATGAGGTTCAACCCCATCCAATGGTAAACCATTGTGACACATTCGACGGTAAGTCATTGTGACCCTATCCAATGGTCATTCGTTGTGACCCCTTCCAATGGTAAGCCATTATGAGCCAATCTAGCGGTAAGTCATTGTGAACCCATCTAACGGTATGACCTTGTGACCCCCTCCCACAGTTAGTCTTTGTGACCCCATCTGGCCATAAGAATTTGTGACCTAATCTAGTGGTAAGACATTGTGACCCCATCCTGCAGTAAGACGTTGTGACCCCATCTATTGGTAAGCCGTTGTGACCCCATATAGAGGTAATTCATTATGACCCCATGCAGTGGTAAGCCGTTGTGATTCCATGTCAGTGGTAAGCCATTGTCTACCCAAACCCAGTAGTAAGCCACTATCACCCCTTATGTTGGGACCCATATTGCTGGTCTATCCTTGTTGTGTAAGACCAAGCTCGGGTTGTTAACCATGCGTTGGAACAAATATTTCATTGGGTAGATGTCCTTTATGCACACCCCTATTCTATACCCCCCATCTTGAACTACATGGACTTTGATTCCCTTCCACAAGGATACATAGGAGGTCTCTCTGAGGATCAAGCCCAACATCAATATCGTCCATGAGTGGACTCCATCTCATTCTCCATATACTTCACATGACCATCCATTATCCATCTTGATTCTTATCCGAGACACCACATCCTTATTAGATCAAGAAAATTCACCTCTTCATTTCCCCTAGCATTAACCAGGTAACTTACTGTGTGTTTTCCCCGACATTAGGGTTCCGTCTAGGGGTTTCACCCATCTGACAAACTCTTGTCAGTGTTCTAATCAGTTCAATATGTATGTGAAAGATGTTAAACTCGCGACATACCCTTTGTTAAACATGGGAATCTGAGGAAAACCTCAGATAAATGTTTATGGAATATAATTCCCTGAATTCTATGTGGGATTCCTCAGGCTTCCATGCCCTTGAGAAGCCCTATAATAAGGGGAATAATCCTCGACACGCTAGTGTTTCAATGTCCAGATATGCCAGTGATATCCAACGTGACTACTCCCCTGACCGATGGTTGCTGACCTGACTGGACTCCTTGGAATTTCCCAACAGAAGTAGTGTAATTAATAGGCATCCATGAAGACATAGAATAGGGAAGAGTTTCATGAACACTATCTTAGACTATAAGGGAGACCCGGACTAGGTGATGAGTTCTGAGGAGGAATCCACAGATGGAAGAACCAACATCTCATCATCACGTTTTCATCAAGGAGAAAATGTCCCTAAATAATTGATGGATTACACTCATCTTTGGAAAGTGGGAATGCGGGGAAACAGTTGTGTGTCCTCTACTGAAGGATGCACACGCCCCATAGAAAGCGTCGAAAACACATCCACAGTGGTGGAGACACCTTCCTCAAATGATGGAGGAGCATCCCTGAGATCTTCTTCATATTTTTCCTTATGTTCCACTTCATCTGTTGCTACTTGCATAGTAGGTGATGAATAAAAACATTCAAACTAGGGTATGAGTCAGTATTTTAACATCCTGAAGAAGAGGCCACTATTTATGACCCTACTGATGATGAAGGGTCTTCCTGGAGTAATAAATAGGACCTTATTGATTGGGAATAAACATCCTTATCATCCTCTAGTATTGAAACAACTTATTTTATCTTGATTGGTGAAGTAGAGACTTGCTGATGTTCAGTGGATGAAATGAAGACATCATCATATAAGCTTCCATCACTGCATGGAAAATAAACAATTTCTCCCGTGTTGTATGGCTCATTTTACGTAATTAAAATTATTGAAGTCACTGGATGAGTACTCATATTTGATTTTATAATTTCAATTTTATTGATAGGAAACACATAATCTATGCTCAAATGTTTGAATGGGTTTATTGGAATATTTTCTAGGCCATTCAGAGCATTGATTTTGGTTACCTCGTTTGTCACAAACCTCATTCCCTTCGTGTGATAAAATTATGCCTCAATATACTGAAATTCGCACATTTTTAATGGATCCTTGTCACCATACATTTTCATGATTTGACCATTGAAATAGTAATTGAGACATTAGTGGTATGATGAAGGAATGATGGCATGTTGATGTTGCTAAGGCCTTCACTGTAGAATGTCAGAGGTTGTTTCCGGACGAACAACAATAAAATCTAAATTAGACACAATATCTTCAAACTGAGTTTAGAGTTTAATTTCACCTAAAGTTTCTTACTAATTCTCGTCATAAAAATTCAATATTAAAGTGAAAAGAGATAAGTCAGATTCTATAAGGTCCAATCGACGAAGTGTATGAATAAGACTAAGGTTAAATCATAATCCATTATCAACGAAGGCTCATCATATGTCTATATCCTTGACCCTTCCATATAGATTCAAGGGCCAAATGTGTCAATGTAAAAAATCTTATTCATCTTCATCCATAAAAGATTTAACTTCATGACATTATATAAGATCATTATCTATACTGTAAACCTTAATATAAGCAACTTCAGTTTCAAACTCTTGAGGACTTGACAAAGCCTAAATAACTGCTTCTCGAAGATATTTTGATAGATTCAATACATCCAAAATCAACAACACGTCTAGAAAAATTTGAATATCTATTTCAAAAAAATTTAATTTTGTCCTAGAGGTCTCTTATTTTTCAGTATGAAGATACTGTTTTGCAAGTGACTTTGATGTTGATGCTCCTGATATAGATCTACACTATATAAGAGTAGAAGTTAGAAATATATCTGGTTTTGGTAGATTAAACTAACTAGGTATATCTACATGATGAGAGAATGATGGTGTAACCTCTAATCAATCATCCAAAATAATCATGTTAGGACTGGTCCTATTATGCGCGAGAGAACTTCCTGGTTCTTGTTGAGCCCGCTGAAGGTATCTCCCACAAGTTTTCACCGCATATACGATTTGAGCATAGGTAGAGTTAAAATATTGGATACTAGAATACCCACGTATTCTCCTTTATCCTCGACCTTGTATTCTTCCTATACATACCCAGTTCGGTATAGGTAATTCAGGCTCATTATAACCAAAATCATTATTTGCATAGGGGTCCATTAAGTGGATAACATTAATGGAACCAGAGATCAGTTCTCCATCTAATAAATATTTTTCTTTACATGTCAGTTCTTGTTGTTCCATTTGAAAGATTGGTGCCAGTTATTTTGAAACAAATGGAATGCAATCTTCCAGAATCAAGAAAAACATTGTCCTACACACGAGATCATCCTCTTTTGAATTCTAGTTTTTCTATATGATCGCGTCACTTCTTTGAGGATTGAACCTTGGAGTGATAATATTTTGATGAAGGTGGTTTTTCTGTGGCGGGAGTGGAAGAAGACACAATCAATTATTTCAACTATGTTCGTAAAATGTCATGTGTTTGATTGATCATTTTTATGATCATCCAATAATCATATTTCTGTGCATTTTTTCTCTTAACTTATTTCAACTTGCCTTCTTTCTCTTGATCAGTTGTTGTAACACATGCTACTTGGGCCGACGAACTTTTTAGTTTCACTTTTCTAGATTACAACTTTTTTTGCAGGAGGCCTTTGAAAAAAAACACTCATGAATGAAATTCCCCAACATTCTGTGAAAGGGACAATAATTTAGAAGACATTAATCTCTTTTTTTTTTTGGTTTCATCGGCCTAGTAAACTGAACCAAATTGTTTTTAAAAGATTAGATGAAGTAACCAGGAACCTGTTCATTCTAAAAAGAACAAACATTGTTCATTAACTTATCAAATTTTCTCCTCCATTGATCTTTTTTATCATCATGAAGATGACTTCATTATGGATAACTATTTTGAGGTGGTTCCCATCGATATGATGAAGGTTTTGAAGTGGAAGCTGGTATAAGTGCTTTCTTGAATGAAACTGTAGCAGCCTATGCTTTCCCTATTCTCCTTTCCAGAGCTGATGGAATTACATGTTTTTTAGCTTTAGTTTCCACAATGGAATCCTACAACTATTGGGAAATTGAAACTAGGTTTTGAAAACTTCATGTGTATTTCACAGAGATCAATGGTGTCCGTAACTCATCGCGTATATTTTCCACACAAATTGGTATAAAGTCTTCCTAAGGGAGTGCCAGATTTATGGAATATGTTAATCCTTTCCATCAGGAAATGATATCTAAAACTTTTTCATTTTCCATTTGTTTTCAATTTATAAGATCAAAAACTATTGTCTTTGGCATCTTTGAGCTGAATTGAAGAAGGAATTTCAGATGGAGATCCTCTATCCAATAAATGATCGAGATTATAAACTAGTATACTAGAGAAATGTGGGTCCCTTTAATGATTTCAAAAAGCATCTAATCTTTATTGATTTTTTTAAGGAGTCCCCATCATGGGATCATAATGAGAAACAAAATGCATAAAGATTTGTTCTAAATATCCCAAACAATTAAAGATTGGGAATGTAGTATTCACAATGTTTGGTGGTGGAGGGATTAGATCCACCCATTCTAGGTAAGCTATCTTTTCCAGTTTTACTGGTGCATTCCATTCTTCTAGAGCTTCTAGTAGAGTTTTTAATGCCTCAATTGAGTTCATATGAATTTGGGGAATATTTGGATGAGCTGGGACCTGTACAGGTATAGTAGCTGGATCTTGAACTGGTGCAACGACTGGTGAAATCCATGGAGGTGGTGATTCTATTATTTGTATTGGGTAACCCATGGGGATATGCCTAAAAGAATTTGTTTGATCCAGCCTTGGAATTGTACCTAATGGAGGGAATTCATTATCCACATCTATTGTTACAAAAAATCCTCTTTGATGAGAAATTGCTACATGATGTGCTAATTGAGGATCTGCTTGAGGAGCATGTCTTGCAGAAATGATTCTTCAAAATAACTCCATATTGAGTATTTTTAACTCTTTAATCTCTTATTCTAGCTGATCAAATATCTTTATAAGAAATAGATTTACCTTCTCCAGTGGAAAAGTGACATGTCATATGAATTTTACCTTTTCCATTGTTATATGACTTTTGAATGGGTGGGAGGTGTTTAGTTGAGTTCATGCCTAGATTTTGTGTAATCCTTTGATTTCGGGTATGCAAAACTCCTTCATTTTCTTCAATGTATACCATATTATGGAAATAAAATTCATCTTTTGATTACTCTAAACTGGACTCATTCTCCAGAGGATCATTTACAATGGTATTAATGAAAATTACTAGCTCATAATGCATTAATAGAATTCTATCAGTATCTTTGTAAGATCTTCTCATTCTGTATCTTCAATGAGACTCTATTATCCTATATGTTTAATTCCCAAGAAAAGTATGAAGGATGGTAACCTAAAGGGTGTACTTGGATAGTTCAGTTGTGCATTCACATTGTCGTTTCTTCCCTAATCAAGAAATATCTAACTTCCATTGAGGAGGAGATTATAGAGGTTAAAAATCCCCCAATCCTGCAGGCTGGGGATGTTCCTGATCTTCTTCTTCAAACCGTCAAACATTGTTTATTGAATTCAATGTATGAATTAAACAAGCCCCATACCTTTTGGATTGGGTGGCTCATAAACTTCTATAGTTGAGATTCTCATAGCTAGTCTTCTGATTTTTTGAATTTTGGTATGAACATTTTTTAGGTGAATTATCTGAAAACACCTCAAATCACCTGTTTGGAAGATCACTGTTCTCTTTCATAATTTTCACCATCTAATGGATTAAATCCTCTATGTGGGATGCTTGATTATTATTCTCAGATTATTGATGAAAAATAATTTCAATAGATTTTTTTCTTTGGGCCTGTCTCCAATGAGAGCTAGTTGATTCCTATTACCGAAAAGGTCCAGCCAGAGACAAAGTCTCTGGCCATTTATTAAAATAACCAAAAAGTACAGAAGCCGGTTTAAGGGGTATCCGGTTCCCAAAGACCGCGAATTCAAATTTCAAAAGCTAAACATCATCATCACCCTTCAAATCGATTCACGTGCCTGCCTCGAAGCGGACGCCCATCGCATCGGCGTCAGATCCATCCGCCTCCCATCATCACAGCGCCGGAAAGCCAATCTCGCCGTCGTCACCGGCGTGCCCAACCCGGAGCCCGTCGTCGCCGAAGTAACACCATACTCCCATCCTCTATCCTCAAAGAGACCGCATCCCTCAACCACCAGCTCAGAAACTGGTCGGAAACACCATTTCACCATAAAACAGCCACGTTCATAAACCAAAACCCATCCATTTTCATCCGTGAAACCAATAAACGCTCGCAAAGCAGATTGCGAGAGGGTGAACATCACCAGCAAACCAGAAATCACTCAAAAGAGAAAATCAAAAAGAACCAACATTAGAGAGAATCAACAATCTCAGGAAAAAACCATCCTTAAACGAACACACATCAAACTCCAAGATCCAGAGTTCGACACACATCAAACTCCAAGAACCAGAGTTCGACCGACAAACCTCCCGGCGTCATCTCATCATCTCGAAACGAAACAAACTCCCAACGCCGCCATCCCAGAAGACCACGCTCGACCTCCAAACACCCAGATCGATGGCCAGAGAGCAGATCTCGAACCGTCGGGCCAGGGACTCTGGCGCAGAATCAACACCGAGTCACGAAGACCCCGGTGCGCGCAGGGCGAGCTAAAACAAGGCCGCGATAGTATAGAAACCCACGTCAATCCACCGAACCAGGGAAGAAGGAAAGTCGATCTGGGAAGAGGGAGGCGGCGTGCGAGAAACCCTAGCCGAGCGCCGTGCCCCTTACGGGCTCATCTTCAAAAACTTCTCAGACATTTATATTTTCTCCTATAACATCTAGTTGATTCTTATTATTCAGTGTATACTTGATTACATTCAAAATCTTTTGATTGTAGTTGGCCACGGGTAATAAAATTTCAGTAGACCACTTTTGGTACTCATTAATTATTCTGGAGTGTAGTGATATGTAATCCTCCGTGTGCACCCCATCCTTTGATATGGACACCACATGGGATATTAGAAATTAACTGGTGTAGCCTGCTTAGTGTGTCAAGACATGGAGCCGAATGGCTCTATGCTACTTTTCAACCTTTGGATGTCATGAAACTGAGAGATATGGAAATTTTATTTGAGATTTAGACCATTTTATTTCATTAAAATGAATTTTATATTCATCATATGGTAATAATTTGGTTTTCAAATGACAAAGAGTTTTCCATAAGTTGAGGCAGACATGATGAATATAATCTTCTCCATCAATTCTGGAATGTTGTATTGAGATATTTCCAAAGGCCATAACAGGACTAGTAAATCACCTTTAACCAATTGTTTTCACATGTTCAATGTAACTTTATTATATTTTGGTATAGGTTTCTCCATTTAGTCCAACCAAAGAGGACGCTTCTTGACAGTTTAATTACAATCAATGGAATCAGTTGATTTTTCCTATGTTATATTAGAAGACAAATCATCCAAGGGAGGTTCGGGGAATGACTATCACCTTAAAATTTCTTCTAGATGTGAAATTATTTCACCCATTAATGACAAGTAATCAGACATGAATGTCCCTGTGTTGGCATCTTCCTCGAGATAAGAGGGCATTCCCATTACTACATTTTCTTTTAGGGACTTATCTTGAAAATTCAAAACACTAATTCAGAGAAAAATTTTGTAGAAAATTCCTTCATGGGGGGAACCAAAATGGTGGATTATAGAAATGGATAAATCCTCTTTCTCCTTGGTCTTCTGGCGACCAGGAGGGTTTTTGTGTCTCTTATCTAAGGATAGACACTCTGGACTGACCGAATATTCAGAAATCAAGACTTCATGACATAGTGCCTAATGGGGAACATGATAATTACTGCTACTACTACCATAATTTTATAATGAGAGGATATGGTCTTGAGATACAAAAGATAAATGTCTGAGGGCTTCAAGAACTCTAGCATTAAGAAGATCCAGATTGCAGATTGGATCTTGATTTTCAAACTTTGTTTGGAGATACTTCTTATTTAATTCTCTATTACAGTTAGATGGGGCCACTTGCTGGGAGAAGTGGTTATCATGGGTAGGTGTATGTGCCTGCCTTTGAGTGGTCATTATAATGGGCCGATTACCTCTAATTGTAATGTGTGTATGTTATCGATCGAGTTTTCCATATGATATGGGGGAGTATGCCCCATAACCATCCTGGATTAGAACATAGGTATGTATATTATCTAAGATAGCACGATGGTGTGTCATCCTAGGTGTGGGGATAGAGTTATATGTATGTTCCCTGATTACTGCTGAAGTCGCTATTACGATATTCTGGTATAATTCCAAAATATGGGCAGGAATTTGTGTCTTCTCTTTCACCATTGATAAAATATTTTTGGTGACATAAACAGCTGGAATAGAAATATACATCCATTCCATATCTAGAGTGGGTTTATGTGCCTTGTCCTATCCTCCATATTCTGTCAGAAGATACTGACAGTACGCCTATATGGGGGTAGAGAGTTGAGTCTGCCCCAGATTTGTTGTCAGAACTTTTTGACTGACTTCTCCGGGTGCTGCCAAACAAGACTTTTGGAAGCTTGATTAACACTAGAAGGTGTATGTGCCTACTAGTTTTTCGACCAAGAACTATTGGCGTACTTATTTCGATACTAAAAGACGAGGCTATTGGAAGAATTGGCGAGTGTAAGTAGGTGTATGTTCATTTTTACCAATTTCCACCACATTTTATTGGTGGTTTGAATGCAGTCAGAGGAGCCTGCTTAGTAGATGATAGTTTGTTAACAGATGTATGATCTTATTTATGGTAATCCACCAGATTCAACTAGAGAGATTGGTGGGTTACTGTAGACAAGTCTGATGTCCACTAAAATTAGGATGAACAGGTGTATGTGCCCACTCATTTGTTACCATAAATTTAGGTTGATGGACTTCTCTGCAGGGGGAAAATGTAAGAACCTACTCCATGTAGTCCGTAAGTAATCATCGTTGGTTCTTCTTTTGTGACTGGGTCTAAGGAACCTTAGCTGAAAAACCGAAGGCAACACCCCCATCATGTTGGGGGTCTACTGTTGTGCGATTCGGCTGGCGACGATTATTGGTGGGAGCCCTTAGGAAGTACCCATGTATCTTTGAATTGAGGCCATGATTGTCCTTTTGATAAACCTCCCTATAGTATGAGAGGGATTGGTTATTGAGTTCTAGGAATAGGGACCTGAAACCATTGAATATAGTGGTTAGAACCGTCCATTTCATGACCACCGGTCATCGCTAACTAGAAGATAGAGGTTAATTGTTAACATAAAGAGCCTGTAGGGAAGCCTCCAAAGTTGGGATAATACCGTGTTGATGGTATTCCCTTACCATTACATTAGAGACACATCTTGGAAGATGCTTAGTTGGTGATGATGTATTTCTAATGGATGAGGATCCATCTTGAGCAGTGGCTGGGGAATTCATGTTTGAAAATTTGAATGAAGACATTTTTAGTGAATAGAGTTCTGGGAACACATGATAAAAAAAAATAAACTCCATTAAATCAAGATCTTTTAGATGGATACATGAATGATTTATTCCTTTTTCTGGCCTACCTTTATCAATTGATAATTTCCTGATAGATAGGTACCACTATTAACTTGGTTAATGATTCATGTCAGGTTCCTAATTTTTGTTTTGTAGTTCCTTGGAAAGTGTGTTCTGTTTAAGAATCACTGCCTTATAGCAGTTCCGATTGGATTTATTCTTGGAACTGGAAACATCCAACATTTATTTATCCCAAATAGACCTGCTTTACAATGGTATATGTTTGTTGAGTTTGAACTTTCAATACTTATGAACATGCATTGGTCGAGAGGATGTGAGGTCAGACTCATCACACCCTTGGGGGGGAATTATTGTCTACTCCATGACTCTCTTTATAGATTTGAGATATTTTTTTGAATCCTTATTAATTCACCAATTATAAC
Source organism: Viscum album (assembly GCA_963277665.1). Lineage (NCBI taxonomy): Eukaryota > Viridiplantae > Streptophyta > Magnoliopsida > Santalales > Viscaceae > Viscum > Viscum album. The sequence continues at coordinate 1,015,415,911 of OY728130.1, read as the reverse complement.
ATAGGTTTCTCTTGAAATTTTCAATCAATTATTAGCATGTATGGTATTTAGATTCATCCATATGTATTCGAGGTTATTAATTAATGGAGATATATGTATGTATTTGAGGCTTTCCATCAATGGTATCCTCTCATATACTATTTAGATATTCTTTTAACCATCATTATGATGATACTAGTTTTTAAGAAACTTTTTGTGGTAATCTGGAAGATATTTTTATCAATAGAGATGAATCCACTTAGTCATGGTTTGTTGTGAGACTTATGCCTAAGAAACCACAAGAACTTGGAATAAATATGGGTTTCCATTTGAGATAAGACCCTATTGGGAATATGGACCAGAAAGAACATGGTTGATCGAATTGTTGGGTTTGAACCTCATAGTGGCTTCTTACATATCCCATTTTTTTGGGAATAAAATCACACATAGTTTGATAAGTCTAATAGGAGAGTATGGTCCTTGGAGAGAAATGTGTTTGGGATTAATTCTTGAAAAGTATGCCTTGGTGATTTGGGGGTTTAATTCGGGGTTTACTCCAATGGAGGATGTCAAAATTAAGGGAATTAGGATTGGATTCTTGAAGATGATATCCAATGAGCTCGATCCCTGAGAAAGATTCCTACGTATCCCAGTTATGGTGGGAATCAGAGTTATTGTTGTTCATTCACCATGAGTGTTTGTGAAAATATTGTAATCATCACGAATCACTAAGACCACATGAGTCATGATCGGTGTGAGAAAAAGGAGGATGCAAAATATTCCAAACATGCACCCACATTTTTCCTCATCCACTAGTGAAAGAGGACGTGCCTACATCGGAGAAGATGGAAGAGGGAGAGACGACTATGGAAGAGGGTGAGGTGATGAGCCTTCCCTTTGTTCTCTTTATATTGGAAAAGGGTCCATAGTAAGGAATGAGTAAAGGTGAGGGAATTATAGAGGAGAAAGACCGGGACCTCCCAATTGAGTGATTAGAGGGTTACACCAGGATGGATTCCCTAAATTTATCTAGGAAGGGGAGGGATACATAACATTTTTTTAATGGAAAAGAAAGTTTCAATATTACCTTCTCTACCAGTGACCTGAGGTTATGGGTTTTAGAGACAAAAAGGAGGGGACAGAACCCATTCCAAAATCCTCCAAACCGGGAACTCCCCAACACTGTTCCTAGGGGAAAGGTCCATGTGAATATGAATATACAAACGCACACACACTCCATGAATCATAACCCCATTGTGATTCAAATATAGGAAAACTTTGACTGTAGATATAAAAAACCCTAATAAGAGACACATTGATGTGCATTTTCCAAAGGATGATTATTCAGGAGGTTTTGGTGGAGGTTTTGACATAATCCATTTTAGACAATGGAGACAATTAATAATAACACTTACAATGAATGTCTTTGAAGAAGGATTCATTTATTATAGATTGAATGGAGTAGATGAATTAAACATGAGCACCCAAGTAAGTATAAGACATGCAAGTATGGGTGAACAAGTAGGCTTGGGTGACCTGATGTTCACTTAAGTGATGAACAACCTGGATGTTAATACTTGGGTGAGACTTGACTCAAGCTTTCAAGAGTATTCATAGTCATTCTTAGAAGTGGGGTGCTCAAGTTACTTTGAGAGGAGTAGATGGCGCATTAATGTTTCTGATTCAGGGAGGTTAGGCACTTTAGGCATGCAAGTGTTTTTGGAATGAAAACACTAAAAGGACTTAAGTCCTATGATCCTCCTTCAAAACATCTTCTCTAGGTGTTAAAGAACTAACACAGTGGTTTTAGAAGACTTGGGAAAAGCACTAGAGTGACCAGAGCAACAATTAGGGTTCATGGAAATTATTCCCTACAAATGAAAGCCCCAAGGGTCTATTTACAAGAAGATAATTGTACTTGGGGGAAATTAGATTGGGCACACAATTATGATATGCTCTAGAATTGTGGAATTCAAGTGGCTTGTGCGCTGCCTGTGATTTGGCATAACTGGGGCAACACATTGAGGAATTATCAAATATAATTTCTTCATTCAGCTCTCGCATGGTGGCGTGTAGGTATCTGTGTACAGGTACCTTGGGTGAATTTTTAGGGACATAGAAAAATTTACTATTCCATACAGCGGGGGGTGTGACCTAGAACCCCTGCTTTTGATCAGTGCTTGACTTTAGTCCTAGACCTTTAGTACCATCACTCCCCCCCTTGAATAATGCAGAGTCTCACCATAATCTTTTTGTGTCTGATTCATGAAATTTTTCAAAACGGTGAATGGAACACATTTCATGGTGTCTATACTTATATTGATAGTATTTACATGTTTCATATCTACCTCACTATAATTTTTCAATTAGTATATTCCTTACAAAATATTATTTTATCCCTTATTCATCATGTGAATAAATTATTTTGAGATTATAAATTACTAAACCCATATACATTTAATATTCAAGTGTAATCAATAATTACTAATATTTATCCTTATGAATTTTCATGGATTATAATGGATTGATAGTTGAGAAGAAATAATTAATGAAATTGAAACCTGTTTTTAAATAAAAAATTGGTTTCTTTTATAAAAAATAAAATAAGAATTCTCACAATTTAGAATCTCTTGCTAGATTAAAAAGGGAGAGGATTGAATATGGTAAATTAAAATAATATTACAAGGTTTCCTCGATTTGCTAATCGATTTGGGTCACTGAATCCACTAGGCCACTAAAATATTAATCTAAATCATTCCTCTTTATTTCTTCTGTCTCTTCATCAAAATATAGTTCTGTTACCCATATAATAGTATATGTACTTTTTGGAGGGGCATTCTAACTAACCTGATTTATTCTTCTACTGTGTTCTTAATAGCATCCAACTCTTAATAACGTTTATCTAATAAGAACTTTCATCAATTACCTAAAATCATTACTCATTTCCCATCATTTCATATTTTGATTGTTCGTGAGGACCATAATCTCTAGTCATGTAGAGTAAGTCATAGAATTTATTATTGAAATATCTAATTTGTGCACCCTTGATTTATCATGTGTGATAACAACCTCCATCACACTTGTATTTATGACATGGTAATCCAATCAGACATAACCCAAAGTGAAAAACATGTGTTTAAGATGATGTAATTGACTATAGTATTTACTAAGATGGATCACATGGATATACATCCAATTTTTCCCACCCCTTAAAACTACTGTTACATCCTTATTTTTATTGAATCATACTATAGGATTTAAATAGATTTAATTTTGGAAACTAGTACATAGTTTATAACAAAATCAAATAAGGATGGACTAGTCTCAAATATTCTTGATAAAATTGTAACATCGCTAGTTCATTCCCCTATGATTTCTTATTTCAAGGACACTGGAGTTGTGGCCTAAATAAATTATTCTATCTAATGTGGGACTACTGAGACTAGCGTAAAAAAACTTGTTAACCCATGATCATGAAAATTCATGTAGTGAAATATTTATATTCTCTTTCACTTTTGAGATAATTGATTTCTCCTAATATTTTCATTTCATTAACAGGGTTGAGAGGAAAATATTTTTAAATCTACTCCCATTTGTGATCATCAATAGCATTAATATACTCCAAGAATCATGGGTCCCTCTATTATAATAGTAAATTTAGGTGCCAATACTTTTGATGATGAACTTAAGAGAATTTAAAACAAATTGACTCAGGTTATTGAAATAGGAAATAATTAATATGACTAATAATGATTATAAATATCATCTAATGTATAAATCAATACAAAGTATTCCATTATCATTATCCACTAAGAAATGGTTTTTAAAATTATATTATTTAAAATTACTATACATTTATTTTGACATAATCTGCAGATCATAAACTAATTACTGAAATATATAACACATTTTAATTTAGATTTAACCTCAACTTTCTAATGGAATTAATTATAATCATTACACGTGATTACTCATTGTGAAGGGAGTGCATTTTCACCTATTGGATCATTCCCATTACTGACCTAGAGTGAATTTTCCTTGAATATTAAGAATTTAATGGGTTAATAAGAATATATATATATATATAATGACATACAATATCAAGAAATATCTATAATTCCAAGATGTAAGATTATTTCTATCCCCATTATCTATTATTTCTAGATAATATCCTCTATGAAATAATATATGGATGGAGTCATTGATAGTGGAATTGGGAATACCTATAAGGTTTTTATTTCAAGGTACTAAATTACACCTTATAGGAAAAATAACGCCCTTATTCAACCTTATCACCTAAAAATCTCTTTTCCCTACCAATGTATCCATGGGTGAATATACTAAGGACATGACATGAAACATATAATACTCAACATAATACAAAATATAAGAGAAAAAAATAAAATAATATTAACAAAAACACTTCAGGTATCAATAGAAAAAATAGTACCTCTTATTATAATGATATTCGGAAACCATACCATTTTTCAATGTTATATTTTTACTCAATGAAAACATTATCATCATCATTATCATTATTATAATTTTCATTATTATAACCAGATTCAAGACCTATTACACTACACATTGGATAATAATAAAAGCTGGGAACCTTAAATAAGTCAACTAGAGTACTGAAATCCTTGATATAAGTATGAACATAATCCACTTGATTATCAGAAGTGATATTGTATAGAACTATTATTTATCGAAATTATATAAAATTGATTTCTTCTATTTAGGGATCATATAATCTTTCATTCACCAAATAATTCATAACCAATGAATTCTACTCATTTTAAGACACTTTAACTTATGCATCAAAAGGAATCAGTAAAGGAGTATTTAACCTAATTGTATAAGGATATTGGTCTATATTTCATAGTTAAATATTAGGAATATAACTACATGGATTTCTTATCTTTATTAGAACCTTACATGAACCCCTTTCCACCAGTTTCTCCCACTATGAGAAAGCGTTAATTATTTTTGGTACCTTAACATGGGTCACCAAGTTGACTGAATACTCTATTGTATGACCAAATCAACAATATTGTTTATTTTGGCCACATAATGATGTTTTCTCAATTTGGATGAAAGGTGAATAACTCGTCCATGTGCTACTGGGAGTGAATGAACCAGAAAAAACTATTGAATATCAATATTTTCACATTATGGATGTTATAATGTGGAGAATGGAATTTAATTTACATGAAAAAATAAATGGATACAAAATCCACAAGAAATATTTTATTTATAAATTGTTTCTACATTTATTTTATCTAATAGTATTACATCATGTTTTACTACAATAATGTATCTAAACTTGTGTATACCATTAGAATTGTCAATAATTATACTAGTTAGATCCGAATATGGGATATAGATAATCTAATTATTAAAATACAATATTTTTTCTATATTGTAGTATCAAAATTATAGTATTTAGAATCCCAATATTTTCTATATATGTGGTTTGAATTGAGAACCTGTGACGGATAAATCATTCATGAATTTATATCCCCCATATTGGTATTGACATAACCCTATAATACCAAGATGGGGCTCACAATACTAAATGGATCATTAACCCAATTAATGTTCCAAATATTTTGATACAGTTTATCAAATATTAGTAAAGAGATATTGATATATTGTCCAATTTCTAGTTACATCACTAATAAGAAATTAAATCCCTCACTAGACGATGTGACCTACGTATTGGTCAGAGGTATCTTCTTTAAAACATTTCATGGTTTTCTTCTAAATACACTAGCGGTTTTATTCATAGTACGAGTCCTTAACATTTTTCATTATAGATACCTTCCCTTAAATTGAGCTAATACAATCTTTTATACCTATGATTTTTATGGTTGAAAAACAATGTGGGCTCCTTATTGTGGTCCATTATTCATTTCATTTTATATAAATTCCATCATAGGTGCCCAAGAAAATTTCAATGCATAGACAATGGTCTTTAACAATGGTGGTAGTTTATAATTACATAAATTCCCATGTTATCTAGGGAGTTTGCTCTATGTCATTCCATTATATGGGTGGAGGGAAAAATTCATCACTTATATCGCTCAGTATCAGAGCACCTACAATCATGTATACAACTTAGAGGAAAATATAAAAATATGTATAAATTATTTAAATGTAATTGGTGTTATAGATCCACTATCTAATCAAGTCTCAAAGTATTTTACCATTATAATATGATAATAGAAATGATATAATGGAAACCACAGATAATTCCACTGCCAATATCTCCCTCGAAAATAAAATGAAACTTTTATGAACCATGTATTTGCACCCCTAGCCCATACAAAAAAATCCTATGTGGTGAAGGTACCAACCCAGGTTACATACCTACCTATACTCTGTATAGGTCTTGGTGAGAATAGTTGTATATTTATTAATTTTTTTATAGGATGTAGTTCCCATCTTTAATAGCCAAGAGGGAACATCCATGGATGTATTATTCATAACCATTAACCTACTTAATAAAACATCATACCATAGATATGTTGGTTTGGGCTAGTTAATTAGGATGATTTATCTAACACAGTAGCTTATTCTCACATATTTTAGTTATATAAAGGGTTTTACCATTCGTAAATCCCCAGAAAATAGTAATCCTCTTTAATGTTAGGTTTTCCCTCATATTTTATCTCACCCACTATAAAAGAATAAAACTCCTCTGATAAAATCCTTGGAGTTGATTAGCCTCAAAATTTTTATCCATGTCCATATATCTCAATGTTAATAATTGAGTATCTTGTTCATGAACAATAAATATAAATAGTAAACAATAATTTCTAATGATTGTGTCAATTAAAAAAATGAATTTATTAGAAGATGGTTGTAATAAATTTTATAGAAGCATAGAATCCCATTTAAAATATATGATGAAATCTCTAACATATATGTTCTGTGACATACTAAAAAAGTAGTTAATAGATGAATAAGTACTCTATATATTTCTTTGCGATTTATTTTTAGTCTACAAAATCTTTTATAGTCTATTGGTATATAGTATAGTTAATAATAATAATTTATAGAATGAAATAATGTTTCAAAATATCTACACTACTCCCAATATATGAAACAAGTAGCATACTACCCAATTTATAGTGGTTTGAATAACTTTTCATCTTCCCCATTGCATGGGTATTTTTAATTTTAGGTTGAATAGTTAGTTTTCCATATAATTTGAACATCTATATTTTATTAGACTAAATTTGTGGCAGGAGATTTGGTTTGTGTCAAAAAAAATTACAAATGATTTATATTGAATATATAAAGATAATTGAGGAAAAAAATATAGTTTTAGCATAAAATAACTAAAAAATCTTGAAAGAATCATGAAGACCGAATAAGATTCATGTTACAATTATTTTATAGTCAACATTAAATAATCATTTGTAGCCTTGGGAATTTTAGTAACCTAGGAATCATTTTCAAGTGCAAGGCCATACTCTAATATTGTCTCCAGTCTACTTTCCATTATACCTTTATGATCTTTAAGAGGTGAATCTATCTGTTCATGCACCAATATTATATGGTAGCAGTTCTATGTATCCTTGGGAAGTGGTATTGATAAATTTCCAATATAGAAAAACTTGGAATGCATTTTAAATAATACGATTAAGTATCAAATTGTATGTTGTTTAAGAATTACAAATTTCATGAATGATTATTTCATGAGAAATATTTTTTAGATGATTTCCATAAGTTATATATTAACTTTATGAATAAAATGGGGGGGGGGTTCCTCCCATATAATTTCATTATATCCATGTCTTTGGAAAATAATAATTTATCGATAGGTCCATATAATTTCTTTTTTATGGACCTTGTTACTTACCTCGCTTGATTTATTTATAGGGGGATTCATGTATAAATATTACGTAGCATCCATCCTTATTCTGAAATACCTTTTGTAAAACTTACACATTAACAAGAGGAAAAAAATGTCTTTTATTCCATCAGATTCCTATATTTTGTTATTTTCTCTTTTATGTGTAACACATCAATATTATATTTCACCACAAGACATAACATTAATAAAATACTCTCCCCATGGATACTCATGGTTATCTAGTGGCCCAAAATTCATCATCCACAACCTCCCAAATGTTAATGATTGGGTTATGTAAATCACTATTCCCCAACATAATCTTATATTAAATTAGTAATATGAATCATGCATCATATATTAATACTCATCAATTTTTCATTGTTTACAAATAATATCCATGAGATAGAATCAATCATGTATATCATTGATAAAAATGACTTCCTTTTTTTAGGACCATTGAATGCCTATACAACTTATCCTTCTTAGCACACCTGACATAGATATATTTAAATTGAACCATTTAATGAAATAACCTGAATAATTTTGTAATTATATTCCCAATTATATCAAGTGATCCATGATCGAAAATTTGTTTATGATTTATTTTAAGACTAAACCTAACATTACAAGATCTACAAGTTATGACAATCCAAAAATGTTATCTCATATGTACGTCCCATTGAAAACATTTCTTGGCCACTCATACATAGAAATACATTCTAAATAATATAAAAATAGTTGGAATAGGTCACATTCATGAAAACATAAACTAAAATACTAATTAGATGTTGTTTCATGACCTTAAATGGAATATCATATGTTTTGGTTGAATGAGATTAAAATCCACTTCATTTTTTAGGGCATCATGACAATAAAAGGAACCACAATGGTCTTTTCAGATGTCTTAAAAACTATATGATGTGGAATGTTATGTGGAATATAATAATGTAGTTTTTTATTCACATTATAAGGATAGATATGCATTTTTTCATGGGAATAATCACAACCTCTTTATAATAACTACCTCCACAAATACAAAAAAAATCCAGGGTAAAAAAAATGATGATTTAAAGTAGAGTGTTACAAACTAGTGAGAGAAAAAAGAGATAAAATTTTATAAAAATGTTCTTATTTATGCATGGAATTGATTAGTCTATTTTATAAGGAGGGTAATTGGTATTATTTCTAGGAAGGCTTACATGAATGCATTTTAAATCAATAAGACAACCCCATACAATAAAATAAACACCTTCATGTTATTAGTCTACCTCACATCCTCTCATGCTTGAAACCCAATGAAATGTATCATTATATAGACCTCCTAACCTTTAGAATGTAGGCATTTAATAAAAATAAAATATAGTCCCAAATAAATCAAGAATAAAATAAACCTACAGGTTCCAAAAAAGTAATGTTACAATGATGTTAATTATATTTAATTCTTTTAATATTATTTATTATATTTTCTTTTTCTGACCAGTTCTAATAAGGGTCCTTATGGAAGTGTGGTATTTGGTTAGTTAAATTTAATTTTTCTCATACATGTATTTTATGTATGATATGAATCACAAAATTGCAATGATTATAATTTTCATCATTGTCTAATTATTTAGTTTATGGGGGATTCTCTATTTAACTATTGACTAAAATGGAGTAAATTTTTTATCTATATCCATTACATTCAACTTTACACTGAGTTTAAATTTTTAAACACTTGTTCAATGGCTGATTTCAATTTAGGGATTGGGCCATGTTTTCACGTACCACCATTACCGTTTTCAACTATTTTTCCTCAACAATGTATTTTTATCATGATTTTCATGGGGTTTAGGATTTGGTTCTTCATTTTTTGGTTATGTTCTACTTTTTGTTTTACCCTATATTGAAGTTATTAACCCTCTACATATTTTATCAGTATGATTTATGTACCTTATTTACATATTAGAATAAAATTTCATAGATTCTATAATAAATTATTTTTTTTAATAAAAAATTATAAATAAATTCCTTGATATGAACACTACCATGACTATATTAGAGAGTAATTATGGGTGAAAAATGGATATATCATATTTTAAATATGAACACTTCATTTTATGAAAACTTCTTTATACAGGTTATTTTTTATGTGTCAAATCATTCATTAATAATAATTTATGTTACGTAATTTATATGATTTTATTTAATTATTTAATATTTTAATTTTATATTTTAAAATTAAAATTAATTGGATTTATATATGATCATATAAATGTTATGGTAAAATTATATTCAAAAATTATGATCTCTCTTTAATATTTATAATTCATAATATATTTTTAAAATAAATATTTTATTATCCTAGGATATTTTATACACATAGAATGGTAAATGTCAGGAAATGGAAGGAATCGAATTCAACTAACTCCAGAACCCATCTATATGTTTTTATATGATTTAGTGAGATCTAATAAGGCTATTATATATGGATAAATAAAAATTTCATGAAGGTACCCTATGATATTTTACTAATTAATTTTTTAAAAAACTCTTAGGGGTTTATTCATAGGAATTGGAATTGGAGGTGAGGACTTCCTCTGTCTATTCATTCTTTCATTACACATCTTCTTATATTTGATTTATTTTGATTGGATATATTAATTAATCTGTTGTTGAATATCACCCTCTATCCCTCCTTACATATTTAATTTTTCCCTATTAATTATTTGGAATTTAATATTGGAATTATATTTCATATATCATTGGAAATGTTTTTTTGGGCACTAGTTAAATTATGTTAGGATAAGATAAACAAATATAATTTCTCACTATTTAAATATTTTTTAGGTTTCATGGAATTCTCCTGATTCAAAACTGAAATAAATGATTTTATAAGTTATGGGACTACTGTATTTTTCTCATTGGATGCCTGAGAGTTTGATAATGAAAATGTTGTTAGTGATGGTTTTAAAATTATTCGCCCTCATAGTGACATTTATTGAGTTTATGTCAATTTTGGTTATTTATATGGATTGAATATCTTATGAAATTCTAGGTTATTGATATAATATTTTCTCATTGGAATCAATAATGATTGATACGAGTTTACATAATAAAATGATTTTGATATGTTCTAGGATGATTTTAGTAGTGTACATGTTTTGATTATTCTGTAATGTCGGGATATTCATTTGGTTATTTTTAGTGATATTATTATTAAGAACATCATGATTGTGAGAAATTTTTGACTTTATAAAACTAAATTCCATAAATTAATATTAATTTTCACCAAAGAAGTTACAATATTTTCTAAGAACAGATCTTCTATTTCCCAAATTGAATAATTCCTAGAAGTCCACATTACAGCTTTCATGGGTAGTGTCATTTGATGTTTTTTATTGTTTTATGGGACTAAATTTCCTTACATATCAGAAAATAATCTGAAATCAATAAATAAATTTAAAACAAAATTTCAATATGGGAAATGAATGGTTTAAATTTTTCTTCTAATGTTATTTCTTATTGGGCCGTAGCTTCTTAAGGGTATCAAAAGATAAATTTTGAATTGATATTTGGATGATAATTTATAGGTGAAAGAAATTTTTTGTTTACAAAAATTTCAATCGAGATAATGTTATAAGCGATTTGTTCTGGCTAACCTCATGTGAATGAAGTCCTATTTGGATAGAATTGATTCTTTATTGTTCTAATAATTTAACTGTTTCCCTTAGTCTATTTTATAATTTTGTAGAAATGCAGAAGGATATATATTTGACTTCAATCTAGACAATACATTGTATAAGGGTTAGGTTATAGTGGGATGAATATCAAATACCTTGTTGACCTGATGTACATTAACACATTAAGAGATACCATTTGGAATTGTGAAATATTCTATAAATATTTATATCCACAATAATTATAGATAAGTCAATTGAGTTGATCATAAATTAATGGAAAATCACAATTAGTTTTTGATCGATTTAGATTATTACCATTGGGAATATATGAGACACCTTTTTTAATTAAGATATTGGTATGGTAATTTATTGACCCCATATAAAATTATTTCTTAATTATGTTTTTGAGTCATATTAAATTCGATTGGTGACTCATGATATTTTGGGGTTATATAACTAGTGGTGTTATGATCTATGATGAGGGATATAACTGTGGGATAAGATTAGTGTGAATTTCATCTTTGTTAAAATTATATTTTTCAAGTATGAGATAGTAAAGCTAAGCTTATTTTCAAATAGTTACAAATTAATTTACAAAGAAAATTATATTTAGAAATGAAATCAAGGAATATGATGGGAATTTTCATATGAAATATATCATTAAGTTATATTAGAAATAACCATTGTTATTGAAATCAGGTTTAAAAAGAGTAATGTCTCTTTTCTTAATTGCACATTCCTGTAAATGATGATAAAAATAGTTGATAAAAATACCTCCATAAAAATGATTTTCGATGTATTAAATTAGACATAGTCTAATAGTGGATTTGAAATTATGTGAGAGGATAACATCTATAATGACCCAAAATTTTCATGAATAAATATTATGTCATTTTATTATGTAATTCTATTACATTATTCAAACACACAATTGAGGATTGTAATGGTATAGTAACTTTGGAAACATAAAAACACAAATAAATAGTTCATACTGATACTATATCATCTCCCACTATATTATTAATAACTATAATCGTTCTTATAAATATAATATATAATATTTTTCCTCATAACATAGGGAATTGAAACATTATAAAGGTTTAACTCAGATTATCTATAAGGTTAAACAAGGGATATACCTAAGAATAACATTAAAATAAGGGTATGATAAGTTGGAAATAAAATTTTAAATCCAAATATGTATATAAAATATCATAATCATTAGTCATATAATAACTATTGGATATTCATAAGACATGAAACTTAAAGTAAATAAAGAATATTAGGAATAATATCTTAACATTAACATAGAAAATAGAATCGTGGAATACACAAAATTATAGAAAAAATAATTTCCATAAAATTCAATGCTCGTTATAAAGGATATCATAGTTGAATGGGTTCACCCCCAAAATTATTACCAACTATGAATAACTTCCCATTCATATATTTTTTTTGTTTTTAAAAAAACACTATCATCTCTCTATCCCACAATAATGTAGGAATATAAATTAATGATTACAAGAGACACAATAAGTTTAATCAATTCACATTTTCTAAGATACATCCAAGGAGAATACAATGGTAGTGTGATGATGTACCAAATACACTAAACGGGCACTACTTTTTACAATGTTTGGAGTGGACCCAATGCCCCTCAAAGTTTGTAACAAATTGACATATGAATTCTCACCTGTATATCAAATAAAGTGTTCTAATTTTTTTTTCAAAATATCATCTATCTATTTCATGAATAAATATGTTTTCCAACTCCTTTAGTGTTTCATTAATTTCATGTTTCATCAACTTTATGAATAACCCTTCACTTAAAAATTACTAGGAAACTTCTATATTTCAGACAACAGTTGAGAGTATTGTTAAAAAAAATTATTAAATTGCGCACATCATTTTCTCTTATCACCCAACTATCTTTACATGTAACACATTTTGTGTGAAAAACTCATTGTGCACAATATTTTTGCTCAAAACTCTTACGCGATTCAGAACCCTAGAGTTCTCTAACGACCGAGCTACTAAAATGAGGGGGAATCTACTTATTTATTAGCCTATCCAAACCTATGCACAAGATGCTCACCCACCAACCAAAATTGACACAACATTTCTAGATAATGTAAAACCATAATTGACATTGTATTGGGTGCATAATATTCTTTTTTGTAGATCACTTTATCTTTATTTTGTAGGCATGTAAAAATAGCCTTTCTTGAAAAAAAATATTTCACATGATTTATTCGTTTTATATATTTTTATGTGCTGATAATAAATATTCAATTTCACAAAACATTGTAATATGACTTTACACTTGTGCGCAACATCATTTTCTAAAAATATCATTCTTAATTCTCAAGATTTTGGACCAAAAATTTAGTAAACACAGATAAATGATGTCATTTTGAAAAAGAACTTTTGTACCACCTATAGAGTATCCATTCTAATTTCTTGGATATTTTTCAACATAGATTTTAAATATTCACTCTGGAACTCCACAACTATCCATGGAAACTTTTTTTTTCAACAAACTCAATCAACCCAAAATCACTACAATGTTACCATGTGATATTTTATCCTTACACCAATCCATTATTGTTGTCAATGAAAAATCCAAATAATATCATTGGATAAAAAATAACTAATTGAACCAGGATCACCCTTATTCTAGTACCTTCTATCTCATGAGATTTAAATCATTAACCATTACATTGGAAGAAGATATAGGTCCCACCCATTTCACAATTAAAAACATATTTACAAATGTCGTAGGATCATACAACATTCAGCATATCATATTCCATGATATGATATTTTTTTAATAAACATTTAATCATATAATATCATGTTGAGGATACATAGGATTAATAATCCTTTCATTATTTAATCCAACCACAACCCATGTAAAAAAGAAATGGATTTCATATGAATTTCTCATGGTATATCCCATATAGAAGAAACGGGTTTTATAAAAATAATTTAATCATAAATCATTATGATATATAATAATAAATAAATCCTTGGTTCATATCCCTAAAAAATAAAATTTACATCAAATTATGTCATCATAGATGAAAAATTATTTTGAAAGATAAATCACATGGGATGTTTCCTGTGGAAGATAATTTTTTAATACTTTTTAAAAACTAAAAATTCATAAATTATATTGTAAATAATTTTCATTAAAAATAAAATTAAAATCATATAATATAATCATTAAAAAAATTTGAGTCTATGATGGTGGATAATTTTGTAGAAGCTGTAAATGTTAAAATAATAATTCCATTCACATTTTTGGTAAAATACAAACGAGCATTGTTTTAAAAATGAAAAAAAAAATCATCTAATTTTTTTAAAAAAATAATAAATGGGTAAATATTTCATTAATAAACCATATAAATAGTGTTAAAAAAATTTATAACACATGGTTTTTGAATAAAATTTATTTTTAGAATAGTGAGATAAATAATGATGACTTTCCATAAAAACAATATTTTGAAATATTTACTAAATAAGGTGAGAAAAATATTGGGAAAAAATATATTCCAAAAACATAACTTGAGGATACCTAATTTCAACAACATCATGATAGATGGACCATAAAATTTCATCATCAGAATCATATTCATAAATAATCCCAATTAACGGTGATATTGTAATATAAAATAATTACTATAGTTGAAACATTGAATCATAATGCCTATAAAAGAGATATGAAAAAATTGATATTTAAATCCTAAAAATTTTCTAAAAGAACATACTAAAATACATTCACGGGAATTATAAACACTACAAAAAATAAATATGTGGTGAATATAGCATGTGTCTCAAAAAATTATTTGTGAAACATAAATTTGTTACATTAAGTTTCAACTTAGATCAAGAGCATAAAAAACTCATGTATAATAAATATAATTCTATTATACAAATATTACTAAACCATACAAACATATATGATACAATATGTGAATTAATTATGGAATTTTATTATATATTCAGTAACATTTACAAGTAGAATTTATCTTTTAGACAATAATTTATTTGTTTTTGTGTATGTTTTTATTTATTATTTTGTTCATATTAAAACATAAATTGTTAAAAAATCAAAAAAAATTAACCCATATTTTAATATAATTAATATTTATAATATTTTTAGAATAATCCATAATAATTATAGATAGAAAATGAAGTACACTATTTACGGAGATGGTAGGTCATATAGACACATGACCGTTGTTTGTATTTTATTGAAAGATATAATGAAATAAAATTATATAATATATTAAAATTAAAGATTAATTATTATGTCATATATATCATATATTTATATAAAATGAATCCTTATTAAATTCCATGTAATTTATGAACGAATCACATCACTTTGTGAGATGATAGTCTATGGTACATATGAGCAATGTTATCATATTCCCAATAAATAGAAAGTATAATGGTATATGCGATAAAATAATTTAAAAAGTAAAATAATATCACAAATATAATATATATAAATTTATCCCATCATTATATTAATATGTGAGAGGTGGTTATAGAAAATAAATAAAATTGGTTCATGTGGTGTTAGTCCTCCATATGCAAGAATGATGATTTCATAACCCATTTGATAGAAAATGAGATAGTTTTTGGTCATGAATTTTACATAACAAATTATCATCATAAATATTATACTAAGGTTATTATATCATCATTTTTTAATAATATGTTATGTAGGTGGTGGAATATATAAAATAAAACACTTGATTAGGGGTTTTTCCTTTTCTCTAAACAAATTCTTTTAGTTTTTCACAAATGGATTCATAGGTTTATTTCCAACCAAAATAGGGATTCTAGGATGGTATAAGAAAAGTAAGTAAGTTATTTTTGTAGGAATTAGATGAAAAAATATTTGTTTCGATGATTGAATATGAGAGGATATGGTCTGGCCTTATTTAATTTTGGTGACTAAAAGGCTTGTATTTTTTGAAAAGAAAATGGTGGACACACAATTATCTGATGTCACAGGGATGAAAAATAGACCCTTATCATTAATAGAGGTGATAAGGTTAAAATATATCCAAAATATATATATTATAAGTATTTTTGTGGTAATTTTAAACAATTATCATTTTAGTTTAACCTCTTTGTAATGTCATTATTACCTTAACCGCAATAAATAAATTTTTACTATTTTTTCTAATTAGTATGGAAAAAAGTTATGTTTAACATATTAGATAATATAAATTATGTTTATTAAAAATAATTAATCCATTTTTCCAAATTAAATTCACATAATGAGTGAAATTTAGTAAAATATCAATCCTACAGATGTGCCAAGAAAGTGGGTTATCAAATCGAGAATGTTCCATAATTTAACAAGTTATTATATAATATTTTAATATGATGAATATTCCAATGAAAAAATTGGATTAATTCATTTATAATTGTGGTAATTTAACGTTTAAACCCATTTTAAAAGATAAATAAACCTTATAGATTTTTTAAATGAAAAGGATGTTTATAAAAAAATCAGTATTATTCACTATTCATTGGAAAATTACTATTTTCATAAAAATCCCAAAAATTAAACCGAAGATAATTTTTGAATTCTGATTTAAAGGAATGTTTATTTTACTAAATTCATTTTAAAAAAGATTACAAAACTAATCTTCTTTATTTTTCAAAAGATAAACAAAAAAATCTTGATGAGAAAATATTATTTTTGAAACATATTTTAACATTATTAAAATTAAGTAATTCTTATCAGAATGTTTTCTTTATATAAATAAATTAAACATAATATTTAAAAATTAGTTATTACAATTATTATTTCTATGCATAATGGATATGTAATAATGAAAGACATTAAATAATAATATTAATTATTTTTCTTTTTTCGTTAATATATGGTGTTGTGTGTAATAGACACTAAAATATGTGTTGTGTATAACATAATCTATTAAAGAAGCTCAATGTTTTTGTCACACAAGCTATGGAAAAAATAAAATTATTTGAAAAACAATCATAAAATCTCACGATGTTTCATTCTATCCCCCATAAAATAAATAATCCTTCAAAATTCATTACATTGACAAAAAAATGAAACAAAAACTTCTACCTCATAATTTTCTTGTGTTCATCTATAGCTTCCTCTAAATTTTAGTTTTTTCAAAAAAGTTTGAACAAGTGATTATAGTTGTTTAGAATAACATTCACTATATGATTTAGAACACCCATTTGTTTTCATGAGAAGTAATATCAAGATCCAGATGTATGACCTCTGATTTGAGTACATGTTAATGACCATGTATGTACTTCCTCAATATATATATATATATGGAACACATAATAAACATTAGTATGTATTGGTGAAACAATGAACTTATAGGGTACCATCTATATATTGTAAAAAATTTAAAAGGGATCAATATACCTAGAGATTATTTTCCCATTTCTTCCAAATCTCATTACTTTACTCTATATGGAAATTATTATAAGCCCCTTGTCCCTATGTTCAAATTCTAAATCACATAGGTGATGGTCCTCGTAACTTTTCTACTAACTATAATCTTCCTTGATGTATTGTAAAATGGAATTAACCATCTCTACCATTTCTTCATCTATATCAAGTCCCAATATCTTCCATTCTCTAACTTCATTCCATCATGTTGGATCACTACAAATCCTTACATATAGGGCTTCATAAAGATCCATATAAATGTTTATGTAAATGCTATTTTGGTATGAAAACTAAACTTGAGAATGGAGTGGATCCAAACCACATGTATAATATATAGAAAAAGATCTCAACATATCATATATGGTATGAATGGTTCTCTCAGAAATACCATATGTTTGAAAATGACATGAAATATGGAGACTCAAATCCATATTAAGAACATATTAAATACGTTTCCAAATCATTGAGGTAGTGCACAGATCCTGATCAGACACTATAGAATTTGGTACTCCAAGAAATATTACAACTTCCTTGATGAATATTCTGGGAATCTGATGAAGAGTGAAGCCTTCAATGATATAGATTAATTGTGATGACTTTGTAAGGAAATCAATTACATCCCACATAACATTTATCCATTTAGTAATTTTGAGTATTTGGATGATAAAAATCCTTGGTGAAGTTTTCCAATTTCCACCATGGTATGGGTAATGGATGTAACACCCCCTTATACTTCTATCTCTCATCCTTAACTTACTAACATACCAAGAACCATGATATAAAATCTAAAATATATGTCTTCATTTAATACCCATATAAATACACATTTAAATATTTATGCATCTTTTTACTTCTTCGATGAATTGATAATGAAGAACTATGATCTTCCCCTGACAACCCAATCAAATCCAGTATGGACATATCCATACATGGTTACTTAACCTTATCATTTCATTATGACAATGGTTTAAATCAAGAGAATATAAAACAATATTAGTTTCTTATACATTATCCTTCTACACCTCTTTAATATTTATTTTGATACATGGTTGAACATTCAATTCAAAAAGATAATATTTCTTTAATTTCCATAAATATTATATATATAATTTGAAAATATTGATATACCATATCTTTTATAATCATAATCATGGATAATATTGAATGATAATTTCATCTCAAGGCATCATTAACCTGATTTTCTTTCAAATGGTGGTAATGTATTGAGTAATCATAATCATTAATTAGATAAAACCATCTTCTCTGGAACATATTTATCTCTTTATGTGTGAATATATACTTTAAACTTTCGTTATCACTATATATATCAAACTTTTCTCAATAAATATAAGCCCTAAATATCATTAATGAAAGAATATAAAATCTTACATTAAGTCATGAATTTTTTTAATTAATCTCATGGACCTTCTATTATCACAAGACATTAGATATATCCATGTTACTATACATAAGAAGACATCTCAATCACTTCTTGGATACATCATTATAGATTTGAAACCCTTCTTCACTATAGGATAATGTTAGCACTGGAGCACTAACTATCTTTCTCTTCAGTTTACTTCCATTTTCGTTAAATTCATTTATCCAAAGGAAATTATCTCCCTTCTAGGATAACATTGTGAATTTTATTATATTTTCATGAGACATTTTCCACCAACCACAGATAATATCTTTCTAATACTCGATTATTATGTATCAGAGTAACCATGGTTGGTCTATGACAACACCCAATAACCTATATCTTTTATTGGTCTAAAGATATACCCTCTAAAAAGATTTTATGACCCAAAAATGAAAATTTTTTCCTCCAAAATTAATAGAGTATAAAAAATACCCCAAACTAATAAAGGTAATATCTAATGTATTTATTCATTAAATCCATAATTATAGTAGGGGAATTAGTGAGACCAAATAGAATCACTATATCCTCATAGGGTTATTAGCTTGTATGAAATAATATCATGGATATATCACACTTATTTAACACTAATTGATTATATCTAGAATATATTTAAATATTTGAAAAGTATTGAGCTCCAGAAAGTAGATCTAATTGGTCATCAATATGGGGTAGAGGATATATTTTCTTTATCAAGATATTATTTAACTCCTAATAATTAATGCATAGTCTCATCGATCAATCATTATTTTTAATAAAAGGAACTAGTGTACACCAAAGTGGCACACTTAGTCGAATGAATCCCTTATCACGGATCTCCCGGAGTTTCATTTTGAATTACTATAATTTAATAGAGACCATTATATATCGATTCATTGAAATTTATGTGGCACCAGGTATGGATTCTATTGAGAAATCATCATTTGATTTTGGTGTAAGGTAATGCATATCTTTTGGAAAGACGTCAAAAAAAACCCATTAACAATACGCATATCATTGATGTTGAGTTTCTCCCCAACAATTTGAGATAAAAAAAACACTGATGAATATGAATCAAAACCAATATAATCTATGTGATTTACATTTGATGTTCATATTTTTCACCTCACTAATAGATGATAAGAGTTTTTTTTGGAATATAAATTTTACTTACCTTCATTGGAAATTGATTTTGGATTTATATATTGAAATTATAACCATTCCAAAGATATCATCAAATTCATCCAGTGGAAAAATTACATTATTTTTAGGAAACAAATTCACCTAAAAATTTAACAGAATAGAATCATAGAATTGATATGTGATAATTATACCCTTAGGGGGTTTTAGTGATAATTATTTATATAATTACTTTAGTGACATATTGATACCCTTATAAAATTATTCAGATATGATATAATGGTCAGATTCAAAATGGGGTTTCCACTACTAATTCTAAATAAAATATTTTCAGTTTCATTTTGATACCCTTTGAAAATTATTCAATTATGAATGAAAGGGTATATGCATAGTCAAATAAGACACTAAAAGTCCCAAAGTGTATGGTATGTGTGCCTTTCACCATGTCAATATCATACTTCACATCACAAGTATTTATCACGTGATATTTACCTTTTTCTATTGTCATAAGATGTTTATGACATTTTTCATCATCATTAACATTAAAATTTGGGAAATTGTTAACATAGTTACTAGACTCTTTAATTTTGAAAAACTATAGTGTGGGTGGTGCATTGTGAAAATATTTATATCTATTCACAATTTTAACTAACCCCTTCTAATAACTTTGGAAATAATTCCCCAATGAACCTCCCTTAAAAAATTAAAACACTTTCCAGTCCCATTAAGAAAATTACTTGAATTTTTTTCAAACACATTTATCATAAGGGAGATCTCAACTTCTTCTCTCAATTTTATTATATATTCCCTGGAATTCCATTTTACCTTTCTTGTCAAAACAATTATATTGAGTTGTAACACCAGCCTCCATTTACACCTTGGTAGAAAATCAAACAATCTATTCATATATAATAAATTATCTTCAATATAACACCCTTTGGAGGCTTGGTTCAAAGATAATAATGAATCAATAAACCACAAATTCATGTTGAATTATAATCCATGAAGTGTACCTTCATTGTTTTGTAGAAAATTCTTCATAGGTAACAAATAAATCATCATCATTTTGATTTAGATCAAGGAGGGACATTTCTATATTCATAGTTAGAATATTTCAAATTACCTATTGAAACTATGTTCATGATCATGTTTCAATATGTGACGTAAATTTCGTCATGTTACCTGGTATTCTTCATGAGATTCGACCATTGATCTATTTCAATTTATGAATGGTTGAAAAATGAAATAATAATTTCAATTTCCAAATAGTGGATAAAAAAATACTTTTAATTAGTGCAAATAAATTTACCACCAAATTTTGGATCTGTAGTTCCCCTGAAAGAAGGTAGTTATTTAATTCTAGGGGCCTTAAGATAACAATGTTCCAGACTTATCCCATTTGGATGTTCAAAACGATTCACAAATTCTAAAAGTGGTGTGAGCATTGAAATTTTATTTTCTTATTCCTAATCCTGTTATGTTTGCCTTATAAGTAGGAAAATAATTTAATTTTTCATTGTACTCAGTATTAAAACAACTCCTTTGGGTTCCATCCATTGAAAATATCCAAAAATCATAGTAGAGGAAGCAATAATAATAGTGGGGAACCACATAATTATGATGAATAAATTATGGGATTTATTAATCATGACACCATATTCTAAATCTCTGACACATTAAGATTATCCTAGGTCATTCACTGGCTTAATCTATAAAAATTTATTATGATGGTTCATAAAGTGTTTTTGAATTTCCAAATCATATCCATCAAGAGTGTCAAAATAGGTGTGCAATAGTGATTTTTGTCATGCACCATGAGAAGATAGAGTCTCACCCAATGTTACCTTTTTGGATTTATTAACCTTAGATACCACTATTCCAGAGCCACGTCCACATATATTATCATTATAGGTATGTAATTACATGGAAATAACTCACACTA
Source organism: Viscum album (assembly GCA_963277665.1). Lineage (NCBI taxonomy): Eukaryota > Viridiplantae > Streptophyta > Magnoliopsida > Santalales > Viscaceae > Viscum > Viscum album. The sequence goes on along the minus strand of OY728130.1, from coordinate 1,015,393,465 downwards.
TTCTTTAAAAAATTACATGAAATTTTATTATGCTTTGTCTTACCCTTAGACATATCTTATGACATTTTCGTAGGGATACCAATAATGTTTTATATCATAGTTTCCAAAGGTAAATTAAACCTATCCTCGGATACCAGCTATAGAGACCTAGGATTGTCATAAATATATATTTTATTAGTTTTGAATAAAATTTATTTCATTACATAAACAAACACATGAGGATAATAAAGTAATATTTACATTATAAATTTAGAAACCTAAACAACCAATTCATTGGTGAAAAAAATAATCTACTAATATTTTATTCATAACTAGAAATGACTTTATACATATCATACATAATAAATTTCTACATTACATGAGGAAAGAAAAAATAAGAAATTGTGAGATCTGATTCACAATAACGGTGAACAAGGGATATACATAAGAATAACATGAACAAATGGGTATCACAACATGAGAAGAATATTGGAAAACCATACCCTACCTATTAAAGATCATAATATAGAGTAATGTCATAATGATGATATATTCAATAGAGATTAATTATAAGAATATCAATGAATATGATCAATGAGATCATAACATTTATAAAAGAAATAGAATTATGGCATAAACATAAGCATAGAGAATAATTTCTATTACAAACAAGGCTCACTATCATGGATATTATAGTGGAATGGTTTCTCCCCCAAATCATCATAGTAGTCATGCTTCCCTCCCAAGACGATCACATAGGAAAAGTCCCCTACTGAACTGGTTTCACTCCCCATTATATTCATGTCAATCTCATGAGACAAAAATATTTAACCCATTCATTGGAGGTAGATATATGTTCCAGACATCCCAAAATGGAACCAATATTTATGTGTACCACAAGATTCTTAAAAATTATTCATACCATAAACCATGATAGGCAGTGATTTTCATAAAAATTTAATCATATCATAACCATGGTAAATGAAAAAGGATTCACATTCATTTCATCATTTCATTATCCCATAATCCAAGGAAAAATAAGTGGTTTTTATAATAATGTTGTCAAGTTATAACCAGTGGAGGAGAAACCCAGTTTGTAGAAATTTTATCATCATAAACCATTCATAAGAATAAAAATAATGCTACCAATTTTTATGAACCCATTAAAGAATAAATTACTTTAAAGAATATCATCTTATATGGAAAATTATTTTCAATGATAAATCAATTGGATCGTTTATTGAAGAAGATAACTATTCATTGAAAATTAATTTTCAAAAAGTAAAAAATCAAAAACTATTTTAAAATAGTTTTCATTGAAAATAAAATTTATAAAATATAATTTATTACTTAATATAGTTTATGCTCATGGGGTCATAATTTTTTTTCATTTTTTCCATGTTAAAACAAAAACTCTTTCACATTTTCAGTTAATGCCAAATAATTATTTTGTGGGAAATTATTTAAATATTGACTTTAATTTTTTTATACAAAGAAAATCATGTCTTAGAATTTCATTAATAATTCATTTCAAAAGTTTTACCAAAAAATTTTAAAACATATTTATCAAAAGTGGATTTTAAAGAAAAATTAGTTTTTTAATGAAGAATGAAATAAGGTGAATATTCTTAATTTTTTAAAAAAAATTATTAAGATTATACAGAGAGGAAAAAGAAAAGGGAAAAATTATATTCTAATGAAATAAATAGAATATATTGAGATTCATCATTAACCGGATATGTGTATAATAAGATTTAATCGTTAGAAATAATATCTTAAACAACCCATATAGATGATAAGAGTGTAACATTAAGGCATTGCCACTTGGTAACTATGAATTGTAAGACCCATTAATGAGATATACTCAAATGGATATTTAAACCCAATTATTTTCAGGTTAATTATCATATAATACATTTATGGGTACTATATACACAAAAAAATAGGTTGTTAATATGGAATTTGGCTCATATAGGTAAAAAATGTGACGAAAGTCCCTTACCTTAAGTCTCCACTTCCATTAAAAACATTCAACCAACATGTATAATAAATATATGTTTACTATAAGTCAATTATAGAATAATATATATATATATGTAAGCCATACCAAAAATAATTTACCTATGACCTTTTATCATACATTTATTACAAATTCATTCTTAAAGTCATGTTTCATGCAATAATTGCTTTGATATTTATAGTAGCTTTTAATTTTAAATTTTAAAATTTTTTCCACATAATTTTATCATGTTTTCGTAATATAATTTTTTTAACAATTATATAAATATCATATATATGGATTATATATGTTTTTGTTTCAATCTATAAGAGTCAGGGATAAAAAATGATATATATAGTTCAGAGAGATGGTAGGATGTACATATGAATTAACACAATTTATGATTTATTTATGAATTCAATGGAACAAAGGTAAATAATATATTAAAATTATTGAATAATTTTTATATCATATTTATCAAAAAACATTATTAAACCCATCCTTATTTCATTCAATTTAATGCGGTAACAAAACACATCGCTTCGCGATGCGATAATATTCCCTCCACATGGGCGACATTTTTGTATTACCATGGAATGATAATTATAATGGTATATGTGATATAAAAACTCTAGATGTATAATAATATAATAAATATAACATATAAATATTTAATAAATCATTATATATAATTTTGAGAGGTGGTTATGGAGAATAAATAATATTGGTCTGTGGGGCGGCAGTTTGTTGTACACAAGAATATCGATTTCATATCCCATTTGAAGAGAATGGACTGGTTTTTAGGTCAATAACTTATAATAAAAAAATTAATATATATGTATGATACTTAGGTTTTTATATCAGAATTTTTTAATAATAACTTAAGTAGGTTGAAAACTAAATAATATAAACACTATGTTAGAGGTGTAAACTCTTCTTCGAAAAACTTCATTTTGTTTGCACGAACTGGCCTCTTATGTTGGGTTTTTGGAAATCAATGAGGATTATATGATGGTGTGAAGGATTTTATGAAGTTATCTTTGTAGTTTTTTTAAAAAACAAAAGTTTTTGTATGTTTATATAGGATATGATAACGGATGGACTTTTATTAGTGGGGTTAGTGGAAGAATTGCAATTTTTAAAAATAAAATGTTATACCCATGTTTTGATCGTGATAAAAGGAATGAATATGGATCATTCTTGGTTATAAAATAAATAAGGACTAAATATTTCATATAATGGTTCCAAGACTAGTTTTTGAGGTCATTTTTTATCCTTATTTTTATGTTCTCCCTAGTAATTACAATTTTCCCCAACTACGTTAAATACGTTTTTACAATTTTCACAATTATTTATAGAAAAAATAATTTTTAATATAATATATAATATAAATTATGATAATCAAATATATGGAATATATTTTAAAAAATTCCATTCACAAAAGAAGAATATTTAAATTTAAAATAAATTCTCCATAAGGGATGAGAATCCATGTTTTCAAAGAAAAAATATTTAAAAGATTAAATTTTTTTAAAATAAACATTATATAGTAAATGTTTTAAAATGATATAAATTAGATTAATGTATATATTATTTAGGTAATTTTACTTTTAAAATCATTTTGAAAAAAATTTACAATAAAATTCTTTAAACAAAAATGCAGTTTAAAAAACAATTATTTAAACCTATTCACTGAAAAATAAATATTTTTCGAAAAATACAAAAAATTAATCCAAAGATAGTTTTGATAGGATGGTTTCTAAAATAAATTTTATTTTATAAAATTAATTTGGTAAAATTTTCAATGAAAATTTTAATTATTTTTTTGAAAAATATATAAAAAATATTTTTTTTTCAAAAATAGCATTTTCAAAACATATATAGATTATATAAAAAATTTAGTATTTTTTCATCAATATGTTTTGTTAATATAAAAAAATTATATTTAGTCTTTAATTTTTTTTATTAATTTTCATATCATTATGTTTATTGTCTAGGTGATAAAGATATTAATTAAATAATAATATTATGGGTATGTTGGGGTTTCTTTATACTTATGTTGCTTATAATGCAAGATAAAATCATTGTTTCATATAACAGAAGAAAAAAGGAACTCATTGATTCATGTAAACATCTATTAAAAACAATTTAAAAAATCATTAAAAAATTTGGTGTGATAACATCTTTATGTAGGAAAGATCATTCCTACTTGGGAAGTGGTTTATCTTCCTCCTTGACACATTGATAATATAACATGACCATGACATAGATTATGATGATATAGATGTTTGATATAATAGGAAAAAATTGTTAGTGTTTGAAATTTCAATTTAGTTCGAGATAGCCCCTATTATGACTTGAAATACATGTTATATCCAAGTAGTGGCTTCATATGTAGTACAATACTAAATTTTAATCAAGGTCAAATGAGGTGAGATGGTGTATTCCCTATGATATGGGATCATTGTTATATTATTGTGTTCATGCCCCAATATTTTTCTTTTCCTATTTTTTATTGGATTACTGCTATATAATTATTTATATAGTGATAATTTTGAAAGTATGTTTTTGAATATTTCATTGATTATCATCAGAAATAATATTATGAATATTATTTCCCATGATATTTTTGGATTTATTTATTCATGTGAAGTAAATTTCCAAATTTCAAGTATGACAATAATGATATGATTTATTATATGTGTTATTGAGATTAGATGTGTTATTTTTGTTGTTTATGATGAGATGAGATAGTTATTTTAGTATACCATATTGGGATATAATGATATGGGTTTTTTTGTGATAGGTAGTGTGTGTGGTGTATAATTGGGTATGACCAGTATTTGTCGTTAGCAAAGCTTGTTTCCTTTATTTCATAAGAAAATATTGGTAATATAGTACTACTAGAGTATTAAATATTTAAATGCTTTAAGTGGGTTGAATAGTACATACCACAAGCTTGTGCATGTATCCACTCGATTATCATCACTTAGTCGGATGAGGAAAGTGGGGGAAACCAATTAAGTCATAAAACTAATTACCAACTGACATGGAATGAATTTTTTCTATTTTATATATGTAGAAATCAATTTGTATATAGTGTTCGGATTCAATTTATTGTCAGTTGAAGTTTTTAGGGTGGAATAGAAGGACATCAGGCCTATTCCCAATAATCGGTTTTCATCTGTTTCCTTAGAAAATTCTTCTATTATTGATGAAAATAAATAATGGATGATTCTATACAAAATCATTCAAAAATAATTTATAAAAAATTAATATGAATAATTAATTACTTTTTACTGTATTTATTTTTAGTTGTTAGATAAATTGACTGCTTATCATCATATCATAGTTTTTTTTCAAATGAAACATTTTTATAATCACTTAATAGGTATACTAACATGGTCCATAAACCTCAAAATGAAACAATAGAATATATAGCTTCTATTTTACATGATTCTCACCACATGTGATATATAAAATTAATTATAACATGAATCTATTCGAATCTTCTGGGGTTTTTATTTTTCTCAATAGTCTCAGGAGGGAGGAGTAGGATTTACCTCTATTAATGTTAGAATTATGGATGAATATCACTCTTGTATTGAGGGAATTATCAGGAGATTACTTTTTGTGCATAATTATGTCTATCACTAGAAATGATATAATGAGGATTATATGGCTTTATAAATAATTTCAATTTTCACATAGTCCTTTAGAAAAAATCATAATCTTTAGAGAATCCAACATCTAATAAAAATATTTTTATTATTTCATGGATAACTTTAGAATGCATAGGTTAAAAAATATCATTTCATTAATAAATAAATTAATATTTATTTAAATTATATTGATTATATCATTTCCAAAAAAACACTTAACTTGATATTTAAAACCACCTCGGTATATATCAAACCTTGAGTAAAGTATATTTACTTAAATATATAAATTTATTTGTATTATTTATTTAATAAATAAATAAATAATACATTCACTAAAACCGATGAATAAGTATTTATTTAATATTAAACTAAACTATATTCTGTCTAATAGGAGGTGATAGAATATTTTTAATCAATATAACCAGAATAAACTATCAATAATTAAACTTCATAAACAAATTATTATTTTATTAAATTGTTATGGTATTTAACTGAGGTTATGGATACACTTAATGTCTGACCCCCTCATCCCCTTTTTTTAGATTCATTAAGATGAACATTAGAAAAGACAACCAATATATTCTATAAACATGTTATTTCATCTAAATAGAAAATATTTAATGACCTATTGTCAATAAAATTCATATATATGCTAACTATGTAATATAATTCTATTGGATCAATATCTCTAAAAAGTAGGTTGCATCATTTTTTTCATCATCCTATATTTTTTATATTTTTTTCCTTATCTTTTTTGAAAGAGAATCATTGATATAAAGATCTATTGATATAGATTAATCAAATTTTTCGATTACGATCATTGGTCCTAATATATCTACTTATATTAATTTTAGATGGGACAAATCCTTTATTTACATGTTCATCAGTATCATATCCCTCATGACACAACCAATATATTATAATTTTATGTGAGAATATGTTGTCATGATTTTCATTAATATATCAATGTGTGTGTAACATGATATATATTAATAATAACATCAAGCCTATGTACCTATACACACATCTATCGATAGGATCAGCCAATGACTTATATTACATGCAGATTTCATGTTAGAAAATCTGTACTCAAAATATCATATCTTTAAGGCGAATATTCTTATTTTTTTTGAAAAAATATTGAGTTTATACAGAGAGGAAAATAAAAGGGAAAAATTATATTCTTATGACATAAATATAATATATTAAGATTCATCATTAACCTGATATGTGTATAATAAGATTTAATCATTATAAATAATATCTTAAACAAACTATATAAATGATAAGAGTGTAACATTAAGGAATTGCCACTTGGTATCTTTGAATTGTAAGCCCCATTAATGAGATATACTCAAATGGATATTTAAACCCAATACTTTTCAGGTTAATTATCATAGAATACATTAATGGGTACTATATACACAAAAAAATAGGTTGTGAATATGGAATTTGTCTCATATAAGTAAAAAATGTGACGAAAATCCCTTACCTTAACTCTCCACTTCCATGAAAAACATTCAACCAACCTGTATAATAAATATATGTTTATTGTAAGTCAATTATAGAATAGTATATATATATATATAAACCATACCGAAATAATTTACCTATGACCTTTTATTATACATTTATTACAAATTCATTATTAAAGTCATGTTTTATGCAATAATTGCTTTGATATTTATAATAGGTTTTAATTTTAAATTTTAAAATTTATTCCTCATAATTTTATCATGTTTCCGTAATATAATTTTTGTAACAATGTTATAAATATCATATATATTGAGTATATATGTTTTTATTGCAATCCATAAGAGTCAGGGATAAAAAATGATATATATAGTTCAGAGAGATGGTAAGATGTAAATTTGAATTAACACAATTTATGATTTCTTTATGAATTCAATGGAACAAAGGTAAATAATATATTACAATTACTGAATAATTTTTATAACATATTTATCAAAAAAAATTATTAAACCCATCCTTATTTCATTTAATTTAATGCGTTAACAAAACACATCGCTTCACGAGGCGATAGTATTCCCTCCACATGGGAGACATTTTTGTATTACCATGGAATGATAATTATAATGGTATATGTGATATAAAAACTCTAGATTTATAATAATATAATAAATATAACATATAAATATTTAATAAATAATTATATATAATTGTGAGAGGTGTTTATGGAGAATGAATAATATTGGTCTGTGGGGCGGCAGTTCATTGTACACAAGAATGTCGATTTTATATCCCATTTGAAGCGAATGGACTGGTTTTTTGGTCAATAACATAAAATAAATAAATTAATATATATGTATGATACTTAGGTTTTTATATCATAATTTTTTAATAATAACTGAAGTATGTTGAAAGCTAAATAATATAAACACTATGTTAGAGGTGTTAACTCTTCTTCGAACAACTTCATTTTGTTTGCACGAATTGGCCTCTTAAGTTTGGTTTTTGGAAATAAATGATGATTATAGGATGGTATAAAGGATTTTATGAAGTTATCTTTGTATATATTTAAAAAAACAAAAGGTTTTGGATGTTTATATAGGATATGATAACGGATGGACTTTTATTAGTGGGGTTAGTGGAAGAATTACAATTTTAAAAATAAAATGGTATACCCATGTTTTCATCGTGATAAAAGGAATAAAAATGGATCATTATTAGTTATAGAATAAATAAGGACTAAATATTTCATATAATGGTTCCTAGACTAGTTTTTGAGGTCATTTTTTATCCTTATTTTTTATATTCTCCCTTGTAATTCCAATTTTCCCTAACTACGTTAAATAAGTTTTTACAATTTTTACTTTTATTTATAGAAAAAATAAAGTTTAATATAATATATAATATAAATTATGATAATTAAATATATGGAATATATTTTAAAAAATTACATTCACAAAAGAAGAATATTTTAATTTAAAATAAATTCCCCATAAGGTCTGAGAATCCATGTTTTCAGAGAAAATATATTCAAAATATTAAAATGTTTTTAAATCAAAATTATATAGTAAATGTTTTAAAATGATATAAATTAGATTAATGTATATATTATTTTGTAATTTTACTTTTAAAATAATTTTGCAAAAAATTTACAATAAAATTTATTTAAACGAAAATGCAGTTTAAAAAAATAACTATTTCACCATATTCACTGAAAAATAAATATTTTCCGAAAAATAAAAACAATTCATCCAAATATAGTTTTGATAGGATGGTTTCTAAAATGAATTTTATTTTATAAAATTAATTTGGTAAAATTATCAATGAAAAATTTAATTTTTTTTTTTTGAAAAAATATATAAAATATTTATTTTTTTAAGAAATATTATTTTCAAAATACATATAGATTATATAAAAAATTTAGTATTTTTTAATCAATATGTTTTATTAATATAAAAAATTATATTTAGTCTTTTAAATTTTTTTATTAATTTTCATATCGTTATGTTTATTGTCTAGGTGATAAATATATTAATTAAATAATAATATTATGGGTATGTTAGGGTTTCTTTATACTTATGTTGCCTATAATGCAAGATAAAATCATTGTTTCATATAACAGAAGAAAAAAAGGAACTCATTGTTTCATGTAAACATATATTTAAAAAACTATTTAAAAAATCATGAAAAATTTTGGTGTGACAACATCTTTTGGTAAGAATGATAGTTCCTACTCGGGATGTGGTTTGTCTTCCTCCATGACACATTTATAATAGAACATGACCATAACATAGATTATGATGATATAAATATTTGATATAATAGAAAAAAAAATTGTTAGTGTTTTAAATTGCAATTTAGTTCGAGATAACCCCTATTATGACTTGAAATACATATTATATCCAAGGAGTGGCTTCATATGTAGTTCAATACTTAATTTTAATCAAGGTAAAATGAGGTGAGATGGTGTATTCCCTATGATATGGGATCATTGTTATATTATTGTGTTCATGCCCCAATATTTTGGTTTTCAAATATTTTATTGGATTACTTCTATATAATTATTTATATAGTGATAATTTTGAATATATGTTTTTGAATATTTCATTGATTATCATCAGACATAATATTATGAACAATATTTCCCATGATATTTTGGGATATATTTATTCATGTGCAGTAAAATTGCCAAAATTTCAAGTAAGACTATAATTATATGATTTATTATATGTGTTATTGAGATTATATGTGTTATTTTTGTTGTTTATAATGAGATGAGAAAGTTATTTTAGTATACCATATTGGGATATAATGATATGGGTTTTTTTTATAGGTAGTGTGTGTGGTGTATAATTGGGTATGACCAGTATTTGTCCTTAGCAAAGCATGTTTCCTTTATTTCATAAGAAAATATTGGTAAGATAGTACTACAAGAGTATTTAATATTTAAATGTTTTAAGTGGGTTGAATAGTACATACCACAAGCTTGTGCATGTATCCACTAGATTATCATCACTTAGTCAGATGAGGAAAGTTGGGGAAACCAATTAAGTCATCAAACTAATTTCCAACTGACATGGAATGAATTTTTTCTATTTTATATATGTATAAATCAATTTTTATATAGTTTTAGGAATGAATTTATTGTCGGGTGGAGGTTTAAGGGTGGAATAGAAGGAAATCAGGCTTATTCCCAATAATCGGTTTCCATCTGTTTCCTTAGATAAATTTTCTATTTTTGATGAAAATCAATAATGGATGATTGTATATAAAATCATTCAAAAACAATTTATAAAAAATTAATATGAATAATGAATTACTTTTTACTATATTTCTTTTTATTTTTTAGATAAATTGACCGCTTATTATCATATCATAGTTTTTTTTCAAATGAAACATTTTTATAATCACTTAATACGTATACTAACATGGTCCATGAACCTCAAAATGAAACAACAGAATATATAGCTTCTATTTTACATTATACTCACCACATTTGATATATAAAATTAATTAGAACATGAATCAATTCGAATCTTGTGGGGTTTTTATTGTTCTCAATAGTCTCGGGATGGAAGAGCATGATTTCCCTCTATTCATGATAGAATTATGGATGAATATCACTCTTGGATTGAGGGAATTATCTGGAGATTACTTTTTGTTCATAATGATGTCTATCACTAGAAATTATATAATGAGGATTATATAGCTTTATAAATAATTTCCAATTTCACATAGTCCTTTAGAAAAAATCATAATCATCAGAGAATCCCACATCTAATAAAAATAAAAATATTTTTATTTTTATTATTTCATGGATATCTTCAGAATGCGTAGGTTAATAAATATCATTTCATTAATAAATAAATTAATATTTATTTAAATTATATTGATTATATCATTTCCACGGAAACACTTAACTTGATATGTGAACCCACCTTAGTATATATCAACCCTTGAGTAGTGTATATTTACTTAAATATATAAATTTATTTGTATTATTTATTTAATAAATAAATAAATAATACATTCACTAAAACCAATGAATAAGTATTTATTTAATATTCAACTAAACTATATTCTGTTGATTAAGAGGTGATTGAATATTTTTAATCAATATAAATGGAATAAAATATCGATAATTAAAATTCATAAAAAAAATTATTATTTTATTAAATTGTTATTGTATTTAACTGAAGTTATGGATACACTTAATATTTGACCCCCTCATCCCTTTTTTTAGATTCATTAAGATGAACATTAGAAAAGACAACCAATATATTCTAGAAACATGTTATTTCATCTAAATAGAAAAGAGTTAATGACCTATTGGAAATAACCTTCATATATATGCTAACTATGTAATATAATTCCATTGGATCAATATCTCTAAAAAGTAGGTTGCATCATTTTTTCATCATCCTATATGTTTGATATTTTTTTCCTTAAATTTTTTAAAATAGAATCATTGATATAAAGATCTATTGATATGGATTAATCAAATTTTTTGATTACGATCAGTGTTCCTAATATTTCTACTTATATTAATTTCAGATGGGACAAATCCTTTATTTACATGTTCATCAATATCATATCCCTCATGAAACAACCAATATATTATAATTTTATGTGAGAATATGTTGTCATGATTTTCATTAATATATCAATGTGTGTGTAACATGATATATATTAATAATAACATCAAGCCTATGGACCTATACACTCATCTACCGATAGGATCATCTAATTACTTAAGTGATTTTGGGTTTTCATCCTCATCTGCAATGATAGCTTTCAATGTTAATGTTCCATTTCAAATACATAGTGTTTTTGTTTCATCTTAATGTCTATGTAATTTTGGTTTTTCTTCTTTATTTCTATTTCTATTCTTTAAGGCTGAAGTTTTTACATTTTTTCAATACTCTCTACGGTGATGGTGTTGACGAAGGGTTCCTTCTCGCTAGAGTGTTTGAGCCCACGATGACTCATTTAAAGTGATTTTGATTGTATTGATGGTTTTTACTAATAGTGGTGATGTATGGTCTAGAAAATGGACTGAGGTTTAGATGTCAATGGTTTCACTATGCTCAATGAAACCAATCATTAGCGGGTGATGACTATTGGATTTAAATTTTGAATATTTGAATTTTTAATCTGGCATGATGGGTCTATTAATGTAATCAGTTTTTGTGTTTTAGGAATCTAGGTTCCCACTTAAACCCTTAATAGTGGATTATTCTTAAAATACCAAAAAACTAATTTTGGAGGGTGGGGATATAGGGATTTCATAAAATAGTGGGATAGTATTGAATAAAAAGTATCCATTACATTTTTGGAAATCATGATAAATTACTAAAAGTAGATTTTATTTTTATTATTAAAACTGTAAATAAATTCAAAATTGATTGTATCAATATGGTAAATATTACTCAAAATATCATATCTTTGAGATTAAAAAGTGTGAAAATTACCTCCCTAGGACTCTAATGTACCTTTTCAATCTGTAGAATAATGTCTACTATAGGGAGTAGTTGAATATATTAATTATATAAAAATTGAATATCATTATCATCAATTTCGTTAAATAAAATATTTTTACCATAATCTATTATTCATGACATTCTCCTTATAAAATAAACATGTAATTACATTCCAATCTTATAATATTATCAAAGGGATTATAAATATAATATTCCTTACCTCCATGGGATATCTTATAGGGATACAATTTTGGTTCTAGGATTCTAGTTTTTTTTAAAGATGCCATGAAAAATTCCTCACCACCACATTATTATAAATTATAAGACAAATCCATTATACAATACATTAACTCCTATGGTATTATACTTTTTTATTTAGTTGGTAACTATTATAGTATGTTTTTATCATTTATAAAGTAAATCATGATAATTGAATATTTGAATAACTCTTTATAGATGTCACCATGTTCAATAAGGTCCAATTCCTCTATTCCATAACACTATTTGTAGTGTTGTATAAGGATTATTAAGTTGAGATATGATCCAAAAATCACCTAAATATTAAATGAAATATTTGTTAGGATATTTGACACAGCTATCTAATTTAGTCTAATTTATATTCTTCCTAATATATTCATATACTTAATCATTATACATGTAAATTTTCTAAAGGAATTGATACATATACCTCATTATATATATATAACCATATCTACTCAAGTATTCATTAAATGTAATGAACTAGAAGAATCCAAATATAGCACTAATAGAGAATGGTATATCTATATCTTTGTGTCAAAATTATATAATTTTGGTAGCCCTTTCACTCTATCCACATAATATTGGGTAGCTTAATTTCCCTTTAAAATAGGTGTGACATCTATCAAGTGGTTTTAGTTAAAAAATATTAATACCCCTCTTTATATAGATTTTTATTGTTCTCGTTTTATGTCTAATTCAGTGATACCAAAGATCAGTGAGATATAAGTCAGTTAAAAAAAATTGTTACCAATTTCAAATAAATGTATATCATCTTCTAATACATAAAGACCACTATGTATTGTTTTCATACTATAGAAATTGTTGTCTTTGAAAAATTATTATCTTATATTCTCATAGAAGAATAAAAAATCCAATATTTTTTTAACATTGAATAAATTTTTTTCTCATCTTAACACTAAGAAATAAAAAAATTAATTATTATTAGAACCCTTCATGTTATTAATGTAAGGTCATAGTATCATATATTAATGGTTTATGGTATTTTTGTGTTGGTAGATCAATGATTAACATCACATCAGAAAAATAATTTTAATATACTTGATTCTTGAATATGAAGAAAAATGTGAGAACCAAATGACTTATCTAATACCTAAATTATTGATATAAATATAGGATAAACTTAATAAAAATTCACCTCGAGTGTCCCCATGATTCATTAAAAAGTATTTCTTATTATTTTAGTCACCCAACTTTCCTCTTATAAAATATACTACATCATTTTCCTTTTTCTACCTCTTTATTTTGCTCTTATTAAGAGGATAATGATTATGAGTCTTAGTATTAGACTGAATATTTGTGAAATTTTCATTATTATTCCTCTTATACATCATATTTATGATAGGGTTTCCATTCCCCATATATTAATTTAATTAGTGGTTCAAGGTAAATTAATCCAATAGAGACTTCTCATGGTTGATCATATTACAATCTCAACGAAATTAGAAAATCTCTAAAGTACTGAGGATAATATTATTTTTTAACCAACTCACTAGGAAGAAAAAAGACCAAGACAACTAATTTCTCAATTTTTAAATCAACATGATTATATGAGGAAAAAATGGTTCCCCTTATACATGAATACATGTGAAAACTAACTTAGAGATCTCATATCTCCCATATCCCACCTTCTCTTGATGAAGATCACATAGATGAATTAACATGAAATACATATACATTTCATCAAATAGATTATAGACCACACTATACATGTATGATATCATGTGATACTATATATCTAGTCTACCATTAAATTTTTTCATGTAAAGAGAGAGTTCCTCCATACAAACCACTTCATAAGGTGCTTTCAGAGCATGAGATTTTAACATGTTGAATTTTAAATATTGCCATTGAATAATGTGAATGTTCTAGTAAAACTCTTATATAATCATATACTTGAGAATGTGGTTATTAAGTAATATTTACCATATTGATACAATCAATTTTGAATTTATTTACAGTTTTAATAATAAAAATAAAATCTAATTTTAGTAATTTATCATGATTTCCAAAATGTAATGGATACTTTTTATTCATTAATATCCTACTATTTTATGAAATCCCTATATCCCCACCCTCCAGAATTATTTTTTTGTTATTTTAAGAATAATCCACTATTAAGGGGTCAAGTGGGAACCTAGATTCCTAAAACACAAAAACTGATTACATTAATAGACCCATCATGCCAGATTCAAAATTCAAATATTCAGAATTCAAATCCAATAGTCATCACCCGCTAATGATTGGTTTCATTGAGTATAGTGATACCATTGACTTCTAAACATCGGTCCATTTTCTAGACCATACATCACCAGTATTAGTAAAAACCATCAATACAATAAAAAACACTTTAAATGAGTCATTGTGGTCTCAAACACTCTAGCGAGAAGGAACCCTTCGTCAACACCATCACCTTAGAGAGTATTGGAAAAATTTAACAACTTCATCCTTAAAGAATAGAAATAGAAATAAAGAAGAAAAAACAAAATTACATAGACATTAATATGAAAAAATAACACTATGTATTTGAGATGGAACATTAACACTGAAAGCTATCATTGTAGATGAGGATGAAAAACCAAAATCACTTAACCAATACATCATGAAAACAATAAAAACCAATCCCACTGAAAGAGAAACCGCCAATAGATCTAAAACAACTTGTGTCCAAATTCTAGTCAAGACTACACCAAAATAAAATGATTATTGGGACTATAGAAAACATAGAAGACCTAAAACAACATTATCGAGTGAAAATTGAAACGGAAAGGAATAAAAAGAAACCACCTAGTTTGCAACTCATGAAACACCAATTAACTCCAAATCAAAGAATAAAAACCCCATAAAACCACTACATTATACTGAAATGGAGTTTGGAGAAATAGATAAATACTTAAGAGTAGTGGTCTAGTCGAACAATACCTTGAGTGGCAGTAATGGTAACATAGAGAAAACCAATGTTGTCGAAGATTGTGATGAAACCCACCAACCAAAAAAGATGACACTGACCGCAGCAACAATTACATCCCAAGTCACCGTGAAGAATGATGAACAAGACCAAAAGTGGAGTCTGACCTGATAGATCTATTAGGTAGGGTAGTCGTAGATAGAAATTTATTTCTTGAATGTAGGGGAATGAAACCATGTGGAATAGTGTAAATGATAGGTAACCACAGAATAGAGATTATGAAATGTTATGAGAATGGAAGTGGGGGATTATGAGAATAAGGATTTCTTTCCATTGAATAATCAAACCAAAAACCCTTTGAGAGTTTGACGCTGAGAGAAATAGAGAATATGAAGAAATGGGGTTCCATCTCATAATACATATATCTCTCAAAATTTGGAATATCATATTGCATATATATTT
Source organism: Viscum album (assembly GCA_963277665.1). Taxonomy (NCBI): domain Eukaryota; kingdom Viridiplantae; phylum Streptophyta; class Magnoliopsida; order Santalales; family Viscaceae; genus Viscum; species Viscum album. Next base: position 1,015,377,226 of record OY728130.1, on the reverse strand, counting down.
AAGTGGAAAGGATTCATATTTACCTTCTCATAACCCATACATAAATATGATCAACTAGTTGAATGTTTTTATGTAAGTGGGTGTTTTTAAATGAATAAAATCATCACTTCTTGATAAATCAAGTAGATTTACCAACCTTGAAATATATGATGAATATTTACTCAAAAATTTATTCCATTTTTCATTCCATGTTTATCAGGGGATATACCTCATGATTTTAACATTATTATCTTAACCCAAAACCTACATTTTAATTTTTCAGAAAATAGTAGAGTTGGAAAATTTATATACTAGTACATAGACTATGGTTCCATCCATAATAAAGTAATTTAAGATTATAATAAATTGATATTTATATTGATATATTTTATTTTTATGGATAAATATTTTTTATTTTTATCTTTTACATTCTTTTTAGAAAATATTGAATATTAAATAAGTGACAAATTATTTCTCGAGAAATATATTTATAAAAAATCCATTAATTTTATCTCAATAATAAATTATTGTTAATTTGTTAATTTTCTATGATATCTAAGAATCATTATAAAAAACAATTTATCCATGAAATTAATATTAAAAAAATAAATGATGTTACATTATAATTATACTTATTGGTTTTGTTGAGAAGATGATTAAATATACCTATACGAGGGAAATAACTCATTGAAGGAGCACAAGTTTGACTTATAATGTTTCACCAATCCTCATATGCATCTCCATGGTTGGTTTCACCTCAAATCTGCCTTTAAACACCTATAATCAAATGGTAGATCCAACCTTTTCATATATTAATCACATATAGGTGACATCAATTATAGGGTAGGGGTTACCAAAAATTAACCATCGACATATTGTCTCGTACATAATAATAGTAGGGGATGAAAAATATTACATCATTTTAACTTACTTATATTTATTACAAAATCCATTCAATAATAGTTAAATAAAATGAAATACAACACACATATATATATTGTTCAAGAAATTGATCAATCATTCCTTATATTATTCTATTTATATATAAAAAATATTATATAAGGGGATTTTTTCATTGTAATACAATGTGTAGTCCCATGATTCAAGGTATATAGATATAAAACAATTTATTTCCCACAACCACATATCAGTAAAAGAATTATGTATCACTTTCAATGCTTGTAAAGTACACAACTTATTTGATGACAATAAAAAATACGTACCTCTAAAATTAATGGGAATATTAATTTATGATGTATTTATCCTTAAACCCAATGACATGAAATCTATACAAGATACACACTATGTATTTCTATTTTATGTAATAATTATTATTTAATTTGTGTAATTATTTCATGTGGTGTATAGATTGGATTGTAATAAACTCCATGTGAATGGGTATGACATACGTTCTATGTACATACTACTACAAATTGTGTATTCTACATTATAACAACTATTAATAGAATCCAACTGACAAAACATGTTTTTCAACATGAACGTTCATTATTTTCATGTTTATTACACCAAATAAAAATAATTTAGTCACATTAAATAATGTTACATGGCTATCATCCTCTATGAAGTTTATAATAAATTCATTTCCCTTAATAGATTGCATTTTCCCTATGAATTTCACTATGAAATCATTTGGACTATACATTTTTATTATATATGAGTGATTTGTTGTTAAAAAAACCATGTGTTAGGATAAATCAGTCAAAACATGGAAAGTAATCACATCACATTCCACTGTGTACATGATGTACTGGATTTATCCTGATCCCACCCAGTGAAATGAACCTATATACATGGAAAGGACTCCTATGAGATTTCATGCAGTCATATATGGTCCATCCAAAACCTATCTCACATATGAATAATAACCTCCACCTTTTTATTCATCTCTTCAAAACATTTTCTTGGTAATATGAAGGTGAATTACTGTAATATATTAAAATTTGAATGATATAATGAATAAAATAAAATTTTAAAATATATATAAATCATTTAATGATTAATAAATAATTTTTAAATAATATATAACCACTACGATACAACCTAAATGTTTGGAGGTATAATAAAATCTCATCAGGCTAATACCAAATAATTGTTTTTCAATAGTTTATTTTTTGGTATACTAGTAAGTCTTTATGAATAGTGGTACATGATGATTTGAGGGAGGATGTTTCTCATTTGATTTAAAAATAATTTATATGTATAATTATTCATTTTTTATGAAATTCATTCTTCATAGTATAAATGGATGACCAACTATTTTTAGGCCAATATTGTTTAATATATTTAATGTTTATAATCCCACTATTGGTATCTATATGTACTTTAAGATCCCTAAAATTCCACTGTGGAATAATTGTATACTAACATGAATAATTCTCACCACATGAAATTCTCACTTTAATGAATAATAAGAAACTATTAAATGATTTAAGGATGTTTCATGGATAGAGAAACACTATTTTTTTATACCTATAATTTCTTTTCATTTGTGTATATACACAATATTTGGCCAGATCACTCCATATTTTCAATAGATTAAATAAAGGATTTGGTTATTTGTTGAAGGGAATTGTCTCCCCATATTCAAATGGTGACCCTAAAACTACCCAAAAACCTCTAGTATTTTGGTTTGTGTTCCTAAGGTGTGGTGATTTTCAATCATGTAAATTAGAAAATAGAATAATTGAATTAGGGTTTTTCAATCCATATTTAAAGATGAGGATTTTATTTAGTTAAATTATTGGATGTTTTTGTTATCTTTTTCTATTAAAAAAATATTCACAGTCATCAAAATGAGAAATAAGGATTTTAATTATTGTTAATGTTCATTTATAGTGAATCTTTTTATTATAGGATGACTGAAGGAGAGTATGGTTTTAGATGCTATTATAAGAAATGTTTGATAAAAAATATTTAGTCCTAAATAAACCATGCAATATTTCTTTATATAGTAATGTTTATTTTAAATATAAAATAATATATATATATATAAATAATTAGTGTTCTCTTTATTTATAAAAAATATATGGACACCATTGTAAAGCTTACTACGTCATGTTTTGGAACTATGTTTCATGTTTAAATGAGAAAACATCCACAGAACAAGTGAAAATGTTATTTTGGAGTACCTTTTGGATGGAAATAATTGTCCATAGTTATATATTTTGGAAGGAGGGTGGGAAATTAATCAATTCATTTTTTATATCTCATCGTCATTCTAAATAAAAATTCAGGTCATGGTTTTCCCATCATATCCAAATAGTGTTCATGGTTATAATATTAGAAAAACTGGGAATGAATTTTATGAGGATACATTATCATTCATTGTTTATAAATTTTTTAAATCGGCCAAAAATAAATTGAAAATGGTTTATGGAAAAACTATAGAGTCAATGTCACTATGTTTTAGTTTCTAAATAATATCTTACTCAACTATTATAAATTCTGTGGATAGGTATTGGCCATAAAGAATAGAAAGAATCCTTTCTAAATGTTTATTGACAACAAAAGTATTGATAATATGGTCTTGAGTAATCTAATGTTTGATTAATAAGTGAGGAATAATGTATGTTATGGAAGGATTTTTATTTTAAATATAAAAATCAAATTTTAAAAAATAGATTTCTGTTAAATTTTATATAATGATTAATGGAAATTTTTATGGTAGTCAAGGGAGAGTGAGTTAGAGTAACTAAAAAAGATGAGAGCTCCAAAAAATAGGAAAACACTTCATTAAATGGATAATAAGAGATAAGAGTACACGTAATCTGGTTAATTTGAATAGGGATCATTATAAAGTTGATATGTGTTAAAAAAGTAGTGTATTTAACTTCAATTATATGATTTTAATAATCATTAGGTAACTAAAAATTTGTGGGATTAATTTTATTCTATCATGAATGTGAGAAATGACCCTTCTCATTTAATTAAATAAGTTTTTTTAGTGGATCTTACTATAATTTTTTTATAGAAAATGCTAAGGACATGGCCATTAATTTTGACTAGTTAACCAAATATATTTAATTTTCCTATCATTTTAATTTTATTAAATTTTATTTGATACAATAATGTGATCAATATATTTATCTTTTGATACAGGTTAATTTAAAATAAATTCAAAAATAGAATGTGGAAAAGTTTTTATCATTTATTTACCCCTTCCTCTATATGTATAGTAGTCATTTTTGAGAGCTCATGATTAACATCAAATAATTTTCATGTTTTCCTATAAATATCACATGGGTTTTATGAATATTACTTTAAAACTGGGTCATTTTCTAAATTTATATATTAGTGATTGATTCCATAAATTTTGTGAATAAAAAGGTTATTCTATCATTTAAAAGAAATAAAAATTTCTTATGAATGGATAAAATAATGGAATTTATATTAGTTTTTTGATTATATATACTTTTTTTCTACTAATGGGTTTGTTCCTCATGTTTAAGGTGAAAATGGTTATTATTGATCAGAAAAATCAGGAAAATAATTGCCATGCTAGAAATTCAATATATTCATCAATTTTGTTGAATTAATTTATCAATTTTTTCAATATTAAGACCAAAATGGGAATTTAATATATTTTAAAAAATATCTATTAAATAAATATCAATTTTAAGGTTGAAAAATTTATTCTTTGGAATGATATGTTTGAATCAATATATATATATATTTAAAGATGAAATCGGTGATGATTTATTTGTATAAGACTATTAGTTGGTGATCTCTATTTTTGGATTTGGGGAGATTCAAAAATATTTCATGTAATTTAATAATCAACATAATATATGTACATATAATGAATTAATTCTATGGTACCTTCATTGTAAGGCCATGATATTGAAACATTTAATTTTTATTATTTTCATTGAAACTCAATTGATTATTAAATATTGGAGGGGGATTGTATATAAAAAATAATTTGGATGAAAACAATATGCATTAAATATTTAATGAAAAATTAAAAAAAAGGTGACTCAAAGAATTAATATGAAATTATATAATATTATATAGATATTAGCATCGAATTCCATAAGTCTACTTCATTTTTCTATAGTGGTGTTAAAAATGTAAAACTAAAATACTGATGTAAAACTATATTGAATTGATTTAAATGTAAATCTATTTATAATTTCAATGTTAACTTTTTAAATATAATTGGATAGGAAGGTTAGTGTTAATATTAGTCATCATGATGTTCTAAAAATATGTAACATTATATATGCATGAAAAATAATTTTCACACAAATAGATCAGGTATAAATTTATAAAAATCAAAATGATCAATTTCATTTGTAAATTTTACGATGAATAAAGTTGTGTGGATATGATTGAATTTGAAATTTCAAGTGAATTAGAGGATAATTTAATGATAAATAGGAAAATTATAACAAATTCAATAGTGTTAATGATGATAAGGTGAAAGGGATGATGAAATCAAAATAGAGTTTTTTATAAATCAAGAGTAAAGGAGTAATATTTCAAAGACCTAAATTATATAGATATAGATTAATAATCTGAATAAATATCCTTTAACATAAAATAACATTAATTATATTAGAATTAACAATTAATCCCATTCATTAATGGAAATTGAAGAATTGAAAAAGGTTTAATCTAAGGAAAATGTATTATTAGAGATTATTAGAGCAGACCAACATGGAATCCCATATCGCAGGGCTTCGTATAAGATATCACATGACATATACCACACCCCCAATAAATAAAGGACACTAATAAGATGTTAGGAGTAAAAATAAACCATTGTGAATACTTTTATAAAAAAAAATCGATGAAAACTAATATAAAATTCATATAAATAAATCCATTTAAAAAACTTATGACACAAAAAAAGTCATTATAAAAAAAATTAAAAAATTAAATAAATAAAATGATAACATCAAAAAAAATCCACACACTAAAATATTTCATACCCTCTATCATAACCCTATGGTGAAACTATGGATCACCACTAATGATGAATGAATTATACCCCTTACAAATATCATGGAATATAATTTCATCCTTTAAATTAATGTGCACAATTAGAAAGGTGTGTTTAAAATCAGTATGATTTCTTCGATGAATCCAATATACTAAAATTCATTAGACATTTACACATATAATATCAATTAAAAATGATAAATCGAAATATTTTTTAAACTAAAGCATTAGACATATTCAAATTAAAAAAATATATTTTCAAATAATAGTAACATATTTAGAAAATAATAAATCAATGTATGAATATAAATAATCGAAAAAACCATGTTTTTTCACCCAAAAACTCAAATCTTAGAAAACATAATGTTTCCAAATTATAATAAAATGTTCCACTTTTATAAATCAATGAAAATATTCATTCTTTGGTTCAAAAATAGAATCCTCATTTTCTCTAAAATCTACTTGAATTGTTGTTTTTTAAAAAAATAAATATTTTTTCCTTAGAAATTTCAAGAATAATCTACAAATCCATTTATATGCTTTTTTCCAAGATAAGAATCCTTGTTCATATTTCCGTAACTCACACCATACTAACTATAAAATTTTAGCAATATTTATCCGACCAATTTTTACCATATCACACACTTTATAAGGCATCTCTTTCTTTTTTAAGTGATATATAAGATTAAAATGTAAGGACTCACAAAATTCTATTCCATACATGGACCACAGATGATAATTTCAAGAAATTTCAAATAATGAAAAAAATTAAAAAAATTACTAAAAAAATTATATTTCGAATTTTATCTTTATCAATCACCATAATCTATTCGACCAAAATTTAAAAAACCATTACTAATGATTTTAAAAACTATTATTCTATTCAAAACTCCAATTGTTAGAAATCCAAAAATTCAATAAAAAAATTATTTTTGGTAAAATACTCATTTTTTCATAAAACTAAAATTTCATGAAATGTTATCAATTTAAATCATTATTAAAACACAATCTATAAACAATGATAATTAAATTATTTAATGTAGTATAATATTCTACCAAGTCAATTAATTCTTGGAATTTAGTTTATTTCATGGTCCAAAATCACACTCTTTGGACAAATCATTCAATAGTTGATCATTATAATAATAATAATCAATTATTTTGAATTTAAATATTCATATATTAAGCACCTATATCATCGAATTTGATAGAGGGAGCACATTGAATCATGGTAGATACCATAATTTATATCTTACCATGAAATTCAATATCAACCAGAAAATCCATGCATGAGATCCACTTAAAAAAGTAATAATGTTCACTGAACTCACACCAAATAATATTTAGGATCACTAAAGGGTGATTATGTGGGAGATTGTGTTGAATATGGGTTTTTTTGGGGAATTTAATTATGAAACCTTATCATTTAACACAGTTGTATGGTAACCATTCATGATCCTTGGGACCATGTAGTTGATCATGAAACTATTAAAATAAAATTATTCTAGGATACATAGGGTTGATACATGGTCACTAATATAGTTAATAACATACTGGATTTTGAAACCAAAAATTCAAAATTGCCTAACATGGTTTCTTGGACTGTGAAAATGACTATAAATACTTGTATAGGTTCTCATAATTTCAGTATAGAATATTTAATTTGAAAAACCTAGGCCCAAATGTAAATACAAATTTTAACCACGATTCTAATAATTCCTAAGTCTGAAAGTTAATTCTAATGTTTGATTTTTGTAATTATCTGCGGGATATTTCACACGTGTTAATAAGAACAATGAAATCCTATCAATCATGCAAGAACACATAATTAACATATTCAAAAAATAAATTTATAGGTATAAAACATTAATTTTTTCACTATAATTCTATAGACTAAGGATCATTCCTTGATGGTGTTTCCACATATTAGGGATTAACACTACTCACTCTATGTGTGATAATTTTTTGAAAAAGGAACAGTATAAATATGAGGGACACACCATCATATTTTATATTTCTACACTACATTGAGATATTAAATTAAAGGTAAAATAAGACACAATTATCAATTATAATAAATCATTACATATATAAAATCCAAATCAATAATGGTGGTTTTGGTCTTCTTTTGTTTCTCATTCAATATCCATATCTTAAAAAAATAACTATAGTTTTCTTCTTTTTTCTGTAATTTCATAGATATTTCAATAATATCTTCTCTTACGTTTTTCATTATTCAATCATCCTTCGAAACAAGGACTATTTTCTATAAATTAATTTCTATTATTTTTCAACTTTTTCAATTTTTAATAAGGTATTAAATATTCCAATTATCTAGTAGTAAAATTAATTCATTCAACTATAGTCTAAAAAATATATAGATTATTTAAACTATTGGAATTTTTTATATTATCCACATTAATTGCTTGGATTTATTTTTTTTATAGTAAAAATCCCATTAAAACATCTATATTGGGGTGTAATTTCATTTCACATAGTATGATCCTTCTCCAATAACAAAATTCACTTTATCTAAAAAAATCCAAAATTTAAATTCTGAATTATCACCCTATGAGGCTAACCAATGAATGTTACTTGAATTACCATGAAAGAGTGCCTATCTAATAAAATATCCCTTAAACAATATCTCTATTCTCATATCCACAATTTTCATAAACTTTATATAACATAGTTAAGGAAACATCGCACTTCATAGTTTGGTTCTTCTTTTAGCACACATTTCTATTACACTTTTGTGTTTCGGCCATAGTATTCATGATTATAAGTATGGTCCTGCCCTTTTTTATTTGGGATTTTGGAATCCCTATACAACATATATTGTGGTCTTTGAATCATTATATTGATAATTTGAATCTCCATGATATTTATAACTTGTAGTGAAATTTATTTCACGTTTTTTCTACATCTTTATGTTTTCCTTGATATTCAAAGTGAAATATCAATCATATTTTTTATTGATAAACCATTACATTTTTTTCATGATGTGGCCATTCATCCCATAATGTTACTTGTATTCTTCTCCTAGGGACAATTTATAAACCATTATACATTATATTCTCTATAAAATATATCTTATGAATTTATTGATGTACAATACTTATCATAGTTAATGTTTTATACTTAGCAATTTTCCTAAATTTTTCAAGATATTACTCATTAATATCATCATTATTGATTCAATTAGTCTTATGTATATATAGAAATTGAACCAAAAATTTCAAAATTTCATTACTTATTTTAGGAATTAATCTTATGTATGTAGAGTAGTTCTTCAATAATTTTCTATTAAAACACCCTCAATCAATGTTTTGGTAGTTTTTCATTTCAGACTAAAGTTTTTGTAAGTTCAAATGTCTTACAAAAAACACTCAACATCACTATAAATATGTTTTTCTTCTTCAATATTATGTGATGTCTCACAAGAACATGTTAATTATTATTTCACTAAACTACTCCTCAATATATATTTATTTTAGTATCAAATTATTATGGTTGGACATGATCCCCATTCAATGGAGTGTATCTAGGTACCCTTATTTTTCAATATTATATTTTATAAAAATTTCAAAAAAATAACTATAAATATTAAAATTATATAGATATTCTCTACACATATTCTTCTTATATAATCTATTTCCAAACTAAAGACACAATATTTATATAATTTTGGAATAATCCAATTAAGATAATCTCGATGACTTCTTCATATTATAGTGACCTTGTTTTTTTCCTTATTATACATTTAAACATATTAGGAATTTTTTTAGATCTAGGAATTGAGACACTATTCTATTACATGTCTTGGTGATCCAAAAATTAATTTTAAAAAGATATTAAGAATATTTTATGTCTCACATTGGTAATTTTTTTAAAGAAAAATGAATATCCCATTAAAAATGGCTTGGATCAGAATCCCAACAAAAGGGTTTAATATAGATCATGAGTTTTACCCTATGGATTACCCAATATTGGTCAGAACCTATAATACACCATTATTTTATGGTATGTGTCCTTTTAAATAAATTTAATCTCTTTGATATCTTAAGTTGAAAGGATCACCAGGCTTAAATAAAAAATAAAATATTCTTACGTCTACGTGACTATTATAACCCAGATATTAAATTAGATTGAATGAATAGAATTAACTATATTATGAAATATATAAAAATTTAATATTTTTTAATATATTATTCAATTCCTTGTGAATATGAACATTATTTTTTCTAAAGTCATTTTGTTTGCAAAATATCTATTTTCTTTAAGAAAATGATTTTCATTTCTATATATGACAAAATAAATTTAATTAATTTTTGAAACATTTAGAAAAATTATTGGAAATATTAATCATTAATTTTGGATTCATAACATCAAAAAATCATTGGGTTTATTTTTTTTGTAATTTTCTAAAAAAAAATTATTTATTTGGTTTAAAAATGAAAATAATTTCTTTAAAAAATACAATAACACTTATGAAATAATTATTATATAATCCCAAATTTAAAATTAAAAAACCATATTACTAATCAAAACATATTTATGCAATTACATAATACATAAGTTGTTACATTCTGAAACACATGTTTTGAAATTATGAAAAATATTATTTTAACATTAAACAATTTTTTTTTTCAGGGATATATGCATAAAATATTTATTTTTTATTTTTTACAAAATTTATAAATTGAATCAAATAATATTGATTCAGTATTTGGAAGCTGTAGGTCTAGATTATGTTATAAGGTTAATTAAATTTTTTGTCATAAAAAAATTACCATGGTAAAAACATATTTCTAGTATTATATGTAAAATAATGTAGCATGTTAAACTTAGAAGGTAAAAGCCTAAAAGAAAAAAAGTATTATTTTAGATTGGTTATTTTATGTGACTCTCAACCTTAAAAAGAATATATAATATTAAATATCATTCTTATTTTTTTTGAATTAATTCCACCTAATTGTGTTTGGATTTAAATTTAAAATAATAAATCATTGTTCACATAAAACCACACCTCCACGGTTATAAATACCTCATATCACCACCCAATTTATCCTCAAAATCCTTGAATATTTTTTCAAAATTTGAAAACCCATATCCTACCCACTAACCCACCTACAGGTTCTTCTAGTCTCAACTAAAATTTAATTCCATGTTCTTAATGTGGTCCTTCAAGGATGGGATATATAAGAGGTAACTCTCTCAAAAAACCTCTCTTAATTTATTTTTTTCTTCCATCTACTAACCCTCATCATAAATCAAGGAATAATAAATTTAGAATCATTTTTATAGTGTAATTTCATGTTTATAATGGAATATATTTTATATACCCATTTCATTACCTCCTCTAATTCAATGAAATGGTACCATTTTCAAAGTTATGATTGTTTATCATCTCTGTGCATAATGATTTTTCGATTACGATTACCAACTTCAAGGATCCTCGTGAATTTATTATTATTTTTAAATAATATTTTTATAGATATATTATAACTCATTTCATGTTATGGAACTAATATATAAACATAATATTAAATAAAATTATTCTAGGTTGTGATGGTCAGAAAGCCCACAAAATTAAACTAAACATTTATCATTAACACTTTTTCAAATAATTCATCATCATTTATAAAATAAATATTATATATGGGACCATTTAAAATTATTTAAGTGAATTAATACTTTATAATTTTAATACATTAGTTTCATTTCCATTTGAAATGGAAACACATAATTATACGTAAGTGAATCGACCCTAAAACCGTGAAATGAACACACATGAAAAAATTACAATAATAAAATATCATTAATGAATGGGAGGCAACATGTTAAAAAATATATTATAAGGTATTATAAATGTGAATAGGTATATGGAATTAATTACTAACATTATTTAATCCTTTATAATAAATGTTAACTTATGAAAAACTGAAGGGAAATGTGAGGAAAGGGTTTCTCATCTCAGTTTTACATTTTTGTGATATTTGACTTATACTCCACTTACTTATTTTATGTGGTGTATATACCACACATAGATATATCATATCATGAATCACATTATCCTAATGGTATTAAATTTTTAATCTTATAATTATTACTTTTATGGGGAATTCGATTCGACTGATTAAAAGGTGATAAGGGTTTTTTTTGACTCAATTTCTATTCATTTGGCCAAAATTCAATGATGATGATTATGTCATAATAATATTAGTTTTTTAAATAAAATTTTAATATATTATGTAAAATATCCAATTTTTTGTAATGATTTACAATAGTCACACATATTTTATTCATTTTATTAAATCTCACTATAATGACATGATATTTATAAGAGATGTTATTTTGAAAAATAACTTCTTAAAGTTTCCCAAAAGAACTATTTTTCTTCTTCAATTTAAATGTGTTATAAAATTTATTCCTATTTTTTTCACTATTCAATTATAATTGTTTGAATTCATTTTTTATCATTTTTGACTTCTTATAGAATAGTTAATTTGATGGAAATGAGACATCCTGGAAAATTCCATGGAGAAAGAAACAGTATGATGAGAAGAATGAAGTCTATTATTTTTAGGTTGCGAATGATATGTCATGGTAAAATATTCACATCAGTTTCCCTAATTTTTTCAATAAAAAAGAGATATCATGGATACCTCATTGGGTAGAAAAAATCTTTTGACCAGAACATGGTAGTCTATCTTTTTTATGTTCTGAAGGAGTTATTGTGGTTAAATGAATTCACATCAGGTTTACCATTTTTTATTTGACGGGAAAGATATATCCAAGAAAAATCATTGCGGAAATTAATTTTTCTTATGAGAACTAGTAAGGCTATTCATTCATGTTGTGAAAGAGATGTCGGGGTAAAATGAGTTCACATTGAGTCCACCATTTATTTCTTTAATGGAAACTCCTAACGGTTCCAATACACATATTTGGGGAAAGACATACATTCTTGAGGCACACAGTTAGTAGAGATTTCAAACCTAGTGAATGTTATAGACTCACATTGGTTGAGTGGATGGGAGGTCGAGATCATCACACCCTTTTAGGGGAAATTGAGACTCTCTTATAGATTTATCATATGTAATATAATCTCTTTATAATCCTGATACATTAATAGTTCCCTAAAAATGATAACATGTTAATAATATTTATATATATAATAAGGGTATATCATTATTGAATTCATCAATATATATCCAGGTTCTTCATCAATTTCCCAGAAATGAGTATCTACTTATATGTTGAATCCATATAACCAGGAACATCATAATTTTCTTCCATGTAGGGAGGTAGTTGATATTCCAAGGAGGGTATTGAGCCATTATAAAGTATCCTACATATTAGTTTTATTAGAGTAATAAAAAACACATAGGTCTTAAACCCATATAGTTTAACATCATGTGTAAAGGACATATGTGTGGGAATTTAGGCAATGAGTATTTAAGGTTGATCCTATTGGATACTTCATATGTCTCCTAGTTATAATATGAATAAGAGTTATCATAGTTAGATCACATTAATAGAACTATACCGAAGGTATATTTTCATTTATGGAGGGTGTTATATCATGCCACTCATTGGGGATTACATAATGAGGATTCATCGACTAGTGGTGATTGATGATGCATGCGATTTGACTATTTCAACTACCTATTCCCATGTGAGCCATGGTTGGTGTGAGAAACCTAGGATAAAATATATTTAGTCTCACTAAATATGGATGATGGAATTATACACTGGGGAAATTCTTTGTATGTTTTATATTGATCTCAGGCATCATGATTTTTTCCTATCAATATTGTTTAATATAGGAATCAGTATTCTCACAGTCCATTTCAGTTCTCAGTCCTGTGATGGATGAGATAAAATGATCATTCCATGGAAATTATTGGTTCCCAATGATCTAAATGTTGGATGTATATGGTGTCTTACACCTATGTGTATTTTTATTTGAGAACAATCCTTAGGAATTTTTCTTACGTATCCTGGTTATTAAAGGAACTAGTGTTTACATAGTTCAGAAGATCAAATCTTACATGCACATGTTTCTCTTATATGATGGTTGTGGACATATCATATTATGTCGATGATTGAGGATTACACACAGTGGCTTCCACATGTGAAATATATGATCACGAAAACTTCTTAATCCCACATGATCTATTCTTAGTGTGGATAAAATTGGATGTAAAATAATATTCTCATTACATGTGGATGTGGGACTTATGCATTGGGACATCCTTTTGGATTATTTATATAGATCTCAGGCATCGGGAAGGGATCTTTTATATATTAGTTATAGTAGTAGTAATATTATTCCTAATTATTTTAGTTTGGATATTACAAAATTATCTTTACCTTATATGGAAGCTGGACAAGGATATCACATACTAGGTTGCCTACCTAACCTAGCCTGGTTTTCTTCTTGACATGGTTGGATTTCTACTTGAAATGACTTGATATTATGAACTCACATTCTGAAGATGTATGGAAAGGTCTATTTATATTGTGGATATTCCCATAGACAATCACATGATATAGTTGGCGTGTCCAAGGGTTCTTTAGGACCTAGATAGATTTTGAGGTCCATCGCATGGCCTTGTATGACATGTCTATAGTACATTGTATGGCTTGGTAGTCTTATCTTGGAACCCATCACGTGATCTTGGTTAACATGCTTAGTGGATGGAGTATTATCCAGCACGAATTCCTTAGTGTCATTGAAAAATCTTATTGACATGTTTTAAGGGCTTAGTGAGAGTGAATGTGACATGTCGGTAGGGTGATCCATGATCCAAAATTACATGTTTGGAGGGTTCTGCGATATCTTGATAAAATGTTTGTATGATATTGAGATATCTGGTGGGCATGCCTAGAGTATGTCTTGATATTTTGACAAATTTTATGGTTAATGTCGTGAGAAGATTTTGACTTTCCTATGAGCTATTGAAATACTCAGTTTATATGTACTTGTTACACTATATGATTTGGTAGACATTTCTAAATGAAATCACAAGGGCATGATAGCAAGATTAGGGGGAAATGTGATACTTTTTTGGATCTTCAAAGGATATGTGACATGCTCTGACATGTCTGGAAGATTTCATATGATCAAATAGTGTAAAAAGGAGCTTCCCGTGATCTAGGTGATATTTCATGGAGTTTTTTCATGACTTGGGTGGTCCATGAAAAATTCAAGGGGATCAACATATGTGCTCTTCACATAATGATCTCATAATTTTCATCTTTATTCCATCATTTTATTTCATATTACATAGATTATTTTAGTATTATCATATTTAATTATCATGTGATTTAAACAATATTAATGATGTTCATTGAATGACCAACTATAAGTCATTTGTGTGATCTATGATGAATCACACGAATTTCTTATTCATGCAGCATGATCAACTAGGTTGTTATCTATATCTTACCAAAATAAAATATTTTCCATTCATGAGATCAGACACTCCACGAAATCCACTCTAATGCATCAGTACACCAGTGTAAGTTTCCAAGGAATAATCCTTGTATTTTTAATTCTTGGATGGGGGATTTATAGGACTCACCACCTTGAGTATACAACACATATCATAGTACATGTAATGAAAATCCATGCAACAGTCAGTGTAAGGATTTTATGTTATGATTTTTCCATGATCCAATTATATGTCATTTTGGGGGGCATCAAATGATTTTATAGACCATGCAACCATCCCGAAAACACCGATTTGTTGAATTATATCCAATTAATGGGGTCTATTCAAACCATGTGAACATGTTGATGTACTTCCATATTATCAGATGAATATGTATAAGAGACTTTGTAAGATAAGGATCCATTTTAAAAATCCTTCATGTGATCTTATATATGTTATCAAGTTTCTTATACAAGAATAGGATTGCTTTCCATGGGTCCTTCGTGAGATCAATCCAACATATCAAGAAGACCTCTATTGAATCATTATAACATGTAGAGGTGGTTCTGTGTGATCAATGGTGATTGTTGATGATGGAAAATCCCTTTCACATGATATCAAAATATCTTCTCTTCACAAGAGTCTCCATTCACTTCTCTTTTATCACCATTGTATATTTTTTGATGGTTTTGAATCTATTGAGTTTTTACATGTTTTTTCAAGTAAAATTAATCTACCCATAGGTGATGCATCTAATGACTAAAAAAAGGTCCCATTGTTGATTCATGATTTTTTTTGATGAAACCTTTTTCTCCTTATGGAGCCAAAGGGGGAGAACAGGACTGCTTGTACATGTCTGAAGACTCTCACATGGTGAGGGTCACATGCCAGCAGGCTCTCACAAACTATATGGTGCACGTGACACGATGTTTACATCCACAAGAGGATACCTATGTTTTCCCTTTTCATTTACTTACTTATTTTACTAGTTCTAGAGGTCTTGTTATTTTTATTGAGTTTTTTTGGGGCTAATAATTCTACATATCCATGTGGAGTCATATGACCAATAAAAGGTCATATGGTGAGGGGTGATCATTATCTTGTACAATCCATTCTGCTTGTTTTTTGAGCCAATGGGGGATCATGAGACTGAATGGACATGTTTGAATCCCATCGCATGGAAAGGGTGACATTCTAGTGGGATCTCAAGAACCATATGGGGATTCTCACATTATTTTTCTGTCCGCAACATACACCCAAATTTTCCCTATGTCATTTCCTTATTCAGTTTACAAGGGAATGGGATCAGGTGAGTTTTCTTGAGTTTTGTTAATGAAAACAATTCTACCAATCAGTGATGTGTCTTAGGAACTAAATATGGTCTTGTGGTGATGTGCTAGAATTTCACAGGTAACATTTATTTTTTCCTTATGGAGACAAAGGGGGATGTAGCACAATATTGACATGTCTAAATACCTTCTTGGGATGGGGGTGGAATGCCAATGTTCCCCTTCAAGCTGAGGTGGACATGCAACTATGGATTACAGAGTGTTTCATGAACTACATGGTTGCATCATGTGAGTTTTACAATAGTCAGAGGCTCCGAAATTTTGGATATTTCATCCAATATTCCATGAATTTATGGATGGATTGATATGTGTCTACTGATTGACATGTTGTGTGACTCTAGGTTAATCATTTGGTATCCACCACATGATCTAAGAGTGTGTTGGAATCTTCCAAAGAGTATTATGACTCCTCAAAGGGTTTTCAAGATCCCATATAGAAGGTTGTGTGAGGCACATGGTAAGTTCACATGACCATCCAAAGGTCATGTAATCATGTGTCCAGATGTAGGTTATTTGATCCATAGGATTTTATTCACCATCTTCATCAACTCCTTTATAGGGGAAAAAATAACTATATTTAGGTATTTTAACCTTTTTGGATTCTATAATTATCACTTGAAGGGAATCCAATAATTGCACCCCACTCTCTCAGGAGTGACTTCCTTGGGGACAAGGGCTCATTTCTTTGGAACATAAATGCCTGCATAATGACATGGAGCACTCTCCAATCTGTGTCGTAGGGTATTCTTGATCAACTAGGAGAAATTTTTTATTCCATGTAATTATCTATAAATAGTGGAGTGGATAATAGCTCATTCAATAGAAGCTCAAATCTCAGAGCTCTTGTGCCTTGACTCTATTGTATAATGTCGTCTCAGGACATTCTCAGAAGAACCCATCATGAGTCCTCACTGTGAGTATATTTTGAGAGAAATGTTTCATAAGGATTATTTTTTCCATGTTCCTAATTGATTTAACCATGAAATTATCTTTGGAAATTTATTGAACTGATTCCATGGATATTTACAACCATCATTAATGGTTTGTAGCTTGTTGGAATGTTCTTTTCATTATTATGAAAATCGTGTGACCTTGTCATGGTCATGTGATCATAAGTCTTATAATGTTTCATGAAATGGTTTTATTTTGAAAGGTTATTTTCTTCCATGTGATATTCATAAACTATGTGACTCATGAGTCCCTTATGTGATCATTAATCCCTTAAGTGATTATGAATGGTCATTGATTCATGCGATGTGCATGAAGGTGTTATAATTCTATATCATTCCATTAACAAGTATTTAATTTTATGTTCCTAACAAATACCACATAATTTTCTTTCATATGGCTTCCATACCACACCATAATTCTCACAAAAAGTTGGATAAGTATGACAAGGTAGTGATGGTCCATTGCTATTCTATTGTGGGAGGTGTGGATGATACTTTTTGCCATGTTGTTTGGTCATTTTATCTAACTCTAATAGAGTAGAAGGTAGTGAAGCATTGGTAATATCCCTTTTCATACTTTCCCCCTTTATCAGTTTGTTATTAACAATGATACTCACATTTCTTCATCGGAGACTTCATTCATACCCTCTTATTGGAATTTTAAAACCCATAAAACTTTATAAGTGAACATCTCTCAGACGGGATATTTTTTCACCGAGAGACACCGTGGAGATTATAATATACTGATGTATTTTAACACAGAATTTAATAAAAACAATCCCTACCCTGATTTAGATATCATATGTAAAATTTTATAATGAAAAGTCCACATCCAACCAGATGATTAGGTGGATTCGCAACTAAGACATCCAATTGAGAGGAAACTATGGAATGGACAGGGGCTGGCCCTTTTGGGAGAAATAAATTGGTTTGGTATTAAATGAGGAGATGAAGTAAATTTGGATATACGAGGATTTATAGATATTAAAAAACCTTTCATACTTTAACAAGTGTTTGATTTTATACTTGTTCAGCCGATGGAGCCCTGATACAGACAAATTCCAGTTAACACTTGGTGAGGTGGGCATCTGCCTTTGGTATATTGAGATGATATGTAGTGAACCTATATTGGTTTGAAAGAATGTTTATTTTTCACATCATGTTACACCTTGGATGAAATAATGATGACCCCTCATATCACTTGAGAATTGATTAGGTTGTCTGAAGAGGCCATCTATAAAGATCCACTTCCTAGAGAAGATATTACGTTCAACACATGGAATTGATACAATATCCATAAGGAATTATCTAAGTTGGAATAAATGAATCCAAAGACCTCTCATATGATGGAATACCACATAGTAGTGGGGGTTCATTGGTCCATGGTTGAAGAAAGGATATTTAAAGAATGTGGATGGGATGTTTTCCTTAGTGTTGATAAAGAAATCCAACTAGCCAGTTTCCCCACCATGCACTCGAGTGGGTACTTACGTACTATTAAAAAAGGTGGAGTTAGGGTTTCCAATTTCATGATAGTGACCTCCAGCTATAGGGGTGGCCTACCATGATTTACTTTAAAATTAGAGAAAAATATTATTTCCTTATCCACCATGATAAGAAGAGAAAACCCCTTTACTAGATGTCTGACCCCTTTCAAGTATTATGGGTTTTATAGGGGCTCATCTAGGAGTCTATAAATAACTGAACATCCAATGAATCCCAAATTTGTATTCAAACCATTCCTACAATTTATCATTTGGGTAATGCCTATTACACTTAAGGATGAAGATTTCAAGGATTTTATGATGCATGTTGAAAATATCTCCTTCAGAACCAATGGGCCAGTGCCTACAAGAGATATCATTTTGGATGGTGTGTCCATATTTGTGGCACATGATTATATGATGTCACTTTTTTAGGGTGTCCTCCACATCCATATTAATGGTGACCTACTCTATGAATGCTATAACCCCTCTTGGTTTATTCATCAGTTCTTATGAGCCTAGTTAGGATGTCTTCACATTAGTTATCATCAATCTAAGGAGATTGCAATGATAGCTCGTCAATGTGGGATATTATTTACTAGGGAGGAGACTCATGCTGAGACAAACCATCCTCCATAAGATACAATAATTGGTTTATCCAGGCATTATTATGGGGATTGTATCTATTCATATCCCAATGGAAAATTCTATATACTCTTAAGAGAGTTTTCCCAATTTCCACATGTTGACAAGGATAATTTATGTAATGGAAGATAGATGTTTTTAATTGAACTATAATCATAGGGAGACCCCCACAAGGAAATATGGAATTATCAATTTTCATTAAGTGTTCCAACTTATTTTGTTGTGAATTTTTTTTACATGAATGTGAATCCACATTAGAGTTATTTTTTTTATTATCATCTCGACAATAAAAATCTTGGAGGATGCATGACAAAAAGGCTGAGCATCGGTGTATATTTTTCTAATCTAAGTTACCTTTGGAAGGTTTCTCCCATGTTACCACAACTCTAGGTATCACATTCAAAGATATTCCTGATGAGGTTAAGGCCTTATTATGATACCTTTAAATATATTTCCAATGCTTCAGGGGTAAAATATTTGATTCATCGTTGGACCTCAAAATGGTTGTTTGGGGTACACTAAAAACTATTGTGGATGAAAAGGGTTATCACATCACTGAGGAAGTGGTACAGATTAGATATCTACTCTATTTAAGGGGTCATGGTTCCAATGAAGATATACTAACATCCATTATGTTTTTTAAACAACAATAAGTTGTATTATACCATCTAATTAATTCATCCCCTATATGTTCTTCGCTCCATATATCCATGTCAGAGGAAAGTGGCAGTGATTGGGTTATTAATAACGATGGATTATTGGTCGATTGGACCATATGATGGTGAAGATTTATATTCTATAGGAAAATATTTAATATCATCAACCTCTAGATACCCTACACATAATGTGGAGGGGAAAATGATTCACTCTAAATTTTCACAGTTTTCTTCTATTTAATCCTCATGTAAGTGTGGATTTACACTATTTTCTATGATATAAGATAAATAAAAAACACATCCTAACCTATTAATAATATTTATTACCCCACCAAGATAGATTAAATTAAAATATATCCACTCTAGAGGATGTAGGTTAGTGTTTGGCTGCTTTAGCTAACCCTTCAATATCACCACTAGCTCGTCAAGAGTCAGGGGTGGTCGAGGTGATGAATCAGTCATACTCATTTCCTTTTACTGATTTCCCTACATTAACACCATTGGAGAAAGATCTTTTTGAGGACATTGATACATGTATCTATTCTAATTTTGAATTTTTCATGATGTTGGTGTGTTTTAGAGAAGTTGAATAGTTATTAAAAAACTAGACACTTTTTTTTACTTTGATCCTTTCTATATGACATTATCATTTGTTCATGCAGCCTGTATGGGTAGTGTAGGAAGATTGTCTTCAAGGAAGGCACTAGAAGTTCCATAAACTTCAAATCACAAGCGGGTGTCACAACTTTTCCTGATGATGGAGTTATAGTAGTGGATATTGCTAGTGACGTTCTCGATAAAGGTATGTTTCTAACCTCAGTTATGTCTGTCGATTACATGGTGATATAGTATTATTTATCATATAACATATAGAACCACATTACCCTTATTTTAGTGTCTTATCCATGATGTTTAGAGGCTATATTCCCTATTCCCATAGTATTTCCTACAACTATATCAAAGAAGGTTTAGGACTTATCCCTTCACACATTGAGAATGACTATGAGCCAGCCTCATTCTCTAGGTGACCTAATCCCAGAATAGGTTCTCATTCCTTGGATAGACTTATATCATAGCCTAGGGTCAATGTTATAATACCAGTTGATTCAGTGAAATATGTGGAGGGATAATTGGGAATTTATTTGATAGACCCCCATGGAAGGATTGAAGGATTTGTTTTCCACCTTCAAATTATGATTCATACCATTGTTAATGAGGATATTGATTATACCACCCTCCATTCCCTGGTGATGGAGGTTATATAGTTGAGAGAGTATAATTGGGCCATTGAATCGAGGGTGGAATTAAATAAGGCTTCATCTATAGTGAATTTAAAGTGATATATAGTGATAAATGATGATTCCCATAGCACAATGGAGCATGAAGCTCACCCAGACATGGTCAACACCGGGATGTCTAAAATTGTCCATCTCTAGTTTTTGATCATCCATATTCAAATTAAGAATAATAGTCTTTAACAAGATCTATCCTATTTTCAATATAAAATCTATATATTAGAGAAGACTGTCGTGGAGAATCATTGACTTCTTGACATGGCAGAGAAGGTGATGTGGGAAGCCTTTTCGAGGGAGGAGGAGTTACAACAAGTTGAAGAGGTGGAAATTGAGTCTTTTGAGGAATTACTCTAATTTTTTACCTCTATGTTGATGAGTATTTAAGAGTTCAAGGATTATTGTTAGCATATTCATGGATGGAGTATTAATTTTACAACATTTATTTAGTTCGTGTATTAATGGGAGGGACTATTGTTATTGGCGCCAAAATGGGTGTAGAGCGAAAATATGCAAAGAAACTAATGTAAAAGGGTATTACTCACACTAATAATTCATAGATCCATTCAACACCACACCACCTAATGAGGTCCACCACATAGTGGCCAACACATAGACAAGTTCCCCTCAGCGATCACCATAGATTAAAAGAGGAGTAAAGCTCTGCAATTATAGTGCAATTGATGGGAAGATTTGCGCTGAGGAAGGAACTAGATTCCCTCTGCGATCCCTTGTAAATTGAAGGAAGCTTTCATGAGCATCACTAAGGGAATTAAAGAGGGCTCTCTAATGAGGAGGGGATTACAATCGACTTCGTGGTTACGAAAAACATGACACAGTCCACATCTGATCGCAGAGCGCCACATGAATTCACAATGAGCTGTCAGAGCATCGAGCCACCTCTTGCCTATAAATATCGGGCTCCCATGGGAACCAAAGGACCGATACCCCATACATTCACCATATTATCTCTCAAGTAATGAATAAAATTATTCTCCATGAAACATTGAAAAAAATGATCACTTCGACGTACTTGAGAATTGTGAAATACCTTTTCCATTAGCCTAAATACAACCCCTCTTCAAGATGGGATTCCCTTCGTAGAGCCCACAGGTCATCGGTATTGAAGGAGATACCATAGGGGACTCGGGTCTTCATAAAGAACTCATGCTTCATGAAGTACCTTCCATTCACATGTGGACCCCATGCTATGGGTGAATCAATATGCTTCATGAAGTACATTCCTTCGCAGTGCCACACTTTACATGGCACCCATGTTCCGCGAAGTCGTACTCTGCAAAATCCTTTGTACTTTAAGAAGTACCCATCATATGAATCTATTCTTTATGACTAGGATGGGCCACCCTAATTCATAAAGCATACCCCTTCGTGGAGTCTTTCCACTCTGTGGAGCAGCATAGCTTCATAAGATCCTTTCATATGAGCCCTTTCTCTTCACAAACCCTTATCATGTACAACCCTCTAGCTTTGTATGAAGTGATTTTAAGGTCCCCTAGGTGGTGCTTAACATTTCCTTGCTTAGGCTCATGCTTCTTCTAATAGGTATTCTAATGCATATTTCTTCTTCTCATAGCCACACTAACATGAGCCTCCCCAATGGATCACTCCATCACACTGTCTCTCCATGGAATTACTGATGCATCCCCTTCCCCAAGGGTGGGTGGGTATCAATTATGTAAGTCCAAGGGGTGAGGAGTGAATCCTCATCATATGAGCTACATGATGTAAACTTCCAAGTGCCATCATCTGCAACACATGACGTTAAATTTTAGCTTCACCCCATGAAAAATACATGGAGTAGCCCAACTCAGACATTCCCCACACCCACAGGTCTCCACGGGAGTTTGATCTTCCTCACAAGGAAAGAGATCCCCTTTGTTGGAGTGGAATCTATTCACATGGAAGGTAAACCATCTTGGTTTAAGGCTCTAACCATTCTTGTGGGAGGTAGATTCCTTTCTCCTCCTCTTTTCTTCCATGCGAAAAGGTTGGAGGAGAGAGGGGAACATGGACCATAGTTACCCTATCCCAATCCCTTTGGGATTTATTGCCATCAAGACTCCATCCTAGAGTAAGTCCCAATCTCCATCTCCTTGGGCCGCAAACCATGTGTAATCCCAACACTATTCCTCACAAACTCACCTTTTTTAGAAATGATTATTAGGTATTTTTGGCCTCTAATTTATCACACCGAGTATGAATCACATGGGATTAGAGTAAGAACTGGACTTGGAATCCTCCCTGGGATGCCTTACCATGTAATCTCTAAGAAACCTTCCGAAATATGTGGAATTTTAACCATTCGCTTTTCGAAAAAGGTATTTAGGAAGCCTCCTTAAGGTAAAGCCCAACACCTATTGTTCTTGAACACCTCACAACAGTTACCCCTCTTCCGGCATGATGTTAAACTATATGACCCCTTTCATCCTACAAGATTCTAAATTGTACCCATTTAATCTATGTGTCCTTTGATCCCAGTCTCCTAGACATGGTACATTAGAAGCCTCCTTGAGGTTCAACCCCAACAAGTGGTAAGATGTTGTAAACCCCAACCAATGGTAAGTCATTATAAACCCCATCTTGTAGTATGACATTGTAAACCCCAACCAGCGGTAATCTGTTGTAAAACCCAACCAGTGGTATAACTTTGTATCCCTCCACACATGATAATCCATTGTATCCCCCAACCAACAGTAATACATTATAGTCCTTGGCCAATGGTAACCCATTGTAATCCCCATTCGACGGTAATTTGTTTTCATCCCATTCGCTAAGACCCACATCTATGGTCCCCCTAGACGTCAGACCCACTCCCGGGCTGCTAACCATGTGTAAGCCCCAATATGTCATCGGTTCACTATTGTTTTCATACACCCCAATTCCATTCCCCAACCTGAACTACATGGACTTTTATTACCTACCACAATGATATGTAGGATACCTCCCTAATATTCAATACCATTTCACAAGTCTCATCTTGGTCTCTCCCTTGAGCCTCTGTGTTTCAGGAAGGTCATTCGCCAACACGGAGGTTACACTTCCTCTAGGTCCCATACAGGGGTCCATTCTCATTGTCCACCTCCTAAGGTGTCCCATAATTCTACCAAACTATGTGGACTTTGATTCCCCACCACTGGGATACGTAGGAAGCCACTATGAGGTTCAATCACAGCATCATCCTCATCTCCATGTCAGTTCCATCTCATTCTCCATCCAAATCACTCAACCATCCATATCCATCTGGATTATTACCTGGGAAACCACATCCAAGTGATATCATTTCAACCACATCCTCCCTAATCCTACTAGCAATTGGGTAGCTGACCACACAAAATTCCCACACAATCCATAACCATCAAACAAAGAGCGCTCCTCTGGAGATGGGCCACTAACCACGTGTAAGCCCCAACATGTCTCTTGGTGTCTGTCCTCAGTATACACCTCGATTCAATTCCCCTTTTAACTACATGAGTTTGATCCCAATCTCTCAAGATATGGTACGTAGAAAACCTCCCTACGGATAAATCCTAGTTAATGGAAAACCATGGTGTCCCATTTATAGGGACCCAAGAAACTTCATATCCATCTTCAATTGTACATCTCGATTCGCCCATCTAGTAGGACACTCAAGTGATCCCTCCTGGGGTGGCACCGACTTGATCCAATCCCATTAGTGTTTTGATCAGTCTTATTTTTCTCCACATGCTTTTGAAATCACGGAATAACTTGTGTTAGACATTGGACATTGAGGAAAACCTCGAAGACCTTCCTATGGAATATAATTCCCCACACTTGACATGAGATGCCTCAGGCTTCTACGCCCTCAAGATTCCCTATCATAAGCGTACGAAACCTAGAAACATCAGTGTTTTAGATTCCAGACACACAAGCGATGTCCAACGTGACTACTCCCTGGATCCAAGGTTCCTTCCTTGACATGACCCTGTGGAATGTCCTAATAGAAGTAGTGTAATTAACCATAGTTCACAAATATATGTCATTGGTAAGTGTTTCACGAACAACATTTTAATATTTAAGGGATACCCGGACTAGGTGATGAATTCTGAGGAGGAATCCATAGAAGGAGGAACTGACATCCCATCATCCCATTTCAATCAAGGAATAAATGTCCCTGAATAATAGATGGATGCTTCCTGCCTTTGGAAAGCAATAATACAATGAAAAAATCATTACATCCTCTATGGATGGATGTGTGCCCCAAAAAAATCATCAGAAACAGAAATGGTTAACTCAATATGATGTTATTATCCTCAATTTGGTGATTAGTAGCATTTGAGACATTAATGGATAAGCATGTCACCAGATCCAGCAATCTAGCGCCTGGGCCTGCTAAGCAAATAGTGGGCCTGGTGTAAAACTCACCATAGATTGGGGCAGTTGAATGTTGGACATCCTAGTCAGTGATGTTGTCAGCATGGATCCTTCTTACCAATCATAGGTGGCTGAATGGGACTGGGGCACTGGATGTCGCTTTCCATCATTCAACATTAATGGTTGAATCTCCCTGATTTTCATGACCCAAGATGTGATGATACGAAATCAATCACTACCTACCCACCAATGCATGGGATCAGAAAACACCAATGTTTCATGCCCATGTGGACCCATCTCTATTGTGACAGCCTCCTCATCCATAGTTGTAAGGTTCCCACACCACATCTCTCCATCTGAACTCGTTTAGAGGATTGTGATTAACATCCTCATTAGATAATATGTGGAAGAAGTGATTATCCCAACCTAGGATATGGACCGAAATAACCTAGAGGATTATGCTCCTCATGGTCACCGCCACCCCCAAAGGACATGTTGGGATCCACTACTCCCCACTCTAACCTATAACCATTTCATAAGCCTCTCCCCAGAATGATTTGATGAATCGCACCGCTATGCTAATGAGGTGAGGGAAGTACAGGGCCATCCCAATTGTGATTTCCTTCCAAGGGCCACCAAGAAGGGCTCCCACTAGGCTACATCAGCACTGCCACCTAGCCCCATAGGCTGAGGAGCTGGTGAGTTATGAACTTACACCACTGGACCCAGTTCGGTTAACCTAACACTAACATCGGGTGCAAGCTAAGGAGGATGCCTTCCAGGGGGCGTCGTCATCAATGGCTACCATGGCCCAT
Organism: Viscum album; assembly: GCA_963277665.1. Taxonomy (NCBI): domain Eukaryota; kingdom Viridiplantae; phylum Streptophyta; class Magnoliopsida; order Santalales; family Viscaceae; genus Viscum; species Viscum album. The sequence goes on along the minus strand of OY728130.1, from coordinate 1,015,350,296 downwards.
TCCACTGCAGACGTATACCATCAATGCCCTGTTTATGATGAATAGGGGTACTTACAAATCTTTCCTGGATCGAGGCCCCAACTAACCCATGGGCAGGTTGGGATGACTCTCCTCATCACCAACATAGGTGGCATCTGTCATAGGCCGATACACAGCGATGACATCCAGTATGGAGGTCCTCGTCGTGCCACCACCAATGAGAAAATAGGTCCTCCCCACTCCCAAGCTCAATGGTGAGGTCATCCCCATGCCACTATTAGTCCGAGTGAAGTTCCTCTCCTTCACACTAACATACAACATGGTGTCTTTTGTATCCGAGATCTTTGGAATGAAGCAGTTCCTCCTATCGCAGATCACCAATGCCAAGATCCTCTTTGTCTGATCAAACAAAAGTATGGGGATCTTCCCAATGTTCTTACCATAACTGATGAAGGTTGTCCTTATTCTAGAAATCAAAGAAGATGAGTTCTTCCCTGCTTCATTTGTGTACAACACAGAGGTCCTACCCATGCTCAGTTAGACGAGTAAGAAGGCACCCCACACACCATCACTACTATGGGAAACAAGTATGGATGTACTGAACATGAACCTACCAGTACCAAAAGAGGTTCTACCCACTCCAACACATCCTGTAGATATTTTCTCCTCACGCTAGCTCGTAGACATAGAGGCCCTCCTAGTGTTCCTTTAGACATTTTTATGGTTTCTCCTTGCACCCCGACTCACCCTAGAAGAAGTCCTCTTCACCCCAGCAACAGTTCAGTTGAAGGTCCTCCTCACACCAAAAATATACCCTATCATGAAGAACCATCCAAGGGTAGAAGGGGGGGGTCTCTGCTTATAAAGGAAAAACACTGAGAAGTTTAAGACCGTGATTAAACACATCTGAATTTCAGACTCTGAGGTAGAGTGTGATTCAATGATGAAACCCTCACCCCGATCCTCTATGTCGAGGGTTGGGTTCAGAACAAGACACATAAGCCTAACCCTTCTAGAATGTGAGGTCCACTAGGTTCTTACCTCCCTCCAAATATACATATAAAAAGAGGAATATTTGGCCTCTTTCCATGTCATGGCGGTGCAATCCTCCCTATCATCTGTAGGTCCATTCTCTACCACAACAAGAGATCATGTAGATTTATTATGGGGACCATTGGAGGATGAGAAATAGTATGGACAAAAATCACTAACTGCATCCCCTAGGTCAAAAATGGTGGTTTCAAGTCCATATTACATGGATGTGGTGGCTCAGTTGTTTCATTCTTCACAATATAGCCCATGATGTAGTGGCTTGTCAACCCGTTCTCCATATTCTCCACTGGAAAGCCTTCCATCCCAACAGTCTGATTCAGTGACGTTACTAGTCCCTCAGCCACCCCTAGTTGATGAATAATTCAACCAAGGGCCAGATCCCAAGTCAAAACCAAGGAGCTTGTGGGACATCAGTGCATCAGACCATTTCCAAAAGATTTTCTGGCCAATTTCAACCACAAACTTCAGTGAACCGGAATCACTTACCCAAGAGGAAGTCATGTGTTTTCACCAAACCCTCTAGGAAACACAATTTTGTCTCCATTATTGGTTAGTCGCTTACCCCAAGAGTTAGGCACACATCAAAGACATTTTCCAAAAATGATGTATGGTTGACTAAGCTACACTCCCTATGGCCTAGCATCCTGAGTCACCTAGTCGCCATCGGACCCTCCCAAAACGGTGCATCCATATCTTTAATGTGATCTACAAGATTTTCAAGGAGGCTTCCCCCTACGTTTTGGTTCATGGTTGGGGGTAGTATGATACCCTTAGTTTTAGTTCTATCCGGTTCCAACCTGACTTGCCAAGTGATATTGAGGATATGCCTTCAAGTAGAGTCACAGTTAACATGGAAGACCTATCAGAGGGAGATAACGATATAGAGATCTTTGAAGAGAACATACCCCAAAAGGGAGTTCCACACCTATCAGATCCATTGGGAAGGATTAATTTCCAGAAATGAAATTTTCTAGTTCTTACCATACCTACTATCCCATTAGACCTCGACTGGAATCCCAATAAGGGAAAAGAGAATATTGGGGCCGTCAAACCCTCTTACCCATCTGGCTCAACGCAGAACATGGAAGATGGTCCCAAAACGTCCGTGTTGCATCAATAGATCATGGAGGATAAGAAGATGGTTTAATAACTCCTTGTTGAAGGTGTTATGGAGTTTAGACCAAACTATTTTGACCCTTGATTGGGGTAGAAGGGGCAGGTACAACTCCCCCTAGTGTTTTGCCTCCTAGTGACCCTGACCATCCTTCCCACATAGACAGGGTAGAATCTTGAGCTATGGAAAGAGGGAGGGGTATGTATCACAAAAACCACATGAGCTGTGTGATAATCTTCGGGACCCATCTTAGGTTCCCCCAACCACTCCACAGGTCATTCCCCCACTAGTACAACAGGTCGTTCCCCAACTAGTCCCACAGGTCATCCCACTAGCCGCTCGATGAGACGGTGGGCCTACTTATCAAGTTGAAGAATTTAACAACTCAATGGGGGTAAGGGATATTTTTCAAGATAATAATCCTTTCCTAGATAATTCAATGATATCACACATTGCCTACGTCAAGGCTTTGGAAACTCAACAGGTGGAAATTCAGCCAGATGGAAAGCCATATCCGGCATGGGTTGAAGATAGGACAGGTCCCTCTGGTTTCATAAATACTATCTTTCACCCATTAATGGGATAAGTGATCTGCTGAAACATCTATCCCACTTCATCTCATGTTTTAGACCCATGATAAGGACTTCAGTGTAGTAGGAGGCCACCAAACTCCGGTGTTTTGTACAAACATTGGAAGGTGTTGTATTTATCTATTATTTCCAACTACCCATTGGTTTTGTATCCAAATAAGAAGATCATCACATGAAATTTCATTACCAGTTCAGTTCTACCTCTCGAACGATGGATATTATAGACCACCAAAACTGAACGAATAATCTTGTAGAGTGAGTTTCAGGCTTGGTTTCCTGAGGGAAATGCCTCACCTACACCCTGGATATGTCGCTGATTCAGGAACACCTAATGAAAATTTTTGTGGGGGAATGTCCAAACTAAACTAGCCTTCTATCTCATCACCTATAATTACCTTGGTGTATTCCACGATTTCTTTGATAAGGCCCAGCTTCTAGAGTAATCCTTGTAGTAGGCCAAACATACACGTCCATGGCCTCTAATAGTTTCTACGAGAATGGCCGTTAAGACCGAGCCCACCATGGAAGCCAAAATAGAAGCCCCTAGGAATATGGAGTTATTACCAGTGAATCCACCTCCATAGCCTTATAGAGGTCCACCACCTCAGGCGCAGCCTCCATCCTAGTAACACCTACCTCAGAATCGGTAGCCACCCCAATGTAAAGCACTGCCACCACCTTGGAGAGATAACCATCTTCCACCTCCTCAAAAGGAACCGTCAGCCTCTCGTCAGGGCCATGATCCAAGAGCCCTCTTTCAAGATAGAAGGAACCAGACATACTCATTCATTGAGGATCAGGTCCATGGTTATTTTCTAAGTGCCTTGGAATAGGTAAAACAACAATTATCAAAATGTAAGAGGCTCAAAGAGGAATATCTCACGGATCACCCCAATTATTTCCCCTGTCACCCGATCCTAGGTCACACCATCATCTAGTGTTGTATATTTAATGACTGGATTTAAGACCTAGTTGATAACAACATAGTCAGGTTGAGCCCAACACTAGCATAGGTGGCATGTGTATTTATACAACCCGACAGTGATAGTGACATCAAAGGTGAGTGGTAGTAGGTTCCTAAACAAGGGTATAAAAAATATAACAACCGGATGGCATGTAAGGCATTATCCCATGAACATGGTATTATCCATGCACTTTTGAATTAACATGAGCCTTCATTAGTCTTTGTGTCACCCATAACCACTTCTTATGCATTGATGTCCCAGCCTTCCTCCTCTAAGAAGGGAATGCATCGGCGGGGTAATGGAAAACAAATCCCCCCACCGATGCCATCATCGACTCATACAGTTGGAGATTTCATGCCCCCAAAGATGGAAATTACCCCCCAGAATTAATCTAGTGGTGTAGTACTCTTTAAAAAATGACCAAGCATATGATTTTATTAAAACTGTGGAGCTAGTAAAGCCCTAAATGATTCCTGATGTCATGGAGCACCAGACAGACCCTCCTAATGTCCCCATCAACAGTCGGCATCGACAGATCTATGGATATATGGGTTTTCAGAATGCCTCAGTAAAAACTTATTGACAAGATATGCATGCCACTGATCCCATACAATAGTATTAGAGTAGATCTCAACATGCGTAGCCTTCTCATATTGTTTCATCGGGTCCACCTTCACTACCGTTTGGGCTTCTTGATCATCCGAAGACACCACAATTGTGCTCTTATTGACCACGTTCTCTTGCGGACCAATGGGATATTCCCAGCACCAATCAGCCCCGGGTTCTTCCAGAATGACCCATCATGCCTCCTTCTATAGAACGTCTTTCTGGCAGTAGAAGTGTACGCCTGGCAAAAATGTTATTCTCAAGCATCATTCCAAAATTCCATAAAAGCACTCTATCCTCAAGGGTCTTACCTTTTTAGTAGATATGTGCGAATACCTTTCCAAATATTTAATTAGACCCCTCCAGTTTGAGATGGAGTCATCATCTACATAATCCTTCCATGTTATGGTAGTCGAGCATGATGAATGCAAGGCGATTATCCCTTTCTCTGGGGAAGATGAATTTTATCCCATATAGGGGCACATCCACCCAATTTAAATCACTGGACACTTCAAAGGCGTAGAGGTTCTTCACTGTCTTGTCGATACAGGTTATGGGATCAACCTTATCCTAACCCAAACACTCCAAAATATGGGGTTTTCTGAGGATGTTATGAGCCCGTATAACCAAAAAATTCAAGGTTGACATAGGACGGAACAAACATCGGCTGGAAAGATCTGCCTGACGACCTGGTTTGGTGGCCTGGTAGCTAGCACCGAGTTCCTGGTTGTCTCAAAGGGCACCACCTATAACGCGTTGATGGGTAGGCCATGGATCCACCTGTATTTGACGATCCCTTCTTTGTATCACCAATTCCTTAAGTACTACCTTAATGGTCTAGTTGGCGTAATCTAAGGTGAAGTGTCTACCTTTACATATTGTGAAGACCAATATTTAGATGCTGACTATTATAAGACCAAGGACAATTAGATTGATGCTAGTGAGGTTAAACCCAATATGGCTACGTCTTACCCATGGATAGGCCTAGATGATGGTTACATCTTCTTGATCCACCGATTGGAGTCTAGAAGTCTGGATTTGAAGAAATTCTTTGTTACCTCTAGAACGAGTCGGAAGAAAATTCCCAAGTCTAAGGGATAGTGGAGGATCACCTTGTATTCCTAAACAAATCAGGCTCGGGTGATCCCAGAGCCTCCTACATGCATAGGGTATCGAGATGTTCACCCTTGGAAACTACAATCCTTCATACATTCTTGTTTCACTGGGATAAGATAATCTAGATTAAGCCGATTCACCACCATTTATTTGACATCATCAAGTGTAGACCCTTGGTCCAATGTCCTGACGTGATTGGGTTGATATCATTCATCGTTATGGTTTCGGTAGTATGACATCCCCCTGAAGCGGTGTCCACCACTACCCAAGCGGGCACCAGTGTCCTATCCGGATCTGTCAACTCTAGTAAATCACCTCATACTGAGGTTCCCTCCTCCAGAAGTGAATAAGTGGATTTAGGGGATGCTCCTCCCACTTTCTAAAAGGGTGCATCCACTATGGTAGATGAATTGGTACAACTGAACCTCGGTAATGTGATGGATCCAATTCCCACATTGATCAGCACCACTATGCTTGTTGATGAGAAACATCAATATTTGTACTTCCAGAAGCAACAACATGATGTATTGTCCAGGATATATGATGAGATACTATTACTAGATCCTAAAGTTGTCATCCACCTCCTTGTCCTTCCAGAAAATCATTGCGAGTTCAAACAACCTCCCAAAAAGATGCACCCTTCTCACGGAGCCTTCGTTGAGGTCGAGGTTGATATTATAATCAGATCCAACTTCATCAAGGAAGTCATGTACCCCAGATGGTTGGATAATATTTTTACCATTAGGTAGAAGAATAGATAGATCAGTGTATGCATCGACTTCAAGGATCTCAACTGTCACTGTCTGATGGATGAATTTCCCCTTCATATGATATAACAATTGATTGATGCCACTATTGGGTTATAGGCTCCATACATCAGGGATTGGTTTTCTGGGTATAACCAAATTTGAATGGCCCCCAATGATGAAGAGTATACATCCTTCTGGTCACCAAAAGGTACTTTTTTTGACTAGGTAATTCCCATCAGTCTAATGTATATATGTTCCACCTATCATGGTGCCACCCATCCTCAAAAAATTTGTGGAATGCGACGTAGATGATCAGGTGGGAAAATATCTCCAGTGCCATGACCATCTAAAAGATCTTGATAAAGTGTTCATATTAATTTGTTCTCACAACCTATTGATAAAACCCTTGAAGTGTGCATTAGGATTCAATCTATGGAGTGTTTCTCAGCATCGTTGTCAGATATAGAGGCATCAAGACCGATCTGGAGAAGGTCAAGGCCATCAGTCAGATGTCTCCCACATGCAACATTCGGGAGCTACGAGGTTTTACAAAAAATTTGATTATATATTCTGATTCATTGAAAATATGGTTGGAAGGTGTAAGAACTTTTCCTGGATCATTAAAAAGGATCTACTTATCATTTGGATGAGAAGTGTCAGACTACTTTTTAGAAGATTAGTAAATACCTATTACAACCTCCAATTCTAATTCGACATATTTTGGGAAAGCTACATGTCCTTTATGTGACCACTCTAGAATGATCTCGCAGTGCCCTTCTAACCTATAAAAACAAGGAGGAAATGTAGAATAGTTTATATGATCTCAGCCACATTCTCCTCAATAAAGAGACCAGATATTACAATTTCGATAAAAGATGTCATTCAATAGTATTAACAGTTTAAAATTTCAACACTACATGCAGCATCATGAGATATATCTAGTGTCCCAAGTGGATCCGATGAAGTACATTATGATCCTACCCATGTTGATAGGCTATCAAGCTCGGTAGGCAGCGATCCCCTTGAAGTTTGACATCAGGTTTGTCCCCCAGAAGGCCATTAATGGATAGGCATTGGAAGGTTTCCTTTCTGCTCATCTAGCTCTTGTGGACCAGTATGTGGATATTGATTTTATCAATAAGGAAATACCCTCGATAGACCAAGCTATTTTATGTTGGAAAATTCACATTGATGGTGCTTCTTGGAGCCCTACCAGCAGAAGGATCAACGATCCTAGACTCATCAAAGTGGACTGGGGTATCACCATTATCAATCCATCAGAAGTTATTCTAACATATTCATTCTTGTTTCCAAAAGGCTGAACAAACAACGAGGTATAGTATCGAGATCTTGTCACTGGTATAGATCTAAACCTCGAGATTGAAGTTCCCCTTTACATATGAAAGGGTACTCCGAACTAGTCATTAAACAGATCAATGGTTACTACATTATAAGGAAACTGAAACTCGTACTACTATTAGAAAGTACCCGCCAGCTGATGTCCTAGTTCTCTTCATGGCCAAAAGTTACTCATGTCCCTCAGTCCCAGAATGGCTGAGCTGATGCCTTGGCTAGCTTGGCCACATCTCTTGTTGATCCAGATTAGAATGAGTTGATTATCCATGTAGCACATTAGAGATTAATCACTCATATTACTCAAAACAGTGATGATAGCCTGCATATAAGCCACATTACCCCTATATCCTCCACATCAGGAGCCCTAGGTCCCATTGCCGCACTGTTAGAGGTGACTTCCAACTAGAGGACCCCATTTATCAAGTATCTCTAGCATGACAATCTACCAGTAGATTGAGTCAAGATTGAGCGAATCCGACACCAGACAATGCAGTTTACCCTCTAGAGTGGTCCCCGTTTTGAGAAGAACCTCTACAGAAGTGGTTTTCATGGGGTTCTTCTGAGTTGAATTCGAGGAGGTGATATTTATTAGGTCATTCATGAGGATCATACCAGTTCCTACGGGGATCATCAGACATGGCCAACACTATCTCCCAAGATCCATTGATTGGGGTATTTTTAGACTGTAATGATCTGTGACTACAAAGAGTTTTCCAAGAGGTTCCATTCATGCCAAATCCATGCTAAAATTATGCATTAACTGCCAGAACCTCTCCACACAACCAATTAATCTTGGACCTTTGTGGTTTGGATACTCGATATCATGGGACCATATCCATTGGAGAAAGATTTCCAGTGCAGGATGATCCTGAGCACTACATATTTCTTTTCCAAGTGGGAATAGGAATTTACTCTCATGGAAAAAAAGTCATGTTCTATCATTGAATTTGTGTGTTCCAATATCATCTACCAATTCGGAGTCCCTCAAACTATACTCACTGATAGTGACACCAACTTTCGGGCAGCCAAACTGAGGATGATGTATGCCAAGTACAATCTCAATTCTAACCATACATCCCTATATCATGCACAAGAAAATGGGAAGATCTAGGAATTCAAAAAAAACCCTTACTAACATTCTATAGAATATTTTCGTTCAGAATAGGAGGAGTTGGCCAGAAAAACTCCCCAATGCTCTGTGGGCGTATCAGAAGATGACTCACAATTCCGCTCAGGTGAACCCATATTCCTTGGAGTATTGGAAGAGGAGGTCTTTCCCATTAAGAATCAATTTCCCTCATCAAGAATAGCTACCTAGGATCAGAAGATGCTAAATTAGGTTGCTAAAATCCATCTGGCTGAATTGGAAGCACTTAACTAGAATTGGCTTCGTGCCCTGCACAATCTGAAGAGGCATCAGAACAAGATAGATAGAGTGTTCAACAAGAAAGTCCACATATGATATTTCTTTCAAGGTAACATGGTTTTTTCCTTGATAACGCCAATGATTCCTTGTAGAAAATCACCAAAACTGGAGACCAAATGGGAAGAACCTTACATCATTCAGAAGGGTTACCCCAATGGTGTGTAATACCTAGTTACCATGGATATTGTGCGTATAAATCATCCCACCAATTCCAAATTCATCAAGAAGTACTTTTCGTGAGTAATCCATGGTCCTATATGACCGTAAAATGTGACGCCTTCCCTGAATGACATTAAAATGAATGATTCGTCCAAGCTGAAGGATGTAAAACTACTTTACCCTGATCTCATGTGATCTTAAATTGAATTGTCATCCTGCATAATGTTAAACAGTGAGTAAAAAATATACTATTATGGTACGATCTCTACAAACTTAAACTAAGAACTCCCCATGTCCCCATTGCGTGAATTTAAACTTCACATCATCTCACGAACTACGTATGGCTTGATTCCCATCATCATGGGAAAATTAGTAATTCTTGGATGCTTCACAACAGAGTACAACCTGAAATTATTCTCGTTGACTTCCCCCGGGTATAGTTCTCTTGGAGGATCACACACAGTGTAGTGTAGACTTATTTGGATCCAATTTATTTTGGGTTTACGATGATCACACTATGTGCCCCTACCATCCTTCTATTCTCACAGATCCTGACATCATGATGTTAAATGACATGAAACTTTCAGAACTATTTATGGATTGATTCATGCCCATATAGGATATGTAGGAATGCCCGAACATTATTCTCATTGGCCCATCCCCAAACATCACAATATCCATTTGGGTCTGGACCCTTGGCCCGAATGCTCCTCAAAACCCATGGTGTGGTGCAGGCTTTGACTGCATCCATTTACATTGGGTTCTTCATGACCACACCATGTACTCCCCTCCCTAGATATATTTACTTCATTCATCCTCACCGTGGGACATTAAATTGCACAAGAATATTCACATTTCACGCATCCCCTTTATTTGGGCCTCTATCAACATTCACATCCAAAAGGAATCCTGAACATTATGGATGCTATAAATCAGTGCTCTACTACAGTCTCAGGCCAAAGTTCCTGAGGATATTTGAATGAAAATTTGACACAAGTCCCATGTAGTGAATATTGTCAGTGGTCGATGCTCATTTGTTGTTCCCATATCAAGTCCCACGACAGGGATGCTATGTTTCGAACATAGTCAACAACCATCTTCCATTGTTATCACAATCCCTATAAGTCCCAAATATTTGGTTGAGTGATTCATATTTTCCCGATATCCCTTCAAATACTATTTTTCCTTGATCGAGAATGCATGTCTTGTTGGGATCAACCCTACCCGATATATTCTAAAATTATCATACCCTTATATACTGATGAGAACCTGATCCCATTCTTTGTTTCCCACACCAAGCATGGATCATGTGTTATTAGGAGATCTGGCATGGAAATCCCCACATAAAGGGTCATAGAATCATGGTCCCCCGTGACCTTAAACTGTTCCATCGTCACCACATGACGTTAAACTATGTGACCCGTCCGAACTGAAGGACGTAAAACTAATTATCCTCCTATACCACATGATGATAAATAGAAATCTGGATGAGGCTTTTCATCTATATCCCAGCATTAGGTCCATCAACCTTTCTAGCCCTTGGCCTAGGTTCTCACTTAGGATGTGTGGTGCGGTATGGACTCTATTTCCTCATTCATGTTAGGTGATGTTTTCCACAACACATATTTCCCCTTAAGACTCCACTCATTCATCAAACATCCTTAACGCAAGACATTAAACTGAACAGGTACCTCCATGCTTTACGCATCCCATCATTTGGGGTTTCCATCATCTTTCACATCCCAAAGGACCCCATAATGGAATGGATTCTATGCCTCAGTTCTCTCCTACCATCCCAAGACAACATCCTCGAGGATTTTGGGTGATAATTTGTTACAAGTCTCGCGTTGCGAATATGGTCAATTGTTGATGTTCATTTGTTGTTCCCATTCTAGGACACGATATAGATACAATGTTGTGAACATGGTCTATAGTTATCCTCAATATTTGTTGTCGTTCTGGGGTTTCCCATATAGCAGGCACAATGATTCACCCTTTTCACCCTTATATCCCATGCACATGGCATTAAACTGGGAATCTTTAAATCTTATCTCTACAACCATAATGGAAGATCTACCATGACCATGTTACATGATGTTAAACTACACAAAATCTTATAGAACTACATTTGGATTGATTCCCATCTTCACTGAATACGTAGGAAAACCAATACATTTTTTCTTCAGGTCCAACCTAGGTTCCTCTACCCTTTATCTCAGCATCATGTTCCGAGTTCCCTTTTGGAATTATGAATGTTGTGGTGCATGTGGTCTTTCACCCTCACTAACATCAGTGAATTCTCCATGCCATAGACAATTCTCATCGAGGACCTCCTCCTATCTTTATCTTTGTCACATGATGTTCAACTGCATAACATTTTCTAGAACTACGTATGGCTTGATTACCATCCTCATGGGATATGTAGGAACACCCAAATGTTTTTTCTTCAAGACCAACACTACTTCTTATAAACCTATTAATTTCTCTGTCCCCAGGCCTGAGTCCTCTGATATGGGATACATTGTGTTTTACATGATTATATCATGATTCACGCCAAGTTTGCAATTGTCGTTCCACATACCTCCCCCCTTGAAGTATCTTCACCCCCTATCCCCCACTCATCTTTCCGAGTCGTCTTCCCTCAAATTGGGCCCCTCAACCCTCTTTGTAAATTCCCATACATGCTCTGGAGCAATCTACTTTAGGAACTAGAGTGTTAGATTCTACATAGACATGTTTTCATCCATTTTGATGCTTCATGTTTTCCATTATTTTGTATTTCATCATATTCCATGTCCTAAAGGACCCTCGAATGACATGGGTTATAGGTCCAAAGTCTCTCCTAATATCTCAGGCCAAAAACTCTGAGGATTTTGAACAAATATTTAACACCAATCCCGTGTTGTGAATGTGGTCAACAGTCAACACTCATTTTTTCCCATTTCAGGTCACATGATATGGATGCTATTTTTCTATCACTGTCAATAATAACCCTCCATCATCACATCACCCCCTTTATCCATCAATATTGGTTGTATGATTCACATCCTTTTCTTCTCCATCATGTCCAAGTGTAATTTCAACACTCTTGGTGTTGTCCCGCATTGCGCATTTGCACGTTAAGAGGCAGAATCCACAGTGCATTGACATTCGAGGATCCTCACCATTGTCCCCATTTTCACTATATTCCATATGTTTTGAATACCTTCTCTGCTCTTGTTTCCCACATCAAGCATGGATCACTGGGCTTAGGGATTTGGACATGGTTTATGCCAGTAAATAAAAGTCTCACTTCCTTTAGTCTGAGATCTACGACCTTAAACTAAGATCTCCTCGCATCCTTATTGTAGACAATAAACTACACTACACTTTCAAAACTATTTATTTCTTGATTCTCATCCACATGGGATATGTAGGAATGCCCAAACATTTTATCTTCAGGTCTAGCACAGGCTCCACTAATTATCTCTTTTGTTCGGCTTTTTGGACCTGACATTTATAGGATTGCATGGTGCGTCACATAAAGACTCCTACAATCCTCATTCACATTTGGTTCGCAATAGAGACACCACGTGATTTCCTTTTAAGAGAGAGTATCTCCTACCCCCTGTCCAGCATGATGTTAAACTACACCCTCAAAATAATTTAAGACTTGATTTCTACCCCCAGCGGATATGTAGAAAATCCCAGGCATTCGGTCTTTCAGCCCAGCCTCATATCTTCTGATATATTCTAGCCCCTTGGCCTGAGGTTTACCCTCTGGAGTCACAAAAGGTGTGGTATGGACCTGATCCTTATTCACGTCGGGTATGTGTTATCACACCTAGTGCATTTCATATGAAACCCCATTCTTCTGTATGCGTCAAATCCATATGACCTTAAACTATGCTCCTTGGCCCCACATAACTTTAAACTATTGTTTCTTTACCTCGCAACATTAAAATTCATGGATTGGTCCAATAATATGACCCTAAACTATGACAATATCGTCCTAAACACACAATGAAAAAATAGAAACACATTTTGGTGTCCTCACTTAAGGGGACATCATGTTTAGTTTTGGTTTTCCAACATGCCATTTTTTTTAAGGCATAAATATGGCTTTATTCCTATAGTGATTCATGGTTTCTCCATCCAAGGTTTTTTGATTCACAAAAAAAACCCATCTACCTTAAATAACAAACATGATCAATAAAATGTTGCTTCTTTAGTTACATAGGCTAGATCTGCATGACAGTGCTTCCCCTAGCTTTGGTACCCTACCATGACATTTTCCAGATTTATGTTAGGATTGATTCCCACCATAATGGGATACATAAGATCTTCCGGGCACATTCCTCAGGCCCAACACAACTTTGTTTGGTCCCTCAACCGAAAATCTCCCCTAGGATCACATGGTGTGATTTGGAGTCCTACTGTCCTCATTCACGTTGGGTGTTTTCAATAACCACACCATGTGTCTCCCTTGATCCTTTCCATTACAGTCCAATTTCTACCACCATAAACTAATATCATCACTCTAGAACTATGTACAACTTGATTCCCATACTCATGGGATATATGGGAACACCCAGACGTTTCATCGTTAGGTCTAATCCTAGGTATCACAAATCCTATCTTCGGTCCAACCCCTTGGCCCGAACTCTGTTTGGATCATATGGTTTGGTGAGTAACTCTTGCATCCTCATTCATATCAGGTTTTTCAAAAACCACATTGTATGACTCCTTTGTCTCTACCCAACCTAGTCCTATTTCCAGGACTATTAAAATATGATCTTCTTATGTGAACTACACATTGGTTTTGGCTACCTCGCCACCCTACGCACATTTTGTAAAACCATGTTCTCTCATAATGGTCCACTATGCAACCTTAAACTAGAAGTTGGCATCCCCATGACCCTTTTCCTTTTAATGGGTTCGACTTCCTCTATCTGAAATGTCTCAACGGTGTACTCGAATGCATAGTGGAAAAGATCCCACAAAGTGTGGAATTTTCACATGGACATTTCCTCGTTTCATGTCCACACTTAATGAGACATTTTTTTGTATCCCCGTATTCTTATACATCTTATGAGACCCCCTTTATAGCCAAGTCTCATTCCACATTGGCTCACATACCATCTTGGGCCAACACCCCAGAAGACATCAGATGAAATTTTGCGATAGGTCTCATGTTTCAAACATGGTCAGTGGTTGACCGTCATTTTTCTGTCCCCATGTAGGGCTAATGATATATGGATGCTGTTTTTTGAAAATGTTCAATAGTTATCCTCTATCTTCACACCACCATCACTAAAATCTAGATATTAGGCACTATTATTATCATATTTCCACTTCCTTATGTTCAAGTAGAATTCAACACACTCAGTTTTCCACCTCTACGCATCTATGTGAGTTAAGTAGGTGGGTCAGTAATATTGGAACGTCAATCACCTAGAGTTCCATTGACCCTAATGTTTTCCTCCATATAAAAATAATGTCCCATCACTACTCCTTTTCTCCCACATCGAGCATGACTCATGTGGGCTTAGTGTTTTTGGTAGAATATGTATCAGTGCAGCCAAACCACACATGTCGTTCATCCTACATGACGTTAAAATGAAATATAAGAACTATGTATGGCTTGATTCTCATCCTGATGGGGTACCTAGAAACACCCATACACATTCTCATAGGACCATCCCAAATTTCTCCATCTTTTTTCTCTCGGCCTATGATTTCCCTTGGGGTTATGTAGTGTGGTACAGACTTCCTTGGTCATCATTCACGTTGGTTCTATAATGATCACAAAGCATACTCCCCCTTTAGGGTCTTCCCTTCCACTCTCCATCCTACCATATGATGATAAATTACACAGGTTATCCCAAACTACGTATGGATTGATTCCCATCCTCATGAGGTACATAGGAATTCCTGAGCACTTTCCTTCAGGTCCAACCCCAAGTTAGGCCACCTCTGGTCTATAGAATAATGAATCCCACCAGGAACACATGATTTGGTGTAGACTCTTATGGTCCTCATTCACATTGGTATATATACCACACCGCACATTTCCTTTGGGATACCCATGTCACCAACACATGGCTATAGGCTGTAGTTCTGCCAAGAAAAATTTCAGGATTCCCCATGATAATTATGGGATGTGTCAACTTCCTCGCCAGAGATATTTCTCCCAACAAGTGTTGGTATCTCACCACGCTGTTCGACTGAACTATGTTTGGATTGATTCTCATTATTATGTGATATGTATTGATGCTTAGGTATCTCACCTCCGGCCCAACCAGAGGATAATTAACCCTTCTGGACCCTCATCCCTGCTTGGGGTCCAGTCTCTATGACCTTAAAATAAGAGCCTATAGTCCTCACAATAATACTTTAAACTAATCGGCTTTGTCCAAGTAGTATGACCTTAAAACTATGCGCAATGTCCTGGTCATAAGACATTAAACTATTCCATGCATTCTCCTCACCATACGGCATTAACCTACATGTCCATCATCATCTTAGGTATTACATAAAACTACTAGTCATTCTCGATCCTCACCAGATAGGTTCTGTCTGGAAGTAGGTTTTATCTTGTTTCAGACCTATTCTCCCACCTAATGTGTTCTCAACACAATGGCGTAATTTCAATATTGTTGGACTACATTCAAACAACCAATCATTCCACCATCCATGCTTTGCATGACCATTATTTGGACCCTCTTCCTCTTTCATGCCTGAAGGAACCACCTAACAGTATAGATACTCGGCCTATGGCTCAAGTACTATCCAGAGATAACATTCCTAAAACATAATGGATGACATCTGGAGCAAGGCCCCATGTATCGAACATAGTCAGTGGTCGACCCTCATTTTTTATCCCTATTTCAGGATTACACAATAGGGATATTGTGTTTCCAACATAGTCAACAGTTATCCTTCATTGTCACACCATCCTTATAGTGTTCTAAATTTTTGGTATCGTGATTCACACTTCCACTCCCATCTGTTCGGATTGATTCTAACGCCCCTGGCATTACCCCGTTTGTGTACTAGATCACGATGGGAAAATAATAATTGAACTATTCTGAGAGCTTCTTCTCTAGTCAGGCCTCTCTCTTTCTTCATTGAAATCCAGATTGGTATTTCAGACCCCAAATACCCAAATTATTATTGGAACTCTCAAATTTGGATGGAATAACAATGCGTTCATTCCTTGTTTCTCAAATCCGGCATGACCCATGTGAACATAGGGATTTATCGTTGGATATTTAATGAATTTGATAGAATTGTTGCAAACCAAATACAACTAAAAAAACTCATGCATGTTGTCAACATAAATAAGTCAAGCATGAAAGTACATTTACATGTTTACACACATTACAAAACCTAAGGATTGGTCCCTCCCATAGATGGGTTGACATATTCAATAGAGCATTTCAGCTCTTCCACTCACTGACTGGTGGCGTCCAAGATCCGTTGTCGCCTATTATGATCACGCTCCTCCTTGATGGTGATGGGACATAGTTCATCAGCCATGATCTGTGCTTGCTCCTTGCTGGCTTGGATTATATCCATCTCATTAGAGGCTCGCCTCGTACTTTCTTATACATATTCCACATGGTCCTTTAGATGTGATACGAGCTCCGATTGTGTGTCGAGGAATGAAGAGTAATCATTTTCCCATGCTCTCAACTGCTGGATCTCATTCTCGGTCTCCTAGAGTCTCTTGATGTTTACATACATCCTCCACTGCAATACCACAACAAGGACACAATCATGTTCCTGTATCATTTCTTCCCTAAGTTCTCAGATGAGAATATGAGGACGTTGGACATCCACTCCTCCAATGGATAATTCACACCACCGGGACTGAGGCCTTCTCATATAATAATTCCATTGTTCTTGTGGGGTCTCCCTAATGAAGTGATTCTTCAGCTTCCATGACAGATGATGGATGACCTTGTTTTACTATTCACTAGAGGTAATCTCATCCTCATCCTTGGGGTCAGCAGGTTCATATGTGGGGAACACCTCTATGGACTCATCAGAAGGATTTTTATCTAGTGTTTGGATGGGTAGGTAAGGTCCCATGTCATCCGATTGATCCCCATCATCAGATTTAACATAAATGTTTTCAGGACCTGTCCTGCTGATGATCCCACCTGTGATCCGGAGGACCACAGTGTGGTCAGTTTAGGCATATTCTCTCATGACCATCAACATTCCCCTTGTAATGTCAATCCTCGCCAATGCATCCCACGCCATTTGAAGAACTGTGCATGTGATAATAAACATACATTAGTTGGAATGTATCAATATAGGAAAATAAAAAATTCTATGGATAAGACATATAGAGATCAAATAACTCGTCTATCCCCTAAGCTGTTGCCAAAGGAATTCCAAGGCATTTCCCCCCATATATGGTTCGGAGATACGAAGTCTCTAAGAGAACCACCCTAGGTGTCGTGGCCCTACTAGGCACAATAATCGCCATTTTCATGGGAACATTTCTTGAGGCTGCCGCAACTGCATCGACTGTTTTCCAAGAGTGGGTTTTGCATATGAGGTCTCCCTACATAGGTAAAATATTATATGAGAATTCCTAATTAAACTAGATGAGGACTATAGGAAAATGGATTATGATTTACCCCAAGAGCCTCTGCAAACTCCTCCAATTCAATGTTTGCGACCTCACCCTCCTCTAGGGGGCTCCCTCTGCCAGCCTCCTCCCCCAGGAGGACCCTTCCGATTCTTCCAGTAGAGGGAAATCACTCCCTAAATTTTTTGGTTGATAACTATAGAGGGGTCATTAAATCAAGAAATACCTTCAATCAATCCATCATTAGATGCAAATCACCCTAATAGTTCACAAAGTCCTCCATCTTGGCAATGTACTCCTACCCCTTCGCATGAGACACTGAAACGTTGTCCCCGACACAACCAATCCAGGAGAATTCCATCCTGAGATATTTCATATGGTTCCACATATGGGAAGGATTGAGGAATTGTTTTTTTAAATCCTAGATGTCCCAAGCCTCCAGGAAAACAGCATCCTTAAGTATGTCTATATGGAACAATTGCTTCCCCAAATCCTAAGTGGTTATCCTATAGAACCCCTTTGATGGACTTGCCTATAGATGACTTAGCTCCTATGGGACCACCGGGTCCACCGCTATGTCCTGCCTCCTGATTGGCGCAGGCCGTACTCCAACTACATCCCCATAACCATAGGATGTTCTTCCCACCTTCTAGCCTCGACCTCGTGATTTAGGGGGTACCCCGTCACTAGTACATGTGGTCCAACACTACAGAATCTCCCCTAGATAAGTTGCCTTTCAAATCTTGGCATACTCGTTCACTATCCCATAGACAGCTATGGGCAGAGGTAACTCATTATGATACATCACATTCTCCCATGTGAACATGATCCATATCTGCCTCATCACAAACAGATGATCCTCGTGAAGCACTCCCAAGTAGAACAGTGGGGTTGGCCTCTACATTCACTTGAACTACCTTTCGAAGCGGTGTGTGGTGTACAGCTCACAGAGAGGCTCAAAGTCAACCTGCACCACCATGAATCCATCCTAATGTGCCAATATGTAGGACTAATTCTCTTATATTTCATGGATGTCATTAGTGAACATACTTGTAGGCAATGGTAATGGGTGGATGTTGAACTCATCTTCTTTCCATACCTGGTTCAGCACCAGCGGTGGGGTCAACATGGTTAGGAAACTCCCCACCGCATTCAGAATGGCCTGTCAAAAGACTGACCCTAGAGGGGAAATGTTGTTTCTGTATTCGAAGGTTACCATATGGGTCATTATCCACCCATATATAACATGGAACAACATGCACACCCTATGTGGATTCTTTCCATCATTGATATTCCCCAACAGTTTATACAACATATCCAACATCATGATATCAAGATTGATCCACTCCCCCATCGCCAATATTGATTCCATGATAAACATGCTCGGTCGTACACCCATGTTCGTGTCCCTTACTAGAAAAATCCTATGGAAAAATAGTTCAGATATGAATTCATCCAACCTAACCACTAGTTGTTGCTCGGTGCTAACATTGAATTCCGATGTCTTCCACTGGATGTCCTCCAAGAGTCTCTAATAAGAGTGATATTTTCTGCACTGAGCCCCCTTCTGGAAGGTTGGAGACCTCATGAGAAACTTCTCATATGCTAGGGAATTCAGGAACCGACTGAAGAAGGGAATAAAGTGGACATACCTCATTGAAATCTTGTCCTCCCCCAGAACCAGACCCATCAATGCCTTTTCCAGCATCAACATTTTCTTTGGGTCCTACAATATATTCGCGGTGGGGAGGAACTCATCATAAATCTTCACTAATATTGTTATCCTTTATATTTTTTAGAAGTCTATGAGGTTGATACCAACCTCCCCATGGTGAAAATAGAAATTTTTGGTCCTTGATGACCACATGCTTAGCAACTATGGTATTAATTTCTTCTACTGATAGATGTAGAATTGGGAGGCCTGTGACACCTCATACATGCCGACTCGCCTCAGCTCTCCCAAAACTCATTGTAAGAGGCACAAACCTAGTAGGACCATGCCCAATAATCTATGAAATTGCATCCCAGGTGTAGATTACACCCATCAGTCCATCCCTTCACTAGGTTCCCCACGACCACATTCAAAATGGTGTGGTACTGTGGGGGATATTCCTCTATCTTCAATGACTTCCCATAGATATATTTTACATGATTATATAGACAGTCTGCATTGACAGGTGTGTAATCATCCCAAGTTTGACTTTCAACCACCCTAATCCATTGTCGTTGGCACGGTGTGTTCTTAAACCAATAGGCTAGCTCATACTTGCTTGCTTTGGGAATGAGAACATCATCCCTCTAACCAACCCCGTATAGTGATAGTGTTTTTCATAGCGGGTAGTTTTTCTTTTCTAACCAAAAACTGCTCCACCAAGAATTTGTGGTCTGAGTGGCTCCACACACACTTCTAGATCCCTAGGTTATCAGCCATTTCTTCCCTCTGAGCATCCACTAAATGGACCCCATGGCCGCTTCCTGGTGAGCCATTCCATCTCAAAGATTTTTAATGTTTTGTCCAAGATTGTAGTGTTCGGCCAGGGAGCTCCATCGCAACGCTCAATTGCAGAGCTTAGTCACAGAGGTAGGTCACCGATCCTGACCACAAACCTCTCAGACACAAGCCTCTTAGTGAACACTCATAGAGTCAGAAGACTCGTTGTACGCCACAGAGCAGAAAGGTCCTAATTCATAAAGAACGGTCACAAAGAATGCAGAGCTTCATGAATCGAGAGCACAATCACCAAAAACATGGAGATGAGTAAGGGAAAAAGAAGGTTCATCCTCCCATATTTATAGGCAAAGACCTACGAGCATTTCAGTGTGCCTAGACTTAGATATCTCCAAATTGTTCTTAACTCGTGCTTTACTTCTCTGTATTGAAATCCTACTTCACGATATTGCATTACAATTGAACAAAATGTTTTGGAGATCTACCCTCAGACATTGAACCTCATTTTACCCATAGATCCAAGTCTTAGGGGGTCCATTTGTTGTTTCCAAAATGTGTGCAGGGGGAAAATACACAATGAAACCAATGCCAAAGGGGATACCTCGTGAATCTCATTCACGTTTCCCTTCAGCACTGCAGCCCTTGCTGAGCACCTTCACACCACAATTGTTGCGCAACCAAGGTCCCATCTGCCATCACCCTAGAGTAAAAGAGGCGGAAGGCTATGTGGTAATGAGTAAATTTACAGGAATTTTTTCAATGTATAGGGGACTAGATCGCCTCTACGATCCATTATAAATTGATGGAAGCCTCTGCGATTGTCGTAGAAGGAATTAAAGAGGTTTCTACTCTGAGGAGGGGTTGTCAGCTGACTATACGCTTAATACAAACTTGACGCAATCCACTTACAATCACAGAGAACCATGAGGCTTCATAATGAGCTGTTAGAGATTTGTGCCACCTCGTGCCTATAAATACTAGGCTCCCCTCATACCCAAAATATGGATACCTCAACCTTTCACCGTCACAACTCTCAAATCTCAAAGCACATTATGCTTTGTGAAACATTGATAAAAATGAGCACTTCAAGGTATATGAGCATTGAGAAATACATTTCCATTGGCTAAAATATAACCCCTATTCAAGCAAGGATGCCCTTCACAGATCCCACAGGCCATCACAAAGGAAAAATACCCCTAATGGGACTCATGTCTTCACAATGAACTCATACATCCTGAAGTACCTACCATGCACATGTAGACCCCATGCTAAGGCAGAATCACTGTGATTTGATAAGTACATCGCTTCATAGTGTTGTTCTTGTCAAGGAACCCATGTTTCGAAATTTCCTACTCTAGAAAATCCTTTAAACTTCATGAATAACCCTTTATAGGCATTTATACTTCATTCCTAGGATAGGCCACTGTACTTATCAAAGCACACCCATTCATGGAGTCCTTCCACTTTGTGGAGCACTAGAGATTTTCAAGATCCTTTCCAATGAACCCTTTTTCTTCACAAACTATTCTCTCGCATGGAAATCCATGTTTGTACGAAGTGATTTCAATGTCCCCTGGGTGGTGCTCCAAATTGTGTTGCATAGCCTCACTCTTCTTTGCATCACCACACTAATGTCTATTTCTTCTTTACATATTCATTCTAACGTGAGCCCCTTAATGGATCAATCCATTACACCACCTCTCCATGGAATTTTTGATGCCTTCACTTCCTCAAGGGTGGGGGGGTATGAGTTATGTATGTAATAGGGGTGAGGGATGAATCCTCATCGTCTGAGCTGCATGACATGAAAATGTCAACCACCATCGTCCTCAACACATAACGTTAAACTCTAGACTCACCCCAGGAAAAATACATGGATTTCCCCATATCAGACATTCTACATGCCCACTAGTCTCCATGAGAGTGAGATCTTTCTCACAAGGAATGAGATCATCTTTGTTGTAGTGAAGTTTGTCTACGGGGAAAAGAAACTATCTGGGTGTATGCCCCTGACATTTCTTATGAGAGGTAGCAACCTTGCACCTCATCTCTTTTTCCATGATAAAAGCCTGTAGGAGAGGGGGGAACATAGACCTTAATTACCCTGTCCCTCTCCCATTGGGCTTTATCGCCATCGGGCCTCCATCCTAGAGTAGGTCCCAATCTCTATATCACTATGCCACAAACCACATGCAAGCCCTGCTCTATTCCTCATGGATGCAAATTTCACAATGTGATATCCAATAATTTGCTACCTCTTTTTTATCACACCAAGCATAAATCATGTGGGCTTAGAGTAGTCACCATCCATGGCATCCCCCCTAGGCTTCCTTAGTGTGTATGCCCCAATCCCCCATCGAAACTACGTGGAATTTGATCATTGCACTTTTCAAGAAAGGTATGTAGGAATAATCCCTAGAGTTCAATTACAAAAACTATTGGTCTTAACCACTTCACAACAGTTCACCCTCATACTGCATGACATTAAACTATATGCCCTTATTCATCTTGAATGATCCTGAAATGTTCCCATTCAAAGTATGTGGGATTTGATCCATGTCTCCTAGATAGGATATATAGGAAGACATGAGGAGGTTCAACCCCAACCAGTGGTAAGCTATTGTAAACCCCAACTAGGGGGAAAATATTGTAACCCCCAACTAGCGGTAGGCCACTATAAACCACAACCAGTGGTAAGCCATTGTAGCCCTCAACCAACAGTAAGCCATTATAGCCCCCAACCAGTGGTAAGCCTTTGTAGTCCCCAATCCATGGTAATACATTATAATCCCAAATATACGGTAATCCATTTTCATCCTCTTTACTAGGAACCACATCTCTGGTCCACCGCTTGGGTGTCAGACCCACTCCCAGACAGCTAACCATGCGTAAGCCCCAGTAAATTATCCGGTCACTGTCTTTTGCATACAGCTTGATTCCATGCCCCAACCTAAACTATATAGACTTTGATTACCTACCATGAGGATATGTAGAAAGCCTCCCTGATGTTCGGGACCATTACCCATGTCTCATCCTAGTCTCTCCCTCGAGCCTCTGTGTTTTTGGAAGGTCATCCCCAACTAAGAGGTTCTACTTCCTCCAGATCCCATCCATGCATCCATTCTCACAGGCCGCCTCTTAAGGTGTCCCATCATCCCATCTAACTACATGTACATTGATTCCTTGACACAGGGATACATGGGAAGCCACTATGAGGTTAAATCCCAACATCACTATCATATTCATGCTGATTCCATCTCATTCTACATTCACTTCAGTCAACCATCCATATCCATCCCAATTCTTACCCAAGCCACCACATCCCAGTGAGATCATGTCACTGAAATCCTCGCTAATCCAAGAAATAATCATACAACTAACCACGCATAAGCCCCTCAAGATCTGTAAGCATCCATCCAAGAATGATCTTTTAGAGATGGACCTCTAACCACACATAACAACCAACTTATCTTCGTTTCACTATTCCAGGTGCACACCAAGATTCATTTCCCCTGTGAACAATGTGGGTTTGATCCCAATCTCTTAGGATAGGGTATATAGGAAACATCCCTGAGGTTAAATCCTATTAAATGAAAAACCCTATTGTCTCCTTTATAGGGACACAAGAAACCTCATATACATATTCCATCGAACATCTTGATCCACCCATCTTGTAGGACTCTCTGGTGCTCCCTCATGTGACTACACCCCATGTTCCATCTCTACAAGACATTAAACTCACCGTATACATTGTGTTAGACATGTGAAGTTGAGGAAAACCTCAGAGACAATACTATTTCGTATAATTCATTGTACTCAATGTGGTATGTCTCGAGATTATGTGCCCTTAAGAAGTCCTATCATTAGGGGAAGAAACCTAGACACCTCAGTGTTTCAGTGTCTATATATGCTAGTAATTTCCAAGGTGTTTACTCCCACGATCAGAGGTTTCTTCCCTTACTTGACCCATTGGAATGTCCTAACAGAAGATATGTAATTAATCGGTGTCCACAATGATATGGAACTAGGAAGAGCTTCATGAACACTGTCTTAATCTTTAAGGGAGAACCAAACTAGGTGATGAATTCTGAGTAGGGATCCATAGAATGAGGAATTGACATCCCATCATCATGTTTCAATTAAGGAGAAAACATCCCTAAATAAGAAATGAATTTTTCCTGCCTTTGGAAAATGGGAATGCGAGGAAAAAATCAGTCTATCTTCGATGGATGGATATACGCCCCGACAAAAGCGTTGGAAGCAATAGTATATGGATATTCCTCCTCCTATATGATATCAATGAATATAACTTATGAAATTTATATGTTTCCATACATTTTTTTATCATTCATTATATATATGACACTTTACAGGTCTGATGTTATATGAATAATCAACGATAATCATCCCTTTAATAATATTATACAACCCTGAATGATTGTATTTGAATATTTCTATTTGTGATAGATTCTTTAGAAAAATGGTCATGAATTCCCACCAATAATAGAATACTTACTGATATATCTACTACATCTTTCATGACACTACATGATTCAAAGATGGATAATTTGGAATATTACATGTCTCTGAGGGAGATTGATCTATCTGTTGCTGAATTTTAATTACTCGGGAAGTGCATCTTGATTTGTTAAGTCCATATGGTGGGCCTGACAATCTTTGAATCTCTTTCATTCTCATAGAGTATATTACTCTTGGGATCTAGTTTACAGTCTTCAATCTTGGACACTAAATTTATATTTTTTAGGTTCTTCCAGCTCTTAACTTATATCACTATATTTTAAAGTCTTTTATCTCAGAACAAAAATCACTATAGTTTGATTATTTTTACTTGGACCTTATATCATAGGAGTTTAATGTATTTTAGATCAAATATTATATTGAAATAGTTTAATGCCTTTTAGCTCAATCCTTCTATCACTGTAGTTTATGTTCTTTTACCTTGGACATTTTCTCACTCCAGTTTATGGTATTTTAGTCTAGACCTTCTATCACTGTAGTTTGAAGTCTTTTAGCTCAAGATTATATTGTTCTAGTTTAAGGCCTTTTATCTAAGACTTTCATTCTCTATAATTTTAGGACTTTTACTTACCATCTTCTGATACTTTTAACATTAAGGTCTTGATTCCATATCATAATTGGTGAATATGGAATATGGGGTAGAAAGAATAGGGATGAATCAGAATTCCCAATGTGTTGATGAGTTACATCATAGTTTTATTGAGGCTCACAAGGAATAAAAATACCTTTTTAAAGGATTAGTAACCTTTGGTTGGTAGGAAAATGCACTTCTGCATTGGTATCATTTTTATATAGAGGTGTCTCCACGATTTTTTTATTGGTCATGGATGATTTGTGGGTGTAATATTGGTTAAGGGAGAAATACTAGGCAAGCTAGGCCAACCTATATAGTTGGAATATGGATGATGTTAATAATGTGACTATATGATTAAATCAATGGATAATGGAATGTGAATATATACAAGGGATGACCAAATATACCATATGGTTATGAGTGTCATTGTGGTGTCATCAGCGCTTGAAAAGATTGTAGATTCATTGTTATGAGGAGTGTAATCCACTAATCGGTGGATATAATCCCTTTATACATTGGCGTCATGGTCCAAAAGAGGTATCCCCACTCTTTTACAATGGGAAGGGGGGTTCTAAAAGTCTCAATTGTGTGGCCAATAATTTTGGGTATGATGGAAAAGCAATACTGGATAGGTTCTAGAACCCCATGGAAAATTATCTCTAGAATTATAGAGAACAAGACATATACATCGTGGGTTATAATCACAAAGTGTGTTCCACTAATAGGTTTGATAATGGAGTTTCACATTCTTTTTTTGAGAATGGATACAAAAAACTGTGAAATAACAACATTTTCAAATGTACAGAGATAGTTTGGTGTGGGGATTGTAAATGATGGGATAAAGTACTCCATTTTGGAGGATGATATGGGTCAATCATAATAGGAATGGACAAGAACAAACTAAGGTGTTGAGTTCTATTGTGGTGACATTAGGGATCACAAGAATTAGAAATACCTTTTTAAAAGTTTCCAATTTGGATGATGACTATAGGTGTATTTATAAGAGACATATGAATAAAATTATAGTTGAACAATGTGTCCCTTAAAGCCAGGTATTCTTTTACCAGGGCTATAGATGCTTAATGGGGAACCAAGATGCTCAAATTAATATGTGTGATTTGTGGAATGTGTAATATCTAGGAATGGTTTGGGTACAATAAATGTTTTGTGACCACCTACTGAACATGTTCTCATAGCAAGTAGTTATAACTAGTCATTACTCTTAATTTTTGCATCTACCAGGGAACCCAAAAAGAATAGATTTAGATTTTAATAGGGATAAAAGTAGGTAGTATGAGATTTATTACTTCTTTTTTCACCTTAATTTATTCCTAATCTCTAGATATTAGTAATTTAGCAAGCAAATACATAGGTTTATCTCAGGCCACCCAATGGGGGATTTCAACCTGACAAGTTTTGTGTCTCTTTCACTAGTAGTTTAATATCTTTCTATTTGGACTATTATATGCTAAATTTTAATGTAATAAAACATTAACAAATGTGTAGTCATTTTAAGGCTGTGAAACACAATGAACTAATATTGGGGATGTTAGAAAAGATCCTAAAAAGGATACCCTTGGTTAAGAGCACTCCAACATTATTCTCAACAAGAGACGGAAATGTTGTAAATCACATCTCGAGGTTCTCAAGTCATGAGTAATGATATTAGACAATCATGCTTGGGATGGTCCAAAACTATTTTAGGTTATTAGTTCCAACATAGTGATTTATGGAGGAAAAGGATTATAAATCCCTATTTGTAGAGGCATGATTTCAAAGTTTGGTAGGACTAAGCCCTTATGAATTGATAACATGGTCAAATAGAGAGATCTATTTTCCTTTCCTAGGTCTATGAAGGGTTTATGACAACTTGATGTGCTTGAGACATGATGTGTGATTTATGATTTGAGGTTCATAAAAGAAGGAGTAATAACCCCATACTCTAGAAGACCAAGGTAAGGCTATTATGATCCTTTCATAGGTGATGATAATGGATTTTGGTTTGAAATTTTTAATGTCATGTGGTAGGTATATATTTTCTTCTATGAAGGTTAAAATCTTATGGAAAGAACACATTACTTATAGATTAATGTCTTGGGGTAAGGATTTTGGAATTGATGTGAAAAATAGTGCATGATACATTACATGAAAAAGAAATCCATACACAGATAGGAATCATACTTAGGTGAAGTAATATTGTATAACTCATTCCATATTTATCTTGGGGTTAATTTTTTTGTTGGTTTTTGTATATTGAACTAGGATTGGGGATTAATGCATCACTATATATACTTTGATTGTATTAATTAAGGCACCTATAGTTATTAAATGGGAAACACTCTATGAAGGTCTGACCTGTACGTAGAGTTTGGTATTTTAGAATTGATTATTATAGTTGGGCCTGATATTGGAGATATGGGATTCATTATGTATTCTTTGATGAAAAGAATAAATACAATCATAGTTCTTGGCTAACTGTGTGGTTTAACATAATGGGTCAAGGATATAGGCTTCATAATGAGAAAATTGGAATTGTGGATGTATAAAATGATAGAAATCTGGGAATCACTATGTATCCTATGATGATAGGAATCAATCCACACATAGTTTTAGATCAAAAAGATACCTACACATGTCTAAATGGTATGCAGGGAGGGGGAATTTTTGTGTTTATTTATTGTGACTAGATCCAGGGTTGGAGATCAAGGCATCACTACATATCCTATGATGACATCAATAAAGTCACACATAGTTCTTGAACTACAAATTCTCTATGGATGGCTGACCTGTATATTGATGGGGGAATTGTTTCCAATTATTATAGTATATGGGACCATGATTGAGTATTTGGGATTCACTATGTATCTTGGGATACTAGGAATCAATCCAATAGTAGTTCTTGAATGTTTTTTTGAAGGAAACCAAATCCATTAGTGGCATCCCTCTAGGGAAAGGTCCATAAGAATATTCAATTTTATGCCATAAAAACTAAATAAAATTTGAATTTTAACATTATGTGGTGATGGATCATCATGTTAATTTTATGACCATTCATCTTGGACCATGATAGTATTATCATGAGCTATATTACTTGTTTTAAAGGGAATCCCTTAAAAAAATTTATATGATCTCATGATCTATGTTTAGAATGTGAAACAAAGAATGGAAAGAGTTTATCCCACCATAAATATGTGATTAAGGAGAGGATAAAGTAATTTTGTATAATTTCGTAGATGGAACATGATATAGTATCAATGAATACCTATTCAACCCATTAAGAATGATAATAAATCCATACATTGTTCTTGAAAACCGTGCAGTTTAGAATTTTATAATGAGGATATGGGTGACTACACGTGAAAGAGGATGAATGTTGTGACTGGGTTCAATACTATGGTTCTAGGCATCACTACATATCCTCTGATGGTAGGAATCAATCCATATATAGTTCTTGGATAAATATATATCCGATGTATATATAACTCTCACAAAGGGACATGGGATGTTCATATTTCATTCACATAGATCTAGTTTGTATGTGATTATTTGTGGGTGAGATTGTGATTTTCATGCATTAATGACATGTGGTGAGTAAATATACTATTTATCTTATTGTAAGGTGGTAAGGATGGGCACCATATAGTTTAATGTGAGGTAGTCAGGATATACCTGAATGGCTTAATGTCATGGAACTATGATGTAAGATGTTGTGAAGTTTAACATCATTCTTCCCTGATGATATGCACTTTATTATATCTATGCAAGATATTTCTTAAAAAAACTCACTTTGGTGGTGAGTGTGACACACTCCCCATCAATTTTTTCTTGTGAGAAAGCATTTCTGTGATAGGCCTTTTGTATGATTTAAAGCACTTCACATTTGGGTTCTATTTTTGCAATCTTCTACCCTGGTATCATTTGGGTCCATAAGGCCAAAACTAGTTCTCCTCAGTAAAATGAATAGAGGTGAACCTTTTGATTAAGGTCTCATGTGATTCAATTATAATTAACTTCAATGTTTTCCAATGTACACAACCTATTCTCATCGATCCAATCCAATTCATCTAGTCACTTTTACTATTTCTCATCATCTAAGAGTTTTCTTAAAAAGGAAATGCTAAAAAAATGATGTTGTAATTATATGGGTATCCCTACCTTGATCCCATATACAAATGAATATGGTGTTTCATGTGTAGTTGTATGCGTGGTGGTATGTTAGGCCCATAGATCACTGAGGATCTTATCTGGCCATGAATTATTATCCTTGTTTTCCATATTCTGATGTATATTTGATATATTCTTACTAAAGGCCCCTCTATATCCATTTCAAACTACCTAATAGTGAGATAAATGATTGGGTTTGATATTATACTCATGGTAAAATTTCATCAAATCTGTAGAACATAATTTGGATCCTTTTTATATAAATATTTGGTGATAGAATTAAAATGAAGTGATGCTATAGTGAATGAAACTATTGAAAATATTATCCATCCAGACTACATTGAGGTTTATTTCCTTATCCCATTTGGCTAATATGTTGGTATATGTAAGGATATACATGAACTTCATAGATGTGGTTGGGGGGGTATGAACCCCCAACATTTAATCTCCATAGGAATAATGGCCAGGGCTATATATATGTACATTGCAATTATGGAGGTTTATGGATGATGTTTTCATGAATCTGGGATGAATTAAATTTATTGGTGAATTCTACATTTTCATGTATCGTGGTTTTCTAGTAATAACCTGGAATCCTTATTTGGTGGGATTGCCCAGTCCCAGATTGATATGCTTCACAAGAGAACACATTAAATTTATCTCTGATGTCATGAATCTATCCTTATAATATAAATCAGGGGATGATTCTATCAAATCTAATCTTCTATAGGGAATTCTTCTCATTTGGACCAATTTGATGGGTATTGTTTTCTACTCTCTACTGAATTTTTTCTCTTCTCACTCGGTCTGTCAGAAGAGCTATGTATTGGAGATAATCGATTAAGGATTCTATCCATCAAGGGGATGTGTTGGTTTGTCACACTCAAGGGAGGTGTTGTACTGATTGATTCATCCCATATCACAAATGATGAATTATGACACCATTCTCAAGTGTGTGATACAGAAGATTGATTCCTCCATACCCTGGTTGTCCAAAACTGTGGTTATATAAGATAATGTATTGGACCCATCATTGTATTATCGGGGAATATGATGATGATGTTGCTGAAAAGGGAAATTCTTCTTTATTCCTCCAATTTATTCAGTGAGAGGTGACAATTCTTCCTATTTGATGTCATATTCACCATTAATATATTTTTTCACCATCTCTAAATCAAAATTGATATTATTGTAGGATATATACAGTTGTACGTCTACTTCTAATACAATGATAAGGGATTTTATTCCTCCCCAGTATACATGTAGCCTTCAAAAAGTGAGAAAGATTATGGAAAAATTAGTCTATTTTTACACAAAAATAAAATCCTTAAACCAACCTGATTAATACATATGTTTTTCATTACATTACTGATATGGATTTGGGAGGCACCATCTAAATACATATACTATGTCTGAGGTGTGTCATGGGAAAGGAGTACCTATTCATCTTGGAGATCAGTGTCCACATGTATATTCTCTATGGTGGGATACACCATGAGAAAATCGTGCATGAATTCCCCTCTTAGTGATTTATATGATATGAACTAAATTTTTTATTTTTAGAGAATGAACATACATCATGCCAAGTGCCTAGTCAATATATGATGAAAAAATATGTACTTGAATGGAACAATGAGAGATTCTATATGGAATTTGTTTTTATTTAGGTAATGCCTCGTCTATTTCACTTTGAGTATGAGTGAAAGAATGTTTCTATCAGCATCAGAGTGTCATGTATTAGTACCAAGCACTATTTGGATGAGGTGGTAGAGACTGTTCTCACTCCCCACATAATTTTTTATATGAGTAGGGAAGCCGGTAATCATTAAATTGTGGCCATATATAAGACGAGTGCCCTCCAATCCACTAGAGGTATTAGAACTGGTGGGTATAAGAAGTAAATACTAAGACTCTTGAAGTTTTATTTTAATTCATTTCTCTATTGATAGGTGGTACCATTCTATATTATCCTGGTGGATAGGATATCTTTTCTGGATAGGTTATCTATGAAATGATGACTATAGGTGAGGGTCCATTGGATCTCCCTCAATTTTTTGAGATTTATAGAGGTGAAATATCTAGAATAATACTAGTATTTTCTAGGCTATCCTTGATTCCATAGTGGCACACCACCATGAAAGTTAACATTCTTGATGTTACCTAGAATGAACATTTCATCTAACTCATCTTTAGATTTCAATGTCGTAGCTTGTCTAAGAATATTTGAAGATCCATATGTGATCACATATTTTTGAAATTTTACCACAAGGTTTTCGAGATAACATTCATATACTCTTCCCATGTTGGGATTGAAGATATATTTCATGTCAAATTTATATGTAGAAACATAATTATTTAATCCAAACTATACGACCTCATAGAAAAAGATCACAATAAGATCTATGAAGGTAGTTTCCTCCTCATTGACAGGGGATCTATTTATTTGTTTGAACCCTAAATACCAATCCATGATGGAAATTGAATAAAATACAATAGTTTAATCAATCCTGATATTATTGATTGGAAATGGGAAATCGTCATTTGGGATGTTCTGAATAAGTTCTTTGAAATCAATGTAGACCATCATTTTTCCATTCAATTTCTTAACAGGGATGATATCAATAATCTATATTGGCTATTTCATTTCTAGAAAAAGTTTATTTTTTCAATTTTTCAAATATCTCCTCTACATTGGTGGCATGAGAGAGGTGAATCATTTTGGATGCATGCAGGAAGCCTTGATTCTCATCTGGTAAGACGAGATGGTGCATATCCCATATGGGTTCAGTATAAAAATCTTTGAATAGTTCCATGTGAGAAAAATATGTATTTCTTTACAAATTGAATGTAAATATCATTATATTTGATTGGAATGAAATAAAAAACCAATATAGGCTTCATGTATTCTTCTATTCCCAAATTCACCAAGCTGAGATCATCAATGATGGTGGAGATTCCTTCCTCAAATGTGGAAGGGGAATTTTTGTGTTCATCCTCGTCTTCTTCAACCTCTGATTCCATTGAGATATTTTTAGGTGAATTTTTAAATATGGGGGTTACTCTATAACTGAAGGGGTGAGAGAGTCCATGAAAAGATACATTATCATCCCCTAGTTCCTGAGTTATTCCATAATGATTTCTAAGTTGTTTTTTATTTTCAATTTCAGTAGGGATAGGAGGTCCTTGTACATATTGGGTATGTTTTATGGACAGAACTATTTTATAGGGGGAATATAATTTATGTTTAGAATTTAATATGGATTTGTGGTGGTGGTCCCTAAGATGTTTGGGGCTAAAACATGTATATCATTATCAACCATTGGTAGGATTCCATACCATTTATAAATAACTACCTCAACATATATCTCTTTTTAGGATTCAAATGGGGAACTATCACCTGGAAGTATAATGATATTTCCATAGATGGTGTATTTCTTACACTAATGTAGTGTTAAAGGTACCACCACATGGTTGATGATCCATAACCTTCTGAGTAGGACATTGTATGAGTTTTGTTATTGGATAACTATAAACCAACTGTTAGACGTGAGATCTGTAACACCCAAAGATTTTATGAGATATATTCTTTTTAATTTCTTTTATGTATTCTATTGTACACTACACCAAGATTAGTTTTTACTATACGAAACATTGTATAAGCTTATAGTATACACAACACTATTCTTGGTTCGTGTTACACACAATTTCAAGTTCATTTTGTAGAAATTATTCTACGCAACATTAAGTCTAGATTTTATTTAATGTATAAATGAATTAAGTTTTTATTATGTTATATGCAACACCAAATGGATCTTTCACTCACTCATCCCTAATATGGCTTTCATTACACGCAATCACTACCTTCCTCGATAGCCTGTGTAGTACGCAATACCGGGTTTCACTAAACAACGATATATTGTTACAATATTATTATGAACCAGGCGTTATGAATAGTATTAAATAAATTTTTAATTTTATAACATTATTATTCATCTTACACATTTTCTAGAACATGGTATGAGAACAAAATAAATTTTTGGGGTAAAATAAGTATTTTTAAAAAAATGCAGTTTTGCCGCCTTTTGATGGCGCACCCACTTTAAATCTAGTTTTTTACATTTTTATAAGTTAAATTTGACAAAAAAAAATTCTTCTTTGGAATCAGGATATAAAAATTTACTTTGGATAACTTTTTCATATTATTTTGATAACTTTCATATTTTAATGAATAGTAAAAACAATCTATATATTAATTAAAAACAACTTTTTTCATCGTAATAATTTATATGGTAAAATTATAATATTGGATGGTTTTGAAGTATAAATAGAATATATTTTTACCATTTAAAATAATTTATCTCATTATCATTGATTTTACATTGAATTCATAGGTAAAATCATTTTAATCTTTTGCCATGTTTTAAATTTTAAAACTCATTTTCTGGACAACGCGATTAATTTTAAATTAATTTCTACAAATTATGTGATTTGAATTTGGAAAAATGGATTCCATATTTGGAATCATCAGGTCCAAATTATGTTAATAGGGTACATTTTATTTTTGGGCACTATGAATAGTAACTACGGTAAATTTTATTTACCATAGTTAAAGGTAAATCGGGTAATTAAGGGTAAATATAATATTATAAAATTACCAATACACTTTTCATAATATAATTTGATGATTATATTTCGTCTTAAGGAATATTTGGGTTGAAATGGAATCCATTGAAACCCACTTGGATGTGATTAAGACCTTTAATTTAATTTATTTTAAAGAAAGAGAAATATGTCTCACCCAAACATTAATAATTAAAGTATTTTTAATATAATGTTATACAGAAAATGAATTAGATTATAAATACTAATTTGAAATATAAAATTTTTTTCTTTGTTATGGTAATTTATTTTTAATTTTTAAAAGATATTTAATTACTTTAATAGCTTATAAATTAATGATGCCGAAATTATTTATTTAGTGAAAAATCGGTATTATAGTTATTATTAAAATTATAATACCCATTAAAAGGCCCGAAAACCTGAACAAAACATATTGGTAGTATATATCTAAACCATAAACATCTAATGGTCGAATTGTTGACTATTTCGAGTTTTATAAAAGTGATTATGACACTTATATTATTTTATTTTATATGGTGTCAAAGTTGTCACCTTCATAATTTAATAAATATAACAATTTACATGTTGTGATTTTAAGATGATAAATTCGAGTAAAAGTATTATTATGAATCATATTATATTTATCTTTATCATAGTAGTTTAATTTTAGTTTTTATGCAACAAATATGTATATTAAATAATTATACAAAAATGTTGTAGTAATTATTTAATTAAGAAAAATATCGAACAACTTGTTTTAAAAATATTGAAATAAATATTATATTAACTAATTAATGTTCTCCACAAATTTTATAGATGAATAAGACATGTTAGGAATCTATTAAACATTTTTTTTCGAATATATCCTCTGTTTGGATTTTATTTAAATTCAAACAAATAAATAGTTTTAAAATTAACACTATTTTTATTTTAGAAAAATTACATATTATTAAATTGTTTAAAAATCCCAAAAATATTTAAAAATTACAAATTGAAATTTATATGGTCTAAAATATCATAAAGTACCCAGTTATGGATAATTCACAACACATATGTAATTATTTATAACAATTAAAAATTTATAATATTATTACCACAAATAAAATTAAATATATTAAATAAGGATAAATCAAGTTGATAAGGTTTAAAATAAATTCCAAACATGTATGAATTTTCTTTTTTGATGATATTACAACCCTATCTCATATCATATTCTAATATGAGTCATTTTGGATGTTTTTATGTGGGGTTTGAGTTTATTATAAATTAATATTTTAGAGGTTTCCAAAAGTGCCCCTCTACTCTCTTATAAAAGGGAAACTCCTCCCTCTCCTCCTCACACCACTTTGATCCTTCAAGCACTGCCAAAACCTTCCCATTTCTCTTATCCACTTACCTAGAAACATAATAGAGGTCCTTGGATTCTTCAAAGACTAACTTTAGTGCCCTAATAGGAGGTTTAGAAGAGGCGCGTCAAAGAAGAGGTAATATCCTTTACCGATTATTTCAAATTCATTTCTTCTTCTACTTCCTCTTATTTGGTTGTTTCATAATAAAGTAATAAAATCAGTATCACTAATATACTTATATGTTATTATAAATATTATCCAACCATATTTCACCTTCTATCCATCCTATGGAAAATGAAATCACCGCGTGTGTGTACCTACAGAATACCGTCTCCCGCTGTGGTGTAATCTGTTTTTCCACCACCTCCGTACTTGGATGGGTATAATGGTGTAAAAAATAACTATATATGTTTATTATAACATGATAATAATTCTGATATATTATATCATCCACTCTAATCCCATTCAATAATTATGGGAATGATATCATCGCTCTTGCGTACGTACGGATTACCGTCTCCATGACGTGATGAGATTCATTCTGCATGATTAAACATTCAAGAATGATTATAAAGTATATATAATAAGTAATAATGAAACATATGACATAATAATGCTACTGGATTTATGTATATTTATATGTCATTTACTTCCATTCAATTTAATAAGGAAACGAAGACATCGTTCATGCGTACGTACGCTCTACCATCTCCATGAATGGTGTATTTCATTCCATTTATCAATATATTATAAATATTAATATTATGAATATATATTATATATAAATCATGTTTTATATTCTGGAAGTAATTAATCAGGATCTAAGTAATCATAGGAATAATTACAAGTCAAAACACATACGATAAATGAAATGATTTTACCCTAAACGATGCAGTACCATGGAATTGACAAATGAACGAGTAATATAAGGTCGTAAGTGAATAATATATGATATCATAAATATTATTACGGTTCTGTTAAGAGTTAATAATATGTTTAAACCCACTATATAAGATTCTTAGACACATATGGAAAAAATTGGACATAAGGTAAAGGATAATTATCCCAATCTTGTTCTTAACCAAGATTGTTTATTCGTAAGTATTTACTGATGTTATATTTATCATCTATGTCCATGTTTTATAAAAATGTTTTAATGTATGTTTAGATTCATTTTTACCTGTTTTTTACTTTTACTACATGGTATATAAGGAATCTTTCTTTTTTTACCATATGAGGAAATTTTTTACTTTTCTGGAAAAAGTATGAGGATAATGTTTTTTAAAATTATATGGCATGAACGAATTTCTACGGTTTCATAACTCCTTATTTCCATGAAGCTTACTCTACAATATTTCATGATTATTTTCAAAAAAAATACTTTTCTTTTAAAATTTCATGGCATTTTGTGAAAAGAAAATTATTTTGAAGAGGAAAGGATATTTTCTTCAAGAATTCATTTCAGGTGTTTTATCAAAACTATTTTACATCTAAGATAACATTATTTAGTATGTTTATGTTTCAAGTATAATGTATCTATTATTTAAATGGTTTGATTTTTCTTATGATGAAATGATATCCATTTGTTTTATATAGTTTATGTTATGATGGGATAATGTTTATGAAACCCATTTTATTCTTTGGGTTATGATGAATGATTTCTATTTATTTTGGAGCACACGTAAGAATGATTTAATTATGAGATGGGTGGGACCTATATCTCCCTCTAATACATTGGGTAAAGATTTATATCTCATGAGATAGACATGGCTGGAATGTCATGTGAATCTGGTTCAGTAATACAGGGCTGGAACGACAAGTAAACTTGGTTCAGTAATGGACTTTTTCCACTATGATGGACTTGGCAGCAATGCCTTGGCTACTATAGAAATAATATCATGTTCTTAATGGTTTTCCATAATTACATGTTTTGTTCCCAGGATATTTTATCAGGGTTAATTTTCCTTTATGATCTATGCCTTATATACATCAAAGATTTATTTCATTACTCGTGATTTTGATGTTTTATGTTCATGGGTTTACGTTCAAATGTTTATGGGTTGTTTTATGTTCTCTATGTTTTTCCTTACTGAGAATTTGAGATCACCCTTTATATGTTTTTTTTCCACAGGATTTAATGAATGGTTTTAGTTAGGAAAATAAAAGGGGAAGATCATTATGGGAGATGTTGATGATCTTTCAACATGATTAGAAGATTATGTTCTGAGTTTCCAAAGACACTAAACTAAAAAGTTCATTATGAATCTTTTTTTTCATGTATTAAGTATTCAGAAAAAGTAATGTAACGTCCATGTATGTCAAGTTTGGGTCTCTACAGTTGGAATCAGAGCAAAGGTTTAGTTAACCGTTGGAAACTAGGATACGAAAACTTTACTGAAATCCCTAGAGATATTTCAATGTTATGTCAAGGGATATAAGTATACGTATAGGTTATAGTCCTAGAATTACGGTAACAATCTTAGAATTAAACCTAAGATGTTAAATATTGAAGGTACTCGCCATTTATTATGTTGTTTTCCTAGCATGAATTTTGCCTCTCATGCTGTTCTTTTTGGGTTTTAGACGATGGCTGGAACCCGAAAGAACCATGTGATCAATGTAATGGACAATGCAATGATTGTCCTCCTGAACAACCAAATGTGATGGGAGATGGAGTGAAAAATCTTATTTCTATACTTACACAAGCTATGAATCATTATGGACTTCCAAATGAGCAGAGAAAGGAACAATATTATATTGAGTCCTTCATGAGGCAACGTCCACCTTCTTTCAGTGGGTCTTATGATCCACTTGTTTCTGAACAATGGATCGGTACTATTGAAAAGATATTTTCCATACTTCATTGTACAGAACATGAAAAATTCATTTTGGCTGTTTACCGGTTAGAAGGTGAATCAGACCAGTGGTGGACTCTAATTAAGAAAACAAGGCCCCAAAATGAAATTGAATCCATCGAATGGGATGAGTTAAAGAACTTGTTTTTTAGTAAGTACTTACCTCCTATTCTTTGTACAAAGATAGAAAAAGAAATCCTTAAGATTAAGAAAATGGATGATGAATCTATTGGTATATACGAAGAGAATTTTACGAGGCTTTCAATGTATGCATATGTATTTATCATCCAACCTGAATGTAAAGTTTAATGATTCATTACTGGCTTAAAACCAAGTCTTCGAAGAGCATTAGATATAACAGACTTCAGTACCTATGAAGAAATTGTGCATTGTGCTATCCAGGTAGAACTGGAAGTTGGTGTTACATGTCCATCTCATGGTTTTGACAAGAAACGAAAGATGGAGTTCAAGGAAAAATCTAAAAACAATGGTAAAAATAAAGTGAATGTTTCTTTATGTTCAAAGTTTGGAAACAAGCATGGTGGAGATTGTCTAAAAGGTACTAGAAAATGTTTCAAGTGTAACAACCCGAGATTTTATTAGAATTATTCTTTTTAATTTCATTGATGTCTTCTGTTGTATGCTACACCAAGATTATCTTGCACTATACGCAACATCGTATTAGCTTGTAGTATACGCAACACTATTCTTGGCTCGTGTTACACATAATTTCAAGTTCGTTTTGTAGAAATTATTCTACGCAACGTTAAGTATAGATTTTGTTTAATGTATAAATGAAATAAGTTTTGATTATGTTATACGCAACACAAAACGGAGCTTTCACTACACACAGCCCTGACTTGGCTTGCATTACACGCAATCAAGACCTTCTTCGATAGCGTGTGTAGTACGCAATACCAAGTTTCACTAAACAAGATATTATTATAATATTATTATGAACTAGCCATTGTGAATAGTAATACTCACTTTTTGAAATTTTATCTTTCAAAATGGACTTCATTTTTTGATTCGGAAAATCAAAATTAGCCTAGGGTGAATTTTTGGTATTTTTTCTGAAAACATTCAATTTTTTATGAATAGTGAAAACACTGGGTTACTATTCAAAAACTGAATTTTTATTTAAATAATTATGTATTTTATTTATATTTATTTTAGGTCAAAATTGATTCATAATACCTATATGAGTTCAATGTATTTCATTGCAGTCATTTTATAATAATTTTAGATATATAAAAAGTGTATTGAACTTTTCACCGTCTTTTACCCACCTCCTAGGAGAATTTGGAAATTCACATAAAACATAATTTTACCGCTTCTATGAATGGAATGTCAAAAATTCGAGAGACACGGTTAATATCAAGGACTAAAATGTGTTTCATTGAGATGAAAATATTTTTGGTGAATAGTAACTTTTTTCTTTTATTTACCACGGTTAAAAGTAAATAGGGTAATTATGGGTAAAAATGATATTATTATTACCCTAAAACATGTCCTAATTCTATTGGATAAGTGTAATTCGACCAAAAATAACCTTAGGAATAAAATATGACCATTTAGGTCCACTTGGATTAGATTAGGACATTTATTATTAATTTATTTAAAGAAGGGTTGAACTAGTTAAAATCAAAGTTTAATAACTAAATCATTTTTAATATAGGGTTATACATAAGATAAATTAGACTATAAATATTCATTATAAAGATAAACATATTTAATACATAATGGTATTTTATTTA
This sequence comes from Viscum album, assembly GCA_963277665.1. Lineage (NCBI taxonomy): Eukaryota > Viridiplantae > Streptophyta > Magnoliopsida > Santalales > Viscaceae > Viscum > Viscum album. The sequence goes on along the minus strand of OY728130.1, from coordinate 1,015,310,292 downwards.
TAATTTTTGTACATTAAATAATGTAATTTATTTATGACACAATAATGATGCAGTAATTATCTTATTAATGAAAAATTAACATAATTGATGTTATAAATACCCAAATAAATGTAATTTGAGACTTTTTATGAATTCCACTAATTTTCTAGGTTAATATGACATGTTAGTATTGATTTAATTAACTTTTTTAGAACTAATCATGCTTTTATAAGTTTCACAAAAATTAATTACCAAATAGTGTCTAAATTCACATAAAATAGTTTTTAAAACAAATATTATATTATTAATTGTTATTATATTACTAAAAATCTAATGCATGGACAAGATACTTATATCATGATAGTTGTTTCATTAATGGACCACTTTGGGGTCTCTTGGATTTATATAGTATTTTTATTGACTATATAATATAAAAATACAAAGTGATGTGGTAAATGTCAATCTAATTAACTAAGAGTTAAAACTAAAAGATAAGGTTAATATAATGACCCAAACCTATCTAAAATATATTTGTTTAGAGTATTTATACCCATACCCACATTATCTTTGAAATATATCAATTTTGAGCTATTAAAACCCGAATATGACTTTATTATAAAATAATATTTTAAGTTTTTCTAAAGGTGCCCCTCTCCTCCCTTATAAAAAGGGCACCCATTCCCTCTTCTCTTCACACCCTTTTGAGCCTTGAAGCTAGGCCAACCCCTTCCCATTTTACTTATACACTTACCTAGAAACATTCTTGAGGTTCTGGTCTTCTCAAAAGACCAAATCTACTTCCTTAAGAGGAATCTTAAAGGAGGTGCGTCGAAGAAAAGGTAATCGCTTCTAACGATTCTTTCAAGTTTCTTCCTTCTTCAACTTCTTATTATTTAGTTGTTTAATTATAAATTAATAACATCAGTATCTCTAATATACTTATATGTTATTATAAATTTGAAACAACCCTATTTCACCTTCTATCTATCCTACGGAAAACAAAATCACCGCGCATGCATACGTACGGAATACCGTCTCCACGCCGTGGTGTAATCTGTTTTTCCACCACCACCTTACTTGGATGGGTATAATGTTGTAAAGAATAACTATATATATGATTATTATAACATAATACTGATTCTAAGATATTATATCATCCCCTCTAATTCCATTCAATAAATATGGGAACGATATCATCGCTCGTGCGTACGTACGGATTACCATCTCCACGACACGATGAGATTCATTTTCCATGTTAACAATTAAAGAATGATTATAAAGTATATATAATAAGTAATCATGAAATATATGACGTAATAATGCTAATATATTTATGTATATATATATGTATTTCGTCTACTTAATTCAATAAGGAAACAAAAAACAGCATTTATGCATACGTACGGCATACCGTCTCCATGAACGGTGTTTTTCATTTCATTTATCTTTCTATTATATATATATATTTAATGAATATATATATGATATATAAATAATGATTTAAATTCTGGAATTAAGTAAATCAAGATATAAGTAATAATAATATCAATAATAACAAGTCCAAACACGTATCATAAATAAAACGATTTTACCCAAAACGCTTCTTTAACATGGAATTTACAAAAGAATGGGGAATATAAAGTCATAAGTAAACCATATATGATATCATAACAATGAATATGATTCTATAACAAGTCAATGACTTTATTTAAATCATTATACAGGGGGTTCGAATATGTACGAAGCATATCAGACCTAAGGTAAGGGATAACTATTCCAATCTCGTTCTTATCCGAGATTGTTTATTCGTAAGTATTTACTGGGGTTATTGATATCATTCATATCCATGTTTCCTAAAAATAGTTTCATGTATGTTTCAAGTCTTTTTTAACCATTTTTTACTTTTAATACATGGTATGTAAGGAATATTTCTTTTACGAGGTACTTTTTGACTTTTCTAGCAAAAGTACGAGAAGAATGTTTTTTAACTTATACGACATGAAAGGATTTTTACGGTTTTATAAAGCCTTATTTTCATGAATCTTCCTCCAAAATATTTCATAACTATTTTCTAAAAAATACTTTTTTTAAATTGCAGGACATTTTGTGAAAAGAAAATGATTTTTAAGAAGAAAGGATATTTTTCTCAAGAATTAATTTCAAGTGTTTTATCAAAACCATTTTCCATCTAAGATGACATTATTTCATATGTGTATGTTTCAAGTATAATGTCTATATGATTTACATGGTTTCACTTTTCTTATGATGAAATGATATTCATTTGTTTTATATGGATTATGTTATCATGGAATGGTGTTTATGAAACCCATTTTATTCGTTGGGTTATTATGAATTATGTATGTTTATTTTGTGGCACAAGTAAGAATGATTTCATTTTGAGATGGGTGGGACCTATATCTCCCTCCAATGCATTGGGTAAATATTTATATCTAATGAGATAGACATGGATGGAATGTTAAGTTAATTTGGTTCAGTATTACAGGACTGAAACGAGGAGTGAACTCGATTCAGAAAGGGACTTTGTCCACTAAGATGGTCTTGGCAGCAATGCCTTGGCGGCTATGGAAATCATGTCATGTGCTTATGGTTTACACAATTACATGTTTTATTCCCATGATACTTTATCAATATTGATGTTCCATTATGATACATGCCTTACATACTTCCATGATTTTTGTCTTTGCTCAAGATTTTGATGTTTAAACATTATGTTCATGTTTTTAAGTTCAATGGTATATGGTTTGTTTTATTTTCTCCATGCTTACCCTTACTGAGCATTTGAGCTCACCCTTTTATATTTTTTCTTTTCCCCAATATTTAAAGAAAGGTTTTAGGTAAGAAAACCAAAATGGGAAGATCTTTATGGGAGATGTTGAAGATCTTTCACCATGATTAGAAGATTACGTTCCGAGTTTCCAAAGACACTAAACTATTACGGTCCTTGTGTGTATGTTTTTGTTATGTATTAAGTATTTCGAAAAAGTAATGTAATGTCCATGTATGTCAAGATTTGGGTCTCTAGAGTTGGTATCAGAGGAAAGGTTTAGTTAACCTTTGGAAACTAGGATGCGAAAACATTATTGAGATCCCTAGAGATATTTCTAAGGTATGTCTAGGGATGTCCCTAAGGATAAGTATACGTATAGGTTATAGTTAGAGAATTATAGTAATGATATTATAATTAAACCTAAGATGTTAGATATTGAAGGTACTCCCCCTTGATTATGATTTTTAAATCTCACACTATTCTTTTGGGTTTTTGAAAATGGCTAGAAATCGGAAGATTCACGATAATGGAGGATATGATGGAAAGTGGAATGATATTCTTCATGAGAAACCAAATGAAATTGGATCTGGAAGTCCACATATCGTTATTATTCCAAATCAGAAATATCATAATATGATCAATAATCTCAACATTGGTAAGTATCTTGACTCAGCTAATAAGAGAAAGATGGAGTTTCATGATGATCATGGAGGAAAGAAAGTTCAATTTCCCTCATGTAAATCATGTGGGAAGAGGCATCAAGGAGAATGTTTCAAAGGAACTGGAAGATGCTTTGGGTGTGGAAAAGAAGGACACAAAGCCAGTAATTTTAAAGGAAAAGGTTCAGTTAACACTATGGAAAAGGATAATAGTATTGCTAAGGCGTCAACAATGGTTAAATGTTTTAAATGTGGAATGTACAGGCATTATGCAAACCAATGCCCTAAAGGAAGATCTCATGAAGAGAATCAGCATGGTCATAAGGGTAGTATTTATGTGGATGATGATGAAGAGACTACAAATGATATATGAAATGAAAGAAGTGTTGAGGAATAAAATGATGAAGCTCAGTCAGTGGTTTAAGAATGTAGTGTAATGATTGTATATTTATCAAGAGTTATGTTATAGAGGTAATTTAATGGTACTATGGAATAAAGAATCATCTAAGGATTATTACACCATTGTTTTTTCTAAAGTATTTGAAAGTATATGATGAATGGTACCGGTAACCATGAAAGGTTATTCAGATATTTTTGGAAAGAACCTAAAATGTGCATAAAGAAGGGCTAAGAAGATAATGAAATGTTTGATAGTATTAATGAGCTCATGACTTATATAAGGACAAAGTGATATCATGGTTTGAGTGTATAGAATTTTTGGGATTTTGGTATATAGAAAGTGTTGCCTTGTGACATCATTCATGTTTTCACTATGGTTCAAGAGAATACATGATTATGGTATTCACATGTTTGGAATGTGACTAACAAGTTTTATCTTATGATATATGGGGGACAAATGATGGTATTCACATGCTCATTAGATGACATTTCTGGTAATTGTTTTCTTTATACTATGAGCTTGGACAGAAGTATTTTGGATAATCCTAAATATTGGAATGGATTATGTTGGACATAAGTCAGTATTGTTTAAGGCTAGAACTTTTTTTCGATATTATTTATGGGATTATATAATAATGTAGTTTTAGAGAAAGGACAACCCATAGGACGAGCAACAACCCGTCGCATCGGACAAGGCTGTGGGAATCGAACCCACAACCGATGTGCGACAGGCCTTTATCACCTACCACTGGCCTACAAGAAGTCCCTGGTTAATAGAAACTGGTTTTATTTTACTAAGAGGTATGATAGATGAAGTATAAGTTCATTTTTGGATTCATATACGATTAACCTCACCATAGATGGACTTATGTATATTTGATAACTTTTTCTAACCTTTTGTTTGAAACAGATGGAATGACCCATCATTCTATCACATGATCAGCTAACACTTCACGAATAACAAATTCAACTTCATTTCATTAAGATATGAAGTGGAAATTGTTCGAGGAACAAGCAATGGTGATATGATACCGAAATAAAGTAAGTATTTATTCTAATTAAAATTTTTCAGCTTTAGGGAAATGATCTTGAAAACAAAAAATATTGTCCTAGTGCTCTCATATCTGATGAATCGGATGGTACCTTAGATCATCACATATCTATGGGTTTGTGATTGTTGGTTTTTTTCATAGCCATGTTCTCTACCACTCTCCATCATAATTTTATGGTTAGATTTGTCTTCCATACCCATATTTTCACCGATGTTCTTCTATGTGGAAACCCAGTGATTAATTAATCTGGGTAACCGTTACATTTCATAATTTAGTTTTTAAAGTTCAGTTTGGTATTCCTTTTTACGATGTGGGTTTCTATGAAAGAATATTTTAAGTAGTAAACCATTTACAACCCCGACAAATTTCGAGGGCGAAATTCATTTTAAGGGGGGTAGAATGTAACAACCTGATATTTTATTAGAATTATTCTTTTTTAATTTCATTGATGTCTTTTGTTGTACGCTACACCAAGATTATCTTGCACTATACGCAACACCGTATTAGCTTACAGTATAGGCAACACTATTATTGGCTCGTGTTACACACAATTTCAAGTTCGTTTTGTAGAAATTATTCTACGCAACATTAAGTATTGATTTTGTTTAATGTATAAATGAAATAAGTTTTGATTATGTTATACACAACACCAAACAGAGCTTTCACTACACACATCCCTGACTTGGCTTGCATTACACGCAATCAAGACCTTCTTCGATAGCATGTGTAGTACGCAATACCAAGTTTCACTAAATGAGATATTATTATAATATTATTATGAACTAGCCGTTATGAATAGTAATACCCACTTTTTGAAATTTTATCTTTTAAAATGGACTTCATTTTTGGATTCGGAATATCGAAATTAGCCTAGGGTGAATTTTTTGTATTTTTCTGAAAACTTTCAATTTTGGATGAATAGTGAAAACACTGGGCTACTATTCAAAAACCGACTTTTTATTTAAATAATTATTTATTTTATTTAAATTTATTTTAGTTCAAAATTGATTCATAATTCCTATATATGTTAAATTTAATTCATTGGAGTCATTATATAATAATTTTATATATAAATTTTTTTTTTTTGAACTTTTCACTGTCTTTTACCCACCTCCTGGGAGAATTTGGAAATTCACCTAAAACTTAATTTTACCGCTTCTATGAGTGGAATTTCAAAAATCCAAGAGACACGGTTAATATAAAGGACTAAAATGTGGTTCAATGAGATGAAAATAATTTTTGGTGAATAGTAACTTTTTACATTTATTTACCACGATTAAAAATAAATAGGGTAATTAAGGATAAAAATGATATTATTATTACCATAACACATGTACTAATTCTATTTGATAAGTGTAATTTGACCAAAAACAACCTTAGGAATAAAATATGACCATTTAGGTCCACTTGGATTAGATTAGGACATTTATTATTAATTTATTTAAAGAAGGGTTAAAATAGTTAAAATCAAAGTATAATAACTAAATAATTTTTAATATAAGGTTATATATAAGATAAATTAGACTATAAATATTCATTAGAAAGCTAAAAATATTTCCTACATAATGTTATTTTATTTATAATTCTTAGACATTAAATAAGTTAATTTATTTATGACACAATAATGATGCAGTAATTATCTTATTAATGAAATATTAACATAATTGATGTTATAAATACCCAAATAAATGTAATTTTAGACTTTTTATGAATTACACTAATTTTCTAGGTTAATATGACATGTTATTATTGATTTAATTAACTTTTTTCAAACTAATAATGCTGTTATAATTTTCACAAAAATCAATTACAAATAGTGTCTAAACTGACATAAAATAGTTTTTAATACAAATATTATATTATTAATTGTTATTATATTCCTAAAAATCTAAGTTTCAGCCAAGATACTTATATCCTGATAGTTGTATCATTAATGGACCACTTGGGGGTCGCTTGGATGTATATGGTAAGTTTATTAACTATATAATATAAAAATACAAAGTGACATGGTAAATGTCAATCTAATTAACTAAGAGTTAAAAATAAAATATAAGGTTAATATAATGACCCAAACCTGTCTAAAATATATTGGTTGAGATGATTTCCACCCATCCCCACCTTAGCTTCTAAATAAATCAATTTTGAGCTATTAAAAACCGAATATGACTTTATTGTAAAATAATATTTTAAGTTTTTTCAAAGGTGCCCCACTCCTTCCTTATAAAAAGGGCACCCATTCCCTCTTCTCTTCACACCCTTTTGAGCCTTGAATCTCAGAAAACCCTTGCCCATTTCTCTTCTCCACTTCCCTAGAAACATTTTTGAGGTTCTGGTTTTCTCAAAAGACCAACTCTACTTCCTTAAGAGGAATCTTAAAGGAGGTGCGTCGAAGAAGAGGTAATCTCTTCTAACGATTCTTTCAAGTTTCTTCCTTCTTCAACTACTTCTTATTTATTTGTTTCATTATAAAGAAATAACATCAGTATCTATAATATAATTATATTTTATTATAAATTTGAAACAACCCTATTTCAACTTCTATCCATCCTACGGAAAACGAAATCATTGTGCATGTGTACGTACGGAATACCATCTCCACGTCGTGGTGTAATCTGTTTTTTCACCACCACCTTACTTGGATGGGTATAATGGTGTAAAGAATAACAATATATATGATTATTATAACATCATACTGATTATAAGATATTATATCATCCCCTCTAATACCATTCAATAAATATGTGAACGATATCATCGCTCGTGCGTACGTACGGATTACCGTCTCCACGACGCGATGAGATTCATTTTCCATGTTAACAATTAAAGAATTATTATAAAGTATATATAATAAGAAATCATGAAATATATGACGTAATAATGCTACTCGATTTATGTGTATATATATATATATGTATGTCATCTACTTAATTCAATAAGGAAACAAAAAATAGCGTTCATGCGTACGTACGACATACTATCTCCGTGAACGGTGTTTTTCATTTCATTTATCTTTATATTATATATATATATATATGTACTGAATATATATATATATATGATATATAAATCATGATTTATATTCTGGAAGTATGTAAATCAAGATATAAGTAATAATAATATCAAGAAAAACAAGTCCAAACACGTACGATAAATAAAACGATTTTACCCAAAATGCTTCTTTAACATGGAATTTACAAAAGAACGGGTAATATAAAGTCATAAGTAAACCATGTATGATATCATAACAATTAATATGATTCTTTAATAAGTCAATTATGTTATTTAAATCATTATATAGGGGGTTCGGATATGTACGAAGCATATCAGACCTAAGGTAAGGGATAACTATTCCAATCTCGTTCTTATCCGAGATTGTTTATTCATAAGTATTTACTGGGGATATTGTTATAATCCATGTCCATGTTTCATAAAAATAGTTTCATGTATTTTTAAAGTCTTTTTTAACCATTTTTTACTTTTACTACATTGTATGTAAGGAATATTTCTTTTATGATGTACTTTTTGACTTTTCCGGCAAAAGTACGAGAAGAATGTTTTTTTAACTTATACAACATGAAAGGATTTTTACGGTTTTATAAAGCCTTATTTTCATGAAGCTTCCTCAAAATGATTTCATGAATATTTTCTACAAAATCCTTTTTTTTAAATTGCATGACATTTTGTGAAAAAAAATTATTTTTAAGAAGAAAGGATATTTTTCTCAAGAATTAATTTCAAGTGTTTTATCAAAACCATCTTCCATCTAAGATGAAATTATTTCATATGTGTATGTTTTAATTTTAATGTCTCTATGATTTACATGGTTTCAATTTTCTTATGATGAAATCATATCCATTTGTTTTATATGGATTATGTTATAATGGAATGATGTTTATGAAACCCATTTTATTCGTTGGGTTATTATGAATGATGTATGTTTATTTTGTGGCACAAGTAAGAATTATTTCATTATGAGATGGGTGGGACCTATATCTCCCTCCAATTAATTGGGTAAATATTTATATCTCATGATATAGACATGGCTAAACGGTAAGTTAATCCAGTTCCATATTACAGGACTGAAATGAGGAGTGAACTCGATTCAGAAAGGGCCTTTGTCCACTAAGATGGTCTTGGAAGCAATGCCTTGGCTACTATGGAAATCATATCATGTGCTTAATGGTTTCCAAAATTACATGTTTTATTCCCATGATCTTTTATCAAGATTGATGTTCTATTATGATACATTCCTTTTTTACTTCCAGGATTTATGTCTTTGGTCAAGATTTTGATGTTTAAACATTATGTTCATGTTTTTAAGTTCAATGGTATATGGTTTGTTTTATTTTCTCCATGATTACCCTTACTGAGCATTTTATCTCACCCTTTTATATATTCTCTTTTCCCTAGGATTTAAATACAGGTTTTAGGTAAGAAAATCAAAAGGTGAAGATCTTTATGGGAGATGTTTAAGATCTTTCACCACGATTAGAAGATTACGTTCTGAGTTTCCAAAGACACTAAACTATTACTGTCCTTGTGTGTCTGTTTTTGTTATGTATTAAGTATTCCAAAAAAGTAATGTAATGTCCATGTACGTCAAGATTCGGGTCTCTACGTCAAGTGTGGAAAAGAAGGTCATCGAACAGCTGAGTGCCGATGTAATGGTAAAAAGGTTTCTAATGATGTGAATAAAGAAAAGACTACAGAGAACGCTTCACCAACACTTCAATGCTACAAGTGAAAGGAAATGGGGAATTATGCTAACCAATGCCCTAATCCAATGGTTAATGATGATCAACATCAACAACCGCTTAAGGCAAATGAAAAAAGAGAAGTCACATGCGATCATTATTGTCGATGTTGAGTATGACAACAATGTGGTGGAATGATTACGTGTTTATGTAATTGGATTCCAAAATAATGTTGTGGTATCTCATTTATATTATCATGGAATATTGGAATATCTATTAATTGGTTTATTGTGGTTTTCAATAATATTATGGTTCTGGTAACCATGAAAAGTGATTGAAATATTTTTAGAAAGAAGATGATATGCTCATAATGAAGGGACAAGGGGAAAATAATATGTTTAATAGTATTCATGAGCTCATGACTGATAAAAGGACAAAGTGATATCATGATTTGAGTATATATATTTTTTGTGATTTTGGTATGTGGAAAGGGTTACCTTTTAACAACATTCATGTTTTCACTAATGTTCAATGGGTATTCATTTTTTTAATAGAATACATGATCGAGGTATTCACATGTTTGAAATGTGACCAACAAGATATATCTTATGATATATGGGGGATAAATGATGGTATTTACATGCTTGGTAGAATGACCTCTCTAGTAATCTTGTTTATTAGATAGAAGTATTTTGGATAAGCCTAAAGATTGGAATCGATTATGTTAGACATCAGATAGTGTTTTTTAAGGCTATAACTTTATGATATTATTTCTGAAAAGTTATAATAGTGTAGTTTTAGAAAAAAGACAACCTATAGGATTGGAGAAAACCCATCACGTCAGATAGGGATGCGGTAATAGATACCATAACTGAAGTGTGATAGGCCTTTATCACCTATCGCTGGCCTACATAAAGTCCCTGGTTAGTAGAAATTTGATTTATTTTATTAAGCGGTATGATAGTTGAAGTATACATCCATTTTTGGAATCATATACAGTTAATCTCACCATAGATGGACTTATTTATATTTAATAACTTTTTCTAACTTTTTGAGACAGATGGAATAACATATCATTCTATCGCATGATCTTCTAACATTTCAAGAAGGACAAATTCAACTTCATTTATTTAAATAAGAGATGAAGTGGAAATTGTTCATGGAATGACCAACGACGACATTACACTGAAATCAGGTAAGTATTTATCCTTATGCAAAAATTAACCAACTTTATGGAAATGATCTTGAAAACAAAAAATGTTGTCTTATTACCCTAATATTCGATGAATTGGATGGTACCATAGAACATCACAAATTTATGGCTTTGTAATTGTTGGATTTTTTATAACTATTTTCTCTACCAATCTCCATCAGAACTTGAGGGTTAGATTTCTCTTCCATATCAATATTTTCACCTATGTTCTCTTATGTGGAAACTCAGTGATGAGTTAATTTGGGAAACCGATACATTTCATACTTTAGTTTTTAAAATTATGTTTTGGTATTTCTTTTTATGTTGTGGGTTTCTATGAAAGAAACTTTCAAGTAGTAAACCATTTATAACCCCGACGAATTTCGAGGGCGAAATCCATTTTAAGGGGGGTAGAATGTAACACCCTGAGATCTTAGGAGATATATTCCTTTTAATTTCTTTGATGTCGTCTATTGTACACTACACCCACATTAGTTTGTACTACACGCAACACTATATTAGCTTTCAGTATACACAACACTATTCTTGGCTCGTGTTACACACAATCTCAACTTCATTTTTTAGAAATTATTCTACGCAACAATAAGTATAGATTTTGTTTAATGTATAAATAAAATAAGTTTTGATTATGTTATACGCAACACCAAATGGAGATTCCATTACACGCATCCCTGACTTGGCTTGCATTACACACAATCACGACCTTTCTCGATAGCGTGTGTAGTACACAATACTAGGTTTCACTAAACAATCATATATTGTTATAATATTATTATGAACTAGAAGTTATGAATAGTGTTAACTACATTTATAATTTTATAACATTATTATTCATCTTACACATTTTCTAGAACATGGTATAAGAACAAAATAAATTTTTCGGGTAAAATAAGTTTTTTTTTAATGCAGTTTCGCTGCATTTTGATGGCGCACCCACTTTAAATATATTTTTTGACATGTTTATAAGTTAAATTTTACAAAATAAAATTATTCTTTGTAGTCAAGATATAAAAATTTACTTTGGATAAATTTTTCATATTATTCTGATAACTTTTATATTTTAATGAATAATAAAAACACGCTATATTTTTAATAAAAGCAACGTTTTTCATCATGATAATTTATATGGTTAAATTATAATATTTAATGGTTTTAAATTATAAATATAATATATTTTTACCATTTAATATAATTTATGTCATTATCATTTATTTTACATTGAATTCATAGGTAAAATCATTTCAATCGTTTGTAATGTTTTAACTTTTAAAACTAGTTTTCTTAACAATGGGATTAATTTTAAATTAATTTCTAAAACTTTTGTGATTTCAATTTGGAAAAATGTATTCCATATTTGTAATCAGTGTATCCAAATTATTTAAATAGGCTACTTTTTATTTTTGGGAACTATGAATAGTAATTGTGGTAAATTTTATTTATCATAGTTAATGGTAAATCTGGTAATTAAGGGTAAATATAATATTATAAAATTACCATAACACTTGTATTAATATAATTGGATGATTATATTTCGTCCTAAGGCATATTTGGGTCTAAATGTAATCCATTAGAACCCACTTGGATGTGATTAAGACCTTTAATTTATTTTATTTTAAAGAAAGTGAAATACGTCTCACTCAAAAATTAATAATTAAATTATTTTTAATATACGTTTATAAAGAATATAAATTCTATTATAAATAATAATTTGAAAGCTAAAATGTTTTTATTTTTTATGGTAATTTATTTTTAATTTTTAAGAGATATTTATTTACCTTAATAGCTTATACATTATTGATGCAGAAATTATTTATTGCATGAAATAATCAGTAATATTGTTTTTATTAAAATACTAATACCCCTTAAAAGGAAACAAACCTGACCAAAACTTATTTTTAGTATATATATAAACCATAACCACCAAATGGTTGAATTGTAGACCATTTGGAGCTTTATAAAAGCGATTATAACACTTATATTATTTTATTTTAAAGGATGTCAAAGTTGTCACCCTCATAATTTAATAAATATAACAATTTATATGTTGTGATTTTAAGATTATAAATTAGAGTAAAAGTATTATTATGAAATATATTATATTTATATTCATCATAGTATTTTAGTTTTAATTTATATGCAACAAATAATTATATTAAATAATGATTAAAAAACGATGTAGTGACCATTTTATTAAGAGAAATATCAAATAAATGGTTTTAAAAATATTAAAATAAATATTATATGAACTAATTAATGATCTAAACAAATTTTATAGATGAATATGACATGTTAGAAATATATTAAACATTTTTTTTATAATATATCCTCTATTTGGACTTTATTTAAATTCCAATAAATAAAAAGTATCAAAATTAACACTATTGTTATTTTATAAAAATAACATATTATTAAATTGTTTAAAAATCACAAATATATTTAAAAAAAATAAATTGAAATTTATATGGTCTAAAATATAATAAAGTACTCAATTATGGATAATTCACAACACATAAGTAATTATGTATAACAATTAAAAATTCATAATATTATTACCACAAATAAAATTAAATAGATTAAATAAGGATAAATCATGTTGATAAGGTTTAAAATAAATTCCAAACATGTCTAAATTTTATAGGTTGATTATATTACAACCCTATATCACCTCATATTATAATTTTAGTCATTTTGGATGTTTTTTAGTGGGTATTGAGTGTATTATAAATTAATATTTTAGAGGTTTCCAAAAGTGCCCCTCTCCTCTCTTATAAAAGGGAACATCCTCCCTCTTCTCCTCACACCACTTTCAGCCTTCAATCTCGGCCAAAACCTAACCATTTATCTTATAAACTTCCCTAGAAACATTATATAGGTTCCGGTATTCTCCAATGACTAACGTTCGTGCCCTAATAGGAGTTTTAGAAGAGGCGCGTCGAAGAAGAGGTAATATCCTTTACCGATTTTTTAAAATTCATTTCTTTATCTACTTCTTCTTCTTTTGTTGTTTAATAATAAAGTAATAAAATCAGTATCACTAATATATTGATATGTTATTATAAATATTAACCAACCCAATTTCACCTTCTATCCATCCTATGGAAAATGAAATCATCGTGCGTGCGTACGTACGGAATACCGTCTCCACGTCGGGGTGTAATATGTTTTTCCACAACCACCTTAATTGGATTAGTATAATTGTGTAAATAATAACTATATAAGTTTATTATAACATGATATTAATTATGAGATATTATATCATCAACTTTAATCCTATTCAATAATTATGGGAACGTTATCATCCCTCATTCATACGTACGGATTACCGCCTCCACGACGCGATGAGATTCATTCTCCATGATTAACCATTCAAGAATGATTATAAAGTATATATAACAAGTAATAATGAAACATATTAAATAATAATGCTACTGGATTTATGTATATATATATGTCATTTACATCGATTCAATTTAACAAGGAAACGAAAACAGTGTTCATGCATACGTACGGTCTACCGTCTCCATGAATGGTGTATTCTGTTCCATTTATTGATCTATTATATATATTTATATTATGAATATATATTATATATAAATAATTTTTTAAATTATGGAAGTAATTAATCATGATCTATGTAATCATATGAATAATTACAAGTCAAAACACGTACGACAAATGAAATGATTTTACCCAAAACGTTGCATTAACAAGGAATTGACAAATGAACGGGTAATATAAAGTCAGATGTAACGCCCCGACCCCAGTTACCCAGAGTCGGTGCATTATTACATAACATTTTCATGATCACAAGAAAGATAAAATCTCGAAAGACCGATTGGTTTAGTAGCCTTGGGAACACTAGATATATTCATAAGTTTTACATTACATCATAAAATGAAAAACTACTACAACAACATAATGTTTCCACAGTCCACACTATAATCCCCTCATAATATCCCTGCAGGTCATTCATAACTTACATCTTCACATCCTGGGAAAAATAAAACATAGAAAAGGGGTGAGCTCAAATTCCCAGTAAGGATAACAATATAGCGGAACATTCAAAAATAAGCATAAACATTTAAGGCAATGAATTACTAAAACAAAAGCCTTTTAAACTTGAACTTCAACATAGTATGGCAAAAGTAAAATGAAATAATGTCATTTAATTGTTCACATGGATATTCTACTAATCTAATAATCACATGCAATATCAATAACCACTTTCATAATGTTGGAATGCATAATGCCAGACTATCATAACCACATAGCCAAGGCCTCGTGCCAAGACTACAAATAAAATTTTGCCAAGGCCTTGTTCCAAGACACTAGTTTGTCTCATGAGACCTACCGATGCATCGAGGAGCTATAGCGGGCTCCACCCGTCACATATTAAGTCCAATGCATTCCCATATGAAAAGGTTTAAACATAACATAAACATTCGTATTAAAACTAGCATACGAAATGTCAATAATTTCACCATAAACTATGAATGGTATAAAAATAGCACATCCACAGTCAAACATATCACAAAACCTTCAATACAATATAGAAGTTTTGTATCATAATAAATCAACTTCAAATAAGCGTAAAATCCGTCAAAGGATGTTGACATAGATGAAATCAAAACACTTTTTAGAGAAATATCTCTTTATATTTTTGAAATCATTTAAGAGCCATATAAAATAAAACATTTTCTTGAAAATGTTCTTATAAGCTTTTAAGGGAAGCTTTGACGATTTTATAACGACGGAAAATAACCGCACCCGCCGTATAAAAAAAACATTCTTATCTTAATTCTGTCGAAAAGGTTAAAAAGCACCTTGTTTGGAAAACGACGGAAAGATTCCCTTATAAACCTCTTATAAAAAGTCAAACAAGGGTATAAATGACTTTAACCCATATTCTTTTAAATATTAAAAATGTTTTGAAATACATTTTGAAGAAACATGGACGTGGATGATAATGAGGTCCCAGTAGATAATTATGTATAAACAACCTCAGATAATGAAGAGATTGCGAAATAAATCCTTACCTTGTACTTTTCCTTGGTTGGGGTAGGTTAACATCCTGTATAATGGTGAAATAATTATTATTAAATTATACAAGAATCATATACATTAATATGATATCATATATGATCTTTTATCATTGCTTTATTAATAATATCTTAGTATTATCGTCGTTTCGGGTGATAATCGATTCGTTCTTCTTAAATGTTTGGTTACGTAAGACATGTTTGTAATGGATAGATTATATCTTATTCAAAATAAGAATGATATTAACATTATTTTTAACCCTAAAATGAGAATAATACTTGAATGGATACGATGGAGAATGAATCTCATCGCGTTCGTGGAGACGGTAGTCCGTACGTACGCACGAACGCTACTTCCATTTAATTTTTATTTTAAAAGAATCGAATCAAAACGATACATAGGTATATTACTATTAAATTATAATATAATATTTTATATATGTTACTTAAGTTCATTAACACCATCCTTTATACGTTCCATGTGTGGTATGAACGAGTCATATCATTTTAAGGGGGCGGTAGTCCGCACTTCCTCAAATGAAATTATCATATGTATATACAACATGAAACGAATAATGGTATGAAATAAAATGGAATTACAGAAGCTTATATATAAAATATATATCATTAATATCATATTTAATTACAGTGCCATCATAATGGCCGCCATGAGAGGCGGTAAGATTTATTTGAACAATCATCGTTTCGTGAGGCGTTAGTTTGCCATCCACAGAAACATTATGTTCATCATCCATTAGATGGAGTTGTGTGTATGTGTAGTTTGAATCCTTCTTATAACAACATCCTAGTATATTTTGGATACTGGTGTTGTTACAAAATAAAGGAAATAAAAAGAGTTTGGGGGTTGGAGAAGCAAAATAAATGAAAATAATTTAAGAGAAATCGTTACCTTTAATTTAGGTAACTCACTTTGGTTGGAACCAAAGGACTTCTTGAAATGCTTTCTGCCTAAGGGGAATCTTCAAGTAGGAGGATAGGGATGTGGGGAGCTTATTTGGGCAGGTTTTGGACGAGCCAAGTGGCTTGAGAGGTGTGAGGAATGAGTAGAAGTGGTCTCCTTTTATAAGGGAGAGGAGGGGCTCTTTAGGAAAGAGTGAAAGTATTACTTTATAATATAATTATATTCGGTTTATAATGGTCCAAAAATCATTTAGGTCGAAGATAAGATGACTAATATTCTAAATAACATCAACCAATAATAATTGGACAGGTTTTAGATAATATTTTAATCATTATAATCTTATTTATTTAAATGATTTATTAATGAGGTAAACATTGCATCGTTATTGTGTCATTAATAATTTAAATTATTTCATGTCTAAAAATTATAAATAAAATATAATTATGTAGGAAATCTTTTTATCTTTCTAATGAATATTTATAATCTAAAATCCAACATGTATAACCCTATGTAAACATTGTTCTTCTAAAAGATGTAAGCTTATGCCATTTTTATTTTTATTTTAACTTTATTAATATAATGTGTCCCTACCACATACAAGTGGCTCCAAGGGGTCCCCAAATCGACCCAAGGATTACCATGGTCGGGTATGTGTCCACCAATAAGGTTAGGACACGTTTTAGGGTAATTTTGTATTATTATAATATTATTTTTTAACCCTTATTTACCGGATTTACCCTTTAACCATGGTAAATAAAATATTTACCGCAGTAATTATTCAAAATGTGTAAAAATAAAAGTTACCTATTTACATAATTTGGACATCCTGATTCCAAATATGGAATCCATTTTTCTAAATTCAAAACACAGAAGTGGCAGAAATTAATTTAAAATTAATTCCCGCTGTCAAAACAAAAAGCGTGTTTTTAAGAGATAATAACTATCAAAAGATTGACACTTGTTTATGTTCGGTTTAATTGTTAAATTATGTCCAATGACCAACATTATATTAAATGGTAAAAATATATTCCAAATATACTTTAAAACCACTCAAATTCACAATTTATCACTATTAATTATTTTGATTAAAAAAGTTGTTTTTAATTAAAATTTAGTAATTTTCACTATTCATCAAAATATGAAAGTTATCCGAAAAGTACCAAAATTTCACCTTAGGCTAAATTCGATATTCCGAATCCAAAAATGAAGTCCATTTTAAAATATAAAATATATATAATTTCAAAAAGTAGGTATTACTATTCATAATGGCTAGTTTGATTGGTTACGGTGTGTTAGAACTCGGTGTTGCGTACAACACACGCTAGCGTACCGTGGAAGCTTGGGATGTTTCATTTTAAATTTTTGATGTCCCCATTTAGTCAAAAAGTTTAAAATATAGTATCTAAAAAGGGTTCACTATTAAAATTTGGTAAAAGTGAAATACTGAAAATGAATTTTTTCTTACATTATGTCTAAGAAACTCATAATATGGATTCTAAAATTATAAGGATTATATAAAGTTTAAAATTTAGTTAACACTATTCATAACCTCTTTTGAACAGCTTGTTTGGTAAGTCATGGTGCGATTGAACTTGGTGTTGCGTGTAGTGAAAGTTATTGAATTATTTTGAAGAAATAACACACTATAAAATCTTGGGGTGTTACATTCTCCCCTCCTTCAATAAATTGCGTCCTCGCAATTTGAAATTGTTCTTCGAAAATAAAAGGTTGAAAATAGAAAATATCTTTGTGGGAAAACCCACATCGGAAATTGGGTTACTAAAATTTAGTCTTAATATGAGGAAAAGAGAAATGAAAGGATCACCACCAAATTATGATCTCTATTAGGAGAACATTGGTGGCAATTATAGACATATAATTGGAGGAAAAACGTAAATATTTATAGGTAGTGATTGAGGTCATCAATCACAAAAAGTATAAAATTGAGGTCCTTAAAATCATCAATCTATGATGATTTGAAATACCATCGGTTCAACAAAACATAGGGTATTGGGATAACACATTTTTGAGGTTTCAAAATATCTTAGTTGAAATCCCACATCGAAAAATTAATTAATGAGGACTCTATTTTAAATAAAGAGTGGAAAGTATGAAGATTACCAAAAATAACACATACTAGGGTTCCATGTAGGAAAATATGGATATGGAAGAAAAATCTAGCCATCAATTATCTGATGGAGAGTGGTAGAGAACATGGCTATGAAAAGGCCAACAATCCCAAAGCCGTAAATTAGTGATGATTTAAGGTACCATCTAGGACAACATTTTTGTTCTAAGTTCCTTTTCTTAATGATGAGGAATTTATTTATGAGATTGGCTAAGATCATAAGGAGATATACTTACTTTATAATTAGAGTTTTATCCATTAATAAATTTCTACCAAAAACTCATCATTCACTCGTAAAAAAAAATTCTATTTGTACTATTCATAGAGGGTTCCAAAATAAACGAATTTATAATTCATCTACCAGATCTTTTAAAAAACTACTTTATTTAATCCAGGACATCTCGTGGGATAGTGGTAGGTGATACTCCCTTGTCGCCCTTCGGTTGCGGGTTCAAGTCTTGCGGCCTTGCCGGACGCGACGGGTTGCCGCCCGACCTCCGGGTTGTCCTTTTATGGTAATCCAAAATAATCCAAACTAGAACTATCCAAAATACTTCTGTCCAAACTCACAGTCCAACATTTATAAGGAAGGTAAACATAATATAGATCCTTTTTACCCCGTAATAGCATATGAATAACTTCATCTTGTATTCTTTTAATACACTGAATCATCCTGAATTACCATATTCCTTATTGATTACATTCATGCTCCCCTATTCCATATAGAATGTTGGATATACTTCATCAATCCAAAAATGTTTTAAACACCAAAAAATGATGGAATATACAAATCATTAATCAGTTTCAAGGTAGTCAAGAATATCCAATATAATTTATCCAAATCAATCATGTATTATTCTAAAATCACTAACTCGGTATCAGAACCATATTATGGTTTATCTTTCTCTCAACCATATATTTTCCAAAAATTTATCCTGCTATTCAGTCACTTTTCTTTGTTCCACACAATCTCAAGTCCTTAATGAAATAGTACTGCAGTACAATCCTTATATACTCCATAATTATTATAACAAGTACATTGTTGATACAACACTCAATTGACATAATCAACATAAGAACTCTAATCATTCCTATTCATCTGTGGTAGTATCATAACTTGATTATTATCCAATAGCATCATTTGCGGCATAGTCTGATTACTGGGACATAGGTTCGCATAGTGTCCAAACTCCTTGCAAATTAAGCATTGTACATTTGAAACCATTTTCTTACCCTTGCAGTCACGTACTTTGTGCCCTTTTCCTCCACACTTATAACAAACTCCCATTCCTTTCAGGCATGTTCCAGGGTGTTTCTTTCCACAGTTACCACATATGGGAAAATTCTTCTTTTCCCTCTTCCCTTTATCCATATTTCTCTCTTCTATCCTTTTCTTCTCTTGCTTCCCTTCAAAGCCATAAGACTCAGTAAACTCTTTACTTATCTTATCAACACATGATATTATTTCTTCATATGATGATAATACATGGGAGACTATTTCTCTTATAAATTCTAGCTTAAGACCATGAAAGATATGATCCTTCCTTCTCCTTGGATCATGTGCATTTCTGGAGTTCTCATTCCTTCTACTGGGCGCCATTTCTAAACAATGGCATACACAAGATCAATTTATGAATCAAAATACATAATCCCATACTTATAAAACACTTAACATAAATTTAACTATTTATGGATATAATCCATATTCATAAAAATGTTTTCTTTGAGGAATTATATACTCATAAACCCTTCATAATGATTTGTAAAGAAAATGAGAGTTATCCTAAGCATATCCCCCGGGAGTGTCGTAACCAAGAGTGAAGCAAGGCCCGTTGTCGTGCACCAGTTCCCATTCGAGTCTAGCTCAAAGTGGTGTTTTCGGGTTTTACCCCTAGGTACATCTGTGCCAGAGCCGCCTCTACCTGCTCGTATCCAGATAGGGATGTATTGCTCAGAAAACTCACAAAATCTCTACAATACCAAAATTCTAGGAAGTTCTTCTATACTAATCCTCAAAGTCCATCTTAAATCTATGTGCTCTAATCAGAGTTTATCTAAATCTAGCTTCCAAGGTTTGTACTAAACTTCCTCTGATACCAACTGTAACGCCCCGACCCCAGTTACCCAGAGTCGGTGCATTATTACATAACATTTGCATGATCACAAGAAAGATCAAATTTCGAAAGACCGATTGGTTTAGTAGCCTTGGGAACACTATATATATTCATAAGTTTTACATTACATCATAAAATGAAAAACTACTACAACAACATAATGATTCCAGAGTCCACACTATAATCCCCTCATAATATCCCTGCAGGTCATTCATAACTTACATCTTCACATCCTGGGAAAAATAAAACATAGAAAAGGGGTGAGCTCAAATGCCCAGTAAGGATAACAATATAGCGGAACATTCAAAAATAAGCATAAACATTTAAGGCAATGAATTACTAAAACAAAAGCCTTTTAAACTTGAACTTCAACATAGTATGGCAAAAGTAAAATGAAATAATGCCATTTACTTGTTCACATGGATATTCTACTAATCGAATAATCACATGCAATATCAATAACCATTTTCATAATGTTGGAATGCATAATGCCAGACTATCATAACCACATAGCCAAGGCCTCGTGCCAAGACTACAAATAAAATTTTGCCAAGGCCTTGTGCCAAGACACTAGTTTGTCTCATGAGACCTACCGATGCATCGAGGAGCTATAGCGGGCTCCACCCGTCACATATTAAGTCCAATTCATTCCCATATGAAAAGGTTTAAACATAACATAAACATTCGTATTAAAACTAGCATACGAAATGTCAATAATTTCACCATAAACTATGAATGGTATAAAAATAGCACATCCACAGTCAAAAATATCACAAAACCTTCAATACAATATAGAAGTTTTGTATCATAATAAATCAACTTTAAATAAGCGTAAAATCCGTCAAAGGATGTTGACATAGATGAAATCAAAACACTTTTTAGAGAAATATCTCTTTATATTTTTGAAATCATTTAAGAGCCATATAAAATAAAACATTTTCTTGAAAATGTTCTTATAAGCTTGTAAGGGAAGCTTTGACGATTTTATAACGGCGGAAAATAACCGCACCCGCCGTATAAAAAAACATTCTTATCTTAATTCTGTCGAAAAGGTTAAAAAGCACCTTGTTTGGAAAACGACGGAAAGATTCCCTTATAAACCTCTTATAAAAAGTCAAACAAGGGTATAAATGACTTTAACCCATATTCTTTTAAATATTAAAAATGTTTTGAAATACATTTTGAAGAAACATGGACGTGGATGATAACGAGGTCCCAGTAGATAATTATGTATAAACAACCTCGGATAATGAAGAGATTGCGAAATAAATCCTTACCTTGTACTTTTCCTTGGTTGGGGTAGGTTAACCTCCTGTATAATGGTGAAATAATTATTATTAAATTATACAAGAATCATATACATTAATATGATATCATATATGATCTTTTAACATTGTTTATTAATAATATCTTAGTATTATCGTCGTTTCGGGTGATAATCGATTCGTTCTTCTTAAATGTTTGGTTACGTAAGACATGTTTGTAATGGATAGATTATATCTTATTCATAATCAGAATGATATTAACATTATTTTTAACCCTAAAATGAGAATAATACTTGAATGGATACGATGGAGAATGAATCTCATCGCGTTCGTGGAGACGGTAGTCCGTACGTACACACGAACGCTACTTCCATTTAATTTTTATTTTAAAAGAATTGAATCAAAAAGATACATAGGTATATTACTATTAAAGTATAATATAATATTTTATATATGTTACTTAAGTTCATTAACACCATCCTTTATACGTTCCATGTGTGGTATGAACGAGTCATATCATTTTAAGGGGGCGGTAGTCCGCACTTCCTCAAATGAAATTATCATATGTATATACAACATGAAACGAATAATGGTATGAAATAAAATGGAATTACAGAAGCTTATATATAAAATATATATCATTAATATAATATTTAATTACAGTTCCATCATAATGGCCACCATGAGAGGCAGTAAGATGTATTTGAACAATCATCGTTTCGTGAGGCGTTAGTTTGCCATCCACAGAAACATTATGTTCATCATCCATTAGATGGAGTTGTGTGTATGTGTAGTTAGAATCCTTCTTATAACAACATCCTAGTATATTTTGGATACTGGTGTTGTTACAAAAGAAAGGAAATAAAAAGAGTTTGGGGGTTGGAGAAGCAAAATAAATGAAAATAATTTAAGAGAAATCGTTACCTTTAATTTAGGTAACTCACTTTGGTTGGAACCAAAGGACTTCTTGAAATGCTTTCTGCCTAAGGGGAATCTTCAAGGAGGAGGAGAGGGATGTGGGGAGCTTATTTGGGCAGGTTTTGGACGAGCCAAGTGGCTTGAGAGGTGTGAGGAATGAGTAGAATTGGTCTCCTTTTATAAGGGAGAGGAGGGGCTCTTTAGGAAAGAGTGAAAGTATTACTTTATAATATAATTATATTCGGTTTATAATGGTCCAAATATCATTGAGGTCGAAGATAAGATGACTAATATTCTAAATAATATCAACCAATAAGAATTGGACAGGTTTTAGATAATATTTTAATCATTATAATCTTATTTATTTAAATGATTTATTAATGAGGTAAACATTGCATCATTATTGTGTCATTAATAATTTAAATTATTTGATGTCTAAAAATTATAAATAAAATATCATTATGTAGGAAATCTTTTTATCTTTATAATGAATATTTATAATCGAAAATCCAACATGTATAACCCTATGTAAAAATTGTTCTTCTAAAAGATGTAAGTTTATGCCATTTTTATTTTTATTTTAACTTTATTAATATAATGTGTCCCTACCACATAAAAGTGGCTCCAAGGGGTCCCCAAATCGACCCAAGGATTCCCATGGTCGGGTATGTGTCCACCAATAAGGTTAGGACACGTTTTAGGGTAATTTTGTATTATTATAATATTATTTTTTAACCCTTATTTACCGGATTTACCCTTTAACCATGGTAAATAAAATATTTACCGCAGTAATTATTCAAAATGTGTAAAAATAAAAGTTACCTATTTACATAATTTGGACATCCTGATTCCAAATATGGAATCCATTTTTATAAATTCAAAACACAGAAGTGGCAGAAATTAATTTAAAATTAATTCCCGCTGTCAAAACAAAAAGCGTGTTTTTAAGAGATAATAACTATCAAAAGATTGACACTTGTTTATGTTCGGTTTAATTGTTAAATTATGTCCAATGACCAACATTATATTAAATGGTAAAAATATATTCCAAATATACTTTAAAACCACTCAAATTCACAATTTATCACTATTAATTATTTTGATTAAAAAAGTTGTTTTTAATTAAAATTTAGTAATTTTCACTATTCATCAAAATATGAAAGTTATCCGAAAAGTACCAAAATTTTACCTTAGGATAAATTCGATATTCTGAATCCAAAAATGAAGTCCATTTTAAAATATAAAATATATATAATTTCAAAAAGTAGGTATTACTATTCATAATGGCTAGTTTGATTGGTTACGGTGTGTTAGAACTCGGTGTTGCGTACAACACACGCTAGCGTACCGTGGAAGCTTGGGATGTTTCATTTTAAATTTTTGATGTCCCCATTTAGTCAAAAAGTTTAAAATATAGTATCTAAAAAGGGTTCACTATTAAAATTTGGTAAAAGTGAAATACTGAAAATGAATTTGTTCTTACATTATGTCTAAGAAACTCATAATATGGATTCTAAAATTATAAGGATTATATAAAGTTTAAAATTTAGTTAACACTATTCATAACCTCTTTTGAACAGCTTGTTTGGTAAGTCATGGTGCGATTTAACTTGGTGTTGCGTGTAGTGAAAGTTATTGAATTATTTTGAAGAAATAACACACTATAAAATCTTGGGGTGTTACATCAGAAGTGAATAATATATGATATCATAAATAATATTATGGTTTTTTTACAAGTTAATAATATGTTTAAACCCACTATACAGAAGTCTCAGACACATATAGAAGAAATTGGACATAAGGTCAGGGATAATTTTCCCAATCTCGTTCTTAACTGAGATTGTTTATTCATAAGTATTTACTAAGGTTATATTTATCATCCATGTCCATGTTTTCAAAAAATATATTAATTTATTTTTTAAAGTCATTTTTACCCATTTTTTACTTTTACTACATGGTATGTATGGAATCTTTATTTTTTTTACCATACGAGGATCTTTTTGACTTTTCAGGCAAAAGTACAAGGATTATGTTTTTTTAACTTATACGGCATGAACAAATTTTTACAGTTTCATAACACCTTATTTCCATGAAGATTCCTCAACAATATTTCATGATTATTTTCTAAAAAATCTTTTTCTCTTAAAATTTCATGGAATTTGGTGAAAAGAAAATGATTTTGAAGAAGAAAGTATATTTTCCTCAAAAATTCATTTCAAGTGTTTTATCAAAACTATTTTCCATCTAAGATGACATTATTTAGTATGTTTGTGTTTCTAGTATAATGTATATGTTATTTACATGGTTTGATTTTTCTTATGATGAAATGATATCCATTTGTTTTATATAGATTATGTTATGATGGGATAATGTTTATGAAACCCATTTTATTATTTGGGTTATGATGAATGATTTCTGTTTAATTTGTGGAAAACATAAGAATGATTTCATTATCAGATTTGTGGGACCTATATCTCCCTCCAATTCATTGGGTAAAGATTTAATCTCATGAGATAGACATGTCTAGAATGGAAAGTGAATATGGTTCAGTAATACAGGGCTGGAATGGCATGTAAACCCGGTTCAGTAGTGGACTTTGTCCACTATGATGGTCTTGGAAGCAATGGATTGGATACTATGGAAATAATATCATGTTCTTAATGGTTTTCCACAATTACATGTTTTGTTCCCATGCTATTTTATCATGTTTAATGTTCCTTTATGATTTATGCTTTATGTACTTCCCAGATTTATGTCATTAGTCATGATTTTGATGTTTTATGTTCATGATTTTACATTCAAATTTTTATGGGTTTTTTTTGTTATCCATGTTTTCCCTTACTGAGTATTTGAGCTCAGCCTTTATATGTTTTCTTTCACCAAGATTTAAAGAAAGGTTTTAGGTAAGAAAAAAAGGGTAAGATTGTTATGCGAGATGTTGAAGATCTTTCAAAATGATTAGAAGATTATGTTTCGAGTTTCCAAAGACACTAAACTAATATGGCCTTTGGGAATATTTTTTTGTCATGTATTAAGTATTCCTTAAAAGTAATTTAATGTCCAAGTATGTCAAGTTTGGGTCTCTACAATATCACCCAATAAAAATATTATCTTATCTTCCAAATAGGTCATTTATCATTCTTATCATTCCCATGATTGGTTATATTTTTGGGAGACAGGTCCCCTTCACTATATCCAAAACATCACATGGATTGAAATGATATGAGGTTAATCTAGAAACCATTTTCTATCAGACCCCTTTAAATGTAGACATTATTAGGACTACCCAAAACATATAGGGTCCTAATTTTCCCTAAAATGACCTATTCGTGATCATGGTTATTGATCGGGATGGAGACCTGGCATTTTGATGGAATGTTCTCCACTTGATAAACATAGTCTACAATGACTTCTATATCAAACCCATGTGGGATATATAAATCTTCAACTATTGCCTATGTGAATTATTTTTGAAATATTAATCACATATAGGGATGATATATTGGTTGGGACAACCACCACCTATTTCAGAATGTTATACATTTGTGCTAGAGGTCGATACATTCTAATTTGGGGAGGCTCCATACTGTGAGGTTCAAGAGTAATGTAATTTGATTTGGAAGGTCTTGGTTCTTGTGTAGAGGTAAAGGGGACATCTTCTGAAATTTTGATATGTCATGTTGACCATCCTCATTTTTTTGGGATGATCATACAATCCCACCCCCACTAGGTGCTCATATAAGACAAATGGGAATTAACGGCTACTAGTGGGTTTTGGGACACCTCCATCCAGATGTAGGGATTTCTAGAGTACTTTTCCATGGGTCATAACTATGTATATATCCAATGTATAGATATGACAAAAAAATTATGTCTGCTAAATCCCCCATTGTCCCGTGTCTCGTCATTTCCAATGAATGCATCCTTCTATCCCTCAATTATGTGTGGGGAAACAATATTTTGGGGCCATATTCATCATCAGATAGAGGGTAACATAGTGTATCAAATTGAAAGAACCAAAGATGATATCATAATCCTTAGAGGATTCCATCTGGTTGGGTGATTCCCATGTATCTTATATTGTATGGAAGAAATATGGAAGAGAAAGATATTATGTAGGAGTGGAATGTGACTCCTCCACTTCTATTTATTCTTACATTTGATCCTCACACCATATTTTTTGAGTCATTTCTGATGTCACCACTCTAGTCAGAAGGAATATTGTGGGTTTTTGTAGTTTTTATCTTGAGGCAGCATGGGCTCAGTCAACTTTTTTTCGATTAATCCAGCTGTTGAACATCCAAAAAATTTTGTTTGATACTTTCTACAAGTCACATTATTCTTCCAACATGTAAATTTTTATGTATTCCACCTACTCTGAGGAGCTACCCAACACCTCCAATCTTGATCAGGACATGATTTATAGGAGTTCTTTCAAGAAGATGATATCTAGGAAGTTATGACCCAGCCTCCAATGGAAAGGGAATTAGTAAGGACGACAAGAGAGGTTTACCACGTTGGTCTTCTTAGGATATGTAATCATTATTGGGATATTTTCCATGGATGTATGGAAAGAACTAGAGACTTTTTCATTTCATAAAGAGTTTGTTTTATCATCCATTCCTCAAATACCAGGTGACCTTGACCATACTGTAATTCCTACCGGGGAATGTTTTTTGGTTACTATAGCTCGATATGATGACTTTGGTGGTTATGGACCTACCTAGGTTCTTAGATGGGATTTGTTGTTAGATTGAGAGTGTCATCTACAAATTCTAATTTTAATATAAGTTTAACCGATTATTAGGGTATGAGTTGATATTTGGATCATGTTTACTGAATGGAATCTTCCAATAATTTTTCCATTCCCATGAACTCACAAAACCCAATGAGAAACTTATTTATGATAAAAGGTGTCTGAAACTCATCCTAGATATTTCAATTATAGAGTTATATAAATTTATTCTATGATTGAGGGATGCATAGTGAATAGTATAAATCATTACATGTATCTATGATGTTAGACACACTCTCAATATAGGGTTTTTTATCATTTCATCAGGACGATGAATGTTGTTTTCCACAATGTAGAGTTGAAATACTAAATGAATTGACAATAAAGGTATTCCCATTCTACAACATATCCTACTAGCAGACTATTGTATGAATCAATGGTTTCCCCTATAATAGTTTGTGAAAAACACCTCGTCTTAGTCACCTCCAAATGAACTCAAGGGCCCATAATCGTACCACATTGGGATATGAATTATGTGAGACAAAATTCATGGTACCCACACTATTAATTCTGGAGAATGTAGTATTTCTAAAATATGGTGGAGGAAAATAATCATCAACCCACTCGGTATATCAATTATTCAAATGATTCAGAAGTTCAAGCCATTTTCTCTTAGATTCCCTTCATGTAGAAATGGACTCGATGAAATTGAAAAGTTCTATGGGAACTATTGACTGACCTACCTATCATCTATATAGATTAGGGGAGGCATGAAAATGTGGTCCCATTTTAAACTCATACTAATTCTAAATTCATGAAAATAATAAATGATTTCATTAGAGAGGGTGAGTATTTCCTTTTCATCGAAGTAATTCATAATCATTTTTGACTACCTCAATTATGTAGATCAACTGCATTGATCCAAAGCCAATCTGACACTCAAATTCCTCTCTTGTTGGAAGATCATCTCTTTCTAGAAGTATGGTTAGAGGAATTTTTTTAGCCTGATAATAATACACATTGGGAATATTTCCCTTAAGTAGATCATCCATGAGGTTTTTGATAGTATGTATCTCATTATTTTATTGTAACAAATATTCCCCCATGGTTGGAAACTCGACTCTTATTGGAGGTGATTGGGATGTGGCCACAATTTCTCTTTTTCTATGGTAGTTTTCTTCTATAGATGTGGAAAATTGATATTTTTAAGTTCTTAGTTTTGTATCCCCCTTTGGTTCTGGGTGCGTGCTACACCAATTAGAGCATCCCAATAACCCTCTTCTTAGGGTATATTTTCTGTGTTATGTCCCTTGACATTTTTGTCTTGATCCAAAATATTTTTTTGTATTAAATGAATTCATTTAAAAATATGTGTCGAGAAATGGTAGTTATCTCGTTATATTCAACACAACAGAATGTTTCTTCACTGTCTGGATTACGGTAGTTTCTCAAATAGTTGGGCTTGTTGGGTAATTTTCACTTGAAATGATAATGGGATTTGATTTCCTTTTCTTTATGATCCTCCCATATTTCCCCATGATTAGTGACCATGAGGTAGTATTCGTTCTTTTCCTCCAAATGATACGTTAATAGCAGAGGATTTTTTTATGACAAATGAGATACTAACTATCAATATTTATCTCCCAACACTGAGAAGACTGATTCCATTTGTGGTGATGATGATGAAGTTGATGATACCCACATCCCTATAGGTTTGTGGTTATTCTAGGCCATAATTTTCATTGATTGATCCTATTTTTGATGATCTAGTTCTTACTGTCATGGTTTTGATGACTCATGGGATGGGAATTAAGATATATATTTACCCATCCCATCGAGATGGGGTTGATATTCAATCACTGTTTATGTTCATAGGACCACCTTTCTGTATGAAAAACCAAGTGATGGTGACTGAGACATAAATATTCCCAATACAGTGGGTTGTGGTTTGTTTTTAGTAGCTATTGATATGTCCTGAATCCTCTCGAGAATTGATGATCCAAGGGGTGGAGGTGGTGGTCAATATTACTCTATCCCGAAAATTTGGATTCTCTCTTGGATGAATGTTATGGAATCTATTACTATTATTTTTTCATGTGGCATTGTTTTTCTCATTTAAGAGATGGTAGTGATGGTAGCCCATGACATGAATCATTATATACAGGAATTTTTCTGGTTGGTCACAACTTTGGATTCTACATCCTAAATGAATAACCATTGCATCAAGGGGCATAATTTAATTATTTTTAGGACAACTTATCCTTTTTTTGATTTATAGTCATCATTGAATCGGGGAAATTCCATTTTAGGTACTAACTGTAAGGAGTTTAACCCATTCCATATATTTTTATAGATTCTATAATGTTTCATGATTCCATATATGAGGGGTCATGATGTTCCAGAGGTGTGGTAATGTCTAGAAATCCATATATTCTCTGTCATATATTACAATATCATGGTTTTTATTTAGATATAAACTATATAATACTTTTAAAGTAATATAAGAAAGTGTGTCATTGATTTTCCTAGTGCTTTTCCAATTTTGGATCTCGGTCCAAGGAAATTGCAGACAGGTCATGCTAATAATAGATTATCTTTCATGTTTAATGGTGACCCTAATATCAGGGATAAGGTAGGTGGATAGCTTTCAATTCTTGATAATTTTCCCATATTTTATGATGTAGATAAGTCATCTACTCATTTTCTATCTCATCTGGGATCTCATTGTTAGAAGCTACCAGATGATAGGACATGGTGGGGAGGTTTTTTTCAGCTAACAATATATATATATCATTTTATGATTCCTCTTCCTCATACTTACCCACCTCCATATGAACTGACAAAAAAGGTTCTTCATAGGTTCTCCTACTAACCCGAGTTGAGTGATGTTGGATGTTGATTGGGAAATATATGTGGTTGACCCTGATATTTAACTATACGAAGGAGTCTGTGTTTTTAAAACCCCTATCTATGAATGCATCTATGAAATTGGTGGATTTTTTTACCCATTTTATATATCACCATGGGGAGAAAAACCATGGAGGATGTTAGGAGTATATACCCTATGATCCATCTCCACACTGTCATGATGAAGATAGTCATAGTAATGACCACCTTCGGTCTCATTTGGAGAGTATATGGACCCTTAAGGTGTTGAGAATATCTTGCAAACAACCTCAAGGACACCATAATTGAGATTATTACGGACTTGATACTCATTATTCATCATGTTCATAAAATATTGGCCTTCATTTTGGATAGTTTTTGGGATATGGGAATATTTTACGATGTTTTATAGACCCTTTTTATAACTATCTTGTGTTGTGGAAGTATGAAGTTATTACTAAGAATCTGTTGAATTATTCCAATGATTGTATTCATTATAGGAATGAATATGAGCCTAAATTGAGGTATGATCCACTATCACTTGATGATCCTCTGTTAGGAAGATAATATGATCCATACCTTTAGACTTTGTTATATGTCAATATCCTTTCTTGATAAGAATAAGAGCATATCCCAATGAATGTGCCACACTAACAAGGAGATCCCTTATTTAGGTGGGAGTGTAAGACTTGTCCGAATATAAATTCCCCATTTGAATATATAACTAGACCTTTGGAAGGGGAGGAGGAATATGGGAAACCTCTTATGTAGATTCAAAATAATTTTGGTGTAGTCTTTCGTTAGAGGAATTAGGGATATTATATTAACTTCCATAATCTACTAGAATATGTCAGAATGATGTAGTGATTCGAATATGACACTATCCCAAGGCATGTTCCACTCTCACTTAGTGTACCTTGGATAAAATGGGGATATTTTCCTAATTGTGGGCCTTTAGATTATGATTTTGTCTTCTATGATAGGAACGCAGGCATGCCCCAACGCTTGATCCCATCAAAATTGGTGATCCCCCACTAGGATGGGGATATGAATCCAATCAATATCTTTTGGAATATGATGAAATATTGTTCTTATAAGAAAGTAACTCTATCCTAAGACATGCTCCAGTCTCACCTAGTGAGCTCCGGTTGGAACTAGAATATGATCCAGCACTGGTGCCTCATCATTTTTTGAAATATTTTGATAATCCTGGAGGACGTCAAAAATAATTTTCTCTTTATCATATGAAAAAATTTGTTCATAATGATCCGAGTGTTGAGTTACCCCGATTATAGGGATATGAATATTTTCCAATCCATATATCTTTAATACTAGTATAATATGTTGGAAGAGTTATTTAGGTAGTTCTATTATGTAATGGAATTTTAGGAAAGTTTGTATGGGAATATATGCATTCATATTTTTTGTATTCATTACATGCTTGTAGATATATCTAATTGAATAGGAAATTTGATCCCACCTCATCCCTACCAATTCTACCATAATATTCTCATTGACATGATGCATGGGGGTAGGGATAAGTTCCTCCCCCATGGAAACTACAAGAATATGTCCATAGACTTCTTTCATGGGAGAAGGGATACAATCCTTGACACTAACAACCACTTGAATTTGTTGGCATGATTTTTCAATAGAATTGGGGATATGATCCAAATCATGGATTTTGAGATCCTTTGACTCCTAATGTTTCTTCCTTGTTTCTCATTCTTGGGAATCAGAGGTGGAAGTGTGTTATTTGGTACCCTCACTATGGAACTTAATGGTATTGATGGGATGTCACATGTGATGTTGTTTAATAGGAACCATCCTCGAGGTCTTCCGAATCGGAAGGGATCCTTAGTTGACTCCATGGACCCCTTTATCATATTTGAATAGTGGTGATTATAACACTCTAGGGATATGATATTGAAGTGGTTGGTTGGGGAAACAAGGTCTATATAATTATTCATGATGTTTATGACTGCAAGAATCTCCCAAATCATGTATGTTTTATTTCCTTATTTATTTTACTAGGGTTTCATGTCTTATGAGTTTTTTGAGTGATATCGAGGACTATCATTCTCCCAATCAGTGATGTGTTACATTAATAACAAAAGTTATTTTGGTGATGTGAAATAATTTCATTGACAAAACGTTTTTTTATTTATGGAGCTTAAGGGGGATCACATGAGTGCATGTAAATGTCTATAGCCCTTTTTGTAACGGGAGTTCCTTTCCAGCGGGTACGTGACTGAACAAGTAGAAATATCATCGGGGTCCTTGAAGTGTCTCACAAACTACATGGGTGTGTTGCATGTGTTTTATGACCACAATAGGTTCCCAACTTTTGGATATTTCACTTCTACTTCTGAATGAATTTTGGATGGATTTTTAGGAATCCACTTATTGAAAGGTCACGTGACTACGAGGTGCTCATTTGGAAACAACCACATGATATGAATGTGTCTTTTCCACCATCATAATTGTAGGATTAATTGTCCAAGGTGATCCACAAGACCCCTTGGTAGGATGTGCACTATTCGTTGAAGGTTCTCATGACCATATATATGTAATGTTATCACATGTACCGTTGTAGGTTATGGGATATGTGTGATTTTAGATACATTCAAAAATAATTTTTTGTTGTGGAAATAATAACCAGATTCAGGTATTTCATTCATTATGTACTTTCTAATGCTCATTTGGTATATTTTAGAATTTTTTTGAAAGAAGTATAATTTTCATTTTCTAAAATTGGTTCGTTTTTAATTTTCAAAACTAATATTTAAGATTTTTTTTAAAAAAATTATACATAAAGAGTGTATTTTCCTACTTCCATAATGATTTAATGACTTGATTTCTCCTTTAAAATATTACATTGTAATATAAAATGAAATTAACTTCCATTATAATTGAGAGTCTATTTAGTATTAAATGTTATGAAAATAGAAATGTATTTTTTTCAATTAAAATTTCAATTGATGTTTTAAAATTATTTTTCATCCAAGATAACATTATTAGATGTTATTTATTAATTACATAGGATATTATTAAAGGATACCATACTTATTCTATTTATATTTGGATTATATCTATGAGCGAATGATAGTTATGAAACCCATTTCTCTTCTATGCGTTATGTTATGATGAAATATTTATGAAACACAATTCAATACGTGGATTCTAATGTGATGAATGACTTATGATCTTGTGAAACACATATGTAGGTGTTTCATTATGTTATTATGGTTAAGTTATAACAAATGATGGTGGTTATATTATATAAAAGGATTAGTGGGATACATATCTCCCTCCAATTCATTGGGTACTGATTTGTATCTCATGAGATATATTGAACTATAATAGGAAGTGACCATGGTTCTATAAGTCATGATTGGAATGGTATGTAAAATTTGTTTAGTAAGATTGGGGTGGAATGAGTATTCAACTCGGTTTAGTAAGATAGGACTTAGATAAGAATAGAAATATGTTCATTAATGGTATTTATCCTCTATGGTAGTCTTGGTTATTAACCATGAAAACTATGATGGTTTTGGGAGTTTACACATTATAATATGATAGTTTTGGAAAATGTGATTGATGTAACAACCTACTATTTTATTTTATGTCTCTTTTTATTATCATTCTCTTTGATATCTTACATTTCTCACAACACCCATCTTAAAATAATATTGAAATAGTAATATAACTTAGATGTTAAATTATAAGGAATGAATTATATAAACCACATTATGAAATTTATATATTATGTATTCATTAAAACCTTTATCAATCATCTTATTATTTTCTAGACATGATATAAAAATAAAACTACTTTTATGCATACAAAGCTATTTTTTATAAATATAGTTTGTCACCTTCTCATGACACAATTCTTTAAATATAGATTTTGAAATTATTATAAATTATTTTTAAGAAATTGGAGATATTTGTTCACAGAAAAATATCTAAATTTACTTTGGTTCAGTTTTTTTATTTTTATGATAAGTTTCATTTTTTAATTAATTGTGAAAATACAGAATTTTCATTGAAAATTGATTTTTTAATTAAATAATTTTTACACATAAATTATATTTATAATTAGTTTAAAATTAAAATTAGATAAATTTTATATCATTTGATACAATGTATGGCAATGGAATAAATTTTAATATGAATATGGTTATTAAAACTTTCAAACAATTGAAAATTTTCACTTTAACAATGTGTTTTCTCTTTCCGTCAACATGATTAATTTTAAATTATTCTTGTCTAATTAGTTATTTTGAGTTTTAAAAAATATATTCCATATTATGAATTAGAATTTACAAATCATGTAAATTGGTCCCTTTTATTTTTGGTCAATATGAATAGTTACATTAGTAATTTTTTATTGCAACGATTAAGGGAAAATTTGGTAATTGTGGGTACAAATAGTATTATAAATATTATATAAATAACCTAAAACATATTAAGAAATTATTTTTTGTTTTATTTTTGAGAAAAATAATCTTCGGGATGATTTATTTGCCTTTTTGGATATTCTTAAATGAATTTATTCCTTTTATAGTATTTTAATTTAATGAATTCTAAATATGTCATACTCATGTTTTTAACAACGATTATAATTTTAATATGTGGTTATTCAAATGATATGTTAAACTATAAATATTAATTAGTAAGGTAATTTTTTTTCTTCCACATGGTTATTTATTTATTATTTCAATAAAATAAATAATTAAAATTAATGCTTGTATAATTATGACGCAATAATTTTTTAATGAATGGAAATATAAATTAAATGTTATTAAAAATATTAAAATAATTATAATTAAATATAATTAATGTCATACAAGAGTTATGTAGATTAATTTTACATGTTAATGATGATATAAAATTGTTTTTTGAATATAACATGTAGTTATGAAATTTTTAAAAATTTATGTAATGATTGTAGTCAAAATAGAAATTAATTACATTTTTAAAAAGTTAAAATTTAATTAAATGATATAAAATTAAAAAATATATATAAAATATAGAAAGAAAATTTGTATGAGGTTTAAAATTTCAACCATTATTCATTTATGATTATTTCTTCATTTTATAGTAAAAATATTAATCCTCAAATGGTAAACATCCTTATTGTCACAAAAAGAGTTAAAGGGGTAAAAACCAAAAGATAAGGGTATAACCATGACCTAAACATGTCTAAAAATTATTTAATGAATTTAATTAGACTCTTATCACATAAATATATAATTGGAGTTACATAATGAACATTTTCCAAGAAAATAGGTTATATTTTATTCAATTTAAATATAGCAACAAAATGTTGCACCCTTTTTATTTAATGTGTTTTATGGGTCCACATTAGGAAAAAATCAAAATATGAATGAACATAAATTTAATTTTTGATATTAAATGAGTTGTTTTATTTATATAAATTTATATTTAATTTTATGAAATTATATAATTACCTAAAATACCTATCTAATGATAAAAACATTTTAATTAAGAGAAAACTAAAATAATTTATTTATAAAATAAAAATTTCGATAATATTTGGACAAGTTAATTTTTATAATTTTTTATAGATATATAATATAAATTATATATGTTTTGATTAATTATATTTTAATTCCCACTTTGACTTGATGTATTTGAAGTCAAATTAAAATAACAATATCAGATTCAACAATAATGGTGTTTTAATGAATTAACATATTGTTAGATTATTTAAAAATAAAATAATGTTAATTAAAAATGAAATGGATAAGATATGGTCTACAAAGGTAGTATCCTAATAAATTTATAGGCCGTTTTATGTCTTTGGATATATAATGTCCTTATAATATTTTAATGTTTTTAGGATTTCCAAAAGTACCCCACACCTCAATTATAAATGGAGACCTCATTCCTAATTTATTCATGACATTTATGCCAACTAGAATGACATAATTCTACAAATTTGTATTCCCAACATCATTATCCAAGTTTTTGAACGTTTTGGTTCTTCCAAAATACCTACCCTAGGTTCTATAAGATAAGTTATAAATGAATCCCACCGAATAAGATGTAATTACCTTTACTGACTCTTTCTAGTTTGTTTCTTCTTCTACATATTATGTCTGAGTTGTATCCATTATAAAGTAATAATCTAGTTACATATATATTCAGAGATTTTATTATTTTTATGGGACCACCATATTCAACATTTTATACAGCATATGAAAAATGAAACCACAATGCGTGTATAAATATGAATTAATTTCTCCATGTTGTGGTGTAATTTATTTTCATCACCACATTATCACAATCTCACGTACCATATTGAGTTCAAAAATCGTAATCATGTATCGTAATCATGATATCATAACAAAGGTTTTCATCATATCCATGTTATACATTATACAATTATTATGCATTGTATCCAAGTATCATAACCAGATTGAATATCTCGTATCGTAATCAAGTTAAGAATCATAACCAGGTTATAATTTGTAATTGATATGAATTGTTATCATGACAAGCATAACAAACAATTTATGTATTGCACTTATGAAATACATTACATTATTTTCGTAACTTCAATACCGATTGCATATATCTCATACTCTTTGTTTTATAATTTTGGACATACTAATTTCTAACTAAAACAATGTCCTTTATTTGGTTATTAACCAATTAAAATGATATCGTGTGTTCTGTTTTGGTTATGAACATTGTAATGTCAGGTGTCCAAGTCCATCCAATTTTTTCCATGAAATATGACTGTTGGAGAAAATATGACCGTTAGAACCTGATACCTATAAATAGGAGGTCCTTCAAACCAGAATATACAACATTTTCTTCTATCAAGTTCTAGAGAGAGATGTTGTGACTTCTCTCTGGCTTCATATGAAAGCCTTGACGATACAAGAAGTGGACCTCTTATTCCATGTTCTTTTATTTCTATAAGTTCTTTGTTTCTGCTTTGTGTGATTGATTGTTGTGGTAACAATCAAGGGATTCTAGGGATAGGAAGACGTGTAAACGATCATCACATCAAGGACCTTCAATTGATTAAAGGACAAAGGTGTCGATTACCTTCTAAATTGGGGAATTATGGGGATAGGAAGACATCCATTCCGGTCATCGTATTGAGGGCTTACCAAGGTGGTGGTAAGACATACATTCTATCCATGGTGAATAGATACCATTATCTTTGGGTTAATATAATTGTAATAAATTTACATTTCTGCTGCTATTTTTACTTGAAAGGGAATTGTATTGTTTCCCCTTTATTTTCATATTCAATTCAATTGTAATTTTTTCAATTATGATTCATATTTCCGCAGGATATTTTATACGCTATATGGTAGGATCAATAACATTTTTTTACTCTGATAATTGTATTAATTTCAATTACAATTGTTTTACATTAATTTTATAATTACATCTTAGTATTTCCATCGATTACAAGATCTATATGGTCTAATCTATTGATTATTAATTGTATTAGTTTAAGATCTCTTAAACTAAGTTCTTTGTTATGTGTTTTAAATGCTATGTTTTTAAACATACAATTCACCCCTCTTGTGTTGTGCCATATAATATACATATACATCTATATTAAAATCCAAAAATTGATATTAGAGGAGGTTTCCACTGTTTTAATTACATGATTTATTTCTTTTCGAAATAAAATTTTATTTATTTTTCAAATCATTTGTTTATAACTACTTACTACACTAATGCGTGGAGTGTAAAAGAATTGTCTTATAAGATGGCAGGTAGGATTATTGGATCAATTGACAATCTAAATCCAACTAGAACACCTATATTTGATGGAAATGATTACGTGTACCAAAGAGATTGAATTAATACATTAGTTATCAATACTGGAGTGGATAATTTTATCATGCTTACTGGAAGTTATAATATCCCATATAAGTAATTGAGTACCTTCACCAATGAAGAGAAACAAGAATATCAACTAAATTACAAGGTACACAATACTTTGTTCTATTCCATGACTAGAAATATATATAGTCAGATATCTTCATGTGAAACATCCAATTGTATCTAGAATAAATTAGATGTCACACATTTTGGTACATCCAAAGTCATAGAAATAATAATAGAAATGATTCGAGTAGAATATCATTGGTTTCTTTTTCCTTTTGGAGAACCAATATGCAAGGTGAAACAATGGTTTATGAAAATCTTCAGCAGTCTGAAATCTATAGGTGAAATGGGTCTTGATGATGAAGCACTTGAAGACAAGATTATTGATATTATGCCTAACAAGTGGGAATAAAAAAGAACAAATGTTTATGAAAACATGAAAGTTACTCAAATCAATCTTGATGAGTTATTTGGAACTCTACTTCTGCACAAGACTAGAATGAAAAGAGATGATGATTTCAATAAGAAGAAAAATGGTAATGGGATTTTATATTTTACTACTACTAAAGCTATGAGACTAGAATGTATAACAAGATCTAGAGCTAAGAAAGCTGTTGTTATATCAGAATCAAGTGATAGTGATCAATCAAATAATGAGTTAGCCAATCTTTCTCAAAGTATGAACAAGATTTTTGGAAGGAAATACTTTCCATACATATACAAAAAGAACGATAGAAAAGAAAAAATGTTTTTATGTAAATTTCTAGGAATAGAAAAGAGGAGGTCACATTAAACCACATTGTCCATTACTAAAAATAAATGATATAAAGGATAAACTTTCTAAAATAAAAAATAAAAATCAATTCAAGTCAATGAAAAAGAATGTTCGGAGTGAAAATAATACTTGGAGTACAAGTATTGCTGATTCATCAAACGAATCCTGAGATTATGAATCTTCTATTTAGAGAAACATATGACACATATCTAGACTACCAATTGAAAATAATTGCTACATGGCTAAGGTAAACAATTCCTAATCCCTTAAAAATGTATATTTAAATTCTAATTACCCTGATGTGAAACATTCTTACTCCTCAGATGAAGAATCTTCCTCAGCAGAGGAAAATTTACCTTTCTCTGAAGAATTTTCATGATTTTTCAAATTACTTGATAATGAATATTCAAAACTCAAGAAAAATATTAATAAAAAAATTATAGAATATATATTCTTAAAAAATAAGTATCAGATATGTCAAAAGATCTTGAACATAAAACACTTGATTTAAAAAATACTTCAATGTATCTTAAATAAGTAAGTTCTGAGAAGGATACACTTTAGAAAGACCTTGAACAACTTATTTTTAAAAAGAGTTCTTCCTAAATGAAAAATAATTCAAAAACAATTTCTTGTCAGAATGAAAATTTTGTCATTAGACTAAAATCTGAAATCTATTATCTTATGAAACATTTATCAAACATTAATAGTGTTATGAAAAGATTTGATACGATGTATTCTAAAAATTTTCATTTAAGTAATACTTCTGGATTTTGATACAATTACTCAAAACCCAATTTCGTTTATAGCTATTTGGTTCCTCAAAGTTCCCCATTTTGTACGAAATTTCAAAGTGGTGGACATTGGGAAATATGTTTTCTCTTAATAAAACTAAATCTTTATGATATCAAAAATCCCATTTTTCAAAACCAATGTGGATTCCCAAAATTCTTTTACCTAACATTTCCAGATCAAAACAAGTTTGGGATTTGAAAAACTAATGGTTTCTTTTTTAGGAAAATAAGAAGTGTAACAACAATAACAATATTTGGTACATGAATAGTGGTTATTCTTGACACATTACAGGTAACAAATATTTCTTTGAAAATATTATTGTAATAAAATGAGGAAGAGTGACCTTCAAAGATAATTATCAAGGAAAGATCATTTGTATAGGTAATATTGTTTTTTAGGAAAAGTTTTAATTTCAAATATTTTGTTGGTCAATGGTCTTAAGCGCAACCTTATAAGAATAAGAAAATTATGTGATGAAGGTTACCTTTTTAATTTAAGGAATGATAAATTTTTAGTTCACAATTCCATGGATGAATTCATTCTTTCTGCTCATATGAATGAGAATTTATACACAATCAAGTTAGAAGTCCTTAGAAGTCAATACTTACCATGAATATGTGAAATTAAAGACCAATCGTGGTTTTTCCATATAATTTTTGGACTTTTCATCCTAAGGAACCTTTGTAAACATTCAAATAAAATAATTAAAAAGGATCTACCAGATATTTGGTTGGATTCTTCAAAGGTTTGTTACCCTTGTAAATATGGAAAGAAACATAAAACAAGCTTTAAATCAATCAATGAGGTTTCAACTTCTAATGCATTACAGTTATTGCACATGGATCTATTTGTTCCTATAAAAACTAGAATCATCATAGGAAAATACGATGTATTTTTTCTAGTTGATGACTATACACGATTTACATGGGTCTATTTTCTAGAAAATAAATCTGAAGCCTTATTCAGTTTCAAAACTTTTAGAACCCATGTTAAAAATTATAAAAACATACCATTGATAACTATACGTAGTGATCATGGTGGAGAATTTAAAAATTTGGATTTTGAAACCATTTGTAGTAAGAATGGTACTACTCACAATTTTTCAGCTCCAAGAACCCCTCATCAAAATATTGTTGTTGAAATAAGGAATCATATTCTTCAGGAAATAACATGAACTATGTTGAGTTAATAATCAATTGCTAATCATTTATAGGCTGAAGTTGTTAGTACTACATGTTATACTATAAATCTTGTTTTAACTAGACCTTTTTTAATAAAACACCTTATGAATTGTGGACTGTCCTAAAACCTAATGTTTCATACTTCAGAGTGTTTGGATGAAAAGTATTAATAATGAATACAAAAGAAAATTTACATATGTTTGCACCAAAATCCGAGGAAGGAATCTTTATAAATTATTCCAAAACTTCTAAGACATATAAGGTTTTCAATAAAAACTCTTGTACTTTTGAATAAACAATGCTTGTAAAATTTGATGAAACTGACCCCTTTGTTTTTAAACAATCTTTACCTATTCCAAATGATGTATTTTCACAAACTAATTATCAATCCTTGACTAAAAACACTTATGAAAAGGTAAATGATCAAGAAGAAATTCCTAAAACACTTACCCAAGAATAATTTCTATCATACGTTGATGAACAAGTTTTATAAAACACAAATCAATTGTTTCTTAAGAATCATCTCAGTGATAATATCATTATTGATGTAAATAAACATGTAAGGACCAGATATTCCTTGAGAAATAAAGAAGAACATCTTTAGTTTCTTTCTCAATTTGAACCTAAAACGTCGATTGAATCCTTAGAGGATGAATATTGGATTGAGGCATTCCAAGAGGAACTAAATGAATTTGAGTTGAATCAAGTATGGAACTTTGTTGAAAGACCTAATGAAATAACTATAATTAGTGTTATGTGGGTTTCCAAAAACAAATGTTATGAAAATGGAGTCATAGTATGAAATGAAGCAAGACTTGTTGCTAAAGGCTGTAATCAACAAGAGGTAATAGACTATGAATAAACCTATGCTCCGGTAACTAGACATTAACCTATTCAAATTATATTAGTTATTGCAGCATACTTTAATTTCAAACATTTTGAAATGGGTGTAAAATGTGTTTTTCCCAATGGTTTTGTTCAAGAAGATGTTTTTTTATCAACCCCCTGGTTTTCTATATCCAAAGTATCATTATCATGGTTCTAAACTTACCAAATCCTTGTATGGTCTTAAACAACCCCCAAGAGCATGGTATGATAGTCTCAACGATTTTCTTTTACAAAACAATTATGAAAAAGGTACTACGGACCCAAATCTTTTTATAAAAATGGAAAACAAATATGTTTTGATTATTCAAATTTATGTCGATGAAATTACATTTAGCTCAACTCACTAATCCGTAACTTATTATTTTTCAAATGTAATGAAATATGAGTTTGAATTGATTATGATGGGTGAGATAACATTCTTTTTAGGTTTTAAAATATCTCAAAAACTGGAAGGAACCTACGTATCCCAACATAATTATATCAATCACCTACTCAAAAATTATGGATATGACCATTCTAAAAGTATTAGCACTCCAATGTGTGCCTCATATACAATTGATTTTGATGAAGCCGGGAAACCAGTGGATCAAAAAACTTTTAGAGGTATGATAGAAAGTTTTTTATACTTAACGGCTAGTCATCCTAGATTAATGTTTTTTGAATGCTTATGTGAAAGATACCAATCTAATCCAAAAGAATCTCATTTAAAAGCAAGGAAAATAAAATTTCACTATATAAAGGGATCTATGGATTTAGGACTAATCTATTATTCTAGAAATGAATTTGTTTTGAAATGTTTTTCTGATTTTGACTTTGGTGAATGTAAAATGGATATAAAGAGTACATTTGGAACATGTCATTTTTAAGAGATTCTGTGGTTTCTTGGTCATGAAATAAATAACACCCAGTATCACTATCCACTGCTAATGTAGAATATGTAGCAGCTGGAAGTTGTTCTGCTTAGGTTTTGTGGATGAAACACACACTCACTGACTATGGATTGATTTTCTCAAAAACTCAAATACTATGTGAAAATACTAGTGCCATTTCTCTTAGTAAAAACCCTACACATCACCCATGTTCAAAACACATAGATATTAGGCATCACATTCTTAGGGATCACACACAAAAAAGAGATATTGTTTTTCAATTAATCGGAACGCATGAACAACTTGCTTACATTTTCAAAAGAAACCATTATCTTCTAATAGATTTGAATACATTAAACAGAAACTAGGAATGATCACTATAAATTAGTTATTCACATCTATTTCCTTTTTAAGAAATCTCCTTACATTTACTTACTCCTTTTTCAAATGGAGAGTATACATTTTGTTTCCCATTTTGTTTTATAGTTTATCGACTATATTTTATGTTGATTGGTTTTTCACTTTAGTTTTATTTTATAGGTTTCTGAATTATATCTGTTTTATGTTTATATGAATTTCATGTTTTGGTTTCAATATTTTTTGGTACTAGATAGAGCCTATTGGTATTAAATCATCAAGTAAATTCTAATATATTGATATTGCATTATTTTTTCAGTATTGAACAATCAGTATTGGATTACCATATCAGTACTAAAATAACAATATCATTACTAGACTATTGTTGTGGATTATTTTATTGTTTCTAAATAATTGGTACTGGTGTATCTGATTTTATCAGTTTTAGATTCTTTATTGTTTTTTAATAACAATATATTTAAACCATATTATATATCCTATTACTCTAACAGGTACATTTTCTAAAACATAAACATGGTTGTTTCAATTTTTGCTTCAAATTTATTTCTTTTACACATAAATCAATTTCACTTTAAATACGATTTCTTTTAAATAAAACCTCAAGAGTTCAAAATCATTCTAGACTATTAGATCTATTAAATCTTATATTGACCGTCAATTATTTTTAATAGAATATACCCCTCATCAATTTCATCAATGTTCTCTTTAAATTCAATTTGGTCTATAAGTAGTCATCAAATCTCTATCGGTTCTCACCCCAGTTTTTGTAATCAGAGATGCTCTTAGCTTTTGTAATCAGCAGATTATTCATGGTGTGAGTTAGTCTTTTGTGTTTGAGTCTTCTATTTCATATTTTAAAGAAATGCCTCCTAAGAATTAATATTCCAAGACTTTCCATGTTGAAAGGTTGGTCTCCCACGATTTTTATGTGTCTTTTAGTTTTTCATTGAAAAGAATTATAAGTTTTCAAGGCCGGGAATCAATTTTTTTGGAAAGATTAGGTTCTGATCAAGATCATGTCTGTCATGATAAAG
This sequence comes from Viscum album, assembly GCA_963277665.1. NCBI lineage: Eukaryota > Viridiplantae > Streptophyta > Magnoliopsida > Santalales > Viscaceae > Viscum > Viscum album. The sequence goes on along the minus strand of OY728130.1, from coordinate 1,015,265,694 downwards.
TGTTACAATTTTTTGAATCAGTAGAGATAGAGATGGATCTTAAGATTTATTTTAAGATGTATGACATGTCTTATAAAACCTCTTCAAAGCAAGAAGCTACATTTCTAGATGTTCCATTTGAGGGAGATGAATTATGTCCTTTTCATAAGTTACTGGAAGCTGATGGAACCTTTGATCGGTCTAAAACCGAAGAAACTCTATTTGAAATACATGAGGACAAAAGGAAAGTGAGTCATACATCTGGAGATAATATACTCTTATCCCTATGAATGCAAGGGTTTTTTGTGTCAATAAAAGGTGAGAAGGAATCTTTGAATGTTTCTGATGTGTATGTGCTTGACTACTTGGTCAACATGAGGAAGTTTATCCTTATGGGGTTTACCTTCCAAACAAGTAAGAAACTCAAATATGGTGGTATGAAATCTCTACTAATCATGTTTCCCTTGATTATGATTATTTTTCTGAAAGAGTTCTTGGGTTTGTATAATATTGAAATTAAGTCAGATATGACTTTCTCCAAATATCCCTTAATTAGTAAGGATATGTTAATAAGGCGCAAATTACATTTCAATTCTAAATAGTAAATGTTTGAGAGAGATCTGGATAATGAGAAAGAAAAGGATGATGATGAAGGTAGTGAGACACCTTCTAACACATCCAAGTCTTCTTCGAACATACGAAAGGGAATTATGGATTCAACTATAAAACCATCAAATAAATAAATGGTATTTTCCTATGAGGCTATTGTTGAGTGGATGAAGAAAAAGAATGAAAGGAATGAAGGGGATCCTCAGCTTGGATTGGATCTGGCCGAAGATTTGGATTTAAATGTTAGGTCTGAAGAGACTTAAAGAAGATATTTAAGAAAATAAGGTTGATGTTGTTGATATTGATAGTCTTATAATAATTTCTCAGTAATTAAAATATGGAATTGAAATAAGAGAGCCATCTGGTAAAACTCAATCAATTCCAGCTGAGAAAGGCAAGGGGAAACAAGTTTTTGAACAATCAGCTACACAATCTATTGAAAAAGGACATGATGAAGAGGAAGAAGAACAAGAAGAAAAAGTTCAAGATGAACATGATCAAGAAGAACATGGACATGAGTAAATATAATTCAAAGAAAAAAAGATACAAATAAGATAATTCATACCACAGAGTCATTAGATGTACCATATTTTGTTTATTCATCTCCAGATCCTTATCCCTATAAGAGACTACCTAAAAAGGATTTCTCCAAGAGAGTCCTTCATATTTATGATAAAGAATAAGAAGATGAAGAGGAAGAGTAATAATCCGATAATAATTGGAATTCCCCATCTCAAGTAATCTTCATTGAGGATCATTTTGGTGATCTTCCACAATTGACTGAGGAAACAGATTTTGAAAGGTCAATCACTGTGAAAGGGGTTCAGTACATTGAATAGATAGGAGAAGATTTTAACTTTTATTACAAAACTTGAGGGTAGATTGGAAATTCTTTCTAATTCCCATAATGATAGAATGGACTCTATCAAGGTTTTGATTGGAAGATTTCCATGTCTTGAATCCGAGATTAACATTTTCAAGGAATGTTCTGTTGAGCACGGTAAGGCTTGTAATAAGTTTGTCACGTGGTCTTATAATGTTGGTGAATATCTTAAGAACCATTTTTAGAAGTGGGAATAATTGGTACATCGGGTAAACAAACTCAACTCTCTCTATCAAAATCTAATTGATGGTTTGAAGGAAGAGCTTCCAGAATTTCAAACACACAGTACCTCAAAAAGAGTAGCCTTAAAATAGATTGATATTTTAATAGAAAAGATGCATGATGAGAGTAATGAGGTTGTTTCACTATCAAATAGAGTTCTTATCCTTGAGAAAGGATATATCTTCAGATTGGATGATTTAAATAACCAATAAGCATGAATTAAAGCTCATGAATATATTAATCGGATTCTAGAAGATCAGCTCCAGAAGAAATAAAATATTATTGCTAAACGAGATGAGACACTGAAGGCTCGGCAAGAAGCCATTGAGAAGCTCATAGAGGATAGAAAAGTGTTCCAGAAAATGAAACTCTCGTTTTTTAATCTTTTGGAAAACAAAAGGGAAAACAATGATGGTTTAATTATTTTTGTAATAAAATTATGCTTCATGTAAAATTTATTGTTTTGTACACTATTTCTATAACCTTTTTTAGGAAATAAAATTTTTCCCTTATTGTTTTTAAAAATCACATAGGGGGAGAATGTATTTGAAAAGAATTTTTTTATGAATTTATGATTAAGGTGGAGACATTACAAGAGAAATTAAGGAGAATAAAATCCCTTGGGAGTAGATTAAACCAATAGTGGAATTATTCATATTCAATAGAGTTAATAAACCTAGGGGGAGAGAATTATTTATTATTTGTTACTCTGTTTGTTTTGTTTTGTGCTTTCAAAAAATGGGGAGATTTTCTAGTCAAAAGATGTTTTTACTTTTCATTGAATAATTTTTTTTGGAAATCACAAATCAAACATATCGTAATCACATATTTTAATTATCATGTATGCTGTTTTAACAATTGTAATCAGTTACATTGATTTTCATGTTTAATGTGTCCTTATGAAAGCCATGTTTTTTTCATAAACATTGATTTATATGTTGTTTTAAAATCGCAACCAGATTATGCATTGCATCATAATTATGAATTGTAACCTGACTATGTATTGTATTATAATCAGCAATCATAACCTAACTTAGTATTGAATTATTATCAGAAATTGTAACAAAGGTTGAGTACCTCATCAAAAATATGCATCATAACTAGGTTAAGTACTCAATCGAAACCTTGTATCACAATCAAGATAAATATATTATCATAATCCCATGTATCATGCATCTTAACCAGGTTATGTTCTAAATTTTAACCATGTATCGTAACAATGATATCGTAACTAGGGTATGCATCATCACTAGGTTATAAATCACACTCTTATTATGTATTATATCATATTATCATAACTAGATGGAATATTATGTATTGTAATCATGTTATGAATCGTATCCAGGTTATAACTTGAATCGATATCCATTTTTATCTTGATGATCCTATAAAATAAGTTACATATAGAACTTATGAAATGAATTAAATTATTTTCATACCTTCAATACCTATTTCATGTATATCATACAATTTTTTTTATACATTTGGACTTTATACATTCTAACTAAGATGATGTAGTTGAGTTAGTTATTTACCAATTAAAACGATGACATATATTCTTTTTTTTTACCATTATAATGCCTGGTGTCTATGTCCCTCCTAGTTTTTTGGAGAAATATGACCGTTGGGTAAAATATGACCATTGGAACCTAAAGCCTATAAATAAGAGGTCATTCAAACCAGAATATACAACTTTTTCTTCTATCAAGTTCTATAGAGTAATTTTTTTACTTCTATCTTACTTCATGAGAAAGAATTTAAGATACAAGAAGTGAACACCTTGTTCCATGTTATTGTATTTCCATAAGTGTTTTGTTTCTTCTTTGTGCGGCTGATCATTGTGGTAATAATTGAGGGATTCCAGGTATAGGAAGGCGTATATCTGACCATCGTATCAAGGGCCTTCAATTTCTTGAAAGAAAGAGGGGTCAATTACCTTCTTAATCACAGACTTCTAAGGATAAGAATATATATATTCCGATCATCGTATCGAGGGCTTACTAAGGTGGTGGTAAGACATACCTTCTATACTAGATGAATGGATACCCTTCACTTTGTGTTAAAATAATTGTAATACTTTTACATTTCAGATGTTATTTTTATTAGAAAGGGAATTGTATTGTTTCCCCTTTCTTTACATATTCAATTCAATTGTAATTGTTTCAATTAAGATTCATATTACATTAATATATTCTATAATCTTTATGGTAGAATCATTAACATTTGTTTTACTCTGATAATTGTATTCATATCAAATTAAACTGTTTTACATTACATGTAGTATTACATTTTAGTATTTTCATCAGATCTAAGACCTATATAGTCTATCTTATTGATTTTGAATTGTATTAGTATAAGATCTCTTAAACTATGTTCTTTCTTAAGTGTTTTCAATTCTATGTTTTTAAACATACAATTCACCCCCTTTTTTACTGTGCCATCTAATATACATATACATATATATTACAATCCCACATAATTATGGTAATAATAAAAATATATATGAAAATTATGACATTATATTTATTTAATAAGAAGTAATATACCATCTACTTCCCTACCCTTTCACCAATAGGGGAATCATAACATCCATCGTGCGTATGTACGACCTAAAGTCTCCATGGAAAGATGCAATTCATTTTCTTTTTTCACCATTCCAAAATGATTAATAAAAATTATATAATGAATAAATAAGATGTCTATGAACATAAATTCACGGTGGTGATTATGGAACAATTTTATATTCACAAGACTCAGAACTGACACGACAAAACATGAATAGGAAAATGTAGTGGTTAACACTCAAATCAAGGGTAATAACAAAATATTATAAACAAAAGGTTGATAAGATAATATAAGTGGATCATATATGATATAATAAATATTATTCTAGTTCTTGAATAAATTTATAAATTGATTTAATCCATCATTCAAGAGGATCACATACATAAAGAGGAAATCAGACCTAAGGTAATGGTTATTTCATAATGTAATTATTATTCGGGATGGTTTATGTCTAAGTATCCAATGGGATATATTTTTCCTTCCTTGTCTATGTTTTCTTGAAATGATTCAAAAAAGGTTTTTAATATTATAAACCAAAATTTTAATGATAGTTTACACTTTATTGATTTTTTTAAAAAATAGTTTTGAAATATTTTTTTGTTTTCAAAATGTGGTACTTTATTCTTTTTCATCAAAAATACGAAAGGAATATTTTTTATATTTTACAACATGAGTGGATATATGTTCTTTCATGGCACTCGAATTTTTTTAATCATCCTTTGTATGTTTAATTTAATATTTTCAATTAAAATGTTTAATTTTATAATTTTGTAGCCTTTTAGATAAACGATTTCAATATTAAAAAAGTGATTTTCACTAAATTACAATTATAAATGATTTTATTAGACTATTTACATATAAGTTAATACCCTTTGTTTAATTTATATTCATAACTGAATTTTATCTCTTATGATATCATTAGGAATATTTAACTAAATAGTTTATGATATGTTGGACTATGGATGTTCTATATTGATACGTCTCTTGGTTTATAGTTAAACTATTCATATTTCATATTCTAGTTTTCAATATGAATGTTTATGTTGTTCATGTTTAACCCCTTTCATATGAGTTATGTATTAGACATAGTAAGTGAGGGGAGAATCCCAATATATCTCCTTGATTCATTGGTTGGTCTCATGAGACAGACTAGACTAGGTTTTGGCAAATGCATTACCCATTTATTAGAATTTTGGTATGAAGCCTTAATAATGTTAGATTCTTGGCACGAAGACTTGAAAGAATTAGATTATAGGAATGAAGCCTCAAAAATATGTTCTAGATTTTTAGAAATATGCATTACATCATTTTGAATTCAATTATTTATATTCCATGAGATTTTGATATTAGTTATAATATTCATGGTTAGGTTTCATTTTTAGTTGATTATTTATGTGGAATTATTGGTCATCTTTTATTACAGTAATATTATTATAATGTTATTGATTAAATTGTATGTTTTTAGTTATATAATTTTCCATATTCATTATTCCATATTTACTCAATGATTCTATTGTACAATTACACTTACTGGGCCATTGAGGTCACCACTTTCTTATGTTTTATTTCCCCCAGGATTAGAAGATGTGTATTGAGTTTGATATAATGGGATTCAATAATGTTGTTAATGGAATGATCAAAGAAAATTATTTGTGTAATTTATGTCCTAGATTTTAATGTGAATTTCATGAATGTATTTTTATTACAAAGACTACTAAACAATTTGGTCATTTGGGATATGTTCACATATACTTATTATGAATGTGATAATGTAACCACAAACTAGGGCTACTAGGGTTGTGGTCATTATAGTTGGTATCAGATAACATTTAGTAGAATCCATGGGAAAAATATCTAGTAAAACATATATTTGGGAATATAATCCTTTGAATTAATTAGAGGGAAAGTTGAATTATATTATAGCATCCAATATATTTTTAATACCCAAGATAACCATGGTTAAACCTATGGAATCATATATTAAGATGAATGTTTCATTATTTAGATATCCTATAACTGATTCATCATGACTATGTCACTATGATTAGTGTTTCTCACAATGTGATTTCAATTTTGGTTAATGGTTAGAATTGGTATGGTATTACAAATAATGGTTATACTACTTATGATTAAGAGACTAAAAAAGTCAAATGAATAGAAGAAGGTATTATGGAATATGATGATGAATCATAGTTAATGGTTTATTAATTAATTATAAAGATTAATGATATTGTGCATTTTAATTCAAGAATTATTTAATCAATGGGGATAGGGTTGTAATAGTCTAGACATATATAAGTATTGTACTGTAATACTACATTCTTAAGGATTTTAAAGCATGAAAATTTTAATTACGAATTTTTCGTTGTTCAAATATGTGGTTTGTGTCAAGAAGGGATACATTATATAGTTTTTGGAATCTAATGTTATGTTTATTTTTGAATATAGTGACCTTCCCTAAAAATAGTTTGTATTTGAATTTGGAAAGATGTATTTCATATGATTCATAAGGTAACTACTTATTGGATGGATAATGTTGATATTTGGATATTATGTTTCGAGTTTGAAATATAATTTATCATATTGTATAACTTGTGCTAACCATTTTGGTTTTACAATGTTTTCAAAATCCAGAGGAATGACTTGTGGATCAAATGATTCATAAAATTTATTTATCCATGACAACTTCACTTTGAAAATTCATTTCCATGTGTAATAGATGAAATGAAAATATATCGAAGCACCACCAAAGGATGAGATTATTTTTATGAAAGGGAAATTAATCATATAATTTTATTTTCTAAATTTATAATCTAAATATTAATTGACACCCTCAACTTTGGGGAAAATAATTTTGGAACAAAACTATCATCTGTTTAATTTCCATTCTATGAAATCAATGGTCTTTGAAATGATCCTATTTTTACAGATTTGTAATGGTCAAATTTATAATGACCATATTCTCGACCACTCTCCCTAAGAACATGATTTATATATCTCTCTTCCATGTCCATGTTTTCACTTCCCACTAATTTTATCAAATTAAAAATCCTAATTTTTTGTTGCCCTTCACATTTCTATTTCCCTCTTATTAAGAAGATATTTTATTAACCATATTTTTTATGTGGGTTTCCCACAAAGTAATTTTCAAGTAACGATGTTTATTTTTGAAATGTATTTTGAAATTGATAGAACATAATTTATTGAAGGATGAATAAATGTAACACCTCAGGATATTATGGTACGTCTCTTTTTAATGTTTACCTCTTCAATATCTTATGTTGCTCGCAACACCAAGCATTAATAGACAATGAAATATTATTAAAATCAATCCATTAAATTGTTGGGAATGAATACTATTAAACGAACTATAAAATTTATACATTATTTCGACAATAATGTTTTTAACCATAAACTTGTGTTTTTTCTAGATATGATTAAAAAATAAATCCATTTTTAATAATAAAAGTTACTTTTGTTTCTAAAGCCAAAATTCTGACCTTTTGATGGTGAACTAGTTTCAAATATATATTTTTACACCATTACAAAAAATATTTCACAAAATAAAAATATTATTGGAAACAAAAGAAATCGAACTTTAATTTGTTTTATATTTTTTTATTTTTATGATAAGTTTCATGTTTTGATGATTAGTAAAAAATACTAAATTTTAATTGAATATATAATTTTTATCTATGTTATTAATATTCATAAATTATATTTTTTATTAGTTTTAATGTATGATTAGATTAATTTTATATCCTTTTATCCAATTTATTTCATTGAAATAAATTTCATATTGAACATGGATATAAAAACATTTCATCACATTGAATATTTTCACTTTAATAACCGGTATTCTCATTCTATCAATATGATTAATTTGAAACTAATTTTAGCACATTATGTGTTATTAATTTTGAAAAATGGATTCCATATTTATAATTATAATGTTTAAATTTATTAAATAGGTCCCTTTCCTTTTTGGATAATATGAATAGTATATTTAGTAATTTATTAGTAACAATATTAAGGGTAAATCACATAATTAGGTTTAAATATAATATTATAACAAACAAGTCCAGCCAAAAGCAAAGCCTCTCACCATTTATTAAAAAGCAAGGAAAAGTACAAAAGAGGAGGATGAGGTCAAACAAACAAACATGCCCTCATCCATCAAAAAACAATGTTAAATATCATAATATGACATGTCATTCCCATAATCAGAATTGTCACATGTTTCCCAATCAGATTGAGACTTACCTTGATTGAAAATCTTAAGGATATTTGCATCCACCTTCCTTGGTAACTTAGAAGACGATCTGGTAGACACAGTCTTAGGAAAAGTAGAATAATCATTTCGTGGTTTCCTATTTGGAGGAGCAGAGGTAAGGCCCTCACTCTCAGTGATATTTGTCTTGCCACTTAGGAATGCATCCTTAAAAGAGGCATGCACAACACTGCCTGAAGTCATTCTAGGGGTACCAACATGCACCCTATCATCCTCAAAGACATTTACCCATCTATCATACAATCTAGAGGATTGAAATAATTTCTGAATTTCCTGATGACAGTCAATATTTTGTTGCGCATCATTCGGATTGGAGACATCTAAAGGGGGATCAGAAGTCACTGTTTGCGTACCTTCGTGAGACCATGCAGTAGTGTCCTCTATTGCAGTAACCTCTTTGGAAAAGTCAACTCGAGTATTCGAAGGCCCACTATAATCTCTCACCGGCGACTCATCCACCAGCAGCCCCTTGCCTTTCAAATTAGGCTCCTGAGAAGCCGATTTCTCAGCAATCAACACAACAACCATAGTGGGCAATGGCTCATTGGGTGTGTCACCATTTTGATCAATGGGATTTGATGAATCTACATCCTTCATCCCTGGCTTCTTTCGACAGAGATTGGCAGGATGACCTTTCATCCCACATTTCTCACATGAAACCTTCTTCCGACATAGCTCTAAAGAGTGACAACAACCATGCATTCATTGCAAAAAAGTGGTATTCTTTCACACTCAACATCAATTTGGATGTTATCAGTAGGGGTAGAAAGAGTTACCTTATCGATCAAAGTGGAACCGAGGTCAACCTCCACTAACATCCTGAAAAAGTGTCCAAACCGAACATCCTTAGTTTCCTTATCAAGCCGAATAGGAGTCCCAATCGCCGTACCAATGTCATGTAAGATTTTCGGATGCCAAAGGACTCAATTGAGTCCATGAAGACGAAGCCAAACCTGAGAAAAGGAATTCATTGCACTAGAGACATTAAAATCCAAATACCATTGATGTAAATGATGCCATCGAGGTTTCAAAAACAAGGACCCAATACTCCATGCTCGAAGCTTATCTTAATCTGAAGGGAAAAGACGGTGAAAAAAACCTCGACCAAGAGAAATGCACTTCCAGTTAGAGAAACCCCATAAAATCGAGATCCTACGAACCAAATCGTCAAACTTCCAAGGTTTTTCACCTATAGGTAAAACAATGCGTGCAATCAAGGAATTTTTACCGATTTTCATTCTCTCCGCAAGCGCGGCAGGATTCGCTTCAACGTGTGCTGCTGATCCCTTACGAACAATTCTACTAGAACCAGAATCCTTGAAGAGAGCCAGCGACCAGATGCCTTCACCATCAGACTTCATACCAGAATTTGACTGATAGTTATTCACCACATCAACATAAGACCGAGATCCGTTCAAAACCGCAACACCAGGCAGGACCGCATCTGCCCGAGCTTCCTGCAACGAAAAATCATCAAAGCCCTTCGCCACAGCTTCATTATCCCGAGCGTCTGGCTCCCTCGGAACCCCACGCTTTGGATCATCCTTCAACATCGGAAAAGGAAAAACCACCTCAGCAGACCGCTGGAACACAAATCCCGGCGAAGCGTCATCAGATCTGGAACCTAGACGCGGATCCAAGGCCGACCGATTGCAGGCCGGGATTATCTTCCCCGCAACATCTGAGGAGCGGACACCATCAGACGTCCGAGAAATATCAACGGACGGCAGAGGAACAGAGGGAAACGATGACGCCAACGCACCGCTGGGAGGAAGAAGCAGATCAAACCCGAGAAAATGTCTCATCTCCATGAGAAAGGTGAAACCCTAAACGCCATTGTCGAGGGATAGAGAGTTCGCAGCCCGTAGCGCCATCCAAATATAATATAATTTACATATCAATTTTAATAATATTATATTATGATTTAGTTTCAATAAAAATCATCATTGGGTAGATTTTATGCACTATTGGAGGCACATGGATCACTTTAATACTTTCAGAGTATTTTATTTGAAGGAATGTCAAATATTTCATTGTCATGATTATAATTAGTATTGTATTTTTATTATGTGGTTATTAAATATATATATTATACTAAAAATATTAATTGAAATATAAAATTATTATGTCAATTAGGGTAATTTATATTTTTTTAATTAATTATTAAATTAAAGGCTTTCGAAATGATGATACAATAATTTTTTTAATTAATGGATATATCAAATAAATGTTATTGAAAATGTTAAAATAAATTTAATTTGATATAATTTGTGTCACCCATCAATTTTTTGGGTTAATTTTACATGTTATTGGCAATCTAAAATAATTTTCTAAATATATCATGTAGTTATGATATTTTAAGATGTCACGTAATGAATAATGTCAAAATTGTCATTAATTATTTTTTAAAATTAATAATATTTCATTAAATGATATAAAATCCATAAAAATATGAAATTTGGAAAAAATAATGGGATGAGGTTTAAAATTGTAACCATTATTCATTTATGGTTCTTCTTTCATTTTATAGTAAAAATATTTAACCTCATGGGGTAAAAATACAAATTGTCTTGGAAAGAGATAAAGGTGTTAAAAAGGGGTTAAAACCAAAAGAAAAGAGTATAAAAATGACCTAAACATGAAAAAAAAATTATTTGATGATAATTATTATACCATTATCACATCATGGTCAAATTTGATCCATTTAAGGTTAACCTTTAAATAAGAAATACTTATCTATTAATTAAATCATATATAGTTACAAAATTTTACTCTCTTTGTATTAAATATCTTTTATGAGTCCACATAGGGTCAAAAATCAATCTATAAAAAAACCAAAATATTTATTTGATTTTAATTAAATGTAAATTCATTATATATATATATATATTTATTTATTTATTACTTTATTTTGGAAATTATATAATTACCTTAAATTCCATTTCAATACAAAAAATTATTTCAGTAATTAATAGAAAAATAAAATAATTGACTTTTAAAATATTTATTTTGATATATTATGGATGATTTATTGTTTATAAGAGATTTTAAAAATACATAACATATATTATAGTTTTTCAAATCATTTGATTCAAATTCTTGCTTTGTATTGATTTATTTGAAGTCAAAATAAATAAATAGTATCAAATTTGACAATAACAATATTTTAATGAATTAATATTTGTTAAATAATATAAGAATAAAAAATATTAAATAACCACAAAGGGGATAAGATATGGTTTTCAAGGTCACCCCTTGTTCATTTATAGTCCATTTTTACATATTTGGTTCTAAAATATTCTTATTATATTTTAATATTTTGAGGATTTATAAAAGTACCCCTCACCTTAATAATAAAAGGAAACCTATGATGCCACTTCTTCATAACACATTGAGAATTATAGATCTAAAAATTTATATAACCAACCTTTAATATAAGTTTTTCACTTTTTGGTTCTTCCAAAAGACCGACCTAATGACCCATAAGAGAAGTTATAAAGGAAGTCCGCCGAAGATGTAATTGTCTTTACCAACTCATTTGTGTTTATTTCTTCATATACTTCATCTTCACATGTATATATATTATAAAGTATGAAATATAGTATCATATATATTATGAAATGTTATTATTATTATGGCACAACCATATTCCCCCTTTTATACATCATACGAAAAATTAATGAATTGCGCTTGCATATGTATGAGTTAAAATCTCCACATCGTGGTTTAAACTTTTTTTCATCTCTTCATTACATGGATGAGTATAATTATTGAAATAATACATATGTATTATAATGATATCATGATATTAATTACATTGGAACTATTATACCACACACTTTTTTACCCTTTCACCAATGAGTGAATGACACCATTTCTCGTGCATACATACGACCTACTATCTCTATGACAACATGTGATTCATTTTCCATGTTCAACATTAAATAATTAATGTAAAAATATATTTAATGAGTAAATATAATATATATGTCCTCAATATAAGTATGATGATTATGTAACTCTATCATTGGAACATTAATCAGGATATACATGATAAAATGTGCATTTGAAAAGGAGGGAGTTAACACTTGAAACGATGGTAATAAAAAAAATTAACAACAAATGGTTGATAAGATGATAAAATAGGGTCATATATGGTATAATAAATATGAATATTATTATATTAGAAATTAATAGCGTTATTCAAACCATTACATATGAGGTTCACATATGAAAAAAGGAAATCATACATTGGGCAAGGGTTATTTAACAATCTCACTATTATTTGGGGTAGTATATGTTTAACTATATACTTGAGAATATTTTTATCCAATGTTAATGTTCAATGAAAATTATTTCAACAAGTTTTTTACTATTATCCATTAACATTTTAATGTATTTTCATCTTTGTTCAATTTTTTATAACACAGTTTGAAAGGAGTTTTTGTCATTTTCTAAATGAGGCACTTTATGTCTTTTTCGACACAAATACTAATATAATATCGTATCTTATGTAGAATGAGTGGATTTTTATACTATAATGACTATTTAATGATTTGAATATTCCATTAATAGTTCAAAATCTTGTATTCAATGATTTTTTTTATATTTGTGCAGCCATCTAAATAACTGATTTCAATGTAAAAAGGGTTTCTCACTCAAAACAATTTTCAATGATATTATTAGAGTATTTTCATATATGTAAATAAATTTTTTTGAAATCATAAACTTAATTGGAGTTGTTCCCTTTTGATAACGTCCACTATATTTTAGTGATATTTTTATGATTATTTTGACAATGAATGTTCTATTTTTACACTATTTGTGTTTTATGGTTAATGAATTCACATTTCGTATGATTGTTTTTTAATACGATTGTTTCTATTGTTTATGTATCAATAATTCCATATGAAGAATACATTTGATATAGAAATTGATGATAGGGGCCCTCTATATCCCCTCGATGCATCAGTAGGTATCATAAGGGAGAAAAATGAGTTTTTGATAAGGAATTATCCATTTACTAGATTCCTTGTATAAATCATTGGAAATGATAGATTATTTGAATAAAGCCTTTAAATTGTCAGATTCTTTACAATAATCCTCAATAGTATGATTTAGAGGTTCATTATTTTTCATATAATCATTATGAATTCCATTAATTATATTTAATGATATTATTTGATTTGTTTGAATATCAATGGTTAAGTTTCATTTTCATTTGATTATAAATTTGGAGTTATTAGATCCTTTTTTATTCCTTTCATCTTATGATCACATTTTTGTTAAAATGGAATGCGATTCAGTTATTTACCATTATATATTATTTATTCCTTATTTACTCATTTCTTCTGTTATACACATTCCCCTATATAGTATTTGAGTTTACACCTTTATTATGTTTAATTTTACCCTATATTGAAGAAGCGTTTTCAGTATGACATACTATGACAATCTAGAGGGATTATTAGAATTCTCAAATAAAATTAGTTGTGTATTGTTTTAGATTTTACTATGAAATTCATGTATATAAATATTTTATAAATAATACTAAACTGTTTTTTCCTTTGGGGTATGATAGATAGTGTTTATTACCAATTTAATAGTTTAACAACTAACTCTGGGCTACATAGGATAGGGTCTTAGTACTTGACTACTATGGAAATAAGATTCTAGGATTATTTTAATGCCAAAATTCCATATCTTATGTAATATTATTCTCTAACTATTAATGTCTTTTAGATTTCCCTAATTTATTCCATGAATCAATATTATTATTTTTAAAAGAACGATATTCTTTTCAAATGTTTTTTTTCAGGAGCTTATGCCCTTAAACTTATGTTATGATTGATATATCCCTTATTTACCATTACTGTGCATATGTGCTGACCATTTTATTGTGATTATTTTCTAAAGGATACAAAAAAATGTATTATGTAAGATACGTCAAAAATGGGTCTAGTAATGATGGAATAATTTAGAGAAAATATAGTTTTTTATGAACCAATCGTTTTTGTTTCCTAGTTTCCAAAAGGTTCTTAACCCATATGGTTCTTCAATGGTTTTATAATGTTTTATAATGAATATATATCTATTTGTATGTAATGTATATGTATTAAAAGAGAAACTCATTATAGTTGGTGTTTGAGAAATGATTTATTACCCATTTGAATCTTGGATGAGAAAATCTTAGTTAGAACCCATTGGATTAGTCCAGGTTATAATACAAGAATTTTTGTAATGATCATGAATAAATTCAGTTAAAACTATGGTGTCATATATGGAAATTTTCTAAGTTTTTTCCCTTTATTATTGGGATTTCCACTATGATAACTATTTCTCACACATTGATGTTTGGTTTTTAGAAAATTGGTTGAACTAGGATGATTTAGATTAATTGTGAATGTGACGGACAATGGGATGATCTATCTCATGAGAAACTAAATAAAATGAGAGGTAGAAGTTGAAACCTTGTTATTATAAATAATCAATAATATCACAATATGATCAATAATATGTTATTGGGTGAGTTTCAATACACATCAAGTAAGATAAATATAGAGTTCCGTGGTGACTATATAGGAATGAATGTTCAATTTTATTCATGTATAGAATGTGGGAAGAGGAATCAAGGAGAATGTTTAAATGGATCTATAATATTATTTGTGTGTTGAAAATAATGATAAATGCCATGTAATTTTAATGGAAAAGTGAATGGTCTAGTTAACACATTAGACAAGAATAATGGAATTACTAAGGGATGAACGATAGTTAAATGTAATAAATGTGGAATGTATAAGGGTAATAGAAATGGATTCCCTAGGGGTAAAGGTCTTAAAGATAATCAAAAAGGTATTATGAGTAAATAAAAAATTTCTGATGGTGATAGACTACAAATAACATATGAGATGGTAGATGTTTTAAGGAATAAAATGATGAATCCTAGTTAATGTTTTAAGAAGGAATTGGAATGATTGAGTATTGTAATTCATTAATACTATAGTAGAAGTAATTTTATGGAGTAATGGAATAATGAAACATTTAATTATTATTCAACTATATTTTTTCATTATTTATTTGAATGTATATGTTTAATTTCATGGGTAACTATGAAAAGTTTTTGAGTTGGTAATACAATATTTTTGGAGAAAACATGATTAAGGGAAATTTAACCATCAATATTTGCATGATTAAGGGATAACAATGAGTTAAATAGATATTTGTTTTTAATAAAATAAATAGGATAGTATTGATGAACTTAGATATAATTAGTAATATAATGACAATGGACTTTAGATATTTAGTTTATTGAATTTTTGAATTTTTAGTATGAGGAAAGAGTTGATTTATGAAGGCATACTGGTTTTCACTACGTTCTTGTGGTAATTAATTTTATTATATTGTTTCGAGATAATACATGATAATTATCATCACATTTTGTTTCATGAACGTTAAGAGCCACATCATGTTCTTTTGGTTATTAATGATATGTTGATTTTTAAAATTTAGTGACCACCATTCAAAAGTCATGGAATATTAATTTTTTGAAGTATCATAAGGGTAAACATTTATGAAATTACATACATTTAATATTGGAAGTGTTTTTAACATTTATATATTAATTAAGAGTGTGTTGATTGATGCATATTGGATTACCTATGATTACCATTTTAATATGATAACTACTGGTATAAAGAATGAATTTTCATCCAATTACTGATCTTATGATCAACTAGTTATTCAAGAATTACAATTTCAACATTATTTTATGGATTATGAAATTAAATATAAAGTTTTCAAGGCATAACCAGATTCTGGTATCTTAATTATGTTATGAAATCAAGTAGTTATATTTTTCATAGTATATCAAAATTAAATGTTATATGAATATTTTCATGTCAAATATTATCAATGAGATTATTTTGACCAATTTTATCTATCATTTTGTTATCATTGACCTTGTATTGAATTTTTTTTCCATCAATTTCCATTAAAAATTGATATTTAAAATTATCCTCCATGTCCATATTTTAAATTTCAACACACATTCTTCTAATAGAAAACGTATTTTTATGGTGATCTTTATGTTTTACATTCCTTATTTTTAAGATGTAGTTTTGTTGACCATTTTTTACAATATTGATTTCAAACAATGGAATTTCCAAATATCTACCATTGATTTTTTATTTTTTTATTTTTAATTTAGAGGAAGAGATTTTTTTGAAATTCATGATCGTATTTGGATGGTAGCTTATTGATTTATGCTTCCACCAAATCTATATCTTATTCATTTGTATTTAATGTGTCTATCATAATAAAGTACATACCAAATCCCTCACATGTACAAAATGGTTTTTTTACTATTGGAGAAAGATCATCCTTTTTACGAAATAATATTAGAGACCTTGGATCATATAAATAAATTCTAACGAAATGATACTACTAATTGGGTTAACGTTTTGTTGATAAACCACCAATTAAAGGAAATTACATTAGAACCTGAGGAAGTGATGCACCAAAGGTATCCTCATAAATTTGTATCCAAGTGAATAATTTTGACAGTGAAATCCATTTCAATGTGGATAAAATGTAACACTGCATGATTTTTAGGTTTTTCATTTTTTAAATAAATTTAATCTCTTCGACAACTTAAATTGCATAGAACAACAATCTTAAACAAACACGAAAATATTATTATTTCTTCCTGGAAATTATAACATAGAATTTCAATTTGTGTGAATGAATAGTGTGAATCAAATTTTGATATATATAATTTTCCAAATCATTGGTAAAATATTAATTGAATATTTTTGAATATGAACATAATTTTTAGAAAATTTTCTATATTCCTCAAATATAATTTTTCTTAAAAAAATTATTTTAAATATTTCTTTGAGAAAATTAATAATTTCTATAATAATATATAAAATTTTATTAAAAAATAGACATAATTGTTTTGTAATTAGCACATTAAAATTTGATTGTGGTAATTTTTTTGGTAATTATATAAATAGGTTGATTTTTTTGTTAAACACTGAAAATACAATTTTTATGAAATACCATAACTCCAATGAGATAACTAAAATATGATTATTATTTAAAAAGTATCAAAACTTATTCTTAAAAACATTATTTATTTAATTACCTAATAAAAAAGGAGTTACATTTATGAACAAATTCTTAATAATTTTGATAACCATGTTTTTAACATAAAAAACTATTTTTTAGTTATATGCATATCTTAATATGAATTGATGTTTATCAATTTTATAAATTATATCAAGTGAAATGCATTCAATATTTGGAACAAGAATGTACATATTTTTTTACAAGTTAATTTAAATTTTAGGTCATAAAAATATATCGGGGTAAAAAAAATTACCATGGTAAAGGTAAAATAATGTGGAGGGTAATGTTAAATGATAAAAGTATAATCTACCTAAAAATGAAAGCATTAAATGGGTGTTTGATTTGTTTTTAGTTCTTAAAAATAACTGGAAACGTTAATTATCAATCTAATCTATTGGAATTAATTCCAACCAAATGTGTTTGGCTTTAAATATAAAGGACACATTATTTAATCACTTAAATCCACCCCTCATCGAGTATAAATAAAACCCCTCACCACCCCATTTATCATCAAAAGACACAATGATTTATAAAATTTATTCAAAGAATCTCCCCCAACACCCCACATAATTTTTTTGATGGTATCACCCAAATAACAATTCTATGGTCCTTAAGGGGTCCTTCTAGGAGGTTATATTCAAGAGGTAACTTTCTTAAACATCCTCTCTTAATTTATTTTCCTTTTATACATTGTATTGACCACATTTATCCATAAATTAATATTAAATATAGTTTCATTTAAATAATATAATTTTTTGTTTCTAATTTAATGTCTTATATCCATCCCTTTTATTAGCTCCTTATATTCAAATAAAGAAAACCATTTTCCAAATTATGGCTGTTAGTCTTCTCTTATGGGTAAGGATTTTCATTTTTCATTTAACTACTAAAACAATGTTCATAAAAGTTATATTATTGTTAAATTAGTTTTTAATAGGTATATTATAAGCTACTTGATGTTATGTAACTAATATATATAAATAATATTAAAAAAGGGAAACAAGATCATGATGGTCAGAATAACCTCCAAATTAAACTAAACATTAATCAGTAACATTTTACCAAATAAAAAATAAACATATAGGAATGAAAAATGATAGAAGGGACCATTTAAAATTATGTTAGTTAATTAACACCATTTCACGTCACTTGTTGTTTTTTATTTATATTTTATAATAAAATCCATATTTATACACTACTGAACCGACAATGAATCCATGGAACGAACTCACCTAAAACAATGAAAATAATTAAATATTTTTAATCAAAGGGTTGTAAGTTGTTATAAAATTATCATATATGCTATTATAAATGTGAATATTGTTTTAGAGTAAATTTATGAAATTACATTAAAATTTATACTGGATGATAAAGTATTAAAAAACTTAAGGGAAGCGTGATATAAGGGTTTGTCATCTCACTTTTACTTTTGTGAGATATATGAATGATTCTAAATTGATTTCATATGTGTGGTGTATATAATACAATTTGATATATAGTATCATGAACCATATTATCTTCATGGAATTCAATGCTAATTTTATAATTAATACTTTTATATGTCATGCAATTCGACTGGGTATAATGTTGTAAGGGAATTATTAATCCAATTTCCATTATTTGGCTTAAGACTCTACTACATTGATAATTTAATACTATGATTATTTGTTATATTTATTTTGAATATATTATGGTTTTAGACTTTTTTATGTGGATATACATCTAATACACATATTTTATTCATTGTATTATTTGTCATTTCAATTATATTATATTTATAAGGATTTTCTTTTAAAGATAATCAAAATATGGTTTCCTTAAAAAACACCCATTTTCATGCATGTACATGTGTTGTAAAATTGTTTCCAATATTTTACTATTACATTAAAAAAATATACTTAATTTTTTACAGTAGATTTAATTTTTAAAAAATAGTTTGAACATACACTTTTTGTTATGTTCTAAAAGTGGTTCTCTGTGACTTTTTAGAAAAACAAACCTACGGAATGTTTTCATATCTTATGTGGAAGGAGATACTTTTCCAGCCATGATGGAACTTTTGTAATATGAGTCTCATTTTGAATATTATATTGTAATTTTCAAGGAAATTATTTCCCTTTATAATTGTGAGGCTCTTTAAAAAGAAGTGATTTGAATATGAATTTTTTTTATGAATTACTTCAAGTGATATTTTCAAAATAATTTTCCATCATAGATAACATTATTTAATGTCACACATGATTTTTACGGGATATAATTCAAGGATAAAATCCATAGTCCCTTTACGGTTGAATTATGTTTTTGATGGAAAGATATTTATGGAACAAATTTCTCTTCAATGAGATATTTCATGATTAAATTTTTATAAAACATATTTGTTTACAAGGGTTTTGATATGATAAATGATTTTTTTTGTCGAACCCATATGTATGGATTTGATTATGTGATATTGGTTTCATTATAACAAATTAAGATGTTTTCATTATAACCGATGATTATTGATTCCTATATGTCCTTCCAATTTTTTTGAAAATAATTCATATCTCATGAGATAAATATGACTTCAAGGGGAAGTGAAATTATTTTAGTAATATAGTGCTAAATGTGAAAGTATAATCAGTTTAGTAATATATGAATGGAATGGGTAGTGAACCGAGTTCCTCAATATAGGATTGGAAGGAGAAGTGAATCTGATTAACTAAGGGAATTCATTTTCCATGATATTCTTGGGAGTGAACCTTGATTACTATAATAGTTTGCGGAGTGAACCCATTCTATTATAACAGTCTTGGTAAAGAGCCTTGACTATTAAGTAAATGATTTTCTATTCTTGTTTGTATGCAAAAGTTCTATGTATTAGGCCAATGATATTCTCATATGATTCATTTCATATGAATTTCCAAGATTTATTATATGACTCAAGATTAAGATATTTTATATGTAGGTTATTGTTTTCAAATTTTATGTTCATTTAGTTATGACCTGATTCTTTTATTATGATTGATATCTCCCTTATTTACCCATACTATGAATCCAAGATCACTATTTTATTAAGTTTACTTTCCCCAGGATGTGAATATTGTTATTAAATATGATATATAAAAAACGTATCTTGTCATGTAGGAATAATTCATATAATTTACAGATGTTTTACAAACAAGTTGTTTTTTATTCCATGCTTCCAAGCGATTATACCAGAATGGTTCTGGAGTGGCCTTTTTACATTATTTATTAAATATTAATGTATTTAGATGTGAAATACATGTATAAAAAAACTGGGTCATTATATCACTAGTTTTTTCAGATGATGCAGCCATTGACGAGTACATTAAGTAGATTAATTAATTAAATAATTTAATTTATTTATTTATTTCACATAACTTATTTTACTCTTTAAATATTCTATTATTGAAAATAAAAGTGTTTACATATATAACCCTAGGATCTTTAAGAGTATGGTCCATAATTCTTCATTGGTGGATCAATATTGGATAATGACCAATGATCAGATCGAGGGGAATCAAGAGGCATAAAAAATAACATGTCTTCAACATCATATGAGAATGCGTTCATCCCCAAACATGGATCCAATAATGGAGTATGCCTTCTAAATTATGATTTCAACCCCCGATTAAACGATTGATCATTATCATTTCTATTATTCTTTGATCTATGATTAATTTAATCCTTTACATGATATTGTGTATCAAATTAAATTGATTAATTGACTTACTCATGACAAGGTCCCATTTCCCATATCAAATATCATGGATCCATTATAATTGTATTAGAATGTTTTTGAAATGATTGATTCACATTTGTTCTTATGCCTTTCTATAACACATTCTTTTTTTTCTTCATCATTAGGTTGTGGATACACAGTTCGACATTGTCATGTGGGTATGAGCATGATCTGACCCCTAGATTCATTGTGGTTGTGGAGAAAACATCAAGATCATTGATTTTTGGAATGATCGAATGGGTTTCTAGTAGGAGTTATGAATTCATGGACATGGGATCTGATACAACAATAATGGTAAGAGGGAAGGAATTCACGATTCAATATGAGTTTCATATATTGGGAAAAAGTCTAATTTCTACCGTTAAGAGGGCCAAATATTATAGCATGAGGTGAATTCCTTCTATTTAGAGAATATAAAAGGAAATAATTTTTATGACAAATTTGTTATTGATAACTCATGAAGAAATTATAATTTAATCGGAAACTGTGACTACATGGTGTGTATTCTAATCAACCCACACCATGTAATCCCACCCATTATAAGAGGATTGGGTTTTGGGGATAAAAAATGATCACATTACATTTAGATACATGACATTTCATCTATCCCTACCTGATAATCCATGACATGTGCTAGAAAAAAATTCCATGGATCCTATTTGGGAGGATACACAATTTACTCTAGATGAATGCGATAAAAGTCCAGTACCTTGGAATGACTAGGTATACATCACAGTACATGGGCACATCTTAATTTGCAAAAGAGTTGCCAGGATCACATGGATCACCCAAGGTGGCTTAGAAATTCCATGTAGTACCCCTATATGGCATGCATTACATCATATATAGTGATTTGTTTGTTGGCAAGGACATGGTCAAGATCCCAGGTGAGGTCACATGTAGTGTGGTGGTCCATAAACATCATTGACTTCTTTATGGAACTTCTACCACTCATATATCCTTCATTTTGACATATATTTTTTTCAACTACAAGACTATATAGGGTGTTTTTCCAAATAAAATTTCATCATATCCTTTATAGTTTATTTGGAGATATGATGTGAGATGATCTAAGCATGAATGTTCTTTCAGGGATACTCAATGATGACTATAAGCAGTCAAACTCATTAAAGATTTTAGTTATAAAGGTGGTACTACCCTGTCACATGAGGGAATTATTCCTCTATCCATGGAGATGATACTCTTTTGTTATACCAGGTTTCAGGTCCTCTAAAATGTAGATGGTGATCCCCTATTGCACTAGGGTTTGGGTCCCCTATAAATGTTGTACAAATATATATTTTTCACTCCCCTTCCACACTAGGTCAACCATCCACTATATACAGAGACTGTACTCCCCTATAATAGTAGGACATGGGTCCTTTATACTCATTATATACATATAGATGAAGTACTCCACAATATCACTAGGATTTAGGTATTCCATATTATACCCACATATATAGAGAAAATACTTATGTATCTCACTAGGGCATGGGTCATCTATCATTTATAGATTATTCTTCATCAAGCTATAGAGTAGTGGAGAGGTGTAAAAATGCCTTGGAATTATTTGGATATACATACATGATGTTTGGAATAAATGATATATCATTAAAGCTATAGGAAGACTATTGTCTTGGGATGGGCTGTGAGATAGAGATTACCTTTCTCTCTAGTTTGGGATTCATACATGATAATATATAAATATTTCATTTTGTTTTGTTCCAATTTTTCTTTGGTTTGAGATTACTATTTCTATATTATATTCTAAAACCCCATATTAATTTTTTAGGTAATCCTTCAAGTTATGTATATACTCACCCCAGAATGGTATTTTCCCACACGTGTCATGTCTTATAAAAATTATGGACAGATAAATAGGGAGAATTGGTGGAAATTACAGATATTCAGGTTTATTCCCTATATAAGATGCTCGGGCAAGAAGACCTTAGACATGGATCTCTTATAATTTCAATTAACTTATTTTTTCAATTTATGAAATATTTTCATGATGGGAATATGATTTAAAATTTTCATTTTTGGTTTACTCTATCATACTCTATCATATCTTCTATAGATTATTACAATATTGTTTTTACTCTAGACGATTTTTTTATTATTCATTGGGAATTATATATGGAGATGTTTGGTTTTGTTCTTATAGGTAGAATTGGAAAAGAAATCCCATATTACGTTTTCTTTCTTGGTGCATGTTGCCAGCCCCTAGCCTATTGGGATAGAATTTTTGAAGTGATGACTTGGCCTTCACCCAGACAGGAGGACCCTAGGGGGTTGGAGTCATGAAATATTGGTAACATAGGTTGTTGGATCTCAAAATGGTGTTGGGAGTTTTCACCTTCTTATGATTGGTTGGGAACTTAAGAAACAATGTCAAAGTATCTCGAGTGTATCTTTCAGTTTATGGAAACTAGTGTTGGTTTGGTGGATGATATATCAATTCACTAGGACACTAACTACAGTCTTTTCAAATTGGCATTATATGAAATTTGATGGAGAAAAAATTGGTACTTTCATGATATATGATTGATTCCTTTGAACATTTTTCTTGAGTTCTCTCCCAATATATATATTCACATTGACTGTGGCACATATTTTCTATTTTTAGGATGTTTCCATGATGACATCCAGTAATGATCTAATTAATAAAGTTGAGAGTTTTACATAATGATTAATGAGGTATCCTTGATGGGGGATAATTCATATGTATTATTTATTTAGGATATTTATCTGGTGGAACTTTGTCCTGTTGATTAGTTTGTAGACCCACATTGGGTATATCATGGTGATAAACCCACTCAGACTCCGTTTTGGTCTCCTTATTTTTCCCTGGATGATTATTAAAAGGTTTTAGGAATTCCATGTGATTTTTAGGTAGGTATTTCTTAGGGGTAATGGGTAGTATGACTCAATGATAATAGGAATGTGACACAAGTCTTATCATATGGGGAACCTTCATTCATGGAGCCCTCATGGATAGTCCAGTCAACTGACACATGATCATTTTTATGCTTGTAATGGGTGTGGTCATTTCTCATGGGATTATCCTAGAGATCATGTGGCAGTTAGAGATATGGTTGATGGAAAAACTAAGAAGATTAAATTTCTAGAGTAATGGGGTCAGTGAGGTGGTAGACATGATAGTACAACTACTGGACTAAAGGGAGGTGATTGGGACATTGGTTTTATGCTACCACCACCATCCTTCCTGGAGCACTCTATGATTATAAAAATGGTTTTTATGATTATGTATATCCTCAGGCACTAGAAGATTTTTTTACCCAAAGGCTCTATGAATGTTTTGATATATAGTCTATTTTCATTCAAGTTTATTTGGTGCATTTTTATATAGAGGTATGGCCCAATAATGTTCCACATGTGTTTGAGTTTTTTCAGGGAGATTAGTGACATCAGTAGATCCATTTGTTCTTTATTTTTTGAATTTATGCATACATTAATTGCAAAGGTAAATTACCTCACCAAGACAAGTGCATGAGATGTGATCACAACATCACGTGGTTGATTCAATTCATCCAAATGTGGATTTTGTGAAGGTGTGTTGAATGATATCACTTGAATTATGTGTTTTAATTCATTCTGATGTAATATGGTTTTAGAGAATTTCCTAGTTTTTTTAAATAGGTGGGAAAGGGAATGTATAATGTCAAAGAATTAGGAGATCATAGAGGCTTTAGTAGTGTGTTGAGGTATAGTGTGTGTCTTTACTTCACCAGTAGTAGTTTTGATAGGGATTCATGAGCTTATTATAATGGATTATGTCATATTTTTGAAATCTATTGATATTAGTGCCATATTTTTTTCTCAATACTCATTCTTGATGACCCTGTAGGGAGGATCATTGACCAAAAACATCTACCAGTAGTGTGTCCTGAACCTAGGATGATAGATATAGAAACTCTCATGGAATATCTTCATAGTGAAAGTGAGACCCTATGAAGTCTTACACAGTATGGACTGGTTCTCTACCATCCAAGCTCAGTTTTCATCCACCAGTGATTGTGGATATGTTTTTATCGTGTTAGGATAGAGTTTTCCTACATTGATAACAAGTGATAATAAGAAGAGTAAGAGGATATCACATGAAGGAGGTTATGATCAAATTTTTATAATTTGTATAGAAATACCTTTGGAGAACTGGGTTCTATAAGATTCTTCTATCATATTGTGGTGGCAGAGTATGTGGATTTCGTTATTGGGGAAATTTTAGGTTTATCTTCACAAAAAATGTTTTCCTTCAAGAAGGACTAGGACTAGGGATCTGCACTAGGTTTTTTGTAATGGAATATTAGATGGAACTAATTGAGTTTTATAAGAAAATGGAATCATTGAGAGTTTGCAGATAAAGGATTTTTGTAAAACCCAATGTGATCACCTTGGTATCCCAGTGTTGTTATCCTAAGAGGTGCATGATGGATCGGATCCCTCGGCCCAGCAATATTGTCCGCTCTGGCCCAGTTGCTATCCCAGGCCTCACGGCTTTAAAACGCGTTGCTGAGGGGAAGGTAGGCACGGGAATTTCAATCACCCACCAATCTCCCTCCACAACCGATGTGGGATTGGTTACCGGGGCACATGCGCCAACAATCCTGGCGGGGGCCCAACAATCCTGGGCCCAGGACACAACAATTGTTGGTCGGAACAAAAACGGGGAATGATGGCAAGAGGGGGGGTGAATTGCCTTTAAAAAAAATTAACAAATTAAAAATCAAAGTTAAGATGCAGCGGAAATAAATGAGGCAAGACACAAAATTGATAACGGAGTTCGGCCAAAACCCGGCCTACGTCTCCGCTCCCAACTCAACCGTTGAGAGATTCCTACCGCTTGCTTTTCAATGGTTTTAGCAAGAAACCCACTAGGCTTTGAGGTAGCACTAGGACCTATTACAGCTTGCTTTTGGTGGTTAAGCAAGAACCCACTCGCTTTCAATGGAATAGCAAGAACCCACTAGCCTTTTTAACGGGTGAAGGATAGCTCACCGAAAACTCAAGCCTTTTAAAAGGAAAGGCTTGACTAACCTCTTCACACCTTAATGGTGGTGTGAGAACCCAAAAGAAAGGGGGATGAGAAAGAGTTTGGGGTTTGTAGGCACAAACCCAATTTTAAAGCTCAAAATGAATAAACAATAAAAACCGTATTTGGAGAAGCCTTGGGCGCCTTTGATTGATTGGAGGTGTTGAAGGCCGCTTCCAAGCTTCTTTGAAGGTGCTCTTGGATGTGGAATTGGATTGGAGCACGTTGGGTTCCTTGAGGAAATCCGCCGGAGGTTCGCCAAAATGATCAACAATGTGTCTGGTGGCTTGGGTATAGTTCCGGGGTGGTGTCCGGGGCTTCCTTGGCCTTTATTTATAGGCATGGAACCCATTGGGGGCCTTCGGAGCCGTTGGAGAAATCCTCGGAGCCGTTGGAGGCCAAAAGAGGGTTGACTGGTCAAAGCCAACGGCTAGTTTGACTGGGCCACCGGCTGGCCGGTGCAGGGCCACCGGCTGGCCGGTGCAGGGCCACCGGCTGGCCGGTGCCTTGGCAGAGGAGGAGATTTCTGGTCCAGGCTCCACCGGCTGACCGGTGCCAGAGGCACCGGTTGGCCGGTGGCTTGGCAGTAGCTCACACTGTTTGATCTGGGTGCCACCGGCTGGCCGGTGGTCAGGCCACCGGCTGACCGGTGGAGCCTGGCAGTGGGCAATGCCTCTGCCAGGTCCACCGGCTGGCCGGTGCTATCACACCGGTTGGCCGGTGGACTGAATTTCAGTCCACCTGATGTGCTTCATGGCCCATTTCCTTGGCAATCTTTTGCCTATAAAACAAAAACACTTAAAACACAATATTAGATAAATAAGAAGGTGATTGTGATCATGAAAATCAAACAACGAGGGGAACGAGATGTACAACAATCTCCCCCTATTTTGATGATCACAATCACCAAAACAATTAAAGTAAAAAACTGAAATTGAAAGGAAATGCTAAGCATGATGAAAAGGATTCTCCCCCAATCAATCAAGAAATTTCTCCCCCTTTGTGATTATCAAAATAGCTCGGGGCATAAAAATTGATTGAGGGAAATCTTTGAAAAACAAGATAGAGATTTTTAAACCAAATGAAATTTGAAATTTGAATTTAAAGTTTTGAATCAAAAATTGAATAGAGAATTTTGACTTGAAAATTTTGAAACCAAGTGTTGAAATTGAAAGTTGGAATTGAAAAAATAAAAATCAAAAGGGTTTAAACGATCCTAACTCCCCCTAAATAAAAACAACAAATCACCGGGGAGAGGGATTTTGAAAAGAGATGATTTTAGGCCCGGAGAGACTCGCAAGAAGGGATTTTTCAATCCAAACTTGTCTCATGGCGGGTCTTCTCCTATAAAATTCGTCGGAATAGAAAATAGACTTGGGTTGGCCGTACCGGGCGTTTTTACAATTACACTCATAAATGAGGTGCCCGGTTTTCTTGCAATAATTACAAAATTTGTAAGCGGAGCTCCCCCTTACAAAAACAGTGGGTGCATGGGAGGAGGAGGCTTGGTTGGAATAGCCAAGTCCTTGAGTGGTCCTAGAAATTCGTTGGGAACCTAGGAGATTGTTCAAATTTTGTTCCCCTTGGGTGAACTTAGCAAGGGTCTCCCTTAGGTCTTTGATGGTTGATTCCATGGAATCAACATTTGGGAAATTTTGGATTTTGAGGGACATCTCCTCCTTCTCTTTGAGAAGTTGTTCTTTTTCGGAGGAGAGTTTTTTGAAAGACTTTTTTAAAGCAACAAATTTTGACGATAGAGCATGAAAACCTTTTTCTATTTGGTCTCTAGCGTGTGAGAGTTCTTCATAGGATAGATGATTTAAAGAATTTGAATTTGAAGAACATGAGGATGAGGAGTCGGAAGATGTTACCTCATGAAATGCCATTAGGCATTTTGTACCTTGGTCGCTCGAGAAGGAGGAGGAGGAGGATGATGAGGAGGTGTCACTCCATGTCGCCTTGAGGACCTTTTTCTTTCCTTTTTCCTTTGGCGTGGCCCGTTTTTTGTTGAGTGGGCAATCGGGCTTGTAATGGCCCTTTTCGCCGCACCCGTAGCATTTCACCTTCGGCTCAGATTTTTCGGTGGGTTCTTGCTTTCGGTGCTTGCGGGATTTCTTCTTCTTCTTGTGCTTCTTCATGAATTTTTGCATTTGGCGGGCGAGATTCTCCATTTCAGAATCGCCGCTTGAAGATGAAGGAGATGAAGATGATGATGAGGAGGAGCTTACTTCTTTTTGTACCTTGAGGGCAATGTTCTTTGGTGTCTTGATTGGTGTGCCCTCCTTTTGAGCTTGCCTCCTCATCGTGATCTCGTACGTCATAAGGGATCCGATGAGCTCTTCGACCGGCATGTTTTTGACATCCTTAGCTTCTTGGATTGCCGTGACCTTCGGTGCCCATTTGCTTGGTAGGATCCATAGGATCTTCTTGACCATTGTTTCTGCAGAAATGTCATCTCCAAGAGATTTTCTACCATTGCACACGTCAGTAAATCGAGTAAACATTTCAGAAATTGATTCATTTGGGTGCATGGAAAAAGACTCAAAATCTTGTCTATACATGTCTAACCGAGTATCCTTAACTTTGTTAGTGCCCTCATGGGTCACTTCCAATAGTTTCCAAATTTCATGAGATGAGGTGCAAGTGGAAACTCGGTTGAACTCATTTCGGTCAAGGCCGCAATGAAGAGCATTCATGGCTTTGCCATCAAGCTCAAAATTTCTAATGTCGGCTTGGGTCCATTTGGATTCATCGGGGGAAGAGAGAGTGTAACCTTGCATGACTATTTTATAAATGGGATATCCTATGCTTCTCAAAAAAGTGGTCATGCGGGTTTTCCAATAATTATAGTCGGACCCATCAAAAAATGGAGCCCGACCCAAAGAGTAGCCCTCGGGGGCGAAAGAGGTTGATGCCATCTTAATGGATCTTAAATTTGAAACCGGGTTAGGGTATTACTCAAATTTCCCTCTGATACCAATTGTTGGATCGGATCCCTCGGCCCAACAATATTGTCCGCTCTGGCCCAGTTGCTATCCCAGGCCTCACGGCTTTAAAACGCGTTGCTGAGGGGAAGGTAGGCACGGGAATTTCAAGCACCCACCAATCTCCCTCCACAACCGATGTGGGATTGGTTACCGGGGCACAGGCACCAACAATCCTGGCGGGGGCCCAACAATCCTGGGCCCAGGACACAACAGTGCATGGGTGCTTGTAATTACATACGAATTGGTTTCACTTTAACCATGTGACCCGAGGAAGAGTATAAAATCCCGATAATTGTTGACTTCATTGACCAATGGTTTGTGGTAATGTGGTTCTCATTATTTGAAATCAAGATAGCTTATCCCCAACTATATTATTTTAGTAGGATATTCCAAAAGTTTTTTTTGAAATCCTAAATAGATATTTTGAGTTCATGTTGATACCCATAAACATGTTTTATTCCATAACAAAGTTGAAATACTTTTGTACTTGATACTTAATAATTTATAGACTAGTTCTAGCTAGTATTATTTTATGAAATTGATGTGTTCTTAATGTTAGTGTTGGAGAAAATGAGACAACCTTGGATGGTTTATTTTACCACCATCCAATAGTTTTTACACCTCCTTTTCATTAGTGTTATAGGGATGTAAAACTAAGGGATATCGATTGTGAGATGCTTCATAACCATATATCCATTGGATATATTCTTGAAGAATTACCCAATGGTTGGAATCTCATCATTGTTATTCAAGGATAGATGTTGACACCAATCATGTTGTCGAATGATGTGTTGGGGATGTTTTTTTTACTTTGGTCATACATCTGTTGGAGGTGAGGATGTACTGAGATCACTTGTCATCAATTGTCTTTCCAAGGGTGTTTCAAAACATTTAAATGATTAAATATCATTTTATATCTTGAATTAGGATGATGAACAACAATACCTAATGGATTGTTTGGGACACATGTGCATGCATGAGTTATTCTCACTTCCTGGGTTTCCTTTAATGATCTATACATACTGTGATCCTTACGTGAAGACACGATTAAATAGAGGATGCAATAATTCATTAGGGGCCCACTTTTTGTTGAAAATAATGTTTTATCCCATTTATATGGATATGTAATGTGGAAAATGATTTTTTTAGAAAACATTATTCATGTTCTCAGGTTGGTTTTAAACCATTGATTGGAGGATAAACTACCATTGGTGGGTATTTTATATCAAAATGACTACCAATCCAAAACCAAAGTGGCGCCATTTTGTGGCTATGTTTGTGGGACCTCACAAGTAACTGTCATGCTGGTCCAAGCTAGAGGGTGAAAACAATTGACCTCTACATTTTTTATGGTGATGGTTGTGAGGGTACAAATCCCCCAAGGTTATAAGAGGACCTCCCATAAAATAAAATAGTTATTTATAAACAACTATGGATTCTTTCCAAGATATAGAGTTATGGAGTTTTAGCCATGATGATATGAAATAATTGGATTACATAGGTCCTTAAATTTTCTTACTTTTATATCGGGTTATCGAGGTGGTGTGTGTCTTACCCTCATAACCACAATTGTTTTGGTTGATTGAATACTATACATATCACAGTTAGGAGGTTTGTTCAGGACCCATTGTATGATATCGACTTGGGTAAGCTAGTCCATGACTGTAGAGATTCTTTTTAAATGAGATCTAGTAGATTTGAGACACATAAAATAAGTACCATTCATGAGATAGTGTTTTACTTGGGTGTGTTTTTGTTGGAGCACATGAAACCACTTGGTGATCTTGGGGGATTTGGAGATCCAGTTGTGAGCTTGGTAGCCACACCTTTTCAAATAGTTTCATATTTTATTGGATGATACAATTTAATTAAGGGAATAATGTAGGGACTCATTTTTACCATGTAAGAAATTCAAATAATATACAGAATACTTTCGGAGCCAGACATTGGGACGCCATACGATTTTGAAGCCTGGTGAGTGAGAAAATAATTTTATAAAATAATAAATATTTGTTATACCATTAATGCATTGTTTTGAAAATAAAATGAAATAAATACTAAAAAATAGTCTATTATAAAAATTCTAAGACAATGGTTGAATATAGAGTGTGGGACGTACCCCATTTTTGACAAAATGTTGGGCAGTTCCAAACATTATAATCAGGCGGATATTGGTGGGTATGTTAAGTTGATTAATTTATTAATTCATTTAATTAATTAATTTAATGAAAAAAACCAATATTACTTTTTAAATATCATATTATAGAAAATTTATTGGTTTATCCTCAAAACCCTAGGACTACTGATAGGATGTTCTATTATTATTCTTCAATGGATCAAGATAATATGATGATCAGTGATTAAATCAGGCTAAATCAACAGGCAGCGAATGCAGTAGATCATACTCATCACTAGAAAGTATTTTATTCATTAATAACTAATCCAATATATTGATCGGTCATTTAAAATTTTGTTTCATCCCATGATTAAAACTTTGAATGTTTTTTTATCTACTACTCATTGATATGTGATTAATTTAATCCATCACATTAGCACATGTATCAAATTAAATTGTTTTTTAGATTTATTATTGAGGATTCCATAATTATCACATTGAATATGCCAGATCTAGGATCATTGTCTATGGAAATTTGGAATATTATTTATGATCATTTATTTCTTATGCCTTACACCCACCTATTATTCACATTATTTTTCATTGGACGATGTGGCAAGATTCAATATTTTCGGGCATGTCTAAGCATGATCAACCCTCCAGATTAATAATAAATGTGAACACAATGACCATATTAATTATTTGTTGATAGGTATAGATGAATTTTGGTTATCAATGTTGGATTCATGGATTTGGTATCTACTAGTATGGGGGGATTTTGAGAAGCACTACGAGATTCCTACAGGTTCCCGAGTGCCGATTTCGTGCAACTAGTAGGACTGGAACGATGGCCAGAGGCTACTACTATTTATTTTAGGTGGTAAAAAAAGATGATCCATGGTGAAAAAAACATACCAAGTGAATTCATAAAGAAAAGTGCAGATTAAAAAAATATTACTACACGGCGTGTATCTCGATGTACACATGCCTTGTATCTCCACCCGAGCATGACAGATAGGGTTTTTTGGAAGATTATGATCACCTATTGTGTTGCTGGGTCACATGAAATTTTTTTCTCCCTATGAGGTTGGGTAGTTTTTAAGTTGTACATTCATAGGACCTTCTTTGGGAGGACATGTCATGTACTTTGAGGGTACACATGCACAAGCTTGTATCCAAGTATAGCGAAGTACCTATGCATGACTATATAGACACAGGCATGGATAGAAGAACATCGCTAAACCTTGGATGGTCAAGAAACACCATGTAGTAATGATAGAATCTTTGTAGTACTACATGGAAAATTATAATAGTTTTGGTGTGGAATCGGGAAAGAGGCCATGTGAGGTCACAAGCCATTTAGACCGCTTTACACATCACATTCTTCTTTCTGAAACATCTTCATCTTGTATCTCCTTTGTTTCAACAACAAATTTGGACCACAGATTTCACATCCTATGTTTTTTTTCATATATAACATAATGGTATCCTTCATAGTGGATTTTGAGATACAAAGAGAGATGTTCCCAGAATGACTATTCCTTAGGCAATACTCAAAGATGATAGTGATCACGTTGGATCATTGGAGAGTTCGATATAGTGGTGCCACTCCACTATATCACTAGGGAGAAGGTATTGTTTCCATGGAGATGGTATAACCATATTGAATTAGGGAATAGGTCCTCCATACTCAATGTATAGATCTATAGGTGGTACTACCATATCACAATAATAAGCATATCATATATCCATAGATATGAAACTCCACCATCACACCATGTAATGGGTACTCCATATTCAACATTCATATAAAGAGACAATACTTACCTTATGTACATGATAATGGGCCCTCATTCTTTTGGATATTACACTACATCAGGCTATGGAGTAATTCCATGGTGTGGGCCCTTATTAATACTTCTACACTGAGCCAGATGAGTTTATAGGAATCAATAATTCTCTTTTAGTGCTATAATATGATTCATCATCTTCGGTTGGGCTCTATGATTGATATTGTCTTTCTCTATTTTCTAGGATTATTATATGGGAAAATATTTATATATATTTTTTAATGTTAATTTGTTTCATTTCAATCATTCATTGTTATAAGATAAATAATTATATCATGTATTCTATTTTCCCCTATTTAGTTTTTATGGCATCCTACATGGTATTTATTTACATACCCCTACATCGGAATTGTATTCATGTTTCATGTATTATAAAGATAAAAGATATATCAATGATGGAAATGGTGTTGTTTTAGGATACTCTAGTGCGTATATCATGTACAGTGGTCAGCCTTGGAGGCCTGGAGTTGGTCTCTCTTAGAATTTCTTTTACAGTTTTTGTCAGGTTGGGGAATATTTTCTGGGTGGTCATATATTTTTCCATTTTTATTTTTTACTCTATCGCACGCCTTTTTAATCCCTAGAGTGTGTTACATTTATGGTTTTTACTCGCATGTTTTTTTCTTTTGTTATTATTCTTCTACATTACTATGTGGAGATGGTTTGGTGAGTCATATAGGTACTTTACAAAAAGTACAACCATATTATTTTTTCTTTTCAATTCATGTATTCATCCCTTGAACTATGAAGGTGACGTTTTGGTAGTTATGGATTGGCCTTCCACTAGTTAGACAAACACTGGTGGGTATGTTTGTGAAAGATACCACCACCAATCAATTTAAAATATACTCACAACTATCTTACAAAATATTTATTACTCTATTTGACTTGTAGTATTGAGGAAAATTTATTTTCCCTACAAAATAATACATTGAGTTCTTTAGTGTGGACATCCCTCCCCATAAACACCACATAAGATATAAAATAAAATAAAGACACTTCCAATTAATCAATAGAATGATAAAATCTTCTAAAAACAATTATATATTCATATATAATTTTTATAACATATTCTCTCAAGTAAATGAAGAGAATATTCTATAACTAATTATTCACCATACTAGAGGAAATAAAAAACCCTTTCCTTGACCCTTTTATAATTTATGGGTTATATTAATAGATGAATATTGTCTTGAAACCTTCCCATGAATGGTCCTTTTAGAACATATCCAAAATAATATACATTCACTGCATACAATATAGATATTATAGAAAAACTATTGTATATTAAATATTATAACACTTTATAAGTTCAAGAAGGTTTCATATCTTCTTTAAATTTTTAAAAAAATTAATCTTCGTGAGAACCCTGTTTGTCATAGAATAGAGGAAGATTAACTTCCAAAACACTTTAAACCAAATATCAATGGTTGATTTAAAAGAGGAAGAAAAATAAGAACAAAGGGAAAAGTAGATGTATTTCCCAAACATGATATTACATGACAAACTGGAAGGTTTTTAGGTGGTTAACTACCTTTGTATCTCTCTTGTGTGTCAGTCATGAAATGGTCGGGGAGTACTCTAAAATTTTATGAAGAAAATATAAAATAAAAATAGTAATCATGATTAATAAAATCATAAATTTCATTATATGAACTGAATTATGTATCAAAATATCTAGATTATTCCAATCACACAATAAAAAATCCAACATTCAATCATAGATAGTCCAAAAATAAGAAAATAATAAAAGGATACTTCCAAAAAATTCCATTGACCACCTATTTAAACCACATTACAACATATAAAAAATCCACATTTGATAATCAAAATATTTTTAATTATTTTCTTTTTGAAAATATATACAAATTAAACAATTTTTTAAAACAAAACATATTTTTTAAAAAACTACATGATAGTTTATAATATATTTTATAGAATAATATTTTCTTCCATTATTTAATATTGTATTTATAAAACATATATACAATTTATAAAATTAGTGAATTAATGTTTTTATTAGAAAATTATTTATTATAATTACTCTAAAACATCTATAAATTTAAAAAATAATTCTAATTTTATCTGAAATAACATTATAACTTTAACATAATAAAATATGAACCATAAGGGGTAAACATAAAATAATTATAGAAAATTAAGGAAAACACATAGTTTAGATACATGATATGAATAATTTTTCACCAACCATGAAACGTTTACTAGTAATTACTTAAAACCAAATACATGATCTGTGCATGGATCCCAAATCAAATATATTAACATGAGACAAAAGATTTTTTCCTATTTTTTTTCTAAAATATGTCGATTTGAAATAAGTAACTGAAAGATATCTGAGAGAAAACAAAAATAATAAAATAAATACTAAAAAAGATAAAAAATAACTCATAAATAATGCTCAATTTCAAGGAACACACATCCCTAACACCATAAGGAACTCATATTTTGTAATGCCCTGACCCCAGTTACCCAAAGTCAGTGCATTATTATATATCATTGGCATGATCACATAATGTCAAGTCTCGAAAGACCGATTAGTTTAGTAGTCATGGAAACACTAGATATATTCATAAGTCTTACATTACATCATAAAGTAAAAAAACTACAAAAACATATTCTCTTCATATCCCCTCATACTATCCCTGCAGGTCATTCATAAATTACTTCTTCACATCCTGGAAAAAATATAACATTGAAAGAGGTGAGCTCAGATGCTCAGTAAGGATAACAATATAGAGGAGACTTTCATAAATAAGCATAAACATTTAATGAAATGTATAACTAAAACAAAAGCATTTAAACATGAACTTCAACATAATATGGGAAATATAAAATGAAATAATGTCATTTAAGTATTCACATGGATATTCTACTAGTCTAATAACCACATGGAATATCAATAACCAATTTCATAATGATGGAATGCATAATGCCAGACTATCATAACCACATAGTCAAGGACTTGGGACAAGACTACAAATATGATTTTATCAAGGATTTCTTACGAGACACTAGTTTGTCTCAGGAGACCTACCGATGCATTGAGGAGCTATAGCGGGCTCCACCTGTCACTTACTAAGTCCAATGCATTCCTCATATTAAAAGTTTGAAACATAACATAAACATTCGTATTAAAACTAGCATATGAAATGTCAATACATTATCCACAGACCATGAATGGTATAAAAATAGCACATCCACAGTCAAACATAACTCATTCAATACAATATGGAAGGTTGTATTATAACAGATTAACCTCAATTGTGAATAATGAAGGATATCGACATAGATTAAAATAATCATCAAACTATTGAGACAAATATCCCCCTTTTTCTTGAAAAAATTTAAAAGTCACACTATTTGTCAAGAATCCATTTAAAATAGATTTTTGAATCAAAGTGTCCCATACAACTTTGAAACTCTTAAAAGGTATTTTTATTTGAAAACATTAATGTCCATATAAATAAATCTTTGAAAACATTTTTAAAACATGGACATTAATTATAAAGATTTAGAATAATAAAACTTTAAAACATTTTAAAATGATATTTTAGTTTGAGTTCCTAACAAAAATAGAGACACTTTAATAAAAATAATTTAGTTAATAAAAACTTTATAATATCATGAGAATAAAGGTATTCATGATATACTATGTTAAAGTACTTTATATACACCATATAAAAGTGAGTTGGTGTATAACAACAAAGGAGTCTCAATGGAATGTAAATTGAGATGAAATCTCTCATAAAGGCGGTATCATTAGGTTAAGGATAAATTAAAGACATAATTATTTGTGAAAAATATAAATACACTCAATACGATTGGATATTCAGTGTAAAACAATCAAAGGAAATTCACACATATTCTTGTAAAAACGACACCAATGAATTAGATGTTTAACTCAATAAACGGATATTGAGTTAAAATTACTCTTATCAAGTTCATATTGATGACTTGAGAATTTATCAATGGAGTGATTATGTGTATCAAAATTATATCCACAGAAAGGGGAGTGGAAATTATGACATAATCAAATGAATAGTGATTCCACACATAATCTTGGAGTAAAATAATCAATGAAGTATGCGTAAA
Source organism: Viscum album (assembly GCA_963277665.1). Lineage (NCBI taxonomy): Eukaryota > Viridiplantae > Streptophyta > Magnoliopsida > Santalales > Viscaceae > Viscum > Viscum album. Next base: position 1,015,228,155 of record OY728130.1, on the reverse strand, counting down.
GCCGAATGAGTGGAAATTGAAATTTAAAATTACCTTATCAATTTGGTAACTTATGAAACATACAACCATGAAATAGGGATCATACAATGATGATGTAAATTTACATAAATTAAATCATATTACAGAATGTATACAATCATGTGTAGTACACACACCACATGCAATAAATTTGTGGTGAACAATAGAAATCTGACGGAATTAAAAGTGAGATACGAAACCCCTTACTTTGTACTTTTTCATTGGTCTAGGGTAGGTTATCCTCCTTTATAATGGTGAAATAATTTTTATTAAATTATACAAGGATCATATACATTAATATGATATCATATATGATCTTTTAACATTTCTTTGTTAATAATATCTTAGTATTATCGTTGTTTCGGCTGTTAACTTACTCATTTTATTTTATATATTTTGTTACATAAGCCTTGTTTTTTATGGGTAGGTTGTATCTTATTCATGTACAGAATTATATCAGGTCCTTAAACATTATTTTTAATCATCAAATGAAAATTATACTTGAATGGATACGAGGGGGAATGAATCTCATCACGTTCGTGGAGACGGTAGTCCGTGCGTACGCAAGAGCAAAAATATCATTCTTTTGATATTAAAATAATATATAATTGGAATTTATATCATTTATAAAGAATCCTTATCATGTGATATTTATTATTTACAAAAAATACATATAATTATTATACCCATCCAAATATTAATGTATTGAATAACAATTACACCACGACGTGGAGACGGTAAGCCGTACGTACACATGTATGGTGAAATGTCATTCAAAGGGTGGATAGAATAATTAATTTTGTTGTACCATAATTATAATAATATCACATTATATATAAGATAATGAATTTATTATTTTATAATTGAAACAAAAAATAAAAAGGAAGTGGAAGAAGAAAGGAACTTGGAAGAGGGTGGTGAAATCACTACCTCTTCTTCGGGTTCTTCCTTTTGATTTGATCAAAAGGGATCCTTAGGATGACATTATGATCAAAATAAGTCCTCTATGATGAAGTGAGGGAAGTTGAGAATATATTTGTTCCGGGGTTGGCCGAACCAAAAGGCTTTGAAGGTGTGAAGAATTGGTTAGAAGTGGTGTCCTTTTCTAAGGGGGAGGAGGGGCTCTTAAGGAAAAACTTAAAGTATTATTTTATAATAAATTCATATTTGGTTTCTAATTGATCCAATGTGGATTATTAAAAGTCTATGATGGGGATGGGTCTATATCCTTTTGACCAATAGATTTTAGATAGGTTTGGTACATTATATTAACCTTATCGTTTAGTTTTAACTATTAGTTAATTAGTTTGACATTTACCATGTCACTTTGTATTTTTATATTATATAGTTAATAAACATACTATATAAATCCGAGAGACCCCCAAGTTGTCCATTAATGATACAAATATCATTCTATAAGTCCTTTGGCTGAACCTTAGATTTTTAGGAATATAATATCAATTAATAATATAATATTTGTTTAAATAACTCATTTATGTCAATTTTGATACTATTCAATAATTGATTTTTATTAAAGTCTTAAAAATATTATTAATTCAAATAAAATTCATTTAAGAAATAATATCATGTAATATTAACCAATTAAATTTGTTTATGTCATCAAAATTTTCAAATTATATTTATTTTAACTTTTATAATACCGATTATTTGATTCTTTCATTAATAAGGAAAATACTGCATCATTATTGTGTTATTAATAAATTTAATTATTAAATGTATAAAACTTATAAATAAAATAAAATTATGTAGGAAATCTCTTTACCTTTATAATGAATATTTATATTTGAAAATATAACATATATAACCCTATGTAATTTTTTTCTTCTAAAAGATATATGCTTATGTCATTTTTGTATTTACTTTAACTTAGTTAATATAATGTGTCCTTATCACCTACAAGTGGCTCCATGGGGTACCAAAATCGACCCAAGGATGCCCATGGTCGGACATGACTCATAAAATAGGTTTAGGACATGAGTTAGGGTAATTTAGTATTATTATAATATTATTTTTTACCCTTATTTTCCGGATTTACCCTTTAACCATGGTAAATAAAATATTTACCGATGTAATTTTTCAAAATGTCTAAAAGTAAAAGTTACGTATTTACACAATTTGTACATCCTGATTCCAAATATGGAATCCATTTTTCTAAATTCAAAACACAGAAGTGGCAGAAATTAATTTAAAATTAATTCCCGTTTTTAAAACAAAAAGCGTGTTTTTAAGAGATAATAACAATCAAAAGATTGACACTTGTTTATGTCCGGTTTAAATGTGAAATTATGTCCAATGACCAAAATTGTATTAAATTGTAAAAATATATTCTAAATATTCTATAAAACCACTCAAATTCATAATTTATCACTATTAATTATTTTTATTAAAAAAGTTGTTTTTAATTAAAATTTAGTAATTCTTACTATTCATCAAAATATAAAAGTTATCAGAAAAGTACCAAAAATTCACCCTAAGATAATTTCGATATTCAGATTCAAAAAATGAAGTCCATTTTGAAAGATAAAATTTATAAAATTTCCAAAAGTGGGTATTACTATACATAACGGCTAGTTTGATTGGTTGAGGTGTGTGTTAGAAGTCGAAGTTGCGTACAACACATGCTACTGTATTATTTAAAGAGAAGCGTACCATTGAAGCATGGGGTGTTACATTCTCCCCTCCTTCAATAAATTGCATCCTCACAATTTTTAAAATTGGGCTTGGGAATATAATGTAACGTCCCACATCAGAAAAAGAGTCAATAAAACTATCACTTCAAAAGAAATAAAGAGAAGTAAAATGGTCTCCCGAGATAACCTATACTAGGATTCCATATAGAAAACATGGATATGGATGATAAACTAAGTGTCAAGTTCTAATGGATAGGGATAGAAAACATGATCAGGATACAGTTAACAACAAGAAAACCACAAACTTGTGATGGGACAAACGATCATTAGTTTCCCAGTAGGAAAAGTAAAAGGACAACATTTTTTTTGTTTTAAGTTACATTACATAAAGATGAGGAATTAATTTCTGAGATTGAATAAGAAAATAAAGAGATATACTTACTTTTTTTATCATAGTTTCATTCTTTAATAAATTTCCACCACTAACTCCTTTTTTTAAATGATGAGTATTCAAGAAGACTTCGTCACACTGGAAGAGCTAGAATAAACTTCTATAGAATCACATGATCCACGAGGGATAAAATATATATTTACCTTTTCTTTAGGGATTAATCAAAACCAAAATGGTTAGTACAAGATCTGATGATCCCCCAAAAGGATATTTTTTTAGTGAAAGAAACACTAATCTTAATTTCTAAAATCAATACCCCAAAGGTAAATAAATACCATTCAATAAACAATTGTCCTTAAAATCATTCAATATAATCCAAACTAATATTGAAACCCAAAACTTATAAGAATTTTCTTATTTAGTCTTCCATGTTAAATTGTGTCTCCAAATGACATCAACTACTCATAAAGTCACATACTTAAAAGTAATTAACCTAATCACATATTATCTATTATAGGTTAATCATTTCCATAAATAACCTAAATCACTATAAATCCACAATAAAAAAGTAGATAAAAATCCACCATTACTCCCCAAATGAAACCCCATAGTATTCTATTTTCCATGGGCATATAGTGTTCCCAACAAATTGAACATCTTCCAAAATAACGTTTATCACCAAATCATTTTCCTATACTAAGGGTATTCATTTGATAAGACATAAGAACCAAAATAATCTTATTATTTGTCAATAAAATAATTTAACTAAAAATAATTAGTCACACTAACGAGTGACTTCACATAGTCCAGTAGAAGGAGATAAATCCCAATCACACTTTGGTTGTGGGTTTTATTCCCACAGCTTTGTCTGACTTGACGGGTTGTCACACGGTCTGTGTGTTGTCCTTTTTCAAAAACTATATTTTATAACATTAAAAAAATGAGATAAATTCCTTAAAATAACCATAAAATAATTTTAAGCAGAAATTTTATCTCATACCTTACATTTTCATCCCAAAATATAATAACTTGTAATTTCCTCAAACCCAATGATCATATAAAACCAAATGGTTATTTCTCACTATATCCACAAGGGAAAGATAAGACTTCTTCAAATATCATTCTCACATGGCAAACTGTGGGGTTACAAATACAAGATAAAATTATTCCAAAGTAATCCCATCAATAAGGATCACTAATAATTTTAAACATTTCTCCAATGATTTATTTCCACATAGCTTCTTCTTTGACGAAGAAAATATCTATAGAATAGGGCATTCACTCAGGTAATGGCCAGGTCCCCTAAATTTACGGTAAATGACTGTAAATGTATTTTTGGGACTATTTTTATTTTATTATATAGTACTCTTCATTTTTCCTCGGCAATTATTCACTTTATGTTCTTCTTTACCACACGTAAAGAATTTCTTTTTTCCGTTGAGACACTTTCCTGGATGTCTCCTTCCACATTTCTTGTATGATAGAAATTTAGGATTCTTTTCTCCATGGTCTCCACTGCTGGAACACTTATCATTCATCACCTTTATCTTCTTTTTTGAGTCTGGGAGTTGGTTAATATATATGTTATTGATCATATTTTTGGAAAACTGGTTTGGCATGAACAAGATATCTTTTATGCCTATCAACATTCTATTTTGTTGCTCATTTCCACCACCGTTCCAACCTTGTACATCATTCTCAAAGTTACTATGACTTCCTTGGACTCCATCCATTGACTAAAACCAGAAAGCATTGTGTGAGTAATAGTAGTCATAAAATCATTTAGAGAATATCATGACACCATATTCTCAATTTTAAACACCTTAGGATTAACCAAGGTCATTTATTCTCATCTTATATTAAAATACTTCAAATTGGTTTGTAAAGAAAATGTAAATTTTCTTAAGCATATCCCCAGGAGTGTCATAACCAAGAGTGCAGCAAGGCCCGTTGTCGTGCACCAGTTCTCGTTCAAATCTAGCTCAAAGCGGTGTTTTTGGGTTTTACCCCTAGGTACATTTGTGCCAGAGCCACCTCTACCTGCTCGTATGTAGACAAGGATGTATTTCTTGGAAAACTCACAAAATCTGTACAATACCAAAATTCTAGAAAGTTCTTCTATACTAATCCTCAAAGTCTATCTTAGGGATATGTGCTCTAATAAGAGTTTATGTAAATCTAGTTTCCAAGGTTTGTACTAAACTTTCTCTGATACCAACTATAACGCCCTGACCCCAGTTACCTAGAGTCGGTGCATTATTATATAACATTGGAATGATAAAAAAAGGTCAAGTCTTGAAAGTCCGATTAGTTTAGTAGTCTTGCAAACACTAGATATATTCATAAGTCTTACATTACATCATAAAGTAAAAAAAACTAAAAAAAATATTTTCTTCATATCCCCTCATACTATCCCTACAGGTCATTCATAAATTACTTCTTCACATCCTTGTAAAAATAAAACATTAAAAGGGGTGAGCTCAGATGCTCAGTAAGGATAACAATATAGCGGAAAATTTCATAAATAAGCACAAACATTTAAGGAAATGTATAACTAAAACACAAGACTTTTAAACATGAACGTCAGCATAATATGGAAAAGATAAAATGAAATAATGCCATATACTTATTCACATGGATATTCTACTACTCGAATAACCACACGAAATATCAATAACAACTTTCATAATGATGGAATGCATAATGCCAGACTATCATAACCACATAGTCAAGGCCTCGAGCCAAGACTACAAATAATATTTTTTCAAGGCCTTATGCCGAGACACTAGTTTGTCTCATGAGACCTAACGATGAATCGAGGGGTTATATCAGGCTCCACCCATCACTTACTAAGTCCAATGCATTCCTCATATGAAAAGTTTGAAACATAACATAAACATTCATTTTAAAACTAGCATATGAAATGTCAATAATTTATCCCCAAACCATGAATGGTATAAAAATAGCACATCCACAGTTAAACATAACTCATTCAATACAATATAGAAGTTTGTATTATAAAAAATTAACCTCAATCGAGAATAATGACGGATATCGACATAGATTAAAATAATCATCAAACTATTGAGAGAAATATCCCCCTTTATCTTGAAAACATTTAAAAGTAACACTATTTATCAAGAAGCCATTTAAAATTGATTTTTGAATCAAAGTACCCCATAACAATTTGAATCTTTTAAAAGGAATTTTGATTTGAAAACTTTAATGTCCATATAAATAAATCCCTGAAACCATTTTTAAAACATGGACATTAATTAGAAAGATATAGAATAATAAATCTTTAAAACATTTTAAAATGATATTTTAGTTAGAGTTCCTAAACAAAAGAGAGACACTTGAATAAAAATAATTGAGGTAATAAAAACTTTTTAATATCATGAGAATATATGGATTCATGATATACTATGTAAAAGTATATTATATACACTATATAAAAGTGATTTGGTATATAACAACAAAGGAGTCTCAATGGAATGTAAATTGAGATGAAATCTCTCATAAAGGTCGTATCCTTAGGTTAAGGATAAATCAAAGAAATAATTATGTGTGAAAAATATAAATACACTAAATATTATTGGATATTCAGTGTAAAACAATCAAAGCACATTCACACATATTCTTTTAAAAACAACACCAATGAATTAGATGTTTAACTCAATAACTGGAGATTGAGTTAAAATTACTCTTATCAAGTTCATATTGATGACTTGAGAATTTATCAATGGAGTGATTATGTGTATCAAAAGTATATCCATAGAAAGGGGAGTTGAAATTATGACATAATCAAATGAATAGTGATTCCAAACATAATCATGGAGTAAAATAATCAATGAAGTATGCGTAAAGTCGAATGAGTGGAAATTGAAATTTCAAATTCCCTTATAAATTTGGTAACTTATGAAACATACACCCATGAAAGAAGGATAATAAAATTATTATTTAAATTTACATAAGTTAATGCATATTAAAAATTTAATACAATCATGTGCAGTACACACACCACATGCAATAAATAAGTGGTGAACAATGGAAATCTCATGGAATTAAAAGTGAGATAAGAAACCCCTTACTTTGTACTTTTTCCTTTGTAGAGGGTAGGTTAGCCTCCTTTATAATGGTGAAATAATTTTTATTTAAATATACAAGGATAATATACATTAATATGATATCATATATGATCTTTTAACATTTCTTTGTTAATAATATCTTAGTATTATCGTTGTTTCGGGTGTTAACTTACATGTTTTCTTTTATATGTTTTGTTACATAAGCCATGTTTTTTATGGATAGGTTGTATCTTATTCATGTCCAGAATGATATCAAGTCCTTAAACATTATTTTTTATCATCAAATGAGAATTAGACTTGAATGGATATGAAGGGGAATGAATCTCATCACATTCGTGGAGACAGTAGTCCATACGTACGCACGAGAGACAATATCATTATTTTGATATTAAAATAATATATAATTGGATGGTATATCAAATATACAGAATAATTATCATGTGATATTTATTATTTATATAAAATACAGATCATTATTATACCCATCCAAATATTAATGTACTGAATAACAATTACCCCACGACGTGGAGACGGTAAGCCGTACGTACGCACGTATGGTGACATGTCATTCAAAGGGTGGATAAAATAATGAATTTTGTTGTACCATAATTATAATAATATCAAATTATATAGAAGATAATGGAGTTATTATTTTATACTGGAAACAAAAAAGAAAAAGGAATTGTAAGAAGAAAGGAACTTGAAAGAGGGTGGTGAAATCATTACCACTTCTTCAGGTTCTTCCTTATGATTTGATCAGAAGGGCTCTTTAGGTTGGCATTCCAGTAAGCCGTACGTACACACGTATGGTGACATGTCATTCGAAGGGTGGATAGAATAATGAATTTTGTTGTACCATAATTATAATAATATCAAAGTATATAGAAGATAATAGAGTTATTATTTTATAATGTAAAAAAAAGAAAAAGGAAGTGGAAGAAGAAACGAACTTGAAAGATGGTGGTAAAATCATTACCTCTTCTTCGGGTTATTCCTTTTGATTTGATCATAAGGGCTCCTTAGGATGTAATTACAATCAAACTAAGTACTCTAGTATGAATTGAGGGAATTTGGGATGATATTTGGGAAGGGTTTAGACAAACCAAAAGGATTTGAAGGTGTAGAGAATTGGTTAGAAGTGGTATCCATTTATAAGGGGGAGGATGGGCTCTTTAGAAAAAAATTAAATTATTATTTAATAATAAATTCATATTAGGTTTCTAATGGATAAAAAGTGGATTATGAAAAGTTTAATATGGGTATGGGTCGAAATCCATTCAACCAATAGATTTTAGACAGGTTTGGGTCATTATATTATCCTTATCTTTTAGTTTTAACTCTTAGTTAATTAGTTTGACATTTTCCATGTCACTTTGTATTTTTATATTATATAGTTAATAAACATAATATATAAATCCAAGAGACCCTCAAGTGGTCTATTAATGATAAAAATATCATGATATAAGTCCTTTGGCCGAAACTTAGATTTTTAGGAATAGAATATCAATTAATAATATAATATTTTTTTTAAAAACTCATTTATGTCAATTTTGACACTATTCAATAATTGATATTTGTTAAAGTCATAAAACCATTATTAATTAGAATAAAAATAATTTAAGCAATCATACCATGTAATATTAACCAATGAAATTCATGTATAGCATCAAAAATTTCAAATTATATATATTTTAACTTTTATAATACCAATTATTTGATTCTTTCAATAATAAGGAAAATACTGCATCATTATTGTGTCGTAAATAAATTTAATTATTAAATGTCTAAAAATTATAAATAAAATACCATTATGTAGGAAATATTTTTAAATTTCTATGGAATAATTATAGTTGAAAATATAACATATATAATCCTATGTAAATTTTTTTTTGCTAAAAGATATATGCTTATGTCATTTTTGTATTTACTTTAACTTAATTAATATAAAGTGTCCTTATCACCTACAAGTGGCTCTATGGGGTCCCAAAATATACCCAAGGATGCCCATGGTCGTCCATGACTCATCCAATAGGTTTAGGACATGCGTTAGGGTAACTTATTATTATTATAATATTATTTGTTACCCTTATTTACCGGATTTATCTTTTAACCATGGTAAATAAAATATTTACCGATGTAATTATTCAAAATATATAAAAGTAAAAGTAACCTATTTAAAAAATTTGGAAATCACGATTACAAATATGGAATCCATTTTTATAAATTCAAAACACATAAGTTGCAGAAATTAATTTAAAATTAATTCCTGTTGTTAAAACAAAAAGCATGTTTTTAAGAGATAATAACTATCAAAAGATTGAAACTTGTTTATGTCCGGTTTAAAAGTGAAATTATGTTCAATGACCAAAAATATATTAAATGGTAAAAATATATTATCAATCTACTTTAAAAACACTAAAATTCATAATTTATCACTATTATTTATTTTTATTAAAAAAGTTGTTTTTAATTTAAATTTAGTAATTTGCACTATTCATCAAAATATAAAAGTTATCAGAAAAGTGCCAAAAATTCACCCTAAGATAATTTAGATATTCCAAATCCAAAAATGATGTCCATTTTGAAAGATAAAATTTATAAAATTTCAAAAAGTGTGAATTACTATTCATAACGGCTAGTTTGATTGGTTAAGGTGTGTGTTAGAACTCGAAGTTACGTACAACACATGCTACTGTATTATTCAAAGTGAAGCGTACCGTGGAAGTATCAGGTTTTACATAAATAATCATAAAATGAGTTGATTAAGAACCTAATCATGAACACACTATTACGTATTGATGATCCAATTTTTTTATACAAAACTACTCATATAATAAGTGGTTAATTGTACCATTTTATTATGAACCAATACCGGGTTATCTGGGTACTCAATACAACATATGACAAGTCTATAAGTGTAACTCAAAATTTTGTGTGTGTAAATGAATAATAATCTTTATACATTTCTTAACAGAAAAGACCCAACATTAGGTGAATTATATTATACTATTAAAATATTATTAAATAAATGTGATTTTTATAACATAACTATTGAATTGGAGAGTATGAATATGAGTAAAAACATTATAAAATATAAGTACAATGTTCCTACTAAATTTAAATTTATTTATTAATTCTAAAGAATTTATCATTTTTTTAGTAAAGTCATTTTATCCATAAAAAACACATTTTCTTCAAAAATTGTTTTCATTGCTTTTTATGAGAATGTATTATAATTACTTTATTTATTGGTTAAAAATTATATTTTATGAAAATTATATTTTTTTTAAATCACCATATCAAAATTTTCTTAAGGTTAAATTTTTTATTTTTTTTCAAATGGATGATTTACCAATGAATAGTAAAAACTAATCAAATTATTAAAAACTTTCTTTTCCTTACATATTTTTACAGTGTAAAATTTTATTTTTAATTGCTTTTAAAATTTAATTCATTCATATTGATTAAAAATAATATAATTAATTTCACTTTAATTGATATATGGATTTATTTTGTATAAAATAACTTTTCTGGTTGAAATAATTTTTTTTTATAAACTCGTATATCCTCATGTTTTGTGGGTTTAATTTATAAGTAATTTATGTAAATTATAGGTAACTAATCTTATAAAATTTATTATATATTCTTCATTATAATTTATATTTTTTTTAAATAATCCGACTTTTATTATTCATAGATAATAATAAATTTGGTAAATATTTTACACTTTAGTAATTGCAAATAAGGTAATTAAGGTAATTAATAACATGATAAGTCATTAAATATGAATATAAAACCTAATATATTTATATTGTATGATTTAGTTTGAAAATAATCATGAAATATTCAAATATAGGTGGACTTGGTTCCATTATCCTCTAATAATGACCTTAATATTAATTCAACTAAATAATTAATATACAAGGTAACTCTTTTTATTCTAGTATCTGTATTAATTTTTCATCAAGATAAAAAGATGTTATGTCTACTTATTATTATTTAATTTAGATAATAATACATATTTAATTCATTTTAATTTATTTTTAATTTTTATTGATGGAATAATGACCTGGAATCCTTAGACAACTTTGGCACATTGCTTGTACAAACCGTATAAAAATCATGTAATTTTTCTGAGAAACACAGAAAGTAATATATATTTTTGGAATAATTATAGTGCTTGATGTATTAAATAGATAAATATAATGTTTCATGAATTATTTCAAATTTTATATTTTACATTTATTAATTTTCTGGTTGTTTTTAAAACTCAAATTTGTGAATAGTCCCAAAAATGAAATTAATTTTATATTATTTTAAATATTATTTTTTAAATGAATTATAATTCACATGAAATATTATATTTGATAAATTTAATTGTATATGTTTAATACTATTAATTATTTTCTACTGATATTCCACATTTCCATTATATTATCATTATTGATTATTAAGGATTAAAAAACATTAATATCATGGCAATCCTTAAAAGGGAAACCGAGGTATAAAACTATAATATAATGGTTAAAACATATCCTAAAAATGTGTAACTATTTTTTATAATATTATCTATAATTATGTTAATGTTATATTATTAATTTGTCAATTTGTGGGAACATGACCAATAAAATATTATATATTAATTTAATACTTAATGTAACTCCAAGGGTGCCCTCTCATTTCATAAATAATGAGACCACCTATCCTCTCTTCCTAACTCTTATTGAGTCATATATCTTGAAAAATACCTTATAAAACCACTTAATAACTTCCTTAGACAAATTTTATTTGTTATTTTCCTCTTTAAAGACCATCCCTATAGTCCTTAAGAAGATATCCAATGGAGTTTCTTCAAAAAGATGGTAATCAGGTCAACTGAATGTTTTAATTTTACATATTCTTATAAATACTTCAATTATATCTATACCATTAAGTATAATAAAATAGAAATTTACTATATATTGAGCTATAATTATATAAAATTCATAACATTATTCATCTCTATTTTCCCTCAAATGGAAATAGAATGTGTTTCTTGTGCGTATGTGTAGACTACCACCTTGACAAGGCTGTACGATCCATTTTCCATCACCGCATCACAAGGATGTCTATAATGATGGATTAATAAAATATATATTATATTTTTTAAAATAATATGGGTTTTTAATTGTGAAATTTTATTTACCTTCTGATCATTCGATCCATCAAAAAATACAAACATCACTCATACGTAGGTAAGGACTACCATCTCTGTAAAGTGATGTATATAATTTTTCATCACCTCTTTACATCAATGGTTATAAAATAAAATAGAATGATTAATTACAATAAACATGAAATTATTAATATTTCTTATATGAGGGTTCCATGATAGGTCCAGAACTTCTAAACCAAATCATTCTTGAAAAATGAAACAGTCAACATTGAAAAACAATTATTTTAGTAAATAATTATTAATATTAGCTGTTTAAATGTTATAATTGGATCATATATGATATTATAAGTATTTATATTTTCATTTAATATAATTATAATATATTTTATTATAAAATAAATTATTTTATATATCTTACAAATCACGTCAAACTTGAGGTAATGGTTTTTCATTTGTATTTTCCTTCCTTATTTCATATATTTTATTCACTAGTTAATTATTTTATGTATTGCATATAATTACCTAAATATTTTTCATTATATTTTACCTGAAAATTATTGGTATTTAAAAATTAATATAATTTTATCTCTTTTGTGATGTTATGGTTTTGTTATTACAAAATTTTTAAGGGTTCTACATCTCAATGTTGTTTCATTGAGGCATGTTTGATTTTATGAGAATATTTATTTTTATTAGGTGTATATAACACCATATTGTCATTTTTTATCTTTAATATCAATATATAAAAGATTTTAAAATATTTATTTGATGTTATTATTTCATGGGGAATACTATTCAAATGTTACTAAAGCGGTACGGGTAAATTCCTCGATCTCACTTTTAATTGGGATGATTTATTATTAACATTCCTTTTGGGGGATTTTGTGATTTCACTCATCTAAAATCCCATGTTTTTCTTCTCTTATCAAAAATAAAATAGGTTTAATTATATATTCCCACTTCCCACTATTTGGTGCCAATAATGATCTAATATAATGGCATTATGTAAAACAGACCCTATTTATCATTATGGTCAGGAACCTCTTACATTACTATTTATATTTTCTAAAATGTATTGACTAATGATTTATGTATAGTATACTATTTTTTTAAGATTTAATTAACATTTTTACATTTATTTAAAATATAATGATAATATTTCTATTTTTTTCTAAATGAGTTACAATTTAACTTTTTTACATAAGTGTAAGGAGAATAATTTTTTATATACCCATCATGAGCATATTTTCTTACCTTCAATACCATTGTTTGAATTCATGTTTCCATTATTTTTATACATGGTTTTTTTAATGAAGAAACTCCCTAAATATGTTTGGAATATTTAGTTTTAGTTATATCAAAATAAACATAATTTTTCTATTTTTTTAAAGTAATGTATTAAAAGTTCTTATAAAGGATTTTTTATTTAATTCCATATCACATTATGGTGATTATTCTCTACATGGAATATATACATTTTAATCCATCTATACTATTTTTCTAAATGGTTTAGGATTTTTTATGAATTCACATGAAACCCATTTTACTGCAACAACACATTTATGCCATGATAAATTCTTTTAGGATTATGATTATGAGATGTTTACAAAACCTATTTTTACATAAGTTATGCTAATGATTTGATGATTGTTTTATGATAATTATAGAATAAATATAAATGGATTATGCTCATGTGATGGGTGGTCATAGAGTTATGTTACCCTTGAAATAATTTTTTTAATGATAATGGAGTATAGAAACTCCGACGTGACAATGGAGAGAAGAAAACCCTAAGAGACGACGTAGTTAACATAATCATAATAGATTATAGAGTTAAGTGGGTTGATGTTTCTCAATAGACAATATTAGAATTTACATGGAAGTAATTTCCATACTAATATTATTTATAATATTAAATTATTGTATTAATAGTGAGCCTTGACATATGATTTCTATAATTTTTATTATGCCACACTTTATACCACTCTTTTATCACATTATCATATTCTTATTATATGTTATCATGGATTTAAAATTTTTATTCTCTTATGATTTTTTTCTTATAAACTATATGTCTTTACCCCATGAATCTTGATTATGATCTATGATTTGTTGGTTATTATTTTCTATCGTTAAGCTCATGTTGTCATGCCCTTATACTAACATTTTACATAAAAATGATCATATACTAACGTATCCCATGTCTACCATTACTAATTATTATATACCACCCCCTTTTATGTTTATAATATTACATAGGTTATTAGTAAGGATACTATACATGATTATCCTATAAGGGTACCTTCTTTCATGAAATAATTTTGAGATAATGATGCCTATAATTAAATACAACATCTACGTAACTAGTATGCAAGTAAATTAAACCTATATTGTTATCATGCATGTATATTTTAGATATATGATGAATATTGATGTAAAATATGTGATATATAGATATATAATGTTTGGTTTCTATATTCAGTATCAATGGAATTTAATACTTATTTTTTGAGATTATGGTTATAAAACAATGGTGAAACCCCTATGTATAGTTTTAAGAATTGGATAATTTCCTCAAGATTAGTAATGTGAGATTTTATGTTTCCCTAGAAAAATAAATACTATTGATGAACCTAGAATGTTGATATATTTGTATCAAAAATGATCTATGAGTGAAAACTATGATGGGAAAGTATTGAGAAAAAACATGATCATAATTGGAGCGTGATGTCTTGTCCTGAGACAACAAATCTAGATATACACTGCTAAGGGATATGTAAGGGAAAATTCACCTTTTCATTATTAAACATTATGAATGATTTGACCAAATGATGTTCATAGAATAATTTGGTTAAAAATATGGTTTAAAATATTCAAAATTATTTTCCTGATCAAGATTTATTATGAATGTTTAATCAATATTTTATGGTTTATCACTATAATTATTATTTCACAGACTATGGATTATTATTATAGTCAGTGTCGATGGCTAGGAAAAATAATGTTAATGACGAATGTGATGAATATAAAAATTATTGTCCTCATATGAAACTAAATGAAATGTGATATGTAATGTTAAAGATTTTAATTATTCTTAACTTGATATATCATTACATAATTATCATCCTCAATGTGGGTGATTTTCCCATCACACCTTATTACCAAAAAATGGAGTTTCATATTGTTTATAGAGGAATGAATATAATGATTTATACAGTTATAAAATGTGGGAAGACCCACCGAGGAAAATTTCTCAATGTAATGAGATGCTATTTTGGTTTTTGAAACAATGGACATAGACTATGTAATTTACAAGTAAAAATTAAATATTCTATAGAGGAAAATGAAGTTCATCTAATGGTACCACTTGTAGTTCAATATACTTTGGGTGGAGAACTTTTGAATTATCCTATTCAGTTACCTAATATATGGGTTGACTTCAACACGTATGAGGGTCCAATATTATGATAACCATTGATAGGTAATGAATGAAGCGTTTATATGTTGGAATTAATGAGTTATATTATATAAGTGTTTATCGATGATATTTTAGTAATATGAATCACGAAACATATAAGGGGTGTCCTATAGTAGTTTTTCATTCATATATTATCAATCATATTTTAATTGGTATTGATATACTTGAAAAATAATATAATGGTAGTGGGATACCGTTGAAAAAATATATGATTCTAGGATAGATCACTATAATTAAGTGTGTGATATTGAGATAAAATTTTTTATTTTGGGTAAAGTTATTATTTAGTTTTATATAGAAAATTGGTTAGTATTGGGGACCATGATAATTATTAGTAATATAATGAAAAATTTATTTATCTTATCTATAATGATGTTTACTGAATTTTTATATTTATTGAAAATAAATCATAGTAATTGATATTTTTTGAACAAGTATAGAATTATTTTTTCAAGAGTAATTTTTTGAGATTTAATGAATATTTAGGTTATAATAATGTTTTAGAAGATTATATAACCATGGTATTCATAAGTTTTTTATTAGACATTAATAGGTACTTTATGTTGTTTGGTGATTAAGTTTTAGTATATATTAAAAAATTGATTTTTTTTTCAAAATTTTATTGAGTTTTAATAAGGTTATGAATGAACTGAGATTTACTTAACAAACCAATTAATCAATACAATCTAATATAACATTGTGTTTTATTATTTAATTTTTTTTATAATCATTCAAATGGTAGTTTTCTATATTAGTTACCCCATAATCTATAATTAGTTTTTTGTTTTAGTAAATGAATAGATATAGCAGGAAAATATTTTAATCCTTTTACAGATCTTATAAGATATTATAAGTATATTTTAGTGCTTTGTGAATGGAAATTTCATATTATTCACTCATCATTGGAATTTTGGATGAAAAGTGGTGGAAAATAATTGAAACATTCCACCAAAGGCAGATATTACATTTATGTATTTGAATAAATAAAGTAAGTATATTTTATCTTATTCCATCGTAAAATAATTATTTATCCCTTGGAACATGATCTTGAAAATGATATTTTTTTCCTTTCTTCAATTTTTTTGCATAACTAAGGGTCATTTTCAACCCTTATTGATTTTTGGTTTTTTGGTCATCAAAATTTTCATTACCATGCTCTAAATAACTCTACTAGTCCATGGAAATTATTTTCCTCCTCTATTTTCATATTTTAACATCCCTATAATTCTATACTTTTTTTGGAAACCAATTACATGTTATTTTGGGTATCCATAATGCTTCTCACTTCCCGTTTTCAAATGAAGTTTTATTATTCTTTTCTATGATGTGGTTGTTTGACAATGATATTTTAAATATTGAACTTTTGATAATGGAGATAAAATATTGAGAATTTAGTTTATTTTTGGTAAAATAATGTAATGCATAAAAAATTAGTTTAAAATAATAATTATCTTCACAGCATGCTTAACATGAAATACAGAAGATTATGTGAATTGTAATATACTATCAATTTTTTTAAATGTGACCATTATTACATAAACATTGAATTAGTGGGTAAAAATTTGAGTATCTACACTATTAAATAAATTTATAATGGATTTATTCAATACAAATATAGTTATTAATTCATAGGATATTTTAACTCACTTTTCAATAAAGTAATTTTGTACTTCAAAAATACATTTTCATAAAAAATGAAGAATATTTATTTTTTTAAGATAATATAATAATTAATATATGAAAATTTTAGAAATTATATTTTATAATTTTTTTTTCATTTTTTAAATTATAATATCAAAAATAACTTGTGGTAAAATGTTGGGATTTTTCTTAAAATTATGACTTTTTAGTGGACAGTGAAAATTCATGATTTTATGGAAATAATTATTTTATTTCCCAGAATATAGGGAGATGTATTTTTTAATTTTATTTAAAATTTATTTTTTTTTCATTTTTATTAAATTTAATAAAATTAATATATTTTTAATAGACATTATGCTAAATTTTTGAATAAAAACATTTTTATACAAAAAAAATTCATTTTTCTTAAAAATAATGTTTCATCATGTTTTGAGGATTTATTATAAAATTAATTTATTAAGTTATAGGTGTTTTATTTGATAAAACTTTACCCCATATTTGGAATCAAAATGTAAAAATTTGGTAAATATTTCATCTTTATTTTTTATATGGAATAATAATCATGGTTCTTACTTATTACCTTAGTACATGTTAATCTTGTAATTATGTTTTAAAATAATGTGATAAGTCATTGAAAACATCTATAAAACCTATTGTATTTGTATTTGATTATTTTCTTTCACCCATTGTCATCCAATATTCTAATATATAGAAATTATTTTCTATATTGCTTTCATAATGATCATAATATTATATTATGTGGTGAAAAAAATGTCACTCAATTTATTTTAAACTCTATAATATTTATTCATTAGAAAAAAAGAGTTTATGTTCAGTTATAATTAGTTCACACAAATATGAATTATTATTTTTACCATTATAATTTATTCTTTATTTGTATTCATTGATTAATTATATTAAATTCTTATGCAACACTGAAACAATATTTTGGAAAATAATAGAAAATCAAGACAATGATTTTAAGAAAATACAATGAAATATTTCTTTGGAAGATTTATGGTTTCAAATAATTTTTTTATATAAATATAATTAATTAAATATGTTATAAAATATTATATTTAAATTACATTACTGTCTTTATTATGTTTAAAATTCATCAATATTAATAATCTAGAAAATTATTTTGATGATATCTTTTGTTAATTTTTTTAATAAATGAATTAATATTCAAAAAACATTTATACATGGTCTAGTGAATGGTATTTGGTATATAATAGAATCAATTATCCACTTATGTGTAATTTGTTTTATAATAATATTACTTCCACCTAAATAAAAAAACATTGATATTGTGATAATCCTCAAAAGGGTTAAAAATGTTTAAAACTAAGAGATCAGGGTTAAAAAATTACCTCATATTGTCTACATATTATTGGATTTTAGAATTTAGACTCGTATTAAAAATATATTCTAAAAATATAAATTTGGAGCTAATTTAGAAATTTAATTAATTTATATTAATAGAATACTTAAAATAATACTGAGGGTTTTTATATCCTTTCTAACATAGGACATCCCCTCTCCTCTCTTCCTCAAATTATTAGGCCTCTTATCTCAGAAAATCTACCATAACCTATTGATAGATTCATTAAACACATTATATATATTTTGTTCAAATTACCATCCCAATGGTTCTTAAAGATATATCTAAATGAGGTTTATCAATGAGGAGGTAGAAAACTTATTCAAGTGATTAAAATTTTCATATTTTTATACCCCCATGAATAATTTCATAAATATTAAAATAATATAAAAATATTATATTCAATATAATAAGGTATTATTATGTAAATGTATTAATGTTTTTTATCACTTAAAAAAAAAATTATAAATGAATGTATCACTCATGTGTACATGTGAACTACCACCACCATGAAGTGGTGCAATTATTCTTCCACCACCACCTATCTGGGCTATTTATAATGATGTATTTAATATATATATATATATATATATATATATATATATAAGATATCTAATATATTATTGTCTTTTTTAATTCGTAGTTATTATTTATATTTCCTTATATTTATCTATAGAAAAATGGAACCATCACCCATTATTACTTATAAACTAACATCTCCCATAAATCCATGTAATTAAATTCTCATGTTTAATTTATATGAATAGTTTTTAAAGAGTATATAATGATTAAATATAATAAAAATTAAATGAATATCATTTTTGATACCATGGAAGCATAATAAATATACATGGACTAGAATTGATGAACTGAGACTTACATGAAAAATGAAATAGTTAACACATTGAAACATTGGGCTTTATAAATAATTATCAACGAATTGGTATTAAAGTGTTATAATTGGATCATAAAACATTTAATAGGAAATAATATGGTTAATTTAGATGATTATAATAAATATATATTTATTAAAAATTATTTTATAGATATTAAAAAAAATCAGAAGGGTGGTAAGTGTTTCTCGTCTCACTTTTATTCATTGAGAACTATTCCATATTGAATAAATTTTCATTTAATGTGGTTTATATACATTCCATGAATGTTATTTTTTATTATTTTTATAAAAATTATGGTGATTTAATGATTCATATAATGTTATTTAATTCATAAGGCTTTGATTTAGAAATTATAAAATTTGTATAAGTTCATCATCGTAGTATTGTTTCATTGAGACAAGTTTGGTGTTATGAACTAATATATGTTTGGGAGGTATATATACCACCCCATTGACAAGTTATATAATGAAAAAAATATTTTCTGGATATTTAACATTTCATTTAATGTTATTATTAAATGGGGATTACGATTAAAATGTTAACAAAGTAGTAAGGGTAAATTCTTCAATCTAACATTTAATTGTGATCATTTTTGTTTACATCCCAGTTGGTTAAATTATATTATTTAACTTTTCTAAACACCCTTTAATTTTATTATCATGAAGATAATTCATATTTTTTCATGATTTCTTCTCAATTTACACTCTTTTTAATTCAAATATGATCAAATTGATGTTTTAAATGAAAACCAATCATATTTCATCTTATGACTGGGAATATGTTAATTACATCTACGTAGATTAAGAAATGTTTTAAAGAATTTCATTTTATATTCTCTAAAGATAGTTTCAAGTAATTTTTCAATATATTTTACTTTAATTTTTTCAAAAGTAATTTTACTTTCATTTTCTAAATTAGGAACTTTATAATATTTTACTTAAGTTTCAAAAGAATTATTTTAACATATATGATAAGAGTAGAGTTTAACTTTATCATGACCATTACTATCATTTAATATTACATTACATGTTTCCATTTATTATTTTAAAATAAAATAATTTCCACAAAATTGTATCTACAATTAGTTTTAAATATATAAAATTAAAAAGATATTATCCACTTTTCTAATGAAAATTTTAAATTATTACATTATAAGAATTTTTTATACAATTCTATATCTATTTATATTTCTTATACTCCACCAGGTATATGTTCTTATAATTATTTTTATATTATTTATACTTATGGTTTATTATTTTTTGGTAATTTTGTGACAACCCGAACCTACCATTCTCGAGCTGCAATTACCCCAAGCCTGCCTCCATAGGCCAGGGGCTGGCGAAAAGCATCGAATGCATAATAATATCAAGGAGGCCTTCTCCTATGTACCTGTACAGACACACACAACCCACTCAATGCAGAAGTGACGAGTAAAAAAGGAAACCAAAGGACAAACACAAATAACCCAACCACATTCATTAATCAAACTCTAAATAGAAAAATGTAAAGCGCTGAAAAGTACTGAAAAATACTGAACAGAAAAGGGGAAAACACGCTCCCAACCTGAATGTTGCCACAACCCAAAAACAGATAAAAAAAAGTAAACAGTTGGTGTCTCACACATGAAATTCCACCTACGTCCACTGAACATAGCCCAAGATCTTGTGTCCTCTGTGCTCCTCCGTAGTCTTGATCGACCTTTCTGTCATTTTCAAGGGCACACCATGTACGGGAAAAGCCCAAGAAGGGGTGAGTATAAGGATACTCAGTAGGATGCCCTGAAAGCTCGAGGGATCAACAAAGGAGATACCAAAATGGTGACCATTAGACAGAACAAGGAATAGTGAAAGAGTACAATAAATATAATGCAACTCAACCCAAAAGAAGAAAGGGAATAGACTCGTCCAACCAAGAAGAACTAGACACAGAAATCACGTGGTTTACCCCACGTGTCTTATCCCCTCCTGGAAGGAGAGTAACTGAAACCCAGGAGTGAGAACAAAATTAGGGTGTATATATACATATGCTCAATAAGAAACCCAAATGAGTGCGTAAGGGGATATCTATCTCCAAGATCATCCTAGGAAAAGTCGACAACAGTTCTAAGGATATTCATCACTGATGCCCAACAGTCCTGCATGTCAAAGTCACCTCATCGCTAAGTCGTACCACCAAAAGTCCTGCTCTGGTAATCACAGAGAAAAAAACCATTGACTAGCCTCATCGAAAGGGCTGAGTCTGAAATGAATTGTCGAGTAACCAACTGCCCAACCCAATTAGAGGGTAAACCTCAAAAGGTCTTCGGGTGACCCACTGCCTAGCCATGCTAGAGGGTAAACCCTAAAAGGTCGTCGGGTGACCCACTTCCCAGACCTGCTAGAGGGTAAACCCTATAAATGTTATCGGGTGACCCACTGCCCACCCATGCTTGAGGGTAAACCCTAAATTCAACGGGTAACCCAATATGCAGCCTCACTGGAGGGTAAACCCTAATATGCCGGTGGGTAACCCACTGTCCAGCCCTGCTGGAGGGTAAACCCTAAACTGGTCTGATAACTCTGTGCTGAACACGCCATCACTGGGTGTCTCTAACATCGCGACCGTGCGTTGGGTCGTAGTGCGTCAAACGAACCTATGAAAAATTCCCTTTCATGTTTGTACATTTAATGAGATATCTAAAGGGGCCCCGCACGCCCAAACAGATAAAACCATTGTAATCCTCGTGAAAAAACACGTGAGATAGACTAGTTACTCGCTGGAAACAGAATCCAGACGAAAAAGTTATTCAACACTGATTTATGCCCATACAATATCTCGTGGGGCCCATACCTCGGTCCTGAAAGAGGTCAGGCGAATAGAACCATAAAGATGCCCATATAAAATCACACCAAAACGGCTACTCATTCGCCCCGAACGGACGTCTAATGAAAAAGTCGCAAAACATTGCTCACAACATAAAATACAGCCCGTGGGGCCCACACCTCAACTCCGAATTCAATGCCTGAACCCACCCTGTACCACTTCGTCTTGACTCCAAGGTCACAACGCTTCTGATGGCGCCTTAAATGGTCTCCGGATGTGTTCGCGGCATCCGAAGGAAGAATCCCGGTCTAGTACTTAATGAGTGTGGCACGCCACCGAGCCCCCTGTCTCGGGAATTAAAATTTATCGAGACCATCTCAAAAGAATCGACTCAAGCCGAGGATTGAACTACCTCAAATGAAACACAAAATAGACACCTGTAGTGGAAGTTACGTGTGTCCAAAGTCAGGGGACAAACCCCTTGGGCTCGACTGGCCTGCGGCTCTACCGCGCAGCCCGGCTGAAGACCCGATGTCCACCGCGCCAGACGACCCTCGTGGCCGGTTGCTGGTCCGTGAGGGGTCACGCGCCATGATATCCGGTCCACCAGGCCAACTACCTCTACCCTAGGGAACGCCGCAAGAAGCCCGCTGCACCGCCCGAAGCCGTCGTCGCCTGGAGCTCACTACCTTGCTGAGGATCCCACTGTTGTGACACCATCCCAGAAACCATCGCCGCTACTGGGTGCCGCCGCCACCACTGGGAGTCCACTGAACCACCGCTGGAATCATCATAAAAAAAAAGAAAATGGCCAAAAAACTTCTCAGGGCCACCCCAGACAATCCGGGACTTCAAAATTGAATTCAAAAGGATTGTTGGGAAGATAAAATCGAGCCCTACACAACTATGGACTTCACTCGATGATCAGATTGCATTTAGATGCAAATAATTGCATTTGAAGTGGTTGCAGGAATTAAAATTGAAAATGAACAAGCCTACCTCACTGGGCGTAGCCCGACGCTTCACCAACGATCCGCCATAACCGCCACCCACCTTTGAGAGGGAGAGGGAAGCTTGAAGGAGGTTCTCACTTATTGGGAAGAAATTTCACCAAGGGGAAGAATAAGGGGGAGAAGAGGGTGGGGGGGGGGTGGTGTGTTTAAATTGAAAACACTTAAACCCCACGCCCGTAGGCCCCGTACCCAAAATTTCTGTTGGGCCGGGGTTAAGCCGCCCCTAGGGTAAAATCCATGTTCTGAGCATAACGTCGGTCTCAGAATTTTAATCCGACCCTCCATTAAGAAGTTACAAAGTACACGCCTGGGGACACCAAATTACGAAAACACCCATGGTGGCATTTTCCACAGAAGGGTCATGCCTGTGAAAGTTACACCGCTCCTAGGGTAAACAGAACATTATGGACTCAACGGTGCCCTCAGGTTTCCCATCCAAGCAACCGTTTAGGAGTTATTCTGTTTATTTTTTAGTTTCTAGTGTGAACGCACTTAAAGTTTTATTCCAACTGCACCAGGGCTCGGAATCACACGCCGTCTGAATGCCAAGCTCTAGAATAACATCAAGAAAATTTAAAAGTCTTACAGGCTCAAAAACCGAGTTCTTACATCATTCCCTCCTTCAGTTTTTTCATCCTTGAAAAACAAAACTACAAAAGCAACTCGAAATACTGAGCCCGCATCTGGCTCTCCCGTTTCCAGGTTCTCTCCTGCACTCTCCCGTACTGTAACAATACATGAACCAAAGGAATGGTCCAACCACGCAGTGTCTGATCCTCTCGGTCCTCAATCACCACCGGGTGCTCCGCAAAGGTGGCTCCATCCTCGATGTCCAGCTCTCCCCAGTTGATAACGGGCATGGGGTCATGCACACATTTCCTCAGCTGTGACACGTGGAAGATGTCATGCACCCTCTCTAGCTGTTGTGGTAGAGAAATACAGTAGGCCACTTCACCGACCCTGCACACAATCTCAAAGGGTCCGATGAACCTCGGGGATAACATGCCTCCCCGACCGAACCTCCTTGTCCCACGCTGTGGAGAGACTCTCAGAAAGACATGGTCCACCTGATCGAACTCCAAAGGCCTGCGATGACGATCTACGTAGGACTTCTGTCTGATCTGAGCCATCCTCATCCGCTCATGAATGACCTGCACCTTCTCCGTCGTCTCCTGTACCAACTCTGGGCCCACAAGGAGGTCTCCCCAACCTCTGTCCAGCACAACGGTGACTTTCAGGGTCTCTCGTAGAGGGCCTTAAAAGGTTCCATGCCGATAGTAGAGTGGTAACTGTTGTAGTACGTGAAATCCTCTAAGGGAAGGTGATCCTCCCAACTCAGGACAAAATCTAACACACACGCCCTGAGTATATCCTCTAACACCAGGATAGTGCACTCTATCTTCGCATCCTTATGGGGGTGAAAAGCTATACTCATCTGCAGCTGAGTCCCAAATGTCTCATGTAGGCCTCACCACAATCGCGATGTAAACCGCACATCGCGGTCGGAGACAATCGTTGAGGGTAATCCATGAAGGCGGATGATCTCCCGAACATACAACTTCCCAAGGCTCTCCACCGAGCTCTGCTCCATGATGTAAAGGAAGTGTGCTGATATCGTGAGTTGGTCCACTATCACCTAAATGGAATCATGGACCTTCACTATGTGCAGAAGTCCCGTGGCTAAGTCCATAGATATGTTATACCAATTCCACTCTGGGATATCAATGGGATGCAACAACCCTTCCAGAA
This sequence comes from Viscum album, assembly GCA_963277665.1. Taxonomy (NCBI): domain Eukaryota; kingdom Viridiplantae; phylum Streptophyta; class Magnoliopsida; order Santalales; family Viscaceae; genus Viscum; species Viscum album. The sequence goes on along the minus strand of OY728130.1, from coordinate 1,015,202,889 downwards.
CCTGATGTTCTGCCTTCACCTGCTGACAGGTAAGACACTGGGAAACGAACTCAGCTACGCTCTACTTCAGGCCAGACCACCAAAACTATAGCTAAAGGTCTCTGTACATCTTCCCCACACCGGTATGTATAACCAAGGGAGAAGTGTGGAACTCCCTCATCACCTCCTCCCACATATCCCCTAGTACTACAACTCACCTCTGGAACATGATCTCGTGATTCCCTCCTTCAGAATACCCATCGGGTGCGTCGCCTGTGGATATCTGATCACACATAATCTTTCTGTCGACATCCCCTAGCTGTGACTCTCTCACATGATCAAGGAGCAAAGGAGTCAACACCATCAACTATAGAAAAGCTTTATCCTCTTGTTCCACCAAGGTCAGCTGAAGGGAAGCCAACTTCTCTAAAGCTTCCCACACTAGACGAGCCTGGGACTTCCTACTAAGGGCATCTGCTACTACGTTGCCATTCCACGAAGTGTATACTATCTCGAAATCATAGTCCTGCAAAAACTCAAGCCAGCGCCTCTGTATCATATTCAAATCCCACTGAGTTAAGATGTACTTGAGGCTCTGATGGTCTAATTAGACCACAAAACACTCACCTAGAAGGTAGTGTCTCCATAACCTCAAGGCGAAGACCACTGCTGCCAGCTCTAAATCATGAGTCACATAATTCTGCTCATTGGGGATCAACTACCTCGACCCATATGCAATCACTGAACGCTGCTACATTATCACGCACCCAAGACCAGCTCCTGAAGCGTTTTAGTACACTAAGAACTCAATTCCCTTCTCTGGCAGCCTCAACACTAGAGCACTAGTCAGCCTTTGTCTCAACTCCTCGAAGGCCTTATGGCATTGATCAGTCCAGGTGAATGGTTGTCCCTTCCACGTCAATGCGGTCAAAGGGGTAGCAATCCTGGAGAAATATTCCACAAACCTCATGTAGTACCCTGCCATACCAAGGAAGCTCCACACCTCTGATACATTCATGGGTGGCTCCCAATTATGCACTGCCTCTATCTTTGCAGGATCTATGGCCAATCCCTACTCCATAATGACATGCCCCAAAAAGTGAACCTCATGAATCTAGAACTGACACTTCAAGAGCTTACCATATTATTGGTGCTCCCAAGGTAAGTCTAGGACTATCATCAAATGATCTGCATGCTCCTCTTCCATCATAGAGTAGATGAGTATGTCATCAATAAAGACAACCACAAACAGGTCCAAGTACGGCTGGAAGATCTGGTTCATCAAATCCATGAAAATGGTGAGGTCATTCGTTACACCAAAGGGCATCACCAAAAACACATAATTCCTATATCAATAACATAAATCCAACTTCAGGATGTCAGCCTCACGATCCCGCAACTGGTGGTAGCCGGATCGAAGATCAATCTTAGAGAACCACTTCGCACCTCTCAACTGGTCGAAGAGGTCATCGATCCTCAGAAAACGGTACTTGTTCTTTGTCGTGGCCTGATTCAGGCGACGATAATCCAAAGAAAGCCACAGAATCCCATATTACTTTTTCAAAAACAAAACCGAAGCTTCCCAGGGGGACACACTGGGCCTGATGATTCCCTTTTGACGAAGGTCGCATAGCTGAAGTCGTAGCTCCCAAAGCTCTGTGGGTGCCATTTGATAAGCCACACATGATATCGAGGTAGTCCCCGACTGCATGTCAATGCAGAACTCCATCTCTCGCCTTGGAGGTAGTCCCAAAACATCCTTGGGAAAGATGTCCATGTAGTCCTCTACAACGGTAGGGATCTAGGTGCCTGTAGCGTTTGCTGCCCCGAGATCCATACTCGCCAACTGGTGAAAAAAAGGTCAAGGTCTCCTACTCAAAGTACCCATATGCTCTAGCACGAGGTCTCATTCACCAAGAATGGTGAACCTTGTCCCATCAGAAAACACTCCTTTGACTCGTTTGTGATGATAGTCGATCTAGGCATGAACCATAGAAAGCTAATCCATTCCCAGGATGACGTCGTAAGGTTCCATCGTAATGAAGAGCAGGTCCCACATGAAAATTCCTCCTTCGAATGACAGTTCACACTATCTGAAGATAAAGGTTACTAACGAGGCACTTCCCGTAGGAACCTTGAGGCTAAGTTTAGGTGTTAGTGTCTCTACTGGAAGCTCCAACTCCCGTACCAACAGAAGCAATATAAAGGAGTGGCTGGTGCATGTTTCTACTAGTATCGAAGCAAGCGTAGTGTAAACACAAAGCATACCTCGAACCATCTCATGTGTTGGGGGGTCATGAACACCCATAACCTGAAGCTACTAGCGGCCTCTACTGACTGCTCCCTGAGCCCAGCATGGGCATCTTGGTGGTGGAAGTGGAAGGATCTCAAAACACCATCCCAGACCTCCAGGTCGTACCACTTTTCCTGCACCGCCTCCCTGAGGACCACCATGTCCTCTCCTGGGGGATCCTTGGTCATGGTGCTGCCTCTGCCACTGTGGTGCGCCCCCCGCCTACCAAAGATGCTCGGTACGACTGGTCGGGCAGTCCCGTGCTAGGTGGCCCTGTCCGTCACAGGCATGGCACTGGCTCTCTCCTTCCTACCCTGGTGCTCCATGGCACCATTGCAGTGTAAAACCCTACCCCTCTGTCTACACACAAAAGAGACTCCTTAAATGAGGCTCTGCTCTCTGCTACCTACCTATAACCAAGGACTCTCCCCTAAAGCAGCCACTTCTAGGCCCTATCAGCTGGAATCCCTCATCCAATAAGAACTCTGTCACGAGCGCCCACTGTAGCACCCCCACATAAGTAGGGATGAACAGGGGCATTACACTAGCAAAAATCTCTCTACGAAGACCCTGATCAAACATCCGTGCCTGAAAGTAACTGTCGTGGATCATATCCAGCGAGTAGCGTGTCAGATCGGTAAACTGGGCTGATTATTGTGCCACGGTCATTGCCCCATGCTTCAGCTCTAGAAGCTCCAAAATCCGAATGGAGCGTAAGAAAGTGGGGGAATACTCCTCCAGAAAGAGTTGCTGGAAGCTATCCCATATGGGAGACGACTCGTTGTGGGTCTGCGTAACCAACCCACACCAACGCCCGACCATGCCATGGAAAAGGATGGAAACTAGAGCTACCATATGGTTTGATGGGGTCCGTACCAGCCTAAAAAGTTGGTCCATAGACTCTAGACAGTCTTCTGCTGCCTGGAGATTCGGGTCTCCGTGGAAATTCTGTGGTTGCTGACACTAAAAGTCTCGAAGTGCACTCATCCTATACTCAACCTTGGCCTGTGCTGCCGGTACTAACTGCTGCTCTCTAGGTGGAGGGGCCACTACTGAAGCACTGGGTGGAAGTGGATCATGTGAGGATCCCTGAATAGAAGCCTCGTCGCTCTCCAGGTCATCGTCATGAACTGGAGAGGGTAACCTGGATGGTTTCTATCATGGGGGTATCCTGAAAATTATCAAGGATTACCATGATCAGATGTGAATATATATATATCAGTAATAACGAAGGGGAGATGACTCAAAAAGGGCAGTCAAAGACTCAATCCTACTATATGAATGTTCCATAGTTCCCGACAACAAGTGTATCAACGTGTCGAGTCGACAAGCGAGTTATCAGGGTTCTAGTGAATGGATACTTTAGACCCTCGTACCATCACTGGACTCCCTGGACTGAGAGCCGCTCTCGAGTCATGTCGACACTATTTCCCTAAATCTCAACCAATTCCTTTTTAGGGATGTCCGAACAACGCCGAAATTAGCAAACCACCTTTGATACCACTTTGTCACGACCTGAACCTACCAATCTCGAGCCACAACTACCCCTAGCCCGCCTCCATAGGCCAGGGGCTGGTGACAAGCACCGAAGGCGTAAGAATCTCAGGGAGGCCTCTGCCTAAGTACCTTAACACACACACACACACACACACACATAGCCCACTCAATGCAGAAATGCTGAGTAAAAAAGGAAACCAACGGAAAAACCACTATAACCCAACCACATTCATGCATAAACCTCTAAATAAAGAAAAGTAAAGTGCTCAAAAGTACTAACAGATACTGAACATAAAAAGGGGCAAAGCAAGCTCCCATCTGAAATGGTTCCACAACCCAAAAACAAGTAAAAAAATTAAACAGTTGGTGTCTCACACCAGAAAGTCCTACTAGGTCCACTGAACATAGCACAAGATCCTGGGTCCACTACGCTCCTCCATAGTCTCGATCGACCTCTCTGGCATCTGCAAGTGCACGCCAAGTGTGGGAAAAGCCCAAGCAGGGGTGAGTATAAGGATACTAAGTAGGATACCCCTGAAATCTCGAGGGAGAAAAAAGGATATTCCAAAACGGTGATCAGTATATAGAACAAGGAACAATGAAAGAGTACAGTAAATAGAATGCATCTCAGCCCAATAGAAGAAAGGGAGTAGACTCATCCAACCAAGAGGAACTAGACACGAAAATCACATGGAATACTCTGTGTGTCTTCACCCCTCCATGAAAAAGAGTAACTGAACCCCAAGAGTGGGAACAAAAGTAGGGTGTATATATACATATACTCAACAGGAGACCCGAACGAGTGCGTAAGGGAATTTATATCTCCAAGATCAACCTAGGAAAAGTCCCCAACAGTTCTCAGGATATCCATCACTGATTCCCAACAGTATCACACATCAAAGCCACCACATCGCTAAGTTGTACCACCAAAATTCTCGCTTCAGTAATCATGGAGAAAAAAATCACTGACTAGCCTCATCATAATGGACGAGTCTGAAAGGAGTCGTCGGGTAACCCACTACCCAACCCAACTAGAGGGTTAACCCCAAAAGTTTGTCGGGTGACCCACTGCCCAGCCCTGCTGGAGGGTAAACCCTAAGAGGTCGTCAGGTGACCCACTACCCAGCCCTGCTGGAGGGTAAACCCTAAAAAGGTCGTCGTGGGACCCATTATCCAGCCATGCTGGTGGGTAAACCCTAAAATCAATGGGGAACCCACTCCCAGCCTCGCTGAAGGGTAAACCCTGATATGCCGGTGGGTAACCCACTGCCCAGCCTAGTTGGAGGGTAAACCCTGAACTGGTCTGATAACTCCGCCCTGCCCGCGCCATCACTAGGTGTCGCTAACAACACGACCGTGCATTGGGTCAGAGTGCGTCAAAGGAACCATCGACGAACACCCTTTATGTTTCCACATTTAATGAAATATTGATAGCATCCCCGCATGCCCAAACATATTACACTGTTGTAATCCTCATAGAAAAACACCCGAGATAGACTACTTACTTTCTGGAAATAGACTCCCAATGAAAACATTATTCAACACCGCTTTATGCCCATACGATGTCTCATGGGGCCCACACCATGGTCCTGAAAGATGTCAGACAAACTGCTCCATCGTGATGCCCTCAGAAAAACCTGCCAAAATGACTACTCATTCGCCCCGAATGGACATCTAATGAAAAAGTCACAAAACACTACTCTCAGCTTAAAAGACGACCCATGGGGCCCATGCCTCAACTCCAGCTTGAATGCCTGAAGCCACCCTGGACCACTTCGTCTCAACTCTAGGGTCAAAACTCCGCTAATGGCGCCTTAAAAGGACTCTGAATGTGTTTGTTCCATCCGATGGAAGAATACCGGTGTAGTACTTAATGAGCGTGACGCACCACCGAGCCCCCCATCTCAGGAATTGATATAACATCCCAGGTAAATAATGAATATGAAATGTTCATATTTGTGAATAAAATATCAATACTACTTAAAAGGGGATGCTATGTTCGATGGCTTACCCAATACGCAACAACGAGTTTCTTCGAAATCTTACGTTGCACAGTAATAATATAATAATATTATTATAAATGGTAGTTAACACCTAGCCATTGTAATGGCAGGAATGAATAGAACTAACTACAAAATGATTATATATTCTTATCAAATAGTTTTGCATTTATTCAAATAAATTTTAGAGGCTTAAAAAGAAAATGAATCCAATTTTAAGCAACAAATCTTCTAATATTCTTTAAAAGGTCGATTAACCGCCTTTTAATGGAGAACCATTTTTAAATATATGTTTGAAAATTTTATTTGTTATATTTGAAAAAATAAAATCTTTCTTTATAATCTGGACATCAAAATTTACTTTGTGTAATTTTTGTTATTTTTCTGATAAAGATCATTTTTTGGGAAAATGTTGTATTTTGTATTTTAATTCAAAACCTCCTTTTAATCTAATTTATTTATATGGATAGATTATCTTTTTAATGGTTTTTAAAGTGTAGTTATAATATATTTTTACCATTTAATCCAATTTTGGTCATTTGAATTAATTTCACTTTGAAATTGGACATAAACAAGTGTCAATCTTTTGATAAATATTGTTTCTTAAAAACACGTTATTTGTTTTGACAGCGGGAATTTATTATAAAAATAATTAATGAAACTTTTATGTTTTGAATTTGGTAAAATGAAAATCATTTTTGAATTTTTAATATCAAATATAGCTTAGGGTGCATTTTTGGTATTTTTCTGAAAAACATCAATTTTTGATGAATAGTTAAACCACTAAGTGGTAGTTAAAAAACTGATTTTTCGTTTAAATGAAAATTTACCACCTCTGTGATTTGAATATAAAAAATCCGACATACATGGTTTTAATTAGTATGTACAATGTGGTTCAATGGGATTAAAATAAATTTTTGTTGAATGGTAACTTTTAAGTTTTATTAATCGCGATTAAAGGTAATTAGTGTAATTTAAGGTAAATATAATGATATAATAATATGAAATTACCTTTAAACTTGTAATAAACTTATTGGATAAGTCATTTACAACCATGAAAATCCATGGGTCAACTTGGGGACCCCATGGAGCCACTTGGGTAAGAAAATGACATTAATAACTTTTTATTTAAAGTAAAAATAAAAGTGTCACAAACATGTATTGTTTTACTAAAACTATTTTTACATGGGGTTATACAAGTCATATTTTTGACTATAATTATTCATTAGAAAGCTAATAATATTTCCTACATCATGATGTTTTTTATAGTTTATATACATTAAATAAATAAATTTATTTATGACACCATGATGATGCAATGATTACCTTATTAATGAACGATTTAAATAAAATGAGAAGATAAGGTAAAATCTAAGAATTACACTTGTCAAAAACCTATTTTATGGGTGGATTTAAAACCATTATCAGATTAAAATTGAAATATATAATTTTGGGTCCTTTAATATCTGAAAATAATTTTATAATAAAGTAACATTTCAAGACTTTCCAAAAGTGCCCCTCCTCCCTCTTATAAAAGGCCCCCACCTCTACCCCCTTAACCACACATCTCAAGCCTTTGGCTCGACCAAAATCTTCTAATTTTATCTATACAAATCCCTCTATTCATCCTAGATTCCTTACCTTAGGAATAATGCTCTTGAAGAAACCCTTTTTGTTCAAACCAAAGGGAGTTACCCGATTTAAAGGTAATGTACTCTCTTATGTTCTTTTGTTTTATTTTGCTTCTCCAACCCCCTAAACTCTTTTTATTACTTTAATTTGTAACAAAAATAGTATCTTAAATATACTATGATTTTTTTATGAGAAGGATTCGAGCTACACTTACACACCCCTCCATCAAATGGTTAAAGAATATACTATTTCCGTGGATGGCGAATTACTGCCTCACAAAACGATGATTGTTATATCTTCTCCTACCACCTCTCATGGTGGAAATTATGATGGAAATATATTTATTTATGATATATATTATATTTATTTCCTCTCTATGTCTCTGTATTTTTAATTTAAAACATACCTTTATGCTTTGCATGTTGTGCAAATGCGATAATTTCATTTGGGGAAGTGTGGACTACCGCCCCCTCAAGTGATGTGACTCATTAATGCAATAAATAAAATGTATAAAGAATAAAATTAATAAAATTATGTGACATATATAACATATATATTATACTGGAATTATAATATATATATATATATCTCATTTATTTTTAATTCCATTAATGTGACAATGAAATGAAAGTAGCGTTCATGCGTACGTACGGCCTACCGTCTCCATGAACGGTGCATTTCATTTTCTTATCTCCGAATGTTATGGAATAGTGTAAAATGAATATATAATGGATATATATTATATTTAAATCATTAATACTATTCTGGATATGGGGTAATTATAACTACATGGGCAATTCTTTTCAAACAAGTTCATTTTTGACTCATGTACCGAACATCGACAAAAACGTCTGATATGAACTCACATTATTAACTAATTATTATAAAATTATAATATGTGACATGAATTGAATAATAAACTTTAAATGAGGTCCTTAAGAAATTATTAAATGACCAAATTTTATTATTCAGGAATATAATGAAACGAACAAGATAAGTCGAACTTGAAATAAAGGACCCAACCTCTCTCTCTCTTTCTTTTTAAGTACTCTCTTTTATGTCACTTATTTTAAGCTCCACTTTCTTAGGTTGGGGGATGTTATAATATATTAATAGTAATTTAATTTTTATTTTCATATGATGAGAGGCCCAAATTTATATCTTCAATCCATTTTTTTGGAATTTTTTTAAGTGGCACCGTTAGGCTGCAGAATTTTCATAAGGGGATATCTTATCTCACTTTTAATTCCGTGAGATCTCCATTGTTCGACACTTATTAATTTCATGTCATGTATTGTGTTATTACGTATGATATATATTATATTGATTCTATTCATGTTATTCAGTGATTCATATTATGTTTATTATCTTTTGTTCATACGACTCGATTGATTACAAAGAGGTATGAGGGTTTTATCCCACTATTTGTTCCCGTGAGATTCATGCTACATTTGACACTATTTCCTTTTGTGTGGTGTATATACTTCCCATTATTGTATTATTTGTGTAATATAATTTAATTTATGGGTATTTACATCTTCATTGTATGACCCTTATTTCATGGGGTGTACGTTTCGAAAGTTACCCAAATCTGTAAGGGAACCTTTCACCCTCCTCTTTTTAAAAGACTTATTTTTGTTAGGTCTTTTAATTTACATCTTCTTATATTGGGATATATTCTTATATATCCTTATTTCTGTAAATTATTTGTCTAAGTGATGATATACCCTTTTTATCTCTCATCATCTCATTTTCTGAATTTTAAAATGACGCTGTTAGGCTGTCAAATTTCTGTAAGGGAACTTCTTAACCCAATTTCAATTCTTTGGGTTAAACATCTTCTTATTGATTATGTAGTGCTATGAATATGTATTGATGAACTCTTATTATTTTACACTTAATATACACTTATATTGGGTGTATTTATATTTTTCACACATAATTATGTAATTGATTAATCCTTAATCAAAGGATACCGTCTTTGTAAGAAACTTCGTCTGAATCTCCTTTCATTGAGGCATATTTTGTTTTATACATAACTTTATTTTATACGGTGTATAAAGAACTTTGACTTTGACTTTTATTCAAAAGGAATCCCTTTATACGAAGCGTTTTACTAAATGACAAAATGGAATGTTTTTGTCTTACGTATATGGCGACAACGACTTCTCCGCCACCGTGACCATTATTTTAGTTTTGGATTTCTATACAATCCATAACATTTTTTAAAATGAAAAATAAATACCACGTTTTAATTTTATTTTACTTTGGAATTGAAAATGGTTTCAATAATGTTTTTATTATATCAATGTGTCGTATTTATATATGGTGATTGAAATGTGGAAATGTAATGTTACCTTTATGCATGTTTTACGTGATACGATTATGTTATGGTTCTTGGAAATTGTTTATGAAGACGGATGGTTCCATGATAAAATAAGGGTGGGTGAGCCCGTGATATCTCTCCAATGCATTAGGTAACGTGAAGGAGTTAAATTCTAAGGTTTCTCTGAAGAGATTTAGGGAATATACTGTGATGGGTATTCCAAACGTAACCATGAGGGTTACTCCCTACGTAAGAATGTAATGAATTCATCAAGTTACCTTTACTTATTATGATTTCTATGATTTATTCATAAATATTATGATTTAATGAGGTATGTTAAAGTGATTAAGTTTTATTGGTAAAGTGTGTTTTCATTGATTCTTATGTATACATGGACTAATGTTTCATTTCCATATTTTTATATCCCTTACTCAGCTTTTTGTGCTCATCCCAAGTTTTTGAAATGTTTTCCACAGGACTTAAAGTGAAATACAGTCAAGGATGAGATCAAGAAAATGTCATTATGTCTAAAACATGTAACTAGACATGACTCTTTTGTTCAAGAGTTTATATTTTTTGAATGAAATTGAAACTGAGTAGATGTGTCTACCTTGTAATATTTGAGATGTAATAGTAATGTCCTAATTCTATAAAACTATAAAATTGAAAAGATCCTCAATGTGAATTATCCATTTAATTCAAGATTATGTAATGTTTTAAGGCTGGGTCCTTATAGTTGGTATCAAAGGTCAGTTTAGATAACTTTAGAGGTTAGGGTATTCTTTGAGCATAAGTGACATTACCATAATGGATAGGATTTCAGAAAGAGTCATAGTTTTAGATAAAGTGAACGAGTTTATGATAAAATGAATAATTATATCATAGTATTATATGATGATTCTAATGACATACTCACACTGACCTTTTTTGTTTTAGTAAATGGCTGGATCTAGCAGGCACCAAAGTGACAGTGGATGTGAAGAGAACTATGACGGTTTTCGGAAAGAACAACTGAATGATATGGGAGATGCAATGAGAACTCTTGTGGTTTTTCTCAACCAAATACCAAGAGTCATGATTAACCACTTGAACCTTGGTGAGTTCTCTAATGAATCATGTAAGAGATAACCAACTCGATGTGGAAGTTCAGGTAATAATTATAAAGGTAACCATTAGGGTTTATAGGATCCTTACTTTTGAGGTAATTATGGGTTACTATATGGTATGATGGAAAATTAAAGGCATGAGATAAAGATGAGGTTAAATTATGTTATGGTTATTTTTGATGATTTTATATCTTTTGGGGATTTTTTTAAGAATTATATAGTTTTGGAAAAAGGACAACACACAGACCGTGTGACAACCTGTCACATCAGACAAAGCTATGGGAATCAAACCCACAACCAAAGTGCAACTGGTATTTATCACCTACCAGTGGACTACGTGAAGTCCTTGGTTAGTATGACACATTTGTTTTAGTTAGATGATCTTATGAATTGGGAATAATTTGATTTTGGGTTATCTATGGAAATGATTATCCCATGATGGAGGATATGTGATTAGGTTAATTACTTTTCAGTATGATACTTTAAGAGTAACTGATGTTATTTGAAGATAAATGTTAAGATTTATCCTAGAAGACCATGTGATTAAATCCTTAGGATAATTGGGTTTAATTCTTAGTTTGGGTTACTTTGAATAATTTTATGGACAACTGTTTATTGAATGGTCTTTGTTGAACTTTGGATAGTGTTTGACAAATTTTGGAGATTAAGAGTAGTATTTATTTTTATAAAGGATTATCCTTTTTGGGTATTATCTGATCTCATACTAACAATTTTGGTTTTGGTTTTGGTCTAAAGACATGGGAAATATATAGTTCACTTTCGTGGATTAGGTGATTCTCTATAAGTTGATTATAGCATTCTTAATGTGAACAAATCATCCTAAATACTCGTCTTTTGGAGAAAATATGAGTTTGTATAAGTAATCCAGTAAGAGATGAAAGTCTACAAGACAAGTAAGTATGTTTCCTTATGATTTAGTTAATATCATAAATAAATTCCTCAGTGAAAAGTAACTTAAAACATAAATTTTGTCTGTTAACTTTTCTACTGGGGAATCAAATACCATTTAACCCATCACAGGTTTGTGATTTTCTTGTGGTTAACTTTCTCCTAATCATGTTTTCTATCAGTCTCCATCAGAACATGACCCTTTTTTTCTCTTCCATATCCATGTTTTCCTACATGGAATCTTACTATGGTTTAACTAGAGTGACCATTGTACTTCCCTTTCTTTCTTTTAAAGTGTCAGTTTAATTGACACCTTTTCTGATGTGGGGCTTTCAATAAAGTTTCCAAGCCCAATTTTAAAATTGTGAGGACGCAATTCCCAAAATGGGGGAAGGATGTAACAGCCCAGGTAAATAATGAATATTAAATTCTCATATTTTCGAATAAAATATTAATATTACTTAAAAGGGGATGCTATTTTCGATGGCGTACCCAATACACAACAACAAGTTTCTTTGAAATCTTACATTGCACACTAATAATATAATAATATTATTTTAAATGGTTGTTAATGCCAATCCATTTTAATGGGAGGAATGAATATAAATAACTACCAAATGATTATATATTCTTGTCAAATATTTTTTCATTTATTCAAATAAATGTTAGAGGCTTAAAATGAAAATGAATCCAATTTTAAGCATAAATTTTCTAATATTCTTTAAAAGGTCTATTAACTGCCTTTTAATGGAGAACCCTTTTTAAATATACTTTTGAAAATTTTATATTTTAGATTTGAAAAAATAAAATCCTTCTTTAGAATCTGGACATCAAAATTTACTTTGTGTAAATTTTTGTTATTTTTACGATAAAGATCATTTTTAGTGAAAATGTTGTATTTTAATTCAAAACCTCTTTTTAATCTAATTCATTTATATGGATAGATTATCTTTTTAATTGGGTTTAAAGTGTAGTTAAAATATATTTTTACCATTTAATCCAATTTTGGTCATTGGAATTAATTTCACTTTGAAATTGGACATAAACAAGTGTTAATCTTTTGATAAATATTGTTTCTTAAAAACACGTTATTTGTTTTGGCAGCGGGAATTAATTATAAAAATAATTAATGAAAATTTTATGTTTTGAATTTGGTAAAATGGAAATCATTTTTGAATCTGGAATATCAAATATAGCTTAGGGTGAATGTTTTGTATTTTTCTGAAAAACATCAATTTTTGATGAATAGTGAAACCACTAAGTGGTAGTTAAAAAAACTGATTTTCCGTTTAAATTAAATTTTACCACCTCTGTGATTTGAATTTAAAATATCCGACATACATGGTTGTTATTAGGATGTAAAATTTGGTTCAATGGGAATAAAATAATTTTTTGGTGAATAGAAACTTTTAAGTATTATTAATCGCGATTAAATGTAATTAGTGTAATTTAAGGTAAAAATAATGATATAATAATATGAAATTACCTTTACACTTGTCCTACACTTGTTGAATAATTCATGGCCGACCAAGACAATCCATGGGTCAACATGGGGACCCCATAGATCCACTTGGGTAAGAAAATGACATTAATATCTTTTTATTTGAAGTAAAAATAAAAGTGTCACAAACATGTATTGTTTAAGTAAAACAATTTTTACATGGGGTTATACAGGTCATATTTTTGACTATAAATATTAATTATAAATATGATAATATTTCTTACATCATTATTTTTTTATAATTTTTAGATGTTAATTATATAAATTTATTTATGACACCATGTTGATGCAGTGATTACCTTATTAATGAACGATTTAAATAAAATGAGAAGATAAGGTAAAATATAAGACTTAAACTTGTCAAAAACCTATTGGATGGGTGGATTTAGAAGCCTTATCACCTTATCCTTTAAATATATAATTGTGGGACCTTTAATATCTGAAAATCATTTTATAATAAAGTAACTTTTCAAGACTTTCCAAGAGTGCCCCTCCTCCCTCTTATAAAAGGCCCCCACATCTACCCCCTTAACCACACATCTAAAGCATTTGACTCAACCAAACTCTGCTCATTTTATCTCTCCACATAGCTCTATTAATCCTATAATCCTTACCTTAGGCAGAAATCTCTTCAAGAAACCCTTTTGGTTCAAGCCAAAGGGAGTTACCCGATTTAAAGGTAATGTCCTCTCTTATGTTCTTTTGTTTTATTTTTCTTCTCCAAACCCATAAACTCTTTTTATTCCTTTATTTTGTAAAAAAAGTATCTTAAATATACTAGGATGTTGTTATTAGAAGTATTCTAGATACACTTACACACACCTCCGTCTAATGGTTAAAGAACATACTGTTTCTGTGGATGGAGAATTACTGCCTCACGAAACGATGATTGTTCTATCTTTTCCTACCACCTCTCATGGTGGCCATTATGATGGAAATATATTTATTTATGATATATATTATATTTATTTTCTCTCTATTCTTATGTATTTTACATTTAAACCATACCTTTATGCTTTTCATGTTGTGCAAATGCGATAATTTCATTTGAGGAAGTGTAGACTACCGCCTCTCAAGTGATTTGACTCGTTCATGCAATACATGGAATGTATAAAGAATGAAATTAATGAACTTATGTGACATATATATCATATATATTATAATGTAATTATAATATATATATATATATATATATCATTTAGTTTTAATTCCATTAATGTGACAAAGAAATGAAAGTAGCATTCATGCGTACGTACAACCTACCGTCTCCATGAACGGTGCATTTCATTTTCTTATCTCCGAATGTTATGGAATAGTATAAAATGAATATATAATGGATATATATGATATTTAAATCATTAATAATATTCTGGAGATGGGTTAATTATAACTACATAGGAAATTATTTTCAAACAAGTTCATTTTTGACTCATGTACAGAACATCGACAAAAAGTCTCATATGAACTCACATTATTAACTAATTATTATAACATTATAATATGTGGAATGAATTGAATAATAAACTTTAAAAGAGGTCCTTATAAAATAATTAATTGATTAATGTTTTTTATTCAGTAATATAATGAAACTAACAAGACAAGTCGGACTTGAGGTAAGGGATCCAACCTCTCTTTCTTTCTTTTTAAGTACTCTATTTTATGTCACTTATTTTAAGATCCACTTTCTTATGTTGGGGGATGTTATTATATATTAATATTAATGTACTTTTAATTTTCATATGATTAGAGACCCTAATTGATATCTTCAATCCATGTTTTTGGAATTTTTTTATGTGGCACCGTTAGACTGCCAAATTTTCATAAGGGGATATCTTATCTCACTTTTAATTCCATGAGATATCCATTGTTTTCCCCTTATTTATTGAATGTGGTGTATTGTGTTCTTACATATGATATATATTATCATGATTTTATTCATGGTATTCTCTGATTCATATTATTTTTATTATCTTTTGGTCATATGACTCGATTGATTACAATGAGGTAAGGGGTTTTTATCTCACTTTTTTTCCCGTGAGATTCATGCTACATTTGCCACTATTTAGTTTTGTGTAGTGTATGTACTGCCCATGATTTTATTCTTTGTGTAATATAATTTAATTTATGGGTATTTACATCTTTATTGTGTGAACCTTATTTCATGGGGTGTACGTTTCGAAATTTACCCAAATCGGTAAGGGAACCTTTCACCCTCCTCTTTTTAAAAGACTTCTTTTTGTTAGCTCTTTTAATTTACTTCTTCTTATGTTGGGATATGTTCCTATATATCCTTATTTCTATAGATGATTTTTCTAAGTGATGAGATACCCTTTTTATCTCTCATCGTCTCATTTTCTGAATTTTAAAATGACATCGTTAGGCTGTCAAATTTCTGCAAAGGAACTTCTTAACCCAATTTCAATTCTTTGGGTAAAACCTCTACATATTGATTATGTCGTGCTATGAATATGTGTTGATGAAATATGATTGTTTTACACTTAATATCCACTTATATTGGGTGTATTTATATTTGTCACACATAATTATGTAATTGATTTATCCTTAATCTAAGGATACCGTCTTTGTAAAGAAACTTCATCTCGATATCCTTTCATCGAGGTATATTTTGTTTTATACACAACTTTCTTTTATACGGTGTATAAACCCCTTTGAATTTGACTTTTTTTCAAAAGGAATATTTTTATACAAAGAATTTTACTAAATGACAAAATGGAATGTTTTTGTCTTACGTATGCGGGCTTTGCTCAATGATTGGATAACATTTAGATACAATGAATTGCATTTGAATGGGTTCTGGGATTTAAAAATGAAAAAACACGAGCCTACCTCGCTGGGCGTAGCCTGACACTTCACCAATGATCCGCCAGAGCCGCCACCCACCTTAGAGAGTGAGATTAATGCTTTACATATGTTCTCCCTTGTTGGGAATAACTTTCCCCTAGGGTAAGAACAAGGGGGAGAAGAGGGTGGGGGGTGGTGTGTTTAAATTGAAAACACTTAAACCCCCCGCCCTAGGCCCCGTACGCAAAATTTCAACGGGGTTGGGGTTAAGACACCCCTAGGGTAAAATCCACATTATTAGTGCTACGGAAGTCTCAGAATTTTAATCCGAGCCTCCGTTCAGAAGTTACAAAGTACACGCCCGGGGCCACCAAATTACAAAAATGCCCCTAGTGGTGATTTCCACAGAAGGGTCGTGCCCGCAAAAGTTACACCCCACCTAGGGTAAACGACACGTTACAAACTCAACAATGCCCCCAGTTTTCCCATCTGAACAATCATTTAGGATTTATTCTGTTTATTTGGCGTGTCCAATGCGAACGCACTTAAAATTTAATTTCGGCCGTACCGGGGCTCAAAATCACACGCCGTCAGAATGCCCTACTTTGGAATAACATCAAGAAAATTTCCAAGTCATACAGTCTCAAAACCCGAGTTCTTAAAAATTGAATTAACATGTGTTTTATTTCCAATAATCAATTTAGAAACATAGAATTATTTTTTATTATTATGATTAGATGTTTACAAAACCCATTTATTTTCAATGGGTTATGATATGATGATATGGTGAATGTTGTATTACCATGTAGCATACATATGAATGGATTATGATTATATGAAGAGTGAAAATGTAATTATATATCCCTCTTATTAATTGTGTAATTCTGAAAGATTGAATATCGTCCTATGAGTTGATAGAGTTATGAATCACCTAAGAGATAACATAGTTAAAAAAATTATAATAGATGGTGTAATTAATTTGGCGGTAGTTACTCTTTTGAGAATATTGTAATTGACCAAGTATATTTTTCCATGATCATTTTACTACCACTAATAAATTATTGTCTTTTCAGTGATCATTTTCATATGAATTCTATTCTTAAGATTATTCCATAGTTTATTCTACTCTTCTTTTAAATGGTCATATGCTTATGATGCGTTCTAATGTATTTCTAATTTTCATGACCATATGATAAATGTCTTGTAAACACCTAAGATTAAATACAAGACTCATGATTATGATATATGAATTTTTTGTTATGATAATTTATTATTATGTTGATGTTCTCATATTCTTCTGGTCATGTTATACATATAAATTATCATTGATTGAAATATCCCTTGTTTATCCATATCATTAATCTGTGATCATAGCTTGTTATGTATTTATTTTCCCCAAAATAAGAATATAGGTACTAATTATTATACAAACTAGGTTAAATACCTTGATTGGTGGGGTGACTCAGGTTATGAAATATTCAAATAGTTTCCCCATTGTAACTTGTTGCATCATTATAAAAATAATTCTCCCATACCTTTCCCATAGAAACATATGAACTAAAATGAATGAATGCATGAGAAAAAAAAACAATTTAAATAGTTCAAACACACCTGATTATGTTCAAGGAGCATACAAAAAAAATTCCAATGTACCAAATCAACTATAACACACTATTGTTACAATGTTCAGAGTAGGGACACATTCCATCACAGTTTACAACAAATCAAAATTTGAAAACTCATAGCTCTCTCAACTAAAGTGTACTCACTAATCCTTCAGATGATTCTAATTTTTATAACATTTATTAGTTTTTTACACTTCATATGGATAATCATTATGTTATAATTTATTTCACTTTATGAATACCAATTTACCACATATTCATGGGGTAATCCGTTGTAGTTTAGATATGATTTACTTTTGTGAAATAAATATTTCCATCCATTATGAAACTACCCAATTAGTTTCAAGAATATCATTCTTTTATGATGACACCAACTTTCATGAAGCTCAACACGTTCACAATTATCAAAATATTCTCAAAGATCACTACTTTCATGAATTTTACGTATTTCCATTGTGATGTTCACAATGTTCATGAAAATTACATAAACTAAATAAAAAACCATTTTTCTCAAAATATACTATCATATGAAAATTTTCAAATGGGAAAGATCCACCACAAATTACCTTTGTGAATTTAGAGACTTTAGATCTCATTAAGGCCTCCCTATTTAACTAAGGGTGTAAAGCCCAATTTATAGACATTTCCTACATTGCGTGAAGCTTTCTTCCTCATCAGGGTCTCTTCATGAGGGTCTAAATTCTTATTCATTATGATCCAAAACTTGAAGAAATTATATAGAAATTTTTCTATTCATGAATATTTCTATAGTCACAAAGATTACTGTCTTTCCATAGAAACCAACTTATTTTTTGAAAACCCTCACTCCTTCATCAAAAAAAAAACTTTTTCAAATCTATTGACCATCATGAAATATTTTTTTAAAATAATTGCATTCTTTTTCGATATTATTATGATCCATAACTAGAAATACAAAATTTTCAACTATCAAGTCATCATATATATTTTAGACGCAAAAAATTTAGAAAACACTGGGAAATAATGCCACCTTTTACACCTAATGTTTTCTACCACCTCCAAGTAATACACCCCTTTTCTATGATCATTTTATTTATAATTTATCATCAATAATTCTAGAATTCTATAACTGATCTTTTAAAACAATTTTCCAACAAACATAGTCAACCCAAAAACACTATTGGGGTATTTTTTGAAAACACTAAGTATTATGAGTGTAGAAGGGTTCCATATGTAATGAAGTATGTTTGAGATGAATAATATTATACCCGAATAATATTTTTATATATGTATTATTCTTGTAAAATAATCTTTTTATTGTTATAAAAAAGTTTATTTATGAGATATATTGAATAATCATGGAAATGATGTAATATCTATATATGTTATGATTGGGTTTCTATATGAAAAACATTCAAAATTACCATGGGATGAAAATTACTATGAAGGGAAGAAAAGATAAATCTTTGGTAAATATTTATCCAAATAAAATAAGTATATTTTAATTAATACCTATTTTTAATCCACCCTGACCATTATGTGAGTAATATAACCATGTACATAAGAAATAATTAGTTCATGAATGATAAAAATGAAACAATTTATGAATTTGTAAACATGACCAATAATTAACAGAGTCTAAAAACACATTCCAACCATATCAACATCATTAAAATTAAAATTTGACCACAAAACCAAAAATTAATAATAATAAATACAGGAACATAATATTTATTATATCCTAGTACATATGATACATTAAAATACAAAATAAAAATGGAATAATCAACTAAAGAAATCCACAATTCAAAAAGTATTCCATTTTATGAACTATCACCACAATCCAATTAAAAGACATAAATTATCCATTATATCCAAAAAAATTATAATAAACCTATAATATATTATAGATGATAATGAATTAAAAATATATAAACTCATTTGCGTAACACCGCATTACATTTCTCCAAGTATTCCATATCTTTTGTTTTTTTCACCCTTTGTTTGTATTCGTTGAGGGTTCTATAGAATAAAAATCCTTTAAAAGGGATAATTAAATAAAGTAAAAGGATGTATGTTTTTTTAATTAATGTATTCTGGGAAAAATTGTGTAAATTGATTTAGAGGGTGGTTCTTGTGACTAGACAGCCTTATGTTTTTGTTTAAGAGATTTATGCAAAAAACTAGGCTGAATATTCCCTGATATACACATTCCCATCGTGATTTAGTTAAATGACATGAATATCTGTATGTATGATTCAATGAATATTGGGAAGTTTTCAAAAATATTACGTGCCCTGATTTTTTTACACATCATGAAAATATAAATCAGTATTTAATTTTAACTAAGGATTTACCTTTTACAAACTATTATTAATACATGATATTTTACTCCATGAAAGGAATTCATGAAGTTAATTACTTAGGTCTAGCTATTTTAAATGTGTTGCATGGATGAATCTTTTATAATTATTTTTTGGGATTTCCACTCAAAACAAACAGTTATTTTGGGATATTTTGAGAAATATCCTTTTTCTGGAACACATCGTTGATTATTTTAATACTATATTTATTACACTACTTATCCTTGGTATGTGGTATTTATTCTTATTTGTTGATATTGGTTTTTGAAGGGGAATTGGTTTAGATTTTGTTTTAGTTTCATATTTGATTAGTATTATTTATCTATCATTTATAGCTTCTTGTCGTTCCTTGACTTTCAATAGATAATCAATCAATTTTTAATCTTTATTTCCATGGAAGATATTCTTCCATCATTCTTGAGGTTGGGGGACATATTCAAGTGATTATAATTTTAGAATTTCTAAATATTCTTATTAACTTATTTTTTTTTCTGTTATATGGATTTTCATTGGTGAATAATGTTTTTAATAATATGTGATCATGGTTTTCAAAATGGTTTTGAAAAAACAAATCCCATTGGAAACTTTGGGTGCATCGGGAAATCGACATTAGGGTCCACTGTGTGTGTGGAACCACTAGTAGTTATGAATCTAATATCAAAAAATGTGGTAGGTTTCAATATCAATTGTAACCAACTTATTTCTATTGTAGACTTATTTTATGATGATCACTTATTCTCATAGTCTAGGGACCAAATAGTGTGCTTTGTATTCCATAAAATGTTTATTATATAATGGTATATTTCATTGAAACTTCCTCAAATGTTTAATTTTGTAGTTTTCATTCATACCAAATATATTCCTAGATTTTTTGATTTTGATATAAATTTATGGAATACTATGTAATGATTAATAATGGTTTAATTATTGAAAATGATATATATTTTTTTCAATATTAAAATTTGTGCATTAATGAATTTATAATTTATATAGATTTTTTGGTGGTATCCTACTGGTTTCAATGATCTCACATACTTTTGAGAGTGGAAAGATGAAGACCTTTTTGTAGGAATCTAGGAAAGGGAATGGAATCATGATGAATGTCAGGTTCTCTCTTCGTATTTTGCCTTTGAAGAAGGATGGTTTGAAGGGTATGAGTAGGGGATAATGAATAAGAATTTTAATGAAGATTTGAGCTACCTTTCTTTGTTATAATGGACCATAGGAATCTGAATAATAAGTTGAGTGGACTGAGAGAATATTAAGCTTTATAAAGATTACTAATGAATCTATGGTGGGGTTTTCCAAGTATATTTACTATGATTGATATCATGGAACTATATTATGTAATCTACATTTCATGAGGACCTTAACTGAGCTTATTTGAAGAAAATACTTAATCTATTGTTTTATTTTGAGGCCTTACATTGGAAAATAAAATTTGGTTTTTTTAATATTATGACCTTTTTTGGAGTAATCTATGAAATATTTTTAGGTTATTTTTTTGTTTTTATTAAGTACATTTGGGTTCAGGTATGACCAGGGGTGTGTTTGGGTGATGTTTTTAAGAAATTGGGAAGACAAGGTGTTATGCATGGTTTGCACATACTATGGAAAAACTATGTGAAAGTTATCCATGCAAACAGAGGAAATATGCATGTTTGGAACACAATTGGCCTAACTGTCCACCAAAAAACTGTGCAGGTAGTGGACCACCACATGGTTTGACCTAACCGTGTAGCCTCCTAGGTGAAACCATACGTACAGAGCAGTTTAATCTAAAAATTGGTTTTAAAACCACCCAAAGCCCCAAAACATCTATAATTCGACCTAGTATTGGTCTTGAAAATTTTTAGGGGTTCCCAAAGCCTTCTAATGGAATTCTAAGGTGATTTAAGCTCTGTTCATCGAGGTCAAAAGCTAGAATTGAAGATCCACTCTTCACATGGTATATAGATTTCTTCCCTATGATTCTTCCATTATTTATATTATCTCTTCTAGACCTTTTCATGGAATATCTCCCCTATTATCATGGATTTAAACCCATTAGTTGAGATCTATATCTATGATTTTGGATATATATCTAGTTTTTCCAGATATTGATTTACTTTGATCATGATTTTGGTATAGGGATTTAGATTCGAAGCTTGACCGACGACGTTGTGCCACTTAGATATTGGTGATTTTTGTTGGGCTAAAATCCATCTATAAACGGAGCTAGGTGGTCTATGAAAAACTACCTTAGTTTTTATTTTGATATGTGATTGTGAGTTTATGATTTTCTAGATTTCCTTGATAAATAATTTCCTAAATTGGAGTAATTGGGAAAGAGGATGTGAATTGAGTTTTCCTTAGTAGTTAATTAATAATTTAATCATGGAACAAATGAAGTGGGTTTACCAAATATATATTTTTGAGATTTTTTATGGGATGAAATATTGTAATTGAGATATTTTTTTGTGTGTTAAGATAATTAATTTTGTGGAATTATTTATATTATAAAGATGTTTTCTATGTATGATAATTAATTTTAAGAATTAATTGTGTTCTCTCATGTTTACCAAAGATAATTAATTTAGATACCTAATTTTGTTCCATGGTGTGATGAAATATAAGTAATTTTGAGAAATAATTATGACTGGTTGAGATTCCATATGGATAATTAATTGTGAATAATTTCTTATGAAAGGAGAATTGTGTTGATTGATTAATTAATCGATGAGTTAATTAATGGGTAATGTTCGTAGATAATTGTTTAACTATCTAATGGCCTTTGAAATGTTAATGTAATCATTGGATTGTTAATGGAATAATGTGGAAAATTCTTGTGAATTAAATAATGATAAAATGGTTGTGATTTTTGTGGTGCTAGACACGGCGTTCTAGACCGATTAGATGTTGGGACTTGGATATGGAGTTCCTCCCCAATAGTTATCTATTCTTGAGATTATGAGGTTATAAGCATAAAGACAAACATTGAATGAGAAAAGGAGTGCTAGGCATGACGACCTATACTCTATGAGAATGTGGTTCTAGCCATGACAACCTACACCAAATTGATTACAATAATCAATGTTAAATCAACTGAGATTTGGGGTGCTAGAAATGAAGACCTACACAAAATGATTAATGATATTGAATTATGATTAAAATGGTAAACATGAATTAAAACTTGTCTTAATTTTATGATTAATGATTAAATGAAATTATGATAACTATTTAAATTATGAACTATATTTATTGTTTCATAAAACTATATGCACTATCATTCAACTGGAATCGTTTTATACACTATTTTTGGTGGCCTACTAAGTTGTACTCACACTCTATTTAGTCCACCTGATCCACACTAGAGTATACTTTTTTATTGCAATATAGGATAATGGCAAGGCCCATGGATAGGTTGCAGTTTGAGATTGGAGAATTGGAGAGGGAACCAAAGGTGGTTCGAGACCTGAATGAGAGTCGTTGTGTATTCACATTCTATCGTAATGTAGAAACTTGACATTTTCTTTTTCATATCATATTAGGACTTTTAGTTGAGTATTGTATTTTCATGTTTTTGTTATCTTATGGCCTATATTTTTTCCCGTTATTTATATGTTTCCACACTTTTTTGTTTTTATTTTATTTCATTTGTGTTTATTTATAATAAAATATGGTATAGTCTTCCTAAGACTAATTTAAAAGACCCTCTCTACTAGTCGACACCCTTGGGCATATGGGAATGTATTCTTGAGGGCATGTGGCCAACCGACTTGGGGAACAGTTTCGTGGAACCCAGGTCAGGTTGTCAGAAAGTGGTATTAGAGAGTTTTCTTTTCTTTCGTCTTCTTTTTTCATACTATTTTAGAAATTGTAGACAAGAAACTAGGTTGAGTTGAGGCATGGTAATAAACTCGTGCATGGGAGTTTCAAAACCATGTATGAGAGAAAATACAAGTACTCGGGGTGGGATTATTGGGATTGCTATTTGTTGTTACAATTGTATATTATTTTACATTGGATGACACACCTGTGGTGTGATGTGATATTTGTTTTGAAAAATTGTGACATTTTGATTCATGGAATAAAGAGGCACGATGGTTGAGTCTACATGCATTATTCTATGAACTCTGGGTTGTTGTGACATGCATCATTCTATAAACTCATTATAAAATAGTTTATGGGTATGTTGTTGAACGTGAACTATTTTCCTTGTATTGAAATTGACATAATGATGCAAGATGAGAATAAATGGGTATCTAATGAGAACCATGATGGATGAAATGAGTATGAGAAATTAATTAACTGTTGAATTAATTAATTTTAGATAATGTGAGTAATTGATGTTAGATTAAATAATTGGAATGTTTGTACCCTTTATAACCAAGACCTATGAGTAGGATGATTAAGGGTAGTGTTAGGGCCTAGCTGATGACCGTGTCATGGGAAAAAATGAGGAAAAGACATGTTGAAATTTGATGCGTTAGTTTCTCCTCATATAGAAATGTTTTAAGGTTGTGTTATGAGACCTAAGATGTGTGTTTTTATTTTTAGAGATATACCTCCATAATTCTTGTTGAGGGAGAGACTGAGGGGTATGTCCCAGAATGAACTTCTCGTTAGGGAGCTTGAGGAACCATTGGTGAAAGCTGAGGAAGTAGGAGAATTGTTCCGAGATAATTTTTCTCATTTCATGCAGTTCATGGAGAGAGACATAGGGTGGGTTAAAAAATTCATTCCTGTGTTGATAAGGGAGTTTCATCAAAAACACCCTCCATGTTTTATAGGAGTGGGTGGACCCGAGGGATCTGAATTCTTGATTGAATCCACAGAGATGATACAAGACCATTTGGAGACTCTGATTGAGAGGAGGTTCAAGTTGTATTCTTATAAGCTACAGGGTTCAGAAAAGTGTTGCTGGGACATTCAAGTACGATCTGGACAGACTGATGAGATGTTATGGATGGAATTTCTGGAGAAGTTCTTATAACACTTATATCTAGACATACTGAGACAATATAAGGCTTCAGAGATTATGAATTTGACCAAAGGAAGAATGTCTATAATGGAATATGCTAGACGTTTCACATATTTACAATGTTTTTCTCTATCTCTGGTGGTAGATAAGGCTTCTTCAGAAAAACGATTTCAGGACAGACATAATTATGAAATTAAGTCCTAGGTAAAAAATTTTAGGATAAATATATTCTCATATGTGGTTATTTAGGACCTCATTTAAGAGGGGAACCGAGAGAAGGATTCCAGTAATAGACATGTAGCTGGATGATCAGGGAGTGTTCCTTCTGAGTGTAGGAAGCGACGTCATGAAAATCATAGTCAAGATAGTGGGAAGCAAGGTGGAAAGTCAGGTGGAATAGTTACACCTGATCTTTATCATGTTCTTTTTGACCATTTTGGTGGATAGAGACACTATTATAGACATTTTCCTTGACCACCAATGGAGTGCCCATTTTATGGGAAGATGGGACACCTATAAAAGCTCTGCCAAGAGAAGTAGCAGGTTGGGGTTGAGGGAGCATCTTCTCAGAGTCAGAGTGTGGGAAGGGGGTATTCTAAAACATATAGGTCTGGTAGCTGGAGTTCTACTGGTACAGGTAGTGGAGGCAGTGGACATGGTGCTTTAGGGAATGAGTGCCCATATAGGTAGAGTGGTGTTGCACAGGGGAGTTAGACAACACAACTCATAATAGGGGAGGGATGGTTACATGCAATGAATCCTACACTTGTGGAGAGAAAGGCTAGTCCATCAATAGTGAGAGGTACTAATCTAGTATAATTAACTTTATCTAGTTCCATGTCTGATACTGGTGCCCCTCATTCTTTAATATCTACAATCCTTGTCAATGGATTGAGCCTAGAGGTGGAGTCTGTATGCATGATGATCAATATCGATACACCATTGGGAATATAGTTTAGAGATATATGTTTATGAAAATGATGTTCTCTAGAGATCAGAGAGTACCATTTACTTTTGGGTATCATTTTACTTGATATAATGGGATTCATCTTAATAATGGGTATGTAATGTCTAGTCTCATACTGAGCCCAAAGAGATTTTTATAGCAGGAGAGTGATCCTTGTATCTCCTAATGGGGACCATTATGTTCTTCGTGGAGAATGGAATATCCATGCAGGCTGAGCTTGGCCAATTACTCAAAAAATATGAGTGCTCATATCCCACGATTCTAGTCTTTTGCTGGATGATGTTAGTGGTTGGAAATACATCCTTCCACTAGTAGTAGAACTATTTACATATGTCGTTCCTAATTACTTTTTAGGGTTTCCACTTAAGGGAGATGTTGAATTAACTCTTGAGATCATGCTGGGGTATGAGCTGGTCTCTACTCCACCTTATATAATGGAATAAACTAAGCTTCAAGAGCTCAAAACGAAGTTGGAGGAATTAGAGGATAAAGGGTTTATCTATCCAAGTACATCAACTTGGGGATCACATAATTTGTTTGTAAATAAGGCTTCAAAGAGTCGACCCTTGTTTGTCGATTACCAGATGTTGAATAAAATTACTGTAAAGAACCGATATCCTTTTCAATGTATCAATTATCTGTTTGACCAGCTGAAGGGGGCTTGTGTGTTCTAAAAATATGATATTAGATCACGGTATCATCAGGTGAGTGTTTAGACTTTTTATATACCGAGAAATGCTTTCATGAGTAGGTATGGCCTTTATGAGTTTTTTATAATGCTGTTTGGGTTGAAAAATTATCCAATAGTGTTTATGGCCTTGATGAACATGATATTTCTTCTATACTTAGATTAGTGTGTGGTGGTGGTTGTGGATGATATCTTGGGATACTCTAAATCTAATGAAGATCATGCCGAACATCTTGACATCATTCTAGGTACACTGAAAGAGAATTGAATATATTCGAAGTCATGTAAATGTCAATTTTGGATTGACATTATACACTTTCTCAGGAACATCCTATGGGAATAAGGTGTGGTAGTGGTCCCAGAAAATGTTTAGGTAGTGGTTTCTTAGAAGAATCCGAGGAATGTTTTTGATATCAGATTCCTTTTAGAATTAGAGTTTTATTACAAGAGGTTCATCCAAGACTTTTTTTCCATTTTTAAACACCGCTTATTGTTTTGAAAAATAAAGGGATAAAGTTTTACTGCATATGAGAAAGCAAGAATGATTTCTAGGAGTTGAATAAGTGCTTGACATCAGCACCAATATCTTTCTTACCTAAGTTGGGTGAGGAGTACATGGTTTATTATGATTATTATAGGGTCGGAATCAGATCTGTTTTGATGAAAGGGGGTAGAGTTGTTGTTTATGCATAACATAAATTGAGGTCACATGAAGGGAATTACTATACTCATGACCTCAAGTTATCAATAGTGTTTTATGGTTTTAAGTGTTGGTGACACTATCATTTGGGTGAAAAGTTTACATTTTTTTATGGATTACAAAAGTATGATGTATATATTTTCACAGCATGAATTGAATCTTCTATATAAATGATGGGTGGAGTATATGAAGACCTTTTATTTTGGACTAGCATTTACACTCAGGATGGGTAATAGGGTGTCTCATGCCTTGAGCAGGAAAACACTGACACAATTGGTACATGCGTTGATTGAAGAGTGGAAGATGACTCTACTTTATATAGTAGTGGATTATTCACTCTTAAGAAGAATCAAGGATATGAAATATAGGGATCCATTGTGTTTAGCCTTGATAGAAATTATTGGTGGTGGGTAGACACCTTCAGAATGAATAATATACAAGGATGGGATCACCTATGTGAAAAACCTGGTTGTTGTGCCTATGAGTATGTGAGAGGGAATCATCCATGAATTTCATTATTTAATGTGGGTGGCACATCCTGGGTTAAAAAATAGTGTACCAAGACATAAAAAAATTGTTTTGGCGGACATGCATGAAAAAGGAGATAGTAGGGTTCGTTACAAGATGATTCACCAGTCATCAGGTGAAGGCAGAGCATCAATGACCTGGAGGCCTATTGCAGTCGTTACCTATTATGGAATGGAAGTGAGATGATATGAATATGAATTTCATTGTATTAATTCAAAGACTCTTAAAAATAATGATTCTATTTGGGACGTTGTAGATCCACTAATGAAGGTAGCACAATACTTTTCGTTCAGGGAAACCTTTAAAATAGTGCAATTGGGAGAGTTATATGTGAGAGAGATTGTTCATTTACATAGGGTTCCATGAACTATAGTTTTAGATCATGATTCATTCTATACTTCACACTTCTGGAAGGGCTTATAGAAGGAGCTTGGTTCTTAGGTTATATTGTGTACGACCTCCACCCACAAATATATGGCCATTCGGAGCATACCATATAGGTGTTAGAGGATATTCTAAGCACATGTGTGCTTGACTTTGGTGGTTATTAAGAGAAGCACGTGGATTTAGTGATTTTTTCCTATAATAATAGTTATTAGGAAACTATACAGATGGAACTATTTGAGGCACTTTATGGTAGACCTTGTAGATCAATGCATTATTTTTTATATGTAAGTGAGTGCAAGCTGTTCGGACCAAGTATTGTTTCAGAGACATCAGAGAAGGTGCATTTTATTTGGAATCATATGGCTAATGATCAGAGTAAACAGAAGTCATATGGTGATAGATTGAGATTATACCTATATTTTACTGAGGGTGATAATTTATTCCTTTAGGTATTTCCATGATTGGGTCACCAAAGGATACAAAGGCAAGGCAAGTTAGCACCCACGTTTGTGGGACCATTTGAGGTGCTAGAGAGAATCATGTTGATGGTGTACCGATTAACACTTCCACAGAAATTCATCAAAATGCATGATGTTTTCCATCTATCAAAACTACGACGGAATCACCTGACCCTTCTCAAGTGACTGATGTGGAGGAGGTTGACATTGGGATAGATGCGTCCTTTGAAAAGCATATGGTACATGTGCTAGGTCTTAGTGAGAAAGTGTTACAGGGAAAGACTATTCTGTTAGTTATTGTGTTATGAAAACATAGAATTGTTCAAGATGAAACTTGAGAATGAGAAGAAGAATTTATTACTAAATGGCCCAATCATTTTGGATTGAAATCTTATAGATGATCAGGAGTGCAGCTCAAGGATGAACTGTTAAAAGGATTGGAGATTATAAGATCCTGACCTTTTATGGATCAATCTTGTTTGTGTTTTTGGTAATTTTGTGGTTATTATTATGTTAATTTGGGTTGGGGTATGACCTAGGGTGTTTTTGGGTGATGTTTTTAATAAATTGGGAAGATAGAGGTCTGTGCACGGTTTGCGTATAGTTTGGACAAACCTGCACAAGCTAATCGTGAAAAAAGTGGAGGTCGGCATGGTTGGTGATCTAATTTCCTAAACATGTGCCAAAAAACCATGTATTTAGTGGAATACCACATGGTTGGCACTTGGTTTGTCCTAACCATGCAGCCTCCACAGTATAAATGTGTGCGCGTAGAAGTATATTCAGAAAATTGGTTTAAAAAAAACCAAACATCTGAAACCTCTCCAATTTGACCTAGGATCAAGCTTGAAAATTTATTGGTGTTCCCAAATCCATTTAAGTGAATTACAAGTGATCTAAACACCTTTATTTGAGATTTAATGCCCAGTTTTAAGATCTTCTCTCTACCTGATAAGTGGATTTTATCCTGATGTTTTTTCCATTATTTATCTTATCTTTTCTAGATATTTTCATGGATGATATCCCCCCCATTATATTGTATATAAACCCATGAGTTGAGTTATAGATATAGGATTGTGGATCTAGATATATATTTTCAAGATCTTGATTTCCTTTGATCTTTATATTTGATTAGGGATTTAGATCTGAAGCTTGATCGAAGGCGTTGTGCCTCTAAGATATTGAGGATTTCCATTGAACGAACATCCATTAAAAAACTGAGGTAGGTGGTATAAATCTAACTCACACAATTATGATTTTGATATATGAATGTGAGTTTATAATTTCCTAGATTCCCTTCATGAATTATTTCCTAAATTTTTGTAATTAGGAAAGTGAAAGTGAATTGATTTTTCCTTGGCGGTTTATTGGTAAATTAATCATAGAAAAAATGAATGGGGTTTCCCAAATAGATATTTTAGATATTCTTATGGGATGAGATATTGTAATAGAGATATTGAATTATTGTGTTATGATAATTAATTGATGGGAATTAATTATAAAATAATGCCAATGGTTATATAAGATAATTAACTACTAAAATTATTTATGTTCCTTGATATTGACCAAAGATAATTAATTTAGATAATTAATTATGTTCCATAGTGTGATCAAAGATTATTAATTGTTATAATTAATTATGACATGTTGAGATTTAATAAGGATAATTAATTGTGATGAATTAATTATGGAATGGGAAGTATGTTGATTGAATAATTAAATTAAGAATTAATTAATGGGTTATGTGTTTAGTTAATTATTGAATTAACTAATGGCCTTTGATTAGTAAAGGAATAATAAGAAAAATTCTTGTGAATTAAATAATGGTTAAATAGTTAATATTTTTCTAGTGATAGACTTGGCATTATAGACTAATTATGAATTGGGACTTAGACATGGAATTAATTTCCAATAGTTATCCAAGCTTGAGATTACGGGTTTCTAGGAAAGTCTACCTACACCAAATGAATGATAATAATAAATGATGATTTAAATGAGAATTGGGGTTCTAAGAATGATGACCTATACTGAATCATTAATGATATTGAATAATGATTCAAATATGAAACATGAATTGAAACAGGGCTTAATGTGATGATTAAAGATTAAATAACAATGTGATATCTATTTAAATTAATCATTGTATTTAGTGATTCATAAAATAGTCTGCAGTATCCTTTTTTTGGACTCGTTTTAGACACCATTAGTAGTGGCCTATTGAGTTGTACTCACACCCTATTCGGGCCACCAGATATTCCCCCCGAGAAGTCTTTTTTGTTTCAGGATAGGATAAGGGAAAGGGCTTGGGATAGGTTGTAGTGTCGGATTGGGCATGGGAGATGGAATC
This sequence comes from Viscum album, assembly GCA_963277665.1. Taxonomy (NCBI): domain Eukaryota; kingdom Viridiplantae; phylum Streptophyta; class Magnoliopsida; order Santalales; family Viscaceae; genus Viscum; species Viscum album. The sequence goes on along the minus strand of OY728130.1, from coordinate 1,015,171,839 downwards.
CTACGTGGATTGGGATCGTCTTGAGAGTGATGTCTTTACTTTCTATTTCATTGTAGACACTCAACATTTTCATTGTCAGAACATTTTTTACCATTCAGTTGAGTATTGTATTTTCATGTTTTGGTTATCATATGACATGGATTTTTATGGTTATTTATACACTTCTACACTTGGTTATTGTTTTTTGATTTCATTGGTGTTTATTTCTAATAAAAGTGGGTATAGTCTTCCCAAGATTGATTTATCAGACCCTCACTGCTAGTTAGAACCCTATTGTGTATTGGGAGGCACGCTTGAGGGCATGGGACCAACCATATCGGTGTACCGTATAGTGGAACTCAAGTCAAGATGTCATAGTTTTTGAACCTATAGTTGGGAGAATGTTCCTTTATAGATTATTCTACCAATTTTGATGAGTTGGTGCAATTGACACTAGAGAGAGTCACCAAGAATTACCTAAAGTATCTAAGGTTTGAGTTGGGGTTAAGGGATGTTATTAGTTCAATATTGATTCTCCATTTACTTATAACCTTTTTAGAGGCAGTGGATAAGGAATCATTTATAGAGGAATATATATATAAAAAAAATTATTGGGAGGAACCTCTATTTGTAATATCGTTAGTCTGGGTGTATATTTTTTCCAAAAAAGAAAGTGAAAAGATAAAATTTGTTATTTAGGACTGGTTTCTCGGGCTTTGTCGGGACAGTAGTTGGTAATCTTTTATCAGGGTTTCCAGTATTTTCATAGCATGCATAATTGTAAAAATATACATACGAAATCTATTCATTACTGAAAATCTATCCATCTAATCTTTTTATAGGATGTCCAAAGTCAATATGGTTAGATCCACATTCACCAAGTGCTCATAGATTTATGACAATTCTTCCATGGGTGGTGAGTATTATCCTAATACTATGGGGTATTTTCTTATGGACATAAAATATTATGGAGGATCTCAGAATGAATGGATTTATGATGTGGAGTACGCACCATAATAATATAAACCCTGACATCCACAATTAGTTGTACATTGTTTATTCTTCCTTATATATTTATAGGTCTATTCAATTTAGGAGTTTGAAATTATTATATATTTTCAAATTGAGATGAGATTTTGGGCTTGCGTTCAGATATTATTCCATTTTTATTTGAAAATTTCATGCCTTTGGAAAAGATGAATTACCAATGTTTTAGGTTCCCAGCACCTTGGATGACGATAGTAGACCATGAGGTGGAGTGGGACTTGTTAGTTCTCGATCAGGGAATCTTCAACCTGATTATCAAAATATATTGTATGATTGGTGTTAGGTCTTGGATATACTGTTACCATCATCGGGTTCATTTATTATCTTCTTATGGAGTCACTCATTTTTATATGTTGAGTGGGATTCAATATCTGTATGTGTGAGACCTATTATTCTTTATGTCGAGATAATCCCATGCCAGTTTTTAGAGATGTTTCTTGAAACTATTATCCATTATTTTGGAAGCCAAATACCTACAAAGGTGAGTGCATTCACTGAGGTATTTCTATTTTATTTCTCTAGTTTAAATCCCTAGTGTGGGGTCAAGCATACCATTGACCTACTACTTGGGACAATTCCATTTCTATTCTATATTAATGTATGACTGCTACCAAGTTTGTAGAAATTAAGGTCCGTCTTGTGGATATCATGGTTAATTGATTTATTATCCCTAGTATTTCACTAGGGGATTTTGCATCCCTCTTCTCTATGATTCAAGTTGAGAGTATCAGTAATTATGTGGAATATTTAATGTCAATACATGTGATCATTAAGAGAAAATATCATCTCAGAATGATTTTTGAACTCTTTTATTAGATTATATAGGATTGTTTGATTTCAAAGATTGATCAATCGTTAGGGTAACACCATTTGAATATATGAGAAGAGGATATATCTAATAATGTTTTTAGGATCTATTATGTGAATTATGAGTTTATGGTTATTCCATTCAGACTATCTAACTCTCCTATGGTGACTATGAAAACATTTAAAATGATCATCCATCTATTCTTAGAATTTCATTGCAGTGTTTATGGATGATATTATGGTTTAATACAAGTTAAAAGAGGAGACAATGGAACATTTTTATATCATTATTATAAAATTTAACCAACCTCTTCGAAATGGTAATATTTTAGAATGTGTGTTTTAGATTCATAAAGTAATGTTTCAAGGGCATATATTATCAGAGAGGGGTGACATGGTGGAATGGAAAAAATGTATTAATAGTTATGTTGTTGGATAATCCTAGAAATGTGTTTGCGATCAATAGTCTCTTGATGTTGGATGGTTATTACAGTTATTTTGTTTGGTACTTCTCCATGCTTCCATCTCAAATGATAAATTTAAGTTGTAAGGGTGTGAGGTTTGAGTGGATGGATAAGTGCCTGAGATATTTTGAGAAATTTATGGTGAGGATGACTTTATATCTAGTTCTGAAACATCCAAAATCAGTTTGTGTTTATTCATTTTTCTGAAATGTTTCAAGAATGGGTTTGGGGTGTGTCTTTATATAGGGAAGATAGGTGGTAGCTTATGGATCTCCATTTTTTCACTATAATTTCATGATCATCCCTACCCATGATATTGAGTTGGTAGTAGTTATGAATGAAAAAAAAACATGGAGTCACTATGCATTTGGATTTGGAAACCTAAAATTCTAAAATTAGATTATTCTATTCGATATATTATGTGACACCCAACACTGATCTATGAAAATACAGAAAAACTATTTTGTTTAAATTTAATATCGTATATTTATTGGGGAACACATAACCCTGAGTCGAAATGATCAATAATATAGTACACCTCCATAAGGTAAACATTAAATTAGAGGATTTTTATACTAAATCCTTTATTTGGAAAATTATTGTTATATATTTAATATAAATTAAATAAGAATCATTTAAATGGAAAAAGAAATGTTCTATGAAAAAATGTATTTTTTCTAAAAAATGGGTTTTTAGGATTTTCACACACAATTTGATATTAATTATTATCCCTATAATAAAATTTATTTGAAAACATAAACAACATTTGTTTAAATAATGAAATCAATATTACCTTATAGAAAAAGTTCATGTTTTTTCTGAAATGTATAATTTTTAAAAGATACAGCAAAATACTAAATTTTAATTGAAAACTAAAATTTATTTTTATATACATCAAATTTAAATTATAATTTGAATTTGTTTTAATTTTATATTAGTTTAGTTATAATTTTGTAATTCCAATTTATTTTATTGGAATCAATTTCGTATTGAATTTTTATATGAACACTTCGTAAGCTTTTCTCAATTTTTTTATAGAAACCCGATTTCTTACCATGTGTGATGAATTAATAATCAATTAAATTATTTCACTTCTATGAATAGAATATTGAGAAAAGGGTTGGATATTTTTAATCATCACAATATATATTATTTAACAAGATCAACATTGTTTTTTTCCATAATTAAAAGTAAAACTAGTAAACATTATATACTACGATTAATGAAAAAATGGGATTATTAGATGTTAACGTAAATATATAATGGTTAAAATTACCTATAAAAATTCCTAAAATATATTTTCAGTAATTATTAAAACCCTATAATGTATAAGGACCAATAATAATAAAATTTTATCCTTTTTAAAATGCAAAAAATGGGTAAACCATTTTATTTTCAGAAAATAAAATTATGTCACGCAACTCACTTATAAAAGGATTTTCACTATCATGTATTCTCTACACATTTATATTTTTTTTACAAAAATACAAGAAAAAATCACATAAAAACCCATCCTCTAATACCGAAAGCATTATTTTTGTAATAAATAAATCATATAAAGGATTTTGGTGAAAACGAAAGTCGTTTACCTAAAGAAGAGGTAACATTTATCAACAATAAATATTATTTTATTTCTTCCTCCACCATTTAAAATTTTTATTAAACCATTTAGTTATAATAAAATTAATAAATTTAATATAATTATATTTCTATGTTAATTTAAATTAACAAAAACAATCCCATAATTTCATCAAATAGGTTACTAAAGCATCATTCATTTGTGTAGACCACTGCTGCCTTTTGAACAGATGTGATTTGTTTTAATATACCACTTGTCATAGCTAGGTATAATGATAGGTATAGTTTTTATATATCATATTTATAATAAAATTAAACCTTTGTAGTGGTTATATCACATATATATTTTTTATTTTCCATTCCTCCTGGGATATGATAACGTCACTCTTGTGTAAAACGAACTACCACCTCCTGAAGGGATGCGATTCATTTTTCACCAACGCTTCACATGGAAGGAAATAAAAATAATTTTAATGAATATATGTAATATACATGAAATAATTATGATATTAAAGACTTATTTATTTTTATTAAAATATATTATATCATTACATTTCTTACCTTTTTACTCATTTAAAGAGGATAACATCATTTAGGTATGCGTGGACAACTGCCTTCACGAAACAATGTGACTGTCTTTTTATCCCCACACCACATGGGTGATATATATAATTATATATAAATAAATAATATTGTAGATATGATATTATTATAATTTTGTAAGGATAAAATATTTCATACATTAATTCCATAAATATCTTAGAAAAATGGAAATGTTACTAATGTTTACGTACGAACTACCATCTCTTGGATTGTAACATATTCAATTTATCATTACCATATTCCATGATTGTTTTTAAAATTATAATTAATGTAAAAATAAGAAAATTATTTCATTATTATTATAATTTAGATTATATAATGATAAAATATGCATTATAATTGGATCTTCCATGAAAATACATGCAAAATAAAACACCAAAATTGACACCCAAAATAATGGAAATAATGAATGATTATTATTGGAAGGGTGATAATATTTTGAAAAAAGATAGTATTTGGTATTAAAAATATTAATATATTTCTACTAGAAGTTAATAACATGTTTTAAAAACCTAAAAATGAGGTTACATCATGTTCAAAAAAAGGAAGTGTAATGTAAGGGTCTTCATCTCAGTTTCAGTTAATTTAAGAATATTGCATTGTTATTAAAGTAATATCATTTATATAGTGTATATAAAGTACCTATGAATTTTAATATCATGATTAATTATTTAGTTATGTTATTTTAGTTTTCATTTTAAATTATCTTATCCATGTGAAATTGAATTTAGATTTACAAAGTGGTAACAAATTTTATAACTCAATCGATTTTCATTGGGTTATATTACTTATTCATCATAATTGATATTCTATAATTATGTATGTACAAAATTTAAATTTTATCATATTTGTTTTCCAACTTTTATTATATGGATTTAAATTTGATACCCATATTTTATTCATTTAATAATTCCTAGATTAACATTATGATCATTGTTAGGATTTATTCAATAATCTCATTCTCATTCAGATTAATCATTCTTGAATTTAGGTTGAATAAAATTATTTTATACTTATATTAAAAACACAAATTATTTTATAATTATCATTTTATTGAATATATTTTAATTAATATTACCATTCACCCATTCATTGATTATTAAAATAATTGAGAAATCGATTTTAAGAAAAATATGATTTCATTTAACTACTATGTGGAAAATCTGTTTTCTTCCAAAACCATGAAGAAACAAAAAGTTTTCAAAAAATATTATTAAAATTTTCTAATGTATTTATCATAGAAAGTTTTTCATATTTTTACTTTTTAATTTTTTATAGGAATCTTCATGTCATTTTCAAAATAAATCCCATTTGATTTTTACTCACAAAGTGAAAGGAATAATTTTTCTAATATGTAGAAAATGAATAAAATTTCAGGACATCATGACCACTCCAATGTTGTAAATAATATATTATATTTTTTTACGAAAATTTACAATGATTTTTTTTGAAATTTTAGTTTTAGAAATGGATTTTCAAAATGAAAAAATAGATTATGAAATAATTTTCTATTTTATTTTCTTGAAAATAATCCTTTATAATTACTCCAATTGGTATATGATTTATTGATATCATAATTATTATACCTATGAATTATTTGGGATCATTTTTAATAAGAAATATATTGAAATTAACTTATTTTATTAATTTTTGTAGACATTGAATTCCCCTTGAATTATTCACATTCCTGTAGAAAATAAAATCCCTTAAATATCTGAATTATTTATCATGGATATGATTATTTCTAAAACTGTATATCATTTATTTATATGGTCATATAAATTGAGATTTATTTTTTTTATCTTTGAAAATATTGATAAATATGTATTCCTTACTCGATAAATATATTTTATAACCAATAAGATTGATTGTGAATTAAATCGGTAATTTCATATTTGAGGAATGCATTGGACATGAAGACATCGGGGTTCCTAGTTATAAATATCCCCTTGATGCATCAGTATTATCTTGAGGTGAGTAAACATTATTTCCTTAAATTAGTTGGAAAACCCAAAAGAGTTTTTACCAAGTAGCATTATACATTATTATGAAAGGTCTTGACGGTTGTGGTATCATGATCTGAAGTTCATGACTTCCAATTTTGAAGAATTTATTTCACTAAAAATTTAGTTATTATTACCCACAATAGTTTCCCAATTATATTACATATGGATCAATTTACTTCATTATTATAATTTAAAAGGAATTTATTTATTGTTATTTACTTTTCCATAATGATTATTCCTCATCCAATTATGATAGACTCGTTATTGATTAAATGGAATATGTTTTCAATTGTTTACCTTACCATATTTATTATTATCCACAATATTTTTACATTGATATTGTTTGTGGATGCACTTTATTGATAATTTATTGATTACCAGGCAAGTGTTTTTAGTTGTCCACCTTTCCATATTGATTATTAATATTGGTTCATGATTGATTCAATTGTACGTAACAGTTTAGGAGTATTGGATTCCACCGTTATTTTGTTTCCATCCCTATGAATCCATGATGTTGACCATAACCAATGTCCCATGATATTTTTGGGGTATTAATTTTATTATTGAAAAAACATGTTATAATTTTAATGTTAATATATAACATAATACTCATGTATGTTTCTAGTGTAACAAGACCTATATACTATTATGACCATTAGGATATGATTACTAGTATCTTATACTAATGTAATAAAAAAGACACCTCCTCTAGAGTAATGTGTTTGGGGTATCTATAATTCATATCAATGTTATTTTAGTAGAAAACATGAGGACTATATTTATTATAACATATATTTTGGATCATTACCTTTGGTCATAATTTGAAGATTATTATTTAATAACATTCTATTGTTTAGTTAAGGTATATATAATGTCATTTTATCTAAAAATATATCTTTTTCTAGATACTAAATGTGGACATGGTTTAAGAAATATTGTAAATGGGGTAATAACTCTATAATTGGGAAATACCTAATCATCAACTAGTGTAGGACAACGATCAATTTTTTTCAAATCATTTATCACTCCAAAGATATATTATAATGATCATTCACAATTTATTTTTAAACCATTATGATGGATTTTATAAAATGATGATAATTAATAACATACGTTTTTCCTAAGGTGTCTTATATTGAAAACAATTTTTCATTATTTAGACATCTTGGAAATGATTCTATGGTTTTATCACTACTGTTATTGATTCTCAGACTATTATTTTTTGTTTTTAAAAAAGGATGAAACCTAAAGGAATATTGTTATCATTTAACAAGAAGAACAATGTTGTGAATATGAGAAACCAAATAGGATAATGATATCATTGAAATATATTATTAATTTTACTAAAAAGTTATCCTCAAATATGATTAACATTATATTACTAAAAAAATCCCATCAACACTATAGATGATAAGGATGATGTTTTCTAGGATCTATAGTAGTGGAGACCATGGGGGATAGAAGGATCAATTTCCATCATATGAGAATAATGGAAGGTGAAATCAATGAAAGTTTCCCATTTTAATTTGAAAACTACTTTTGGTTATAAATGAATAGCATAAAGAAAATAATTTTCTATAAAAAATGATGAGTATGATGGAAGGCTATAAATGGCATCCCATGATCCATTTATTGTTATTTATCTTAAATGTGGGGAATGTGGAAATTATATGAAAATATTACAAATTTTAATGGTTATCCCCTTGAATATATACGCAAATATGTCGGAATAAAAAGGATATAGTATTTATGTCATTAGATTCAAGAATTTAATGGTTCAATATTTTTTACCAGTGGTATTTTGGTTATAATAATATTGAAACATATGACAATTGTGTTAAATTTTATAATCATATATGTACTCATTATCAAAATATTTATACATACCATCATGGGTATATGAGTTCAAATATTATCATATTTTGAAAATACTAAATAACACTTTTGAAACTTTTTCTTGCAGGAATACAATATGAATTATGATATTTTTAGAAAACAATTATTTGAATAAACCACATTGGTATACTATAAGTTTTAATAAAAATGTCATTTAAGGAAGAACCTAATTACCTTTTTTTGTCTGGATTTAATTGTATTGGTATTATTTATGGTATATCATTCATATATAGTTTATTATGGTTAATTAATCTTTGGATAATGTTAGTGGAATTAAATAATTATGGTTTTAGAAAGAGGATAACTAATATACTGGGTGAAACCCTATCACATCAGACAAGGACATTGTAATTGAGCCCATAATCATAGGATGAAAAGGGAATAATTTCATTGACTTGACAACATTATTTACTCGTTAATATTTACTTTTTGTTAGTTAAATGGTTTGACATATAAATATCAATGATTAAATATTTGTTTTACTATTGAGGTTTACAGATTAATGAAATATATATTATAACTTATGGTGATTATATTTTATTTTTAAAATAGTTAGTGGCATAAAGAATTAATTTTAACTATTAGATTTATCATATGATCCATTTAACGTTACTTTTGGTCATTCAGGGGTAAAAAATTAATGTTTTCATTTTTCAGAGTAATCAATGAATTCAAAATTGATCGAATCACAACCAAATTAACAAATTTTCATTATGAAAAAGAAACATAATAAGTATATTTCTTTATATTCAGAGATAGTAAAATAATTCCTCTTAATTATGATAACTTATCTTTAAAGAATTTTTTTTCTTATTACATTCATGTCCAATGAATTATATGGTCTTTATAATCATCACATGTTTATTGATTTGAGGACCTTAACCTTCCATTTATCAGTAACTTTATTATGATCAATGAACTCAATAAACTTATATAATTGTCTACACATTTATTCCATTCCAATATCTTCACTTCCAACCTATTTAATTATACATATAAACCTAGTAATGTGTTATTTTGGATGACATTGGGTTTTCTTTTTTCCTTCATATGTGGAGAATATTTTATTAACCCTTTTATGATGTTGGGTTTTAAACAATGATATTTCCTGAAACCAAAACCCTTATTACCAATATATTTTTAAATTACAAAGATGAAATTTATATAAGGGGGGGAAAATATAATTCTTCGAAATTATAAGTAGATAACATTTCATTCAATAGATAATCTGACAGAAAACATAGTATTAAACAACATATGAAATATATTTCATTAAATGTAATCACTTTGACAGCTTTCAGAACATGTTACCCAGAATTGAAACAAACCATAATATAATATACTAATATTAATTAGACATTGAATTGCTATATATGAATATTACTAAATAACTTCTGAAAATTCATTTTATCTATTGACTATAAATAATTTAAGAATCCTTTATGAATTATATATATTCTAAAAAAATGTATATTTTTTCTAAAACACATTTTATACTCCTTTTGAACACATAATTTAGAATTAATTTTCTACACTTAAAGAAAATTTATTTGGAATTTTTTTTAAATAATAAAATAACAACTATAATTGAGATAGTTTTTCAAATTTTTTAAAAGATTCATTTTTTAATAGAAAAAATACTATTTATTAATTGAAAGAAACCTTTTCATAAAAACTAATTATAATGTTTAATTATATTATTGAATTATGTTAACTTAAAATTTGTTAAATTATATTTATATTAATCTAATTTAGGTCATTAGAATATTATTCATATTAAATATTAATATAAAAACATAGTAAACCTTCAAACATTTTCTATTTAATAACCCACTTACACATTATGTTTATGGGTTTATTTTAAATTATGACTTCCTAATTATGTAAATATAATTTTAAAAATGGATTGCATATTTGAAAAAATAATAATTTATATTATCTATACTGTTTAAATTAATATTTTACTAGAATTAATAGTAAAAACTGAAAAAATTATTTTATGTGATTAAGGAAAAATAGTATTTACTGGGGGTTATTATAAATAGATAAGGGGTAAAATAACTTAATGACAAGTATAAAATATATTTTCTGGAAATATTTCTACCCTATAATGTCTATTACTATATAATTATTCATCGAGGACCTTTTTCATGTGAAAAATAGGGGTACAATTTTTTCTTTTCAAATAGTAAAAGTATACCAAACACCTCACTTATTAGCGGTCTCCCACCTTGTCTCTTTTAGAAAAAATCTAACTAGTTACTATTGGACTATTCTTACTCAAATCACTTCCAATATTCCATCCCCTCATTATAGATTCATTATTTTGGTCATCCATCTATCCTTGGTTTTAATTTGGTGAAATCATATTGAGTTTATCGGAAAAAGAGGTGATGCTTTTCAGTGAATGTTTTTTATTTTATTTCTTTCTCCATCTATAAAAGTTATTATTAAAATATGATGATATAATTAAATCAGTATATTATATATATAAAGATGTTTTTATGTTAGATTACAGACCTAACAAACAACTACATCAATAAAATGGGGTATGCAATCCTCATTCATGATTTTATGATATGGTAATGACCTACAATAATTAACACATCAATAAAATGGTGGTTGAAATCCTCATTATGTTCACAGTGGACTATCGCCTTGAAAACTGATGTCATTCATTTTTTCCATAACCATGTCTCACTGTTGGGTAAGATGATGGATATAAAGTATACATATGATACCAGTAACATAATTATAAACCTAGAATCATTATATCTTATATTAATTTTTTTTCATTCCATTCCATAGGAGATATGATAATGTCACTTAGGTGTACAATAAACTACCACCTCCTGAAGTGACTTGATTCGTGTTTTACTTATTCTTTACATGGATTATAATACAGAAAATGTTAACAGATCTACGTAATAAAAATTAAATATTTGTTATCTTAATTACTCATGTATAAATTTTCAATAATAATATATCATTATTTTGATTATCATTCCACTCTCTTAAAGGGAAAAAACATCATTTGGGTATGTGTGGACTAAGCATTAACAATGCGATGTGGGTTTCCTTTCATCATGATACAACATAGATGATATATATATATAAGTATATTTAATGAAAAATATGTTATATATGATGTTAATAATATTTTTGGAAATGTAAAATATTACATACCTTCATACAGTAATGATAATTGAAAAATAGAAACATTACCCATGTGTATGTAGGACCTACCATTCAAATGATTAGAAGATAATACAATTTTCATAACATTAGTTCATTATTATTTTTAAAATTTTCAATGATTTAAAAAAATGATAATTATTTCATTATTTTTATTATTATTTATATGATATTACTATATAATATAACCATAACTAGACAGTCCATGATGAAAACAAGCTTGAGAAAACAAGTAAAATGACACATGAAATAATGAAAATAAAGAAATATTATTAACTGAAAGGAGATAAGATATTATAATAGAATCATATATGATATAATAAAAATTAATATGGTTATAGTATAATTTAATAACATGTTTAAAACAACAATATATGGGCTTAATTCAAGCGAAAGTAAAAGTAAGAGGGTGGTAAAGGACTTCATCACAATTTCTACTTATCGATGCATATTATAATGTTATGGACACAATTTATTATATATATTTTATATTGCACTCCTCTAACATGTAATATAATTTTTCATTAATAATTCATGGTATTTTATACTTCAATTTGAATTATTTTATCACATGGGATTTTAATTAAGTGTTGCCAATTGGAAATAGACTTCACAACTGAATTTCATTTCATTGGATTTTATTATCTGTTAATCATCACTAAAACTCAATGATTCTATGTGTAATGAATTTCAATTATTTTATGTTTTAGTATAAACTTTTTTATTTGTATTTATGGGTGATACACATAATCTATTCACTAGATAATTCTCACTTTAACATCAGAATAGTAATAAGGGTATATTTACCAGTATCATTCTCATCGATATTGGTTATTGTTGAATTTCATTTGAAGGAAATTATTTCATAGTTTATAATAAAACCAAATATTTTTTTTTCAAATCATGAAATTCCTGACATTTTCATGCAATATTACCATTTTTGATATATTGTTTACTTAAAATTATAAAGATAATTTTTTAGATAATATCCAACATCATTTCTCTCTTCGGTGGAAAATATATATTCTTCCAAACCCAATTTCTAAAAAATTATTTTGAGAAATGTATTAACAAAATTTCAAGTGACTGATTAAAATAATTTTTAAATTATTTTGATGTTTACAAATGGTTTTGAAACAAATATAAATATAATTTTTATATAAATTTCTATTTGATTTTTCAGAAAAATTGGAAATAATCATTGATTTAATTTGTGTAGATTGAATGGGATATCTCACCCTTATGATAACCCAATATTTTTAAAGAATCATTTAAAACATTCAATTGTTTTTTTCAAGGAAATTTTTTTATGTAATTTATTTGTGAAATTTTATTTTTAAATGTTAATTTAAAATTGACAAATATATTTTCCTCAAAAATGTTTTTAAATATATTGTTATTGTATTTATATTAATAAAACAATAAACTTTTATTATTACTCTAATGAGTACATTTTTCACTAATACAAACATTATTATTCTGAAGAATGGTTTATGATCATTTTGATCAAATAAAGTATGGGATTTTAGTTCATTGATTCTTTTATGTAGTCATGACATTTCCATTAGATTACTCACTTTCTTGTAGGAAATAAATTTCCCCTAAATATCCATATTAATAACCATGAATATGTTTATTGTTTAAATAGTATATCATTTATTTATATTTTGATCTAGATTTAGTTTTACTTTCTCATATGGGTAAATATTAATAAATCCATAATTCTTACTCAATTAAGATATTAGTTGATAAGGAAAACTGTTAATGAAATAAATTAATTATTCGATATATGAAGAAATATTTGGAAATGAAGTCATGGTTGGGAATAATTATTAATAGCCCCGCATTATATTAGTAGTATTTTTAGGTGAATTAGTAAGATACCATAAAATTAGTTGGCTAACTCAAATGAGTTTGTACATATTAGTTTTATAATATCTTTTAAATAAAAATGACGATAGAGGTATCATGATCCTATGTTCATGATATACAATAATTAGTAATTTTGTTCATTGTGAATTTAGTTATTATTTACCATTATATTTTCAAAATGATATTATCTCTAGAAGCATTTCATTATTAGTTATTGATTAAACTACACAAGTTTTCATTTATTTACCTATCCATGTTGATTATTCCTTATCCAATTTTGATAGTCATGTTATCGATTAAATTGTATGTGTTTTCAGTTATTTGACATTCCATATTCATTATTATCCATGGCATTTTCACATTGTTATTATCTCTAGATGATCTTCCTTCTAAGTTTATTTATTTTATAGTAGGTGTTTTTAGTTATTTACCTTTTCATATTAAATAGTAATATTGAATCCTTAGTTCTTCAAATATACTAACTAATATAGAGAATTTGAGCTGACTCATATTTTTTTCCTTCCCCAGGAATCCATGAAGTGTACCATGATTTAATGATATTCTATACATAATAATTTTACTCTAAAAAAATTTATGTTTAAATATTATATTAAAAATTAATTTAAGTTTCATGAATGTATATATTGTTCCTAAGCAACTCAACTATTCAGTTGCTTAGTATGAAATTCCTTTTATATTATGAAAATGTAATAAAGAAGATATCTAAGCCAGGATACTAAAGTCTGGTTCACAACATTGGTGAATGGTTTATGGTATATTCTAATCCAAAACTTTTATCTCATATTTTCACTCACCAAGACCTAAACATGCGACCAAGACACATGGTGGTGTATATAAAGAGTTTTTATTTTATATTTTATTACACTCTTGGAAAAGGTAATGTGATTTATGATGCACAGAACCTGAAATTTTTAACACTTGTAGTGAAGGAATCAGTAGAAGAGTGGTATTTGAATAGTTTTTCAAATGAGATGGTCAGAGGAATTGATGAAGAAGGTGGGTCAATATGAATGGATTTGAGGAATGTTGACTTTTCATGTGATGATCATATTAAACTCAAGTTTATATATTGCTATAACATTAGTAGAATCCTTTATTGTTGGGATATGTAATGGCCCGGACCTCTCCGACACATTCCTTTTTCAAAAAGAAGGTCACGAAGTGTTTTGGAGGGTAAAATGGACTTTTCCCACACTTTCCAGAATTTTTTAAGTACACGCCGTGTAGTGTGAATACACGCTGTGTACCACCTTGTCGGGCATAACCCGTTTTGAAGGTCATGTCCTTGCCGTGTAAATTGAGTGAGTACACGCCATGTAGTGTGAGTACCCTCCATGTATCACCTTGCCGGGTATACCCCGTGTTGAAGGCCGTGTCCTTGCCCTATGAAAGAAATGGGTACACGCCGTGTACCCTAAACTACAAGCCGTGTAGTCCTTCCCTGCGTATGCATTACCAGTCAACGGTCGTGTGCTGTGTTAGAGCCGTGTCCTTACCGTGTGAAATAAATGGGTACACGCCGTGTGTCCAAACTACACGCCGTGTAGTCCCTCCCCGTGTATGCGTTACCCTCAAACCGGGTGTTGACCAGTCAACGGTCGCAGAGCCGTGTTGGAAGCCACGTGGAGACCGTGTGAAACAACCGAGTACACACTGTGTACCATAAAGTACACGCCGTGTACTTTTTCTTTTCTCGCCTATAGGGGTCCCCTTCTTTTCAACTCACCCTCTCCTCCCCTTCCCTCTGAGCAGAGTTCTCCCAAGAGACTCGAAGGCTCTTTCTTCCATAACTTCTTCATCCGAGCTCCGATTTATGATCCGTTAGCGGCCACAAGATCATGACAACGAGGCGGAACTTCTGAGCTTGGATCCATTGTCTTCCTTTGGCCTTTACTTTCCAACTTCCACCCAAGGAGGTTTTTCCGGGACCCAACAAAAGTGACGGACGCTGACAGACGTCTTCTAAATTTGATCTGGGGGAGAATTATGATCAGAACCTGTTGAAGTAGGGATCTTAACTTCGTCTCTCTAATTTGTGCATCATGCAGGGTGGGTTTCCTCTTGTTTACGTGAAACACTTTTGAACCGGTTTAATGAAGATAATAACTGGATTATATAACGGGGATGGGAAGTTTGTGATTACTATTACTTTACTTTTTATATCCTGTGATATTACGTTGTGAACTGAATAGGCTTATGCCTACTGAAAATCACGGTCGTTGGGGGCCTTTTCTTGCGCAATTAAATGCTGCCCTATCATTATAAGACCGTTTTGTGGATGGAACTTTTTTTAATGTGGAATTTGGTTTATCACGTAAAGTTAGCTAATTAAATGAAAATCTGGAACCCTTGTGTGATCACCCAGGTTGAAAAAAATGGAATAATGAACATGTGGGTGTTGGCTTGGATACATGGAATGCAAAGGGGGTGTTTTGTGGGTTTTTGGTAATGGGTAGCGGGGCTGCGATAAATGGTATTAAAGGGATAATGATGTATGGGTTTGGTGTGATTGTAGGTATGGTGGTTGGCAGCGGGGCTGTAGGGATGGTTTGGGAGGTGCATGAACTATGGGTTGTGAATAATAAATAAAATGTAGAAGAGTTAATGAATGGCGGGTCATGGTAATGGAACGAGATTAATAATTAATGGGGTTGGTTTGTTGATAAGAAGGGATTTGTTGTGCTGCTTGTGTTTTCCAAACTTGATTTGTGGATGGCAGGGATATGTTTTATGAACGATCGATGTGGTTAGTTGTAGATAGTTTCCTAGTAGTTAAGGAACTAATAAACTATTTATTCTGAAATGTGAAAACCTAAATGGGGTTGGGATTGTTTTTTTTATGCATGCTTCTTAGTAGCAGTGCCGAGGCACATGCTCAGTTTCTCTATTTAGAAGCCATAGGTTGGGCTGTGTGTTTGGTATACATATATATATATCT
Source organism: Viscum album (assembly GCA_963277665.1). Taxonomy (NCBI): domain Eukaryota; kingdom Viridiplantae; phylum Streptophyta; class Magnoliopsida; order Santalales; family Viscaceae; genus Viscum; species Viscum album. The sequence goes on along the minus strand of OY728130.1, from coordinate 1,015,155,433 downwards.
GTATCTTTGTGTTTTATCGTACCCCACCCATGTTGAGCACTTAGTGCCGAACACTCCCATTTCATGGGAGAGGGTGTTTTCCCCTGAGTTACTAGCTCCTTCCTACTCCTTCTTCCCTAGGCTGTGATGGCTTTAGGCGACCTTACACCTAAGACCCTTCAGGTAGGTTTCAATTAGGGAGGTTCTAGACCAAGACTCTTCAGGCAGGTTTTACTGTTCCCCAAGAATCTTCAGGATGAGGCCCAGGTGTGTGCGGGTGGGATACATGGTTGTGAGGCCCAGTTGTGTGCGGACGGGATATGTGGTTGTGAGGCCCAGGTGTGTGCGGGCGGGATACGTGGTTGTGAGGCCCAGGTGTGTGCGGGCGGGATACATGGATGTGAGGCCCAAGTGTGTACAGGTGGGATACGTGGATGTGAGGCCCAGGTGTGTGCGAGCGGGGAGAGTGTGGCAGCGTCAAGATGTTCGCCATTAGGAAGAGTAGATAACTAATAAGGAATGGTGCGGGGTACCCAATACTCTTGTTCTTATATACTACTACCTGTTGTGATTGTGTTTTTGGTTAGTGTGGATGGTGAGGTTGGGTGGATAGAATTCCTTGCTAGATTTCTTCTGTTGCTCTCACGGGACATTAGGATGTCTCCCCACTTGTGCACAAGAGCTTTAGGTTTCCCTACTGAGTATACTTGTATGATCACCCTACGTTTACTTTCAGGTTTCCTGGAGAACTACCAGGGCCGTGCGGGACCCTACTAGTCAGACAGTTGGAGTTGTTGCAGTTGTTGTACTCTTGTTTTCTTTTGGTATTGTACTTTGAGCTTTCTTGTACTTGCACCTTGTTATAAAATTGTTTAAACATGTATATGGGATTGGTTTGGGTTTATTTATATACACTTGTTCTTTTCCTTTTTGGTGGTTGACTTGTCCTATTTCCCAATATTAAATAATAAAAAGGGAAATGCCTCCCATATTTGTGAAAACGCATACCCTGGGTGCTAGTCGCCTACCCGGGGCCTATTGGAGGCAGGACTCGGGGGTCATTATCTCCCTTTCACCATTGCCAGCTCAGGAGGGGCATCTTTGGTGGGAGGGGGTCATGACAGAATGGTATCAGAGCTAATGGTTGAGAGATAGGATGGAGTTTGGAGTTAGGCACAATGAGGATTGCATGGGATGGTAGGGAAACAATGTTAGTTAATCTTGGTGCGCGACATAGGCCAGGGAAGACCGGCTAGGACACCGGATTTTAGGGCCCCCTGTGATCCGATGCAAGGACTCTGAGCCTACCGAACGACCATGTGAGACTACATTGATTGCATGGTAGAGACCCTAGGGAAGGTACATGCATCATCATGATTGTTTTTTACTTGATTTGGGTGTTCTGGGAAAGAAATTGAAATAAAATGATATAATAAAACCTTGAGAATTTCCATACTACTTGGGCTTAGGCAATCCTTGTTTACCATATAGCTATGGCACCTGGACATCATACCCGGGTGGCTCAGATGGCTGAGGCCCAGCAGATTCCGGCGGTCGATCAGTTGAGGATTGACCGAGAGGAGGAAGATAGCTAGTGGCAGAAGACTCTCCGTTCTTTCCAGTGTTAGACCCTCAAGAAGTACGATAGTATTACTTCGGATACGGAGACGGAAGGGTGGCTTGAGGAGCTAGGGATTGCTTTTACCTTGATTCGTGTTCCGAGGGAGTACTGGGTTCCCCTTATAGTCAGTCAGATGAGAGGTGCAGCACGACAGTGGTGGATGCTCTACCTCGGAGAGAGGATAGATGCAGAGGTTTCATGGGCTGACTTTGAGAAGGAATTCCAAGAGGAATTCTTTTCTTCCATGATCCAGGCGGAGAAGTGGCAGGAGTTACTCACCCTTCAGCAGGGGAGTATGTCAGTATGAGAATTGGGGATCAAGTTCAAGGATCTCTTGCGCTTTGCTCCGGCTCTCGTTCCAGATGAGGAGTCTCGGTCGAGACGTTTGGAGGAGGCGCTTCACCCTTCGCTCCAGTATATTGTCACCCCCTTCACCCTTCCGACGTACATGTAGGTACAGAAGAAGGCAGAAGTTGTAGAGAGGATTCACTCACTAAGAGGTGCACCACGAGAGGGAATCCAGCCGGGCTCATCGAAGGGGAAGGCAGTCAGCAGCAGGTCTCCTGCGACGGGACCTTACAGGTTCAGGCCAGTGGGGAGCAGGCACCAGCAGTTCCAATTCAGATATTCAGGTCCTCGTACCTTCTTTACGAGCCCAGGACCGAAGTGTTTTTCTTGTAGAGGTTTCGGGCACATTCAGAGTCGGTACCCGACCTGAGCTTAGTACAGTGGAGGTGGGCAGGTTCAGCGCCCACCTCAGCAGCACCAGTTGCCGGCGAGGCCCTTACAGCAGCAGAAGGACCATGCTCCTCGGAGGGAAGAATTTGCGGGAGGAGGCCATCCTCAGGGTGCTCGACCCGGGCATGGTCGGGGAGGTGGATGACATCAGAGAGGCAGAAGAGCTGGGCGTGGACAGTTTCATGCAGCAGAGTTGGCAGCTCCGGCAGGACCAGAGGTGGTGCGAGGTACAATTTGTTTGTTCAGCACTCTTGTTTATGCATTGTTCGATTCGGGAGCTTCGAAATCCTTTGTTTCACCTGGTCTAGCCCATTCTTTGGAACTAGATGTAGAGAGACTTTCCGTACTACTGGTGATGAGTACACCAGTTGGAGGCCAGACCAGTGTATCTTGTGTTTTCTGGGGATGTGGGCTGAAGTTGGGACCACATCGATCTAGTGGGGACCTTCTTCTGTTACAGATGCAGCCATACAATGTCATCCTAGGCATCGACTGGTTGTTTTCTATTAGTGCTGTTATCGACTGCTTCTGGAGAAGAGTCATGTTCTCCTACGTGGATGGGCAGCACATATCTTTTGTTGGCGAGAGGAGCTATCAGGTAGGAAGCCGACATGTGAATCCTCTCCTTTCCTTGTTAGGCGGGTTATCAGTGGTTCCAGCTGATACAGAGATGATGGATTTCCCAGAGGATGTTGGGGAGTTCCTCGATGTTTTTCCCGAGGAGTTTGTGACTCTACCCCCTGATGTGACGTTGAGTTCGGGTTAGACTTACAGCATGATGCCCATCCGATTTCTATGGCCCCTTATTGGATGGCACTTTCGGAGTTGCAAGAGTTGTGGATTCAGATTGACGATCTTATGGAGAAGGGTTTTGTTCGACCCAGCGTATCTCCATGGGGTGCTCTAGTTTTGTTCGTGAAGAAGGCAAATGGTGGTCTCAAAATATTCATAGACTACCGAAGGTTGAACCAGGTAACGGTCAAGAACCGTTACCCCCTTCCAAGGATAGATGATCTCTTCGACCAACTGAGGGGAGCGGATTGGTTTTCCAAGATTGATCTACGATCTGGATATCATTAGCTAAGGGTAATGGACAGTGACATCTCGAAGATGACTTTCAGGTGCAGGTATCAGCACTTCGAGTTTGTAGTGATGTTGTTTGGAGTTACGAATGCACCGACTGTGTTCATGGGACTTATGAACTTTTTCTTCCAAGAGCTTCTGGACCGGTTCGTCATTGTGTTTATCGATGACATCCTGATCTACTCAAGCTCAGAGGAGGAGCACGTTGAGCATCTCAGGGCAGTCTTGGAAGTCCTTTGAAACAACCAGCTTTACGGGAAATTGTCGAAGTGTAAGTTCTTGATGAAAAAAGTACACTTCATTGGGAACGTGGTGTCTCAGCATGGAGTGTCAGTTGACCCGTCAAAGGTGGAGGCAGTTGTTTCTTGGGAAGCACCCAAGGGCGTGGAAAAAGTTTGTAGTTTCCTGGGGTTAGCGGGTTAATTTCGGAGGTTCGTTTCAGACTTCTCTTGAGTTGTTGCTCCATTGAAAGCTTTGACTAGGAAGAACCAGGTCTTCCTATGGAGCGACCAGTGCCAGAATTCTTTCGACTACCTAAAGGAGAAGTTGTTCAGTGCTCTCGTACTCAGGTTTCCAGGGGAAGGGTTGTTGTATGAGGTGTTTTGTGATGCTTCTGGCCTTGGTCTGGGGTGCATGCTGATGCAGAAGAAGGGAGTGATATGTTATGGGTCTAGGAAGTTATGCCCTCATGAGGGTAACTATGCCACCCATGACCTAGAGCTTGCAGTAGTAGTGTTCGCACTAATGTTGTGGCGACATTACCTCTTTGGGGAGCACTTTGTGGTCTTCTCATATCACAATAGCCTGCGTTATATCTTCTCCCAGCGTGACCTAAACCTACGGCATCAGAGATGGGTCGAGTTTCTCCAAGACTATGACTTTGAGATCTCTTACACTTAAGGTAAGGGCAACATTGTGGCTGATTCCCTGAGTAGGAAGTCACATAAGGAAGTGGTTCGAGAATCCACTGATGCTTGGAAAGAGATGGGAGAGTTGGCCACCTTGAACTTTGATTCCAGGGTAGAAGGTGTCAGAGGTTATTTGTTTCAGATGACGGTTCAGTCCTCCTTGTTGCAGTAAGTGGAAGAGTCTCAGTGGGGGGAATCCGAGGTGTAAATGATGCGGGATCGTATCGATCAGGGGAATGCTCCAAAAGAATGTTCAGAGGACAGCCGACATCGAATGCTTTTCCATGGAAGGTTGTTTGTTCCAGAAGCGATGAGTGAGGGAGTTCTTCGTGAGTTCCATAGCTCAGTCTTGGCGGTACATATAGGAGTTTAAAAAATGTACCAAGGCCTGAGGGAACAGTTTTGGTGGCCCGGGGTGAAACGGACAGTGGCGGAGTTTGTAGCTAAATGCCTAGTGTGTCAGCAAGTGAAGTCTGAACATCGTGTTCCCAGTGGGTTGTTGCATCCTTTAGATTCCCCTGAGTGGAAGTGGGATGAAATCTCGATGGACTTCTTCATAGGACTACCTAGAGCTCAGGGAGTTTATGATGCTATCTGGGTAGTGGTGGATCGACTGACGAAATCAGCTCACTTCTTAGAAATTAAGGAGTCAGGTCCGGTGAGTACCTTAGCACTGAGGTATGTGGACAAGGTGGTGCGTTTTCATGGAGTTCCGAAGACTATCATATCATATCGGGATACTCAGTTTACCTCACGAGTCTATAGGGGGTTACAACATGCTTTTGGAACCCAGCTACGCCTTAGCACTGCTTTCCACCCCCATACCAATGGGTAGACAGAGCGGACTATCTAGACGTTGGAGGACATGTTGCGACCATGCATTATGGATTTCGGAGGATCATGGATACGACACTTGAATTTAGTAGAGTATTCCTACAACAACAACTTGCACTCTACTATTGGCATGGCACCGTTTGAGGCTTTTTATGGAAGACTATGTCGTTCACCCATTTTCTAGGTAGAGGTTGGTGAGACAGGTGCTCTTGGGCCAGAGGTAGTGTAGAGCACCACAGAGAAAGTCCATCTTGTACGTGAGAGGATGAAAGTGGCTCAGGACCGACAGAAGTCTTATGCTGATCATCGGAGGAGTCCCTTGGAGTTCGAGGTGGGGGATCATGTGTTCTTGAAGGTTTTCCCTCGAAGGGGGAAGCAGAGGTTTGGGAAAGGGAGCAAGATCTCACCTAGGTTCATCGGACCTTTTGAGGTGCTGAGGGGAGTCGGCGAGGTGGCATATCAGCTAGTCCTGCCACCTCAGTTGGAGAAGGTTCATGACGTCTTCCACGTCTTCCAGCTACGTCGATACTTGCACGATGACTCTCACGTTATCGACTGGGGAGATTTAGATATGGGAGACGACACGACCTTTGAGGAACAACCAGTTAGAATCGAGGATCACAAAGAGAAGGTTCTACGTGGATGAACCATTTCGTTGGATCATGTGTTGTGGAGGCATGGCGGCCTCGAGGAGAGCACTTGGGAGCGGGAGACCCAGATGCACGCTCAGTACCTAGAGTTGTTTTGACTTGTGTTTTTCCTTGTTCTTAGGAGCTTTGTGTTGATGTTATACTCTATACCTTGGATATATGGAATTCTTGGCTTGTCGGTTGTGAGACCATTTTGTTTTCTTGTTCTATGGAAGTGTGTAGCATGTTCAGATGTGTGGGAAAAAGGAAAAAATCTGATCCTTAATCGAGACGCATTAATGCGGTTGCGATTGAACCCATGTGGGAGAGTCAGTGCCTCCTAAAGCGTATAATATCTCGATATAGGAGAAGGAATTTACCCAAACCACATGTTTGGGAAGTGTGTTGGTTGTGCGTTGTTGGGGGTAGTGCAAGTTGAAAAATCCAAATGCATGAAAGTGGTAAGACCCAATTCTTAATCGAGACGCATTAATGAGGATGCGATTAAACCCATGAAGGCGAGTCAGTGCCGCCTAAAGCAGATAATATCTCGACATAAGAGATGGAATTCCCAACACATATGATTAGGGTTGTTGGTTGGGTTCCTGTTATAACGAGAACCCTAAGAGATATCTTGTTGGGTTCCTCTATGTTGGTTTTTGAATTCTCAGGGACGAGAATGTTTTAAGAGGTATCTGATGTAATGGCCCGGACCTCTCCGGCCCATTCCTTTTTCAAAAAGAAGGTCACGAAGTAATCTGGAGGGTAAAATGGACTTTTCCCACACTTCCCTGAATTTTGTAAGTACACGCCATGTAGTTTGAATACACGCCATGTACCACCTTGCTGGGCATACCTCGTGTTGAAGGCCGTGTCCTTGCCATGTAAATTGAGTGAGTACACACCGTGTAGTGTGAGTACATGCCGTGTATCACCCTGCCGAGTATACCCCGTGTTGAAGGTCGTGTCCTTGCCGTGTGAAAGAAATGGGTACACTCCATGTACCCTAAACTACACACCGTGTAGTCCTTCCCTGCGTACGCGTTACCAGTCAATGACCATGTGCCGTGTTGGAGCCGTGTCCTTACCGTGTGAAATAAATGGGTACATGCCGTGTGTCCAAACTACACGATGTGTAGTCCCTCCCCGCGTATGCGTTACCCTCAAACCATGTGTTGACCAGTCAACGGCCGCATAGTCGTATTGGAAGCTGCGTGGAGACCGTGTGAAATAACCGAGTACATGCCGTGTACCATAAATTACACTCCGTGTACTTTTTCTTTTCTCACCAATAAAATGAGGGGTCTTCTCCTCCTTTTCAACTCACCCATCTCCTCCCCTTCCCTCTGAGCAGAGTTCTCCCAAGAGACTTGAAGGCTCTTTCTTCCATAACTTCTTCGTCCGAGCTCCGATTTACGATCCGTCAGCGGCCATGAGATCGTAACGACGAGGTGGAACTTCTGAGATTGGATCTGCTATCTTCATTCAGCCTTTTATTTCCAACTTCCATCCAAGGAGGTTTTTCCGGGACTCAGCAGAAGTGACGAACGCCGACGAACGTCTTCTAAAGTTGATCTGAGGGAGCGTTGTGATCAGAACCAGTTGAAGTAGGGATCTTACCTTCGTCTCTCTAATTTGTGCATCATGTGGGGTGGGTTTCCTCTTGTTTATGTGAAACACTTTTGAACCAATTTAATGAAGATAATAACTGGCTTATATAACGGGGATGGGAAGTTTGTGATTACTATTACTTTACTTTTTATATCCTGTGATATTATGTTGTGAATTGAATAGGCTTATGCCTACTGAAAATCATGGTCCTTGGGGGCCTTTTCTTGCGCAATTAAATGCTTCCCTAACTTTCTAAGACCGTTTTGTGGATGGAACTTTGTTGAATGTAGAATTTGGTTAATCATGTAAAGTTGGCTGATTAAATGAAAATATGGAACCCTTGTGTGATCACCCCGGTTGAACAAAATGGAATAATGAACATGTGGGTGTTGGCTTGGATATGTGGAATGTGAAGGGGGTGTTTTGTGGGTTGTTGGTAATGGGCAGTGGGGTTGCGATAAATGGTATTAAAGGGATAATGATGTACGAGTTTGGTGTGATTGTAGTTATGGTGGTTGGCAGTGGGGCTGTAGGGATGGGTTAGGAGGTGCAGAAACTATGGGTTGTGAATAATAAAAAAAAGTGGAAGAGTTAATGAATGGTGGGTCATGGTAATGGAACGGGATAAATAATTAATGGGGTTGGTTGGTTGATAAGAAGGGATTTGTTGTGCTGCTTGTGTTTTCCAAACTTGATTTGTGGATGGTAGGGGTCTGTTTTATGAACAATCGATGGGGTTTGTTGTGGATAGTTTCCCAGTAGTTAAGGAACTAATAAACTATTTATGTTGAAACCTGAAAACCTAAATGGGGTTGGGATTGTTTGTTGTATGCATGCTTCGTAGTATCAGTGCCGAGGAACGTGCTCAGTTTCTCTGTTTAGAATCCATAGGTTGGGCTGTGTGTTTGGTATACATATATATATCTGTATCTTTGTGTTTTATCGCACCCCACCCATGTTGAGCACTTAGTGCCGAACACTCCCATTTATTGGGGGAGGGTGTTTTCCCCTTAGTTACTAGCTCCTTCTGGATCCTTCTTCCCTAGGATATGATGGCTTGAGGCGACCTTACACCTAATACCCATCAGGTAGGTTTCGATTAGGGAGGTTCTAGACCAAGACTCTTCGGGCATGTTTTACTGTTTCCCAAGAATCTTTGGGATGAGGCCCATGTGTGTGCGGGCGGGATACGTGGTTGTGAGGCCGAGGTGTGTGTCGGCGGGATACATGGTTGTGAGGCCCAGGTGTGTGCGGGCGGGATACGTGGTTGTGAGGCCCAGGTGTGTGCGGGCGGGATACGTGGTTGTGAGGCCCAGGTGTGTGTAGGTGGGATACGTGGATGTGAGGTCCATGTGTGTACAGACAGGATGTGTGGTTTGTGAGGCCCAGGTGTGTGTAGGTGGGGAGAGTGTGGAAGCGTCAGGAAGTTTTCTGTTAGGAAGAGCAACTAACTAATGGGGAATGGTGCGGGGTACCCAATACTCTTGTTCTTATACACTACTACCTATTGTGATTGTGTTTTTGGTGAGTGTGGCTGGTGAGGTTGGGTGGATAGAATTCCTTGGTTGATTTCTTTTGTTGTTCTCACGGGACATTAGGATGTCTCCCCACTTGTGCATGAGAGATTTAGGTTTCCCTACTGAGTATACTTGTATGCTCACCCTACGTTTACTTTCAGGTTTCCAGGAGGACTACCAGGGCCGTGCGGGACCCTACTAGTCAGACAGTTGGAGTTGTTGCAGTTGTTGTACTCTTGTTTTCTTTTGGTATTATACTTTGAGCATTCTTGTACTTGCACATTGTTATAAAATTTTTTAAACATGCATTTGGGATTGGTTTAGGTTTATTTATATACACTTGTTCTTTTCCTTTTTGGTGGTTGAATTTTCCTATTTCCCGATCATAAATAATAAAAAGGGTAATGCCTCCCATATTTGTGAAAACTCATACCCTTGGTTCCAGTAGCCAACCCGGGGCCTACTGGAGGCGGGACTCGGGGGTCATTATCTCCCTTTCACCATTGCCAGCTCAGGAGAGGCATCTTTGGTGGGAGGGGGTCATGACAGGATACCTCGTGTGAGTGGTCTATATATCTAAGTGGCATTTCGTGTTATTGAAATATGTAGTTATTCTAGTTTCTCTATGACAATAGTTTGTAGATTGTGGACACTTTAATTATTATTCTATACACATAGGTACTACCAAAGATTATCAATGATTTGGGATATTATTATTTGTGTCCCGTGATGAGATGGTTGATTAGGGATTTTTTATTAGAATGTCGTACCTATCATAGAATTAATGAAAAACTCTAGAGAAATTATGGATTTTTTCTAACCTTACCCACTATTGTATGTAAATTAGATGAAATTTCAATGGATTTCAATATTTTTTTCACTATGGAATAGTAGTGGGAAGGCTGATATTACTGTGATAATTTATCTACTCTGAAATAATCTCATTTCATACCTATCAAGAGGATGATGAATGTGTAACATCTTTGGGGAAGTGTATGTCCAAGAGATTTTGAGACTTCATAGGTTACATGTATGGTTATTGCAAATAAGGGCCCGAGGTTCAAATAGATCTTTTTCAAGGTTTTAAATAGGTTATGGGTTCCAATTTGAAATTTATCATATCATATCATCCACATATGGATGAATAGATAGAGGGAGCTATCTATGTTATTAAGGACATTCTCTAGTATTATGTGCTTTATTCTGGTGGATAATGGTAAAAGTATTTAAATTTATAGTGATTTTATGATAACAATTGAAATAAAAACACAATAAAAATATAACAATTATAATATTTTTATAAGTGTCCATGTATATCTCTCTTGTTCTTGGATGAATTTTGAGAGAATTATATACTTGGGTCGAGTCTTGTTCATGAGATGACGAAGAGGGTTTAATTGATTTAGGAGGGATAAATTATCACATAAAGTATTCATAAATATTATAGAGACATTAATAGATGGATTATGGAATTTGACGTTAGTGAATGGGTCTTTCTTAGAGTCTAACCTCAATTGGGACATGGCCAGTTTCATAATTAGGGTATGCCAGCCTTAGGGTTTGTAGGCCCCATTGTGATCGTTGGATGTCTTGGAAACATGTATTATTAGTTGGACTTTCCATCTTGTTTTACATCTATCCATGACCTGTTTCATGTTTCCCAGATTAGAAGCTACCAACTAGATCCTTCCCATATGATTCTATTAGCGGGTTTTTATCTTGATCCTAACATCTCAATGGTTGAAAAACCAGTTTTGATTTTAAACCATCAAGATAATCATTTTTGTGATAAAACACATGCTTTGGTTTATATACTCATCTTTTGATGATGGGATAGGTGTGAGTGTGTTGATTGGTAATTCTTGATAATGATCTAATGTACTTAAATTTGTGAGATTCTAGGATCATGAGGCCCTTATACAGATAGAAATCATTTTTGGTTTCCCAATTTTTTTAGATTGACTATGTGATTATATTGAATAAAGATCCTTTTCTTTGAAAAATGAACTAATGTGTTGGGATTTTTTTTGAATTATGATAGTTTTAGTATAAATGTTTTAATGGGTTAAGGGGGTGATATATGGGACCAAAGGGACTCATGTATTGGTTCTCAATATTTCTGTAGAAATTTTTTCTAAAGACTGCATGCTAGATATAATCATGTTTGGAATTGGTTACATAAGATGAATATATTATAAGAATTATTCTATGAATATCATGCATGGTGTGAAATTTTTATTAGGGAAATAATGAATTAATGGTCATGAAAACAAGGAAGAAGATTTAATTTAATTCGTGATGACACTATTCTTTATATATTTAAAATCCCTGATATTTCACACTATGAAATGTATTCATGATGTGAATTCCTGAATACCATAAGTTTTATATGTGTTAAATTCTTGATTCTTAAATAATTTGTTGTGCAGTCTTTCCTATAAAATCCTATAATGATTTTGGGTTACTTTGAGTGACCTCTGCCCCTCTAGATCACTATGTTCAGTGTTTTATTCCTATGGTGGTGGCACCACATATCCAAGGTAAGTGGTATAGTTACCGGAGGTTAAAATACATGGATGTTACATAATTTTAGATAAATTTTCATTAAAATAAAAAATTACATACTCAAGGACCATATTGTAAAGTTTATTTAGAAACATGAAAAAAATTATTATAATTTGTTAAAATATCTTCAACATCTCTCATAAAGTAATTCCAAATTACTACTCACATTTAAAACATTTTTTCATAACCTAGGTAATGGAAACATAAGAAAAGGGTGAGATCAGATTATTCCTAATGCTAAACATGAAGATATGTACGCGTAATCATGAGAAAAAGTGCAAAATAACATGAGAACAACATTTGAATATCATACCATACATATCAAAGATCATACACACATTTCATATCATAATGAATGACAGTTCAGAAGACATGAATTATAATCGTGATAAATCATCCTAAATAAATCATTAACAATATGATCATGTAATATAAGAGTATATGTATCATAACTATCTAAAAACATTTCATGCATTAAGGATAACTACCAAGACCAACAACATAGTTGATCATGAAACAACTGTTTTATATTTTGATACATGACACACATGTTTCCCATTATGGATCAGGACACACCTGTTTCCCATTTTGGATTTTGACACACCTATTTTATATTGTGGATTAAGCCCACACAACAGTTTCCAATTTTATATCTGGAGATGTAAATGTTTACATAATGCATTGGAGGTATATATAGGTTCCACCAATCATGTAATTAAATCTTATATACATTATCCAGAATATAATAAAAAAATTATCTTATCATGAACTATAAATAGAGAAAAGTTTCATAAAAATCATATAATAATCTAGTAAATAAAATTGGTGTCATAATAATTTCATCATACCATTACAGATTGTAAATAGGAAGGTTTTTTAATCATTTCATCATTGAATAACCAATCAAAGGAATCTGGTTTTTTAACAATTTTAACTGGATATAGTTCATGGATTAGAAATATGTTACATAAAAAAATATTCATATTAACCATAAACCATTCAATGAATGAATAATAATGGTGTACATTGATCATATCCTTATTAAATTAGAAAAAATTTCAAAGGATGGAATCTTATATAGAGAAGGATTTCGACATACCACTCCAAAAATTTCTTAAGGAAAATACCATTTCAATGAAAATACCTTTCAAAAAACCATTTATAATTTTTTTTCTTAAAATAATTCATTAAAACTTCATTCAGAATGTTTCTTGAGAAAAGATATTTTCTACTTTTAATTTTTTTAAAAACATAAATCAATTTAAAAACCATTTTTTGTTAGAAATTATATTTGAAAACATATAACGTAAGCCTGAAAACTATTTTCCAATTTTTTTATCAATTTTTTTTAAAACTTATAAAAAATGATTCAAAACATGTTATAAAAATTTATATTTTAAAAAAATTATTAATTAAAAAATTATTATTGAAATTTTTTTGTAAAACTATTTTCATTGAAATTTTTTAACATATATAAAGAAAGCTTGTACACATTTTGAATAAATTTAAATTTTAAAATACATTGAAAAGAAAAATTCCAATATTTTATGAAAAAAATTTCCTTCCAATATAACTTGTAAACATTTAAAGGATTATTCATTTAAATGATGTTCATGACACCAGATAAGTCTGTATATGCCGAACATTCTTTTCACCATAAAAAAGTTTAAAAAAGCACCTTAATCGTAAAACGACATGGAAATTATATTTAAAAAACATTTTATGAAGGAAAAATGGTTAACAATTTCCGGTGAAAATTATAGGAGAATAGTGTAACACATTTTAAAACATTTTTATATAACATGGTTCAAGAATGGTACATATTTATGAATGTATAGAGTGATAATTCCATATTTCAATAAAAATATTTTCATTACTATATTAAGTAACAAATAGTGTAAAATGGTTTCTTTTCCTAAATATGTGATGAATAAATAGAGGATAATAAATATCATGAGTTATAATGATATATATATCATAATATTTCATCATGTGATGCATATTCATAAACAATTTTGATATGTGATGAGATTATTGCAATAAATGTTTACCACATTGGTAAAATTTAATCATAAACCCAATGTAATATTAACATTACAAGAATATTAAAATATTATAAATATATTCATGATATAATATGTCAAAGGGTAGTATATACACACCATAAAATAATATAGGTTTATAAAATACCACATGTCTCAATCAATAAAAATCGAGACAAATTTAGCATTTTGACTTGGAATCTTTTGAACTATAAAGATAAAGAAAGAGAGATAATAAAATAGATATGTAAATAAAAATAAATTAAATGAAAATAATCAAAGAATACATTAATGTAATTAGATACACCACAAAAAATAAATGAGTGTTGAATGTGTAATAAGTTTCAAAGAAATAAGAGTGTAACTAGAAATATAAGGACCCGACCTTAAAACATTACATAATCATGAATTAAATGAATAATTCACATTGAGGATCTATTCAAGTTTAGAGTTTTAGAGAATTAGGAAATAATTATTACATCTCAAATGATAAAAAATTAGACACTTCTACTCAGTTTCCATTTTTTTCTATAAAATAAAAACTCTTAAAAAAAACATGTATAGTTCCATGTTTTATATAGCATGTCTTTCCTTGATCCCATCCTTGACCCTATTCATATTTAAGTCTTGGGGAAAACATTTCAAAAACTTGGGATGAGAATAAAAAGCTCAGTAAGGGATACACAAAGAATGAAACTGTTAGTTTTTCAAAACAACAATTAAACCATGAATACTTAATCATAAGTAATACTTTTCACCTTTATGATGTAGTAAATACTCTTCACTGAATAAAAGATCATTGCTTACCCTTTTGTAACCAAAAGATCACCATAAAAACCATATAAAGAACACATAACATATAAAGTTAACTTGGGATATAAACATACTTAAATGTAATAACCATACGATCGACTTCCACACATATCACTAAATCGAATAGCCATACGGCTGACTTCCATACCCAATGCATTGGAGGTTATAATGTAACCACCCGTCCTGATATTCATGGCACCAACCGTCATATGGTTTATCGTGTAACCACCCGTAAAATTTCCACGTACCATAATTAGACATAAAATATTGAAAATATAAACCTATCAATAACAACATTTCATTTTCAATCATAAGAAATAATTTCAAGATATTGAAATAATCAATCCATTTTCAAAAACCATTTTAAAAAAAGATTTTTGAATCAAAGTGTCCCATACCACTTTAAAGATTTTAAAATAATTATCATTTTAAAACATTAATTTCTATATAAATAAGTCCTTAAAAACAATTTTCAAAAAATGTAAATTAAAGATAAATATTTAGAATAATAAATCTTTAAAACCTTTAAAACAATATTTTGGTTAAATAATTTATAACAAAATGATAGACTCTTGAATACAAATAATTGAGGAGTAACATATAATCATAACTTTATAATATCATGAGAATAAATGGATTCATGATATAATATGTCAAAGGATAGTGTATACACTATATAAAAGTGAATTGGTGTATAACAATAAATAAGTCTCAATGGAATGTAAATTGAGACAAAGTCACTTACAAAGACGGTATCTTTAAATTAAGGATAAATAAATCAGATAATTATGTGTGAAAAATATAAATACACCCAATATAAGTGGATATTAAGTGTAAAAAAATCATAGTCCATTCAAAGATATTCATATGATGTCATAAATATGAAAGAGAAGATCAACCCAAAGAATGGGAATTGGGTTAAGAAGTTCCCTTAACGATTTGGTAACTTACAAAACATATGCCACATGAAAGAAGGATCATCCAATGAATATGTAAATACTCATAAATGAATCTATGTTACACAAATATTACAATAATGGGAAGTACATACACCACACAAAAAAAGATAGTGGTAAATATTGCATGAATCTCATGGAAATAAAAACAAGTGAGATGAAGACCCCTTACCACGTTGTAATTCAATCAAGTTTTATGAACAAAAGTTAATAACCACCAAAATAATCATATAATACCATGAATATAAATATAATAATGATAGTATATATCAAATGGCTGTAAAAAATACACCTCATGAAATAAATAGGTGGCGAAAAATAAAAATCTCACGGAATTAAAAGTGAGATAATAAATCCCTTACCTCGTTGTCTGACTTGACCCGTTTGTTCTTTAATATCCTGAATAATAAAATAATGTTAAATTATAATTTCTTAATAACAGATTTTAAAGTTTATTATTCCTTTTATATTACTTATTACCATGTTATAAACATTATGTAATCATTTAAGTTAATAACGGTCGTTTTGTCGATATTTGGTACTTGGGTAAAAAAAATGAACACCTTATAATTTCAAGTTGTTCATGTGGTAATATATCCATTATCTTTAGAATGATATTAATGATTATGATATCATATATATCATATATATCAAGTATATACATGTATTTATAATATTACATAACATTTAGAGGTAAGAAATGAAATGCACCGTTCATAGAGACAGTAAACCGTACGTACACATGAAGGCTACTTCCATTTCTATTTATTATTTTAATGGAATAAAAAACATAATGATACATAGTTATATTATAATTCCACTATAATTTCATATACAATATTATTAACTCCATCCTTTATACATCCTACATAAGGCATTTAACGAGTCATATCACTTTGAGGGGGCGGTAGTCCGCACTTCCTCTAAGGAGATTATCGTATTTACCCACTTTGAAAACCATAAAGTGTTTATATAAATTGAAAAATACAGAATCATAAACATAATATATACATACAGTGCCATCATAATGGCCACCATGAGAGGCAGTTGGAGATATTTGAACAATCATCATTTCGTGAGGCGTTAGTTTTCCATCCACAGAAACATTATGTTTTTCACCCATTAGATGGAGGTGTGTGTAAGTGTAGTTCGAATCCATATCATAAAAACATCCTATTATATTGAGGATACTGGTTTTTTTTACAAAAGAAAGTAATAAAAAGAGTTTTAGGGGTTGGAGAAGTAAAATAAAATAAAACAATTTAAGAGAAATTGTTACCTTTAATTTGGGTAACTCCCTTTGGTTTGAACCAAAGGACTTCTTGAAGTGCCTTTTGTCTAAGTTAAGGCTTCTAGGAGGAGGAGAGAGATTTAGGGAACTTAACTGGGTAGAGTTTGGACAATCCAAAAGGCTTGAGAGGTGTGAGGAATTGGGTAGAAGTGGTCTCTTTTTATAAGGGAGAGGAGGGGCTCTTTATGAAAGTGTGAAAATATTATTTTATTATATAATGATATTCGGTTTCTAAAGCGCCAAAAATATTTAAATTCCAAGATACGATGACTAATATTCGAAATAAAATCATCCAATCAGAATTGGACATGTTTTGGATAATATTTTAATCATTATAATCTTATTTATTTAAATCATTTATTAATGAGGTAAACACTGCACAATTATTGTGTTATATATAATTTAAATTATTTAATGTCTTAAAATTATAAAAAAAATCAATGATATTGGAATTATTTTCAGCTTTCCAATAAATATTTATAGTCAAAAATATTTCTTATATAACACCATATAAAAATTAATTTACTAAACGATATTTGTTTTTGTCATTTTTCCCTTTAATTTAAGTTAATTAATCTAAATTGTCATTATCACTCCCAAGTGGCTCAATGGGCTCTCAAAATAGACCCAAAGATGCCCATGGTAGTAAATGACTCAACCAATAAGGTTTGGACAAGTTTAAAGGTAATTTTGAATTATTATAATATTATATTTACCTTGAATTACCCCATTTACCTTTAACCCTGGTAAATAAAAGTCAGAAGTTACTATTCACAAAAAATAATTTTCATATTATAGGATCACCTTTACTTCTTGATTACAACCATGTCTGTATGATTTTATAAATTCAATTCACCGAAGTGGTAAGATTTTATTTAAATGAAAAATTCAGTTTTTTTAACTACTACTAAGTGATTTAACTATTCATCAAAAATTGAAGTTTTTCAGAAAAATACCAAAAATTATGCAGAAGCTATATTTGATATACCGAATTCAAAAATCATGTCTATTTTTATAAATTCAAAACATATAAGTGGAATTAATTAATTTTAAAATTAATTCTCGTTATCAAAACAAATAGTGTGTTTTTAAGAAACAATAACTATCAAAAGTTTGATACTTATTTATGTCAAATTTCAAAGTGAAATTAATTCCAATGACCAAAATTGGATTATATGGTAAGAATATATTCTACTCTTTAAAACCAATTTAAAATATAATCTAACCATATAAATAAATTAGATTAAAACACAATTTTGAATTAAAATAAAATATTTTCACTATTCATTTGAAAATGAACTTTATCAGAAAAATTCCAAATATTTACACAAAGTAAATTTTGATGTCCCCATTATAAATAAAGATTTTATTTGGTCAAATATAATTTATTGAAGTTACAAAAATTATATTTAAAGAGGGTTCGCTGTTAAAAGGCGGAAAATCGACCTTTTAATGTAAATTTTGCTTAAAATTAGATTTATTCACATTTTAAGACTCTAACTTTTATCAGATAAATGTAAATACATTTAACAAACATGTATAATCATATTGTAGTAAGTTTTGTTCATTCCCACAAATAAAATGGCTAGGAGTTAACTACCATTTAAAATAATAATATTATATTATTAGTGTGCAATGAAAGATTTCAAAGAAACCCGTTGTTGCGTATCGGGTATGCTATCAAACATAGAAATCCCTTTAAAGTAAAATTAATATTTAATTCACATTTATTAATAAATATGAAAATTTCATATTCTTCATTTATCTAGGATGTTACATCCTTCCCCCCTTTTGGAAATTGCATCCTCGCAATTTTAAAATTGGGCTCGGGAACTTCATTGAAAGTCACACATTGAAAAAAAAGACAATAAAAATATCACTTTAAAATAATGGAAGAGAAGTAAAAAGGTTACCTGAGACAATAGATAATAGGATTCCATGAAAATATGGATATGGAGGAGAAAACAACCCATCCAGTTCTGATGGAGAGTGATAGAAAACATGTTTAGGAGAAAGTTAACCATAAGAAAATCACAAACTTGTGATGGGTTAAACAGTATTTGATTCCCCAGTATGAAATGTTAATAGACAAGGTTTTGGTTTTATGTTACTTTTCATTGAGGAATTTATTTATGATCTTAACAAAAAACATAAAGAAATATACTTACTTGTCATGTAGACATTTATATTTTACAAGATTTCTAACACAAACTCTTATTTTCTCCAAACGATGAGTATTTAGGATGACTTTTTTTTCACATTAAGAGCGCTATAATCCACTTCGAGAGAATCACATAATCCAAAAAAGATGAACTATATATTTCCCAGGTATTTAGACCTTAACCAAAACCAAAAATGGTTAGCACTAGATCAGATAATCCCTAAAAAGGATAATCTTTTACAAAAAGAAAAACTACTCTTAATCTCCAAAATTTGTCAAATAAAACTCAATGTTCAAAAAATACCATTCAATAAACAGTTGTCCATAAAATTATTCAAAGTAATCCAATCTAATATTGAAACCCAAATCTCAAAAAGAACTAATCACATAGTCTTCCAAGATAAATATTAACATTTATCTCCAAATAACATCAGTTAGTCTTAAAGTCTCATATAGAAAAGTAATTAACCTAATCACATATCCTCCATGATAGGTTAATAATTTCCATAGATAACCGAAAATTGACTTATTATTGATTCATAAAATCATTTAACTAAAAATAATTAGTCATACAAACCAGGGAATTCACGTAGTCCAGTGGTAGGAGATAAATACCAGTCACACTTTGGTTGTGGGTTTGATTCCCGCAACTTTGTCTGACGCGACAGGTTGTCACACGGTTCACGTGTTTTTTTTTCAAAAACTATATAATATTATAACATTCCCAAAAGATATAAATTTATCAAAAATAACCATAACATATTTTAACCACAAATTTTATCTAATAACTTTCATTTTTCATCCCAAAATGTATTAACCTGTAATTGCCTCAAATTCAAGGATCATATAAACCCAAATCGTTCTTTATAACTATATACACAAAATAAAAGATAATTATTCCTTGAATAAAATTTTCATATATCAAACTTCAGGGCTACACATACCATAAAAAGTATTCTAATGTAATTCCCATCATCAAAAGAGCCTTAATACTTTTAAGCATTTTACCATCCTAAAATCTACAATAACTCTTGAATCCCTTATATGTTGACTTCTTAATCATTAAAAATTTTTCATGATCAATTAACCATTCCTTTTCAAATTATTCTGAAATACTTCTTTCCTATTAACTAAATCATGAATCGTATCCTAATATTCAATAATATCAAAACATATGTTATGAAATAATCCATACCTTTCATTGGTCATTGTCAGTTTTTTCATACTCAATCGGAATGGAATTAGGTATTGGTAAAAAAATATGTGTACGATCCCGGTGACCCCATTCCAAAAACCTCTTCGTAGGAAATGTGTTTGTATAATGACCATGAACACCACATTTAAAACATTCAATTGATCCATCAGCAAGAACATCATTCCCTTTCTTAGAGTCAAGTGGATGCTTCCTTTTTCCATGGCATGTTCTTGCTTCATGACCTTCATTTCCACATCTATAGCATCTTCTCGTCCCTTTGAAACATTTTCCTATGTGTTTCTTTCCACATCCTTGATACATAGGTTTTTTAATATACATACCTTTATGATTATTACCTGAACTCTTGTGGGGATTTGTTTCTCGCATATAAGATTCCTTATAAAAATCAACAAGGTTCATGTGGTCAATCATGACTCCAGATAGTTGTTTGAGAATAACCACCAGAGTTCTCATTACAGCTCCCATTTCATTCAGTTTCTCATTCATAAATCCATCACAGTTTTCTTCAAATCCACTGTTACTTTGGTTCCTTCTATATCCAACCATTTACTAAAACCAAAAAGGTAAGTGTGAGTATATCAGTAAAATAATCATATAATATCTTATGAGGAGATTAAATACTAAGATATACTTATTCATGTTATCTTAATCTCATTAACTTTATCTAAAATAACTATGACTCTTTCTAAAATCCTAACCATTATGGAAATGTCACTTATGCTTAAAGAACACCCTAACCTCTAAAGTTATCTAAACAGACCTTTGATACCAACCATAAGGACCCGACCTTAAAACATTATATAATCATGAATTAAATGAATAATTCACATTGAGTATCTTTTTATATTTAGAGTTTTTGAGAATTAGGAAATAACTATTACATGTCAAAAGAGTAGAAAGTAGACACTTCTTCTATGTTTCCATTTTTTTGCATAAAATAAAAACTCTTAAAAAGAAACATGTATAGTTCCATGTTTTAGATAACATGTCTGTCCTTGATCCCATCCTTGACCCTATTCATATTTATGTCTTCTAGAAAATATCTCAAAAACATGGGATGATCATAAAAATATTAATAAGGGATACAAAAAGAAATAAACTATTAGTTTTTCAAAACAACAAGTAAACCACGAATACGTAGTCATAAGTAACACTTTTCACCTTTATGAAGTAGTAAATACTCTTCACTGAACAAAAGATCATTGCTTAACCTTTTGTAACCAAAATATCACCATAAAACCCATATAAAGAACAGATAACATATAAAGGTAACTTGGTATATAAACATAATTAAATGGAATAACCATACGATCAACTTCCACACATATCACTAAATGGAATAGCCATAAGGCCGACTTCCATACCCAATGCATTGGAGGTTATAACGTAACCACCCATCCTAGTATTCACGACACCACCCATCATATGGATTATCACGTAACCACCCATCAATTGTCCAAATACCACCACTATACATAAAATATTGATAATATAAACATTTTAATAACAAAATTTCATTTTCAATCATAGGAAATAATTTCAAGATATTGAAATAATCAATCAATTTTTAGAAACCATTTAAAAAATAGATTTTTGAATCAAAGTGTCCCATACCACTTTGAATCTTTTAAAAGAATTAGCATTTTATAACATTAATGTACATATAAATAAATCCTTAAAAACCATTTTCGAAACATGTACATTAAAGAGAAATATTTTGAATAATAAATCTTTTAAACATTTAAAACTGTATTTTAGTTAAAGAGTTTCTAACAAAATGAGAGACTCTTGAATACAAATAATTTAAGAGTAACATATAATCAAAACTTTATAATATCATGAGAATAAAGGGATTCATGATATAATATGTCAAAGGATAGTATATACACCATATAAAAGTGAATTGGTGCATAACAAAAAAAAAGTCTCAATGGAATGTAAATTGAGACAAAGTCCCTTACAAAGACGGTATCCTTAAATTAAAGATAAATAAATCATATAATTATGTGTGAAAAATATAAATAAAACCAATATAAGTGGATATTAAGTGTAAAAAAAATCAAAGGTCATTCACACATATTCATAGGAAGACATAAATAAGAAAGAGAAGATCTTCCCAAAGAATGGGGATTGGGTTAAGAAGTTCCTTTACTGATTTGGTAACTTACAAAACATATCCCGCATGAAATAAGGATAATACAATGAAGATGTAAATACTACTAAATGAATGTATATTACACAAATATTAAAATCATGGGCAGTACATACACCACAAAAAAGGATATAGTGGCAATTATTTCATAAATCTCATGTGAATAAAAACAAGTGAGATGAAGACCCCTTACCACGTTGCAATTCAATCGAGTCGTATGACCAAAAGTTAATAACAACCAAAATAATCACAGAATTACATGAATATAAAGATAATAATGGTATTATATATCAAATGGTAGTATACAATACACCTCATGAAATAAATATGTGGCGAATAATAAAAATCTCACGGAATTAAAAGTGAGATAAGAAATCCCTTACCTCGTTGTCCGACTTGACCCGTTCGTTCTTTAATCTCATGAATAAAAAACTAATGTTAATTTCTACTTGCTTAAGAACCTTTTTTAAAGTTTATAATTCCTTTTATATTACTTATTACCATGTTTTAATCATTATGTAATCATTTAAGATAATAACGATCATTTTATCGATATTTGGTTCTTGAGTAAAAAAATGAACACCTTATAATTACAAGTTGTTCATGTGGTAATATATCCATTATATTCAGAATTATATTAATGATTTAGATATCATATATATCATATATATCAAGTATATACATGTATTTATAATAGTACATAACATTTAGAGGTAAGAAATGAAATACACTGTTCATGGAGACGGTAAACCGTACGTATGCATGAATGCTACTTCCATTTATATTTATTATTTTAATGTAATTAAAAACATAATGATACATAGTTATATTATAAATCCAGTATAATTTCATATACAATATTATTAACTCCATCTTTTATACTTTTCATATAAGGCATTTAACGAGTCATATCACTTTGACGGGGCGGTAGTCCGCACTTCCTCTAATGAGATTATCATATTTACCCACTATGGAAACCATAAAGTGATTATATAAATAGAAAAATAAATACGAATAAACATAATATATAAATACAGTGCCATAATAATGGCCACCATGAGAGGTAGTTGGAGATATTTGAACCATCATCATTTCGTGAGGCATTAGTTTTCAATCCACAGAAACATTATGTTCCTCACCTATTAGATGGAGGTGTGTGTAAGTATAGTTCGGATAAATCTCATAACAAAATCCTATTATATTGAGGATACTGGTGTTGTTATAAATGAAAGGAATAAAAAGAGTTTTATGGGTTGGAGAAGTAAAATAAAAGAAAACAATTTAAGAGAAACCGTTACCTTTAATTTGGGTAACTCCCTTTGGTTTGAACCAACAGACTTCTTGAAGTGCCTTCTGCCTAAGTTAAGGTTTCTAGGAGGAGAAGAGAGATTTATGGAGCTTAATTGGGTATAGTTTGGATGGCCCAAAAGGATTTAGATGTGTGAGGAATTGGTTAGAAGTGGTCTCTTTTTATAAGGGAGAGGAGGGGCTCTTTAGGAATGTGTGAAAATATTATTTTATTATATAATGATATTCAGATTATAAAGGTCCATAAATAATTAAAGTCAAAGATAAGATGAATAATAATCGAAAAAAATCATCCAATAAGAATTGGACATGTTTTGGATAAAAATTTAATCATTATAATCTTATTTATTTAAATAATTTATTAATGAGGTAAACATTGCAGAATTATTGTGTCTTATATAATTTAAAATATTTGATGTCAAAAAATTATAAAAAAATACCATGATGTAGGAAACCCTTATAGATTTCCAATTAATATTTATAGTCAAAAATATTAATTATACAACACCATATAAAAATTAATTTACTAAAATATATTTGTTTTTGTCATTTTGCCTTTACTTTAAGCTAATTATTCTAAATTGTCATTATGACTCCCAAGTGGCTCAATGAAGTCCCAAAATCGACCCAAATATGCCCATGGTCGTAAATGACTCAACAAATAAGGTTTGGAAAATTTTTAAGGTAATTTTGAATTATTATAATATTATTTTTACCTTGAATTACCCTATTTACCTTTAACCGCTGTAAATAAAAGTCAAAAGTTACTATTCACCAAAAAATATTTTCTTATTATTGAACCAAATTTTACTTATTGATAACAAACATGTATGTAGGATTTTCGAAATAAAATTCATAGAAGTGGTAAAATTTCATTTAAATGAAAAAGTTTGTTTTTTTAACTACTACTAAGTGCTTACACTATTCATAAAAAATTGAAGTTTTTCAGAAAAAAACCAAAAATTAAGCCTAAGATATATTTGATATTCTAAATTCAAAAATGATGTCTATTTTTTAAAATTTGAAAAATATAATTGGAATTAATTAATTTTAAAATTAATTCCCGTTATCAAAACAAATAGTGTGTTTTTATGAAATAATAACTATCAAAAGATTGATACTTGTTTATGTCAAATTTCAATGTGAAATTAATTACAATGTCAAAAATTGGATTAAATGGTAAAAATATATTCTAATTACACTTTAAAACCAATTAAAAATATAATCTAACGATATAAATAAATTAGATTAAAACACAGTTTTGAATTAAAATACAATATTTTTCACTATTCATTAGAAAATGAAATTTATCAGAAAAATTCCAAAAATTTACACAAAGTAAATTTTGATTTCCCCATTCTAATGAAGGTTTTTATTTGGTCAAATAGAATTTATTAAAGTGACCAAAATTATATTTAAATAGGGTTCTCCATTAAAAGGCGGTAGATCGACATTTTAATGTAAAATTTGCTTAAAATTAGATTTATTCACATTTTAAGCCTCTAAATTTTATTGGATAAATGTAAGTACATTTAACAAACATTTATAATCAAATTGTAGTTTTTTTTTCATTCCCACCAATACAACAGATAGGAGTTAACTACCATTTAAAATAATAATATTATATTATTTGTGCGCAACGTAAGATTTCAAAGAAACTCTTTTTTGCGTATCAGGTACGCTATCGAACATAGAAACCACTTTAATGTAAAATTAATATTTAATTCACAAATATTAATAAATATAAAAATTTCATATTCTTCATTTATCAGGGATGTTACAAGAAATACCCTAACCAAATGAGTAATTTTTTGAATCTAGAGATATATGAAAGAATTAAATCAATTTAATATTGTAATATCAATAAATTAAGTAAATTAATAATAAAACATTTCATAAAGGATATTATATACATCGCAAAAAAATTGATGGGTGAATAAGGGAATGTATCTCAATGAAATAAATGTGAGATAATGAAAATGCTTACCTTAAGTCTTGACATTATTAATACACATTAAAACATATTGAATAATAGTTATGAGTTTATTATAAATATTAAAAAGAGCCATATTATTATATATCATACCGTATATGATTTTACTATGAAATTATTGTAATGTCTTGGATTTTCCGTGTATTATTTTTTTATATTATATGGAATTATTTCGAGACCAGGTGTGAAAACGACACATCATTCCAAGGCCCGGTGAGCCTGGAACGATGGTATTCACTTTTTAAGTTAAATGAGTCGGCAATTGTGCGCGGTTGTTGCAGTTTCCAAACGGATGCCCGGATTAAAAATTTGAGGGCACCGTTGCGTCCGGGGCAGCGTCTTTGCCTAAGAACAAGCCTAACCTCGACTGGCGGGTAAAGGGAAAAAGTTAATTTTCTGACGTTTTTAGTAAAATAAAAATAAATTAAATTGCTAAATGTTTATTTTATTTTATGGAAACATCCGCTGCAACGCAGTGAGGGGACATTTTATTCCTTAATTAATAATGCATCATAATGTCTCAAAAATGACAATATAGAGTCATTAATACCGCAGTGTTTCTTAAATTCCAATCATGTTTCATTTTTTAATGGTTTAAGGGATTGGTGGTCATTGACAAACTTTTGTGAGAAATCTCTAGAGGATCCGTGGAGCACTGGAGAAAACCCTCAACAACGAATGATGACGGATCAAAGTTGAGAATCGTTGCACCAGCGACGTTGAAGGATCTCGACGACAGTGTCTGCACGACACCTTCATCAACGATCGATCCCAGTTGAGGTAGGGGTTTTTTATTTAATCCCATCTTTCCCCATTCTTGATTTAAAACGATGAACGCGGATCAACCACGAAAAAGTTTATTCGCGCATTCGTACGTTCTTGCAGGAGGGATTTTTCTTTGGGATGTTCTCGAGGATTTGATCCATGTTTTGTTTTATTGTTTGAAACTACTATGTTTAAGCCTACTGATGGGAGCAGATCAACGCCGTGACAAACGACGGTGGAGGTTCGTTCCTCATGTTGTTTTATTGGATTTCATTCCACCTTTATTTTCTCGTGTGTTCTTCATGTTCTTCATGGGGCGACAAACAATAGATCATTGCGCATCCGTTCCACGATGCAACGATCCCAAATCGAAGGTTCGACACCAAAACAACCTTGTAGAGGTGCAGCGAAGATGGCGTATAATGAATCAGACCGGATCAGAAAAGGGCATTCTTCGAGCGTTCTTCACGTGGGAATACAAAATCTTGTTTTTGGAGCCGATCGGAGGTCTGGAAACATCAGGAGCAGATTCGTGGTGTTGGCGAGACAAAAACCTGGATATTTAGAGGTGATCGGACGACCAGATCGACGAAATAATCATCACCGGAGGCACGAAAATGCAAGTCCGTGTTTTTGGAAATTTCTAGAATACACGATGTGTATTTTCGAAGAACACATCGTGTAGTACTAGCGGCGGCTAGGGTGTCGGGGGTCAGAGAGGAATCACACGGCATGTGACCCTGGTCACACGGCGTGTTGGACTTTCCCCAAAGCTTGGTGTGTATTTTAGGATGTACACAGACACAAGATGATATACATGGCTTCACAACACGTCGTGTGCAATATGACAGGACCGGCTACTCGGGACTCAGTGTGTATCCAGGGGGTACACAGACACGGGTTGTAGTACATGGGTTGATGACCGTGTACGACCCCATGGATAGTGACACGGGGAAACCCTAGTCACTTGGAAATGGCGTGTACATCGTACTACACGCCGTGTACCCAGTTTTTTTCTACACGACCGACCTTATGACACGGGCTGTAGTACACAGGCAGTACCTGAGGTCAGACAACACGGCGTGTTACTATTCTACACGCCATGTACCTTTTGGAAAATGGCATGGTCCTCTTGTTCACTGTATCTTGGACATCTTTTGTTCGATTTAGTGCCCCTTATTCTCGTTCCCCTGAAGGTCATACATCATTTCCTCACACAAGAGTATGATCCCTTCAGCTGGACTTTCCATGCTATAGATAGGCATCCATCCGAGAGGCCCGAATCGAGATCATCTATCCATTCCTGACCCAAGGTAGAGTCAAGAATCGACGTGACCAACTCTCCCTGGCGTTGATCCTCGACCTAGCTAGTGTATCACCTAACTGGTGAATCCGGATGAGTCGCGATATCCGTCATGGTCCTGGCAGTGATCCTCTTCTGTGTATCGTGATCTATCCCACTCAGGAGTGTGTCTTCCGTAATAAGTGCTTCTGCCTATCGGGAATCTTACCACTCAGAAGTGTGTCTCCCGTAATGAGTGTGACTACCTATCATGATGGTTCCCGTCGGATGGTACATCTATGACAGACATCATCAGAGCTGTAAGACTCGTGGAGTGTATTCTCCCTAGATGAGTACTTCACGGAATCTTCGAACTGAATCCCTAACGAGGGTATGCGGTTGTGTGACTTGTCTCTAGACTACGTGTTTGGTTTTGGAGTATACCAGGTTTTATCTATATGTTCTGTAGACATATTCTATGCATAGATGACTATACATTTACTTTGTGTATTGCTTTGTGGTTTTCAGGTCCTCTACTGAGTATTGTTATACTCACCCCTGTACATGCTTTTCCCGCACATCTGGTGTCTCGTGTAGACGAGTAGCCTTTTGACAGAGTCTAGGGAAGACCAGGACATGATCGAGCATTCCAAATTCCCTACAACCCGAGGCGTTCCTACGGCTTCGAGCAGCAGTCCTAGTACCTTTTGTGTTTACAGGTTGGACTTTTCAGTTTTCAAACTCTTGTTTTTGGTGGGATTGTATTCTGGATCAGTTTACTTTTAGTACTCTACCTTTATTTGTACTCTGTTGGTTGGGTTTAGTTGTATCCATGCATTTTTGTTCCTTAGTGGTTTTTTTACATTTCAGCATTGTGGGCTTGGAGATGTGTGCGTGTGTAAAGGTACATAGGCAATGCCTCCCATGTTAGTAACATGCCTACTCCCTGATTGTCACTAGCCCCTAGCCTATTGGAGGCGGGCTTGGGGAGTCACGGTGCGGGCCCCACTAGGACGGGTCATGACATAGTGGTATCAGAGGTGGTCGGTTCTACCTTAGGATAAAGAGTGTGTGATTTTAGTTTGGGACAATAGTGTTGAGTGTTTCAGGTTCGGCTTTCAGGCCAGAGACTCCAGTGTTGGTGCGGTGACTGACGTATCCATACACCGGGACTCTGATAACATTCTTTTCGACTCGGTACACGAAAACACGGGTTGCTGGGAAATAAAAGATACATGCATCATATAGGAATGGTTTGTGTTTTCCTTGTCTTTGGTGTCTGCTATCCAGATATACTCTTTGACCATGGTACATCTTGTTTCCTTACAGGATTCCTACGCGACACATACCCGCTAGGATTTAGCAGCACGATCATGAGGATGACCCCCTCAGTGATGAGGCTTCGATACAGGGACTAGTTCCCAAGGCATTTTCACCAGGTGGTGTAGCAGTTATGCCACCACCAGTGGAGCACCCATTGGTACTTGCAGTACTGAAGGACAAGGAGTTTTGGCTTAGCATGCTCCATGAGTTCCAGATATAGAGACCCCTCAGGATCCGAGGCGAGCCCGACCCTCAGGCGGCTAAGGACTGGCTTGAGGCGGTGACTAGAGTTTTCCATCTAGTGAGGACACCAGCAGACTAGATGGTGATCCTAGGAGCGAACCTTCTTCAGGGTTCGCGCGGGATGATGGTGGAGGTTGACCACATAGACTCACGACGAGGAGACTCTTTCATAGATGGAGTTTGAGTGAATCTTCATGGAGAAGTTCACTCCGGTTATGCTGAGAGCTGTACGCATCCAGGAGCTTCTTCAGCTCCAGCATGGCAGTATGTTAGTAGCTGACTATTCATCAAGGTTCACCAACCTCACCTAGTACTCGATGGATATGGTCAGAGTTCAGTACTTCAGAGCTTGGACCTTCGAGCAAGGTCTACGATGAGAAGTCTGAGCTAGTTTTATGCCTATATGCATATTGACTTATGATGGAGTGCTCGAGCGGGCCTTGGTGATCGAGAGATTCTTGGTGGAGCAGAGACAACCGCCGGTAGTTAGCAGCAGGTAGACAGGTGTAGAGACCCCGACAGTAGGGAACCGACATCAGGCATAGGGATTTGGATGTGGGAAATGTCATAGGAGAACCCAGGATAGGGGATCAACAGTCCATGGCTCTCATGCCACATCCAGTCTGCCTAGGGAGAAGTGATGCTTCACATGCAACTGTAGGGGACATCTCGCTAGAGATTTCCCGACCCGTTGAGCTGCTTACAGGGAAGTGGTGGGCGGACCACCGAGGCAGAGGTAGAGAACAACACTGGCAGACCCGCTAGGTGACGGACATGGAAGAGGAGTAGGGAGATCTACATGTGGTGGCAGACGCTTCGACTTACTTCCACCACCACCCTCAGGAGGTCCGCACCAGGCTCAGGGAGCTGGGGGAAAAGGGTGGGGACAACTGCATGCAGTCGATCCATATAACCCAGGGACTCTAGGGATGATTCGAGGTATGATCTGTGTCTTCTATTCCTTATCTACCATGCTTTTAGACACAGGTTCCAGTCATTCCTTCATAGACACATGTCTTTCACGAAACCTCAAGATTCCGGTAGAACCTTTGAATTTATCCTTACGTTTGGAGACAACTATAGGAGGATACTTGATGATCACACACCTTTACAGATAGTGTGATCTTACCCTTGGAGGCGAGAGTTTCGGTTGGAACCACTTCGTGGTAGCGTCGAGGCCTTACGACGTCATCCTTTGTATGGATTGGTTATCTTCGGTCCATTCCCAGATTTACTATTTTAGGTGAATAGTGTGGTGTGTCCGCCGTGATGGAATGAGGTTTTCCTTTGTTGGAGGAAAGGAAACCTAGGAATCACAGAATGGAATTATGCACAATAGGGTGCAGCCAATCGCTTATGAGTTGGCTAGCCTTTCCCTTGGAGTAGTGGATGTTGTGAGCTCCCAGTTCCCAGTAGTAGTGGCGAAGTATGATGACGTCTTTACCAAAGATGTTCTAGGATTATCTCCCCACCGGTAGATCGACTTCTATGTTGACTTACACATTGGGACGACATTGATTTCCTCATCAACATATCAGATGGCTCTCGCAGAGCTTCACGAGCTGAGGGTGCAGTTGGAGGATTTGTAGAACAAGGGGTTCGTGAGACCCAGCGTCTCACCCTGGGTGGCCCCAGTCTTGTTTACCAAGAAGGCAGATGGGAGTCTAAGGTTGTGTGTGTTGTACAGACGCTTGAACCAGGTGACGGTGAAGAACATGTATCCACTGCCGAGAATTGATGACCTCTCTGATCAACTATGTGGGGCACAATGGTTATCGAAGGTTGACCTTCGATCAGGCTATCACTAGCTACGAGTGCAGGATGAGGCTATACCGAAGATAGATTTCAGATGCCGCTACAGTCACTATGAGTTTTTGGTGATGCCTTTTGGCATGACGAACGCCCCCACAGTGTTCATGGGATTGATGAACCAGATCTTCCAGCCATACTTGGACCAATTCATAGTGGTATTCATCGATGACATCCTTGTGTACTCGGCGTCAGAGGAGGAGCATGCGAGACACTTGTGGATGGTTCTGGACGTACTCCAAGAGCACCAGATTTATTGGAATCTCTCGAAGTGCCAGTTCTGGATTCAGGAGGTCCACTTTCTCGGACTTGTCATCTCAACGAATGGAGTAGCTGTGGACCCATCCAAGGTAGAGTCTTTGTTAGCATGATACCCACCTCAGAGCGTGACAGAGGTGAAGAGCTTCCTTGGGTTGGCAGGATATTACCAGAGATTCATTCCTGATTCCTCCTAGATATCAGCACCAATGACGAACTTGACTAGGAAAGGGAAACCCTTCATATGGACGGAGAAGTTCCAGCAAGCTTTTTAGTAGATGAGAAAGAGTTTGAAGAGTTCCCCAGTCATGAAATTTCCAGAGGAGGGTGTTGAGTACGTATTTTTCTTGCGACGAATTAGGGACTGGGCTCGGCTGTTTCTTGATACAAAGACATGCAGTGATTTTTTATGGTTCTCACCATCTTAGGACACATGAGAAGAACTATGCGACCCATGATCTTGAGTTTGCAGTGGTGGTCTTTTCTTTGAAGATGTGGAGACACTACCTGATGGGAGAGCGGTTTATTGTCTACTATGACCACAAGATCCTCAGGTACATCTTTTCATAGAAAGATCTGAATCCGCGGCAAAGACGATGGATAGAGTTCCTTTATTACTATGGTTTCGTGATCATCTATACTCTTGGAAAAGGGAATTAGGTGGCAGATGATCTTAGAAGAAGGTCAAGCTCACAGTTGTCGAGTGAGGCGACAAAACAGTTATCCACGTTGCAGTTATCCTTTGTGGATGGAGTGGATACATCTTACCTGCATTCGATGGTTTTCACCCCTTTAATCTTACAGCGAGTTAGAGAGGCACAACTTAGGGATGTTGACATTGTGGATTTACGTTCTCAGTTATCCACATGACATGCTCATGATGGATATTCACAAGGTGGAGAGCACATAATTCTTTTCAAAGGACACACTGTTGTACCTGTGATGTTGCAGGAAGAGGTCCTGAGGGAATTTCATAAATCCCCTTTGGAAGTACATCATGTGGTGGAAAAGATGTACGAGGATCTCTAACGATAGTTCTGGTGGTCAGGAATGAAGAAAGCAGTAGCGGAGTTCATTTCTCAATGCCTCACATGCCAGCAGGTGAAGGCTGAGCACCAGGTTCTAGTGGGATTAGCTCACCCATGGAATTTCCAGAGTAGAAGTGGGATGGAATATCGATGGACTTCGTGACAGGCTTACCATGGATGTCCAAGGGGCATGATTCCATCTGGGTGATCGTTGACTGACTCACCAAGTCGGCCCACTTCCTAGATATCAAGGAGCAAAGTTCCGTAGAGAGCTTAGGATGCCTCTACGTGCAGAAGATAGTTTGGATTCATTGAGTCCCCTCGAATATAGTCTCAAATCGATATGACCACTTCACATCGCGGCTGTGGAAGGGATTTCAGGAGGCTTTTGGGACTCAGCTACGCTTGAGCACAATGTTTCATCCCCAGACTGATGGTCAGATGGAGATGACCATTCAGGTTCTAGAGGATATGTTGCGAGCTTATATCTTGGACTTTGGTCGTAGTTGGGAGGACCACCTACCACTGATGGAGTTTGCATACAAAAATAGCTACCACGCCACCATTGGTATGGCACCATTCGAGGGCTTGTATGGGAGACCATTCCTGTCACCGCTTTGCTGGGCCAACCCCGGAGAGTCAGCACTCATGGGTCCAGAGTTGGTGTGAGCTACCATAGAAAAGGTTCATACCATATGAGAGTGGATGAAGACTGCACAGAGCCGGCATAAGTCCTATTCTAATCGATTATGGAGGCCTCTGGAGTTCGAAGAGGGAGACCACGTGTTTCTTAGGGTCTCACCACAATGAGGGTTACAATGATTTGGATGAGGTGGAAAGCTATCTCCAAGGTTCATCAGACCCTTCCAGATACTGTACATAGTTGGTGAGGTGGCGTACCGCCTAGATCTACCACCACAGTTGCATTGGGTACATGATGTCTTCCACGTGTCGGAGGTGAGTAGGTATGTGCATGACCCGTCGCACGTCATCGACTGGGAAGAGCTGGACATCGAGGATGGAGCGACCTTTGCTGAGTACCCAATGGAGATCGAGGATTGGAGGGATAGGATTCTTCATGGGAGATCGATTCACTTGGTGCGCATCCGGTGGAAGCACAGAAATATTCAGGAGTGCCAGTGGGAGAGGGAGGCCAGATCCGTGCCCAGCACCCTCATCTTTTTGGGTAGCCTTTGTTTTGGATTTTCGGGGACGTAAAACCCCAAGGTGGGGAGAATTTAATTCCTAGGATTTTCCATGTATTATTATTTTTAAATATTATATAGTATTATTTCAAGACTGGGCATGAAAACGACACATCATTCCGAGGCCCGGTGAGCCCGGAATGGTAGTTTTCACTTTTTATGTTAAGTGAGTCGGCATTTGTGCGCGGTTGTTGTAGTTTTCAAATGGATTCCCAGATTAAAAATGTGAGGGAACCATTACGTCCGGGAAGACAACTTTACCTAAGAACGAGCCAAAACTCAACCGGCACGGGTCGAGGGAAAAAGTTAATTTTCAGAAGCTTTTAGTAAAATAAAAATAATATAAATTGTTAAATGTTTATTTTATTTTATGGAAACATCCGCTGTAGCGCAACGACGGGACATTTTTTTCCTTAATTAATGACATGTCATAATGACTCAAAAATGGAAAGTTGGAGTCATTAATACCATAGTGTATCTTAAATTCCAATCATGTTTCCTTTTTTAATGGGTTAAGAGATTGGTGGTCGTTGAGAACTTTTGGGATAAATCGCTAGAGGATCCGTGGAGTGCTAGAGGAAACCCTCAATGACGAACGACGGTGGATCGAAGTTGAGAATAGTTGCACCCACGGAGTTGAAGGATCTCGATGACGGCAGCAACGTGACACCTTCTTCAGTGATCTATCCCAGTTGAGGTAGGGGTTTGTTATTTAATTCCCTCTTTCCCTGTTCTTGATTTAAAACAACGAACGCGAATCAACCACGAACAAGTTGATCCACATATTTGTACGTTCTTGCGGGAGGGATTTTTTGTTGGGATGATCTCAAGGATTTGATCCATGTTTTTTTTATTGTTTGATCCTTCTTCATTTAAGCCAACTGACGGGATCAGATCAACCCCGTGACAAACAATGGTGGATTTTTGTTCCTCATGTTGTTTTATTGGATTTATTTCCCCCTTTCTTTTCTCATGCGTTCTTCATGTTCTTCATGGGGTGACGAAAAAAGGATCGTTGCGCATCCATTTCATGACGCAACAATCCCAAATCAGAAGTTCGACACTGCAACGACCTTGCAGAGGTGCAACGACGATGGCAGACGATGAATCAGACCGGATCAGAAAAGGGCGTTCTTCAAACGTTCTTTGCACGGGAAGATCAAATCATGTTTTCAGAGCCGATCGAAGATCCGAAAACATTGGGAACAACTTCGTGGAATCGAGGCGACCAAAAACATGATGTTTCGTGGTGATCGAACGGTCGGATCGACAAACAGATCATCACCGGAGGCGTGATGGCGAAAGTCCGTGTTTCTGGAAATTTCCAGAATAAACGTCCTATACTTCCAAAGAACACGCCATGTAGTACTGGTGGCAGTTAGGGTTTCGGGGGTCAGAGAGGAATCACACGGCGTGCGACCCAGGTCACACAGTGTGTTGGAATTTCCCCGGATCTCGGTGTGTATTTTAGGAAGTACATGGAAACAGGATGATCTACACGGATTTAGAACACGACGTGTACAACATGACAAGACCGACTACGCGGGACTCGATGTGTATCAAGGGGATAAAAAGACACATGTTGTAGTATACAGGTTAATGACCATGTAAGGACCCATGTCCAGGGACACGGGA
Source organism: Viscum album (assembly GCA_963277665.1). Classification (NCBI taxonomy): domain Eukaryota; kingdom Viridiplantae; phylum Streptophyta; class Magnoliopsida; order Santalales; family Viscaceae; genus Viscum; species Viscum album. Next base: position 1,015,120,468 of record OY728130.1, on the reverse strand, counting down.
TCTTCCACTGTCAGTTGGACATGGCGTGTACATCGTACTACATGCTGTGTAACCAGTTTTTTTTCTACACGACCAGACTTACGACACGGGCCGTTGTACACGCGCAGTACCCAGGGTCAGACAACACGAATTGTAACTTTTCTACATGCTGTGTACTTTTTATAAAATGACATGGTACTATTGTTCACCGAATCATGGACATCTTTATTTTGGGTTAGTGCCTCGTTTTCTTGTTCCCCTAAAGGTCGGGCATCATTTACTCACACATGAGTATGATCCCTTCAGTAGGAATTTCTGTGATAGAGTCAGGAATCCATCTGAGAGGCCCGGATCGAGATCCTCTATCCATTCCTGACCCTAGGTAGAGTCAGGAATCGACTTGAAAAACTCTACCGGGAATTGATCCTCTACCTATCTAGTGTATCAACTAACTGGTGAATCCAGATGAGTTGTGGTATCCTCCATGGTCATGGTAGTGATCCTCATCTGTGTATCGTGATCTTTCCCACTTAGGAGTGTGTCACTCGTAATGAGTGATTATATCTATCATAAATCTTCCCACTCAAGAGTGTGTCTCCTGTAATGAGTGTGACTACCTCTCGTGACGGTTCCCGATGGACAGTACTTCTCATACGAACGTCATCAGAGCTGTAAGACTCATGGAGTGTGTTCTCCCGGGACGAGTGCTTCACGAAATCTTCGAACTGAATCCCTAACGGGGTTATGCAGTTGTGTGACTTTTCTCTAGACCCCGGATCTTGGTTTGGAGTATATCGGGTTTGTTCTATATGTTCTGTAGACATATACTATGAATAGATGACTGTACCTTTACTTTTTGTACTTCTTTGTGGTTTTCTAGGTCCTCTACTGAGTATTGTTATACACACCCATGCATGGGCATTGCCCGCACATCTGGTGTCTTGTGTAGACGAGCGGCCTTTTGACAGAGTCTAGGGTGGACCAAGGCAAGATCGCGCTTTCTGAGTTCCCTACAGGCCGAGGCGTTCCAACATCTACGAGCAGTAGTCACAATACCTTTTGTGTTTACAGGTTGTACTTTTCAGTTTTCAGACTCTTGTTTTTGATGGGATTGTATTCTGGCCGCGTTTACTTTTATTACTCTACCTTTCTTCATACTCTGTTGGTTTGGTTTAGTTGTATGCATGCATTTTTTTTCCTTAGTGGTTTTTTTACATTTCAGCATTATGGGCTTGGAGATGTGTGTGTGTATACAGGTACATAGGCAATGCCTCCCATGTTAGTAACATGCCTACTCGGTGCTAGTCACCAGCCCCTGGCCTATTGGAGTGGGCTTGGGGAGTCACTGAGCAGGCCCCACAGGGACGGGTCGTGACAATTATATTACTCATTTATTAAAAATGTTATTTTAGAGTTATATTTTGGGTAATAATTGCATTTTTTGTACATATTTTGACTTGTTATTATTTATCCTCTTAGTTCTGTCTTGATTTAAATATTTAAGGAATGTAAAACATTATATATATATAAAATATATATTCACTATATTTTTATTTATAATTCTTTATAAAATATTGTAATATGGAGGTGAATATATCATTCATAAAGATTATAGGCCCTACATACACATAAACACAGTTTTCATTTTCATATCATATTTAAAGAATGAATATAAATGAATTATATGTATATATATATATATTATCATTATAGGATAATTATTATTTAATAAAAAATATAAAACTGCAATAAACACTTTCTTAATACATTCTGTGTAAAGTGGGAATGAATCATATCATTTTGAGGAGGGGGTTGTCGACACGTCCACGAATGATATTATCATATTCTTACAAAATAGAATACATGAAGGTACATGTTATATAATTATTAAAATAATAAAAATACATCATAAATATCATATATATAATTTAAAAAACTAGTAATACAAAATTATTTCCCAAATTGAGTGATGTTAAGGTAAGAACAAACATCATGGTTTTGCGATACAATAGTCTATTGTACAGACGAATGATGATTTTTATCCCATTTGATGAATTTTTTTTTGAGTGTAGGTAAAAATATTATCCTAAAAAATATTACTATGTTTATGATACTGAGGTTAATTTATATTAATTTAATAAAAACAATTGGGGTGATGGAGAAATAAATATTACAAATGTTCTTGTTAAATAATGTTACCTCTTCTATTGATAATTCCTTCTATCTTCCACCAAATGACTAATATGGATTTATTTTTTTCCCAATTTAATGCTTCTCGAATGACAAGAGGGATGTTCAAATAATATTTTGGTATTTTTTGGATGAGAAAAATATCTAAATAGTTGTGATGAAGTGAGGGGGGGGGGAGTGCCCTTTTGTAGTAGAGGAGGAGTAGAATTCTTGAAAATATAAAAAGGTAAACACTCTTGACAAGAATCAGATAAATATGGATGATATAATATATTTATACATTAAATAAATGTAATCATGTTATCTAAATATCTCCATACTATAAGTTTTGGAAAATTTTACAGGTCATTTGGCGCCTTATGATTAATGCTTAACCATTAAGTATGCTCGTCTTAATCTTGAACAGTGTTATTAATTTTAATTATATTCACTAATATTTTTGGTAAACAAAATATGACCATAGAATACATTATAAATTAATATAAATCAAAATATAGAATCCATTGTTTCATATTCTTATCAAATAAATGGGAAAAATTAATTTAAAATTAATCTTGTAATCATGATGAGTAAGTGGGTTTTGAATGATAAAATTTCCAAAATATTGAAATTTAGTTATATGCATTTTCAATTAAAAATTTATTCTAATGACCTAAATTGGATTTATTGATTTATATTTCAAAAAATTATACATTAAAAAAAATTAATATATAATTTAACTTTGTAAATAAATTATATTAAAAGGTTTTTTTTCAATTAAAATTGATTGTTTTTCAATAATTATAAAAAAATGAAACTTAACAGAAAAATTGAAGTAATTACACTAAAATAAATATTTATATTTTGATTTAAAAAAAGAAGTTAATTTTTTAGAATAGAAACTATTAAATTCAAAAAAAATATTTAATATTTGTGTGCTATAAAACGTTGGTAAAATTACCTTTTATAAAAATAACTCTTTTTATTCACAAAATTGGATTTATTTTAGTTTATTTTCATGAAAATGAAAAATTTGAACGTTAAATAGTTTAATGTATATATATATTTAAAATCATTTATCAACATTAATTCATTTAATTTATTATTTTGAAACTTCTTTCATTGCATAAATATATATTTTTTATATTAAAATATTTCTTATATTTTAAAAAATGTTTTATAATTATTTTTAGTTAATTGATAAAAATATAATTCATCTTATATACATGTGTAACCATATTTTAAAAATTTAATTAATCATATTAATAACCTATATTCCAATAACTAAGTTATAACTATAAAAAATTAACTATAACAGTGATAGTATGTTGTCGTTTGGTAAAACTAAGTCATGTGTGTTATATATTTTTTAAATGGAACTTGGAATTGTGTCTGAAACAATCAAAAAATAGTTTGTGTGTATTGAAAGATAATCTATGTTTTGAGTGTATCACAATGTTGACATGGTGTTGCATAGAAATAATTAATAACTTGTTTCTTTCATATAACACAGGTTATATTTAGTGTGACGTGTATTGAAAAAAAGTGAAAATATTTAATTAGTTTGAATAATAATTTCACAAAATCTTAGGGTGTTAAGATCTACCACCCATAAAATGAGTCTTTCCTACAAAAATTATATGTGTTATTAATGGTTTAATAAATTAATGTTCATTTCATAGAAACCCATTTCATAGAAATGAATAATGAAATTTCCATTATAAATGTATATTGGAATCACAATTGTAAAGCCCCAACCCCAATTACCTAGAGTCGGTGCATTATTACACAACATTAGCATGATACAAGGAATCGTGTCCCGAATGACTGATATGTTTATCAGATTTTGAAGTACTATATACATACATAAGTTTTACATTGCATCATGAAATAAAGAAAACAACATTTTACCTCTTTCTGAACACCCGCCTACCCATTGGAATTTCCCTGCAGGTTATTCATAATATACTTCTTCACATCGAGGAAAAAATAAAACATAAGAAAGGGGTGAGCATAGATTCTCATTAAGGATAACAATATAGCAGAAACTATCTTAAATAAGCATAAACATTAAAGGAAATGTATAAGACTAAAACATAAGACTTTTAAACATAAACATCAAAATAATAAGCAAAGATAAATCAAATAATTCGATTTACTTATTCACATGGATATTCAACTAGTTGAATAATCACAAGTAATATCAATAACAAATTTCATAACGATGGAATGCATAATACCGGACATCATAACAATATATCCAAGGCATCGTTCCAAGACTAAAAATAAGATTTCATCACTATATTGTTCCAAGACACTAGTTTGTCTCAAGAGACCTACTGATGTATCGAGGAGATATATTAGGCTACACCTGTCACTTACTATGTCCAATTCATTCCATATATTAAATGTTTAAAAGCTAACATAAACATTTGTATTGAAAATAGAAAAAAATATTAATACATTACCCATAAACCATGAATGAAAAAAAAATTAACACATCCACATTCCAACATATAACAAAACCTTCAACAAAATATGGAAGTATTGTATTGTAATAAATCAACATTAAACAGGTGTAAAATCCATCAATGGATATTGACATAGATGAAATCAAAGCTATTTGAGAGAAATATTACATTCTATTTTAAAATCATTTAAAAGTCACATAAATATAAAAGAAAAAATTTATTTTGAAATTATTCTTATAAGATTTTAAGGGAAGTTTCTAGGATGTTATAATGGCGGAAAATAACTACACCCACCGTATAAGTAAAAAAACAATCTTGCCTTAATTTTTTAAAAAGATCATAAAGTACCTTATTTAGAAAACAACGAAAAGATTCCAATAATTTTTTTTTTATATAAAGTAAAACAGAGTATAAATTAATTTAAACCATATTATAAGAAATAGTAAAAATGTTTTGAAATACATTTTTAAGAAACATGGATGTTGATGATAAAGAAGTCCAAGTAGATACTCACGTATAAATAACCTGTGATAATAAAGAGATTGTAAAATTAACCCTTACCTTGTAATTTTCCTTGATTTAGGGTATGTTAACCCTATTTATAATAGTTAAATAATTGTTATTAATTTTTAAAAGAACCATATACATAAATATAATATTATATATTATCATCTAATATAGTTTTGTTGATAATATTTCAGTAGTATCATTATTTCAGGTGTTAACTGATTCAGTTTCCTTTATATGTTTTGTAACATAAGTCATTTTTTTATTGATAGGATGTAATTGATGCATATCCAGAATTATATTACGTTTTTAGATATTATTTCTAATCATCAAATGAAAACTAATTTTGAATGGTTATGATGAGGAGTGAAATCTCATCGTGTCGGGGAGAGTGTAATTCGTACGTACGCACGAGCGATAATATCATTCTATTGATAGTAAAATCATATGTACTTGAATGATATATTATATATACACAATATTTAACCTGTTATATTTATTATTTATATCAATTATACTCATTTTTATAGCTATCCAAATAATGAAGTGTTGAATGAAAAACTACACCACGATGTAGAGAAGGTTAGTCGTACAGACACACGTATGGTGACTTTGTCATTTATAAGAAGGATATAATAATGAATATGGTTGTACCATATTTATAATAACATCATATTATGTAGACAGTACTGGAGAAATTATTTTGGTATGGATACAACAAAAAAAATAGGATGTGAATGAAGAAAATAACTTTGAAAGAGGTGATGAAATAATTTCCACTTCTATAGGTGCTTCCTTTGGATTTGATAAAAATGGCTTCTTATGCTGGATTTATAATCAAAGTAAGGCCCCTATGTATAAATTATGGGTTTTAGAGGATATTTGAGTGGGGGATGGCCAAACCAAATGGATTTGGAGGTGTGATTTTGAGAGATAATGGGAAGTACCCTTCTATAAGAGAGGTGAGGGTCACTTTAGAAAACTCTTGATGTATTAATTTATTATAAAATAATATTAGGTTTATAATAGCTAAAAAATGATTTATTTAGTGTATAATGTAGTTATGGTTCTAAAGCTTCTAAATCAATTTCTTTTAGACAATTTATGGTCACCATATTGACCTTATCTTTTATATTTAACTCTTAGTTTAATAGTTTAATTTTTACCTTGTTTTCATGTATAATTATAATAAATGGTTAATAAACATACAATAAAAAACCAATAGAACCAATAGTGGTTCATTATTGGAATATATAACCTTATCTATGTTCTTTGGTGGAATATTATATTTTTAGTAAATTTTTATCATTTAATAATATAGCACTTGTTTTAAAAACTCATTTATGTAAATTTCGACAGTATTTGGTATTTTTTTAGTGAAAGTCATAAAAACATTATCACTTAGATAAATTTTTTTTAATAAACCCATAGAGGTCATATGAACTTATAAAATTTAATAAAATATACATGCTTATCATTTATTTTACTAAAAGATACATGCTTACGTTATTTTTGTCTTTACCTAAAATTATTTAATATAAACTGTCATTATCACACCCATGTTGCTCCATGGGGTCCCAAAATCGACCCAAGGATGACCATGGTCAATAATGTATCATCAAATATGGTTAGGATACGTGTTATGGTAATTTTAGTAAAATTATAATATTATATTTTACTATTATTTACCAGATTTACCCCTTAACCATAATAAATAAAATATTTACTAAAGTAATTATTCATAATGTTTAAAAATAAAATTTCTCTATTTATAAAATTTGGAAAACCAGATTCCAAATATGGAATCCATTTTTTCACATTCAATACACATAATTTTCATTAATTAATTTAAAATTAATTCTCGTTGTCAAAACCAAAAGGGGTTTTTTTAAGAACTAAAAACTATCAAAAGATTGACATGAGTTTACATACAATTTAAATGTGAAATTACATCCAATGAACTAAATTATATTAAATAATAAAAATATAATCTTATGATTCTTTAAAACCACCCAAATTTATAATTTAACACTATAATTTATTTTGATTAAAAAGTTATTTTTATTAAAATATTGTATTGTTCACTATTTATCAAAATCTGAATGTTATCAGAAAAGTATGAAAAATTAATCCAAACTAAATATTTATTTCCATATACTAATGAATAATTTAATTTCCTCAAATTTATTATATAATAGTGAAAAATATTGTATTTAAAAGGGTTCACCATTAAATGGTGGGAAAACTGGATTTTTGAAAAAATGATTCTTTTGCCTGAAAAATTAAAATTTTTCTTATATTATTTATAAGAAACTCAAAATATGAATGTTAAAATTATATGGGATATATATAAAATTAAAATTTTGGTTATTACTATTCATAACCTCTTTTTAAAATACATTTTTGATAGGTCATGGTACGATTGAATTCTGTATTGCGTACATCAGACACTATTGTATTATTTGAAGAGAAAAATAGAATGGATGCTTGGGGTATTACATTATTCCCTCCTTCAATAAATCGTGTCCTCAAAATATGAAATTGTACTTCAAATATGAAATGTTAAAAAATATAAAATACCTTTGTGGAAAACCCACATCGAAAATAGGGTTAATATAATTTATCTTAATAAGAGGGAAAGAGAAAAGGAAAAGTTACCACCAAATTAGTATTTAGAATAGAAGAAAATTGGTGAAAATTATAATTGGAGGAAAAACGTAAATATTTATAGGGAAGGATTGATGCCATCAATCACAAACAAGTGAAGGGAAAATTAGGGGCCTCAAATCCATAAATCTATGATGATTTAATATATCTTCATTTCAACAAATAATAAGGTCTTAATATATATTATTTTTTCTTTTAAGATCATTTAAAAAAAATTTAAAAATTAATTTCCTAATATAAAAAGAAAAAAATAATACATGACAAGAAGAGTCATATCCTTTAACTAATTTGTACCACAAACTCATCATTCACTCCAAAAGGTAATATAACATAAAAATATTCTATTTATACTAATCATATAAGGTTATAAACATATAATATGAAGAAACTAATTTATAATAACTAGTGACTTCCTCTAGGCTAGTGGTAGGTGACAAAGCCTTTTCAAACTTTAGTTGTTGGTTCAATTCATGCACCTTTGTCCGACGTGACGGGTTATCGCCCGACCTGCAGGTTGTCCTTTTTTCTAAAAATATAGTATTATAATATTCCAAAAATAATATTAAGAGATGTTTTTACAATAAACAATACTATCCAAAGTTCATATTAATCCATCCCAACCTTTATAGTTACCCAAAATACTTTTGTCCAATCTCTCTCTAATAGGTCTCTAAATTCCAAAATCAATTGTATAATCATACCCCAAAAACAATGTAATGTTTCTCTTATTGTCACATACTGAAATTATGATTACATTCATCATATTAAAACCATAATGAAAAAAAGTACTACAGTACAATCCTTATATATATATATATATCACATTATTCTTATAACCATAATATAATTATTGAATCCAAAAACACCAATTCATTTATTATTCAAATTTAATTGTAGTTATAAAATAAGCTTGGCCTTTCTCCCTTGGCCTTTTCTAAGGTATGTTTTCTTGGCACTTTAGGAAATTCATTTGAATAATTCCCCATTTCTCTTCAATATTATCATTCATCATTGACAACCTCTTTCTTTCCCTTTCAATCACGAGCCTTGTGACATTTTCTCTACATTTTTAACAAACTCCCAATCCATTTAGCCATGTACTAGGGTGTTTCTTCCCACAATTATCACATAATAGAAAATACTTATTTCCCTTTTTCCTTGTATTTATCTTTTTCTCCACCGTTCCCTTCTTCTCTTGCATTACTTTAATGTCATAAGACATAGAGAATTTCGTTTAGATCATGATAGTACCAGAAACTATATCTTCATACATCGAGAAGGATTATGAGACTAATTCTTGATCTAGAAATGGTATTAATCCCTAAAAGAATCAATCAATATTACTTCTTGGGTTACATATATAATCTGCTACATAACTTGTAAACCTAGTATAGTTAGCCTCATACTTTTCCACATTCTCATCCTCCTTTTTCCTACGCTTCAAAAATTTTCTTTCTATATCCACTCGATGGTGACGAAAAAGTATTATTATAATAAAATTTCTTTAAACTCCCTCCATTCCAAGTTTGATACTTCTTCATCCTCCTATGTATTATGAATTAATGACCACTATTGATTTTCATCTCCTATAAGGTGATAAACTGCCATGAATTTTTTTACCATTCCCTACCCCCAAAGCATGAAATATTTTTTCTAAGGAACTTATCCATTTCTCACCTACAAATGGATTTTTAGTCCCATTGAATGTTGGGGGTTGTTTCTTCATGAAGAATTCTAACAACGATCCTCCATGTTGGGGATCAGGGTTCTCTATATGGGTATGTTTATTATTAATAACCTGAGTGAGTTGTCCTAGTATGGTTATAAGTTGTTCAGAAAAGGTTGCATCACCTGCTCTACTATAATTACCTTGAGTACGTGGGAAATCCCAACATGTATTACGTGTATTCATATAGTTTCCATTCCTTCTCATAGGCGCCATTTCTAAACAATAGAATAAACAATATTAGTTTATGAATCACAATATATACCTCCAAACTTGTAAAACACATAACATAATTTGAATAGTTTCTGGATATAATCCGTAACCCTAAAAATGTTTTTTTGAGGAAGTATTTATTCATAAATCCTTCATAATTATTTGTAATTAAGATGTGAATTATCGTAAGAATATGCCCTAGACTTTCATAACCAAGAGTGCAGCAAGTCCCATTGTCATGTACCAGGATACCCTGAGTCATGCCCAAAACACCTTATTGGAGTTTTCACTCCTAAGTACATCAGTGCTATAGCCGCCTCAAACTACTCATATCCAGACATGGATGCATTTATTGGAAAACTCAAAAAACCTATACATCATCAAAATTATAGGAAGTACTTCTATAGTAATCCTCAATGACTATTTTAGGGTAATGTTCTTTAATAATCATTTTTCTAAATATTGTTTCCATGGTTTGTACTAAAATTACATTGAAAACCAATGTAATGCCACAGACCTAGTTTCCATGAGTCAGTGAATTAATACATAACATTGGCATGATACATGGAATCATTCCCCGAAAGACTGATCATTTTAGTAGCTTTGGATGTACTATATACATACATAAATTTTACATTACATCATGAAATAAAGAAAAAAATATTGTGTCCACTTTTTGAACACACTCATATTGTTTGAACTATCCCTGTAGGTTATTTATAATATACTTTCTAACATGTTGGAAAAAATAATACATAAGAAAGTGGTGAGCTCAGATGAAAATTGAGGATAAAAATATAACAGAAACTATCATTAATAAGCATAAACATTTTGAGGAAATGTATAAGATTAAAACAAACACCTTTTAAACAAAAACATCAGAATAATATAAAAAATATAAATCAAATAATTCCATTCACATATTCACATGGATATTCTACTAGATGAATAATCGCATGTAATATCAACAGTTAATTTCCTAATGATGTAATGGATAATGCCGAACATCATAACCACATAGTCAAGGCCTCATGTTAAGACTAAAAATAAGTTTTTTTCATGGCATTGTGCCAAGACACTAGATTGTCTCTTGAAACCATATGATGCATCAAGGAGCTATACTGGGTTCCACCCATCACAAATTAAGTCCAATTCTTTTCTCATATGAAAAGGTTGAAACATAACATAAACATTTTTATAGAAACTATCATATGAAATGTTAATACTTTACCCATAAACCATGAATGTTATAAAAATAAAATATACACATTCAATCATATCAAAAAACCTTCAATACAACATATAATATTTATATCATAATAATTCAACTTCAATCAGGTGTAAAATCCATCAAAGGATTTTGTCATAGATGAAATCAAAACTATTTGAGAGAAATATCGCTTTCTATATAGAAATCATTTAAATGTCACATAATTTATAATGAAAACATTTATTTTGAAAATATTCTTATAATATTTTATGGGAAGCTCCAAGGAAGTTATATAGTGGAAAATAGCCACACATGTAGTATGAGTTAAAAAAACATTCTTACTTAAATTTTTCAAAAAGGTCATAAAGTACCTTATTTGGAAAACAATGGAATGATTCCATTAAAAATATATTATATAAAGTAAAACATGGGTATAAATGAATTTAACCCATATTATAAAAAATAGTAAAAATGTTTTGAAAAATGTTTTTAAGAAACACAGATGTTGATGATAAAGATGTCTCAGTAGACAGTCATGCATAAATAACCTCAGATAATAAAGAGATTGTAAAATTAACCATTACATTGTAATTTTCCTTGGTCTAGGGAATGTTAAAATACTATAAAATAGTTAAATAATTGTTATTAAATTATAATTGAACAATATATATAAATATGATATTATATATGATATTCTAATACTATTTTGTTAATAATATTTTAGTAGTATCATTGTTTTGGGTGCTAACTGATTAGTTTTTTTAAAATGTTTTGTTACGTAAGCCATGTTATTTTATGGATAGTATGTATTTGATACACATAAAGAATGATATTATGTTCTTAAAAATTATTTTTAATCATCAAATGAATATTATTATTGAATGGTTATGATTGGGAATAGAATCTCATCGGGTCATAGAGACGGGAATCCGTACGTACGCATGAGCGACAATATCATTATATTGATGGTGAAATAGTATATAGTCAGAATTTATATTATAAATAAAAAATCATTAAAATGTTATATTTATTATTTACATTAATTATAATCATTATTATACCCATCCAATTAATGAAGTGTTAAATAAATAACTACACCACGACGTGGAGACGATACACCGTACGTACACACGTATGGTAACTTTTTCATTTATAGGATGGATATAGAAAAGAATATAGTTGTACCATATTTATAACTACATAAAATTATTTCAATGGTATTGGAGTTAATATTTTGGCATGGACACACGAAAGAAAGAGAGAGTGGATGAGAAAAAGAACTTTGAAAGAGGTGACGAAATAATTACCTCTTTTTTGAGTGGTTCCATTTTATTTGATCAAAATGGATACTTAGGTTGGCTTTAGGATAAAAGTATGGCCTCTATGTAGAATTTAGGGTTGTTGGGAGGAGATTTGAGTAGGGGTTCGCCGAGCCAAATGGCTTTTGAGGTGTTATTTTGAGAGAAGGGGAAGTACACTTTTATAAGAGATGTGAGGGTCACTTTAAGAAAATCTTGAAATATTAATTGATTGTATAATCATATTCAGTTTAAAATGGCTCCAAAATGATTTATTTAGTGGATAAGGTAGGTATGGGTCTAAATATTTTCAACATGTAGGATTTAGACAAGTTAGGTCACCATATTGACCATACCTTTTAGATATAACTCATAGTTAAATAGTTTAACTATTACCACATCTTCTTGTATTATAATAATAAATAGTTAATAAACTAACAATAATACGCCAAGAGAACTGATAGTAGTTCATTTTATACATCAATAACCCTATATATTTCCTTTTGATGAACCATAGATTTTTAGGAATATTATATCATTGAATAATATAGTATTTCTTTTAAAAACTCATTTATGTCAATTTTTATAGTATTTGGTATTTTGATTTTGTGAAAGTCATAAAAACTTTATCACATCAAAACAAAAATTTATTTAATCAACCAAACGTGTTATATTAATCTATAAATTCATGTATGGTTTCAAAAAATTTAAATTATAAATATTTTTATATTTATAATATCATTTATTTCATTCTTTAATTAATAAAGAAAACACTGCTTCATTATTGTGTCATAATTAAATAAATTTATATTATGTTAAAATAATATAAATAAAATATCTTGATGTATGAAATATTTTTATCTTTCAAATGAATAATTATTTTCATATATATCAATTAAATAACCCCATATAAAAAATGTTTTACTAAATGATATGTGCTTATGTTATTTTTGTCTTTACCTTAAATTAATTAATATAAAATGTCATTATGACACTCAAGTGGCTTCATGGGGTCAAAAAATCTACCCAATGATGTCCATGGTCGGGAATTTATCATCCAATAGGGTTATGACATGTGTTAGGGAAATTGTAATTTTTTTGTAATATTTTTTTACTCAAATTTACCTAATTTACCCTTTAACCATGGTATATAAAATATTTACTGAAGTAAATTTTCATAATGACTAAAAATAAAAGTTACCTATTTAAAAAATTTGAAAATCCTAAATAAAAATATGGAATCCATTTTTCCTATTCAAAATACATAATTTTCAGAAATTAATTTAAAATTAATTCTCATTGTCAAAACCAGTAGCAGAGTTTTTTAAGAAGTAAAAGCTATCAAAATATTGACATCTGTTTACGTACAATTTAAATGTGAAAATAACTAAAATGAACTAAATTATATTAAATTATAAAAATATAATATAATTTTAATTTAAAACCACTCTAATTTATAATTTAACACTATAAATTACTTGAATTAAAAAAGAGGGTTTTAATTAAAATTTAGTATTTTTCACTCTTTATCAAAATTTGAATGTTATCAGAAATGAACCAAAAATTTATCGAAACTATATTTTTATGCCCCTATTATAAATAATAATTTAATTTAATAAAATGTAATATATAAAATTGTAAAATATTTGATTTAAAAAGGGTTCCCCATTAAAAGACAAAAAACTACCTTTTTTTAATAAAATTACTTATTTTTTCTGAAAAATTGATTTTGCCCTTATATTATGTCTAAGAAACACAAAAGATGAATGTTTAAATTATATGTTATGTATATATAATTAAAAATTTGGTTATTAATATTCATAAACTTTTTTTAAATGGTTGTTTTGATAGGTCATGGATCACTTGAACTTGGTGTTGCACACATCAGACCCTATTATATTATTTAAAGAGAAAAATATCATGGAAGCTTGGGGTGTTATAGATATGGTCACCCAAATAATCTCATAACAATGTTTCCATATAGATGAACATTGGTCAGGAGTTAATGTTAGACATGGAATAAATTATTAATTAATTATAGATAATGAAAAAAAATCATTGACCACTAAAAAGTGAATGATCAGTGTAATGTTTATAACCTAATATTTATGTTGGGAAAAAATCCCTAAGGAATCATTGAAACATTTTTGAGGTGATTGTGTTTGTTGACAAAGTGGAAAACTGTGATGTGATTGTTGAAATACCAAACCATGTCATACAAATTTGTTGACAAAGGGGATTTCATGGTGGAATGTCGAGTTCAAGAGAAGTAGTCAATGATCCATGTTATATTCAAGAAAGTTAACAAAGGAATGGATGATCTGGAGGTGGTATAAAAAGAACCGATACAAGGTGGCGCCGTTTTCCAGTGTTTGCCAAATTTTTGGGCATGAAAATCGACAAATGAAGAAAAGTGGTTTTTGGAAAAGGGGCTTGTGCGCTGTGTACTTGAAGGTGAGGAAACATGGACGCCCAATGTTTTTCAAGATTAGAACATCAAAAAATGGCAAAGGCAAAAGGGGAACTCAAGTATTGGGTAGGTTGCGCAAGTGACTTGCGTGCTAAGAAAGGGCTTGCGCACCAGTGCCTATGAAGATTTGAAACATGCATGCCTGTTGTTTTTCAAGATAAGAACCAGAAAATATGGAAAAGGGATAAGGGAACCCATGTTTGGAAGTGGGTCACGCAAGTGACTTGTAGGGGAAGAGACCTGCGCGCCAAGATTTGCGTGCCCAGGGTAGACTTGCGCACCGTCACACAAGGTCTCCAAATGCCTATAAATAAAGGACCACCCCTCCTCATTTTTAATGGAGTTCAACACATAGAAAAATTAGAGCTCCCGTCACATAGATGTGGTGGTCGCACAAGTGGTGTGTGGTCACATAGGTGGACTTGCACGCCAGTGTTTGAAGTTGTGCGCCGGTTGGTAGTTGCACGCCAATATTGGCTTGGGCGTAAAAGGGGTTGAGTCGCGCAAGTTTGGAGTTACAGAAGATTGTGCTGCACAGGTGATTGAGGTAGACTTGCATGCTAGTTGTGACTTGCACTCTGATACTTGCATGCCAAATTAGACTTGTGCGCCTTATAAGGTTGATTCATGGTGGTAATTCAGGGCTGCATGAAATTTGGAAGATTGCCCGATTCCTTCGGTGCAAAGAGATATTTGTCTAAGGGTAAATGTTGGGCTTCAATAAAGAATCCACATATGATAGAGGATGTATTGATTAGTGATAATAAAGATACCTACAGGTCTATAAATTGTGAGTGGATCCTTTTTGGAGGAGTGAGCAAAGGAAGAGGAAGAATGTAATCGTTTCCACGGGCAGTGAGCCAGAGAGAGAGAAAGAGGGAGTGACCATTGGGAAAGTAGTGAGCTGACCCTAAACCTTGTAAAGGCAGTGAGCCTGGGACAAAGTGACTGTTCCCGAAACATTGTATCCACATCTAGTGAAGAATAGTGGAATTTGGTATGACTGGAAACTTGTCGGCGTATACTCCTTGGACGTAGCCGAGTGAGGGTGAGCCAAGTAAAAATCTATGTGTCTGCCTGCTTACTTCCTTGCATTGCATTTAAAGCATCATCATCAGATAACGAAGAAAAAAAGTGATCATAATTAACACACAAGTGAAAACAAAGTGACCCTTATAATAATGAGGTCATGATCCAGTGGGGCAGGAAGAACTTTGAAAAAGAATATCCATACCCTGATTCACCCCCACTCTCAGGGTATATAGGCCCCTATTGGTCCTAACAATTTATATGACCATTGGTTCAAAAAAACAAAGGTATTAAGAATATTATATTTTTTTATTTTTTTCTAGAGATTGGGTATTATTTTACTATAAAATAACATAACAAAATATACACACTTGATTTTATTCCATTTCATATTCACAACCACATCCTTCAGTTGTGCCTTGATCAATTTACACGTTATCTCTAATTACAAGAAATGAAGGTGAATTTTTCATTCATGAAGCACAATCTGATCTGAAGATCCAAAAATATAATGATAGTACAATACATATATCTCTATAACAAAAAAGGTCATCACATGTTATCCAATATGTATAAATCCTAATATGTATAGGTAAGTATTTAATCTATAAAACCACATCCGTATTTCAAAATTAACCACCCCATGAATGGTTAATCATATAATACATCTGGAAGGTGAATGTAAAAAACATTAGAAATAAGGTCACTAAGTTTATAAAAACACATATTAGTATTGATCCCTTGTATATCATAAAGTATCTATTTGTTTGAACATAACAGACATGTGAATATTATAATCCTGTATTATCTGGAGAAATAGTATTAAACTATTGATCCACATATCTTTAATTAGATCCCAGGTAATTAGTACTATCATATTTAATTATTAAAATCTAATATATCTTTATCTTAACTTAATTATCTTACATTGATAACATATGAAGGGTTATACTTTCCTTAATCATGTGTTTCCCATGCATATCAACTTTCCGTTATGTCACTTTTATAGTCCATCAATACCATTTGATATATTCTTGTAAATCCATATAAAAAACCATTAACTAAACAATATTTATATATTTCAAAATTAATAAAATAAAATTCTTGAATCCAAATTCAAAAACACATATATTATTCAACTTCATCTATAAGAAATTAACAAGGATACCTCAACCTATTACTCAATACAAATTTTCTTTCAAATTTCACATGTATTATTATCATCATCAGAAATATAACCATTACTTTTACCACCATTATGATTCTATTTATGTCCAGTTTACATAGGAAATCAATTTTCAAAATTCCCATTCATTCCATATTTAAATAATTTATATTTTTATAATACCTTATGCATGCCAATATTACCATCCATTATGTTAGATGAAATTTTCATTTTCCCATTGCAGGTACATGCTTTGTGTCCTTCTTTTCTATAATCAAAACATCGTCCAATTCATTAAATTAATACATTGGGGTGCATCTTTCAACATTATTAATGCAATTAAAACTGGATCTTATTTCATTTTTGGTCTCTATTACCCAAAATCTAAATGAACTCCTTCAATATATTCTTTTGTGATCCTTGGAGTTGGTTAAGGTACACATTTTTAGTCATGTTTTGTGAAAATAGATTAAATATGACCATAACATCCATAAATCATATGATCATCCCATTTAAATATTAATTAGAAAATTTTATATCACATTTAATTTCAACCATGTTCTATCTAGTTCCCACCATCGACTAAAATCAGAATTCATAGGGTGGGTAGCAATTATCATAGTAAAAACTCGTATAATCACAAAAAATTGCATATAGATCTATATATCATGAAACATTAATTTTAAAAATATTAAACATTATGCTTTTCTTTAGATAAATCCCTAGTCATATCCTTATAAATAACTCTAGTTAAGCCACTAATGATTTCTCATCCATGTTTTGAAAGAATAACTAAACCATTTCTTTGAAACCAAAAAAAGAGTCTGAGGCTTAACATACATGGATATTACTTTATTTTATATGAATATTAATAACATTAAAAAAGTACATTTTGAGGGATGTAATATTTTTTTGTATTTGGAAATTTGGAATTTTTTTTTCAAATTTGGAAAAAGAGCATCAACATCTCATGTGAAGATCTTTCCTTTTCATAATCCTACTTAAAACCATTAGTAATAACATGGTGAAAGAAAACATAAGAATAAGGTGAGATTAGATGATCAATATTTCTAAACAAGGAGATATATAATAATTATCATGATATAAAGTGAAGGGGAACATGATAATAACATTTTAAGATCATACCTTACATATCAATGATCATACACATGAGTGATATCATAATGATTGGATTTAAATATGACATTAATCATATCAGTAATAAATCATCAAAAATAAATAATTCCCCTAATCTCATGTAATATAATAGTGGCACCATCATAACTATTGAAAACCATTTCATGTGTTGAGTTTAAATACCAAGTCCATCAAAATAGTGGAATAGGATATATAAGTTTACTGTTTTGGATCTGAATGCACCTTTTTCCCATAGTGGATCAGGACTCACGTGTTTCGCATTATGGATCAGGACAAACTTGTATACCATTAGGAGTGAGGACAAACCTATTTACCATTTTGGATCAAGGCACACAAGTATTATACCAGGAATATTCAGGACTCGAGCAATCTCGGTCATAAAAATATATTTAAGAAAATCTAAGTACCGCAAATCACACTAAACATGCAGCCCAAAAGCACAACCAAATCATTACACAGGAACAAAATGCCACCCCAAAACACCAAAAGTCCAAAAACTCACACACAAGACCCTCAAATAATATCCATCAGACCCAACATCAACCCAAAACCCAAATCACTGGCCCGACCCATTCCCACCATGCATCCGTGCCCCAAAAAAATGCCAACCCCATGATCA
The DNA here is from genome assembly GCA_963277665.1 of Viscum album. NCBI lineage: Eukaryota > Viridiplantae > Streptophyta > Magnoliopsida > Santalales > Viscaceae > Viscum > Viscum album. The sequence continues at coordinate 1,015,101,787 of OY728130.1, read as the reverse complement.
CGACACTGAAGACAAACCCGCCTGATCCGCATCACCTGGAATCAATGCATCCATAGACACCCTGATAATAACTCCTTACAATGGTCAACACTTTTCCACCAAATTCGTTGTGTATCTCGAGGTCAACTATGGGCCCCGCATCACGTGACATCAGAAACTTGCTCGCTTCACCAGGACACCCAGTTACCTGAGGTCACTGTCATCCACCCACGGGAAACCCCACCAGCCTATAGCCTACTATTTGTTGGTGGCCTGCCCCTTGCTCCAGCCTGCACAATCACTTTCCACCCCACGTCCTAAGGTCACACATGCGTGTCCCTAAGTCGCATCACCAACGAAAACCCATAGTTATCACGAGAAAAAATGCCCGTCGCCGGCCTTCTCTACAAGATAGATCATCACCAATCGTCGGCCTTATCTACAAGAGAAGTCATCAATAGTCTTCAGCCGACCTATCATCCATCAGACTAAGAGGTCTCCTCCCTTCCGTCCCACATGTTTTTACTGATCAGAAGTCGACCGCCCACCTCATCGTCGGCCCGTCAGCGTGTAGCAAAGCCCAGACCACCACCCACCGAGATCCCAGATCCAATCATTTCCAGTTACACTTCGCAATAGAGGTCCATGCATCTAGATGCACACCAATCATTGCATATCCTCTCCAAAGTAACTATGATCCATCGTATCTACATAAAAACAATGGATCCATCAGGATCCCATAACTATCCGTTGAAAAAGACATACATACCATGTACCCTTCTCCTTGTGCCCCAAGAATGAGATCGGCACACACTGAGGCCGTCGTCGGCTGGATCCATGTGGTCGCCGATGACAACCGAACAATCACCCGCTTCCCAACATCTGCATACGATTTCCAGCCCTCACTGAGGGTTTCACACTTTCATAACGAGAGGGTTCCCACCTTGAAAGAAGCATGATGAAAATAATCGATCCATAACTGCCTGATCACCAGCCTTCTTCATCAACAAACAATTTCTAAACATCTTCGGGGTTTCATCAACCTCCAACGCTCCGTTAGATATCTTAGTTGGATGAGACCCACTGCCACACGTATCAAATAAGCTACAATGAATGAAAACACGATCTTAAATCTTTCGATTTTTGAGACTATCATCATGTGGATGAGAGATAAACTCTCCAGACCTACCACATGCAGCAAACAAATCAAAATGACTTATAATTTCACCCTTCAGCCCTCTGCCTGGTATGAGTGGCACTAGATCACTGGGATTATAGGAGCAATCCCCTTGAAGATGAAGAGAGGGAAGCTCTCATTTTATGAGAGATAAACTCCCCATTATCCAATGTGGGGGATATATTATTAATAAGGAATTCCACACATGTATTATATTTTTTATCTAGGCTGTGGAATTTTTTCCCTTTTTAAATCATGGTATTTAAACCATTTCCCAATTTATTGGAGGGATTCATAATTCTCACCCATCACACAAAGAAATTATATAGATGTGTTTCATATAATAATGAAAAATTCATAATATCATAAACCATAAAAATATATGGGTTTCATTAAAATAATATCATAAGACATGAAATGAAATGTGTTTCAAAAGAATTTCACCATATCATAACACTTGGGAAAGAGAGGGGTTATATAATCATTTCATTATAACCCATGAAAGTAAGTGGTTTTCATAATCATTTTATCCTTGTATAAACCATTGATGATAAATGGGATTCATCACCATCTTGGGTTCTTAACCATAAATTATTTGAAAAAATAATAAAATTAGCACCCTTGTATCATATCCCTAGTTAAGAATAAAATATGTCCAAATATGTCATCTTTTATGGATGAATATTTTGAAATAAAAATTTGTTAATTTATTAATTAAAATAACATTTCATTTAAAATATCTTTCTTAAAACCTTGTATTAAAAAACCATTCCATATAAATAATTATTTGAAATCTAATTTAAAATATTTCTTGAAGAAAATTTATTTTCAACTTTATATTATTTAAAGAATAAGTCATTGTAAATTACATATTTCCTTTAATATAGAATTGAAAACATAAAAAAGAATATTGAAAATATTTTGAAAACTTTTTTCATTGATTTTTTTTTGAAAAAAAATAAATAAATTAAAAAAAATTGAAATAATTTTCTTTAAAAAAACTTTGAGAACATATAAATAATTAATTAAAAACATTTAGAAACATTTTTATATTAAAAAAAATTTAAAAATATAATTAATGAATGGAAAACATTTAATACCCTTTTCATTGTAAATAATTAGAAAAAATAATATTTTATAATATTAGTTAAAAAAATTTGTTAATAATATCCTTTTAATGATTCAATGAATATATCAAGGAAATTACCGTCCTAATTTTGGTTATATCTGTACATATGAAACATTCATTTTTCACTATAAAATTTGGAAAAGTGACTTTAGCGGAAAGCAACATGAAAACTTTATTTCATATTCCTTTTTGTTAATTTAAAACATTGATTAATTTTTTTTAAAAAAAAATAGTATAATTGAAAAACAATTTCTAATTCATTTTTAGAAAAATGGTTCTAAAGGGGAACATATTATTTGCTGAATAAAGAGATACATTTATATTTTCATGAAATCATTTTTTTGATTATATTAGGTACTAAAGAGTGAAAAAATGGAAAAATTACATTATTATATCATGGATAAAATATATGAATAAAATTCATGAGATTCATTGAGATATATATTATATGATTTCCTTAATGGAAGCACAGTGATGAACAATCTCGATAAGTGATCAGATCGTATCAATATACTTTTACGACTTTCATAAGGTTGGGTCATAAAACCCATGAAATAATAATATCAAATGAACTTTAAAATATCATGAAAATAAAAATATTCATGATATAACATGTAAAATTTCTGTATATACATATCATAAAATAATATAGTTAAAAAACATAACTTGTGTGTCAATGATGAAAAATTGAGGAAAAATAACCTTATAGATTTGGTATCTTATGAACTGTAAATACCAATAAAAGATATCATAAAGTAGATATTTGACTGCCAATTAATTAATTTATAAAAAAATTATAACACATTCATTTTATGTACAGAACACAAAAAAATGTTTGGTGATTAAGGTATATGTATCACATAAATAAAATTTGGACTAGAAATCCCCTTACTACTTGAGATATCTTTTTAATAATGTTATATATGAAAAAATAAAATAAATTGAAGCATTAAATATCATAAAATAAATTAATTTAATGATATAACCTATTATAAGTATTTATATACACCACAAAAAATAAGTGAGTGGTGAATATGAAAATTATCACATAGAAATAAAAGTGATACGAGGAAAACATTTACCATTAGTCTCGATATTCTTTTAACATGTTCAAAACTATTATATAATAAGTTTAATTTTAATTTAAATATTTCAAAAATATCTATATTATTATATATAATACCATATATTATTTTATTATCACTTTATATTACACATTTATTAATAATTTCAAGAAAAGTTACATTTTGGTGAATAACCACTTTGTTTTTTTGTATATGTTATGACTTTATCAATAATAATGAAACATAGATCATTATTCACTTATTTAATAAATGTATTAAATTATATTAATATCATATATATTCAATATATACCTATTTATAAAAATATATAAAATATAGAAATATAAAATTCAATACACTATTAATGGAGATGGTAAGTCGTACGTACCCAAGAAGAATGATTCTATTTTATTATAATTTTAAAAGAAAGAAATAATATTAAATAGATATATATATAATTAAAGTAGAACTATTCTTTCATAAATATGATTTAAATTTACTAAACATGACTTTAATATATTCAGTGAAATGTGTGAACTAATCAAATCTCATTTAGGAGGTGGTAATCCAGACGTCCAAAAATGAAGTTACCATATTCCCAAAAAATACATCTTGATGTTATATTTTATATAATTACTAAAAAGTATAATTAAATAAGTAATATAAGATATATAATATAAAATAGTAAATTCCATCCTTATTTCAAACCTTTATTGATGGTAATGGAAGCAAAAATGACATCGGTTCGTGAGGTGGTAGTCCGCCGTACAGACAGATGATTATTTTATACCCCATTTGATAGAAGGGTAGATGCATGTAGGTAAAAACATTAACATAATAACATATAATTATATTAATGACAATAAGGTTATTATATAAGAATTTAATAATTATAAATGAATGGGTGGAGAAATAAATAAAAGAAGAGTACTTGTTGAAGGATTTAAATCTCTTTTGGGTAAATCCTTGTGGTTGCGCAAAATGACTAACATAGATTTCATTATACCAAAATTGAGTGTTCTAGAATAATATTATTTATATTAAGAGATTATTTGGGTAGTTATTTTTATTATCTAAGGATATTTATAGTTGTAAAGAAGTCAGGGTGTGAGTTCCCTTTTATATTATAGGAGGAGTGGAGTTCTTAATATATAAAAGGTAAAAATTATTGAGAGGCCTCCCTTAAAACATGTGTGTCCAATAATTTTAAATATTATATTAAAGGTAGTAAATGATCAAAATATTTACAACCAATATATTTTGGGCAAGTTTCTAGGTCATTTGGCACCTTATGATGAATGTTTATCCAATAAGTAACTCATTTTAATCGTAATCACATAATTAATTTTAATTACATTCACTAGTATTATTTGTTTAATATAATTTTACCTAAATAGAAATAATAAATTACTATGACTCAAAAAATGGAATCATTTTTTTAAAATTTCATCCATATAAGGGTAAAAAATTAATTTTAAATTAGTTACACAAATGTTACATGGAAGTAAGATTTTAATGTAAAACAGATCAAATGTTTGAAATGTTTTTATATTCAATTAAAATTTTAATTCAATTACAATAATCTAAATTAATTTTTAATATTTTATAATTGAGAAAATTATAATTTAATCTCATTTTAAATATAATTTAACTATATTAAAAAATTAGATAAAAAACATCTTTCAATTAAAATTCATTGTTTTTCACTATTCATCCAAAAAATGGAACTTCTAAAAAAATAATAAAATATCACAGAAAATAAATTTTTATAATAATATTTATGAAAATCAGATCATTTTTCAAATAATAATTTAAAATATGTAAATAATATATTCAAAATAGATGCACAGATGAACGTTGGTAAATCTAACTTTTTGAAAAATAATTTTTTTATTCATAAAATTGGCTTTATTCTTATCACTTGTCTAGAAAATGAATAATATGAAATTCAAATAGTTAAATACATACATATATATATATATATATTTAATTAAAACAAATTTTTATTAATTTAATTAATTTATTATTTTAAGTCTTGTTCCATTTCGTAATAATAGTTTTTATAGAAAACGATTTCCAATAATTTGGAAATGGGTGAATTTTTATTTATAGTTAATCTGTCATGAAATAATTCTCCTTATAAACATGTCTAAAAAATATTTTCATGAGGTAATTAATCATATTAATATCCTCTATTCCAACATTTTAATAATATTGTTAATAGTACATTGTTGTTTCATATGACTAGGTTTTGCGTGTCACAAAAGTAATCAAAGGAACTCGGCATTGTGTGTAACACTAGACAAACCTTGGTTTCCAGGTACCCCAAAATATTCTTTGTTTTTCCTGAAGCGTAATATTGACATGGTTTTCTGTATAAAGAAAGGATAACTTTGTTTTATTATATAACACAAGTTATATTCAGTTTGGTGTGAAATGGAATATATATATAAGTTTAAATTAATTACAAACAAAATCATAGAATCTCTCGGTGTTACAATGTTATTTACACTTCATCATTCCCTTTGGTTGCGATGGTGGTGTTTTCTAGATTTTCTTTTTAGATTCATGATTGATTTAGGTTTTCTATTGATCCCTTCATGTTTCTTGTCATGCCATGCCATTCAAATGATGACCCATGATCATTTATCTCAATTTTTGAAGATATATAGGTATACTTAATTCTTGAGGTTGGTGGTTGTAATGACCCAAACATTTATTAATAGAAATTCCCCTAATCTAATTAAATGAAATATAATGTAAAATGGTAATATAACATATTCACTTCTTTGGTTTTATAATTTCAGATTTTAAAATACCATTACGAATTGTGACCGTTGTTAATATAATCGTTGAACAATGATCTCATGATTAGTATAAATATAGGGCCTTAACAAATCCAATTTAGTCAGAAAAAGAAAGTGATGGCACATCTAGTAGACTTACCCCATAATAAGCCCATTTATCGAAGCTCAGAAAGGAGGTTCCATCATTGGTATTTTCTCTCGACCAATCCTAAGATGAGCTTCAACATGTTAAGATCAAACAAAACCACATATGGGAGAAGATGATGTTGATAGAGATTACCACCCGAGCGATGTTATCCGAGCCACCCCAAGAGTCTCTCAACATTGCACACCTTACCCTTTAGTCATATGTAGGGGTTATTAGGGTTATGTAATGAGACCCTAGTACTATGATTAAATACATTATTATTTTTATAATAAATAATATAAATTCATTTTATTAGTGTTACATTGTAAATGATTTTTAAAACAGAAATAGTATTTTTTTTGTTAATATTCAATTAAGATAACTATTTTGATGAATTAATGGATTTTCGATTCAAATAATATTTTAATAAAATATTATATTTAAATTAATTTCTATTAAATATAAATGATCATATAATTTTTATTTTACAATTAAAATTTTTATAAATGTTTGAAAGCTATTTTTGTCAAAGCCCATGAATTTTTAAAAAATGTCAGTTTTTTATAAGAAAAAATTCATATATTTAGAAATTTATTTTGATTAAATGGATATTATTTTTGGAATCCGGATGTCGATATTATCCAATGGTGAAGTTTTCCATATTTTCTGAGACTGTCAAATTTTTGGGTAAAAATAAATACCATTTAAATATATAATGTGTTTTATGACATCATGATGACCTAATAGTGATGTAATAAAATACTATAAACATTATATTCGGCCAATATATGTTTTAACATTAAAATAATGTGATTTTAGTTTTTTTGATTTATTTTACAAAGCATTAGTGGACCCTTCAAGATTTACAAAACATTTTAGATTTTCAAATTGATTTCTTTGAGAGTGTGACTCACCTCCACATAAGCATCCAAATTATTTTAAGAAGGTCGGCCATTAGCCATATAAAATAATATGTTCCACTCCCATAAGGAAAAAAACCATGGGAAAAAACCATTGTTTGGTTTGTGGTTTTGATTAGTTTAATGTGTGGTGAACCAAACCAAAATAATATAGAATTCTCTCTACTTTCCCATATAAACCCAACTAAGCTCCCACTTACTCTTCAAAAAAATCCTTTGGAGTTCATCAAACCTCTACCCTTATCACTCTATAATCCTACCAAGGTGATCACGCTCCCAATAATCCTCTCTCAATCCTCTCCCAGGCCTTTGGGATCACACTTCTAAATAAGGGATTCCTTCTTTTTCTCATTTCATCAAAGTTTCTTAATATTAATATGTATTTTTATTTTCAATTATAAATTTTGTGGTATGATTTAGAACCTACCCCATAAATCTCTATTTATGATATAATTATGGGAGACCCCATTATCTCTCATTAATGCCTCCCACATACACCCGTTACCATGCTGAAATTCCATAAGGAATTTCTCTCTCTTCATTTACGTTCAAGCAATTTTTTTGTGTCATGATTCTGAATTTCATTACATTTGTTGGGACTTGAATATATATGATCCCCTTACTATCAATTTCATGTACATATTATGATACACCCATTTCTTTCTCATCAAACATTTTTAGGAATTTATATGTCATGCCGTTATGCTGCCAAAATTGCACCATGTTTTTTCAAGAAAAAGTCATTAGGTAGTTAATACCATGCCCATTTATTTATCATGGATATTCATCTCAACTCCCTTTTACTAATTGAATATAAAGCTTCATTTATTTATTCCACATATCTTTATCATGGAATAAATTATGATTAATGGTTCCATGTTTTATGATCCATGTGGAACTATTATGCATGAAATGAAATGTTTATGAAGGGTGTGCCCTGATAGCTCTCCAATGCATTGGATAAAGATTAGTATCATGACACATCAAGTAAAATGGGGATTTAATCATGATAATTCATGTGAAATTAGGATTTACTCATTCTAATTCATGTTCAATTATGGTTTACTCATTCTCTATGTGCAATGAGCCTTGGCTCATGCTTATTATTTGTCAAATGTTATTGCGACATTTCCATGTTTTCATAATCATGCTATATCATGCCTTTATGTTCATGTTTCTTTTATTCTCCAATGATATGCCTATTTCCAAAAATTTATTTTATTCTTCATGTTATTCCTTTTCTACTCCCTTATTGGGAATTATAGCTCCCATGTTTCTTATGCATGTTATTAGTTTATCCCATGCAATTCTATGTGCGAGGAAATGTAGTGGCCAGGTAAAGGAAGTTTTCCATAAATATGTTGTGTATTATGTTCTAAGTTGTTATTTAATGTTCATAGACCCCATAGAAACTAGACCTCTCTATATTCTATGATTTATCAAGTGAAGGTTTTTATATAATAAATCATGATTAAGTGTGTAATAAAGAGCTTGATTTTCATAGATGGTATCAGATGATAAGTTTAGTTATTTTTGGGATTAGGATTGGAAAACCCTAGTTAAAGACTTAGGGATAAGACTAAGTACAATAAAAATATCCCTAAATTTTGGTGAGTATTGAGTTAGTAGTTTATCAAGAAAATACATCTCTATCGAGATACGAGCAGATAGAGGCGACTCTGGCCCATATGTACCCAGGAGTGAAAACTCTGACAAGGTGTTTTTGGCTTGGCCCGTGGTATCCTGGTACACGTCAATGGGAATCTCTAAAATCTTGGTTATGAAACTCTTGGGGGATATTCTTTGGTAAAATCACAAGCTTAGTATGAACCATTATTAAGGGAATAAAAAAATCCACTTAGAATATATGTTAGAAAGTAGATCATGGATTACATAGATTGAAGCCTATATATTCAAAAGTTAAGGAAATAAAAGTTATTTATAAGTCATCCATTTTTTTCCTTGGATTACCATTTATGTTTTACCCCTAACATTCATTTTATTCCAAAAAATGGCTGGTAATAGGAGGAACCAGGCTAACAACAGATGTGAAGATCAATATGATGACTGTTATAATGAGATTCCCAATCCAATGGGAGAAGGAATCACGAACTTTTTCATGATACACTCTTAGTTAACTCAAAGATTGAATTCAAATATGGGTCCGGAAAAACGTTCAACCCCCCCCCCCCCAAGAAAGAACAAGTCACTATCTATAGCTTTATGAGACAAAGTCATCCTACTTTTAATGGATAATATGATCCATCAATTGCCGAGAAATGGACAAAAACCATTGAAAAGATCTTCTCCACCGTTAAATGTTTCTAACAAGAGAAGGTTCTTCTGGATGCATATCATATGGAGGGTGAGACCAATGAACAGTGGACATTGATCAAATATACGAATCCTGAGGACTTTGTAGAGGCATAAGAATGTAAGGATTTCTGAAAGAAGTTTTTCAATAAATATTTTCTACCCACCCTCCGACTTAAGATGGAAAAGGATATCCTTTCCATCAATCAAAAAGAAGATTAATCCGTCAGTGCGTATGTGGAAAACTTCACAATGATTGCATGATATGACTCTGGATTTGTAGTTACCCCTGAATGCAAGGCAGACTGCTTCTTTTGTGGGATGAAACCTAGCCTGCAGAAAGTCGTGGAAATCCGTGACTTTGATAGCTAAGAGGAAATTGTCCGATGTTCCCTCAAGGTCGAAATGGAGATCAGTAAATCTTAGGTGTATCATGGTGTAAAGAAGCGTAAGGAGGACTTCAATTCTGGTGGTCTGATGAAAAAATCCAATGGTGCCATCAAAATCCATCACCCCACTTGACAATGGTTCGGAATGAAGCACCCGCAAAAATTCTTGATGGGGATGAGGAAATGATTTAGGTGTTGAAGTGAAGGGAACCTAGCCATTAACAACTAACATGAAAAACCCACGTCTATGATAGAGGATATGAAGACTCTATTCAATCCTCAATGCATTATTCCTTTCTTCAACTGCAAAGAACTAGGGAATCTTACAAATTAGTGCCCTAAGACAAGGGTTTTCATAGGAAACCAACAACCTCAAAAGTATCAAAGGTGAGCTACTTCCATCACTACCACCAAAGTGAACCACAAAAATGATGTGGTGATAGGTACGCTAGTTATTTAATCAACAATAGAGAATATAATTTTTGATTCTAGATCTACACATTCTTTTGTATCAATAATTTTTAGTAGAACAATACCAACACCACCAAAATTAATTGAATTAAAGATTTCAGTGAGTATGAAAAATAGGGTAATCATTTCATCCCATGAATATTATTCTTCCCATATAATAATTTGTGGATTGAACATCTCAACAAACCTCATCATACTCCCTCTGGTGGAATTTGATGCAATTCATGGAATGGATTGGATTTACCTATATAGAGACAAAATAAATTTCCATGAGAGGGAAATCACTCTCAATATAGAGAATCCACCCCCGTTTATATACAAGTTAAAGGAGTAAGATGAATCTTTTTTAGCACCATCATCTCAAGCGTGGATATTACTGCCCTATGATCATGCGTATCTGGATCCAATGATTGAGTCTAACGAGGCAACCTTCCTTGAAGAAATTCCTATTGTGAGGTAATTAGCTGAAGTGTTTCCCCATGAAATTCTTATTCTTCCTCCATGAAGAATTTTTGAATTCTCAATTAACCTTATAACTGGGGCACTGCTAATATCCAAGACTCCAAATATAATTTATATTGTGGATATTAAGGATCTAAAGAAACAAATACATGTGAATCTATATAAAGTGTATATATTCCCATGTGCTTCACCATGGGGTGAAATCATCATGGTTGTCAAGAATAAGGATTATTCAGTGTTACTTTTCATTGATTATTGTGAGCTCATCCAAATGATGATAAAAAACTACTATCCTCTGCCTCGAATTGATGAATTTTTCGATCAGCTATTTGGAGAATAATACTTTCCCAAGGTGGATTTGTAGTCAGGATATAATCAAGTAAGGGTGAAGAAGGAAGATATCCCCAAGACTGCTTTTTGTTCAAGATACGGGCACTATGAATTCATAGTAATGCTTTTTGGACCCAATAATGCTCCACCCATCCTCATGGACATGATTAATATAGTCTTTAGTGATTACCTTGGAAAATATATGATAGAATTTATAGATGATAATCAAATATACTCTAAAACCAAGGAGGATCATGAAGCGTATCTATGAAATGTACTAGAGACCTTATGAAAGGTTAATATCTTTGAAAATTACAATAAGTGGGAGTTTTGGTTTAAGGAGGTCTCATTCATGGGTCATATCATCACAAGCAATGGGATAACTGTGGATCCCTCTAAGACATCCACTATTGAGGGATAGCCACGACCAACATCGACAACAGATAACCGTAGATTCTTGGGGTTAGGTAGATATCATGGCCAATTTGTGAGAAATTTACTATGATTTTCAAACCCTCTTACTAAGATTACTCGGAATAGAGTCATGTTTTCTTGGTGCGATGAATGCGATGAGAGCTTCAAGGGGTTAAAAAGGAGGATTATCACTATGCTCGTGCTCACACTACCCACATGTGGAGATAATTTTGTAGTATTTGATGATTCTTATAAGATGGGCCTGAGTTGTGGGTTGATACAGAATGATATAGTTATAGCCAATGCCTGAAGGAAGCTGAAAATCAATGAGAAAAACTATCCCATGCATGATCTAGAGTTGGAGGCTATGATATTTGAATTGAAAATATGGCACCATTCTCTCTATGGAGAGAAGTGTGAGATATATAATGATAACAGGAGCCTCAAATATATATTCACAAAAAAATAGATTAATATGTTCCAATGAAGATGGATATAACTCATCAGGTAATATGACTGGTCAATCCACTACCACCCTGGGAAAGAGAACAAGGTGGTAGATGCTCTATTTAGAAAATACACAACAATTTTATCATTAATGAGAAATGGAAAGGATCCACTATTCTTTGATTTGATGAAGATGGACATGGGAATCATGAAGAAGGGAACAATATCAATGTTTTCACAAATTATTGTTCAACCATCTATTTTGGAAAAGAAAAAGGATTCTCAAAGAAAGGATATCAAAACTATGAAAAGGGTGAAAGCTATCAGAAATGGGAAATCATTAGAGCTCGTGGTTAACAAGGATGGAATTGTGTGATTTCTATCAAGATAATGTGTACCATCTGATCTAGAGATGAAGATGGATCTTATGAATGACACACATAACTCAACCTTCTCTATTCACCCGTGGATCACAAAGATGTATCAAGATCTATGTGAAGACTTTTGGTGGGACCTTATGAACAGGGAGATTTCCAAATATACATCAATGTGCCAGGTATGTCAACAAGTGATGTCTAAGAGGAAAAAGTACAAGGGGATGATGTAACCACTACCCATACCAACATGGAAGTGGGACAACATTACCATGGAGTTTTTCACTAGAAATCCAAGGACATCTGGATGAAAAAAATACTATATAGGTCGTTGTGGATCATCTTACGAAGACATATGACTTTATCATGATTCAAGAGGAATTATCATTAGATCAAAAAGAAAGGATTTAAATCAAATAGGTTGTAAGGCTGCATAGACTACGACTATCTATTTTATCCGATCAAGAGCCAAGATTCACCTCGATGTTCTGGAAAAGTCTCAAACTTAATCAATGTACTTAATTGATCTTTAGTATGGACTATCATCTGCATAATGATGTCCAATCAGAGAGAAAAATTTAGACACTGAAAGATATGTTAAAATCATATTCTATGGACTCTAAAGGAGAATGAAACCGACATCTTCCACTGGTTGAATTCTCCTATAATAAACTTTTCCACTCAAGCATCTAAATGGTACCATATAAATCCCTTTATGGGAAAGAGTGTAGAACCCCGAAATGTAGAGATGAAGTCAGTGATTGTAAGATACTAGAACCCTAAATGGTCAAAGAAACAGTGGATAATGTGAAAACCATACAGCAGCATATCATGACAGCCCCGAGTGGACATAACATTTAGGCAGAAAACTGTAGATGAGAACTTGAGTTTAAAGATTAAGACATGGTATTTCTATGCATATCATTATGGAAGAAGGTCATGAGGTTTTTAAAGAAAGGGAATTTAAGTCCCAGGTACATCGGCCCCTTCAAAATTCTTGACCGTGTCAGGGATGTGGCTTATCGAATAACACTTCCACATACCATGACCAAAGTATATGATTTATTTAATGTATCCCTCATAAGTATGTACATACTTTACCCTTCAAATGTACTCTATTTAGAGGTGGTACAGTTAGACGATGATCTTTCTTAGGGGGAGAAACCAGTGAATATCTCAAATCATAGAGAAAAAGTTCTACGAAATAAGATAATTCCCTTCATTAAGGTGTTTTGGAGAAACCAAAACTTTGAAAAAGCTACGCGAGAATTGGAGGAAGTGATGAAGGAGAGTTACCCAGATCTGTTTTAGTGTGGGAAACATAAACTTTGAAGGTGTAATTTCTTAAGGAGGGAAGATTGTAACAACCCAGGATTTTGTTAATGGATATTCCTCTTGATATAATTAAATGACTTATTATGTTAAATGGTTATATAAAATATGCATTTATTTGGTTTTATGAATTTGGATTTTGAAATACCCTTACGAATATTTACCGTTACTAATAGAGATGTTGAATAATGACCACATGATTAGTATAAATATAGGGCTTTAACAAATCCAATTTACATAGACAAAGGAAGTGATGACCTCATCCAGTAGACTTTCCCCATAGAAATCCCATTTGTCAAAGCTTATAAAGGAGGTAGTGTCATTGGGATTCTATCTTTTCCAAACCCATGCCGAGCTAAACAAGTTAAGCTCGAATGGAAATTCATATGGGAGAATTAGAAGTTGATAGAGATTACCACCCCAACGATGTTAACCGAGCCACCCCAAGAGTTTGTCATCATCACACACCTTACCCTTGGGTCATAAGAAGATGTTATAGGGGGTTATGTAATGAGACCTTACTTTTATGATTATAAACATTATTTTTTGTATATAATAATGAATATACTTTCATTTTATTAGTTTTACTTTGTAAATGATTTTTAAAGAAGATATAATATTTTTAGTTATTATTCAATTAACAAATCTATTTTGGTGAATTAATAGATTTTTGAATTAAATAATACTTTAATAAATTATTATTTTTAAATTAATTCTTCTTAATTATAAATGATCATATAATTTCTATAATCCAATCTCAATTTTTATTAATGTTTTAAAGCTAGTTTGGTCAAAAACCTTGAATTTTTGATAAATATCATTCTTTATTTTCAAAGATAAAATTAACATATTTAGATAATTATTTAGATAAAATGGTAATTATTTTTGGAATCAGGATGTTGAAATTCTCCAATGGTGAATTTTTCATAATTTTCTGAGATAGTTGAACTGTTGGGTAAAAATTAAATACCGTTTAAATATTTAATGTGTTTTATGACATCATAATGACCCAATAGTGATGTAATAAAATACTATAAACATTATTTTCGGCCAATATATGTTTTACCATTAAAATAATGGGGTTTTTATTTTTTTTATTTATTTTACAAAGCTTTAGTGGACCCTTCAGGACTTATAAAACATTTTAGCTTTTTAAATTGATTTCCTTGAGAGTGTGACTCACCTCCTCATAAAAAACCCAATTATTTTAGAAAGGTAGGCCATTTTACTTATAAAATATTTTTTCCCACTCCCTTTGGAAAAAACCATGGGCGGAAACCATGGGGTGGTTTGTGGTTTTGACTAGTTTAATGTGTGGTGTCCCAAACCTAAATAATAAAGAATTCCATCTCCTTTCATATATAAACACACACAAGATCCCATTTCATCTTCACTCAAAGGATTTGGACTTTGTAAAACCTCTTCCCTCTTCAATCTAGAATCCTCAAAAGGTGCCCCAATATCCCTAAAATCCTCTCTCAGGCCTCTCCCATTCCTTTGGGACTACACTTCCTAGTAAGGGATTTTTCTTTTCTCATTTTATCCATGCTTCTTAATATTGTTATGTCCTTTTATTTTCAATTATAAATGTTGAGGGTATGATTTATCACCTCACCCACAATTCCCTTTTTATTATTAAATTATGGGAGTCCCATTTATATCTCATTAATTCCTCCCATGTACACCCGTTACCATACAGAAATTTTGTATGAAATCTATCTCTTCCCATTTACGTTCAAGCAATTAATTTTTATTATAAATCTAAATATCATTAAATTTGTTTGTACATTTATCTATATGATCCCCTTACTATCCATTCCATTTAAATATTATGATACACTAATTTATGTCTCATCAACCATTTTTATGAATTCTTATGTCATCCCGTTATGCTGCCGAACTTACACTACATTTTTTAAAACCAAAGTCATTGTGTAGTTAATACCATTCCCATTTCTCTATCAAGGGTATTCAAATTTATGAAAATTTAATTATTGATTATAATTACTCATGTATTTATTCCACAACACATTATCATGGAATAAATGGTGATTAATGATTCCATGTTGTATGATTCATGTGGCACACTTATGTATGAAACGAAATGTTTATGGAAGGTGCGCCCTGATAGTGCTCCAATGCATTGGGTAAAGATTAATATCATGATTTGTAAAGTTCAATGTGGATTTACCCAATATAATTCAAGTTTAATGAGTATTTAATCATTCAAATTTATGTGCAATGAGGGTTTACATAGGATCCATGTGCAATGAGCCTTGGCTCATGCTAATTCCATGTTAAGTGTTGTTGCCACATTTCTATGTTATGATAATTATGCAATATCATGCCTTTATTATCATGATTATTTTATGCTCATTTGATATTTTTATTGACTAATATGTATGGTATTATAATTTTATTCTTTTTTTACCCCCTTACTGGAATTTATAGCTCATCCATTTCTTATTACTATCTTCAGGTTATCTCGTTCAATGCTAAGTACGAGGGAATGTAGTGGTCATTAAAAGGATGTTTTCAATAAAGTTGTTGTGTATTATGTTCTAAGTTTTTATGTAATGTTCTTAAGCCACAGCGACACTAGACCTATTGATCTTCTATATTGTATCAAGTAAAGTATTTTTTTAAGAAATTATGTTTAATTGTGTTATAAAGACCAGGGTAGTCATAGTGGGTCTTTGATAGTGATGATAGTTCTTGGGATTCTATATGTTATTATTGACCCCATTGTGTTCTTCATTGAAATGAATTTTCATCGGTGAAAAGGTTTTTGGAATTAATAGTGAGAATGGTTTTAGAAATGGTGTAGAAACATTATATCATAGTGGGAATGATAGGTTCATCCGAAAATAGACATATGTGACCCTATTGTGTGTTGCACTCTAGATGTTACTTTTTTGATATATAAAGAATGTGGATGGACTCAATATTGGTCAGAAGAAACTTATTCATGGTTTATGTTTCCTTTATTTCTACAACATATTTTCATAGTATTGAGACCAATTGGTGTGATTTGTATTTTAAAAATGGTTTATCATATGATGGTTCATTTCATGGATATTTTATCAAATGTTTAATTAACTATTTATTCTTTTATAAATGAAATTTTACTGGTTTTAGTGAATATGGTATTTATTTATGGTAACACATGGACTTTTAAAAAATGGTTTTATTTATGAAAATTCTTTATAAAATATGTTTTTTAAATATATAACATGTGCATTATTAATATAAATCATTTATTAAGTACATTGGTGGTATAATACTGGGCTCTATGATCACACACTACATTATCAGTTTTGTAGTTGGAATGATATTTTTAGGGCTCATGGAATTTTACTTGAATCATATATAATGAATGGTCATATTTCTGTTTTATTCCTTCATAGAACGATGTTTGGAGGTGGAAATTGATCACACGAAGACCTATAGGTCATATCATGATTCATAAATTTCTAGTGATCATTTTTTCCATTATTTTTATAGATATTTTTTTATCTTTTTCTTTCACATTGTCTTATGGTGGTATGTATTGTTTTGGTAATATTCAATACTTATTTCTGTTATCGTTCTTTTACCCCACCAAAATGGTTCCCATATTGAGTTTATGGTTTTGTTGAACTAGGTTGGTTCATTACACTAACACTCCTCATATAACATTTAAAATTATATATATTTCATGGATTTTTTAAATACATCTAATATGGTAATGGTTTAACATATCTTGAAAACCAATAACATGATATAAAAAATTAAATTTCTTTAATTAAAAACAAGACAGAGACACATTTAAAAATAAAATAATTTATTAATAATTTAAACAAAACATAGAATTATATTTAATCAAATATTTTAAAATATCACATTTCAAATACTGATGTATTAGAAAAAAGAAGGAAAATCAAATTATTTGATAACCATTTTTGTTTTATAAAAATAAGACACATGTTTCACAATTATTCATTTGAATATAAATTCCAATAGAAATAAAAAATAATAATCATAATCAAAACAAATTAAATGAATTATAAATTAAAAAATATTATTAATTCATGTATCATTTTAATAAAATAATAAAAATCAACCAATATTAAAAAAACTGATCATAATGGGAGTATCTATAATTCTTTTAAGAAAACATTGAACAATATCGCATAAAATAAAACAATTTTTTGCTAATGTGACTTAATTCATACCACTCATTTTCACACAAACCTAACCAAGTCTATAAGAAAAATCCCACGTGAAAAACAAAGTCCTAACACATGGATAATATTTTATGAGTAATCCCACTACTATTGTAATCATTCCGTGATTTCCATCTTAAATACTTATGGTTCCCAATGAGATGAATTTTTTTGAGTAATAAATATATATACATCCTTAGGGACATATATATTTTAATTAAAATAACTATAAAAATATTACAATATTAATTTCCCACCACACAATCCTCCCATTTGAGTAATATGATAGGTGTAAAATTATATAAAAAAATATGGACATTATCATATACTATTTAAAATAAATTATAAGAATGAGAGTCATGTAAATGGCACCTTTAAATTTTGATAATTCATCTATAAAATGAAAACCATATGTCTAGATCATCATTTATTATTCCAAAGTATAACACCCCATTGAAATTTAAAATTAAAAAACAATACAAAAGTTACTGACACGTTAAAAATAATATAATGAATATATATATTAAAGTATCCAAACAAACACTAGATTTACAAAAAATACCTAAAATAAAAATATAACTTAATTTGATATTTTTTAAAAATAAAATAAGTCTTTTAATCATAAGATACTTTTTTGGAGTTCCTCTAACACATTTCATCAAAAACATGGATTTCTAGGAAAACAAATTAAATGTTTGAATCATTAAAAAACATGAATACCATTTAGTTCTTGTTGGATTTAAGATAAAACTATAATCATTTATAAGAAATTGTGAGCCATAATTAATAAAACCATTAAATCTTTTATGGAATTGAATGAAAAAAAGAAATCATCCATGATTATATGTTTAAAATTCTATGCATGGGGTAACCAAACTCATCCTGTCACTCTCAATTATCACTATTTTTTTATAATAAAAAGTAGAAAGTAAAATAAATAAAGTATTAATATAAAATCAAAAACATTAAAATATATTGTAAAATTATGGAAAGTAAAATCCTATATCAACATGATCAATATAGTGTACAAAAAAAAAAAATGAAAGAAATGGGGGAAATGGATACTAAGATCGCTTTTACTTGAATGTATTCACAAAAAAACCAAGAAGAATCCATGAATACAAGGAGGATGAAAGAAGAATCATCAAGTGATCCCCTCCCAATAAAAATAGATTAATTGGTTATAAAGAAACCATCATAATGATTCAATTTGAAAATGGTTGACTAATAAATACATAAAATTTTAATCTGGACAAAACATGTCATGGTTTGACATCACCTCATCATGTTATGAATGAAACACCCAAAATAAGTCAATTTTATTGGCAATTATCTAGGTTATATCACTACATTTCCAATAACAATGTGTAACAATGAGTCCATGTACAAAAAACCTAGTGGTGTAGCCTATTGGTCATAGTACCCCAAAAACGAAATGAAACATCCTTGTTGTGTGACTATAGTTAACTATCAATATACCCCGGGGTAGATTCTCATATCATGAAATTCACCATCACATTTTGACACAATACACCCTATCTTAAAAATATGAAAAATAAAAAATTTCATATACTAGTGTTCCCATATATAAGAGTAACTTCAATTAAAATTATATTTTGGACATGAATAAATTATAAATTCCAAACAATAGTTCGCAAATCACATCACTGATCACAGTGAAACTTACTCTATCAAACATAAAATTTTATTTTCGTGGAATATTATGCTTATCCAATCTCCCAACATATAGGAGATACATTGACATTAATTTATTTTCTAAATTTTCTATAAGGTGTTTCGACGAAAAAGTATCATTCCAACATCCCTTGGTATTGGTGTCACCAAATTCTTCCAAAATGCCTAAATCAGCATAAAATTAAACAATCTAACAAATAGAGTTAAAAAATAAAAATACATAATATAATTACACAAGAAATGTTGGAGTATGGAATATTTCATCCAAATATATTGAGTGAATAATTATATTTTTAAATGTACTCTATATTATTTGTACTAAGGGAAATGCTCTATTTATTTTTGTCGAGCCATCCAACACACTGCCTTCTAATAAATGGCCACTCCCATCATGCACTTTATATCCAAAATGTATCCAAATCAATCTAAATATTATTTCATATGAATATATTTATTATTTAATTTACAATATAATGAATTTAAATATTGTTTTTTTAATATAAATCATGATATATTTCAACCATTTGATTTATTGTTCTTTGGGAAAACATCAAAAAAGAGTATCCAAACATGTATAAAAAATATATTTCCTAGTTTCAATGAGATAAATTAACTGGAAAATCATCTTCCAGTGAAGTTTTGGATTTACTAACCATCTTAATTCATATTTTCTAAACATGGTCCCAAATATAATTGGATTCAAAAATAATTTCATCTCATGCATCTTAATATTCTTTAGATGAGAATTCACATCTTTTTCTTAGGAAATAATTATGTAACGTCCTCATTGAGTAAATTTAAAACCAAAAAAATATGTTATTTCATTTAACATCAATACTTCAAACATCAGTCCAATAAACAATAAAAAACATCTACTAAATTCAACTTTATTTGTAAAATTATGACATCAGCAATATTTATAACCACCATGAAAGTGTCTAATTGAATATTCCATTAATGAGGTTCCGATTTTAATATATATATTATCTTATAAAACAAGTACCCATTTTATTCATCATGAATTTTTAGAAAACCCAGTATTTTTTCAATTTATACTTTTCTTTTTATAATCCCATATAAAAATTCTATAATTAAAACCATTTGATTGGTTCTAAATTTATTTTAAAAGAAACTACAACAAAGAGTCTTGTAGAATCACTCAATTCCATTGGTGTGAAGATTTCATCCACATCGATTCCTTGGGCTTATGTTTGTCACTTGGACACCAATCCTCTATTACTCTTGGCCACTATTTCATACTCAACATGTTCATTTTTTAACACCAAATTTGTTACAATTATTTTTTGGTCTATCATACTATTTATGACCTCTATGTTTAAATTTTATTTTATCTAATCTAACTCCTAATTAATTTTTATGAAAAATGACTCTTCATCCTCTAATTTTAAAAAATATTAATTTTCATATATATATAATGTTGAATTATTATCTACATTTAAAATTATATATGTTTTTAGAAGATTATATTTATCAATGATGATATTTGAATCATTAAAC
The DNA here is from genome assembly GCA_963277665.1 of Viscum album. Classification (NCBI taxonomy): domain Eukaryota; kingdom Viridiplantae; phylum Streptophyta; class Magnoliopsida; order Santalales; family Viscaceae; genus Viscum; species Viscum album. The sequence continues at coordinate 1,015,080,634 of OY728130.1, read as the reverse complement.
TCAAATAATATCACTCTCTATTGCATTAATGGTTGATCCATTTCACTAGCTCTTTGTACACTAATTCAGTATTGGAATAAATTTCTCATGTTGGATTATATACCCCACTATGATCTCTTTCTAGCTATTACTTATCTTCATATTTCTTACTCAAACCACGAATTTATTTTCTATTTCCCACTTTTTAAATAAATTTATCATCAAAACTCTCAAAAATCATGTTAAGACTCTTATTGAGAAAATTGTTAGAATTAATAGTAATGGAGGATCTAAAACATATTACTTTATCAATTTTATCTCCATATTTAGGTTGGTTTAAATCCTTGTTTCGTATGTAACACCTTTCACAAAAAAAATTATATTTTGAATTAATATTGGATTTTATCCATGCCGTATATTACATAGAGTCTTCTTGTCTATCGATCTTATAAACAAATTATTTTTTCTATATTCAATAACATGTATAGATTCTTTACAATGGTAATGAGATATGGAATATTTTATGTGAAATCATTAGGCCATGTTGTTCACCATTAATTCACAATATTCCACCACATCATTTTGTGTGTGTTTTTTTTACTAATAGTGCATTATGATTGATGAAATAATTCACCAAGTATATCTCATGAAAATATTACTTCATTCCACTTTCAGACAAAATAAGGTTAAACATTATACCTTATTCATTCTATTAACTCTTTAGAAAAATAATTATACACTCAATCTATTAATATTTTGTTATAAAGACATAATATAACCCATTATACTATAAAAATAAATAGATAGAATAAATTATTTATCAACATATATTCTAGGAATCTTCTTGAGTCCACACAGATTGTTATGAATCAGATCAAGTGGATTTAATTCCCTGTTCTTATTTATATAATAGAAATTAAATTGAAATCTCCCACTTAAACAACCATCAGATTTATTCAAATTATTTCTCCAATGATTTCAAATATTAATCATGGAATTAATCATTGGTCGAATCTCCACGCTTTGTTGATTATATCATTTGATCATAAAATTCCAATGATTATTTTCCACTAATAAGGTAATGAGTTAAGGATTTTTCTATATGAAATCCAGTTGACATATATTGATGGGTTTTCTCCATCACTTTATCAAAAAGTATCCAGTTTTGACATAGAAAGAGTAACCATTCTAATTTAATTTTACCTCATGTACAAAGAAATTTTTTTGACTTACAGAAAATAAGATCAATAAAATAATATCCACATAATGTACATATATATTACACATATCAACTTTATATAGCCTTTTCATTTAACTTCCTTATATATTTAGAGATCCATCTTTACCAAATCTGATCATACCATCAACATGGAACATCACATTCTTCAAGAGATTTATGTTACCGATCATGCGGGATAATAAAATTCTATTAATGATCTATTTTATGAATTTTATTATCTTTTTATTGTAAGTATCTAAAAATGTAACCTTTTAATTATTACTCTTATGTTTCCAAGAAGTCCCTACTTGAGTTTAGATGAATGGATTTCTATCCTAAAATTCTAGAGTATAAGTTATAAGATCGTTCAATTAGTACTACTAGGGATAAAAATTGTGTTGAAAGGATATATCATATGTTTTTTACACCATACTTCTTCGGTTTACGATATAATTTTTTTTATTTTTTATTTCCTAAATTTTAATGATTTAAGGCCAAATACAGTGTTTTCAAAATAATATCTTTGTAAATAAATTTCTCCTCTTTTTGATAGATATATATTAATCCTCTATTTCCAGATCTTGTGATCTTCACCACTCAAATATCTCTCCACATACATAAATTTTATCATTATATGATCTTGATAACTACCAAATTAGGATTTTTTTCGAGAATATATTGTACAATTTCATTATCTTTTTTTGAGTACCTTATAATATATTAAATATAACATATAAATTGAGAGTTCTAATCATATTTTATCTTTACATTATAATTTATGACAACTACTCTGGTCAAATATTTTGTATTTTCACATCTAATCCTACTTCTCTCTATATTCCTAGTCATATACTAATTTATGATTTTCTCTATAATTATTATACCTCCATATATTATTTATATGAAATACTTATTGAATTATTTCATTGTTTATAGATTTTTCTTGTTAGCATATTCTTTTTCTTTAGAAACAATCTCATTCCTCAAAGACACAACTTCTTTTGAAAGGGATTTAAACCCATTCATCATTTCATCAATCCAAGTATTATGATCATTAATATTTTTTAATTACTCTATGATTTTCCCCTTTAAATCAACCTATATTTCATGTGTATCTTGAAGGGTTTGATGTATTCTGCAACATTTTTAAAAAACTAATTTATGTTTCTTTTTAATAAATATATTATGAATATTCCTTATTGAATTAATAATTATATTAAGTTTTAATTAGTATAATTTCCTCCTATTCATGTTTTTATTTTAGTTATAATTTTATATCTACGAATCCTTATAGATAATATTATTTATTAATTTTATTATTGTTATGTCCAATATTCACAATAAAAAAATATTCTACATAATAAATTAATTTGATCTCATCATATTCAAAACATCATTCAATATCTATGTTCTATTTATTTAATATTATTTTACACTGGAGACACTTTCTTATGGAATAGAATGTTTTAATATTTCAATATAGATAGAACTATTTGTTAAAGTGTTGGTATAACAATATTTATACACTAATAGTAATATTTCATGGGAAATCTTATTCTGATATTCACAACCATTACAAAATTTATAATTTGATATGTTAGTTTTCCTTAATACCAAAATTTTCTACTCATTAATTTTATTTTATGGAGTGAAATAAATAAATCATTAACATATTCATTTCTATCACCATTATATGGCGTCTCTAAATTATCCTCCAATTTAAATTTTATTTCTTATTATGTTTTTCAATATATAATTTTTGGATTTACTCAAATTTGATATGCCACTAAATTACTATGAATTTTGATAAGATAAATTTCTATATGTTTGTATTCCCCAATATTAAACACCATATCATTATATTAATATGGATTATTTCTAATGGAATTCTATATAATGATTACAAATTTTCTCACACCACTAAGTCCAAATATGGATCCCAAAAAATAAAATATATTATCAGATAAAACATAAATATTATCATGTGTTATCCTCGATATATATGGAACCATGTATCATTCAAGAAATATTTATATGATAGTTAATATTACTTTACCTTCTATAATGATATATACAATACATTGAGGAAAAAGATAACCAGATCATATTTCTTCTATTTACCCCCATTTTAGATTCAAAAAATAATCCAAGAACTATATAAATCTAAATAAATTTATTTAGTTCTTCTGATGGATTTCACATACATAAATAATTCATCATTTCATTTCCAAAACATAGTTTAAATATGGGACATAAATCTATGGATTTATGTTAATCCACCCAACTGTTATAAATTAAGATGAAATCATGATATGAAAAAATAAAATCCAATCCATTTTGATTTATATGTACAACAGATATCATAATAAAAAGGTAGTTCCACCAAATATTCTGAGCATGAATAAGACTAATTAATTCAAAGGAAATTATATTATAGTTATTCTCATGAGGTTTCATCAGACTAAACACATATGGAATGAATAAATTTTCATATATTAGAAATTATCCAAAAATTAACCCTAATGTATCTTAATACACTTCATACCAAATACATATTTACAGTTAATCAAACTATATTTTATTTTAAAGGAATAATTAATTCCTCTAATTCATTATGGTACTAAATATCCCACTAAATCTCCCCCTAATATAAACAAATTATTCAATAAGGGAATCAAATTTTAGGAATTATTTCATGAATCTATAGTAAAATACAAATAATCTGGGGACATATCATATCTAAAAAAATAATTTAGTTTTCTATAGATATAACAACCATAAAGATCTAATGATAAAAAATAATTATATTATAAAAAAATGTAACTATTAAAAATTACCTCCCAAATTCATATATTTATTTTTAAAACATGTAATTAATATTATTCTCAGTAAATGTATTTTAAAAAAATTATTCTCCCCTCAAACAATATCCATATGACCATAAATAAAATATGATATAACTCATAAATGTCACCATAAATGAATTTTGGTACTTATAGAAAATCCAAATCATCATTTCCATAAATACCATTGGTAAAATAGTAAATTCAAATGGCATGAAAGAAAAACTGTAATGGATTTATTGGTATGGAAAATTTAGTTTTATAACACTCTTTTCAAACTCTTAACTAATTATATACAGACCAAAGTTCAATTTTGGAGAACCATTGATACCCCTTTAACTTTTATAATAGACATTCAATTCATTGTTTTGTATAATTGTTTCCCACTAAAAAACAGTTAAACAATTATTTGTTAATATATAGCCTTAAGAGACCATCTAATTTGTTATAAAATGAAAATGTTGTTTCTCAGGGAGAAGCTTGTTGGATGAATCCCTCCTTCCCAAGGACAGATAACTTCACCTTTTACTCCATTAAATTTTCTTGTGTAATGGAATAATATGGAAATGATATAGGAATTATCCTATAAATTAAATCAATAGACAATTCTTTATTCCCCCATGATAGTAAACAAATCGAATATTCTAAGGAAACAATTAAACATATGTCCACAGAAAAGGATATATAGATTGATTATTTCCTTACATTTACCCAATCACGGAGCCATAAAATTGATAATATTATGGAAAAAATATATCAAATAATTAGACTATTCATACTTATAAAACATTGTGATTTTGGTATGTATTTATCTTGAATTAAACCTACCGTGTTTCATAGTTTTCAATAAACAAAACAATGAACTTCAAAAAATATTATATACATTACTATGATAAATATAACAATTCAATGTAAAAATAAATATATTATATTATTATAATATGATACATTATTTTTAAAGCTATAATATTAATAAAATCATTTGTAAATAAAAATTCCATAATCATTAAATCTATATGCCAAGGGATTCCATTAGAGATCATTACTCTAATTTATCTATGGAATAAATGTTGGATATTTTGAGAAAAAAATAAATGGATTTTATTGAATCTTGTATATCATTATATAGGAATATACTATTATGGTTATAAATGTAGTTATTAGATATATATATATATATATATATAATTTATATATAGTCATTGGAGATGCATTTATCCAATAGTAACAATGATGTTTTTTAGTTTTTGGTAATAAGTTAAAGTATATAATTCACTTATAATAAATAATTTTTGAAAGAGATAAATAAAATAAATTTTATATATTAAAAAAATATGGAATTTTGTCCATTTTATATTATTTTTAATGAATTATTCTATGTGTATACAAAAATATTTTAATATTAATGGGCTTAAAAAAATTGAGTGGTTATGAGATAAAAAATGAGTTGTGATTAAATTTATTTAATTTTAAAATGGATACTAACTTAGGAATTAATTTTTATTATTCTCCGTATTTTTTATTAATAAATAACTTAGTGAGTATTCATGAATTTTTTTAGTAAATAATATTTTCTAAAAAATATCATAAATTAAATTTATTCTCATCTATTAATAATTATTTTTAAGGACTAAGAATAAATATATTATTTTATAAAAATATATTTTTCAAAACAAGTTTTTTATGTGTTATACATTTATTATTTGAAAAAAAATATTCATTATATTTATAAAATAACTATAAAAAAATTTATTTCATATTTGAATTAGAGTATCCAAATTAGACTTTAAAACTAAAAATAAACTACAAAGGGAAAATTTAGTCACCTGGTGAAGGATAATATAAAGTAAAAAGTTTTTAGTGAACTAAAATAGTAGAAAAAACTATTTATAAAGTGATATATGTGGAAGTTATTTAACTAAACTCATCCCTAATACATATATTTTTTATTTTTATCCACCTTCCATTTTAAAATGATGACATTTTACAATATGTAATGGGTATTTGTGAATGTACCACTCAATCCCAACTATAAAATAACCTCAACTCAACCCAAAAATATCCATAGAATTTATTTTGAGTCACAAAAATAATTATCTCCCCAAATATCCTCTCTCACGTCTTTGAAACAATCATCAGAAGAAGGATCCATATATTTATCATTTTCAAGAGGCTCTATGAGAGAAGATTCATGTCATCAACATAACTGTTATCTTGTCCTTAATCATTATTCAATATTTATTCTATGTCAAAATATTCATAAATATAATTTAAAACAATAAAACCTATTTTTTGATTCCACTAAACATTAATAAAAGAGATATTAATAATATAAAATAACATGTTATTAGACTTTAAATCGTTAGATTGTGTTATATTTGGGATGGTTTTACAACCTACATGTATAATGAAATTAAATTTATGTCATGAATGACTAATTATACTTAAATACTGTTTATAACATATAATAATAATAATTAATTTATGCTATTGTAATATAACTATTATTTAAATATGTACATGAACATTAATTAATAAAATCAATTCATTTTATAAAATATAAATAAATAAAAACTGTTATTTTAATAGTTATATTAGAACCATCATCATAAACACCATGAAATGACCATTGGTCTCATGAAATATTTCAAACATATATACTATATTTTCTATAACATTATAGAGGTGATAAATGCATTCCCACATGGAATGTACTATAACTACACTAATGAATCCATCTGAGGAATCATATCATCTAAATATTAATTTTAATTATAAACAATTAATATATACATAATAAAGAATTATAAATGAATCATATTAAGTAAAATATATATTATAACTCTTATAACTCTTATGAATAAAAAAGGTATGATATAGGTATTTAAATCATTTTAGATCAAGTGGAATTTCGAGGTATGCGTATATTTTCCATTCAAACATTAAAGTTGAGATTTTATAAGTCCAAATTCATATATGGGAAAAATTGATAATATTTATATATAAAGAATAATCAATGTGATTTTTCTATGGTAATATTTTATATTTACATGTATACATAATATTTCACTTCCCATTGGTTCACAAATCAATTGAAATGATTCTTGCAATTTGAACCAACCTTTTCAATTGTTTTCATTATCGAATATTTCACCATATGTTTATAAAATGTATTTAATTCTAGAAACATCCTTACCTATCATTATATGTTTTAATAATATGATTTTTATTCAAAATTTCTTTCATTACAAATTAATTTAATGAACCTCTTTTGATCATTTTTTTATCAATCATTTTTAGTTGTCTTCTTAATTTCTATACTATTGTGTGGTAGGAATAATTTATTAATGTTTTGTACATGAGTGATTTCTCCAATTGTCATCATATGTTTTCTCCCTGAAGATTCGTACACATATATTCATTGTTTCTAAAGGTATTTCTATTCCCATTTATTTATAAACTATTTTATGTTAAAATATATGTTATCAAAATTAAAGGATATTTCTAATAATTATTCAATGAAATTTTATAATGATATTATAAAAGTGATTTATATCTAGGTCAAGATCCTTAAATATATTTTATGCTTAGTTGGGGATATTTCCCAATATCTCAATCCACATTTATACCCTAGATGATTTATGATGATATATAGCATATTTTTCCTGATATTCATTTCTTTTTCATAGGTTAATTAATTTCATAGGTAGTTATTAATATTTCCATGTTCATATGGAACCCATATGTTTGGAATTAATTATAACATGTGTTTTATTAAATATGTATATACCTCCAATTAGTTGGGTAAATATTCATATCTCATGATATGATATGTAAGGGGAAATTGATTGAAAAAAATACTCAATGGGACTTTTTTCACTTTTTTATTGGAGTTGGGAGAAAACCCTATCATCTATGTCACTCTTCCCAATATGGGATTATGGTTATAGAACTGATCCAAAATTTTAAAACTATTTTTTGTTCTTATTTATTTTACACATTCTTATGATTATATTATGATTTCATGGATCATGTATATTGACTAATGTTTCCATACTATTATGACTTGTGTATTAAGTTATATCGAAAAATTATGCCAAGACTCATGATTTGTGATATATGTTTTGTTGTGTATGAATCACTCATATTATGTCCATGATCATTGATTATTTTTTCATACCCACATGATCATCTTATAAAATCTTATGATCTTTGATTTATATCTCCTATGTTTACCCTTAATTAAAATTTGGTATCACCAAATCTTTGGTTTCCATTCCCCATGTTAAGAAGAGTAGTGTTATGTATTATATTTCTAAAAGGGTAACATATATGAGAAATATAATTAATATATATTAATTATGTTGTAAAAAAATTGTTTAGGTATTTAATCTGAAATTAAACATAACCAATGGGATTTATTTTCTATTTTATTGTAAAATATAATAAATATTCATACAAAGCGATTCAATATGTATGTATTTTATGGTTTCATTATCTTAGTTGTTATCAAAGATTGGTTTGGTTATTTATATGGATAAGGTAATGAAGATTATGATATTAGAACCTACTAAAACCTATGTTGAACCAATAGTGATGGTGGAGGAATAAAAATTTCATTGTTTGTGATTAAATTGTCATTATTTAAGAGATCATAAATTTTTTTCATCATCATGTGATAGATTATTTGGATTATATATTTATAGATAGATTGACCTTATCTGTTTTAGTCAATTATAATAATTAAGAGGAATCAACATAGTAATGATAATTTCCTAATGAATAGTGTGTGGACCATTAGAGGAGTGATAAATTAGCCTTCCCCGATTTGACCAGGTTAAACATTATCTTTTAATTATTTCAACATAATACCCAAGAATCAATCTCAATGAATGTGTATATATACTTGATGTGATCTTAACTATTTTACAACATCTCGGTTCCGGGTGCCTCCCAATGGTTCCTTGTACCCTGTTGGTCACATGACCTCAAGTACATTTCCCCAAACACCAGAGGCTACTGACTTGCAGTGAGGGAGGATGTCTGATAATGTGGAAACTATGACCTCATTTGTAGAGTATACATGGTGGAAAACAAGTAGTAAACAATATCCGAAGCAGTAATACCAAAATAAATAAACAATAAAAGACTGAAAGTAAATCAAACAGAATCCACATTACATATAAATGATGCATGGGGTATGTATATAATAAAATATCCAAAAAATTAAGAATTTTGAAAAGAAATAATTAAACAAAATTACAAAAGAAGAGTGTAAATACAAAATCATCACAAGCCTCATCATGGTCTAAAGCACTTCTTCTCCAACAACAATCAAGTACTGGATGAAGAAGGGAGCTTCCCCTTTTCTATACCTGATATCATATAATTTTTTAGGGTTCAAGATCATGACCCAAATAGGTTGAGAGACAAATCCCAGTAGGAATCCACCAAAATATATATGACTAACTATCAGTGAAATATATAGAAGGTAATATGATGAAATGAAGCAATAAACTAGGATGTACTAAAAAGAAAACAATCATACAATTTTCATTTACATTCATTTACATTAATTATTTATCCTTTGAATCATATAATCTATGGATATATCCTAATATATATATCCCCATGTGTAATAGTAACAAAACAGATGTCTCATAAGACCATATAAACAATCAAGTAAGACCGAGTCCAAGCATGTTCTTTGTATTGGAAAAATCATTGAAATTATTTAATCATTCAAAAACATCCCTATTGGAAATCTCTCACGGTATATGCATTTTGGTTTAACATAGCACTAATTCCTTAAATTATGACCCTATAAGAAGCCCTCACAGTCTAACCACTTTGGTCTAACATAGCACGAATCAATTACAAATGACCACTTGGGAAGCTCTCACTCTAAATACCCCTAGGTAAACATGGAATCAATATGTTAAAAAGGACCTCCTGGGTAGCTCTCACAGTCAATACCCATGGGACAACATAGTATAAGGTAATTATAAATAACCTCTTAGGTAGATCTCACAGTCAATACCCCTAGATCATTCATCCACACGAAGGCTCTCATGGTACATATGAAAAATATTATGCATATAATATCAAGGAGGATCATGTAATATAAAACTACTACATTTATAATTATTCAAAATAATATCACATTCATTTCACATAATAAATCAACTCCATACTAATCAACCAAGGAATGTAAAACAAGGAATGATTAATAGGCATCCAAGACCCGATGAACATAAATAATCAATCAAGGAAAACACACCAATGGGTTTTATAGTAAAAAGGTATCTAACCTTATAGATAAGAAATAAACCTGTATCAATCAAACAAACCATATCAGGTAATAATTAGAGTTATATTCCAAATAAAGAAATAACACAATCATGGGTATGCAGAACAGTTAGCATATATATTCCAAATATGAACAAATAAAGACAGAAAACACTACCAAGATGTCGTATGATCGATATACTTGAATGTTGGCCCCTGAATCAGACTAGATCTTTGTAGATGTAAAAAAAAATTGAAAAAAACATGAATAACTTTCAAGAGATGAATAATGAAGAAGAAAGGGTCTAGAGGAAGTGAGAACTCATCGGTTGGATTCCAACGCACTCGACAATGTCTCAACCAGAGCTTAGATAGAGAATTGTGGGATCAATAATCATTTTTTGTTCCCAAGCACTCCTTTGTAAAACACGAGAAGAAGAATTCTTTTCTAGACATGATACATGACCTTCTCCGATATATCAAATAAAAATAAAAGTACATGGAATTATCTTTAAAACTACACATCGTGTAGTGGGATTAACTGTCCCCCATCATAAGTGGTTGTCTAGGTCATCACATAGCCATGTATTTGGTCGTTACTTGGCCAGAATACAGTGGTACATGGAAAGATATGTACACGAAATGTATGAAGAAGTACACAACACGTACTTAGAAAAATCCCCCTCTATCCCTTTTCCTCAAAACAACCCTAAAACAATATCCATTTCTATAAAGGCAATCTAGGTTCTGAAAACCTCCCCCATTAAAGAAACTCAACCCTAAATTTCCATTCAAAGGGTTGTGAAGAAGATACTGTGAAAAAATCATGCCACTATGATCATACATCTACCACCTACTCCCATGTATCATCCTTCACTCGATCATGCTACCATAACACCCGTACAAAAGGAATAGATTGACCATATAGAAAATTTGTGCTATGATCTATAATCTGAATAGGGTTCACCTTGAAGGATGAATAAACATCCAAATAATCCTCCCATGATAAAAAACCTGAGATGATTCTGAAAATTAATGTCATAACTAAGAAACATGAATGACATCGTACATACCCTGATACTTCTGAGGTTACTGCAACTGATTGGTTGTAACATCCCAGGTAAATAAAAAAATATGACATTTTTATACTTATTAGTATTTGTGAATTAAATATTAATTTTAATTTAAATGGGATTCAATTTTTGATGGCATACCTGACATGCAACAATAGGTTTCTTTGAAATCTTACGTTTCACACAACATTGAGTCATACTGAGAAATAATAATATAATATTATTTTAAATGGTAGTTAATGCCTAGCCATTATATTGTTAGGAATGAACAAAACTAACTAAAATATGATTATACATGTTTTTAAATGTTTTTACATTTATCCAATAAATTTTAGAGGCTTAAAATGTGAATGAATCTAATTTTAAGCATAAATACTCTAATAATCTTTAAAATGTCAATTTACCGCCTTTTAATGGAGAAACATCTTTAAATAAAGTTTTTTTTTTCACTTTTATATCTTCTATTTGACAAAAAATAATTTTTCTTTAAAATTAGGACATCAAAATTTACTTTGGATAAATTATTGGTATTTTTCTGATAAAATTCATTTGTTAATGAATAGTGAAAAATACCATATTTTAATTCAAAACTGTCATTTAATCTAATTTGTTTATATGGTTATATTATCTTTTTAATTAGATTTAAATTGTAATTATATTATATTTTTACTATTTAATCCAATTTTTTACATTGGAAGAAATTTCCCTTTCAAACTACACCTAAAAAAGTGTCAATCTTTTGATAGTTATTATTTCTTAAAAACATGATTTTTGTTTTGACGATGGGAATTAATTTCACATTAATTAATGAATATTCTATGTTTTTAATTTGGTAAATTATTCAAAAATTTTGAATTTGGAATATCAAATATAACATAGGCTAATTTGTTTTTGTCTTCTTCTAAAAACCATAAATTTTTTATGAATGGTGAAAACACTAAGTAGTTGCTAAAAACCGACTTTTTCAATTAAATGAAATTTTACCGATTTTGTGAATGGAATTTAAAAAATATGACATAATGGTTCTTATTAGTTTGTAATATTTAGCTCAATAATATGGAAATATTTTTTGGTGAATTGTTAGTTTTGTCTTTTATTTACCATAGTTGAAGGTAAATAGGGTAATTCAAGGAAACAAAAATATTATAATAATATAAAATTACCTTAACAATTATCCTAACCTTATTGTATGAGTAATGTACAACCACAAAAATCCTTATTTGAGTCTTTTGGCCTTTGAAATCCACTTGTGTAAGATAATGATATTAAAAACATTTTATTTAAAGTAAAAATAAATATATCATAGACATGTATTGTTTTGATAAAACCATTTTAATGTGAGGTTATATAATTTATATATTAGACTATAAATATCAATTATAAATATAAAATTATTTCATACATCATGATATTTTTTATAATTTTTAGTCATAAAATAAATAAAATTATTTATGACACAATAAGGATGCCGTGTTTACCTCATTAACGAATGATTTAAATAAATAAAATTATAAAAATTTAAAAAATATTCAAACCTAACCAATTTTTATTGGATGATTTTATTTCGAACATGAGTAATCTTATATTCATCTTTAATAAGTTTTAGACATTCTGAAACAAAAAATCATTATATAATAATGTAAATTTTTTAAACTTTCATAAAGATTCCCTCACCCCCTTATAGAAATCCATCATCTATAACCCATTACTAACACATAACAAGCCCCTTATCTCATACAAACATTGACCAATTAATCTCTCAAGATCCCTCTCTTCCACCTAGAAGCCTTACCTTAGGCATAAGGCACTTAAAAAATCTTTTTGGTTCAAACCAAAGGGAGATACCCGATTTAAAGGTAATGCCTTCTTTTAAGTTAGTTTCTCTTATTTTACTTCTCCAAACCCCTAAAATATTTTTATTCCATTTATTTGTTAAATAAAAAGTATCCTCAATATACTAGGATGTTTTTATGAGAAATAATTGAACTACAGTTACACACACCTCCGTCTAATGGGTAAAGAACATATAATTTCTGTGGATGACAAACTACTGCATCACGAAATGATGATTGTTCAATCTCTTACTACCACATAATATGGTGTAAATTAAGATAGAACTACATTTATATGTGATATTTATTATATTTATATTTTTTATATGGTTTTTTATTTTTCATTTATAGAAAAACGTTATGGTTTCCATAGTGGGTAAATACAATAATTTCATTTGAGGAAGTGCAGAGTACTACCCCCTCAAAGTGATATGACTCTTTCATTCCATACATGGAATGTATAAATGAAGGAGTTACTGAAATTATATATTATATTATATAGGAATTATAATATACCAATGTTTCATTATGTATTTTTTCATTATATACGAAATAGAAATGAAAGTAGATTTCTTGCATACGTACGTCTTATCGTCTCCAGGAACGGTGCATTTCATTTACTACCTTTAAATGTTATAAAAAATTATAAAGAAAAGTATAAAATAAATACATGATATATATGATATATAAATATTTAATATCATTCGGGAGATAATGTAATTTTGACCACAATAACAACATGTAATTATAAGATGTTCATTTTTGACTCAAGTAAAAAATTTCGACAAAACGACCGTTATTAACTTAAATGATTACATAATGTTTATAACAAGGTAATAAGTGATATAAAAGGAATAATAAACTTGATTAAGGTTATTAATAATGTATAAATTATAATTAGTTTATTATTTATGAGATTAAATAATGGAAGGGTCTAGTCAGACACAAGTTAAGGGTTCTTTTTATCCCAATTTCCATTCTTTGGGTTAATTTTCTACATCTTGATTATATCATGATATGAATATGTGAGAAATTAATTTTGAAATAATATCATGTATTTGTAAATTATTTAGGTTTACTTGTAGTGAAAACAATTTATAGATCTATTTTATTTGCAAAATGATCTTTGTAAAGGACTTCGTCTCAATCTCCTTTAATTAAGGCATATTTTGTTTTATACACCACTTTCTTTTATATGGTGTATAAACCCCTTGGAATTTTCATTTGTTTCAAAGGTATTATTTTTTCAATGTATAATTTTACTAAATGATAAAAAAGGAATGTTTCTTTTTAATTTATGTGGTGACAACGTCCTTTCCGCCACGACAAGTATTATTTGATCATTGTCTTCCTTAACAAGCCGTAGTGTTTTTTAAGGAAAATAAAAACCAGATACCCTTTTTATGTATTTTGGTACTGAAAATGGTTTTGAGAAAGCATTTATTATTTTAATATCTTTAAATTATATATTTTGATTGAAATGTGGTATTTTTATCTTTCCTTTATGCATATATTATGTGTTATGAATATGTTACAGTTCTTGGGAATTGTTTACGCATACGGGTGGTTCTGGGATAATAATTGGGCAGTTGAGCCCCAGATAGATCTCTAATTCATTGGGTAACATGACAGAGGTAAATGTTAATGTTTCTCTTAATATATTTAGTGAATATACCGTGATGAGTATTCCAAATGTGACTCCCTATGAAGCTATGAAATATATAGTGTAAGTATGTTATGGATGCTACAAGTTACCTTTATGATTTGTGATTACTATTCTTTATTCATAAAACTTATGATTTCATGATGCATGTTATAAATATTATGTTTTAATGGACTAGTGTTTTGTTTCATTATTTTATAACCATTACTGATCTTTTTATGCCCATCCCATGTTTCGAAATTTTTTTCACAGGACATAAAGATGAATATGGTCAAGGATGGGATCAAGGAAAAGTCATGATATATAAAACATGGAACTAGGCATGTATCTTTTTTTCAAGAATTTTTATTTTATTTAAAAAATTGAAACTAAGTTGAAGTGTCTACATTGTAATTTTTTAGAGGTACCCTAAACCTGAAAACACCGTCAATGTGAATTATCCATTTAATTCAATATTATGGAATGTTTTAAGGATGGGTCCTTATAGTTTGTATCAGAGGTAGGTTTAGAAAACTTTAGGAGTTTGGCTATTGTTAAATTAATATATAGAAATTAATTTATGTTAATATTTAAATGATGTAGCATTTACAGATTACCATGTTCATTCAATTAAGATTTTTATTTATTCAAATTGGTTTTTCATATAGGAAACAAGGAAGTTGTGATGGGAAGGTATATAGAGGGAAATGATCATCAAAATCAGTATCCTGAGATGGTCAGAATTAGAATTGAATAGTTTTATGTAGTGATGGATTAGTTGACTCAGGTGATAAATGGTGGTTGTGTTTATAGATGATATTTTGGTTTATTTCAAATGAATAGAGGAACATGAATGTCATTTATGGGTTATCCTGGAATCCTTAAATGAAAATGAACTATATAGGAAATTCTGAAAGTGTGAGATTTGGTAACAAAAAATTTCATTCCATGTTTATATTATTTCAAGAAATGGCATAATTATTGATCCGGCTAAAACCAAAGTTGTTAAAGAATGCCTAAGACCCAAAAATATAACTTTGATCCATAGTTTTCTCGGTTTGGTTGGTTATTACAAGGGGATTGTTGAAAATTCTTCATGGTTATCAATCCCACTAACTAAGTTAACTCGAAATGGTGTTGAGATCATCTGGACAAAGGAATGTGATGATTTTTTTGAGGAATTGAAAAGAACATTGGGGAATGATCCTTATGCACAATGATTAGGTAATTTCTTATGTTTCACATCAGTTGAAACCTCAGGGGTTAAATTAACCTACACATGATTTGGAATTAGCTTCTTTTGTTTTTGATTAAAAAAATTGGAGACATCATTTTTATGAAGTAAAATGTGAATTATATACTGACCAAAAAATTTTGAAGTATATATTCACTTCGAAAGAATTGAACATGAGACATAGAAGATTGTTGGAATTAATCAAGGATTATTATTGCATGATTAATTACCATCTAGTTAAAGAAAATAAAGTGGATGATGATTTAAGTAGAAAACGTTATGCTACATTAACATGTTGAGTCAATATGGTTTCCTTTTGACTTTTCTATTACTTCATGATTGGGGAGATTGTTGAGTCAATAAGGATTCCTTATGACATTAAAAATCCTCATGTTTTGAAAATCACAAACACCTTATCTTAAGGCAAATTTCCTTTACCCTATTTTACTTTCATAAGGAAAATTTTTCCTTCACTATGGAAATTTATCCTTACCATGTTTCTTTCATTTATAATTTTGTCTAAGTGTAAAATTCGATTTTGTATCCAAAACCTCAGAATCAAATAATAATTAGATATAGTGCATTCTTCATTCCAGATCTGAGTTCTCTGAATTCAGACTCCCAACTCTTATGAGTTATGACTCCGTGTTCTCTGAATTCAGACTCCGAAATTTGTAATTTATGACTCCAAATTCTCATGAACTCTGATTCCGAATTTTGTAGGTCCAGGTTATCACTACTGGAAAAGTAGGCTATACCAACGGTTTATAACCGTTGCTATAGGCTGGAAAACTGTTGGTATAGGGTATACCAACGGTTTTCCAAACCGTTGGCCAGTAAGGCGTGGGGAAAGCCCTTTACCAACGGTTTCATTTAAACCGTTGGTATAGGTTCTGAGAAATCTAGAAAACAATTTACCAATGGTTCTGAACCGTTGGTAAATTGTTTCCCCAAACTGCTGCACATCAGCACCCAGAATCCCCCCCAGAAGCTACACCTGTATAAAAAAACAGTGCACAACAGCCCTCAGTATACCCTCCACTATACACCTGCATAAAAAATATCACAAAAGCCACATACAAACTTCAAACAGTATAAAAAACACCTAAAATAGCCCAAAAAAACACATGACAACAATCATCCGGTGGTAATTCACCTCACCCATCAAATTCTAATAGGTAGAATAATTTGATAAATATCTATTAGAGTTGAATAAGACATTCAAATTGACTCAAATCCCATTTTTTTGTGATACTAGGTTTGGGTATGTAATGATTTGTGATGAATTTTGCATTGAACTTGTATTGTTTATAAAATATGGTGAAAAGATATTTTCTTAGGAGTCTCGTCACTTATGACCCCATGAGTGAAACTACCAAACTCATGAAAAAGAGTCGTTGATGAGTGTAAATTTCAGTTGTATTCACTTAAAATGATTTCCTTTTGAAATAAAAGAGAACATTGAGTGGTGTCTTCCACACCGTGCCTCAGATTGAGGCGGAGTTGAATCATACACATCACAAATGACCCATGGATACATGTCCTAAAGTATCAACATTATCCGAATGCCTTTGGTCTATTTTCCGTATGTCAGTTGTTGTTTTAACTTAAACAGCTTTCCATTTCAAAGAAAAGTGAAACACTTTGAGTGGTGCCGGCCACACCGCATCTCGGATTGAGGCGGGGTTGACTCGTCCACGTCACAAATGACCCATGGATCATTGTCCTAAAGTTTCAATAGAATCTGAAAGCGTTTGGTCAGTTTTCCGTATGTCATTTTTTTACTTAAAAGCGCATCCATTTTAAACAAAAGAATGACACTTTGAGTGGTGTCGGCCACACCGCACCTCGGATTGAGGCGGGGTTTACTCGTACACATCACAAATGACCAATGGATACATGTCCTAAAGTATCAACAGTATCTGAATGTGTTTGGTCAGTTTTTCGTATGTGGTTTTTTTTACTTAAAAGCGCATCCATTTTAAACAAAAGAAAGACACTTTGAGTGGTCCCGGCCACACCGGCCCTCGGATTGAGGAGGGGTTGACTCGTACACGTCACATATGACCCATGGATACATGTCCTAAAGTATAAACAGTATCTGAATGCCTTTGGTCCGTTTTCCATATGTTAGTTGATGTTTTAACTTAAACCGTTGTCCATTTCAAAGAAAAGTAACAAAATTTGAGTGGTCCCGGCCACACCGGCCCTCGGATTGAGGCAGGGTTGACTCGTACACATCACATATGACCCATGGATCTTTTTCCTAAAGTTTCAATAGAATCGGAATGCGTTTGGTCGGTTTTCCATATGGAAGTTGTTGTTTTCACTTAAAATCCTGTCCATTTCAAATAAAAGTTAGACACTTTGAGTGGTGTCGGCCACACCGTGCCTCGGATTGAGGTGGGGTTGACTCGCACACGTCACAAATGACCCATAAATCATTTTCTTAAAGTTTCAACAGAATCCGAAAGTGTTTGGTCGGTTTTCCGTATGTCGTTTATTTTACTTAAAAGCGCATCCATTTTAAACAATAGAAAGACACTTTGAGTGGTACTGGCCACACCGGCCCTCAGATTGAGGCGGGGTTGACTCGTACACATCACATATGACCCATGAATCGTTTTCCTATAGTTTCAACAGAATCTGAATGCGTTTGTTTGGTTTTCGGTATGTCAGTTGTTGTTTTAACTTAAACTGGTGTTCATTTCAAAGAAAAGTTAGATACTTTGAGTGGTGCCGGCCAAACCGCACCTCGGATTGAGGCAGGGTTGACTCATACACGTCCAAAATGACCCATGGATAGTTTTCCTAAAGTTTCAACAAAATCCGAATGCGTTTGGTTGGTTTTCTATATGTCAGTTGTTGTTTTAACTTAAACTGTTGTCCATTTCAAAGAAAAGTGACAAACTTTCAGTGATCATGGCCACACCGACCCTCGTATTGAGGCAGGGTTGACTCGTACACGTCACATATGACCCATGGATCGTTTTCCTAAAGTTTCAACAGAATCCGAATGCATTTGGTTGGTTTTCCGTATGTCAGTTGTTGTTTTAACTTAAACCGTTGTCCATTTCAAAGAAAAGTGACAAACTTTGAGTGGTCCTGGCCACACCGGCCCTCATATTAAGGCGGGGTTGACTCTTACATGTCACATATGACCCATGGATCGTTTTCCTAAAGTTTCAATAGAATCTGAATGCATTTGGTTGGTTTTCCGTATGTCAGTTGTTGTTTTAACTTAAACCGTTGTCCATTTCAAAGAAAAGTGACAAAATTTGAGTGGTCCTGGCCACACCGACCATCAGATTGAGGCGGGGTTGACTCGTACACGTCAAATATGACCCATGGATCGTTTTCCTAAAGTTTTAATAGAATCCGAATGCGTTTGGTCGGTTTTCCGTATGTCAGTTGTTCTTTTAACTTAAATTGTTGTCCATTTCAAAGAAATGTTTGACACTTTGAGTGGTGCCGGCCACACCGCACCTTGGATTGAGGCAGTGTTGACTCGTACACGTCACAAATGACCCATGGATCGTTGTCCTAAAGTTTCAATAGAATCCGAATGCGTTTGGTCGGTTATCCATATGTGGTTTTTTTTACTTAAAAGCGCATCCATTTTAAACAAAAGAAAGACACTTTGAGTGGTACCAGCCACACCGGCCCTCGGATTGAGGAGGGGTTGAATCCTACATGTCACAAATGACCCATGGATACATGTCCTAAAGTATCAACAGTATCCGAATTCCTTTGGTCCGTTTACCGTATGTCAGTTGTTGTTTTAACTTAAACAATTGTCCATTTCAATGAAAAGTGACACACTTTGAGTGGTCCCGGCCACACCGGCCCTCGGATTGAGGAGGGGTTGACTCGTACACATCACATATGACCCATGGATACATTTCCTAAAGTATAAATAGAATCCGAATGCCTTTGGTCCATTTTCCGTATGTTAGTTGTTGTTTTAACTTAAACTGTTGTCCATTTCAAAGAAAAGTGACACACTTTGAGTGGTCCCGACTACACCGGCCCTCGGATTGAGGCGGGGTTGACTCATACACGTCACATATGACCCATGGATCATTTTCCTAAAGTTTCAACAGAATCCGAATGCGTTTGGTTGGTTTTCCATATGTCAGTTGTTGTTTTAACTTAAACCGTTGTCCATTTCAAAGAAAAGTGACAAACTTTGAGTGGTCCTGGCCACACCGGACCTCGGATTTAGGTGGGGTTGACTCGTACACGTCACATATGACCCATGGATCGTTTTCCTATAGTTTAGACAGAATCCGAATGCGTTTAGTCTGTATTCCGTATGCCATTTGTTGTTTTCACTTAAAATCCTGTCCATTTCAAATAAATGTTAGTGGTGTCGGCCACTACTTCAAAGCACATTTTCCATATCATCTTCCACATGAATAAACATGAAATACATGGCTAACTAAGAAATCTAAGTAAAAAAAATAGAAAAATGAGCATCACAGTACCAAGGAATACTAAAGGTCTATGTAGTAGACTAATCATACAATAAGAATCAAGTGCAAAAAACAGAATCTGAATGCAACGTCCCTATGAAGCAGAGGAAAACCCCAAAGTGGAAAACCATGTTCAAAAATAAAGATTTATACAAAATTCAAAAATGTAATGGACTAATCTGCCTCTGATCACCATCACCATCACTACTATCATCATCATCCTCATCCTCGCCGCCATCTATGTCCTCGTCGTCATCCTCATCCTCGACATTATCCTCGCTCTTGGCCCCATCCTCGCCCTCGGCCCCATCCTCTCCCTCGTCCACATCCTCATCCTCGCCCTCTTCCTCTTCAGAATCCTCGTCATCACCAGGAACATCATCATCTCGATCGCCACTAGAGCTGCCGCCTGGTGCATTGGATGATGCACCCATCGACGACATAAATGTCTGACAAGCCGCACTAGCCTCTGGTGGAAGTGATGAAGATAAAGCTCTCATCAGTTTCATAAATTCTCTGTCTCTTGTTTGAACTTGTACTTCCAACTCTGTGACCCTTTTATCAGACGGTCTTGCATGCTCCTTGACCTGTTCTAACTCGGTGGTACTAGAATGGATACCTGGAGACGACCAATACCTCGTCGGGACTATATTCTTACCAGGTCGGCAGCGTACTCGACCAGAGTGCTCATCTCCCAAAACCTGATATAAATGATCGTGTGGCCCAAAATTGTCAGGATCCTGGGAATCAAGAGCCTCTAAAGCAGCCTGTAAAAAATATTAATAGATTATTAAATTTCAAATTAGATATTAAACTTTGAAATAAACAAATTAAAACATACAATATTCTCTTAGGTCGGTTCATTTACCACAGTTCCATATTTTTTTCTTCTACTCGAGCAAAACAATTTTGCTCGAGGGATACGTCCTTCAATATTCATTTTGTGCTTCTGTAATGACATTGAAACAATATAAAGTGAAAGTATAATCATATATTGATTATTCAATAAATCACATAATTTAAGTAGGATCCAATAAAAAAGGAAAGTCCTAAAGAAAAATTATAAACAACTATATCGTACCTGCTGCCTCTCATGATCTGACATTGTTGTGCACCCCAAAGTGTGGAGGTATTTCTTTGAATCAATTTTTTTTGTTTTTTTCAGAAGATTCCTAAATAATGATTAATAATTAATAATATTATATTAATGAAATATATGAAAACTCTCATTTAAATAACTCAAATGAGATTAATACATTAAATTTGGCAGTCACCCAATGGGTAATCATTTGGCGACATTGCTCTATCGGGCAGTCATCCACGATAGGTAATGTCTCTAACTCCGTGCCCAATCTATCACACTATCCAACATACAGCTCATGATTATAAGCTCTCTAAAGCTCTCCTAGCTCTTTTAAACGCGATGATCGTGCACCTTCGCCATCAGGGAAGTTAAACCGAAGCTGAAACCAAATTGATTAGTTCATTTAAATAAAAAAATATACTACATTAAATCCAATAGATTTTTTACCCATATTTGTGCCCACGCGTTATCCTTGACTTTGGGTGGCTGATGTCTCCAAGAGAGAGGGCTGACCGGAATGATATCGGAGTATTTGGCTAGCGTCGCCAAAAAACCCCGACATTGCTGCCCAGATTTCTGAATCATTTGTCCATCAACATTGTATTCTACCATCAATTGTGTCTGGCGGTTCCATACCGCACGCAAGCGAGTACGCCCCCTCCCCCGCCTCCTATCTGTAGATGAATCTGTTATTAAATAAAAATAATATCAATACAAGTTATAATAAAAATAAATTTTGGTATAAAAATTTGATAGAGTTATATAAATATACCTGTGGTAGTCGGATCAATGGGTGCAGAAGCTGAAGGAATATCCTGTATAGGTGGAGTGTCCCTCAGTGTATGCTCCTTAGCCACATACTGTGTCGCAGAAGGAGTCGAAGAAGGTGGAATATAATAACCTGGAGATAATGAACCAGAAGAAAAAGATTATGGCATAGATGTCTGGCCAGCTGGTAGTGTAAACATCGGAGGTCTAAATATCTCATATGTCCCTGATGACACGCCATGATCAAAATAGGGCGTAGAAGATACGTCTTTGGTAGTGGATCGTCTAACTCTCGCCCCACGAGCCCTCGTACCACCAACCTCTCTACTGGGAGCAATATCAGGCTCCTCGTCAGATATCTGTCGTCTAGGGCGTGGATCCTGAAAAAAAGTTTGACAGAAAAGTAAACACATGATATTATAAGTTATTGAAATATTTATATTTGAAATAAAATACTCACAACAGGGATGAGTGGGGGAACACCCATCTGTACCATGCGACGATTATTATCTGTCATCTTTTTCCGCCGCCTCTCTTCAATGGGTGTCATTTCCTGCAATGAAAACAAATATGGACGTAATTAGAAATAGATAACTAATGTGTAACCCAATAAAAAAATATAGAAAAACCATAATGATAAAAAGAACATAATGAAATAGAAGATTTATGGTGTGATGAAGGTAAGTACTAGGATACACACTCTGAATGATGTAGGTGAAACATGTAGGTGAGAACACGACTGTATGATTCTATATATTTCCCACCACAACTTCGGGTTCACAATCAACTCTGACAATTGAGATGTTGGGGTCATCATAAGTAATAAAAGGATTGCTTCCAATTGCAGTAGGGATAATGTCAACTTCATCATCACCATCATCAAAAACATGTCTGGGATTTACTTCAATAATTACACCGAATTTAGGATGACGATGATCTTTCACTACTAGAAAAACAGGTATTTGTGACGGGGCATTTGCGACGGGATCCCGTCGCAAATGGCTTTTTGCGACGGGGGCCCGTCGCAAATAGCCCGTTGCTGAAAACGCCGTCGCAACAACACTTATTTGCGACGGGCCCATCGCTAAAGCCTTTTTTTGCAACGGTCATTCTCCCCGTCGCAAATAGTATTCCGTTTTTTTGTAAAAAACTTTTAAAATGGTTTTTGTGACGGGTCCCGTCGCAAATACCTTTTGCGACGGTACCGTCGCAAATACCTTTTGCGACGGTACCGTCGCAAAAACCATTTTTTAAAAAAAATAAAAAACTATTAATAATACTAGTATATGCGACAAGCATAGTATCCCGTCGTAAATACGATTTATAGTATTTGCGACGGGCCCCGTCGCAAATACTATTTTTTTAAAAAAAATAAAAACTATTAATAATACTAGTATTTTCGATGGGCATAGTATCCCGTCGCAAATACTATAAAAAAAATAAAAAAAATAAATTATTAATAAATTATTTTAATTAATATAATAATAGAATTATAATTCACAAATAAAAATAATTAATTATTTTAATTAATATAATAATAATAGAATTATAATTCAAAAATAAAAAATAATAGAATATTAATAAATGATTTAATTAATATAATAATATTAGAATTATAATTCATAAATAAAAAAAATATTAATAAGTTATTTTAATTAATATAAAAATAATAAATTATTTTACATTCAAATATTAAAATAATTCAAGTATTAGAAAAAATATAATTAAATTATAATATTATAAAATTTTAATATATATATATATTTTAATATTATAAAATATAAATAATATTATTATTCATATTAATATTGTTATTTAAAAATATAATATTATTAATATTTTATAATGAGACAAAAACTAAGAATAGAAAAAAAAAAATTTTGATTTCCCAAATTTTATAACATAAATACAAACTCTAATCTGAAGGAGGGGGGGGGGAGGTGGGGGATCTGCAGATGGTGGTGGAGGAAACTCCATCCCTAAAGCATGAGTGAGTCGGCGCATGTACTCCATCTGCTCCTGATGCTGCTGCTGCCACCGACTCGTCTGCTCCTCGTACAACTGCTGCTGGCGTCGACGCTCCTCCTCATGCTGCTGACGCATCTGCTCCTGCTCCTGTCGGAGACTCTCTATCTATGCAGTCTGAGATCGCAACTGATCCTCATACTGTGCAGTAGAAGAAGAAGCACGAGCTCCTCTCGAGCTGGAATGCTATCAGTCTGAGATCGCAACTGATCCTCATATTATGATTGTATATAAATACCATGGAATGCTATCAGTGTTCATCTTCATCATCATCTTCATATATGTCAATGTCATCTTCATATTCCTCCTCAACATCATCGATATCCATTCGAGTTACAGTTGCTTCATCTCTTACCATTTCAAATTCATATGTGACGTCATTAACATATGAATTACTGGTAATTATTATTAATTACGGGTAATTATTACTAATTACTGGTAATTATTATTAATTACTGGTAATTATTACTAATTACTAGTAATTATAACTAATTATTGGTAATTATTACTAATTATTGGTAATTATAACTAATTATTGGTAGTTATTACTAATTATTGGTAGTTATTACTAATTATTGTTAATTA
Organism: Viscum album; assembly: GCA_963277665.1. Lineage (NCBI taxonomy): Eukaryota > Viridiplantae > Streptophyta > Magnoliopsida > Santalales > Viscaceae > Viscum > Viscum album. The sequence goes on along the minus strand of OY728130.1, from coordinate 1,015,055,587 downwards.
TTGGTAATTATTACTAATTATTGGTAATTATTTCTAATTATTGCTAATTATTGCTAATTATTGCTAATTATTGCTAATTATTGCTAATTATTACTAATTATTGCTAATTATTGCTAATTATTGGTAATTAATACTAATTATTCGTAATTAATACTAATTATTGGTAATTACTACTAATTATTGGTAATTAATACTAATTATTGGTAATTAATACTAATTATTACTAATTATTGGTAATTACTGGTAATTATTACTAATTACTGGAAATTATTATTAATTATTGGTAATTATTACTAATTATTGGTAATTATTACTAATTATTACTAATTACTGGTAATTATTACTAATTATTGGTAATTATTCCTAATTATTACTAATTATTACTATTTATAACTATTTACCGGTAATTGTTCCTAATTATTGGTAATTATTACTAATTATTGGTAATTATTACTAATTATTGGTAATTATTAATAATTATTGGTAATTAATACTAATTATTGGTAATTAATACTATTTATTGGTAATTAATACTAATTATTGGTAATTAATACTAATTATTGGTAATTAATATTAATTATTGGTAATTAATACTAATTATTACTAATTATTGGTAATTACTGGTAATTATTACTAATTATTGGTAATTAATACTAATTATTGGTAATTAATACTAATTATTGGTAATTAATACTAATTATTGGTAATTAATACTAATTATTGGTAGTTAATACTAATTATTGGTAGTTATTACTAATTATTGGTAGTTATTACTAATTATTGTTAATTATTGGTAATTATTACTAATTATTGGTAATTATTGCTAATTATTGCTAATTATTGCTAATTATTGCTAATTATTGCTAATTATTGCTAATTATTGCTAATTATTGCTAATTATTACTAATTATTGCTAGTTATTGCTAATTATTGGTTATTAATACTAATTATTGGTAATTAATACTAATTATTGGTAATTAATACTAATTATTGGTAATTAATACTAATTATTACTAATTATTGGTAATTACTGGTAATTATTACTAATTACTGGCAATTATTACAAATTATTGGTAATTATTACTAATTATTGGTAATTATTACTAATTATTACTAATTACTGGTAATTATTACTAATTATTGGTAATTATTCCTAATTATTACTAATTATTACTATTTATTACTATTTACCGGTAATTATTCCTAATTATTGGTAATTATTTCTAATTATTGGTAATTATTACTAATTATTGGTAATTATTAATAATTATTGGTAATTAATACTAATTATTGGTAATTAATACTAATTATTGGTAATTATTGGTAATTAATACTAATTATTGGTAATTAATACTAATTATTGGTAATTAATACTAATTATTGGTAATTAATACTAATTAATACTAATTATTGGTAATTACTGGTAATTATTACTAATTATTGGTAATTAATACTAATTATTGGTAATTAATACTAATTATTGGTAATTAATACTAATTATTGGTAATTAATACTAATTATTGGTAATTAATACTAATTATTGGTAATTAATACTAATTATTGGTAATTAATACTAATTATTGGTAATTACTGGTAATTATTACTAATTACGGGTAATTATTACTAATTACTGGTAATTATTACTAATTACTGGTAATTATTACTAATTACTGGTAATTATTACTAATTATTGGTAATTATTACGAATTATTACTAATTACTGGTAATTATTACAAATTATTGGTAATTATTCCTAATTATTACTAATTATTACTATTTATTACTATTTACCGGTAATTATTCCTAATTATTGGTAATTATTACTAATTATTGGTAATTATTACTAATTATTGGTAATTAATACTAATTATTGGTAATTAATACTAATTATTGGTAATTAATACTAATTATTGGTAATTAATACTAATTATTACTAATTATTGGTAATTACTGGTAATTATTACTAATTACTGGTAATTATTACTAATTATTGGTAATTAATACTAATTATTGGTAATTAATACTAATTATTGGTAATTAATACTAATTATTGGTAATTAATACCAATTATTGGTAATTAATACTAATTATTGGTAATTAATACTAATTATTAAAAATTAATACTAATTATTGGTAATTAATACTAATTATTGGTCATTAATACTAATTATTACTAATTATTGGTAATTACTGGTAATTAATACTAATTATTACTAATTATTGGTAATTACTGGTAATTATTACTAATTACGGGTAATTATTACTAATTACTGGTAATTATTACTAATTACTGGTAATTATTACTAATTACTGGTAATTATTACTAATTACTGGTAATTATTACTAATTACTGGTAATTATTACTAATTATTGGTAATTATTCCTAATTATTACTAATTATTACTATTTATTACTATTTACCGGTAATTATTCCTAATTATTGGTAATTATTACTAATTATTGGTAATTATTACTAATTATTTGTAATTATTACTAATTATTGGTAATTATTACTAATTATTGGTAATTATTACTAATTATTGGTAATTAATACTAATTATTTGTAATTAATACTAATTATTGGTAATTAATACTAATTATTGGTAATTAATACTAATTATTACTAATTATTGGTAATTATTGGTAATTATTACTAATTATTGGTAATTATTACTAATTATTGGTAATTATTACTAATTATTGGTAATTATTACTAGTTATTGGTAATTATTACTAATTATTGGTAATTATTACTTATTATTGGTAATTATTATTAATTATTGGTAATTATTACTAATTATTGGTAATTATTACTAATTATTCCTAATTATTGATAATTGTTGGTAATTATTCCTAATTATTAGTAATTAAATGAATAATTACTAATAATTAGGAATAATTACCAATAATTACAAATAATAACATTATTAGTATATTTTATTATTAATATTAAAATAATATAATTTTCTAATTTATATACAATTCTCCTTTCATCTGTGCGTTTTCTATCTCCACATACAAATAATACATGTGAAGACAGCAAACACACAGATGAAAAGAGAACTGTATATATATAAAAAATTATATTATTTTAATATTAATAATAAAATAGACTAATAATGTAATAATGTTATTATCCCTAATTATTGGTATTTATTACTAATTATTAATATTTATTCTTAATTATTAAAAATTATTAATAATTATTCCTAATTACCATTAACTATGAACAATACAAATAATTTAAATTTATTAAGTAATAAAACAATATAAACATAATTAAATTACAACTAATTAAGAATAATTGAAACTAATAAAAAATTAAAAATAAATATTAAATTAAATTGAACATAAATACCTTGAAAATTGATCTGCTCTGATCGTTCTTCAAAACTTTAATATCAGTTCCGGAGAAAAAAATTAAACTGAAGAAAAACTGAAATTTAGAAATATAACTTTGAGAGAAGAAGTAGATGGAATTTGAGAATGTTTTGAAAAAAAAACGGATGGGGGGTATTTATAGTTTAGATTATTTGCGACGGGTCCATTTGCGACGGGAATCCCGTCGCAACTAGTATTATTTGCGACGGGAACCGTCGCAAATACCTTAGCCGACATTTATTACGGTCAACGGGTAAATAGTTATTTGCGACGGGACCCGTCGCAAATAACCACCTGCCGACATACTATTTGCGACGGGGGAATATTCCCGTCGCAAATACCTTTTACCGCCGCCGGTTATTTGCGACGGGAATATTCCCCCGTCGCAAATAGTTTTCCCGCGATTTGGCGCGCAACACGCGCCAGTTCTTTTGCGATGGGGAAAGCAATCCCGTCGCAAAAGCCTACTTATTTGCGACGGGGAAATACCCCCGTCGCAAATAAGTTTTTAACATGACTATTTGCGACGGGATTTATTCCCGTCGCAAATAACCCGTCGCAATTGCTCATTTTTCCCGTAGTGTTTGACATAAAAAACTTGTTTCACCATTGATGCCAATACATATGGTTCATCGGTGGCAAGAGTGCGAGTCATGTCAATAACTCGAAATCCACAATCATCAATAAAGGTGCCTTGCCTCGTCATTGAATCAAACCATTGACATTTCATCATCGTGACTCGACCATGCGAGTAATAATCCAAAATTATTATTTTCTCCACGACACCATAATAAGGAACATTTTCAGAACGAGGTCTAGTGTCCGATGAATTGGCATAACAGTCTGTTGTGGCAGTTAGCATAACACCATTATGCTGTGTTCTCATGTTTCTTTCTCGTTCAGTGATAACAAATTTGTATCCATTGATCACAAGTGATTTACAAGTACGAACCATGGTATTAGGACCAAAAGCCAAAGCTCTTATTTCCTCAGAAACAGAGTCTGTAGGAAAACTCGATACCTGAAATATAAACAAATAGTAAACTTAATTAAATATTATTTTTATTTAGTTATTACAGAAATATTTTTACCTTCAATTTCAACCAAGCAGAAAACCCTTTGCTTTGTAAAGTCTCATTATTTCTCAAAGATAAAGAATGATGCTTTCTATATATCAATTCTTTATGTTCCCCGTAGATAAAAATAATAATAGTTTAACAAATATTTAAAATTACAAGAGATAAGATAAGAGTTACATGTACAATTAACTTACTTTATATACTCATCGAACAAATCACAATTGAACAACACTGTGCGATGTGCCATCTCTCGCTCTTCAAGGATTAATGTTGTCAATGTATATGATCCCGGAATTCCTCCTCTCTGAGGAAGTGATGGAAAACTAGGTTCAATTTTCCCATACTGTTCTTCTTCATTTCTCATTGGTCTGTTTATTCTCGTAGTATGATCAGACAAATACATTGAGCAGAAATCCATACATTCTTGAGCCAAGTAACCGTTCACAATAGAACCTTCGGGATAATTCCTGTTCCGAACATATGATTTCAATGTGCACATGTTTCTTTCAGTTGGATACATCCAACGGAAAGCAACGGTTCCTCCAAGAAGTATTTCGGTCGGAAGATGGACAGTCAGATGCAACATGCATGTAAAAAATGATGGAGGGAATATTTTCTCTAACTCACACAAAATTAATGGTGTCTTTGGAAACAGTTTTTGCATGAGGGATTTGGACAACCTCTTAGCACAAAGATCTCTAAACAAATAGCACAAACGAATAACTGAGACTCTAACATTATTGGACAAGAGATGACGGATTGCTATTAGAATCAACTCATGCAAAAGGATGTGATAATCATGAGTCTTCAAAGATTCCAACTTCAACTCTTTTCTGTTGACCCATTTTGATATATTGCTTGAATAGCCATCAGGAACTTTAATAGTCTCTAGCACTTCCAGAAATTGATTTTTTTCAGCAGGAGTCATCACATAAGAAGCACATGGAACTTGCCATTTATTTTCACTGATACAGACAAGATGCAATTCTGGTCTGATCCCCCAATCTACCAAGTCGCGCCAAGATCGTAAATTATCTTTTGTCTTCCCCTTGACATTTAGAAGAATCAAAAGCAACATTTCACATATATTTTTTTCAACGTGCATTACGTCTAAGCAATGACGTAACAAGTTGGTTGACCAATATGACAACTCAAAGAATATAATCTTCTTCTTCCAATTGTAACAGGTATCATTGGAAACATTTTTCCTCTTTCTAGATTTCATTACACTCTTCCCAAATGAATAACTGAAATCTTTCAATTCATTAAGCACATCAGTTCCAGAAATACGCTGAGGTGGATCGTCATTCTCCATGGTATTGTCAAATCTTTGACGATTGTTTCTATATGGATGGTTCATTGGCAAGAATCGTTGATGTCCCATAAAACTAAAACTACGATGATATTTCAGTCTTCTCGATCGAGTATTCTTCATACAAACAGGACATGACAATTTTCCTTTTGTGCTCCATCCAGACATCATTGCATAAGTAGGAAAATCATTGATAGTCCACATAAGTGCAACACGCATCTGAAATATGTCTTTCGAACATGCATCGTATGTGGGCACACCCACATCCCAAAGATGTTTCAACTCTTTTATTAAAGGTTGCATGTATACATCTATATCATTGCCGGGATCAGAAGGGCCAGATATCAGTATACTCAAGAAAGTGTAAGGATTTTTCATACACAACCAAGGGGGAAGGTTATAAATGTGTATGTAAACCGGCCATGTGCTGTGCGAAGTAAGCATATGCCCAAATGGATTAAAACTATCACATGAAAGACCCAGTCTCACATTACACACGTCGGCTGCAAATTCAGGATATCGAGCATCAAATCTCTGCCATGCAAATCTATCTGCAGGGTGAACCAACTCTTCATTATTCTTTTTTCTCTCGGTGTCATGCCATCGCATTTTTACAGATATTTCATCAGACATGAAAAGGTTCTGTAATATGGGGATCAATGGAAAGTGCCACATTACTTTTTGTGGCACACGAGATGGTGTTCCATCATCTTTTGGCTTCCATCGGGAGGTTCCGCATTTTATACAATCATTTCTTTCAACAGTTTCCTCCCAAAATAAGCTGCAATCATTCGGGCAAGCATGAATTTTTTTTGAGAATCCAAGTTCATGAACCAACTTCCATGCCATATAGTGGTTTGAGGGAATATATGCATCATCTGGAAGTAAGTCCTTCAAGAAGGTAAGAATATAATCAATTGCAGTATTTGAAATCCCATACATAGTTTTCCCATGAAACAATCGGATTAAAAATTCCAACTTTTTCATTTTATCACATTGCCGATATACTGGAGTCATCACAGCATCATTCAATTTTTTCACCCTATCAACATCATCATTTTCATTGGACACATCATGTGTGCTTGTATTGAAATCTTGTTGGCTGGACATCCTTTCCTTCTCATGATGTCGAATAAATGGAAACCGATCATATATCAAACTCTCCAATTCAGTCCTATCATTTGGATCATCAACATTTTGAGATTCCAATTTCTCTCCATTGTGATACCACACATAATAGTTTGTTTGGAAACCATATTTGGTTATATGATAGCTAACTGCTTCACGGCTCAACAAAGGTCTTCAAACACAATTAAAACATGGGTAGTGTATGCGACCACTATCTGAAGCCTTGTCAAATGAAAAATCTAGAAACCTGTTCAAATTATTTTGAAAATTGGTTGAAATTCGATCAGTTTCGTACATCCAACATCTATCCATTCTGTAAAAAAATCACAATAAGTCATTTCAAAGAAATTCAATAATATTAAAGTTTAATCAAAAAAATATTTACGTAAATGACAATTGTTTACTCTATATAAAAGCATAACTGACACATTACTCTATATGAGAATCATATTAAGAAATACAACAAAATACAGTGTATATAAGAAAATAAGATACAAAATTTCTAATGCCTATATTCATGGATTGACCAGTAAGATATTGGAAGTGGATCAAGGAATACATAATCCTTAAGGGTCTTGTTGGGAGTATATGAGTTTTATACTTTAACTTCTCCAAGTAGATCAGGATGAGGAGTAGGATGAGGATCATGGGAGTGGCGGGACTGTCCAAGGGGGGTGTGGCGTGTCCAGGGGGAGTGCGGGGTGTCTAGGGGGTGGTGGGGCCATCCGGGGGGTCGGAGCTGTCCAGGGGGTGGGGGGTTGTCTAGGGGGGTCGGGGTGTCCAGGTCTGCGGGCTATCCGTGGGGGTGGTCAGGTTGTCCAAGGGGGTCGGGGTGTATAGGTATATTTATATGAAAAGAATACCCCCAAAATAATCATGCAGCCCTGTCATTAGTCTAAACCCCTAGAACACATAAAAGAAGCTAGTATGAACATTTACTAAAATATTTAACACTATACGATTGAAAATACAATCTAAATATAGTTTGAGAGGATATAATGGTGTGTGTGAAAAAAATGATATTAAATCAATTTAAATGAATATGGAACACATGAGGGTTTATAATACACTAAGAGTACCTCAAACAATCCAAAACCACTATAGCACCACCCCCTTGGATAGCCCGCCCACCCCCCTCGACACCCCTTCTCCCTATGGACATCCCCCCACCCCCTTGGATAGCCCGCCAACCCCCCTGGACACCCCTACCCCCCATGGCCAGCCCACCCACCCCCCCTGGACAGCCCGCCCACACCTCCTTGACAGCCCGAACACACCCGTGGACAGCCCGTCCACCCTTGTGGACAACCCGCCCACCCCCGTACCCCCCTGGACACCCCGTACCCCCCTGGGATAGCCCCACACACCCTCCCAAACAGCCCACACCCCCTCCCCTGCAACCCCACTACCACCACCTAGAAATACCAACCCCCTGGACACCCCACACACCCCTCCCCCACCAGGACACCCCACCCAGACCCCCAGGACAGCCCACACCCCCTGGACAGCCCTGCCCACCCCCGTGGACAGCCTTTCCCACCCTCGTGGACAGCCCTGCCCACCCCCGTGGACAACCCACCCACCCCCGTGGACACCCCCTACCCCCTAGACAGCCCAACCACCCCCGTGGACAGCCCACCCACCCCCCTCGACACCCCTTCTCCCTATGGACAGCCCCCACCCCCTTGGATAGCCCGCCCACCCCCCTGGACATCCCTACCCCCTGTGGCCAGCCCACCCACCCCCCGTGGACAGCCCGCCCACCCCTCCTTCACAGCCCGACCACCCCCGTGGACAGCCCGTCCACCCTTGTGGACAGTCCGCCCACCCCCGTACCCCCCTAGACACCCCGTACCCCCCCAGGATAGCCCCGCCCACCCTCCCAAACAGCCCACACCCCCTCCCCTGCAACCCCACCACCACCACCTAGACATACCAACCCCCCTGGACACCCCACACACCCCTCCCCCACCAGGACACCCCACCCAGACCCCCAGGACAGCCCACACCCGCTGGACAGCCCCGCCCACCCCTGTGGACAGTCTTTCCCACCCCTGTGGATAGCCCCGCCCACCCCTGTGGACAAGCCACCCACCCCCGTGGACGCCCCCTACCCCCTAGACAGCCCAACCACCCCCGTGGACAGCCCACCCACCCCCCTCGACACCCCTTCTCCCTATTGACAGCCCCCACCCCCTGGACACCCCTACCCCCTGTGGCCAGCCCACCCACCCCCCTAGACAGCCCGCCCACCCCTCCTTGACAGCTCGACCACCCCCGTGGACAGCCCGTCCACCCTTGTGGACAGCCTGCCCACCCCCGTACCCCCCTGGACACCCCATACCCCCCTGGATAGCCCCGCCCACCCTCCCAAATAGCCCACACCCCCTCCCCTGCAACCCCACCACCACCACCTAGACATACCAACCCCCCTGGACACCCCACACACCCCTCCCCCACCAGGACACCCCACCCAGACCCCCAGGACAGCCCACACCCCCTGGACAGCCCCACCCACCCCCGTGGACAGCCTTTCCCACCCCCGCCCACCCCGTGGACAACCCACCCACCCCCGTGGACGCCCCCTACCCCCTAGACAGCCCAACCACCCCCGTGGATAGCCCACCCACCCCCCTCAACACCCCTACCCCCCGTGGCCAGCCCACCCACCCCCCTGGACAGCCCGCCCACCCCTCCTTGACAGCTCGACCACCCCCGTGGACAGCTCGTCCACCCTTGTGGACAACCCGCCCACCCCCGTACCCCCTGGACACCTCGTACCCCCCTGGATAGCCCCTCTCACCCTCCCAAACAGCCCACACCCCCCTCCCCTGCAACCCCACCACCACCACCTAGACATACCACCCCCCCTGGACACCCCACACACCCCTCCCCCACAAGGACACCCCACCCAGACCCCCAGGACAACCCACACCCCCTAGACAGCCCCGCCCACCCCCGTGGACAGCCTTTCCCACCCCCGTGGACAGCCCCGCCCACCCCCGTGGACAACCCACCCACCCCCATGGACACCCCCTACCCCCACAATCCATTATCCAAAACATATCAAATTGGGTTGAACACAATCCATAATTCCCACAATCCATTATCCAAAACATGTAAACGTTCACGATAGCCTCCCCCAACTTTGATTTACATGTTTTAAACACTCTCCTTCCAAACATAGAATATAAAAACATTAAAGAAGTATTCACAAACAAAAACAATATCCTATTTAGATATTAATTTCAATAATCAAGTAAACCACCAACACCTGGAAAAAATATATTCATTAAAATAACTACAACAATATGGTTGAGATCAAATTTTAGCTATTTTTATGGGGGTGTACCTGTTGGGATGGGGGGTGCTGGTGTTCGGATTCACGAGAGAAGTGGAGTCGGATGGGGTTCGTGAGAGAAGCAGAGCGAATAGATTAGGGCTCTGTCCGAATGGGGAGAAGAGATCGCGATCTGGAATTTGGGGAAAACCTTTGCCAACGGTTTATAAAAACCGTTGGCAAAGGCACACATTTCCCAAAGGTTCCAGTGAACCGTTGGGAAAGGGTCCACAGAAATTCCCTTTGCCAACGGTTTGATTAAACCGTTGGCAAAGGCTCACTATACCAACGGTTTAAGTAAACCGTTGGTATACTACCGTTGGGAAAAGACCAAATTCCAGTAGTGTATGAATTCTGAAGACCTGAGATTCCGAATTTCCTTGAAATTTAGACTCCAGAATTCTATAGAGTTCAGGTTATGAATTAATTAGAAAATATAAATTGAATATACTTGTATTATAGACACCAAATATGTTTTTTGTTAGACTCCAAACTTTTATTTTCTTACATTCCTAATATTTCATTTTGGTTATATAACCATATATTTTATTACACTAGTTTTGTTAATAAATTATGTCATGTACTCAGTTACTAACTAATCGTTGTTTGAGTGACACGTGTACAGGTCCCTCCAAAATCCAAGGAAAAATATTACTGATGGAGGAGGGAGCTGACCATTGGAGCTGTGCCAAAAAATTGGAGCTCATTTGAAAGAGCTCATAACATTGTTGAACTATTTTATGTTTCTAGAGATTACATATTGTTGAAGTGATTTCTTGAGAGGGACTATCATGCTTAGTGCGTACTGAACACCTCATTCAGAATTGCTTTGTGGGACTCTGAATGTTGTTGAGTACATTCTAGGGCTTCTGGGGATAGGAAGAAAGAGGTGGCAACTACATTAAAGTTCTAGTACTTCCTTGATGAGGAAGACAGAGGTTCTGACTACCTTAAAGTTGAGGGCTTGTGGGGATAGAAATACAGACTCAGATCTTCATATCGAGGGCTTATCCTGGTGTGGGTAAGACATATTTTCTTGAAATTATAAATCAAGGGACCGTTATCCAAGGTTGTTGGATACCCTTCTCTTTGGGTTAAAAGACTTACTACTTGCTACCTGTTTGTTTAATGTTTTCCACAGAATTTTTATTGTTGAGGAAAGTATAACTATCTTATACTTCTTTATACTTGTATACTATGATTTAGTAAGATTCTATACGATTTAAGGTAGAATCATTATCTTTGTAACCTTTCATTAAGTTTCATTTTTCTGGAACCATATTTTTGGGAATCACTTTCTCATAATTATATTTCTGGAATCTAGCATGTGTGTAGAACTATAGGTTTTGTGAATTATATTATTTAACCTTGTTAAACATAACCATATTTAAATGTTCCAAAGGAAATTTTAAATGAATACAATTCACCCCCCTCTTGTATTTTGAGCATTATTAGATATTTCATTTAGTATCCATATTATTTCGATCCTATATTTGGTATTATAGAGTATATCATACTCCATATACTATATCAAAAATTGGTATCAGAGCATTGGTTCAATCTAAATTAATCTCACAATTAGGTTTAGGAGAGAATTAATCTTCTTCTTATTTTCAGAATCCTCTTTTGGCAAAATTAAAGTTTGGGTTCATATTTTTCTTAGAGATACTCTTGTTCTATATTTTCCTTGTTGAGGAATATTTTCCTTGTTTACAAACTTTTATTACTAACATGTTTGTGTTGAATGTTTTTCATTAAGATGTAAGGAATCTGTGTTGGTTCCATAGAAAACCTAAATACAAATAGAAAACCTATTTTTGATGGAAATGATTATGAATATTGGACAGATCTAATGAAGAAATTTATTATCAATACTGGAGTAGACAATTTTGTCATGCTTAATGGAGGATATAAAATTCCTGAAAAAGAAGTTAGTACTTTCACAAACCAAGAAAATCATGAATATCAAATGAATAATAAGGTTCATAATACTTTTATTTTCTCCATGACTCGAAATATATATAGCCAAATTTCATCTTGTGAAGCTTCAAATTTTATTTGGAAGAAACTTGAAGTTACACACTTTAGAACTTCCAAAGTCATTGAAACTAGAAGAGCCATGCTATGAGATGAATATCATGGTTTTTTTCATTCCATATAGGGAACCCATATGTAAGGTGCAACAAATATTCATGACTATTGTTAATATTTTACAATCTATGGGTGAGAAAGGATTAGATTTTGAATATATTGTGGATAAAATCACAGAAATCATGCCCAATGAGTGGGAATCCAAGAGAACAAGTATATTTGAGAATAGAAAGGTTAATCGGATTTATCTTGATGAAATTTTTGGAACTCTTATTTAACATGAGTCCAGAATGAAGAGAGATGATGATAATGTAAAGAAGAATAATGGGAATGCCAATGTTGCTTTTACTACAACTTCAAATCATATGAATTCAAAGACTCCTGAGAGAGTTACTAGATCTAAATGTAATAATATTGTTATAATATCCAAATCTAGTGCAGGTAAATCTTTAGAAAATGAACTATCCAATCTTGCTCTAAGGATGAACATGATTTTTGGCTAGAATAACTTTCAATCCAGATACAAGAAGAAAGACATGAAAGATAAGAAAGATTCAGAAGTCACATGTCATGAATGCAAGAGAGTTGGACATATAAGACATGAATGTCCTATGCTTAAAAGAATAGAAATAAAGGAAAATCATTCTGAGGTAAACATAAATAAGTACTATAAAGATAAATCTAATAAATTCTTGAAATCAAATTACACCTAGAGTGACAGTGGTGGTGACTCTTCAGATGAATCATCATATTACGAATCTTCTGGACAGAAGAATCTAAGTCTAATAGCCAAAATACCTATTGAAAATCATTTTTTAATGGATATGGTACACAATGCTGAATCTATGACCAATGTATCCCTAAATTAAAATTATAATGATAGTAAATATTATGAATCTTTGGATGAAAAATATTCTTCTGATGAGGATAATACTTTACCTACTTGTGAAGAAGTTTCTAGGTTTGCTAAGCCTCTTGAGAATAAAAATTCTAAAGTCAACGAAAATCATAATAAGAAAAATTCTAGGATTTCTATTCCTACTATTTAAATATCAGATCTTTATAAATATCATGATAAGAAAACCCTATATTTTGAAAATATTTCTAAAAACCATGAGGAAGTAAATTCTTAGAAGGATAAGCTGTCTATTGATCTTGAAAAAGTAATTTCTATGAAAAATGTTTTCGAGCCTAACTTGAGTTCAAAAACAAATGTTTTTTATGAAAAGAACATAGTTATCAGACTGAAATCCGAAATTGTTTCCTTGAGGAAGTGTTTTTAAACATTAATTAGGTAAAGAAAATTTTGATAAAATGTATTATCAAATCCTACATCTAAAGAATAATTATAGTTTTGTTTATACTAGTTCTAAACCAATTTTTAGAAACAATTATTTTGTTCTGAAAAGTGATCCACTATGCACTAAGCGTCAGTGTGGTAGAAACTGGGAAAAAAGTTTTTCCTTAAACAAAATCCAGTCTTTAGGATTTAATAAAGACAATTATTCTATGAAAATATCGGTGCCAAAAATTTCTCTTTCTAATATTTCCGAATCCAAGAATGTTTGTGTTCTGAAAGTATACCACTCATATTTTCAGGAAAATAATGAACGTACCAACATCAATACATGGTACATAGATAGTGGATGTTCCCGAAATATGATTGGTAATAATAACTTCTTTGAAAAGATTATCAAGACAAAAGGAGGGAAAATAACTTTTGGAGATAATTCTCAGGGAGACATTATTGGTATAGGTTACATCGTTCTTCTTGGGAAAAAATTGATTTCGAATGTTTTGTTTGTTAATGGTCTTAAGCACAACCTCATTAGAAGAAGTCAATTATGTTATGAAGGTTACCACGTGAATATTAATAATGACAAGTTCCTAATACACAATTACAAGGACGAATTTCTTCATTCTGCCAATAGGAAAGAGATTGATTATACACTAAACTTAGAAGACCTTAGGAGCCAAGATCTACCTCTCCTTATTGCAATGGAAGATCATTCTTGGTTGTGTCATAGAAGGTTAGGACACTGTATCCTTATAAATCAATGAAAAATATCTATGAAAAGATTAGTTAAGGATCAACCATAGCATAGATTTGATTCTTCAAAAGTCTGTGATCCCTCTCAACATGGAAAGTAACATAAATCAAGTTTTAAATCAGTTGGTGAAGTATCAACCACTGATGCATTAAAATTAGTGCATATGGTTTTTTTTGGACCAACACAAACTAGAAACATTGGAGGAAAATATTATGTATTTGTTCTAGTTGATGATTACACTAGATTTACATGGGTATATTTTATAACAATAAAATCTGAAGCTTTTTCTTTTTTCAAATGTTTTAGATCCCATGTTAAATATAACGACCCATACTTTACATACATGGTTGTTAATTCAAAATTGAAGTACACTTATTACAACATATAACAAAACCATGAATGGACCGTATAGGTATAATGTCTTTAGAAACCGGGAAACACAAACAACTGGTTCATAAATCATTTACATTGTCTCCCATTTATTTCATCATATCTAGAGTCCCTTTTTGGCATATCCTACTTAATATCCTTCTTCCTGACCTGGGGAAAGGAAAACATACAAAAAGGTGAGCTCAAATGCTCAGTAAGTGTAAAAAAAATAAATATCAAACATATCATATTTATAAGAACATAACATTTTGAAAATCTTATCCTGCAAAAGAGATCATAACATGAGATAAATCATAGAAGTGAAATGTAATTCCAATAGTCATAACTTAAAACATGAAACTTTGTGGAATACACACATAATCCTAGAAAATAATTTCTTAGTAGTCAAGGCTCATTGCCAAGACTATTTAGCGGACAAATTCCATTTCTGAACCGAGTTCACTCCTCGTTTCAGTCCTGTTTCACTGAACCGGTTTAACTTACCGTTCTAGACATGTAAATCTCATGAGATATAAATCTTTTCCCAATGCATTGGAGGGTGATATAGGTCCCACCCATCTCATAATTATACCATTCTTATGTGTGCCACAAAATCATAAATCACACATCATAGCTTAACCCATGTAATAAAAATGAGATTCTTAAACATCGTGACAACATGAAACAATTCATATAAGACAAAGGAATTAATAAAAATAATTCCATTACAACAAAATCGAATCAATGTAATAACAGGGATAGAAAAAGAACCCTATATTATCTTAGATGGAAAATAATTTTGATAAAACACTTGAACTCCATTCTTGAGGAAAATATCCTTTCTACTTCAAATTTTTTTTCCTTTATTAACATGTCATATAATTTTTAACTAAAATATGTTGATTAAAAATAAACTTGAAAACTTTTAAAGGAAACTTCATGGAAATAATGTTCTAAAAATCCATTCATGCCATATAAGTTAAAAAACATTCTTCCCATACTTTGGCAGGAAAAGTCAAAAAGTACCTCGTACGAAAAACGAAAAAAGATTCCTTTCATATATCTTACTAAAAACTCACCGAAGGGTAAAATTAGATTAAAAAAATTGTAGGAGGATATAAAAAATATTAAATATTGAGGAAACATTGACGTGGATGATAAATATTCCCCAGTAAATTCTGAAGTATAAACAATCTCATATAAAAATTGAGATTGCGAGATTGTCCCTTACCTTAGGTCCGATTTGATTCGTAAGTGTCCGAACCTCCTGTATAATTATTTAACTAATGTTATTGACTTATTACAGAATCATACTTATTTTTATGATATCATATATGGTTATATTTTTATCTTCTTATTAGTAATATTTCATTGCTACTTATTATTCGAGTGTTTATTACTTTTTGTTCTTATGCGTGTTTTGTCGAATAAATTCTTATTCTTCTTTTTTAGGTTATAGATACCTCATTTACAGAATGGTATTAGTGTAATACATATCATATTCATTCACTCAATTCATTTATTTAATCATTATGCAATTAAAATCATGTAGAACGAGTCACATCACATCTTGGAGACGGTATTCCGTACGTACGCACGAGCGATGATATCATTCCCATGATCGTGGAATTGTATTGGAGTGTATGTATACTATTTCAGCATCAATATCACTTTACAATAATCATATATAGTTATTATTTACACCATTATACCCATCCATGTAAGGTGGTGGTGGAAAATAGATTACACCACGGCGTGGAGACAGTATTCCGTACGTACGCACGCGCGGTGATTTTGTTTTCCGTAGGATGGATAGATGGTGAAATAGGGTTTTTTTCATAATTATAATAACATACCAGTATATGAGTGATACTTATGTTATTACTTCATAATGAAACAACTAAATAAGAAGAAGTGGAAGAAGAAATAAAGTTGAAAGAATCAGTAACGGACATTACCTCTTCTTTGAAGCGCCTCTTTGAGACCTTCACTTAGGGCACTAAAATTGGTCTTTGAAGAAGACCAGGAACTCTAGGATGTTTCGAGGGAAGTGGAGAAGAGATTTTTTCAGGGGTTGGCCGAGCTTGAAGGCTCAAAGTGGTGTAAGGAAGAGAGGGAGGAGGTTCCCTTTTTTAAGGGAGGAGAGGGGCACCTTTGGAAAAACAAAAAATATTATTTTATTATAAAGACATATTCAGTTTTTAATAACTTAAAATTGATTTATTTCTAAGATAAGGTGGGGATGGATCTAAATCCTCTCATCCAATATAATTTGGACAAGTTTAGGCATCTATTTTAACCTTATCATTTAGATTTAACTTTAAGTTAAATAATTTTACTTTTATCGTGTCTTCTTGTTTTCTTACACTATAAGTTTAATAAAATTACTATAACAAGCCAAACGAACCCCAAGTTGTTTATTATTAATATATAAAACCTTATCGTAATCATTTTTCCGAACCTTAGATTTTTAGGAATAAAACATCAATTAATAATATAATATTTGTTTTAAAAACTATTTTATGTCAATTTTGACACTATTTGGTAATTGATTTTTGTGAAAATCATAACAGAATGATTAGTTCTAAAAAAGTTAATTAAATCAATAATAACATGTCATATTAACATATAAAATTATTGGAATTCATAAAAAGTCTAAAATTACATTTATTTGGGTATTTATAACATCAATTATGTCAATATTTCATTAATAAGATAATTACTGCATCATCATTGTGTCATAAATATATTAAATTATTTAATCTCTAAAAATTACAAATAAAATATCATTATATAGGATATCATTTTATATTTCTAATGAATATTTATAGTCAAATTTATTTTATGTATAACTCTATATTAAAAATTATTTAGTTATTAAACTTTGAATTTAACTATTTTAACCCTTCTTTAAATAAATTAATAATAAATGTCCTAATCTAATCCAAGTAGGCCTAAATGGTCATATTTTATTACTAAGGTTGTTTTTGGTCGAATTATACTTATCCAATAGAATTAGTACATGTGTTAGAGTAATAATAATATCATTTTTAGCCTTAATTACCCTATTTACTTTTAACCGTGGTAAAAAAAGTAAAAAGTTACTATTCACCAAAAATTATTTTCATCTCATTGAACCACATTTTAGTCCTTGATATTAACCGTGTCTCTCGGATTTTTTAAATTCCACTCACATAAGCGGTAAAATTAAGTTTTATGTGAATTTCCAAATTCTCCTAGGAGCTGGGTAAAAGACGGTGAAAAGTTCAATAAAATTTTTATATATCTAAAATTATTATAAAATGACTCCAATGAATTACATTGAAATTATATAGGTGTTATGTATTAATTTTGACCTAAAATAAATTTAAATAAAATAAATAATTATTTAAATAAAAATTCAGTTTTTAAATAGTAACCCAGTGTTTTCACTATTCATCAAAAATTGAAAATTTTCTGAAAATTACCAAAATTTCACCCTAGGCTATTTTAGATATTCCGAATCAAAAAATGATGTCAATTTTGAAAGATAAAATTTATAAAATTTAAAAAAGTGTGTATTACTATTAATAACAGCTAGTTTTAATAATATTTTAATAGCATATCGTTGTTTAGTGAAACTTGGTATTGCGTACAACGCAAGCTATAGAGGAAGGCCACAGTTACGTGTAAAGAAATCCAACCTAGTTTTGTTTGTAGTGACAGATTTCTTTGATGATGTATATGACATAGAAACAAAATATTTCTTATAAAATTCTCGGGTGTTACATTCTACCCCCCTTAAAATGAATTTCGCCCTCGCAATTCATCACTTTGTAACAAATAGATGAGTATACCTCTCCTTTATCTTATCCTCAAGCTCCCATGTAGCTTCTTCTAATTGGTGGTTCCTCCATAAAACTTTCACCAAGTTAGTCGTCTTGTTCCGTAAGACTTTTTCGCTACGATCCAGAATCTCTATCGGCTGTTCTTTATAAGAAATATCTTGCTCCAGCAGTACAACTTCTAAGGTGAGTACATGTGAAGGATCAGGTACGTACTTTATCAGGAGAGATACATGGAACACATCGTGAACTTGAGAGAGATTCGGTGGAATCACCAATCGGTAAGCTACCTTCCCCACATGATCCAGTATTTCGAAAGGACCGATATATCTAGGGTTCAACTTTCCCTTCTTTCCAAATCTCATTAGTCTCTTCCAAGGAGATATTCGTAAGAACACTTTATCACCCACTTCAAACTCTAGGTCTTTTCTTCGGTTGTCAGCATAAATTTTTTGTCGACTCTGAGTAGCTCTAATGTGTTGTTGAATAGATATGACCTTTTCTGCCATATCATCAACAAGATCTGGTCCTAATAGCTTTATTTCCCCACCTTCATCCCAGCTAATTGGAGTCCGACATTTCTTTCCATAGAGAGATTCATAAGGAGCCATCTGAATACTAGAGTGAAAGATATTATTATAAGAAAATTCCACCAAAGGTAGGTGTTGATCCCAACCACCTTTGAAATCCATAGAGCAAGCTCTCAACATATCTGCTACAGTTTGAATTGTCCTCTCAGACTGACTGTCTGTCTGAGGATGATAAGCAGTGATGAAACTCAACTCTGTATCTATAGTATGCTGAAGACTTCACCAGAACTTTTAGGTAAACCTCGGATCCCGACCAGATATAAGAGAATGTGGTACTCCATGAAATCTTACCACTTACTTTACATATATCCTTGCAAGCTGATCCAGAGAGAAATATTCTCTAATAGTAATGAAGTGTGCAGACTTTGTAAGACGATCAACTATGACCCAGATAGCATTATTGCCTTTGGATGTTTTAGGATGTCTGGTGACAAAGTCCATAGTGATGTTTTCCCATTTCCATTCGGGTATGGGTAATGGTTGTAACATCCCCTTAGAATTATGTCTCTCATCTTTAACTTGCTGACAAACCAAGCATCGAGAGACATATTCAGCAACATATCTTTTCATGCCATCCCACTAGAAGTACTCTTTCAGGTCCCTATACATCTTCGTACTTTTAGGATGAATAGATAATGAAGAACCATGAGCCTCATCCAGCAGCTCCTTCTTTAATTATGGGATGGGAGGAACACAAACCCGATTCCTGAACATTATTATCCCATCACAATAAAGGTTGAATTCAGGAACATTTCTCACCTTCTTTTGTAACTCTACATATTCTTTTTCTGCCTCTTTAATCTTCACATGTATAGATGGTTGGACATTCATTTGAGAAAGATACGATTTTCCCCTTCCATTATAATTCCAATATCCATCCTTTGAAAATCCATAAATATTGGATATTTTGTTATCCTCATCATGGATAAGCTAGCATGGTCTTGTTGAATTAATGCAACTTCCACCTTGTTTGCTTTCCCAGGGTGGTAATGAACTGAGCAGTCGTAATCCTTAATCAGCTCTAACCATCTTCTTTGGCGCATATTCATCTCCTTTTGTGTGAAAGTATACTTTAAACTTTTATGATCAGTATAAATATCACACCTTTCTCTATAAAGATAATGCCCCCAAATATTTAATTCAAAGAATACCACAACTAACTCCAAATCATGAGTTGGGTAATTTTGCTCATGGATTTTCAACTGTCGTGAGGCATAAGCTATTACCATATCGTTTTTCATGAGAACACACCCCAATCCCTTCTTGGATGAATCACTATAGATCACAAACCTTTCTCCACAACAAGGCAGTGTGAGCACAGGTGCACTGGATAACCTTCTTTTCAACTCCTTTAAATTCTCTTCACATTCCTCTGTCCACACAAACTTAACTCCTTTTCAAGTTAACCTAGTGAGTGGATTAGATAATTGTGAAAAATATTTCACAAAACGTTGATAATATCTAGCCAAACCAAGAAAGCTTCGAATCTCAGTTACTGTTGTTGGTCTCGACCATCTTTGGATAACCTCTATTTTTTTGGATCCACAGATATCCCCTCTTTTGAGATTATGTGACCCAAAAATGCAAACTTTTTGAAGCCAAAATTCACACTTGGTAAATTTGGCATAAACCATATCCTTTATCAGGGTCTTCAATATAATTCTCAAGTGATCTTCTTGTTCTTCCTTTCACATTGAATATACAAGAATATCGTCTATAAAGACTACCAAAAACTAATCAAGATAGTCTATAAAGACTCTATTCATCAGATCCATGAAGATAGCAGGGGCATTAGTAAGACCAAATGGCATCACTATAAATTCATAGTGTCCATACCTTGTAAGGAAAGCCGTCTTTGGTATATCCTCCCTTTTGACCCTTAATTGATGATACCCTGAATGAAGATCAATCTTGGAAAAGTGTTGAGCTCCGCGTAGTTGGTCAAATAAGTCATCAATGCGTGGGAGAGGATATTTGTTCTTGATAGTGATCTTGTTAAGTTCTCGATAATCAATGCAGAGTCTCATTGATCCATCTTTTTTCTTAACAAATAGAACATGTTCTCCCCAAGGTGACGCACTAGGGTGTGTGAATCCCTTATCAATATTATCTTGGAGTTTCTTCTTCAATTCCTACAACTCAATTGGGGCCATTCTATAAGGTGTCTTTGAAATAGGCAGAGCACCCGGTATGAGTTCTTTTGAAAACTCAACTTCACAATTTGGTGGAAGACCCGACAATTCCTCCAGAAAGACATCGTCAAACTCCCTTACAATGGGAATATTATTAATTGTGAGTTTATCTCCAACCATTTTAGATAAATAACCCTCATTTAGTGGAATCAAGACCCATAAGATGGAAGAAATTTCCACTGGAAGGTTATGTTCATCCTTGCATCAATAGATGATCATAGATTGATCTGGAATATGAAATGTGACTTCCATTCTTTAGTAATTGATATGAGATCCATATAAATAAAGCCAATCCATGACAAGAATCACATCAAATTCCACTATAGGAAGGATCACAAGATTTTTAGGAAGAACTTCCCCAAAAACTTCAATCGGAGAAGAATTATAAAATTTTGATGCGACTGTTGTGCCATTAGGGGTTGTCACAGCTAACTCAACATCTAATTGTTGAGTTAATATGATGATACCCTTAGAAAATTCTTCAAAAATAAAAGAGTGGGTGGATCCAGAATCAAATAAAACATTTTATACTTTAGAGTGGATGGTAAGTGTACCTTTCACCATGTCGTTATCATACTCCAAATTGCTGATAGAAATTGCATGTGACTTTCCTTTGTATTTAGCCTTAAGAGTTTGTTGATGTCGATCATCATCAACAACCCTTGGATTAGGGCAATGATTGGCATAATTCCCCATTTACTTGCACTTGTAACATTGAAGTGTAGGAGGTGCGCTCTATGTAGCCATTTATTTGTTTGCATCACTAGACATCTTCTTCCCATCATTGCGGCATTCAAATGCCCGATGACCATCCTTTCCACATTTGAAACATTTACTTGTCCCATTAATACAACTCCCTCCATGTTTCTTTCCACACTTTGATCATAAGGAAAAACTCATCTTCTTTTTAGTGTGCTCTTTAGATTTTCCTTCGAATTCCATTTTCCTCTTCTTATCAAACCCATATGACTGATGGGTTACTCCAATCTTCATCTCAACCTTGAGAGCACATCGAAAAATTTCCTCGTAGCTATTGAAGTCCATTATGGCTAATGCCCTTCGAAGACATGGTTTTAATCCACTAAAGAATCGATCGATCTTACTCTCAGGTTGGATAATAATACCAAAAGTGTACCTTGCAAGTCTTGTAGAATTTGCTTCATAGGTACCAACAGATTCATTATCATTTTGCTTCAATTCAAGAAACTCCTTCTCCATCTTTGTTCGAAGAATACGAGGGAAGTACTTATTGAAAAATAAGTTCTTGAACTAGTACCATTCCATTGACTCAATTTCATCTCTTTGCCTCATATTCTTGATAAGATTCTACCATTGATCAACATCTCCTTCCAAATGATATACTTCTAAGATGACTTTATCATGTTCAGAACATTGAAGAAATGAAAATATCTTTTCAGTGGTACTGATCGATTGTTCATCCACTAATGGATCAGAAGACCTGCTGAATGAAGGTGAATGCTGCCTCATGAAGAATTCAACAGAATTTTTCTCCTTCATTTGCTCATTTGGAAGTCCTGCATGATTCATAGCTTGATAAAGTTGTGTGAGCATGGATACAAGATTTTACATTCCAGCTCCCATAACGTTTGGTTTCTCAGGAGGACAATCATTGCATTACCCGTCACATTCCACATTAACACGGTTCCTTCGGGTTCCATCCATTTACTAAAAACAAGAAGAATAGTGTGAGCAACACTAATTATAATAGGAAAACCACATAATCAAGAATAAAATTTCATACGTAAGTTCTTATCATAGGTTGTTCATGGACATTTTTAAAACACTAAGATTGTGTTCTATTCTTAGAATTATCCTTAGGGTTCTTACTAAGGCTTTCACATCCTAGTTTCCAAAGGTTGAATATACCTTTCCTTTGATACCAACTATAACGAACCATACTTTACATACATGGTTGTTACTTCAAAATTGAAGTAAACTTATTTCAACATATAACAAAAACATGAAATGACCGTATAGGTATAGTGTCTTTAGAAACTAGGAAACATAAACAAATGGTTCATAAATCATCTATATTGTCTCCCATTTATTTCATCATATCTAGAGTCCCTTTTTGGCATATCCTACTTAATATCATTCTTCCTGACCCGGGGAATGTAAAACATACAAAAGGGTGAGCTCAAATGCTCAGTAAGGGTAAACAAAAGAAATATCAAACATATCATATTTATAAGAACATAACATTTTGAAAATCTTATCCTGCAAAAGAGATCATAACATGGGATAAATCATTGAAGTGAAATGTAATTCAAATAATCATAACTTAAAACATGAAAATTTGTGGCATACACACATAATCATAGAAAATCATTTCTTAGTAGTCAAGACTCATTGCCAATACTATCTTAGCAGTCACAGTCCATTTCTGAACGGAGTTCACTCCTCGTTTTAGTCCTGTTTCACTGAACCTGTTTAACCTTCCATTCCAGCCATGTCTATCTCATGAGATATAAATCTTTACCCAATTCATTGGAGGGAGATATAGGTCCCACCCATCTCATAATGATACTATTCTTATGTGTGCCACAAAATCATAAATCATACATCATAGCTTAACCCATGTAATAAAAATGGGATTCCTAAACATCGTGACATCATAAAACAATTCATATAAGATAAAGGAATTCATAAAAATAATTCTATCACAACATAATCAAATCAATGTAATAATAGGTATGGAAACAGAACCCTATATTATCTTAGATGGAAAATAATTTTGATAAAACACTTGAACTCCATTCTTGAGGAAAATATACTTTCTACTTCATTTTTTTTTCTTTCTTAACATGTCATATAATTTTGAACTGAAATATTTTGATTAAAAATAAACATGAAAACTTTTAAAGGAAACTTCATGGAAATAATTTTCTAAAAATCCATTCATACCGTATTAGTTTAAAAAAACATTCTTCCCGTACTTTGGCCTGAAAAGTGAAAAAGTACCTCGTACGAAAAACGACAAAAGATTCCTTTCATATCTTTTACTAAAAACACACCGAAGGGTAAAATTGGATTTAAAAAATTGTAGGAGGATATAAATAATATTACATATTGAGGAAACATGGAAGTGGATGAAAAATATTCCCTAGTAAATTCTGAAGTATAAACAATCTCGGATAAAAATTGAGATTGAGAGATTGTCCTTTACCTTAGGTCTGATTTGCTTCATAAGTGTCCTAACCTCCTGTATAACGATTTAAATAATGTTATTGACTTATTCCAGAATCATAATTATTTTTATGATATCATATATTGTTATATTCTTAGCTTCTTATTAGTAATATTTCATTTCTACTTGTTATTCGGGTGTTTATTACTTTTTGTTCTTATGCGTGTTTTGTCGAATAAATTCTTATTCTTCTTTTTAGGTTATAGATAACTCATTTACAGAATGGTATTAGTGTAATACATATCATATTTATTCACTAAATTCATTTATTTAATCATTATGCAATGAAAATCATGTAGAACGAGTCACATCACATCGTGGAGACGGTATTCCGTACGTACGCACGAGCGATGATATCGTTTCCATGATTGTGGAATTGTATTGGAGTGTATGTATACTATTTAAGAATAAATATCACTTTACAATAATAATATATAGTTATTATTTACACCATTATACCCATCCAAGTAAGGTGGTGGTGGAAAATAGATTACACCACAGCGTAGAGACTTTATTCCGTACGTACGCACGCGCGGTGATTTCGTTTTCTGTAGGATGGATAGATGGGGAAATAGGGTTGTTTCATACTTATAATAACATACCAGTATATGAGTGATACTGATGTTATTACTTCATAATGAAACAACTAAAGAAGAAGAAGTGGAAGAAGAAATAAAGTCGAAAGAATCAGTGACGAACATTACCTCTTCTTTGAAGTGCCTCTTTGAGACCTCCTCTTAGGGCACTAAAATTGGTCTTTTAAGAATACCAGGACATATAGGATGTTTCTAGGGAAGTGGATAAGAGAATTTGTCAGGGTTTGGCTGATCTTTAAGGCTCAAAGTGGTGTGAGGAAGAGAGGGAGGAGGTTCCCTTTTATAAGGGAGGAGATGGGCACCTTTGGAAAAACTAAAAATATTATTTTATTATAAAGCCATATTCGGTTTTTAATAGCTTCAAATTGATTTATTTCGAATCTAAGGTGGGGATGGATCGAAAGCCTCTCATCCAATATAATTTAGGCAAGTTTAGGTATCTATTTTATCCTTATCATTTAGATTTAACTTTAAGTTAAATAATTTTACTTTTACTGTGTCTTCTTGTTTTCTTACACTATAAGGTTAATAATCATACTATAACAAGCCAAACGAACCCCAAGTTGTTTATTATTAATATATACAACCTTATATAATTCATATGTCCGATCCTTAGATTTATAGGAATAAAATAACAATTAATAATATAATATTTGTTTAAAAAACTATTTTATGTCAATTTTGACACTATTTGGTAATTGATTTTTGTGAAACTCATAACAGAATGATTATTTCTAAAAAAGTTAATTAAATCCATAATAACATGTCATATTAACATATAAAATTATGGGAATTCATAAAAAGTCTCAAATTACATTTATTTGGGTATTTATAACATCAATTATGTTAATATTTCATTAATAAGATAATTAATTGATCATCATTGTGTCATAAATATATTAAATTATTTAATGTCTAAAAAATAAAAATAAAATATAATTATGTAGGAAATAGTTTTATCTTTCTAATTAATATTTATAGTCGAATTTATCTTATTTATAACTCTATATTAAAAATTATTTAGTTATTAAACTTTTATTTTAACTATTTTAACCCTTCTTTAAATAAATTAATAATAATTGTCCTAATCTAATCCAAGTGGGCCTAAATGGTCATATTTTATTACTAAGGTTGTTTTTGGTCGAATTATACTTATCCAATAGAATTTGGACATGTGTTAGGGTAATAATAATATCATTTTTACCCTTAATTACCCTATTTACTTTTAACCGTGGTAAAAAAGTAAAAAGTTACTATTCACCAAAAATTATTTTCATCTCATTGAACCAAATTTTAGTGCTTGATATTAACCGTGTCTCTCGTATTTTTAAAATTCCACTCACAGAAGCGGTAAAATTATCTTTTATGTGAATTTCCAAATTCTCCTAGGAGGAGGGTAAAAGACGGTGAAAAGTCCAATAAAATTTTTATATATCTAAAATTATTATAAAATGACTTCAATGAATTGAATTGAACTTATATACATATTATGTATCAATTTTTACCTAAAATAAATTTAAATAAAATATGTAATTATTTAAATAAAAAGTCGGTTTTTAAATAGTAACCCAGTGTTTTCACTATTCATCAAAAATTGAATATTTTCAGAAAAATACCAAAATTTCACCCTAGGCTAATTTCGATATTCCGAATCCAAAAATGAAGTCTATTTTGAAAGACAAAATTTATAAAATTTCAAAAAGTGGGTATTAATATTCATAACGGGTAGTTTTAATAATATTTTAATAGCATATCGTTGTTTAGTGAAACTCGGTATTGCGTACAACACAAGCTATCGAGGAAGGCCGAGGTTGTGTGTAAAGAAAGCCAAGATAGTGTTGTGTGTAGTGAAAGATTCCTTTGATGATGTATATAAAATAAAAACAAAATATTTCTCATAAAAGTCTCGGGTGTTACATTAAAAATGTGAAAAACCTTCTTTTGATAACAATTCATAGTGATCATGGAGTAGAATTTCAAAACTTTGATTTTGAAACATTTTGTTGTAGAAAAGGCACTACTCATAACTTCTCAGCAGCTAGAACACCTCAACAGAATGGTGTTTTTGAAAGAAGAAACAGAATTCGTCAAGAGATAACAAGAACCATGTTGAGTGAGTATTCTATAGCAAAATTTTTTTGGGCTGAAGTTGTATGTACTGCTTGTTATACTATAAATCATGTTTTGATTAGACCTTTTCTTAATAAAACTCCTTATGAGTTATTGAATGGTTAAAAACCTAGACTTTCCTACTTCAAGGTTTTTGGTTGCAAAGTATTCATTTTGAATACTAAAGACAATCTTCAAAAATTCACAGCAAAATATAATGAAGGAATTTCCTTAGGCTACTCCACAACTTTTCAGGATTATAGAGTTTTTAATAAAAACACTTGTACTATTGATGAAATTGTGCATGTCAAATTTGATGAAACTGGTCCCTTTATATTTAAACAACCCCAAACTACATCTTCGGATGTGTTTTCAAAAACTGATTATCAACCCATGATAGAAGATCCTTCTGACAATGAAAATGTATAAGAAGATAATTCAGAAACATTTACCCCAAAATATTTCCTACCCTATATTGATGAATAGATTTTAC
The DNA here is from genome assembly GCA_963277665.1 of Viscum album. Taxonomy (NCBI): domain Eukaryota; kingdom Viridiplantae; phylum Streptophyta; class Magnoliopsida; order Santalales; family Viscaceae; genus Viscum; species Viscum album. The sequence goes on along the minus strand of OY728130.1, from coordinate 1,015,027,824 downwards.
AAAACAGAAATCAGTTGTTTCTTAAGAATCATCCCAGTGATAGTATCATTGGCGATGTGAATCAACCTGTAAGGATGATAAGTTACTTATGTAATGAAGTAGAACATCTAGCATTTTTCTACAAATTAGAACCTAAAAGAACTGATGAAGCTTTAGGTGACGATGATTGAGTAAAATCTATGCAAGATGAGCTAAAAGAATTCAAAAAGAATAAATACTAGACCTTCGTTGAAAGACCTAAGGAATCCTTTGATATTGGAGTAAAATGGGTCTTTAGAAATAAGTGTGATGAAAATGGAATCATAGTAAGAAATAAATCTAGACTGGTTTCTAAAGACTTTAATCAACAAGAAAGAATAGACTATAAAGAAACCTATACATCAGTAGCTATACCTGAATTTATTCGTATTTTACTTTCCTTTGTAGCATTCTTCAATTTCAAACTTTTTCATATAGCTGTGAAATGTGCTTCCCTTAATGGTTTTGTACAAGAGGAAGTCTTTTCTGAACAACCTCATAGTATTGAAGATACAAAACATACTGAACAAGATTATAAACTTACCAAAGCTTTGTATGGACTTAAGTAAGCCCCTCAATCATGGTATGATAGACTTACATGATTTTTTCTTCAAAATAATTACGTTAAGGGAAATCCAGATCCAACCCTATTTATAAAAAAAAGATAAGAAAAATGTTTTGATTGTTCAAATTTATGTTGATGACATTATATTTAGTTCAACTCATAAATCTTTCACTGTTTCCTTTGTAGATATAATGAAATCAGAGTTTGAAAGGAGTATGATGGATGAGTTAACATTTTTTCTTGGTTTTCAAATTTTTCAAAAAATAGAAGGAATCTATAAATCTCAACATAAGTATATTAAAGATCTTCTTAAAAATTATGGATATGAAAATACTAAGAGTATTTTTATTCTCATTGGTTCCTCAAACACACTTGATCTTGATGAATATGGGAAACCAGTATATCAATCTTCTTTTAGAGGTATGAAGGAAGTCTACTATACATGACAGCTAGTCGTCCAGACATAATGTTTTCAGTGTTCTTATGTGAAAGATATCAATCTAATCCGAATGAATCTCATTTAAAGGCAGTGAAAATAATATTTCTCTACTTAAAGGGAACCATGGATTTAGGACTATTTTATACTTCTGGAAATGATTTTATCTCAAAAATATTTTCGTATTCTAACTTTGGTGGATGTAGAATGGATAAAAAGAGTACATCCGTAAATTTTCATTTCTTTGGAGAGTCATTAGTTTCTTGGCCATGTAAGAAGAAACACTCAGTAGCACTTTCCACTGCGGAAGCTGAAAATGTAGCAGCTGGAAGTTGTTGTGCTCAAGTGTTGTGGATGCAACACACACTCACATACTATGGTATGAGTTTAACCAAAACAAAAATTTTGTGTGATAATACTAGTGCCATTTACTTAAGAAAAAACCCTTTACATAACTCTCGTAAAAACCACATAGATATTAGGCATCACTTTCTTAGTGATTACACACAAAAAGGGGATATTATTCTTCAATTTATCGGAACACAAGATCAACTTGCTAATATTTTCACAAAATCTTTACCCTCCTATAGATTCGAACACATTAAATAGAAATTATGAATGATAAACATAAAGTAATATTCCTTGTTAACTTTCTGTTCAAACCAATCTCCTTATAATAATAATTTCCGTTTCATAGGGGGAGTACATTTTCTTGTTAGTTGAATTATTTGTTTTTTTGTACTCAAAAATTTCTATAATTAAGATTTTAATACTCAAAATTTTTGTAATTAAGATTTTCATACTCAGAATTTTCTTAATGAATATTTTCATGCTCAAAATTTTCAGAATGAAGATTTTCATACTCAAAATTTTCTCAATGAATATTTTTATACTCAAAATTTTCTTAATGAATATTTTTGTACTAAAAAATTTTCATAAATGATTTTTTTGAAAATTTTCATAATGTTGTTTTTAAATTTTTCGTAAGGAAGTTTTTTTACGTAGTCAGTTTTTCAAAATTTTCCGTAATCAAATCTTCAGAATCTAAAGTTCTTCAAGAAGAATTTTTCTCACTACGAATAATTTTCCTAGCAATCCTAAAGGTATGATTTTTTCTTGAGTTTTCTTAATCATCATTTACTTTCTGGTATTTTCATTTGTTTTTAAAAATTTTATGATTTTTTTTCCTTAGACACGAATGTTCTTCATAAAAACCTTAAAATATCAGATTCTATCGAGTTTTCCTTCCAGCTATCATATCAACTGTCAGATCTAATCAGAACAGTTTTCATCCATTGGATTGAGTTGGGAAGATGAATTGTCACTTCCAACACCTATAAAAGGGACCCTTGAAGGGTTTTCGCACATCGATTTCATGATCTCGCGTGCTGAAGTTCTTACCCTATACTTAAGCTCGTTCCGAACATTAATGAGTTTTCTCAATTCTGAATGTTTTTTAAAGAATCCTATCAGGATGATATGTCTACTATCAAGCCAATTATGTAGTGGTAGGTGTATATAGATTGGATGGTGCATCCAAACTTCTTCTCTATGTATGATTCAATCATTTTAAAGAACATTAAATTGAATGGATGGGAGACTGTTTTCATATCAAAGCTAGGGGATCAAGACTTAGTGTATCTGGATTTTCTTATTGTGTTTTATGAATCAGTTAGTTTCTTTATGGAAGAAGGAGGAGATAAGTTTTCCTTCAAATTCTATGGAAAGACATATGCTCTTTAATAAACTAAAGTACCTAGTTTGATTGGAGTTATGTATGAAGGAGAAGGTAAATATTGTTCTCTTAAGATGACTAATGTTCAAGGTAGATTTGTAAAGGTTAATGTTATGAAGTTTTTTAGTATTAATGATTTCAGGACTTTGAAGATTGCTTAACTCTCTACAAATAATCGGATCCATGAATTATGGGTTCATGGATTTATCATTACGAGAAAAGGTGATAAGGACACATTGAAGAAGAGTGATATGTACATACAAGATTTTCTAGTGAACTAGAGGAATGTTAATTTAGTTAATAATTTTATGATTACGACTGAGAATATCAGGAATGGAAATATGAAGGCTCATATTATCTTGTACCCGACCATTCTTTCTAATTTAACTGTTCAGTGATTAGAATCTTTCAAAATCCCTTGCAGTTCAAAACCTAGAAATTTTAATGTCATGGTAGTCAGTGATGATACTTTGAAGAGGATGAACATTGGATTTTCTAAAGAATCTAGAGAATTTCATGACCTACAAGAGGAGGAAGCTGAATCTGTTCTGAAGAAACAATAAGTGGTTGAACCATCGAGAAAGGTTGCAAAGAAGAATAAGTTGAATGAAGTAGAGGAATAAGAGAAAAACCCAAAAGCTAAGGAAGCTCAATCCGCCCCTCCTAAACCTATGAATCAAAAATCATATACACATGAGGATGTAGAAAAGTGGAAGAAAGATAAGAAAAATCTGAAGGAGGGAGAGCCACAGTTTGGCCTGGATCTTGCAGAAGCAAAGGCTTTGAAAGAGAAGATTGCTGATGAGCTTGAGATGCAAGCTAAGGAAAAGAAACAAAAGAAGAAGATGTCTGAGACTGGAATTGTTCAATCCATTCTGAGGGATAATGAGAAATCATCTGAGTATATCCCAGTACCAAAATCTATCATAGTAGAAGCTATACCTTACACTCCAGGTAAAAAGTTTTTCACTAAGGAAAAAGTGAAATTAAGATAAGTATAAGAAGTAGTGGATGAAGTGGAATAATAAGAAAGAAGTGGCGACACTGAAGATCTCATAAACCAAGTTGAAGACTTCCATCATAAATAAAGTCCATCTGAGAAATTTTCAATATGAAATTTCGAGGTAGAATCTTCAAAACTTGCAACACCTGGGAATGATCAGAAAAAATGGGATGAGAAAGCTAAAGATTAAGTGAACAAGATGTCTGAGGAGGAATGTTTTAATCATCATTTTACTCATCCTGAAGATGCTCAGGCAGGTGCTGAGAAGGTGAAGATTGATGAAGACAGAATTTTTCAGCTGTATGACAGTGAACACAAATATCCAGATGAGGAAGCCATTCCGAGAAGTGATAATGGAAAATAGGTGGTAGTTGAGACACCTACCAATTTTGTTGTAAAGAAGAAAGAAACTGTTGGATCATCGGAGAGGTAGGAAGTTGAGTTAGAGAAATAAGACTCACCGAGAAATGTCTCAGATTCGAAATCATCATCTCTAAGAAATGATTTTGTTGTTCAATTGCTGAAGAAGATTGTTGGCACCATTCCGATTTTCCCAATCATATAATCTAGATGCCAGTTTCTTCAAAACACCCTAAATCAGAAATCAGACTCAGTATCCATGGTGATTGATAAATGTATGAAGCTTGAGGCTGATTTCAATATTTTCTTCACTAACTATAATTCCCACAAAGGTCGTATAAGAATATGGTTGGCAGGTCAAAGAATATAGTTGAAGATTTGAGAGAACTTGATGAGTTTCAAGATGGTGTTAGGGAAGCTTTTGACATAGAAGATAGTAGGATCAAGGACCACACAAGCAGTTTTGAATAAAAAATAATTATTGATGAGAATACTCAAATTCAAGAAGTGAAGGATCTGAATGGAAAATTTTATTCTGTTTCCCAAAGCTGATAGAGAGAAAGATATCTTTGGATTGAGATAGAAGAAAACCTTGTCCTGCAGGAAGAAGTCCTGAAGGCTCAGGGAGAGGCTCTTAAGTCTCAAGAATAAAGAATGATGTCTTTATAGAAGAATGTTGATGATCAGGATCAGTTTCTTAAGTGAGAAGAGGAAGATAATAAGTAGATCAAAAATCTTATGACTATAGTAAAAAAGTTGATGCCTAAGGAAAAGAAAGGATATCTTTGTTGCAATTCGATCTTTTTTGTACTTTTCTTCCTTGTACAAAATTTTTCTAATCATAATAAAATTTTTGGTCACTTTCCTTTTGGATGTGTTGTACTAATCTTTCAAGTAGCATAATTTCTTTTCCATTCCTTCAAATTCTTTTTCAAAATCTTAAAGGGGGAGAATGGAAAAAAGAATACTAAGTAAAGAAGAAATATCCATATGTAATGGGGAGTTCATCTAAGGGGTGTTTCCATTATAGAGATTTCCGTACTAAATTCAATAAAAATCTCATTTTAGAATTCTAGAATACGATCCTTAGTGTTCCAAAGCTAAAGGGAGAGTTATTCTTATTCATCATTTCCCATATGATAAGAGATATGAATTTTCGTTTCAAAGTCTAGAAAATTATTTTCTAAGTCATTATTTTCTTTTTCGTAAGGATGTTTGTGTTTTCCAAAAAGGGTGAGATTATTGAGTCAATAAGGTTTCCTTATGACTTTTCCATTACCTCATGATTGTGGAGATTGTTGAGTCAATAAGGTTTCCTTATGACATTACCAATCCTTATGATTCAAAAATCAGAAATACCTTATCTAAAGGAAAATTTCATTTACTATTTTTTACTTCCATAAGGAAAATTTTTCCTTCCCTAAGGAAATTTTTTCTTACCATGTTTTTTTCATTGATCATTTTGTCTAAGTGTAAAATTCAGTTTTGTATCAAAAACCTCGGAATCAAATAATATATAGATATAGATAATTCTGTCTTCAGGATCCGATTTCTATGAATGCAGACTCCAAAATATTATGAGTTCTGACATCGAATTATAATGAATTATGACTCCGAACTTTGTAAGTTCTGACTCCAAATTCTCATGAACTCTGACTCTGAACTTTGTTAGTTAAGGTTCTGAATTCTTTTGAATCCAGATTCTGAATTTCCTTGAAATTTAGACTCCTAAATTATATTGAGTTTAGGTTCAAAATTCCATAAAAAACAGAACCCAAATATCCTTGTATTATAGACACCGAATATGTTTTTTGTTAGACTTTGAACTTTTATTTTCTTACATTCTGAATATTTGATTTTGGTTATACAACCATATTTTTACTTACACTTATTTTGTTACAAAATGATGTCTTGTTTTTAGTTACTAACTAACCATTGTTTGAGTGACACGTGTATAGGTCCCTCTGAAAATCAAGGAAAAAAATGACCGTTGGAGTAGGTAGCTAACCTTTTGAGTTGTGCCTATAAATATGAGGTAATTTGAAAGAGATCAGAACTTTGATGAACTGTTCTATGACTCTAGAGATTACATAGTGTTGAAGTTATTTCTGGAGAGAGACTCTCATTCTTTATGTGTACTGAACACCTTTCTCAGAATTGATTCATGCAACTCCGAATGTTGCTGAGTACATTCGAGGGATTATGGGGAAAGGAAGAAAGAGGTGCCAACTACCTTGAAGTTGAGGGCTTATGGGGATAACAATAAATACTCTGATATTCCTATCGAGGGATTACCCTAGTGTGGGTAAGATAGAATTTCATGAAATTATAATTCAAGGGACCTTTATCTAACGTTGTTGGATACCCTTATCTTTGGGTAAGAAGACTTACAACTTGTTACTTGTTTGTTTCAAGTTTTCCACTGTATTTTGATTGTTGAGGAAATTATAACTATCTGATACATCCTTATACTTGTATAATCTGATTTAGTAAGACTCTATATGCATTAAGGAAGAATATTTATCTTTTTAAACTTTCTTTAAGTTTCATTTTTCCAAAACCATCTTTTTCGAAATCACTTTATGGGAATCATATTTACAGAATCTAGCATGTGTGTAGAACTATAGGTTTTGTTAATTATCTTTTTTAACTTTTTTAAACATAACCATCTTTAAAAATTCTGAATAAATTTTTAAAAGAATACAATTCGCCCCCTCTTGTTTTTTGAGCATTATTGGATACTTCATTCTGTATCTATATTATTTCGATCCTACACTTGGTATTATAGATCATATCATACTCCACATACCATCTCAATATAACCATGTTACATTTGGACCAAGATCCTTTGATTATCGATTTGATGATATTTAGCATAGAATTTGTTGGTGCAGGAAATTATTCTATTTTGTTTAGAGTGTTAGTGAGATAATCTCTAACAGATACAATTAACTAAGCGCATAAGGAAGACAGTGAGTTGCAAAAAAAGGTAAAGGTGGTTCAAAAATGTAATTTTCCTGATTCTATCACTGATAATGATTATGTTTTGAGGTTTGGGAAGAGATTATGTGTTTCTTGTGATTCACAGTAGAAGAATTAGTTGTTATTTGAAGCTCATAGTTCTCCATTTTATGTTCAGCCTGCTAGTACTAAAATGTACAAAGATATTTTGGGGTATTACTTGTGGGATGGAATGATAAAGGATATTTCTGAATTTATATTGAAGTGTTTGACTTGTCAATAGGTTAAAGTAGAGCAGCAGTTACCTATTTGGATGCTTCTGCCTTTACTGGTGCCGGAGTGGAAATGATAAAATATATCCATAGAATTCATTGTTGGATTTCCAAAGACATATCAAGGTTACAATGTAATATGGATTATTGTGGATATATTGACTAAATCAGCTCATTTCCTTTCTATTCATGATACTTAGTCTCTAGATCATCTTTCTCGATTGAATGTCAAAGAGATAGTAAGGTTGCATGGAGTTCCCTTATCCATTTTATTTAATCATGATCCCATGTTTACTTCTATCTTTTTAAAGGCCTTCATAAGTCGTTGGGTACTGAATTAAATTTTAGTACAACTTTTCATCCTCAATCAGATGGGCATTCAGAACTAATAATTCAATCTTTTGAGGATATTCTACGTGCTTGTTCACTGGATTACAAGAGAAGTTGGGACCAAAATATTTCTTTTGTTGAATTTTCTTATAATACCATTTTTCATTCTAGTATATAGATGGATCCATTAGAGGCATTAAATGGGAAGCGGTATTGAACTCCAGCTTTTTGGGATGAAGTTGGTGAAGGGAAGTTTACGGGACTAGAATTGGTAGAAGGGATGTCAGAAAAGGATTAGTTGAATTAGAAGAACATGAGAACAGATGAGAGCAGGAAGAGAGGTTATGTGGATAACCGGAGGAAGGATATTTCATTTGAGGTAGGCGATCATGTCTTTCCCAAAGTTTCTCCATGTAAATGTGTGATGAGTTTTGGTAAGAAGGGAAAATTGAGTATGAGGTTTACTGGACCTTTTGAAATCCAGGAGGATGTTGGATCAGTTGCCTAAATAGTGGCTTTACCTCTATGTTTATCCTAGTCACACAATGTTTTTAATGTTTCAATGTTGAGATTGTATATTCCTTATCAATATCATTTTTTTGAGCCCAGAGGTTGTTTAGTTAGAAGATAATCTCTTTTATGAGGAACAACTAGTCCAGATTCTTGACCGAAGAGAGCAAGTGTTTCAGAATAAGGTAATTCATCTGGAGAAAGGTTTTGAGAAAAAACCATATGGTTGAAGAGGCAACATGGAAATATAAAATTTTTAGGGGGGATAAATACCCCCACATATTTGATAAGTGAATAAAAATGGAAAGGACATAATTTCTAAAAAATGGGAAGGATGTAACATCCTAGGTAAATAAAGAAATATGATATTTTCATACATATTAGTATTTGTGAATTAAATATTAATTTTAATATTAATGGGATTATATGTTTGATGGCATACCCGGAAATTAGGAATGGGTTTCTTTGAAATCATACATTGCACACAACATTGAGTCATTTTGAAAATTAATCATATAATATTATTTTAAAAGGTAGTTACCGCCTAGCCATTGTGTTGGTGGTAATAAACATAATTAACTATAATATTATTATACATGGTTTTCAAATATTTTTATATATATCTAATAAAATATAAAGGCTCAAAATGTGAATGAATCTAATTTTAAGCATAAGTACTCTAATAAGCTTTAAAATGTCGATTTACCACATTTTAATGGAAAACCCCATTTAAATATAGTTTTGGTCACTTTTAAATTTTCTATTCAACAAAATAAAATTATTTTTTAGAATCAGGACATAAAAATTTACTTTGGGTAAATTATTGGTATTTTTCTGATAAAATTCATTTTTTATTGAATAGTAAAAAATACTGTATTGTTATTCCAAATTGTCATTCAATCTAATTTATTTATATGGTTAGATTATATTTTTAATAGGTTTTAAAGTGTAATTAGTTTATATTTTTACCATTTAATACAATTTTGTAAATGGGATGTAATTTCACGTTGAAATAGGGCATAAACCAGTGTCAATCTTTTGATAGTAATTATTTCTTAGAAACACGTTTTTTTGTTTTGACGACGGGAATTAAAGTTAAATTAATTAATTAAACTTATATGTTTCAAGTTTGGAAAAATATAAATCATTTTTTAATTCATAATATCAAATATATCTTTGGGTTAATTTTTGGTATTTTTTTGAAAACCTTCTAATTTTGATGAATAGTGAAAACACATAGTAGTAGTAAACAAACCCGACATTTTTGTTTAAATGTAATTTTACAGATTCTATGAATTGAATTTAAAAAATCTAACATTCATGGTTTTTATTAGTATGTAAAATTTGGTTCAATAAAATGATAATATTTTTTAGTGTATAGTAACTTTAGACTTGTATTTACTGCAGTTAAAGGTAAATAGGGAAATTCAAGGTAAACAAAATTATAATAATATATTATTTTCTCGACATTTTTCCTTGATTTATTTTATGAGTAATGGCCGACCAAGAAATTTATTAGGTGATACTTTTTGACTTTGAAATCCACTTGTGTTAGATAATGATATTAATACCTTTTTATTTAATGTAAAACATAAAAATATCACAAACATGTACTGTTTTTCTGAAACAATTTCAATGTTGGGTTATGTTATTGAAATATTTGACTATAAATATTAATTAGAAAGATAAAATTATTTCCCACATCATAGTATTTTTTTTTAATTTTTTGACTTCAAATAAATTAAATTATTAACTACATAATAAAGATGTAGTGTTTACCTCATTAATGATTGATTTAAATAAATAAGATTTTAAAAATAAAAACAATGCTTATAAACTATACAATTCTTATTGGATGATTTTATTTCAAACATGAGTCATATTATATTTTACTTTAATGTTTTTAGACCTTTAGAAACCGAAAATAAGTATATAATAAAATAATATTTTTAAACATTCTTAAAAAGCCCATCCTCCCCCTTATATAAATCCCTCACCTTTAACCCCTTAATCACATCTCTCAAGCCACATGAATCCACCAAAATCTTCCCAATTAATCACTAAGTATCCCTATCATCCACCATAAAACCTTACCATAGATAGATGGAACATCAAGAAATCCTTTTAATTCAAACCAAATGGAGTTACCCGATTTTAAGGAAACTTCATTTCATAGGTTATTTTATTTTATTTTACTTCTCCAACCCACTAAAATCTTTTTATTACATTCATTTATAACAACACCAGTATGAAAAATATACTATTTTTTTTGTTATGAGATGGATTCGATTTACACTTACACACACATCCGTCTAATGGGTAAAGAACATACAGTTTCTGTAGATGGAAAACTACTGCCTCATGAAACGATTATTGTTTAATATTCTCATACCACCTCTTATGGTGTCCATTATGATGAAACTATATTTATATGGGACGTATATTATATTTATATTTTTTCTATGCTTTTTTTCTTTTTCATTTATTGAATACCTTTATGGATTCCATAGTGGGTAAATACGATAATTTCATTTGAGGAAGTACAGACTACGACCCCCTCAAAGTGACAAGACTTGTTCACGCCTTATTTGGAATTTATAAAGGATTGAGTTACTGAAATTATATATTATATTATACTGTAATTATAATATAAAAACGTATCATTATGTTTTCTTTCCATTAAATACGAAATAGAAATGAAAGTACAGTTCATGTGTACGGCCGACTTACCATCTCCATGAATGGTGCATTTCATTTCTTACCTTAAAATGTTACGTACTATTATAAATACATATATATAGTGGATATATATGATATATAAATAAGGAATATAATTCTGGAGATAATTTAAGTTTTACCACATGAACAACAGGTAATTATAAGAAGTTCATTTTGGACTCAAGTACCAAATATCGACAAAACAACCGATATTAACATAAATGATTACATAATGTTTATAAAATGGGAATAAGTGATCAAAAAGGAAAAATAAACGTTAAAATTGTTATTAATAATGTATAAATTAACATTATTTTATTATTCAGGTGATTAAAGAAGGGACGAGTCAATTCAGACATGAGGTAATAGAACTTTTTAAACCAACGTCCATTCTATGAGTTACTTTTCTACATCTTGATTTTGTCATTATATGAATATGTGAGAAATTTATTTTGATATCCACTCACGTATTTATAAATTATTTATGTTCACTTATAGTGAAAACACATTATCAATATATTTTATTTACACAATGATCTTTGTAAGCGACTTTGTCTCAATCTCCTTCATTAAGGCATATTTTGTTTTATACCTTACATTATTTTATACGGTATATATACTCCCTTGATTTTTCATCTCATTCAATGGGAATATTTTATGTACATATCATTTTACTAAATAAAAGGAATTTGTTTAATGTACGTGCTGACAATTACCTTTTATCTGCCGTGAGTATTATTTTATCTTTAGCTTCCTTTACAAGCCGTAGTGTTTTTAAGGAAAATAAAATCCATATACACTTTTTACATATTTTGGTATTGACAATGGTTTTGAGAAATCATTGATTATTTCAATATCATTAAATGATAAATTTTTATTGAAATGTGGAAATGTTATCTTTCCTTTAGGCTTGTTTTATGTGTTATGAATATGTTATGGTTATTGGGAATTATTTACGTATACAGGTGGTTCCATGATAAACCCATGGAGGGTGAGCCCGAGATAGCTCTCCAATGCATTGGGTAACGAGACAGAGGTAAACATGAATGTTTCTAATAAGATATTTAGGGAATATAATGTTATGGGTATTCCAAATGTAAGTCCCTATGCAACTGTGAAAGCTACAACATAAGTATGTTATGGATGCCACAAATTACCATAATGATTTATGATTACTTTTTGATATTCATAAATATTATGATTTCATGAGTTATGTTGAAAAGATTATGTTTTGATGGAAAAATGTTTTCATTCTTTATTCTATAACCCTTACTGATATTTTTATGCTCATCCCTTGTTTTGAAAAAAATTTCATATGACATAAAGATGAATAGGGTCAAGGATGGGATCAAGAAAAAGTTGTGCTTTCTAAAACATAGAACTATACATGACTCTTTTTTCAAAAACTTTTATTTTATGAAACAAATTGTAACATAGTAGAAGTGTCTACTTCAAACTTTTTGAGATGTAATGTAATAGTTATGGCCTAATTCTCTTAAACTCTAAACCTAAAAAGATCCCAAATGTGAATTATCCATTTAATTCAAGATTATAATGTTTTTAAGGTTGGGTCCTTATATAGGAAACCGTCCTGACTCTCTCCAAAAACTCAAACAACTGGATGTGTCTCGATGAATGCATACACTCTCTCTTAAATCATTTATGTCCCATCCTCAGTGTGGTGCATAAGAAAACCTGATATTTAACCTCAAACTCCTGGGTCATCTTCGTCGATAATCATAATATTTTTTCCGAGACTATGCAATAGTCATCATCTTTTGTATCATCTACACCTACTTAGTGGTATCTTAGACATGATGAGGTCCCAACAAAGCTTCTTTTCCTGCCTCCAGCCAACGTTGGGTAGACCAGAATGGCATACCATACAATGCCTCTTAAGGTTCCATCTAAATCATTTCCTAAAAACTGTTATTGTAAGAAAAATCCACATGGGTTATGTGTCTCTCCCAAGAGATCTTGAAAATAAAGGATGCATACTCGATGAATTTCCACAAAAACGTAAATCCTATGCTTGGACGGGCCATCTATCGGGGGATGGTAAGCCATACTCAGATTAATTATATACCCCAATCCATCTATAGTCCCTATCAGAAATGAGAAGTAAGCTAGGAATACCTATCTGATATGATAGTGTGAGGAACCCCATGAAAACATATAATCTATGGGATGTAAAACTTTCCAAGATCATCTGTACTGAAGGTTTCATTGATCGGAAGGAAATGTGAAATCTTTATGAGTATTTCAACAACAAACCATACAACATCATTTCCTTTGGTAAACCGTAGTAAAACCATCACAAAATCCATCCGGACGTCATTCCACTTCCACTAGGGAATGCGTATGTGCTGTAAAACCCATGTCGGTCACTGATGTTCCGCCTTCACATGATGATAAGGAGAACATGTCATAACAAAACATTCTACACCCCTCTTCATGCCTGGACACTAATAATGATGATGTTGATCTCAATACATCATAGAGACACCAAGATGAACTGACCATATAGAGGCATGAAAATGTTGTAAAATCCCCTCAGGTATGTTTATTGACACCCAAACATGCCTATAAAAACACATAAACTCATCCTTGCAAACGGTCAACCTAGGAGTAGTGTCCTTGACTTACACACTCTCTCATAAGACGTGGCCTTCATAATCTTATATATTCATCATGGAAACTCATTCCAAAAGAGTATAGTTAATAGCTATAGAAGAAATAAACTTCTTAGCCTGTTTATCGTGCACCTCCAAATGAATCTCAGAGAATAGAGCCATAAGCTTCCACTCATTATTGGCCTCCTGAAATGTATGTATCTGAGTCCTCCTGCTCAATTAAACAACCACTATGTTGCCTCTCACAGGCCTATAGGCATGCTCAATGTCAAAATACTGAAGGTACTAAACCCACCTTTGATGTAAAAAATTCAGATATCATTGAGTAAATATATACTTGTGGATTCATTGTCAGTGTAAACCACAAAATGGTCTCCCAAAAGAAAATTTGTCCAGTAGAGGAATGCATGAACAACTGCATAAAACTCGAGATTGTGCATCAGATAATTCTTCTCACATGTCCTCAACTACCTAGACTCGTACAAAATGACTCATTCCACTTGCATAAGCACTACTCCCAGTCCGATAATTGATGCATCATATCAAATAATGTAACTCTTGCCGAGCTTTGAAAAAATTAGTATCGGTGTTGAAGTCAATACCACCTTCAACTCTTGTAAGGATGAATCATAGGAATCTTTCCCCAAGTACTTTTTACCCGTCTTATATAGGCTTGTTAGTGGCACTGCTAATTGTGAAATGTTTTGTATAAAGCAGCTGTAGTAACCTGACAATAGTAGAAAACTTCATACCTCAATGATGTTCTTCGGCTACATCTAGGAAACTACTTCTCTCATTTTCTATGGGTTAATTGATATTCCTCTGTCTGAGATTAAATGAACCATGAAGTGAATCCGGTCCATAAAAAAGTGATATTTTTGGAGATTAGCATATAACTGATGATCTCTTAGTGTACTAAATATTATTTCAAGATAGATGGAATGGTAATGTCATTCATGAGATCACATCAATATATCATCCATGAAGACTACCCCAAAAAATTCCAAGTAAGGACGGAAAAATCGGTTCATTAGTTCCCTGAAAATTTCCAGCATGTTCATGAGACCGAACTACATAACCAAATACTTGTATAGACTATACCTACTCCAAATGGTTGTAAGAGGTATATCTGATGGTCTAAGGCACAAATGATGATAACCAGATCTGAAGTCAATCTTCAAGAACACCCATGATCCCCGAAGCTGATCAAAGAGATCATCAATACTCAGCAAGGGATATCAATTCATGATCATTAACTGGTTTAGATTCAAATAATCAACACAATGTCAAATGGTACCATCCACCTTTGTTGAAAAAATAACAGGGGAACCCTAGGGATAAGTACTAGGTCAGGCGAAACCATTTTCCTGAAACTCCTCTATCTTCTTCATAAGGTCCTGTAATTCAAGTGTAGATATCCTATATGGAGGAATGAACACTGGTGCCTCTCCAAGGACAAGCTCAACTGATAAATCCACCTCTCAATATAGAGGTAAACCTAAAAGGTTGCATGAAAAGTCATATCTAAAATGATCCACCACTAGAGAGAAGTACATATTTGAAGTCCCATGGTCATCCAAATATTAAATAGTAATACAGGCTGTAATTCCTCCCCAACCATGATGCTCGTGTTCAACCATGCTCTCATGGAAATCCCATTCTACATTGTATAGAAAATATCCGACGTTTAGTGATGTGTAACTCACTCTGCCATGATAGGAATCATCAAAGGCCTAAAAGGAAATCAAATTGTCCAAAATGAGAATGAAATCAAATCCTATCATATCAAAGTCATAGATGTCCCATACGAAGTGATACGCACCAACCTCATGAGGGCTCTCCTTGAACAGACATATACTAGAAATCCGAATCTTAAATGAAGTTCATAGAATCATTAAATAATCATAAATAAAGAATCATAAATCAAGTATCTCCACAATGACATTAGATATAAAACTATGGGAATAACATGTATCAAATTGAGAAGAAGCTAAAACTAAGGTAACTAGAATGACACCTTTAACCATAAGGGTCTGGGATCCTGCTCCTAATAGGTCTCTTCCATTGAAAGAAGTCTGACCAATACTGTGGCCCATCGACTCGGAATGTCAACCCAGAGCTAATCCACCCTGTTGTCACTAAAAACATATTGTCTAGATACCACGACCATGAAAACCTCCTTAGCCCAAAAATTATGATGAACGCCAGTTCCCTAACTTAGGATAAACAGGTGGTCCTGCTCTTGAACATGGATTCGTAGATGATCCCCTCTCTCTAACTGTTAGTGATAACATCTGACAAAAATGCTTAAGATGACTCATCTTTTCATTATATTGGCACTCAAATGGTTCTCTCCGGCACTAAGGTCCCATGTTCTCACTCTTCCCACACTTTTTGAACCTCGCCTGAACTGCCTGGAATCACAGATCCAGACTCCCTCAAATTTCTCTCAATAATCAGTACCTGATTTACTATCTCAGTCACCAAGGTATGCTTTGAAAACATTCACCTTTGATCATATGTTGTACCAGAGTCCATCCTCAAGTCGCCCAGCTAGTGATAAGACATCACCTCCAAAAATAAGTGTAAAGTGATGAATATATGTAAAGAGAGAAGAATAATCCATCAACAAAAGAGAAAACTACTCCAAATGCCTTAAATCCCAGGGTCAGACTCCCTCAATGACTTAGGGTTGAAGTAATCATAGGAGGCCCTTTAAAAACATCCAAATCCGTATCCCGATGACTTCTCACATGTGAGATAACATTACAACATCTCTGGGTAGAATCATATAACATGTAAGTCACAAGTTTCAGCCTCCTCTTAGGAGGTTTCTCTATATGATCTAAGATAGAGAACATAGCTTCCAACCATGACTCTACATCCTCTTGTCCTCCAACCCCTAAAATAGTGGGATGATGCTACGACTGGAACACCTGTGTCAACTCTTCCATAGTCAGTACATGCAGTTTTTCTACCTAAAAGGACTGAATCATCCTTATAATCCTTCATAGAATTGTCCATCAGTACCTGTGTCCAGTATACCAGTTTTCTCAAAGACGGGCACAACATGAGGATCTGCTGGTAGTCTCTGATCTACCATTCCCAGTGTCTCTTCACTACCTAGTACCTAGCGTATAACCAGAGGATGTTTTAGTGGAATGAGTTTGCATGGTCAAGTGCACACCTCAGTTAAATATTAGAATGGACTACAACATAGAAGTGAATGAAGAGAACATGGGAAGGAAACCATTCATATTTTTCAAAAGTGGGTTACACGGCGTGTAGAACCACTACACGAAGTGTTTCATTAAGCCTTACATGGGTGTGTATCCCATCCAATCTGGTCATGTAACACCCCATACACACGACATGTTCTTCCTGATACATGACATGTACTTGAATGTTTCCTTGTGCTCAAAAATTTCTACATGGCTCAAACAACATGATTTCTATAGTCAAACACTACACGGTGTGTTCACACTATACAAAAATTGCACAACAAAGTTTCATCCACCTGTGTTGTTATTCGCATTCCCAAATACATGGTTGATTCCCACACAACATGTACTCGCATTACACGGTGTGTTCTACCAAATGTTTACCAAACCCTGTGTCTCTACTCACACATTCTGTCACATGGTCAAAAACTACATGATGTGTACATATAGTACATGGTGTGTACTTATGAAAATTAAGTTCTTATTGAACATAAGAACACATGGTGTGTGTTCATAACATCACACACTATGTTTTTTTGGGTTTTCTAGACCGTAAGCCACTATAATTTCTCTGAACCCCCCAAATGAATAAACTTTTCCACAGCGTGCTAGGTTCCTATCTGTGCGAGACCATACGCCCCTAAAAAAATGTTATACATCCTAATTCATATCATATCTTAACCAAATTCAATTAATGTTCAAACTTGATCCACCAAATTCCAATCGATGAGGGACCATAACACCTCAAGGACTAATGCTTGGAATCCATCCAAATGAATCTTTACATATTACAATACCCTATAAAAATAGAAGATATTTCTATCTTGGAATCCAACACAACAACATTCATAACTAGAACAACATCAATCCCAAAAACATGAAATTTGGAATTCACCCCAAATGGTATGACAAGAATGCATGAAATGTGATCTCTAAAAGTTCCTATATGATTCATAATATGGAATAACCTCATCTCATCTGGTTCCAATAGAAATATAACAGCAATGATAATAATAATAAAATCAAAATACAAGTGAATCACTCTTTAGTGAAATAAAATCAACTATAACAATTGAAAAACAAGAAAAATTGAAATATTCGATGTAACAGTGCTTTTACCTATACAAGGGGAAGCTACTCCTGAGAAAATATTATTACCAACCACCAATTCCTTCCAATACTACTCAACATGATCCAAATTGAAAGGAAAAGTAGAAAGGAAACCACCTCTAATACCACTTTTTATCATCCCAGATCTGGGTGCCGCTCAAAGGTGCCCTATACCCAGTCTGTTACATGACCTCAAGCACATTTACCCAAATGATATAGACTATTGACTAGAAACGAGGGAGGAGGTTTGATAATTTGGAATATATGGCCTCATTTAAAAATTATACAATGTGGGAAACAACTATTAAATAATATAGAAAGGAGTAATACCAAACTGAATAAACAGCGGAATACTGAATGTAAATCCAGCAGAAGCCACAATATATATATATATATATATATATATATATATATATATATATATTGCATGGAATGTGAATCTATGAAAAAAACCAAAAAAGTAACATTTCTATAATTAAATAAAGAAACCAAAGTACAAAAGAAACTTGTAACTCTAGCAGCATCACAAGCCTTAGCTTGGTCCCATGCTCTCCATCTCCTATATCAATCATGTAAATGATGTACAAGGGAGATTCCCTTATCTATACCTATAAACATATAATCTATTTGGTTCCAAAAGCATGACCCAAATAGGGTGTGAAATGAATCTCAGTACACAACCACCAAAATATCGTTGCCTAACTATCTGTGAATATATCTAGTAGGTAATATGTAGAAATAAAGCAATAAACTAGGAAGTACTCAAATGTAAAAATTCCTTCATTTTTAAATTACATTCATTTTAATTTATTATTCATCTTTATAATCATCTTATCTCAGGATCTAGCTTATGATCTTTATACCCCTGTATAATAGTATCAAAACAGAAGTCTTAGAAGACCATTTAAACAGTCATGTAAGGCTGAGTTCAAGATTGTGCATTGTCTTGGAAGACTCATCACAATCATTAAATAATTCATAAAAAACCCTATGGGAAAGCTCTCATGGTGTACCCATTTTTCTTCAACATAGCTCTAATTTATTAAATAACGACCCTCTAGAAATCTCTCATCATCTTACCCATTTATTATAACATAGTAGTAGTCACTTAAAAATGACCACTTGGGATGCTCCCATGGTCAATACCCCTGGGTCAACCTGACATAAATAAATTATAAATGACCTATTGGGTAGCTCTCACAGTGAATACACCTGGTCCAACATTATATAATGTAATTATAAAAATCCTCCTAAGTAGCTCTCACAATTAATAACTCTGGGTCAATCATCAACACTATGGACCACACAATCCATTAGAAAAACATTGCGCATATAATATCAAGGTAGCTGATGTAATCTAAAACTGTTACATTGCTAATCATTCACCACCTTATCGGATGAATTTCAAATAATCAATCATCTACATCCCAATCAACCAAGGCATTAAAAATAAGGACATCCAAATTGGCATCGTAGAACAATTGACCATAGAAATCAATCAAGGGAAACACACCCCTAGGGTGTCCTATCTAACCATACACTTAATAAAAAATCCTTCATCAATCAAAATAATGATGGAATGTTAGAAACATGGTTAAATTACAAATCACATAATACCCTAATCATGGGTATGCTTCACTATTAGAATATATAATCCATCGATGAACAATGAAAGGCAATAACCCCCTATCATGATGTTGTACGATCAATATACTTGAATGTCAACCATTGAGTTTTCCTAGATTGGCATAGATCTAAAAACAAGTGAAAAAACCCAACCATGAATAACTCACAATAGAGGAAGAATCAGGAAGAATGTGTATAGAGTAATAGTGAACATACTAGTTGGATTCCAATTCACTCGACAATGTCTCAATCGGAGACCGGATTGGGAATCAGGGGTTCATCTTCATTCGTCATTCCCGAGATCTTCTTTATGAATCATATAAAGAAGAATTCATTTCTTGACATGGGATGTTACCTCGAACTGATATATTAAATAAAAATCAAATTACCCTCTTAGTTCGTTAAAAATATATGTTGTTTAGTGTCCTTAATCGACCCTCATCATAAGCCGCCTTCTAGGTCACCACACTACCATGTATTTGTCCTTTACATGTCTAGAAGATGACAGTACTTGACAAGATAGGTACATGAAATGTACTCAAAAGTACACAATGTGTACTTAGAATAATATTCTTTCTTTCCCTTTCCTCAAAACAACCCAAAAACAAGATCCGTACCTAAATAAAAGTTATGGGTTCTTTCAAATTAACTCCACATGTAATGATGAAAATTATATAAAACATTCAACGTAGTGATAATTATTGTGATTGGTCCAAATATGGACACCCAATACATTCTATGTTTATATAGATTTTTGAGACACAAGTTAACCACTAAAATGGGACAATGATTATAACAAGAATGGGTTAGTTTTCATTCTCAAATCCAAAAACATTGTATTTTGGATATTACAGACATGTGATATGGAAGATAAGTGTGGTTTTTTCGTCAATTCCTTTAATTAAAATAATCAATTTATAGTTCTTCATTCACCCGACTTGTAAAGTGGCATTGCATACATAGGAAAAAATTTTCTCCATTGTTTTCTTCTAAAACTAAATGAGTAATATATTAGTTTATATATATATTTCATATAATTAGCAAAAAATAAACCTCATCAATGAAAAGGTCTTCAATATCAAAAATGTGATCCTAAATATGTCATGAATGTTTCAATTTTTGATAAATTGATCTCTTTTTGATATTTTATTCAATAATATGTATAGAAAACAAATTCACCTGATGTTGAAAACAAGGTGTATACTTTTTAAAAAAACCAGTAAAAATATACACACCATTGATATTATAGGTATATGATTTCATGGATTGGGAAAGACCTTACAAAATATCATAGTTATAAAAATTCTACAAATTATATTCATAATCACTTCAGTTAGATCCCCAAATGAAACCAAACACGACAACCTTTATACTCACCAATAATCTAATGATTTATTTTAAATTTAGGGTGAGAATAAAAATATATCTAAAAGGGGTTTTAAAACTGGTGGAAACTACTTTCCAAATGAATACTATAAAACCCAATTAAAAAAGTTCCTTTTAAACAAAATACATAACTTATGATATAATAAATGATTTTTCCCAAACATGAACTTGGTTTTTCACTTTAAAAATCCATATGAAATACTATTAAATTTTTTTAAAATACATAAAACATTGAAATTAACATTTATTAGAAAATAATATAACCATTGAAATATACATAGATTTCTATCAGAAGTTATCAATGATTAATATTTTGAAAACAATATCTCTTTATTGAATATATTGATTCTCAATTTTTTTTAAGAAAACCAAGGATGTACTAATAATATTAATTACTAACCATTATAAAAACACCACATAACGTTGTTTGTTCATTCCCCATTCCACATGAACATAACCAGAATCATTGAGTAAAACTTTTCATTTTTTTTCGAAACGTCTTCCCTTCTCATTATAAAACTAGAAAAACAATTATTCAAAACACTAATTATAAGTTATTTGATTTTATTATTCGGAAATAATTACATATTTATTATACACTATCTTATTTATAAAAAAAATAATCCACAACTTTGTAAATAATAAATACATTCAATGGAAATATGTGTAAACACATATTTAAAATTATATTTAAATAATTTTTTTATTATAAATGCATTAAATCTAAAGGATAAATATAGTGTATGGACATACCAACAATCCTGATTGAAATCCATAAATTGTAATAAAAATTTGATGAATAAAATTAAAAATTTTAACTCTCAAAAACAGATTTTGTATATAAAATTCTTGGAAAAATTCTTTTTAATTTTTTTTTAAAATAACATAAAAATTTCCATACTATTATTAGGATTTTTTAAAATAAAATAAAATATTAAAAATATAATTTACTTTAAGTCTATAAAAATATTTGTTTCATATAAAAAAATTTCTATTTAAAATAATGAGTATGAAAACAAGAAAAAAAATTGAAAATATATCACACTAATAGTATGGACTTTTTAAAAACAAATTTTGATTTTTGGGAAATATTTTCCCTTACACTAGGGTTTTGGGAATATAAATTAACCTTATTAATAATGTAGTCTCCCTCATGTTATATATGAAAAATAAATCGATCTTCAGTGGTGATATTTTCAACATCAAATTATTGAATGTATGGAATGAGGAAAATTGAGAAAAAGTGTTATTTTTGAGGATCAATAGAGTAAAGACTATGTCTATATATAGTAGTTCAGAAACTAAAAATGTGTATTTACATTTCATATTCATGAGAAAAAGTACCAACTAACATTATTTTCATTGTACTCTTCATATCCTAAGATGATTATGAATGTAATCACCTGTATTTTATATAGAATATTGGGTTTTCAAGTGTGTTAATTTTTTAGGAATGTGTTATCTAGTAGAAAAATCAAGTTAAAATTTGTGAAAAATGATAATATTGAATTTTTATCATGTTATAGTATATAATAATTTTTCAAAAAGGAATTAAAAAATGAGGTTTTATGTTTATTAATTGAAAATATAAAAATATGTTTGAAAAATATTTATTATGAGGACGAAAATTTATATGTATTTTCAATTTATTTGTGTAACTCAATGAACTCAGAAGTCAATATTTCCTTTTGTTTTTATGTTTACACCATTAAATTTAAATAAAATCATTACAAATAAATAAATAAATATATATATATATATATTAATCCATTTATTTATGAAATTCTAAGAACCCTTGAAAAAGTTCCACAAAATATATAAAATGTCACCAATAATATAGATTTTTTTTAACATTGTGGTGCAAGGATATTCAAAGCATTTATCCTATATATTTGGTAGTTTAAGGGTTTGTGACTATGGCCAAAGGAAGTCAACATTGAAGGTATGAGGTGCATCAAGCTGGGTCATCTATAGGTTATGCCGGTTGGGATAAGATGATGTCAACATTAATGGGTGAAAGTGACGATGGATTTTGCGACCTAGAAATCAGGGTAAGGAGGAAAGCATTGAAGTGACCAGACAACCCACAAATAATTAATTAGTTGAAGATAAATATATGTATATATTCTCAATGGGTGATCAATGTCTCATATTTTCATCCCTAATCAATGTTATTATTATTTTCTCACTCGTATATATATATATATATTTTGATGACTTCCGCCTCTCGATCTTGAAAATGGTTTGGCATGTGAAATAATTCACACACTCTCCCACATGATTTGTTCTACACCTTTAAGTGGTCCATGGACAACCTATGCATGCCTCACGCACACCCTATAATTTTTATCCCCTTAACATCCTTTCTATGCAAGCTCCCTCACCCCGCATCACCTAGAGAGATGGCTTAGAAATCTCCCATGAATGGTTGATCATTATCTGACATTGTAAAGTTAAGATGGCCTAGATAGCTCTCATGATTGGTCAATATTTTAAAAAATACCAAGTATGTTTTAAAAGTATAAAGACTATATAATACATTAAATATTATTACTTTTTTCAATCCTATTTTAGATATATTATTATTTATATTTATTAATGTATTTATATGATTGAGATACAATTTTTTTATAATACTATTTATTTCAACGGAATAAATAATATTATACATAACTCATTAACCACCTGGGATCATAAATTAAAATGACATTTTAACCAATTTATTTATAGACATTCTATATTGAATCATATATTATTTTATTTATTATTTCATTATTCAAAAAAATTATAATGGATACTTATTTATGGCCATATCCTGTCTTATATAAAAACCACTTTTAGATATATTCTCAAATCGCTATACCCCATGTCTTCTAGTTTTAACACTCGCATAAATGATTCTAATTTCCCTCTACATTTCACTCCTACCATCTTCATCTAAAAAGGACTCGAAAAATTTTATAATCATAATGAAGTGGGACATAATCTAGTTATTATGAGGTTTTTTTTATTTTTCCCTTTTTAATTTGTGATTAATATTCTAAAATTTAAATTAGGACTACATAACATGTAGAATATTTCTAAAGAGCTATTTTTGGTATCAATTTCAGTGTAGTCATTCAATAAAATGGTAACCAAATTATTTTCTATTTATAATATTTATTTATTTTTATTTAATTTATAGACACCAAAATCATTAAAATTATAATATGTTTCATTCTACCCCTTCAAGGAATGTCACATTGGAAATTCTATCATATATAAGAAAACCATAAATCTTACTTTCCATGCTTCAATCATAATGTTCTCCATCACTAAAAAATGACATCATTACAATAATTTAGTAGTAAGATTATATTTAAAAACATTATTGTAATAACCCACACCTTCATAAAGGTATTCAGTTTCCCAGTATGCCTTGGTCTCAAGTATCAAGGTTTGGTGAATCAAAATATTACCTCATGATATTTTCGAAATCATATTATTACTTTATCTAATATAAAATATTATAGATTGTATTAAATAAATAGAAATATTAATAAATAATTGAAATGGTATGTCTAACCTAAATTTTTATACCATCATTGTAAACTTTTTTTTATAAATTAGTCATAATGATTAATCTTTTAGGATTTCATAATAGGTTTATACTAAATTATTTCTGATATTCCCAAATAACTGAAATCTATAATTAGATAGACATAAGATACTCAATGGTCACCATATTCCAAAGAATATTTTAGAAAAATTACGATCTTCATGAGTCTGCTATAATGAGAACATTTTGAAACATACATGATGCTACTCCCAAGACCATGAATTGTGAGAAAGGTGAGAGTGCGAGATTTTTTTATAGAAAATACAAGATCCTGAAAACAAATCAAAATATCATGGAGGTATTAGATACCTTATAGATTATTGGTCTTGTAATTTGGATGTTTTGAACTGTTTTAATGACCTTTGAATGCGATTATTGAAAATCCCATGCATAATAATCATGTGAAAGAGATGGAATGGTTTTTATGACCTTCATCTATATTTTGGTACTAATCATAAAACTAAAATATTTAGAGGATATTTATTTTACATAAATAATTTATTACCTTATTATACTAAAATATATTCAATAAAAACACCATAATATCTAATTTTTTTAACCATTCTGCTTATACCAAATGGGATAACCCAAGACTCACACTTCCATTTTTAGTGATAAAAACAACCTGTATATTTTTTATTATTAA
This sequence comes from Viscum album, assembly GCA_963277665.1. Classification (NCBI taxonomy): domain Eukaryota; kingdom Viridiplantae; phylum Streptophyta; class Magnoliopsida; order Santalales; family Viscaceae; genus Viscum; species Viscum album. The sequence continues at coordinate 1,015,002,696 of OY728130.1, read as the reverse complement.
AATTCCACATAAAATATAATGATCAATGATATATTATATTTAGGGTTTATGTGATTTGGAAATAAATTAAAATATATTAGAGCTATCCAAATTATAAAAAAACTATCCATATACTCTTAAATTAGATCCTAAAATGAAACCAAACACCACTGATCATCTAATCACCAAAAATCATGTATATTTTTTTTTTCAAAAGTCAGGTGTGTATAAAAATTACTAACTGAAGGGTTTGAAATCTAGGGGAAAAAATTTATATAAAATAATATAAAACCCTTTTGAAAGAAAATATTTTCAAATAAAATAAAAAATCATTAAATAATAAAATGATTTCCAAAAATATAAATATGGCTTTTCGTGGAAAAAATCTATAATAAATATTATTTAGAAAAATAAAATACATTTCATGTTGACATTCAATTTTATTTTATAATATAATAAATTTTGAAATTCTCAGGGATTTCATCTTGATATTTTCAAATTTCTAATTTTTAAGGATAATATATTTTTATGGAATATAATTATAATAGAAAAGAATTTATGAAAAACTAGGGGTCACTGAGGTGATTTTATATAAAAATTAAGAAAACTAGCCAATAGAGATAATGGATTTACACCCCATTCCTCATGAACATAAGTAATATCATAGTGCCAAATTTTTAAATAAAACATTTTGAAATGTTTGTCAAAATCATTATAAAACCATGTATTTTAAGAAGACACAACTTATTTTTAATTTATATTTAGATAGGAAAATAATTACATAAGAATTGTAATTAATTATTTGTTCCGTAAAAGAAGATTCCACAATATTAAAAATATAAAAAAAATTCATTAGAAGTATTTGTTATCACATTTGAAAAATATATTTAGACATGTTATGTAATTTATGTACATTAAATGTCATTGATAACTATTTTTTATTATATTACCTATAATAATGAACAATATCCATAAATTTTAAATAATATTTCATACATTAAATATTTATTTTTACCATTTAAAATCCATTTTAGAAACAAAATTATTGAAATAAACTCTTCTTGGAAGAAGTAAAATGTAATTTTATATGGAAATTACATATAAAATTATATTTTTAGAAAGTAAAATATAAGATATCAAATAAATTTTATTTTACATACATAAAAATGAACGTTTTATAGAAAAAAGTTTTTCCCATTAGAAAAGGATTATTAAAACATTAAAATATGAATGATTAATAAATATAATATATAGTATAAATGTTATATAAAATAAAAATGTGTGTAAGAAAATATTTTCCATTATAGAAGGTTTTGTGGAAAATAAATACATATTCTTAAAGAAGGTAGTCTCTCTTACCATAAATCTGAAAGATGAATTTAGCACAAGTTTTGATATTCTCAACTTCTAATGATTGAAAATATAGAACCATATTATGAGATAATAAGTGTATTTTGTGGTTACATATAAGGAAAAGAATATATATATTTATAATCGAATACACTGGAAATTTATTCTTACATTTCTTAGTTATACAAAAAAGTTCTTAATATAGTGATTTACATAGAATGCTTGTGGTCTTAATTTGATTCTAAAAATACTCATCCTTATTTCTTGTGATAGGCTTTCTTTGATCAAGTGTTTGTTATATTATTAATAGTATTTATACAATAAGAGATTGAAAATTAATTTTTGGAAGAAAGATGAATGAATATTTCTATCATGTCGGAGTGTATAAAAAGTTTTCAATTGAGACCATAAAAAAACTATTATATGGTTGGGTTTTTTATGATTTAAAACACCAAAATATGTATGAAAATATTTTTCAATGAATAATATTTATATTTATAACCATTTTTCAAGTGTAAGTCGATAAAAAAAGTATAAAATAAATTTTTATTTCATCTATATATCATCCACATTAAAATTTAATTGTTACCATTATATAACTCCTTTATTTATTCATCTTCAAACATCCTCAAGAAGGATACGATGAATAAGAAATTCTCACTGATGATGCTTAACTTTATCATATGTGTTTATAGAATCTCATTGAAGGGTTTAACCTCTTTTATTGATGTTTAAGGGTCTCAAGTATATCATTGAATGTAGTAAACATTAGAGGTATGTGTATTACTAGATGGGCCATCTATGGGATATGTGTGTTGGGATACGATGATGTCAACCATATAGGGTGATAACAATGAATGAGGTATATATATATATAGTATGTGGTGTAAGGAGATGGCATATGGAGGTCATCATATGTATTAGAACCAATTGATCAAATGATGATAGCAATATGTGTTGTTATTAAATAGGTGAATAATAACCCATTTTCACATCCCAAAATGATTTTTGTATTTTTCTAACACCCACATTAATACTTTTCCATAACATCCACTAGTTTATATGGTAGTGGGGATTAGTACTTGAAACACATTACACATTTCCCACAAAGGTTTCCCCAAACCATTACAGGTTCCTCAGGAATTCTATGTGTGCCTCAGGAAGACCCTGTATGAATTATTTCCTAACTAGCTAGCCTGTGTAGGTTCTCTCACTCTATGACACCATGTGGGAAATCATTCCTGGTTACCATATGTGGTTGTTTCTTCTCCCAAAATTAATGGATGAGCTAGCCTATCTAGCTTGCATGGTTATTAAATTATTAAAAAAAATACAAAGGGAGTTTTAAAATTCAAAAACCACTCAACTACATTCATTATTGAATAACATTTTATTTCAATTTTATTTAAAATTTTTTTTTTACAATTTATAAATTAATTTGTATTACTGAGGATCAATACTTTTTTATAATAATATATATTACTAAGTAAATGTAAATATTATACTTCGAATATTAAATTTATGGAATCTTATAATTATATTAAATTTTATGAAATAGTTTAATAAACATTCTAAATCAAATCAAATCATATTTTATTTACATAATATCTTATTCAATAAGATTAAAAATTTTACATATTAATTTTTATACACACTATTTTAGGAACACCACTTTATATATTTTTTAATAACCCTAAACTCTAGGTATTCTAGTTTTATTGATTATAAGGATGATTCCCATATCCCACTACATTATATTCGTATCATCAATGTCTTTGGAAGAATCCAATTCACGTATAATACTAATAAATTGTGCTATATACTTGGTTTAGGCAAGATTTTTTTATTTCATCATTTCTTATTACTAATTAATAATGTTAATTTATCATTTCTTAATACTTATGTAGTTGTAGATTTCCAAAGAGATTTTTTTGTATAAAAGTAAGTATATTGTTTTTTATTAAATGATCAAAACATTAATTTAGGTTTATAAGATTTTTTACTTATAGTATTTATTTCGGAGAAATGAATACATTATATTTATATGGTGTTACATTTTATCACAGTGGATTTTTAATTTCCCAGAGTATCAATGAAAAGTAAAGGAAGAAATAGTAGTAGTTGGACTCTATCTCCATAACCCTCTAAAATATGGGAATATTATATGATTTCTATTTATTTCGATTCAATTCCTAGGATCTCCATCCTGGATGTCATCAAGTTCATACCTCAATAAATAGAAATTCTATACGGATCAACAATATCAAATTTCTTAATACTTTTTTTTTTCTTTATCATTTATTATTTATTTATTTATCAAATATCATGAATATAAATTTACATCATTTAAAAATAGATACTCATGGATTTTTTTAACACGATATTCATATTGAAACTACTATATAATTATAGTTTAAATCACTTTTAAATAACGATTAGTATCCCCATTTAACTCCATATGAGTCTCATGGTACTCCTTTATTAGAAATATATATAAATCCATGTGTATTTCAGAAGTAATTTTATTTTCTTCCAAGTGTGCATGGAACCATGTAAAATCAGAATGTGGAATTTATTTTTTTATAATGGAAATTTCAAACACAATATTGATTCAAAAAATCATATTTTGATGTTTATTCAAATGAATATTAACACATAGAATAATAATATTTTTAATATAATTGATATTCTATTATGTAAAATACCTTTATAATGTCCCTTATATATAATTGGTGGTTAATAACTTTTTAAAATTCATTTTTATATCAATATTATGATTTATTTTCAAACCTTATGAATTCCCTAAATGAACATTAAAATGATGTGACTCAACCATAAAATGTACATACATTAACATTAAAAACGTAAGTATGAACGTATAAAAATATTGAAATTAACCCTATGAAGTTTCATGGAATGGTAATAAATTTATCCTTAGTTTGTAACATTTTAACCCATGTATCGTTATAGGAAACCTATTATTAATCTAAAATAATTTTTCCCAAAAAATATTTACATACCCATTAAAATGTATCTTACCCTTATAAAACATAACATTCTCTTGAAAATTAAATTTTAGCTAATTTTTTGCAATTTCAATTAAAATTATGAATTCTTGGAAAACATTAAATATTGGAAGATACCCTTCCAAGGTCATCAGTTATAAAATTTCAAAAATTCATTTACCAATTTGAAATCATGGAACACTACCAATGTTGATTGATATCCTTTCATTCATTTTTTATTTTTTTTATTTTAGGGTACGTTGATACCTTTTGAAATGAATTGAGTGAATTGTTCTATAAAACACATTCATGTATAAAGATAACTAAGAAGTATGTCAATAGAATTATAAATCTATTCCACTAATCTCAACTAATCAAAAAACAATCAATCAGTTCAGAAACATAGTCTCAAATATCATCCATAAAATATCCTTATCCATATGAAATAACATTCATTCTCCATGGTCCAATGTTCAGTTATCAGTAATTGTAGTGATCTTTGTTTCATACTAATTTATAGTATCCAATATCACAGATTTCTATCTACATGAAACTCACTTGAAACTATTATGTTTAATATATTCAACCTTCATTATAATTTTACTTTGATTCATTTTGTACATTTTCAAAAATAACAACATATAAGTGTGAAATTCCTATAAATTTTCTATCCAGATATTCCAAGAGTAATGAAAAATGTTTCATTGATAATTTTTGGATTAGTTCAAATTAATAATTCTATTATCAATTACATGGATCTACACAACCACTAAACTCAAAATACATTGACCTTAAATATCATCGATTCATTGATATAAAATATAACAATAATCTTTAACAACCATATGATAACATCAATCTCCCAATTTTTATTTATTTTCAATACTACTTTACAATATATTGTAAATGTAGTTCACCACATTATTGATACTAAATACAATGTTCAAGAGATAAGGGAATATATTATCATCATTATGCATCATTAATATTTTTCAAAATAAATTTATATAACTTATTTATTATTAATTATATCTATATACTATTATTATGAGAAGGATAGAGTCGAATTTCTTTTTATATAAATTGTTCATCACCAATTAAACTTCATGCCTACATGATTGAACCAAATAAATAAAATAAGAGTGGTTAAACTAAACCGTAATGTTATCAATCAATTCTTCAAAAATTAATACCAAATAATATTATTAATATTAGGTGATCCCTACATATATTTATAGTTAAAATTAAAACCTACACTCAAATAAAACAATTGAAAAAAAAACATTAACAAGAAATGAATTTTACTCATTCAACTTATCATTTTCATCATCTCTCCAACCCCATTAAAAACCAGTTTCTATAAAATAATATCAATGATAGAAATTTTAATTAGCATATATTAACATATAATTTTTAAGGGCTATTCAGATTTCATATTCTGATGACATAAAATTTCTTTGGTTGTGTAACAGCTATAAATTTTAAAATAATAACTCTTGTTTTGATAGAATATATGACACACTACATAGAGCTTAAACGAACCATGATATATTATTATTAATATATGATCATTATAAACAAGTAATTAAAATAGTGGGTATGAATTTGATAAAAAATATTTAATATATATAATTATCCTACTCAATACAAATGTATTTAAAAATTCTAATGAAATAATTATTTTTTTTAACATTTAAATATTCTTAAAAAATTCAATTCATTTGAAAATTATAATTATAATATTTTTTGATAAAATTATATATTTTTTTTTTCAGTTTTTGGGAGATGTATTTGATAAAATTGAGTTCATTTTCAAACCATCATATCCAATTTATTATAGTATGAGGTTTTAATATTTTTCTTCAAAATTCTAATTTTCAATGAATCGTGAGAAATACTGATATTTATTAAAACTATATTTGGGTTTTAGCAACGAAAAATGTCCTATTTTTTATTAAAATAGTTTAAATATAAAAATAAATATATTATATTAAAAAAATTATGTTTATTGGAATCAATTTTATGGCTTTATTTGTGATGAAAATATTTTTACATGTACAATGGAACATTTCTAAAAACAAATTTCAATATTTTTTTATTTTAATTTAATCTCTAACACTAATGAAAACGATTTTTGAAAATTGAATTACATATATGGAATTAAGAGGTTCTAATTCTCTAAGTAGGTCACTTTTATTTATATTAAATATAAATAATAACCATTGTAAATTTTTTATCACATCATTTTCGATTATCAATTAAAATTGGGTTAAAACATTGGGTTAATGACTTAAAACGTCAATAAAACTTGAATAAATTATATTGGATGAATTTACTTAGTAAAAATCTATACAATTCTCAAATACATGGCCTCTTGATTCCATATTTCACTTATTATTAATTTTTAATAAATTTATTAAAAAATTAAATACGTCACTCTCAAGACTATAATATCTTTAATATTTTTTAATAATGATAAAAATAGATTATGCTACATTATAAATTTCAACATGAATGATAAATTAATTTAATTTACCACTGATATTTCAAAAAAATTAATGAATTAATAGTTACACTAAATTCTTTTGCGACATCGACACATTATTTATTCAATAAATAAGAATATAATATAAATGATATTAAAAATATTAAAATTTATAATTTTTGGAAGAATTATTATTTTTTCATGTTTTTTATGAAAATTTAATATACAATAAATTTTTAAAGGATTATATTCTAATTAAAAATCTTTCTTTCTTATTTAATGTTAAATTAATTTAATATTGTCAAAAATGACCTTAATGATATTTTATAAAACAATTAAGAAAATAAATTATTTAAAAAATCACAATAATGATGAATGGTGATAAGTTGGACATTATATTTTCTAAAACTTCCTACTATGTACTTTTATAATCATATTTTAATCATTTATGTAAAATTATAACCATTTAAGAGTGATAAAACTCATTACAACGAGTAAGGATAAATTAGATAAAAGTGTTAAACCCAAATATAATTTTAAAAATACCAATTAAAACTATAAATATTTTATTGGTTTATTAGATTTATAACACAAAACGCCATATATTTTCATATATGTACATTTATATACATTTTTATTGAGAATTAATTTATTATACATTAAGTATTTAATATATTCCAAGAGTTTCCCTCCCATCATGTATTAAACGGAACCCATCCGATATCTTCTATACACCTCATTAGTCTTTCTATATCCACCATAACCTAAAAAAATATATGCTACACTTATATATAATTTCACAAGTGAATATTTACTTCTTGGAATACCATTCAAAGTAACCTTAAGGAAGAATATAAAGGAGGCCTATCCATGAAGAGGTAATCCTCTAGCACAAACTCTTTCAATTTTATTATTATTATAAATATTATAAATATATAAAATTATTAATAAAATAATAAAATAAGTATGCTAAATTTATGGAAAATTTTGTGTAATTATGAAACCACATTTATCCACCCATTTCTTATTAAATATGAATAGAATATATCGCTCATGCATTCATATGGATTTCTATCTCTATGTAATGAAAAAAATTCAGTTTTCAGCACAATTTTTTATTAATGGGTATTATGGTAGGTTATATATTTATAAAAGACATTTCTGATACAAATATTCTTTCAGAAATATAATTTCATTTTTTACTTCATTAATTATAATTGGTTGGAAAATGATGATTTCACTCATTCATATATGCGGACAACCACATCCACAATGAAATGTGGTTCATTCAACATTTTCTATTGAAATGGATTTAAATAATGTTATGTTTTATAAACATATATAATTTATATAATTTTAAAATAATTATATAATGGTATATTTTTATTTAACTTTATTGATTTTCATCCATTTAAAATTGAAAATAGTGTTAAGGATTAAAAACAGCCTACTATCTCCATGAATGGTGTAATTCATTTTTATATCTCAAGTTTTAAAATATAATATATATATATATTATTAATATATATTATATTTGTATCATGGATAATATTATGTTAATAATGGAACCTAGGTATAAGTTAGAGAAATGGATCTTCCAAACTGAAATTATTATGAAATAATGAAATAATTAACACTATGAAATGAGGATTTTAATATAGGTTATAATAATTGGGTATTTTAATGTTACAAATGGACAATATTTGACAATATAAATATTCACATGATTGTAGTATAGAATTATATTAAATGGAAATTTATTATATTTTATAATAGATAATTTCAATGGAAATCGATCATGAGGTAAGGGATTTCTAGTTTAACATTTATATCTGAGAGACATATTCAATGTGCATCAATTATTTACTTTATGGGGGGAATATACTACCCTTTTGACATGTAATATCATTAATATTATTATTTTAATTGTATTTAATGTTATATTTGATGTTATTATTATATTATATATATGATTAAACATGTATCATTGTTGTAATGGTTTTACATTAAAAAATCATTGTTTATTAAAATTGATTATGATTATGTTTATAATAAAGAAATATTATGATCTACCTGTCATGAAACTCATGATGTTTATTACCCTATAGATTTTTTATTTTAATATATATCTTCCTTTAGTTTACCTCATTTACACACTAAAGATATAGAGAGATCATTTTAAAGGAAAACCAACATCATCTCCCTCTAAAGAAGAAACCAGTTTTTTCTATATCCATGTGATCATAAAATATTTTCAATAATTTTATTAATATTCATGGTTTATTGTTTAAATTAATTTGGTCCCATGATTATTTGTTTTAAAAATTGTTTAATGGTAATCATTTTTCATTTTCTAGATGATATATTTTTTTAATCTTTCACAAACATTTTAAAGGAAATTTTTTCTTTTAACATATAAGGTATTAATGAAATTTTATATTATCATGACCACGTGATGATTAAAGTATTTCCATAAAAGTTATAATGGTTATTTTTAATGAAGTTTTTTTCCGTAATATATTTTCAATTTATATATTTTAAATAACATATTTAAAATATAAAAGTGTATTATACATAAGAAATATCCAATGTAATATTTTAAATGAATTTTAAAATTTAATTACATCATTTGATATTAAATAAGTTATATTGGGGATATGATCTAATGATTTTATCCTTATTTTTCCTACACCTATATTATGACTAAGATAAAAAAAATTTTATAAAAAATATTACTTTTATAGTAGTTATATATGATTAATTATTGTATATTTTTATAAAAAACTTTTCTTTTACCAGGAATATAAGATGATGAAATATTTATGAAATCTATTAATTTTTCATGGGATATGATACAATGAATGATTTATTTTATTTGGGAAAATATATGTTTTTTTTCATTATGTTATGTGTGGGAGTGGAATTATGTATCCCTCTAATGCATTGGATGAAGATGTATTTCTCTTGATATAAATAGTAATATAATGGGAAATGAACAATGATTAGTTAGGGTATCTATCCACTATGATACAATTGGTTGTTAAATTTTACCACTAAAATAAAATTGTGAGTGAAATTAATAAACTATGATTGTTTTTATTGTGAGATTCACTAAAATGAGAACTATTTTCTATTCCTCTATGTATTCCAAAAGATCATGTCTTATGTAGATGTTTTTCTCTCAGGAATCACGTTATTTGGTCCATTTATTATTCATGTATTTTAACATATACTAATTAATTACATTAATCAAGATTATGATTTATTATATACCTGAGTTGGTTTTAAAATTTAAACCTGAAGTTTTGATACCACTATATTCATTATATTCTTATGTGATCATAGATATCCCCGTTTTTCCCACACGGAGAATAGAATATAACCCTATCTTAAATTTACTTTCCCCATGTCTTGAGAAAGGATTATGTATGGTTTTTATTGAAAAAGAAATATATAGGAAAATATATGTGGGAGATGATGAAGATATATCATGAAAAAATAAGAATTTTTATCTAGTATCCTAATACCCTATTTTTTATGATCCTCGAGCTTATTTTTCTGAAATTTATTTAATATTAAACTATTGAGATATAATATCCATGTTTTAAAAGCATATGTCACTATAGTTTATTTTATAATACATGTTCAATCAATCATAGGAGATTGGGATTATACGTCGTTGTTGAAATTCTCAGTGAAAATTATAAGTATATTATAAAATACTTAAATCATTGAAAAGGAAGAGATTATTGTCTTTTCTAAGAAATACATCCATATATAGACAATATTGAAGAAAGTCATTTTGGAATATATACATATATTGCTAAAAACCCCATAAATATTTTGTTGATTATTTTAACCATAATTGTGGTTCGTGGTTAGTATTTCATAAATATTCAAATGGTTTTACATTTCTGGGGTAACCACATAGGTTAAAAAATTCTTAATTAAGGCCTATTATAATGGATTTGAAAAAGATATTAATCACGAATGTCCTTTTTTAAATTAATTATGTCATAGATTGAATATAAGGTGTCACGATTAAAATATATTATAAATTATTTATTATGATCTTGAGTGTTCCATATATGATTGTTTTTTCTTACTCTAAATTTGTGTTTTTCCTCAATTGATGGGGTTTAAAGGATTTCTGTTAACACTGAATGTGATAAACAATTCAATTATTTTCCTCATGAGTAACCAATTTAAATAGGATATGTAATTCTTAATCCCATGATTATGTCTATTATTTTATCATGTTATATGATATGAAACATCAACTTTGGTGAAATAATAGACCCACCTAATGTGATAAAATTTTCATTTCATAAAGTCCAATGTGGGAAGAAGATTTGGATTCCTATTTTTCCATTATATGGGAATAAATAATCTAGGGAATTTATAAAAAAATTGGGAAATGTTTTTAGAGTTGAAAATAAGGATATATAGAAATTAATTATAAATATGGAATATAAAATTTTGAATCATATAATAGATGAGAATCATGGTTTAACTAAGTTATCATTTATGATTTAATTATACAAATGTGGAAAATTTGTCAATTATAATTTTTTCCTTTGGGTATATATTATTTAGATGATCAATAATATTGTATGAGTAATGGTTTTAATATTTACAATTAAGAGACTATAAGTTACATATGAATGGAAGTAAGTAATAATGAATAAGAAGAGGAACCCTAGGTAATGGTTTATTACGAATGTGTAATGATTTAATTTTATATGCATTAGGATGAAATAATTTTTTTTCATAGTATTGTATCAATAATATCCTATTAATAATAATCATAAAAGAGTTTATTATTATTCTATAATAGTTTTTATTTACGGATTTTCATTAATATATTTAATGTTAATGATGGTATATAAAAGTTAATCAATGGTAATGATTTATTTCTTTAAAATACATGGTTGAGGGAAAGAAAACCCATAATATGGTACCAATATGGATATAATAATGTTTAGTTGAGAAAAAGAGATGTTAGAAATTGATCAAATTAATTGTATAATATAATTGATTTTGAGATTCAATAGTGATTTGATGAAAAACTGATTTAGTTAATCATTAATGAAGTCTATTTTATTTTTTTATTTGTATAATATATGTGATATTATGTAATTTTATATATTTAATTTGGAGAAAATTTTATTTTATGAGAATTATTTTTCTCATTTAGATTTTATTTTATTTAAAGCTGTTACCTTGCTTCATAAGAATATATGATCAAGGTATTCACATATATGGTATAGTACATTCATAAGAATTTATTTTGTTTATTGGATTATGGTTAAGTAGATTTGGTATATTTAGTAACATCATTACTAAATCTTTCGATTTTGAATATGTTCATTCATATTTTGTAAGAGAGTTAATTTTTACCATTTATAGGATGAATTATTATTATGAATTTAGAGATTAATATATGATTTATGAGTATTGTATAACTTATTTTAAACAATATTTTTTAGGAAAATATATATAGATAGGAGGAAATATATATTTATTTCATGATCCATTAAAATTTTAATTTAGTGCTTTTAGTATTAAAATGACATTATAATTTCTTGGAATAATAGATTAGATGAATGTCATTGAAATAATAAAAAATGATTTTATAAAATTTATAAAATAATGTAATTATATTTTATTGTATTATATATCTTGATAGTAAAATTATAAATCATTTTTGGAAAATTATATTGATATTTAATTTTAATACTTTTATCTTCATTTGTGATGAATTGATAGTATGTTCACCAATTATATATTTATGTTTATTTGAAAGTCAAATTTCACTTGACCTTGTTCTATATAACTCTTTTTTAGACAATTTTTTTCAGTTCTCTATTCTGTGTAAATATTTTTTAATCTAATTAATACAAAATAATTGGGAATCATAGTTTTGTTTTATTGGATATAACCTTTTTAATTCAAATTTTTTCAAAGGATGTTTTATTAAAACATGTTTTTTATGACATGGGTTTCCTATATGAGAATTTTAAAATTTATAACCCTTTATTATTGAAAATAAGTTCAAATTGTGAAAAAATTTTATTAATGTTGGGGGGGAGTGTAAGATAATAAGATGTTAAAAAAATTGAATACTGTTTAACATTGTATGAGACACAAAATACCATGCATAAGTAACCAGAAAATATTATTATTTTAAAATGACCATTATAACCTAGATGTTTAATTGGAGAGTCTGAATATGAATAAACAAATTATAAAATAATATTTTTTGTACTATTATATAAAAAATTATTTATTAATTCTGATGAAGTAAGAATTCAATTTTTTTCCAATTTTTTATTATGCTTGAAAAATACATTTCCAATACAAATTGTATAATTTTTTCAAGAAAATATAATATTTAGATTTTTAAATTATTATAAAATTTGATTTATAAAATTAAATTAATCTTTAATAAATGAATATAAAAAATCATTTATGGTCAATATTTGGAATTCTTCTAAAATGAATGATTTTCTACTGAATAATAAAAAATACCAATTTTTATTAAATACTATATTTCAGTTTCAAACATGTATAATGATCCATTATGTTTTAATATTATTTGATTCTAAAATTAAATATATATTATTATAAGTAATAAAATTATGTTTATTAAAATCAATTTAATAGTTAAATTTGGTATAAAAATATTTTTATACATAACATTCATTTTTCTAAAAATCCGTTTTAGTTTAATTTTGTGTTTTTTATTATAAAGTATGATTTACATTAAAGAAATTTAATATTAAAAATATAATACCACAAATTTAATTTTGAGTTCAATATTCTGTAAAGAAAACCCTCTTATTTTTTGTTAAATATTAATAGTGACCTTAGTCAATATTTTTCACCTCGACATGGTTAAAATAAGTAAAATATGGTTAAAAAAATTTGTTTAGAACTTTAAACATACCAAAAATATTTATTTATTCTATTTTATGAGCTTATTTAAATAATTTCTACAAAATTGTTGAATATATGGTCACTTGGTTCCATATTTCTATGATTATTACCTTTATTATAATATAAAAAATTAATTAATAACAAATGCCATTATCTAGACTTTAATATCTATAATATGTTATTATTAGGTAAAATTGAGTATATTTTTCATTATAAATTTCTAATTTAATATTTAATATACCTGAATTTATCATAAGAGTTTTTTATTTTAGAGATAGAATAACTAGCCTTAATTCATACGCAATTGAGACGTAGTAGTTTTTAAATAAATGGGAAAATAAATTATTTTAAACATATTAAAATTCTTAAAATATGGTTGAATTATTGTGCTCCAAATTTTTTTAAAATATATTTGAAAAATTATGGATGTATGTGTTTATTGTATCAAAATTCTATATTTTTATTGATATCTTTAATGTCAAATTAATGAAATTGTGTTGAAAATGATATTAATGATATTTTACAAAAAATAATAATAAATTATTTAAAATCATAAATTTTTTGAAAGAAGAAAACCAGGATAGTATATGTTTTAAAATATTATCACATGGTTATTTTTAACATAATATTAATTTTATAAGTAAAATTATTTCACTTTAAAAGTGAAAAAGTCAATACTGCGGTTATGGTTAAAATAGATTAATTTATGGGTTAAACTGAATGGTAATGTTTAAAATACAACATAAACCTAAAAAATGTATTGTTTGATTATAATTCACTAATATAATACCCTATATTATAATATCTATCCATTTAGAAGAATTGTTCCCAGAATTAATTTCTTATACTTTAATATTTTATAAAATTTTATGACATACCATTCCATCACATATAAAATGGAACTACTCCTTTCAAATCATTACAACACATTGATCCTTATATATCAACAAACACCAACAATAATCACTTCCACAATCCCATATTGATTATTATGATGTCTTTATCTTCATCAAATAAAACAATGAGTTTTTTTAAGAATGAATTTAAAAGAGGCCTACTAAAGAAGAGGTATTCCTCACACACAACCACTTTCAAATTGTTTCTTTTTATATATATTCAAAATATATTATATTCTTAAAAAAATGATAATATAATTATCCCTATTATAATTAAGAATTATCATGATTATGAAATAAACTTTATAAATCATCTTCCCCATCAAATAGGGAGTTAATGTACCACTAATGTGTATGTATATACTACCATCTCCAAAGTGTGATACAATTCTATTTTAATCATTATTTTTTTATGGGGTCAATGTTAATATATTATAATTGTGAATTTATTATTCGTCATGATTTATAAAATCATATCTAACATCATACCTTCCAATCTATCGTAAAATGTTGATGTTCTTCATGAGTATGTGTTGACTACTATCTTGAAAAAGAAATGGGATTCATTTTCTGAAACTTATTTACTTGGATAGTAAAATATATTTATTTTAGTAATATATATTATGTATATGATAAAATTATTTTTCTTGAATGGTGAATTATTATTTACCTATTTTGATTTCTGTCTATTAAAATGTGAAAACATCATTAATGTATTTTCATGACTATCATATCCATGAATGATGTAATTTATTTATATATATATCATTTATGGATGAATATAAATATGTATAATTAATATATATGATATATATTTCATGGTTACTCATTTATATATTATTTAACCATGATTATTTAACAAGGACATGACCTAACAAAGCTAAATTCTTATGAAATAATGAAATAATTAGCATTTGAAAATGACGAATTTGATAAAGAATTATTAATTAATGGATGTAAAATGTTTTACTGGGATCATATATGAAATTATAATTTTTTAAATATTTATATTATTGATGTAAAATAAATTTATATTTATTATATTAGAGAATTGTTCACTTTGAAATAATGTGGAACTCTAGGAAATAGATTTATAACATCACTTTTCATTCTTCGAGAAACCTTCCATATTCAATATTCATTTCCTTTGTGTGGTGTACAAACTACCATGGTAAGATTCCAATCTAGATCAACTCTAAGATGGTGGTCAGACCAGTGGGTCACATGACCTTAGTTGCGTCTCCCTGTTCTCTAGAGGCTGCCAACTAGTAGCGAGGGTCTCAATATGTGATTGTGCAGAGACTGTACACTCTCATGAGAGTATCATAGTGGTAGAAAGAGTATATTTAAACCACAAGAACAGAAGAAGTAAATAAATTTATAATAAAGGTGGTTGGAAAAATAAAAACATGAAAAAGAAGAAAAAGAAAATATTTAACAATTCAATTAAAGTGGGAAGCACCAAATTATACAACAGATGAATTCATTTCAAAGAGATGATACATACTAAAATTATTAAACAATAAAACATTCTTGATAAACCAGTACAACAATAACAAAATGAATGAAAATCCCCATAGAAAATCTCCTTGAACATCTCGAGCTTCAGATCAGTCCTTTTCTCATAACTACCAGATAAATGTAGCACAACATAAAAAATCAATCTTCGTCCATAGTCCTACAAATAATAAAAATATACTTGGGAACCTTAGTTCAATGGATTCATGAATAGGGTGTGACATATAAATCTCAGTAAGCTCGCACCACTAGTATCTAACCCAATCCAGAAAATGAATTGTAAATTAAAAAAAATGATCTATATAAAATTATGGCAAGTGATAGAAACTAAAACTATCAACTAGATATGGGTTCCTAAATGGACACACTTTCCATATCACTAGCTTCTACCTAAGATGAAAATATGAAATGAGTACATTCAAGAAGCATAATTTATATTTATACATAACTGGCTCTAAAACAGAGGGCATTCAAAATGTAAAGATACCCCAAATCATGTTATTTAGAATTTTTTTCAAATATAAGTATCAACAAATAGTGTCATAGGAAATCATAAAGGTATAAAAATCCATAAGGGAAACCAAACAACATCATTATTATTGTTATTCTCAAGTTAGAGAGGTAGAGTCTGAGCCCGTCACAATGGTATCGCTACAATATATCCTTCCAATTACACAATACCATTGAGCTTGTCCAAGGAAATATTTCAGAAGACCAAGTATCACTCGAGGCAACGATTTTCCATGAGTCCATCCAAATATCACAGAGAACGTGTCGAGTATCACTTAAGGCTTGGCGTACCCAATATTCCAGCAAGTCCATCCTCGATAATACCATTAGGAACCAGTATCACTCATTAGTATATCGAAATCCCAAGGAAACCCTCATCTAGAAAATCCTAAGACATCATTTCCCCATCACATCATGGTATAATCACCCAGGAACAGACGTCCATCCATGAGTCCTTAAAATGGAACTCATGTTCTCACCCATCCCTTATCAAGTGATGCAAAGTAACCAAAGCACATTACCAGAAATAAAATAATAAATATATCCCATTTAAATATTATACATATATTATGCCATCAAATAAGAATCCCAAACCAAAATTCATTCATTATATCAAATAAAACAATTCAATCCATCTATATTAAATTAAGCATCTATCACAAAGTACTCCTAAAACAATTACAAGAAATAATTAGAACGTTAAAGTCTCAAGAGAAAATGTTTAAAAAGTAGATCAAACAAGTAAAATAGGGTATCACAATTTTTCACTTTGATGAGAGATAAAATGCAATCAAAATTTTACACTGTCAACATGCCTCAACAATAGGTTATTAACAACATAAAAAGTATAGGCTGACAAGTTTTCTCAAACAGGGCATCCAATTCAAACTTACATTTCATTTATAACTTGGAATTTAGGTGGGACACACAATGGTTTTTCCAAGAGGCAAGGAGAACACCCAAAACTGGTTTCTCCATAAGCGAAGGTAACAACAGATATGGTTGAACAAACCAGAAAATTAAATAAGAGATAACAAGAAATCATCAGAAGGTTGTAGCGAGTTTTAAAAAGATGTTTCTGGACATAAGAAAGGGAAAATATATTATTACCAATAATATTGGAATTAAAGAAGTTATGTTCCCTTTCACTTATCTGGGTGTTCCGATATTTTGGGGGAGACCTAAATCTAGTTTCTTCTCTAATATAATTGATCAAATTATTAATCAACTCTCTACATGTAAGGGAAAATCCCTTTCCATGGCTGGTAGAATTTGCCTTGTCAAATCGACCATCATCTCTAAAATGGTCTATTCCCTCATGATTTATAAGTAGCCAATAGGTACATTTAATAAAATTAATAACATTATAAAAAATTTCATTTGGACGGGATTTTTTTTTGAAAAGAAACTTGTTACTATTCTTTGGACGACCTGTAGTAATCCTCTTGACAAAAAAGGTATTGGTATTAAAAATTTAAAATTGTTTAATGATTCCCATCAAGCTAGACACACTTGGTGTTTAATCGAAACTACCTATAAGGCTACTGATTTTCTAAAACATAGATTCCTTAATAAACATTTGAAGGGGAATTTTAATTTCATCAATTCCTCGATTTTTCCATCCATCAGGAACTATTATCATAAGATTATGGAAAATTCAAGATGGATGGATAACACTAATTCTTGCATTATTTTCTGGCTTGATAATTGGAATGGTACCCCCTTGATAACTATGTTACCTCTAAATAATACCCCTGAGGATACTAGTCACTCTATCAAAGATGTTATGCAACTTCATAAGAAGGATCTTCTAGACAACATCACCCAAATCGTTGAAAACCACCCCTTTTCTAATTCTTTGGATTTCCTTGTTTGGGAACACACTCCAAATGGAATTATTGATTCAAATTGTTTTTATAATCATAATTTCTGTAGAATTGACTCCAATTTTAAATGGGTGAGCTCTTTTAATAATCCTTGGATCAAACCTTCAAGGCTCACTCTTATTTGGCATATCACGCATAATATATTTCTCGCTGTAGTAGGTCTGCAATCTTTTGGCATTCAACTCTGTTCTAAATGCCAACTATGGAATCCACACAAGGAGAATTCTAATTGTATTTTCATGTCTTGTGCTATGGCCTCTGCATTATGGAATTACATTTTTGACTTATTTATCTGAAGGTTTCCCTCTTCTGACTTGATCTGTATGCTTTTGTAAAAGTGTATTAGCCATGAAGCCTAAAAAAAACATCTTTCTTACGGATGTGGTGGAACTCTTAAATGAGATATGTTACGTCAGAAATGATATTATTTATAATAAACACTCATTAAGTCTCAATGAAGGAAAATATTGAATTTTCATAGCGATTCAAGAGGCTGCTTCAATCCAAAAAAAACTACTACAACAATTATTTTGGTGATTTTTAGATTCTTCACCATATTCATGTTACATGTATTTATGCTCAGCCCCGACGTAACATTGAAGTATTCTAGGAATCCCCAATTCCAGGGTGGATGAAAGTGAATGTTGATGGTTCCCTAAAGGGAAATCCCAATCCTGCCAGCTATGGAGAGATTTATAGAGGCTCTTCTGGTCAGTGCCAAGGATGTTTCTACAGTGGATGTGGTTTTGATTCATCTTTGGAAGCAGAAATGTTGGGGTCATCCATGCTGTTGATTTCGCTCTCCAACGAGGACAGAGAAAGATTTGGATTGAAAGTGATTCTACCACCATTGTCCAAGATATTTGGAATGGTGTGATTCATCTAGCCTGGAAACTTAATACTCTTTTTATGAATTGCTTGAATTCGCTTCGTGGGATTGACTACATTGTAACTCATGCCTTCCGTGAAGAGAATGTTGTTGCTGATGACGTTTCCAAAAATGTGTTCACCAAAACGTGACTTGGTTGGATGCCCTTCCAGTTGATTTATTTCATCTTTTTTATATAGATTTCTTGAAAATCCCATATTTTCGTCTTTTGTAACATTGTTGCTTTATTATTCAATAAATTGTGCTTTGGTCTTTGACCAAGACACTACCTTCTATAAAAAAATTGTTCTATAAAGAATTGAGGTCATTTATAACTAAACAATAAGGGAAGTGTAAAAGAATACCATTTAATTTTTTTATCGCAAACTGTAAGAGACCTCGATACAACAATTAAAGAAAGCATAATAGTATACAACACCATTTTTATCTTGAATACATATTACCTCAATTTGGTAATGTTGTATTGGAAATGTGACATTGATTTATCAATCCATTCATATAATTGTATTTAAAATTTATTATAAAACTCATTCCACTCCAATAAAAATAATGAATCCATGAAAACTAAATAGAATCATAGGTGAGTTTTTGCAAATAGCACACCTCCACTGGAGGTGTTTTATTATAATACCATGAATTTATTATAAAGCAACCATTTATCACATTTGACAATTCAATCAAGTTTCACACCCTATTCACATTAAAAAGGCATGTAATTTGAATGTTAATTCATTAAGTATAATATAATAAATGTGCATTAAAAAATTTATTAAAGATTACAATTAATTCATTATTTAGTTTATAGGAAAGGGTATGGGATCTTACCTCAAGGAGGAACCAAGCTACCCACTTCAGCTCTTGGAGCTTTCAAACTAAAAGTTACTGCTTCCCCACTGGGTATATGCACCTTAGAGATGTGCAAGCATAGAAATACCCTATACACACACCTGCATGAACATGAGCATGTGAAAATGGATCATTTCACATATTATTATATGAATATAATAATATCCAATCACTTACACATGCATGTGTGTGTGTGTGTTTGTGAACACCTATCCCCATACGTGCATAATCACATACATGGCTGACAACAAACATTACAGGGGAACCCACATACATATACATACTTCCCTATTCTCACACAGGTGAGTCACCCTTGACATGGAGACTCGAAATCAATGAACATGGATCAACGAACTACACAAAGGATACTAGGAACCTTAAAAAATAAAGGATGATACAAAACCAGTGAGAAACCAACAAATGACATTAAAGCTTTAACTTAGTTGGAGACAGAGAACAAAATCCACCCGAACCCACATGAAATGATCTAACTCCCTACCGAAAACATAACATGGAGTCAAAAACATTGAAAAGCCCAAATACAAGAGGTGGAAATCAATTTGAGACAACATAAAATCACCATGGGTCAATGTTGGTGAATCAAAATACACCAAACCACCTCACATTCAGTGGTGGTTTCTGGGACACACCGAAGGGCCTCACGAGACCATCTACACTAACCTAGAATAGAAGAAAACCAGAAATCAAAGACACCCCCGATACATAGGGTTCATCCAAACTCTACAGGTGTGCCAGTGAGAGGGAAATGTGGCTGAATAGAAGAAGGATAAGTGAGATAGAAGCATACCTTGGAGTTTTAGAGAGAAATCATATGGAACCATAGACGAAATCAAATCTTGGAGGAGGGATGTGGAGGGTAGGCTGTACGATAAAGGAAAAGAGCCATACAGGTAGGTGTGTCACATGTGAGAGGGGAGGATACCCCTTTGGTCTTCTCCAAATAAATAAATAAAGGAATACCTAATTTTAAACTAAAATAAAAAAATAACAATAATTAAAATAATAATAATAATAATAAATGATGATAATTATACTAATAATAGTAATCAATATAATAATAATAATAAATAAATTATTATTATTATTAAAACCATTATTAGTATTTTTCCATTTAATTTAATTTAATTTTTTTCCATTCCAACATTAATTTAATTAATTTAATTTATTTAGTAAAAAACACAAATCAATGTGTTAAATATTTGAGTGAAAATTTCTCTGATGCTTGGTTTTAAAAAAAGGTCTTCTAAAATAATGGAAAACGATAATTTCCTATTCTTTTTCATCTAGGTCAAAACATAGGATGCTACAATATTCCTCCCTTAGAACATATCATCCCTAAAAAGCCTTCATGAATAATGCAGAAGTCACCCAATTTACAAGGGTCGTGATGTCTCACACAAAAGTTCTCTTTGAATCTCTAAACCCCAAACACATGTTCAAGCATTGATTAGGAAAATCGCACATATGCCATTGTGCTCTGAGCTAGAGCTCATTTTCCAACTGAAACACCGAGACTTTACTTATCCAAGACCATTTTTCTGGAGACACGACCATGTCATCATCTCATTAAACATATGAAAAAATTTACTTTCTGCCACAAGATTTAATGTTAGAAAAAGGAAAATTCCCCATCAACCATAAAGCCCATGTCGAGCCAGCTTTTAATGAAAATCCCTCATCAATACAAACCGAAATTACATCCCATGGAAACATATGAAGAAACTTAAAATATCATTACATGTGGGTTAAAATGAGGACACCAATATAGGATAAATTCCCAAGAAGTTTACCATTATTCACTTCAATCTTTTTAAAAACATTTACAATGTTTAGAAGAAACATAAAGTACCCATTTTAAAACAAACACTAGGTTCTTGATTTATCTATTTCCCCAAAGGTAAAATCATTTCACTATAAGCAACTACCACTAAACAGCAAGTTATAACATAAAATCATGGAAATTTAATCTTAGAGATATGATAATAACCACATAGGCATGATACAAGCAAAACATGCTAGTAAATAAGCATCATGAAAATAGGAAAGTATGATAAATATATCTTTGAAACATGGTATATTAACAGATATGATATATAAATAAAAAACATGGCATACATTTAAGTAACTCAATCATATCAATCGGAAACTACAATGCAACAACATAACATGACACTATGTCTGGCATGTGAATTTCAATGTGCCTAATATGATGCATGTTATGTTTCATCATTTCCATAACAATCCATGGGTGAAATACAATAAACATAAAAAATAAATAAGTATTATAAATTTCCCCAATCCCTCGAGGTAAAATCATATCATCTTAAATATTGAAAATCATAAACATCAATTCCCAACAATGGGTACTTGGTCATTTCCCATATGTGGGGTGATCAGTTCCATTCAAAACTATTAACCAAGCGCCAAAACATTCATAGTCTCCTATCTAATAACCTAAAATAGTGATACAATGAAATTGAACCACTCTATGATACCACTTTGTAACATACTAACCTGGCTCACTATTTAGATGGTGGTCAGACTGGTGGGTCACATGACATCTGGTGCATATCCCCGTATTCTAGAGGCTTCCGACTTGCAGCGAGGGTCTCAGGAGGTGATTGTGGGGAGACTATACCATCTAATAAGAGTTTTATAATTATATAATAGAGTGTAGGTAGAAGTCAATAGCAGAGCCAGTAAATAAATATAAGATAGCTATGGAAGTCAAAATAAATACAAGAAAATGCAGTGAATGTCAATATTAAACAATTTGATAAATGTGGGAAACACCATATTATACAATAAATGAATGCATGTCATGGTGAATATATATACTGAAAGAATTAAACAATAAATCATGCTTGAAAACCTAGTACAATAATAAATAAAATACAGAAAATCCCCATGGGTGATCTCCTAGAGAATCTGGAGCTACCGCCCAGTCTGTTGCTCCTATGTCCCAGATACAGACAACACTCCATAAGATATCAATCATCATCTGTAGTCATAAGAACTATATAATTCTACTCAGTTACCCTAGTGAACAAAAATCCCTATAAGGGTGTTAGATAAAAATATTTTTAGGCCAGCACCACCAATTTATAACCCAATCCAAGAAATGAATTATAAATTAAAAAGTGTTATATATAAAATAATGGGGAATTATAGGGACTTAAACTAGAAACATTGTCCTGGTTTCTAAAAAGACACCCTTACTATATCACATACATTGGCCTAATACGAAAATCTATAACGAGTACCTGCAAGAAGTAAGATGTATATTTATATATACAAAGGATAGAAAACAGAGTGTAGAAAGAAAGGAAACATATCCCAAAGACAGTTATTTAACATTAGGTGTATCATGTGTATAAAAAACAGTTTCATAGGACATCAAAAAGGTATCAAAATCCACCAGTGAAACCAAACAACATATTTATTATTAATATGTTGTAGTTGTAGAGACAGAGTCTGGGCACATCTTGAAGGTATCGCTACTATATATCCATCAAATTACCCAATACCACCGAGCCAGTCCAAGGAAATCTTTCGACAGACTAAGTATCACCGAGGGCATGGATTTACCATGAGTCTATCCTAGTATCACATAAAGGGTGTTGAGTATCACATGAGGATTGGCATAGCCACTTTTCCAATGTTTCAATCCTCGATTATCCCTTTGGGAACCAGTTTAACTTATAAGTATTTAGAAAGCCCATGGAACCCTCATCTAATAGATTATAAGCCATATTTTCCCCAACGCGTCGTGGTATAACCACCCAATCACGAGTGTGCATCCATGAGTCCTAAGTACGTAATTCATGTTCTCACATCGCACGTTTCTAGATAACCATGGGTTCCAAAGCACATTGCAAGGGAAAAACCAATACATATATCACATGGAACACTTATACATATATTATGTTATCAATTAACAATCATAAAACATAGTTCATTCAGGCTATAAAATAAAACAATTCATGCCATCAACATCGAATAATTCATATATAAGAAATTAGAATGTAGCAATTACAAGTCAATATCAGTATATTAATGTCTTCAGTTAATAGAAATAATTTCAAACCACTAAAACAGGGTCTCAAAATTTGAATCTTTCATGAGTGTTTAAATGTCAAAAAGCACACACCATCAGTATGTGTCAATAATAGGCTATTAATAACATATAAAGTATAATATAACTAGTTTGTTCAAACATGGCATTCATTTATAACCAACATTTCATATATAACATAGAATTTAGGTGGGGCTCACCCATAGATGTGGCCAAGAGGCAAGGAGAAAACCCCATATAGGTTCTCCTATAGGAGAAGGCCATGATAAGAACAATTGAACAAACCAAAAAATTAAATAAGCGATAAGAAGGAATTTTCGTAAGGCTACAACGAGTTGCACAAAGATGAGACATGAAAAAATTAAACAAAGGGAAGAGGGTAGAGGCCCTATACTCATAGTCATAATTACCAATTGATCCACTTACTTACGAGGTTTCTTGTTTCATCTATTATTTTAAAAATAAGTGAGGTAATTTATAATTAACCAATAATAGAAGTGTATAAGAACTCCATTTTAAAATTTATATCTCAAACAATAAAAGACATTGATGTAGTAATAGAAGAAATCATAAATGTATTTAACTACCTTTTTTCATGAAGACAAATAACCTCCATTAAATGATATTTATTAGAAAACGTGAAACTGCTTTATCAAACCATTAATTTAGTTATATTTTACATTCATTCTAAAACATATTAGGAACTAATCAAAATAAATAATACAAGAAAAATGAAATGAATCATGAGTGATTTTTTGAGGACAATTCATGTCTTTTGGAGGGGTTTTATTATAAAAAAATTAATTTCTTATTGAGCCACCATTTATCAAATTTGACACTTATATCTAGAGTAACACTCAATTCACATTAAAAATGAATGTATTCTAGAATTTAATGTATTATGTAGATTTTAATAAATATGTACTAAGAAATTTATTAAAGATAATAAATAATGCATTCTTAAAATTATGGGAAAGGTAATGAGATCCTACCTCAAGGAGGTACCAAGACATCCACTTTGGCTCTTGGAGCTTTCTAACTAAATGCTGCTTCTCCCCCAATGTGTATACACACCATCAAACATGTGAAAGGACACCAATACACTATGGAAACTCTTGTATGGCCCTAATAAAGTGCAAGGGGATCATTGGAAAAAATCCTATATGCATATACAAGTCTCTAATAACCTGCACATGCATATATATATATATATATATATATATATATATATATACTGGCACACCTATCCCTATACGTGTATAATCACTATCATGGTTGAATACACATGTAATGGGGGTACCTACACACATATACTTACATATTCACACGCATGCGAGTCTCCCTTTAATTTTTGACTCAAAACAAACAAGCAGGAATCAACAAACTACACAAAGGATACTAAAAACTGTAAAAGGAATAAAAGATGTTACACAACTAGTTAAAACCCAACCAACGACATTAAATCATTTCGTTTATTGGTGGTGGAGAACCATATCCACCAGAACCAAAACCAGATGATCCAACTCCCTACCAAAAACAAAATAGGTAGTAAAAAAAATGAAATCCATAAAAACATGTGGTGAAAAACATGTGGAAAAAACCAAAACTCACGTCATGTCAAATCTGGTTGACCGAAATCCACCCAACCACCTCACCATTGGTGGGTGTTGCATGGATACTCCCTAATGGGCATCAAGATTCCATCCCCACCAACCTTGAATAGGATAAAGTCAAAAATAAAAGACACCCTCAATACATAGGCTTCGACCGGACTCTACGGGGCGCCAGAGTGAGTGAAACCCAACTAGAATAACGGAGGAGAAGTGAGAGAGAAGAATTCCTTAGAGTTTTGGAGAGAAACAGAATGGATCTATAGATGAAATAGAAGCATGGAGGAGGTTTCGGGATGGGAGGTCACGTGAGGAAGGGGAAGAGCCCTATGGATTTGTGTGTCATGTATGAGAGGGGAGGAGACCCCATTGGTCTTCTCAACAAAATAATGGAAATCCTAATTTAAAAATAACGTAAAAAAATAACAATAATAAAAATATATATAATAATAATAAATTATGATAATTATACTAATAAAATGAATCATAATGATAATAATAGTAATCATAATAATAATTAAATTATTATTAACATTATTAAAACTATTATTATTATTTTCCATTTAATTTTAATTAAATTTATTTTTTCCATTAAATATTTAATTTAATTAATTTTATTTCTATAAAAAAATTATGTCATAGTGTCATCTCTCAGAGGGAAAAAGGTTCTGATGCATAGATTGAAAAAACGTGCTACCCAGCTTTTGGAAAAAGGTAATTTCCTGTGCTTTTTCATCCAATTCAAAACATAGGATGCTACAACCACATTGAAATGTTATAATATTAATAACAATATTTTAATGATATTTAATATTTAAATTTATGTAATTCATTCATGGGGATTATGAATCACATGTTATAATAGTTTTTAGGGTTTTATGTTATGATCTTAGTGTTTTTTACATATTGTTTATTATTATTTTATTTATGAGGAAATATTATGTTATAACTCTAAAATAACACATGAAAATAATTATTCTATTGTTATTTATAGATAATATGTATTTTATATTCATTTTATTAAATTTATGTACTTAATATAAAATGAGAACATTTTAAATGAATAATAATTTTGTTTCTCTATTCTGTTAAACATTTTTTCTTTCATATCCATGTTATATAAAATGGTTTTGATAATTTTTTAACATTATCCCCTAAATTTTGAATTTTTTCTTTAACAATTAATCACTTTTTACAATTTCCTTTGACATGAAACTTTTTTTTCTTTTAAATGAGGTCCTTTTTTATTTTGATTAACAAATACATTGAATGAGTGTTTTCTTTTGACTTCTATGAAAAAATGTAATTTCATTCTATAATGAACACCCAATTTTTTGAATCCTCCATTAATGTAATAAATTATTATTGCAAAAATAATATTTTCCATAATATTAATAAAATTTTTAGAATGTAAATAATTTATTTCAAATAGAAAAGAAAAGTTTGGTAAAAACCTTTTCTATCTGAAATTTAAAAACAAATATTTTATCTTTGATAACAACACATGATTTTATATAAGTTCTACAATGTATATGATAAATTTATACCCTACTTATTATTTCTATGGATGGTTTATAAATATGATGATTTTTTTTGTAAACTAGTATCTTTTCCTTGGGCTATGGTATTATAAAATGATGAAATATTTATGAAAATCATTTTTTCCAGGGGTTATTATATGAAGAAATACTTAAAGACACATTTCTTTTTCATAGGTACTCATATGATGAATGATTAATACTCTTACATCACACATATATATGGTTTTAATTATGTGATAGTAGGGTACATGGTCATAAATATCTCTAATTCATTCATTAAATATAGATACCAAATGATATAAATAGGATTAAATGGGTTTGGATATTTATTCAGTATGTGACTCTACCAACAATGATATTTTTTGTAGAGAACATTGACTATAATTATGAAATGTGATGTAAACTCAATCGACTATGATATTCTTGGAAGAGATCATTAAAAACTAAAGAAATTGATTTCTATAATAATGATAATGCCATAAACTTATGTCATATTTAGATGTTTTTTTCTCATAAATCTTGTTCTTTGATCTCTTTGTGATTTATTTCTTATAAACAACAGAGCATAATGACAGACTCATGTATATGATTTATAATAATGAATTTATTGTATTAAAATTTTAATCTAATGTTATCATACCCTTGGGATCATTTTATACTTATATGACCATTGATTTCTCCCTTGGTTACAATTATTGAGCAGTAGATCCCACTATTTATTATAATTTCATTTCCCATGTCATAATGAATAGTTAATTTAGGGTTGTATTAGAAGAGTTATATTTGGGAATATTATTATTGGTGAAATTGAAAATCCTTAACGAAATAACAATATCGCATATCTAGTCTCCAAAAAAATTATTCATTTATGGTCCCTAAACATGAATTTGTGAAATTTATCTAATATGCATCAAAAAATTTATAATATCATTGTATGAAAGTACTAGGACACTATAGGTAGAACTATATTTTTAACATTATCAGGGGTACACATCCATTATCTTTATCTTGGGTTGTCTTCTTCAAATATAATCTTCATCAATACATTGATAATAATTAAAATTTTATAGTTAAAAATTAACCACTATATGAATAATTAAATGGTTTATTTTCTTTAATTATTATAGTTTATTTCCAATTATTATTTTTCAAATATCATCATCAAATCCCACTATGAAAAAAATTCAATAATAAATTTTAAAAAATGTTATTTTTTAAATATTTCCTTCATATGTACAATCTTTCATTAAAATTAATTTCTAAATAGAATATAATTATTTTTAAAGCTCACATTTGTAAGAAATATTCATTCTTATATACTCTTTTAT
This sequence comes from Viscum album, assembly GCA_963277665.1. Lineage (NCBI taxonomy): Eukaryota > Viridiplantae > Streptophyta > Magnoliopsida > Santalales > Viscaceae > Viscum > Viscum album. The sequence continues at coordinate 1,014,973,818 of OY728130.1, read as the reverse complement.
TTTATATTTCTAAAAACAATTATGTAGAAAAATAATCTATATTTTTTTAATCACCACCATTTGTTGACTATTATTTGTTTCATCATCCAATAAGGAACGTTCATCTCATGATATGTATTTCAAATTTGTCACTAATTCTTATTATGGTATTATGATGTTTTTACAATCCTTTACACCATGTGATACATTATTTAAAAATTAGCATAAATTTATAGGAACATTCATGTAATCAATTTTAGAAAAATTATAATGAAATTTGATGTATTATTCATGTAGAATAACTTGTTTCCTTATAGAAATCACACATTCTTATTTTTCTCCACATTTATATACAATGTTATTTGATCATGAAAAACTGTTAAAATATTTTTAATAATATTCTCCAATTATCCATTTTTTAATATTCATCGAGAAACAAATTATATAAAACACTGAAGTATCTTATTATATTATTTCAACCACCAAACTAACCCTCTAATCCATTTAGAGGATCAATTCCCATTTTGGATTCATATTTCTCACATAAATTTTGAATTAACTTACCTTTTTACAATTGTCCATAGTGTGGAAATTTCTATCAATGTTGAAGCATATCATATTTTATTTGATATCCTTTTTAATTTTCACCATGGGTGTAGTTTACATAAAATTATTGTTTTATTTACCAAAATTCTTTACTTTATAGAATCCAAATATATATTAACCATTAATTTCCCTATACTTATACTTTTTTTGTCTTTTATTCTCACCATGAAATGAGTTATTATTTATCTAGTACATATTGAAAATTAAGCATATAGTGACCACATTTTCTGTCACATTGAATGAATTTATCCAATCATTCAAATTAGAGATTAGTAGCGAATTTTCATTATGTATAATTTAATTCTATGTAGTTATTTTGGACATCATCTCTATTCCCTATAAATCTATGATTTATTTATTTAAATAAATTTTCATATTATTATAAATCTCAATTTCCTTGATCCCAAATCTCTAAAAGCTCCAAATGTGTCCAATAAATATTCATTTCATTATTATACATGTATTATAGAAAAAATAATATTTTTTTCACCATTCTATTTTTGATTATAAATACTATTTTTGGGGTCTTTAGGGAGAGGTAGAAAACATAGATATTGTAATACAAACAATTTATTATTGTATTGATTTGATATTTTTTCTTATGTTTAAATATTTTTCAATATGAGTACTTTATATAATTAATAAAAAAACAAATATTAGTATACAAAATTTTTTATAGGTTATGGGTAACCTTACACTAATAGATTGTTTTAGGATGACGTGGGAATGATTTTAGGATATTTTTCAACTAATATGATTACTATGTTGGATAAGGATATCATCAAAAGGTTCCATGGACGAAAGTTTGATCCAAACTATTTGGTATGTTTTAAAATATATTGATTTCAGATTTGTAAATTTTACCTCAAGCTTAGAAAAATTCATATTCAAAGAAATATTCTAATACATGACTCCTTTTATGGTTTCTTACTGATATAATCACATACTTTTAATACCATACTTATTATTTTTGTTAAAATAATAAATTAAATCACCATGGTCAACAAACATTTATATCTTATATATTTAATTAGGAATCCTTGACATTAATAGTAGTATTGCGAGAAAAAACTAGTGAATGGAAATTCTCTAGAATAGATTTCATTATCTCATTATTCTTATAGACACTTATTTGAAAAACACCTTCTAATACAAATATGTCTTCATTGAAAATTAATAAATATATTAGTTTTTTTAGTAGAATCTATTATAGTTTTTTATATTTTCAATTTCCTAAATTAAAATTTTTCTATATTTTTATCCATTAATTATAACTATTATTCATCATCAATAATTCCCTAGATAGACCCAAATAAATGGGTAACCACATTTATGGGTACATGTTTATAAAAATCATTAACAAGAGAGTATTGGTATTCACCTACTTCAATGGACTCATCCTCCTCATACTCTTCATTTCATAAACACTCGTTTTCAAAATTATATCTCTAAAAAACCTTTGTAAATGAACAATTATCATGTTGATCAAAATAAATTATTGGTAAATTCATCTTTCCAATTGAAATATTTCTTTAATTATTTCACTCTATGTTCCTTTTGTTTATTTAATATTTTTTCCAAGACCAACACAATGTAACTAATTTAAGTAAATTCCATTCTCCTCATCTAATTCATCTCAACAAAATTTAAAAATATTTACTTTTCAAAGACTGTTAAAACAACTAGTATAATAAAATATATCCATTCATAAGAAACCATGTTTTATTTAATACCCTTTTAATTTCCTTGTTAATGGTGTATGGACACTAGGGGTGGTAAATTAGTGTTCCTAAATTTTAAATTGGTTCACTTCCTCTTTTAGTTAACAAATCTTTATACCCTAACCAATGAATAAATTTAAATTTTTTGATCTTTGGTGCTCCCAAAACCCTTTACACCTCATAAATTTATTATAAATAGATAAAAAACAACACAAAATTATTTTTAAAAGGTCCATTCCCAAAAATGTTACCAAAACAATTATTTCTTTAGGACACGTCCTAATAGAATGCGTAATCACCAAAGTGGTAGAGTGACTATAATATGACAAGGATAATGTTTATCCTTGAGTCCTAAAAAGTTTATTAACTACATTACATAATGGTTATAAGACATAGGAGAAATGTTCTTTCATGAGACTAATTAGAAGAATTATCAACCTACAGTTCTTCTATTTCCAAAAAACTAAGTTGATTTTGTTTATATTATAACCACTAGTATCCATTTTTCATGTCTCAAAATCTAGTAATTTGAAAATTTTTTTTCTCTAAATTTCATAACATCACCAAATTTATATCATATTAATCCAAAAATTTATTTAAATACTAGAATCTTATTGTTATTATTTCATGTATCTTTTTATTATTCTTTAACTTTTTCTCAATGTGATCATAACCAATATAGGAAATTAATTATTATAGAGCCTCTATGAAACTGATAAGATGTATAAATATCAACAATTCTCTATCTGAGTCACTTTCTGTTATATATTAATATCATTTAACTCCCCTTTATTTTCCTTAAATTAATAATATTTCTTTCATGTATATCATCAAGTTCATCATTCGATGCACAAATTATATTAGAGTTGAAATCGTATCCCAGATAATAATATTTTTTTATTTTTCTACACATTTAATATTTTATTTATAGAATATTGTGAATATAATTTTAAAAAAACTATAAATATATAAAATTAATGATTTTAAAAAGACATAATATGCTTTTAAATTTATTATATATGCCATGTTTAAATATAATTCGATTAAACAAACATTCTCATTTATTTATTCAAAAGGCTCAAGATATTCGTTTATTCAAAATCATCAAAAAATATATTGGAATATTTGATTTACTCTAATATCATTCTACATGATCAAGGAATCATATAACATTACATTGTGTATCTACTTCATTAATAATGGAACACTCCAAATCCATCTTGAATTAAAGAACATTATTATGATTATTACTTTAATAAAGATCAAAACACATCATTTTTTTATTTTAATCCTCTCAAATATTTCATTATGTATATTAATTTTAAAAATACCCATATAGAGCAGTCGTCTTTAATAGCATTGTGAAATTCATAAAAGTATTATTATTACGAAATCCTAAGGGACATTATGTATTTCCCAGGGGAACCTTATGATAGTGTCTCTCAACCTTCTCATTTTTATATGTCAACATTACAAACATAAATGAAAATAGTATGAAGTATAAAAATTAAAATTAAAAACGTGTCTTAGAAATTGTATAAGGTTTTCAATTTCCGCGAACATCACAACATAGTTACTCTTATAGAAACCCCAAATAACCTTCAAAAGTTATCTTCTATTTCTAGTGCATAGTATTTATTAAATAGTTTAATGGTATCCTATAGTAATTATGAATTTTCTATTTTTTTAAATTTTATTGTATTTTAGAGTAATATGATACCCTTATAATTTATTTTTGGAGAATATTTGTGCATTCTTCTCGGGACATCAAAATTATTCAATAAGTTCATCAAAAATGTTATAAAAATAACCCAACAATCTCAGAACATAAAAAAATATTCAAACACATTGGAATTACATTCCAAAATAATTTTCAAGGGATATCAATTCTTTCATGTGGTAGCTTTTACACTTTGTGTAACATGGATGGTTTATCAATAATTCTATCTTGCTTTGTCTCCTATTAATTTAGGTTAATTAATCCATATTTCATCTAGATACTCAAAACACAATGACAATGTATTCCAGTCACTAAATTAATTATTCATTATAACCTGATATTCGATCATTCCAAACCAACTCAATAATTACTACATGTCTTGGATTCATTCTAAAAACCTGTCCATATAGACATTTTAAGATGTTTACATCATATTCCTTTGTTAATTTTTCTTTGAGAAGAAACTCATCACCCCATATTATGTTATTTTGATATTCTACATATCCCACACTCATAATAAATTCACTTCACATTCAATAGATACATTTGAAACAAAATCAACACTCATCATTAATATTTAAATTAGATAATTAATCTCCCATTTTGATTGTTGGTCAATAATATATCACATTTAAATTCAATTTCCTTATCCCCCATGATAATATTAAATGAAAAGGTGAAAATTTAAGGTTAAAAATTACTCATTATCAATTATCCTATATATTTATCTTAATAACTTCTTCATAAGAATGCCATTAATTCATAATAAATGCCCAATTAAAATATTGGGAGAATTATAATAATATTTCTTTTCATAGAAATGAGTTATCAATTAAACAAATTTAATATAAATTTGGAAAACACAATTTTAAAAACATGATTGGTCATCCTATGACCAAATAACCCACCAAAAACTATACAACATATCATACCTTTAAATTTTTATCATTTGAAGGGATATAAAAATTGTCCCATTACAAAATTTATTCCATAAACTCATCTATAAGAAACATCAATAAAATTAAAGTGAAACTAACATTACTTTTACATCAACCAATCGTTATCAGTAACCATCAAATCCCATTAATAGTCAAATAATATATAATTACTACATTTATATGAAGTATAATGGGAATAACTCAAATTATAATTTATATGGGTCTTATAAATTTTATATTGTTATGAAATAAAATCTCATTGGAAGAACCTTTTTCCTCCCCATCAAGGATTAAAATCTATCATATTCTTTATTGATGTTATTATTTAATCATAATATTCATGTAACCTATGAATCCCATAAATAGGTTTTAGGAAAAAATCCCTATCTAATTAATGAAACATTTTATCTATATAAATATTAAAAATTCCATAATGTTATAAATTATCAAATATCACCATTAATTCCTAGTATCAAAACACATTCAAAAAAATAAAATGGAATAAGATTATTTTACAATCAATTATTTAGTATGAGAATTAGAGCTGATACATATATATAAACCTAGAATAAATTTACATTATAATCCAATATTCATTAAAAAAAATTAAATTTACAATATTTTATTAATAAACTAAAATCATCCAAGGGAGACATAGTCCTCTTACATTATTTGATATCTTTTATGTGTAGAGTTTTCTTCACCAAATCATCCAAAAGGACACATGATAATCGTGGTGATTTTTTAATCACATTAATCAATTTTTATTTATATAATAGGATAGTCGTATATTACATTTCTCTATGTAAATTTTTTTTTCACATTATAGTAATATTATTAAAATCACTTTAGTCATCTTTTTTGGGCAACCTCTCTTGATATTTGAGTTATTTTTCAGTTGAAATTACATTTCTCCCCTAGAACCCACTTTTTAAAATTTTATGCATATATCAATCCAATTCTAACAGTGAAATAAAAATAGTTAATAAATATTTCTTATCATTAATTAAATTTTTATAATGATTTTTCACATTCTTTGAGTTTTCCATTTTAAAAAAATCCTTCACCCATTTGTTTAGAATTTCATCCACTAAGGTAAACCTATTGTGAATTTCATGGATAGATTCACCATTAGAATCCATATTTTCCCTTTATTTTTGATTTATATATCCCCTATTTTTTAGTTATTATAGTGTCCTTTTCTCTTAAAATATAAGAAACTACACTATGGTTTGATATAATTTTCATTTTTCATCTCAAGCGTAGTTGTTTTGAACGCTACTTTCTTAACATCATTCTTTAAAATAATATATCTAATCATAGATTCACTATAACATTTTCCTTCAAATTATGATATTTTGGTCTTATATTCTCAAAAAATGTGAACTATGTTTGATTTTTACGAACTTAAACTCATTATAATTAGGAACCCTTTTGATGAAATATTTATAAAAGTCGTCTTCAAATTTAAATATATTTTTAATTCATAGATTTCTTTTTTGAAATCATATTTTATAAAAAATTATTTATTATATAATTATATTATCTACCCCAAAATCATGTCCTTATATACTATTTTTATTTTGATATATTATTCCAACACTCAATTTCACTTTGGCCACTTATAAAGTAGCACTAAAAGTGGTAATGAATTCCAATTTTTACTTGTAGATATAGTCTTTAAAAAAATAATTACATCAATACAATCAGTTATATGATTGAAAGTACTATTATTTTAGGTTCTCCTTGGGGATATTATCTTATTAGATATGATGATATACATCCAAAATTATTTATTGGATTTTTTATCGTATATATCTATCCATATTTCCTTAGATTTTTTTTGTAATATGTATTTTCAGAAGAAATATCATTAGTTTTTAAAACATTTTATCGGTTATGGGTTTCCCTTCTCTTAAAACTTATTAATGGTCAACCAGGAGGTGAATTGAATATAGGTTTTCAAATCTTTTGAGTAATTATTTGGAAAATGATCTCATATGATTTTTTTGTGGTAGAAAATATCTTATTATATATTTTAGACGATTCAGGTAGTGTTGATTATATATTTCAAAAATTTATATCAAACTAAAGAATATACCTGATTATGGATTTATTCTTATCCATTAATAATATCAAAATTTCTTCAAAACAACTTTTTATATTAACAATACAATATTTAAACATTTTACTACAATTTTTTGAATAATTATTAAGTTCTTTAATCTTTTTTCTTTGATCTTGAGTTTGTTGTCCTAAACACCAATAATATATATTTTAGTATCACATGAAAATATATCTTTTATTTGAAAACATTAAAAATCCTAAATTTATCGTAATCACATATTTGTTACTATTATTCAAATATATACAAATGTTCATTTTAATTCAAGACAAACTCTTATCTGAGTTAAATAATTAGAGTAATATTTTTTCATATATTGAATCATATAAGAAAATAGTTTTCTATATCCATGGCCTCCAATTATATATGTGAATTTTAAAAAATAAATACATAGATGTAAATTAATAAATTGGTAACCACATCAAAGGAATTTATCTTCAAAAAATACATGACATCACAATAGTGTTAATAAATTAATTTAATAGATATAAACTCATCATAGTCATCGCCACAAGATATTAAATATTGGAATGTATCAATCTCAATAGATTTACTAGATGAACAATTATCACCACAAACAAATTTAAATAGGGGTAGATCATCCTTTCCTTTTGAATAATTCTTTTACTTATTTACCACTATTTTAATTTTATTCATTATGTTTTTGGTTAGTACCTCCATTTTTTATATATACAAGTCACTTAAAATCTCTTCATCCAATGCATCTCAACAAATTTTTAATTTCAAATTTATATAGCACTATTAAACCAACTAGTATATATAATAAGATATAATCATAAGACAAATATTTTTGTCAAATACCACTAGGAGTTCTTAATGAATCATATAGAGACAATTAGTTGTAGTGAATTGTTGTTCCCCAATTTAACTGAGTTTTACATTATATTTTATTTAATCTAGAATAATTATTAAAAATAAAACTAAAATAACATATTTGGATATTGTATGTAAGATCTAATTTGTTTTCATTTAATTATGTTATGGAAATAAATGATAATAAAAATTGATTATTTCATGGTATGTTATGAACATGGGTCCTTAATCCTTATTATATTTAGTTTTTCTTCTAAGACACTATGAAATGAATTATATAGTAGGGTGATTACAACATGATGAGGTAGGTGTTTATCATTGAATCTAAAAAAATTTTCATTACTATATTACACATGTGATATGAATGATAGTGGATGTGTTATATGTAGATCCCTACTAGTGAAACTATCACAATATATTAGTTTCTTATACCAACTGTTAATATGTTGTTTCTTATAATAGACATGTAATCAATAATTTTTCATTATGGAAATCTATGAATTAGTTATTACATTTTCATTGGATGGAATAATATCATAAATGAAATATAATTTTTCTTAATGAAAATATTTTTGACCTACCAAATGTGGTTAGTAATATATAAAATAATTTTTTCCTAATTATGTAATCAGATTTTAGTATGATCATTATTTATAATGGATCTTCAATATATTATTGTATTGACACAAATATAATGATGAAACAATAGTATTCAGTCTCTATTATATTCACCATCTATGATATAAGAATATCACTGGAATTCAATTTTTTCTCATTCAATGCCCAAGATCCACTTCCATGATATCCTTAGGTTCTTAATTTGATACAATAACGATATTAAGGTAGTAGCTATATTTGATATCTTAACACTCCATTTTCTAATTCATCATATTCAATTTTTATATTAACAGAATTTCATGAATATGAATTTCAATAATTGAAATATATAAACTCCAAGATTTTATGTAGACTAATCATAAAATTAATATATGAATATATTTATAATTTCAATATCATTTAAATTATTTTAAATATTATTATTTAAATCCCTATCAATCATGAGATATAATATTAATCCAAATCTCCACACATCCTAGAGAAATTTTTTAATTCATTTAATATTCTTACACTAGTTCATGGAATTATAAAACATCACAAGATGGTATATGTTTATAAAATTTTGAACTCTAAAACTACATAATTAATCTAAATCTCTCATTTTGATTGTTATTTCAATAAATATCATTATATGTAATCATATGAATTCAATTTTAACATATTTTTAATAATGTATATAAACATTACAATGAACCATGTATATTGGTGGAAGCCAATGCCGTTTTGAAATTCATATATGTATGATTTTTATTTAGTCATGATTAACCATACAATGTTACCATATAAAACTTATGAATATTTTATCATGATTCTAGTGTCCAGATACTAACGTTGTCAACTTCAACAAAAACCTTATCATGTCAACATATTAATCATAAAAAATATTTGGGAAACCTTATGATGTTTTCCTAAACTAAGAATATCCCAAATAAGGTACATTATGAAAACACCAAGTATGATTTTTAAATCAAAATACCTTTTGAAGATAATTTACATACCCTTTAAAATGAAGGTCACCCTTCTGAAATTCAACACGTGCATCTGAAGCAAATTTTTAATCAATTTTCACACAATTTACATATTTCAAAATCAAGGATCTCATATCATATTAGAAGATCCAACATGAAATCAATCACTTATAAATTTTCAAAAACAAATTTATCATATAAAATAAAGGTTACCATCCAAAATTGGATGCTACCCTTCTCTGGTAAAGAATTTTGTATTTATCAAAATTGAAGTGTTTTGAATTAGCCTTCCAAAAAGTGGATAGATAACAATCTCCACAAATTTTTAAATTTAATAATTAATATTATATTTTCTTCAAAATAATTTTAAATATATTTGATAAATCATAAATGGTTTCAAAATAATTATAAAAAATAGAAATGAATATAAAAATATCATCTATTGGATCTCATTCATCAGATGTAGTTGTTTTAAGTCTAAATTCTCCATGGATGGTTTTTCAATAATTCGTGCTAGGGTTGTCATATTTTAATTTTAGGTATTAAATCAAACCATTAACTATATTAATAAAACACATAAAATGGTTATGGTAAGTGAATTAACCATTAATAAGAACAAAAAAATGAATCATCCAAAGAAAACATAGAAATCATTCGATTTAAGGGATATATTCATACAACACATCCAAATGTATATTTAAAAAAACTATGTTCCACTACTCAATTCTATATGAGAAGAAAATCCATATTTAATATTTAGTTTTTGGGATCTTCCACATAACCCATAAATAAAATTGGTTTACATTAATATCATATATATATTAAAAAAATTTACAAAACTGACATTGAACATACATTTGATTTGTAAAAAAAAGATAGACAATGAAATAATATTTTTGAATACCAAAAAAATTTCATTTTAGTTAGAATGAAAAATATATTGGATATTCTATGATAACTATCTCAAGCTATGTACAATAAAAAAAATAGGATGAACACATTAATTCACAAAGTAATGAACAAAATTACATTCCTCCCTTTGTGTTTGAACATCCAAACAATTTTAGGGGACCTTTTAGTCCAATAATATACCTAAAAACAACCAATAAAATAGAAAATACATTTTATTTTCTCCAGTAATCCGAGAATAAAAAATTATTTGTAGCAGTTTTTTATTTTGAAAGTAATGTTTACAAGTATCAGACACTCATTAATAATATGACATGGGAGGATGAAATCATCTCTATAAAATTAGAGGAGTTCACTATGGTATTTTCAGAAAATATATTCCTTTAATGTGTTACATTGAAGTAGATAGAGAATTAGTGGAAATGAATAAAATGTGGATGAATATGATGGTACTCTATAATCCAAGATCATATTATTTATAAAGTACATTTATCAGTTTATCAATGACCATATTGGATAAATTTATAATTTATATAGTTTCTTAAAACAAAGTAGTGAAAATGAAATAGTCATAAAGGACATTAGTATATATGAATTAATTATTTTATGTGATATCAAGGTGTGATTGGAAATTAGAATCCAAAAATATTATCATTGATTTTGGGACATGAAGAGAAAAAAGAGTTACATGGAATCTAAAATGACTATACTCATTGTGGAATGAAAAATAATCTTCTTATACACTAAAAATGTGGGAAGTAGTATTGGAGAAATTAAAATAACAGGACTTGTAAATGGTTAAAGTGTGGAAGATAATATCATCAGGGAAATGAATATTGAATATATATAAATAATAAAAATAATGATATGTATAAAAATAAAGCCTAACCAAATACACCTCCAAAATTTTAATGCTTGAATTGACAATACTATGGACATAAAAACAAGTTGCAACAATCTATGGGTTAGTTTTAGAATTAGATACTAGAAACCTCATAATACAATGTAAAAAGAGAAATCCTATTTAATAAAAATCATAGAAGTGGGTCATAAAAATAAAGTGGTGTGAGTTACATTCATCTTTTATTCAATATTTGAAAATGTATTATTTTATTATTGATAATCCTTACACTTAAAATTTGGAATGTTTTATAATATCATCAAATAACCACCCCAATATCTGGATAATAATTTCTCAATTAACCCTAAAAATGATGTGTTCTTTTCATTCAATGTTTATAACTCTTATCCTATAATTTTTTATTAGATTATAATTCTTATGAGTATTTTTATAATTACTTTAATAGAATTTGATTTGATTTTTGGAAATGATTCACTCTCTCTAATTGGATACCACTTCAATTTTCATGATACAAAGATCACATTTCATATCCTAATTAAATCAATGATCATCAACCATTATATGGATGACTATTAACTCTGTTAAGAAGTTAATTCACTTCTATTGGTCTTGTTAACAACTGACTGAATGTTATCATTTTTATTGATTTTGAGAGATCACAATACATAGGAAGAACGAAAAGCATCAGGGAGGTCTAAAGTAATCCAACCCAAACAAATCATTAGAAAAAACTTCATCCACTCACTAAGAAATGATCAAAAGTTAATAAAGGAAATCATACCGTGATTAGATGTATCCATTGACGCTAGAAAATCCGCTACTATATTTCCCTCCCTCTATGTATGCAATATCACCATGTGATTCCCCAGGAAATATTTGCACCTCCTGATTGAATAAACTATATTCCAAGGAATTATTCCCATGTCCAGCAAAGATATGTATAGAAGAAGGGAGTCAGTATCCAACGTCGTTAACCGAATCTGTCTACTGGAACACATTTCCAAACCCTTAGCCAAAGCCAGGGCCTCTTCCTGAAGAGCATCGCCTTCCCCGAAAGAAGTAGTGAACGCCGCACCCACTGACCGAAGTTGATCTCTCACAACACCACCCCCATTCATTCCCCACCCCCCATGAAATGACCCATCCAAATTTATTTTGAGAGGTTGGTTTGGAGGACACCACCATACCCAACATACCTACCCTAAACCATTCTCCTGGTGATCAGTAGATATAGATACGACCAAAGAACTAACCTAAGGAGCCGAGTGACAATAAGGGGATAAATGAAGCATATTCTTAATATTTTATTTTCATTTTGAAAAGAATGCAGGGAAAGGATCCTAAAGCATTATTGTGTCCACCCTCATTCTGGGCCCTCCAAATTTTCTAGCACCTGACACTTAGGATGATCGATCTGGAATTTATCTCCACCCCATGGTTTCCCGCTCCACTAAACCATGCATGGGGAAAGTTAACAGTAGGTCCTTCATATCCCTTCCAACAGAAGAAATCCCCATAGTCCTGCCAAATCCCTCTGGCCCATTCACTTTCATTGAAAATATTCCCTACTGATTCTTGGTTAGAAGACCTGCAACACAAACACCTTGAAGCCATATTAATACCCATTTTTTGAAGGTTTTCATCTGTAGGAAAATCCTTGTTACACACACGCCATAAGAGAAAGTTAAATTTTGGGAGAATATATTTACACCATAGAGACTCCCGTAATGAATCAACATTCACTATGATCCTCGTCACATGATCAAAATTCATAATGGATAAAGAACCCAATGAAGACCCCATGAAAACCAGCTTGTCTTCTTCATCGTTAGCAACAATTGTGCTAAAAACTTCCCTTTGACTCACATCAAGAATAGCCTATAGAAATCTTGGATGATTACTAGCCTTTTTAAATAATATGTCTGGGGTAGGACACCCCGGGAACCATAGCCTTCCCACCCCCAATCCTGCTCCCAAAGGTTGATGTTCCCCCTACCCACAATCCATCGAGAGTGATGATAGAGAATTTACAGATATGAGAGGGTCAAATTCCACATCCTAGATGGTTTCATTATATGAATATTCAAATTTAGGCCATATACATCCTGCATGATTCTTCCCCATAGTGATCATCCTTCCATAGCCTCCCATGATAACTTTGCATGGATCCCATCCATGGTACTAGAGACACTTCTCATATTAATACCCCCTTTAGATAGAGATCTTGCTAACTATTTCCCCAAAGCCCAATAGTGTCTACCTTCCACATGACCATCCCATATGAAGGACACCATAATCCTTTCAAAATTGGATATTTCACATTTTGTAACCCTTAGAGTAGAAAGAATATACATAGTGATGGAAACAAGAACAATGTTGAATAGAGTGATACAACCTCAAAAATAGAGAAATATATTCATCAAGTTATGGATATGCCCTGTAATTTTTCATATAAGATTATCAAAATGATTCCCCCTCCGGGAAGAAGGAATAACCGGGGCTCCAAGGTATTCCATGGGAAAAGAGCCCCTTCCCATGCTCAAGCTGGCTCTCACAAGCCTCTCCCTCTTTATAGAGGTCCTACTTGATGCTAAGAAGAGACTTTTTTCCTTGTTCACCAACTACACACTCCATATGAAATATTCCCAAAGAACATGATTTTTAGTAATCCATATTACTCATACATAATGATATACCTATTTAAAAAACTCATATTGAATATCCATGATTGAGTGGCAAGAATTTTAAAATTCAATCCATGAGAATTGAGATGTTGGTTTTATATTCCCATATGATTCAATATAGAGTTCCCCAATTCCATTTGTTAATAAGAAATATGAATTAGTTATAACAATAAGATATTTTATTATTTATTTCATTCTATGTAAATACAATTTCATCATTATATTTTGAAACACCACACGCTAATTATAAATAAACCATGATATTGTATATTCTTATAAACTAACTATTAAATTCTTTGTATGAATAAGATTAAACACATTTAAAAAAATATGTACAATTTGTTTAGATAAATACAACATTTTCATAAATAAGTATTCAATTTTTATTAAGATATTTAAATGTTTTAATAATACATTATTCTTCAGAAATAGTTTTTATTTATCATTATTAGAAAATAATATAATTTGTTTTTGTAAAATCAGAAAATTTATTTGAAAAAATGAAATTTATTTTGAAATCATTATGTGAAAATGATCTTGTACTATACTTATTTTAATGTTTCAAAAATAATTATTATTTAATTAAAACAAAAAAATAAGGACTATTATTGAAATTTGAATTTTCATTTGAAGAATATATAAAGATTAAAATTATTTTAAAATTAATTAAAATATAATTAGTTAATATATATTTTTAATACTCTATATTTGGTAATTTGAATCCATTTTATGTGTTTTTATGTTTAAATACTTTTTATACATAACAAAACATTCTTTCTCAAAGAATACTTTTCATCATGTTTTAAATGTTTAATTTTGAATTAAATTATGCAACTCTTATGAATTGAATTTAATCAAATTGAATAAATATTTTAAATCATAATTTTAGTTTTTTAATAATTCCAATTTTATTTTTGGTTAAAATCAATAGTAACAACTACAATAATTTACCACTATACTTATGGTTCAAACAGGTTTACTATGGGGTTAAACGAAAATAAATGCAAATTATTTCCAATTTAAATTCCCGAAATTATATTTTAAGAACATATGTAGACCTAATATTATCCCAAAATAAAATATATATCTATTGAGAGGCATGATTTTTGATAATGAATTTACTATATTTTAATCATTTAAGAATTATCAAGTGTTTTTCCTCCCAAAATTATAAAAAAATCCATACTTTATCATCCCTAATCCTTTATGATCCATCTATATCAACCAAAAAATATCTTATTCTATTATAATCTTCCATTTCAATTAATTCTAGGTTCTTGGAATCCTAAAAGGCATTTCCAATGGTCACTATGAATGGATCTGAAGGAGCACTATTGAAGACGAGGTAATCATTTTACCCAACCTTCATCAATTTATTTCTTATAATACTTACTATTAATTTTGTTATTCAAAAAATAATAATAACTTCAGTATCATATATATATTTAAATATTAATATTATTATTTAACCACCATAATTAAATTTTTTAAAAACATACGTGAAGTGAAAGTGTCTCTCACATGTACGTTTGGGCTACCACTTCTACATATTGATACAACTAATATCCCATAACCATATTTTATTTGTAGACATTTTGATGGGTTAAAAAATTATAAATGATATTTATGATAAAAATTATTTTATATTTATAATATAATATCTTATTTCTTAACTTTCAATCCGTTGAAAATGACAACATCAGTCATGCATACTTGTGGACTAAAACCACTACAAAGAAATGTGGTTTTATTTTCATTACAATTTTAGTTGGATGAAAAAATAATATATTTAATATATATTTGTGTTATATTTTATATAATAATTATTATAGAAATTTGAATTATTATATACCTTTCCTTCATTTAATTTTTTTCAAAACTAAATCCTATGTACTTGTATGCGTAAGACCTACAATATTCATGAGTGGTTTAATTCATTTTTCTATATAAAAATTTTATTTATGAATATAAATATATAAATATATATAATGAATATATTTTATATATCTATAATTAGTAAAATTATGGAGATTATGTAACCAAGATCAATGAAACCGAATGAGAATCTCAAAACAATATTCCATAAAAAATGAAGCAGTTTACAGATTAGAATGGTTGTTTTAACAAAGGATAATTAATAATTTAGGGTTAAAATATAATTAATGGACCAAATATGATATTATATGTATTAAAATGATTCTATAATATAATTAAATATATTTGTATATACTATAAAATTGGTTATTATGCTAAAAATTTATTTCGAACATGAGATAAGGGATTTATACTAAAATTTCATTATTTTATGGATTATTTATGAATATGTTTTTTATAAGGAAATTTATTATGATGAACCTCTTATGAATCCCATTATTTTTATAATCCTATTTTTATTTTTTGACATTTAATTTTTTTCCTTTAATTTTCTTCTCATTATGAAATAATGATTTGGTTAGATTGTTTGTTATGAAAACAAATTTTAATTATCTCTTCGGTCGAAAAAACTTTTTCTTCTATATCCACATTTCCTCAAACATGTCAACAATAATATTTTTAACATCATTATATGATTATCCGATTTTATTTTTTCCCAAGATAATTTTTTTAAAATTTGTTTAAATGGAATATGATATTCATTTTCCTAAAATGGTAATCTATACTTTCCTCTAAAAATGTGAAAGGAATCATTGTTTTTACATACTTGACATAAATGAAATATTTATCTAACAAGAATGCTTAATGTCTAGAATCTTAATTTTCAATTTATTGTATATTATTTAAAATATTGTATTTTCAATAATATTTTGTAATTTATTAGATAATAAATAAGTTATTTAAGAAGGAAAAAGATATCTTCCTCAAGAAATATTCTAGAGATCTTATTTAGAATTATTTTATTGATGATAACATCCTTTAATGATTCTTTGGATTTTTTGGGAAATGATTCAAGGATATAAACATTATTTCATTATATGTATGTGTTGTGAATATGATGATATGATGTTAATGAAACATGCTTATTCTCCACTCGTTAATCTATGATGAAATGTAAAAATGTTTGAGAAACCCATTTATTGTCCATGGATTATGATATATGATAATAGAATTATGATCTTTTAGAACACATTGAATTTATTATGATAATATGAAGGGTGGGCACATAATTATAAATATCTTTAATGAGTTGGGAGATGATGGATATCTCATGAGATAATAAAGACTAGAAAAAGGAGTGAAATGACATCAGTATGGGAATCTTTACATGATTATTGTTATGCGAGTGAACATCAAATGAGAATTCAATGGAATGAAGAGTGAACGAATACCAATTTTATAGAATTTGGAGTAAACCATTATTTTTCTATTATGGAAAAGGGAGTAAAACCACCCCACTATAATATCAATGAAAGTTATAATTTACTACTGATGAAATTATATTATGTTATTATGAGTTTTTAACAACATGTATATTATGTAAATTTTAGGTTCTCATGGAATATGTTCTTTGATTAATTAATTATTCATGAATTTTGAACTGTTAATCTATATTTCATGAAAAAATATTATGATATATGATATATAGGCTATAGTTTCCAAATGTCATGATCATGTTCCCATACCTCGTTTATGATATTATTCTAAATTGATAATTGATATCTCATTTGATAACCCTTACTAAGAATATGATATCACCCTCTGTTCTGCTCAAATTCCACACGTTATTCTTAATGGGTTTTATTTATGTATTTATAATAAGATTAATATGTTGTAGTTTCATTATGGTGTATGTTTAAGATCATTCATGAAAAACGAATATGGTGAAACTAGTCTCAAAATATTGTAAACATTTACACTCCATGGGTTTGATTTTTCAAAATATACAAAATATTCATATATTAAGATGAAATGTCTATGTATTTAAAGTTATTTGTCCCAATATAAATTCATATCTACATTTATTAACATATACATAACAATATCATGATCCAGAACATGTATCCTCTATCCCATATAATTTAAAATTTGATCAATTATTTTGAGAAAAATAATTCACTAAGATTGAAAAATGACCTAAATATCATTAAGTAATAGATAAAATGGAGGATATATCCATTATAACTATTTTTCAATACAATTAATCTATTAATTCATAATGATACCATTCATATTTATAAATTCATCAATTAACATCATGGATTTAATGAATAGAGGCTTTAGATATTACCTTGATTATTTATATTCAATATATAAAGATTATATTCTCAAATATCCAAAGAGTAAGGATGTTCATAAATATCACTTAGGGATTTCATTAATGACCTTGAGGAAAGTGAAATTTTATAAAAAATTTATTATAACTAAATTTGTGTTATATAATGTGTCATTCTTGGATCATGTAATCACAATAGAGGGTGCCTCTTGGAATTGTTCAAATACATGGGTAATTAAAGAAATGATCAAAATAATAACCATAATAAATAAACAATGTTCTATTATATTTTATGTATTCTATTTATGCTTTGTGAGAATGATATCTTGATTTTAAAATCATGAAAACAAGCTAAATCAAATTGAAGTTCAGTTACATTGTATAAATGAATGTGATACAAATTTCACAGATCTCATAAGTAGGTTTTTCATTGTAACTATACTAACACAAACCTACAGTAGAGATAGATTTCTGATATATAATGATTCATCAAGGAGCATATTGTGATTTTTCATTGAGAAAAATAACACGGCGGTATCATAGGTTTCATTTTAATTAAAGTCATGTGGGGTAAGTTACCTATTGAATTATTTAAATCTAAAATCACTATTATTTTAATTAATGATATGTTTCCATTAAATCAATGATGAAATGTTTTATAGATATACTGTTTAAAAGAGATTAATGTATATATTCATTTATAATACATAAAACATGCACTATTTGAGATGTTTAGAGTTGATCAAGGACTATGATTTCACAATATATTTCAAAAAATGGAAAGATAAAATGTGATTGATTATATATTTATGAGGATCTCGGTACCATATCCAAAATGATAATTAAGATATATACAATACTCATTGATTTACACAAGACTAACCTTTAATTCATATGGTAAGGGGTAACCCCATCTTTATAAAATAAATTCTCAACAATTAATCTCTGTGATGAGTAAGGATGTATAAAAAGAATATATGGAGCTAAAAAAACATGAATAATATTGTATATTTGAAATTTTTAAATGATGTAATGATAATATTTTTTAAATGAATATGTTCCCCACAAAGTCCAAAATTATCACGGTGTCATTGGATAACGGACATAGATTATTATTCCATATCTATCCTAGAAGAATAATTATTAAAATATTTTCAAGAATCATTTTAGGTCGTTCAACATAAAGCAAGATACTGAAAAATAAACATCTTGATGAGTGGTGTCCAACATATTAGTGTAAAAATAAAGAAGTCCAATATTATTATTTAACCATTATAGATACCTGTATGAGAATCATAGATAATAAGATATGATTTTATTTTTTGTTATCTTAATACTCTTAATGGTCATAATTTCATTTAGGGTTTCTAAGAACACCTTATGTAGTTAGAAAATTGAATTGATTAGTTTGGGATATACCTTACACTAAGAGGGTGGGTGAATTAGTGTTGGGGAATTTTTAATCTAATTAAAACTTTTTATTCTTATACCTCTTTAACAAGTTATGATCTGGATTCTCTTAGATTCATTTCCACATTGTATGAATTTTTATGAAATAAGTTAAGAGGGCGCACAATATTTTTACAAGGTTTACATCCCAATAAGAATGGATAGTCTTTGACATGGTCTAGAAATAATCCAGACCAAAAAATCACTAGAATAAAATCCTTTTGTGTGGTTAAAATGAGTAATATATACCCTTACACTTGTGTGTAACTATGTAAAAAATCCAATTTCATGGGTTTCAAAACACATGGATTTCTCATTATTCTATATCCCAAGATAGTATCCTCTTTGTTAATGTTTTGTAACACCAATAAAGTCATTCACGTATTGAGTCTTATCAGATTTTTTGGTTCTTCTTTGTTCACCCACAATCATATTATTCATTTATTTAATTGCACAATAGCATACAAGAAAATCCTCTAAAATCATCCTAGTAGGAAACTAAATAAATGAACAGTATTCTTCTTCGATCAGTCGTAATAATATTAATGTTTTGTGGACTAATGAACACAAAATCATTTTTGTCTCAAATTATAATAAAATGATATCTATTTGTTCACTATATCTTCTAGTCTTCTTTCAACTTTATAATTAGTTAAAATCGAACTGAACTGTGACCACTTATTATTCACATTTATGGATTCAAAAACCACTTTTGTGATTATAAAATCAATGAATATCATCTCAACTTTGTATCGTCAAAATTTATCTTTTCTGAATAATAATCAATCACAATGTGGACAAAAACTATTCTTCTTGGATCCATAATAATGTGAAATTGTGTGGTACCATCTTACTATATTTCATTAACACTAAATAACAACACAATACTGTATTAGTTTAATTATAATATTCAATGTAAAAATTTTAACTGAGGTGCATATCTGGGTATTCTTTACAGAAACAAACAATGAGTATTTTCTCATCTCTATCGGTTGTGTATCAGTAGGGTAAACAAGATTTTTTTACTTCATCTTTAAGTGGTATTTAACTTTCACGAGCTATTTTTCATCCATATTATATTTAATTTCAAAACATGGTGAATGTTCTTTACGTATGGCTAATTCTTCATATACCGTTGCTACTCCACATACAACCCATGCACCACGGAAAACCATTGGTTCATATGCCATAATACCTTCTATAGAACACTTCCTCCTCCTTGGGCTAACTCTACTTCAAAATACTATCACCCCTTCCATGTATAATATCCTCCTTTGGGGAAACATTCCTCCATGAATTACTTCCCTTCGTAGAAATTTTCCTTGAAACTTTCTTCTCCTTCTCAAAATTTTTCCTCACAAACTCTTTTGAACTTGCACAAATAATACCACTATATATGGTATTTTAAAATAAAATATTTCATATATTATTTATGTGATTAGTATCCCTTATATAGGAAAAATGCTATAATTTTTTTTCTAATATCATTTCATTATATTTTGGATGTGGTACATCCCTCACCACATACTACGCTTCTCCAACAAACTATTTTCCCTTCACAGTCCATGTACCAACTTTCTCCTTTTTCGGTGGCTGATTCAATCTATGAATATTTCCCTGCATCCATTCTGAAAATGAATTTTTTTTATCATTGTGCCTTCCAAGAACTACTCTCCTCCGAAAACTTGTATCTCTAACACAATCTACATATCAAGGTCTCCATAGCACTGCTATACAAGAGCCTTCATTTTTCAATTTTCTTTCACTGCTCTTCATACCACTTATACAGTATGTGAAATTTCCTTCAGGGTTCACAAAATATGCTTCAAATTCTTCTTTTCAAAAACTCCATAATTTAGAATAAAATAATATCCTGATTTTGAGAAACAATTTTTTGAATAACATTGGGGAATTTATGAGCATTAAAAATATGATTCGACAAGAACACTCATGCTGCTTCTCTATAATCTACCTTATTCGGCAATCAAAAGATCTAATAATAAACCTTATATATCATGATATATATTATTTGATCTACCACCTTTAGAATCATCATATTTTCTATGGAACATATTGAAACTTCATAGTCTTCCCATAAGTCCATTCTTCCAAAAAAATTGAATCTGACTAGTAACACCTTTACTTAACCTTTCCTTCATAATTCATGCATTAAAATCTCTCCAAAAACATATGATATTTTTGAAATAAAAATCATAAAATATTTTCCATATTTTACTAGGATATTTATACAACCATTACATGAAACTATTCCATAAAAATTCTCTAGGTATCACCATAGAACTCAAAGTATTTAAAATATATTTCTTAAATTATCCAGAATTGAGGATTTTGTTCAAGATTCATTTACTTTGGAAATGCTTCATAATATTGACCACAATGTGATCTTATCACCTCATAGATAGATATTTAACATTGATTACTATTTATTGAAAAGAAATAAAATCCTTACACAATGTAGGATCTTTAAAAATATAATTGATATTAAAGAGTATTTAATTTGTGATAAATTTTCTAGGATGTATGTAAAGAATGTGGTGAGAATTAATAGATTAATTGTCTAAATTTAAAATAATTAATATCAAAGGAAAACATTTATGTTCTAGGGATTTATTTAGTAACCATTTAATATAGAGACGAGTGTGTTGTCGTGAACCCACAATGTGGGGGTTTAGTTAGACAATCAAATGCATTACAGATCATCATTAACATAAAGTAATGGGACTCAATACTAAACACCTATTATTACAATATCTAGAAAAAAATATTTTATCACATTCAACACAATTAAATTTTGGGTTTAGAGGTTTAGAGTATTAGGGAAAATATTTAATGAATAAAACCATTACATTTTTCTTCCAGTGGATATTTTTTTCTACTATACCATGAACATAATTCTTAAATGATATGTATTTAGTACCTCCCATGAAATTATCTACACACGATTACCTTCTAGTTTTTTCTTATATAATACCATTGTTATCGACATTGGGATATTGAAACATAATATAGGTAAGCTGAGAAGCTCACTAAGGAATGAATTCATTAAGAGATATCATAGGATAAGTATGGTGTGAATAATATGGAAGACATAAAAAACAATCAAGTGTTCTATATAACTAATATCCTAAAAGGGGAATATATCCATGGGTGAAATAAAAATATAAATAATAACATCAAGATAAATAACTAATTTCATAGTGATAGAAATAATTTTTCAGACTTCACAAATCAAGCCATTATGGTCTATTATGAAAGACATCATTAGTAATTTGGCAGACATACACCAAATAATCAAGGTATATTGTCACATGAACCTACCAATGAACTGAGGGGATACTACAAGGCCCAAAAATCAGTTAATTAAGACAAGTTCATTCAATATATGAATTGACATAATAATAATAAAATTATAAACAACTATTATTGGTAATCTGTAAGCATTTGTACATGAATAATACCTTTCATGAGTTCGACACATTCCAAAACAAATAATTAGTAAAAAACTACCAGAATCAATTTAGAAAAATAAGGTGGATGGTTTTATTATGTAATATACCATGTCATATATATGAAATTTTAATATGGTTTACATAGATAAAAAATTCCTTCATGCTAAGATCCCGCCGAATGGTATCACATAAGAGGGTATAAATAATTAGATTGCGTGAAAACATATGTTTTTGGAAAAAAAATTAATTTTTAGAGAATTTATATGTAAATTCATGGAAAATAACTCTAAATTCTATTTAATGTTTATTTTTTTTCATAAGAAAATGAATAAAATAAAAAAAATCATTTCGAAATCCTTTCATAACATATTCGTAAAAATATATTGTTATGGGACACTTAAAAATAATTTTCATGATGGTAACAAAATAGTGTTTTTAAGAAACCACATTAAAATAAATCACAATAATGAATACTTGAAAGGGATATTATGGGTTTCTATTTGAAATTTAAAGTAGAAGAGAATATATATGATCATGGAAGTAGAATCTTGTTTTAATTGTTTAAAATATAGTTATTGAATGTTCTACATTATAAAAATGATAATAAATAATTACTAAGAGTAGTGGTAAAGGGAAATATGATGAAAAACTTAGATAATACACATATGTTTTTTAAATAAATAAAGGAACTTTTTGTTGAAATAAATATCATTTACAAGGATTGGAAACATCTATATAAGGGTATTATGATTATTTTTAACAACAATGTACTTTTACAATTAATGAAATTAATAAAAGAATATAATGTGGTTAAACTATAAATCAATAAGGAGTTCATGATAAAGAAATTAATATTCATATAAAATTAAGTGGATGTAAAATATAATTAAATAATATTATATAAATTGAATAACATATAAGAATAATTCACAATGAACTATAATAACTAAACAAATGGAAATTTAGGCAGCAAAAAAACCTATGGATTTAAGAAAACATGGATCAACATAGATGAAAGGATAATACAATTATTTTTTAGTAATATGGATTAATATATAACAATAATGTCTAATATAAATAAGGATGTATTTTCACTATATAAAATGAAAAAAAATTCACAATATGAAACATGTCCCAAGGAAATAAAAATTCAGACAAAGAACACTGATGAATTAATAACCTATGAATCAAAATAATACTAAAGATGCATTGAATAAAATACTTTTAAAAATGATGAAGGATACATTAATAATATAACTGTAATTATGTTGGGAAATATGCATGCCATGTGACAAATAAATACATGAAAATAAGAAAATATCCATCAATGAATTGATATTGAGGTAGAAACCCATACAACTTTAGAAAAAAGTTTAGTTAAATGAGATTGAAGTAAAGAATATGAAATGTAATTTTCACTAATAGGAATCACATGAAGTATATCGTAAAATATAACAGTAGAAATGTATATATACACAACATAAATAAGTTGGTGAATATAAAACTTATTTCAAAAATCAAAAAATGAGATGAGAAAACCCTAAATTTTTCTCATAATGCACACAAAAAGTTATTTAATGTCCTATGAGATAATCATAAAAATATTATTAAAATTTTTAATGACCTTATACATATCTATTATGTTTTCGGTTCTTCAATTATAATAAATTAATTCACATATTTTTGTTATATAATTTTTATTTTCATCATTAGATATTAATAATTTTGATTTGTTCGTATGTGTTTCCTAACAGATATGTAAGTACCCATTTTTTTAGAAGTTAATAATTTATATATTATTAATGATAATAGGATATATATATTTTGATTATTTATGAAATCACATTTTTATTCCATAGACGCCATGGCTATGGTTTGGGAAAATAGAGTCCATGATGAGCTTGTTTTGGGTAATTTAAAAATATTAACATGTTAATTTATTTTTATTATGAGTTTTATTTTATCATTACAAGATTATATGAATAACATATATTAATTATTAATATCATGTATATACATGAATTATATTTTTATAACTTTCCATGTAGGATTATGTGGGATAAAAAAACATGTCGCCCACGGATGTGATAATCCACACATACACAATAGAGATGTTTTCACTATTTATAGAACACAGGAACGGTAGAAAAAGTATTATATATGAAGAATGTAAAAAATATTATATATATCATATTTATTCATTTAATATCAATTTATTTCCATATTTTTATGGTAGTAATGAAAAATGAAACACTTCTCTTTTTGGATGTCATGAATTATGCCAGGATTCCATTCAACCCGACATCTGACCAATCCCATGACATGGAATTTAGGGCATTTCAGTTCCCCATGGGAGAGAAAATTGTGTTGAGAATCCATGAAATATCTATGGGAAATATTTATTCCCAATAAACAAGGATCAAAAAAATAATCCCAATAAACTAAGAATGCATACAAAAACAACAATTTACCCTTAATTAATACACAAAATAATCTATATACAAATAAAACTAAATAAATATAGAAAAATAAAACCAAAAACAAATAATAACAAAAATATATCCATGAAATTTCATGTTTACCATGATCAAAAAATTTAATTGATTAGATTCATGGTAGATACCATAATCTATACCTACAAAACAACTCAGGTCTATCGAAACTGAATGGAATAAGTGGTGTCTAATCATTTAAAATATCAGTAGGAGGCCACTATAGAATCCATTAATTTCCTTTACCTAAACAAACAAATAATTATAGTTTGGAATAAAAATAAAAATACTATAATTTTCTCATTTTAAGAAAAATTGTAGATTTTCTTTTTCAAAATAATACACACCATGTCACTATATTTAAAATAGATTACTATTTTAAAATTAAATCACAAACTATTTCCCAGTAAAATAATATTATGTGATGAAAGAAAATATACATTATAAACTGGAAACCATGTTCAAAAAATATAAATAGTCACATATAGATAGAAACCATGGGAATTTCATTAACAATCATAGTGTGATCCTTGAATGAACCTTTGTTGGACTCACCCACCGATGTACGATGAATCTCCGTAGTTAATAACTCACCAGTTGTTATAACTACTAATCCAGTAGGATAATCCCACCTAGCATATATACAACTAAGGGTTATAAAACCATCTTATCAAGGTTGATAATAAAATTGCACTTGAATCTCTAAAATATGCCAAGGAATCCTATGGTAATAGTACACAGTGAATGGTGGAGGCCCTCACATGAGTAACTCACCTTACATTCGGCCACTTCACTTGCCTACCCCAAAAAATGACACCATCTATGAGATAATTTACTCTATGTAAATTATTTATAGGGTATACCTTCTCAAAAAATTCCATTCAAAAATTCCAACCAAACCATCACATCACATAATCCTTATAGAATTTCTCAAAATAAACTAGTGTGCAAACCATGAATTTACACATCTAAAATCACAATTCAATACAAAAACATTATATGGTGAAAACCAATCCTACCAAATTAAAAATTCAAATACATTACCAAATTGTTTCATAACCATTTCCAAGAAAACATAAGGTACCAATTCATGTACAAAATTACAAATTGGATACATTTTAAATATGATTTCATCTCAAACACTACTTCAAGCCAAAATTAAAGTACAAAATGACAATAAGATGAAAAAAATGATTTCATATAATTTAGTTTCTACCATCCTTTATAAATTACCAAATGTGAACCAATTTTGGAACATAGGGTTTAAAACTATATTCAATCCACATTTATACCCTAAACAAATTATAAAACCAATAAAATTAAAGGACATTCAATAAATGGGGAGGAGGAAATGGTTAGTGTTTGGAAAATCAGTTCATTATGTAAAACATGGACATTATAATTTTTTTTCACATTCATATATACACCTCTTTGACATATGGATGTGACTAAATATAATGGAACACCACAATTATCCCTAAAATTACCCGTATCCATTTTTAATCATAATGACTTATGTTTTACAAAGAACAAAACATCCATACACACGTGCCAAACAATAAAAGCCACCAAAATTCACACATAATTTTAACATCACAATAAATCGACTCCATAATAACATCCCTAAGCCAAACGCATGGAAAAAATAACTAATTTCTTCTAAATGGTATACATGGAATTTTATCATACACATTGACTACATATGTACCTAAGCATATTTAATGAACCTCTTTGAAAACCATTTTTACTAAATTAAAAAACACTAAAACACCAAAACAAAATAATTAAATCAAGGGAATTTATAACACATTTATAAATTATTGAGGAACAACCAACAATCAAATTGAATTCATTGAAATGGAAAAAGATGGAAACACCTACCTTAACAGAGTGAAGATTCTATGAAAGTTCATGGGAAGGAATAAAATGCCCCTAGAAATTATTTGCAGACCATAAATCCATATAAAAACAACCCAAAACATTAACCCTGTCCCCTATGGTTCTTTTAAAAAACAACCAACCAATGAAACACTAAGACACTAATAGGGGAGAAGTGGAAGGTGAGAAAATGCACAAAACCATGATAAAATAACCTCAAAACCTTGGAGGATAATCTATTGAAGGAGTAGAATCAAAGATAATGGGGAACCCATTAATGATGCAAAAAATGGCCAAGGATGAAGGGGGATCGATTTAGGGTTACAATAAAATAGGGTTAGAATTGTAATTTTTTATTTTATGAAATTTGGGAATATCACATGGTTTTCTCAGATAGTTTTCCAAACTATGATAAAATTGAGTGGTCACTACTATCTATATGGATATATCCTCAGGAAAAGTTGTGGAATGGTTTACCCAACCATGTGAAACCCATTATACTTAAACCTGGACCCCAAAACAAGAATCCTTATTACTTGGGAATATCCCCATAGTTTACCCAAGTTGGTCACTAAATATGAACATGCCAAAAAAAATCAACCAAGGCTTCCAAAAATTTAGAAATTAAATCAAGGGTTCAACCCAATCCTCAACTATTGTATCCAAATCCATGAAATGAATAAAATAAATTAATTCCACTATTTCAGGTGGGAAAATTCATCCTACCCCAAATAGTTTCTTCCCTTATAAAGTCATATATCTAGGAGGTAAACAAATCTCGTTTCCAATTCTGGAATAAGATGAACAAAACCACAAAACTCTGGGAGAAATTTTTTACATCCAAAGTAACACCCAAATAAATATAAAGAAAACCAAAACATGATGAAAATTAATATAACATGATAGGGTTCCCCCCACCATATGATCTAAAGAAACACCCTTGCACAACCATAGACCAAACCTACATAAATAACTCCCTAAATGACAACCCAACCAACTGAGAACCCCAAGAACTCCCAACACAAAAAATACCCTATACGAGGGTGAAATCACAGGTAGAGATCAAAGAAAAAAGAAAACCAAAAAAAATTACTCATCTTTTATGGAATCAATTATCTACAAAGAGAGCACATATCTAAGATCTAGTCTAACCAGCACAATGGCCATGAACCCCCAAAAGAGAACAAAAAATTTAAAGATTAATATTCAAATATACATTCCCACGTGAATTTTATTAGAAAAAAACCATCATGGTACCTAAATAAAAATAAAAAAATGCACAAGAAATTATGAAAAAGAAACAGAAAAATGTATACACCAAACCATTGGAGAAAATAGTTAGGCCAAGGTTCCTACATACCCCTGGCGATTCAAAAAAACACGTGATTTTCACTCCAGGAAATATGGCTAGAGCCTATATGTCTGAAGCATATACAACTTCATAGTTAGGCTCAAATGACCAATAATAAAAACTTCTTATTCTAGAAATGATTCATAAAAAACAAATTCAGATGTACCAAATATAAACAAGGATGTAAAGTGTTCAATGGATTGCAACAAGAAGACTTCAAAAGACTTAACATACCATATTAAAAACATAAGAGTGAATGGTATGACAAACTTGAAAAAGGAAACAAAATGGGGATACTTCTCTAGAATAGGTTCCTCTGGAATACACCTCTCTCAATATTGGAAACCTTCATAAGAGACAATCACTATTGAGTCCACCCCACGGACCAAATCAGCTAAAAACACGACATTCACCAACTTCTAGAAACAAAGATCACCATATGAGAATAATGTTTACATGATATATAGATGAATAATCCATACTAATAGATGATCTTTCAATGGATCCTATGATTCCATCTCTAGAGAGAAGAAAACCAACTATTTTAAGTTGTCAACATAAGCTTTCACTAACCACAAGCCCAAACAAACATCCCAAAACTATACCGCCTTCAACATCTTCACATCATTAGGTATAAACCATTGGATGAAAGTCATCATAATTGTTCCCCATGTCACTAGAACTTGAAATGATGATGGGACTATCAACATCCATTGGTCTAATGCTGGACCCTCAAAAAAATCCTTAACAATGTATACCATCACAATGTCTTGAGTTCTCAAAAATACGAACACATGTTAAACATTATCAGGCCACTCCCCTACCTCTAATTGACATCAATCTTAAAGTAGATAAGTAACACCTGAGAATAACTAGAAATGTTGAAAGACTAATTAGGGACCATGGGGAACTTTACGGGAGACACATTCTAATCAATATAATAAATAATAAACTAGAATCAGTATCAATCCAAAACATAAAAAAATAACATCTCAATCAAAAAAAGGATCAATAGACAAAAACACACTTTAAAAACAAAAAACTCTTCATTTTAAAACCACAACTTCATTTTATATTTCGAAACATCCTTCTCCCAATGAATATTTTTTAATTCCAAAATCAAATTTTGACAAACAAAAATCACTCTAAAAAATGATGACAATCATTTTTAAACAAAACCAATTCTCAGAATCATTTTCCACCTCAAAATACAATAATGAAAACTATGACTAACCTTTAGATTCAAATACACAATCATGTAATCCTATGAACCATAAAATATGAATTCATACTCTTTCATTTACACAATCCATATACAAGTGACAATATGCATTTTACATACATACCGAGACATATATGAATGCTCATAATGAGTACCAAGTATCAAACATTTCATCCCATCATCAAATCCAAGTATTTAATAAAAGTATAATAAAAAGATATTTATTTTAAAAATCATTCATTAGAAATTTAGAAACCCCTTAAATAAATTACCTACATTATAAAATAACCACCTTCATTTTAAAACCTTACTCACATCAACTGGGACTAAAACATATCATAACTGATGCCAAACTATTATAGTGTGGAATAAGTGTCCATTGTTATCCTTGTTACATGGTTAGTGGTCCATGTCCTGTGAATGAATCAACAACTAGAAGGGTCTTAAACTGTGTAATCATAATCAACATGGGTCAGTAATCCTTTTGAGATCACGAAATAACACCAACTCACCTCCATTCTCATTCCTTACAAAAAATACGAAACTAAAAAAGACTCAAAATATAGGCCATCCATGGAACCTCATTGATCAGAATGAGCATGTTTTCATGATTTCCTTCATACCCCTGCTTCTTGAGTCTTGATAGTTATAATCTCAACCTACCTAAAACCACAAATAGAAATGGGACTCTAATGATACAATTTTTTCACAAACCAGTTCAAGATTACATATAACATGACATCCGACCTGATCTGGTAAATAACCAGAAGGGTGTTTCAGACCACCACTAGGATGGAAACTAGTGACGGGAATCTAAGAAATTTCCTTGGGAATGATTTTATACTAATAAAACAGGACCAAAAAGATAAAATAATGAAACTGAACATGAAAAAATGGCTATATGTAAATACACAAACTGACTCAGATAAAAATACAACTGAACAATGATAAAACTATGTAAATAACGAACCGAACTGATACCAATACGATCTCTATGTGACATCATGGTCATCAATGTCCACAAATAGACATGAAATAATACATGAAAGAACTAGAAACGTAAACCATCAAAACAAATTAGGTGTAATGACACCAAATGGAACATGTATTGTGTGATTGTATAATAGATTAACTGGGAACCACAACAAAATACATGCATTTCCTTTCATTAATTAGTCCCAAAACACTATTTTATAATATATATATATATAAATTTTTCTCATTTTAATAAAATTAAAAATCTTGCCATTTTTTAAAATAATATACACCAAATCAATATTTAAAAAATGGATAACCATTTTAAACCCAAATCCCAATCCAAAATATTATCAATGAAATACTAAGATAAGTTGAATGAAAATAATCAGAATATATAGAAAAAAATTTGGATCAAAATATTAATATCCACCTAATGATAAAAGTAGTGAGAATTTTATAAACATCTATTGAGAAATTATTGGACATACTCTAGTTTGACCAACCTACCTAAGTATGGTTAAACACGATAGTAAATAACTCACTGGATGTTAAACCTACCAATTGAGTTGCACAATCTCACATAGCCACTAGACATACAAATTGTATCAAATTTTCTAATCAGGGTTAAAAAAACCATCACTCGACTCTCTAAATTATACCAATAAAACCTATGTAATAGTACACAATGAAAGGATGAGGCCAACACATGTGTGACTCTCTTTATCTATCTCCACTACAACAGGAAAACCTAAACACTGATGCATACTATGCGATAACTAAATATATGTAAATCCTTGACAGGGGTTTCCATCCCTTAATAATCCATTCAAAAATTCAAACTGGGCTGTCAGATCACATAATATTTGAAAATATTTCACAAAATAGACTAGAGTGACAAATGGAAAATTACCCATCCTAAACCACAATTCACATCCATGAAATTATAATTTTCCAACCGGCATTCCACATTAATAAATAAAATACCTTACACAAGATTTTTCTAACCATTTCCAATAAAACATAGAGCACCACCTTTATGCTGAAAATTCCAAATTAGTTGTTACATTTAATATTTGATTTTATATCCAGCACCACATTAAGAAAAAATTAAAACACAAAACATACTTAAGATTCTAAATAGGATTTCATATTATTTAGAACCAATTATATTTACCAATGTTCCAAATGGGAAAATATATTATAATAGATAATTTAGAACAATATTCAATCAACTTTGACACCATGAACAAATTTGAAATCATGTATGCTAAAAGAAAATTAAGAATGTGGTGAGGAGGAAAATTTGAGTTTTTTGAAACATGGTAATTAATTTAATCAATTTAATTATCATTTTTTGACACATCCATACATAAACTCCATGAAAATATGAATATTCTTACATCTAATGGATCACCATAAATATCTATGAGATTACCCAAAACCCTATTCATAACCTAATGACAATTGTTATACCACCAGCACAACAAGTTATACACCCATGAAAAACTATAACAGTAATCATATTTCACATATAAGGATCATATCACAGTAAAACCATTCCATCAAATCATATTTAAGATAAAAAAAGTAAAAAATACACAATTTCTTTTTAAAAGTTTACATTTCATTTTATAGAACACATTGAGTGCGTTTGCACATAATCAAATTTAAAGAATATCATTGAAAACCATTATTCAACATTCCAAAAACATGAAAACACAAAAAAACCAAAAAATTCACTTTAAAAGAATGTATAAGAAATTTGTAAATAAATTAATAAGACCAATGCATCAAATGGAATTCATTAGAAAAGAAACAGATGGAAGCACCAACCTTAAAGGAGTGCCAATGTGATGAATCTTTTAAGGAATGAATAATATGCCCCGAGGAAATTTCATCACACGATAGATCAAAATAAAAACCACCCAACACATAAACACTAACCCTATGGTTTGTCCAAAAAGGGAACCACCAATGAATCCCCAAGAAACTAAAAGGGAAGAAGAGGAAAAAGTTAAAAAATGGAGAAACCCCCTAAAAACTCACCATATAACCATAGAGGAACATCCATTGAGGGAGGAGAACCAAATTAATGGTGGTTTTGGGACCCCTTATGGAACTAAATTTTAATAAAGCTAGAGTGCTTCGATTTTGGGTTAAAACATATGTTGGGTAATCAGAATTTCATGTTTTATGAAATCTTGGCTACTAAGACAAATTTTTCGCATGGTTTTCAAAACTATGTGAAAACTGCGTGGTAGAAACTATCCAAATGGATATAACATCATGCACAGTTGTGGAATGGTTTCAAAAACTATGAAAAACTAAATCATCTTTCCATTAAAACCAAAACAAGCCGCATGATTACCTAGGAAAAGGCACACACTTTTACCTAACCATGCATATTCCAAAAAGTCGCATGAGTGTTCAAAACATTAAAAAATTTATTCTAGAGATCAACCCAAACCTCATATAGAGTATCTAATGAAAAAAATAAAAAATAATAAAATGGTTATGTTGTGATAGTTCAGGGGCTTGTCTAATCATACACAAAACCAGTTTTCAAATTTTTCTAAATATGTGCATTGGTTAGATAATAATTAAACTAATTAAATTTATGTTTACTAATTATACATATTTCATTATATTAGAATTGGTAAAATATATTTTCAGGTTTTAAAAAAAATTATTTAGGGAGTGGATAGTACTCATGTTTAAAACATGAAGCATTCATTGGAAGGCTCCATAAAAATGAAATAATTAAAAATAAACTACTAATAACAGGATAATTAAAGTGAAATATGATTATTTGGGAATTAATATCCGTAGGTTTTGAAGATTAATTCAAATTTGATAGTGGATGAAATTGGGAACGTAATAATCTTTGTAAAACAAGTAGAGTTAATGTTTGGTAATAATATAAAAAATAAGTTTCATTATTAAAAAAAGTGGCCATGAATGTAAAACATAATATAACATTGAAGATTATGGTTTAATAAAAATGTTTATGACCAACATGGAGATATAATTTCATGAATTATTTTCCACTCTTGAAATTTACTTTTACCAAAACTATCTTTTACAATGGTAATTTTTTTTAACCATTGTAACTTATTTTAATGTTAGAAATGAATATTTAGTTAATTTAACAATTTATATATTATTATGAAATATATGAAATCCATTTTATTCTATTAAAAATTTTAAATAGATAAAAATTAATTTCAAACAACTATGTGTTTAACCCATATAAATAGTTTTTAGAAAAAATATTTCATGACTTGTATGATGTTAATTTTTTTTATTTAGAGTTATTAATATTATATATATATATATATTTATTATTAAATAAATATTTAACTATAAAAAAATTTCATAATTTTTTAACTAATAATTATATCCAAATGATTTCACACAAGTCGCGAGATTTATAAAAATTGTATTTTCTACATTTCATCTAAAAATTAATCATTTCAGAAAATTATCAAAAGTACATCAGAAGTTATTTATGAAATGTTTTATCAAATAAATATTCCATTTTATCATTTTATAATTATAAAAAAACTAATTTAACATTTAAATGAAAATTTAAAATTTAATAAAAAAAATTCTAATATAATTTCTAGTTAACACATTAATAATTATTGTTCTTATTTCCAATAAATTGAATATTATCATAGTGTTATTATATTTTTCATGTTAAAAATTTAATATTTCATCCTTTTGAAAGAATTTATTTATTTTCTTAAAATTTATATGCATATCACATGAAAGAAAATTATTAGTAAAATTAATTTTAAGATTTGAATGAATTTATTCTTTTTACCCACCTAGTATGAAATATTATATGAGAGTTAATTTATTATTATATAAGTATTATTAATAAATTTATATTATATAAAATGATTATTATAATTTCAAAGTAAATTTAATGGATAATAAATATGTATTAAATAAACATGATAATGAGAATGTATAATTTACTAGAAACTATGAAATCATATCATCCAATCTTCTAAATAAAAATATCTTAATAATTTCTACATAAGTCTAAAGAATTAGATAAGTAGTGGTTTTTGATTCAAGTGGAGGTTTTGCTGGAATAGATGTTGTTGTGATTTCTAGAAGCATGAAATTCTCCATTAACTAATATTGTTTGGGCCACACATATTGAAGATTAATGTGTAATGGAATTAAGTCAAACACAATCAATGCTAACTCATTTGGAAGTATAAAAAATATCCTAAAACGAACAAATATTTTAAATAAGTCAATTTCATTTTTAGTGATTTAATAATATTGTTAACACTATTTATACTATCAAATTCAACATATACGTTACAATAATCATATTTTAAATATGACATGGTTTATTTTTTATTCACGAATATATATAAAAGAATCTATCATAACCTTATTTATTATAATTTATTGAGTGTCACATCCTTCCCCACCACCTAAAATAAAATTACTCTTCCTAATTTTAATTATAGGAAATAATAGTTATAATTTACTATAATTATTATAACTGTTATCCTACAATTTCATTTAAAACTCATAATATTATAGGATAAATAAATATCTAGATGTAATTTCTAACATGATATTAATGACACTATATTATGTAAGACTGTGAAATTAAAATTTGAGATAATGATATAAAAAAGATAAAATTTCACTAATTCCTAAAAATTTATGAAAAATATACTTCATTTGTTGGTTATTGGATTTTATAGAGACATATATTTGACATCATAATTTTCACTATTATATTTCAAACCAAAAAAATAAAAGAAATCATTTTTCATTATAATATCCTATTAATATAATCTACTATATTAATATGATAATTCAACCTTAATTAATTGTCTCTTATGAAAATTTTTATAATCCAAGTTCACTTTCTATTCATGCAAGTTTTAATTAAAATAATTTTCCTTGTACAAGCAATCCCAATCCCCTAAGTAACATTCACTACATGAGAATGATCTTTCTTAAATTATTCTAAATCTAATAATTATTGAAATGTATGCTATCAAAATTCAACTGACTCATAATCCATAAAATCACATATAAATTAATATAAACCATAAATTATGAATCTTTATATTTAAATCAATGTTTTTTATGATCCATTGGTATTAGGTTCTCAAACTATAACCCAATAATGTTGTAAAGAAATTCATAATGGTTTCTAATTACCATGTGAATAATGAAATCATACTCATTTGGAGAGAAATCCAAAGATTGAATTTTGGACTCCTTTCTATGCACCATATAATGATTGAGTTAGCACCCAAAAAGTATTTTAAGGGTTAATTCCCCTAGGTACATTTTTACCTGATGCTTTATAAACATGTTTGTATCCAGTTGGGGTGCCGTTTCTAGAAACCCATGTACTCTATAAATAAAAAAATATGATTTTTACATTACATATACTTATCCTAATAGTTTTTCATATTTATACTAGTCTTAAATTCACATTAAAAATTAATTGAAGATATTTCATACCATATCCTGAATGCAAAAAATTCATGGAAATATAGGATTCTAAATTTAACATTAATCATTATACTTGAATAATAAAAAGTTTCATAACAATGAATTTTTACGTTAATCATGAACCATTAAAAATAATATAAATATTTTCATAAAATTAATGAAATTTCACTTATATAAAAATTTATACAAAAACAAATGGTTATGTATTCCTTGATCACTAACTATTCAAATCATTTATAGTCATCTAAACAATAAATGGTTAATAATTGTGTTTACATGAATTCATAATCGTAGAATATATTTCAAACAGATAGACACACACAATATATTGGATTTAAAATAAATTGAATTGGCCCAATATTGATCATCCGTAATTAAAATTTAAAAAATAAATATTGTTTCACTTATAAACTAATGCATGTTTTATATTATATTTTAAGTTTTTTATAAAAAAACATTTAATAATAAACCCCATATATCTAAAACAAAATTTTCATGTTTTCCACTATACCATGAACATCATTATTCAATATTATTTCATAAATATCTCCAAAAAATCTCCAAACATGATCTCATTCTAGGTGTATCATACATAATATTATTCTTCTTAACCAAGTGAAACTGATGAATACTAAGGGTGTTCTCAAATTCTTAGTAAGGGAACATGAACATCAAAAGAATTCATGGAATAAACAAGACACAAATAATTTCGTTGAGATAAAAAAAATCACGTGTTACATTGAACTAATATCATTATAGAAGAATTTATCAATGAAAGAAATAAAAATATAAATAATCACATGGATATCAAAAATTAGTATCATAGTGATATAATTTATAATTTGTGGAATTAAAAAATTTGAATCAAGTAAACATCCTAATAAAATATACATAATGGGTTAGTCATTCATTGAATAATCAACCTAGTTTTTCTCATGATACATAATGATGCATCAAGGGGATATTTTTATCACTTCATATTAGCTAATTAACACCAATTCATTAAACATAAAAAATAAATAAACAAAAATAAAATTCACAATCATCATTCCTTAATAATAAATAATCAATTTATTGGAAGAATAACATAGGGATGTCAATACCATACATAGTCAATAAATAGAATAACACATTTTAAATACATTCATAGAAAGTAGTTAAATTTTATTGTCATGGAATATCATAAGAAACTCATAATAAATTCAACGGATATTAACATATATAAAAACAACTTAACTATAAAAACACTCTTTATGGTATCACATAAGAAGAGACCAATAATTATCTTTTATGATACAGTCAGTTTAATCGAAAAAATAAATGTCACAAAATTGAATTTAAAGGGTAATTAATTGAAAATAACTAATTATGAGATATAATACTGATATTATTACTATATAATGAAATCAAAAATATAATTATATCATTAATAAAAAAATTATTACTTTTATGAAAATATCAATATGCATGCCAATTTAAAAAATAATTTTTTTATTAGTTTACATGAAATATATATAAAAATGTAAAACAAAAAATAATTCCCAATAATGTATCCTTGAAATATGAATAATTTATTTTATAAATAAATGGAGTAGAAGATAAGATATTCGATCATGAATCTAAAATTATTTTTTAATATATTAATATACAAGTATTGTAAACCCCACATCATGGAAATGATAATAAAATATTTTTTTGTAAAATTGGTGTATACAATTAATAATATAACATAATAAAATACATATGAGGATTATATGATAATAGTTTAAAAAAAATGGATGAAATTAAGAAATATAAAATATAGAAGAAAAAACCATTTAAGTGGATGAGGATTATCCTTATCAACATTGTATTTTTATGAAGAATGAAATATATTATAGAAAAATAAACTATCTAACAATCCTCAAAAAATGATTTCAAGATAATGATATGTGGATCCCAAAAAGTAGTATTATATATCATATAAAATTCATCCATAACATATAATTTTCCAATATAATAAGCATAATGTTCACTAAGAATGATAGCAACTCAATAAATGTAAATTGATATTGAATAACACATATATCATTAGTAATATTTGGATTGGAGAATTAAAAAGAGGGATTCATAAAAATAATTCTTAATTCTATTTAATAAACACCAATAAAAAGATCAAAATCCAATAGGTATGTTGTTAATATATATAGAACAAAAAATGGCCCACAATATGAAACATGTCTCAAAGATTAGAATATTTAAATAAAGAACCCTTAAAGATTATAGAAATTGAATCAATAGAATATGTAAGAGGCATTATATAAAAGTCATTTGATACATATTAATTAATCATTAATTATATGAATACTATTTATTTAGTCTTTTTGACCCCCGAATGAAATAAGAAAATGTTTAAAAGATGAAAATATGACCCCATGAATAGAAATAGGGAAGAAGAAACTTACAGTTTAGGTAACATGTACATTTGATTCCATTGAAGGAAACAAAATGGTATTTAATACTCAATAATATGACTTATATGTTTAATATAGACCTGGTTTAGTTAATATATACTATATAACAAATTTATTTAATATAGAATATATATTAATGAATGAATTTGCTTTAAGTAAACCCATATCTTTTTACTCTATACATTCATGAATTCTATTTAACCTCTTTATATAAAAAATTTCTATTTCAACAAAAAAATATTAAGGTATTTTATGTTTAGTTTTAATAATGTTTTCTATTTATTAGTTTTTTGAGTCTTTTTAGAAGCTGAAGGAAATCATGACACTGAAATCAGGGAGCTGGTGGTACTAACTAGCATCTTGGAGCTACTAGTGCACCACCATATAAACTTTTCATTGTAGTAAGATAGAAGGTGGATGTGGAAGAACCCATTAAAATTCACGGGAACAAAATTATATCAAGTAAAAATCCAATTAAAATATTTTGGCTAATTTTGTATCCCATTCTTCTTATAGTTATTGATTAGAAACCACCAGGTGAAGTATAATACCAAAATGCCCTAGTCATTAATGGAACTTCTATAGACATGATCCAACACATCATTTGGATATTACCATATACTACTTCAACCCTAAATTATATTGAATGACCCATACATATCATAATGAAATGATTTTCTATGTTCCTCTCCTCTCTTTCGAATATTCTTCTTGGATCATTTTTTGCCTCTCAAACGGTATGTTTCATCTATTTTAGCCTTAATAATATACTAATATTGAGTTTAATCATAGATATAATCAAATTTTTACTAGATATATAGATACCATCATCATATGATTGTTAATTGTAGTTATTTAAATGGATTTATTTATGATATATATAATTTATATCCAATATTCAATCAAATCAATATTTACAAATGATGGTGAATAATATTGGGCAAGTTGGTCTATTTCCAAGCCCATGAGACATTATTATTCACGAATATTCACAATCAATCCCATCATTCGATAAATTAATGTTTTATATAGGGATTTACTTACACATTATATATTTTAGTTGATATAATTTATCATTCTATTCGAAAACCTTGAGGTATCAATTCATTACTATTTAGGTCCCTTGTATGTTATTATAAGGAATAATATGCTAGTGGGTGTATGTGTATCCAATTAGGCCCTTTCATGATATTATTCATATTTGTTTTGGTGTGTGTGTGGCCTAAGAGACATTTATTTATATGAAATTATTATTAAATTATATATGGAGGCTTGTGTTTATATGCTTTAATGATTTCTCTTTAACTAGTTTTATGGTACCATGTTGGTCAATCTTAACAAGTTGGAACCATAGAGTTGGAGTGAATTGT
Source organism: Viscum album (assembly GCA_963277665.1). Taxonomy (NCBI): domain Eukaryota; kingdom Viridiplantae; phylum Streptophyta; class Magnoliopsida; order Santalales; family Viscaceae; genus Viscum; species Viscum album. Next base: position 1,014,933,479 of record OY728130.1, on the reverse strand, counting down.
TGTTATTTTAGGGTTATGGTTCCACCTTCACAGATGGCTATTAATGATGAGGCTTTCCTGAAAGAATGATATCCATTCTACACATGTTGATGTTGCCTTCACCATAGCTAGATATTGAGTCAACATATGTTGATATGGCTTTACCAAATATATGAATTGGGTCAACATGTGAATATTTTTACTTACAAATAATAAAAATTGGGAAATATTTCTATATATGTATAATAAGGATATATGATAGTCATTAGAGTTATTGAGTTGACTTTTGGATCACATGCCATGATCTATGTTCTGCAACTATTGCATTTAACCTTCTTTGCATCATGATATCAAATTATGATGAGTCAATGTTCATCGTTGAATTATAGTGATATATAACACAACACATGAGTTTTTACTTATTTTTTACCTTATTTTCATTGAATATACCTTTATATATTTTTCACTTATATTAAGGATGAATTTTTTGATCACAACTATGTTTATACTCACACCCTACCTGAGCATCTCGATAATTATTAAGATTTTATTGGATATGGATCAAGATAATGTCAATAGACCTTCACTAATTAGCTATGAATATCGTGACCAAGTGACAATGATAATTTTGGGAAGAAATCCCAATTTTTTTTTGAATTTAATTAGTTTATTTAATTAGTTCTTATACATGGTTGACCTTCAAAATCTAGGGTCTTTTTTTCATATTTTATGAATATTATATCATTTTTTACTATAATACATTATCATTCCAATTTATCATGTGTATTTTATTTATTTTTCATATATGTTTTACTATATCCATGTAACTACTTAAGACTATCCCACTAGTTGGAAAAATATTTTACTTTGGATGAATCTCCTACTGTTATGTGGCATACCATCATTGATAGAGTAATTCGAGTTAGGGAATTACATTGTGGAAACAAAAGTGGTTTTCCTTTTATTTTTTTCTTGAATATGTTTTGGAGTAGTAGAAGGAGATATGATACGTGGAACTTTGTTAGGAAATTTATGATTATTGGTAGATAACTTATATGTAATGGATATCCAAGTTATTATTGATGGGATTTGGGTTATAAGATGAGTTTTTTATAGATTAATTTCACACTAAGTGGTGAACATGATTTTTATGTAAATGTTTTTGGGATTTGTGTGTGTTTATTAATTATGCATCAGAACTTGTGTTTAAAATTCATATTCATGTTTTCTTTTAATAAAAAAATTCAATTAATTAAATTACATTATTAATTTTTATGTTACTCCTCGGTGATATTTTTATAATGAAAATCAAATTAATTGAACTTGAGGATGTTATGAATTGTTATATATATATGACTATGACTAACATGAATGTATTGGAATGCTGGGTTATGCAATGGGATTTTGTAAAATTTTATTTCTTATAGAATTTGGTATCATCATAGGATGGGTCATCATGGTTTGGTACATATATATGTAGCATTAAATTTCATGAATGATGTTGTAATCTAAGTTGTTGAAGGTGTATCTAAACAACCTTTTTGAATTTTCAGAAATTTTTCCATGAGATTTATTGCAAAACCTCATGTGGATGTGGGACATCATTCTCTTGAAAGGGAGACATCTATTGTTATTCCTCGAAAGGGGATGTAACTGAGAGTTCTATAGTAGTCACTATTATGGTCTTGGTAGTGGAATCACTCCAAGATATAATATTTCTGTTAGTTAATATATAAGGATAAGTATCCCATGTGGGTAATATTGATATGGTAAAAATTTAATCCAATTAATAGCTTTAGAATCCCCCATCTTCCCAAGGAACTGAATTCCCATGTGACACTAAAGACTAGAAAAAACACAAGGTAATTTCTGACTTAGTAAACATTCTATATGAATAGTGTGTTAATTTGGAAACATTTTTTCATTAGGGACCTGATCAATGTTGATGAAGCATCGTGAATCAGGCTTGGAGGCATGCAGTTAAATCATAGAATACCTTCAAGGAACTATTCCTCAGGGTGTTTTTCACATACACAATAAATCTATACCACAATCTAAAGCATATAGAGATTCAGTACAGATTGGTGATAGTGTATTCTTATTCTACTCAATTTATAGAGTTTCATTGATTTTATCTTATTTTTTATTGTAGTGAAGAATATAAAGTAGTGATGTTTTATATTTTCTTCCATCCAATGATGAGGCTCTAAATGACGAATTCTGACTAGAAATCATATTCATCTGTGCTTCTTTAATTCCCCATAATTGAGATGGGACAACAGAAGGATAGATAAATTGGTCTTCCCTATCTCTCAATAGACTAGTGGTTGGAATAAATAGTGATTTTATTGGTTCATTTCTTGTAGTAGGATAAGTAAATAAGAATAAATTTACCGAGGAAGTGATATACTATGAGTGAAAAGTTTGGGATCCCCATCTAGCACTATTATAGGGAGTGATTATAGGTGTTATACTTGTGGATGGAAAGAGAATAATGCTAATTTGTTTTACAAATTCTCTGAAATATTTCCACTAATATGACAATATGGATCATATATTATATGTTTTTTGAAGTATTCATTGTTTCCTTTAAGGAGATTTATCCATGAAGAGACCAAAATGTAAAAAACCAACTCCAGTATCCCAGATTCAGTATCTACTCTATAATATTGGCATTAAATAGAAGGTATCACATAATCAACAATCTATTAGTTTAGTTGTTTTATATAGACCAGATAAAATAATGATTCAAAAATTATCATGGAAATAAAATGAACACTCTATAAGAATCATTATTATATCCTTGATATTAGTTATAATTTGATTCTTTATATCCTCTTACAAGGGAAAAAATAATGGTCGGATGATATGCTCAATATGTTAAAAATTTCATTGAATCAATCATGAGTAAAAAAGGAATAATCAATAAAGAAAGGTTAATAACAAAAAAAATTCAATTTAATGAAGAACATGAGCATTAAATACATCTGTGGATAATATAATTTTAGTAATATCATATATAATAATAATGGGATTCTCAAAGAAGTAAATAAAAAATAATAGATTTAATGATCTCAAACATCATGTTATATTTACCATCAAGAACTTATTACATGGCAATTTAATTATTGAGTATTTATATACTAAAATTCCATTAAAAAGGATCCCCATTTATTTTTTACTTGTGATTCCAACCAATGAACAAAGTACAATTTAATTAATAGAACCACCCATTACTTCTTGTATAATGAAATCCTCATATTTTTAATGATCAATTTAATTTAGAAATAATATTCAATTTCAAAAAAATATTTATATTGGTTAAATAATACATTATATCAATATATCTATAACCAATTTGATAAAATTCAATGTAAAACATTATATGTTGAAATGGTTTATAGTGTTAGAAATATTGACATATAAGGTACAATGAATATAGATATTTAAGATAAATGTAAATTTCAGTGATCCTAATAATGTGATTGTTTCAAGAGAATTTTAATATCCAAAAATTAATAAGAGATAAAGTATGACCATATATTCAGAAAAAATATACATTTTTCAATAAAATCATTTCATATGGATAATAAAATAAAATAGAAGATAAATATTAAAATTATAATTAGTTTATATATTTCTATTTCAAAAAAACATTGTTAATTTATTAATGATATATCTATTATAAAGTATTTAAGGCAGCAGAAAATAATTAAAATTAAAATTTTATTCTTCCAAGGAAATAAAAAAAATGAAGATTTTGATAAAATTTAAAATATTTCTTTAATAACTTTTAAATATTCAATGGTAACATTAAGATTCAGTAATAAATAATTTGAGTGAAAATGTTTACTTTTAAAATAAAAGTTAAAAAATATAGAAATTGAATAATTTTTTTTTGATAAAAATATAAAAATTAAAATCATTTCTTTTAAGAATTTATTTTGTTGATTAATGTTCCAAATGGAAGTAAATTTTAACTGAAACATGGAAAACGCGTTAAATATGTAGTGGATAAAATAATATATGGATTTTATTAAGGAATAATAATAATATTCCATCAATAAAATAATGTTAATTAAAAAAATGAGATAATAATATAAATTCATCCATTTTTTTGAAATTTAAATTTCCACACATTGAAAGGTAAAATTTCATTTTAAACATTAATAGAAAAAATTTAACATAGATTCTTGTTAAAAAAATATATGTTAATGTATACATACAATATAAAAAAATGATGTGTGTAATACCAAATATGTATTAATAGTGTGGAAATCCCATATATCATTTTTGAATTTCCACCTAGGTTCTCTTAAAGATATATATAATAAATTTAATTTATTATAATTTCATTATATCCATATAATATCATATATTATCAAAATATAACATATTTTCTTTTATTTTTTTAACAATGTTTTTTATTATCATTTTTTCTACTGTTAACTTATTCAATTTCATGTTTTTTTTATTCTGTGGTTATGTTCTGTGTATCTTGGTCAAGATTTAATCATCCATAAAATTTTAATAATCATTTGAAAATAATAAATATTAATTATATTAATATTTAAAAATAATGAAGAAAATTTTAATGGAAAAAATGAATCACATCACATCGTGATTGTGATAACCCACATGTAAGCACGAACGACATTATCATTTTCTAATGTGTGTAAAGGAAAGAAAATAAATGATATATTATATTTCAAAAAAATTAACTTTTTAATTATAAAAATATTTATTTATTAGTTCCATAAATATCAAAATCTATATGAATAATGAAGGAAAAAATTAAATCAATTCGTGAGGTAGTAGTCCAACGTACACAAAGCCATTAGTTTTATTTTTCAATTGATGGAGAAATAGACAGATAAAAATTATTTGACCAAAAATTTAACATATATGTATATGGGAGAAACGGGTTTTATTATATTTTAATAGTTATTAAATAATTCAATGTGGTAAAATATTAATTAAAATGAATGTTTTTAGTAAATATGATTACATTTTCCATGAAATAACTCATTTAGACCTCTTATTATTGGATATAGTGATTATATTTTTGGGATTGAAAACCTATATATCATGTATAGGGATGCATAGAAGTGTTTATTGAATGTTTTTTTTAGATTAGTATCTCTTGGTAGTGTTATTAATAGAGTGAATGTGGTTTCCATTTATAATGAATGAAAGGAATCATATAAAAATAATAAGAAAAATTAAATAAAACAAATTAATATTTATTTGAAATTTTAGTCTTCTGTCCATAGTCTGGAACAAATAATAAATATGGTTTCAATAAATTCAACCAATATTATTTATATAGTATTAATATGTACTACAAGATTTATATTTTAGGTTAATCCCTTCGTTAACAATTGTTAACTTAACCACTGTAATGATTTCTTCAATATTAAAGGGTAATAATTTTACTTATAAATATAACTCTTTTCCAAACATATCTAATACATGAAATTTTTAACATTTTATCATATTTTCTCCTTTAATGTTTTTATAATTTTTTAAAAATTTCATATAATAGTATCTGATTTAAAATACTATTGAATACATTTTGTAAAAAATTAAAAAAAAATTTGACTTTTAAGAAACAATTAAAACGATGGAATTTGAATATAAACTATTTTAATGTCAATAATAAATTATTAACGACATAAAAAATTATCATGGAACCATAATTCAACCAAAATTATTTACGTTTAATATTTTTAAAATTATTTACATCAATTTCCTCTTATTTTTACAAGCACTATGTCAATGTTATATAAGATTATAATGTAATTATATATTAACTCAAAATTATAATTGGATAAAAAATAAAAAATAATTTCATTATCCTCAAAATAACCATTATATTCATTTATAACATAATTTTATCAATATCTGAACATATATGGTAAATTTAAAGATATGAGGCTGGGATTTTATATTTTTCATTACTTAAATTACTGTAAATGTCACTATAAAAAAATGGAACAGATATTACACATATTTGATGATATGATTAATATTTTAGAATCCATATCATCCAATTAATAAAATTCAATTGTAGGATATATTTTTAATCCCTTCTCAATTTTTTAACATTAATTATTAGATTAACGATATGGGGTGGTGATATATTTTACCATAGTCACTATTCATAATGGATAAAAATATAATTGGGAAATTTAATGAATTTGAGAATTATAATTAGAGATATAGAATCATTATATTATGATTTAATTTATATATATTCTAGAAATTAATTTTAATATAAATTTGTAAGATACTAAGAGACGTGGTTTTCCAGAATAATATGATTTTATGTTAATAAATAAACATATTTCAAAATATATTAAAAATTATAGCCTAAAGGGAAATGAACATATTATAATAAATAAAATTTATATTATATCACATTATTCGAAAATCTAAAATTTAAATTTTATTTTAAATAACATTATATTAAGAAAATAAATTATAGTTTTTTATAAAATTGTTATAATTTATTATATCCAAAAAAGTATTCTTTTTAGAAAATTCCTCAAAATTTATATTAGTATAATATTGACAAGAAAATTTAAAAAATGATATAATTTTCACATTATAATAATTCCATAGTTTATTAGGGTTCTTTAAATCTTAGTGTTGCATGTAAAATATATATATAAAAGAAAATGGATTTATTTTAAGACAAATATATCATTATATCTCATGATGTTTTATTCTATGCCCTTGTAAAAATTCCACACATTAAATTATTTTACTCTAATAAATTCTATTATATATAATTTTAAATCATCAAATCTAGAGTCTCCCTTGTAACTTCCTCAAATTTATGGTATCTCTACAAAACCTTGACCACATGACTAGTCTTGTTTCATAACACTTAATCCCTATGATTGAAAATTTTAATCATTTATTGCACATTTGAATGATCATGCTCCAAATGTTAGACATATTAACTTAGGTTCGGTGAAAGATCATATATGTTCTCCCTTAGTAAAGATACATAGAACACATTATAAACTTCTGAGTGATTTTCTGGAAGGTTGATGTGATAACATACTCCCATGATATAATTAGGCATTCCAAAGGGGGATAATATAACTGGTGCTTAGTTTTTCCTTCATTATAAAAATCATATCCTTATTCCAAGGATATATTAATAAGAAATCATTGTATCTATCATTTAACTCTATATATCAACAACGATTTTCATTATAAATTTTTTGTAACCCCTATCCTGCTATTATCTTATGGTTAATATATCTAAAATTCATTGTGATATCCTTAGATTTATTAGTCCCCAATATATTTCTTTCCCTAACTTCATCCCAACATATTAGAGTTCTTCACATACTTCCATAAATATATTCATAAAGATCTATATGAACTATTATATTAATGATATTATTGTAAGAAAAATGTACCATAAGTTCATGTTCATCCCAATAGCCTTTGAAATGTACTTGGATATATGTAAACATGTTTTATATAATTTTAATAGTCCTCTATGAAATAATTTACTACAATGTATGATAAGTAGTACTAAAACTCAACTTGGTATCTAGATCCTATTAAAGGATTCTCAATAACATTGAGTTAGACCTCAGATCCAGATCAGATACAATTAATAGTTGAACTCCATGAAATCTCACAACTTATTTAATCTATAATAAAGTATGTTTATCAAGAGTTGGAACAACTCTAATAATGAGAAAATGTGCTAATTCTACAAGTCAATTCACAAACAATGAAATTTAATTATTCTCTTTAGATGTTTTTGTGAGGTCAATGATGAAATATATTTATTTTTATTTAGTTTACATTATGGTATTATTAATGGATATAACATCATGTTATATTTTTTCTTATCAAACATAACTTTCTAACACATGAAGATTCAAGATATATACCATTTAATGTAAAATTTAATTTTATCACACAAGAAATTATTTTTCCGTTCTCTATAAATATTTTTACTTCTATGATGAATTGAAAAAGATGAGTCGAGAGAATTATCAAATATCTCTTTTTCCATGTCTATTATTTACTGAACATGAACTTGTTTTCTATCACATGTAATTTCACCATGACCATGATTTACCTATGTAATATTCCTAACAATCATATGTAATTATATGTCATTCTATTTTTCCTTCTTTATCCTATCGCGGATGGATGGTTTAAAATTTATTTGAGAAAGATAATTTATTTCCCATATCATCAGGATTTTAAGATCTATTTTTTGAAAATCCATATAAATTAGATGCCTCTCAATCCTCATCATGGATAAAATATAACTTTCTTTACAACTTAGAGCATTATCTATATTTTTCACCATATTAGGGTGATAATGTATTAAGCAGTCATAATATTTGATTAACTACAAGAATCTTATTTCATGCATATTCTAGCGTTTCTTTGTAAATAATTACATTAATCATTTATTATTTGAATATATATCATACCATTCAATACACCAATAATTAATCTATATAGTCAATTCAAAATTAATTTATCCCTTCTCCAAATAATAAGGTCGTTAATTTTACTCTTGAATTTTCAACACGTGAGAGTCATATGCCACCATAATATTGTTATAAACAAGGATGCATACCCACCCCCTATTTGATGCATGAGACTATATCAATAATCTTTCTCCACTACCATGTAGTATAATAAGAGTTTTTTGGACTAATAATCTGTTTATATATGTGAAATTATTCAAACATTCATCAATCCAAACAACATGGATCCCTTCAGAGTGAAATTTTTTGAGTGCATTAAATAGAAATATGAAATCTCTCACAAACTTTTGGTATTCTTCAGAAATACCAACAAAACTATGGACCTCAACTATCATGGTTTCTCTAGGCCATTTATAAACAAAATCCATTTTTTGAAGTATCCACTAATATATAACACAGGAAATTATATAATCTCCAAATGAGATGTTTTACACCCAAAATCCACACAAGGTAAATTTCAAATATATCTTCTCCTTCCTCAGGCTTATCAACAGAATCCTCAAATACACATCATGCTCTATCTTACTCATCATATATATAAGAATACCATATAAAAATACCATTAAAAGAATATAAGAGTAATATAAAGATAATATATTCATTAAACCCATTAAGTTAATGAGATAAATGGTAATTCCAAGTGGAATTACTAAACATTATTGTGGACCATACCTAATATGGAAGGATAACTTATGTATGTACCTTTTTTATAAAATGAGATAAACATATCAAGACTGATCATAAATATTGGAAAAATATTTAAGACCTCATAGTTGATCAAATAGGTCATCAATTTGGGGATGATTATACTTTTTTCATAATAGTGATTTTGTTAAGACCTCGATAACCAGTGAAAAGACACATCGACAAAAAATTCATTTCAACAAAAAGAAATAGTGAAACCTATGATTATGGAGTTTGTCAAATAAATACATTATCCATTTTATTAATAATTTTCTTCTTCAATTACTATAAATAAATTTGTCTATTACATATGTGATCATTGAATTTGGTATAGTAGAAAGTATGAGTTCTATTGAAAAAGGATCTACACGATTTAGGGGATGGATATGAAAATATTTTTGAAATTAATCAACAAACTATCATACAATAGGAATCAATTCAATTCATAGTTACTCATAAAACGTATGAGATATTTATCCCTCATGAATTGTTACTAAAATAAATATGATGGATGTAATTTCTATTGTGATTTTTGGTTCATCCTTGAACTAAGAGAATATCATAGGATGATTTTAAATTTCATATGTAACATTACTTACATGATAATTGATATACTCTCTATATAGAGTGAGGAAATCCAGTCCCAAAATTATATCAAAATAGATTTCAGGTAGAATAAAAATATTTTTATGAATCACATTTTCATAAACATCTATCAATGTGGATATATATACTTCAGAGAGGTGAGAGTCGGACGCTGCTGTTTCTACAGGTTAGCCTCAAGTCTCTCATTTTTGAGATTGCTTCTTAGATAAGAGGCGGAGCGACGACTACATCGATTAACAACCTTCTTCATCGACCCTGTTTTCGAAAAAAAAAGAGTGGTAAGTGGGTTAAATGGCATCCGCCAGTTGAGGGACTTAAGCTTAACGTTGATGGGTCATGCATGGGAGGGATCATGAGGGGGGGAGGCGTGCTACGGGATTCCTCTGGACCAGTTCTCGTCGCCTTCAATTCATATTATGGGCCTGGAAACTCCTTGTGTGTAGAAGTGCAGGCGCTGGTCTCGGGTTTGTTGGTATGCAGAAGGCAGAAGATGGTCGTGTCCGAAATCGAAACGGACTCAGATACCCTCGTGAATATTATAAAAGGGTGGTGTGGGGTTCCGTGGGAACTCACGTACTTTATCAGAAGGTGCAGAATGGGAATCCCACTTGGAGTTCGTCTGTCTCACAACTGGAGGGAGGCTAATTTCGCAGCAGATTCCCTTGCCCGCTTGGGTAGAAGTGATGACCCTCTCATCCTCTATAACTCTCCCCTCTCTCTCCCTGCAGAATGTGCCTCCTTTGTGTTGGGGGATGTGCTCGGGCTTCACCATTTCTACCCCCCTTGAGGGGTCTTGCTTCCTTTCATTATTTCTTTTTGAATAAAAAATGAACTACTACTACTACTACTACTATACATTTTATCATATATGTGGTAATGTGATACCATTATAAAAATATTATGATATTATATAGCTGGAGGAAACCTAAATCAAATAAAAAATTTCCACTTCTATATTGGATGATATGTGTACAACTAAATCACTTGGAAATTTAACTTTATCAATGGAAATTACATATTACTAGACATATCCCCTTTTATTATTCTATGAAAATTTCCCTTGAACCATTGTGATATGGTTTGAGTAATTCCCCATCTCATTATAGCTGAAGAGAAGGATAATATTAGTTACATTATTTTCCTTAAATTCATTTTCCAGATTTTTATTATCACTAAACATGTAACAAACCCCCATTTACATCAATAATTTTCCATGATATTTCATTCCATATATTTTACATGATAGAAATTTATCCCCACCATTATTTTTTTTGATTAATTACATTTTTATTTGTTCTCATCCAACCTATTCTTATCTATATTTATTTAGAAATTATAGGATATTGAAAATTAATTCTATATGTTAATGGAAATCGATAAATATCATTATATGATAAAAATATGTTTGAAATGTTTTCCCTTTATAGAGTCATTATAAACCCCTAAAGTGGTCAAACATTATTTCCATAATATATTTATAGTATATAGTATACATAACTAATAACTTACTATGGGTCACAGAATCTACCACACATTCTTCTTCAAACATGATTAATTTATTGAAATTCATCCTCATTTTATCTCACTGTTTTTGAGGGAATAAAATCTAGAAAAAAACAACTTAAAATTCCCCAATTCTATTCATTGTATTTAAACTAACTATTTAGTGTTTTTTGTTAATTAACACTATTGATCAACATCACCGTTAAAATAATATTGTTATATAATAACCATTTCACTTATATTATTTTCCAAATAAAAGAATATAATTTCAATGGAAATAATCCATTATCCAACTTCCAATGGATTATTATTTCTGTTAAAATATAAAGGATTCATAAACATGATGTGATCCAACAATAGTTAATCTTGTTGAGGAATAATATATGGATCTATCCTATAAGGGTTATTCATCATGACTTGATTCTTCTACCATAATATGGACATGATCTAGTCAGTAGCAACACCAGTTGTATTGGCTTGATCAGTAAGAAAATATACAAATGTAACAAAGGGTATTAATTTATTTTATTCTATTTGGAAGCATCACAAAATAATAGAACATACTGAGTTAGTTCATAATCATTATTAATATTTATATATAAAATAATAAACCCATAAAACTCAAAAAATTGCAAATACAATAAAGTGTTATCATAATTTTCATTTTTTCAATGCTAATTTAAAATCTAGTTTCTAGGGTATCTAATGCTTATGATCTGATATATAATTTAAAAAACACAACTAAAATAACCCTGATATGATTCCTACATTAATGTATAAGAATAAGAGACAATGTTTCACATAAAAAATGTTCGATCAGTTTGGTAGTCCTAAAGAACCATATAAATATATTATTCAAATACAACATAGGAAACATAAAAACTATAGGATAAGAAGCATTCTCGCATCAATGATTTCATTAAAAAAAATACTTTATTATATTATGGGGAATGAAAATAAAAAAAAGGTGATAATAGATGCTCATTAAGAATTATGTATAATGAAATCTGTTATAATTAAAAAAATATTAGTTGACATATAAGGTAAATAATAGAAAACACATTCCATTAAATCAAAAACATGAGAACCAAATTAATCCTTGATAATATCAATATAGTAACCTCATGGATCCTAATAACATTATTTTAAAATAAGAAAATGTACAATTTCAGAAGTTATGATCTATGACATCATGATATCTCTACATTCCCTGACCTTCTCCAAATTAGATTAATCTCTGGGTATGTGTACCCCAAAAACCCAATTACTAAGGCTAGAAAATTGGGTTGTCTCATAAAAATTTTCGATGCATCTAGGGTATATTTACCCACTCATCACTACATATATAATTTATTCAATATTTATTTAGATATCAATTTAATTGATAATGAATTTAATTATTAGTAACTATCTATATTATGTAATGAATAATGAATGTTAATATTTATATAGTCAATAAATAATAAAACATAAAATATTGAAATTTCTAAAAGTTTAAGAAAAAATCCATGATTACAATAATTTGAATAATAAATAAAAATTTAATTTTTGATTATCACAAGTAATTGAATGTTTTAAGAGAATTTTATAGAAAATAAAATCCAAAAGAGTTAAATATAGACCAATAATTCATAAAAAATATTGTTTTTGTAATAAAATTATTAAATTTAGAGAGTAAAAGATAATAAAAAATGTAAAAGTATTTCATTAACGGATTTTATTTGTAAAATAAATATAATAATGCATAAGAATCTATATTTTATAAAACCTTTATGGTGGTGGGAAGACAGGTTTAACTATTTAATAGATATAAAGAAGCATTCCATTTGAATTTTTATAATGAAAATTACATATATACTTTTCGTAAAACAATATAAATATGCAAGTCAAACTTTTTGAAAAATCAGTTATAACATAAAATATATTTAATAAATCATTTGTGTGAATAAAGAGGACATTTGTTAATGAATTTTGAAAAACAGGGCCATGAAATATTGATATACATTATTAAAATATAAATACTATAGTTTTATCTTTTAATTATTTATTTTAATGATTCATTTGAAAAATATGATAAATTTTCATATAAAACTTTGAAAATCCATAAAAATAGAGTATATCAAAATAGATGGTGCTTATAAATGATATATTACAGGTTTACTTTTTAATAATAAAGGTAATCACAAAAAATTGACCCTAAAATAAATTCTTATCTATTTGGAAAAATAAAAAATGTAACCACTTAAAAGAAAACAAAAATTAATTGAAACATAAATAAAGAACAATAAATATATATTCTTGATAATTAAATCAATGGAACTATATATACGGTGTAAAAAAGTAAAAAGGTGCATAATAGCTAATATGATTCAATAGATTGTAAGTTGAGACAAAATCACATACATGACGTTTTAATTGCTTCAAAATTACTTTTAATCTTCTATATATTAAGTATATACTTATTTCATGTAGAGAAAAAATGATATAATATGATATATGATTTTTTGATAATATCTCATAACTCATTTTTTACAATATTTAATTATTATCATTATTTCATGTGTAAAATGCTTCATTTTTCATGTATATATTCACATAGAAATTATAGTCCTTGTAAATTAATCAAGAATGTATCACCTCAATTTTTTTTAAATTTTATGGAAATATTATATTTTCTCGATAAACATAGTTATAATTATCCATGAAAAGTTGACATGAAAATTGAATCACAATGCATTATTGAGGTGGTAGTCTAAACGTACACATGAGGGATGTTATCAATTCTTTGTGGAAGTAATCCTTCATACTCACAAGTTATGGGTTTGTTTATCATTTTTTCGAGAAGAAGATGAATATATATTTTCTCATCTATATGATATAATATTATTATAAGGTTTTTTCATGTGGTATTATATTAAAATGTTTATAAGATAATTTATGGTTCTAAAATAAGGAAAAAAATTAAGTGTTAGGTGAAGATTATTACATTATCAATGAAGGTTACCCTTTAGATATCCTCTTTTGACACCTAGGGTTTGTCATTTGGAATGACCCAAACCACAATAACCTAAATAAGGACATGTAAAAGGGTTTTTGGAAGGTTTTGGTCCAGAGAAGTGTCTTTAGGTTTAGTGAATAATAGAATAGAGGAGGTTCCATTTATAGTGAATGAAAAGACTCATATGGAATAAATGAAATTATTTCAATATGATAAATTCATGTTTATATATATTTTAGAAAATGTGTCCCTTATTTAATAAGAAGGATATCATATGGTTGAAATCCATTTATCAAATAATATTTTGTAATATTTCAGTGATATTTTATTCCTTATCATTATGTTTTGTAGAGACCCAAAGCTTGGCGTACATGGACAATACATTACTTTTGCGGAATACTTAATACATAACAAAAACCAAAACTCAAGGATCGTAATAGTTTAGTGTCTTTGGAAACTCGGAATATAATCTTCTAATCTTGGTGAAAGATCTTCAACAACTCCCATAAAGATCTTCCCATTTTGTTTTCTACCCTAAAACCTTTCTTGAAATCCTTGGGAAAAGAAAAGATATAAAGGGTGAGCTCAAATTCTAAGTAAGGGTAAGCGTGGAGAAAATAAAACAAACCATATACCATTGAACTTAAAAACATGAACATAATGTTTAAACATCAAAATCTGGAGCAAAGACATAAATCATGGAAGTACGTAAGGCATATATCATAAAATAACATCAATCTTGATAAAATATAATGGGAATAAAATATGTAATTGTGGAAACCATTCATCACATGTTATGATTTCCATAGTAGCCAAGACATTACTTCCAAGACCATCTTAGTGGACAAAGACCCTTTCTGAATTGAGTTCACTCCTCGTTTCAGTCCTGTAACACTGAACCAGATTAACTTACCATTCCAGCCATGTCTATATCATGAGATATAAATATTTACCCAATGCATTTGAGGGAGATATAGGTCCCACCCATCTCATAATGAAATCATTCTTACTTGTGCCACAAAATAAACATACATCATTCATAATAACCCAACGAATAAAATGGGTTTCATAAACATCATCCCATCATCACATAATCCATATAAAATAAATGGATATCATTTAATAATAAGAAAAGTGAAACCATGTAAACCATAGATACATGATACTTGAAACATACACATATGAAATAATGTCATATTAGATGAAAAATGGTTTTGATAAAACACTTGAAATGAATTCTTGAGGAAAATATCCTTTCTTCCTAAAAATCATTTTCTTTTCACAAAATGTCATGCAATTTTAAATGAAAAGGATTTTTTTGAAAATAGTCATGAACTTTTTTGGAGGAAGAATCATGAAAATAAGGCTTTATAAAACTGTAAAAATCCTTTCATTCCTTATACGTTAAAAAAACATTCTTCTCGTACTTTTGTCAGAAAAGTCAAAAAGTACCTTATAGGGTAAATAAAAGAAAGATTACTTCCATAAAATCGGGTAAAAGTCAAATGGGTAAAAAGGAATTTAAACATACATGAATAAACTTTTATAAAACATAGACATGGATGATAGAAATAACCCCAGTAAATACTTACAAATAAGCAATCTCAGATAAAAATGAGATTTACACAATTATCCCTTACCTTAGGTCTGATATGCTTCGTATGGATCCGAAACTCCTGTATAATGATTTAAATAATGTCATTGACTTATTACATAATCATATTAATTGTTATTATATCATATATGTTTCACTTATGACTTTATATTACCTGTTCTTTTGTAAATTCCATGTAAAAGCTGTGTTTTGGGTAAAATCATTTCATTTATCATATGTGTTTCGACTTGTCATTTTTGATATTATTACTTATATCCTGATTTAAATAATTCCAGAATTTAAAACATTATTTATATATAATATATATTCATCATATACATATATATTATAGATCGATAAAAAGAACGAAATACACAGTTCATGGAGACGGTAGGTCGTACGTACGCATGAACGCTGTTTTCGTTTCCTTATTGAATTGAATGCAATTAAGTAGATGACATAAATATATATATACATAAATCCAGTATCATTATTATGTCATATATTTTATGATTACTTATTATATATACTTTATAATCATTCATGAATGGTTAACATGGAGAATGAATCTCATCGCGTCGTGGAGACGGTATTCCGTACGTACGCATGAGCGATGATATCATTCCCATGATCGTGGAATTGCATTTAAGTGTATGTATAATATTTCATAATCAATATCACTTTAAAATAATCATATATTGTTATTATTTACACCATTATACCCATCCAATTAAGGTGGTGGTGTAAAATATATTACACCACGGCGTGGAGACGGTATTCCGTACGTACGCACGTGCGGTGATTTCATTTTCCATAAGATGGATAGATGGTGAAATATGGTTGTTTAATAATTATAATAAAATATCAGTATATTAGTGATACTGATTTTATTACTTCATAATGAAACAACTAAAGAAGAAGAAGTGGAAGAAGAAATAAAGTTGAAATAATCGGTAACGGACATTACATCTTCTTTGAAGCGCCTCTTTCAGACCTCCTTTTAGGGCACTAAAATTGGTCTTTAAGAAGAACAGGACCTCTAGGATGTTTCTAGGGAAGTGGAGAAGATAATTTTTCAGGGTTTGGCCGAGCTTGAAGGCTCAAAGTGGTGTGAGGAAGAGAGGGAGGAGGTGCCCCTTTATAATGGAGGAGAGGGGAACCTTAGGAAAAACTAAATATATTATTTTATTATAAAGTCATATTAGGTTTTTAATAGATCCAAATTGATTTATTTAGAATATAAGGTAGGTATGGGTTGAAATCCTCTCATCCAATAGAATTTAGACAAGTTTATGTTTCTATTTTAACCTTATCATTTAGATTTAACTTTAAGTTAAATAATATTTCTTTTATCCTGTCATCTTGTTTTCTTACACTATAATGTTAATCAACTTACTATAACAAGCCAAACGAACCCCAAGTTATTTATTATTAATATATATTACCTTATATAAGTCATTTGGCCGAACCTTATATTTTTAGGAATAAAATAACAATTAATAATATAATATTTTCTTTAAAAACTATTTTATGTCAATTTTGACCCTATTTGGTAATTGATTTTTCTGAAAATCATAACAGAAAGATTAGTTAGAAAAAAGATACTTAAATAAATACTAACATGTCATAGTAACCTAGAAAATTATTTTAATTCATAAAAAGTCTCAAATTACATTTATTTGGGTATTTATAACATCAATTCTGACAATATTTCATTAATAATATAATTACTGCATCATTATTGTGTCATAAATAAATTAAATTATTTAAATTCTAAAAATTACAAATAAAATAACATTATGTAAGAAATCTTTTTATATTTATAATGAATATTTATAGTAGAATTTATCTTATGTATAACCCTATATTAAAAACCATTTAGTTATTAAACATTGATTTTAACTATTTTAACCCTTCTTTAAATAAATTAATAATAAATGTCCTAATCTAATCCAAGTGGGCCTAAATGGTCATATGATATACCTAAGGTTGTTTTTGGTAGAATTAGACTTATCAAATAGAATTAGGACATGTGTTAGGGTAATAATAATATCATTTTTACCCTTAATTACCCTATTTACTTTTAACCGTGGTAAAAAAAGTAAAAAGTTACTATTCACCAAAAATTATTTTCATCTCATTGAACCACATTTTAGTCCTTGATATTAACCGTGTCTCTCAGATTTTCGAAATTCAATTCACAGAAGTGGTAAAATTTCATTTAAATGAAAAAGTCAGTTTTTTAACTATCACTAAGTGGTTTCACTATTCATCAAAAATTGCAGTTTTTCAGAAAAATACCAAAAATTCAGCCTAAGAATTATTTGATATTCAAAATTAAAAATTGATTTCTATTTTACCAAATTCAAAACATAGAAGTGGAATTAATTAATTTCAAAATTAATTACCGTTATCAAAACAAATAGCGTGTTTTTTAAGAAACAATAACTATCAAAAGATTGATACTTGTTTATATCCAATTTCAAAGTGAAATTAATTCAAATGACCAAAATTGGATTAAATGGTAAAAATATATTCTAATTACACTTTAAACCCAATTAAAAAGAAAATATAACCATATAAATTATTGCGATGAAAAAAGTTGTTTTTAATTAAAATATACTGTGTTTTTACTGTTCATTAAAATATGAAAGTTATCAGAATAATATGAAACATTTATCCAAAGTAAATTTTTATATCCTGATTCCAAATAAGAATTTTATTTATAAAATTGAACTTATATACATGTCAAAAACAAGATTTATAGTGGGTGTGCCATCAAAAGGCGGCAAAACTACATTTTTTGAAAAATACTTATTTTACTCGAAAAATTGACTTTGTTCTCATACCATGTTCTAGAAAATGTGTAAGATGAATAATAATGTTATAAAATTAAAAATTTAGTTGATACTATTCATAACGGATAGTCCATAATAATATTATAACCATATATCGTTGTTTAGTGAAACCTGGTATTGCGTACAACACACGCTATCGAGGAAGGTCGCGATTGTGTGTAATGCAAGCCAAGTCAGGGTTGCGTGTTGTGAAAGACTCTTCCATTGTTTTGTATAACATAATCCAAACATATTTCATTTATAAATTGAATATATATATATATATACACTCAATGTTTCATAGAATAACTACTATAAAAATTGTGTGTAACATGATCCAAGAATAGTGTTGTGTATACTGCAAGCTCATACGGTGTTGCGTATAGCACAAGGTAATCTTGTTGCTGCTTACAACACAATACATCTATGAAATTAAAAGATTATTTTTCATAAAATTTCAGGGTGTTACATTCTACCCCCCTTAAAATTAATTTCTCCCTCGAAATTCGTCGGGGTTATAAATCGATTACTATTTATAGAAACCCACATCGTAAAAAGGAATACTAAAACATAATTTTAAAAACTAAAGTATGAAATGTAACGATTACACAAAGTAACACATGACGGGGTTTCCATATAAGAGAACATAGGTGAAAATATGGATATGGAAGAAAAATCTAACCCTCAAGTTCTGATGGAGAGTGGTAGAGAACATGGCTATGAAAAAGCCATCAATCACAAAGCCATAGATTTGTGATGATCTAAGGTACCATCTGATTCATCGGATATAAGGGCACTAGGACAACATTTTTTATTTTCAAGATCATTTCCCTAAAGTTGATGAAATTGGAATTAGAAGAAATACTTTCGTGATTTTGGTACAATTTCACCGTTGGTCATTATTTGGACAATTTCCACTTCATCTCTTAAATAAATGAAGTTGAATTTGTCATTCGTGAAGTGTTAGTAGATCATGTGATAGAATGATGGGTCATTCCATCTGTCTCAAACAAAAGGTTAGAAAAGTTATCAAAAATACATAAGTCCATCTATAGTGAGATTAATCATATATGCTTCCTAAAATGGACTTATACTTCATATATCATACTGGTTAATATAATAAAACTAGTTTCTACTAAATAAGGACTTCTTGTAGGCCAATGGTAGGAGATAAAGGCCTGTCGTACTTCAGTTGTGGGTTCTATTCCCATAGCCTTGTCCGACGCGATGGGCTGTCGCCCGTCCTGCAAGTTGTCCTTTTTCTAAAACTACATTACTATAACATCCCATCAATAATATTGAAAAAAGTTATATCCTTAAACAATATTAACTTATGTCCAACATAATCCATTCCAATATTTAGGCTTATCTAAAATACTTTGGTCCAAGATCATAGTATAATGAAAATGATTACTTGAAATGTCACATAAAAATCACATGAATGCCATCATTTATCCCCCATATATCATAAGATATATCGTGTTGGTCAAATTACAAACATGTGAATACCATAATCATGTACTCTCTTGAAGAAGGAATACCCATTGAACCATAGTGAAAACATGAATGTTGTTAAATTTTAACACTTTCCACATACCAAAATCCCAAAAATTATATATACTCAAACCATTATATCACTTAGTCCTTATATCAGTCATGAGCTCATGAATACAATAAAACATCTCATTATCTTTTTATCCCTTCATTATGCGCATATCATCTACTTTCCAAAAATATCTGAATAACCTTTAATGGTTACCGGTACCATTCATCATAAACTTTCAAAACATAAGGAAAGACAACAGTGTAACAATCCTTAGATGTCTCTTTATTCCATATTACCATGAGATTACTTATACAACATTACTCTTGATAAACATGTAATCATTACACTACCTTTTTAAACCATTGACCGAGCATGAACAATTCTTCCAATTCACATATCATTTGTAGTCTCTTCTTCATTTCCACATAAATACTACCCATATGACCATGCTGATTCTCTTTATGAGATTTTACCTTGGGGAATTGGTTTGCATAATGCCCGTACATTCCACATTTAAAACACTTAACCGTTGTTGATGTCTTAGCAATACCATTATCCTTGTCCATGGTGTTAACTGAACCTTTTACTTTGCACTTACTGGCTTTGTGTTCTTCTTTTCCACACCCAAAGCATCTTCCAGTTCCTTTGAAACATTCTCCATGATGCCTCTTACCACATTATTTACATGAAGGGAATTGAACTTTCATTCCTCTATGATCATCCTAAAACTCCATATTTCTCTTATTAGCTGAGTCAGGAAACATACCAAAGTAGAGATTATTGATTATATTATGAGACTGCTGATTAGGCATAATAACGATGTTTGGACTTCCAAATCCCATTTCATTTGGTTGCTCATGAAGAATATCATTCCATTGTCCATCATATCCTCCATTATCGTGAATCATCTTGTTTCCAGCCATTTTCTAAAACCCAAAAAGAATAGTGTGAGAGACAAAAATCATGCTAGGGAAAACAACATAGTAAAGAAGGAGTACCTTCAATATCCAACATCTTAGGTTAAATTCTATTATCGTTACCTTAGTTCTAGGACTATATCCTATACGTATACATATCTTTAGGGACATCCCTAAACATACCTTAGAAATATCTCTAGGGATCTCACTAACGTTTTCACATCCTAGTTTCCAAAGGTTGATGAAACCTTTCCTCTAATACCAAATGTAGAGACCCAAATATTGACGTACATGGACAATACATTACTTTTTCGGAATAATTAATACATAAAAAAAACCAAAACTCAAGGATCGTAACAGTTTAGTGTCTTTGGAAACTCAGTATATAATCATCTAATATTGGTGAAAGATCTTCAACAACTCCCATAAAGATCTTCCCATTTTGTTTTCATACCTAAAACCTTTCTTGAAATCCTAGGGAAAAGAAAACATATAAAGGGTGAGCTCAAATGATCAGTAATGGTAAGCGTGGAGAAAATAAAAAAAACCATATACCATTAAACTTAAAAACATGAACATAATATTTAAACATCAAAATCTTGAGCAAAGATATAAATCATGGAAGTACATAAGGAATATATCATAAAATAACATCAATCTTGATAGAATATAATGGGAATAAAACATGTAATTGTGGAAACCATTCAGCACATGTTATGATTTCCATTGAAGCCAAGGCATTACTTCCAAGACCATCTTAGTGGACAAAGTCCCTTTCGGAATCGAGTTCACTCCTCGTTTCAGTCCTGTAACACTGAACCGGATTAACTTACAATTCCAGCCATGTCTATATCATGAGATTTAAATATTTACCCAATTCATTGGAGGGAGATATAGGTCCCACCCATCTCACAATTAAATCATTCTTACTTGTGCCACAAAATAAACATACATCATTCATAATAACCCAACGAATAAAATGGGTTTCATAAACATCATCCCATCATCACATAATCCATATAAAAGAAATAGATATCATTTCATAATAAGAAAAGTGAAACCATGTAAACCATATATACATGATACTTGAAACATACAAATATGAAATAATTTCATCTTAGATAAAAAATGGTTTTGATAAAACACTTGAAATGAAATCTTGATGAAAATATCCTTTCTCATTCAAAATCATTTTCTTTTCACAAAATGTCATGAAATTTTAATATAAAATGATTTTTTTTGAAAATAGTCATGAAATATTTTGGAGGAAGCTTCATGAAAATAAGGCTTTATAAAACCGTAAAAATCCTTTCATGCCTTATACGTTAAAAAAACATTCTTCTCATACTTTTGTCGGAAAAGTCAAAAAGTACCTTGTAGGGTAAATAAAAGAAATATTCCTTCCATACCATGGGGTAAAAGTCAAATGGGTAAAAAGGACTTTAAAAATACATGAATACACTTTTATAAATCATGGACATGGATGATAGCAATAACCCCAGTAAATACTTACGATTAAGCAATCTCGGATAAAAATGAGATTTGCACAATTATCCCTTACCTTAGGTCTGATATGCTTCCTATGGATCTGAAACTCCTGTATAATGATTAAAATAATGTCATTGACTTATTAAATAATCATATTCATTGTTATTATATCATATATGTTTCACTTATGACTTTATATTACCCATTCTTTTGTAAATTCCATGTAAAAGCAGCGTTTTGGGTAAAATCATTTCATTTCTCGTATGTGTTTAGACTTGTCGTTCATGATATTATTACTAGTATCCTGATTTACATAATTCTATAATTTAAAACATGATTTATATATAATATATATTTATCATATACATATATATTATAGATCAATAAATGGAACGAAACACACCGTTCATGGAGACGGTAGGCCATACGTACGCATGAATGTTGTTTTCGTTTCCTTATTGAATTGAATGGAATTGAGTAGATGAAATAAATATATATATAAATAAATTCAGTATAATTATTGTGTCATATATTTCATGATTAATTATTATACATACTTTATAATCATTCATGAATGGTTAACATGGATAATGAATCTCATCGCGTCGTGGAGACGGTATTCCGTACGTACGCACGAGCGATGATATCATTCCCATGATTGTGGAATTGTACTGAAGTGTTTGTATAATATTTTAGAATAAATATCACTTTACAATAATCATATATAGTTATTATTTAAACCATTATACCCATCCAAGTAAGGTGGTGGTGGAAAATAGATTACACCACGGCGTGGAGAGGGTATTCTGTACGTACGCACGCGCGGTGATTTCGTTTTCCGTAGGATGGATAGATGGTGAAATAGGGTTGTTTCATAATTATAATGAAATATCAGTATATGAGTGATACTTATGTTATTAATTCATAATGAAACAACTAAAGAAGAAGAAGTGTAAGAAGAAATAAAGTTGAAATAATCGGTAACAGACATTACCTCGTTTTTGAAGAGCCTCTTTGTGACCTCTTTTTAGGGCACTTAAATTGGTCATTAAGAAGACCAGGACCTCTAGGATGTTTCTAGGAAAGTGTAGAAGAGAATTTTTTAGGGTTTTTTATGATCTTTAGGGATCAAAGTGGTGTGAGGAAGAGAGGGAGGAGGTGCCCTTTTATAAGGGAGGAGAGGGGCACCTTAGAAAAAACTAAAAATATTATTTTATTATAAAGTCATATTCAGTTTTTAATATCTCCAAATTGATTTATTTAGAAGCTAAGGTGTGTATGGGTCGAAATAATCTCATAAAATATAATTTATACAAGTTTAGGTTTCTATTTTAACCTTATCATTTAGATTTAACTTTAAGTTAAATAATTTTTCTTTTACCATGTCTTCTTGTTTTCTTACACGATAAGGTTAATAAACTTTTCATAACAAGCCAAACGAACCTCAAGTTGATTATTTTTAATATATATTACCTTATCTAAGTCATTTGGCCGAAACTTATATTTTTAGGAATAAAATAACAATTAATAATATAATAGTTTTTTAAAAACTAGTTTATGTCAATTTTGACATTATTTGGTAATTAATATTTCTGAAAATCATAACTGAAATATTAGTTCAAAAAAAGTTACTTAAATGAATAATAACATGTCTTATTAACCTATAAAATTATTGGAATTAATAAAAAGTCTCAAAATACCTTTATTTGGGTATTTATAACATCAATTATGTCAATATTTCATTAATAATAAAATTACTGCATCATCATTGTGTAATAAATAAATTAAATTATTTAAAGTCTAAAAATTACAAATAAAATATAATTATGTAATAAATCTTTTTATCTTTCTAATAAATACTTATAGTCGAATTTATCTTATGTATAACCCTATATTAAAAATTATTTAGTTATTAAACATTGATTTTAACTATTTTAACCCTTCTTTAAATAAATTAATAATAATTGTCCTAATCTAATCCAAGTGGGCCTAAATGGTCATATTTTATTATTAAGGTTGTTTGTGGTCAAATTAAACTTATCCAATAGAATTAGAACATGTGTTAGGGTAATAATAATATCATTTTTACCCTTAATTACCCTATTTACTTTTAACTATGGTAAAAAAAGTAAAAAGTTACTATTCACAAAAAAATATTTTCATCTCATTGAACAACATTTTAGTCCTTGATATTAACCGTGTCTCTCAGATTTTTGAAATTCAATTAATAGAAGTGGTAAAATTTCATTTAACTGAAAAAGTCAGTTTTTTAACTACCACTAAGTGGTTTCACTATTCATCAAAAATTGCAGTTTTTCAGAAAAATAACAAAAATTCAGCCTAAGCATTATTTGATATTCCGAATTCAAAATTGATGTATATTTTGCCAAATTAAAAACATAGAAGTGGAATAAATTAATTTTAAAATTAATTCCCGTTATCAAAATAAATTGTGTGTTTTTTAGGAAAAATTAACTATCAAAAGATTGATACTTGTTTATATCCAATTTCAAAGTGAAATTAATTCCAATGAAAAACATTGGATTAAATGGTAAAAATATATTCTAATTACACTTTAAAACCTATTAAAAAGACAATCTAAACATATAAATTATTGCGATGAAAATAGTTGTTTTTAATTAAAATATAGCGTGTTTTTACTATTCATTAAAATATGAAAGTTATCAGAATAATATGAAAAATTTATCCAAAAGTAAATTTTTATATCCTGATTCCAAAGAAGAATTTAATTTTGTCATATTGAACTTATAGACATGTCAAAAACAAGATTTAAAGTGGGTGCGCCATCAAAAGGTGATAAAACTACATTTTTTTGAAAAATACTTATTTTACTCGAAAAAACTGATTTTGTTCTCATACCATGTTCTAGAAAATGTTTAAGATGAATAATAATGTTATAAAATTCAAAATTTAGTTGATACTATTCATAATGGCTAGTCCATAATAATATTATAACCATATATTGTTGTTTAGTAAAACCTGGTATTGCGTACAACACACGCTATCGAGGAAGGTCGTGACTGCGTGTAATGCAAGCCAAGTCAGGGTTGCGTGTTGTGCAAGACTCCTCCGTTGTTTTGTATAACAAAATCCAACCATATTTCATTTATACATTGAATATATATATATATACACTCAATGTTTCGTAGAATAACTACTATCAAAATTGTGTGTAACATGATCCAGGAATATTGTTGTGTATACTGCAAGCTCATACGGTGTTGCGTATAGCGCAAGATAATCTTGTTGTAGCTTAAAACAGAAGACATCAATGAAATTAAAAGAGTATTTTTCATAAAATCTCGGGGTGTTACAGTTTAAACCCTTTATTAATATATTTTAAAATTAACTGTGGTAAAAAATTTCAATCTTAAAGGATCGTATTATCACATATTACATGAAAATGTTATCATAAATTTAAAATGATTGCATATATTAATCATTATAATATTAATTTTCCTCTTGAATGTCTTCTATAACTTATATCTAATTTATTAAATTATTATTTAACTTGAAACATGACTAAATACAATTTTAGAACTATTCACGTAATTTGAATTTAAAGACAACAAGAAAAATATTGAATTCGAATATAATCTATTTCCCCTTTAATAATCCTTTATTATTAAAAATTAAATTATTTTTTTCATGGTAATCTATGAAAAATAAAATACTTTAAATGTTTTATTAATTATTTATATTTATTTTAATGTAGCTTGCACAAATACTATATTACTGTTTTCTTAGAATTTAATGAGATTATATAATCCACAGAAAATAGAAATAATTTATCATTATCAAAATAATTTAATTATACTAAAAATAACCATTATTATTTCATTGGGAACTTATTTTTATCATAGTGTAACCATATTAATGAAACATAAATGAAAGAGAGTTTCATTTTTTTATTTTCTGTTACTTAATATAATGTAAAGGTCACACACAGTGGAAAATGAAAAAAAGACATATATTAAAAGTTAGGATACATATGTTTGAATTAATCTCAAACAATGCTATAAAGGAAACTTTTGAATAGATTTTACTACCTTATTGAATTATTTTTATCCATTATTTCCTTTTTTACCTTTACCATGTGTATAAATTTTACTATGGTTAATATACATAATACTTAAAAATAAAAGGTACATATTTCCCATAATTAAACCTCCTGATTCCAAATATGTAATCAATTTTTAGAAGTGAAATAAATTAGCCTATTTTAATTGGAAAATGGATCTGTTTGACCATGAACCACTCCATGTGGTGACCCAATATTGTTCTCCAATATAGTGGATGATAAACTTATGATTTGTGTTGAATAAAGGAATTTGAATCAAGTAATGATGATGTACATGTATTGATTTCCATGTAATGGATCATTTTGATCATTTTTAGGGAGTCTGGAGGGTCTCTATGTTTTACAAGCGATCATGTGACCCCTAAAACTGGGTCAGAGAAGATGATATATCTATGATAAAATTTGGGAATATATTTGTACTAAAATAATATCATATCATGACTTTTCCATTGACGAATGATCCTATTATGTTCATATCTCTCATTAATATAATATTGAATCCATATCTTAAACATTATTCATTGTATCCATTGATCATATCATGATATACTCATGGAAAAAAATATAGAATTCTTGATATCGTTAGATTGTGTTGAGTACACCATTGGAAAATTATCTTAATTCCATGACATGAGAGTGTCAATGTTGCGTTCAAGAGGTTATTTTCTTGGGAAAGTGATTTTTGAGATAACAATATTAGTTAATCTAGAGATAGTAACAGAATTTATATATTATGAACACTCTACTAATATTTTTAGGATCAAGAGTATCTACGGTTCCTTAGGATACAACGAATGCTTCATTCAAGAATTTTCCTATTTAGAAGGGCCTATGACTTCTCATACCATTACGGGGGTGAGGTTCATGTGGATCTATCATTATGAAGAGGTATTAATAGAGATAAAGATGACATATGGTTTGATTTTAATCTTACATGAGAATGGAATTGGATATGAGGTTTACTATGACTCTTAAACTATTTGTTTTGGTGGTCATTTAATATTGAGAGATTTGGTAGTTGCATATGGGTCTCATATATTGTAAAATAATGATAGAAACTACCCTATACATGGAATTTATATGGTGGTTAGAGTCCATTCCATGAAGTGTTGGTTATACTCTCACTTTTTTAAAGTATTATTATCTACATAGAGAATATGACCTTATAACATATATTATATTTTTTGTAAAAAAATCTCTACTAGAGGGGATGGGCTTAGTATCTATATAATTTTCACATAGAAATTTATTATTATCATGTAACAGATAATTATGTTGTAGATTATCTTTTTAGGATGATTCCAGAGTATAGATATCATCCTTTAGAAGCGCAATAGATACTAGTGAACATGGTTGTTGAAATATTAGTGGATGAATCTATGGATTTAGGAGTGGTGAAATGTTCTCCATTAGATACCATGTATTCATAGATGGGTTGATTGAAATCTAACTAGGAATCAATTTTTTATTTATAATGAAGCGATTGGTGGTGAATGAACTAATTCTTGGTTGGTTTTTAGATAAATATGATATGATATTAATTAATTAATGTGTTGTGGTTCATGATTAAATGATGGAAGAGATGATGAAGGAGTATCATGATAAGAAGTAGGTGGTGAACATTTTATTAATGAATATGTATAGTGATATCATATAATAGTATTGGTGGCAGTAAATGAAAAAGGACATCAACTACTTTTTCTCTCGATGTCCTACTTGTTTGAAGAATAAGGTTAAGAAATAGTGACTGAGTGTTTGTATGAAACTCTTGTCATGACCATGTGTAAGTGGAATGAGGTGATAACAGAGTTTGTTATAGGATTCTATAGGACACGGGGAGGTTGGGATTTTTTTCGGTTGCAGTTGACCAGCTGATGATGGTGGAACATTTCCTTCAAATAAAATATACTCATTTTATAGATAGGTTAGGAAAACTCTATGTTTAAATTATAGTATTGATTCATTGAGTTACAACAAGAATAATATATTATTGGGACACTCATTTTGCAGAACGTTATGGTAAGGCATACAGATGAGGATACACAAATAATTTAATATGAGTATGTCATATCATCTACAAAATTTTGGGGAATTAGAGATAAAAATCAAGATTTGGATGGATATACTTCATCATGTGTCTTATATTTTGATGGATCTTGGGTTTATCATGTATACATAGAATTGTTTTCATACAATAATAGTTATAATATTTTGATTCAATGGGAACCATTCGAGTCTCATTAGGGTTGGTTGTGTGGTTCATCGCTGTGTTGGAATAATGTGGGTGAGACCTCTATTATCAGGTTGAGTATCATGAAATATACCTATGATTTAACATTTTTGATTCCAAATTGACTTGTTACCACTATAAGTAGGAATTAATCATATGTCGTCTATAGGAGACAAATATTGGAGTTCATTGTGAGTAACTATGTTCTCTTACAGGTGTTAATTCGATTGGGTATTTACTAATTTTAGAATTAGGGGACATTAGTGCCCCAGTTTTTCATAAGAATTGAGTTCATCAATCAATCTATAATAGTATCCAAGAAATGGTACATCCCTTTGAAATATTCAGGTATAAATAATTTGTTCCTTGTTTCTCATCAGTGATAGTACAATATGCATACTACACATGTGATCAACAAAAAGGATGTTGAGTAAGGATTAGATGCATCAAATTTAGGGAAAATATTTTATATTGTGGATTTCATTGAGAATGTATTGATGGAGAAATTCATATCACTTTTTCATGTTCCAAAGCATCATGAAAAAATATAAAAGGATACTTGGAAGAGAGAGTGAGATGTCAAGTGGAAATGTTTCATGTTGTTTGAGAATGAAAACTTGATAAACTTTTAAAGGATGATAAATCATTAGAGGGATAATTGTAACATCACCAGAATTTCAAGATATATTAATTTTATGTTTTAGTGTATAATGGTTGTGGGTTTCCACATTTTTGGTCTTGTTGGATTAGTATTGATTATAGGAATTAGAAGCAAGCTAGGTTGGAGGACAAACCAGTATCATGGATTTGTTAGAGTGACACTAGATAGGTGATGGAGGTGGAAAATACTAGGGAACATTTAATTGCCCCATCCAATTAGTTAAAATCCAATGTTGATCTCACGCATAAGGAAGTTTCCAGAGATTTTTACTAGATCTACTAGATGGAAATCAGTCATCGTTTGGTAGTGGCTAGATGGCCCTGTCATTAAGGGTGACTATATAATCATTCATTCTGAATTTTTTTCGATACCATTCTCTCTATTTATGACCATCATTAATAAAAAAACGTCCCTATGATCTTTATTTATTCATATACATATCTATCTTTCCAATCTCTTCAAAATTTAAATCGTTGGTTGATTTGTTGGCTCCCAAATGGTATGTTTCACATGTTCTATCCAAAATCCTCTTATTCTTTTGAGATTAATAAGAAATATATTTCTTTATTCACATATAAATGGATCCAATTTTGGTTTAATCTATAATTCTTGGTTTATTGATGGATAGATGATACCATTGGTGGATAATATAGTTGAATTAGTTGATCTATATCTAAGAGAATATTATAATAAGCTTCTTGAATCATATTTCTTGAATCTCCCATTAGAATATTTTATTGTTTATAGGTATTTAAAAACATGAGTATGATATGGGTTTACATTATATACTTTGGGTCTTCATTACACTTGAGGTATGAATTTAATTCAATTTAGGGCCCTTGAATCAAATTTTATGGTGTGATATTCATGTGGGAGGATGTGTGGCCCATGAGAAGCTTACATGATAGGATTTTCATGGGGTTTTTTGTGTGTCTAGCCTATGAGAACTTTCTTGATAAGAAATTATAATTACTTTCTCAAATGGTTGGAAACATAGTGATGGATTGTTGTTTTGTGATTTGAAGGTTGTGATATCCCCTTTTCATTTGACTTTTGATTATGTTAATTAACCAAGAGTTTTATATTGGTTTGACATGTATAGATGTGGCTTTCTCTGGATCCATATATTTGGTTTGAATACATTGATTTTTCTTTGTTCGGATACTTAAATTTATTCGGCATGTCAACACCATGACATTCCCTAAAAGGATAGAATGTAATATATTGTTAAAGGAGGAACATGGATTCATTATATCTGGATGATTGTTTAGATATCATGGGAGGTCACGTTGTATAATATTTTATATTTGATAGTTACATATGAACTTATTTTTAGTATATTGTCGAAATAGACATATTTAGAGTTCATGGTAGCTTGATAGGCACCTAATGACTTCGAACATAGATGTTTATAAATGATTTTACCATTTTTAGGTAATTGAACTTCTGATAATGTGAACAAATTTTAATGATATATTGGTCAAGTCCTGTTGGTTTTATACACACACCATACATTTGAATCTAATTACATGTGCTTATTTTATGACCATGGATCTGGATAATCGAAGGGGTCACATGTCTACCAGCTGAGCTGGTATATCCTAAAGGTGTGGGTAGATATCAGGATGGAATATTAGCTATAAATATAGTATCATGGTTTATTTCCAATTCCTTATATTTGGTTGACCAACCACATTTGGGGACTTTTTATTCATATTGCATGACTTCTGTTTTATTTTTTATTTGAATGAAATTTTGTATTAATATCAATAATATAGTTTTTTGGTTTTCCATTTATGTTTCATCATGTTTATAATGATTCTAAAATTTTTAAATGGTTATATTATCCCCATGACACCACTTAGGATCTCTCTACTATTCAATAACATCTTACATTCAGAGAGAGCTATTAGAGGTCATGTGGATTACCGAGCGAGACATAGTGATTTGGGTTTAGGATTTATAATAATCATATTACTAATTTATTTTAAAATATTGTGAATAAATATTGAGATTTATATTCATTAATTATAGTCACTTCAACTTGTATTTTTGTTAGTTAATATTTATTCACATCTTTGGAGGCTAGTAATTTTAATTTCCTCATATATGTTTCATAATGATAAATCGACCCCATTAATTATTAAAAATGTTCATCATCATTATAATATTCAATATATTATAGTTAATGTGTTTTTATGACTTAGAGAGTACAATTTTAATTTCATGGAATTTCTGTGTGTAGTTTGAGAAAATGAAATCTCCAACGAAAATTTTTTCTGTAATTTTATGATGTTTACTAGTAACATTATAAGAATCAACAATTTTTCTATTTCATTATAGAATAATATATATGAAATATAACACTCATTAATACCATATATAATCAAGAATTCCATATTCATAATTACATATATGTTGGTCTTGGGGGAAGAGGTTCATGTGAAGGTGGGATATGTATTAAAATTTAGTTTTCATAATGAGTTTTCGAAAACCCATAGTGAGGACCATGCATGTAAAATTTATAAATAATTTATTATGATTAGAAGAATAAAATACCAATATAAAGATTCATTCCTCAATGTAGATAATGATCTTATAAAAATACCCTTACTTATTACTTCCATTATGTTGGGATGATCCCATTATTGAATACATATATAGGTGATTCACACATTCTCCATTGATATATGAGTAATCCAAATCGATCTCTAGGTATTAGAATAGTAAAGTGATTGTCTCGCATTATTCATGTTGGTCAATTGTTCTTAAATCTTTAAGGAATCACTCATTCATTTATCATTCTTGTGATGGAAGGATAAGGATTAATGGGTAGAATTCATTATGTGAAATAAATCTATAATTTATATTTCACACCATACACATTAGAAAAAACCGTCTATTTATAGAGGTAGGGTATAGGTGAAAATAATTTTATAATTTTATAAAAGATCCTAAATATAATTATAAACCTTAATAAACCCCATTCCATATAATAATAATAATAATAATAATAATAATATTAATTATATTTTTTTAGTGCACCCTCTTGGGAAATATCATATATCATTTAACACACTTGCTAATTAATATTTGGTACAAGATATTATCTTGGTCCATACAAACAAGTCTAGTATTTATTGAACACCTGAAACATTAGTTAATTTAAATATTTAATCAATAAATAATTTTGATCAATAAAATGTGAATAAAATTCACCCTTGGTTTTGAGAATAAGATATATTAATTAATTAAATCCAAATATTATTTAATCAAAATGACTATAAAAAAATAGTTAGTGAACCTGTAGGTTCTCTTGTTATTTTAATTAGGTGAGTTACACTAATTTCTAAGATGGCTATCTTACAATGAGACATATCACACAAAAAAATAACATCATAGTGTGACAATGGAATTTATATTTGAATTCTCACACTCAAATATAATCCATTTTTCAAAATATATCATCATGTAGGTTACAAATCCATGTCACCAATATATATTTTTGATAGATAATTCGTTCACTATATGAAATAGACACATCATTACCCCATAGAGAAGTAATTTTAGGGGATATTTATATTAAAATCTATGTAATGTTATATCATCTCCCATAAATATGTAATGAATAAAATACTTCATCGAATTATCCATTAATGATAATAAAATCATGACACACATAATACTCATTACCTCACCATGAACATATTTCTTCATTGTTTTCATAATAAAATCTAATTGTTTGAGTGATGATGTGAATTAATTACAATTATAATATATAAGGATCATTACACATTCTCTCTTATAGGATTAACTGATTACCCAAAAACATGACAAATTATTACAGGTGGGTCTATTCTCATAATCTCATATATTATGGATTATCAGGTGTCAACATCATTAGAAGAATCCTCATTCGCTAATGATTACTAAGAAATTAAATTATATGTAATATCTATCCCAGTATATTTTTTATACAACCTCATAATATTATTTAATAATATAATCATAATGCTCTAAGATTCTCATTATAGTTGGGAACAACTATAACCTTTTCAATTCAACATATGATCAATGACCTTATTACATTATATACCTATAGAAAAAAATATAATATTATTTTTTTTATTAATATTAAATACATAGAATATACATTTAATAAATGGAAAATATATTTTCTCCCACTCTGAATAGATCCAATTTCCTATAACATTTAGTTCATTAATCCTCACATGATAATGTTGTTTTGGCTATGTCAATGATTTATTAAATGTTCCCCCTTGTTATGTTCTTTTAAAATACTGCTCACTGAAAATTCACCATTATGAAAAAGCATATCAAGAGATGAATATTTTTAAATTTTTTCATCATCCACTAATGTGGCCTTCGATATTTTGGGAAAATCAACATTTTATTATTTTTTTAGAAGCGTGTGATATGATCTTTAGTGCTTGGTACAATAAATTTATCATTCAAAAATTGTTTCACCGATATGGCTTCTTTATCTCTTAGAATATATGTAATAAACTCAGAATATACTATAGAATCTATGACCATACCCTACATTATAATTTTACATCTCATTGTACCTCCATTTTAAGTGGATATGTATCTTGTTTTTGAAATAATTTCATAAATATTGGTTTAAAAAATAGTCATCATATCCTATTATGACTAGTTCCTCACATCCTCCACAAACTAGGAATATATCATTTGTATTCACTAGATACATAATGATAGTGTGGACTTCCATCCAATAGTGGTCACCTAGGTTTGCTTGATATCATCCTTCCACACCGAAAGAATATGAAACATATTTCCTAGTACATAGTATAACTTACATGACTAACCTGATCACTGGTGCATATGGATTAATTATCATCATATTTAGGTCTTTATGTATCTGAGGGAACATTTTCATGGATTGATTAATTCCATGTGACATCAGAAATATTCCCCTCTTTTTTGTTCAATGATGAGTTTTTTCAGTATCATATCAATGTATGTACACTGAATTTGTCGAAGAAACCTATTGGATCTTTCATGATGGATATTGATCCCAAGAATATATGTTTCCTAAAAAAACTCATTAATATAGAATTACTTATTCAAATAAATATTTATAGATTGTAATAATGGTTATTAATTTCCAATGATTAACATGTCATCAAAATTTACTATTAATGAAATGACAACACTCCCACTAATATTTTTGTAGATAAAAGGCACAAGATTATTATTTATAAAACTAAATTCCATTATTGATTAGTCAAAATAAATTTCAAATTTCCATGATTCCTTCTTTAATCCTCAAATATATTTTTCCAATTAGAATATCTTGTGGGAATCCATTGATGTCACAAACACATAGGGTTGTGTCATATAGAAATACTCCTAATGGTTCTCATTAAGGAAGGCTATTTTGAAATCAATTTTCTTAAATGTCATAGTTATGGTAAGAAATAATGGAATGTTGATTTATATTGGATTTCTATATTTCAAATAGTAAAAAAGTTTCATTATAGTAGTTATCTAGTTGTTTTTAAACCCTTTTTGAACCATTCTTGTCATAAGTATTAAAATGTCCTTCCATATATAGTTTTTTTATTGAATTCCAATTTCTAAAATAAATATTTATATAAAATATATTTTATACCCAAATCATGTCTTCTTATTGGTACATGGAATCTGTTTTAGAATGTGTGGCTTCCTTACACATGGGAACAATAAATCCACTTACTATATCTTTGTAGATTATATGTTTATTATTATCAACCGATAATGAATAACCATCCTCAATGACTATACAAATACACATTTCTGGTTTTCTAAGCTCTATATTTCTCATACATATTACTTATGTCGCTTGACCCACTACTTCTTCCATTAGAGTTTGTTGTAATTTTTACTATAAAAAGTATTGTGAATCTTGATCGTAGAAATAATTGGATTCTATCTCACTCATAATATCTCTTTTATATATAATATCATACTCATGAAATGTTAGAAATATATCAACCACACACAATTTTATGAAGGGTTATATGGTTACATTCCTACTATTGATTTAGGATATCCTTTAATGATACAAACTATTCATTGAGGTGAATTCTTATTACACAAATAGTCCTTAATGAATTCTATACAACCCCAAAAATGAATAAATGAAAAAATGGGGTTCTTTCCATTTCATGATTGATATGGTGTATTGGATGTTGAAATCGTTTGAACCATGTTTAATATGTATACTTATTTTTGTAACACATATCCCCAAAAAGATAATGGAAGACACACAAGACTCATCATTTATCTCACTATATCTAATAAGGTGTTAATCCACCATTTTCATAAACCATTATAAATTAAGCTTATATAATAGTGACTTAAAAAATGTCTCAAACTCACTTGAGTAATCATAAATTTATTGATTATGATATTATTCACCATAGTCTGAGTGGAGTTTATTAATCTTCATTCCAAGAAATTTATCAACATAATTATTGTATTACGTGAATTTATAAAAATAATCCAACATATACCTCATTACAAAGTTATATCAATATATACTAAAATAATTATTAAAATATATAAAGTATGAGTATACAACCTTTAATTCAATTGGAAGTAGTCCATAAAAATAGTAAAAACTAATTCAAGAATCTCTTTTTCCTTTTACCATTCCCACTAAATTTTGATTTTGTCATTTTTCTTTATAATCAGGAGTGTCATAGAAAATGTTGTCTTAGTTAAACAAAATCTGTATTGCGTTATTTAGTCAAGAAATTTTTATTTACATTTCCTTGGAAGTGATTCCAAATATGAGTGGCATATGAGTCATGTGAAGTAACTTCAATATAAATTTCCAATATATGGTGTGTGTAATATAGCAGATAAATACCATATTTTAAATATTTATTATAATAATAAATTATACTTTATGAAATAAGAAAACTTTATTAAAAAAATTTAAGATATATCTTTCCATATTATATATTGATACAAAAATAATTTAATGGGTAATTGGTGGCACATAATGAAAATCTTTTAAAACCAAAATAAATTTTGACAGATAAATGACATGGCAGTCCATGATAGCTAGAACATCAGGTTTATCTCTACTTTATGATATTATATCTACCTCACTATAGTTATTCATTCTTAATATAATTAGTTTTTATTTGTTTATAAATATGTGACCCCCAAGATTTGAATATAATACCTAATTTTTAGAAACATATACGTTTCAATAGTTAAATAACCCCCTAATATTCCCTTTCTTTATTTGGATGGGTGTAGTTTTTCATATAGTGTCCCTTTTTCCATATGTGAAAAAATCCATCTCCATTTATTCACATATGATCTTCCTCATATTAGAATGGTGCAAAAAGAATTGGGATAAAATATCTTCTCATTCAATTTCCATTTTTCACCGTAAAGACCAAATTATTTTCACGCTTCATCACTTTATCTACTTGGAAAAGGGAAATAATAATATCTGGAAAAAAAATAAAGAATCTATTTGATAGTGATGCAATATTTACATCGTTGACCCATCATATAGGGAGTTCAAACAAGAAAACTCTAGGAGCTCATTAAACCAATGAAATTAACTATGTGATCCACATATATGGAACCCTCACCAATATTTATCTGAAAGAAAACAATGGAAATATAATTCCATTATTATTTAGATATATTATTGTAAAAACCATTGATGTTATCAAGCATGATATATAAAACCATGTTTTGTAAGAATTAATGAATTAAATAGACACTGATGAATGGAAAAAATACTGAACATCAACCACATCATTTAAATTGTTATCATAGACAATGATCTCTTTATCCCTAACCTATTTAGTAAGGGGCTAATTCATTGAGGATTTTAGAATGTTTGATTTCCAATAATGAAAAACCACAACCTGAGGCAGTCCCAACCACTCATTGATGTTACTACGAGTGAGGAATTTCTCTTAATCAGATATCAATCATGTGGATAATGTGGATGATGTTATCTCCATTTTATTCTACAACTAAAAGAAAAATTATTTGTTCTTTTTAGAAATTATAAATCAATTAAGAAGAATATATCAAATGATATCATTAATTATGTTTCTCACAAATTTATCACATATCAATATCCCTCAACACTTTCATGAAAAATCTATTTTCTAATATATTCTAGTGTCAAGGATTTAGATTTTTTTCAATAATCTAGAATCATTCAATGAAATGAATATAAATGTAATTAGGATGGATATTTTCATAACTATGGAATTATATCTCCTTGAATTGTAGATTGGATTACTCAATCCAAAAATCCTGACATAGATTTCCTCAACACATACCACTAAATTTGTATTGAACATGCCTTTTCCATTTAATTCAATACATGTACAGTTATGTAAAAAAACCTCCTGAGACCTCCCTAATAAATGTGTCTAAATTCAATTTCCATGTACTACACATTGTCCATTGACTTCATTCATAATCAAAGAATTGGAGGATTGGTCTCAATTAGAATTTGGTTGATGGATTTGAATTAATTATGCGTAAATTTTATCTTTTTTATATCAGTTACATGTCATGTTATTATTTTGTAGATGTTAATTAATTTCCCATTAGAGATAAAATATTAATGCATAATTAATTTATTAAAATTATATCATTTCAATTTAATTCATCATTTTATGAGATCAACGTATCATTATATACATTAAATAAATAATTACAGAGATAGAAATAATTAATCAATTAAATGAAACCATCATGATATTATCTAATGCTTGATTTAATGGGAGAAAATTAAATCAACCTTTGTCCTGGTAGTGTTAACTAATGTTTTTGATATTGGAATCAGTTGCTTCATTCCACCTATCAACTAGTGTAACACCTAGGTTTACATAATTATAGTTCCATCTTGAATTTCCTTCATGTGCCTTGGGTGACACTATTAATTACATGTATGTATAACTCTATTCAGGTGAGGGTAACCAAATAATTGGTTATATGGGGAACAAAAAAATATCCTATTACATATAAGTCATAAATAATATTGGAGAGAGGTAGGAAAAGTAAGACATCATAATTAATTTAATATGAAATAATTTCAAAACCATGACAGAAATTAAATTAAAATATACAACACATACACATGTCTTGGTCAAGCTCATGAATAGTCATACATGAAATATATTGTCTAAAGTAAATTGATATCACTCACTTCTTATTTTTTCATTATTTATTAAAATACACACATCTATATTAAATAAATAAATAATTTATTAATTAATTAATTTCATTTCATATTAATGACCATATAAATCCTCATAAAGATTACTATTATAATGGTATTGATGGAAAAAATTAGAAGAACAAATAGTTATAGATTTATAAATTAATTTAGTTTTTCAACAACTCTAATTACCTTTTATAATTGTATTGAACTAAAATTTACAACTAAAAATAAGGTTTTAATTTTATAATTTTCAATTGAAGGTAATTAAATTCTACAAGTAATTGGGAGACGACAAGAAATATTTTTTCTATCAATATGATATGTTCCACTATTGTCCTGTATCCAAGTCACATGCTTGAGGAATTGACATGTTGACTCAGCTAGATACATAATGTGTTCATTCGAACTACATGTCCTGTGCCAGAGAAACTCACATGGGTTTTAAAAATGTATCATTGTAGGATCAAACTTTGTGTATACGACAACAACATTATTTGTTTTCTATATTTCATATTCTCGAGAAACTGGATGAAAGACTCAACATGATATTGTTAGAGATACTAAATGACATGTTCTGTCAACTATACATCTTGTATCTCTATTGTTGTTAGTATCATACACATAACTAGATACACTACATGTGAGTTACACTACATACACATCACATATATCATAAATGATCTAGGTTATAATTCTAATGTGGTTTAACTATGAATAATGACCTAAAAAATTATGTGATTTAAAACACATTCAAATGTAGACTAAACAACATGGTCTCCATATACACATCATGTAATCGAAGAACCCTGTGATTGGTTTTACAGTGAATATGTGGCATACACACCCTGTAATAACTTTGTGGATTGTTGTTTCTCCAAAGCCATGTATAGTTACACCATACTAGGGTACATGGCATGTACTCTGGAAACAGGTTATGAAACCCTCTTTTACCATCCAAAATGTGACAGTTCTTTATAGAATCTCAAGTTTTTCATTATCTGTTCATAGATCATTTAAAAAATTAAACAATAACCAAATATTTTTAATATGGTGAAAACATATTAACTATAATTTAATTAGTAAATGAATAATATAAAATAAAAATTCAATCATGATTTTGTATTGATCAAGAATAAATTAAATAATAATAAATTTTAAAATGGGAACACTAATAGAACATGTTGGATCTAGTTGAAGGGGAAGCATGCAGTAGTGTGAGAGATATTAAAATTTAATTAATTTTTTCCTAAAATACTATGAACAAATTATGCATTTCAAATTTATAATTAATTTATTTAGATTAGAGGAAAAAATAGGTGATCTGAATATTCTTCATTTTATGTAGATGTCAATCCTCTAGTTATACTATTTTGGTTTTCTTTCATTATGTCATGACAATGCAAAGGTAGAATCTCTCAAGAGGTGATCCAAATGTTCTATTTTGACCTATATGTAATGATTAACAATATATGAATTGTAGAATGGTGAAGCCATTGTGTTGTGTTATTCATGTTGATCTCTATTCCTTTGATATTAATGGAATATGTATTGTACTTCTCGTTGTTGAGAGAAAAAGAGAATGAGGAGTTGTTAGAGAATTCATTGTGTGAACAATTCTCTATTTTTTTATTGAACACCCTACAGAGTAGATAAAATTTCCTTTTTATAGAACCAATAACTTGATTTAAATAATTAATTATTTAAATTCGATACCATAAATATTATTCCAACCATTAATCAAACCCATGAATAATAATAATAATAATAATAATATAATAATAATAATAATAATAATAATAATAATTATTATTATTTTATGGTTCACACCAAATTTCTACAAAACAAATATTATTTACCAATACTATTATTTAATATTTATCACAAGAGATAGTCTTTCTCAATTCGAACTACTTTATAATTTATTGAAGAAACAAATAAATATTTAATACAAAAATTTCATTCATAAATAAATATTTTCCACCAATAAATAATGAATATAATTCTCCCTTGATATTGGATCTAATATTGTTTCTATTAATTAAATTCACATATAATTTAATGAAGGTCATCGAAAACACTTAGTGTGTGACATTATAGTATTCACTATCATTGTCCTTCGGAAGGCTTGTCTAAAGTCCATGATCACTATCGAGAAATGGTTCATGGAACCGAGAAGAAAGAACAAAAATGTTTCAATGATGACAACCACATATTAACACTCAGTAGCTAATAAAGTGCCTTTATCCCAATATCTTATCCAGAAGGACTCACATCTATGTCACCATACTATATGTTCGATAAATATTTTTTTGAATAACTAAAATACCCATGATGTTACACCATTTCCATGTAATTGATGGATATGATTATATTTATGTTAATTATTTCTGGATATTATATTCTATAAATATTGAAGTGTCAA
Source organism: Viscum album (assembly GCA_963277665.1). Taxonomy (NCBI): domain Eukaryota; kingdom Viridiplantae; phylum Streptophyta; class Magnoliopsida; order Santalales; family Viscaceae; genus Viscum; species Viscum album. Next base: position 1,014,892,137 of record OY728130.1, on the reverse strand, counting down.
ATTCTTTGTTGAATTATCCATTAATTACATGTTAATCATGACACAGCCAATGTTCCCTACGTCACCGTGAATATATGTCATCATAGTATTTATAATAAAATATATGTGTGAGCGTCATGGAAGGAATTAATTTTCATATGAATTTATAATGAACACTACAAACACTCATATATTGGAATATCTCATGAAACTAGAAGATGTTGAATTCTAATTGGTGGGCCTATTTTCATAACCCGACATATTGAAGATTACAATGTGTGAAGTTTATACAAGATGCCTCATCCAATTATGATTGATTTCACCTAATATTTTATATACTATGTTTCAAATCCTAATTGGATATCCAACCACAAAAAACATATTTGTGAATATCATCATAGCAATTAAAGGTTCTCATAATAACTATGATCTTCTATGACATTATCAATGTGTCATATACACTATGAAATTATAACAATGGAGACATTTTGAACCATGAAAAATATTTAATAATAAGGTTTAGTAAAATTCAAAAAATAATATATATGTGCAATAAAATTGAAAATAGTTAGTCATTTGATAGTAACTCCAAGACCATATAGGAAGTTGATTTAAAATGATACACATCATTCATAGAGGCAGTAGTCCCCACGTAAACATGAGTGACATTTTCATAGTTCAGTGAATGGGAAGAAGGTAAAAAATGGTTTATAATTCCCAAATAGTTAAAAAATTTAATTTTAATATTTTTTCATCAAATACACTTTTATAACCATCCATGTGTAAGGTAGTTACCTAAAATGAAATACATTATTTTTCAATTCGATAGTCTGCACATATGTAGGAATGAAATTTTCATTTTTCTATGATAGAGGGGAGCATAGATTATCGATATACAATAAAAATAATGAAATTTTATTATATTAACCATACACATGTAATCACACTATAATTGGTAAGAATAGATGGTTTGGAGGTTCATTAAAAATATTTTGGTAGTGCATTTAACATAGGTTGAGAACATGAACCATTGCATATAAATATACGAAATTTAAAGAATTATTTTAACCAATGTATGGTAAAATTTTAACATGATTATAAGGGAATTAAAATTTGTGGGGATTTAATATGAATTATAATTTTGGATTGCATAAAATAGGGTTTTGGAAGCCCGTTTTTTTATGTGAGGGGAGTATCATTTTAGTAATAATATACATGTTCATGTCATTATTCATGGAAAAAGTCTCCAAATTTGAGATATAATGGATAAGGGCTAAGTATGAGTCAATGAATCCTGTAACAAAAAAATTTATGGATAATATTTTAGGAATTATTGGTGGCTTCCATTACTTTTAACTTTTTAAAAAAATTACCTTTTCCATAGAAACTTTTTTATGCTTTGGAACTAACTTGATGACCAAAATTAAAATTTAATTAATTTACATGATTAGATAATATTATTATAAATTGGAATATAAAATTATAATTTTATCTTTAATAAATTGATAAAATAGAATTTTATAATAATAATATTATTAAAAAATCATTTTTAAAATTTAATCTTTTATCCTAATAATGGCATAAATGTTATTTTAATTTGAAAAACATAATTTTTCACTATTCATATAAAAACAATGTTCTCATAAAAATATTAGAGATTTACCTTAATCATATTTTGGATGGTTGAACTGAATTATTCTCTCTTTTTTTGAATACTAAAAATTATATAATTTTTGAAATAAACATTTATATGAAAATAAAAAATATAATGAAAAAATGCTTCTGTTTGAAGTTGACTCTATAAAATATTTCCATAATTATTATTTCTAAAAGAATATAAGTTAAATATGTTTTAATCTGTTCTTCTTATTAAAATTTTAATTATTTTTTTTATATAATTTTACCATAATATTTTTTGTTTCATCGAATAATTATTTTAATAACATAAAAGGCAAATTTTTTTAAAATAATTTTTAAGAATAAAATAAACATATTATAATTATATTATGAGTTATAACTATTGAATATATGTTACTTTTTTACTTGTAAATATCATAAATTCATTTATGATAAATTAAATATTTTTAATTAATTTTAACTATATTTTAGGGAAATGAAAAATTTATAAAATACACTTGATATTTAATTTATATAATTTATTAATAATTATTGGATTATTTATTCATAAAATAGAATTAAAAATTACCTCATAATTTATTCTTAAAAAATAAACATTATGTAAGGAGCAATGATTTGTTACATGTTGTAGTTCATTTATAATGAATATCATTGATATTTACATGGTCTTAAACTTCTCTTACAACCAATTTCTCTAAAGATAAACTTTTTGAAATTTTCATGGGTTTTATCAAGGGAAAAAATTAGTGAAGCTACCTTGATCACATGTTTAGAAAAATGAGATTCATAATAAAGAAATATATATAATTAAAATTATCAAAATTTTAATATTAATTTCATAATAGGTCTACTTTTGTTATACAAAAAAATTCAATGTTGATATTGTAGTGGTTGGATTTTAATTATAACACGATTCATTTTTTATTTAACGATATATGTAAAATAGGTTAACATAAAATTAATATAATGAAATTAAATTATATTACAACAAGAATGATAATAATATATAATTTTTATAAAGATTGAAAATATGAAAGAACCATTCAAAAAATGTAAGGCATGCTTAGATCAAGTTCAATAAATTCCAAAATGTTGGGAATAATACCATTCCCTTGTACAATTCTCATATAACAATAGGTTTTTTTCAAGAATTTAGATAGAACAATATGAATATCTGAATCTTAATAAATGGATAACATCATCTTGTTGGGATGTTATTTGAGAGAATAAACTATTGCGATCATATATTTCTCCAAATATGTTATAGAAAATTCAACCCACCCAACAACACATCAACATTGTGAAAAATTGATTGATGTTCTACGCAGATAAATATTTTTGAAATTTGGAGTTATATGTTATATAAATTCAATAATATTGAACATTACTAAGGAATATGATTAAAAAACTCATAAATAAGGAAAATATTATCCCTAAATATATTTCTACTTAAATTTAATTGATTATATGAGGATAAAATCTTATTATCTTATTTTAACATCATGTTATTTTAAGATATTATTCCCTTCAAATAAATTTAATTTTTTGGATATCTTGTGATACATGAAATTAAAAGTATAAATGAACCATAATTTGATATAATATTATAACCTATTCATTAAGTTGGCTGTATGAATTGGAATAATAAAATTTTGAAAAATAATTTTATTATACTAATTATATTATTGAAAAAATCATCATAAATGTTTATATTTTTTTGTTATAAAATAACATGTTTAATTTATTTTAATTTTAGAAAAATGATTTCTAAAAATTTAAATCATTTTCTAAATCATCATGTTTAATTTATCGTATATTCATTTTGTAATAATTTTCTAAATTTTTTAACTTATATTTAAATAGTGAAAAATACTATAATTTTATTGAAATGTTTTTTTTTCAGTTAATGAATTTTCAATGTTCTATTTAGTTTTAAAATTATTTTAAAAATAAAACCTGTTATTATTTATTATTAATAATAAATTTAGTATCAAATGATTTTATTTAATATTAAATTTTGGAATTAAAAACTATTGTCTTAAGGAAAATATATTTCTCAAAAACAATTTTTTATTGTGTTCTTTGGGTTTAATATGATATATGATTTATAAATTGTAATATTAACAAAAGTTGGAATAATTATTGAGTTCCATGAATGTTTTTGATTAATATAACATAATATTAATATGTTGAAGGATTATATTGTTATTCAATATTTTTATTAGTATCTATACAATAAATGTAAATGAATACTGAAAAATATTACATTAATGATATTTTATGAAAATATTAATTTGGAAAATTATTTTAAAATGATATATATCATGAAGTAGTACATCGTGGTTATGATAAGTTTTAAAATATTATTATTTTTTCATTTTTTGTAATTTTTTCACCTTATTTGTATATGTATAACACATTATATTGAAAATGTAATTACCATGGGTAATGATAAAATTGGTTAACTAAGGGGATAAACCAAAAGATAAGGTCAAAATACCATTTAAACCTATCCAAATGTTATGGTATAATTTTTTATCATAAACTATCTTATCATATAATTTATGCCCACATTGTACAACATTCATGTGAAAATATATTTATTAAATATAATTATTTTTAGTAATTCCATATGTGTATGTTCTATCTTTTATAAAAAAACTCCCCATAATTCTATTTATTACACTATATTGAGTCATGTATCTTGACCAAATCCTACCCAATTATCATAAAAACTAGTACTCACCCATTCTATTGCACGACGCATTCGATTACTTGTTTATCTATTAATAAGATATTAGTATTTATAAAATTTGAGAAAAAAAATAATGTTGGATAAATTTTATTTAGAAAGTTATGGTGCATGATAAATTAATAGGAGTGCATAGAATATAAAGACACCATTTAAATTGTTGTCAAATAAAAAGTATAGATTAAAATAATATGAAAATTTAAATTTTTAGAATGAAAATATGAATTCATTTTCTACTTCAACAATCACAATAACAATAATGTGCGTATTGAAGAAAAAGTTAATGATAAATCAATGATAAGACAATGGTTATAATAATTAAAATGGTAAATGTGAAAATGATTGAAATGAAAATAAATTGTATGAATGGGCTATTTGTGAAAAAATAAAATAGAGTGAAATAATTTATGATCTATATTGAACAATATGGAATGAGGGAGGCATGAATTTTTTAAAAAATTCACCAGAGAGATTAATCATTACAATGCATCTAAGACCTCCATTACAAGCCAAAAATTATAGACAAAAGTCAAAGAAATGGAAGACTAATTTATAATTTTTTCTCCAGAGATGCTACACAATAATGTACCATACCACCTAGCTCATTTACCATCCCAAGATCAAACAATTTCCAAGTCAAAAACTATGAACATTCATCCAAAACCAACAGGAATGACCCAACCCAACCTACTGAAAAATAATATTTCAGATCTAAGATGAGGGTAGAATTATAGCCATCCATTGCTGCATTAGTTCTCTTTGTTGTTTCATGCATCAGATCATTTTGTAGTTGCCTTAAATTCTTCTTCCTTATTTTTTCTTATGAGTAATCATCATCTCTATCCTCCATTCCCATCTATGATAGAACACTTGATTTATGATGGCATGAATGGGAGAATATCATACATGGGTGAAAATTCCTAAATTTGTATAGATTAATTAAAATATCACATAAAATGAATCCTATACTAGGATATGAGTATAGAATAATTAATAAAGGAATTTATGGGAGAAAATTTATAAATCAGTACAGAGTAGTTCATCTCCCATGCTCATCTATAAAATAGAGTAATTGATTTACAAAGGCAACATTGTTAGTTTAAAAAGGCATGCATGGGAGAATATTCTCCAACACTTATCTATAAAAGCTAAATTGTATAGATTGATATCCTAAAGACAACATTGTTAGTTTCATCTACCACTCTCAACTATGGATTTTTTAGATTACCCTGTACTAATTCATAAATTAGACATTTCTATCATGACCTCTTATAAAACTAAACTGTTAAAAATACATAAATTAGTATAGAGTAATTGAATTATAAAGGCATACATGGGAAAAAAAATTTAGCAGTATATTATTAAATTAAAAATATAGTCTTGAATTTATTTCGTAAATAATTTAATGGCCTGATAAATGAGTAAAGTCCTAACATGTAATAATGATTCCTTTTTTATAATTAAAATATGACAACCTATCTTCCTAGGAGGGGGAATTTTGATTTTTAGATATTTTTGACATCATTAAAATGGTAGGAGACACTCACCCTTGTTATGAAGCTTCAAGAGAAAGCCTTCAACCACATCAGAAGACATGATAACATGATATTGAATCACTAAAATAAATGAAGATAGACTGAGTATTGTTGTAGAATAAGAATAAATTTCACCATTCAATACAATGTATATTTCATACTATGTGACATCAACATTAGGATGATCTATAAGAATATTGGAAGATTTACATAGGTGAAAATGATTCAGATGGTGTCCATGATAGAATCAACAACTACAAACAATATCATTTTGATATAATCAACATTGATAAACATGTAAATTACAATGTGAGTTAAAAATTAATAATGTGAATTAAAAATATAATTATATAGAATTAAGAAAATGAACTCATGTATAAAAACATGAAATAGAATCATTCTATTTTTATATATAATTAAGAAAATAAATTCTTGTATACATAACTCAAACAGACCCATTTCCATTTATTTACAAAAACTGCAAACATCAACTACAAATAGATTACAAACAACAATTGAAAATAACAACTGATGTCATGTATACAACAACTGAAAACCTCAATTTTCTAATACATGTTGTAATTAACATATAAATCTGATATTATTCTAAAATATGAAGATTAAATTAAATAATGATATGTATTCAGTTGAAGTTAGAACAAATAAATGATAAAAACATAGCAGAACGACCTTACCAAGTGTCAGATAAAAATAATCCATCAATATCATATAAAGGTTATGTAAATGTAATATATATAGAGATTTAAAATGCAAAGGGTTATAAGAGAGGGTTTGGTAAAATATACAATACCTCAGTATTAAGTGAATTAAAAGAAAGAGATGCATTTGTAGAACTGAAATTTATATCCCCAACCTTGATATTTGTATGTCTTATATAATTTATTCATCTCCTTATAGTTTGAATTTTACAACCCACTGTAATCAGTAGAGGTCAATTAATTATGTTTTTTAATTCCTCTTACTTTTCTACTAATAAAAAATATAAAAAGTCCCATTTGTATGTCATCACAGAATATTAATAAACAATACCATTGGGAAGCAACATTGACAGTCAATAGGACATTTACCTTGAAATATTCAAAGATCCACATCTTTTCTTCTAGCATCCTACAAGCAGTTGTATGATTTTTAACATGTTGATATAATACAGTTCAGGAAAAACACTTCAAATAGATTCCACAACACAAATTTATGACAACAACAAATTTCAAATAGTACCAGGGCATCTATCTGTATTTGTAGAATAAGTATGCATGTGAAGGATGCCTACATATGGTTTTATTAGAGTATGTGTTAGAAAAAGAGGCTCCGTTTCTATGAAATGTGCTATGTTAAATTAAATATAGAGAAAATAAATGAAATAAAATGTTATGAAAAAATCCAAGGAAAAAATGGAAGATGTAAGATAAAAGATAACAATGAACTTGTTAACACAGGTACGCATATCAAATTTTATGAATAATTACCAAGGAAATAAAATCAAGATAAAATAAATAGAAGATTCAAGATCACAGGGAAACTATAAATTTTAGCTATGAATTTGTAACGAACCAGTAGATATTGTATAAAATACACAAATCCTAAACTTTGAAAATGAACATAAATAAAGCATACCTGAATGTGGTAGTACCAACTATTGAAGGATTGCCTCATTTAAAATGATCTAGAATCACTTTAATGGCCACTTTCATGATATTTTATCTAGAATCAGTGTAGGTCCCAAGGAATCCATTAGCACATCGTGCACTATACAGATAGTGGATTTTAATAGCTAGTCTGATTTCACCTTTAGAATGGGATTGAGCCTAATGTTTTCATTATCAGTCACTATCCTCAGCATTTTTATGATAAGGATAATATCCAAATCCTCTCCATTGGACTCTCATGTCTTCATCTAATGAGTACCTTATAGTAATTCAAAGAAGTAAGCCACAACAAGAGGCCCTGTGATGTCGACGTCAGGGTAGGACTCTCCATGTATGTTGTGTTTCTATCTCCCTCCCTCATTCACATAAATATATATTTCACATAGGTTACACTATTTTCTTCCAAAAATTAATCCTCCAATTTTTTTCACTTTAGAGAAAGGGGAATGAATATTTCCACATCCCATTAGTCCTGTAATATTTTACCCAGCTGACCAATTTCTACTTGAATGAAATCTAAGATGATGTTGTGGGGCGATTAATTTTACGTCCATGTTATAATTTCTCCTTTCAGTAATCTAGGATTTTTATCCTGAGCCTCCCATGAAATTTCTTACATGGAAGCCTTCCTAGACTCCCAGACCATCTCCTTAAGGCCATTCACTTCCATCCACTAATTAGAGTAAAAGAAGATTCTATCAGAATCAATCGAACATTATATCAGAAGAATATATGGTGAAATATTAGACATTATTCATTATATATGTTTTATAGAAGGTCCCAGGAAAATATATATAACATTAAGGTTTCCATGGAATCAATCAAACATGATCCAGATTTGACTACTACCGCTTTTGTTGTTACACCTTCTGTAATTCTTCCTTGAAAATCCCAGATCCAATAGGTTATTCTGTGAAAGGAATGAGTCAAACTCTTGCTTGGAATTATTTAAGGGAAACATAAATTCATTCCAATTCATGGTTATTGTCCTATAATATTCATATATTAATATTAATTGTACTAAAATGCATGTAATTGGACACATGTAATTTTCTAGAAACATCTTTGATATAATATTCCTTGATTTTGTGTTCCCAAACTACAAACATTAAAATATTCTCACTCCGAATAAATTTGAGATTATATTCTCTAGTGTTTGGGGATCCCAAAACTATAGAGTTCCACATAATGGAAGAAATCATGATGTAGAAGTGGTCACTCATGGAGGACTATAACATCTATATTTTGGGTTTATTGGATCAAATCCTATTCTTTTTAATTGATAGTTTCAGGACACTATTTAGAGGGTGATTGAAGACTATATCATCACTCTCATACCTCATACCAGAGAATATGGGATATTTTCATCTCCATTCATGGCCACGACTTCAATAGAATTATACAAATCAATAATCTCCTATAAGAGAGAGGTGGGAGAGCCATGATCTGGAGGCTCTAAAATATTATAATGCACTTCAAGCCGCACTTCACATGATGTGGAAGAAGTGGACTATATTTCTGGATAAATCAGAGACATAGAGCGAGTGAAAGCATTCAATTATTTAACCTTAGTGGGGGAAGAAATAAGAATATTTAGTAGAAATAATGATAGAATCACCCCAGGATATTGGTTTTTGGTGAGGGTTCAGATCTTGAATCATTTATAGGAATAGTGCGGGGAGATAATTACATGAATTATTCTAGATAACCTGCTTTCCAATCCTCATAAGATTATGTCATGGAATGATCGTATGCCAGGGATGATGGAAGAAGATGGACTACAGAAATATAAATTCTCCTAATGTATCATGGTTATAAATGTAAGGATAATAAACAATATAATCAATCAGTTTCCCAGGGGAAACTGATCAATTTTGTAAGAATTGATAATCTATAATGTATTAACAGTTAGAGATCAATGATTCATATTTGTTGTTTCATAATTCATAAATCCTAATGCTCATAATGAAAAAAATATGTATAATGTACAGTGGAAAAGATAATGGATTATAAATAATGTCGAGGCCAAAATTATGATCATATTTTAATAATAAAGAAACAAAATTTGTAGTATGGAAACTTTATTAGCAATTGATTGAAAATAATTTTCCATATATGTAAATATAAATGACAAAAATAGACTTCATTTTTTAAAAAACAAAATACATTATTCATTATTTTGAATAGGACTATTATGTAAGCCAACTCATATACAAATGAATTACCTGCAATGTAGAAAATAAGAGAAAAATAATAAGTAAGAACATTAATATCATGGTTAGTTATAATCATTAAACACAAAAAACCTAAAAATAGAAATGAAACACAATTTAATTAAATGAAATTTATTTACAATAGGTAGCAATAAAGAAAAAAAACTATTTTTAAATATTTTCAAAAAATAAGGAGTCGCAGTGAAAGAAAATAGAGTACATTAGAATATAATTGATCAGTAATCAATGAAAACACTAGAATTAGAATAATAGATGAATAATCAGGTGAGTGGGTTTTATATATCTAATAAGAGAATAAAATATAATAAAATTAAAAGAACACCTCAGATAATAAGGCTAGAAGTAAGATGCACTGGAAAAAAATGTTTTGTAAGAGAATTTAACGTTTTGGAATTTAGCAGATGTATGAATATGATATTTGGATGGAAACAATAAGCCGAAATATATATAGGTATATAGGTAATCAATATTTGAGTTTTTAGGTTCATCTCTTTAAAAAAATAATACGTATTGTTTTCAAATCAATTGATCTAAAGTAGTGGATGTTAAAAATCAATAAAAAACTGATTTCTACTTATGGAGTTTATAGTATCATAATTAAAAGAAGGGGATTTCTAACTTCATCTTTCAATAACTCAAGGATGTGACCATTTGATATTATATTCTTTCATGATGTTATTTGTGTGGTTGAAAGATAAATATGTGACAGTGAAAAAACAACAATATGTTTTAATTATAAACATAATGGAATTGAGCACAAAAAATCCATATTTATAAATTATAATATTTTAAAAAAAATAATAGTCAATCAAGAGTATAACCTTATACCTAACTGGATGATTATTTAATAGTCCCATATTCAGTGAGTCCACTAGGATTATAATCAATTACATTTATTAAAAACAATGAAAACAATAGGAAATATAAATGATTGAATCAACAAAAAATGTGTATTAGATCAAATAAGTTAGGAATACATAAAATAGATCCCAGATTGATGCAGTGGAATAAATCTATATCATCCATGGAAAAAACATTAAACGAAGAAATATTAACCATGAAAAATAAGTACAACCAATAATTTTTTAATATACATTGTGAAGGAAAACACTAATTTGGATAAAGATGAAAATTCAGAGGTTTACCAGGTGTAATATGTATGTTCCTGTAGGGGAGCATAATGTAGAAGATGAAGGTAAATCTAGAGTGGTAGAGGCTGTGAATGAAATGAATAGATGGAGAGGATGTAAAGGTAATCCCGAGTGACAGCCTTGATACTACCAAGGGAGACCGTAGAGGAGTTTAGGGGAACCAAAAGATGGAGGGATATGTCGACTGGGGAATGCGGGAACCCTAGATCGACTAAAGGTGAAGCCCGAGTGGTTGGTGAATCATAGTGAATTAAATATGTTGCATCGATGTTCTAAAAAAATCAACCCAAAAATGGAGTGAAAAAACACCAGGAATTGATGGAATTAGCAGGGGTTGATTCAAAGGATGTTGTAAGAGTCCATGCCCGACAACATGGCATGGGAGTCTATGGAGGGGTGGTGGGGAACCTGGATTTCGTCGAACAAGAATACTGGGGTCTACGGGAAGCATATGACAACATGGTATATAGTGAAATCAGGAGGAGAAACTTAGGAAACTGCATCTCAAAAAGGGAAGGAGGGGAAGAAAGGGTTTCATGTAATGGAAGATGACAACTATGGTGTGATGGAACCAGAGATCGAGATGAGATGACACAGAAGTTAGAGGTGAACTCGTTGGAAATCCCGAGAAGAATAGGGGTCGAGGGACAGTAACATAGAGGACAAAGAGTAAGGAAGAAGGAAGGAACAATGGAAATGAAAATGGGGGAGAGGGAAATCGTGATGGGGAGGCTGAGCGGGGTAGGGAGTGTGAGGGAGATACTGGTAGAGAAAGGAAGTGGTGTAGGGATGTGGAGGCATGGAGACTGGACACATAATCAAAATAGTATGTGGAGGATTATGAGAATGACACATGGTATATGGAAATCCAGGATTGGTATAAATAGTAGAAACCTCTATAAATTAATTACATGTGATTTTATTTTTAAATTATTATTTCTCGTGTCCTTATGAAATTTTGAAAATGGTTTTTATTAGATTAGATGGAATCTTCCTAATAGACATCATTCAATATATTTATTCTTCTACATAAAATAATTGAATGGTACTCAATATCAAATAATAAATTATGTATAAAAAATAAAATGAAATATCATTATGATTTTGGAGAAATCATTATTAAAAATATTTTACATTAAATGGTAAGTGAAGGTATTGCTCATGTGTTTGTATGGACTACCGCCTCCATGTATCGATGTAATTTACTTTTTTCATCACCATCATTCATAAACAGTTTTTATGATGGGTATAATTTTTATATATATTATTTATGACATAATATTTCTTATATAATAATAATAATATTATTATATAAACCTTCTAAAATCTCAATCCGTTTGAAAAACTTTAGTGTCACCCATACGTACGTGTGGACTAAATCCTCCATGAAGAAATGTGGTTCATTTTTCATTTAACTAATATATAGATTATAATGAGGATATATTTATTGAATATATAGGATATAATAATTTTTTAAGGGTGAATTATCACTTCATTTTCATTCTTTCCATCCCTCATATATTTAAAACATCATTCTTGCATAAGTATGGCCTATCGCCTCTATTAGTGGTGTAGTTAATTTCTCTACAAATATAATTATAGATGAATCCACATATATATATATATATATATAATGAATATGTATGATATTTATATCATGAATAATATTTTGTAGATGATGGAAACATTATCATATTACAATATTTATATCAACTACACTGATTTTCTGATAAAAATGAAATGGTTATTAAGTTTTAAAATGATTTTAATAAATAATTATTAATAAATAGGTTCTAAAATATTACTAGTGTATCATATATGATATTATAAACATTATCATGACTACTTTATTTATTTATAATAAATATAAATTTATTATTTTGATGTTTAATGTAATTTATGTTTCAAGACGTGTTTGAGGTTTGGTATTTCCTTTACAATATCATTTATATTAGGTTTATTTATGTAGAAATTTACATTGAGGAAAATTATATGATACTTATTATATAAAAAACTTTTTTCATCTTATCTAGTTATTAATGAAATATTAAATTAATATAACCATTTTTGTCTCTTGGGTTTCTAAAAATAGTGATAGATAGGTTCTAATAAATCAGTCATAACTTCCTCTATCGTTGGAAATTTATTTCTTCCATGTGCATTATTCATAAAAATTAATTTTACTAATTTCTTTAATATTACATTATGATTATGTAAATTAATTTTTAACCATTATTTTATACTTAAAATAAATTATAAAATAAATATATTTTTTTGTTTTCAGAACTAGCTGCTTTTTACTTTTTATTGAAAAATTAAATGAAATATTTAATTAAATATACCTACCAGAAACTGAATTTAACATTGTTTTGAAAAAACATTTATTGGAAGATTAATTTATGGGTTTAAAATTTTGTTTACAAATAAATATTTTTCATAAATATTTTTTTATATTTTAATAAGTCATTTCAATGTGAAAATTTTATTTTCCACCAGAAATGATCTAGTGATATTTTCGAGGTATTTTCAACTGTGGCAATATCCATCAATCTTACTAAGGATTTGATCAAATGAAACCATGTCTAATCATTAATAAAAAAATTTATAATGAAATGATATGTATTTAAAACAATTTCCTTCAATATATATAATATTTAACTAACATGGATAGTTGATACGAATTATATAGATCGTCTAAAATATAAATAATCCATTGTATGTGCAAGTGATGGGTGGGACTTTGATATTGATTTAAAATTGATGCATATAACTTTCTCAAGAGAAAATATGGCATATATTATATATTATATTGGTATTAATATTACACATAACCATTTATCAATAATAATGTCTTGGTTTAGTGGCACTGATGGTATGATTCATGATATATTGGTTTAGAGTCCCGGATCATAAATTTATAGAATTTTAAATTTTCATTTACATTATTAGATTGTTTTATATATTTATATTATCCACGAACACTCATTTAACTACAATTTTGATTAAATTTTATATGTTTTTATTTTCAACTCATCTATATTGAGTGTTCCTTATTTTATGTTGATAACTTTGGCATTACGTAACCCTTAAAAATCTTCTAAGCTCACACACTATTTTATTTGTTTTTCAAAGGATTTGAAGAAGGATATTATAAATCATATCAAGGATGTAATAATTTTTCCTTTGAAATGTTTTCTTAATTTCCAATGTAATATTGGAATTATGAACTTATGTGGTTTTATAAGATAGATAAACTAATTGATCCTATGTAGTGATATTCCTTTAATATTATATCTATTCATAAAAGTAAACACCGATCATGGGTTACCTGATATGTGGTTTCTCTATTTGGTATTATCATATGTTGAGTAAAACCCAAGGGAACTATATTTTAAATAAATATATCTAACATGATAATTATGTTATTCACTTATAATAATTTATAAATTTTTCAAATTTTTGTATTTATATTTATTTGAATATTATTTAAAATGAGTATAAGGAAAAATGGAGTGTTTCATTTTTAAGTAATGGGTCCAAATAGAAGTAATGTAATCCACACCCACATTCAATATATAGATTGTCCTACTGAACAGGGCAATAAAACTACCGTTGGAACTGGGAGGATCGTGTCAATATTTAGGAAACTAACAAATGAAATAATAAAGACCCGTTCTGGTTTAAAACAACATGTTGATCTGAATCATGATTTAGATATGATGGATCCTATCATGTGATGTGATCCCCCATCTTTGAATAAAATTTATAATTCTTTGATATTTGACCTATTTATGAAATCCATTAAAATGATGTTCATAACATTGTAATGTATTCAAAGAGAAAATGTTATTCTAGAAAAGTATATCCTGAAAGGACATTATGGTTAGTAGTGTTCATTAATCCATATTACTAAAACAATTATGAAGTATAAATCATATTATAGTAAACATTCAATGATATATTATTAATGAAATAATCCGCTTGAGAGAAATGATATTAAAAGTAAAAACCTTTAATCACGTCAAATTAGAATGAAGTATAAGGTTTGGTATGGAATTTGAAAAAAATTACAAGAATGGTCAAAAATTATATGGACAACATTCCTCATCTTGAAAAAAAGATTGACCATTACTTTGATTATATTAAATAGAGTCTCTAATGGAACCAGTTTATAGAAAATTTATATTATATGATGATATAGTTTCACATTCCATCAAGATAAATAAAAGTGTTTTATAGGTCTTATTAATTATTTTTTATGTTACAAAAAGAAGAGGAGAGTTGATCATTATAGGAAAAATCATTCCATAAATGAATGAAAGAGGTAGGATGTGATTTGAAATATTTCATAATTTTCGATAAGAAAAAATTAATTACATTCTTAATGGGAACATGAAATTGTTTTAAGTGTGGATAAATGTGTCATAAGGATCTTGAATAAAAGAAAAACAAGAAAACCACTACTATCCAGTTATGAATCTATAATGACATGGGGAATCATTATAACCAATATATAAATAATAAAGGGAACATATCATAGAATAAACCAAGGGTGAAATTCAATGATTATGCAATTAATACATCCGATGTATCTGTTTATAATGATGGGTGGAAAGGGACATTTATTATTCACTCTAAATCAATAAATTTATTCATTGATTTAGGTAATACCCACTCTTTTATATTTGAATAATTTTTATGGTCATCAAGTCACCAACCCAATGATTAGATATTCAGTTTTTAGTAAAAACTTCTTATGGTATTATGGTCAAATATCCTATCCATAGATTTTATCTTATATATGTTTCTGTTAATGTTATTCATGAAATTTATTTTATTCTTAATTTAATTTAATTCAATTTAATTTTAAGTGTGGAATATCTCTATCATTATAGATCACATTTAAATTTTTGAGGAAGGGAAGTTACATTTGATACGTTATATCAATATTTGGTCATCTATTGGTTAGTGGAAAAAGATAAACACACAAGTTAAATTAATTCAATCTATAGATTTTTACACCTATTAAAGAGGGGTATTTGTCTCATATGGTTTGATAGAAACATTGAATTTATGATATGACTATTTTATGGAATTTTGTTGATGTATTTAGTGGAAATTTTCCTCATCTTTCCCTAATTGTGGAAGTTAAGTTTTTAATAAAACCCGTCGCTGTAGAAACACCCATTTAAATATATTCATATATAATGGTACCAATTGAGTTGAAAGATATAAAAAATTATCTATAAAAGAATCTAAATAATGGATTTATTCCTCATTTTTTATCATCATTGCGTGAACCAATTCATTTTTAAAGAAGAAATATGGGAAAATTTTTATTTTCATTGATTATTCAGATCATAAAAATATCATTTTCAATATCATGTGTCACCTACCCATATCAATTATCTATTTTTACAATTAAGAGGAGTTCAATATTTTTCAACCATTGATCTGTGATCTAGATATTATCAGCTAAGGGTCGTGAAGGATTATATATAAATGACATCCTTCAGTATGATGTACGGTCATTTTGAATATATAGTAATTTCATTTGGACATACCAATGATCCTACTATATTCATGTGTTTAATGAAAATAGTATTTTTATGTTACCTTGACTGATTTGTGGTTATATTTATAGAAAATATTAATATATATTCAAGTATTAAATAAAATCATAAGGAACATTTGATGATTTTGTTGATGACATTATGGAAGTTAAATTTTTATGCCAAATTTACCATGTATTAATTTGGGATGTAAAATTTTTCACTCATGTGTCATTCTAATTTGAAGTGAGGGTATATCTATTGATCCTAAAAATATGGATATTATTTAGAAATGTACTAGAAAAACCATTGTCTATGAAATATATTAATTTCTTGGGTTGAAAAGATACTACTGAAGCATTGTAAGAGATTTATCATGATTATATAATCCAATCATCTGCTTGACTTGATGTGGGGTCACGTTTTTGTGGATTAATGCATGTTAGAATAATTTTAATGAAAACATTGATGTTTATTCAATGTTCTTAGGTTTACACTACCCTATAGTAAATAAAATGTTTTTATAACATAGTGATAAATCAATGAAGGTACCATGATGTGTTCTCATGGATAATGATATTGTGGTAGATTATAACTCTCTTGAATTAAATGTTCATGAGAAAAATTACCCATCACATGATTTGTAGTTGGTTGTGGTTATTTGTTAATTAAATGAAAGGTGGTATTACTTGTATGGTGAATAGTGTGACATATATACTGATCATAAAATCATGAATTATATATTTAAATATAAGGATTTGAATATTCCCCATAGTTTATGGTAGGAGCTGATCCAATATTATCATTTCTAAAATAATTACCAAATGTGAAAGGAGAACCTGGTAGATGATTATGTGAGTTAAAAAGAACACTATAGTTTTTCCATGAAGAGTATTTAATGATATATAAAATTTATATATTTTTAATAGTTGGATCTTGAAATCATGAGGAAATATAAAAATAATATCTTTATAAGATGGAAGTTACATCATCCTTCAATGATAATACTCAAAATGATTAGATTGATGATGTGGATGTAACGTCCCGGGCCCTGGTGCAACTCAACGGGTGCCCCGAACCCGGTTGGTCACACGACCTCAAGTGCATTTCCCCAAATGCATGAGGCCGCCGACTAGAAACGAGGGCCCATGTCTGATAGGGGTGATACTATTCCCTCATTTTTCAATGTGTAGCGCAACAGAATACAAGATAAAACATATAAAAAAAGAGGAAGTAATAAACCATAGACATTTAATATAAACAACTGCAGTAAAATATAACCTGCTAGTTTTATAGATCTAATGCGACATGCCTTATGTTCTAAGAAAACAACCAGAACATGATACACAACAATACAGTACAGTACAATATAGAGTACAAAAAAACAAAAGAAAATAGCCGGTAGCATTGCGAGCATAATCCCAGTCCCATGCTCCCCTACTCCTCAGCACCAATCAAGTACCTGTATAGGGACCCTTGCCGTTATCCACACATGCAGAAATGTAATCTGTTTGGGGCCAAATACATGACCCCAAACAGGGTGTGAGAAATAAATCCCAACAGGCACCCACCAAAGGCCTATGTCCAACTGTGTGAAAATATGTAACAACAGTGTGCAGTAGTAAATGTAATAAACTAAGCAGTACTCAAAGTAACTAACTTTACCAGTTTCATTTCAATTTAAATATTATTTTAGTATTTCATTTTAATAACATTAAATGTTCCTCAGAACTAAGAACTTGGGCTAATCAGAACCGTTACCTCAGGCTAATATAGTAAAACCACGCCCTCAGGCGTCTCCCTCAGGCGAAATAGAATATTTCCCTCTGGCCAATCTGAAATGAAACCCTTAGGTAATCAGAATCTTGCCCTCAGACTAATAGAACTACACCCTCAGGCTAACAAGTAACCACTACCTCAGGCAATAAAGTAACTGGGCAATTCCCAACATTTAAACATGAATTTATTTACAATTCCTCTCAAGGGAAAAGTAAAGCATAATATAAGCATGGCATACCCTCGGGTATCCTGGCCAAACAACTAAACATAGGAACACACCCCTGGGGTGGTCCTGGATTCAAAAAGCGATCCCAAACAATAGTTTATTACCATATTTAATTACCTATACAATTATAGGTATATAATTTAACAAGTTCTTATCCATACGACACCCCAACATGGGTTCGTAGAACAAAAAAACACACAAACACACAACATTTGGACATTAAACACCAAGACACCTACCTTAAACGCCCCTGAACGGCATACAAGAATGACGATCCTAGAATATTAAAAGAACAACGTAGATATGACATAGATGAAAACCTTGTTCGAACTCAAATAACTTCCCTTACAGGAAGAATTGGTAAGAACTACACAAGGAAGAGGAAGAAGTCACCCGTGCGGTTCCAGGGAGATCGACAGTGCAGAAAACAGATTCCTTGTACTCGATCGGGGGATCTCCAAACATCCGACCCTCTCTCTCCACTCCTCCACCAGTTCAAAGCCTTCCCTATGAATAGGGTAGGCTACTTACCATTTTAAGCAAAACAAACAGATTACACGGCGTGTACTATTGAGTACATGACGTGTACTTTTAATTTTTTTAATTGTTCCTCTGTCTACTTCTCGCCAACGTGGCACTGTTCATAAGTCGATATGAGTACATGGTGTGTAATCCATGAGTACACAATGTTTAGTGATGCTCAACTGGCGGCTGCTTCCACCGACTTACTATTTTCCTACCGACTGACTGCATGATGTGTAAATACCCACTACACGGCATGTAGTCGGTTTTTATACCCTTCATCACCGACATGGATACACACCCTGCGTACTCATACCACATGACCAAAGTACATGGCGTGTGGAATATTACATGGCTTGTAGTCCCGAAATTTAGGATTTTACCCCATTTTCTTTATTTCTAAAAAAAACATAAGGAAAAGAGAAAAGAAGAAACCCGTACCTCAAAAATAAGAACCTGGTTCTTACAAACATCCCCCCTTAAAAAAATTTGTCCCCGAATTTCCCTTCCAAGGGTGGAAAAGATAAATTCATGAACAACTCTGGACACTGAGCATGTATGTCGGCTTCCCGCTCCCAGGTTTCGCCCAACACTCGGCCACACTACCATAGCACCCGTACGAGAGGAACTGACCAGCCTCGGAGAACCTTCATGCTCCTATCAATGATACGAATCAGATGCTCCTCAAAGGACACATCTACCTAAAGCTCAAACTCCTCGGGATGAAATATGTGAGACGGTTCTGAATGATAATGATGCAACTGAGATATATGGAAGACGTCGTGCATGTCCCGGTACTTCAGAAACAACTATAACCGATATGCAACCGACCCGACTCTCTCTAGAATCTCAAACAGGCCCACATACCTCGGTGAAATTTTACCCTATCTCTTAATCCACCTATGTCCCAACCTCGGTGAAACACGCAAGAAAACATAATCCCTGACCACGAACTCCAAGGATCATCTACGTCGATCGGCAAAAGATTTCTAATGAGACTGTGTGGTAGCCATCCGCTTCTAAATCAACTGGACCTAAAAGTGATATGTAAATTTGGGAAATCTATTAGAGACTATAGAAGATAGAACTATTTAAAAACAGAAAATCTCCTTCACATAGTTTTTCCCTAGCTCATAAAGATTTGGTGTACCAAATGATGGTATAATATGTTCCAATTTGGTTTGGCTATCAATAACCACCCATATCACATTATTCATTCTTATGAATGTGTAAAAGTATCCATAATGCACAAAAAATATTATCCACCATCTAATTCGGAAAACTATTTGGCTAAAGAACACCCGATGGTCTCTGATTTGTGGACATGAATTTTTTTGGAGATTATATCAATGAGAGAAAAAATAAAAAATGTCACATATCATCCCTAGACACCAAGGACACCACTAAATATCAGAAAACATATTTTTTGTTATTGGGTGAACTACCCATTGGGAATTAGGGAAATACCCCATCATATCCTTCCTTACAAATAAAGTTACAACATAACAATTCCAAAATCATAGGATACCTACATCGACCCGATATTTAAAAAATAATACCCCCTTCAGATTTCATTAAATTATATTGTATGAATTATGGTTATATAGAAAACATTAACTTCAATTGTTTCATTATATCCTATCAAATTTAAATGATCATTTAGCATCTTTAACATTTATAACATGGAATCGATCTGTGATAGAATAATTAGTATAAATATTGGGTTTTAACTAATCAAATTGGTAATGAAATAGGATGTGATGGCCTTAATAAGGTGGATCATACCCTTGGAATCCTATTCATCAATCCTTATAAGGGAGATAGAATATATGGACTTTACCCCTAACAAATCCCAATATAAGATCCAATAGCATATGCATGATTGGAATTTTTTTTAGGATAAGTTCAAGATCATTTAGATCTTGATCCAAACTATGTATATCAAACCACCTCATGAAAGTCTCTCCCTTGTGAACCTTAATATCAGGTATTTCAATGTTGTATTAAACAGATAATTATCAATACCCTAAGAATATGAATATATACTATATAGTACAATTAAAATATTTCCCTTTTAATAATGTCACATTATAAATTATTTTGATTTGTAAACAATAAATAAAAATAATATCTTCAGGTAATATTTCTATTCAATTAAGTCATTTATTTTAACAAATCAATGGATTTTTATAATTCATTATTTTTCTACAAAATATTATTATTAAATAATAATTGTTGAATATAAATTATTATATAATTTTTATTACGTAGAATGTAATGATTATATGGGTTTGAAAACGTTTTTTTGTTAAAACCCTATTATTTATAGATAAATTCCGATTCCTATGTTATAATGTTTAATTAACTTATTTATAAAATTATTTTGAAATGGTGAATATTATTTTTCGAATGAGATTATATAAATGATCTAATGGTTAATTTTTTATTGTTTTTAAGACAAGTAAATATTTATTTAATAATTAAATATTGTATAAATATATGGTGGGTATTATAAGATAATAATAATGAAAATGTAATGTAATAAATACTATAAATAGAATTTATGACCAAATATATGTTCTACCCTTAAAATATTTTAATTTTATGTTTATTTTATTCATTTCATAATTCCATTATTAATCCTTCAATACCAATAATATTTTTGAATGTTTGAAAATCATTTTTACGTGGGGATCACCACCACATAACCATGTTTAGCATATTAATAATTTCATCCCTGGTCTTAATAAAATAATTAAAAATAAAAATATTTTTATGAAACCATTGGAATAACCATAGTATTTTTTCTGGTATTGGTAATTTTATTTTATTTAATCCAAAACATATGTTTTTAAAATGATAATGAATTCCATAATAATTTTAAAATATAATATCACACAAGATACCATCTGTCTTCACAGAAAATCCATTCAGAATATCATTACTATAACCTCTCCTATCTAAAGTCTACTCAATGTGATCCAAAGCTCTCAATAATCTCTTCCCAAACATTAGGAATCACACTCTCAAGGTAAGGGATATTTTTTCTCTTATGTGTTAATTCTTATTCATTATATTATGCCTTATATTTCTAATTCATAATGGTGGGATATGTTTTTCAATTCCTCTATTACTTCCATGTGATTAAAATATTATTATATATCCCTTTAACTCTTATCAAATCATTTTATTAATATTTACATGTTGTTTTTTTCTTCCCATATTTGTCTATGTTTTTCAATTCGATAAGATGTGTATTGAATACCCATACAAATGTACTCTTAATGGTGTTAAATATTTCTAACATTTAATTATTTTATTGTGGAATTAAATTTATTTAAATCACACTCCTTGATATTGGTATAGAATTTTATTACAAATGATTCCATGTTTTATCATCTATGTGCCACATATAGGCCTGAGAATGAAATGAAAGTAACAT
The DNA here is from genome assembly GCA_963277665.1 of Viscum album. Taxonomy (NCBI): domain Eukaryota; kingdom Viridiplantae; phylum Streptophyta; class Magnoliopsida; order Santalales; family Viscaceae; genus Viscum; species Viscum album. Next base: position 1,014,869,660 of record OY728130.1, on the reverse strand, counting down.
GTGCTCCATGCATTATATAGATCATCAATGCTTTGGGAAATGATTTAGTGTCATGAGATATCATTAAAGTGACTTGGGAGAGAATATAATCCATCAAATGAATTATTTTACTTTTATACATAGGAATTTATACTTTAAATATATTTCTGATATAATGTTATATGTTCTATCTCGAGTTCTAATGTATTCTTTTAGGATTATCATGTTTTATCATGCCTTATTCTACATGTTTAGGATTATCACCCATTTTATTCCCCATTTATATTCCCATTGATTAACATGTATAACATTCTTCATGTTATTCCATTTTTATTAGAAAACTGGAATTAATTTCTCACCCCTTTCTTATGAATGTCTCCAGGTCATGACATGTAGTTTTAAGGAAGGAAATGTCATAGATGTTTTCAATAACGGTCATGTATTACCTACTTTATGTTTTTATGTAATATTCTTAATTATCAGATAAAGTATACTTAAAGACCATCCAATTATTTTTAATTTATAATCTTATTACTTAATCTTGAATTAATGTGTAATATCTAGTAGGGTTTTCAAAGATAATATCAATGGAAATATAGAGTTATTTTTTAGATTTGGATAATAAGACTATACAGAACGCCAAGAGGATAAAACTAAATATATGAAAAAATATCTAAATTTTGGTAAGTATATGGAATTTTGTTTATCAAGAAAATATATAACTGTGTAAATACTATATTGGGATCTAGATATGAAATAGATGAATAAAGGGGTAATACCAAAAAACCCCACAATGAAGTAGGCTCAATTGGGAACTGGTGCATAATAATGGGCCTTACTGGACACCTAGTCTCACACTCCCATGGTATATGATTGGTTACAATCATAATTCCATTATGAATTATTATTATGGGAACAAGAAAATACACATAATAGTATATGTTATTAAATATATCATGGATAACATATATTGAAACCTAGTAAATACCAAATTAAGTAAATACATGGGATTTATTAGAGATCCCTTTAATTTCATTGGATTAACATTTATGTGTCTAATAGTATAAAAATAATCATCTATAATTTTCCTTTTATTGTAGAAAATGGTCATAAATAGTAGGATTCAGTTAAATGACCAATGTAAATTGTAATTTATGACTTACTAAATGAGATTCCCAACACAATGGTAGTGAGAATCACAAAATCTGTGACGATATACTCATAGTTGACTAAGGATTAGAATATAAACCTAGATCAAGAAGATTTAATGAATCCACCTAATATAAAACAAGTTCAAATTGAGAGCTTTAGGTGATGAAGGCCTCAAACATTCAATGGATCATCTAATAACTTAATCCTAAAATAAATGGACAAATCTATTGAGAGGATCTTCTATGTACATCAATGTTCTATGAATGATATGGTTATATTCTCTATTTATTATTTGGAGTGAGAAGAAGATTAGTGGGGGAAATTGATCATGAATATTAAGAATAAGAAATAAATGAATGCAATGGGGATAAATGAAATCTATAAAAAGTTTTTTGAAAAATATTTTCATCATGCTCTCTGTCTATAAAGGTTCATGTATTTCCTTAACCTCCAAAAAATAGTAAGATGAATTTATCATGGGTTATGTGTAAAACATAATGAGGAATACATTATATGGATCCAAACCTCTCATTAACCCAGAATTCATGGTTGATCTATTATTTTGTGGGATAAAACCTTGTCTACAAATATCCATTGAAATATAATACTTCGATAATTTGAAGAAATTATTTGATGACCCATCAATTATAAAGAGGAGATTAGTAAATATCAATGGTATCATGGGGATATTAAGAGAAAATACATGTTTAATTATAGAATAAAAATGGAGAAATGTAAGAGTGCTATAAAATTTTGACATCTGGATTTACAAAAGTGTGGATAGTGGCACCCCAAAAATTGCCTAACAAGGATAAGGAAATGTTTTAGGGAAGAAAGGAAGGACACATAGATAATGATTATCGATGGGAGAATCCCACTAATGTGATGGAGGAAAAGAATGATCCATTTATCCCTCAACATACTATTCATTGTTTCCACTACAAGGAACTAAGAAACTTTTCAAACAAATTCAATATGACAAGGGTTATCAGAGACAACCAACAACCTCCAAGGTAGCATGGGAAATCTTTTTCTATCACAACTGAAAATGTGGATAAAAAGATGAAGGTGGGATAAGTATTCTTGTTATTTAATAATTTATATAGGACATATTTTTTTATTTTTCTGTACACTCCTTCATATTATCATTGTTTATTATAAATATTCGGACACCACCATAGAGTAAGGAAGTAGAGATATCTATGAAAATGGTAAATATGGAAACTATTTAATTTTATGAATATAACTAATCCCCTAAAAAAATATTTGGGCTGAACTTATCAGAGAAACTATTCATACACTATTTGGTGGAATTTTATGATATTATTGGAATGTATTTTCTATCCCTATGTGAATCCATCATAAACTATTAGGAGAAGAAAATCAGTCTCTCTATTGTGAATCTTCTTCTGATTTTGTACAAATAAAAGGATATGAATGGATCGTCATCAGCACCAATGTAAAATCATATATATTAGTTACCTAAAGGTAAAAATACCTTCAACAAATTTTTGAGTCTAAATAATGTATCATGTTTGAGGACAAGACCATTGTTTTGGAATACACATAAGTTTTTCCTAAAGAATGGACTGGTCTTCCTCCTATTGGAGAGGTTGTTATTTAAATTGATATTATATCATTGGTGTTACCATTTTCTAAGAATCTTTATAGGATAGATGTTGATTAACTAGTTGATATTAAGAAAAAAACTATAGTTAAATATAGATAAAGGGTTTATACACCCACATGATTCACCATGGGGTGCACTAGTCCTCTCTATCAAGAAGATAGATGGGTTATTGTTTTTTCCTTATATATTGTTAGTTCAATAAGATCATGATAATGAACAAGTATACTCTTAAATAGGGTGGGGAATTTTGTAGTCATCTACATTAAGAACAATGCTTCTCCAAGGTGGATATGTGGTCGAGATATTACCTTGTTAAGGGAATAAGGGGGACATCCTAATGACTAATTTTCGTACAAGGTACATGCATTATGAGGTCATAGTAAGGCCATTTTGACTCACTAATTCTCTAGAAATCTTGATGAACTTGATCAATAGTTTTTTTGAAAATTAACTCGTCAATTTTTTGGTTTTATTTATATATTATTTTATAATATACTTCAATTGTAATGAGGATCATGAGGAGAATCTCCCAGATGTTCTAAATACCTTACGAAATGAGAATCATTATTCCATGCATATGAAATGTTAGTTCTAGTTGAATGATGTCCCATTATTGATGCACATTATCACAATAAATGAGATATATATGTACCCATTAAAAAAAATAGGCCATAATTTGTGAAATAAATAAATTATTTCCCTAGGTTATATGGGTAATATCATCGAATTTTTGGAAATTTATCCTGAATTTTGAATCACTATAACCAATAAAACTCTAAAGGAAGTAATTTATTGGAATTATGAATGTAAATATAGATTTCAAGAGTATGATAAGTGGATTATCATCTCACATGTACATACAATAAAAAACTGGGATCCTTTCAGGTTACTAAGTTATGCTTTGAAGAAGTGATTCAGTTGTTTGTTAAAGGATAATGATAATGTGATAGCCTATGCCTCAAGGTAATTCAATGATAATGAATAGAACTACCCAATGCGTGATCTATATTTGGATTAAGTGTTCATTTAATTGAATAACATTTGGAATTATATATTTTGGAAGAACTTTGAAAACAATATGGATCAAACAACCATCAATGATACATTCACATTGAATGAGATGAATGTAAGCCAATGAATATGATTAGAGAAGATCATGAACTATTACTCATCATTAAACTAACATCCTATGAAATAAAATAAATTTTGAGTCACTATAAGTTGAAAGGATCCCAAAATTTTATCATTGTTAAGAATTTAGATGGATACGATCATCTTATATATAAAAATATAGACATGAGAATCATAATGGAAGGCACATCATTAATACCTTCACAAATGATTGATCTACCATCCCTTATAGAGATAATAAATTATTATTAAAGATAATATGTGGCAAATAAATGATGGTGTAATCTATAAGAAAATGGAAATCCTCACAGTTCATTGTCAAAGGTGGATTAGTTATATTTAGGTCACGATTATGTATAACATCAATTACTGAGTATAAAAAAGAGTTGTTTGATGATGAACATGGTTTGACATTATACATATATCCATAAATCCAAAATACATATTGATATCTTAGTGAGAACTATGGGTGGCACAATACGAAGAAGTATATCACGAAATATAGATGATGTTGACTTATTTGTCATAAAGTTAAGGCAGAATGGAAACAATACAAGGGGATGATGCAACGATTACCCATAGCTAAACTGAAATGGTAAAAATTCACCATATATGTTTTGATCACAGTTATGAATACATCAAGAGGAAAGAATTCAATATGGGTTGTTTGGATTTTCCTGGATATAATGAAAACATAATTGATATTTGAAAGGACTAATCATTTGTTCACAATTGCGTTGACATATATTAGAGAAGTGGAAAGGAAAAATAGAACACCACTATTGGTTTTATCAGATAGAGATCCAAGATTTACCTATATGTTCTGGAAATGACTAAAAAATTTTCTAAATAAGGAGTTGATCATTATCACGGATTATCAGCCTCAATATAATGGCCAATCTGAGTAGAGTATTTAGCCACTAAAATAATTTTTGAGAGAATTATCAATTGACTTCAATGGAGGATAAGATCAACTTCTTCCTCTAGTCGATTTGTCATATAATAATAGTTTCCAATCATGCATGGAAACCTCACCATATGAATCAAATTATGAAGACATGTATATATAAACATTATGTTGGGATGAAGTTCTGGAAAACAAACTAATAGGTTCGGAAATGGTCGAGGAAATTGTATAAATGGGCAGGACCATTCTATAATATATCAAGTCAACTCAGAGTTGAAAAAAGGGACATGATGTCAATCATCAAAGAGACCAAGAGATTGATGTTGGAAATATTATATTCCTATATATATCTACATAGAATAAATTAATGATATTTTATAAGAAAAGTAATCATATTACAAGATACATCGGTCCCTTTCAGTTCCATGATTGCACTGGAGTTGTGGACTATCGAATGGAACTCCCATATAAGCTATCTGATGGACATGATGTATTCCATTTATCCTTCTTGATAATGAACATAACAGACCCAACAAGAGAAATCAATAAGGGGGTGGTATCATTGGTTAATGTTCACTGATATGAGGATCATTCCGTGAAGACTTTAGATCATAGATAAAATGTTATACTGAATGCGACAATGTACATGGGCAAACTGTTATCAAGAAACCACTTGTTTGAATAAGAGACTTAGGAACTAGAGGAGGTGATAAAACAGAATTAACCACTTTTGTTTTACTTTATGAATGGAAAATTTGGAGGTAAAAATTTATGAAGGGGAGAATATTATAACAAAAATATGATTATAAATAAAACTCCCCATGTAATTTAAATCAATGTCATATTATGTATCATGCTTAAAGAAAACACATTCACAACATTGGATTTATAATATCCTATGATATTTAGGTGAAAATTAAGATTACTTACCATTGATAATATAGTTGATGAAGAGTGATCACGTTTTTAATATAAATATAGGTATTAAATAATATAATTTAAAAAAATAGAGAATGTGATATCATCCACCAGAATGATTGTACACTATTAATTCCATTTTTCATAGCTTCCTAGGGAGATTTAATCTCTATGATTTATAGTTGACCATGAACAATATGATATCTAACATCTAATGCATGATTGAAACCATTTATGAGAGAACTTCAATATTAGTGAGATCCTATGACAAATAATGTATGCTGAACCACACATGAAAATCTCATGATCAAAAACCATACTCTCAGTGTATTTACTAGTGTATTAATGGGATTTCAGTTATGTCCCAAATAATATTAATATATATATTATATATAATAATGAATATATTTTAATTTCATTATTTTTTTATTTATAAATTATTTCCATTTTTTATACAACAATATAAAAATTGGGTTTTCAGAAAATATTCAATTTTTTTAAGGAATAGATTTTCTTTAATTAATTTATTTTTGAACTAAATAATATTTTAATAAAATATTATTGTTTAATATTTTTTATTAATGATATATGAATGAATAATTTTTTTCAGGTCAAATGTATTGTTTATTCGAGATTGAAAATAGTTATTGGAAAAACACCAAGCATTTCCCAATGAATGAAAATTCATATTTTAAATTTAAAAATGAGAATATAGAGAAAATTATTTTATTAAATGAATATTAGTTTTGGAATCATAATTTTGACATTATCCAATAGAAAATGTTTCATAATTGTTTAGATTGTCAAATTTTTAGGTGAAAATTAAATACCCCATGAATATTTAGTGTGTATTGTGACATTATAATGTCCCCAAAGTGATGTTATAAATACTATAAATGGTATAAAAGATCAAATACATGTTTTAAATTAAAAGAGTTTGATTTTAAGGTAATTTAATTTATTTTATAATGCCTTTATTAATCTATTAAAATCTATAATATATTTTTTGGTTTTAAAATCATTTCATTAAGAGTATGACTCATCTCCACATCAACAAATATATTAATTTAATAATTTAGAAACATGGGATGGTTGTTGGTTTATGTTATTTTATTATATAGAGTCCAAATCTATGTTTGAGATATAATAAAGAGTACCCCACTCATTTTATATATAAGACACAGAAGATGCTATTTTTATTAACTAAAAATCCTTATATGATGTCCTTAGTCTACCCAATATTACCTTTAGCCCCCCAAGGTCCCCCAATCTCTCAAGAAGATCCTCCCAACAATTTGTAATCACACTTCAATGGGAAGGGATCATTTCTAACCCCAATTTCATCATGTTTCTTCATTATATAATTCCATCTATTTCTAATTACATATGTCAAGATATGATTTTACATGTCCCTATTTCAATACAATTTATTTAAAAATGATTATTGACTCCATTCTCTCTCATTGTCGCATTTAAGAATCATTTAGTGCCACCGGGGTGCTACTGAATTTTCACCACAATTATCTTTAAAAAAATTTATACTAAATACCCATACTCATTTCCTATCAAGGGATGTCACCTTTATAAACCTATAATTCTTTTATTATGAACTACATGTATTTAATTCACACTCCATTATTATGGAATAAAATATGATGATAAATTGTTCCATGATTTATGATCAATGTGGCACACTTAACCATGATAATGAAATGAATGTGATGGGTGAACCCAAAATTATATAATGCTCCAATTCATTGGTTAATGTTTTAGTCTCATGACACATCATGCACGAGATTATGGATTGAACCTAATACCAAATGGGAATTTGTTCATTCTAATGTCTTTGGATTTATAATTGATCTATGTTTATGATGTAGTGTTTTATGTTCTTAATACATGTCCCATGTTTCCATTATTATTATCATGATATATCATGTGTCAATGTTCATGTGTATGATTATCATCATTATTATTCCCCATTGATAAGCATATTTTCTATAATGTATTACCTTTTTCATGTTATGACATGTTTCTTCCTATACTAGGATTTATATGTGATCCCTTTCTTTTGTATGTCCCTTGGTTATCCCCTGAAGTTTTATATATGAGAATGTGATGGATGTATTCAATAAAGTTGATGTATTTCCTATTTTAAGTTATTATGTAATGGAAATAATTCCCAAAGACACTTGTATTCTCAAAACTATGGGTTGTTTTATGTTTAATATTGTCCACTATAACTTGAATTAATCTACAATTAATTAAAGTGTTGTCATAATTTCCTCTATAGATAATGACTACTCCAAAACAATCACCCCACCATAAATATAGTCTCTAATGCTACAAATTTCTTCAATAAAAATCTGTTTCGGAAGAATGATCTTGAGCAGTGTAGAGGTCAGATGAACACTCTCTAATAAAATCATTTTCTTTGATTGTTGATCTCCTATATGAAAAAAGAAAGAACATATATAATAATTTAATCTTATAATTATTCATTCATATCATGGGGTGAAGGTTTCCTTATCCATACATCGACATTGACATTCCATTTCTTCAAGGTATAGGAAATTTCAAAGTCAAAATGATTTAGGTATTCCACCAAATTCCTTTTGTGGATATTAAATTATTTTGAGAGAGTATATAACCTAATCTATTGTTGTCATAATAATGGTAAACAATTTTATGAATTGGAAATTTCACTAAATCATAATAGCATACATCAAGTCTTCCAGATGACGGTCATGGGTCCATCAATTCTACTCATGTGGTTAATGTTGATGAGATCCATAAGATATAATTTTAATACATTTCTTAAGAAAATATTCCAATACCAAACCACAATCATTATTGAATATGACATAGTTATGACCATCCTCTAAAAGATTTACATTATCTCAATAGTAAAAAGAAGATTCATCATAGAAAAAGAACTTTGAATTTTTCATCATAACATAACTTCTCTCCCATGTGTGGAGAATGGTCATTTGCGAAGATAATTTTGAGAAATCCTTTATGAACTAAATATAATATCCCGTTACACCCAAGAATCTCTGAATCATGAAAATGTTATTCATTTTCTCCCATATCATAAAATAATTCAAATATCATGATGAAATAAGATAAAATTTTATGACACTATGTGTCCCAACAAAATAAATTTTTAAATATGTATATAAAATTTTTATCGCTTGGTATAAGGTTTGTGATCTTTAAAAAAGTATAGAAATTCTATCAAATGATGTACCTGATCCTTCATAAACGTTGTTTAAAACAAAATATAATCCAAAAAGATAATAGAAAACATATTAATATTATCATGGAAGAGCATTTTTATCATATACATTAAAATTGTAGGAGAATTGACAAGACAAAATTCCATGAAAATATACTAATAATGGTCATACCAACTCTAGAAGTCAGTTTTATGAATTTTCTATTTTTTAATAACAACTGGTGATAACCATATCAATGATCAATATTCAATATCCACTTCTAGAATTTAAACTATTCAAAAAATCATTACCCCATGGAAACAAATACTAGTTATTTACCATAACATAATTGAGTATCTGATAATAAACACATAGGAAAATTGTTCTATAAGATTGTATTGAAAATAGAACATGCACCAACAAAGGAGACACAATCAGTCATATAAATACTTCTGTTAAAATATAATCTAACTGTTTCTTTATATATTTCATTTACACTGGTGACATAGTTTTTGAATGTATAGATACCCGATGACTATTTAGAACTTTTAATATATAAAACTCTACCTCTCTTAGTAGTAGGAAACTAGAGATTATAGAAGGATTCAATTCACAAAAATTGATTGTAATCAGAGGGAGATCATCACTCAAATATTCCCTCTCCATATCAAAAGAAAATAATGATATTACATTCCCCTACTCTAGATAAGACAGTTTGACTCTACTAGACCTTGGGTCCAATTTTTTCAAAAAGATACGGAAAACCCCATCAGATGAGGTAAAAGGTGATTCCTCAATGATATTAGTCATTTTTTTCTTTATTATAAATAAGCTAATCCATCCCTAACATTAAATCAAGAGGTTTCATTTTTCTATTTATAAAATCCCATGTAATATCAATTTTAGATAATGATTAAACACAAGTAGGAAAAATGACACCTCGATATATCTCTATACAAAATGGTGTAGTAATATCTGTCGTAGAAGGTAAAATTTATGTAGGAATATTTAGTAGGTACACAATTTTAGGTGGTATAAAAAATAATTTTTTTTAGAATCCAATAAATCAATCACTAAAGTTTAATATATTTTGATGTTACCTTTTATAGTTTTTAGACCTTTATTTGTTTTCTTTAGAGACTCTTCCACGTCATGGGGAAGTTTCATTCTAGATATCTACGACTGGAACCCTTTATTTTTAAAACATCTGATTACACTAAAATTGTTTTGGGTGATGACGATCTTATTCAAATACATGGAATACATAATATATAATTAAACATATATAAGTGACCTATGTTTCCATAGGGTCTAAAAATCATGGCTACCACATAGAAATCCCATTTCAAGAGCACATGATTTCCACACTAAATGCATGTCGTAGGGCCTCTTCACAGAACTTCAAGGTTTCAAGAAAAAACATTATATTGGGATCCACCATCAGACTCATCACGAATCATATTTCCCATGATGGAACTCACATAACATGAAAATAATGAAAAAAAACTCTTTTGAGCACTGAATTACCCACCAGATCATGTTCAACTTTCAACACTGTATCACTCACATGAACATAATAAGAGAGATTCACCTTGAAAACCTGAGAACAAAATATGTATTCAAAGGTCCATCTCAAAAAATTAATATTTTGTATTCTCATTCGATAAAATATTATGTAAAAATGCACATGATTGGTAAATAAATCTGATTATTATATCATGCCCCTGATAGACTTATAAATTTTGTAAAACTCTATCTCTTTACCCAATGACATGGTATCCATATATAACTGATCATTAAATATAAATGTGGAAACCATCCACTATAAACCAATTTTATTCTTTATCATAACCATAGAATCCCAACTTACATGACAAGGACCCTCCATTTTAAAGGCAACACACTTTATCTTGATTGATTTAGGAGTTTCCCTAAAATAAAATAGAAGCTCTATATTTATCAAGTATTCTTCAACCACTAGAGGATCATTGGATCCTTGGAAAGAATATTTTATTTAGTGATGAAACTCATGGTCATGATTTGGATACTAATCCCTCAAAGGTTCCACCAAAATAATCTAAATAGGATGTGTATAAATCCATGCCTCAGAGCATAGATAACACACATAATAATGTCAGCAAAATTCTATTCCATGAGAGTATTTCATGTAGTGGTTTACTAGAAGATCCCTACTTATCCAATTCACGCATATTCACAGATTCATGGTGCTACATTATATCAGAAGAGAAAATTGAATACATTAGATTATTACTAAGATCAACAAATCAAATAATATATACAAATAAATTATTCCTATATGATCAGATATCATGATTTGTATTTAAACCTATCAAAATTAAATGAATGAAAACGTGTATAATTTTTATCAAGATTCCTTTCCCATTCCTCCATTTTCTACTAAAGGCTTCTTAAAATAATAGATGTCCAAGAAATCACTATTCAATACCATCTTATTCATGAAAAGATACTGTAAACTATATATTGACAATAAGAAAATATACTAGAAAGTCACATTTTATACTACATTATCACAAAACATCATAGATAATCTGCTACCCTGACATCCAACCGACCCATAAAATGTCCCTAAGGTATTCCTAATCCCCAAATTTTGTATACTAGCACATGGAATCAAACTAGATTAAATAGTGAATTATTTTTTCTCAAATAAATGGAAGTAAAAAAACATGTTATAGTACTACAAAAATCCATTCGGATAATTTAACAAAAACGGCATATCAAAAACCAAATAGTAATTCATTAATGTATAGAAAATATGAGAAGTTAAATTCAACATCCCATTGGAAATATCAGACCAATTTCATGGGATTAAGAATATTTTCCTCCCCTAGAGGATCTTTACCTTTTCTAAGTAATTATTGAAGAAATTCAACAAATTCATTGTGGAAAATTTATTCTATGAGATAGAAATACAGGTAGGTTCTCTCTAGATCATCTATTAAAATATTCCATAATAATAAGGAAAATAATTTATTCAGTTTAAACAAAATAGGTATTCAAAATTAATTTTCATAATTAAAAAAATATACATTCTTTTAAAAATAATGGAAATAATTTCAATCATGCTGTAAAAACATTTTATTTAAACATATTTATACAAATTACCTAGTCATGAATAAAAAATTATCATAACACATAAAATTATTATGTAAAAATAATCACAGTAAGGACCATGGTCATCTTCCTTGTTCTTTTATAGTTTCGAGATATAGGATCCTCACACATATCATATTAGTGATCCAATAAATATGTGTACACAATTCCCTAAGGATCAAGCCATATATGACTCAAAAATATCTCATTTGGGATAAGATCATTCAAATTTGGGTTTTATTAGAGTTTTCCTCATTAATATGTTTTAAGGGTATTACCATATTAGAATGCCTGTCCAAAATAACCCACTAACTATACAGGATCATGTGTTCTACATAAATAAATAAAAGGGAATATCATTTAATTTTAAACCATTTATCATTTACAACAAAATTTCCAAATTTTCCTTTTAGAAATCTAATTGACATTAATAACCATGACCTGGTTGTTTATAAATTCATTCCAATTCAATATAAAACCAATCACATGCTTTTATCAATTCCATTTAATCTATTTTTTTCACAAAAACTATTATCAACTCAATTAATCAATTCAATCAATTTCAAAATATGCCCCATAATTCAATTCTATTTGAATTGGGAATTTTAACAGAAAATTATTACAAAATAAAAATTCCAATTCCAATTTTCCTATAATTGAGTTTTCAACAATCTATATAAATCATTTGAAATAAATCATGATAGTAACTATTTAATAAAGTGGTTCAATTTAATGTAGTACCACCTACATTTAATCATAGAATCACAAAGCATAAATCTAGTAACATGATTCTATAATGATGAATACATATGATAAATATCAAGAATAAAATAGAATCAAGATGTATTACAATTGAGTTTAGATCCATTAATATCATGAAGTTTTGACACTACCTATAAAGAATGAAAGAAAGAGTGAGAATAGAAGACATGAGATAAAATTTTATTACATAGGATAAATTAAATGAGAACATACACACTTATATCCACCAGGTAAGGGGTATAGGTGATCCAAAAAAAGTTATTAAGAGACTAAAAATACATTTAATTCAAGGTAGGTCATGATACAGTTGAATGATGGTTTAAATATGGTTTAATAAATTTTATTATAATTCTTCAGACTAAAATAGTATTCTACACATAGTTCACTGGGAAGAGACCCACAATTATAAATATCATGTACACTACTTTGCACCCCTACACTAGGGTGCAGTAGATCTACTAGGTGGGGGAAAATTTTTCAAAGCATGCTTCTTCATTGCAAAATCCTCACTATACAGGGTTACACAGTTTTTACTAGGTGGATTCATAGTGCCAGAAAACTGTACACCAAATGTGCATAGCCCAAAAAACCTTGAAATGTTTTCAAATATCAACCCAAAGAAAACTTAAAAGAGATCCAATTAAAAGGGAACCTAAACAATGTAAAAAAATACCCAAAAATAATAAATATGATTTTACTAAAAATTTGATATTTTGATGGAAATAAAATCTATTGTAATGGTTTTGATTCTTATAAAAGTGGTTAAATTATTTTAGATTTTTTGTGGAGATACTAAAAATATATCATACTTATATTGTTTTATATTCCTTTAATATCATACTAGAAAAGTAAATTTATAATTCCACAAAAATTTGATGTTTATTTACGAACATAACTCATTTTAATGGGCATACCAATTTCATAGAACCCCTATTGAATAGCTCAGGCTAATTTGTAGGATTTTAAAATGAATCTATAAGAGCACCCTGGTAGTGGATTGATTCATCCATGTATCTCACACTAGGGTTACCGATTAATTTTTCCAAAAATAAATATAGATTAATATGAATATTTATTTATTATCCTATATTAAACTATATCGCTATGAAAAATGTATCCTCCACCTCATATTGATGTCCAATTTTATCAACTATGTATCGCGTATTACTTTCATGATTTTTAAAATTGTTCTAGATGTCATCAATTAATGGTAAAAGGTAGGGATATACCAAATATAATATATCATATATGAATTGGTCACTATGAATATATAGTTTTTGATTAGGTCTTTTTAACTTCCCATAAGCCATTATCAATTTTTATTAATAGTCTCGAGAGATTACATTGATCAATTTTTTTATATTTAAAGATGATATTTAATTCTATTCAAAGAAAATTAATGAAAAATTAGATCAATTGATAATTAAATTAATGAAACTACGTAAAGAGAAACTATAAAAAAATATAGAAAGTGTAATTTATTATCGCAAAAGGATTCATTCCATGGTCACACAATCTTTAGAGATGGTGCATTACTATATACATTAATGATGGAGGCTATTTACTATGAGACTTGACAAACCACAATGGCTATGATCTATAATACTATTGGTTTATCTATATTTTGTGGATTGATTTTGGATAATTTATCCTTAGAAAATAATACACTCACCATGGTATCATAATTTTGATCATTGTTACTAAGAATAGATGAGTGTGAAGAGACACTCAGAGAAATTAGGGGAAGACTGGTTACCACACCTATGTATACATTACCATATATTGAAGAAAGGATTCTAATCCATAATGATGCATAAAAAATATATTTTGACGTTTTAATACAAAAATGACATGGATAAAGAATATTCCTCATGATAATTGACGACTCAAGGGAATTATTACCCAAACTAGGATTTAGATCCAGATTCAGTAATATTTTTATTAATGATATAGAATAATTATATTTATAGATAATTTTGATATATATATATACTAATCACAAAATTGTAATGTATATATTCACATATAAATATCTGAATATGTTCCATAGAATATATTATATGTTAATTAAAAATTTGGACTACTATATACATTACAACTAGGGAAAGAAAAAAAGGATTTTGATGCCTTGACTCAAAACGATCATGCTAGATTATTCATTACGAGGATCACAAAAGATACATTATTTTGAATTTAAAATGGATTGATATGGAAATACAGGTGTAAGGGGATATATATTATCATTCTCAACTGATTTTTTAACCATCTATCCATTTAAATATTAAAGAGTCATGGATGGAAAATGTAGATATGGAAAAGATAGTTATAATTTTTGCTGAGATTAACATTAATGTTGATGGAATGATATTGTTTACGAACCATGTGTGTGTTAAATCCATACAAAATTTTAAGAAAGATTTTTCAGAAGAATATCATAGTTATATAGTATATATAAATCCCAAATGTATGAAAATGTATTGATTTTTGTATGAGTATTAAAATGGCCTGAATTGGATTAAAATATTTGAATGCCTATTCATTTTTTGTAAAAGAGTGATGAATTTTGAGGGTCAAATTAATTTTAAGGGGGTAGAATGTAACACCAAATACTTTAATAATTTTTTAATAAATTAAATTTTATTTGATAGACATTTTTACATTAAATAAATTATATTCATCGACATATTTAATTTCACGCGACACCACATTTATCATACATTAAACAAAAAGTAGAGTTTTAGTGATCCTTGAAAAACAATAAATATAATTATTAAAAGAATATAATTATTAGTTTTTATTTAAATATATACATTTTAATATTAATACATACTTCCAAAATAACATTTATAACATTTTTATATAAATAAAACATAATAAAAAAGTTAATTTATGATATATTGATAATATATTTCGATGATATTATTTTTCAAAAAAAGGGTTTTTATTTTTTTGTAAAGAATATTGATATTAATTTTTTGAAAGAAATATAAAATTAATTTAATAAAATTAAATCAATATTTTTAAATTCCTATATCAATATTATTTTTTAATTTTTTTTATTTTACTAAAAGGATTAATTTTATAACGAACAGTGAACAATAATTGATTTTATTTTCAAAAAATTAGTTCCAATAAATAATTTAAAAGGTTATATTTCATTTTGAATAAAGATTAAAAGTAAAAATAACTCAATTATATAACAATTAAACCAATTTAGGAAATTTTATTCTTTTTCATATATAATTTTTATAATATTTCTTTTTAAATGTTTTATCATTTTCTTCTTGGAAACCCAATTTCTTATAGCATCTATGAAATTTACATTAAATTAAAATCTCCCACATATGAGAAGGAAAAATGAAAATATGTGTACCATAATTATAATCAGAAAAATTTATATTTTTTTTATTGGTAAACATAATTTCATAACATAATGACATGTGAAAATAGTTGAAAATTTATTCATCATGGTTATGTTAAAAATGGGTTTACAAGGGGTTAAATGAACAAAAAATATAACGACCCATACTTTACATACATTGTTAATAATTCAAAATTGAAGAATACTTATTACAACATATAACAAAACCACGAAAGGACCGTATAGGTATAGTGTCTTTAGAAACTGGGAAACATAAACAACTGGTTCATAAAGCATCTACTTTTCCTCCCATTTATTTCATCATATCTAGAGTCCCTTTTTGGCATATTCTACTTAATAACCTTCTTCTTGACCTGGGGAAATAAAACATACAAAAGGGTGAGCTCAAATGCTCAGTAAGGGTAAACAAAAGAAATATCAATCACATCATATTCATAAGAACATAACATTTTGGAAATCTTAACCTACAAAAGAGATCATAATTTAATAACATGGGATAAATCATAGTAGTGAAATGTGATCCCAATAATCATAACATAAAACATGAAACTTTGTGGAATACACACATAATCATAGAGAATCATTTCTTATTAGTCAAGGCTCATTGCCAAGACTATCTTAGTGGACAAAGTCCCTTTCTGAACCGAGTTCACTCCTCGTTTCAGTCCTATTTCACTGAACCGGTATAACCTACCGTTCCAGCCATTTCTATCTCATGAGATATAAAATCTTTACCCAATGCATTGGATGGAGATATAGGTCCCACCCATCTCATAATGATACCATTATTATGTGTGCCAAAAAATCATAAATCATACATCATTGCATAACCCATGTAATAAAAATGGGAATCTTAAACATCGTGACATCATAAAACAATTCATATAAGATAAAGGAATTCATAAAAATATTTCCATCACAACATAATCAAATCAATTTAATAATAGGTATAGAGACAAAACCCTTTATTATCTTAGATGGAAAATAATTTTGATAAAACTCTTGAACTTCATTCTTGAGGAAAATATCCTTTCTACTTCAAAAACATTTTCCTTTCTTAACATGTCATACAATTTTAAACTAAAAGAAGTTGATTAAAAATAAACTTGAAAAATTGTAAAGGAAGCTTCTTGGAAATAATGTTTTAAAAATCCATTCATGCCGTAAAGTTAAAAAAAACATTCTTCTCGTACTTTTGTCGGAAAAGTCAATAAAGTACCTCGTACGAAAAACGACAAAAGATTCCTTTCATATATTTTACTAAAAAATCACAGAATGGTAAAATAGGATTTATACAATTGTAGGTGGATGGAAATAATATTACATATTGAGGAAACATGGATGTGGATGAAAAAATACACCCCAATAAATTTTCAAAGTATAAACAATCTTGGATAAAAATGAAATTGTGATATTTCCCTTACCTTAGGTCCGATATGCTTTGTACGTGTCCAAACCTCCTGTATAATGATTTAAATAATGTTATTGACTTATTAAAGAATCATAATTATTCTTATGATATCATATATTGTCATATTCCTAGCTTCTTAGTAGTAATATTTCATTGCTACTTGTTATTCAGGTGTTTATAACTTTTTGTTCTTATGCATGTTTTGTCGAATAAATTCTTATTCTTCTATTTAGGTTATAGATACCTAATTTCTAGAATGGTATTAGTGTAATATATATCATATTCATTCATTCAATTCATTCAATTCATTTATATAATCATTATGAAATGAAGATCATGTAGAACGAGTCGCATCACATCGTGGGGACGGTATTCCGTACGTACGCACGAGTGATGATATCGTTCCTATGATCGTGGAATTGTATTGGAGTGTATGTATACTATTTCAGAATCAGTATCACTTTATAATAGTCATATATAGTCATTATTTATACCATTATACCCATCCAAGTAAGGTGGTGGTGGAAAATAGATTACACCACGGCGTGGAGACGGTATTCCGTACCTACGCACGCGTGGTGATTTCTTTTTCCGTAGGATGGATAGATGGTGAAATAGGGTTGTTTCATACTTATAATAAAATATAAGTATATGAGTGATACTGATGTTATTACTTCATAATGAAACAACTAAAGAAGAAGAAGTGGAAGAAGAAATAAAGATGAAAGAATCAGTAACTGACATTACCTCTTCTTTTAAGTGCTTCTTTGAGACCTTCTTTTAGGGAACTAAAATTGGTTTTTGAAGAAAACCAGGACCTCTAGGATGTCTCTAGGGAAGTGGAGAGGAGGAATTGGCAGGGGTTGGACGATCTTGAAGTCCCAATGTGGTGTGAGAAAGAGGGGGGAGGAGGTGTCCTTTTATAAGGGAGGAGAGGGGCACCTTTGGAATAACTAAAACTATTATTTTATTATAAAGTCAAATTCGGTTTTAAATATCTCCAAATTGATATATTTCGAAGCTAAGGTGGGGAGGGGTCGAAATCCTCTCATACAATAGAATTTAGACAAGTTTAGGATCCTATTTTAACCTTATCATTTAGATTTAACATTAAGTTAAATAATTTTACTTTTACCGTGTCTTCTTGTGTTCTTATACTATAAGGTTAATAAACTTACTATAAGCAGCCAAATGAACCCCAAGTTGTTTATTATTAATATATATAACCTTATCTAAGTCATTTGGCCGAACCTTATATTTTTAGGAATAAAATAACAATTAATAATATAATATTTGTTTTAAAGACTATTTTATGTCTATTTTGACACTATTTTGTAATTGATTTTTTGTGAAAATCATAAAAGAATGATTAGTTCGAAAAAAGTTAATTAAATAAATACTAACATGTCATATTAACCTAGAAAATTAGTGGAATTCATAAAAATTCTCAAATTACATTTATGTTTGTATTTATAACATTAATTATGTCAATATTTCATTAATAAGATAATTACTGCATCATCTTTGTGTCATAAATAAATTATATTATTTAATGTCTAAAAATTAAAAATAAAATACCATTATGTAGGAAATATTTTTATTTTTCTAATTAATATTTATAGTCTAATTTATCTTATGTATAACCTTATATTAAAAATTATTTAGTTATTAAACTTTGATTTTAACTATTTTAACCCTTCTTTAAATAAATTAATAATAAATGTCCTAATCTAATCTAAGTGGGCCTAAATGGTCATATTTTATTCCTAAGCCTGTTTTTGGTCGAATTACACTTGTCCAATAGAATTAGGGCATGTGTTAGGGTAATAATAATATCATCTTTACCCTTAATTACCCTATTTACTTTTAACCGTGGTAAAAAAAAAGTAAAAAGTTACTATTCACCAAAAATTATTTTCATCTCATTGAACCACATTTTAGTCCTTGATATTAACTGTGTCTCTCGGATTTTCGAAATTCCACTCACAGAAGCGGTAAAATTAAGTTTTATGAAAAATTCAGTTTTTTAACTACCACTTAGTGGTTTCACTATTCATCAAAAATTGAAAGTTTTCAGAAAAATACCAAAATTTCACCGTAGGCTAATTTCGATATTCCGAATCCAAAAATGAATTCCATTTTGAAAAATAAAATTTATAAAATTTCAAAAAGTGGTTATTACTATTCATAATGGCTAGTTTTAATAATATTTTAATAGCATATTGTTGTTTAGTGAAACTCGGTATTGCGTACGACGCAAGCTATCGAGGAAGGTCACAATTTAGTTTAAAGCAAGCCAAGTAAGTGTTGTGTGTAGAAAAAGATTCCTTTGATGATTTATATAACATAAAAGTCTCAGGTGTTACATTCTACCCCCCTTAAAATGAATTTCTCCCTCGAAATTCGTCACTTTGTAACAAACAGATGAGGATACCTCTCCCTCATCATATCCTCAAGCTCACATGTAGCTTCTTCTAATTGGTGGTTCCTCCATAAAACTTTCACCAAGCGAGTGGTCTTGTTTTGTAGGACTTTTTCGCTACGATCCAGAATCTCTATCGGCTGTTCTTCATAAGAAAGATCTTGCTCCAGCGGTACAACTTCTGAGCTGAGTACATGTGAAGGATCAGGTATGTACTTTCTCAGGAGAGATACATGGAACACATTGTGAACTTGAGAGAGATTCGGTGGAAGCGCCAATCGGTAAGCTACCTTCCCAACACGATCCAGTATTTCGAAAGGACCGATATATCTAGGGCTCAACTTCCCCTTCTTTCCAAATCTCATAACTCTCTTCCAGGGAGATATTCGTAAGAACACTTTATCACCCACATCAAACTCTAGGTCTTTTCTTCGGTTGTCGGCAAAACTTTTCTGTCGACTATGAGCTGCTCTTATGTATTGTTGAATAGATCTGACCTTTTCTGCCATTTCATCAACGAGATCAGGTCCTAATAGCTTTCTTTCCCCAACTTCATCCCAGCAAGTTGGAGTCCTGCATTTCTTTCCATAGAGAGCTTCATAAGGATCCATCTGAATACTAGAGTGAAAGCTATTATGATAAGAAAATTCCACCAAAGGTAGGTGTTGATCCCAACCACCTTTTAAATCCATAGAGCAAGCTCTCAACATATCTTCTAGAGTTTGAATTGTTCTCTCAGACTGACCGTCTGTCTGAGGATGATAAGCAGTGCTGAAACTCAACTCTATATCCAGAGTATGTTGAAGGCTTCACCAGAACTTCGAGGTAAATCTCGGATCTCGATCAGATATAATAGAAAGTGGTACTCCATGCAATCTTACCACTTCCTTTACATATATCCTGGTAAGCTGATCCAGAGAGAAATCTTCTCTAATAGCAATGAAGTGTGCAGACTTTGTAAGACGATCAACTATGACCCAGATAGCATTATTGCCTTTGGATGTTTTAGGAAGTCGTGTGACAAAGTCCATAGTGATGTTTTCCCATTTCCATTCGGGTATGGGTAATGGTTGTAACATCCCCTTAGACTTCTGTCTCTCAGCTTTAACTTGTTGAAAAACCAAGCATTGAGAGACATATTCAGCAACATCTCTTTTCATTCCATCCCACCCGAAGTACTCTTTCAGGTCCCTATACATCTTCGTGCTTCCAGGATGAATAGAGAATGAAGAACTATGAGCCTCATCCAGCAGATCCTTCTTTAATTCGGGGATGGGAGGAACACAAACCCGATTCCTGAACTTAATTATCCCATCACAATCAAGGTTGAATTCAGGAACATTTCTCACCTTCTTTTGTATCTCAACATCTTCTTTCTGTGCCTCTTTAATCTTCACATGTATAGATGGTTGAACATTCATTTAAGAAAGATAAGATTTTTCCCCTTCCATTATAATTCCAAGATCCATCCTTTGTAAATCCATAAATATTGGATCTTTTATGATCCTCATCATGGATAAACTAGCATGGTCTTGTCAACTTAATGCATTTTCCACCTTGTTTGCTTTCCCAGGGTGGTAATGGATTGAGTAGTCATAATCCTTAATCAGCTCCAACCATCTTCTTTGACGCATATTCAGCTCCTTTTGTGTGAAAATATACTTTAAACTTTTATGATCAGTATAAATATCACACCTTTAACCATAAAGGTAATGCCTCCAAATCTTTAATGCAAAGATTACCGCAGCTAACTCCAAATCATGTGTTGGGTAATTTTGCTCATGGATTTTCAACTGTCGTGATGCATAAGCTATCACCATATCATTTTGCATAAGAACACACCCCAATCCCTTCTTGGATGCATCACTATAGATCACAAACCTTTCTCCACTACAAGGCAGTGTGAGCACAGGTGCACTGGATAACCTTCTTTTCAACTCCTTGAAATTCGCTTCACATTCTTCCGTCCAAACAAAATTAACTCCTTTCCGAGTCAACTTGGTGTGTGGATTAGATAATGGTGAAAAATCTTTCACAAAACGTCGATAATATCCAGCCAAACCAAGAAAATTTCGGATCTCAGTTACTGTTGTTGGTCTCGACCATCTTTCGATAACCTCTATTTTTTCTGGATCCACAAATATCCCCTCTTTTGAGATTATGTGACCCAAAAATGCAACTTTTTGAAGCCAAAATTCACACTTGGTAAATTTGGAATAAAGCTTCTCCTTTCGCAGGGTCTTCAATATAATTCTCAAGTGATCTTCATGTTCTTCCTTTCTCTTTGAATAGACAAGAATATCGTCTATAAAGACTACCACAAATTGATCAAGATAGTCTCTAAAGACTCTATTCATCAGATCCAGGAAGATAACAGGGGAATTAGTAAGACCAAATGACATCACTATAAATTCATAGTGTCCATACCTTGTACGGAAAGCCGTCTTTGGTATATCCTCCCTTATGACCCTTAATTGATGATACCCTGAATGAAGATAAATCTTGGAAAAGTATTGATCTCCGCGTAGTTGGTCAAATAGGTCATCAATGTGCGGGAGAGGATATTTGTTCTTGATAGTGATCTTGTTATGTTCTCGATAATCAATGTAGATTCTCATTGATCCATCTTTCTTCTTAACAAATAGAACAGGTTCTCCCCAAGGTGATGCTCTAGGGCGTATGAATCCCTTATCAAGATTCTCTTGGAGTTGCTTCTTCAATTCCTGCAACTCAATTGGGGCCATTCTATAAGGTGTCTTTGAAATAGGAAAAGCACCCGGTACGAGTTCTATTGAAAACTCAACTTCACGATTCGGAGGAAGACCTGGTAATTCCTTCGGAAAGACATCATCAAACTCCCGTACAATGGGAATATTCTTAATCGTGAGTTTCTCACCAACCATTTGAGATAAATAACCTTCATTTAGTGGAATCAATACCCATAAAATGGAAGAAATTTCCACTAGAAGGTTATGTTCATCCTTGCATTGATAGACCATCATAGATTGATCTGGAATATGAAATGTGACTTCCCTTCTTTGGCAATTGATATGAGCTCCCTATAAATAAAGCCAATCCATGCCAAGAATCACATCAAATTCCACTATAGGATGGATCACAAGATTTGCAGGAAGCACATTACCAAAAACTTCAATTCGAGAATAATTATAAACTTTTGATGCGACTGTTATGCCATTAGGTGTTGGCACAGCTAACTCAACATCTAATTGTTGAGGGAATACGGTGATACCCTTAGAAAATTCTTCAGAAATAAAAGAGTGGGTGGATCTAGAATGAAATAAAACATTTTCTACTTTAGAGTGGATGGTAAGTGTACCTTTCACCACATCGTTATCGTACTCCACATCGCTGATAGAATTGCATGTGACTTTCCTTTGTCTTTAGCCTTAAGAGTTTGTTGATGTCTACCATCATTATAAACCCTTGGATTAGGGAATTTATTGGCATAATGTCCCATCTCCTTGCACTTTAAACATTGAAGTGTAGTAGGTTCATTATGTGTATCCCTTCCTTTGTTTTCATCATTAGACATCTTCTTCCCATCATCGCAACATTCAAATGCCCGATGACCTTCCTTTCCACATTTGAAACATTTACTTGTCCCTTTAAGACAACTCCCTCCATTTTTCTTTCCACACTTTGAGAATAAGGGAAAGCTCATCTTCTTTTCCGTGTGCTCTTTAGATTTCCCTTTGAATTCCATTTTCCTCTTCTTATCAAACCCATATGACTGATGGGTTACTCCAATCTCCATCTCGACTTTGAGAGCACATCAAACGATTTTCTTATAGCTATTGAAGTCCCTTATGGCTAAGGCCCTTCGAAGACTTGGTTTTAAGCCACTAAACAATCTATCGATCTTACTCTCAGGTTGGATAATAATACCAGAAGCGTACCTTGCAAGTCTTGTAAAATTTGCTTCATAGGTACCAACAAATTCATCATCCTTTTTCTTCAGTTCAAGAAACTCTTTCTCCATCTTTTTTCGGAGAATACGAGGGAAGTACTTATTGAAAAATAAGTTCTTGAACTCATCCCATTCCATGGACTCAATTTCATCCCTTTTCCACGTATTCTTAATAAGATTCCACCATTGATCATCATATCCTTCCAAACTATACACTGCTAGGATGAATTTATCTTGTTTAGAACATTGAAGAACTGAAAATATCTTTTCAGTAGTACTAATCCATTGTTCAGCAACTAATGGATCAGTAGACCCGCTGAAAGAAGGTGGACGGTGCCTCATGAAGGATTCAAGAGATTGTTTCTCCTTCCTTTGCTCGTTTGGAAGTCCTGCATGATTCATAGCTTGAGAAAGTTGTGTGAGAATGGCTACAAGATTTTGCATTCCATCTCCCATAACGTTTAGTTGCTCAGGGGGACAATCATTGCATTGCCCACCGCATTCCGCATTAACACGGTTCCTTCGGGTTCCAGCCATTGACTAAAACCAAGAAGAATAGTGTGAGCAACACTAATTATAATAGGAAACCACATAATCAAGAATAAAATTTCACACTTAAGGTCTTATCCTAGGTTATTCATGGCCATTTCTAAAACACTAAGACTGTGTTCTATGCTTAGACTTATCCTTAGGGTTCTTACTAAGGCTTTCACATCCTAGTTTCCAAAGGTTGACTATACCTTTCCTCTCATACTAACTATAATGACCCATACTTTACATACATTTTTAATACTTCAAAATTTAAGCATACTTATTACAACATATAACAAAACCACGAAAGGACCGTATAGGTATAGTGTCTTTAGAAACTGGGAAACATAAACAACTGGTTCATAAAGCATCTACTTTGCCTCCCATTTATTTCATCATATCTAGAGTCCCTTTTTGGCATATTCTACTTAATAACTTTCTTCCTGACCTGGGGAAATAAAACATACAAAAGGGTGAGCTCAAATGCTCAGTAAGGGTAAACAAAAGAAATATCAATCACATCATATTCATAAGAACATAACATTTTGGAAATCTAAACCTGCAAAAGAGAACATAATTTAATAACATGGGATAAATCATAGTAGTGAAATGTGATCCCAATAATCATAAATTAAAACATGAAATTTGTGGCATGCACACATAATCATAGAGAATCGTTTCTTATTAGTCAAGGCTCATTTCCAAGACTATCTTAGTGGACAAAGTCCCTTTCTGAACCGAGTTCACTCTTCGTTTCAGTCCTGTTTCACTAAACCGGTATAACCTACCGTTCCAGCCATGTCTATCTCATGAGATATAAAATCTTTACCCAATGCATTGGAGGGAGATATAGGTCCCACCCATCTCATAATGATACCATTCTTATGTGTGCCACAAAATCATAAATCATACATCATTGCATAACCCATGTAATAAAAATGGGAATCTTAAACATAGTGACATCATAAAACAATTCATATAAGATAAAGGAATTCATAAAAATATTTCCATCACAACATAATCAAATCAATGTAATAATAGAGATAGAGACAGAACCCTTTATTATCTTAGATGGAAAATAATTTTGATAAAACTCTTGAACTTCATTCTTGAGGAAAATATCCTTTCTACTTCAAAAAAATTTTCCTTTCTTAACATGTCATACAATTTTAAACTAAAAGAAGTTGATTAAAAATAAACTTGAAAACTTGTAAAGGAAGATTCTTGGAAATAATGTTTTAAAAATCCATTCATGCCGTATAAGTTAAAAAAAACATTCTTCTCGTACTTTTGTTGGAAAAGTCAAAAAAGTACCTCGTATGAAAAATGACAAAAGATTCCTTTCATATCTTTTACTAAAAACTGACCGAAGGGTAAAATAGGATTTAAACAATTTTAGGTGGATGGAAATAATATTACATATTGAGGAAACATGGATGTGGATGATAAAATACAACCCAGTAAATTTTCAAAGTATAAACAATCTCGGATAAAAATGAGATTGTGATATTTCCCTTACCTTAGGTCTGATATGCTTTGTACGTGTCCGAACCTCCTGTATAATGATTTAAATAATGTTATTGAATTATTACAGAATCATAAATATTTTTATGATATCATATATGGTCATATTCTTAGCTTCTTAGTGGTAATATTTCATTGCTACTTGTTATTCGGGTGTTTATAACTTTTTGTTCTTATGGGTGTTTTGTCGAATAAATTCTTATTCTTCTCTTTAGGTTATAGATACATCATTTCCAGAATGTTATTAGTGTAATATATATCATATTCATTCATTCAATTCATTTATATAATCATTAGGAAATGAAGATCATGTAGAACGAGTCGCATCACATCGTGGGGACGGTATTCCGTACGTACGCACGAGTGATGATATCGTTCCTATGATCGTGGAATTGTATTGGAGTGTATGTATACTATTTCAGAATCAGTATCACTTTATAATAGTCATATATAGTCATTATTTATACCATTATACCCATCCAAGTAAGGTGGTGGAAAATAGATTACACCACGGCGTGGAGACGGTATTCTGTACGTACGCACGCGCGGTGATTTCTTTTTCCGTAGGATGGATAGATGGTGAAATAGGGTTGTTTCATACTTATAATAAAATATCAGTATATGAGTGATACTGATGTTATTACTTAATAATGAAACAACTAAATAAGAAGAAGTGGAAGAAGAAATTAAGATGAAAGAATCGGTAACGGACATTACCTCTTCTTTGAATCACTTCTTTGAGACCTTCTTTTAGGGCACTAAAATTGGTCATTGAAGAAGACTAGAACCTCTAGGATGTCTATAGGGAAGTGGAGAGGAGGAATTGTTAGGGTTTTTCCGAGCTTGAAGGCTCAAAGTGGTGTGAGCAAGAGGGGGAGGAGGTGTCCTTTTATAAGGGAGGAGAGGGGCACCTTTGGAATAACTAAAACTATTATTTTATTATAAAGTCCAATTCGGTTTTAAATAGCTAAAAATTGATATATTTCGAAGCTAAGGTGGGTATGGGTCGAAATACTCTCATCAAATAGAATTTAGAAAATTTTAGGTTCCTATTTTAACCTTATCATTTAGATTTAACATTAAGTTAAATAATTTTACTTTTACCGTTTCTTCTTGTGTTCTTATACTATAAGGTGAATAAAATTACTATAATCAGCCAAAAAAATCCCCAAGTTGTTTATTATTAATATATATAACCTTATCTAAGTCATTTTTCCGAACCTTATATTTTTAGGAATAAAATAACAATTACTAATATAATATTTGTTTTAAAAACTATTTTATGTCAATTTTGACACCATTTAGTAATTAATTTTTGTGAAAATCATAACAGAATGATTAGTTCGAATAAAGTTAATTTAATCAATACTAACATGTCATATTAACCTATAAAATTAGTGTAATTCATAAAAAGTCTCAAATTACATTTATTTGGGTGTTTATAACATTAATTATGTCAATATTTCATTAATAAGATAATTACTGCATCATCTTTGTGTCATAAATAAATTAAATTATTTAATGTCTAAAAATTACAAATAAAATACAATTATGTAGGAAATAGTTTTATCTTTCTAATGAATATTTATAGTCGAATTTATCTTATGTATAACCTTATATTAAAAATTATTTACTTATTAAACTTTGATTTTAACTATTTTAACCTTTCTTTAAATAAATTAATAATAAATGTCCTAATGTAATCCAAGTGGGACTAAATGGTCATATTTTGTTCCTAAGCTTGTTTTTGGTAGAATTACACTTTTCCAATAGAATTAGGACATGTGTTAGGGTAATAATAATATCATCTTTACCCTTAATTACCCTATTTACTTTTAACCGTGGTAAAAAAAAGTAAAAAGTTACTATTCTCAAAAATTATTTTCATCTAATTGAAACACATTTTAGTCCTTGATATTAACTATGTCTCTCGGATTTTCGAAATTCCACTCACATAAGCGGTAAAATTAAGTTTTATGAAAAATTCAGTTTTTTAACTACCACTTAGTGGTTTCACTATTCATCAAAAATTGAAAGTTTTCAGAAAAATACCAAAATTTCACCGTAGGCTAATTTCAATATTCCGAATCCAAAAATGAAGTCCATTTTGAAAAATAAAATTTATAAAATTTCAAAAAGTGGTTATTACTATTCATAACGGCTAGTTTTAATAATATTTTAATAGCATATTGTTGTTTAGTGAAACTCGGTATTGCGTACGACGCAAGCTATCGAGGAAGGTCGTGATTTCGTGTAAAGCAAGCCAAGAAAGTGTTGTGTGTAGAAACAGATTCCTTTGATGATTTATATAACATAAAAGTCTCAGGTGTTACAAAAAAGGTTAGTTTTAAAAATGAAACAATGCATGTCCAAAAACCATTTTATATACACATGTAGACATTATATCTTTTGTTATTTGAAATGGTTTATTTTGGAGCCATTTAAAAAAATAAAAAAATTGGGTATTTCTTTTTCTTTTATAAATATACAAGTGGGCCATTAACCTCACTTATAAATAGCCACCCCTTATCCTCTCATATTCAAAATTATAAAATAATTTTTTCATACAATACATACTAACATAATATCCTTACATTCCATTATTCCATCCTATAAAACCTATTTTTTTAGAAAGCTAACGTATGAAACCATCCTATGAAAACTAAAAAAAATTCTGAAGAAGAGGAAAATACCATGATGAGGAATTTTCCTGTATATTGTCTTCTAAAATTTTAAATTATAATTATAATATCATGATATAATAAAGCCAATATCTTCTATATATTTATATGGTTTTATATTAATGTAATGACGTAAAATAATGATCTCTTCCATCAAATGGGACATGGAATCATCATTCTAGTGTACAGAGGACTGTTGCCTCACAAACCAATGTTATTTGTTATCTATCAACACCTATAAATTATTATTATAATGATGTATTAAATGTTTATAATGTGAATTTATGATACTATTATAATTATTTAATTAATATATATTATATACTTTTTTAATTTCATGTGTATATGAATAGGATAATGTCATTCATACATATGAAAGACTACCGCCGCGCGAAGTGATTTGATTCATTAATCATATACATTGATAGTAATAAGTGTTTTTTAACTAATATATTTTATATATTTGAGATAAAAATAATAAATGATGAAAATATTTTATGTATCCTTATTTTTAACAATTTTTTGAGATAATTGAAATAGTGTTCATGCGTACAAAGGGTCTATCGTCTCCATTAACTGTTAATTTTAGTTTCTATCACAAAATTATCTTAATTTATATAAGAACATATATAATTAATATATACTATAATCATATCATGTTTGAAATATTTTATTTGATGTGACCATGGTATAATTAAGGGTATAAATAAAATATAACAACACACTCAAAAAACACTGTAGTTATAACTTGAATAGTGTCTTTAACATGTGATTGGTAATAAAAATGAAATAAAATTTCATAAGTGAATAATATAGGGTATGATATATATATATATATATCTGTTATTTTAATATATATATATATAATGAACTTATATTTATTTCTACATGAGTATTTAATGTCTGTGAAGAAATTTGATACCTGAAGTAATGTAGTTTCGTCTAAATATTTTACTTCATTGAGACACATACCATATTCCCCACCAATAT
The DNA here is from genome assembly GCA_963277665.1 of Viscum album. Lineage (NCBI taxonomy): Eukaryota > Viridiplantae > Streptophyta > Magnoliopsida > Santalales > Viscaceae > Viscum > Viscum album. The sequence continues at coordinate 1,014,839,959 of OY728130.1, read as the reverse complement.
CATTTAAGTGGTGTATATACTAATAATGAATATATTTTATAATTTTTATCCTATAAATTATTTTGATTTATATATCCATTTTGGGATCTCTCTTTCATGGTTTGTACAATTTATGGTTTCTAAAGTTGTAAATATTTTATGTTACGATATCATCATTTATCGAGATAATTTATGATTCTACTTATAATGATTAAATATTACTATCCATAAATCTATAAAATAAGGAATATTGTTATCATAAATTTATGTAATTAAAGGAAATTTTTTTCTTTATTTTCCTTTCTCTAAGTACTAAAGAGATCAAAAAAATATTTTAATAAAATTTATCAATATTTCACTCTTCGGATGAGAACACATTTTTACCCAAAATAGTTTTTTTCTAAAAAAATTCAAGATGTTATTAAAATTTAATTAAATAATTATTATATTAATTATTATCCATTTTATAATTTTTACAATGTTTTTAATGTAATCATCATTTTATTTATCAAAAAATGAATGTTTTCATCTAAACAGAAATGTGAAATAAATCTTTTTTTAGTGTATATGAAATCAAATATATATTATTCCATAATGAAATTAAAATGGATTAAATCATCTATTAAATATTTTAATTATCATTTTAAATGAGAAGGACTTCGAAAATATTTTTATATTTTGTTTAAAAAAGAGACTTTCAGTGAAATTTTATCTTACTCATGAAATTGCCCATGTGATTTTTCATTTAAAATAAAATTATATATATGTTGACATGAAGTGATGAAATTTATTCTATACGGGATATTTAAGTCTAGGTTACCATCATTATTATTTATATTAATGTTTTATGACAGAAACATGTTAATGAGACCTGTTTCTCGTTCACGGGTTATACAATGAAAAATTTTATATAAAACCCACTAATTTTTCTATGGGTTATTCTATGGTGAAATCATGAAATGATTTTGTAAAATATATCATTTTTGTAGGATATTATATTAATAATGTATATTAAGAAAATTGGATATTGTGGTTTATGATATGACGATTGTTTTATGGTCTTTTGGAACACATAAATATTATTTTCATTATAATGCTGATGGGGCCTATATCTCTCTCTATTGAATTGGGTAATGATTTATATATTTGGATATAAATAGTACTCGAATTGGGAGACAAATGAATTCTATATGGGGTATTTTATTTTTTGATGTTCTTTGTTGTGATCCTTGACTACTATGATATTGTTTCAAGTGAAATCATTCCAAAATGATATCCTTTACAATCATCCTAGACTACTATAGAAATTATTTTCTAGGATTATATGTTTTGAATAATTTTATTCCTTGTGAGAATCATATTATCTCTAAGATTATCATCATTATATTCCATAAGATTCATGTATTTTGAACATCCAATGTTTATGACAGGACTCAATATTATAATATTTGATATGAAGGGAATGGTTTTAAGGTATTATTATCATGTTCCCATAGCCTTATATTCACGTTATGATTATGTTTCTCTATTTATTACAATTTTTAAGAATTAACTCTCACCATTTCTTAGGATTACATTCCCCGGGTTATGAAGAAATGTAATATGTCAGATTTTAAGGAATATTTCTACTTATGAAGAATATAATGGGATGTTATTTTGGGAACCTATGAACTTTTTGTTTGTGTTTTAATGTTTTGAAAGGAACTATACCTTTAAGATCATCATGCATGTTTTTTTGTAATAAATGTTTTGAAAAACACATGTCATATATATAATTGAAATTTGTAGGTTGTTATAGATATATTTGGTAATATTATAATTCATGTTAATTAGCTTCATTATGAATTACTATTACATAGTCCATATATTCCCATAAATAAAGGCTATTTTGTAAATGTGTCTTTGCATAAAAATTTAATCCTTATAAAAGGTTCAAAATTTACTACTAAATTTTAAAATAAATCATTTCTTATCAGGTATTGATATATAAATAATTTATTTAGTAATGGTTGAAACATGATAATAATATTTTAAAACCAACATCAATATAGTTTGCAACCTGATTTAGTAGTCCTCGATATCCACTGAAACATGATTGTCCATGTTGGATACTCATCAGTCAACCTTCCCTCATTCAATTTTTATAAATCTACTTGGTTCCTATATTTTATCAAATATGTGAGAACCAAAATTTTTATGTAATGAACAATATATAGAAATATATAAATTGAACTCAATAAAAAACATGAATAAAGATAATCTATTCTTATTTACATAAGTGAGTATTTCTTCATGTGGCCCTTCTTACCACATTATAAATATATAGAATCATGTGACCATTATTTTCCATAATACGTCTCTTCTTGGAATGAGCATTTGAAGTTGAATTTGTCTTAAAAAAATTCATGCACATTCCATGTATTCACAATTATAATGGAAGGATTTTCACACATCTTCAACTTATTTGATTTCTAATGAAGAGTGAGTATATTAAGGAGATACTTCTCTATGGTGTTCATATTAATATTAATAATAATTCTTGATAATCTTTAAGGCATTGATGAAATAATGTGATTTTTTTAGTTTTTAAGATAATTTCAAACCTATAACCTCTAAGAACTCAATTTCACCAATGTTCTTGAGTAAAAGTGGCCAAACTATGAATCCCTCTCTGAGAATTATAAAAATTAATTCATTGGATATATCATTCAAAGTAATGACCATGTACAATATTCATTATTCTATATGTGTCCATGTCTTCATGACCCATAATTAATTCCTTATATGTAGAAAGAAGAAATATAAGTTTAACATCAATATAATTTCTCGAATGTTTATCATAGATAGTGAACTCATAATCCCTCACATACATTCCAAATGGATAAGGTTACAGGGATGTTAGCACATAATATTCCCATTCACATTGCAACACAACCTGAAGGTCATCAAACCATCCATTGACGTTACTTCCAGAAATGAGATTTACTTTCAAATTTATTAACCATACAGACATAATTGATATTGAATTTTCCGTAATTCTACAATCATAAAATAGAATATGATTAGTAAATTCATTTATTACAAATTATATTAGGAATAATGAATTTAATTTATTATGTACCCCATTTTATTATTATGTCAAAGTAGCCCTTTCCATAAAATTGGGTATGTAAAATTGATAAGACATTTTAGTATAAAGGATTCATATTCTGGTTTATATAACCCCAATGTATGTTGGTAAAGATACATGAGGTTATATAGGTATTGAATTCATTGAAAATTGTGGGATTGATGTTCCTTGAGCTGTCGAGTAGACTCCACAATCCTGAAATTATGATTTTTATTTCCTCAACCCTCAACTCCAAGTCACATAAAGTATAATGAAGGCAATTTACCATGATAAAATATGGTTAATTCAACCAATAATTTTAATATTAACACTACTATAAATGTATGTGTCCCATATAGGGTTGGTTAAACACTTATTTTTATAAATGTTATTCATAATAAAGTAATCAAAGGCCAAGTATGACATAATATTTATTTGAGGGTTTTTATTAATTATGCATTAAATTATCACGTTTTTTCATTTACATGTATTTTTAATATTTAATGTATTCTTCTTATGATGTGATTAATAATTTTATAACTAGTTGAGGGAAAATATAACATTACTGAATATATAATAATTAATCCATTTTAATAACTATGTTAATAGGGAACCCATATAAGACATAAGGGCATATATTCCTTAATGAAACATGTCCTGATGAAAATTACATGGTCCTAAATGAGAAAAGGAATAAATCAAGACAGACGTAATAAAAGTCCCATATCCCCCTTGATAATCAAATAGATGAATCAATTGATAATACCCTAGGCAAGAAGTTATGTTTTACTAGACAACACAAATTGTTTGATCACCAATAAAATCATCACTAAAATACAGGGAAGGTCTGGATGATAGGTTCAATCACACATATATATCTTTTGAGATTCCCACCCAATAAAGTAGTAAGGGACTCACCACATTGTCAGCCTAAGGCTGCAAAAAAGCAAAACTAAAATCACTATGAAATAGAACAATGGTAGGGTACCAATCAATCCAATAAGAATAATATATATGTTTGGTGTTGGGTTTCAGCCCACTGAACCCTCTTTTACCGTTTCCCACCCAGAAACATCTGTAAAATGATATACCATCAACAAAATTTAATAATACACTATCCAATTCTTGTAAGGAAATCATAAATCCAACAAACATTCTTTTAAAAAACACAGTGAATATTCAATATGAAGAACACAATAACCAATTAAATTTAACATCCATATGATTAGAGAAGGATACCAGCTATAAATAAATAACAGTGATTCCCCATATGGATATTGATTCCATCATTATAATCCTCTGAAAAATTAATAGAACGTAATTGATCAAATAATCCACACCCCCTGTCATCTAAGTGGATATCCAACCATTATCATTTGTGCCCAAAAGAGATGCCAATAAAGTGAAAAAATACACCCAAGAACCTAAATAATCCTATTCTATCTTTAGTCTCATTTTATCTTCCACTCTACAACACACATCAAGGGGAAAACTCATTATGAAAATCATGGAATAAATTATAGTATTCCACCAATCCACTTATGTATCCACTCAGTTATCATCATCTTTGATCAATCATGTATTTCCATTAAACATAGTGTGATAATCCATTTATTATTTTAATTTATAACTCATATGAAATTAAGGGAAACTAAATGATTAGCTAAATGGAGTTATACAAGTAAACTTGTAAACATAGATCATGTATAATAATATATGTAGGGATGACCCAATGGACATAATAGTTAATTAAATATATAATAATTTCAATAGCATGTAATAAATTAAATTAAATAAAAAAAACACACATAGGACATTTCCAAGCTCATGAATAATAATATACAAAATGGTTATGAATAACTACACTTGTTGACATTCATTAGTATTCCTTATTTATTATTATGAGGAATGATATTTCATAAAATAATTAATTAATTTTAATTTTTCTCAATGTCCATCCATATTCCCTTTTATATACCCATAATAAATAAATTTATGGAAATTAAATAGATGAACCAATAATTATTGATAATTACAAAAAATTTACAATGTATTCATTAATTATTTAGATACATTATTACATTATGAAACGTATCTAGTAGAAATCAGTATAATAAGGTTTTAATGATATAATTATTATTTTAATGAAAATTGATTCATCCCAATATTGGGAGACTAAAAAATATGTGATTATGAGATACATGTCATGTACCATGATTTTCATGTTCCCGATATAGTCTCTATGTGATTCTTTATGTACCTCATTTGGACTACACGTCATGTAACAACCAGCTACGTGTCTTGTATCACACATTCGTTGTGTCCTCCAGTTTTAAAAAAATACAAGACATGTATTTTGGACTCAATATGTAATGAATTATGCACTGAGTATTCCAACTGCACATCATGTATTTCATTGATGGTGTAGGATTTCAATATCATAGGGTTTTTGTTATGTATTTGACCACAATGATAGAAAGAATTTTCCAACATAGCCACATAGAATACACAACGTTTACAGCATTTACACACGATGTGATCCAAGAAGACATGTTCCATGTTACCTTGGTCAATATGTGGTGTTCTAGAAATAAATAATTTTAATTACATATTGGTGTGTCTTATATCCCATGACAAGAAGAGGAGTAGTGTACATGGTTAGATGGTGTTTACTCGGGCTATATTTCATGTAATCTCATTCTATCAAAATGGAATCCTTGGAACTATACAATGACATCTAAAATCTTTCATCATCTATTAGTAGTTATTTAATGAAATGAAATTATATATGATGATAGTTACATTTTTTAAATCCTGATAACTAATATCATGTTAATGAAAAAAAATTATTTAAATAAAAATCTAACCCCTATTACTCATATAGTTTAGTAATAAAATAACAAATTATAAATTTAATGAAGAATATTTCCTTGATACCACTTGAGATTTATGGGCACAAAAAACATTACATTGTTGGAGAATTTACCATAACGTATTTTTTTCGATTCAAGGGATAATTATCCAACTCAACATGTTTTGAACACTAAATCCAATAACTTTTTATAGTTAATATTTACAGAAAAACCAAAAAAACTAGAGGATCTTTTCAAATAATGATTATAATCGGTTTAATTAGATCTGTATAATGATATACCTTGCATTATGATCTTCCTTCTATTTAGATGTTGATATTATGAAAACTCCTTTTTGATAACCATTGATGGTAGAGAGTATATATGTGTATAATCCCTCTAGAGATTATTTGATCTTGCTCCTTTGATCGTAGATAAATATTGATTGAATGTAAGATGATATCACTCAAAATCAGTCATCATACATTTTTCATAATGACTTCTATTGATAATTCAACCAAGAAAGCCATCTCCTTATATATTCTTCTACTGGAGAGAAGGATAGATTAAGGAATTCAATAACAATGTTTTTTTTGTGCTAGGATTCTAAATTCATGAAAAACCATACAGAAGATATATAAATATATGTTTATCGAGCTACTGTTTAAATAAAAGTATTATATATTTTATATTGGCCCTCAAACAATATAATAATTAATAAAAAAACTCATTCCATATAATAATAATATTACTATTATAATTTAATGGTTTGTGTTAACTAGAATAATGATAAATATTATTTTTTCAGCTTACTAATAAATGTTTATTATTGGGAATGATCATGGGATCTCAAAATCCTTAAAATTTGTTTAATGAATAATTTATGCACCCGAAAAAAATTGTATATATTAAATAATAAATAAATAAAATAAATATGAATTACTCACAATTTGGAAAATAAATATTTATATAAAATATTTGATGAATAAAAAAAGATTAAAATTATTCCTTGGTATTGAGAATAAATTGTGTTCCATTAATTAAATTCAAATTGAATTTAATCATGATCAATATAAAAAATGAGTGTATGACCTTCTAGGATTCTTTCTCATTGATATTGGGTTGGTTTCCCTAAAATCCATGATTATTGCCCTATAATGGGTCATAGAACCTGATACAAATAACTTAATGGTGATGCATCAACAACAATATATGATTTGTTATTGTGTAATATAATACCTTTATTATAATATCAAATCATGTCGAATTCACATCTATATCACTATACTATATATTTAATCCTCCTTTTTTACTATCTAAAAAAACATTTCAAAACACCATGTCCATGGAATTTAATATGATTATTATATTATAATCAAAGGGTTGAGATATCAAATTCAAAAAATAAAGGAGAAAAAAATTAAATAATTGACTTATCCGTTAATATATTCTCATTCATGATGCACCCAATATACCCTACTTCAAATTATCATATGGTTTCACGGTTCTGGTTAAGAAATATATGTAAATAACTCTTAACATGCATTAATTATTACAAAAAATCAATGTAAAATTACACACTCTCACAGATAAATATATTGATTGAATTAAAAACATGAATAATTTCTAGAAGTGGGTATATTATCATAAGCTGTAATCGTAGACATTACCATGTGCAATCATCATTAAAAGAAACCTCATACTCTTAATAGTAATGAAACTTGATAGTCTACACACTATATGTCATATCATATTACGTTATCTGACCATAAAACTATATTTAAGAATACCATCATGAAAATCCAAGGCCATAATTATATGGAAGAACTTATTTGAATTTATCATTGTTAAATACACCTAATGAAATTATTACATCAATGTCTGGTATAGTAATGAACAATATATTATAAGTTTTTTTATGAATATTAAAATAATCTAACATGCATGTATTAAAGTAAAAATAGTTGGTTCTAGAACACAAACTTGAAAAATAAAGGGATAATATATGATATTATAATTATATGAATTAATATATTATAATATTATTATAAATTTAAATTTATTATACATGAGGAAAAAATAGTTATGGTGAATGTCGAACTAATGGTATGAAAAAAAAATTCCTGTATCATTTTATTTCTTCATTGTTTGAGGATTAATTTTTACTGAGGGAAATTATATGATACTTAAATTGTAAAAAATATAATTTTCATCTAATTTGGTTATTCATGTAATTTTAATGTTAGAGTATAATTTTATTATAATTAATACAAAAACATATTGAGAAAATATTTTAAAAATAAGATATTATTTCATATTCAGTTCCGAACACTATTATTCCATGTACATGTTATCTAAAAAGATTTTAAATAATGAATTGAATATTATCCTATGATTTTTTAAATTCATTTCTATCATTTTATTAGTTTTTTTAAATTTTTTAAAGGTATCTTCATGTAATATTCAGAAATAGGTATTTTTGACATTTTAAAAAAAATATAATGAAATATTTATTTTAATAATCATTCTATAAATGAAATTTCATATTTTTATAGAAAAATAGTTATTTTAAAATTACATTAATTTTTTCAAAATTTATTTTCAATTGAAATGATTTCTATAAAAATGGGAAATTTTTAGATTTGAACTAGTGATTTTTAATTAAAAAGTTCATTTTCATTAAGAAGTGTTCTAATGATATTTTAGATGAATTTTCAACATTTACCATAAAAATTTATTTTAGTGGGGATATGATCCAATGATTAAATATTTATTATTTCTTTATATTGTTTAAGTGGATTACTTTATTATGTTTCATATACTCTTTCAAATTTTGTTTGATTTGGAAAAATATAGAATCTTGAGAATGAATTATACTAATCATTAAAAATATTATGAAGGCATATTTTATGAATGTGAATGGTGGGGATTTGTTATAAATATAGCCATAATTAATTGATAGGTCCCATGTAAAAAAAATTTCTAGAATTACAATTATATGGGTATTTGGTTTAAAAATACAAATTTATTAAGAATGATGTATTGGTTGAGATTTCATTAATGTATGATTCATGATCTCCCAGCTGAGTGACCTTGTCCATGACCCTATATAATTATACAACTATTTTTTAGGATTTCATTTTTCTGTATACATGTCTTTTCTATGCTTATGTTAGACATAGTTACTCATTGAACTCGAGTACTGATTGAATGGAATTTGTTTTAATTATCCCTCTTCCTTATTCATTATGCCTTATTTTATAATGAAAACTTACATTTTATATAAACCATACTAATAATATTATTTAATTAATTATTTGTTTACAGTTACTAACGATTTGATGAAGGATATTTTAACTGATATGTAGAATGAATTTTTTTATTCTATGATATTTTATGTATTTCAAATGAAATATGGTAATCATGTATATATCTAGTTTTCTTTGACTGGTAAAATCTTTATTCATTTTTAGAGATATTACATATTTTATATACCACTGTAATAATGCAAAAAATTTCTATAGGTTACCATATATTGATCTTTTCACTTTTACTTCCTTCGATACTCTCTCAAGTGTATGACGTTTTCCATGTATCACTTTAAATGAATTAATACTTCATACATCACATGTTCTAAAATCATAGGTAGAAAATATGGACCATGATCCCCCTTATGCAGGACAATTAACAAAAAAAATAAACCATTGATATAAAGACCAATGAAATAAAACGACAAGTCTGGATTCATTTATTCGGATGAATAATAAAATTAAAGAAAAAACATGGGAACCTGTGGATTTAATAAGGTATAATTTCTCTCATTTGATTAATTAGAATAATTAATTTTTTTTGGGGAAATTATTTTAATGGGTAGAATATAAAACCCAATGATTTTATTATATATTTATATTTAAATAAACATGGTGTTCTTGATATCTTTAAAAACACACATCAATGAACTAAAACAATCTATGGTAAATTATATTTATATAAGATATTATACTTTATTATCAATATAGAACATTAATATGATAACTAAAAGTGGAATAAAATTATATTTAAATATAAATTCAATGAATACTAAATCCCTATCTTCACAATTTTTATTAAAGATCATTCCCCTTATTATAACAATTTAAAGAAGAAACATATAATAAATAAAATATACTAGGTTGAATGAATTTTACTAAGGCATGTAAAACTATATTTCAGGATATAATATGACCACTATAAAAATGGATATTGTATATATAACCATTTATTATATATATCTATTTAATTTATGGTCATTATATATAATTGTATCCAAAAGGTACATTGGGGCTTTGTAATTTTTGGAAACAAATTAAATGTAATATAATTCAATTATAATAAATTGTTCGGAAAAAAATTAAAAGAAAAAATACATTTGTATAAAAATGATATTTATATTTACTATATATTCTTTTAATAATTATTTGATGTCTTGAAAAAAATAATGTAGAAGGTTTAAAAAATTGAGTTATAGAAGATAAATAACGGGATGTGAATAAAATCATTCAATAATAAAACAGATAATTTTTTAAAATTTAATTTTTATTAGTGTAGTTATTTTTTATTAATAATTATACTTTTTATTATTGAAGATTGATTTTAATAAATTATAATACATATCTAATAAAATAAATTTTCATTCAAATAATTTTTACTCTTTGGTAATGAATAAGATTAAATATTTTTTGAGGCTAAAAAATATATATTTTTAAATTGTTTGTGTTCATTAGACATTTATTATTTAAAAAAATCAATTTTAGAAAATGAATCCCATATAAAATCCATCAAATTTTTAATTATAAAATTCTAAATTTGTATTATGGATAATATAATTTTTAGGAATATTAATAACATACCGTGGTAAATGTAATCCTTCTTAGAAAATTAGAAAATATTGTAAAAGTCTTTAAATATGGTATAAATACAAGAAATATTAAAAAATAGACCACTATAAATTATTGTATGAGGTATTTTTTAACCTCCCCTAATCATTTAACTATTTTTTTAACTTTATCCAATTTTATTTCTAAAATGAAAACCATATATATTATATAATGTTTATTTTAAAAAATATCACTCAAGATCACCTATAAAGTCCCATAATATACCCATATAATCCCCCAGAATTACATCAAATTTATCTATAATACCTTCCCATAAAATCTCCATCAAAATCATCTCTCATGTTTATGAACCTCTAATCACCAAAAACAGTACCAAATCCCTCATTTTCAAGATGAACACTATGAGGAGATTCATGTATTAAATAAAAGTGTTATCATCTCCCTAATCCTTATTATATATCTATTTCATAATGTTATTAATTATTAATATTTATAACATTAATAAAAAATTAGAACTCTTATTATTTATTAAGAAAATTTATTATTACAATATTATAAAATATCCATCCACATTCAATTATAATAACATGTTCTTTTTTGGGTCAGTTTTACCATATATATGAATGATGTTAGAAGAAATACATTAAAAATGAATAAAAAACATCAATATTTTTAGTAATATTTAATATTGATGTATTTAATATTTTTCCGTATTTCAACGATTGATATATATATACATATATTCATTAATAATTTTTTTTTCTTTTAGGCGAATCAAAATTCATATAAATGTTATTAATATGTCTTCTCTAAGAACCATAATGATGAGATCTATAAGAATACTATGAGACTCTAAAACTATATTAAAAATATATAATAAATATTAATGAACATTGTTGATGTTATTAAGAAATTGTTACTGATAAAGTACTAGAACATCCAAATATAATCATGTATGTGAAATAAAACAACTAATATATGAATATTAATTTAGAAATACAAAATTACTTGATGGGTGAAAAGGAATTATAAATGTGGCCAATTATGTGTAATAACTAGTAAAATTAATTTACTCAAATGAATAATAAATATAAATTAATCATAAAGGATGTTTGAGGAAGTCTAGAAATAAGGAAATACAAGGAAAGGGTTTATTTTAGAATCTCATTTTAATATCATGATTGTTTTGGTCTAAATTCCAATTGGGGAAATTTTATACTCATTAAATATAAAACCCCATATTATTTATTTTAAAACGGTTATTTATAGATATTACATTTCCAACTACCATTTCACTACCCTTTGGTTCCCAAAATAAACTTAATGTATTCTTGTAAGTACAGTCGACCTTATCTCTTATTTTCAGTTGGGACTTTCTCCTCTATTATAAAATTATTTATTTTTATATTTATATGATACTATATACATATATGTTTTTTAAGTTTAATATATATTTTTAATGAATTTATTTAGAAATTAATTAATTGAATATATTTTTTTTATTTTCTCAGGGTTGGTTTTCGGTTTTCATTGAATTTTATTACAAAATAATAAAAGGAATTTTTATTATATTTTTCGACATGAAAACTTTTCCCCATATTCATAATTTTATTTCTAAGAATGTTACTATCTATGGATTCCCGGTTTTATCATTAATTAAAATTCCAATTTTCTTATAAGATATTTTATTTCAAAATGAATTTTACTTAATCAATAGAATATGTCTTTCTACTTTTCCTAAATATTTACTACTGATCTTATAGAAGTGGTTTTAATATAAGTCAACATCCATTAATGATTATTATTTTATAATGGGGATATTATATACTAATGTCTTCCACCTTCTTATATTTTTCTGATTATGACTGTGTATTATAGATCTTTTCATGAAACTTGTTTAATTACCATAGGTATATTAATTTATGATAGAATTATGAACGTTTTCCTATTCATGTGGCACAATTATATATGGTTCTCACTATTTTATGGGGGAACATTAATTATAAAGCGCTCTGATGTTTTGGGTAATGATTTATTTCTAATTTCATGTCATCTAAGGTACTAGAGAATGAACCCAATCAACTATTTGACTATATACACTTGGATAATTGGAATGAGGGTGAATCTAAATCCTTTATGAGACTATATAATATAGGTAATGATGTTCTTGATTGTGAGGCATGATATAAAAATTAGTTTTGTATTATAATATATATTTCACATTATTACTCATATGTTATGATTTCAGATCTCCTGATTATTGATTCAGTCTTCAACTATTATAAAATTAATGTTATACATTTTTTTAAATCCTTATGTCGATAATCCTTACTTATGATATATGAATCATTAGGTATAAATGTTGAGAGCTATGCACATTCAAATTTAGTGTGTTCTTATAACCATATGGTGTTTTTATAATCACTTATGATCCTTGATTGCTAGCCTGATTTTTTACCCTTACTAAGTAATCTATCACACACTTTCTTATGTTTTAATTACAAATGTTAGAAAAAATGGTTTTATGTACAATATGTCTATAAGGATATCACATGTTAAGAATATATTTGCGAAATTTTAAAGATATTAAAAAATAAGTTGTTTATGTATATAATTAAAAATATATAAAACATATATGTTCTATGGTGTAATTTATTATAAAAAGTAATTTGTGTTCATGTAAAGTGGAATAATATGTATATATGGTGTAGTGATGTTATCTCACTAATAGATGAAACATTTCACTCTCCATTAAAAGTGTGAATAGTATTATTTAGTATCATAATGATAACTTTCCAATTATAGAAATTTACTTTAAATTGATATTATATCATCTAATCTATATTAATTAACAAAACATACATCTTATTCTTAATTACTAGAATGTCCAATGATATATCAATATTTCTAATCATTATTAGGAAGGTTGGACATGTAAATATATGCTGTATTATTTCAAGAAATGGAGTATTAATTTAAATATAATATGGTTGCAACAAATATATTTGAGATAAAAGAATATATATCCCTTTATAATATCATATAGAGATAATAGAGAAGGATATCATGAAATTACCTAACATAGTTGATGGATTTATTTCAACACCAAACTTTATATGGTCCAACATAGAAGTCAATTTTTTTTATGACTATTACATGTGGTTTAACTCTCTTAATAATAATGTATTCAAACTCAACTATAAGTCATTAACCCGATGAATATTAGAGCATTTACCTGTATGTTTTTTCCTAGAACTTAGTTTGATGGACCAACATTACTCACCATGATAACGGGATATAAAATTTATTTTTATAGACCAACATCCCATTAAATTTTAATATACTATTAGGATTCAAATATCTAATATTTTTCCCCACTATACTAACCCAGAATCCATCTAGGGATCCGGTTCAATAGTAAAATTGAGTAGAAACATTTTTTAATTATCCTTGGAATTACTTCAATATTCATTTGTTTCCAGTGGTTGATTACTGCCTTCATCTAACCAAGGATGAAAATAAAATTCATCCTACATATTAAAAATATTTTCCTCCATTGAGGACATTATACATCACAATATTATAATTTTATTATAAATTTCATAATTGATAGATTGCCCTACTTAAAATCCTAGAATTCTCAATATTTATCCAACCATAAATAATTTGGTAAATATTAGTCATTGAATATAATGTAGAATAAGTTAAATTCAATATATATATCTTAACCATAACATTAATTATTTACACAATCTTTTGAATTTTTTCTTCATATAAATATAAATAAAACAAAATTATTAAATTTATAGTGTTAATAAAAGCATAAATATATTATTATTTTTATTTAACAATTTCATTAATTTATTCAATCCTTATTAAATACATATTTATAGATGATTCTATGTCTAAATATTTTAATCATTACAAAATTCCTTCATCCAGTTGTAATTACTTACATTTTGAATCCTCTAGATTGATTGGGAAAAAGTACTAATTAATTGAGGGTCCATAGGAGCATACCTTGACATTAATTTCTCTATTCCAAATCTAAATCATACTGTTATGAAAAAATAAACTATAACACAATTTTTTTTCAACATTTCCTAATTCATTAATCTATCATCATAATGAAAAAAGAAAATCAATACATTTATTGGGTGTGTTATTATTTACCTAGATAACATCATTCCAAATAGTTTGTTATATAATTCAGTTTTGATCCATTATGAATATTCCGTTAAAAATTATTTTGAAAAATAGAAACCATGGAGACCTTGTAAAACCATTTCCCTTAAAACCATGATACATAAAAGGGTTTTCACCATTCCATAAATGAGATATAAAAAATTTTATGTTTTGAACCATTGGGATCAAATAGGATATAAATAATAATCCAACATGGTTACATTGAAATCCCATTAAATAATTATTATCAGATAGTCATATTTTTGCATTAAAATAATAGCTTTGACTATTGGATACATTTATAGTACCACCAAAACATTTATCATTACATTCTATACTTACTAAGACTCAACTCAAAAATCTAATATCTAATTTAATTTTGTAACATTCTACCCCAGTATCCCAAAATATGAGGGATGATTTTATATGAAACATGTCCTCAAATGCTTCACTATACCTCAAACTACTACTAAAAAGTGGAGATGGATAGAAATAAATTATATGGAATGGTTTTACATAAAATGAAAATTGATCTACACATTCCAATGAAAAATCTAATTAAATAACAATATCATAAATTATTTATTATCGGTGACTAAACTTCTTCATAATTTATTAGTCTTAGATTGGGTGATATAAGGATAAAAATTTATAAATATTAAAATATAATATCATTAGAGAAACATAAATACAATGATGAATTTTGTTGACTAAATTATTCAATAACAAATCCATAATTACGTGATTAGTTTAATTATAATTTTTATAATTAGAATATCATATAAAGAGAATATAATGGATATTATGGTAGTCTAGATCCAACTAATTATAAATAAACTCTTCACAATCTAATCCCTTTGTCCCATGCTTAACTACATAAGAATTTATATCCACAATATAAATAACAATATAAAAATAGTGTGTACAAAAACCTTTTTTTCAATATTGTTTAGATATACTCCATTCTTTTACAATTATCATTTTCCTAAACAAGCCTATTTTAAAATATATAACAAACTGAAAACAATTTTTCACGGGTATAGAAACAAATAATTCCCTCTAAGGGGTATTTAAACCCTATTTCCATTTAATTATATTTAAAATAATTGGTGTAACTAATTTATGTAAGGTTATAAAACCAATAACTACCATTGAAGAGTGGAAAAAACAATTTATGTTAAATTTTATAGTGAAAAAAAATTAGATAAAAAATCGATTAATAACCTTGAAGTTATAGATGAAATGATGATCTATTAAATTTTATCATAATTCCATTCATTTTTTAAAATAATTTTGATTTGTGGCTTCTATAATGCATAATAAATTTAGTAATCTTTTTTTAGGTTTTAAACATCAGTGTAAAAAGTAGAAAAAAATTGTATCCCTTTTCTACTTGATTTCTTCAAGCCTTTTTTATGAAAAAAAAATAATATTTTTCCACTTTAATCTCCATTTGTATACATAATAGTTATAATTGATAATATTTATGTGGTTATGTGGACAAAATAATATCATAGACCCTAAAACAATTCAAATAAATATTTAAACCATCATTAAGTACAGCCATAATATCCATAAATAAATCATCTTTAATAGTAAAAATTTATAAACTATTATAAACATTATATTAAAATTAAATTTTATCTTTTAATATCTATTGAATTTATTTTTAAAATAATTAATCTACATTATCAATCATGTATTAGGATAAACAATCTAAATTTAATTTTTGATAGTTAATTCTCAAGGAATATTTGTAATAAATAATTTTCCTTTAATATGTAATATATATGACATAGATAATACTTATTATAATATGTTAAATATTTACTAATATAATTGAATTCATCATATAATTAATGTTTTCAAATCTAAAAATGTAATATATTTCTTACCATATGAAATATGCTTCCAATAAATGTATAGGATATTTATATTTTAGAAAATATAAAAACATAAATTATTTCTATAAAAGTCAATTATACATAATGTATTTTTTACATTTCGATGCTCATATAAAATTATATACATTTAAAAAAATATTTAAATAATATAATTTCATATGCTAATTTGTAAAGAACTTGATATTTTATATGGTAATATTTCTTAAAAAATAATATACATAATATCTATCACTATATATATAATAAATTTAACATAAAAAACTTTAATGCTTCCAAAACATAAGTAATTTCCAAATACGTTATATCTTAATAACATATTCTTTGATAAATTTTTTTATCATAAAATTTAATGTTTTTAACTTTTTGAGTAAAATTTTTGTCTTATATAAATTTATTAATCCAATAATAAAAATCTTTTTTACTTATACAAGTACTATAATCTTGAACATAAAACATTATTATTATAAAATTAATTAAATGTAAAAAATAAAAATCATAAAATCATATATTAATTGATATGGAAAAATAATTTTTAAAACAAAAAAAAAGTTCCAAGGAGGCACTCAAAAAATTATATCATTCTAAATTAAAAAAATATGACACATACCAACATAAAAATAAATATTTTCAAACTATGAACCACAATATCTTCTTGTATAACACTAAAATGGAACTATAACTAACCAATGATAAATATTAAATTATTCCCCATACCAGTATCTAAAGTAATAATTTCTACATGTATAATTATGTACACATGTTTTATGTGAGTTAAATTTAGTTCAATTTAGAAAATAGTATCAATATATCTTTTTTCTTGTATAATTTTAATATTCAATTCCAAAAAAAGTACAATTATTTCATTTAACTATATCAGTATGAAATCAAATATATTTATTACTAAAAAGTCCTTAATGATCTAAAAAAATTAAAACAATCCCAAAAACAAAATAATCTTCAAATACATGTTTCATGGTTAGATAATAATATACTAGAAAAAACTATTTTCGTAATTCAAAGAGAATATTAAAATTTAAAAAATATTGAGAAATCTATATTTTTCAAAATCCAATAGAAAATACCTTTTTACATAAAAACTATTGTAAAATATTCATTTCCAAAAAATAAATTTGATGGGATAAGGATTCCAATAAATTATACATAAATCCATGGCCAAATATCTTTAAAATATTTTGATTTTTTATTTATATGTAGAAGACTCATACAACATTTTGTATTAAATTTGGCATAAATTATACCAACAAATGATTTACATAATATAGGTTCTCTTAGTATCATTATCAATATGGAAAAATTATATTAATTATTAAAACATTATATCTCTAAAATCAACATTACAGAAATGAACTACACATATAAAAATTATATTAATAATAAGATATCCAGCCATCTTAAATCAATTTATAACAAAATAAAATTATCAACTACATTAAATTTTTTTACTCACCACTCCAATGATTTTATATCACTGATGTTTTTTAATAATACCATTTTTTTTGTAATTCAACATTTTCATAAATAAAATAATTTAGAAAATTCAATGAATTATATTTTTTGAAATCATACAATAAATAAGAAACATAATATAAATTTTCAAATTCATAAAAGATATTGGAGTCACCGATAATTCCTTGAAATTGAAAGATATAATGATCTAAATTTACAAATAATGAATGAATAATTCAATAAATAATCATATTGAGTGAGATCCCCAAATATATATCTTTATATTCATGTGTTCAATAAAATATATCTATAAATTATTGGGAGAATAAGAATAATCAGGTGATGAAAAAATCATTTTATTATATGAATATTTATCATCAACCCAATGATCCAGGCTTATTAACTAATGAATAGATCATGGAAGATCCCCTATAACACCAAAAATCATGATATGAATTTTATATGGAAATATAGGTTACACAATAATTATAATGAAAGGGTTAATTTGTGATAAATACAAAAATTATATCATTTAACTTGAATAACATACATCTTAGATAGTCTTTGGGACAATTAAATCAATCATGCGACCCTCAGTATTCTAATATATGTAGAATGAATTCTCTTCATGAAATTAATTTATAAATATAATGGAAACCTTTTATAACCTACAATATTCCAAAAACCATAATGAAATGTCATGTTTCATTGTATTTAAAACTATGTGGTGACCTTCCCACTGGGTATAGGTTCTCTAGTATTCATACTAAAATTCTAATACAAGAGATAATCCCTAAGGGAAAAAACCCATCAATAATCTTGTGGTATAATAAAAACATATTTTTTAAATAATATATGATTAAAGTTTATTTTAATTACATGAAAAAATTCCATAAACAAAAAATTATGCATCTGTTAAATATAACCTAAAAAATGGGCACTAGACTATAGAAAATATAATATGGATAATGTAAATGACATGAAAAGTTTACGATACTATTATTAGATAAAAAAATAATTTTAATAAAATTATTTGAAAATAAAATATTATATGAGATAAATTTAATAAATCTCATCAAATTTTGAATGTGATTCAACAAATATGAAAAGAAAATGTAATTATTTGATGGTTAACGCATTTAATAACATCATCCATCATCACAATTATATATGGAAAGTATTAAAAATGTAATTAATTAAATGTTGGTTAATTAAAAAAAGTGACCTAATGGGGATATAAGGTTTATATTTTAAAAAGGAAACACTAAAATTAATTCAAATACAAAAAAATTAAATATTGTATAATATGAAATAGAACAATATAAAATTGAAAATTATTTAAATTTTTCAATCAATGTAAATTCTATGACAAATAGAATGGATAAAAATTTTATGAAAAATTTATATATATAAATTAACAATAATATATTTTTGTATAACTTTCCTTCCAATAATTTATTAAATATAATGGTTGAAATTGTCAAATTAATTTTTTTTCATATTTAAAAAATAACGTCATAATTATGGGGGAAAAATATTTATTGATACTGTTGGTGTTTTAGATTATTTTATCATGTGTCACAGAGATATTTATTTAGTTGAATTTATTTATATGTTTATAAATCATTTAGAAGGCAGGAATTGTTGGTGAGAAAACCCACACAATGATGGTAAAATGAAAAGATGTCTAAAATCCTTTTAGAAAAAATGAAGAAAATAGTTTTTATATAAAATGAAATTTCTAGACGGTGTAACCAAACCGGCCACAATTATCGTAATATCAACCCAATTATCTAAATATCATAGTGATAATACTAATACTCAATATTGTTTAAATATAAAATGAAAATAATAAATGGATATCTTATAGTGAAAGTCTAATTAGAATATTCTCAAAAATATCATCCATGGATTATAGACAATGGATATATATCTACTATGATAGGGGATATAAATTCATTCATGTTATTAGAAAATAAAACCTATATATAATTCAAATTTATAAATTAATTTACAGTAAAAATAAACTAAGTTTGTTTAATGTGAATTAAGAAAGAGAATCTAAAATAAAAAATAACACATTTCATTGATGTGTTGAATCGAAATATATTTAAAAATTATTATATTTATAATAAAATAAATAAAGAATTTTTTTAAATATATGGATTCTAAGTGAAGAGAATAATTTATGTTCATGTCCTTACTAGAGGTTAGTGAACAAGGGATAAATTATGTCATGTTGGAGAAACTAAAACACTTTTAATTTGAGATTGAATAAAGATAAAGAATTTTTTTCATTATAGGATTTCTTATCTAAGAGAACATATAATTACCGATCATAATGAGTTATAAAGTTTATATGATGTTCCTTTGTTGAAGTGATATTATAATTTTATTTATTATATATAATAAAAGTCTAATATTATAGTTTTTTATACAAGGAAATAGAGACTCAAACAATACAATCATTAGAGATCATTCATTTATTAATGTGTGTAGTTATGTAGAAGTGGTCAATATATGTATAAATATATTAGATATTTATTTATATTATTACTTATAATACATTGATTAGGTTTTTTGAAAAATAAAATCATAGGCTATGATGATTTTTATGTGATTTGGGAGGTTGGGAAAAGAAATTAGTATTTTTAATTTACGGAATTGGAATTGATAATATGGTTGATGATTTTAGGTTTTTAAGGAATTCTTAATAATTAAGTCATAGAATATAAGTGATTAGAAATCATAAATTCCATGATCATCCTGGCCAAAATCAAAACCATATATAAATATAAAAAATAACTCATTATACCTTTCACTAGCGAGGCATCTCCTAACACCTAAAAAAAATTTAAATGAAATTCCATTTGAGGTAGCTGAAGGAAACCATCATCCTTTGTGTATCTATTGGATAAATTATTCACTCAATACTCAAGTAAGATACTACTTATCTTCACATAATAATTGTTCCCCAAATTTTAAAGTAAGATTATTAATGGATAACATATATAGTTATACTGAGAAATATAATTTGGAAAACATGGTTTTAACATAATTATGGTCGATCCTACTTATACATCCCCCAAAATATTTCCTTTACTATTTTTGTATTTACTCAAATGTTATCTGTAAATGAATATGATTATAACTCTATATGAACATCAACTAAATAATTCTCCCAATGATTCAACATATGAAATATTTTATAATAATGATATTAGTTATATAAATATTATTGAATGTTGAATTATTTCATATGAAAAGAATCTTTAATCATAGATTACTTTCCATGTCTTATTTTATGATCAAGTAAATATGTTCCTCCATAGAAATAAAATATTATAGACCATGTAATAAGTTTGAAAACCATTATTTTATGATATTCCCTTATCATATAATAGTTTATACCGAAGAACATCACATTTATTTTGTTTTTAGGGAATACCACCATCAATATTAAACTTAAACAAAATCCTGATAGACATTACATCATTTCTCCTTATATTATATCATATATAATAACATGTGAAATAATATAATTTTTTTTTAAAATGGTTTAATTTTTTCGATGGTGATCTTCATATTCATTTTCTATAAATCTATATGAATTTTTTTTAATATCAATCAATTATTTTTTTTAAATAGTTAAACATGACTACTATAGTTCATTGAGAAAAAAACAATCCATATTTAGTAAAACACAATTTGCGATCCCATTATCCTTTCTGACATTGAAATCATGTGTATATTGTTTTAATAAATGTACATCATAAAAGACTGTTCTATTTTATTTAATACATACTACTGCATACTCAAAAGTATATATTGTGATATCCATGAAACATGAGTATCATTACAATGATGTCCACAAAATAAATCCTATTAAAGAATGATTTTTATATGATCCCTTGTTATAATATGTAATGTGACCGTGGAAAATGAATTATTTCAATCCCATAAAGCCACATAATACATTTTCAATTCACTATGTATAATATCCCCAACCCATACAAACATATGTTTTTAATAGAGAAAATCATTAATAAATATCTTGAATACCAATAGTGGTGACCAAAATTTATCCATCTATAATTACAATATTAGTAACTAACATCGGGTAACTTATAAACCTATGAAAAATAAGGATTAAAATTTTATAGAGTTAGGAAAACCCATTTATGTAACAAAACTAACTTTATTCCATCAAAATAATTATTTTACCACAACAGAAACAACTTGTTATTTCTCAATATATCTTCATAATCTGCCCAAAAATTATCCACGCGTGATATTATTATAAACATATGATAATTAATACTTTAATCCAAATCCTATGGAAATGAAAATAGTAGAGGGGTTATCCCAAAGTATAAATAAGTGTAAACATAGACACTAACAATCTAAGATCATAAGTTATCATAATTTGGTCATATGGGTATGATAATATATTTAAGGTATATGAACGTACAGTAAGGAAGATAGACATAATAAAACATATATTTAATATCATGATATATATAATATGAATAATGGAATAATTATTGATGTATAGAATGAATAATAATCTGGCCATAAGGGATATCATATTCATATCAAACTTATATTGAAATAACTATCCTAGTTAAATTTATAATCATTCATAATGTAATAACATAAGAAACTAATTCCAACATCATAATCATATAATGGAATAACCTAACCAGTTATTAAAATTAGTATATCTCTTAAGAATAAATAATTTCACAATTCATTATAGGTCTATATTGGACCAACCTATTAACATATATAATTTAAAATAACCATACCCAGAATAAATCAATTGGTATCCAACATTCCATTATATATAAATTAATATACGGAAAAGAGTTGGGTTGAACCAAAATTTCCTCAAACTACCCAATATGTCATGCTAAATAATTAGGTGGATTATATCATGTGATAATATCTATAATGATTTATTATAAAAATAAATTCATGTTTAGATTTATGAAAAAAATCAATAAAATAATTATAAATATGCTTAGAAAAATAAGGAGAAATATCATTTTACTTTGGTAACATCTAAAAAATAAAAATAAAATCCTTGAATAATGATAAAATTATATTCATTGAAAACCCATGTATAACTGTAAAAGAATATATATTATGAATGAATTATATTTTTTTGATATGATTTTTTATATAAGAACATTTCAAAAACAGTCTTTTGACGATTTCTAAAGAAGGAAAAACTGATTATACAAAATCATTTTAAATATTACAGTAAAAAACATTGTAAAATAAGTCAATAAAAGTTGAAAATTAATATAAAAAATAACTTATGTATATAATATAATTATTAATACAGTATAAATATAATGGAGATAGGGGAGATAGATTTTGGGTAAAGTTATTTAATTATTTAAAATCAATTATTTTAAATAAAAACCCATTTCCTCTTTTAAAATCAAAACCCCTATGAAAGAAAAAAAAATGTGTGATTTCAGAACCCATTTATTTTAATGAATTTTTTTAAAATTAAATAATTTGGATGTACATGTATCATAAAAAGGAACTAAAATGGTTATTACAGAACATATCTGGATGAAGAGAAATTTGATTTTAGAAAAAACATATGATTTTAGTAATACATTACTGAAAATAATATTGAAAAAATAACATGAAATTATTCTTGGAATACCCTGAAATACATGAAAATATTAGTAAAAATACATTCATGAGATTTATGTACACTATAGTAATGTAATCATGCTGAAAAAAATAAATGTAGATCATGAAATAGAAATTAATTAAAAGAACAGCTCTAAATACCATTCCATGTAATAAAATAATATATCCAAGTACATATTTTCAGAAATAAATTTATTTCCAAATAAGATAGTTTAAATTACTAAAAAATAATTCATATTATATGGTTCAAATTAACATATAACAACAACTTCAATGAAGAAAAAATATAACTCAAAGAAGAAAAAATATGTTATCAATCATATATACTAGAATTTCAACTCAGTCAAACTAATGCAAAATTCAGAAATTATAATTTTAATCTTATAATAAAACAATATCAAAAATATAATATTTATATTACTAGATATTATTAAATTAAAATTTCTTAGTAACTATTTATTAATGTGTATTTGTTAAAATTTATATTTTTTTGTCGGTATTTATCTTTCCAAACATGTTTTGCTGAAGCAGTTCATCTCCATGCACATATTTTGTGGTATAATCATACCTATAATGTAAATGCTAGGTTATAATTATTTTTGATATATTGTTTTGTCTAATATTTATTTCATGGTACCTAGGTTGATAGTTCATATAAAATTAATAAAAATTTACTTTTTTAGTGATTACTGAACTAGTAAAAGAATTGAAGTTATAATTAAATATAATTTTTAATATTATAAGTCCAGACATATAAAAAACATCTTAAATTGATTATTACCCTGTATTAGTAAACATATTTAGGTTTTCTTAATTTTATTGATATTTTCATTATAACATTTTTCATGTATGTTATAAAAATGACCCAAATAAGAATGCATCATAACGAACGAATGACTTAGAATATGTTATGTAATAGTGATATTATCACTTTTATATAATATTAATTAATTTAGAGAAAAACTATCAACATGATACATCATATTAAATAATATGTGTATGGAGAAGATAAATGAAAGGTAATGATAAGATGATGTTATTAAATAAGTGTCTTAGAATTCACATTTTATGCTATTAATTTTTATGATAACAAATAACATTTAATATTATAAATAGAATTATGAAATAATATTTATGTATTAATAAAAGTTTAAAAATGTTATATTTATTTATGAAATCATTTTTTGAACTATACTTGTATGGTGGTTATAAAAAATGAATTACATCATTTATGGAGGTGATACACTGCACATAACTAAGGTGATGTTTTCATTTTACAAAAGATTGAAAAGAGGTTGAAAATTGTTTTCCATAAACACAATAAAATTTATATATTATAAATATAATTATTTCATTATATAATTATTCATATTGATTATTTTTATGATTACTAAGAATAAATTACTTCAATTTCCTCAATATATATAATTACCACATCCTTGGATACTCTCTATTAGGTCAAACCTTATAGAATCATATATTGATCTTTTTGGGAGGCATAAATATCTATTGAATTGGATTGATGTTTGAGGATGTGTTTTTATATAGTTAGGTTAAGAAAATATACTCTTAATATGTGGATAATTGAGGTGGTGAATGGATCCTTTTGGATGTGATCAGCGCGTAACTCATAGAAATGAATGAAACATAAAAATAAAATAAATTTCATTGTAAAATGTTTTTTTGAAATTTTTTAGATTTCAAATAAATGATTATTTGGGGAAAAAATCCAATCATAAAATGAAATTAGAGATATATTTTGTTATATTTGTATTATTTTTCCTTAGTTTAACAACCATTTTATCAATTTTAACCATTTTCATTGTGACATACTTTTACCATGGAAACCTATTTTTATGATAAAAAATAAAATTTAACATATTAAATAATTTATAACAACCCATTTTAAAAAAACCACATTAATTGACTCAATATATTTATGTGATAAAAAGTAATTTAAATAAAAATATGAATCTAGCCATAGAAAATATGTTAAAAAAATTGTCTTTATGGATAAAAATGGATTATACAAAAAATTATGTTTATTATTGAGCGTGATGAAATAAATTTTCATATAGGTAAAAATACATAGTTATGTGAAATTAAATTAAATATTATACCAAATATATCATTTTAACTACATAATTATAGAAAAATATCAAAAATAAATTTTTAGTGGATAAAATATGTATTTTGTTTGAGAATATTAAACAATGGTTTATAAATCCAAAATAATATTTTAAAATACATTATTTTTTTTATTAAATTATTATTTTTACAAAATATGTTTCCAAAATATTTATATCACACTTATATCATAAAAATTTCATAAAATCTTAGATATTTCTGTAAAATGTGTTTTGACTACTACGAAAAAATTTTCCTTTTGAGATGAATCTAAAAAATTAAACCTACGAAAATTTTCACATCAAAAAATAAAAAAATAATAGTATCAATAAAATTTAAATTATGAAATTTTCAAATTTATCTTCAAGATAAGGCTTGCAATATAATGATTTTTTTGTCTAATTAAATTGACTATTTAATCATTTAGTGTTTTTAATATATTCTATTTAAAATTACCTATTACCCCCACTATGTTTCCATAAAATAAATATTTTGGGTATTAAGTGGAACCCACATTACCCAAACAATAAATAAAAATGAATCCCAAAAACTTCTACCAACTCCAATCAAAATAACCCATAAATTCCAAAATTGAAAAAAACAAAAAAACTTATTTGTAAATTTAAAATCATGTCCACATAGACACCAAAATACAGAGTCACATTCCTTGAAAAAGATCATGTACCCTATATTCAATAAGAAAATTGTTGGAATCCACCTAGTATACATAACCAAATTAAATCAAAAATATAATAAGAAAAGTAATCAATGACTGAAATAGTGACCACACATGTTAAAATAAAAAAAGGAAACTTAAAATATGAGAAAAAAATAGTAGATGAAAATAAAATAACCCCAAATTAAACACATTGGATAAGCCACATTCAAAACTATCAATCTATTCATCATAACTACCATAATGAGATTACAAACCACTGCAGCCCATGCCAACCATGAATTACATAAAGGTGGAAGATATCCAAAATACCACTATTGGGTAAAAAAATATACAAACATTATACATTTTCTAATGAAAATATGATTCACCCAAGACTAAACCCCCTCCAGTAATGACAAACAACACACTTCAACCAAACTTCACCCTATTAAATGAAAATAACTAAGGATTCTTTTTTGTGTTTTGACCTAATGTTTTCCTTAGTCTAATATGAATTAGACTTAGTGGGAGATAATATTTTATATTTATTAGGAAACCAATTTTTTAGGTTTTTATATTAATATGTTTTATCACATTTACCTTTTCTTTTCTTGATTTTTCCATAACCCACTGAGTGAATTGGTCAAGCAAGTTGACACTCGATTTTTATAGTGGGTTTCATTTCTAGGTTGTCAACCTAGTGTGTACTATGACCTATTTTGATAGAAATTTAATGTCTTAAAAGAAATACTAATGGTACATTCATTTTCGTTCGAACAACATTCACCAATAGTTTTAGACTGAAAACAAAAACAAAAAATGTCTTCCAAGAATGCTTTGACATTCTATTGATACTTGAAGGTGGATTTTGAGTCATGATATTGTTATTTTTTGATTCAAAAAATGATGTTAGATTAACATATAGGGAAATAACATAGACTATGTTGGAAAAAAATTTCATAATTTATGTTTTGTTTGTGTTATGCAATATTAGAAGAGGCATCTCCCATAGAGAAATATAATTTTTTTTGATAAGACCTATTGTTTTGGTAATTTATGCAAATCCAACTAAGGTATATTATAGCTCAGTGAGGGAAATGTGTCTACAAGAATATAACATTCCATTATTAATATCTATGTTGTTAGGGAGGATTCAAATTTATCGTGAACACCAAAGTGATTTATTATGGGGTGATGTTTATAAATGAAGAGAGAATCCATACAAACAATGTCCCTGAATTGGATGTAGATCCTGATCGAATTTGGAACGTGTAAAGGTGGTTAAATTCTATTAAATTTCTAATGTCAGGGAAGGAGGCCCCGCCATAAATTTGTAGAAGCATTATAAAGTTTAATTATTTGATACTAGGACATAGAAAATATAGTTTAACCTTTTTTAGGAAATTGGGGATATAGTTTAACGTTGTTTATCATTGACAAGAAGTTCATTGATTTTCATATTTCACCAAAATATTCCAATGTATGTTTATTAATTATGAGGTATCAAGGTGGGTGGGCTGTAAGAATCAGTATAGGGGTTCCATGATTAGAATATTGATGTGGGATGGAAATGTACATGGTTTATATAGATATAAAAAAGGTATCTATTTGGGAAGAATATACTCCTGGTTGACATGAAATATTATGTGGGTGACTTACACAAAGAAAACTAAGGAATATTATATCATATTAAAATAGTGGAACCCTCTGAATGATAGGCCATTTTGGCGGGTGACTTATAAAATGAGCATTGGGTTGTATTACTTCATAGGCGGAAAAATCCATGATCAGGAAACACATATTCTATTAACAATGGATAGGGAAATCTTATAAATATTGAGATTGTAGTTGGTATAGAGTTTGATTTGTGGGAGGAATGTGAGTAAATATTAATGAATAAATTAATATTGGAATTAAAAAGAATGTGGAGAAATTATTTCCCTACATGGTCCTGAACCATACATGGGAAAAGTATATTTTATTTTTATAAATTGGTTGAACTAGGATTTAGGTATGAGAATGTCTACATATATCATTATAATGGTTATAAACATGTACATTGTTCTAAAAAAATAATAATGTTTGGTGTCATGTGATGAGGAATTCATCGATAATAGATAACGTTATATGGTAAGGATGAGGTTAAATCATAGTAAAAATGATGACATATTATGGATGGGACCAAGACTAGTGATCTGATCGACACTATTTATCTCATTAAAATGAGAATCATGAAATACATAGATAAAAAACCCATGAAATTTATCCTAATGCGTCAAAGAAATAGGTTCCCCGACATGTAAAATGAAATATTATGGATAAAATGAATATTAGATATTCGGGTGACACTATGTATACTACAATGAATGGAATCAGGCTCCACATAGTTCTTTAATTTTCATCATGTTAGAGATGTCAATCATGAAGTTGAACATTATTTAGTATGGACTTCTGGTTTGTCTTTTATAGTCCTCCATCAATGATCATGTTACCCCTAATATGAACTTATATTGCTTGATCATGTAGGGAATATCCTACTAATATTCATAAGTCCATGTGATTTATGATCGATGTGTGAATAAAGGTGTAGAAAAGGATTCATATAGTGTAAAATAGTAATTTAAATGGAAGAAAATGGGTATTTTGATTTTATGGTGGTTAGAATGGGACACAATATCACGATGTCACTACATATTTCATTATAATGAAAAAATATATATATATTTCTTGTAAGACTATTTAGATTAGTTTTATATAGGGAGTTAAATTTTTCACGGAAAATGTTCTGTGACTTATGGATTAGTAGTCCAGGGATGATCTGGCATGATTTGGATGTGATGGTAGAAAATGTAAACCATGATCATGGGGATTTATGATTCTAAAGAGTGATGTGGGATGAAAAATTCATTAGAGATCACATATATGGAAGAGGAATGTCATGGGGATAAATTTTCTCCTAGTTGGTAAGCCCGTTTTGTGGGATGCTTATACAATAACCATTGGGGAGTATTACTACATAGAAAAATAGTGAACCCCTCTGTCTAACAAGCCATTTTTGGGGGGAGAATTAGGAAAAGAAAACTGGGTAATATTACTTCCAATTTAGACGAAGGCTACATTAAGAATCTACTTTCAACTATCGATCTGTATGGAATGATTATAGAGATCATAAATTTCCCAAGATGAAGAGTATAATGTGTTGAAGGAACATGTCGGAGCATAAGGGAAGCATTTCAAAAACAATTTTCAATAGAGTGTGAGGTCCACTATATAGGACATTATTTTATGCAAGATAGGATAACAATTATTTTCTTTGTTATTGGGTAGGTGTTATGGGGTACGAGTTTCACTAAAAATATCATGAAAATCACTTTTATGACACGCATAGTTTTTTCAAAGGCTCATTGTGTAGGTTTTACCAATACACATGGAGTAGGGAATTTTTCTATTTCACATGGACATAGGATTATAGATTCGGGTGTCGATATATATCATTTTGTGAATATAATTAAACCTCACATAGCACTTGAATTAAATTTGTGAGGAATTACAAGAACTAAATACTATAATATACTAAATCACAAATTGATATGACATTAAATTATACATCTTTCAAAATGTTCATGAAAAAATATAGTTTTACAACATAAGGAAAGGACACTTTTATATAGGTTAACATCTTGTGACTTTTACAATAAGAAATATAGTTTAAATTATTATAGGGATATTGATATCATGAATTTTTTTCCATACAATGTGATTAAAATATTATTATTATTAAGTCATGATAATATGAACATATAAACAATTTAGTTTCGTGCCGCTGGGACAATCTATGATTTTTAACACACAAAGTATTTATTGAGAAATAATTCATTGGTAGGGTTTATTATGATATCTCCATCCCCCAAGATTAGTACTTATGATCGGTTAGAGTTTATGTTGATTATAGAGTAAAGTACCACCTATATTAGATCAATAATTAGAGACATCCTCTCGAGTATCAATGGATTTATGAGGATTTGTACTCATTCAACATTTTGGAAAAAAAGATATACATTACTGTTAAAACACCTTACTATCTAATTTTTATTTACCTATAAGTGGTGTATAGCATTAATTATTTTCCCATAAAGTTACTCTGATTCATCCAACTATTTCTAAGACATTTCATAAATAGATAGCTTCTCCTATTAAGAAGATATAACTGATGGAAATTTTAACTCAATGGGAAAGACTTCTTATTTTCTTTATATGAATGAATATGGTGTCATAATTGTGGTTTTATATGTGGATGTTCAGTAAAACCAAATTTAATGTAAGAGAATTTATGTTCAATAACATTTATCTTTATCCACCATCTTATGAAGTATGATCAATTGGGTTTTGTTAATGGACACATTCTATCTATTACACAAGGAATGATGGTGGGGTGAGTGGTTGGTCTTGATATTATAATCCAAATATAGCTTCTCTAACCCATTAGAACAACAGTAGGTGTATTTTTCCCCAAATACTGATTGAGGGATACCAAATATGGTATCTATGATAGATTTCAGAATGCAAAGGATGTATTCGACACCAGATTCATAGAGAGGGTTATTACTCAACTCATTTGGACATGATGTCAATATTAATTAGAATGTATCTAAATTTGTTGGACATATATGGCGCATATGGCCCCAAAATATCCATTACCCCATATGAAAAATTTTCCAAGAGCATTTACTTGCATGTAACAACTTTTGGGGTCGATGGATGAAGTTCAAATGCACTTTATAGGAATGATATTTCTTGGTGAATTCTATACAATATTGAAGCACTGAATGCAACATGTTTCCATGTAGTCATATTTTATTGTTTATTCTACACCCTAACTAGTTGACACCATACACTCTCACGTATAATTCTTTAAATGAATAATTAGTTTGTTATCCCGAAATTCATTTGAGTATTACTCTATCAAATATTAATTTATAACATATCCAAGATAATTTCAGCACTATTGTTATAAGACTTCATAAGATCAATCATGAAGTTTGTTAAACACATATATGAATTTTCTCCCATGCCTTCTATATGATAGACACGTAGCACATATTCATCATTGATATATTAGAATAGATCATCCATGGCCATGACACAAGAAGCACCTTCAGTCATTGGTTTCTTCCCTTAACATTAGTAGAAACCAAAATCAAAGTATTGATTTTTTTATGATTAAAAAAGGACAGTATGACCACAAAACATCCCAAATTTTCAATTAGAGTAATATTTATAGAATTAGTGGCATGGAAAACTGATTTATGCATGATGATGTAAGAAATATATTTCTAGTAGAATATTGAATGTCTGGTTTCATTGAACAACCATGAAATTATGAGTTTGAGAAAATGTGACCATAAATGGCCTTCAGTTTGACTCTATCAGGAAGATTTTTCTTAATATTCTCATAATATTATAGCACCATAGTGAAAGGGATTTTGTGGGAATATTTATAACCTTGTTGGTTATGTTTTCAATGAAAAATGATGTTAATTCATAATCCATTATCAAGAAAAACTCATCGAATATCCATTTCATTTATATATTTAGATATATATAATGGTCTTATGTTTCATTGTATAAAGACATATTTGTTATTCTCCATTGAAGAGGTAATCATGTGGAATTCATTATGATCTATTTCCACATGGTATTCATCAGATGTTTCCGCATCCTCTTCAAATTCATGTGATCATAGAAATTCTCATGTATTTTTATAGGATTATAGACCACTAGATTTACAATTTTTCAAGCACTAAGACAAATTTATTTAAGATTTCCTCATTTTGAGTGAATTTTCTCTATTCCCCACATAAGGATTCTATTTTTTAGGAACATGAAAAATGAAGTACATGATGTTATATGATGAACCCATGGAAAAAAATTTGGAGACACTTTTTTCATCATTAGGTTTGGGTAACTAGGTATACCTACACACTAAGGATGATTTCGAAATGACATACTCCCTAGTAGATGTTCTAGAATGATCAGGACATGGTATACCTCAAAACATGTTGATGGATTTTATTTATATCATTGAGCTCACTAGATGGCTCCTCAATGATTTTTAGCCCATTAGACGACCTTAGAGGAGATATGTCTGGTGTATTGATTTTTCATGCGACCATGTATTCATATGTGTCATTATTCCATGTGGCATTTTCCTCTATTTCCCTAATCGGATGTGATGAAAATGGGTTTATATCCACCCTCATATTACAAGAAGGGGTCCATCAGGTGATTAACAATATGATCAACACATATACTGATGATGACTCCATCCGGATAGTCGACAATTGTTTTAACACATCAGGGGGGGGGGGTGTCGTTGCTTCTTAGACTAAATGCCTGAAGTCAGAGAGGGTCAAATTGAAATTCATACATGCTATAGAATTGACTACCTATGATTTCATCTCATTATTCAAGTGATTACCTTTTTTGGAATAATTGATTTTGGAGGAAAATAGAGCCAATCGAGTAAATTGTTTCATTACATAAGGAGCATGGGGCATAGTTGTCTATTTCAACTTCACTCGGAGTATGGAATTTGTAATTTTAACATCATTATAAACATTACATCACTACAATTCTATATACCATTTTTAGTAACATCTTTTCAATCATAATCTTCCTCTATATCAGTGGTACAAACACACAATACATGTACATGTGACTTAAAAATCGATACATGTCCATAGTCCACCATTTTTTAAAAATTACTTTTAAAATAAATCATTCATTAATTGATTATCCAAATTTTAAGTGGAAGGAGAAATATTTGGGGACATGTTCAAGACTAGCCCGATCATGAATTTTGGCCTTTGCAATGTTGAGAATTTTTTTCCAAATCCCCAATGAGATATCAGGGTCATGTTAATATCAGAATGAATAAATATTTTTATTGATCCTCAAACTAGTTTCAACTATGATAACACTGATCATCTTGATGTGGTTTCAATTGTTGTTGATGATTATGAAATAGGGTATCACGATATAGAAAGGGTGTCAGTGATGTAGATTGGGAAATGGATGCCTTAAGAGTAACAATTGAAGCCTATAGTTTCACTATTTAATTACCTCAAGATCATATAATTAATAAAGACTTTTCCTTGGTGTGCATGATGGAATTATTTATTATTTTAGATACATTTTTTAGATCCTAAAACCATAAAATATATATTTTATAGTGAAAATGGTCTTACACAATTCATCAAAAAAGGTTCTCTATATGGATTCGCAACAAATATTCCCAAGGAATATATAGGTTCGGGGAGTAGGTTAACCATTTCCACCATGTAATGAAATATAATAAATTATCATTTTTATATTGTTTTCTATTTGAATGTTTGAGTACTATTTTATTCTAAAATTATGATATGAATTGAAAGAGAATCAATTGAAATTGATATTTCTATCTTTTGATTGATCAGGCTCTTGTATTGGAGTAACATAAAAATCTTCGAACATAGAATTTGTGTACAAATAATATGAGTTTAATTTATTTATTTTTAGGACCCACTTGACAGATAAATGTGGGAAATAAAATCTGTTAAATTACACTCTAGATCCCCTGAAAATAAAAAAAATTCAAAATATGGATTTCAAAAAATATTGGGGGAGGGGTTGGATCCAGCCACTCTGGTGAAGACCTCTTTTATGAAAACCCTAGTGCACTCAATTTTTATATAAAGTCTAATTGTGTTTTCAATAACTCAATTTTATTGGGGGGAAAATAATGAATATTTGGTTTAATAGGCTCTTTGGTTGGGGTAGAAACTTATAAATTCATATACGACAACTCTACTCAAACCGACGGTGGGTAACCTATATGGGATAGTCCATGAGTTCATTTCTAATCCATCCATAGTTGTTTGGAAAAAATCCCTGAAGACATAATTGAAGCATTTTTGAGGTGATTGTGTTTGTTGACAAAGTGGACATCTGTGATTTGATTTTTGAAAAAGGGGGATTTCATGGTGGAATGTCGATCCATATTTGATTCAAGAACATCGAAAAAGGGATTGATGATCTGGAGGTGGCATAAAAAGAACAGATACAAGGTGGCGCCATTTTCCAGTGTTTGCCAAATTTTTGGGCCTGAAAATCGTCAAATGAAGAAAAGTGTTTTTTGGAAAAATTAATTGCGCGCCGTGTACTTGAAGGCTTGGAAACTTGCACGCCATATGTTTTTCAAGATCAGATCATCAAAATATAGCAAAGGGATAAGTGTCGTGCAAGTATTGCTGGTGTCACGCAAGTGACTTGCGCGCCGTGAAAGAGACTTGCGTGTCGATGCCTTGGATTCTTGAGAACTTGTGCACCTTTGGTTTTTCAAGATCATAAGATCAAAATATGGAAGAGGAAAGGGGTTCATACAGGTTCGAAATTGGGTCATGCAAGTGATTTTTAGGGGAAGTGACCTGCGTGCTGAGACTTGCTTGCAGAAGGTTGACTTGCAAGCCGTCGCGCAGGGTGGTCAATTTGCCTATAAATACTGGACCACCCCTCATTATTTCTCATCAGAGTTCAACACTTTGAATATTCAGAGCTCTCTTCATGCAGGTGTGGTGGTCGCACAAGTGGTGGTGTGTGTCGCGCAAGTTGGACTTTCGCGCCAGTGTTGGAATTTGCGCGCTAAGTGTTAGTCACGCGCCTCAGGTGGTTTAGGAGAGGAATGAAGTGAGTCGCGATGGTTTGGAGTTGCAGAAGCTCGTGTCGTGCAAGTGGTTGAGGAATACTTGCACGC
Source organism: Viscum album (assembly GCA_963277665.1). Lineage (NCBI taxonomy): Eukaryota > Viridiplantae > Streptophyta > Magnoliopsida > Santalales > Viscaceae > Viscum > Viscum album. The sequence goes on along the minus strand of OY728130.1, from coordinate 1,014,804,337 downwards.
CAGTTGTTACTTGCACACCGATACTTGCACGGCGAGATAGACTTGCATGCCAAGTAACGTTGATTTTCCAACAGTGTTTTCGAGCTGCGTGGAATCTGGAAGTTTTCTCGATACCTTCGGTGCAAAGAGATATTCATCTATGGGTGAAATTTGGACTTCAATATAGAATCTACATACAGATGAAGATGCATTCCTTCAATAAAATGAAGAGACCTACAGGTCTATAAACTGTGAGTGGATCCTTTCCAGAGCAGTGAGCGAAGGAAGAGGAAGAAGGTGATCCTCTCCACCGTTAGTGAGTCAGAGAGAGAGAAACAGGGAGTGACCCTTGGGAAAGCAGTGATCTGACCCTAAACATTGTAAAGGCAGTGATCCTGGGACGGAGTGACTGTGCCCAAACCTTGTAATCCACAAATAGTGAAGTTTACTAGAATTTGGTATGACTGATAACCTGTCGGCGTATGCTCCTTGGACGTAGCCCTTAGCGGTGAACCAAGTAAAATTGTTGTGTCTTGTGCTTGATTTACATTCTGTTTATATCGTGCAACATGAGAGAGAGAGAAGAGTATTTTTATTAACAGTGAAACAAGATCAGATCAGGATTTAATTTTAAATTAGTCATACCCTGATTCACCCCCCCTCTCAGGGTATTCATCCTTGTGGACCTAACAATAGTTGTGTTCGTAAGGGGGGAAGAATATATATTTATTTATCACGAGTTCCACATATTCTGATCATTATTCCCATAAATTGAGAAAATTTAATGGTTCCATTTTAGCTACAATGGTGAAATCTGATTTTGGGTACACCATTTGTGAGTGTGAGTCGAGGAACAATTTTTAGAACATATACGGTACAACTTTTTCCTCGGCGTATTTCATAGTTGAGTCTTCTTGACTATTTAATATCTTCTAATTACTATGAAAACACATCATCTAGTGTGAGGGGTTACACATCTACGAGATGTGGGTGGGGCATAACCTTAACTTTAATATTTTCCTTGGTATATTCTCTTTGAAAAGGTTGTGATGGAGTAGTTTATGGAATACCAAAAAAGTTGGAATGTCTCTTGTTCTGTGTGTGCACTCCTCCTTCAATCATTTTATTGTGAACTGTATTATGAACCAAGACATACTCCTCCAAATCCTCTATATTGGAGTCATGTTCTATAGGATTTTTAAGGACAGTGTTAATGAAATTCACTAATAAATAACTCATTGTATGAATATCATTTTTAAATTTGAATGATAATAGTAGTTATCAAACTATAAGAGTCCTTGTCTTTTCCCTTATTGCTTATATTAAAACAACATGAAAACAACAAAGATGGTGGAATCTACAAACCACTTTTTCATGCATTTTATAAGAGGATACACTTGGTCAAGTGATAATATGATTTGAAATTACTCATTCTACAGTATTCCCATAAATGAGGAGAAGAATGAATTCTATTGGGGATGAGTTTTTTTGTGGAAAAAACTCCACCATGATTTATGTTTATTGCAAATACAACTCCATTTACATAATACTTCAATCCCATATTTGTGACCACGAAGGTTATTTTAGAACTCCTAGCCCCACAGGATGAGGTTATTCATAGATTATTTTTACTTCTACTACTGTATTTGACACCTGGATTTAATAGAGATGTGTTCGATCATGGGATGGGTGCATCCTATAATTTTTTCATGAACCACATGATTGCAAAGGCATTTTATATATATGCAACATTTGTATTATCTATAGATTGAATTTCATTAAGAAGAATTCCATGGTGATTTTGTTGGATTCCAAATGAAAAATTATTTTAATGGATCAGTATATTATTTCTAAACATTGATGGAAATATTCCATTGAAAATTTTCAATGAGCACACTCATTTTTTCATATAGAATACATTTATTGAAGCTGACCTAAAGCTATGATATTGCCTGATGTCACAATATATGGGATTTTCTAATTGTGTATAACAAATACATTTATTACTTTATGATTAACACATCATCTAATAATATCATTGGATGTGGCATCTGTGGTCAAATGAAAAAAAAATCTTTCGACATTATGAGACATGAAGGTTGAAGGGATCCTTGTTGTTTTCCCTGTTTTGGATATCATGTAGCAAGGGGAGAAGCCACTTAAATATTCTAATGTATAAAATTTATATTATTTTACTATCTTAGATATTCATCATATTTTAATAAAAATTATATTTTTTGATGAAGAGTATTCCACATATTGAGGTCGATGTCGTGAACAAAATATTCAAAAGAGCCTCTAGAATTCAATAATGGGGAGTTGGTAAAGGACATATCATGAATGGTATCTCATATTTAGCCATTTATCTCATCAAAATCTATATTTATTATTTATTATTTCCCATGGGTTCCTCGTCTGGGTCTAACCAGTGTTATTGCTATCCAACCGATATATCATAAATAGTATGATTGGTAGGGACTTCCTCTATCACATCTAAATTTAGGAAATCCATGGTTGGTGTGGATATTGAACATAATATTAGGATTTAATCTAGTGTTGAAATGATTTCAAATGAAAATGAAAATAGATTAGATATGAAAGCAACATTTTCCCAAGTTTATATAGGTAGTAGGGAATCATCGTACATAAATTACTAAGGGGAAGGCGTTATTGTCAACGTGAAAAGACATTATGGGGAAAATACCATTACACCATAACATCCAACTACATTAATAATAACTACATTATATACTCTAATGAAGAACTCTAGAGTGGATGATACCGGGACCGTACCACCATGTTTTTTGATCTACTATCCACACTGAGAGAAGTTGCGGCTGTCATTAATAGATGGTCTCTCGAGATTGATCAAATTCAAGAAATGATGCTATCTTTCCTAGAAAGGTGTCTAGGGAGGACATCCAGAACAAGTGCTATTATTACTATAATATGGTAAAATGATTATAGCCTTCTAATCTTGTGGATAAATTTTTTTCATGTCTATAAGATCTCCATCATTAAAAAGGGCGGGATTGTGAATCTTCTCTTCATACTACACTCATCTCTAGTGAGGCTTTTTTGGATTAATTATTGAAGACAATTGAGAATGCATCCAATGGAATTAAGTCTTTATATATGAATTATTATTTAGTAATATATTTTGATTCATCAAGAATTTTCCAATAGGATTTTGGAAAATTTTAGGGATTTGTGCCTAATTTGATGTGGCTATTAAAATAAGACAATTACCCACATTTGGAATCTGGGTATGGATCATATAGACTTTTCTGTATATCAAATTGTAATTATTCCCAAAAACCTCATGGATGGGAGATTATGTGCGTGTCTACACTATAAGTTCATGTTAATGAGTCTCCCTTTTCACGGGGAGGGAGATGTGTGTCCGCCCCTCTTCCACTTCCATTATTGTTATTATGTCATGATAGGTTTTTAATATGTCTGTTGGAATTTCAGCCTTTCTTTTCAACACGTATATGATGTTTTTCATTACATGGGTAGATTGAATAAAGATATATAGCCATTACATGGCTACAGAAGTTGTGGTCACATGTTCATATTCCCCATTTCTTATTAGAGGATACTGGTAGAACTCAAGTGTGCGGGTAGAGGTATGTCTCTTCCCCTATATTTTTACTGGGACATTATAGCTAGTTTCTCTTGGTGCTTTCATATGAGGCTACTAGAAGGCTTGAAGGCTGCAAATAGGTTCATCTTCCCACTCATTGTATGCCACCAAATTTGATTGGTATGATTTTTGGGGGTAGGAATATGATTCTTCTTGATTTTATTTTTATGCAAAATTTGGATGGATGAATTATTTTATAACAAACAAATAAGGTGAATGGATGGCTTAGTTATCATGGGAATGTGTTCTCAGCTGCTCATGGTTTATCAAAAAAAATTATTTTCATCCTTTCAAGGAGAAAATATGGGTATGTTGCTACTTGCTACTTGCCATCATATTTTTTTAGAGGGATTCTACAAAGTGAAATGAGGATTAGTCTTTTTACATATTGAATAGTCTCTACCCTTTCTAGTCTATCTTTTGTGCCTTTTTTTGGATGAACTTCGTCGAATATCCATGGATGGAACTCTTATCATGTTGAGGGGTTCACTACCATGAGACATTGGAGGTGATGACTATTAGAAGGATATAATTAAATAGACCCCTATGTCTTATTTGTTAGGTCACTTTTATACTCTTGATCTAATTCTCTATGAAATGATAGTATTTTATTTCTTTGTTCAAAGGATTATATCTCAAAATGGTTTGAGATTGTAATTATTGTCACCTATTTCTGGATCACCAACTGTAATTGAGTGGAAGGATGGTGGGGCCTCATATGCTGGAAGGCCTTTCTAGTATCATTCGGGGTCAAGATGGTACCATTTTGGTTGTTCACATGGACCTTTGACTTTGATACCCAGCATTAATGATGATTATTTGAACATGGTGCCCTCTATTTTGTTGAGGACCCAAATTGTTCAATGGCATATGCACTCAACTGTGAGAATTGATGTGATGCCATTTGAATTGAAAGAAGATCTTATGGGACATTCCTAAAATATATGTGACAGAAAAAAACTATAAAACCTAGTCCAATAATCATCTCAATAATTGAATGCATGTAGAATTGATTGTTTTATTTTTTATAAATACATTTTGATAGTGAAAAGGACCTGATGTGTGAGTGACACATTCTTCCTAGAAAGGTTTTCTTGTCGAGTTCCCAATTTTTTTAATTATACATGTAAAGATCATATGTTTATTGTGTGATAGTTTGTGTTTAAAAAGTTTTATTGTCATTCACACCATGCTCAATAATTTTTTTGGGATTCCAATTTGTTTTTTTTTCTAGGTCTAGAAACACATAATGGTCCCCTTATATGAAATAATTCATGACCCAAATTTCTAAAGACATGTTGACATTGAGAAGTGTTTTTAATTTTTTTTATTAACACACATTATTCAATAGTTTGAGAGTTTGGTCTCAATACATCCTTTTTGGAGAATTATCTTCAAATTTGGGACTCTCTTACACATTTAACACATATTCACAAATCCTTTATTCATTACAATATATCATGTGATCCACCATTGAATTAATAATCAATTATTAGTTTTTATGTATTTAACAATAATTTGTTTGTGTAATATGTTCTTCATGATCAAATAAATATATCAGTATATGAAATTCTCCATTTATGGTACACTATTACATGAACATTAGGGATTCCTTGGACATTTATTTTTAAAATTATGGTTTAGATTGACATTGTTGCGAGCTGTGTGGTGTTTAATCATTCAGGATGATGGGAGTTTTTTTGATGTTCATATCGAACCCATAAGATGGGATTCCAAAATATCCTCATGAAATGAGTCAATGACCACAAATTTTGGTCCCACTAAACGTCAAATGTAAACCTTAATAAGGCAATGCAACCTGGACCAAACAATACAGTTTAATGTCAGGGAACGCAGAAACCTATGTGAAATATTTCGAATCAATAATGTTGTGGGACTGATGATGAGGCTACCCAAGGGAACTAGAAGTGAAGTGGGCTCCCTTGTCAAAAATTATTATACATGGAATATGGACCCTTGGGAAATATGGTTTATTTGGGATGTTTTTCTTGAACTGTAGAAAGGCTTTACACATAATCAATATGAATGAGAATGAATTCCCTTGTAGTTAGGTTGGGAGTAACTATGTCTATGGAGGACCTCAGAATATTCATATTTTTTGGGAAATTTGGACCTTTAAGTGGATTGACGAATGATATCAAGGATTAATCAATTTAATAGAAATCAAATTTATTGGGGTCATAAAGAATGTATTGATTCATGGTTATTTGAATATTCAGTTAAGTCATACACTTAAGAGGATTCCCTTTGTGTGGTATCATGAGAAATATCTAAACTCATGGTGACTTGGAGGTTTAGTTGGGGATTATACCTAGGCTAATTCCATTTGAGTGGGATCATGAGGAATGTCTTGAATAATGGTGATTTGTATTTTTAGTTGTGGTTTACACCTTGGATGACTCACTTTGAGTGGTGTCCAAAGGAATGTCTCCACTCATGGTGATTTAGAGGTTCAGTTAGGGATTATATCTTGATGGACAACATTGTTGTTGGATAATTGGGTTTGAAGACCCCTGCATATGGAGGCCCTCAAATGAAAGGATAGTGAATGATCTAGAAAAGGATTCTCTGGTGAGACATGAATCTAGGAAAGTGGATTTCATTATTGGTGATAACTTCTAGGACCATGTGATTCATGATTGGTTGTGAAAAGAAAAAGGAAATAAGTGATATGGAAAACCACAGAATATTCTTCTTCTTTTTGTGGACAATGTAGGGGAGATGTGAGAATGGTAAATATTTATTATTTCCTATCTTATTTCCAATTTTGGTAACTAATATAGTCATGTATTAATACATTCCCGACTACTACATTCCAATAAAGGTAAGGGGATTACCCAATGATGGATTCCCTACTCCTATTTATAGATATAATAGAAGAATAAGTCACTATCCTAAACAAATAGAAGACAATCAACGAAACTCTTCATTCACCCCTGGAATCAAGGTCCCCTTTCATAAATATAATGATGGGAAGATATGGTCGCAACCCTATTATGTGAGAAATATATGTCTATGAGACCTGAAACACCCATCTAGGTTGGGTTACTCATGAATGGGGGAATGAAAAACTGCATGAATCCCGATGACCCTACCCTTCATTCAATATATGTGAGGTAACCTATAACAGAAGTAATTCATAACATAATGGGAAACATGATGGTGTGTGTATCTCCATAGTCATGATAGTTTGAAAGCATCTGTAGAGTATTCAAGTTAGTCCCCAATAAATGAGGGATACGATGGAAATGTATCTATTCCATTGGTGGCCTCACATTAGTCTTAGAGGGAGTATCATATAGGTTAAGGCTTGTCGAGATGAGGGTGCATCACATAGGGTGCACTGGGAGACTTAAGGATCCTTCATATAGGGGTAAACCTGGGAGATATTGTAAGTGTTCTATGTTGGGGTGGGCCAATGGGAGCTGTATATACATCATTTTATGAAAAAATCGAAAATAATAGTTGTAATATTTTTTGATCTATGCAATAAGGGTTTTAATATGTGTCCTTGTAAGGGGCTTGCATGGGCGATAGAATTGCAGAGGGACCATCATACTACTGCTTTCGAACTAAGGGGAAGGGGCCCTCTGATGGTTTTATTGTGTTTCAGATCATATAAAGACCATTAAACTAGTATCTCCATTAATTCCTTATACATTTATGGGTTTAGGGATACATGAAATAGTTTTGAGGACCTAGGTGAAGGGGTTATGCGACAATACTGTAGTGAGCTGACACCAGAGAGCCCATAGTTGGTTCATTATATCAATTACAATAGAATTTGATATATGTAAATAATTTCCAAATGAATGTAAAGTTTAGTTATAATTGTAATCCGGAAACATACATAGGACTTGAATTATAAAATAGTAAAAAAATTGAAACACAAATTTTCTTATTTTGAGGATAACAACCTTATTCCAACTAGTGTATCATTGCATATCATTCTTAGTACACAATTTGGATTTTTATAGGATTGAAACACAATAACTATAACATGAAATTATCATTCTAGGTAATGTAAATTGGAAGATAAAATGGATCAATGTGACTATCAATATGATATCATAAGTAACATAGATCACATTCCATGTAATACATATCTAAGAAGCTAGTGATTAAGTAATATGGCAAGAAAAATTGAAATTAAAACATGCCCTTAAAGTAACTAAATAAGGAAAATACATATATATTGGTGTGAAATTGGAACACATGCCTCCTAAATAATGAAATAAAAATTAAATATATCGATAGATATATTGATGAAAAATAACATGGACAAATACTAACTAAAACTAAATGTGGGAAATCCATAATTATTTGACACCATGTTTCCACGGTACATGGAACCATTACTGTCAAGACCAATCACAAGACTGTTTAGAATAATAGATAGAAACCCATATAATTTGGGCAACTAATTGTCCTCATAAGACTACCAATGCATCGAGTGGATATCTATAATTTGTCCCCTATAGTATCGTATCTATCTAAAGAATTACTCATGAATCAAATAATGAATTTAACCACGCGCCTAATCAACTCTATGTATGGATGTAAAGATATAGATTTATCTTTATTTCCAAAAATAATTAAATAAAATTTTATGAAAACACTATATAAAAAATGGAATACGATTTTGGATATGAACATATACTTTATAAATGATATGGGTAATTATGGTAAAGTCAATGTTCAATGATTATAAGAAATTGAATATTTCCAAGGGACTTACAATGGAATCAAGGAAGTAAACCTGAATACTACTATTTTCCAAATCAATCAAAAACCATCAAGGGGAAGGATAACGATGGTATCAATCCAACATAACCCATGTGAGGTAAAAATAAAGGGTTTTTCTATTGAGTAATATAAATACTCTAAATAGTTATTTTAAAAACATTCTTGAGGAAAATATCCTCATATTTTGAAAACCCATTTGAAAAAACTATTTCATTGAAAATCACTTTTGAAATTATTTTCATAAAATGTATGATTTTAAAAATCTAAAAGAAGCTTTGATGTAATTATTATGGGTAAATACGTACATACCATTCGAGTAAAAAAACATTTCTTTATTATGATAAAATGGATAGAAAAAATTTCTGTTCGACGGGAGATAAGAATTTTACTTTGAAAACATTGGTAAAAAGAGTAATAATGTATTAAATAAATAATTTTTTATTGGATGAATAAAATTTTCAATTCTTTTCAGATAATAGTTTTTTTAGATAAAAACATGTTTTCCGAAAAAAGAGATAACAAGTCGGGTTTTTTAAAAACATGTTCTAAATTTTTTAGAGTACCAAAAAGTAGAAAATGGTAATAATACATGAAAATGGTCATATATAACTAGAGTAACATAAAATTAAATGGTATAATGAACTATTTTCATTTAATATCATTTAATTTTACTGAATGGTCATTAAAAAACATTATTGATGAAGTAAATCATTAAGCATTCTAACGTGTTCCATATTTGGTTGAAACATTACAAATAATAAGCATTATAAAGGAATAACATTAAAAAAACTTATAATATAATGAGACTAAATATATTTTTTATATAACATGTCAAAGGTGAGTATATACACCAATTAAATGAATCATGGGTCATAACATGAAATAAGTCTTAATAGAAAGTAAATTCCAATGAAATCCATTACTTCCAGTATTACCTCTCTGATGTCTCATTATATTCCGGATTAATAAAAATTTTATAGATATTAACATTCCTGAAAACTTCTTTCACTCTTAAAATATATTTTTTTCACTTATAACTATGATTTATACAACTAATTAGACTATTATGTTTACATCGAGTGTTTTGTAAAAATCAAAATTATGTGTCAAAAACCAAATTGGTCAGTTAATTATGGTCAAAGGGTTCATTATACAACATCTACAGAATAATAATCAAGAAATAATTAAAATATTTATGAACCAATTATAATTTAAAACTAACTATTAAATATGGTTATAAAAATTGAACAATCATTTCAATCATGGAGACGGTAGGATGTATGTACGCATGCATTAAATTCCAATTTTCAATGATCATTATGTAAAGAAGTAAAGTAACATTAGTCATAAAATAATGATAATTATATGATAAATAACATATTATATAGTCATATATTTTTATATTTAGAAATCTTATGATGTAAAAGGAATAAAATTATGCCAAGTAGGTTGTAGTCCACACATCCATGAAGGTCGTTATCATTTTTTATACGTGTGACATTATAGTAAAAAAACTAATATAAATTAAATTTAAAAAGAGGAAATTATGAAATGAATATAAAATCTGTATTTTTAGTTAACATTATCTTAATTAATTATATCCTTTATATATTCTATATATTGGTTGATAGAATCACATCGCTTTTTGGAGGCGGTGGTCCAAACTTTCACAAATGATGTTATCGTATTTAAAAAATAAAAATCATAAGGGTATGTGTTGTATAAAAAATATAGAATCATAATAATATTATTAATATCATATATATAATATATAAACAACATTTTTATCATAACTCCCAACCATGAAAGGTGTTAAAGAAAAAATATTCATCTTTGCTTTGTGAGGTGGTAGATCTCTATACACAAGAATGTAATGTAACCTACAAAGTAGATGGAAGTGTTTGTTAAGTGTTGGTATAAAACATAACATAAAAAATAAATGTCTATTTATGATATTTTTTATGTAATGATTTAATAATTTGAGATCACTAGGTGGATAATTGAAACAAAACTAAGGATCTTGATGAATAATGTAACCTCTTAATTAGGTAACTCATGTTGGTTTGAAAAAAGGGTTTAGTTGGATGGATTTCATCTCAAGGGGAGGATTATAGAATGATGGGATGTCTTTTTTTGAATCTACATGGCACAATAATTTTCTATCAATATTGTATTGATACATGTGATGATATTGATGTATTGGAGACGTTTTTATAGTGGTGGAGGAGTTACACTCTTTTAAATTTTAGAAGATGTAATTACACCCATGTTTTGTCCATTTTAAGTGGGTCTAATAAATAAATAATTTGATCCATTAGAGTATAAAATCTAATTATGATAATAAAATCACATTTTGAAAAATTATTAGTTCATTTTGGTCATTTTGGTCATTTTGTTCAATGTTTAGTCCCTTGTTATTCATAATTTCACCTAAATTGCTTAAATTAAATTTAATTAATTTCACTATTCATCTAGGTCAAAAACTAAGATAAACATATAAGAAAAAATTTAATATTTTTATGCTAAAAATTGACTTAATTTCTAAAAATTAATATCATAAAATTGGTATAAATTAATTTAATTTTAATATCATGGAAGGGATGACAAAGAACAGTTTTAAATTAATGACATCCAAAAAATTATTATTTATATATATTCAATTTCATTTTTAAATTGATTCCAATAAACAAAATTGTATTAATTTATAGAAAAATTAATCTAATTAATCAATAAATCAAATGTATATTTTCATTTATCCTTATAAATAAATCAGATGAAAAAACATATTTGAATTGTATTTCATTATTCTTAACTGAAAATTTAAAAATGAAACCTCATAGAAAAGAAATTTCAAACAAAACTAATTTTATTGTATCTATTTCAATGAAGAATTTTATTTAAAAATAATATATATATATATGAATAAAATTACATTTTATATAGTATCCCTATTAAAATGTGTCAAAATTGTCTTCATAAAACTATAGGTTTTTATGCGTAGTATTAGGCTTGTTCATATGTTATGCCATTAAAATCTACTGGATGCATATATATTTTTTGGATTTAATATAATATATATACTTATTATATTAATTTTAATCAATAATTTTAATTAATTTAAATTATTTATGACAAAACAATTTTGTTTTCGTAAAAATAGTATTTTTATAAAAACATTATCTTTATATTAAATTGGTTATTATATTTTCATTTCAGATAAATTTTAATCAATTAATTAATATTATATTTTTGTAAAACATATATTTTCATACTATCTTTAATACTATTAATAAATAATTATTTAATGTAAGGTTTATATCTAATTATATTAATTAATAATAATTTAACAATATATTATTTTTTGAAAAACTTAGTTTTTGTGTATAATGAAAGTTATTAAAGAAACTCATTATTTTTGGATATGTATGATAACTAATTGTCACATGAATTGTAATCTATAATATATATTTAATTCATTTAAAATATAAATATATTACAAATTCTACGGATATTATATTCTCTGACGTTCTTGGTGTTGTGTGTCATACTTGCTCAAATACATTATTACTACATTATATTTTTTGGGGTGTTACATAGATACTATGGGATTATTAAATTTTTAAATCATCTCTAATGAGGTTCCCCATGGTTTTATTTATAGGAAATCATAGGACCTTAATCTATGGAGTTCACCCATGCAGTTGTGTTGTGCAGGTACCTGATACATCTGTCTTGTGTAGGATGCCATCTATGTTCATAAGTTGTCATATGTGGGGATTCTGGTGTACATTATAGGTGTGTTTAGGATGATTGTTTCACATTATTTGGACCCTTATTTTGGAACTTCAGCAATTAAATACTTGTGATGTTTTTAATTATACATTTTCATCCCATGTAACGCAATGAAATGTCAATAAATATTCTAAATCCCTATGGTATTACAGTGAGTTTACACTAAAAAATTATATAAATACCACACATGTCATTCAAATTCATAAATTAGGGAATATGGTTCATAGACTATGTACAATGGTTGTAGCATGGACTCCATGAGAGAGAATCTCTTAGCTATTTTACTTTTATGTTACTACCCTGTTGTGGCACCTTTTATGGTCGGGTGTGTATTTTTCTCTATTTTCCTATCTATTTTCTTTATAGGACATGTACTTTTAATGTTTATAGGTTGATAAAATTTTCTACATTGTATATGGAAGTGTTTTATCTTGTTTTCTATTCTATATTCACATTTTCATTTTGTTGGATAGATGTCTTTGTATGGATTCATGGGTAATTTCTCCCCTATGTTTGTTGTACCTTCGACACATGTCGCAACCGCATGGCCTATGGAGGAAGTATAAGGGTAGTTTTGGTTCAATACCCAGTATGGGTTGGGTCACGACAGTGACATTTAAATAATCATATAGAATCACATCCTTAGTCAAAGATAACTTATAATACTAAAATTTAAGATGAAAACCCATAATTTAAACTCTTACCATATCATTTCTAACATTCCATTTCGAGTAACTTCTAACCAATTAACTGTATCATATCTTAATATATTATTAAATCCATTCTTTCATGGGTTTTCCTAAACTTCATTATATTTATGTAATGCATTATATGGATATAATGGAACCAATTGACTTTGGATTATAATGTAACCACAAATTCTAATATTATTATGGAACTATCTATCATATAATGCAAACCCTATATAACTATGCAACATTATAATAAAACATTCATCCTGCTATCATACCATAACATATGGATGGAATATTGGTTTCATAAAAATTGTTAATCATAATCATAAACCACCTAGATAATGAATAAATATGGTAACATTAAATATTATCTCTAGTAAACCAGAAGAATCATTGATGGATTTTGTTAGATATAAAAATTAATTTAAAATATCACAAGAATATTTCTTGAAGAAAATAACCATTTTAATTTGAAATTATATACATAAAAAAATAAATAATTTCAAAATATTGAAGGAATTTTTTATTTTAAAAAATCCAAAAAATCATAAAAATTAACCATTAATGAAAATTTTATCCATTAGGGAGGAGAAATCTCTTAATACAATGTACATTAAAACAAAAATTTCATTCAATCTTTTAGTATATAAAAAAAATAAAATTTTTAAAAAATAGTAAGAAGTTACTTTCAAAAATTATAAAATAAATACAAAATTTTTAAAAATTAAATTAAATAATATTTCTAAAGTAGTTAAAAATCATTATAACATTATAATGAAATTTTAGTTACAGAAGAATATATTCCTAGCTAAAGAGACAAACAGATTGGGTTTTTCCTAAAACGATATTCTAAATCTCATGTGTACGTAAAGAGAGTAATATTAAATGAAATAATTGTAATATAAATAATGAAAATAGTTGATGAAAAGAATTACTCTTTTCGAGGAATATTTTGTATAAATTATTATTTTGAAATTTATTCATATATAATCACGTGAAAAAAAGGATTTTGAAAAATAAAACCATTATTTCAAAAGTAAATTTTCATTCATGACCACAAGGATTGATATATATTCTAATGAAAATTTAAATAAATTCAATATAAGTAAAATAAATATAAAACATATAAAATTTTTAGTACATTAAAGTCATAAAAAATTGTTGTTTCATATTTTATTTTCCCCATAGTGGAAATTTTTAAATGATAAACCCTTACCACAATGATTACATTCGTATAAAAAACCCTTATATGAAACAATTTTAGTTATAACAGTATATAACATGAATTATGAAGTACAAATTTCTTTAAATATCAATGGATTAGAATATACACTTTATAAATTTACATTCGTGCATGACATCAAATATAAGGCCCCAGCCTTAAACCTTACTTAATCTTGAGTTATTACAAGATTACACATTGAGGATCTTTTCAGGTTTAGAGTTTTAGAGAATTAGATCATGAAACTTGCATTACATTCCACATTTAAACAAAGTGGTTACATAAAAGACAGTATTCATTCTTCCCATCAACGGAAACATATTTAAAATAAAACATGGATTCTTTATTGACACATCCTTGACACTATCATCCCATCATGTACCTTTCCCTTGACCTGTGAAAAACATTTCATAAACTTGGGATGAGCATAAAAATCTCAGTAAGGGTTATAAAAATATGGAAAGGAAACATGAGTTCATATATACATAAGAATGAAATCATACTTTACCCATAAAACATAGGCACTTTAACATAACTCATCAAATCATGAATAAATCATAGAAATCATAAGACATAAAAGGTAACTTGAGGCATTCATAACATTCTTACGTAGAGAGTAACCCTCTTGGTTACGTTTGGAATACCCACCACAGTATATTCCCTAAATATCTTCGGAGAAACCTTAATGTTTCACTCCTTCACGTTACCCAATGAATTGGATAGCTATATCGGGCTCTCCCGCCCTTAGTTTATCACGGAACCACCCGTCTTCATAACAATTCTCAAGAATCATAACATAATCTTATCACATAAAACATGCATAAAGGAAACATAGAATTTCCACCTTTCAATAACAAGATATCAATACAACCCATTGATATGAAAACATTATGAAAACCATTTTCAATACCAAAATAAAAGAAAAGTAAAACATGGTATTTATTTTTCTTTTAAAAATAAGGTATGGCTTGTAGAAGAAGCCGAAACTCAAATAATAGTCACGGAGGCGGAGAAGTCGTTGTCGCCGCATACGTACGACAAAAACATTCCTTTTTGTCATTTCGTATAACGCTTCTTATAAAAAAAATTCCTTTTTTGATAAACGTAAAAGTCAAAGGGGTTTATACACCATATAAAAGAAGGTTCTGTATAAAACAAGATATGCCTCAATGAATGGAGATTGAGAGGAAGTCCCTTACAAAGACGGTATCCTTGGTTTAAGGATAAATCAAGTACATAATTATGTGTGACAAACGAATACACCAAATATAAGTGGATATTAAGTGTAAAATAATCAATGGTCATTCACACATATTCAAAGGATGACATATTCAATAACTACATGTTCAACCCAAAGAAATCGAAATTGGGTTAAGAAGTTCCCTTGACAGCCTAACGGCGTCACATCAAAATGAGTTGATGAGAGATAAAAAAAGGGTATCTCATCACTTGGACATAAAATTTACATCAATAAGGATATATTAGAACATATCCCAACATAACAATATGTAAATTAAAAGACCCAACAAAAGAAGTCTTTTAAAAAGAGGAGGGTGAAAGGTTCCCTTACCGACATTAGTATCTTTCGAAACATACACCTCGTGAAAGAAGGACAATACAAAATTGATGTAAGTACTCATAAAATAAAGTATATTACACAATGAGTAAAATAATGGGCAGTACATACACCACTCAAAGGAAATTATGGCAAATGTAGCATAAATCTCATGGGAATAAAAGTGAGATGTAAAATCAATTACGAAAACTCGGTAGCCTAACGACGCCACATAAAACATACAAAAAAGGATCGATGAGATCAAATAGGGTATCTCATCATATTAACATAAAGTTTATAGAAAGTGAAATTTAAAAGAACATCCCCCAACATAAAAAAAGGAGCTTAAAAGAAGTGACATAAAGGAGAGTACTTAAAAATAAAGAGAGAGGTTAGATCTCTTACGAAAATTTGGCAGCCTAACGGCGCCACTCAAAACATCCAAAATGGATTGATGAGAGAGAATATGGTCTCTCATCACATGAACATAAAAACTACAGTAAGATTAATATAAAAGAACATCCCAATAACAATAAATATGAGCTTTAAAAGGAATGACATAAAAGAGTGTACTTAAAAAGAAAGAGTGGAGTAGGATCCCTTACCTCAAGTCCAACTTGTCTTGTTCGTTTCTATATATTACTAAATAATAAACATTGGTAAATTAATAATTGACTAATTACCGCCTTTAGAGATTATTATTCAGTTCATATCACATAATATAATGCTATAATATTTGTTTAATAATGTTAGTTCATATCAGCCGTTTTTCCGATGTTTGGTACATGAGTCAAAAATGAACTTGTTTGAAAAAAGATTGCCCATGTAGTTTTATGTAAATAACTTCAAGAATAGTATTAATGATTAAAATATCATATATATCCAGTAAATATTCATTTTATACTATTACATATCATTTGGAGTTAAAAAACGAAAAGCACCATTTATAGAGACGGTAGGCCGTACGTACGCATGAAGGCTACTTTCATTTTTTGTCATATTAATGGAATTAAAACAAAATGAGAGAGATATATATGTTAAAATTCCAGAATTATATCCATAATTTAGATGTAATATATTAAATATATATCCATTATATATATGTACTTATAATATTACATAACATTTTGAGATAAGAAATGAAATGTACCGTTCATGGAGACGGTAAGTCGTACGTACGCATGAATGCCACTTCCATTTATATTTCATATTTAATGGAATTAGAACATAATGATACATAATAGTATTTTAATTCCAGTATGGTATCATATATAATATCATTAATGATATCCTTTATATGCACCACATATGGTATTAACGAATCAAATCACTTTGAGGGGGCGGTAGTCCACACTTCCTTAAATGAAGATATCGCGTTTACCCATAATGGAAACCATAAAGGTATGCCATAAATGAAAAATAAATAAGCATAAGTAAAACATAAACATATTAGATATCATATATAAATATAGTTTCATCTTAATGGCCACCTTTGAAGGTGTTAGAAGAATGTTGAACAATCATCGTTTCGAGAGGCATAAATTCTCCATCCACGGAAACAGTATGTTTTTTAACCATTAGATGTAGGAGTGTGTAAGTGTAGCTCGAATACTTCTTATAACAACATACTAGTATATTTAAGATGATGGATTTGTTACAAAATAAATTAATAAAAAGTGTTTAGGGGGTTGGAGAAGCAAAATAAAACAAAAGGACACAAGTGAAGACATTACCTTAATTTCGGGTAACTCCATTTGGTTTGTGCTCAAAGGCTTCCTTGGGAAGACTTCTGCCCAAAGTGAGGCTTCAAGGAGTAAGAGAGGGAAGTGGAGAGACAAAATGTACATGGTTTGGCCGAGCCAAAGGCTTTGAGAGTGTGGTTATGGAGGTATAGGTGGGTGTCTTTTATAAGAGGAGAGGAGGGGCACTCTTGTAAAGTTACAAAATGTTACTTTATTTTCAAACGAGTTTCAGATTTTAAAGGTCCCACATTGATGTATTTAGAGAATAAGGTTATAAGGGTTCTAAATCCACTCATCCAATAGGTTTTGGACATGTTTAGGTCTTATATATTACATTATCTTTCCATTTTATTTAAATCGTTAAATAATGAGGTCATCGCTGCATCATCATGATGTCATAAATAATTTAATTTATTTAATGTCTAAAAATTAAATGAAAAATACTATGATGTATGAAATCGTTTTAGATTTCCAATGACTATTTATAGTCAAAAACATGACTTGTATAACCCCATGTAAAAAGTGTTTTAGTAAAACATCTCATGTTTGTGTCATTTTTACTTTAACATTAAATAAAAAGATATTTATGTCATTTTCCAACCAAAGTGGCTCCATGGGGTCCCCAAGTTGACCCATGGATTGTCTTGGTCGTCCATGACACATAAAATGAGGGTAGGACATGTTTCTAGGTCATTTTATTTTATTAAAACATTACTCTTACCATAAACTACACTAATTACATCTAATCGTGATTAAAAACTTAATAAGTTACTATTCACCAAAAAATTATTTTTATGCCATTGAACCACATTTTACTTCTTAATGACAACCATGTATGTCGGATTTTTGAAATTCAAAACAAAAATATGTCAAAATTTCATTTAAATGGAAAAATCAGTTTTTATAAGTACCACTTAGTGGTTTCACTATTCATCAAAACTTGAGGTTTTTCAGAAAAATCCCAAAAATTCACCCTGAGCTATATTTGATATTCCAAATTCAAAAATGAAGTATATTTTACAAAATTCAAAACATATAAGTCACATTAATTAATTTAATAATTAATTTCCACTGTCAGAGCAAATATCGTGTTTTTATGAAACAATAAGTATCAAAAGATTGACACTAATTTAAGTCTGATTTCAAAGTGAAATTAATTACAACGACCACTATTGGATTTAATGGTAAAAATATATTCTAATTTCACTTTAAACCCAATTCAAAATATAATCTAATCATATAAATAAATTAGATTAAAAAGAGTTTTTGAATTAAAATACAACATTTTACACTATTCATTAAAAAAATGAACTTTATCGGAAAGATACCAAAAATTTACACAAAGTAAATTTTGATGTCCCAATTCTTAAGAAGAGTTTTATTTGGTCTAATAGAATGTATAAGTGTGAACAAAACTATATTTAATGATGGTTCGCCATCAAAAGGCGATAAGTGAACCTTTAGTGAAAACTAGGGAATATACGCCTAAAATTGAATTCTTTCCGTATTTTAAGCCTTTATATTTTATTGGATAAATGTAAAAACATTTAAAAACATATATAATCATATTTTAGTTATTTCTATTCATTACCGCCAATACAATGGCAACATGTTAACTACCATTTAAAATAATATTATTTTATTATTAGAGTGCAACGTACGATTCCCAAGAAACTCGTTGTTTCGTGTTGGGTACGCCATCGAGCATAGCGTCCCCTTTAATGTCATATTAATATTTTATTCACAAATATGGATAAATATGAAAATGTCATATTATTTATTTACCTGGGGTGTTACATCCTTCCCCCCTTTTGGGAATTGCGTCCTCGCAATTTTTTAAATTGAGGTTGGAAACATCCTTTAAAGTCCCACATCGGAACAAGAGTCGGTAAAACAATCAATTTAAAATAAAGGAAGATAAGTACAGAGGTCACCCGAGTTAACCCATACTAGGATTCCATGTAGAAAAACATGGAAATGGAAGAAAAATCAAAGGGTCATGTTATTGAGGGAGAGTGATAGTAAACATGTCTAGGAGAAAGTTAACCATAAGAAAATCACAAACTTGTGATGGGTTAAACGGTATTGGATTCCCCAGTAGGAAATGTTAATAGAAAACATTTTTGTTTTAAGTTACTTTTTATTGAGGAATTTATTAATAAGGAAACATAATCACTTATCATGTGGACTTTCAACTTTTACTAGATTCCTTAGTCAAACTCATATTTGTTTCCAAAAGACGAGTATTTAGGGAGACTTGTTCGCATTAAGAGTACTATAATCAAATTCTAGAGAATCACCTAATCCACCAAAGAGAACTATATACTTCCCATGTCTTTATGCTTTAACCAAATCCAAAACCAAAAAGGATAGTACAAGGTCAGATAATCCAGAAAAGGATAACCCTTTAAAAAGAAAATCTATTCTTAATCTCCAAAATTTGTCCAACAAAACCCAAAGTTCAACGAGGACCATCCGATAAACAATTTGTCCATAAAATTATTCATAGTAAACCAATCTAAGATTGAAACCCAAATATTTGAAGGATTTAGTCACATAGTCTTCCAAGTTAAATCGTAACATTTATCTCCAAACAACATCAGTTGCTCCTAAAGTCTCGTATTGAAAAGTAATTAACCTAATCACATATCCTCCATGACAGGTTAATCATTTTCATAAATAACCCAAAATCAACTTACTCTTAATTCATAAAATCATATAACTAAAAAGATACAGTCAAACTAACCAGGGACTTCACGTAGTCCAGTGGGAGGCGATAAATACCAGTCGCACTTTGGTTGTGGGTTCGATTCCCGCATCTTTGTCCGACGCGACGGGTAGTCACACGGTCTGCGTGTTGTCCTTTTTCCAAAACTATATAATTCTCAAATCATTCCCCAAAAAGGGATAAAATCATCAAAAATAACCATAACATAATTTAACCTTAAATTTATCTCTTGCCTTTCACTTCAATCATAACATATAGTAACCCATAATTACCTCAAAAGTAAGGATCATATAAACCCAAATGGTTCTTTATAACTATGTACACAAAAGAAAAGATAAATATTACTTGAATAAAACTTTCATATATTAAACGTTAGGGTTACACATAATATAAAAAGTCTTCTAATGCAACCCCATCATCAAAAGAGACTTTATACTCTTAAGAATTTCACCATAACTCTTGAAGCCCTTATATGTTGAAATCTTACTCATTCAACATTCTTCATGATACATTAACCATTACTTTCCAACATATTCCTAAATACCTCTTTTCTACAAACAAAATCATGAATCATATCTTAAGATTCCAAAATAGGAAAACAATAGTCATGAAATAATACATACCTTTGATTGGTCATTGTCAGTTTCTTCATCCTCAATCGGAATGGCATTAGGTATTGGTAAACAAACATTTGTACTCTCTTGGTGATCCCATTCACAAAACTTCTTCATAGGACATGTGTTTGCATAATGACCATGCACACCACATTTAAAACATTTAATTAATCCCTCAGAAAGAACTTGTTTCCCTTTCTGCGAGTCAACTGGATGCTTCCTTTTTCCATGGCAGGTTCTTGCTTTATGACCTTCATTTCCACATCTATAGCATATTTCTGTCCCTTTGAAACATTTTACTAGGTGTTTCTTTCCACATCTTTGACACATAGGTTTTTGAACACACTTACCTTTATGATTTTTACATGTACTTCCGTAGGGATTTGTTTCTCGCATATATGATTCCTTAGGGAAATCACCAAGGTTTAAGTGGTAAATCATGACTCCGGATAGTTGGTTGAGGATAATCACAAGAGTTCTCATTGCAGCTCCCATATAATTCAGTTGCTTGATCAAAAAACTGTCACAGTTTCCTTCACATCCACTATTACTTTGGTGCCTGCTAGGTCGAGCCATTTACTAAAACCAAAAAGGTCAGTGTGAGTATATCAAAAAACCATCATGTACTAAAGAGGAAGATAAACACTAAGATATACTTACTCATTCACTTTATCTAAAACTAGGACCCTTTCTGAAATCCTAACCATTATGGTAATGCCACTTATGCTTAAAGAATACCCTAACCTCTAAAGTTATCTAAACCGACCATTGATACCAACTATAAGGCCCCAGCCTTAAACCTTACTTAATCTTGAGTTATTACAAGATTACACATTGAGGATCTTTTCAGGTTTAGAGTTTTAGAGAATTAGATCATGAAACTTGCATGACATTCCACATTTAAACAAAGTGGTTACATAAAAGAAAATATTCATTCTTCCCATCAACGAAAACATATTTAAAATAAAACATGGATTCTTTCTTGACACATCCTTGACACTATAATCCCATCATGTACCTTTCCCTTGACCTGTGAAAAACATTTCAAAAACATGGGATGAGCATAAAAATCTCAGTAAGGGTTATAAAAATATAGAAAGGAAACATGAGTTCATATATACATAAGAATGAAATGATACTTTACCCATAAAACATAGGCACTTTAACATACCTCATCAAATCATGAATAAATCATAGAAATCATAAGACAAAAAAGGTAACTTGAGGCATTCATAACATTCTTAGGTAGGGAGTAACCCTCTTGGTTACGTTTGGAATACCCACCACAGTATATTCCCTAAATCTCTTCGGAGAAACCTTAACGTTTCACTCCTTCGCGTTACCCAATGCATTGGAGAGCTATATCGGGCTCACCCGCCCTTAGTTTATCACGGAACCACCCATCTTCATAACAATTCCCAAGAACCATAACTTAATCTTATCACATAAAACATGCATAAAGGAAACATAACATTTAAACCTTTCAATAACAAGATATCAATACAACACATTGATATAAAAACAGTATGAAACCCATTTTCAATACCAAAATAAAAGAAAAGTAAAACATGGTATTTATTTTTCTTTTAAAAAAAGGTATGGCTTGTAGAAGAAGCCGAAACTCAAATAATAGTCACGGAGGCGGAGAAGTCGTTGTCGCCGCATACGTACGACAAAAACATTCCCTTTTGTCGTTTAGTAAAACGCTTCTTATAAAAAATATTCCTTTTTGGATAAACGTAAAAGTCAAAGGGGTTTATACACCATATAAAAGAAGGTTCTGTATAAAACAAGATATGCCTCAATGAATGGAGATTGAGACGAAGTCCCTTACAAAGACAGTATCCTTGGTTTAAGGATAAATCAATTACATAATTATGTGTGACAAACTAATACACCAAATATAAGTGTATATTACGTGTAAAATAATCAAAGGTCATTCACACATATTCAAAGGATGGCATATTCAATAACTACATGTTGAACCCAAAGAAATCGAAATTGGGTTAAGAAGTTCCCTTGACAGCCTAACGGCATCACATCAAAATGAGTTTATGAGAGATTTAAAAAAAGGGTATCTCGTAACATGGACATAAATTTTACATCAATAAGGATATATGAGAACATATCCCAACATAACAATATGTAAATTAAAAAACCCAACAAAAGAAGTGTTTTAAAAAGAGGAGGGTGAAAGGTTCCCTTACCGACATGGGTATCTTTCGAAACATACACCTTGTGAAAGAAAGACAATACAACATTGATGTAAATACTCATAAAAGAAATTATATTACACAATGAGTAAAATAATGGGCAGTACATACACTAATCAAAGGAAATTATGGAAAATGTAGCATAAATCTCATGGGAATAAAAGTGAGATGAAAAATCCCTTACGAAAACACGACAGCCTAACGACGCCACATAAAACTTACAAAAATGGATTGATGAGATCAAATAGGGTATCTCATAATATTAACATAAAGTTTATAGAAATAGTAATATAAAATAACATCCCCCAACATAAGAAAAAGGCTCTTAAAAGAAGTGACATAAAGGAGAGTACTTAAAAAGAAAGAGAGAGGTTAGATCTCTTACGAAAATTTTGCAGCCTAATGGGGCCACTCAAAACTTCCAAAATGGATTGATGAGAGAGAAAAGGGTCTCTCATCACATGAAAATAAAAACTACAGTAATATTAATATAGAATACCATCCCAATAACAAGAAAGATGAGCTTTAAAAGGAATGACATAAAAGAGTGTACTTAAAAAGAAAGAGTGGAGTAGGATCCCTTACCTCAAGTCCAACTTGTCTTGTTCGTTTATTTATATTCCTGAATAATAAACTTTGGTCAATTAATAATTGCCTAAGTTCCTCCTTTAGAGATTATTATTCAGTTCATATCACATATTATAATGTTATAATAATTGTTTAATAATGTTTGTTCATATCAGACGTTTTTGCCGATGTTTGGTACATGAGTCAAAAATGAACTTGTTTGAAAAAAGATTGCCCATGTAGTTTTAAGTAAATAATTTCTAGAATAGTATTTATGATTAAAATATCATATATATCCAGTAAATATTCATTTTATACTATTCCATATCATTTGGATATAAAAAACGAAAAGCATCGTTCATGGAGACGGTAGGCCGTACGTACGCATGAACGCTACTTTCATTTTTTGTCATATTAATGGAATTAAAACAAAATGAGAGAGATATATATGTTATAAATCCAGAATTATATCCATAATTTAGATGTAATATATTACATATATATCCATTATATATATGTACTTATAATATTACATAACATTTTGAGATAAGAAATGAAATGTACCGTTCATGGAGACGGTAAGCCGTACGTACGCATGAACGCTACATCCATTTCTATTACATATTTAATGGAATTAAAACATAATGATACATAATATTATTTTAATTCCAGTATGGTATCATAAATAATATCATTAAATATATCCTTTATACGTACCACATATGGTATTAACGAATCAAATCACTTTGAGGGGGCGGTAGTCCGCACTTCCTTAAATGAAGATATCGCGTTTACCCATAATGGAAACCATAAAGGTACGCCATAAATGAAAAATACAAAAGCTTAAGTAAAACATAAACATATTAGATATCATATATAAATATATTGTCATCTTAATGTCTACCTTTGAAGGTGTTAGAAGAATGTTGAACAATCATCGTTTCGGGAGGCAGAAATTTGCCATCCACGGAAAGAGTATGTTCTTTAACCATTAGATGTAGGTGTTTGTAAGTTTAGCTAGAATCCTTATTATAACAACATCCTAGTATATTGAAGATACTGGATTTGTAACAAAATAAATTAATAAAAAGAGTTTAGGGGGTTGGAGAAGCAAAATAAAACAAAAGGACACAAGTGAAGACATTACCTTAAAATCGGGTAACTCCCTTTGGTTTGAGCTCAAAGGATTCCTTGGGAAGACTTCTGCCCAAAGTGAGGCTTCAAGGAGTAAGAGAGGGAAGTGGATAGACAAAATCTTCAGGGTTTGGCCGATCCAAAGGCTTTGGGATTGTGGGTAAGGAGGTAGAGGTGGGTGTCTTTTATAAGAGGAGAGGAGGGGCACTCTTGTAAAGTTACAAAATGTTACTTTATTTTCAAAAGATTTTCAGATTTTAAAGGTCCCACATTGATGTATTTCTAGGATAAGGTGATAAGGGTTCTAAATCCACTCATACAATAGGTTTTGGATATGTGTAGGTCTTAGATATTACATTATCTTTCCATTTTATTTAAATCGTTAAATAATGAGGTCATCGCTGCATCATCATGATGTCATAAATAATTTAATTTATTTAATGTATAAAAATTATAAAACAAATACTATGATGTATTAAATCTTTTTATCTTTCCAATTATTATTTATAGTCAAAACTATTACTTGTATAACCCCATGTAAAAATTGTTTTAGTAAACAATCTCATGTTTGTGTCATTTTTACTTTAACATTAAATAAAAAGATATTTATGTCATTTCCAACCAAAGTGGCTCCATGGGGTCCCCAAGTTGACCCATGGATTGTATTGGTTGGCCATGACACATCCAATGAGGGTAGGACATGTGTCTAGGTCATTTCATTTTATTAAAACATTATTCTTACCATAAACTACACTAATTACCTCTAATCGCGATAAAAAACTTAATAAGTTACTATTCACGAAAAAATTATTTTTATCCCATTGAACCACATTTTACTTCTTAATGACAACCATGTATGTCAGATTTTTGAAATTCAAAACACAAAATGGAAAAATTTCATTTAAATGGAAAAATCGGTTTTTATAAGTACCACTTAGTGGTTTCACTATTCATCAAAATTTGATGTTTTTCAGAAAAATCCCAAAAATTCACCCTGAGCTATATTTGATATTCTGAATTCCAAAATGAAGTCAATTTTACAAAATTCAAAACATATAAGTCACATTAATTAATTTAATAATTAATTCCCGTTGTCAGAGCAAATAGCGTGTTTTTATGAAACAATAAGTATCAAAAGATTGACACTAGTTTAAGTCTGATTTCAAAGTGAAATTAATTACAACAACCACTATTGGATTTAATGGTAAAAATATATTCAAATTTCACTTTAAAACCAATTAAAATGATAACCTAATCATATAAATAAATTAGATTAAAAAGAGGTTTTGAATTAAAATACAACATTTTACACTATTCATTAAAAAAATGAACTTTATCGGAAAGATACCAAAACTTTACACAAAGTAAATTTTGATGTCCCAATTCTTAAGAAGAGTTTTATTTGGTCCAATATAATGTATAAGAGTGAACAAAACTATATTGAATGACGGTTCTCCATCAAAAGGCGATAAGTGAACCTTTAGTGAAAACTAGGGCATATACGCCTAAAATTGAATTCTTTCCGTATTTTAAGCCTTTATCTTTTATTGGATAAATGTAAAAACATTTAAAAACATATATAATAATATTTTAGTTATTTCTATCCATTCCCTCCAATACAACGGCTACATGTTAACTACCATTTAAAATAATATTATTTTATTATTAGAGTGCAACGTAAGATTCCCAAGAAACTCGTTGTTGCGTGTTGGGTATGCCATCGAGCATAGCATCTCCATTAATGTAATATTAATATTTTATTCACAAATATGGATAAATATGAAAATGCCATATTCTTTATTTACCTGGGGTGTTACATCAAACATGTCTCAAAAAGAGTTGAAGATCCATTACAGATTTAGTAATTTTTAAATTGGTATTCATTGGAAGCGAAAAAAATATGGTTCCAAAAATACCATGACATAAATCATATTCTAGGAAAATATATTCCTAGAAAGTATACACACCATAGAAATAGAAAATAGTTTCATAACATTTAAGCATTTCTCAATGAAGTGAAATTTGGAGGAATCTCTTCCCTAATATCATAATTTAATTTTATGTCCTCTAAAATCATATAAAATAAATTTATATTTTTTATAATTATATAACATAATAATATTTACATATATAATTTCATATATTATTTACTTATATAATTTCCAATCCTTTTTATTAACAATTACTTATTAAATTCATCATTTGGCATGTTAATAGATTCGATTATCAAGTATGTTATTGTTTGAAAATTATGGTCATTTAACATTGATTGTGTTTCATGAATAAAAATAATTTTAATAATTATATAAATATCACATATAATTATTATGGAAATATTTATAACCATTAAAAAATTTGTGATGAAAAATGAATTACATCACTTTGTGGAGATGGAAATTAAAATGTAAAATTGAGTGATGTTTCCACCTTTGATAGATGAAAAAAAATTAAAATGAAAAATTAAAATGAAAAAAATATTTATTATATAATAAATGAATATTATTTTATTTAAATGTATCCTTTTACTTGCTATGTAAACCATAAATGATAATCAAATCACATAACTTCATGGAGGTGGTAGTCAATATGTATACACGGACGACATTGATATTTTACAATAGATCATAAGGAAATATGGTAGGTAAGATATTCTAATATTATAAGAATAATTATTTTATAAATATAACATATAGAACTTTAATATATAATAATAACCATCCCTGAATGATGGTGTTGGAAAATGATTTGTATTGCTATATGGAGATGGCAGTCCACACATTTTCGCAAACAATTCTTTCATATCCCAATGGATTCATAAGAGGTGGTAAATGTTTAATAAATAAAAATAATAACATATATGAGTATTTATGACACTATATTTATAATTTCATATGGATACAACATTTCTAGGGGAAGTATTTGAATAAATAATGTTCAAATACCTGGGTTATGTTGAAAATCACTTCTTATAG
This sequence comes from Viscum album, assembly GCA_963277665.1. Classification (NCBI taxonomy): domain Eukaryota; kingdom Viridiplantae; phylum Streptophyta; class Magnoliopsida; order Santalales; family Viscaceae; genus Viscum; species Viscum album. The sequence goes on along the minus strand of OY728130.1, from coordinate 1,014,776,711 downwards.
AGAACTCATTTGGAATACACATTAATCCATGAAGGATTGGACATAAAAGATTATCAGAATCACAAGGATAGAAGTATGGATTATATAATGGTTAATAATATACAATTATCCAACATAGAATGATCAAATAACGTAAATTATATTTGAGAACAAGTTCTTTTTTATAAGATTGTGGTGGGATAAATATACAATTTAGAAAAATATTTCAATGTTATATGTCACATTAATAGGAAAGTGTATCAAAATAGACTAGGATTAAAATTTAATTTGATATAAGAATTTAATATATCAAACCAATAATAATTATTTAGGTTTGGGTGTTAATCCTACCCATAGCATACTATTTAAACCCTCAGGTAAACCCATTTTATCATTAATTATGGAAAAAAATTTAACTATTATTACACTCCGTTGTGGCAAAAAATTATGTTCACACAATTATATTGTATTAATTATTATGATTCAAAAAATTGAATAAATTTTACTGGATTAAATTTTCATTTATGGACTAATTAAATTTTAAATAAGTGTGAAACCCTTAGGGGAACTTGTTTTAAAAAATATCATTTTTAAGGATAAAATGTAGTTTACATATGTATATTTCTGTGTAGAAGCCCTAAAATTAATGTCAAAATAAATGATTTAATTTATAATATATATATTTAATTGAAACCATTAATCAATAGTTATTAACTAATTTTTTAATGAACTCCTTGTGCACTTAATTTTTTTTTGGAAAATGTTTTTTTTGACAAAGAATAAACTTATAAGAATATAAACTATAATGATGATTCTTTTGATATTAATTATATTATATATAATAAAAGTGTTTTTATACTTATTAAAGGTTAAATTTAAAATAAAATTGAACTTTTATATGAAAATAAATTATAATATTTACATAAATAATTGTTATTATTATTCATATAAAAATATATCTTTTCTGAAAAATCATAAAAATTATACCATGATAATATAGACATTATGATTTCAATAAATTAAACCCTTTAAACAAATATAATTTTTATAAATGGATTAAATTAATTTTAAATTATGTTTACGTAAAATTCAATAAAACTGTTTTTAATAAAAATATTGTTTTGAACGATAAAATGACTTTATAGAAATTTGAGTACTTTTTATTATGAAATTATTAATATATATTACATATTTAAACACATTAATAAAATTCCATTCTTTTTTTTTAATATTAATATATATCAACATAACATATATCTTATTATAGTTTAATAAATTATAGTTTGTATCGACATGGGATAGCATGTAAGGAAAACAATTAAACACTTAAAAGTTTTTTAAAGGAAAAAATAAATATATCCTAAAAAATTGGTCTGTCATAATATCCCTTATTATATTAATTGTTTTTTTGAGATTTTAATCTTTCTAACCAATGGTTCAACATTTATAAATTCCTTTTTCAAAGATAGAAATTTTACAAGGGGAGAATAAAATATCCTTTGAACAAAGAACATTAGAACCATAAAAGTTACCTGATATAATACATATTATTGTTCCCATATTAAGATAAATCTTGTGTTAATTGAAAATATTGACTTGGAGGAGAAAATTTATTTTCAATAAAAATTTGTGGTGATTGATAAAAAAATCATGTGAAAGATATTGACAAGAATACAATAAATCTTTGAGGAGTGAAAAGACAAAAATTTATTTAAAAAATATTTTAAAAATGAAAACAAATCAATTTCATCATCCTTTTCATAGATATTAGGGATTATGTTTCTATTAAGCTAATGTGCTAGAGAAAATATACACATTATATTACCATACCTTTCAAAATTATAATTTCTGACTTTGGTTTTCCATTGATCAATATCCTCTTCTATCTCATCTCTTACTCCAATAAATGAATATTCAAGCTGATTTATTCATTCATAAAGAACTAAAATTAATATTTATGAGATTATAAGATACATAGAGCAATGAAAATACATCCCTTATGTAACTAGATAAATAACGAAAATATGATGGTTAGAATAAGTTATATAATATATATAAATAATAATTTTATTAAAAAATACATTAATATATAAAACCACAAAAATAATTCCATAAGTTCAAATTATTCCATACATTAATAGATAACATTAAAACTCTTATAAATTATTTCTAGCTAAATTCCAAACCCATGAATTTTTAAAATGTTAACTAAATTTCAAAAAATAGTGAAACTTTACACCATGAAAAACATAATGAATCTTATAATTTCACAAACCAAACATGTGTGAAATATAATCATTTATACTATTATAACACACTAATCATTTCTCATGAATACCCAGAATCGACATAAAACCTCAAAAAAACTTGTATTCTTCCAAAAAAAATTACCTCTATCCTTATTCATTAATTAAATTCATAGACTATCAAATATATTACATATATACATAAAAATATTGAACATAATTATATATAAAACAATTCGCCTATTCATAACAAAATTAATAAAATATAGAAAAAAATATAGTCAAATTTACATTATCAATTTCTATCAACTATTTGTCCAAGAAAAAAATATTACCTCAAACTGAGGCACATTTTATGTTTTATCTCTTACCCAATCTAGTGATTTTCAAATATATCACCATATATGTAAAAAAAATTATGTTATCAACTTCATTCAACATGTTCATGTAAATGCTAAAAGAGACACTATTGTTGAAAATTCTTCAGATGATTCATGATTCTTGTAATTATAATATCATTAATAAAAAACTACTTCCGCATAATTTTCAAATCTAAAAAACAAACAAAAACATCAATTATTCTACTTCTGTGATTGGAATAACATAGTTCCTTGATTTTTAGTGGAGTTAAACCAAGTAATATGGCATTGTATCAAATAATTCATAGGTTCCCCCACATAATTCATAGATCTATAAAGGATAAGTTAGGATATAATTCATTTTTCACCATTTATGTCATCATATTTTCACTGTAAATACTCACTCTATGTTTTTATTTTCCACAAAAAAATCTTATTATTGTTCCTTGAATACTTATCCCTATGTTATTCTTCCCAAATATATAACAAGTAAAAATCAGAATCATTTTACCTCTATGTTCTTCATCAAACTATTTTTTTTTATTTTTTATATTAGAACATTAATATATTAATGTTTTAAATAGTATATCAACATATATTTTTATGCGTAATCACAAGCTTATACATTTCCATCTCCTATTTAATACTATTAGTTATGAAAATATTAATTTCATCTTCATCACATTCAATATTTACACAATTCTCTAGGTTCCCTCTATTAAGTAAAACAAAAATCATTATGTGATGAATGATAATGAGTAATCATATAATAAAGAAAAATAATTCCTAAGATATCTACACCATAACATATTATTAAAAACCGATGACACATTAGGTTTAACTGAGGTCATATAGGGACATCATATGACCAAACCATTCATAATGAATTATAATTAAAATGTTTGTTTACCTAAGAATATTCCTAGGATTGTTAAACTAGGTGAATATTAATGTCCCAGTCAATGTTCACTATATTGATGGATAATATATACTCATCCAACTATTTTAAGTGTTCTTACCCTTAAATACTAATTTTTTAATATCACATATATTTATATTATCCACACAGGAATTTATTTTATTAGGAAAACCACCCATAATTATTTTCCATAACATTGGATTTTCTAAATTGCATTGTATTATCCAATTGGGTTTTACAAAAATATTTATCACCTATTTATATGTTGATAATAGGTACATAAAAAATCTACACCCTTTTCTATAACATTATTCACTACTATAATCTTTTATAGACATATCATTCTTAAAACATTTCTTTATAACCTATTAGATGGTAATATAATAAGGGTTGAGCTCAAGATCCCAGTATGGGTAAATATAAGTGATATCAATATGTGATCATGAGTGAGTATAATATAATAATAAGTGTATGATAAATTTATATCAACACTTTTAAATTATACAATAAAATACATATTAGTTAAAGATAAATTTTGACATTAATCTTTTTCAATCAAAATATTAATGACATTACTGTGTGGAATCATCAATAAAAAATAATGATCCTTGACAACATATATTAAGAATAATACATAAGTATTTGGAATTCACATAAGAAAAGAAACACACTTATATAGTCATAGTTCATTCTTGAGACTATCATTGTTGTCAAATTCCGAAAATGTAAATCCCTAATCAGCCATATCCATATTTTTTTATAGTAATTACTATCTAGATATATTTGTCTCCTCTTATGAGATTAATAACTACATCATCAAATAATAGTTTCTAATCACCATCAACTTTACCCAATTCATTAGAGGGATAATTAATATCCAACCAACCATGTTTTATAACATAAACAACCATCCTTGGTATACAACATAACCACTAATGACATTAAAAATCAATACAGATGTGTTTATCATGACCATAAAACATTCATCGTGTAATCATATCATAACCTATTAAATGGAAATTAGTTTCATGATCACTTAATAATCATAACCATTAAAAATTTAGATAAATAAAAAATAAAGTAACATTAGATCATATACCATAAAAATCATATGAAACATAAATGGAGTTTTTATTTGAAATAATACGCTTACTGGATCACTAGGAAGTTTGTTGAGTAAAATACCTTTTTAATTTTAATATCAATTACATAAAAACCAAATTTTTATACGATATAAATGAAAAAAATTAAGTAGTAATAATTATGGAAATTTAAAAAAGGAATCTTAAAATAAAATGGTATTTATGATAGTGGGGTAATCCATTAACCTAATATGTATTGAAATTATAATCTGGTTACATTTTCAATAAAAAAATCAAAACTACCATATTTGGAAAATGTTATAAACATATTATTTAAAACATGGTTAACCAAGTTTTAAATAGTTAAAAATATTTTTCAAAAAACTTATAGTAGTAAAAGTATTCATGAAAAAAATTAAATACACTACTAGAAAATGGCGTTTTGTAGACCCCTTACATAGGCGACCACCAACAGAGGCTGCAATACTTTTAAAAAAATCATACACCCCGGATAACAAACCCAAACCCTACCCCAAACCCCCAAAGCCCTAAAACCACCCATCCCGTCACTTTCCACACTAGATCTCATTCCCCCTCATCTCCTCCCCTCCATCACTACACCGGCGATACCACACCACCGACACTGCACCGGATCTACACGCACCGTCACCCATCCCCTCCCTCGCTGAACTGGTGCCACCTAACCACCTTCTTATATGGCTCCCCACCTTCGTCGGTGCACATCCCCTCCCTCTCCGCATAGCCTCAAACTCTAGCTCCACTCTGTTGTCGCTCCTCTCCCTAGCAACACCACCTTCAGCTCCTATTGGTTCCAAATTTGTCGCACAATAAGGTATTCCCTAATTTATGTTTTAATGTTTTAATTTTTGGAAATTTACAGCATAAATATTATATTCAAAAAGATTATATGAATATTTTCTGTGAGTAAAATGTTTGGTAATGTAATTTCATGTGTATATGGGTTTGTATGCAAGATAAATTATGAAACAATGTGTGTTGACCATGAGAGAATGGGAAGACATCACACTTTTCTTGAAGTTGGTAGTTATATACAATGAAGAGTCCTTGTATGTGTTGATTGGATTGATATTATAAGTTTTTTTTATTTTAATTATACCATTCTTGAGATTATCATATGTCTCTATGAGTGTTTGTATCCCATGAGAAAATATTTGAGGTTTGACCACATGTTTGTGCTTTCAAAGCCCATGGGACCCATGATGGTTTTTAATCCCATGTTTTTCGATACTATAGGTTATTATTAATATTGTATGATGTTACAGTATATGATATTAATCAATGTTTCATTTCGAATTAATGTTTATATTTTAGAGGTAGTATTGTGATGGTATTTAGATTGAAAGATCAATATTTTTTCACATTATTGTTATTTCTGACACATTTATTGACCAAACACTTTGGGGGTATTTGAGTTCTTACTATATGACATGAGAAAACTACCATGGATTATGATTTTTCATTGTTTATTGAATGTATAACGTTATTTTTTATTCTTTTCTTTATTGACACCAAGGGTATATTTTCTGCAATGATGAAATTCAAACACTTAATGCTAGTGACAAACATCTGGTATAAAAGGATACCTGCTTCAGGCCATGGGGAGAACTATATTGGAACATGTGATCTAGTATTGGGAATCACATTCATTGTCCCCCGTATTCTCTATTGATAACACAAGTGAAGATATATTAGTATTCGTTTTTTTTGGATTTTTTATATATTTGGTGCTATCCTTGATATTTATTAGTTAGTTTTACATAAATTAGAGAATTATTTTAATATTTGAAGGTTAATATTTACTGCATCCGATGGAACAAAGTCAGTGGGAATCCAAGAGGCTGTGAGAAATTATTTTTACAATGATATAGTTTCTCAGAGTTTGATAAGACTATTCATCACTAATTGATTTTGATCACTTTCATTACATATTATATTTGATGATTTATTAGCTGGCATTAACATTGTCGCTAAGGTTGATAGTTCAATATTGATATTTGAGGAATTTATTCATGTACCACATACACATGCAAGTTATAATATTACTTTCTGGAAAAATGTTAACTCTATTGAATTATTGACCAAATTCGTTGTTAATATTGTTTCATGAATATAGAATCATCATTATATTTACCATACATACATGGGGGAGATGACATGGGCTTTCAGATACATTCCATTATCTATTATATTGTTCTTTATTTAGAGATATAAATTGTTTATTTTATCAATTTCCCATAATCAATTCAACAATATTTATTTTAAATATATTTCTTATGAAAAATGCATGTAATATGAAGTATTCTATAAATGATTGTTATAAAGATATTATTATGGATATGAGTTGGATTGATCTTCCAAATAGAACTTCTAGAGAATATTTCAGGGGTATTATGCTGTTTATTGAGTTTATTGGAGGATTTAAAAGTGACATTATTAGTTGTCCATGTAGAAAATGAGAAAAAATATCAGTTAAGAGAAGATACCGTGAGGGAGAACCTATTCTTGAATAGATTTCTGAAATATTATAAGAGTTGAACTCATCATGGGGAAGAATATATTCTTCATCAAAAGACATATAGACATTGATGTAAGGATGAATGATCCAATGCATGAAATTATTTCTGAAATGATATGTGGGTTGGCTCTTGAAGGAATTGGCATCCAGAATGTTGAGACAAGTGAGATGATTCTGCACTCTAGTGTAGATCGTGATTCGAGGTGGTTTTGTGAATTACATGATGATGAAAAAATGGAATTATATCATGGATGTACTGCTTACAATAAATTGTCATTTTTCATGGAGTTGTTTCATTTGAAGACATTGAATCAGTGGTAAGACATATTGTTCGACATGTTGTTGGTGTTATTTAAAAAGGTTCTTTCTATCGACATTAAGATTCCATACTCGTATTACCATGCTCTTAAGTTAACAAAGATCTTAGGTTTTACAAATGAGACCATAGATACATGAGAAACCAGCTGTATGTTTTTTAGAAAATAAACTGCACATTTGGATATTTTTACGGTCTATGACACTTCTAGGTTGAAAGAGAATTGGGGAAATCAGACTCATCAAAGTCAGACCGTGAAATAGGGAAAACTGTTTACTGTAAAACAAATGTGTTAGTTTCCCAAAAATCCGAGGATTAAATTTTTTTAATGTCATTTAAATTTTATAATTTAATGTGATGGCCTGAGAAATGAAATCAAGATAGTGATATGTTAACCCACCCGATAGACTCTCATTCTTAGAAGGATTTTGATAAAAGACACCACGACTTTATTAATGATGTTCCTAATTTCTGATTGGGGATGGAAGTAGATGGTTTCAAACCATTAATTTCTATGGTTGGTGAAACTCATAGCACATGGCCCGTGGTGTTGGTTTTATATAACATACCTCTATTGATTTGTATTAAGAAACAATTTATAATACTTTCCACTCTTATTGATGGGCCTAGAAGTCCTGGGGATAAGATTGATGTTTACCTTATTCCATTGATTGATGAGTTGAATGAAATTTGGGGAGATAGTGTGATTACTTATGACCGTGAAAAGAATGAAATGTTCAAAAAAAAATCTCTTTATTGTTGAAAATCAATGACTTCCCATCTTATGAAAATTTATCAGGCTGGAGTATGAAAGGGGAATTTTCTTTCCCATGTTGCAATAAATGTAAAAAAAAAATTGGCTTAAAAATTCTATAAAATGGGCATACATGGGACATAAAAATTTTCTCCCCACTCAGTTGTTCTAGAGAGTTTATAACATCACCAAAGATCATGATAGGAGTTGAAATTTTATTGCACATTGAGGAAGAAAACATTTTCATAGTATATGAATTTCAGGATTTGGTGGCTCATCCATTACCAAATATTCATGGAGCGGGTAGACAATGAAATAACAATTGAAATAGAAATGTATTTTTTACAATCTCCCCTATTGGAAAACTAACATTCTAAGGCATAATTTGGATGTCATGCACATTGAAATAAATAATTGTGATAATATATTGTGGACCATTTTAGGTGTCAGTGGAAAATCAAAGGACCATGTTAATGCACATTGTTATTTAGAAGAAACAGGTTTAATGAAGTAGTTTTTTTATAGTTAGCTGAGGGAAACAAGGCATATATGCCTTCGTCATAGTATATAAGACTACAAAGGAGAAATACAGTACTTTATATTTTGACGATGCTCAAGGTGCCTGAGTGTTACTCTTCTAATATTTCCATGTGTTTGAATCTTACGATCTAAACATTACAATGGTTGAAAAGTCATGACAATCACATACTACTTCAATAGTTGATTCCAATTGCAATATTTGATTGTTTATCCCCCAATTTTTTTCAGCTGTTGATTGAGATGAGTAATTGTTTAGATACATTTGTATAAGAAATCAACAAATGAGTTATTTAGAAATTTTGAAGGACCGAATTGTACTTATGCTTTGTCACATCGAGAAACTGTTTCCCCCCTCATTTTTCTAAGTTATGGTTCACTTTATAGTGAACCAAACTAATGAATTAATTTCTTCCGGTCCAGTTCAATTCAGGTGGATGTATTTTATTGAGTTGCATATGAATAAATTGAAATGATTTGAACACAACACAGCTCATCCGGAGACATCAATAGGAAATGGTTATTTGATGGATGAGTGTACTACTATTTGTGCATAATATCTTATGGATGTTGGAAGAAAATTAGATAATCCATTTCAGATTCATGATGTCTCATTTGGAGAAGGAACTATATTTTATATGGACAACATCGGGTTGATACAATCGCATCAATATATCTTGTTCAATACTCCATCAATTGCACCATTAATTAATTAAGTGTATTATCAGTTTTATTGTTTACATTTTACATGTTTTGTTTGAATTGATCATTTAAACATCACATTATCATTTTATGGAAACACAATAATGAGATAAAAGAAGAGATGTCTCATGCGACTAAGTATCAGATTTAACAATCTCATTATGCATCATTCCATGACTGGTTCAAGGATTTTGTACGGATAAATTGATTTTTATTATGAGTGATGTATTATACTAATTAACTTCTATAGAAATAATTATTTAATTTTGTGAATTATTTAGGTTCATAACCTAAGGGAGTTAGGTGACCCCACGCTAACTGAAGAATATATCGAACTACCTGAGGGTCTATCTATAATGACTCATCGTTATAAACCTGTAGATACTAATGGTTTTTGATTTCACTTTAAAGATGTTGACAACAACTGAGAAACACAAAATAGTTGAATGAGTTGTCCATTTGTTTATTTTGTTTATTACTATGGTCAATTGATAGACATCAATTAATTTGAAAAGAGACATAGGTTAATGAACATATTGTAAAAGTGTAATTGGGTTGATCCCGTGTGAAGAATTAAAGTCAATCAATATCAATTTAAATTGGTAAATTTTAACTATATTTTATACAAAAATGAATGAGTTGATAATGAACCTTTCATTTTGACATCAAAAGAAGAACACGTGTTCTTCATTACATTGCCTTCAAATCCTAGTTGGCGTGTTATTGTGAAAATATTCCGTCGAGGAGTTTTTTTATTTGAAGAAGATAAACCCAAGACTTTTCCATTTGAATCTGAATAGCTTGATCAACATACCGTAGATCAATGTGATGAAGATATTTATTGGGTTATAGAAGTTTTTTAAGGAGAAATGGTTTATTTTCATATTTAATGAAATGTATTTTTGTTTTCCTACTCTTCAGTTAAAATACTCTCATTAAAATTGATTAAAACAATTGAAAACTAATTTGGTACATATGCATTTTTATTTATTATTATTCATAATTAACGTTATGATAGATTCTTTTTTATGGATTCCCTTATGAGAAAGTGTGAACCATGATTCTAGTATCTTGTTCATTCTCTAGCATTCATTAGATGGACTATATTTCTTTGATTTTATAAATTTATTTCTAGATCAAATTTGAAAGTGTGATTAATTTGAGTAAAAGCATTTTCAAAAAAAAGATTATTTCACCGTAGTTGTGGGTAATAGAAAAATATGGTATTTTCAAAGCATTAAAATGATTTGTGACCTTGTGGATTCGATTTTAAGGTCCCCATCTCCCTTTCCATATCATTTCAATCCTTGTTATAATTTTCAATCAGATTGATAATTTTAATGGGATGATGATTCTACTTTGAGCTTGAAAGATCCATATTTCACACACATATGTGTTTATATAGATATAATATCCCCCCTCTGCAGCACCACCCCACTGCCCCTAACCCCCACCAGCACAGCCCCTGCACCTGGACAGCCCCCTGGATAGCCACCCCCTGGAACCCCCCCTCTTGGACATCCCAACCAAAAACTCCATTGGACAGCCCCCACCCCACCCCTCGACAACCCCACCCCACTCTACATAACAGACCCCTCCACCCTTTAATACACCAGACACTCCCCTACCTCCTATGATACACCATCCAGCCCCCCCCCCCCTCCCCTACTCCCCTCGGACTGCCCCACCCCATGGACAACACCACCCCACTCCCCCCGGACAACCCCCCTCTCAGACAGTCCACCCCCCTTTGGAAAGCCCCCAGCACTACACCAGACCCTCCCCTATCCCCTTACCTACACCTATAACAAACCCACACCCCACTCCCCTAGCCATCCCCAACAATACCTGGAAACCCCTCCCTCTTGTACTCCTCCCTACAAAAACTCGAACAGCCCCCAATCCCCCCAAATAGCCACCCACCCCTAGCTCCTCGATAGCCTCATCACACTCCCGCCCAGACATCCCCACTACAACCCCAACCTACTCACCCTAGATAGCCGCACCCCTACCTAGGTAGCCCCAATACACCAGAAAATCCTCCACTCCCCCCAAAAATCCCCCCACCCCATCCCCTCGACAGCGCCACCACACTCCCTCTCGAACAGCCCCACCAAACCCTCAGACCCCCCCACTCTCAACCCCCCCTCCCAGAAAACCCACCCACCATAACTCCCCCTAGAAAACCCCTGGAAAGCCCCACCACACACCCCATTCCCTCCCCAGTCCTATCCCCCTCCCAAATAGCCCACCCCCAAAATCACTTCACGTTAAAAGAATTGTCAAAATACAAGCCTTTTGGTACATATTTTTTTGTTCAGTAATGTTTATGATTTTTTTAAATCCTATCACTTTTTGTTTTATTATCAATTGTACTAGTTTTATTTTTTAAAAAACAATCCAATTTATCTTTTTAAACTTTTTATTGTCCCCTTACTAATGTTTTCTATAACTGCAGACCTTTCAGGGGAACAAGCAGCACATCCACAACATCCATCCGAGCCGTCTTTGTCTTAGAGTTGAGGAATGTTTAAATGTATTTGTGTTTATTTTGTTATATAATTTATATATATATATACACAGATGTAAAATTAATTATAAAATGGTTTTCAACAGGTCCATACTCAACCACTTCTTCATCTCACAAGTGAGGTCGTGGTCATGTCATTTCATCATAGAATTCTGACACGACCATTGATGTTTCATTTGACATGAGACTTCATTCTGTGGGACTGACTGCCCCTACATTATTCTGTTAGCTGGGTCATATCAAATGCAACTCTCATCGATTTCCATTGATGACATGTGACTGGCCTTCGATCCCTTATGATACATTAGATCGTCTTTGGAGGGAAGCTCATGTAAGAAGTCCATTTTAGTATCATTACTATGGTTAAAAAATATTAACATGTGTGATTTTTTTCTTAAATAGAATAATTTAAAATTGATCCCCAATGATTTTCTTTCGGTGTTTATGAGAAAATTTCATAATACGTGGAATGATTTTAAAGGAAAAAGGAATAGGGATCACTGTGTACCAAACGTGGGTTCCCTAGACATTCTTGAAAAAGTTCCGAGAGGTGTTCTCCAGGATTAATGGCATGAAATAGATTCCTTTTAATATAATTATTCGATTTAGGTTAGTATATTTATTTTTGTATATATAATTTCAATAATTTTTCACATTATATTTGTTTGAAATTTGAATTAATTGAATATAGGAGCTGTTTGCACGCCATTTTGAGAATCAAGCATTTCAGGGACCACCTCAAAGGATCGGGACACGTCACGTGTCTTAGATCCAAAATGATGTATTTATTATTCATTTTTAATTTATTATTTAATATGGTATGTGTTATATTTTTATATTTTATAACATTACCGTTATGGGAGCAGGGTTCACTGACTGATAAAATGTCGTTGTGGATGAGAACTCATGATCAAAATGATCCAGAGGCAGTAGCTATTATAGTAAGTGCTTATAATCATTACCAATATTTACATGAATATGTATATAAACACACACATATATATATGTATATATATTTAAATATTTCATAGGATCAATTTGAAGCTGAGTTAGAACAGCTGTCGGAGGACATACGACAGCTTCCTATGCGATGGGCTGAGATATTAATTCGCATTATTGGTCGTGATGGGCATGGATATAGTTTTACCTCAGGAATGGGGATTCCTAATTTTTTAGTATCACATGATGAGGTTTTTGCTCATGTTGTTGCTCAGATGACACAACAGTTGTCAGATTTCGAGGATGGTTGTGCACTTCCGAGGTAGTAAATGCGCAATTGATCTCTAAGGTTAGAACACTACGAGGATATGTGTGTCTGAGTTATAGTGGAAGGGACCAAACGATATAGGTTTATACTGAATTTATTTATTTTATTTCTATTATATTCTTTATTAAAATCTCTAAAAAATTTATTTGTTGTAGGCCTCTAGCACACCAAAAGGAGGTAGTAGGCATGACCACGTATGGCACATCAAATTAAAAAGGTGTCTTTATTTTTTATTTATTATTGAATTAATGTTATATATTGATTTATGCTTTAAATATATAATATTTTGAGAATAGAAAATTTTATGTTTTAAAAAACAACATAGTTTTTCTTTACTTCTATTTATAATGATTTCTTGTTGGCATGTTCTACCTCCACTTCAATTACTGCCTATCATGTTATGCTAGACCCCATATTAGTTTGGTATTAATTTATTTTTGTTCGTTTATTGATGGTGTTTGTGGATACATTCATTATATATGGTGAAACTCAGTTGGTCTAGTTCCCTATTATAATTTCTATTTATTTTAGAGTAGGCATGTGATGTGTTTTGGTGTTTATCTTGTTATGGGTTTTTTCCTTGTCGGTGTTGTTTTACTGGGGGTATCCGGGGGGTGGGGGGGGGGGGGGTTGTTCTAGGTGAGTGGGGGTTGGGGGTTTTCCAGGGGTGGGGCTTGTCCCAAGTAGAGTTTGGGGGGGGGGGAACTTGAGGGGGTGTCCAAGGTGAGTTGGGGGAGGGATTTCTGGGAGGAGTTTTTGTTTGGGGGGGGACTCTCTAAAGGTGGAGGGCGGTATCTGGGGGGAGTGGGGGATGTTCAGGGGTGGCGGTGTTGTCCCAAGGGAGGTTCGGGGGGGGGGGGGGGGGGGTTGACCGAGGGAAGGTGAGGGGTTGTCCGGGGGGGATGTTCGGGGGGTGGGGGATATCTTTGTGGGGGGGGGGGGCTGCCCTGTGGGAGATTTGGGGGGGGGGGGGTCTATGAAAGGTGTGGTGGGGGGATGTTCAGGGTGGGGGATATCTGGGGGGAGTGGGGCTATCTCAGGGTGGGGGTGGGGGGGTGTCTCAAGTAGGTGGGGGGGGGGGGCATGTGAGGGGCTATTCCGAGGGGGGGGGGGGTTGTACGTGGGTGGGGGTCGTGAGGGGATGTTGGGTGGGGGTAGTGAGGGGCTGTTGGGGGGGGGGGGGCTATCCCGGGGGTGTTTAGGGGGGTGGATGACCAGGGGGCACATTAGGGGATATCTAAGGGGGGTTTCATTGGTGATTGGGGGTGTCCAAGGGGGAGTGCGGGATGTCCGAGTGTGTGGGGGATGTCTAGAGTGAGAGTGTGTGTGTGGGGGAGGGGGGGATATTTATGGGGGTTTTCCAGAGGTGGGGGGAAGGGGGGATATGCAGGATCTAGAGGGGGGAGCTGTTCCGGGTGGTGGTTGTCTGGGGGGGGGGCATGTGATGGGCTTTCTGTGGGGGGATTAGGGGTGTCTGGGTTTTTGGTGGGGGGGAGGGCTACCCGTGGAGTCTTTTTGGGGGGGTGTTCGAGGGGTTGTGGGTTTGGGAGATAATCAGTAATGAACATTACCCTATATAGTTCAATTTCAAGCCCACACAGCCGAATGGTTGCCCAAACATTTATTGAATACACCTTCTCGTGTACGAGCAACACAGTTGATATTTACAAGAGTAGAGTACTAAGGAAAATGGCCTAATGTGAAAATTTACCTAATGTAAAAATAGGCCTAATGGACAGTTGGTAAAATGGAGACATGTCCAATTGGACAAATGTCCTAGCACCCTAATTCCCTAATGCCCCAACACCCTAACTGCCCAATGATCAAATGGAAAATTAGTCAAATGGACTACTATCCTAATTACCTAATGAACTATTTTCCTAATTACATATTAGCCTATAGGACTAATTACCACATAGCTGAATTCCATATTTGACTATTGGCCTAATGGTCAATAGGCTAAATAGATACTAGACCAATTGTCCAAATTCACAAATGCCCAAATGAACAAACACCCTCACACACTAACCCCCTAAATCCCTAACGGCCTAACTGCCTAATGGCCACACAACATCCCAATGACCCAATGACTCAATGATGGCCCAAGGGCAGAAGAACATCCCAATGACCGAACAATGGCCCAATGGCCAAACAACGGCCTAATAATAGCCTAATAATGTCCCAAAGGCCGAATGACCTAATGGAGTACTATCCTAATTACCTAATGTTATATTGGCTTAATAACATATTAGTTTATTTGCCTAATGGAATATGTGCCTATTGGCCTAATGAACAAATGGCCGACTCACGTATTAGTGTATTGGCCTAACTGATAGTTGGATAAATGTCCAATTGGCTAAATAGAGACCGGACAATTGGCCAAATTCTCAACTTCCCTAACTTTCTAACAACCCAATTTGATTATTATATATATATATTGAAAACTAAATAAATAGTTCCTATTTGAATTTTATTTGTTTTTTGTTTATTTTATATCTTATTTTTGGTTTATTGAAGTATAATATTAGAAAGGAATAAATCTATTTGGAACACTAGATATGGAGTATTTCTGTTATTTTTTGTTTATGAGGATCCATGTATTTTTTATGTTTCGAATATATTTTTTTTCTTCTTTTTTTGAAATTTTTCAACTGTTTTCTACTATTTCAGAAGCAACACTGTAATTTTTTTAAAAATAATTTCCTAGGTTAGAGTCCTCAATTCATCCTAACTTTAGGTTACCTATAACGCCTACCAATGGTGGTCATTGTTTCTTAAAAGCGATGGGCTTAATGCGACTGCCATTAGCGGCCTCTAAGTGGTCTCTAAATACCAATAGTGATAGCCAATGATGGTTGCTATTGGTCTCATTTATAGTAGTGATAATATAATGATATTGAAGAAAATATTCTCCACTGAAGATAAAAAACACCAATTTTCATTAAAATCAATATTTTACATTATTAAGGACATTAAGAGTATAAGAGGAATGTAAAACATATGATATTTTTAAATAATAAAATTAAAACAAAAAAAATAATATTTTGGAGAGATGTATTATGTAATTTCATCATTGGATAATTATATATGAACAATCCCTGTGGAAAATGATATTGTTAAATAAAACCCTTGCTACTTCGTAATATTTTATTCATGAGTTACATGAAAGAAAAAAACTATAAATAAAAAAAATTCCATGAAAATAATGATATTGATGATATAATATATAAAACTGGTATTAGATACAATTTATAAAATAATATTGATTATAACATAGCATATACCCCAATGAATATTATTTTAAAAAATAAAACATTACCACTTTGGTAACATTCAAATAAAAATTGATTGGATGAAATAATTTGAATTGTAACATTAAATTAAATGGATAAGTAATAATACCTGCTATGACAACCCTTCTTTTTATTACAACTTAAACATGCTTTATTACATAAAACTTCAATTGATACAACAAAGAAGATCGAGAGGTTTAGTGTCTTTGGGGCTTAGGATCATTACATAAAAACTTTAAACTTGAAATACAACATCCTTATTGAAAAATTCCTTTACATGACCACTACATTCCTTCGTACTTAGCATTGCATGGGATAACCTGAGGACATGCATAAGAAAAGGGTGAGCTATAAAGCCCAGTAAGGGAGTACACAATGAATAACATGAGGAGTACAATACATGTTAGGAAATAGGCATATCAATAGATCATAAGAGAGACATGAACATAAAGGCATGATAAAGCATGATAATCATAACATGGAAATGTGGCAACAACACTTAACATTGAATTAGCATGAGCCAAGGCTCATTGCACATGGAGCATGAGTAAACCCTCATTGCACTTGAAGCACGAGTAAAACCTCGTTTCACTTGAATTAGCATGAGTCAACACTCATTGCACATGACGTATCATGATACTATACTTTACCCAATGCATTGGAGCGCTATAAAGGGCGCACCCTTCTTAAACATTTCATTTCATGCATAAGTGTGCCACATGGATCATAAAACATGGATTCATAAAACATAATCATTTATTCCACGATAAAGGAATGTGGAATTCATACATGAAACTTTACAATCAATAAGTAAATGTGCATGAAGTTGAATACCCTTGATGGAGAAATGGGCATGGTATTCACTACACAATGATATTGGCTTAGAAAATCGGTGTGATTTCGGCAGCGTAACGGCGTGACATAAGAATTCATAAAAAAGGATGATTAGAGAGAAAGGGGTTCCTCATCATATTTACATGTAATGGATAGTAATAAGGTCATATAGAAACATGTCCCAACAATTGAAAAGGAATTTAGATTCATGATACAAAAGTATTGCTTGAATATAAAAGAAAAGAAAAAGGTTCCTTTCGGAATTTCGGTATAGTAACGGGTGTACATGGGAGGCATTTAATGAGAGAGAAAGGGTTCTCCCATCATTCAAACAATAAGAGGGTAGTATGGGAGAGGTGCGAAACCATACCCCAACATTCATAAATGAAATTAAAAGGGAAATACAACTTAAAGAAAAATTGACAAAAATGAGAAAGGAAGAAAAACCCTTACTTGGAAGTGTGCTTCCAAAGGCTAGAGAGAGGCTTGTGAGAGGCTTCTTGGGAGCTTGGGGCACCTTGAGAGGATTCTAGAGAGACTAGGGAAGAGGTTGGACGAACTTCAAGGGATTTGGGTGAGGAGGAAGTGGGAGCTTGGGTGGGTTTATATAGGAAAGGTGAGAGAATTCTTTATTATTTAGGTTTGGGACCCCTTATATTAAAATAATCCAAACCACAAACCATCCCATGGTATTTTCCCATGGTTTCTGGAAAAGGAAAGAGGAAAACAATATTTTACAAGGCCAAGGTCCGAACTTATTAAAAAATTAGGGTTGCTTATGTGGAGGTGAGTCACACTCCCATGGAAATTAATTTAAAAAGGCAAAGTGTTGAATAAGTCTTGAGGGCTCCATTAATGCTTTGAAAAGTGAGTCAAACAAACCCAAAACCTCATTATTTTAATGATAAAACACATATTGGCCGAACATAAGGATTATGTTATTTTATTACATCACCATTGGGTCATTATTATTTCATAAAACACATTATATATTTACATGGTATTTAATTTTTACCCAAAAAATTTGACTGTCTCAGAAAATTATGAAAAATTCACCGTTGGATAATTTCGACGTCCTGATTCCAAAAATAATATTTATTTTATCTAAATAATTTTATAAATATGTGAATTTTCACTTTTAAAATAAAAACCGACATTTATAAAAAATTCACGGGTTTTGACAGAAATGGCTTTCAAACCTTAATAAAAATTTTAATTGCATTCATAAAATTATAAGATAATTTATATTTAATAAAAATTAATTTAATATTAATAACAATATTTTATTAAAATATTATTTAATTCAAATAAATCCTTTAATTTAATAAAATATAATTCTTAATTAAATAATAACTAAAAAACACCATTTGTACTTTAAAAACTAATTACAATGTATCAAAAAAATTATATTCATTATTATATACAAAAAATAATGTACATGAACATGGTTCTACTTATTTGTTACATAACCCCTTAAAATAGCCGCATAAGACCTAAGGGTAAGGTGCGCGATGGTGACAGACTCTTGGGGCTGCTCGGATAACATCGCTCGAGTGGTAATCTCTATCAACTTCCATTTTTCCCGTAGACGATCACGTTCGAGCTTGACTTGATGAAGCTCAGCTTGGGCTTGGTCAAGGGAAAAGCCCAAAGACGCCACCTCTTTTCCGAGCTCCGACAAATGGGCTTCGTAAGGGGCAATTCTACTGGATGAGGCCATCGCTTCCTTTGTCTGAGTAGAAAATTGGTTCGTTAAAGCCTTATATTTAAACTACCCAGATGATCACTGTACAACGGCTATAAAAGTAACGGTCATAAATCTTAACGTTAAACTAAATAAGTTGACATCTTATAAAAACATTTTTCATAAAGTAACATTTAACTGGATCAAGAGGGATTTTCCATTAATGAAATTTTGGGTCGTTACAACATTCCCCCCTTAAGAAATTTCGCCCTCGAAATTTTCCTTTTCCCACACTAAAACAAATGTGGGTAACATAGCTTCATCATATCCTCCGACTCCCAAGCTGCTTCTTCAAACTTGTGGTTTCTCCACAACACCTTGACGAGGGGCATTGTCTTATTTCGTAGAACTTTTTCTCTACGATCCAAGATCTTCACTGGTTGCTCCTCATAAGAAAGATCGTCTTCTAATTGTACCACCTCAGAAGAGAGTACATGTGAAGGGTCTGGTATGTACTTTCTTAAGAGGGATACATGGAAGACATCATGCACCTTGGCCATAGTAGGTGGAAGTGCTAGTCGATAGGCCACAACCCCAACACGATCAAGAATCTCGAAGGGGCCGATGTACCTTGGACTTAACTTCCCTTTCTTTCCAAACCTCATGACCTTCTTCCACGGAGATATGCGTAAAAACACCATGTCTCCGACTTTAAACTCAAGGTCTCGTCGACGATTATCTGCATAACTCTTCTGTCGACTTTGGGCTACCTTGATATGCTGCTGAATGGTTTTCACCTTCTCCACCATTTCTTCGACCATTTCTGGTCCAAGCAGCTTACGTTCACCGACCTCATCCCAACATGCCGGTGTTCTACACCTTTTCCCATACAGGGCTTCATATGGTGCCATTTGGATGCTCGAGTGGAAACTATTATTATAAGAGAACTCAACCAGAGGAAGATGTTGATCCCACCCTCCTTTAAAGTCCATTGAGAACGCTCTCAACATATCCTCAAGTGTTTGGATAGTCCGCTCGGATTGGCCATCAGTTTGAGGATGATAGGCCGTACTGAAGTTCAGTTCAGTATTCAGAGCATGTTGAAGACTCTTCCAAAACTTAGAGGTAAATCTTGGATCTCGGTCAGACACAATAGATAGTGGTACTCCATGCAACCGTACCACTTCCCTGATATATATCCGTGCCAGTTGATCCAAAGAGAAATCCTCTCGAATAGCAATGAAGTGTGCAGTCTTTGTAAGACGATCCACAATAACCCAGATTGCATTGTTGCTTTTGGATGTCCTTGGAAGTCCAGTGACGAAGTCCATGGTGATGTTCTCCCATTTCCATTCTGGTATGGGCAATGGTTGCATCATCCCCTTAGACTTCTGCCTCTCTGCCTTCACTTGCTGACACACCAGGCACTTTGATGTATATTCAGCGATCTCCTTCTTCATATTATCCCACCAAAAGTTTTCTCGGAGACCTCGATACATCTTTGTGCTCCCTGGGTGAATAGAGAAATTTGAACTATGTGCATCATCCAAAAGTTCCTTCTTCAGCTCCGAACTTGATGGAACACATAGTCTTTTCCCAAACCGCACAATTCCTTCTTCATTAACATTAAACTCTGAGGATTTTCCCTTTTTGATAGCTTCCACTTTTTCTTGGATTCTCGCATCATCCTTTTGAGCATCCTTTAACCTTTCCAAAAGAGATGGTTGAGAAATAATTTGTGAAAGGATTGATGATGTTCCCTTCTTTATGATTCCCACGTCCATCTTCATCAAGTCTATGAAGATTGGATCCTTTTCAATTCTCATCATTGATAGAATTGCTGGATCCTTTCTACTTAGGGCATCCGCCACCTTGTTCGCCTTCCCAGGGTGGTAATGTATTGAACAGTCATAATCCTTTATGAGCTCTATCCATCTTCTCTGGTGCATATTAAGCTCTTTCTGTGTGAATATATATTTAAGACTCTTGTGGTCAGTATATATCTCACATTTCTCTCCATAGAGATAATGCCGCCAGATTTTCAAGGCAAAGATCACTGCCGCCAACTCCAGATCATGCGTTAGATAGTTTCGCTCATGGATTTTCAACTGTCTTGAGGCATAGGATATCACTTTATCATTCTGCATCAGCACACATCCTAAGCCCTTCTTCGAAGCATCACTGAATACCACAAAAAGCTCCCCACTTGTGGGCAAAGTGAGCACAGGTGCAGTAATAAGCCTCCTTTTCAACTCCTTGAAGCTTTCTTCGCATTCATCACTCCAAGAAAACTTTACTCCCTTTTGAGTTAGCTTGGTAAGAGGGTTGGACAATCGTGAGAAGTTTCTCACAAATCGTCGATAATATCCAGCTAACCCCAAGAAGCTACGGATATCAGTTACCGATGTTGGCCTCGGCCATCCCTCAATTGCATCTGTTTTGGAGGGGTCCATAGATATCCCATTGCTTGTGATGATATGACCCAAGAATGAGACTTCCTTCAACCAAAACTCACACTTGCTGTACTTTGCATAGAGATTTTCCTTGCGCAAAGTCTCTAGTACAGTTTTTAAATGCTTCTCATGGTCCTCCTTGGTTTTGGAGTATATTAGAATATCATCTATAAAGACTACCACAAATTTGTCTAGGTAATCTCTAAAGACTCTATTCATCAAGTCCATGAATATTGCTGGAGCATTGGTGAGTCCAAAAGGCATTACTATGAATTCATAGTGCCCGTACCTTGTACGAAAAGCAGTCTTGGGGATATCTTCCTTCTTCACCCTTACTTGATAATATCCCGACCGCAAGTCGACCTTGGAGAAGTATTGTGCTCCACGTAGCTGATCAAACAAGTCATCTATTCTTGGGAGAGGATACTTGTTCTTTATCGTGATTTTGTTAAGTTCACGATAATCGATGCAAAGCCGCATTGACCCATCCTTCTTCTTGACGAAGAGGACTGGCGCACCCCATGGTGATGCACTTGGGCGTATAAACCCTTTATCCAGATTCTCCTGTAGTTGTTTCTTCAGCTCTTCAAGCTCAACAACAGCCATTCTATATGGAGTCTTGGATATTGGTAGCGCCCCGGGTATATGTTCAATTGAGAACTCAACATCTCTTCTTGGAGGAAGACCAGGAAGTTCCTCGGGAAATACTTCAGCGAATTCCCTCACAATAGGCATTTCTTCAAGGGTGGTTTACTCCTTGGACTTAATCATCTGAGCCAGATATGCGTGCTCATAAGGCAGTAATATCCATGCTTGAGATGATGGAGCTAAAAGAGATTCATCTTCCTCCTGACACTTGTAAAGAATCGGGGGTCGATTCTCCATATGGAGTGTGATTTCCCTCTCCCGACAATTTATGTTGGCTCTATATAAGGAAAGCCAATCCATGCCAAGAATTGCATCAAATTCCACCAAAGGGAGTATGACGAGGTTCGCCGGGAAATTCAATCCACAGATTATAACAGGGGAGGACTTATACTCATGGGATGCAATGATTTCCCCATTTTCCGTACTCACCGACATCTTTACTTCCATGATTTGTGGTTGTGCAGGGATTGTTCTACTAAACTTTTGAGATATAAAAGAATGCTTAGAACCTGAATCAAAAAGTAAGTTCGCTATTCTTGAATGAATAACTAGCGTACCTGTCACCACTTCGTTGTCGGGGTTCACTTCGGCAGAAGTGATGGCAAAAGATCTTCCTTGCTATCTTGGAGGTTGTTGATTGCCTTCGATAACCTTTGGATTAGGGCACTGATTCGCAAAATGACCTGGTTCTTTGCATTTGAAGCATTGAACAACGCGTTGAGGTTCGAACGGAGCGTTCCTCCCCTCCGTCGCAGCCGCGGGTCCTTCTTGCTGACAGTTAACAGCTAGGTGCCCTTCTCTTCCACACTTGAAGCATTTTCTTGTCCCCCTAAGGCAATTTCCAGGGTGCTTCTTTCCACACTTTTGGCAAGTGGGGTGCTGGAATTTCTTAGCGCCGTTGGATTTATCCATCGGACCACCAATATTGAAGTCCACCTTCCGCTTCTTGTCCCCATGATACCCCTGTGATTCTCCGATCTCCATTTCAACCTTGAGGGCACATCGGACAATTTCCTCATAGCTGTCGAAGTCACGGATCGCTAATGCTTTCCGCAAGCTAGGCTTCAGCCCACCAAAGAAGCGGTCAACCTTGCATTCGGGGGTAACGACAAAGCCAGAAGCGTATCGTGCAAGCCTTGTGAAGTTTGACTCGTACGCTCCCACAGATTCCTCATCTTTCTGCTTGAGGGAAAGGAAGTCCTTTTCCATCTTAAGACGGAGGGTGCGTGGAAAATATTTATCGAAAAACATCTTCCGGAATACCTTCCATTCCAAAGCCTCGATCTCCTCCTCAGGCTTCGTATTTTTGATCAACGTTCACCATTGATCAGCTTCACCCTCCATACGATAAGCCGCCAGGAGAACCTTCTCTTTTTCAGAGCATTGGAGGATGGAGAATATCTTTTCAATGGAGTTGATCCATTGTTCAGCGATCATGGGATCAGATGATCCACTAAAAGTAGGAGGCCTTTGTCTCATGAAGCTTTCAATAGCGACTTGTTATTTCTTAGGGGGGGTTGAACGTTCCTCTTGACCAGTGTTTCTATTCAAAACTTGAGTTAGCTGAGAGAGAAGCGTGACAAAGTTCGCGATTCCCGCTCCCATTGGATTGGGCATCTCATAAGTACAATCATCACACTGATCTTCACAACGGTTGTTAGCCCGAGTTCTCCTATTACCGGCCATTGGCTGGAATAAAAGGAAAGTTAGGGGTAACACATAAAGGGCAATCCAAAGAAAAAATTTGATGACTTATAAATAAACTTTAATCTCTTTAACTCATGAGTCTATAGGATTCAATCCAGGCATTTCATGATCATCCTTCTAAAATATATTCTTAGGGGCATTTTTCCCTTAATAAGGGTTCATACTAAGATTGTGAATTTATCAAAACATATCCCCCGGGAGTGTCGTAACCAAGAGTGCAGCAAGGCCCATTGTCGTGCACCAGTTCCCGTTCGATTCTAGTTCAAAGTGGTGTTTTCGGGTTTTACCCCTAGGATACATCTGTGCCAGAGCCGCCTCTACCTGCTCGTATCCAGACAGGGATGTATTTGTTTGATAAACCACTTACTTAGTATTTACCAAAACTTAGGGATGTTTTTATTATGCTTAGTCTTGTATCTAAGGCTTTACTAGGGTTTCCTAATCCCAAAAATAACTAAACCTATCCTCTGATACCAACTATGACAACCCTGCTTTTTATTACAACTTAAACATGCTTTATTACATAAAAATTCACTTGATACAACAAAGAAGATCGAGAGGTTTAGTGTCTTTGGGGCTTAGGATCATTATATAAAAACTTTAAACTTGAAATACAACATCCTTATTGAAAACTTCCTTTACATGACCACTACATTCCTTCGTATTTAGCATTGCATGGGATAACCTGAGGACATGCATAAGAAAAGGGTGAGCTATAAAGCCCAGTAAGGGAGTACACAATGAATAACATGAGGAGTACAATACATGTTAGGCAATAGGCATATCAATAGAGCATAAGAGAGACATGAACATAAAGGCATGATAAAGCATGATAATCATAACATGGAAATGTGGCAACAACACTTAACATTGAATTAGCATGAGCCAAGGCTCATTGCACATGGAGCATGAGTAAACCCTCATTGCACTTGAAGCACGAGTAAACCCTAGTTGCACTTGAATTAGCATGAGTCAACACTCATTGCACATGACGTATCATGATACTATACTTTACCCAATGCATTGGAGCGCTATAAAGGGCGCACCCTTCTTAAACATTTCACTTCATGCATAAGTGTGCCACATGGATCATAAAACATGGATTCATAAAACATAATCATTTATTCCACGATAAAGGAATGTGGAATTAATACATGAAACTTTACAATCAATAAGTAAATGTGCATGAAGGTGAATACCCTTGATGGAGAAATGGGCATGGTATTCACTACACAATGATATTGGCTTAGAAAATCGGTGTGATTTCGGCAGCGTAACGGCGTGACATAAGAATTCATAAAAAAGGATGATGAGAGAGAAAGGGGTTCCTCATCATATTTACATGTAATGGAAAGTAAGAAGGTCATATAGATACATGTCCCAACAATTGAAAAGGAATTTAGATTCATGATACAAAAGTATTGCTTGAATATAAAAGAGGAGAAAAAGGTTCCTTTCGGAATTTCGGTATAGTAACGGGTGTACATGGGAGGCATTTAATGAGAGAGAAAGGGGTCTCCCATCATTCAAAAAATAAGAGGTCAGTATGGGAGAGGTGAGAAACCATACCCCAACATTCATAAATGAAATTAAAAGGGAAATACAACTTAAAGAAAAATTGACAAAAATGAGAAAGGAAGAAAAACCCTTACTTGGAAGTGTGCTTCCAAAGGCTAGAGAGAGGCTTGTGAGAGGCTTCTTGGGAGCTTGGGGAACCTTGAGATGATTCTAGAGAGAGTAGGGCAGAGGTTGGACGAACTTAAAGGGCTTTAGGTGAGGAGGAAGTGGGATCTTGGGTGGGTTTATATAGGAAAGGTGAGAGAATTCTTTATTATTTAGGTTTGGGACCCCTTATATTAAAATAATCCAAACCACAAACCTTCCCATGGTATTTTCCCATGGTTTATGGAAAAGGAAAGAGGAAAACAATATTTTACAAGTCCAAGGTCCTAACGTATTAAAAAATTAGGGTTGCTTATGTGGAGGTGAGTCACACTCCCATGGAAATTAATTTAAAAAGGCAAAGTGTTGAATAAGTCTTGAGGGCTCCATTAATGCTTTGAAAAGTGAGTCAAACAAACCCAAAACCTCATTATTTTAATGATAAAACACATATTGGCCGAACATAAGGATTATCGTATTTTATTACATCACCATTGGGTCATTATGATTTCATAAAACACATTATATATTTACATGGTATTTAATTTTTACCCAATAAATTTGACTGTCTCAGAAAATTATGAAAAATTCACCGTTGGATAATTTCGACGTCCTGATTCCAAAAATGATATTTATTTTATCTAAATAATTTTCTAAATATGTGAATTTTCACTTTTAAAATAAAAACCGACATTTATAAAAAATTCACGGGTTTTGACAGAAATGTCTTTCAAACCTTAATAAAAATTTTAATTGCATTCATAAAATTATAAGATTATTTATATTTAATAAAAATTAATTTAATATTAATAACAATATTTTATTAAAATATTATTTAATTCAAAAAAATCCTTTAATTTAATAAAATATAATTCTTAATTAAATAATAACTAAAAAACACCATTTGTACTTTAAAAACTAATTACAATGTATCAAAAACATTATATTCATTATTATATACAAAAAATAATGTACATGAACATGGTTCTACTTATTTGTTACATAACCCCTTAAAATAGCTACATAAGACCTAAGGGTAAGGTGCGCGATGGTGACAGACTCTTGGGGCTGCTCGGATAACATCGCTCGAGTGGTAATCTCTATCAACTTCTATTTTTCCCGTAGACGATCACGTTCGAGCTTGACTTGATGAAGCTCAGCTTGGGCTTGGTCAAGGGAAAAGCCCAAAGACGCCACCTCTTTTCCGAGCTCCGAAAAATGGGCTTCGTAAGGGGCAATTCTACTGGATGAGGCCATCGCTTCCTTTGTCTGAGTAGAAAATTGGTTCGTTAAAGCCTTATATTTAAACTACCCAGATGATCACTGTACAACGGCTATAAAAGTAACGGTCACAAATCTTAACGTTAAACTAAAGAAGTTGACATCTTATAAAAACATTTTTCATAAAGTAACATTTAACTGGATCAAGAGGGATTTTCCATTAATGAAATTTTGGGTCGTTACACCTACTATAACAAACCATAGTATTAGTATATCCACCTCGTAAATATAAATAGATGCATAACATCAAATGTGTCTAACTAAAATAAGATTTAGATGAATAACCTTTATAGTTTTGTAAAATTTCAAATGAATTTCATTGGATGATTGAAAATATTTTTTATGTATATAACTTTAATTAAATAATAAGTTATTCTAAAATATAATTTTTGGAATTATATAAACCATATAAATAGCAGTTGTGTTCTTAGTTTTATAACATATCTTAATGAAGAGAATTTGTGATAGAACACTTACATTATATATTAACTGATTCATAATCTATATATAATCATTAAAAATAAAAATAAATTTACTATAATTATATAAACTAATCATAATACAACATATAATATCATTAATGATTAACTTATATTATTTAAACCTTCATTTATTAAACATTATCTATTTAATTCATCATTTTGATTTTTAATTTCTTCTATATACATGTTTGTTTTAGTTCAGAAATTATTGTCTTTGACCATTAATAATGTTTAGTCATCATAATTATTGTAAAAAATGATATAATTATATTAAATATTAATTATATAAATATTTTTAACTCTTCGTATTCAGTAGTGATGATACAAGTATTATATCAATTCATTATGAAGATATTCTGTACTTACACAAGAGTGATATTTCTATATTTTCAAGGATGGAATAAAATTATTTTAAATGATAATTCACCATTAAATAATAATGAATATATTAAAAATACCATTTATATTTTCATTAAATATGTAATCTTTATCATCATAGTAAATCATTAATAATAAATATATCTTATCTCTTTGTGCATGTGGGAGTTCACACGTATGTCATATAGAAATTATTCTTTACCAGTGGATCATATTGTAAGAAGGTACATAAGATATCATAATATCATATGAATAATTATGATATAAATAATATATATATATAAATTAAAAATATCATAATAAAAATCCCTAAATGATGTTTTTTAAAAATGTGTCATATCATTATATTGAAGTAGTAGTGCACATGTACGCCCATGCAATACATTCATACCCATTTGATTGAAAGGAGTTGTTAAATTATCATTATATCATAATAAAATATAAATAAATTTCTGATATTTGTTTACAAATATTTTAGGTGTACAAAATGCATATAAAAAGTATTAGAAGAAATGATATACAAAGGGATTATTTTTGATCTATACCTCTTCTTTGATATACATCCTTAGGATTGCACATTAATCCTTGAAGGATAATTGTTAGGAGAAAACCATAAGATATCATTTGAAAGGAATAATAACATGATGGGTTTTTATTACATGTTTGATGATCAATAATGATAAAATTGTTTTAATAATTGAGGTGAAGAGGTTCCCTTTTATATGTTATGGGCGGAGAACATATGGGGTTTCTTAAAAAATTCATTGATATGTTGTCACTTTCAAGGAACTTTTTTTGATTATTTATATGGAATCATATTTATGATACTATAAGGTTTAAATATATTTTAATAATATTAATTATATATGTTTGGGTGGAAATCCAACCTTTTAGTATTGGGTTAACCACTAGTAAACCCAATTTAACATTAACTGTGGAAACAATGTTTTGTAATTTTTTATATTCACTATGAAAAGAAACTAGTTTAAAAATGTTATATGAAAT
This sequence comes from Viscum album, assembly GCA_963277665.1. Lineage (NCBI taxonomy): Eukaryota > Viridiplantae > Streptophyta > Magnoliopsida > Santalales > Viscaceae > Viscum > Viscum album. Next base: position 1,014,748,036 of record OY728130.1, on the reverse strand, counting down.
AAATTATTTTAATTATAAAAATGGGATCCATTTTAAAAATTAATTTTATTTAAATATTTCTAAATATAATATTCATTCATTCGACAACCCATAACTAAATCCCAATTTAGAAAAATAAATCTACAAGCATAAAACCAAATTTACCTAAATTAAATTCTATAGAAAATACATAAAGTTGTGATTAAAACATGTGTTATAATATATAATATATTAAGTAAATTAAATAAATTTATAAATACAAGATAATTATATTCATTAACATAAAAACTATTTCAGAACGAAAAAAATAATTTATAAAAAATGTGTTTTATGCCAAAAAAATGTATTTATACCAAAATAATTTCTAATGTTTATTATTATATAATTTATTATTTTAATTATAATTAATGTAATGTTATTATAATTTAATATAAAATTAAATTATATTGATACTTATTCATGACAATAATTTCCAATTTTTAGAAAAATTATGATTTTTCACAATTAACTGAAAAAAATATTTTTAGAAAAATGAAATAAATTCATCAGAATATAACATTGAAATGATAATTTTTTAAATTATATTAAATTTTTTTAATAAAATGTATTACCAAAATGAAAATATTAAAACATATTTTGGTGGTAAAAATAATTTTTTCATGATAATGATTAATGATTATATATTATAATGTTTGTCTAATATATTATTAATGTATTAGACACATGTAAGTGATGAGTATTTTCTGGTTATAGATATCTCATAGATTCATCAATAGGTCTCATGAGAATTTTTTTTGAAAAAACTATTTGGGTGTTTAGTGTAGATCAACCCAATGATTAAAATTTCATATCACAATACATTTATGGTTGGGTTCATGATGTCGTAGAAAAATGCTTTGACTAAAAGCTCATGGTGTCTAAAATTATCAAATTCTTTCATTAAAATTTCAATTATTATTATCTATTCAATTGTTACATTGATATTTTCCATTAATACAATATGAATATCTTGTGAATGAATAAATGGAATATGTATTGAATATCCACTGTCACATATAGTTAATTAATTATATAATCATGATAACATACATTATGTGCTTCCCCAAATAGTGAATTTAAGACCACCAATTATTATTTTTTCCTTTCCCTTGTATATAGAGATCGAATAACGTAATTATTGTCAAAGTTGAAATAATTTTATCAATGGTATGTTTTTATTTTTCAAATGTAATATATAAATAATGTATGCATATATTCTCTTAAGAACACTAAACTAATCAATCCATAATATTTTAACCCCATATATGTTGTACTATTGTAATAAATTAAACACCGCATTGGGATTACTAAAGTCATTATTGTTAAATATATAACTGACATCTTGTGTAGGTAAATAAAAATTAGGTTTATTCAAATATATTATAATAAATATATAGTTAATGAGTATTGTTGTGGTACAATTCATGGATAATCCAACAGAAAAAAATTCATTTTATGTCTCATGATCATATTCTATATCTTAATACAAGAATCATACTCATGATAACCTGAAATATTTATCACAACCTTAAACACTATATGATGACAATTTATTAACGATAAATCAACATCGTACTTGATTGGTGGATTATCATATCACATAATGAGTATCTTCATAATAAATAATGATAAGGTGTAAATTTAAATTTTAATTACATAATAATTTTAATAATTTTATTCTTTTTTAGAATACATAATAAAGACATACATATGTACTAGTATAACCATAACACATTTGATAAACTAGAAGATTATCCTTATCTTTAATTCACTTTTAGGGTTTTCATAAACTCATTAAAATAATTTTTAAGTCATACCACATCACTATGGGACCATTTTATACAATCCTTCCACTAAACACTTTAGTGAATAATATCAATGATGTTATATTGTATGAATAATGGTGAGACATATAATTCATATTTCAATTGAAAATTCATTAAAAATATATAATAAATGAATTACTTCACAAAGTTAAATTGTATGATGTTAATAAAATTTACTATATACTTAGAACACATTAAAAGTTCATAATAAAAATATCTCTTGGTACCCATTCCATAAACATTTTTTACTAAATTGTTTGGATTTTTTTATTATTTACATTAATATTTTACCAACCTATCATAAAACATTAAATATATTATGTGATACTAACATTTTAATTTTATTATTGTAATCCATTATTTATTGAATTTGATTTCTCCAAGACTAAAAATACCCCCACAATACTTTTAAACTATGTAATCTTTTTATAATATACTGATAAGACACCAAAATAACGTTTTTTATAAAATAACCCTTTTAGAAATATTAAATAAATAAACTCTTATATTATCATTTTATATAGTATTCTAGGTGTTTGAATATTTTTAAAAATAATTTTTTTTAAAATAAAGATGTTTTGGTGGTATAAGATCCCTCAAATTTTATAAATAATAATGATAAAAAATTAATCCTAGATCAAATAGTTTTTTCCATTGTAGTCTTGTAATGTATATTATAACATAAACCAATAACAACCACGTGTATTAAACACAACATCTCATATTTTCTCACAAAAAATCAGTGTCAATAAAACAATAATTTTTAACTTATAAAATAATCATGATGTAATAAAACATTCAATATTTCTTTAAAATCCATATATATTAATTTTCATCAATTCATGGATTAGGAAAAACATTACATCATCATTTGAATTAAAATTAAAATTATTTATAATTATTTAAATCTATCTAAGACATTATATTATTATAATATTAGTAATGTATAATTTTTTTATTATATTCTATAAATAATCAATAAATTGATTTAAATAAATATATTACATGACCTTGATTTTTCATTTATTTTCTTATATACCTTTCAGAATAAAATATACATCAAAATATTAGTAAAAATTTATTTCTCGGATCTAAATTTATCCTTTAATAATATTAGATATATATTTTCATGAAACATTATTGGACATCCTAAAAAATAAATTTAATTATGATGGAACTTTTTCACACTTTAATTTTCAATATTGCGCTAGAACCTACTCATAATAAGATTTATAAATCCATCCTCAAATCATTTGGAACAACATTTTAATCTTTTCTTGAGCTCTTTAGTATTATTGGAAAATTTTGTTATTTTTATTACAAATTGAATAACAAAACCAGAATAATAATTACAAAAAGTCACCAATATCTACAAATCCATAACAAACACAATAATTTTGAATATATGAACAGATAATAGATTTACTTTCTGTCATCATTCATATAAATATTTTTAAATAATAATTAAATCATTATATAATTATCTTAATCATCTATATTCACTTGTTGAACAACATCACCTTTTTATTAGTAATGTATGTATTAATCAAACATATATATATGTTCATTTTTTAAGAACAATTATTATGATTAATAATAAATTTAATGATTTAATTATATCAATATTATACATTATAATAATTATACTCAAAGTAGTATTTCAGTATAATTATTCTGTATTTATATCTAAGGATTTTATTAGATAAGTATCATGTTTTATATTATTCGAGTATGAAATTTGTTTAATTGTTCTACCACTAAAATGGTTAGTAATTTTAATTTCATAATATCCATAAGGGATACAATATCGATATTTTATCATGACTCCCACTATTTAATCTTATTAATAATTCTTGAATATATCTATGTGACCACCATATCAATAATATTAAGTATGAATATTAGAAATTTGGGTTCATAACCCTTTTCCCTAATCCATTATACGGATTCACTCAAAATTAATACTTTGTTATATTTGTTATAATGGTTTAATAATCTACTACATCCAATGAATATGATTAAATAATGGAACCCAATGGTTTCAGATACCTAATAACATTCCCTCTATAAAAAACATAATATTTGGGAGCCAAACATTAGCATTGTCTACCATGATAATGATTTTGTTATTAAAAAGTCTCACTTAAAAATATATTTAACAATTTTAATTTTTAAGGATATTTAATACCACCATAATATCCTATGTAATACCCATTAAATTTACATATTTTTCTAGTGAATTAGTTTGGAATCATTATCCAGTCACATAATCAATATGTTTAAACAATATTGATGCATAACTCTTTACCTATGTCACATCTTGTATTACTAACCCAAATTAAAATAAAAATATATTTATACACATCCAAATACATATCATGAATAATTTGAATGAATAAAATTTATGTTATTTCTTATATTCATATAAAATTAAAAATTCTTATAACATTAATATTGGAATGGTTGATGGAAAATCACCAATTTTTAAAGCACAGTAAAAACCACCAAGACAGTGTTTATTTTGATCCAATTTCAATGTACCAAAAGATATGTTTCTAATGGGATACCATAATCCTATCATATTTCTATCACATAATATATATATATACTATATATTAAAATCCATTCTCAAAACCTCTTACCGTCCCAATTGAATATAAATGAAAAATAAATCAATTATAATATATCAATTATAACAACTTATAGTCATGTATGATAATTTATTAAAGTATTTTAATTATTTAAACTATAAAATAAATAAATTTATATTAAATTAATTTTATCAATGAGTAATGTAATAAATAATTTATATAAATGAAAAATTTATATATTTACGGATGAGATATTGAAATTATAATTAATTTATAAATAAATCCAGTATTAGAAATATTGTAATTTGTCAATGAATTTGGAACATTCTATAATTAAATAAATACCTATACTTTATACTTATAATCAATACAAAGTACATAATATTATAAATTTATATTTGATTCACTTTAAACAGATGATATTGAATGAAAAAAATATTTTATATTCAATTTATAAAATGTAAAAAAATTAAAAATTAAAATATATTTTATATAATGTTCATTAAGAATTCATCATATAAATTATAAAATACCATTTAACATGGTTTAAGTAATTTATAAAATATATTCATTTATGTTGACATTTGTAGATTTCATATCAAAGAAAAAAATATATTTTAATATAAAATACTCAATAATGGGATGTACTATATAATTTATAAACATGTCATAAATTATTATTAGTATTTACATAGAAAAATTTTATATCTAAATTATAAGTCATGTCGATCTATAATCAAATTGTGTATAATCATATTTTTTGAAATTATTTCTACTAAGGCCTCTATGTAATGATACATTTGGTTGGTCATGATCAATTTCATGAAATATCTCTTTTCAAATGTGGTGGTCGTTCCACCAACGGGGATATAATGATATTCCCTTGGTTGGAAAGGGATGATTACATAAAAACACATTCTGATATGGATTTCTCTCCATAATTTGGGACTCTAACATAGATTTATGTCATCATCATGAATCCAATGCCTACAAACCCATTATATGTGAATAATAATATATTAAATCACTTTAATCATAGGTATGGACCATGAATTTTAGTCAAATATCATTATAATTTTGGGTAAATAGGGTGTCTGTAATTTTTATTTTATTCCTTCTTATGGTAAATCCATAGGGAAATCTTATACATTTCATATAACAAAAATGACTAGATTTGTAGTCTGTAACCAGAAAATAATGATATTTTATCATCCTTGGGTCATGTAATTCAAACATTTTAGGCTCATAAAATAATTATTTATTTTATTTTCATCTATGCCATGCTAGTTTTATCACCTATGTCATCCAAGGCTCATCAACTAATACATTCAATACTAATCATAAGAGTCATATTATTATTATAAAAAAATGTATCAATGTGTCATCACTAGAGGAATCATTGTCTTGTCTCATGAGGGTATAACTATAACACAATGAGATTTTATGAAATATTTTTTAAAATGAATTTATATTCTTACAACCCTTGTTTTACACATAACAATGTGTTTAAACAAACTGAGATATACAATAAAAATATTATTATATTAATGACATTTTATCACCAATACATTGTATTATTGGGTAAGAATATGATTAAATGATTATAGAGATGTATTTTTTACACATATATAAAGGTAAATAGTGGGATATCAATTGTTTTGAAAACATAATTAAATCCAATTTAAAATATAAGATATTTTGTTTCTAAATCCTATTTTTATATGGACAAACACATTTTTCATCAAAAAACTAATTATATCACTTTTGGATAATTTTTTGATGAATTTTATATATTATATATTCAACATAATTTTTTAAAATAATATAATACTTTTTAGGCATTGGATTTAAATAATCCATGTTTTGTGCATAAAAAAAATACTTTTTTAAAGAATGGTTTCGTCACATATTGAGAACTTATTTAAAATTATATTATTATGCCTTTTATGAAATTTATTTAGAAATATTATCAAAAATTTTAAAACCATAATTTTTAAATTATATTTATATTAATTTTTTTATGATTTAATGAAATGTTAATTTTCGGTGATAAGTGGAAATACTGATTTTTTATTAAGAATATCAATTTTTAAAAACAAGTAAAAATTTATAAATAATTATAATATTGTTTCAAAAGTAAAATTATTTCAATTATATATTTAATAATCCAATATGAGTCATTGGAAGCAATTTTATATTGAATTATTATATTATACATTATATTCAAATTAAGATGATTTCTTTAAAAACCAATTTTTTCACAACATCTTCTAGTTTTGCATTAAATTAAATTCTATAAATGTTATGAAATTAAACCTGAAAAATGATGTCCATAATTTTAATTATTATAAAGAATTTTATTTATGAAATTAAAGATACATTTTTTCAAAAATTAATAGTAAATAAAGACATATTTAATTATTGCAGTTAGGTGAAAATGGTTTTACCGAGCGGTTAAACTAAAATTATAAGGGTTAAAATTACATAAATCATGTAAAATTAATATTTTATGGCCACATTTATACATATATTATCCATATTTTGAAAATATGACATTTATGGAACTTGTTTCATGTGAAAGTTGTGATTATAATTTATTCTTTTCAAAAATTCCAAGTGTGTCGACGCCACTACTTATAAAATGTCACATAATATGATCTCTTATTCACACATAAAAATAAAATTTTATTCCTCCAATACCATCCCAACTACTTTTATTACATTTCAAAGATCGATATCCCATGTTTTTTTTTCAGAAATACAACCAAATAACCCATTTGGTGATAACCTAAGGAGGTTGTCTGAAGAAGATGATTCATCCTTAAATGAGTGTTTTTTTCTTTCCTCTCCTAGAAATATATATTATTATTAATCCCTAATAATATAATATAATTATTATATAAAATCTAAATTTATATATGTTATTGTTTGATGTTTATTTCTTATATCCGTGTTCTCCTCCCTCAAATTGGTCCTGAAATCTTTGATTATGTGTGCGGTGGCCTATCGTCTAGTGAAAAAATTTAACTCTTTTTCAATAACCACCATTAATTGAGTTTTATAATTACCTATCTAAATTATATATATATATATATAATATTATTAATATAATTATACTTATATAACATTATTATCACAGATACCTTCGTTATTTTCATTATGTGGAGGATATAATAATGTCACTCATGTGCATGGTGGACTACCCCCTAGCATAGCAATGTGATTTGTTTATCAATTATTATTTACATAGAAGATGATAAGGAAGAATATAATGAATATATTTGAATATTATGAACTAATAATACTTCTATAATTATAATATCATATCTACTATCTTACTATCCAAATTGTTGGATGATGATAACATCACCCATGCATACATGTGGAATACATATTCCACAAAGAGATGTGATATGATATTAATTTCTAATTTAAAGGGATGATAATAAGGATATATTTGATGAAATAATATGATATATATAAAACAACTAATTATTATAAAAATTATACCTTTTAATTTCATTTTTTTCTTTCCATACATTGATGAAATAAAAACAACATCCATGCATATAAATGACCCACCATCTCTATAAACAATTTAATCCATTTATATATATATATAATATTATTAATGAATTTAAATATTTATATAATGAAAATATATTATGTAATATCCTGTTAAAATAATTATAATTATGTAAACATGAATAATTTACGAGGACCAAAATTAAACAATTATAACATATATGGAAAACGATGTAGTTATTATAGAAAACAATGATTTTAAAAACAAATTATTATTAAATTGGTGAAAAAGGATAAAAAAAACATATATATTATTATTAATCTGAAAATTGTTCTATAATGTATTTATAATAATCCTATATTTATTAAATAGGAAGTTCTAACATGTATGAATTAACTCAAGACATAAGGTGTGAGATTTATAGAATCATTTTTATTTCAAGGAGACTCGTGCCATATTCAAAATGTATAAAAGACACATTTTTTAAGATATATCATGGTTCTATTTATTCTTATGGTATTTAATGTTTTATTTTATTTCAGTATTTAATGAGACATGTGATTCAAAAGTTATATAAGTGGTAATTTATTTTCATCTCACAATTTTATCAGGTAGACACATTTGATATTTAGAATATATTTATTTTATGTAGAGAATATACTCATAATGAATGTAATATACAATTATTAACAAGGAAATTATGGATATTTACAAGTCTATTTGAAGATATATATTTCATGGGGTTTTGGATTCAAAAGGAACTAAAATGGAAAGGGATATATGTTTCCTTCTCCTTATATATCATAATTTTCCAGGATTATGTTTCCAATGATAAAATTTCTTGACTGACAACTCAAATATTCATATGATTTTTCATTGTTTTCTAGTATTTTATCGAGAAAAAATGTTTTCGTTTCATCTTACTATTTCTATGTATTGAAGATAAAAAATACATTTTAAAAAAAAATCCACTTTTCATCTCATATTAGTCAGTAAAAATTAATCATCAATATGTATGTTCTCTAAAAAATGTATTTAAGAATTTTTTTTTTAAAATTTCCAATCAATGTTTAAATTAATTTTCACCAATGTTTTAATTTTTTAAAAAAAACATAAAATTAATGTTATTTTCATTTTAAAATACATTACTTTTTACTTTTTATAGAAAATGTGGAAGGAATTGTTCTTTTTAAAAATGTACAACAAGAATTGATTTTTCCACCATAATGACCAATAAATGATTAAAGATTTATTTATAGGTTTAGAAGTTCATTTTCAAACGAAATTACTTTGAAAAGTTTTTATGAACATTATGTTTTGAAAATTAATTTTAAATGTGGAAAGGAAATTTTTCATAGGAAATTTTTCATGTGAACTTGGAGAATTAGTTTCCTCCTAAGATGAGATCATTGATATTACATTTTCTTTTCCAGGGATATAATTAAATGGTATAATTATTATTCTTGCTCGATGTGTTTAATGTTTATTTTGATAATATTTTTATAATACATATTCCTCTTTCGATGTGTTATTTTTTGATGGTATGTTTGAATTTTTTTGAAAATAATTTCATTCATATACATTATGTTATGATGAAATTTTTACAAAACTCAATAGTATTAATGGGTTCTGATATAATGAATACATTATAATCTTTTAGAACAAATTTGTATTATTTTTTTTGTAATTGGTGGTTTATTATATACCAATGATGATGGTAACATTATAACCCAATACCTTTGTTTTTTTCAATCAAAGATGATTGTTTCCTAACAAACAATGATAATGGACACATTATAACTAAGTATAGTGGATACATTATAGCCAATATGTAGGGAACTATTTCTAATTCAAATGAATTTTGTTAATAATGATATCTAATGAGATTAGATAAAAGGAAATGAGGATGAAAAAAATTTAATAAGATATTTTATCCAATCTTATAGTCCCCATAGTGACCCTTGACTACTATTTTCGTCTTGGGAGTGAACCTAATCCCCTTTTATGGACTTGAATATATTACTTAACTACTATGGAAATTTTATTTTCTTAAGAGTATTCAATATTTCCATGCCATATTTCAATTTTATGCTCTTGATTATCATGCTATCTTATTCCTTTATTATTCGTATATTATTGAAATAAAATCTTTATGACATGACATTATATTACAATATTTTGGTATTGAATATATGTTTTTCAAATGTTGTTATCATGTTATCATACCCTTATGAACATGTTAATATTATGTATATTTCTTTTTACCCATTACTAAGCTCCCGATAACACCATTTCATAGGATTCATTTCCCCATGTTAGGAAGAAATGTATTGTCTATGATGAATTTATGAAGGGTGATAATTATAAAGAGTAACAGGTGAGATGAAGTAGTTATCTAATGAACCAATTGTAAATTTTTCAACATTCTCAACGACACTAAACATTTACGTTCCTCAAGAGTATTTTTTAGAATCTATTTATTATTCATATGATAATATGTATGATCAATTTATGAAAATATTAAGTCATTATAAAAATTTTGTATTTAAATGGGGTTTCATATGCTATTCACATGGTCTTTCCCCATGTCATGATGGTATCTTGTAAACCTTATATAGGGAGTACTCTTATGCCTGTTTAATAATTTTTATCACATTTTAATATACAATAAAGAAGATTATGTTTTCGAGTGAGTTTTTAGATAAATATAATAATAAATATAAAGCTATGAATGAGTTTTGTGAGTTAATTCATTTAATATTATCACCAATTAGAGTATTTTTTTGGTCATTGGAATGTATGAGTGTGTTGATGTAAACATTACATGAGTTATTATAATTTAGATCCTTGAAATTAAAATCCCAACAACTATATCATTGTTTTAATTATTTTAGGGGTATTTAGAGGGATATGGATCAAGTATGTGGATGTTTTCAATGATGTTTTTTGTGCACTACTATAATATTTTATAGTTCTCTATAGTCAGGTTTGTGCAAGGGTTACATAATATTCTTGATGATTAATCCAAAATTGATTCTTTTTCTATCATTATTCCGAAAACTTTTTTAGATGAGTTTCCAAGAAATATCAAATCACAATCCCATTGTATTGGGATTACTTGAATAAACATGATCTAATTTTGGAGAATAATTTCACTTTTATGGCTTTTTTCTTATAGGTTCAACCATCTAGATCCTGGACCATAACCCTTAAGTACTTTGAAAATGATTGTTTCATGTATATTAAATGATTCTTAACATTATTTGTGCATAATATGTATATATATATTATATTTAAAAAATAGAAATAATTATCTATCATGATTCTCACATTATTCAAAAAAACCATCAATGAAATTTCCAATACAACAAATATCCATTAGTTTTATAGACTATATTTATTCAATGACAAGTTACATGAAATGAATTTAAACGATAATGATCTATGTAATTCCTCTAGAAATCAGTAGATCATTAGAATGAATCTATTATTGCTCAAATGATATAGATTGAAGAGAGTCTTAGAATTTGATCCTAAATTCTAATCCAATATCAACACTAAAAAATGGTTTACATGGAAACTAAAGAGATAATATAATATCATATTTGAAATAGGATTCCGCCATTTTGTTTTTGTTAATAAGGATGTTATAAACATCATCCATGAAATCATTAAAACCCTTAATCACTAGTTCAAGATCATGAGATAAATGTTGTAGTGGAAAATCACATCTATAATCCAACATATAGTAAACAATAATCATATATTAAAAATTATTCTCTAGGTCTTGTCTCAAATGATCAATTTGGTGTTTCCAAATTCCAAATTTTCTCCCCCATTGTACTCCCATATATTTTTTGAAATTTAGAAGATATGTTCAATGGTATGACCAATTAATATAATTTATATCATATGGGTAACTATATTGATGAGTGGGAGTGATTCTTATAGTTCAACCACTCATGTATGGAGTTTAGATATCACCTCACAAGGGTCATAAAATACAAGGTAATTTGGACCTCACAGTTTTATATAGACAACCACCCAAAAAACATACCAGAACTATTTAGAAAATGGCCACTGGATTCAAAAAAAATCCACCTACATCGTGGTGAGGTAAAAAATAAATCTATGGGACATATTAATGAATGATTTAATATTTATATTTTTAATTATGTATGTTTAATTCCAATGATTTTGGAATACATGGGATGGATTGTAATGGATATTGGGGTAACCATGGTATTAATTGGAGTGTTGTAGATTGAGTCGGTAAAAGGTAATTTTCATAAAAAAAAGACTCTTTTAGGATTTGTTTCATGATATTACTCGTAATTATTATAATTTGGACTCTATGAGGCCAAATTAGTTATCTATGGTTCGATCATGAATTCTTCTCATGTCATAATGGTTAATTTTGAATCATGGCTAGTATTCCATATGGGATTCGGTGGGAATTCATGGTCATCTCCTCCTAGAAGAATTATAAGTGTTTTTCATAGTATTATGGATCCTCCCCCTTTTTTTATTTCAACTTGGGAATGAGTTTAGGGAATTGAGTTAATGATTTTTTGGCACATAGATACAAATTTAACCTCACAACCCATATACTGGTGAAATTATACATCAAATATAATAACATTTGTCATGGGGATTTTTCCGCTTTGTGTTTGGGTACCATTATAATTATAACATAGTCATGTAAATATGAAAATAAAAAAACATACATTATTTTAATTTGATCTCCAACCAAAATAAATAATTCATCCCATCATTATTCAGTAAGAGGATAGTGATGTCTTTGTAAAATAATGGGTATGGGGTGGTTGTTAAAAAAAGGCCATAAGAGAAGTTCATGTCCATCCCATTCAACACTCCAATAAAGGATATAATATGTGTTAAATAGGGAAATAACTAAAATATTTTATATATGGTCACCTTATTAGGGTTATTATTTTATCCAATTTTTAAGGAATTATTATTTTTAAACAATACACTACATATTAGCTCAGGAATCAGTCAGACTACCAATAACTACTAATATTGATGGTGTACAGTTAAGTCTCTGATGAAAGTCCAAGTATATTCATCCAATAGAATTATTAAATTATCATATATGATTGAACTAGTGATATTATTATACTATTAATAGTTAGTTCCCAAATTTTATTTCCCCAAGACTATGTAAGGATCTTGGTAAAATTGTATCCTAGGATGGTACCTAGGAATTTAGTGATCTAAAAACATAATTAGAAATATATCACAGTATATTATATAGATGAAAAATCCAGGACATATAATATTAGTTTCCAATGTAAATATCTCTTATATAATCATATTATACTACTAAAGTTGATTTGACGCCTCTCATGCATAATTCTACTAAGCCCTCTTTGTTGGACACACATTCAGGTGAATGGATGCTTAAGAAAAAAATCATTAAAAATTGATAATGAAATATAATCGTTTAGAAATATATTATAATATTATTATAGAACCACTTACCCCCAACCTTATATGTTCTTTAAAATATAGCCATCTTTAAATCATGGGTGAATTTGGATTTATTTTGGTGAACCATCTGCCAATGATGAATGTAGAGGATAATTTAAAACACTGGAATACATATCAATATCATTGGGTATTTTAGGTCCATTTACATAGAACTTGGATATATATAATAGAATATGTCACTAATTAGGATTATAAAATTCACCCTTGATTCCATGTGGATCCATGAGTTACTAGGACAAGGTACTGGTGGATTGATGGTTCACTAATGGATTTGGTGATATTGGGCCACTAGATGAGGTAATGTAAAAGGATAAAAATGAGAATGAAATCTGGAAAAGTAAAATATTAATTATAGACTCTTCATTAATGTGAAATGATACCCCATTGATGATGGATTATGAAAAAATCATACCAAAAAAATTAATTTATAAAATACCTTGACATATATTGAGGCCCTAATTAAACATCAAGGAAAATAAATTCCCTTATTGACTACGATGGGAATTGGTGTGTTATGATGATCCAGTATAAATTTTAAATAATTCAATAGGTAGGGATAGATAATAACTCACAACAAACCAAGATAGTGGAGAGTTTACTCGAAACGTTCACGAATTCATGGTGATTTACATAGTGGAAAACCTAAGGATCTAGGAACTCCATTCAATATTTAGGGTAGAAAGATTTTGTGGAGGTATAAAATAGTTATATAATTGGCCTTTAAATGTAAAATATACTCCTATTTATTCCTCTATTAACTTATTCATCCCATTATACTAACATTTATATTCATATTTTCATAGAGTCAGTATGCTAAAGAGGATAGGTCCCATGTTGTTTTTTCAATTGTATAATAAAATTGTTGGTTCTTAAATTGTAGAAAAATTCCCTTCAATATCTATGCCTCAACCCACCGGTAGGTGTGGTAGTGAATGGAGGATATGATTTCACCAACTTACATTAGATATATGGTTATTTTATGTCAATCTTTATTATATATACTTCATTATTCATTAACTTCTACCTAATTTCAACACTACCAAAGTATGAACTAATGAATAAATTATCATGGTAGTGTATCTTCTAGAGGTTTATCCACTAAATGATATAGAGTTTGACATGTCAATTAGTATGTTGGGAATCATCACTAATTCAATGGACTATAGGGATAACCCTAAATCATCAACCATTTCAGATGCTACAATTTCTAATACATTAGTAGTGTGACTAGACCCAAAGGCATTAGATATTAAAAAGGATCGATCAAAAATTACAATAGTAGAGACACTTTCTAAAGATATATAGTCAAAATTTAGGGGTTAACCCCCTATTAAACGATTTCTAGAATATGTGTGTACTCTTAGAGATGAAGATGGCATGGGGTCATACATATTAGTATAAAATTGGGTGATAATATATATATAATCGAATAATTTACAGAGCCTCATCACCCACACATTGTTGGGTCTGATATGTGTTTTAATGGGAAAACTCCATCACTTTTGTTTTATCCTTATATTTTGTGTGGTCAACTATAGTGTACTCAAATTGATAGTAAATAATTTCTTAGATGTTTTTGAGTGTTTGGTGTTTTAGAAATTTTAATCTGTAATAACCCTATTTATGGTCCATGGCCTAATTGTTACTCAAGTGTATCAACAAGATATTCTGAAGGTATATTCACAAAAAACCCATCTTTGAGATTTCACAGTCAAGCATAATGGAAGGTTAATGTTCCTATGGTTTTAGATATACATACTTGATGTATCTATATTTAAATCCACATATCAAGAAGTGATTTGGGGAGTTGAACAATATAGGATCTTGATGTTGATCATGAAGGAACAACCATAGGTAGATAATGATATTTTAGAGCTATAAAAGATATATTAAAATGATTTATCCATCGTTGAATGCTGAATGGGATTCAGTGTATGATGGACTATGAAAAATTTTATGTCATTTTTGGTGTTGAATGAGAGATTGGTTTTGAAGATAACCCTTCTGATTTTAACAAGTAATAATAAGTAATATATGAATGGAATCCTTATTTAATGTTCAATATTTTAAATAAAATAGTTATATAATCAATTAAATCATCTAACCCAACATGAGTCATGATCTACATTAGAAAAAAGTGATAACTAAGAGACCACTCATGTTATATAATAGTGTGTGAAAGTGGTGGATGAGTTGGGGTTAGAATATCAAATTAACCAATATTGTTAAATATATGAAACTTGATAGAATTGGTTTATTATAATTAAATAAATATGGTTTTCTTAGGTGATGTTAATTTCTTCATGGGGGGATAAAACCAAGGGTGTTAGAACAACACTTGAGTAAAGAGGAAGTGAGAAAGTATATATTGTGACTTCAAAATAATTAATCAAAGTTTTAAAATACAAATAGGATAAGGAGGACCATTGGTCAAATTTAAAAAATGGGTTACACTATTGTTTTATCTATGAGAATTAATCCTCTAGGATATGTACCCTGTAAATAAATTAATTTGAGACTAGGGAATTTTTCATCTCTGTAGAGTAAATGGAGTATGTTTAGAAACAATATGTACATTATATCGTGTTTTTACATTGGAAGATAATTTATTTCTTGGGAACATGATTTCATCAAAGACTGGGGACAACATATTCAGAGATGGATAATTAATAGAGACTCATATTCTAGTAGAAAAATGTATTCTCATATGAATAATGATAATAAAGAAGAGTTCAACCCCTCTTTATAATATGACATTTAGGATTAAGAATATCTATAGGGAATACTAAAATAGTTCGAGGTTATGAAGTATGGTGGTCAAATTATATTTCTAATCCACATTATTCATGAGAATAAAGAAAAATAGTGATCAATGAAATGACTAATGTGGTCATAGATACTCCCAGTTTAGGTTCTTGTGAGTAGGACCAAGTGATATGCTTTTTTATATGGAAATGATCAGTTTAACATCCTGATCTGAATAGAAAGATTAATGAAAATTTAGACAATCTCAATTGTAGATACCCATAGATTAGATTTATGATACAATTACCATGGGGTTACTATAAACTGGGGTGGAATTCCTTTGTCAAAGGGATTATTCATATTTTAAGGACATGGAACTTACAACATGTAGCATTAAAGTTGAGGTCCTTCAATAAAGTCTTACAGTAATTAATAGTTTATAGACATAGAACATAAATTATGTCATGTCACCTTTATAATCATGTTACTGATACCAAGGTGAAAGACTTTTTAGATCATTAAACCTAAACCATTAGGAACTATAATAATCATATAAATAATGGGAATGTGAACAAAATTTTTTCTAGAGGACCAAGGTAAAAGCGACAATATCATGGGTGAATACAAAAAATTGGATCTCATGGTAAAACGATCGTGGGATCGAATATTATGGAATCACATCATTCACCAAGCATGTGTCAAAAGTTTATATTCACATATCATGGACCATATCCATTGAAAAAAATTAGGTTTATAGAATTATTTAGGAAAAGATAACACAATGAAGGGGGCATTGGAGAAATTAATGATATAATGATATTAGAACCTAGTGGATAGATCTGGTATAAAGGATCCTGATATTACTATATATTTTCTTTAATGGGGATCGAGACACATATAGTTTATAGGTGTGAAATATTTTATGTTGATAATAATTATAGAAAAATAAGATAAGAGGCATTGTTTCTATGCAATAAAATAGAATTACACATAACAGATTGTTCCCTAGTAGGAGTTTAATGTCTAGGGTAGAGAGGGGTAAAGAAATAATTTCTATGGATAAGTGAAGGGAAAAATATACAGGTGTCACTATATATCACATATGTTGGGAGTCAATTCAAACATAGTTTTAATAATGATTATATACATTGATGAATTTCAAACATATGATGAGGGTGAATGGGGGGTTATTATGAGAAATCGGAATTACGTGGGGGGTGAAATAAGTTGAAGAAATTATCTAAACACTACGATAGAATAATCAAGGAGTTAACAGTTAGTCCAAGGATAATATATTTTGGATTCACAATTTTTCATATGAAGTTGGAATAAATCCACACATAGTTATATGGGGTGGTGTCATAGGTCTCCATCACCAATTTTTAGTCATTTTAGGAGATTAAAACTACTAATAGAGGGTCAGCCTATTTAGTGTGAACCAAGGGGTCATGTATTTTGATTCATGTGATCAGAATAGTACCATAAATTTTAACATCATTAATTTTTAAAATATATAAAATAGATTAAAATCATATGATGGAATCAAACTGTCAATATAGTTTAAATTCATTCCATATAGACTATGAAGTTTGTGTAGTTTAATTTCATGTTGCATTGACAAAGAGGGTCCTGAAATAGTTCATATTGTAATTGGGTTGAGCAATCCTGATGTTACCTAAATTTTCAACGAAAAATTAGTTGATCGTAGATATGAGATACAAGAGTTTATTATTTTGATTCGTGGACCAATTATGTTGTGTTTTTTAATTCCTTACAGTTAGGAGAAAATAATTTTTTTACATCAGATATAGTGGTATATGATCAACCAAAACAACTATGATCAAATGATTAATTCTCATTGTGGGAATCAATGGTTCATAAATCACCATTAATTTTTTACATTAACATATATGTGGGAACGATACATTTTGGATGGACAGTTTTATTAACACTTATGAATACCCTTTTGAGGATAGGGAAAATTAGATATTGTTGACATAATAAGATCGAATAACACTACCAATGTGAATGAGTGAAAAAGGGGTAAAACCAAGGGTGTTGAAAGTCCACCTGATAAAATAGCTGTGTGGATGAAGTAAATTGTGTCTTTTTATATATAAATCACAATTGGGTGAAAATAGGAAAATTATGACCATTATCAAAATTCAAAACACTATTTTCACTTCAATATCATCCATAATATGTAAAAACTAGAGTCGACAATCAATTATATCCAAATAGTTTTTTATGATAAAAATATGAAGAAAGTTTCCTATATGATATTGACCATACATAAGAGGATGGCCAAGACTGGTGTATGGTGTTATCAACAATTGGGAGTACATTAAAAAATGAATGGTTAGTGGGGATTCACATTGGAAAAATAGAGGATTGGAAATGATGGGATAAAAATATTAATGAAAATAATGTAAACATTATGGGATACACCACCATGCATAAAGTACATTAATGTGATATATTAGAAAAAAATGAATGGTGGACCCATAAAAGATGTGATAATAAGATTTGATCAGACGATATTCAATGATGTGATCTATGAGGCAATATATTTTAATGTTAAATATCATTGAAAAAGGATTTGGATTTCTATGTTATAAATCATTGACCATTGGTATGTCTTGGTTTATGGTCAAATAGCTCAATCCAAAAGGATATAAGGATTTTCATTTTATAGCTATGAATTCTTATAAGGTTAGCTCTTTTAAAACAAGGAAAATAAAAAACCAATAAGAAAAGGGATCCCATATTATGATATTAATATCCCCAATAAAGTATTAAAACCATTTAGGTATTTGGTTCCTGAACCACAGTTTCTAGTTTATGTACATGGAACCCAGATTGTATGACATTTTTTTGGATATATAAGATTGGGTGGGGTGAGAACCCAAAATGAATGGGGGGCTATTTCCAATATTATCGAATTATAAATTTTTTTCATATAATTTAATTTCATAAAGTTTGGATCAATTGAATTATGAAATTTAATGGTAATAAAACATTTGAATATCCCATAAAAGGGAATATTTTTGAAAATTCTAGGGAGGAGATGGGATCCTTCTATAAGAGGATTAAACATTAGTAAATTGAATCCGAAAATTAAGAATTACAAATGGGATTCAGATGACTCATCTTAGAATCTCAACATATCTCATGTATTGGTTATAAATAAAATTATATTTCTTAATGGTGTGCATTTTTCATAGATTAAACTCATATTTGGAATAGAGAAAAAAGAATGTCCAGACCCCATAGTTAGAAAAGTAGGAATAACCTAAATGTTATTAGTAAATGTCTCATTAAGAAGAGAATAAATAGAAACACACATGATGTATATAGATAGAAATAGATAGGATATCAACTTATTACTATATATTCCATGAACATGGAATTAATATCTCAAGGTTTTGGGAGATAGTGAGGTTAGTGACCTACACTAAATTAAAATATAGAATCTAATCAGGAGATGACTCATTCTGAATTATCTAATTTGTGAATTAAAACCACCCATAAGTAACATACATAGACATTACATTATTTTTTAGGAATATTTAAAAAATAACACAAAGGGATTCCCAAAGACAATATTATTTTAGTGACTATGGGAAAAACGAAATTTAAACCCTGGTACTTGAGAGTGTGATATAATAATCCACTATGTTCATCAAAAATAGTAAACCAATTAGATAAATCATAAATTAAATATATACTTATAACATCGGGTAGGAAACATAAAATTATGTTATCTCAGATGCTCAGTAAGGGTAAACAAGGGATATATTTATTTATAGAGATAACTATAGGGGTGAGATAAGGTGATTATATCATAATAAAATAATATCCAAAATACAAAATATCATATACATGAATCATAAAATAAATATGGTAGTATTTAAGACACGATTCATATAGAGATCAAGAGCATAATCACAGAAACAATAACAATGGATTAAGACATATAATTTTTGGCACACACATAAGAATTGAAAAATATTCTATGAAGGCTACCTAAAAATACCTTCATAACATGATAGGTTTTTGATAATCCCTCATCATCCTTCTCCTATATTGGGATAATATTAGGTGTATCTATTAATTTTTCTCATGGGTTACAAACCATGTACCCTATTTCCTTCAGGATTGGGCTACAATCCATGTACCCTCTTACATTAAGGATTTAGCAACAACTGATGTATGTTGTTGTTTTCAGGATTGGGATTCAACAGGTGTACCCTTTAATATTATATACAATATAACATTACCCAATATAAATGAGGGTGATATAGGTCCTACCCATCATATAAAAAAATCATTCTTACATGTTCCACTAGATAATTAAACTCGAATCATATAATTTCATAAACATCATATAATAACCCTTGAAATAAAATGGGTATCATAAAAATTTAATAAATTCATAACATATTGTCTTCATAATCATTTCATCCTATAATAATCTGTGAAGGGAAGTGAGATTCATAAGAATATAGCATCGTAATTCCGGTTCAAGATAAAAAGGTTACATAATTATTTATCATGGTATAACATGTTGTGGAGAAATGGGTTTCATAAAAATAAATCCATTAAAATATAGATTATTTAGAAAATTAATTTGAATGGTATCGTGGGATTATAATCCTACTAAACCATAAAACACAACAAAGTATATCAGCTTAGAAGGAGTGGGATTTTGAAATATCATTTGGAATAAATATTTTCCTAGAAAATAACTTGTTAAAATAAATTACATTTTCAAAATCTATATTTGTGAAAAAAATTTAAAAACAAAAACATTATTCATGGAAAATAATTAAAGATATTTCTTGAGTATAATATAAATTACTTTTTGATGAAATTATATTTAAAATATAAAAACATTTTATGGACATTTTCTTTGAAAATAACCATGAAATATTATAAAAATACTGAAAACATTTTGAAAACTGTTATATTTCAGAGTACAATAAAAATTTTTATATGATTCTTTGAAATAATTTATTTAATAATATTGTAAAATAAACATTAAAAAAAATATAAATGGGTTTTGGAAATCAACTAAAACTCTTTTCAAATATAAAAAAATTTTCTAAAAAACTTATTGATTGAAACCCGATTTTAATATTTAAACAATCCAGAGTATTAGGAAAAAATAGTTTCTTAAATGAAATTAAACATATAAAAATAAAAAATAAAAATCATTAAAATTATGGTCATGAAGGATGGTAGGTCATTATTTGTCTAACATTCTTTTTCCAACATAAATGTTTTCAAAAGTTACTTGATCATAAAATTACAAGAAAATTCCATTCAAAACCATAATTTAAAAAGAAAATATATATGTGTAAAAATTCCATTTATAAGTCATTGAATAATAGTAAAACTTTTTGAAAAACCTTTTTTTGAAAACAATGTTATGATAGAAAATATACTTCTGTTTCAAATGACAAATAATGTCATATTTTCATTAAATAATTTTTACAATTATCCTAAGTACCAATGAGTAGAAAAATTGTACCATTACATTGATATTACTTGAATAACCATAGTGTATGAAAATCCATGAGATTCATTTTAAGATGGATCATAATATTTAATAAATGGAAAACCAATCATAGAAAAAAATGATAAATGATGAGAATGTAGCTATAAATAGTTAACACTCTGGTAACAATGAATCATAAGAAAATAAGAATAATAACATTAAAAGAAGATGAAAATATCATTATAATAATTAGATTAATTATATAAAATTTTAATGTAACTATTAACATATCATATAAAAATATTGGTCCATAACATAGCATGTGTCTAATGAAAGGAAATTTGGGACAAAATTACATTACTGATTTGGTAACTTCTAAGAAATAAACCCCATGAATGAAAGGTCATTAAAGGGATATTAAAATACACATAAATTTATTTATAAGTATCATAGAATAAATCAATGGTTAGTATACACACCACACAATATAAATGACTGTAGAACAAGGCATGTGTCTGATATACATAGAATGTGAGATGAAATTCCCTTATCTTTAGTCTTGATGATCTCTTTTTACATTCAATCTTACATTATTATAAATTAAAGTTTATTATAAATCTCCAAAAGATCCATATTTTTATATTTAATGAAATATATGAATCAAATATTTCTTTTATATTTACTATTTATTATCACTTTCATGTTAAATTATTGTTTTGTGTATTAACAACATAGTTTATCACAGGTGTTTTGGCTTGATATTATTGATAATATTACTTATATAATGACCTATTTATTAAAATTAATTAAAACATTAATTATTTATCATATAAAATAACTCTATAAAACAATAATTTAATCTATAAAATATTGATATCTTAAGAAAAATATATCATTCATGGAGATAGTAGACCGTACGTACAAATGAACACAATTTTGAATTTATTATCATATTGAAAAAAATTGGAATGAAATATATGTATATAAATAATAATTTACGTATAATTGTTTGAATTATATATCATATAAATTCACTAAAATAATCTTTAATACAATCCATTTAGTGTGTGAATTAATGACAACACTATTAAGAGGTGATAGTGCACACTTCCAAAAATGGAGTTATCACATTTACTGAAAATTGAAAACATAATAATTTGTTTTATATAATAATTCAATAATTATAAAGATATTATAAATATTATATATGTCATATTAAAATATAATTTCCATCAAAACTCTTATCCATGATATATGGGAAAATAAAATGAACAACATCATTTCCAGAGGATGTAGTTTGCCACACACAAGAATTGTATATTCATTACCCATTATATGGATTTGTTTTTAAGTTTCGCTTGAACCCTTGGAATAAGAAAATCTTATTATATTTAGGATATCGATGATATTATATATGAATGGACTAAGAAAAATTGATATGGTTTAGAATTAATAGAAAACACATGAGCTTAAGGAATGATGTTTCCTTTTCTAGAGGTAACACTTTTTGGTTTTCACCAATTGGATTCTTTGGTTTGTTTTCAAAAAAAAAGGTTAACTGGGGAATTTAAGGGGTTTTTAGGAGAGTTGGTGGAATTTTATAAGTTATGGAGGGGAAACACTTAGCCTTTTCTAAAATAAGATAGTTATAGTCATGTTGTTTCCTAAACAATTAATAAAAATACTTCCAAACTCAATAATATAATTTTTATTTCTGTAATATTTCCAGAAAATGGTTGTTGTAAATTTGTCGAAGACATTTTTTCCATTTATATTATGGATTAGTCCATTATTAATCATAAATTTTCCTTAATCTCTGTAAATAATCTTACTCACATTCACTAATATTTTTTTTCAGTAATAAATTTTATTTTATTTTAATATTAAATATATTTGTAATTACAATAGATTATTATATTTTATTTGATATTTAATTTAAAAAGGCTTTAAATAGATGTTTAATTAATCAATTTTTTACCATAAATAACATTAAATATATATCAAATATGTAGACAAATTAGATGAAAATGAAATATTGAATTAAAATTCAATATTTTTCAATATTCTTCTAAAAATGAAATTTCTCAGAAAACTCCCAAATATTCAACATAAGATAAAATTGACATCATGATTTGATAAATATATTCAATTTTATCAAATTAAATTTCTTAATTTGTTCAAAATTAATTTTATTATTTTTTATCGAAGGAAATTAAAATATGATTTTTTAATAAATATGTATTTTCAACGATTTAATAATATAAATAAAATTGTATGTATTACTATCAATATTATTTTCTATATATGAAAATTATAAATTATATTTAATAAATTGTTATTATTATTCATATTAATATGTATACTATATTGGTTATATCTATCCCATTTAGATATTTATAATATTAAAATATTGTTCCATGGAAATTTAGTGTTGTTTGTAATGCTAGCCAAGTCAGAGTTTTGTGTAGTGAAATATTGGCACGGTATAGTATATAATGGAATCCACACATATTTATTTTTTATAAAAAAGTAATATTATGTGTTTTTTGAAAATAATATAAAATTATTATATTATTTGGAAAAAAGCAATTGACAAAATATCGGGGTGTTATATTCTACCCCCCTTAAAATTAATTTCACCTTTGATGTTTATTAGGGTTAATAAATGTTTAATAATTGAATTTTTATTTCATAGAATACAATATAGTAAAAATTCACAATAAAAGGTTATTTAAAAATAAAATGTATGAAACATAATAGCTACCCAATGTAATTTATAATATGGTATCCACATAGGATATTAGAAGTGAAAATTTGTCGATGGAAGAAAAATCAAAAAAAATAATGTTCTGATAGAGTGTTATATGGAACATTGTAATGAAAAAGTTACCAATAACAATTCTATAAATATATGATCATATATGGGATAATTTTAACCCTTATAAATTAATTTACTAGGATAACATTTTTTTTGAAGATAATTTTTTCTAGAGTGGGAGAAATTTAATGAATGTATATACATACATACTTTACGAAAAACCATACATTTTTTCATGCTTTGATCATGTTCCACTTAAAATATCATTCCAAAAATTGATGTTCAATTTTTAATTCATAAATTATTAACATATCATGAGATCCATGAATAGAATGAAAACTCATTCCATATTTTGTTATCACCAGAAAATGTAAGAACACATTATCCAGTATGACGAAATTTTCATATGATTAGATAATACATAAAACTAAAAATTCCATTTCATTGTTTAACATAAACCATTCCATAAATGGTTATCCTTATAACCCATACTAAATATTAAAATTCAAAACATTACAATATATTTCACTATGTATCTCAATAAAATCCCATCATTGATACCCCAATACTTTATAGAGTATCTATTGATTGTCACATATCAATCATCAAAATATTGTCATCCTGTATACTAATGAAACAAGTTAATAACCAAAATTTACATAAATATTTATTGAAAACGAACATGCTTCCAATAGATTTTTCACCCTTTTTTACTAAAATATTCTAATTTATAAAATAAATTATATTGGAATCATATGTTCATCCATGTAATTCATGAAAACAAATTTGATTTAATTATTCAAAAATTAATAAAGAGAGATATAATAAATGGTCAGGATCATATCAAGTTTCACTAAAGGATTAAAAATAATATTGTAAATGTTATTATAATTAAAAAAATCCCATATATAATTTCCCACTATAGAGAGCCTAATTATCATGGATCACTTCACCCATTATGATTTCATAAATGTACCATTTTTCCTTATTCTTTATAGGTTATTGGAACTGATCACCATTATCATCCCTTCAATTTTAGTATTTTATTGAAAAAATAATAACCAATATGTAATTGAAGCAATAATTTGTGGGAGGTATATTCTGTTAATTTTTATCATTATTTACATCATTATATATATTTTTACAATTAGTTAGACAATTATCCACACGATGTCTATCCATTCTATATTTAAAAAATTTATTATTCTCATTAATACAATATTATCCATGCTTATTTGAACACATATAGGATAAATGAAGGATAATATTCTTATCTACATCGATATTAAATTGTCCATTGAGATTCATATAGAGCTTAGTGTAAAAAATGATGTTATTTTTATATAAATTCATCAACCATTTTAATATTGATTAAACAATAGAAACAATCCTAATAGATAAAAATATATCATATTTATAATATCATTTTGAGACTTGTCTCTAAGAAATTGATGAACTTATCATCCTTGATTTCTTATTGGATGATAATTCTATAAAATAACTTCATATGTCTTGGGAAATTAGCCTTTTATTTATCGATAGATTAATCGTGTTTTACACTAACTCAAGGAACAATGATTCCATTTTTAAATGAAGAATACGATGAAGGTAATTATTAAAAGGATAAAATATTGAACTTCTCCCAATCCATGGATTAAATTTCATCATAAATCATATTTTTATTTATTATATTCCACTACTAGTTTTCTTCACATTCCAACCAATAACTAAACAGAACTAAATTGTAATGTACTGAACACTAGAGAGAAGACAATAAATTTTTAGAGGTGTTGACCATGTTTTTAGAAACAAGTGGATCAGTAGAACCTCTAAAATATGGTTTTTTCCTCATTAAAAACTCCAAAAAACATTGTTCCTTCTTTTTTTGTTGGGAAGATTATTTTGATTCATTTCTTAATAAATTTATGGGATAATGGAAATGATATTTTTCATTCCATATATCATATCATTTGGATTCTCAGGTGGATAATCACTAAATGTTCCATTGTAGTCGCCATTATCATGTTTCCTTAAGGTTCCAACCATTTAAAAAAACCAAAAATCATATATTAAGAAATAGGTTTTATAGTGAGGAACCTCGAAATCATGAAAACCCACTTACATTATGTTAAAATTAGGACATATTCCTTAATTTATGACACCCCAGGTTCATCTTGGTTTATTCATAGCCAAATTATTTTTAAATCTTTAATTATCATTCATGAAGAGTTTTTGAATTCAGAAAGCATTTCACCGGAGAGTATCATACCAAGATCAAAATAAGGATCATTTTCATGTATTTGGTTTTCGTTTAGGTCAATCCAGATGGGCCTTGTCAGAGTTTTCACCCCTAGGTACATATATTCTAGAACGATTTCCACCAGTTGTATCCATACAAGGATATATATATATATATATATGAAACCACTCACTCATTCTTTTACAAAAAATTAATTAAATTTTCATATACCTTTCTTTATCCATTGATTTTCCCGTATACATGAACTTAGAGTTCTCACTATGGTTTTCTCTAAATATATTCCAAAGGGTGATTAACCGTTTTTATAATACTAACAATATCAATTCTGTATTAATGTACTTATAAATTATTTCATTTTTTAGAATACATAATTCTTTACAAAAATACATTCCCACAGACTATATATGTTTACTTCCATTGGTAATATGGAAATATAATCATCAACACATGACTAAGATACATTACCTCTAACTAGGCTCTCCAAGACTATCTCCCATCTTATACACATCATACATTAAATATATATTCATAACTTGGGGAAGGAATCCAAAATGTGTGTGATCTAAAATTCTCTATTAGTGTAAAAATGGATACATTTATGAATATAGAAGATCATAAGGGAATGAGAACATGATCATATTCTTAGAAGTACATATCCTACTTAAACAATTTCATTAACATAAATTGTTGAATAAGGAATGTCAGTTCATGCGACATTAACCATAATGAGATGATGAGTATAATCCATGAAATTATAAAACATAAGTAAGAAATAGAATTTGTGGTGTACATATAAGAATAGAAAATCTTCTATCATGGATACTTACCAAGACCTTCATAACATGATAGACTTGGATTAATCACCAATAAAACTACTTTGGGATTGGGATAACAACCCTTTTACAATATTATTTTTGTCTTCAGATACAACATGTGTACCCTTGATCTTTTAGGATTGTTCTGCAACTTATGTACCCTCATACATTATAGCTTGGGATACAACCCTTGTAACATATTGTTTTCAGGAGTTGGCTTCAACACATGTAACCTTGGATATCATATACCAATTATTATTACCCAATTCAATGGAGGGAGATATCGGCCCAACACATAACATAATAAAATCAGGCATACATGCCACTCATTTTAATAAATCATGAATTATATCATAACATAGAAAATAGATGTGTGTCATAAACGCCATATCATTCCCATGAAATTATATGGGTATCATAAACCATTAAGCATATAATAACCTTTGGAAACTATAAATTTTTTAAAACTTATTCATTCCAGAATAACAGATGAAATAATGTGGGTTTCGTTTGGATTTATCATGGTATAACTTATTCAATAGAAATGTAATTAATAAGATTTTATCATGGTATAACCTATTAAATAGAAATATGTTTCATAAACAATATCCATAAACACATAGACTACAAAAAAAATTAATGGAATTTTTTGATCATACCCCAACAAAAACATAATATATAACCAAGGATTTCATCTCCAATGGATGAGGATACCAAATGAACAATTCCAACATAGATTTTATTTCAAAATCAAATTTTAAACATATAATATTTTCAAGATCATTTCCACAAAAACACAATGAATAAATATAAATAAATCAGGATAAATTATTTTAACATTTCTTCTGGAAAATATAATTTATTCTTTGAAAAACACAATTTTAAATATAAAAAATATTCAACACTATTTTCATTGAAAATAACCATGAAAGCATATAAATATGTTTGAAAACCATTTGGAAAACACATTCATTGAAAATAATTTAAAAAATTATAAAACAATCTTCGAAATCATTAAAATACTTTTATTTAAAAACAATATTTTAAATATAAATAAAGGGAACGTTGAAAAATAATTATATAACATTTTAATTATTATTTAAAAAACTTTTCAATTGATAACCCATGTTAATTTTTTTTAATGAATCGTCATAAAAAATTTCTGCAACAAAAAATACATTTATAATCATACAAACGAGGAATCAATGAAATCATGGTCATGATGGCATGTATGTACATACATACCAAACATTAGTTTTTACCTTAAAATTTAATAAAAAAACCACCTTGATCAGAAATGAAAAGAATATTACATTTGATCTTATTATGTAAAAAGGGACTATATGAGTAAAAATTTAATATTAACATCATATGATAATATTAGAATATATTTTATTTTTTTTATAAATTACGGTTTATAAAGTACACTTATTTCTGACCAAAATTAGAAATAGTGTTATATTTTGCTAAAAACCATTTTATTGATTATTTTATATGAAAAATTGTGGAAAAATTATACCCTTACATGCATATAAAATGAAAAAAAAGATATTATGATAAATAATTATATTTATTGAGATATAAATCAAAATATTTCATAAATTTAATCATAATTGTAAACAATATCGATAAACTATATTATTTAATCTATAAACTGTTACCATTGTCATTTTATTGATTCATTATAAATTAGAAAATATTAAAGAAAATGATGCTTAAATTTAATGAAAAAAATATATTCATGATATAAAATTTCAATTTTATTATATACAACCCAATGAAAAATATAGTTGTAGAATATGGTATGTGACTTAAAGAAGGAAAAGTGAAAATATTTTACTTTACAGATTTGGTAAATTTTGATACATAAACCACATCAAATTAATGTGATAAAAGTGATTTGTAAATAATCGTAATTTTTTGTATAATAATAAAATAATACATCCATGTGTAGTATACACACCACAAATAATAAATTAGTGGTTAATAATGCATTTATATCATGGAAATAAAATGTGAGATAAAATTACCTTTACTTATGTCTTGATTTTCATTGTACACATTTAATACTCAAATATAATAAATATAATTTTATTATTAATGCACCAAATTACTATATTATCATATATAATACCAAATATGAACCACTTATTACTTTATTTTACCCTTTTATTAACAGTTCCTTGTTAAAGTAACATTTCGGGTAATAACAACTTTTTGTATCAAACTGATTTAGACATATTATTCTTGATCCTATTAAATAGATAATAATTTAAATATTTATATAATGTATTTTTTATATATCATAAATATTATGTATATAAATATTTAAATCAATTTATAAAATATTTATTTATTAATGTTGATTCATTGTTCATGGAGATGGTAAGCCATACATATGACTTAACGTTGTTTCTGTTTTATTATTGTATTGAAAGAAATAATAAAATGGAATTTATGAAAATATATATACATATTATATACTTTCATTATTATTCAAATATATCATATATATTTACTAAACTCATACTTAATAAATTCACGAAAATGTTTGAACGAATCACATCGCTTTGAGGAGGTGGTAGTCCACAATTTCATTAAAAAAGTTATCGTCCTCCATAAAATTCATATTAGGAAGGTATTGTTTATATACTAATTAAATATGAATAATGAAATCATAAATATAATATATATCATATGAAAATACAGTTTCACTCATAATTCCCCACCATGATAGGAGTTAAAGGAAAAAAAGAACAAAATTATTTCCTGAGGCGATAGTTCGATGTACATAAGAACTATAAGATCATTACACATTATGTAGATAATTGTGTCTATGTTGGTATAAAACAGGAATTAAAAACATTTATGTATATTTATGATTCTGAATTTATTTTATAATCATGTAGTATGAATAATTTAGTAGGTGGTGAATGAAAACAAAACAAATGATCTTGAGAAATGATTTTACCTCTTCCTTTGGTAACTATTTTTGGTTTTCCTCAATGGTCTTCCTTGGATAGATTTATTACAAATTGTAGGCTTAAATTATAAATCTAGGGATGTCTTTAATTTATATTGTTAGATATTTTCTAAAACTATGCGGTTTCATGGGTGGGGAGAAGGGGTATTGGTTTTATTCATTTATAATGGAGGGAGGGGACACATTTGGAATTTTTAAAAAAAAGTTAGCATTAACCAGTTTTTTTACTAAAAAGATAAAAAAAATAAAAAAAATGAATAATATTTTTAATTTCAGAAATATTTCCATACAATTGGTTTTCAACAAGTATCTAGGACATTTTGGCCTTTAAATATAATTTATAGTTCCTTACTAAGCTTAATATTTCTTTAATTGTTGTTATTAATTTAAACCACTATCACGAAATATTTTTTCACAATTTAATTAGATATTAATATAAAATAACTATAATACTGATTACTACAATCTATTTATTTTTTTATAAAATTAATTTTAAATCAGTTGAAAATATTTTTTCTGTTAATTATGCACATGTAGAGGGAAATCAGGTTTTTAATATTTGAATGTTCAAAATATCATGATGCTTTTATATATAAATAAAAAAACTGTTATAATGACCTAATATGGTTTAATATATGTATAATTAAAATATTTATACATTTAAAAAAATTAAAATATAATTTATCTATCTAAATTTTTTTTATGAAAATCGTATATTTTTAATTAAAATTCAGTATTTTCCACTATTCATCCAAAATTGTCGTTTCTAAGAAAAATTCCAAAAAATAAGCCTATTATAGTTTAGAAGATGAAAGCTCAATGACGAATTTTATAATATCATATTCAATTTATAAATGTCTCAATATTTAATTTTATTATTTATTAAATAAGAACATAAAAAACAATTCTTTTATGATAATAGTATTTTCAAATATATATAGACTTTACTAAAGAATTTAATCCTTACTATCAATCTGATATACCAATATAAAATGATTATAAATTAAATTTAAAAAATAGTTATTAATGTTAATATTATTATTCTTAAAGGCTGTGTTATAACTATACCATTAAAATAATTATATTAATAATATTTTGATTCATAAGAAAATCAGTGTTGCATGTAACACAAGCCATGTAGGTGTCTCATGTACAGAAATATTAACATTGTGTATATTATAAATCAAGAAAAAATTATTTCTTCTATATAAATTAAATATATTCATTGTTTTGTGAAAAAAATATCATAAGATGAAATTAATTTAAAAAAATTAATTCATAAATTCTCATTGTGTTATAAGAATTATATAGAATTATTTCACCTAAATAATTAAATGTTATATAGGTGAGGGTAAAGATAGAACCTTTTAATATAATTTGATAAAGTTTTGATCATTAAATATAATATCCTTTAATGTGGTTGATGTCCTATCAAATTTGAGTCCAGGCAGATAGGACTGACAATCCTTATTGTTTAGAGTCATGTAATAAGGACATATTCCCAGTAGTTTAGTTTCATTCTTATTAGACTATATTTATGATCAATATAATGACATGTAGAGTGGAAATTTGTCAAACCAAAAATAAATCTATGATAAGTTTTTCCATGGGAACATCACATTGTTGGTAGATGTGATGAACAACCCATTAATATAATCATTAATTGTGATGGATTTGATTAAAACTTGTTAATAAAGAATCTACTTCCCCTCTAGTCTATATGATAGGTGATTTTATTATCTATATCATTAGTATATACAAAAATAGAATCAAATCGTAATATTTAGAGTATCGAAGGAAAATTTTTATTATTGGATGATCAAGATAATTGATATTGATGGACCACAATATTATCAAGTGATTTCAGTTCATATTAATTATGATATTCTATTATTTCTGTAACGAAAATGAGATATTTCATACTAAATCATCATGTCATAGATATAAATATAGAGAGATAAAATATAACCATTATTTTGAATTGATTCATCTATTCCATATATAGAGGTATAAGTGTTCACCTAGGTGGAATTCTGTGTCATGGTAGGACAGGTCTACAGTACATTAGAGTTCTTTTGTGGCCTGACCTACTTATTATAATCCATTATATTTAAAATAAATTTAATGGGTTTTTTTAATTCGATTATATATCCATTTATATATTTATTACTTTGAAAATTATCTTTGTAACATATTCAAAGCATTCCATATAACTTCGTTATGAATTATTTAATGAATCTTGAACTGATTGATGAGGTGGGATTTCACATAACTATTAAAAATAGTCTTGAAAATATTTACATGGGTGAATTCATTCTATTTTGATATGAAATCGATGCCAATTTGAAAAAACAAGATCATATAAGATATTTCTAGAATATAGGGACCCATGACATCGATTTCACAGTTGATAATTGGCTTATTTAACATAGTGGTGTGGGGAGGTTCTGGAGGTAGATATATGAAGTTGTTGTGCACCTAAAATTCATGAAAAATTGTCACTAAATTTATATAGTCACTAACCGAGATGGGGAAAAATTAACATAAAATATAGATATTTTTGGAGATATTAATTATATTTTATGATATCCACATTTCATGGGGTAAACCTTCTATAAATAATTTAGAGGTTACTTCTCTTAAATTAAATAGAGAAGGATACCATCATGTATTTATCCATAACGGTCTTACTCAAAATTGGTTCACATAGTGTAAATTTTTTAACCCTTTAGTAAATTGGATCCAACTTATACAATATTTCTAGTCAGATTACATGATTGAGTTACCCAACCAACAAAGTAATTTAACATGTTTTTTTCTTTTATATCTTTAAAAAATCTGTATCTCGATAGGGAGAAGCTGATACTGGTAAAATTCATATCTTGGTCTTCTCTTATACGAAAAGGGTTTTTCTCACTCTATTTTTTCGTGTGGATTTTAATTTCATCATAGTCATGATAGGAATAAAAAATGGTTATGTTTTAAGGGGTGTTTTCTCAATCATTTTGAGACCAAAGCACCTAAGAAACATTAATATCAAAGGTTAATATTGAAATCATCTCATGGTTAAAATAATCAAGGTCACAAGATCCTACTTATTGATAATATAGTGAAAAACTAGCTTTAAGGATCCCCACCCCAGTTTAAGTGAACCCCTCTAATAGTTAAAATGAATAAATAATAAAGGAATCTAAGGGTGTGATGAATATGACTCCCAGGTTGGACCAATTTATTATAGGGTTTTTAATACTCATATTAGTTAGGATTTGGGATGGTCCCTTAAATTTAATATACCTATATAAAGGTTTTTGGTTGACTATCATATTTTTCTCAAATGGGAACTTGTGTCAATTGGTAACTCATTTAGTGATTGGGACATGGAATGGAAATTTTGCAATGATTTCCCCCCCATCTAGTTAATAATCATGATGTCAAAATCCTAATGAATAAATAACCATCACACCAATCATCCGCTTAATAAGCAATAGTTGAAGATACAAATCTGCAGTTCAATGTTGTGGATTACATGGAACTCATGACAATTCTTATTACAATAAATATTATAAACCCAGAAATATATTGATACACAGTACTTCTCAAAGGGAAAATATTAAAACATGATTTGTATCAAAATATGAATAAGGTAATCATAACATTCTCTTTTCACACATTGTTATTTTGGCCAATGTGGAAACAAATATATTACTCTAGGGTTGTCACTTAGAAGAGTAGTGGCTTTTATGGAAAAGAAGTCACCATAAATAGTTGGTGTTGTCGGTTCTGCATGAGGTCATCAATTAAAAAATTTAATATTTTCTCCAACTAGTAGGAGACAATTTTCTTTATCATGTTTGAAACTGATACAAACATTACTTGTATCACCCCAAACATCTTATGGTATGTTTCTATAAAATACACTGTATTAATTAGGTAACCTATATTTCATGAATCACTGAGCCCCTATGGAACAAAACATAGTTACTTATAGGAGATAACCATAACATATCCACTAAAATTAAATTTACCAGCTCTGTTATTTGAATTTTAAAAATATGATATACACAGTTGTGTTCAAGATGATATCTAGAGTCTGATAGAAATAACATAATTTTTTATGAATAGAAACCTACCCTTATGAATAGTAACCTACCCTTAATAATAGTTGCATACCCTTATGAATAGTAATATGACTCTTATGAATGGTATCCATACCCTTGAGTGTATAAATGAATTTATACACCCTAAAGATGTAGATGAATATTCTAAGTGTTTATATATTTCAATTAAATAATGATTTAATTAAATACTTAATTCATCATATTTAGAAAATTATTTTTGAAAAATGGACTTCATTTTTGGAATCTACATGTCGAAGAATGTTTAGGGTTAATTTTTGTGATTTTCTAAAAATACATGAATTTTTTATGAATAGTGACATACCATAAATTTCAAAATAAGATAAGTACACTAATTATAGAGTCATGTCTGATGTTCTGCTGATATAAGCCCACTTGGTTCGGGATCACATGAAAAAATTACTATTCTTGGTCATGGAATACTCACTATTCCTTTTCTTGATAAGAAATAATAAATTAATGAGTTTTATATTATGAAATACCCTCTCTCATCCACTATAAAAACCCCATCTCACCCCCCCCCCCCCTTCCATTCACTCCCCTCAAGCCTTGTGTCTTCTCCAAATTCCTTCCCAACCTCCTCCCCCATGTTTAAAAGCTCCTAGCCTCTTCAAAATACCAAAACCTCTCCCATTTAGAGGTTCTCAAAGGAGGAAGTATCAAGAGGTACATTTTCTCTTTCAAATCCCTTCTTTTCTTTTATGTTCTTTTCATTTTGTTTCTTTCCTCACCTCCCTTAACCAAATTAGTATGACAAATCCTATAACATACATTTACTGGAATTTTTTTCATGCTAATGGTATATATTTCATTATCTTATCTTCTTTCCCCACATTTATTTGAACGAAATGAAATCACCGTTTGAGATGTGTTAATTTAGCACATTCAAGGACAATGATTTTTCAATTTCTATTATAATAATTAATTATGGTCATGAAACAATTTGTGTAGTGGTTGAACTAGATTTTTATTTAATATATATTATTTTTTAGTTCTATATTCCTTTTGTACAATTTTTATTAATTTATAATGCAAAACATGTTCATTGTAATCAAACTCACCGATTAACCAAAACGGTTGTCACTAAGGTCATATATATATTATATAATAATTTGACTTCACTCTAAGTGACCAAATTAAATATAAAACCATGTAATCTCATGGATGTTCACTTATTGTGTGTGACTTCATTTCTGGAAAACCACATCCATCTTATATATTTATCCGAACTTGAATATAAGTGAACCAATCATTTAAAACCAAGTAAACAAACAAGCCCAATCAATGAAATTGATCCTTATAACAAATAAAAAAGGCCTAGAATGAACTAAAAAGTTTTATAATAAATCATTTACATATAAAAGTGGTTATGGACTTACTAATTAACAATCATAATTTGTCTATTCTGGTCATTAATAACAAGTCAAAAACACCTTCAAGCATGGGGTAAGGGATTGCTTAACTCAATTTTCATTCTTTGAGTTAAACATCTATTTAATTGGTTACATTGTTACAGGAATATGTGTGAATGAACTGTTATTGTTTTATTATGTATATAAACTTTTATTTTGTGGTTTTGTGTATCCAATTGTAGTGGGAGAGTGATCATGGAAGGTTGAAAGAGACCTTAGCTTCTTATGTTTCCTAATTTTCTGAAGTTGGAAGTGGTCTGGGGTTATTATGGATGAGTATTTTGATGGTATCTAAGAGGTCCCCTCATTCCTTTGTAGTCTCTTAAAAGAAGGAGTTCACGTAAAACTACCAGTGTGGGAAATCTAATCATGAGAGGATATTTTGGACACTTTGTAGAATTGTGTGTTGTTTTGGGATATTGTATAAGGTCCCACTCCTTGAATTGTTTATATCAATCTCCATGGTCATGTTAGGTTATGCCTTGAGATATCATGTGCTCGATTGACTATAAAGGTAAAAGTCAGGAAACCCTTTGAGAGTCAATGTTATGTTGGGAGAATTTCTACCTTGAAAAAACATCAAAATCATACATTTTAGAGGAAGGTGAGTGTAGGTGTTCTTTACATCTATTGTTTCTCGCCTGAAGAAACAAGTTGTGATGTGTGTACATCTTCTAAGCCCTTGTTTCAGGGAAATATCAGGACATGGTAAAGTGAGTTTGGAATGTGTTATGTCTGGAAAACTTATCTGGGATTGTGATGTGGTTGTTGGTGGCACCAAAAGAAGAATTCTCATTCAGTTGGTTTCTAAAGACTAACTACGAGGCCGATGATGCTTCAATAATTTGAGCTGTAGCCATAGGTCTCGGAGAGAATCTTGATCGTAGTTAGGGTAAATCCCAGGGTTATTAAAAACCATGTACAATGTCCTATACTAAATATGAAAAATAGGAAGAGTTTAAACCTCTGATATAATCATATTTCTTCTATTGTTCACATTTGGTGGAAATAGGTGGAGGGCCCTGTACCCATTTCATCACCCAATGTCATTCCCTCCCCCTTTGGATTCCATTGAGTCTTTACATAATGGTTGGAAATTTGGATATACAGGCTGAGAACAATGTTTGTGAATGATTAGGATTGATTCTGTGCCAGGAAGCCCTGTGGGAAGATTGATCAGCATAGTTAGTTCATGGTTTCATATGCTGTGCAAACTAACAATGCGACCTTCCAAAATCTTGAAATTTTTGGGTCTTTCTGTGTCGGCCCATGCTGTCGGTTAAGATGGTTGGTTCATAGGGTGGGGATATCCATTATTATTCTCATCTATGTTCCTTCAGAAATTTTTAATGGATGTCTACCTATATACTTGGGTTTCCGTTCATTCCTCCCCTATTAGTGTCCTGATTCTGTCTCGGGAAAAAAATATTGGTTGTCTCTAATGGTGGGGTGCGTATTTGTGTCCCCCCATACTAGTAACTTAGATTTATCCATGGTCTTGGTTTGGCATATATTGTATCATTCAGAGATATCTAGATACCAACATATTCCATGAGTAAATGTTGGGATTAGAGATCTCTAAATGGTTTAGTTAAAATTAGGTAAGAGTAACCTTGTTCAATGTTGTTGTTCATATGGGTGAATTGCTTGATTCTTCATCAGATAGTGTTTGAAGAGTTTTATTTTGGGATAATGTATAAATATTATTGATCTCTTCAATAATGTGGTGTATGTTTTTGTTTTGAGAGTAATCCTTCCTTAATTGATCACTGGAGGTGTTTTGGCCTTTTGTGGTGAAACCTGGCAAGGGAGTACCTCTTGGTTTCTCAGTTTGGTTTTGTTGTTTCTTTGACATTGTTGTGACTTTACAGGGAGGAATGTTTTCAAGGGGATGATAATTGTCACATACATGAAATATTAAAAAGTTATTTTTCTTTAAATTTCCATTCATGCTTTGTTTTGGGGGTTTCCTAAGATTTTACATATGAATGTGTGAGTTTCCATGAATTGGGCCAAACAGTGAGCCCAATTCCAGATTTAAAAATAAAAAATCGTTTCTTTTATAAAATTTTAAATTTTCAACATTTTTCATCCATTATAATTTCTAAATGGCCTCCCCAGACATGTTAACACCACCATTTCAATTTGGAGCCTTTAAAAATCCATAACCAAGGTGTATATGGGTTTTTATTTAAGGGATAGGTCCTTCCTGAAAGACCAATTCCAATTTTAAAAATCCAATTTGTTTAATTAATAACATATTCAATTTTAATTATTTTTTGGTGATTATAAGTCCCTCTCAATCCTAATGATCCCAGCCAGGTTTCCCACCTCTTTTCCCATTCTTTGGAGCTCTTTGGCATCTCGAGTGAGTGCGGAAAATATTAGGGTTTCTAAAATCGGCCAGATTTGAGGATGTAAGTTCATTCCATCATAACATTCTCAATTCTTACTCTTTTTACTCCATTCTAGTTCTTAAATGACCTTCTCATCTTTCTTCGAACCTACCTTGATGTTTTGACTATTTTAAATTTCAGATACTGGTGTCTTTGGAGTGATTCTTCAAGATCCATCAAGTAAGTGAGTCTCTTCCATTCCTCTTTCAAATTGCTTAGGGTTTAATTCTATTTGATTGGGGTTTATTCCATTTTCCTTGAAGTAAAGAATGACCAGAGGGTAGGGTTTTGAACCTAGGGTTTATACTTGGTTCTCTTGGTCCTTGTTTTTGGTTTTAGTTTTGTTCTGCATCCCTCTTGTTGCGGTGGTGGTGCGACTTGATTTTCGCACGTTGATTCAAGGGTTTTCATTACATTGGTTGGTGATTCTTTTTGGAATGAAATATTTGTGACCTAGATACTGTGTTTATGGTATATTAATTTCTATTTCATTTGAATGTTTCTGCATAAATTTGTTTTAGTGGCAATTATAAATCAATTGAATTTCTAATGCCAATTTCATGTGAAATTTAGGGTTTTTTTGTATAAATCATTTGTTGGTTCCTTAATGGATTCCCTATAATTATATAGTTCATTTTATTGAACTTTATTAGGCCTGAAAATAATGTTTTCAATTTTATTATCCTTTTTTTGTTGCTGGTAATTGTTTTTGGGTGACGTTTGTTAAGAAAAAGATTTTTTGAGTACCAATTAGGTGTTGAATTGAGTGTTTTACATGGGTATTCTATTTGATTCTTATTAGGATTGTATTATAACTCATGTAATGAGTTTAAAGAAATGTTTAAGGTGTGGTGGATTCTTTTTTTTAAATGTGAGTATGCACATGGTGTTCAAGTGGTGTTTTCAAAGAATTTTGGGTATAAAACAAGGAATGATTTGGAGAGGTTGTTTTTATTGAAACTCAAAGTGTATTGTTGTGTGTTTTAAATGTTGTAAAATGTGTGTAGCTTCTTTAATGATTGTATGTGACCTATATTTTTGTTTTATATTTAAATATATATATGTATCATTCTAAAATTGTTTGAGAACAAAGGGGGAAGCCCAGGTACCTAGGTGGGGCAGATGTGTACTAGTATGGCTAGTGGACCAGATGAGTTTTTTCCCTGTTTCACCAAGCATTAGGATATTGAAAACATGAACATAAACTATGTAGATTATTATTGGAAAAAACTAGGTTAGGGTTATGTTCCCTACTAGTGGCTCATGCATGAGAACCGATTTTACTATGGTTACTTTACACCGAGGTATAAGGTACATAGGGCCTGACACTATCTAGTGCCTAGGGGTGTTCCCGATTTTGTTGCTCATTGTGTTTGTGGTATTTTATCATGTATTGGGGAGTTCTGGGTAGTACATTATAGTATATAATGTTTCAATTTAAATTTGTGAACATTATGAAAACTTTATCTTAAAAATTGTTTTCAATTGAAAGATTCATTTCTTGGATTTATCACTGCTTTTCTTTGCGTATTAAAAATGGTTGATTCTTCACATTGTATTGCATGTTATTTAGAATCATTGCATGGTAACATATAGAGAATATGATCACAGCCTACTTACACCCCTTAGGGTTTTAGTATACTTGGTTATGTTTGACTCAGGTAAAGGAAATGCGAAGGGTGATGGCGGTTCAGGGTGTTAGTCCCCATCCTTGGGGCGGAGTTGTGGAGATGGCTTGGGGGTGATGACCCCTTGTCATGGGGAGTCCATGGGGCTGTTTTTTGGAAGTTTCATTATGTCTTTGGACCTTTTGTATTTCATTTGAAATTATGTATTCAGTTCTGGATTTTTGTATAAACCTTGTTGGTATGAATTTATCATATTCATTTTATCAAATATTTTAGATGTTTTATGTATACATATTCGTGTAAATCATTCCCAAACCAAGATAAATGATACCCGAGAAATTTTTCTATCCCTTGGGGATAGGGAACACCCTTCAAATCTTATCACGGGCTAGGTTTGGAGGTGGTATCGATGGTGACATGATTCAGTTCATGACAGTATTTAAAAAGTATGGAAATATTTTAAATACAAAACTGTTATATTTTATTAATTAATTTCTTTTATTAGATGTTGAACAATAATGAAATTTTGAATCTTGATATTTTGGCACTGTTGGTAAAGGGATTTATGGAGTATAAATCATAGGGGGTGAAAAATTATTTTTTGGGAATATGCTAAAATGACACCCATATATTCTTCCATAGATATGTTACATGGTTTTTATTGTGAATCAATGATATGTCTTAGTGATAGGTTTTTAGTGGAAAAAACATAATTAGATTTTTTTTCTAGTTTTAAAATCTCCATACAATATATCAACTCAATTCTTTTTTCATGAGGGTATTCATAATATAAAAAACATCAATCCTCTGTATGAAGTTTTTATGATGATAAGGGATGCATCAATGATTATTTCATTTACTATAGGTTTTTGGATTGTAGAGGCATCATCCAATAAATTCTTCTTAGAATAGAAGTGAATCATAATTAAATTACTTTTGATTTAGGGCTATATATCATGGAGTATCAAGATATGGATTTTTTATCATGAAG
This sequence comes from Viscum album, assembly GCA_963277665.1. NCBI lineage: Eukaryota > Viridiplantae > Streptophyta > Magnoliopsida > Santalales > Viscaceae > Viscum > Viscum album. The sequence continues at coordinate 1,014,706,877 of OY728130.1, read as the reverse complement.
GGAATCATTAATTTCATTTGGATCATCTGGATGTGGCTCCTCAATTGAAATTTCTAAGATGATTTCTAATATCTCCACTACCCCATTATATATTTCGATTGTAGGGATTATAACATTGCTATGATTGGTGTCATGGAAAATCCTTTTAATGATGAAAGTAAATCAATCATTTATAGGTACATATAGTGGAACCTCATGACCTTATGCTCCCTAGAATTAGGAATGTAAATCCTCAATAACTTGTTTTCATACCCCAAGGATCTATGGTTGTGGTTGTAGGATAACCTTATCAATGTGCCCTACAATATGAAATGATGAAATATCATGAGTAATCAAACATTGATTCCCCAGATTATAACTACCCTCTTAGACATAATGTTTCTCAAGAATGCATATGAATACTTCATGGGAGAATTTCCCAAATGTATCATTAATGGTATCTTAGAAGAGGAATTGCATTATGGTTGATGGTAACATCACAATAGAGTGGACCTTCGAAGTTATGGAACCCTTTACATATAGAGGATCTCTATATCAAAATCTAGTGGTGTCATCCTTCAGGTGAGTCACCTCATCACACTACTAGGAGGATAGTGTTTTGGTCCCATTATAGAAAATTTGGTCACTTATATAGTGGTTAGAGTGGAAGGGGTTATGATGTAAGCTCCAAGAGGAGCCTTGTGTGGATAAATAAATAGGGTCTTTTATATTCATTTGTTTCACATCACATAGTCCAATGATTATATAGTGGTATTATAATTGATCTACTTGGAAATAATTTGGATTCCATGTGCTAAAAATGAGGTAATATTTTGGGATCACACCATGATAAATCCTTTGTGCCTGATGGTTCTCACATGCCCTATTTATCTACTACATCCTCATTGTTGGGGAAGGAAATATTAGTAGACTATAGGTATAATATATAGAAGTAGTTGGATATGGTAATGATAAAATATCATCTACAATATAAATTATATTAATGGAAATGGTGTGACTACATGACCTTCGGGTCCTCCTGAGTGATTTATGAAGTATGAGTGAATAATTATCTATCAAAGTGTATTATAAGGGAATTGATAAATAAATTTTACATTATCTATTTGTGGAAATGAAGAATTATTAGACTATAGTAATAAGTTCTATAGGTAGTTGGAAAAGGTAATGTGAGTATCTCTCCAATGATATATCTTCTATTGGAGTAAATAGTGTGACTACATGACCACCGAGTTCTCTTGAGATATTTATTATATAGGAATGATTCATTCTCACTAATAGAGTCAAATAAGGGTATCAATAATTCAGTTTTATTTTATTTGTATTGGTGAATTTAGGGAGTGATCATTAAAGTCATGGGAGATATATCTTCTCTATGAGTGTTGGTTTGTGGAACTGTACATGAAGGCACATGTGGGTTTCAATCACAATAAGGGTGAATCACTTTCCCCACTTTCATTTAAAATTGTTGGGTAATCTCATCAGGAATGTCTTGTGAATAGTTAACAATTATTGTATTTGATGCTAACCATTGAGTAAATGATCAATGATGATGATATAAAATGTTCATGCCTTCACCCATACTCTAATTATTGAAGGAGTATGTTTTAATGTTTTGTTCACCACTCTTTTGGTGAATCATAACATGATTATTTTTAATTTGCTAACATTACTCATTCAATAACTATTATAATAAAAGAAATTTAATTCTGGTTAAACAATATTTTTTAGTTTATTTCCACTTGGTATCTCATGAAATAATATATTGGGATAGTGGTGATTTATTTTGTTCAATAATAATTTATACATGTGTAATACCGATTCCAATCATGTTGATGATCTTGGAAGCTTGATTGTAATGGTTAGATGATAAATTTTCATTTACCTATATGGAATTTACATCCTTTTCAGAGACACCCTCATATATTTAATTTAAACACATAAATGATACTCCTTTTTCCATCCTTATGTTTTCGATGATTAATTATGTATTTTTTCCCTGTCAGGGCAATAAAATTTCCTCATAATTGATGATCATATTGGTTGGATGGGGAGTCCAAATGACTCTTTATATTTCTTCCTCTTGTAAATCCAAGAGGGAATATTATTCAATTCACATAAGGGAAATGCATGGGTCTATAGTTTATAGAATTTAAGGGGGGGGAGGTGGTTATTTTATCTTCCTCGGGTTATTATATATGGAAATATTATCATTATCACAAATGTAATAATAGGATCATCACCTTAAAAATCCTTGTATTGCACTTAAGGCATCATAGGCATGTTCCATAAGTCATCCCATATTCATCTCCATAGATTATTATTCTCCAGACATAATGTTAAACTATTGGTTCACTAGAGTCATACATGAATCATAAATAGAGTTTATAATGCTTCATATGGATGGGTTGTCTTATGGTCATCAAATTGTCCTTCCCCCATTATGTTTTCATAATTTTCTCATAACAGATGTAACCCTCTTATGCACATCAAATATCGGTAGAAACAATTTAATGTCATGATGATGAAATCATGGATTAGAGTCCAATGGATCTCTAATACATAGTAAATACATATGTTTATTATTTAATGTCTAATTATGTTTTTTAGAGTGGAGGGACTATTTGGGACTAATACAGTTGTTCTCATCACATAATAATGATTGTTTTTTAAAGTCGTATAGATACACTCGTGGTATAAGATCTAGTGGGAATAATATTCCTTATGCTTATCACTAAAAGGGGATCATATATTAATGTTCTATGGGGTCTTCTAGTAGGTTTGGTATACCCTAGGGAAATGATTAGGCTTTAGTGGTATATCCTCAAAACAAGGATATTTGGTTTTTATAGTGTTGGGATGTAGGGTTTGAACCTCAAGGAAGAATCATGTGTATCTTTTTGGGACAAGAATTCAAGCACATGAAGTTTGAAAAAAATAGTAATATATTGTACGTCAAGATGAGTCCGTATTGTTTTATATCATATTTAAATTATTTTTATCCCATAAAATATGGTAAAATTAGGGATTGTTGTTGTATTGAACTCTAATAATCCTAATGTATTAACTTGTATGATAGATTAGTTGAAAATATTCAATTGGGATTACACCTAAAAAGAGACCCAATAGAAGTTATGGATTATTTATTTGAATAACTATATGCCCCTCAATTAGTACATAGTTGTAACACCCCGAACTTTCACGATACGCTTCTCCTTCAATAATTTAAAATCGTGTATTGTACGCAAGTTTGAGATTCTAACACAACGAGACCAACAAAAATAGCTATTATGAATAGTAATAACCACTTTTTGAAATTATATATATTTTATATTTCAAAATGGACTTCATTTTTGGATTCGGAAGATCGAAATTAGCCTATGTTGAATTTTTGGTATTTTTCTGAGAACTTCTAATTTTTTATGAATAGTGAAAAATACTTAAAAACAACTTTTTTAATCAAAACAATTTATAGTGATAAATTATACTATTTAGTGGTTTTAAAGTATAATTAGAATATATTTGTACCATTTTATCCAATGGTGTTCATTAGAATTAATTTAACATTGAAATTGGACATAAACAATTGCCAATCTTTTGATATATATTGTTTCTTAAAAACACGCTATTTGTTGTGGCAGCGGGAATTAATTATAAAATTAATTAATGAAACTTATATGTTTGGAATTTTTTAAAATAGAAATAATTTTTGAATTCGGAATATCAATTATAGCTTAGGGTGAAATTTTGGCATTATTCTGAAAAACTTCAATTTTTGATGAATCGTGAAACCACTAAGTGGTACTTATAAAAACTGATTTTTTTCATTTAAATGAAATTTTAACACTTCTGTGTTTTGAATTTTAAAAATTCGATATACATGGTTTTCATTAAGAAGTAAAATGTGGTTCAATGAGATTAAAATATTTTTTTGGTGAATAGTAACTTTTAAGTTCTTAATCGCGATTAGAGGTAATTAGTGTAGTTTAAGGTAAAAATAATGTTTTAATAATATGAGATGAGCTTGACACATGTCCTACCCTCATTGGATGTTCCATGTCCGACCAAGACAAACCATGGGTCAACTTGGGGACCTCATGGAGCCACTTTAGTGGGAAAATGACATAAATACCTTTTATATAATGTTAAAGTAAAAAAATGACACAAACATGAAATGTTTTACTAAAACAATTTTTACATGGGGTTATACAAGTCATATTTTTGACTATAAATATTAATTAGAAAGCTAAACAGATTTACTACATCATGATATATTTTTTATAGTTTTTAGACATTAAATAAATTAAATTATTGATGACACCATGATGATGCAGCGATTACCTCATTAATTAACGATTTAAATAAAATGAAAGGATAATGTAAAATCTAAGGGTTACACTTGTCCAAAGCCTATTGGATGAGTATATTTAGAACACTTATCACCTTATCCTCGAATTATATAAGTGTGGGACCTTTGGAATCCGAAAAGCAATGTATAATAATGTAACATTTCTTTACTTTCCAAGAGTGCCCCTCCTCTCCTCTTATAAAAGGCCCCCAACTCTACCACCTCATTCACACTTTCAAGCCATTTGGCTCGGACAACCTCTGCCCAAATACTCTCCAAAATTCCCTCCCTTAATCTTAGAAGCCTCACTTTGGGCATAATTATTCCCAAGGAAGCCTTTGGCTCAAATCAAAAAGAGTTACCCGATTTGAAGGTAATGTCTTCTCTAATGTTGTTTTGTTTTATTTTTCTTCTCCATCCCCTTAAACTCTTTTTATTCCTTTATTTTGTAACAACACCAGTATATACAATATACTAGGATGTTATTATGATAAGGATTTGGTTTACACTTACACACACCTTCGTCTAATGGTTAAAGAACATACTGTTTCTATGGGTGGCGAAATACTGCCTCACGAAACGATGATTGTTCAATATTCTTTTAACACCTCTAATGATGGCCATTTTGATGACACTATTTTCATATATGATATATATATTATGTTTATGTTTTCCTTATGCTTCTTTATTTCTCATTTGTGGCATACTTTATGATTTCCATTATGGGTAAACGCTATAATTTCATTTTAGGACGTGCGGACTACCGCCCCCTCAAAGTGATTTGAATCGTTAATGCCATATGTGGGATGTATAAAGGATGGACTAAATGGTATTATACATTATATTATAATGGAATTATATTATAAATTTATATAATTATAAATTCATTCCATTAAAAACAAAATATAAATGAAAGTAGCATTCATGCGTACGTACGGCTTACCGTCTCCATGAACGGTGCATTTCATTTTTTACCTCTAAATGTTATGTAATATTATAAATGCATTTATATACTGGATATATATGAGATATATGATATCTATATCATGAATATAATTTTGGATGTAATGGATATTTCACCACATGAACAACTTGTAATTATAATAAGTTTATTTTTGACTCAAGTAACAAAGATCGACAAAACGACCGTTATTAACTTAAATAATTACATAATTTTCATAACATGGTAACAAGTGATATAAATGGAATAAAAAACTTGAAAAAGGTTCTTAAGAAATTATAAATTAACTCTAGTTTATTATTCAGTATTTTAAACAATGGTCGAGTCAAGATAGGACGCAAGGTAAGGGAATTTCTTAACCCAACTTCCATTCTTTGGGTTAATCTCCTACTTTCAAATTATGTCATGATATTATTATGTCCTATTTTGTATTTTTCCTTTCTTCATGTGTACCTATAGTGAATACACATAATAGATATATTTTATTTTAAAAATGATCTTTTTAAGGAATTCGTCTCAATCTCCTTTCATTGAGGCATATTTGGTTTTATACACAACTTTCTTTTATACGGTGTATAAACACCTTTAACTTTTATGATTATTCAAAAGGAATCTTTTTTATACGAAGCGTTTTACTAAACAACAAAAAGGGAATGTTTTTCTTTCCGTACATATGCGGTGACAACGACTTCTCCGCCACCGTGACCATTATTTGAGTTTCGGCTTCCTCTACAAGACATCACTTTTTTATAATGAAAAATAAATACAAATTTTTAACATTCTTTTATTTTGGTATTGAAAATGGTTTTGAAAGAAATTTTACTATATCAATGTGTTGTATTGATATCTTGTGATTGAAATGTGGAAATGTTATGTTTCCTTTATGCATGTTTTATGTGATACGATTATGTTATGGTTTATGATATGTTTAAACCTATTCATATGAGGAATGCATTGGACTTAATAAGTGACAGGTGGAGCCCGCTATAGCTCCTTGATGCATCGGCAGGTCTCATGAGACAAACTAGTGTCTTGGCATGAGGCCTTGACAAAATCTTATTTTTGGTCTTGGCACGAGGCCTTGGCTACATGTTAATGAAAGTCTGGCATTATGCATTCCATCATTATGAATGTGGTTATTGATATTGCATGAGATTATTCGACTAGTAGAATATCCATTTGAGTATGTAAATGGAATTATCTCATTTTACTTTTGCCATATTATGTTGAAGTTCATGTTTAAAAGGCTTTTGTTTTAGTTATACATTGCCTTAAATGTTAATGTTTATTTATGAAAGCTTCCGCAATATTGTTATCCTTACTCAGCATCTGAGCTCATCCCTTTCAATGTTTTAATATTTTTCCAGGATGTGAAGAAGTAGTTTATGAATGACCTGTAGGGATAGTAAGAGGAGGATATGAGTGTGGACTATGGAGACTTTGTTGTTGTAGTTTTTCACTTTATGATTTAATGTAACATTTATGAATGTATCTAGTGTTTCCAAGGATACTAAACTAATCGGTCTTTCGAGACTTGATCTTTTGTGATCATGCCAATGTTACGAAGTAATGCACCGACTCTGGGTAGCTGGGGTCGGGGCGTTACAGTTGGTATCAGAGGCAGTTTAGTACTAACCTTGGAAGCTATATTTAGATAAAATCTGATTATAGAACATAGACCAAAGATAGAATTTGAGGATTAGTATAGAGGAGCTTCCTAGAATTTTGTTATTATAGAGATGTTGTGAGTTTTCCGAGAAATACATCCCTGTCTGGATACGAGAAGGTAGAGGTGGCTATGGCACCGATGTACCTAGGGGTAAAACCCGAAAACACCGCTTTGAGCTAGACTCAAACGGGAACTGGTGCATGACAACGGGCCTTGCTGCACTCTTGGTTACGACACTCCCGGGGGATTTGCTTAGGATAATTCTCATTTTCTTTACAAACCATTATGTAGGGTTTATGAGTATATACTTCCTCAAAGAAAACATTCTTATGATTATGGATTATATCCATAAACCGTTCAATTTACATTAAGTATTTTAAAAGTTTGGAATTATCCATTGCAATTCATAAACTAACCTAGTTTATGCCATTGTATAGAAATGGCACCCAGTAGAAGGAATGTGAACTCCAACAATACGTATGATCCAAAGAGTAAGAAGGATCGTATCTTTCACGGTATTAAGCCAAAATTTCGAAGGGAAATAGTCTCCCATGTGTTCTCAACATATGAAGAAATAGTATCATGTGTTAATAAGATAAGTAAAGAATTCTCTGAGTCCTATGGATTTGAAGCGAAGCAAGAGATGAAAGGGATGGAAGAGATAATGATGGATAAAGGGATGTGGGGAAAGAAGAATTTTCCAATATTTGGTAATTGTGGGAAGAAACATCATGGAACTTGCCTAAAGGGAATGAGAGTTTGTTATAAGTGTAGAGAAAAAGGAAACAAAGTGCGTGACTGCAAGGGTAAGAAAATGGTTTCAAATGTACAATGCTTCTTCTGCAAGGATTGGGGACACTACGCAAACCAATGCCCAAATCATCAGAGTATGCCCCAAATGATGTTATTGGATAATAATCAAGTTATGATACTACCACAGATGAGGAGTAATGATTAGAGTTCTTATGTTGTTATTAAAAAATTTTGTAATTTGAGTGTTGTATCAATGATGTACTAGTTATAATAATTATGGAGTATATAAGGATTGTACTGCAGTACTATTTCATCAAGGATTTGAGATTGTGTGGAACCAAAAAAAGTGACTCCACAGAAGGTTAAATTTTTAGAAAATATATGGTTGAGATAAAGATAAACCATAATATGGTTCTGATACCGAGATAGTGATTTTGGAAAAATACATGATTGATTTGGATAAATTATATTGGATATTCATAACTTCCTTGAAACTGATTAATGATTTGTATACATTTTTTGATAGAAGGAGTATATCTAGTATTCTATAAGGAATAAGGGATCATGAATGTAATCAATAAGGATTTATGGTAATTCAGTATGTTGCAGTGTTTTAAAAGAATACATGATGAATGTGTTCACATGTTGTTACGTGGAAAAAAGGATCTTCATTATGTTTACCTTCCTTATAAAATTTGGACTGTGAGTTGGAAAAAAGTATTTTGGATAACTATAAAGGTTGGAATGGATTAAGTTGATCTTTGGATAGTATTGTTTAAGGTTAAAACATTTCTGAAGATTATTTTTGGAATATTATAATACTATAGTTTTAGGAAAAGGGAAACCTGCAGGGTGGGGCATAACCCGTCACGTCAGAAAAAGCTGTAGGAATCGAACCCACAACCATAGTGCGACAAGCCTTTATTACCTACCACTATCCTACAGGAAGTCCCTAGTTATTACAAAATAGTTTTCCTAATCTAAATGGTATGTGTTAATATTTTTAACCTTGTACGATTAGGATAAATAGAATATTTTTGAGTTCTGTTACCATTTGGAGTAAAAGATGGGTTTGTGGTAGAAATTAGTTGAAGGTTGAAACTCTACTTGTCAAGCATAAATATATATATATATATATATATACCTATCTCTTATTCTATGAATAAATTAATTCTTATACTATAATAAAGGGATATTAAAACAAAAAATTTGTTATCCTAATACCTTATGTCTTGTTGAACTGTTAATATTTTAAATCAACATAGATTGAAGGCTTTGAGGCCCTCAATTTTACACTTGGTTGTGATTGATGACCTCAATCACTCCCTAAAAATATTTACGTTTTTCCTCCAATTATATGTCTCTAATTTCCACTGATGTTCTCCTTATCGAGATCATAATTTGGTGGTGACTTTCTTATTTCCATTTCCCTCTTATTAAGGATAAATTTTATTAACCATATTTCCGATGTGGGTTTTCCAAAAAGGTATTTTCTATTTTCAAACTTTTTATTTTCAAAAAAAAATATCAAATTGCAAGGAAGCAATTTATTGAAGGAGGGGAGAATGTAACACCCCGAGCTTTCACGATACGCTTCTCCTTCAATAATTTAATAGCGTGTATTGTACGCAAGTTCGAGATTCTAACACACCGAGACCAACCAAAATAGCTATTATGAATAGTAATAACCACTTTTTGAAATTATATATATTTTATATTTCAAAATGGACTTCATTTTTGGATTCGGAATATCGAAATTAGCCTATGTTGAATTTTTGGTATTTTTCTGAGAACTTCTAATTTTTTATGAATAGTGAAAAATACTTAAAAACAACTTTTTTAATCAAAACAATTTATAGTGATAAATTATACTATTTAGTGGTTTTAAATTATAATTAGAATAAATTTTTACTATTTTATCCAATGGTGGTCATTAGAATTAATTTAACATTGAAATTGGACATAAACAATTGCCAATCTTTTGATATGTATTGTTCCTTAAAAAAACGCTATTTGTTGTGGCAGTGGGAATTAATTATAAAATTAATTAATGAAACTTATATGTTTGGAATTTTTTAAAATAGACATAATTTTTGAATTCGGAATATCAATTATAGCTTAGGGTGAAATTTTGGCATTATTCTGAAAAACTTCAATTTTTGATGAATAGTGAAACCACTAAGTGGTACTTATAAAAACTGATTTTTTCATTTAAATGAAATTTTACCACTTCTGTGTTTTGAATTTTAAAAATTCGATATACATGGTTTTCATTAAGAAGTAAAATGTTGTTCAATGAGATTAAAATAATTTTTTGGTGAATAGTAACTTTTAAGTTCTTAATCGCGATTAGAGGTAATTAGTGTAGTTTAAGGTAAAAATAATGTTTTAATAATATGAGATGAGCTTGACACATGTCCTACCCTCATTGGATGTTCCATGGCAGACCAAGACAATCCATGGGTCAACTTGGGGACCCCATGGAGCCACTTTAGTTGGAAAATGACATAAATACCTTTTATTTAATGTTAAAGTAAAAAAATGACACAAACATGAAATGTTTTACTAAAACAATTTTTATATGGGGTTATACAAGTCATATTTTTGACTATAAATATTAATTAGAAATCTAAAAATATTTCCTACATCATGATATTTTTTTTATAATTTTTAGACATTAAATAAATTAAATTATTTATGACACCATGATGATGCAGCGATTACCTCATTAATTAACGATTTAAATAAAATGAAAGGATAATGTAAACTCTAAGGCTTACACTTGTCCAAAGCCTGTTGGATGAGTATATTACGAACCCTTATCACCTTATACTAGAATTATATAAGTGAGGGACCTTTGGAATCTGAAAATCAATGTATAATAATGTAACATTTCCTTACTTTCCAAGAGTGCCCCTCCTCTCCTCTTATAAAAGGCCGCCACCTCTACCACCTCATTCACTCTTTCAAGCCATTTGGATCAGCCAAACTCTGCCCAAATACTCTCCCAAATTCCCTCCCTTACTCCTAGAAGCCTCACTTTGGGCATAATTCTTCCCAAGTAATCCTTTGTCTCAAATCAAAAAGAGTTACCCGATTTGAAGGTAATGTCTTCTCTAATGTTGTTTTGTTTTATTTTTCTTCTCTATCCCCTTAAACTCTTTTTATTACTTTATTTTGTAACAACAAAAGTATATAAAATATACTAGTATTTTGTTATGATAAGGATTTGGTTTACACTTACCCACACCTTCGTCTAATGGTTAAAGAACATACTGTTTCTATGGGTGGCGAAATACTGCCTCACGAAACGATGATTGTTCAATATTCTTTTAACACCTCTAATGGTGGCCATTTTGATGACACTATTTTAATATATGATATATATATTATGTTTATGTTTTCCTTATGCTTCTTTATTTCTCATTTGTGGCATACTTTATGATTTCCATTATGGGTAAACGCGATAATTTCATTTTAGGAAGTGCGGACTACCGCCCCCTCAAAGTGATTTGAATCATTAATGACATATGTGGGATGTATAAAGGATGGACTAAATGGTATTATAGATTATATTATACTGGAATTATATTATACCTTTATATAATTATAACTTCATTCCATTAAATACAAAATATAAATGAAAGTAGTGTTCATGCGTACGTACGGCTTACCGTCTCCATGAACGGTGCATTTCATTTTTTACCTCTAAATGTTATGTAACATTATAAATGCATTTATATACTGGATATATATGAGATATATGATATATATATCATGAATATAATTTTTGATGTAATGGATATTTCACCACATGAACAACTTGTAATTATAAGAAGTTTATTTTTGACTCAAGTACCAAAGATCGACAAAACGACCGTTATTAACTTAAATAATTACATAATTTTCATAACATGGTAATAAGTGATATAAATGGAATAAAAAACTTGAAGAAGGTTCTTAAGAAATTATAAATTAACTCTAGTTTATTATTCAGGAGTTTAAACAACGGTCGAGTCAAGACAGGACGCAAGGTAAGGAAATTTCTTAACCCAACTTCCATTCTTTGGGTTAATCTCATACTTTCAAATTATGTCATGACATTATTACGTCCTATTTTTTATTTTTACTTTATTCATGTGTACCTATAGTGAATACACATAATAGATCTATTTTATTTTAAAAATGATCTTTTTAAGGACTTCGTCTCAATCTCCTTTCATTGAGGCATATTTGGTTTTATACACAACTTTCTTTTATACAGTGTATAAACCCCTTTGACTTTTACGTTTATTCAAAAGGAATATTTTTTATACAAAGCGTTTTACTAAACGACAAAAAGGGAATGTTTTTCTTTCCGTACATATGTGGTGACAACAACTTCTCCGCCACAATGACCATTATTTGAGTTTCGGCTTCCTCTACAAGCCATCACTTTTTTATAATGAAAAATAAATACAAAGTCTTAACATTCTTTTATTTTGGTAATGAAAATGGTTTTGAAAGCATTTTTACTATATCAATGTGTTGTATTGATATCTTGTGATTGAAATGTAGAAATGTTATGTTTCCTTTATGCATGTTTTATGTGATACGATTATGTTATGGTTTATGATATGTTTAAACCTATTCATATGAGGAATGCATTGGACTTAATAAGTGACGGGTGGAGCCCACTATAGCTCCTCGATGCATCGGCAGGTCTCATGAGACAAACTAGTGTCTTGGCACGGGGCCTTGACAAAATCTTATTTTTGGTCTTGGCACGAGGCCTTGGCTACGTGTTTATGATAGTCTGGCATTATGTATTCCATTATTATGAAAGTGGTTATTGATATTGCATGAGATTATTCGACTAGTAGAATATCCATGTGAGTATGTAAATGGAATTATATCATTTTACTTTTTCCATATTATGTTAAAGTTCATGTTTAAAAGGCTTTTGTTTTAGTTATACATTACCTTAAATGTTAATGTTTATTTATGAAAGCATTCAAAATATTGTTATCCTTACTGAGCATCTGAGCTCATCCCTTTCAATGTTTTAATATTTTTCCAGGATGTGAAGAAGTAGTTTATGAATGACCTGCAGGGATAGTCAGAAGAGGATATGAGTGTGGACTATGGAGACTTTGTTGTTGTAGTTTTTCACTTTATGATGTAATGTAACATTTATGAATGTATCTAGTGTTTCCAAGGCTACTAAACTAATAGGTTTTTTGAGACTTGATCTTTTGTGATCATGCCAATGTTACGAAGTAATGTACCGACTCTGGGTAGCTGGGGTCGGGGCGTTACAATAGTCAACCCTTAAATCTAGTAGGTTGACTGTATGCCTCTTGAGTGTATAATGTATATGTGTTAGATTATAAAAAAGAGGATAATTCAATATATAATTCATAGGGATTGAAAGTGAGAGACCACTAAACTAGTTGTGTTTATGGTGTTTTTATGAACGGGACTAGGTTAGGCATACTGGGATCCCGTGGGACAACAACTGAAATTATATATATTTTTTCATGGATGAGGCGTCAATTTTTCTATGGTATGGGTTTCATAAATATTACTTGTTGAACGAAACCATCAAAAGATTTTGGATTATGTCGTTAATCTTATGTGTGTTGTTTATTATAGGGAGTTGAATGATAAAATCTCAAATTCAATAACATATTTTAAAGGATTGTTTGTTTTAATTCATATTATATTCTCATTCACAATTGTACAAGGTAGATCTTCTGGGTGTGTATGTTTCTGGAAGCTAAGGATTCCCAAGATGAGAGAACCAATTTCCAAAATATTTAAAAATCCAAAGACTAAATACATGAAATTGTGATTATAGGTACATTTTTAGTTCTATATATCATATAACGTCAGGTTCTCTTCGAACGAGTGTGTGATCATGTAACAATCAACTATTTTAGTTTCAAATGCTAGGTTTTTTCAACTAGGGTTGCATTAACATATGGAATATTAAAAAAAATGATTAATTCATCAATCATTCATCGCATATCCTTCTTTGTGTAAATTTTAAATGTCAACAAACATTTAATAGCAATGAAATTTATTTATTAAATGTTTCATAATAATATAATAATTTAATGTGATTGAATTATGATAAATTAATTAATTAATTATTTTAAAATTAAAACATGCATGCCAAAAATACAACATTCCATGAATTATAATTATATTATAAACCATACAAGTATATTCAAAATTTTAAAATCGAAAAAAATAAGAAAATATATTTTTAATTGAAATCATGTTTTAATATATCATTATATTGTAATGTTTCTATTTCCACAACACCAATCATATTTTATGATTGAAAATTTATCGGTGTGATATATCCTTCAGAGATGTGAACATAATTTATTAGGATATACATTATATTAAAATAATGATACTATGCTACAATTATAAAAATTAGAAGTTGGAATAGAAGACATTGTGACATCCCATATCATAAACTATGATATATTTACAAAACTATGGAATTGAATATGTTGTTGGGTTCAATATATCAAATTTTAAGGTGAGGTGTTATCATAACATTAAACGTCTTATTCTTTATATGCATCACAGAAACAAAATAACTGTATTTTTTAATGATGTGGAATTTGAAATTCATATAATGTAATATGTATTCATTTTCATAATATGCAATTATGAATCATGAATTTTGGTGACTCTCAGATAACAATGGTTGATTTTTAAGGGTCTATTAACACTTAATCAATGTAGTGTATGTCATGAAAAATACTCCCATGATCAACAATTATAGAAGATAAAACAAGTATAAATGTAAATAAATAACATTTTATACCTTTCACAGGTCAATACTCCATTACTACCTTCATCATAATAGTTTGGTTAAGATCCCAAATACAAAACCAAATGTCCCCCTCTTCTATTAGGTATCCATGATCTGAAGTAAATATTAAACACCTATATTTGATACCCATTCTCTCAATGGAATTCTAGTGCCTCTCTTTGTTAAGGAGGAATAAGAAGAGATATATCAGACATGGAAAATTAGTTTGAGTCTTAGGTAATATTTGTTACACCATAATGATTATTAACACTATTTTTATATCAATTATGGATTTATTTTCATGTTTTCATGATTTTAGTCAGACTTTCTATGTAAAATTCAATAACAAATCATTATAACCATTATAAAAATCAATATCCCAATCTTTAATCATATTTAACCTTTTATGATTATTATATATGTTTGATTAAGTGTCCCAAACACTCAATCATAACACTGAAATTCCACCATAAATCATAAATTACATTGTTTTTCAGATGATAAGATATTGCACAATAGGATATTCTCATGTAATATAGTATAACATGTTGGTTATTAGGCAACAAATATCATGATTTTACGATATAATTTTATCATGGAATAGGATATATCCAAGAAAAAACATTTCTTATGAATTTATATAATATATTTCTCAATGTACAATTGAAAAATTTTAATTTTATATCCAATGAATTTATTTATTTAACACAATAATATTGCATCATATACACGAAAACAAAATTGAATAAATTTCTGATAATGTAGAATTTAAGTACATATAGACTGACCAATATTGGTGAAGCATGGTACCTTATGATTATTTTTTCAATAATCTATTTGTGTCGTACTTCATTTTAATAAGCATTTTTTGCAACATTTGGATGAAAATATGTCTCCATTTGATATGTATTATAATAAAAATTTATATTTTATTTTCTTTTGACTGTCTTCCATCATGTATATTGTCAAGGTGAAAATTTAATAATGTTTTATCAAATAAGAGTGGAAATAATGATTCTCAAATACCCCCCAAATAGAATAAAATAGAATTTTTGTCAAGAACCGAATCTGGTCCCAACCAAACCTAGCCCCAAATCCAGCCCGTGACAAGGCCTGAAGGGCGTTCTTGATCCCCACAGTCTGGCACAAGTTCCCGGGTATCATATAATTAGAATTGGGAACAATTTACATGATTTTATAAACATTAAACAAAAAAAATCAATAAAACAAATCTGGATTTTTCAACTAAATCCATCTTTTACAAAATTTCAGAACTGAATTACATAATGTAAAACTGTGTTTAAAGACCATTACAAAGTTAAAAAACCAAATAAGGACAGCTCAAGAACCTCAACATGGCAAGAGGCACCCCCCTCAAGCCATCCCCACAAGACTTCACCACCAAGGACCTACTAGAATTCCGAACCACTGGCACTAAAAACTGTACAAACCTGCGAAAACAAAAATAACAAAGTCTACTTACACCCAAGGGTGTAATTAGGGTGTGAACCAATTCCTAGTAGGATACCACTAGTAATAGATTCCATGTGATAAAAATATAAAGACAAAAAGTATGCAAGTTTTTAAAAACATAAAATTTTAGTTACAATTTCTAAAATATGCAACATTAAATAAAAATAGTTTTCATGTGGGATAATTTAAAGAATAAACACTTTTAAAATAAATACCAAAGCTACTGAATTTTTCATCCACTCATACAATATGCCGACGGTAACAACAAAATATCTACTGAGCACAAGCAATGGGAAATAACCCCTAGGCACTAGCTAGTTGTGGGTCCCAGGATTCTCGTATCTCGGTGAGAGTAACCATCACAAATATCTATTCTCATGCATGAGACAATAGTAGGGAACATAACCATAACCTAGTGGTCCCCAATCATCATCATCATCATAGTTTAGTTAGATTTTGAAGCGTCAATCTTGCTAAGTGAAACTGAGGCCAAACCCCACGGATTCACTAGCATACTAGTACACGTCCACCCACCTAGATACCCAGGGTTTTCCCTTTGTGATCAAACAAGTTCAACAAGTCAATGAATTTAATTTTCACATGAAAATATCATTTCCATATCATAAATTCACAAAAAATCCCACATGTATACAACACAAGCCACAAAGGTTTACTTTTTATTCAAATTGATTTTGAAATCCGACTCACACCAAAATAGGCCACAACACTTTTAACATTTCTTTAAAACTTCCACAAATCCATAAAAATTTTTATAAAACCATTAAAATATATTAAAATTCTCATAACATCCCACTCACTTGTTACATAATACCATTTTTACCTTCAAAATCATTTTATCATCAAACTTACATGAAACAGCCCACAAACATGTTTCGCTCAAACATCACAATTTAATAAAACATTTCAGAAATTTACAAAACATTATAAAAATGTTTCACATCTTAAAACATCACTTCACCTTCCAAAACCGCATAATATGTGAACACACATAACAAACAGTACATATGAACCATTTTACCACTTTGTTTAACCTACTAAAACATTTATAATTTTCAGAAAAAGAACCCAAGTGTTGTAAATATGTCTTTCACACAAAACTCATTTCAAAACCCCAATTTAAGACCAAAAACCATAAAAATTCCTATACAAAACAGAATTCATGGCCCTAGAGACATTTATAAAACCACTTTCATGTTTTATAAAATCACCTTGAATAATACTACAAATGATCCAAATGAAAACACACATTTTCATAAAATACTCTCACGAAGCATAACAATTTTTTACACATAAAACCTATTCAAAACACTCTTTTTAGGCCCACATGACACTAATACATTACCAAACCATAATTGGAAGGCCAAAAAATATTTATTAAACCAATTCCATATGTTATAAAATACACCCAAATAACACCCCATGAGTTACACACGAAAACACCCAATTTCGAGTTAAAATGCAACTATAAAATTAAACACTTATCCAAACTAATTATAAATAGTTTTCGCACCACACATAACATATGAGTAATATGAAAAATGAATAAATACAGCAAGATAACTCATCAATAATTGTTTACACATGGAACCACCTACCGAAAGTGTCGAATCCCTCAAAACATGGTGTGAAACATCAACCCCACCACCGTCACACCACAAGGAAGATAAATCCAGCCCTAGAACACAATATTTGACCACCAATACACCAAATAAAACCCTATGATCGAACACTAACTTCTGGAAATTATATAAATTCATGAAATAGGGAGGAAACCCTAAGGAGAAGGGGGGAATTGAAGAGAGAAACACTTACCTAAAACAATCTCGAAGAAAACGACCCAGAATACACCAGTATCTGAATTTCAAAAGTTCCAACAATTAATGGGAGGTTCGAACAAGGATTAAGAGATCATGTAGGAACTGGAATGGGGGAAAAGAGTAAAAATAGAAGGATTTATGAAAGGATTTATTGAACTCTCTAAATCTGGGAGATTTCGGAAATCCATAGACGTTTAGACCACTTTCGCGACTGTATTGAGCTCCAAATTGTGGGAGTAGGGAATGGGGGCGCGCCTTAGGTAATTGGGCTTCGGTGAGAGTTGGAATCACCGAAACAATGCTAGTATTGAAGGAGATATTAAGGAATTAAAATTTATTTTTAATGCAGAAAATGGGCTTTCGGGTAGGCCCAATCCCTTAAATAAAAACCCATATCCACCATGATTATGGATTCTTAAATGGTCAAAATTAATATGGTAGTGTTAATAGGTCAGGGGATGACTATTAGGAATTGGAAGGGATGAAAAATGTTGAGAAATTTAGGAGTTATAAAGGAATAAAAAATTAATTTTAAATCTGGAATCAGGCTCACTGTTTGGTCCAATTCATGAAAACTCTCCAATTCCTCCATAAAAGCTTGGGAAACCCTCAAAACAAAGCAGGAATGAAAATTAAATGGAATTTAACATTAAAATAAGTCATGTATCTGACAATTATCCCCACCATGAAAACATTCCACCTCGGAAAGTCACATCAAGGCCAAAGTAACAACCATACACAAGTGAGAAACCATGAGGTACTCCCATGTCAGGTTTCACCCCCAAAGGCCAAAACACCTCCAGTGATCAATTAATGAAGGACTAATCTCCCGAGCAAAACTTACACCACTTTCCTGAAATGATCAATCACATTCAACCATTATCCCAAAAATAAAACTCCTTAAACACTATCCGAACAAGACTCAAGAAATTCACCCAAACGAACAACAACATCGAACAAGGTTATACTTACCTTGATATAACTAAACCATTGGGCAATATCCAATCTCAACGTTTACCTAAGGAAGATATAGGTAGATTGATAGATCCAAAAGAGAGTACCTACCGCCATGCCAAGATCATGGATAAATCTGAATTACTGGTACGGGGGAACAAAAATAGGCTCCCCCCATAAGAGACAACCTATATTTTTCCTGAGACAGAATCAGGACACTAATAGGGGGAGGCCTGAATGGACTCCCCGGCACAATGGGTATAATTTCATCGGACTATTATGAAATAACTTATATAAGACTCATAGTGGGTCTCCCCACCATAAGAACCAATCATCATAACCGACCAGTATGGGCCAGTACAGAAAGACCCCAATGTTTGAAGAGTTGGAAAGGTCACATGGTTAGTCCGCATGATTTAGGAAACCATGCACTAATAGTGTGGATCCTTCTATCCACATGTTTTTCTGGGGAATAGTCACTATTAGACAAGTGAAAACCGTGTTCTCAACCAGTCTATCCAAACATCAAACCTTTCTCCAAAGACTCAGTGGAAACTAGAGGGGGAGGGTATAACATTGGGGGATGACATGGGTACACGACCCTCCACCTATTTCCACTGAACATTAACAATAGAAGAAAGATGATGAAACCATAGGTTTAAACTCTTCCTAACTTTCATACTGAGGATATGATTTTGTACAAGGGTTTAAATGACACTGTGATTTCCCCTAACTATGAGCTAGCTTCTCTCCGAGACCTATGGCTGGAGCTCAAATGAATGAAGCATCTTTGGTCTCACAGTTAGGCTTTGGAAACCCCATGAACGAGAATTATTCTTTCAGTGAAACCAATAACTACAATGCAATCCCTGATAATTATTCCAATACATAACACATTCAAAACTCACTTTACCATAACTTGATATTTTCCCGAAACAAGGGCATAGAAGATGCACACACATCACAATTTGTTTGTTCGGGTGAGAAACTATAGAAGTATAGAAAACCTATACTACCCTTCCTCTAAAATGGAATATTTTTATGTTTTTTCAAGGGAGATGTTCTCCCAACATAATAGAGACTCTGAGATGATTTCCCAACATTCACCATTGCAGTCGATCGAGCACTGAACATCATAACGCATCACCGAACATGACCTTTGTGCCTGATATAAACAATGCATGGAGAGGGACCTTATACAACATCCCAAAACAACACACAATTCTATAAAGTGGCCAAAATATCCTAACGTGACCATATTTCCCACACTTGAGGTTTAACATGAACTCATGCTTCAATGAAACTGGTAAGAAACCAGAGGCCCTCTTAGACACCATTGAGACACTCATCCCCACTAACAACCCTAGACCACTTACAGCTTCGAAGAATTATGAAACTTAAGAAACTATGGTATCTTTCAACCTACCATGAGAACTCTCCTGCTACAAGAGGATCTAAAAATCCAAAACAGGAATGGGTGTAGACTCAATCAACAAAGATTGATAAAAGTTCCTTATATTGATCAACTGAAGGATTTTCCAATGGAGAAACAATCCAGGTTGCACTTCAGTTATGCATTAACCCTTAATGGGGGGATACCTTATCCAATGAGAGAACCCAAGGACCCAACCAAGCTGGTACATTGGAAAAAAATCCATAAACCAGATCCAAACACATGAAGGGAACCACCATAAAGGTGTCCTAAAACATATCTCAGAGGAGACTGCTAACTGGTCCTTCTACCCAGCTTACCGACCAAACATAAACCCAAAACACAGTTCAAATAGGAGGGGTTCTTGGACTCAAAACATCCCACAACATCAAAATTTTCCAAAAAAACATAATATAAGCCAGCCCAAATAATTCAACAAGATATCATGTTTTTATTTAAAAACATTTCTTGAAAACAAACGGTTTAGCGGTTAGCGTATCCACCAATGGTACCCCATTGTCCTTACACATGCATGTTTCTGTGCCACACCGGGCACCCTCCTCATATCCATCCCAACACTCATCCAGTTGTGGAATCAAGCATCCATCATCCCATATAACCCCATGCATGTGGTTTCTCATAGAAATACCAATGGTTAAATAAAATCTTTCCACTTTTCAAAACCAAAACGGTAAACCAACACATCCTTTTTCTGAAAACTACTAACCACGAGATCAAAATACCAACTCACATATTAAAAAAACATTTCAGAAAGACACAACCATTTTTGAAAAGTACTCACTTTCAAGATATTCACATCAATTTCAAAACATCTCATCCCATTAAAATACCATTTGAATGTTTAGAAAACTCTATTGGAAACACTTTCCAAAACCAACATCAATATAGTTCCTGCTTTTGAAAGAGGTGTATGCACACCATTTTCCATTTCAAAAAAAAATTATGAAAATTCAGTTCCACCATTTCATTAACCAAAAAAATCCCTCATTGTTTGAAAATAATTTCAAAAAAACTTTTCGCTTCTTAAAACTAAGTCACATTAAAACCAAAGTTCCATGATTTCAAAACTAATGAACACTAGATAATGAGAGAGGAAACAAGTTTCAGTGGGTGACATGGACATATGGTTTGAGACCAAATTCCAATCACATAACTATCATAGAGAGTGTTATAGGGAAGATCCCCGGTGCCACAAGGATTTACAGCCCCTGCGAGCTCACTGAGACCGTTAACCCAACTCCCTTTTCATTTACCCTCGCCATCATCAAACCAAGAAAAACAAAGGACTTAGAGTAATCCTGAAATATCCTAGAAACATGAATCATTTCATAAGGTGTGGTGATCAGGCACACTACCCATAACTAGAATACCAAGTCCATACAATCCTAACATCATACTATCCTGACTCTTCCCCAAATAACATGACCCAAAGAGTTAACCTGAACCTCCTCTGATACCATTTTGTCACGAACCGAATCTAGTCGCCACCAAACCCACCCCAAACCCAGCCCGTGACAAGGCCCTAAGGGCATTCCCGATCCACAAAATCTAGCAAAAGTTCCTGGGTATCATATAATTAGAATTTGGAATGATTTACCGGATTTTATAAACATTAAACAACAAAAAATAACTCAATAAAAAAATCTGGATTTTTCAAATAAATCTGTCTTTTACAAAATTTCAGAACTGAATTACATAAGTTAAAACTGTGTTTAAAGACCATTAAAAAGTAACAAAACCAAATAAGGATATCCCAAGAACCTCCACATTGCAATAGGAACCTCTTTCAATCCATCCCCACAAGACTTCACCACCAAGGACCTCCTAGAAACCCAAACCACTGGCACTAAAAACTATACCCAACCTGTGACAACAAAAATAACCAAGTATACTTACACACAAGGGAGTAAGTAGGGTGTGATCCAATTCCCAGCTGGATACCACCACAAAGAGATTCCATGTGACAAAAATTTAAAGACAAAAAGAATGCAAGTTTTCAGAAACATGAAATGTTAGTTACAATTTCTAAAAGATGCAACATTAAATATAAAAAGTTTTCATGTGGGATAATTTAAAGAATAAACACTGATAAAATAAATATCAAAGCTACAGAATTTTTCATCCACTCATACCGTATTCCGACGGTAAGAACAAAATATCTAGTGATCACAAGCAATGGGAAATAACCCCTAGGCCTTAGCTAGTTGTGGGTCCTCGGTACCTCATATCTCGGTGAGAGTAACCATCACAAATATAGGTTATCGTGCATGAGCCACTAGTAGGGAACATACCCATAACCTAGAGATCCCCAATCATCATCATCATCATCATTGTTTAGTTAGAGTTGTAAGCGTCAATCTTGCTATGTGGAACTGAGGCCAAACCCCAAGGATTCACTAGTATACTAGTACACGTACACCCACCTAAATACACATGTTATCCCTTTGTGCTAAAAAAAGTTCAACAAGTCAATGAATATACTTTTCACATGAAAATATAATTTCCATATCATAAATTCACCAAAAATCCCACATGTATACACCACAATCCAGAAAATTTCACTTTTCATTCAAATTTATTTTGAAATCCGACTCACACCAAAATAGCCCGCAACACTTTTAATATTTCTTTAACACTTCCAAAAATCCATAAAAAAATTATTAAACCATTACAATACATTAAAACTCTAATAATATCCCACTCACTTGTTAAATAATACCATTTTTACCTTTAGAATCATTTTATCATCAAACATACACAAAACAGCCCACAAACAAGTTTCGCTCAAACATCACAATTTAATAAAACATTTCAGAAATTTACAAAACATTAGAAAAATGTTTGACATCATAAAACATCACTTAACCTTTAAAAAACCCATAATATGTGAACACACATACCAAAAAGTATATATGCACCATTTTCCCACTTTGTTTAACCGACTAAAACATTTACAATTTTCATAAAAAGAACCCAAGTGTTATAAATATGTCTTCCACACAAAACTCATTTCAAAACCACAATTTATGACCAAAAACCATACCAATTACTATCCAAAATATAATTGTAAGCCCTAGAGACATTTATAAAACTACTTTCACATTTTATAAAATCACCATGAATAATACTACAAATGATCCAAATGAAAACACTCATTTTCATAAAATACTCTCAAGAAGTATAACAATTGTTTACAAAAAAAACCTATTCAAAACACTCTTTTTAGGCCCAGATGACACTAATAAATTACCAAACCATAATTTTAAGGCCAAACAATATTTATTAAACCAATTCCATAATTTATAAAATACACCCAAATAATACCCGATGAGTTACCAACGAAAACACCCAATTTCAAGTTAAAATGAAACTATAAAATTAAACATTTATCCAAATTAATCATAAATAGTTTTTGCCCCACACCTAACATATGAGTAATATTAATAATTAATAAATACATAAAGATAACTCATCAATAATTATTTACACATGGAACCACCTACCGAAAGTGTCGAATCACTCAAAACTTGGTGCGAAACATCAACCGCACCACCGCCGCACCACAAGGAAGATAAATCTATCCCTAGAACACAATATTTAAACAAAAATACACCAAATAAAACCCTAGGTTCGAACCCTAACATCTGTACATTCAATAAATTCATGAAATAGGGAGGAAACCCTAAGGAGAATGGAGGAATTGAAGAGAGAAACAGTTACCTAAAACAATCTTGAAGAAAA
The DNA here is from genome assembly GCA_963277665.1 of Viscum album. Taxonomy (NCBI): domain Eukaryota; kingdom Viridiplantae; phylum Streptophyta; class Magnoliopsida; order Santalales; family Viscaceae; genus Viscum; species Viscum album. The sequence goes on along the minus strand of OY728130.1, from coordinate 1,014,682,876 downwards.
CGACCCAAAATACACCAGTATCTGAATTTTAAAAGATCCAACCATTAATAGGAGGTTAGAAAAAGTATTAAGAGATCATGTAGGAACTAGAATGGGGGGAAAAGAGTAAAAATATAAGGAGTAATGAAAGGATTAATATACCTCTCCAAATCTTAGTGTTTTCTGAAATCTAGAGAAATTTCGACCACTTTCGCGACTCTATTGAGCTCTAAATTGTGGTATGAGGGAATGTGGGCGCTCCTTTTGTAAGTGGGCTTGGGTGAGAGTAGGAATAACCGAATCAAAAAAAGTATTGAATGAGATATTAAAGAATTAAAATTTATTTTTTATGCAGAAAATGGGCTTTCGGGCAGACCCAATCCCTTAAATAAAAACCCATATCCATCATGATTATGGATTCCTAAATTGTCCAAATTAATATGGTGGTGTTAATAGGTCAGAGGATGACTATTAGTAATTGGAATGGATGAAAAATGTTGAAAATTAAAGAGTTATAATGGAATGTAAATTTAATTTTAAATCTGGAATTGGGCTAATGGTTTGGCCCAATTCATGAAAACTCATCAATTCCTCCATAAAAGCTTGGGAAACCCTAAAAACAAAGAATTAATGGAAATTAAATGGACTTTTACTTTAAAATAAGTCGGGTATGTGACAATTCTATCCACCATGAAAACCTTCGGCCCCAGAAAGTCTCATCAAGGCCAAAGGAACAACCATACCCAACTGAGAAACCAAGAGGTGCTCCTTTGTCAGGTTTCACCCCCAAAGGCCAAAACACCTCCAGTAATCAATTAATGAAGGATTACTATCACAATAAAAACATACACCACTTTCCTGAAATGATAAATCACATTCAACAATTATCCCAAAATAAAACTCCTTAAACACTATCCGATCAAGACTCAAGAAATTCACCCAAACAAACAACAATATCGAACAAGGTTACACTTACCTTGTTATAACTAAACCTTTGGGAACTATCCAATCTCAACGTTTACCCAAGGAATATATAGGTAGGTTGATATCTACAAACGAGACTACCTACCTCCATGCCAAGATCATAGATAAATCTGAGTTACTGGTACGGGGGAACAAAAATAGGCTCCCCACCATAAGAGACAACCTATATTTTTTCCGAGACAGAATCAAGAAACTAATAAGGGGAGTCCTGAACAGACTCCCCAGTACAATGGGTATACTTTCGTTAGACCTTTATTAAAGAACTTATATAAGACTCATAGTGTGTCTCCCCACCATAAGAACCATCCATCTTAACCGACCAGTATGGGCCCGCACAGAAAGACCCCAAAATTTGAAGAGTTGGGAAGGTCACATGGTTAGTCCGCATGATTTGGGAAACCATGCGTTAACAGTGTGGATCCTTCTATCCACATGGTTTTCTAGGGAATGGTCACTATTAACCAAGTGAAAACCGTGTTCTCAACCAGTCTAGCCAGGTTTCAAATCATTCTCCAAAGACTCAGTGGAAACCATAGGGTGAGGGAATAACATTCGGCGATGACATGGGTACACGACCCTCCACCTATTTCCAACAAACATGAACAATAGAAGAAAGCTTATGAAACCATAAGTTTAAACTCTTCCTAAAATTCATACTAAACATATGACGTTGTAAAAGGGTATAAACGACCCTGTGATTTCCCCTGACTATGAGCCAGCTTCTCTCCGAGACCTATTGCTGGAGCTCAAATGATTGAAGCATCTTCGGCCTCGCAGTTAGGATTTGGAAACCCCATGAAGGAGAATTCTTATTTCGGTGAAAACAATAACTACAACACAATCCCTGATTATTTTTCCAATAGATAACACATTACAAACTCACTTTACCCTAACTCGATATTTCACTCAAACAAGGGCTTAGAAGATGCACACACTTCACACCTGGTTTGTTCAGGTGGGAAACAATATAAGTAAAGAAAAACTATACTCACCTTCCTTTAAAATGGAATATTTTTATGTTTTCCAAGGGATATATTCTCCCAACATAATAGAGACGCTCAGATGATTTCCCAACATTCACCATTACAGTCAATCGAGCACAAAATATCATATGGAATCACCGAACATGACCATTGCGATTGATATAAACAATGCATGGAGAGGGACCTTATACAAAATCCCCCACAACACACAATTCTAGAAAGTGGCCACAAAATCCTATCATGACCATATTTCCCACACTTTTGGTTTAACATGAAATCATGCTTCAAAGAAACTATGAAGAAACAGAGGCCCTCTTAGAAACCATTGAGACACTCATCCCCACTAACAACCCTAGACCACTTTCAGCTTCGACGAATTCGGAAACTTAAGAAAATAAGGTCTCTTTCAACCTTCCACGAGAACTCTCCGGCTACAAGAGGATCTAAAAATCAAAGACATGAATGGGTGTAAACTCAATCAACAAATATATATAAAAGATTCCTTATATTGATCAACTGGAGGATTTTCCAATGGAGGAACAATCCGGGTTGCACTTCAGTTATGCAATAACCATTAATGGGGGAATACCTTATCCAATGAAAGAACTCCAGGACCCAACCAAGCTGGTCCATTTGTCAAAAAATCTATAATCCAGATCCAATCACATGAAGGGAACCACCACAAAGGTGTCCTGAAACATATCTCAGAGGAGACTACTAACTAGTCCTTCTACCCAGCTTAACGACCAAACATAAACCCAAACAAATTTCAAAATGGAGGGGTTCTTGGACTCAAAACATCCCACAACATTCCTCATTTTCCAAAAAAACATAATATAAGCCAGCCCAAATAATTCATCAAGACATCCTGTTTTTATTTAAAATCATTTCATGAAAAAAAAAACAGTTCAGCAGTTAGCGTATCCACCAATGGTACCCCGTGGGCCTTACACATGCATGTTTCTATGCCACACTGGGCACCCTCCTCATATCCATCCCAACACTCATCCAGTTGTGGCATCAACCATCCATCACTCCATATAACCCCATGCATGTGGTTTCTCATAGAAATACCAAAGGTTAAAAAAAATCATTCCACTTTTCAAAACCAAAATGATAAAACAACACATCCTTTTTCTCAAAACCGCCAACCACGAGATCAAAATACCAACTCACATATTAAAAAAACATTTCAGAAAGACACAACTATTTTGAAAAGTACTCACTTTCATGATATTCACATCAAATTCAAAACATCTCATCCCATTAAAACACCCTTTGATTTTTTATAAAACTCTATTGAAAACACTTTCCAAAACCAACATCAATATAGTTCCTGCTTTCAAAAGGGGTGTATGCACACCATTTTCCATTTCAAAACAATTCCGAAAATTCAGTTCCACCATTTCATTAACCAAAAAATTCCATCATTATTTGAAAATCATTTCAAAAAAACTTTACACTTCTTAAAACCATGTCACTTTAAAACCAACGTTGCAAGATTTCAAAACTAAAGAACACTAGACAATGCGAGAGTAAAATAGTATTAGTGGGTGACTTGGACATATGGTTGGTGACCATATTCCAATCACTTAACTATCACAGAGAGTTTTCTAGGGAAGATCCCTGACGCCACATGGCTTTCCCGGACCTGCGAGCTCACTGAGACCATTAACCCAACTCTCTTTTCATTCACCCTAACCATAATCAAACCAAGAAAACCAAAGGACTTAGATAAATCCTGACTTCCCCTGGAAACTTGAAACATGTCATGAGGTGTGGAGATTAGGAACACTACCCATAACTAGAATACCAAGTCCCTATAATCCTAACTCCATACTATCCTAGCTCTTTCCCAAATAACATGACCCCAAAGAATTAACCTGAACCTCCTCTGATACCATTTTGTCACGAACCGAATCTGGTCGCCACCAAACCCGGCCCTAAACCCAGCCCGTGACAATTCCCAAAGGGCGTTCTTGATCCCCACGGTCTGGCACAAGTTCCACGGTATCATATAATAATAATTGGGAATGATTTACTCGGTTTTATAAACATTAAACAACAAAAGAAACTCAATAACACAAATCTGGATTTTCAACTAAAACCATCTTTTACAAAATTTCGGAACTGAATTACATAAGATAAAACTATGTTTAAATACCATTAAAAAGTTACAAAACCAAATAATGACAGCCCAAGCACCTACACAATGCAAGAGGCACCTCCCTCAAGCCATCCCCACAAGACTTCACCACCAAGGACCTACTAGAAACCCGATCCACTGGCACTAAAAACAGTACCCAACCTATGACAACAAAAATAACCAAGTCTACTTACACCCAAGGGTATAAGTATGGTGTGATACAATTCCTAGTAGGATACCACCACTAAGAGATTCCATGTGATAAACATTTAAAGATAAAAAGCATGCAAGTTTTCAAAAACTTGAAATGTTAGTTACAATTTCAAAAAACGCAACATTAAATAAAAACTGTTTTCATGTGGGATAATTTAAAGAATAAAAACTTATAAAATAAATACCAAAGCTAATGAATTTCTCAGCCACTCATACCATATGCCGACGGTATGTACAAAATATCTAGTGAGCACAAGCAATGGGAAATAACCCCTCGGCACTAGCTAGTTGTGGGTCCCAGGTACTTCGTATCTCGGTGAGAGTAACCACCACAAATATCTGTTCTCATGCATGAGCCACTAGTAGGGAAAATACGCATAACCTAGTGTTCCCCAATCATCATCATCATCATAGTTTAGTTAGAGTTGTAAGAGTCAATATTGCTAAGTGAAACTTAGGCCAAACCCCACAGACTCACTAGCATACTAGGACACGTCCACCCACCTAGATACCCAGGTTTTCCCTTTGTGCTCAAACAAGTTAAACAAGTAAATGAATATACTTTTCACATGAAAATATCATTTCCATATCATAAATTCAACAAATATCCCACATGTATACAACAGAAGCCACAAATGGTCACTTATCATTCAAATTGATTTTGAAATCTGACTTACACCAAAATAGCCCACAACACTTTTCACATTTCTTTAACACTTCCACATATCCATAAAACAATTTTACAAAACCATTAAAATATATTAAAACTATCATAACATCCCACTTACTTGTTACATAATACCATTTTTACCTTCAAAATAATTTTATCATCAAACTTACACGAAACAACCCACAAACAAGTTTTGCTCAAACATCACAATTTAATAAAACATTTCAGAAATATAAAAAACATTGTAAAAATGTTTGAAATCATAAAACATCACTTCACATTTCAAAACCCCATAATATTTGAACACACATACCAAACAGTACATATGCATTGTTTTCCCACTTTGTTTAACCAAATAAAACTCTTGCAATTTTCATAAAAAGAACCCAAGTGTTGTAAATATGTCTTTCACAAAAAACTCATTTCAAAACCACAATTTAAGACCAAAAACCCTACCAATACCTATCCAAAACAGAATTGGAATCCCTAGAGACATTTATAAACCCACATTCATGTTTTTATAAAATCACCTTGAATTATACTACAAATGATCCAAATGAAAACACACATTTTCATAAAATACTCTCAAGCAGTATAATAATGTTTTACACATAAAACCTTTTCAAAACACTCTTTTTAGGCCCACATGACACTAATACATTACCAAACCATTATTTTAAGGGCAAAAAATATTTATTAAACCAATTCCATATGTTAAAAAATACACCCAAATAATACCCCATGAGTTACACACGAAAACACCCAATTTCAAGTTAAAATGAAACTATAAAATTAAACACTTATCCAAATTAATCATAAATAGTTTTCGCACCACAGATAACATATTAGTAATATTAAAAATTAATAAATACAGAAAGATAACTCATCAATAATTTTTTACACATGGAACCACCTACCGAAAGTGTCGAATCCCTCAAAACGTGGTGTGAAACATCAACCACACCACCGCCACACCACAAGGAAGATAAATCCAGCCATAGAAAACAATATTTGACCAAAAATACAACAAATAAACCCCTAGGTTTGAACCCTATCTTCTGGAAATTCAATAAATTCATGAAATAGGGAGGAAACCCTAAGGAGAATGGAGGAATTGAAGAGAGAAACACTTACCTAAAACAATATTGAAGAAAACGACACAAAATCCAACATTATATGAATTTGAAAAGATCCAACCAGTAATGGGAGGTTCGAAAAAGGATTATGAGATCTTATAGGAACTAAAATGAGGTAAAAAGAGTAAAAATAGAAGGAGTTATGAAAGTATTAATTTACCTCTCCAAATCTATGCGATTTCTGAAATCCAGAGAATTTTTGACCACTTTCACGACTCTATTGAGCTCCAAATTGTTAGAGGAGGGAATGGGGGCGCGCCTTAGGTAAGTGGGCTCGGTTGAGAGTTGGAATCACCGAAACAACGCATGTATTGAAGGAGATATTAAAGAATTAAAATTTATTTTTAATATAGAAAATGGGCTTTCGGGCAGGCCCAATCCCCTAAATGAAAACCCATATCCACCGTGATTATTGATTCCTAAATGGTCCAAATTAATATGGTGTTGTTATTAGGTCAGGGGATTACTATTAGGAATTGTAATGGATGAAAAATGTTTAAAAATTAATGAGTTATAAAGGAATAAATATTTAATTTTAAATCTGGATTTGGGGTCACGGTTTGGCCCAATTCAGGAAAACTCACCAATTCTTCCATAAAAGCTTGGGAAACCCTCAAAACATTGCATGAATGGAAATTAAATGAAGTTTAACATTAAAAGAAGTCGTGTATGTGAAAATTATTCCCACCATGAAAACTTTCCATCTTGGAAAGTCACATCAAGGCCAAATTAACAACCATACCCAACTGAGAAACCAAGAGGTACTCCCTTGTCAGGTTTCACCCCCAAATGCCAAAACACCTCCAGTGATCAATTAATGAAAGAATACTCTCACAACCAAAACATACACCAGTTTCCTGAAATGATAAATCTTATTCAACCATTATCCCAAAATAAAACTCTTTAAACACTATCCGAACAAGACTCAAGCAATTCACCCAAACGAAGAACAACATCGAACAAGGTTACACTTACCTTGCTATAAATAAACCATTGGGCACTCTCAAACCTCAAGGATTACCCAAGGAAGATATAGGTAGCTTGATATCTAAAATGAGCCTACCTACTGCCATTCCATGGTCATGGATAAATCTGAGTTACTGGTATGGGGGTACAAAAATAGGCTCCCCACCATAAGAGACAACCTATATTTTTCCTGAGACCGAATCATGACACCAATAGGGGAGGCCTAAGCGGACTCCCTAGAACAATGGGTGTACATTCACGGGACCTTTATAAAAGAACTTATATAAGACTCATAGTGGGGCTCCCCACTATAAAAACAAATCAGCTTAACCGACCAGTATGGGCCAGTACAGAAAGACCCCAAAATTTGAAGAGTTGGGAAGGTCACATGGTTAGTCCGCACGATTTGGGAAACCATGAGCTAATAGTGTTGATACTTCTATCCACATGGTTTCATGGGGAATGGTCACTATTAAACAAGTGAAAACCATGTTCTCAACCAGTCTAGCCAAACTTCAAACCATTCTTCAAAGACTCTGTGGAAACCAGAGGGGGAGGGAATAACATTGGGTGATGACATGGGTACACGACCCTCCACCCATTTCCACCGAACATGGAAAAAAAAGAATGATGATGACACTATAGGTTTAAAATCTTCCTAACTTTCATACTAAAGATAGGACTTTGTACAACAGTTCAAACGACCCTGTGATTTCCCCTGACTATGAGTCAGCTTCTCTCCGAGACCTATGGCTGGAGCTCAAATGATTGAAGCATCTTCGGCCTCGCAGTTAGTCTTTGGAAACCCCATGAACGAGAAATATTCTTTCGGTGCAACCAATAACTACAATGCAAATCCTGATAAGTTTTCCAGTACATAACACTTTCCAAACACACTTTTCCCTAACTCGATATTTCAATGAAACAAGGGCTTAGAAGATGCACACACATCACACCTTGTTTGTACAAGTGAGAAACAATAGAAGTAATGAAAACCTATACTCACCTTCCACTAAAATGGAATATTTTTATGTTTTTGCAAGGGAGATATTCTCCCAACATATTATAGACTCTCAGATGATTTCCCAACATTCACCATTACGATTAATTGAGCACAGAACAACATAAGGCATCACCAAACATGACCATTGCGACTGATATAAACAATGCATGGAGAGGGACCTTATACAACATCCCCAAACAACACACAATTCTAGAAAGTGGCCACCATATCCTATTGTGACCATATTTCCCACACTTGTGGTTTAACATGAACTCATGCTTCAATGAAACTATGAAGAAACCATAGGCCCTCTTAGACACCATTGAGACACTAATCCCCACTAATAACCCTAGACCACTTCCGGCTTCGATGAATTAGGAAACATAAGAAACTAATGACTCTTTCAACCTTCCATGAGAACTCTCCCACTACAGGAGGATCTAAAAATAAAAGACATGAAAGGGTGTAGACTCAATCAACAAATATTGATAAAAGATTCATTATATTGATCAACTGGAGGATTTTCCAATGGAGAAACAATCCGGGTTGCACTTTAGTTATGCATTAACCCTTAATGGGGGCATACCTTATCCAATGAGAGAACCCAAGGACCCAACCAAGATGGTCCATTGGAAAACAAATCCATAAACTAGATCCAAACACATGAAGGGAACAACCATAAAGGTGTCTTGAAACATATCTCAGAGGATATTACTAACTGGTCCCTCTACCTAGCTTACCGACAAAACATAATCCCAAAACACAGTTCAAATATGCGGGGTTCTTGGACTCAAAAAATCCCACAACATCGACATTTTCGCAAAACACATAATATATTCAACCCAAATAATTCATCAAGACATAATGTTTTTATTTAAAAACATTTCATGAAAACAAATGGTTCAGCGGTTACAGTATCCACCAATGGTACCCCATGGGCCTTACACAAGAATGTTTCTGTGCCACACCGGGAACCCTCTTCATATCCATCCCAACACTCATCCAGTCATGTCATCAACCATCCATCATCCCATATAACCCCATGCATGTGGTTTCTCAGAGAAATACCAAAGGTTAAATTTTTTTTTTCTACTTTTGAAAACCAAAACGGTAAACCAACACATCCTTTTTCTCAAAACCACTAACCACGAGATCAAAATACCAACTCACATCTTAAAAAAACATTTCAGAAAGACACAACCATTTTGAAAAGTACTCACATTTTAGATATTCACATCAATTTTAAAACATATCATCCCATTAAAACACACTTTGATTGTTTAGAAAACTGTATTGGAAACACATTCCAAAATCAAAATTAATATAGTTCCTGCTTTCAAAAGAGTTGTATGCACACCATTTTACAATTCTAAAAAATTCTGAAAATTTAGTTCCACCATTTCATTAACCAAAAATTTCCCTCATTATTTGAAAATCATTTCAAAAAAACTTTACGCCTCTTAAAACCATGTCACTTTAAAACCAAAGTTCCAAGATTTCAAAACTAAAGAACACTAGACAATGCGAGAGGAAACTAGTTTCAGTGGGTGACATGGATATATGGTTGGAGACCATATTCTAATTACCTCACTGTCACAGAGAGTTTTCTAGGGAAGATCACCAGCACTACATGGCATTCTAGGCCCTGCGATCTCACTGAGACCATTAACCCAACTCACTTTTCATTTACCCTAACCATCATCAAACTAAGAAAACCAAAGGACTTAGATAAATCCTGACTTCCCCTGGAAACTTGAATCTTGTCATGAGGTGTGGTGATTAGGCGCACTACCCATGACTATAATACCAGGTCCCTACAATCCTAACTCCATACTATCCTGACTCTTCCCCAAATAACACGACCAAAAGAGTTAACCTTAACCTCCTCTGTTACCATTTTGTTACGAACCGAATGTGGTAGCCACCAAACTCGGCCACAAACCCAGCCCGTGACAAGGCCCGAAGGGTGTTCTTGATCCCCATGGTCTGGAACAAGTTCTCAGGTATCGTATAATTAGAATTGGGAACAATTTACCTGATTTTATAAACATTAAACAACAACAAAAACTCAATAAAACTAAACTGATTTTTTCAACTAAATCCGTCTTTTACAAAATTTCAGAATAGAATTACATAAGTGAAAACTATGTTTAAAGACCATTACAATGTTACAGAACCAAATAAGGAAAGCCCAAGAACCTTCTCATGGAAAGAGGCACCTACCTCAATCCATCACCACAAGACTTCACCGCCAAGTACCTGCTGGAAACCCGAACCACTAGCACTAAAAACTGTACCCAACATACGACAACAAAAATAACCATGTCTACTTACCCCCAAGGGTGTAAGTAGGGTTTGAGCCAATGCCCAGTATGAGACCACCACTAAGATATTGCATGTGGTAAACATTTAAAGATGAAATGCATACAAGTTTTCAAAAACGTGAAATGTTAGTTACAATCTCTAAAAGAAGCAACATTAAATAAAAATTGTTTTCAGGTGGGATAATTTAAATAATAAACACTTATAAAATAAATACCAAAGCTACTGAATTTTTCAGCCACTCATACCATATGCCGACAGTAAGAACAAAATATATAGTAAGCACAAGCAATGGGAAATAACCCCTAGTCACTAGCTAGTTGTGGGTCCCAGGTACCTCATATCTCGGTGAGAGTAACCATCACAAATATCTATTCTCATGCACGGGCCACTAGTAGGTAACATACCCATAACCTAGTGGTCCCAGATCATCATCATCATCATAGTTTAGTTAGAGTTGTAATCATGAATCTTGCTAAGTGAAACTGAGGCCAAACCCCACAGATTCACTACCATACTAGTATGCATCCACCCACCTAGATACCCAGGTTTTCCATTTGAACTCAAACAAGTTCAACATGTCAATGAATATAATTTTAACATGAATATATCATATCCATATGATTAATTCACCAAAAATCCCACATGTATACAACATAGGCCACAAAAGTTCACTTTTCATTCAAATTGATTTTGAAATCCGACTCACACCAAAATAGCACACAACACTTTTCACATTTTTCTAACACTTAAAAAAATCCATAAAAAATTTATAAAACCATTAAATTATATTAAAACTCTCATAAAATCCTACTCACTTGTTACATAATACCATTTTTACCTTCAATATCATTTTATAATCAAACTTACACGAAACAGCCCACAAACAAGTTTCACTCAAACATCACAATTTAATAAAACATTTCAGAAATTTACAAAACATTTTAAAAATGTTTGACATCTTAAAAAATCACTTCAACATTAAAAACCCCATAATATGTGAACACACATACCAAAAAGTACATATGCACCGTTTTCACACTTTGTTTAACCCACTAAAACATTTACAATTTTCATAAAAAGAACCCAAGTGTTGTAAATATGTCTTTCACACAAAACTCATTTCAAAACCCCAATTTAAGACCAAAAACCATACCAAATCCTATCCAAAATAGAATTGGATTCCCTATATAAATTTATAAAACTTCTTTCATGTTCAATAAAATCACCTTTAATAATACTTCAAATGATACAAATGAAAACCCACATTTTCATAAAATACTCTCAAGAAGTATAACAATGTTTTACACATAAAACAAATTAAAAAAACTCTTTTTATGCCCAAATGACACTAATACAATACCAAATAAGACATGGAAGGCCAAAAAATATTTATTAGACCAATTACATATGTTATAAAATACAACCAACTAATACCCCATGAGTTACACACGAAAACACCCAATTTCAAGTTAAAATTCAACTATAAAATTAAACATTTATCCAAATTAATCATAAATAATTTTTGCACCACAACTAACAGATGAAGAATATGAAAAATGAATAAAGACACCAAGATAACTAATCAATAATTGTTTACACATGGAACCACCTACCGAAAGTGTCGAATCCCTCAAAACTTGGTGTGAAACATCAACCACACCACTGCCACACCAAAATGAAGATAAATCCATCCCTAGAACACAATATTTGACCCAAATACACCATATCAAACCCTAGGTACGAAGCATAACTTATTGAAATTCTATAAATTCATGAAATAGGGAGGAAACGCTAAGGAGAAGGCATGAATTGATGAGAGAAACACTAACCTAAAACAATCTTGAAGAAAAAGACCCAAAATCCACCAGTATATGAATTTGAAAAGATCCAAACATTAATGGGAGGTTTGAAAAAGAATTAAGATATCATGTAGGAACTTGAATGGGGGAAAAGAGTAAAAATATAAGGAGTTATGAAAAGATTAATTTACCTCTCCAAATTTGGGAGATTTCTGAAATCCAGAGAAGTTTTGACCACTTTCGCGACTCTATTAAGATCCAAATTGTGGGAGAAGGGAATGGGGGCATGCCTTAGGTAGGTGGGCTCGGGTGAGAGTTGTAATAACAAAATAAACTCAAGTATTGAAGGAGATATTAAAGATTTAAAATTTATTTGTAATGCAGAAAATATGCTTTCGGGCAAGCCCAATCCCTTAAATAAAAACCCATATCCACCATGATTATGGATTCCTAAATGGTCCAAATTAATATGGTCGTATTAATAGGTCAGGGTATGACTATTATGAATTGGAATGGATGAAAAATGATGAAATATTAAGGAGTTATAAAGGAATAAAAATTCAATTTTAAATATGGAATTGGGCTCACGGTTTGGCCTAATTCATGAAAACTCATCAATTTCCACATAAAAGCTTGGGAAACCCTCAAAACAAAGAATGAATGGAAATTAAATGGAATTTAACTTTAAAATAAGTCATGTATGTGAAAATTATTACAACAAAGAATTATGAAATACGTTTATTAAATCAACATAATGTTGTTGAGCACTTAGAAATGTGTGAATATCAAAGGATGTCCTATGTAGATTATAATAAAGGTGAAAATTTATTGGTATAATATTCATAAAATTTATACATTTTTGAACACTTGAGTGATGTGTTTTAAGAGTCCTATAAATTAAAATAATTATTTGATAAATAACATTAAAATTTAAATCATCATAAGTTGATAAGGATTTCAAAACATTAGAATGTTAAGGGTTATCATTGTGATGTAGTTTAAATAAGAATTACCATTAAAATATCATATCAATACTCTATATTATTAGTATTGAAACAAAATATTATAGAATAATAATTAAAACATTAATATTAGATTAATGATATAAATGAATTATATGATAAAATTAAGAAAAAAATGCTTGTATATTTGTTTAGACAACAAATAAGAATTTAATTAGAAAATAGTTTGTGTTCAATAACATGTAGAATGAGAAATGAGAGGAGATGACGAATAAAGAAAGGCTTGTTTATAAATGATAATATAATGATGTAGAAATTAAATAAAATGGAACATATATACTAGTTCTATGATTGAAAAATCCAAGATATTTTTTGTTATCACTACTTAATGAAAATTCAAAACTATCAAAATATATATAAATTCGTTATTTTTAAATTGATCAATTTAAGAGGATGTGTACATTAAAAAATCCATTTGATTTACGATTATATGTGATGAAATAATTTTTTTTCTCTTTTATAAGGAACTACATAGGTTATGTAAATATCTTAATCGAATTTTGTTCTGTGATGAATACATTAAAATGTTAATTGTAATTATAAAATTGATGAAAGGATAGAAAAATGTAAATAAAAGAAACCATAAAAAATAAAATTAATGTTATTATATATATTTATGATAGAATTTTTCATTAGATGAGGATATTTTTTAAAATAATTACTTAATACAAATAAAGGATCCTTTTTTCAAATCAAATTTCGAGAATGATGAATTGTTTCACGGGTATCCAAATTCCGCAAAAGCATGCTCATATTATTTTTTGACAAGAAAAGTACATCTAAAATTTTCTGGTGATATTTGGAAAAGATAATGAGAATTTTATTATTACTCCAATTAGTTTATTAAGTATTGTCTCCAAATATAAATTTGGTAAATAATAAATAAATTGTATTTCAATAATCTCAATGAGATTATACACCATTTTACTACTTCAAGCCAAAATATCATTTGTGCTATCACATGATGATTCCATTTCCCATGTACATAAAAGGGATCTCAAATAATTCAAATAAAGAGAACTATAATGTATATTTAATTAATATATAATTTTTCCTAACATATTATTGTCATTTTAATCTAGATCTTCAAAATTTTAAAGATTCTGAATGGGATGATATTATAGAAAATAGGAGTTCTACCTTTGGTGATGCTTTCATATTTAGAAATACAAGTTTGGGTTCATTAATCCAGAATGAATAATTTGTTACATTGAATATATCATAAGAAATATATATATCCAAAAAAATAAAAAATTGTTAATATGAATCAAAACTCAAATTAATTATCATAATATATAGGTGAACATATAATTATTATTTGGATATTGAAATAAATCACCAAAACTATTTATGGAATTCATGTTCAATACTTTCAACAAAAAATATTTAAATCATGTACCATCTTATAATTTATAATTTTTTATAAGGGTGATTAAATTATTATCTTATTACTACAATGAGCCATGTAATTACTTCCATACTTTACTATTTACTAGTGATAAAGTTAAAAAGATGAGGTTGATGATGGGTGTTCAGCCTTAATAATATTGAGTTTAAGGAATAATGGATTATCCCATAATATTTTATTTTTACTGTTTCAATAAATGGGTTAGATAATGAAAAAAAAATAGTATATTCATTCTATTAAAATTGATATTTCTAATAATTGGGGAATATTTAATGGGAGAAAATAAAACTGTAAAGATAATAATTCAATATAATTGATTGTTCCTGAGATATATTTTAATAAATACACATAATCATGTATTCTAGTAAATTTATTCCCTATATATAGTGTGAGTTATAAAAAATACTAGAGGGATTTAAGTGTGATATTTTTATGGAATGTTTTTAGGAAAATTTTAATCCATCTTATTTCAATCATTGAGAATGACCATGTTGGATTTGAATTGATTAAAATTATGATTTAATTAAAATATGATTTCTTAAAGTGAATAATATGTACTATGAATGGATAATACATGAATCGTGTGGAATTTATGAATAATGTTTTAAATATATTAATGTTTTTTTTTGAAATGTGTTTAATTTTTTTTGGTTTTTTTAATTCCTAATTAAAATCTATCAACCTGTGAGAATTTTTTCTAGTAGTTTTTTATTTTGAGTAATTTTTCAATATGTGGATGATTAATGGATATTTTATATTGGTAATAATTTTAGATTAAATATTGTTAAAAAATATCTTAGTGAAATGGAAACCAATACAAAGATCATATATACATTTAGAGGTTTAAGGAAAAATGGGTGGAGTGTTGATCATGGTTCCATGTGATTTTCTAAATAAATTTCTTGATAACACATTGAATACAACAAAATTATTTTTTCTGAAACAATTTATGGTCAAGGGAGAAATTTTTTATGGATCTAGGAAAAATCATCACAGTAAGTTTCCATGGTGAATTAATAAAGGAGACTAATTTTAGTACTAATCTGATGAAAAAATAGAAAAATACACATTTTATAGTCACTATCTTTGGAAGTATATGTTTCTAAAACCATCTATAACAGGTGAAAATTGTTTAATGTGGAGAATAAAATGTGGAACAATAAAATATATTATTTCATTAACTGTTATTTTTTTAAAATTATTTGCAGTTTTTTCAAAATACTTTAAATTTAATGGAGGAAAAAACAATATGGTTACCCATAAGGTTCCATAGTCTATAAGAAAAATATAGATTTTAATATTTTTTTAGGTGTGTCAGTGTTTTATAGATTTTATTAACAAAATAAATTCATAATGTTTTATGAATACATAAAAGGTTATAAAAAATGGGCTAGAATAATAAGGATGTTTAGGATTATACATGGAATTTCAAATTTATTTTATGAATAATATTTTAAAATTAAAAAAATTAATGAAATATATAAAATTTACAAACATATTTGTTTAACATGACTAAAACAAAAAACTGAGATGATAATTAAATAGAAGAATAAGATAAGAATATTTATCAATGTGATGAATTAAGAATGACTATTTATGAAAAAGAAAATAATATAAAAAATATATTATTTATTTAAAGATGTATAATTACGTAACTGATGTTTGTTAATGATTTATATGATTTTAATCTGATTCAATGATTTTATTTAGTATATGAGAATAAAATATTATCAGGTTTAGTTTAATTATATTAATTTTTTATGTATAAACGATAATCATTATATTCAAATTGGTGATTTTAGAGGATAGTTAAATCATATATTTTTTACATGATTATAATGATCAAGACATTGATTTTTAATGGTAAACCCTATATAGAAGGAATAATTATTATATTTTATTACAAGGGATAGTATTATATGATAAATCACACTAATAAGTGATGTGGGGTTGATTTTGAATAAATCATTAAACAAAATGTAAAAAATATGTTCATTGATTCACCCACTATTGAACCATCATTTTTGTGTCGACATTTAATGATTAATTAAATTAAGATAATTATAAAGAGAGAGGGGATATAATTAATTTGGATGTAGGTTAAATGTGTGTATAAAAGTATGAGCATTTGTGAAAGAAATGTTTCTAAAATATGATGAATATTGGGAGTAAAAAGGTTGTTATATAGTGAGCTTGTTATTTGATCATCTTGAATGTGAATTTAAAAGTATTTGTGATGATTTTTGTGAATAAATGGTAAGAAAATTTATATATTTGTTCTAATATCGGGGTATTAGAATATTTTGGTCAATCTTTATGTTCATATTAGAGAAATTTATTTTGGTGAATACCTTTTTTTGATTAGTGGTTTGTTAAGTTCCACTAATAATTTATTCTTTAATATCCTTTTTTTTGAAATTTAAATATTTTATATTATAGGAGATTCCTATTTTTGGTGATTAATTTCACATAATTAATAATATTTTATAAAGAGATGACATAAACCTAAAAAAATGATGAAAATTTTGTTTTTGGAAACAAAAATATATACAATTACGTAGTACGAAGAAAATAATTTCCTAAGTGAGTTTCAATTTAAATGCAAGTGATGTTGGTGATTTTGAAATGGTATATAGATTTTTTTTTTCAAATTTTTTTGAATCCCATGAAAATATTATTATAAAAAATAAACATTTATCACAATATTTTTTTATTTCAACTAATAAAACACTTATTCATTGTGGCTGTTTGATTTTTTCTCTCAAACCCATTTTTTATGGGTTTTAATGGGAATAATTGATTAAATGTTTTTATAAATATGAATCATATAGGTATATGAATGTATTTTCTGAGAATTTTGACTAGGGATAATTCATCAAAGATTGATATTAGATAGTTGGGAATATTTATTAAGGTTATTAATAAAAAACAATAGAGTTGGTTGTGATATGATTGTTTTTATATTATTATTTTGTATATGGTATTTCAAATTAGTTAGTACTATAGTTTAAATAACTATAATGAATGTTCGTCTTTTATAATTATTTGTTAAATCATTGATTACCATGAGGTAAAATTTCATTTTTGTTATTTATTAATAAGGAATATTCTACCATCATTCATGTTTTTCTGGATTATCAATGAGAGACATATGATTCAATAACCGTTAATGGAACTTAAAATTGTTTATAGATTATGTAGAGTATGATTGAGGGACTAAAGAGTTGGAAATAATTGATAATTTACAGAAATATTAGTAATTTGATGGATGATTCATTTCAAAGACAAAAAATGTTAATGTATAGAGTTTAGAATTACTTAAAAAACCTAATATTTGTGTAACCATGAATAATTGGATTTAATTGGACTTAAATAATAGATATATTGATTTTTATCATTTTGATCAAGTGGTAGGAATTTTCTTTATTTTTAGGAGTTTAATCTGGGTTTTTTGAGAGGAAAATATGAGTGAAAAGTATCAGGGTTGAATGATTAATATAAGAATATGTTTGGGTTCTTGATAGTATTTGTCTATGGATACTAGGAGTATATTGGTAGTATAAATGAGTCTAATACATCTCAAAGTTGAAAAAATCCATTACCCCTACCACTAGGTGCCTACTAAAAACCAACATTGAGTTTAGTGAGAACCAATAATACTTTGATGGATTAACAAGATTTTCTTTTCAATATTGATGTATTTAGTATTTTTAATGGTTTTTTATTAATCCCCATTTATGGGTGTTATTCGAAAAGGATACAAAAGAACGATTGTGTTATTTACCCTAAAAAATTAATCCCTTCATATTTTAACATTTATTCAATGAGTTCAAGGAGGTTTTAATTTGGTGATGTGAAGCTGGATATATACATTCATTTCGACATTATTTACTTTATATATACCATATCATTCTGAATTATTTATTATGGGAAAATATTTTCATATATTACTAGAGAATATCTAAATACATCATGAATGAGTTTTATTTTTATACAATATCTATAAAAAGACATGTTAGGATAAATATATGTGATATTTCACCATTTTAGAAAAACTTTGATGTTAGGTAAATTTTTAGTGAACAAATTATTTTTTAGATAAATACATAATTGAGTGGAA
The DNA here is from genome assembly GCA_963277665.1 of Viscum album. Lineage (NCBI taxonomy): Eukaryota > Viridiplantae > Streptophyta > Magnoliopsida > Santalales > Viscaceae > Viscum > Viscum album. Next base: position 1,014,664,122 of record OY728130.1, on the reverse strand, counting down.
TGTAGAAAATATATATTTTTTATATTAGATGTCAAAGAATTAAATATGTGATGGTGATCTATATTAGTGATGGTTGTGGAACTATTATGATGATTGATGAGTTTTTTGTCTTTTTATTGATTTAGGTTACATATATTTCTTAAAAATATTTTTTATTGTTATTATTTTAATAAATATACTGATCATTTGTGTCTATCATAACTTATATGAGTGTGGATGATAAATATATGTTGATATATTGTATGTTTCATTTAATTATCAAATTATTTTGATTATTGTGTGATGTATCACTTTTCTATTGTTTATTTTATTTTCATGTGTGATATTTATTATAACTTTAATGATTGATCAAATTTTTTAGACTTTCTAAAATAAGGAAGAATTGTTTTTGTTAATACATACCAAATGATCATATATCTTGGTAAAATTGTTACATTAGTTGTATCATATTATAACTTGTGTTGAGATTTAATTTATGGAAGGTGTCTATAACTTTTCTAGTTTTTTATCAAATGATATTAACTAACCATTGAATTTTTTTAAAGGAAATTTGAAAAATAAAATGAGAATTAAAAACTGAAAATGAATAGATATAATTTTGGGTTTTACCTAGGGTTTAGTTTATTCTCATGCGTTTTTTAACATGATATAATATTACAAATAAATAATTTTTCAAAAAAGATCACAAATTAATTTTTTAGGGTTTTTGTGATATTAAAGTGAAATAGTTTTGAAAAATTGTTTAGTCTAATTTATATTTTATGGATAGTGATCTATTTTAAATATATTTATTCTTGAGTTATCTCATTATTTGGTGGTTTTCTTGTACTGATAATTTTATTGAATGGTGGTGTATAATGGGTTATGGTTGAACATTTTTGAATCCTTCTCTAGTATTAGGGTTAGGTCCGGATTGATTTTTCTATTATTACATTGATCTCCATATGCTCATTAAAACCATGATAGATATGATTTTTATGACTAAAAAATTTTAGGAGTATTTTATTCCCTAGAACTTTAAAGATAAATAATGGTGTTAAATAATTAATTAATGGCTGATAATTGGCTGGATGTGATATGTTATGGTGATGATACGTGGGAAGGTGTGAGATATATTTAATTTACCTAGTGATTAGTAATGGAGTTCATCGGAATTTTTGGTTGAGATTTTCTATATTATGTGTTAGGCCTATAGTCATGTCAATTAATGGTTGTGTCGAATTATGGAGAGAGAGATAATATGTTCAGGATTACTAATGATGGTTGAGATTATTTGTTTAGAGAAGAGTGAGTAACCTAATTGATGTGATTTCATTATTTTGTGTGTAGTTTTTCTTGGAATAATTCTTTAATGTAAAGATGTATTTAGGGATAGACCTCAAATATAGAGGTAAAAATTAAAATAATGATAGGGAATAGAATTCCTATTTTATGTGTAGGTGATATAAATAATGAGAAAAAGAATAATATTTTGGTTCAATTGAATCATGGATTTATTTCATTCAATGTTAGATATTCCAATAGTTATTTTCATAATTAGAATCAACTTATCCTTAAAAATTTATTTTTTAGGGTTATAAAACATTGTGAAATGAAAAATTATGCTATATGAGAGGGACATAGACTTATCTTTGTTAAATGGGAAGTACCTATATCTGAAGAGTTTTGGTTTCATCATGGATACAATTATGGTAGGACCATTCCTATAGACATATAGATGATTATAATAACATTAATAAATGTTTTTATTGGATGAATTATTTGTAAATCATTTTAAGTAATTGAGCATTTAGAGGAAAACACATTGATGACCTTAGATAATTGGGACAATGACGGAGCATCTTTATAGTCTTTCCATCTCATTTTCTCTACTAAGGACCAATGTGTTGAGATGGTTCTTTTCATAAGATATTGGAGCACTTATATTTATACTTTATCAAGTTTATTTTTTAATTTTTTTTTATATTTTTTCAGCGTATTATTTCAATATCATTATTTTTTAATAGGTCCTTCATTAACAACCTTCTTATTTTCATTGTCACATTACATTTTCATTTATGATGATCCCAATTGATTTCATATTGATGGATTATTTTTTAAAATTATTATTTCCCATTATATTTTTTAATTATATGATTGATGTGTAGTGACATTGCTGATATGTTGTGGGAGATTGTATGAGATAAATTATTTAGCATGTTTTAGATCTGAGATGTTAATTCATAATGAGAGAATATTATAATTTTATGATACATCATTTAGACATATAGGCATACATCATAAATGATAATTAGTGATTGACATATCATACAGTTGTAAAAGTATTGTTATATATGCTCAGGTGTGTGTATGTGTTTGTTCATATATTATAAGAATGATATGAAAGACAGTATTGTTGAATTTAATGAATATGTATTAGTATTATATTTTTTTTGTAATCACCAAACAAATTCAGATTTATCCATTTGATCTCTGAAACATACATATATAAATAGAGTTTGTTTTTGTGCACATGAAAATAATTTCATTATTTTTGTAGTTACATCTTTCAATTGGGTTTTATAGTTCTGGTTTTGGATGTGTATTTTTTTGGGGTCATATAATCATATATAATATTCTCTAGCGGTCTAATCTAAAGTAAATTATATTCTATTTATCATACTAAATATGTTTTACCCATTATGATAAAATATTTATGTATTTATAAAGTATTATACTTACTTTTATAACAAATTATATAAATGTAATAATATATTATATAAATTATTTAATTTTAGATATTTGAGTATGAGATTACTTTTTTGAAATTCTATTTATTTTTTTCCATATGTTTTTATGGTCGATATACAGTGGTCCATGAAAAAATTTCAATGGATTCATGCTAGAATATATTTCGTTATTTAAGGGTATATTATCCCAAAACTAATATAAAAAAATTATCAATAGTTAGAAGCCTCTAGAATACAGGTAGGGACTCTTGTGGTGTGATAACATTCTGGGTCAGGTACTCATCTAGAAAACCAAACTAAATAGGTTAAACAGACTCTATTTGGAAAATAATTAATAATTATTTTTAAAAAAAAATTAGTTTAAAGACATTTTATATACCATTTTCATGAGATACAATTTTTCATGTTCTTAATTATATAACCTAATTTTCGATTTTAACACAAGTATGGCACATTACCTTGTATTTAATATGTATAATTTTTGCTGAATGTTTACCAAATCCATATATTTTTTCATTAAATTTATGTATACATTTATGAAATTAACTAATTTACATGAAATACATATAAATGAGGTGTATGAAGTGAAAATATTATTATTATAAATATTATATCTTTCATAACTATTTATAAAATTCATGGTGCAAACGTCTGCCATGAGAGCCCACAAGTGTCACATATCTTCTTCACTGAGGACTGCCTCCTTTTCTCCAGAGACACTATTAATGAATGCCGGGTGATCATCCAAGCGATCCAGCAATATGAGAAAGCATCTGGACAGACTGTTAACCACGACAAATTGGAAATCTCATTCAGCGTAGGGGTGCCATCTGCCAAGAGAGCTGAGCATTGTGCATCTGCAGGCATCCATTTGGTCGATAAACACCAGAAGTATCTCAGACTCCCTACGTTGATTGGTCGGTCCAATAAAAAAATCATTGCTGCTCTGGTGGATAGGATTGTGGAAAAAATTCAAGGCTGGACCCCAAAAGTCATCTCCAATGCTGGAAAAGGAAGCCTCATTAAAGTTGTCATTCAGTCTATCCCCAGCTATTTTAGGTCAATGTTTAAGCTGCTGGCAGCCATCGTCAACCTGATTCATTTACTTACTACCAACTTCTGGTGGGGGATAAATGATGACAGAAATCGACCCCATTATTTGGAATCTGAGAAACTCTGAAAACCCAAGTCGGAGGGATGAATGGGATTCCAGAATCTTCTGATGTTCAATGAAGTAATGTTGTCCAAGGAAGGATGGAATCTTCTTAACCATCCATCATCTTTATGTGTGCGGGTTCTTCGTGCCAAGTACTTTCCCCACATGGACTTCTGGGGCTCCTTTATTGCCCCCCGCCCTAGCTTCCTCTGGAGAAGTATTTGGAGGGCCCGAAATCTCCTAGAAAATGGATTGGTCTGGAGGATTGGAAATGGATCATCCATCAACATCTGGAACGATCACTGGCTTTTCGATAAGGATGTTTTGCGGGCCACATCCCCCTCTCAACCAGGTCTTGAGGAGGCCACTGTCAACTGCCTCTTTTCAGACCATGGCCCGAGATGGTGTGTGGAAATGATCCAGGAATGGTTTAATGAAAGAGACCAGATAATTATTCTAAGCATCCCCTGGGTCCCCAATGCTGGCCCCGGCCATCTTTTTTGGACCAATGATCCTTCAGGAAATTTCACAGTGAGATCTGGGTACAGACTGGCTCTTGGCGTTCACTCTCGCGACCAAGATGATGGACCATGGAAAGAGCTTTGGAAGCTCAATGTCCCCCAAAACATTCGCCATTTTTGGTGGTAGGTGTGCACTGGCACCCTCCCAACCATGAGACTTCATGTTTACTGACATATGGCCAGTGATGAATCCTACCCTTTTTGCCCGAATATTCATGAAACCCCTTGGCATGCGATCTTTCACTGCTCGGGATCCAAGGAAATTTGGAATAAATGGAACTCATCTTCGGATCTTTCACTGGACAATGCCTCTGACCTCCCCGATCTTCTGATGTGTTGGTGTTCCTCTCATTCTTCGTCTGATTCAAGCGCTCATTGCAACCTGGCATGGATCATTTGGGTTTGGCGTAACAATTCGGTTTTCCACCATGTTTATCAGCCTCCAGAGTTCTAGATTGAACGAGTCACTTCATGGATTGAGGGCTGGAAGGACCTGCAGAGGAAAAATTATGCCAGGAGTTTCCCCCTCCTGTTCCCCTCACTAGACCCCCCCCCAAAGAAGTTAGTATTAAGCTTAATGTGGATGATTCTCTCCCCAAGTAAGGGCATGTTGCTCTCGGCCTTGTGGCTCGAAATCATATGGGGATGATCATTGTAGAAAAATATGAACCACATCAGGCCTTCTGGGAACCTGCAGTTGCTGAGGCCTATGCCATTCTGGCAGGAATGATGCTCGCTGTGGAATGTGGATGGGCTGATATCATCATCGAGTCTGACTTCCTTTCGGTTATCAATGCTATTAACCACGATGACGCCAGACTCTAGGGCTTTGGCTCTATCGTCAGAAGGATCTGCTTGCTGCACCAAGGCTTCCATTGCTGCACCTTCTCCTTTACCAAAAGGGAATGAAACAATGCGGCCCACTAGCTGGCAGCCTCAGGCCTCTTCGATGTCAACCAGATTTGGCTGGACAATTTCCCTTCATGGCTCTTCTTATGTACGACTGCTGATATTTTCCATTAATATAATCTTTATTTCCTCAAAATTAAATTCATTCTAAAAATCAAACATTAATACTTAAATCATATAAATGGAAAGGTTTTTCAAAAAAAAATTCATGATCCCATCAGATATTTTATAAAAAGTATACAATAAAAAAATTACCTTATTATAAACTTTTGTTTTCATATATATATGTTACAATAATAGTAAACTTCCAAAATAAAAAAATTTATCATATTTAATAATAATAATAAAAATTAATACCTATTTAAATTATTAATTTTATTATTATCCTTCATACGTTCAATATATGCTTAGACAAGTTATTTCACGTTGAATTGATAATCCAACCCTGATAATTCCTCATTATTGTGTCGTTATCAATTAAATTCCCAAAAATAGTATTTAATATATATTTTTTATGCATTATAGTCAACAAATATATAATTATATCTTAGAATATAGTGGTTATAAATAAAAAATCCAACTTTTCCACGAGGCCATTATAGAAGAGAGAATACATAGTTTTAATAAATTAATGATATTGTATCCTCACTTATAAATTATTCCAATAATGTGGAGAATATTTGAATGATATATTATTATATAAATAATTTTAAAGTATTTACCACATAATTACAATGTTATTTTTATGAGAATCATCAACTATAATCATTTTACATAAATTGGTTTCTGTTTGCAACACCCCACATCTTTACTATGTATTTTGTCCATTAAATAAATACTATGTTGAATATATTATTTAACATGAAAAAAAATATATTCAATCATTTTTTAGACATAAAATTTTACAATGAAATATAGATGATAATACATTTTGAGAACATATTATGAAACATTATAATAAAATATCCAAATAAAATAAATTGATTAAAAATATAAATATCATAAACATGAAATGTTTCTCTTTTTGATTTTCTAGACCACTTTTCCCCTAATCATAACTATATAATGATTTTAAAATATTAGGAATTTAATAGAAATGTTGATAAATATGTAAATTCAATGAATGATTTTAGTGATGTTTGTAATGTTATATTATGGAATAAAAATGGTCTTTATATTTATATATTGTTATTAGAAATATAGACTTTGGAAATATGGTCATTGGATATATGGTTGTTTTGTATATCTAATGGATATATTGTGTCACAATTTATAATTTTAATTATTTATTGAAATAAATATAATTTATTTAATTAAAATGGTTTCTCAATAAAATATATTTATTCATTAAAAATTATTATTATCATTTATATTTTTATTAAATATATATTTTTTGTATTTATAAAATATTCCTAAAAATTATAATATATATTTATTAATAAAATTTAATTCCAAGAAGGTAAATAATTAATCATAATAGGTTGTGGATAAAATCATTTAATGTTAAAATGATACATATTTCAATGATCTAATTATAAAAGTTTTAGTAATTTTTTATTAGTAAATTAAATATATTACTTTTAACTAATGAATCTCGTATAATGTATGAGTGTCTATTAAATATTCAACACTTATTTTATTAGTAATTTATATGAAGTAAGATTAGGAACATGTAATTTTTTTAATCATTTCATTTGTATAAAACACACACATAGACACATATATTATCTTTCAATTAAAAATTAAATTTCTCACCATTAGAATTTTTTTTGATAAATTATAAATGATATTGAAATTTAGTACATGAAAATTTGGTTAGGGGGATATTTTTAATTTTTCACAAATAATAAAATTCAAATTTTTATAGTAAAATACAATAAAATGAAGCCTTAATATATAATACTGTATTCAAATGAATTAATTTGTTTCAAATAATTTAAATTAATATTTATTGGCCCATTTACTGTTGAATCTTAATTAACCTACTATTGAATCAGAATTTGGGTCACTATTCGATGATTTAATATTTTATTATCTAATATAACTCTCCTCCACATATAAATACTAGAATTCACCAACACTTGTCTCCCCACACATATGCCCGTTATCTCAAAAACAAATATTATCAAATCTGACCCCAAACTATTCTCCATGCCATGGATATCTTATAATTATTTAAATCACCATTTCTAAAACCTATTCAATTTTACAAGAGATTCAACCCAAGGATTAATTTAATAAATATTATCTTTTAATTACTAATTGTTTCCCTTTATTTCCCAAAAATTTACCTTCAAATAAAACAATCCATCAGAAAATAATAAACTTAATATCATAAATATAATAAGACTATATTTTGTCAACAAAAAACCATTATCTATGATCATCTAAATTATTTTATAATTAAAACATACATAATATTATAGTTGATTCACCTCATCCATGGAAAACATATTTCATTTTCATCACCACCCTTATATATTGCCGTAATAAGAAATTTTATTGATGAATACATACTTAATCATGATATTGTATTTTAATTCATATTCAATATCGAAAACTAATTATATAATTAATTTAATTGAATATAGCCATTCATGTTAAGAAAAATAACCGAAATGAAACGACCATTACAAAATAAGATTTATACACTATGAGTCATCATATGTCTGAAGAATATATGATAATCAAAATATTATAATTTTTTTAAATCATACATCCCCTTTTTAAGGTAATTACTTATTTTTTTAGGGTTTTAAATTTTTTAGATAATTTTCAGGAATATTTTGGATGTTTTTACAATGTTTTGAAAGAATTTTGTAGGTTTCATGGTTTTAGAATAGTTTTGGGAAACCATATAGATTATTTTTGAAACATTGATATGAAAATATTTTAATCTCAAGAAAGGTTTATAGTGGATGCATGGTCTAAGAAACTGATTGACCAAACTGTTTCATTGAGAAATATTTGGACAATAGTGATTCACCTGGTTTCTGCATGGTTTTCTAAACCATGCATCTTGGAAATTTTTTTATTGTGGGGATTTACATGGTTGTAACATGATTTACAAAGCCATGTGACCAAACCGTGTAAGGTGTTTAATAATATCATAAAATTAGATATTAAACAAAAAACACCCAATGAATACATCATTTTTCATTCCATAACATATTTTATTGACCATTAACCATATTCTATGAATTGTTTGGTGATCAATATATTATAGACATCATTTGAAATGAATATTTGAGCTTTTTATTTTCAAAAAATGTATAAAAAAAAATATTATCCTCTAATCATGATCGACTCATTCCCTCTTGAATGGAATCCTCTACTGAGATATTTATACCTGAATATATGTCGTTCGACATGTTTTGATCGAATAATCATGTGATTTTTTATATAAATGTATGAAAGATTCATGATATATGATATCATGTGAAGATTAATTCATCCAACATATTCAAGGTATGTTGTTTATTCCTCTCCCAATGTTCTTTAGAATTTGAAGGCTCTTTTATTTTTAAAATATTTTCTTCATATATTGATATGAAATTATCCGGTTGAAAATATTTTGTTTTTTAGTAACTTGGGCTTTTCTTGAATCATGGGGTATGGGTGACACCTATAAAGTTGTTTTAGAATTGATCAAGTTGTTTTCCTAAAATAAAAAATCGAATTGATGTGTGAACAAGAAATAGTACAGTTGGACTATGTTCATATCCATTAGACCTTGTCTTGAGCGGTATGATCAGCAAAGTAATTAAGGATAATGGTTTTCAATTATTGATAACATGTGGAGGATAGTTCACCTTTCATGATAAAGTAATATATCATACTAAATTGATGGCTGTGTGTATTTGAGAACATGAAAGGGATATTTGATGTGTTTTACAAAGAACTATTTCAAATGCCTATTGGAAAATTATTTTTGGTGAACTTATTTGAACATTATTCTAGGTTATTTTATATGTAATTTGTGAAACTATTTTAACAAATTTCTTATTTTATACAACTATTTTATAAAAACAATTATCTATCTCGATTTTTATTTTAGTGGAAAGGGGGGAATGTATCTTGGGTTTAAACTGCTGGAAACATTTACATAAACATTTTTATACATTTTGGCGTGCATAAAGATGTTTAATTATATTATACATGAACGAGAAATGTTCAATATTTTACTATAATTTATTCTTTATAGAGATATCATGGATGATGGTGATGGAGCTGATGAGTAGTTCATCTTTTAGGATTTAAGAGTGGCACAACATTGGCTCCAATTAATTTCATTATTCTTTTGGGGTTCTTAATTTTATAATTTATTATTTCCATTATAACTCTAATTATTAATCATTTTTATGTTATAGTGTTAATTTAACTCATGCATCATGTATATATTTTCTCTAGGTTTATTTATTACTTGGATGTATTTTTTTGTTTGTGTTTGTATGTTAAAATTGTAAAAAAAAATCCCCTATTATTTTTATTAAAACCTAATAATTTATTTACAACCATTAGTATATATGGAATATCACCTACTATAAATGGAAACATGAATATTAACAAGGAAATGTTTAGGACTTGGTTGAAAAAAATTATATCATTTTGGACATTCTATCATTCAGGAATGTATCAATGACCTTAAAAACATTACGCCTTGATATTTTTAGTATAAAAAAATCCTAAATGGAATCTTTAATATGAACATAAATTTAAATGGGATTTAAATTTAACGAAGTTTTATAAAACAGTTAATGTTATGCCCTTATCTCATCATCATGGGTTTATCAAATGAGGGATTAATATCATGAATTGGTAATGAGACACCCCACTATGACTATATTACCACATTTTTTTGATTTTAGTTATATACTATTATTATATTTAATGATTAGAAATTTTATATGATATAAAAATGAATTAGGTAAAAATAAAATAATTAATAATAAATTATTGATATAGAAATAGAACATAAATTCCACAAGTGAGAAGAATAAGAAACCAATGAGATGGTGAAATAGATAATGTTGTTCACCTATAATAACTAGTGAACATGTATATTGTCCTCATTACTTGGAAATAACTCCAATCAAGGGATAATGGTATAATGAACCCTACTATGTAAATAAACAAACCAAATTTAAAAAGAAAAACCCAATAACATTTCATGTTGATTTTGGTCCCAATAATGCATAAATATTTAAGGGTATGATGAAAACAATATCCAACATCCACCAAAACAGTGCTGAGATAATGGTCATGCCATTGATATACACTCTATAAGGCATGACACTACAGTGGTGGGACTAGACTATACAAGAAATTATGGATGAGGGTTATAAACTGGTGGGATGTGATTAGCTATCCAATTAAAAACACTCTCCACACATCTTCTAGCTATAAAATATTATATCATTCTTTTAGCTGAAAAAATAAAGTATATAATTCATAGAATATATTTGATTATTGAAACACATTTATCTCTTTGTATTAGAGAAATCTTCAAGAGAAATAAAAATGGCCAAAATATTTGAGGACCATCTATGAACTTATATTAACTATAATGTTGTCAAGTTGGGTAATACAGATTATACATATATTGGTAATTAGTATTTAAACGAGTGAGTGAGATCTCTCAAATATTCCTAGCGGAAGGGACACCTTCATCCATCCATGTGATGGTTGAAAATCCATTATATTGAATAAATTTAAAATGTAGTGTTATTACCAAGGTAATATTTAAAAAGATAATCATTCTACTATTTAAATATATTATCCACCATGTTGTAGTAATGATCTATGATCCAACAAACATGGATCTTTTTTATTATAATATAAATAATTATATGACAAATCCCAGAGATTATAATGACTATGAAAAAATGTGGCATCTTATTAAGTACTTGTTTATATTTTTGATGAAAATGGGAGGATAAGGCATGAAACAGTCACGAATCTCCTTTGGTAATATGGGATAATCATATTAGAATATTTCATATCCATAAATTTTGGATGAACCAGAATTAATGTATGAAATACAATGTTATTATAATAATATTTCATAAATAGAAAAATTAATATTCAATGATATGATCGATAGTTATATAAATCATAACATCATTTATCAAATGATCAACTAGGTTGATCAACTGTTCGAGGTTACATTTTAATAAAATCATCAATTATTAATATATTTTTTGATAATCGTGAATCACATTGTTTTATTACTCCTCATTTGTTTAAACCATTTCACTCGAATATGGAAGTGATTCAAATTACCAATAACATAAGGAAATGCATTTATGAGTTAGAATTTATATTATTAAATTTCCCATCATATACAATTACCATTGATGGACTAAATTTAATATGTGATTTTAAAATCATTGGGAATTATATTTTTTATTTAATATTTATAATGGTGTTGTTATGGAATTCACACATTATATTGAGTTCTACACTAAAAAGGTAATTTTTAAATTCTAGGATAAACCTATTCATTTATTAAATTGGTAATGGGATATGAATGATTGATGAATAAGACCTTTAGTGACGGTAAATGAAAATATTTATAGCCTGTTGTTTAAAGTGACATTGGTCAGTATATATATAACATAAGATAGAATGTTTCTGGATATATTGGACTAATGGTCGAAGGTATTTCAAAAATATTTTTCAAGGATAACACCTAAATGAGAAATCAATTTTTTTATTTATCTACTCTCAAAAAATGACATTATTTTCTATTGCATCACATTGAATGGATTAAATAGAGTTATGGTAATTAATTTTTTATATAGAAGAATTATCATGTAGGGTATCAGATAGAATGATTCATCATCATGGGAAGATCCGGTTCAATTTATGAAACAGAAAGATAATTCTCTCAGTTCTTGTGTCAATTATCAAAAACTGAATCATTATACAACCAATAATTGATACCTTATTTATCTAATTTATTATTTTGTTGAACAATTTAGTGGATCCCATTCATTCTGTAAAAATTATCTATTATTTGTATATTATTAATTCAAATTCATGAAAGAGGATATTCCAAGGATAATATTTTGGGGTTAATATAGATATTATGAAAATATTTTTATGTCCTTAATTTCAATGAATATTTTTTGATTTTTCATGGCCTTGATGGACCGTATCATCTACAAGAATTTTCCTTCATATATCAGGGCCTTTTTAGATGTTATTTGGTTTTACTCATAATCAAATAATGACCATGAAGAAGACTTAGATATTTTATTTATCATGTTGTGTGATGATAGAATATAATCTAAACATTATTTTTTGGGATATAAGATGCATATTTCAATAGGAATTTAATTTTAGAAAAGGTAATTAGTTGACGTTTGATGATTGATGATGTCATGTCTTTGTTTCCACAAAATAACATCCCTGTTTTATGGAGTTTCTTGGTGTTACCGAACTATTATCCTCTCATTGTTAGATATTTTTATATGATAAATTCTCTTATGAATATATTAAATATAAATTAAATTTAATTACATCAAAAATAGGAATGACAGAAATCCATAAATATATTACAGATAATATTACATTGGAACAAATAATTTTCTTAACAAAATTTTATAAGGGATGTTTTGTATATTATATTCCATCAAGATTATCAATGGGTTGTTTTCTTAGGTAGTGAGATCATGTTATATCCCATGGATGAGAATGTTTCAAGAAAAAGTAAGTAATTTTCTAGTGAATGATGTGGAATAATTTGTACTGTTCCATTACTGGAAAACATGAAAAATTATATATTTATATGAAATTTCATTATCTCCACTAGAAATAAATCTATGAAATATATCTTCTCTTAGAGAGACCTAAACAATAGGAAATGTTTTTTGATTGAATATCTCCAAAAGTTTTACATTAACAGTGTTTATATAACTAGGAAATAAATTTTTTTGGATGAATTATTGAGTTTGATGTATTATAATGAAAAGGTCATAGAATCTCATAACCAATATAATATGATGGGTACAATTTCAAAAATTTATCTTGACTATTTGAAATAGAATGAATGTAGCCACCTTTATATTTATGCAATAATAATTTTTCATTTCTATTAATATTTATGAGTAAGATATTATTTTTTCATCAATGTAGATTCGTTGTCAGATATCATACTCAACTAGAAACAATGGGTTTCATTGAAATCTATCATTGCACACAACATTGAGTTATCCAAAAATATATAAAAATATTATTATTATAAATGGTAGTTGGTTTTTAGTCATTGTATTGGTGGGAATGAACAGAACTAATAATAAAATGATTATATGTGTTTTTTAAATGTCTTTACATTTATCCAAAACATATTAGAGGCTTAAAATAAGAATGAATCCAATTGTAATCGTTAAATACTCTAATATTTTTAAAAGGTAATTTACAGCCATTTGTTGGAAATCCATTTTTTTTTCTAGTTTTGTCACTTTTATATGATATATTTGAATAAATAAACTTCTTGTATAAATTAGGGAAAATAATTTACTTTGGATAAATTTCTTGTAATTTTCTGATAATGTTCATTTTTTAAGGAATAATGAAAATACCACATTTTAATTCAAAACTACCATTCATTCTAATTTGGTTATATAAGTATATTTTCGTTTTATTTAAATTGAAATTGTAATTATATTATATTTTTTTCATTTAAATTAATTTTGGTATTTAGAAATAATTTCACATCGACTATGGACCTAAACACAAATCAATATTTTGGTAGTTTTTACTTTTTAAAACACACTTTTTAATTTTGACAATGATAATTAATTTTAAATTAATTTCTCCAACATATATGTTTTGAATTTTGTGAAATGGATTTTATATTTTAAATTAAGTGGTCCAAATTGTGTAAATAGGAAACTTTTATTTTTATACATTATGAATAGAAGCCTAAATAATTATTTTATTTACCATTGTTAAAGGGTAAATCTGGTAAATAAGGGTAACAAAATAATGTTATATTAATATTAAAATACCCTAACACGTTTCCAAATATTATTTTATGAGATTTTTCAGACCATGGGAATCTTTGGGTCAATTTTGAGACCCCATAGAGCCACTTTGATGTGAAAATTGAATTTTATATGAATTAATGTAATTTAAATAAAAATATAACCTAAAAATCTATTTTTCAGTAAAAAAATTATATGAGGTCATATAAGTGAAATCATAGACTAAAAAAATAACTAAAAAAATAATAAATATTTACTATATCATGGTATTTTATTTATAATTTTTATACTTCAAATAAATAAATATATTTATGACACAATGATGATGTAGTGACTACCTTATTTATGAATGAATTAAATAAATGAGATTATAAATATTAAAATAAAATTATATTAAATTTTTTCATTCTAAACACTAATTTTATGGATTAGTATGAATTTTTATCTTTGACTTTATAATGTCTTTTGGAAATTATCAAGTTGTTATTGTTTTTTTAAAAAGTCGTGATATGAATAGAAGAAAAATTGTCACAATTATGATTTTTTAAAAAAATACTTATTTTATTAATTATATAGTAGTCCTAAAAACTATGATTTGGCCAAATGACATAGGTAATGTTGAAAATTTTATTAATGAAACAATAGAGGTTCCATTTTTATTTTATTGTAACCATATTAACCATATTTTATGAATATTCTTGAAGAAAAGGCAAGAGTTTAATTAGTTAACCAAGGGTTAAAGCTATAAGATAAGGTTAAATTTGGTACCAATACTTGTCTAAAACCCATTGGTTGAGTTTTCCCCCCAGAAAAACATCATATATATTAAATAAATGTCTCTGGGTCCATTTGAAACCAAAAATCATTTTATAACAAAATAATACTTCAAAACATTCTGAGATTTCCCCGCCTCCCTCTTATAAAAGGGCGTCGCCTCTACCCAATCTATCACACCTCTCAAGCCCCTTGGAATGACCAAATACTTCCTATATAAGCTCCCAACATCTCTCTATTCTACCAATAAGCCTTAACTTTGGTAGAAGGCAATTAAATAGAACCTTTTGGCTCAAATGAAAGGTAGTTACACGTTTTAAGAGGTTTCATCCTCTCAAAAGATCCCTTACACTATTTTACTTATTCGCTGTCTATTATATTCTAATTCATTGATTACATTAAAATTCCAATATCCTAAATATACTAGTATTCTTTTATGATATGGATTCAAACAACACTTACACACACACCTCCATCTAATGGATATGAACATACTCTTTCTGTGGATGGGGAACTACTGCCTCACGAAATGATGATAGTTTAATTTTTCCATACCACCTCTAATGGTTTCCATTATGATGGAACTATATTTATATATGATATATATTATATTTATAGTTTCTAAATGATTCATTTTTTCTCTAAATCATTCCATTATACTTTATATAATTTGACAATACGATAATTTCAATTGAGGATGTGTAGACTACTGCCCCATCAAAGGGATATGGAACATTCATTTTCATGAATGGCATGAAGGACTTAATTTTTATTGATTTTTTGATAACCCCACTTTTAAGGGATGTGGGGGCACTCATATAAGGCCTGTAGGATTTGTGATTACATAGACAATTGGTTGAAGAGACATTACATGTCCCAAAGTTATTAATGAATTCAACCTGACTATAACTACAAGGAACTGCCCCTCCTCAGCATCTGAATCATGATGGTAGATCTCCACATTTGTATGGATTTCTGGATAAGCTTTTCATGCAGCCACATTCTGGTCCCTATGGTGTCTCCACACCCTTTCATTCTTCCAAATCCACTGGTTCTACTCTGGGAGGTGTGCCTATTCTGAATCCTCATCCGGACTGCTCCTTTTAGGTAGAGTCTATCTGGGGAAACTGCATGTGGCCTGAAGGCCTTGAGGTGGCCCGAAGGCCTTAAATGTTGCCTGAAATCCCTAATGAACCGAAGGACTGGGTTGTCCGAAGGCCGTATGGACTAAAATCCCAGACTGGTGGCCAAGGTTAATAGTTTCGGCTCATACAGTACTGAACAGTACCTGCTACAGTAACTATTATAATACCCACACATTACTTGCTCCTGTACTAATACAATACACCACCCAGAAATATGGCTCTTCCATGTTTTGATCCTTAGTCTTG
This sequence comes from Viscum album, assembly GCA_963277665.1. NCBI lineage: Eukaryota > Viridiplantae > Streptophyta > Magnoliopsida > Santalales > Viscaceae > Viscum > Viscum album. The sequence continues at coordinate 1,014,647,652 of OY728130.1, read as the reverse complement.
TGGATGCACTTAAGGATACCTCACCAACTGGGCTATGGCTCATGTTCTACGACTGATTACATTCAAACATGGAACATATAAAATATGGCGTTAATGGACTTATGTAACATATATAATGTATGATATTATAAGGGAATTATAATATAACTACATGTGATTTAGTTTTAATTTCATTAACATGATAAATAAATGTATGTAGCATTCGTGCGTTGTATGACATGCCATCTCTATTAACAATTAATTTCATTTATTTGCTGAAAATGTTATGAAATGTTATAAGTAAATATATATACCAGATATATATGATATTTAAATCATGAATACTATTATTTAGATAAAGTAATTTCGACAACAGGGATATCTTGTGATTATAATAATTTCATTTTTGACTCTGTTGATATGGTATGAGAGTATGATATACTATATAATACCAAATGTAGGATCGAAATAATAGAGATATTATATCTAGTATCTAAAGATACTCAATATACAAGAGGGGGGTCAATTGTATACTTTTAAAAATTCCTTTAAAACTTTTAAAGATGGTTGTATTTAACAATGTTAATCAACATAATTCAAAAAACCTCTATGTTCTAAACACATGCTTGATTCTGGAAATATGATTATGAGAAAGTGATTCCAGAAATATGGTTCTGGAAAATGAAACTTAATGAAAGTTTACAAAGATGAAGATTCTACCTTAAAGCATATAGAATCTAACTAAATCAGAGTAAATGTATAAGGAAGTATAAGATAGTTATTATTTCCTCAACAATAAAAATGCAGCGGAAAACTTGTAACAAAATAAGTAACATGTAGTAAATATTTTAACCCACAGAGAAGGGTATCAAAAAACCTTGGATAAAGGTCCCTTTATTGATACTTTCAAGAAAGTATGTCTTACCCACACCAGGGTAAGCCCTCGATACAAATATCAGAGTTTGTCTTGCTATCCCCACAATCCCTAAACTTCCAAGGTATTCGGAACCTCTGTCTTCCTCAAGCCCTCAACTTCAAGGTAGCCGACACCTCTGTCTGCCAATCCCTGGAATCCCTCTATTGTACACAACAACAATCATAGTCGCACAAATCAAAACTGAACTAGAAGTTCATTATGCACTAAGAAATGAGAGTATCTCTCTAGAAATCACTTCAGCAGCATGTAATCCTAAGAGTCATAGAACAGTTGTTGATCTCTTTTCAAATGTTCTCCTTTTTAGATGCACGACTTCAACTGTCTGCTCCCTCCTCCAACGGTCATTTTTTTCCTTGAATCTCGGAGAGACCTGAATATGTTTCACTCAAACAACAGTTATTTACAAATTGAAAGAAAACATCGTTTTATAAAAAATAAAGTGTAAGAAAAAATATGGTTATATAAATAAATTCCAATATTCAGAATGTAACCAAGTGAATGTTTGGTGTCTAACCTAAAATGAATTCAGATTCTATAATACATAGATATTTGGATTCTGTATTTTAGGAATTTGAAACCTGTACTCTAGAATTCTAGAGTCTGAATTTCAAGGAAATTTAGAATCGGGATTCACAAGAATTTGGAACTAGAATATTCAATATTTGGAGTCATAGTTCATGAGAATTAAGAGTCATAACTCATAAGGGTTAAGAGTCTCTATTAAGAGAACTTGGAGTTAGAACTCAGAGATGCTTGTAACCAGAATTTGTATTTGGGATTCGAAGTCAGAACTCAGAGAATTCTGTAACCAGAATTCGTAATTGGAATTCCAAGTCAGAACATAGAGAAGTTCGTAACCATAATTCATATTCAGAATTCAGAGTCAGAACTTAGAGGAGTACGAATCCAGAATTCATAATCGGAATTCAGTGTCAGAACTCAGAAGAGTTTGTAATCAGAATTCTTAGAATTCGGATTCTAAAACAGAATGCTTCATATCAAGGTAATTATAGGATTTTGAGATTTTGGTTTCAAACCGAATTCTATTAATAGAAAAATTATGATATGGACAGTGAACTATGTAAGGATAAATTTCTTTGGGAAAGAAAGATTTTCTTTATAGAAGTAAAACATATGGTAAAAATAGATTTTCCTTGAGATAATGTGTTTGTGATTTTCAAAACAAGAAGGAATAGTAATGTCATAAGGAAAGCCTTAATGACTCAACAATCTCCCCCATGCACGAAGGAATGTAAAATTCATAAGGAAAACCTTATTGAATCGACAATCTCCCCCTTTTTGGAAAGAATAAACATCCTTACGAAAAAAGAATAAAAAGACATAGAAAATATTTTTCTAGACCTTGAAAATAAAACTTATCACCTTTATTTCAATGGAAAAGATGAATACGACTAACTCCCACTTAGGATTTGGAACACTAAGGATCGTATTCTAGATTTTCGTAATGATATTTTTATTATCTTGAGTACGGAAATATCAGTAATGAGAACTCCACCTTATATTAAATCCCCCTTACTTAGGGATATTTCTTATTTTCATTGAATTCTTTTTCCTTCTACCCCTATGTAATTTTCAAAAAGAGTTTGAGGGAATGGGAAAAAATATGGTACCTGAAATATTAGTACAAACATCCAAAAAAAAATGAGAATCCAAAATTTCATTAAGATTAGAAGAATTTTTACAAGGTAAAAATTACAACAAAAGATCGGATTGATCTATTTTCCTTCTTTATCCTCAGGTATTAACTTCTTTACTATGGTTTTCATCATCTGCAGCTCACTTTTATCTTCCTCTTCTTGTTTCTCTAAGGCTTTGATCCTATCATCCCGAGCCTTCAGAGTCTCTGCCTGAACCTTCAATAAGTCATCTTTCTTCACTAACTTCTCTTCATTATTGATCTGGAGGTCCCTTTATATTTTCCAACATTGGAAAAAATAATTCAACTTCCCATTCAGATCTTTTACATCCTGAATCCGAGTATTCTGCTCAATATTTATCTTTTATTCAAAGCTATTTGTGAGAAACTTGATTTTGTTGTCTGGAGTATCAAAAGTTTCCTTAACATCACCTTGAAAGTCATCAAGCTCTCTCAAATCTTCAAATACATTATTTGAACAGCTGACCATTTTCTTAAATGATTCTCTATGGGCTTCATAGTTGATAAGGAAGTTCTTGTAATCAGCCTCAATATTTATGCACCTATCCATCACCATGGATACAGAATCTGATTTCTGATTCAAGATATGTTGAAGCATTTGACATCTGGAGTCAATGGTTGGAAAGATCAGAATAAATTCTTCATCTAGAGACTCATGCTCACTTTCAGACAACTGAACAATATTATCTTCATCATTTTTTCCTTTCTCGACTCCTTCCTCAACATCCTCTAGATGAATAAAGTGATGATTATAGATTTCTTCCTCCCACAATTTGTTCACATCCTATTCAGCCATTTCACCAATTCCAGGAAGTTGCATGTTTCGAAGATCTGTCTTGAGAAGTCCAAATTGTCAATTTTTTAGAAGAAATTTACTTCTCATGAAAGTATTATACTTGATTTATCAGATTAGTTGTATCTTCAGTGCTTTCAGCTTCTTGTACCTCTTCCACAGCTTCCTTTTCAACATCCTTCTCTTTGGATTTTTGGGGAGACATGAACTTCTTCCCTGGAGTCGCAGGTAATTGTTTCACCAATAATGAATTTGGTACCACTATATTCTCTAATGCTATCTTTCTATCCCTTATAATGGATTGAAAAATTTTAGCCTCATACATATTCTTCTTTATATTCTTCTCTTCGGCTTGCATCTCATGCTCTTCGGCAGTCTATTCTTTTAGAGCCTTGGCCACAGTAGGATCTAAGAAAAACTGTGGTTCTCCTTCATTCTGATTCATTTTATCCTCCCTCTATTTGGCTATGACCTCATCATGATAGGATTTCTATTTCTTAGGTTGTATAGATGGGGTTTGAGATTTTTATCTTTATAAGTTTCACCTTGAACTTCTACTTCCTTCAATTTTATTTTTGTTGCAGCCTTGTTCGATGGTTCAGCCTCTTCTACATTCTTTGGAATGGGTTCTGCTTCTTACACTGGTAGATCATACTACTCTCTGGAATATTTAGAAAAACTGACGTTCTTTATTTTCAATGTTTCATCACTAACTAACATAACATTGCAATTCCTCGTCTTGGAACTGAATGGTATCATGAAATACTTAAGACACCGAACAATCAACTAGGAGAGTAGGGTATGATGCATGATTATATGTTCTCTTAGATTATCATTCTCTATATTCAATATGGTAATGAGAATATGCTTCAATATATTGATCATCCTTAGATTTACCAAAAAATCTAATATATACATATCACTTTTCTTCAGGGTGTCCTTGTCACCCTTTCTCGGTACGATAAAACACTGAACCCATAACTAAAGGATCTGATTTTTGGTGACAAGTGAGCAATAATTGCGGTCTTGACATCTGTAAGTCCAAGACACTCCATAGATTTTACCTTTATATAACTTCCTTGAACATCCAGTAACTTGTGAGAACAAAATTCTGGTTCTCCTTCATAGGATAACCCTACCAAGATAGCATTCTTGGTGTATGAAAGTGCATATGTTTTTTCATAACTCTTGAATTAAAATTTTTCTCTACAACCATCCTTGAAAAACAAAATGATTCATAAAATTTTATCAGTGGATCCGGATACACAACATATTGAGGTCTTGTCTTTGATATACAAATGTTTTCCCATCCATTAAGCTTGATATTCTTCGAAATAATAGAATCATACATTTTGATGAAGTTCGGATGTACCAACCGCACCTTGTATACATGAAACTATAAAATTGGCTTGACAGAAGACATATCTTGATAAGGAACTTCACCAGACATTCATAATTGAGAAATATTTAAAAATACAGAACGTGATTTTGAAGTAGGGAAGAGATTAGGCATGCAAAATCGTGATAACCGATGTGGGACAACCAACGAGGGTCCCCTTTTATAGGTGTTTGAAGAGATGGTTCAACTACCCATATCAATCCAATGGCTATTAATTCTTAAGAGCAGATCTGACTGTTGAAAGGATAGCCGCAAGGGAAATTTGGTAGCATCCAGTATTTTGAGGTTTTTAAAAGAAAACATTCAGATTTAAGGAAAATAGTATACAAGAAATTTTGAAAAAAACATCAAGTAAAAGGTGATTTTGAAAACTTAAAAAAACATAACTTTCAGATTTCCAGGAAGATTATTCGTATTGAGGAAAAACCTTCTTCAATAACCTTAGATTTTGAAAAACTAGACCAAAAAAACTGACAACCAAAATAGTCATAACGGAAAAAAAACTTAGCATATCTTCATTACAAAAAATTTTGAGTATGAAATTATTCATTATGAAAATCTTCATTATGAAAAACATTGAAAATTTCATTACAAAAAATATTGAAAACAACATTACGAAAAATATAGAAAATCTTCATTACGAAAAATATTGAAAACATCATTTTGAAAAATATTTAAAACATCATTACAAAAAATATTTAAAACATCATTATGAAAAATATTGAAAACTTCATTTTAAAAAATATTGAAAAACATAAAATGATATTTACTACCCATATGAAAAGGAGTTTATTATTGTAAGGAGATAGATTCAACAGAAAGTTAATAATGAGGATTACCTTACAGTTATCATTCATAACTTCTGTTTAATGTATTCATATCTATCATAGGGTAATGTTTTTGTGAAAATATCAGCATGTTGATCTTGTGTTCCGATAAATTAAATAATGATATATTATATTTGTGTGTGATCTCTAAGAAAGTGATGCCTAATATCTATGTGATTTGCACGAGAGTTATGTGAATGGTTTTTACTAAGGGAAATTGCACTTATATTATCCCAAAGAATTTGTGTTTTGGTTAAACTCATACCATAGTCTATGATTTTGTGTTTCATCTACAACACCTAAGCACAACAACATCTAGTTGCTAAATTCCCAACTTCAGTAGTGGAATGTTCTACTGAGTTTTCCTTCCAGCATGACCCAGAAACTAATGAATATTTTAAGAAATGACAATTTCAATATGTAATTTTTCTATCCATCATATATCCAATAAACTCATCATCCGAATTTTTTTAAACAAATCATTTCCAGAAGTATAAAAGAGTCCTGAATCCATGGTTCCAATTAAGTAGAAATAAATAATTTTCACTACCTTTAAATGAGATTACTTAGGATTGGATTGATATCTAGCACAAAAGCATACTGCAAACATTATGTCGGGATGACAAGCTGTTAAGTAATGTAAACTTCCCATCACTCATCTAGAAGATGTTTGATTTACTATTTTCCCAGCTTCATTAGGATCAAGTGTATTTGAGGTACCAATGGGAGTAATTATACTCTTAGTGTAGTCATATCCATACATTTCAATAAGATCCATAATATACTTATGTTCAGATATATAGATTCCTTTTGGTTTTTTAGATATTTGAAAATAAAGGAAAAAATTTAACTCACCCATCATACCCATTTAAAACTCTGATTTCATTAGATCCTCAAAGGAATAGATTAAATATTGTTGTGTTGAACCAAATATAATGTCATCAACATAAATTTAAACAATCAAAACATTTTTCTTATCTTCGTTTATAAAAAGGGTTGGATCTACATTTCCCTTAACATATTATTTTGAAGCAAATATTCTATAAGTCTATCATCCTATGCTCTAGGGGCTTGCTTAAGTCTATAAAAAGAATTGGTATGTCTAAAAACATGATCAGGATGTTTTGTATCTTCAAACCTAGGAGGTTTTTCGAAAAAAACATCCTCTTGTACATAAGCCTTAAGGAAATCACAATTCACATCCATTTGAAAAAGTTTGAAATTGAATAATGCTGCAAAGGCAAGTAAGATACGAATATATTCATGTCTAGCTACTCTAGAATAGGTTTCTTCATAGTCTATTCCCTCTTGTTGATTATAGAATTTAGTAACTAATCTAGCTTTATTTATTACAATGATTCCATTTTCATCACACTAACTACTAAAGACCCATTTTACACCAATAACAGAAGTTTTCTTAGGTCTTTCAACCATTATACAAGGTTTATTCCTTTAAAATTCATTTAGTTCATCTTACCTGGCTTTAATCCAATCATCATCACCTAAAGCTTTATCAGTGCTTTTTGGTTCTAATTGGGAAAGGAATGCTAGATGTTATACTTCATTTCTTAAGGAACTTCTAGTCCCTACAGGTTGATCCACATCTCTGATGATGATATCACTATGATAATTCTTCAGAAATGTCTGATTTGGGTTTTTTTAAAACCTGTACATCAATATAGGGTATGAAATCTTCTGGGGGTAAATGTTTCAGATGTATCTTTTTGGAAATTTTCATTATCAGACGGATCTTCTATCAAGGGATGATAATCAGTTCTTGAAAACAAATCCGAAGATGTAGATTGGGGTTGTTTAAAAACAAAAGGATCAGTTTCATCAAATTTCACAAGTACTGTCTCTTGAACAGTAGAAGTGCTTTTATTGAAAACTCTATAAGCCTTAGAAGTTGTGGAGTAGCCTAAGAAAATGCCTTCATTAGATTTTGGTGAGAATTTATGTAGATAATATTCAGTATTCAGGATGAATACCCTACAACCAGAAACCTTAATAAAGGAAATTCTAGGTTTTCTACCATTCCATAACTCATAAAGAGTTTTATTAAGAAAATTTCTAATAAAAACATGATTTATAGTATAATAATAAGTACTTACAGATTCAACCCAAAAATGTTTGGCTACAGAATACTCACTCAACATGGTTCTAGTTATTTTTTGAAGAATTCTATTTCTTTTTTCAACAACACCATTTTGTTGAGGTGTTCTGGGTGATGATAAGTTATGAGTAATGCCTTTTCTATCACAAAAACATTCAAAATTATAATTTTGAAATTCTCCACCATGATCACATTGAATAGTTTTCAATGATAGGTTTTTCTCAATTTTAACTTGGGATCTAAAACATTTGAAATAAGAGAATTATTTAGACATCTTTCCTAGAAAATTGACAAACGTAAATCTAGTGTAATCATCAACCAAGGCAAATACATAATACTTTCCACCAATGCTTCCATTTTGTGCAGGACTAAAGAGATCCGTATGCACTAACTGTAATTCTTTAGTAGTTTTTACCTCACCGACTGATTTAAAACTTGATTTATGTTTCATCCAATATTGAAAAGGGTCACAAACTTTTGAAGAATCAAATCTAAGTTCTGGTAGATCCTTAACTAGTCTTTTCTTATAATGTTTTCATAAGTTCATAAGGATACAGTGTCCTAACCTTCTCTACCATAACCAAGAATGATCTTATATTTCACCAAGGAAAGGTAGATCTTGGATCTTATTGTCTTCTATGTTTAGTGTGTATTCAAACTCATGCCATGGGATGAAAGAATAAACTCTTCCTTGGAATTGTGTAATAATAACTTATCATTCCTAAAATTCAGAAGGTAACCTTAATCATAGAATTAGATTATTCTAATGAATTTGTGCTTCAGACCTTTAACAAAAATACATTTGAAATCAATGTTTTTCAAAGAAGAACAATTTTAACTATACAAATAATTTCTCCCTAAAAATTATCTCTGAAAGTTACTTTTACTCCTTTCATCTTGATAGTATTTTAAAAATAGTTTTTATTACCAATCATATGTAAGGAACAACAACTATCTGTGTACCTTTTATTGTTGTTGGTACCTTCTCTATTACCCTACAAATAATAAAAAGTTAGGTTTTCGGAATCCAGACTTGCTTGGATCTGGAAATCTTAGAAAGAAATATTTTAGTCCCCCACCGATTTTTAGAAAAAATAGGCTTTATGAAATTGTAAAGACTGGGTTTTGTTTAGGGAACGATTTTTTTCCCAGTGTCCACCACACTGACACTTAGTATAGAATGGAGCACTTTGAGGAACAAAATAATTGTTGCTAAATATCTTTTTAGAACATGTGTAACCAAAACCAGAACTATTCCTTAGAGGTCGAATTTGTGAATACATTTTATCATAATTTTCCTTAACTAAGGTAAAGTTTGAAAAACACTTCCTTGCGGAAAAGATTTCAGATTTTAGTTTTATCACCATGTTTATTTCTTCTAAAACATTATATTTTGAACTAAAGTTAGGCTTCAAAACATTTTTCGTAGGAAATTTTTTTTCTAGATCATTAAAATGTTTATTCTTCTTAGAATTTACTTCCTCAATATTTTTTGAAATACTTTCAGAATCATCATTTCTCTTATCATGATCTTTAGAAAGATTAGCTATTTCCATAGTAGGAATAGTATTCCAATATTTTTCCTTATCAAGCTTTTACATGAGTATTGAATTCTCAATCTCAAGAAGTTTGGAAAACCTAGAAACTTTTTCATAAGAAGATAAAGTATTATCTTCATCAGAAGAAGATTATTCATCAGAAGAGTTATAATATTAACTATCATTAGAATTCAAGGATAAATTGGTCACAAATTTATTATTGTGTACCTTATCCATAATGAAATGATTGTTAATTGGTATTCTAGCTATTAGACCAATATTCTTTTGTCCAGAAGATTCATAATCCGAAGATTCATCTGAAGAGTCTCCTCCACTGGCACTCTTGGTGTCATTAGCTTTCAGGACTTTCTTAGCTTTAGTAATGTAATACTTCTTTCCATTTCTCTTAGAATGGGTTTCCTTTCTTTATTTCTTCTTAAGAATATGACAATAAGGTATTATATGTCCATATCTCTTTCATTTCTAACATTTATCCTATGAGTCTTTGTTATCATTCCTTTCTTCTTATATTTGGATGGAAAGTTCCTATGTCTAGATATATTGTTCATCCTTTGAGCAAGAATGTCTAATTCATTCTCTGAGGATTCACTTCCACTAGATTCGGATTGGATAACATATTTCTTATATTTTGGACTAGTAACACTCTCAGAGTTTTAGATTTCTTATAATTAGAAGATTTGTAAAATCAACACTTCTATCTCTATTATTCTTCTTTACATTATTAGCATCTCTCTTCATTCTAATCTCATGCTGAAGAATAGTACCAAACAGTTCATCAAGAGAAATCTGTGTAACCTTTCTATTCTCATATATAGCTGTCCTCTTAGACTCCCACTCATTGGGAATGATTTCTATGATCTTATCAACAAGAGCTTCATCATATAATCCTTTTTCACAAATTGATTGTAAACTATTCACGATAGTGATTAATCTTTTTTGAACCTTACGTATGGGTTCTACATAAGGAAATATAATGCCATGGTATTCATCTTTGAGCATTGCTCTTCTAGTTTCTATAATTTTGGAAGTTTTAAAGTGTGTGACTTTGACTTTCTTCCAAATACAATTGGCTACTTCACAAGATGAAATTTGGCTATAAATATTTCTCATCATGGAACCATGTAAAGTATTGCGTACCTTATAATCCAGTTGATATTCATGCTTTTCTTGATTCGTGAAGGTACTAACTTCTTTGTCATAGATTTTGTATCCTCCAGTAAGCATAACAAAATTATCAACTCTGGAATTTATAATATAAGTCTTCATGATATCTCTCCAATATTCATAATCATTTCCCTCAATGATAGGTGCTCTGGTTGGATTGACATTGTCTATGGAACCGACATTGATTCCTATCATCTTAAAGAAAATTATTTCCACAGAAACGTGTAAATAGAAAATTTTTGTAATCAAGGAAAATATTCCTAAGCAAGGAAAAATATAGAACATGAGTATCTCTGAGAAAAAATGAATCCAAACTATTCGAGTCCAAAAAACTGATTCCAAAAAAGAATGAGATGAAATCTCTTCTGAATCTAATTGTGAGATTAATTTAGATTGAACCAATTGTTGAGATGGTTTAAGAGTATGATATACTTTATAATACCAAATGTAGGATTGAAATAATAGAGATACTATATGTAGTATCTAAATATACTCAATATATAAGAGGGGAGTGGGGGGGTTAATTATATACTTTTAAAAATTCCTTTGGATCTTTTAATAATGGTTATGTTTAACAAGGTTAAACAAGATAATTCACAAAACCTCTAAGTTCTACACAATTTCTTGATTCTGGAAATATGATTCTGAAAAAGTGATTATAGAATGATGGTTCCAGAAAATTAAACTTAATAAAAGTTTACAGAGATGAAGATTTGACCTTAAAGCGTATAGAATCTTACTAAATCAATGTACAATTATAAGGAAGTATAAGATAATTATACATTCATCAACAATAAAAATGTAGTGGAAAACTTGTAACAAAACATGTAACAACTAGTAAATCTTTGAACCCAAAGATAAGGGTATCCAAAAACCTTGGATAAAGGTCCCTTGATTTAAACTTTCATGAAAGTATGTCTTACCCACACTAGGGTGAGCCCTCGATACGAAGATCAGAGTCTGTCTTGCTATCCCAACAAGATCTCAACTTTCAAGGTAGTCGGGACCTCTATATTCCTCAACAAGGTAGCCCTCAACATCAAGGTAGTTGGAACCTATGTTTTCTTATCCCCAGAATCCCTCGATTGTACACAATAACAATCAGAGTTGCACAAAGAAAAACCGAACTAGAAGATCAGTACGCACTAAGCAATGAGAGTATCTCTCTATAAATCACTTCAGCACCATGTAATCTTCAGAGTCATAGAATAGTTGTTGAGCTCTTTTCAAATGAGCTCCTATTTATAGTCACGGCTTCAATGATCAGCTCCCTCCTCAAATGGTCATATTTTTCCTTGAGTCTTGGAGGGACCTGTATATGTGTCACTCAAATAACAATTAGATAGTATGTAAAAGCAGAAAATCATTTTATAACAAATCAAGTGTAAGAAAATATATGGTCACATAACTAAAATCCAATATTTTGAATGTAAGAAAGTGAATGTTCGGAGTCTAACCAAAAATGAATTCGGAGTTTATAATTCAAGGATATTCAGATTCTATTTTCTATGAATTCGAAACCTGAACTCTAGAATTACGTAGATTAAATTTCAATGAAATTTGGAATCTAGATTCACAAGAATTCAGAACCAGAACGTACAAAGTTTAGAGGCAGAGTTCATGAGAATTCATAGTTAGAACTCTTAAGGGTTCGGAGTCTGTATTCGAAAAACTTGGAGTCAGAACTCAGAGAAGTTCATACCTAGAATTCATATTCAGACTTTGGAGTCAGAACTCAGAGATGTTCGTAACTAGAATTCGTATTCATAATTCATATTCAAAACTCAGAGAAGATCATAACCAGAATTCGTATTTAGAATTTGGAGTCAGAACTTAGAGGAGTTCGTATCTAGAATTTGTAATCAGAATTCGGAGTCAAAACTCGGAAGAGTTTGTAATCATAATTCTATGAATTTGGATTCTAAAATAGAATTCTTCATATCTAGGTAATTATAGGATTCAGATATTTTTATTTCAAAACAAATTTTATAATTAGAAAAATTATTATATGGAAAATGAACTAGGTATGGATAAATTTCCTTGGGAAAGGAAATTTTTCCTTCTAGATGTAAAACATAGGGTAAACATAGATTTTCCTTGAGATAAGGTGTTTGTGATTTTCAAAACAAGATGGAATTGTAAAGTCATAAAGAAAGTCTTAATGAAACTACAATCTCCCCCATGAATGAAGGAATAGAAAATTCATAAGGAAATCCTTTTTGACTCAACATACTTAAGTACCGAATATCGACAAAACTAATTATAATAACATAAATAATTATTTAATGTTTATACAATGTTAATATGTTATATAAAAGGAACTATAAATTTGAAAAAGGTTATAAATAATGTATAAATTAACTTGTGTTTATTATTTTGGAAGAACATGGAAGATACATAATGAGTTGGACTCAAGGTAAGGGACTTCATATCAATATCATTTAATTAAAGAATATTTTGGATTATACATAGCATTATTTTATATGGTGTATAATTATAACATTTTTATTTTAATTTAATTATTTGATTTTCAAAAGAAATATTTTCTTTTAAAGCATTTTACTAAAAGAAAAATGGATTGTTTTACCTAACGTACGCGGTGGCGATAAACATTCTGTCACCGCATGATTTACTTGATATTTTGCTTCCTTATTAAGACGTAGTGATTTTAAATGGAAAATAAATACCATATACCAATTTAAAGTATTTTTCAATTTTTTTTGATAATTTATTAATGATTTCAATATATTGAAATAATATATTTTTATTTCAATATGGAAATAGTTTATTTCTTTTATTCTCGTTTTATCAGTTATGATTTTGTTAGGGTTCAGGGGAATTTTTTTACCTATATGGGTTATTAAATGATACATCTAGGGCAGGTGAGCCTAGGATATCTATCCAATTAATTGAGTAACATGATGGAGGTAAATTATAATGTTTCTCCAAAGATATTTAAGGGATATACATTGATAGGTATTCCAATAATAACTCCCCATGTAGTTGTGAAAGAAATAATGTAAGTATGTTGTGGATTACACAAGTTACCTTTATGATTTTTTATTTCTTTGTGTAATTCATAGATATTATTATTTTATGAGTTATGTTAAAGTGGTTATGTTTTATTATTGAAAAGTATGATTTCAATGATTTGTATGTATTGATGGACTAGTGTTTTTGTCCCTTATTTTATAACCATCACTGAGAGTTTTATGCTAATACATTGTTTTTGAAATATTTTTCATAGGGTATAAGGAAGGGTAAGAGAAATGAATAATTCTAGAAGATTTCTGTCATGAAAATAATTCATGTTTTATTTTATGGAGTTTTATTTTGGTGAAAATTTTGATTGAGAAGAAGTGTCTACATTGTAATTTTTGAGATGTAATGTACGAGTTTTTACCTAATTCTTTAAAACTCTAATCCTGATAAGATCCTAAAGGTCGAATTCTTTACTTAACTCAATATTCTTTAATATTTAAGGTTGGGGCCTTACAGTTCATTTCAAAGGTTGTTTTAGACACTTTATGAGTTATGATATTATTAATTTATTTTCCATAAATTATTTTTACTTTGTTATATGATTGAAATGATATAGAATTTGAATATTACCATGATTATTAACTAATGATATTTTTGTGTTGATAATGGGTTTCCATATAGGAAGAATTGTAGCTATGATGGAACGACATCGAGGAAAAGAACCTTCCAAATCAGCAACTTGAGATGGTTGGAATCATAACTGAGCAGTTTTATTTCACTGATGGAACTGTGGAGTCGGGCTATAAAATGGTGGTGGTATCCATGCATGACATAATCTAGAACATCCATAAGAGAACATGTTAGTAGTGGAGCATCTAATGTGGAAACATTACCCATCCTTCAGAGGATAATCTTGCATGTACTTCCTGAAGGGTGGATTAAAGCACTGGAAAATATTTTCGTTGTCCTAGGGTGTTTAGAATATCAAAATCACAGTGTTCTTATTTAACATTTTGAATGTGAAGATTATAAATGGTGGTCGATGGTTAAAAATAACATTGATAGTGGGGAGACCGATGCTCTTTATTGGAATGACATCAAATGTATGTTTTTTTTTGAAAAATATTTTCCCAAGGCGGTTTGACACAGGATAGAAATTAATTAATGGAATTGACGCAGGAGGATTACGTAGTGTCTTCTTATGAAGAAAAATTTACTTAAATGGTAAAGTATACTCAAAATATCAAATCGGATCATGATAGTAAAATCAATAATTTTCACTCAAGATTAAATCCAAAGTATCAAAGGGAATTAGTTTCTAGTGATTTCAAATGTTATTAAAAACATGTTTGATGCGCAGAAAAGGTGGGGATAGAATTTTATTATGAAACAATGTTCTTTGACAAATAACAAAATAAGAGGTCAAGGAGGTAGAAAAAAGGGGTGAACTCTTAAAAAATTTCTGATGGAAAGAAACATAAGTTTATATTTTTTTAAAATTTTGGTTAAAATCACACTGTGGATTTCCTTTTGAATTTCAGTAAGTGCTTCCGATGTGGAAATATGGGACATAAGGCTTGTAATTCCCCTGAAAAATTCTAGGATCATCATGAGAAAAAATATAATTTACATTCTTTAAAATGTATTAAGTCTAATGAAATTGGTCATTTTAGTGTCCAATGAAAATATCAAATGAAGGAAACTAGCCAAACAAAAAACATAAAGGGGTGGTGAAATCAATTGCCACCAATTCAATAGATGTTGGGACATAAAATGAAGTAGTATTAGTTATATTGTTTTTTATTTAGATTATTCCAATATGTTGTCTGATTTTGGACCTACACATTCTTACATTTATTATAAATTTTCTTTTAAATTGAGAATTACATCTCAGGAAACAAATCTTGAACTTGTGGTGAAAACACCCGCAGGAAATTATGAGACAAAAAGAAATTTATAAAACCTTAATATACCCGTGTTCATAAAGAATATACCTTAAAACATTATTGTTTTTCCTCTAGTAGAGTTGTTGTTATTTTGGCTATAGATTGGAATTCAGTTTAACATGATAATATTTACTTTATAGATAAATAGGTTTCTTTTCATAAATAGATTTATTTTGTGTACAAGAATGAAACCTTACTTTTGATAACATTTCTTGAAGTTGAGAAACATGTAAAAGATGGAAATAAATGTTTCCTAACAAATATTTTTGAAAACAATTTAAATTTTCAAATTAATTATTTTATAGTGGTAAATGAGTATCATGAAGTTATTCCTAATGAGTTTCATGGTATAATAAATAATCGGGAAGTTGAATTTTCAATTGACATAATTCCTTATGGTAAGACAGTTTCAAAACCCCCTTATCAATTGGCTTAAATTAATCTTTTAGAGTTAACGATGAAATTTCATGAGTTAATAGTTAAATGTTTTATTTGATCGAGCACATCACCATGGGGTTATCCTGTGCTGATTGATAAAAATAATTATGGTTCAATGATAGTTTTCATTTATTATGGAGATTTTAGTAACATAAATGTTAAGAACATTTATCATTTTCTTGAAATCGTGGATTTTTTATCAGATCTCAGGAGCCCAGTATTTTTTGAATATTGGCATGAGGTCGGGGGTACCATCAGTTAAAAGTAAAGGAAATAGGAAATCCAAAGACAACATTTTGTACTAGATATTTCCATTATTAATTTTTAGTCATTCCTTTTGGGTTAACCAATGCACATACTAAATTCATGGATTTTATGAATAGAATTTTCTATGAGTTCTTGGATATGTTTTTGGTTGTGTTTATTGATGATATTTTTTATATTATAAATGTAAATAGGAGCATGAAATTCATTTATGTGTTTTCATTAAAACCGTAATAGAAAAGAATCTTTATGGGAAATTCAGTTAGTGTGAGTTTTGGATAAAATAAATTTTATTCCATGATCACATTTTTTCTAAAGAGAGCATAACTTTTGATCATGCTAAAACAAAATTTGATAAAGTATGATAAATAATCACAAATATAACTGATATTCATAGTGTTCTAGGATTATTATATTATTACTAGAGGTTTGATGAAAATGTTTCATGATTATATAGCCCACTGGCTAAGTTAACTTGAAAAAGTGTTAAGTTCATCCATTAAAAATAATATGATTAATGTTTTTATGAATTGAAAAGAATATTGGTTAATGCACTAGTTTTGTCATTGCCATCCAGAAATTTTAATTTTTTTATCTATAGTGATGCTTCATTGAAAGGACATGGTTGTGTTCTAATGAAGAATGATCAGGTAATTTGTAATGAATCACATCAGTTGAATCCTCATGAGTTAAATTACCCTACACATGATTTGGAATTATCTATAATTGATTTTCATAGAAATTTTTTACGCAACATTTTTATGGATTATAATATGAAATATATACCGATCACAAACTTTTTAAGTATATATTCTCCCAAAAATAATTAAACATGTTGTAAAGGAGTTCACAATAATTAATAAAGGATTATTATTGCATGATCCTTTACCATATGGGAATGGAAAATTTAGTGGATGATGATTTGAGTTGAAAGAGTAATGCTACATTAACCATAATTTGTTTGGAATGATTTCTTCTCTATTTTTATTTTATGAAATTTTGATTGGACATTGTTAGTGAAGGAAGTTACTCTATTTTATTTATGGTGGTAGTGAAATCATCTCTATCAGAGAGAATTAAGAATGTGTAGAAATAATACAATGAGTTGCAGAAAAAGGTATAATTAGTTAAAAAAGGGATGTTACCTGATTTTAACATTGATAAATATTGTGTTTTGATGTTTTGGATGAAGTTTTATGTGCCTTGTGATTCATATTTGAAAAAAGAGTTATTATGTGAAGCTCGCAGTTCTCTATTTTTAGTTCATCCTAGAATTTAAAAAATAGAGAGAGATTTTCAAGAGTATTACTGGTGGGATAGAATGAAAAGAGATATTATGGAATTTACTGTGAAGTGTTTAACTTGTTAACATATTAATGTAGAAAACTAGTTATTGAAAAGTATGATTCATCATTTTCCAATGCTAGAGTGGAAATGAAAAAATGATTCTATGTATTTCATAGTGGTATTAATAAATACTTCTCGAGATAAAATTGTGATTTGGGTAATTGTTGATTTATTGACTAAACCTGCTCATTTTATTTGTATTAGAGACACTCTGTCTCTAAATCAACTTTCTATATTGTATCTTAAATATGTATTTTAGTTACATAGAGTTCCCTTATCCATTTTATATGATTGTGAACCTAGTTTCACTTTTAGATTTTGGAAGTGACTTCATAATTCATTGGGAACTCAATTAAATTTTAGTACAAATTTTCATCCTCAATCAGATGGACAGTATGAATGAACAATTAAAATATTGGAAGATATGATATATGCTTCATTAATTTATTACTAGGGATGTTGGGACTGATATATTTCATTGATGGAGTTTTCTTATAATAACATTTTTCATTATAGCATATTGATGTCACCTTTTGAGGTATTATATGGAAAGATGTGTCGAACTCCAGCTTTTTGGAATGATATAGGTGACTAGAAGCTGATGGGATCAGAATTGGTATAAGAGATAACAAAAAAGGTTCAGTGGATTCAAAATCCCATGAGAATAGCACAGAGTGGGAAAAATAGTTATGTGGATAACCAGAGGAAAGATATTTTTTCATGGTAGGTGATCATGTTTTTATCAATGTTTCTCCATGGAAAAGTGTGATATGTCTTGGTAAGAAAGGAATGATGAGTCTGAGGTTCATTGAACCCTATGAAATTATTGAAAAAGTTGGATTAGCTTCCTAAATAGTGTATTTAACTCCATGTATATCCTAGTTACACAATGTTTTTAATGATTCAATGTTGATAATGTATATTCCAAATTCATCTCTTGTTTTGAGTCCAAAGGTAGTTCATTTAGAAGAGAATTATTATTAGGAGGAAAAACCATTCCAGATTCTTGACTGAAGAGAGAATTTGTTACATAATAAAGTAATTAACCAGGGTGAGTTTTTTGAAAAACCATATGGTTGAAGAGGCAACATGGGAATTGAAAAACACAATGAAGGACAAATACCCCCAATTATTTGATATGTGAATAGAATTGCGGGTTGCAATTCCCAATTGGGGGCAAGGATGTAACAACCTCGGTATTTGTAGATTAAAAATTGTTAATTTATATTAATATTTATGAATAAGTTATCATTTTTAAAGTAAAGGGTAATATTTGTTTGATATCATACTCAACACGCAACAACGAGTTTCTTTTAAATCATATGTGGCACACAACTATTAGTTATAAATAAAAATAATATAATGTTATTATTATTTTAATTGGTAGTTAGCACCTAGAAATTGAATTAGCGGGAACAAAAAAAACATAATAAAATATGATTATCCATTTTTTAAAATGTCTTTACATTTATACAACAAATTTTAGAGACATATAATAAGAATGAAGGTGATTTTATGAATGAAATAATCTATTATTTTAAAAAAGATTTTAAAACACCTTGTGATAGAAAACCATTTCAGAATCTAGTTTTTGCTAATTTAATATATTAAATTTTACAAAATAAACTTCTTCTATAGAATATTAACATAAATATTTTCTTTGGAAAAAAGTTTGGTAATTTTTTGCTAAAGGTCATTTTTTTAATGAATAGTGAAAAATACCGTATTTTAATTCAAAACTGCCTTTTCATATAATTTTTTATATAGTTTGATTGTTAATTTAATTGGAATTAATGGTTAATTGTTTTATATTTTTTACATTTAATCCAAATATTAACATTGGATTTAATTTCTCTTGGAAATTGGACATAAACAAATTTCAATCTTTTGGTAGTTTTTTACTTCTTAAAAACATGTTTTTAGCTTTGAAAACAAGAATAAATTTTAAATTAATTTTTGAAACTTCTGTGTTTTTAATTTAGAAAAACATACTCTATATTTGGAATAATTTCTTTCAAATTGTGTAAATATTTACATTTTATTTTTATATATTATGAATAATAACTTATGGATTTATTTAATTTATAATTTTTAAAATGTATGTATGGTAAATAAGGGTAAAAAAATAATATTATAATAAAATTATACTGCTTTAACACATGTCCTAATACTATTAGATGATATATTTTAGACCATGGCCATCCTTGGGTTGATTTTGGGACCCCATGGTGCCACATTTATGTGAAAATGACATTTAATTAGAATTAATTTAAATTAATGAAAAATATAATACAAACATGTCTTTTTTATTATATTTTTTATATGGGGATATTTAGGTGATATCTTAGACTATAAATAATCATTAAAAATCTAAAATTATATAATACAATAATTTATTTTATTTATAATTTTTAGACATCATATAAATAAATATATTTATGACATAACGATGATGTATTGATTACCATATTAATGAATGAATTAAATAAATGAGATTATAAAAATAAAAATAAAAATATTTTAAAACCTTTTATATCATCCATGAATTTTATATATTATTATGACTTGATATCTTTAAATTAATAATGGTTTTTAAATAATCAAGTGGTTATAGAATATTTAAAATTTCATGAATAGTATATAAATTGACATAAATGAGTTTTTAAAACAAATACTAATTTATAAAATTATATAATAGTCCTAAAATATAAGATAAATCCAAATTAAATATATAATATCGGTAATGTCATTAATGAACCACCTGAGGATCTATTGGCATTATATAGTGACTATATTAAACATATTGTATGTTTATACAAGAAGACATGGTAAGAGTTAAATTATTTACTTAGGGTTAAATCTAGAATATAAGGATAAATTTTTGACCTTGACATGTCTAAAACCTATTTTTTGAGAGTTTTTAGACCCAAAAACAACGTATCATTTATATAAATGACTTTGTGACCATTTTAAACCAAAAATTATTTTACAATAAAATAATACATAAAAACATTCCAAAAGTGCCCATCCCCCTCTAATAAAAGTGCATCAACCCTATCCATTTAATCAAAACTCTAAATCCCCTTATCTTGTCCAAATTCTTCTAAAATAATCTCCCAACATACCTCCCTTACTTATAGAATCCTAACCTTAAGCATAATGCAATTCAAGAAAGCCTTTTGGCTCAAATCAATGAGAGTTACACGTTTTAAGAGGTAGAGTCTTATCTAAATTTCCATTCCATTATTTTAATACATCACTATCTATTCTATTAATATTTTTTTATTACAAAACAATACCAATATCTCCAATAAAATTGGATTTTGTTACGATAAGTATTCTAAACACACTTACACACACACCTCTATCTAATGGTTATGAACTTACTATTTGTGTAGATGGCGAACTACAGCCTCATGAAATCATGATTATTCAATTTTCCCCTACCACCTCTCATGGTTGCAATTATGATGGAAAATTATTCATATATGATATATATTATATTTATATTGTCTCAATGATTTTTTTAATTTTAATCATTCTTTTATGCTTTCCATAATGTGTAAATACGATTATTTCATCTGGGGATGTGAGGACTATCGTCCTTTCAAAGTGATATGACTCTTTCATTCCATACATGGAATGTATAAAGGATTAAGGTAAAAAACTTATTTAACATATATGAAAAATTATATTATACTATAATTATAATATATATATAAGTATCACTTAGTTTTAATTTCATCAATATGACAAATAAATGAAATTTGCGTTCATGTGTACGTATGGCCTACTGTCTTCTTGAACAATGCATTTCATTTATTATCTCCAAATGTTATGGAAAATTATAAATACATACATATATATAAATATATGATATATATTATATTTAAATTATTAATACTATTATGGAGATAATGGACTTTTGACAATAAGGAAATTTTTAATTATAACTAGTTCATTTTTTACTCAAGTACCAAATATCAACAAAACAACTGGTATTAACATAAATTATTATGTAATTTTTATAACATGGTAATATGTAATATAAAAGGAAAAATAAATTTGAAAACTGTATTGAAGCAATTATAAATGTTCTTATTTTTATTATTCTTGAAGAAAAATGAACGTACGTGATGAGTCGGGCTCAGGGTAAGGGAATTCATCTCAATCTCCTTCCATTGAGGAATATTTTGGTTTTCACACAACAATATTTTATATAATGTATAATTATAAAACTTTTCATTGAGTTTAAATCAATTGTTTTCAAAATAAATATTTTTCCATGATGCATTTTACTAAACGAAAAATGGAATGGTTTT
Source organism: Viscum album (assembly GCA_963277665.1). NCBI lineage: Eukaryota > Viridiplantae > Streptophyta > Magnoliopsida > Santalales > Viscaceae > Viscum > Viscum album. The sequence goes on along the minus strand of OY728130.1, from coordinate 1,014,625,904 downwards.
TAACATATGTGGTGACAATGTCCATTCCATCGTTGTGAGCATTACATTATATTTGGCTTTCTTAACAATTTGTAGTGTTTTTAAAAGGAAAATAACTACCATATACACTTTTTATATATTTTGGTAAAGAAACTTTTTGTGATAATTGACTTATTCTATCTATATATTTAAATTATCTATTTTTATTACAATGTCGAAAAGGTATCGTTCCTTTATACTTTTAATGTGTTATTAATTTGTTATGGTTCTTGGGAATTTTTTAGATATACGGGTGGTTCACTGATAATACTATGGAGGGTGATCCTGAGATAGATCTCCATCCTATTGGGTGACATAACAGAGGTATTCATTTAGGTTTCTCCTAATATATTTTTGGAATATACTATGATGGGTATTCAAAACTTATCTCCCTATGTAGTTGTGAAATCTACAATATAAGTCTGTTATAGATGCCACAAGTTTACTTTATGATTACTGATTTATATGTTTTATTCATAAATCATTGGATTTCATGAGTTTTGATTAATATATTATGTTTTATGATTGAAAAGTAAGATTTCATTGATTTATATGTTTTTATGGACTGATGTTTTATTTTCTTTATTTTGTAACTTTACTGAGGTTTTTATAGTTAACCATGTTTTGGAAATGTTTTTCATAGGGTATAAATATGGGTAAGAGAAATAATCTGTTCAGGAATATTTATACCATGCAAAGGATTCTTTTTTTATTTTAATGAGTTTTATTTTTATAAAAAAGTTTATAAAGAAAAAGTTTCTACATTGTAATTTTTGAGATATAATGTAACAGTTATGGTGGATTTCAATAAATCTCTAATCATGAAAAAAATTCTCAATGTAGAATTATTGAAATAAGTCATGATTATGTAATGTTTATTTATGGGGCCTTAAGATGAAAATATAATTTACTTCTCGGTAACTATTTCACCTGATTTGATTGATGTAGTTAAACTGTATCTATGAATAGATCCTGATTACATCACCCTTAGTTCATGAATAAATAGTGGGGATATCATGGATTATTGGAAAGAGTATCCAAATATAGAATTGAATTTCCATAACCAAATGGTGGTTCCACTGTCGTTCCTTGAATATATTAGTTTATTTTATCACCATTTGAAATGTTCTTTTCTCTATGGTACACAAGAAATGTTGATGGAAATAAAGGTGCATTTATAGTGGTCAATTATGGTAAAGAATAATGTGGATCATGTCATAAAATTCCTCACTTATTATCAGCTAAAGAATGTGCATCACTATATAGCTGTTATGCTGTAATTTATTCCAATATATGTTTGTAAATGGGATTAAATCAACATGATATTCTATAATAGTCTACCATATATTATTCAAAAGAATGATTCTATCTTGATAATTATTGATCATTAATTATTTTATCACTCATTCTACCAACATATAGTCCAAAATGGAATATGATATGGGGGATATATATATTTGTGATGTAGTTATGATTAATGGTGTTCCAACACTATTGTCTCAAATAGAGATCCTCGATTTACTTCTCTGTTTGGTCACACTTTTCAATTACATCATGGATCCACATGGACCATGAAAATAGAATATATTAAAAAATTGGATGCGGTAGTAAAAATGTATTATTCAACTATTTGAATATAATATTGTATCTTGCTTCATGGTTTTTGTCATATGAAGTCTATATGACCTCATTTACGTTTGAGTAATTTCATCGATTTAAATAACATTATTTAAATTATTGGATGGAAATGGGGTAAAAAAATAAAATTATACCATGTCTCATCCATGATACTATAGAAATAATTTTTATGATTATGATGATAATGGATATGACCCAAATTTGACTAAAATCAAATGCTGATGATTTTCATTTCCAATTTTCATTTGAATTTGGTGAATATGTTTTTTAGAATGTCTCATAACAATTTTTTCAATTTAATTTTGGAATGAAATGAAAGATATATACATAGAATGTAGGACTATTTGAGGTTTTTGAGTGTATTGGTGATGTTAAATATCAGTTGTTACCACATTAATGATTCAGTATTGTTCACAATGTTTTCTATGTATGTCACCAAAATATGATACATCTAGATCCTATTTATTTAATTATCTAGGATGATGTATCTATTGATATAGATGTCTAATTTTTCCATTAAATGAATTAGAATCTTGATATATGATAAAATAAAATGTGAGAAAATGTATTTTTCTAAAATGAGTGTTATAGAAGAATGGTCAGGTTCATGGATAAACTTGGGAATAAATGTAATTCATGCTAGTATAATGTATGTAACACTTCAAATATAACTATAATCTACATATTTATAAGGATGGAAATTAATATGGTTGTGATAATGTTACATCAATATTTTGATATAATCCTGAAATTTATTGATTTTTATTTTATGGAATTGTTTTTCAAGGTCTTGGAATGATTCTGAATGGATTTGGAATTTTTTGAAGCATTTTTATGGGTAGAAAATTAAAAAATAATTAAGGGAAACAAAGTATCTTCTCTAGGAAATAATGAGTGGTGAATATGGATTTTTCAAGGAATGAAAAAGTTTGTTTCATCATATACCAACCCTTTCCACATAATTATTTTCATTGAGAATTTTTGGACAATAATAATTTACATAGATAGTGAATGGCATTCCATACTGAGTGACCTAAACGCCCAACTTTCAAATTTTTGGACAGTAATGTTTAAAATGATTGGAATATTATTTTCAAATAATGAAATTTATCTAGGTGATGATAGTAAAAAAAATTAATTATATAAAAAAACTCACTCAAAACCATTATTTTCATTCCCTAAATTATTCTATCAACTTTGAGTAATCCACTATGAGTTATCCTAGATTCTATACATCTAGAATCTATTTTATGATAACTCTTTGAGAATTAGATTTTAGAAACCATCAATAAGGACTATGTTCTTCTCGTATAATCTATATCTAATAATTCATCTATGAACATAACCCTATTACATTTTCTAATGGCTGGATCTATGGGAATATATTATACTTTATTGAATATTAATTTTATTTTTTAGAGAAAATAAAAAATGGTTCTAGATATCTGTCATTGTGTGATTATTCTTCATTTAAAACATATTGGAACTGTTTTATTTTTCTATATTTTCATTTTCTATGTAATGTTAATGTTATTAAATTCTAAAATAATTTATTATTTCATTGAAATGAAATTATAATGCTAAAACATTCCCAATTTTCACTCAATTTCTAGTTGTTAAAACATGGTCTGTGGGTAACACTCATATGGTGGTCGGTAAATTGATAAAATGTTTTTCCTAAAATAAATAATGGTTTTGAAATGTGAACATGGGATAGTGTAGTTGTTTTTTGTTCCCATTCATTGTAAATTTTATAGAGATACATGGTCATAAGTCTAATTCATTCTAACGATTATCGCTAAATGATAAATTTTTTGATTAAGAGACTTCATCCATGGGTTTGGTATGTGTTTATTAAGAAAAATTAGGGTGTGATTGTGCACTTTGAAGGGATATCACTAGTGTTTAAAAAAGTCATATTTTCAAATGTCTATGATAACTTTTTTCTAGTGAAGTACTCTTTTATTTTTTTCAAACATGTTTTATATATAATTTTGGAATCTTTTTTTACTACATTGATAATTTATATAAGTATTATGTAAAGACAACATTGAAACCCAGTTATTTTTGTAATGTAATGTGGAAAAGTATCATGGGATTTTCCTTCAAGGTTAAAATAATCAACACCTACATATTCACTTGGGATAATATGTAGATGTTTTATTCCATGATACTGGAAAAATAATGGTATCTTATTTTACTAATGGTTCTTATTTATGTACAAATAATTGATTTTTGAGATTGAGCTTAGAATTTAGTAATTTTCTTTGAATCTTGTGTGATTCTACCATGGCATACGAGTCTTTGATAATTATCTTTTGGAGTAATAATTTTTATACTCTATTATTTCTAATGTTACTCAATATTAATCACCATTTTATACATTTATTATTTATCTTTACTCGTGCATCATTTATATTGTTTTTTGTAGTTTTTTTATTTAGTTTTATGTCTAGGATTATATGGGTTTGTACAAATTTTAAAAAATCCCCAATCTAGTTAATCAATCAATGCTTATTATAAAGAGTTAGTGACTGGGGAATGTCACATAACATTTGTATGAACTCAATTTTATCCAATATAATGGTTAGGGAAAACTAAATACATGGAAAGATGTGGAATCCAAAATAATACAAAAATGTTTTTATTCACTAATTTTATTAGAAAATACATAATTACTTATTAATATTTGTGACATAGGAATCATGAAACAATAATCATTATGATAAATAAAATAAATAAAAACATTACACAACATCATTATAAGTGAAATTAGAAGAAAAATAATAAATGAAATTTATAGGAAAATTATATTTATCAGGTATTTGGTAAATATAATAGGATAATTCAATATAATTATAACATGTACTAGTCGATTCATGGCTAGAAGTTAGAGTATATTTTCTTAACTCATTTTCATGTCGACATTTCTTATCATAAAATTCCAATATAACAAAATTTCATGTCAATTCCTTTAAAAACCTCATCTTTTTTCATATCCTCTACTTATCTATTATATTAATATTATTCTTTTAATTTTACTTCCTTTGGATTCATAGTTCATAGGATGTTTTGTGTGTAATTGTCATCAACCTTATCTATTCATTTCAATTAGTAATATTTCTCCTCAATTACCCTAATCTTAATTTTTTTATAAATTTCAAATTATATATATAAATAATTTCTCAAAGTAATCTTATATTATCATTTACTTTTTAAAAATAATATTGAAATTAAAAAAATGTAATTTTCTCAACACAGGTATATATAAATTAATTTTACATTCTTTACTGAAGAGTTAAATTAATATATTTGTAATTCCATCTAAATATTATTCTTTTTAAAATATTATAATCATTCTTTTATGAAACATACATCAGAATTTTTCATGTTATCTCAAATAAAATTATATTTCAATTATTTACAAAACATTTATTAGAAAAATTTTAAAAAGAAAATGTTTTCTATTTTTATTGTTAATGAAATTTTATAGTTTTCATATAAAAATGATTTTAATATATATCATCACCATTTAATTATTATAATGTTTCTCTAGGTGTATACTCTAACGATCCTCCCTATAATTTTTACCTTAAATCCATATCAAAATTTTATATGGATGTGTTCATCAACCACACTCTATGCCTATGTGTTAATTACGTAACTACGGAATTATAAATATTTTAATGATCATGTGGCTGAAATATGTATGGATTTTCATTATGTGATGGGTGGGTATGATATATACCTCCAACTATTTTGGCAATGAATTTTCGTATGTAATGATTTATAATAGGGACATAGCACAAAAACTTGTGGTACTTCTTCCCCTAATATAAGGGAGGATCCATTATATCCCTCGAATTAATGTTGTAAATTTCATGTATCAGAGGGATAACATGTCAGATATTATGGGGTGAATCCAATATGTTAAGGGACACTATAAACTTTTTCATTAGGGCCTTTGAAGTGATCATTTACAGAAATTATTATTTTCTATGCTTATAAATTTTTCACAATCAAATGATTGTGTTATGTTTTCACAAATTAGGATTATTTATTCATGTTTTCTTTCCCCTTGTAATCTATTATTATATTTCAATGCATATTCAATGAATCATAATTTTCTTTCAATGAATTATTTTGAATGAATATTTTATGTTATGACATTTCACCTTAATTAGGTTTTCATACCCTCACTCAACTCTTATGCTCATTAATGATCAATTATTGATATCTCTAATTTTTAACCTTACTGATCATCTTATGTCACGCATTATTATGTATCCATTCTATGGGTTATGAAGAAGTGTACTATTAATGATGTTTTGAAAAGGGATTCTAGTGTGTTTTGATTATATATTAATGATCACAACATTGTAAAATAGTTTTTCAAGTATCTAGTCTCCAACGATATAAAACCTATATATGTTTGGTGTCACGTATTGTCATATGTTAGGAATATTAATAAAAATGATGAAATATCAATGTGATATATTATTGGGTCTCATAAATTAGTATCACATCGAGTTTATTTATTTTTTTGTTTTCAATTATAATGAATAAGGGTAAAGAACCTAAAACCCAATGATGAACTAAATGTAAAGTTGTATAAATATTAATCATAAAGGGTGAAAATAATGGTGAAATAATTTAAGACATAAAATGATTTATTTTTTTTTCTTATGATCACTTACATGGATTTTTTTATTTATTTTTTGTAGTAACATTTTAGGTTTTAGATAATGGAAGGAATAATGAGGAATCAATGTAACAATGTCTTTAATAGAAGTTCAAATTATTTTCACAATGAAAATCCAAATAATTGCGTTCAAGAGTGAACCATATTTTATTCATTCTCGCAACACTCTATAAAACTATTATTAAAAAACTAATGATGTTAAACTACCTATGGTTCTAAGGATGGAACAACTATGTGTTGAGTACTTCATGTGGAATCATCTACCCTCCATTGGTCCTTCCTCCAACCAGGTTATTATCAACCAATGAATCAAAACCAGATAAAAGTTATTTTAATTCTAAAATGTGAATAGAATGATTTTTTTCAGTTATTAATTATATAGAAGGTTAATTTCACCGATGGTGGATTTTCACTATGATAATGTTGTAAGAAGGTTGAATTGAATCAATGAATACAAGGGAGTTGAAAAAAATCATTAAATGATATATAATTGTAGAAATATAGATTGGTGACTCCTATTAAGCTCATGGACTTGGGTAACTAATGAATAAAATATAATTTTTAGGAACCTCAAATTATAATCTCTATAGTGGAAAAAAATAAATCTTTTAATGTGATAAAAATATGGAAAAAATCTTGGATAAAATTACCTAACAGAGACTATTAAATTATTAAAGAGTCTAATATTATACAATAAAGAAAATAAATTCCAAATAGATATGTAGTGAAAATTAATGAAATAAATGAAAAAGAATGATTAGGAAAATACACCCCACACTCCAATTCATTAATTGTGAAAATTATGGGAATTATTCTAGAAATTTCACTAATCCATGGGTTAATAATTATTATTTTCATCAATAACATCCATATCCTTGGGATTTTGTAAAATACTCTGAAACAAAATAACAAAAGTGTTTCATGAAAAGTAGTAATGAAAGGTACACTATTATTTCACTATATAACTGTATATTTATTCTTTAAATCTTACCTTTTCCACTCCTTTATAACTAAAAAATATTTTATAGGTATCAAATAAAAAACCCAATACCTAGACATTATTTTATTAGTGAAAAATATCATTGGTATTATGGTTTTTTCCCATATATATAACTCTTCTTAGATATTATTTTATATGAATATTTTTCCTCTTGTTATTATTTTTCTTCCTTTGGTTAATTGTGAAATAATTTAGGAAAGTATTGGATAAATATATATATAGATCCCCTATCAATTATTAATAAATTTAAGTCATTTTCCATATCTAATATCATCACATGATCATCGCTCAGGTAAATGTAGACTAAGAACTCATTATGTATTTTACATCCATTAATTGGGTCTTATCACCTTTTAATGAGGGGTACTTAAGTCAAATGGATAAGGAAAATAAAAATATAAAAATATTCATAACATGTGATAATATATAAAAATATTTATAGTGGAGTTATTATGTATCCCACATATAATGTGGTTAAATTTTCAATAGATAATGTAACATTTCGTATTCATTTATCAAAGACTTCTTATAGAATGGCACTTATTTAATTTGCGGAATTAACGATGAAATAATATGGTAATAGGTATACATGTTTTAAATGACCATGTTCCCCACCATTGGGTGTACCAATCCTCTTAATTTAGTTGATTTATGGATAAAGGGGTCAATGCATTGATTATTATGAACATAACATAGTGACAATCATAAAATGGTTTGTTATACCTCATATTAATGACTTGTCTGATTGTCTATGAGGGTCAAAATACTTCAAAAATATTTACCATTGACCTGGATATAATAAAGTAATGTTCCTATCGGGGAATATATCAAATAACAATTTTAATACATGATATAGGAACTATTAATTTATAGTGACTCCATTTGGTTTACGTAATTCCCATGTAACATCATGGATTTAATAAATATAGTCTTTAGATGGAATACCTTTAGATTTCATGAATTGTTTTACAAATTAATTTAATCTTATTGATATTTTTTATTCCACAAAATAAAGAAAATAGTATTTTATAAAATCTATATGATTGGATTTCTTTATAAAAAACACCATGTTAATCATTCACTATATGTAACATAAACATAATCTCTCTATACACAGAACAATGAGGTTATCTTGTGTTACATGCAACACTCACATTCCTCGATGTCTTGTGAAACATGTAAGACAGATTTTTACAAATCTATAATATATTAATAAAAATATTATTATTTAATATAATAAGATATAACCTAACCTTTAAGTTGTTTGTAAGAAATATTATTTACATACTTATTAATTCATGTTCTAATCAATTAATTAAAAATGAATTATAAATTAATATAAAACCAAATTGAATATAAGGAGAATTATTTTATAGAAACTATTATTATTGTCCTAAAGGTATTTTATGATAATAAACTAAATTAATTATTATTTTTGAATTTTATTAATTAAATATATATTTTATATAGTTAATAAGATATATTTATATTCATTCAATATATTTGAGAGTTATAAAATTTGAACAAACCAAATATTACACATAAAACACTGTATTTTATAAAATTAATTTACCACCATTTAACGGAGAAAAATTTATCAAAAAAAATTCTTATCATGTTTGTCATTTTTTTATGTCATAATAAAATATTTATTTAAATTATATAAAAAAGGTTATGTTTCCTTTTTTGTATTTTTTTATGAATACTCATTTTTTGATGAATTGTGAAAAAATATTGAGCTTTAATTCAAACCTATTTTTTCATATAATTTATTTATAAGGATAACTTATATTTATAATTGGTTTTAAAATATAAATACATAAATTATAATTTTTTTAATTCATTTTATGTCATTATGATCAATTTACAATTCAAATTAGATCTATAATTTTTGAAATTTTTTTATCCTCTTTAATTAAAATCCTACATTGCCATCCTTCATAACGAATTAATTTTAAATTAAATTTTCTATTAATGTGATTTTAATTTGGAAAAATGGATTACATATTTAAGAATAATCATAGTTTATATTTTCTTATATGGTATAATATTTTTTACTAAAATTATTACTGACTGTAATTAAAATTAATTACAATAAGAAAGATTAAAATTAACATAACAAAGGATTAACCATAATCATATGCGAAATAATGGCCTAGAATTTTTTTAAAAATCCATTGGTTTCTAACATATAGACTCTCTTATCCCATTTATTGAATCTGGTCCATTATTTAAACAACATGACATGGAAATAACATGGATGGAATTCCCATTCCAAAAAATTAAACGAATGCCACTCCTCCTCCACTATTATAAGGCACTCACACATCCAAATTGTTTACACATGTCATGCAATTTTCATCACAAAAACTCATATTGAAATCTCCCCCAACATCTATCCTCCATCATTTAATCAATAATTTGTTAATTATGAAATATATGGAAACCCTTGGGTGAAATCTAAAAGGAGTTAATCAATGAAGAAGTAATATCCTTCCCTAGGATCCTTTGTATTATTTTCATTCACCACCACCTAAATTGTTATTATTAAATGATTATATAATAACATCAGTATATAAAATATACTTATATGTTTTTATTTTATGGTTTTGACCTATAATTAAAAAAATTATATCTAATGGGTAATGAACGTGGTGCTTTTTTGAAGGGTGATCTACTACCTCATGAAACAATGTTGTTGATATTTAGTTTACCAACTCTCAAAAAAATTAATTATGATCAAAACACTCTTTCTATGTAAAATATATGATATTTATTATTAATTAATTATTATTGAATAATTATATAATATTTATCTTCAGGATTTCCATTTTGTTTAAATATTATAACATCATTTGTGGAAGTGTGGACTACTGTATATTCAATGCTATATGATTTTTTTTCAAACATTAAATTGAATGTATTAAGGATAGTTTTACTAAAATTAAATAATATATATGAATTAATAATTCAACAAAAATGATATTATATATATATAAATATATTTTATTAATATTCCTTCATTCAATAAAACAATAAAAAAGAAATAACTTTAATGCATACAAACATCCTTCCACCTCCATTAAAGGTGTATTACATTTAATATTTCTATATTTTGTATTTTACTTTAAATATTTATATAATAAATATATATGATATATTAATCGTAATTTAAAATATTTAAATTAAAAATCATGATCTAACTAAAATTATCATGAATAAAAAGTCACAATAGCTATGATAATCTATGGAGTTATTACACTAAATGTCTCATTAACATGGAATTTATATCAAAAAGGTACTACAGAGTCATGTGTGAGTTATATATGGTATTATATATTAGAATATGATTGTTTTTAATAATTTTAATAAATATTTATTCATTATATCATAGAATATATTGAGTACAAAAAACCTCAAGACTTAAGGTAAGGGAATTTCAGCTGACTTTTTATTTGCATGAGATGCATGCCATATTAACTACATGCTACTCTTGTGAGGTGTATATACTAACCTATGAAATTTTATAGAATAATTTTATTTTATTAAATGATTTTTATATATTTAAATTATTTTATTCTCTCATGAGGACCACAATTGTAATGTTACTCAAGTAGTAATGGTTTTCTTATCTCACTTTTATTTTTTGTGCGACACAAGCCATGTTCAACTCCAATTTATTATATGTGGTGTGTATACTAAAAAAACATATTATTTTATTTATATACATACATTTGTTGGTATATATATATATATATCCATTCTATTATTTTGTCTTCCTAGATTTTATAGTTCAAAACATACCAAATTGGTAAAGTAATTCTGTCTAAAATTTTCATCTATGAGATACATTCCATGTTATGCACATATATTTTTATATGATGTGTATATAATACCCATTGAAATATAATATTATGAATATAATTATTTTCATGTCATTTACAACTTCATGTAATTTTATTTTTTCATGGGGATTACGATTCAATGATACCAAAGAGGTAACCATTTATTACTATAATCTCATTGTTTATCAGAATTTTTGTTGATTATAAATAAATTAAGGAAATATTATAATACATCTCTCAAGAATAGTCATAGAGTTATTTATATTATGTATTTCCATTATATCATCATGTATTAGAAAAATTTTACACTCTTTTGTACTTATGATAATTGATAAAGTGTTTTTTTGGAAATATGACTTTATTTATATTTTTGGTCGGGAATATGTGTTCCTTCAAAATCATGATTTCAAATTAGGTATTAAAAAATGTTTTCTGTAATATTATGATGTTTATATGAAATTTTAACAAATTTTGTTTCATTTTAAGAGAATTTTTTAAATGTAATTTTATTGTCATTTTTAGCTTGATGAACTTCTCTTAGATGTCAATGTGTAATAGGAATTTTTAGCTTCTATTGACATACCGACCATCACGACCATAATTTTCTTCTATATACATTATAATTGATACTTGATTATATTTGAATAATTTTTTTAAAAAATATAATGTTAATTTGATGTAATTATATAGGTTTTCAAATAAATTTATTTTCAAATTTTTATTGGGTTCTAAAAGTGTTTTGAGTGATTTCAAATGTATCCTTAATATATATTAAAATTATTATATTCAATGAAAATAATTTCAATGATATCAATATTTTATTATATGTTTTCAAATAAATTTCAATGAAAAAGGTTTTAATTTTTTTAATATTCCTCTATATGTTTTCAATGAAAAGAGGTTTCTAAATGATTTAATGTGTTCAATCTAATTTTCATGTAAAATGGGTTTCAAAAAGATTAATTTCTAAAATATTGATTGAATATTAGAAATATTTTTTAGTAAATTTTTTAAATGAAACATTAAATATTTATTTTTATTACAAGGCTCTTTAATTTGATATATAAAAAGGATTTTTTAAGACATTGTATTTTCCACAAGAAAATATTCATCTTATCCTTCAAAGTCTGTATCCATTGAATATGACATTATTTGTTATTGGTTATCTTTTACTAGGGAAAAATACATGAAAATAGTTAATATTTTTTAATTGTTTACATTTTCATGTAATGATATTTATGACACACCTTTCCCTACCAAGAGTTATATGCTCATGATTCCTACATATTTTCATGAGTTATGCATTGATGAAATGATTATGATACCAATATCATTTATATAGGTTATGATAGGATGCAAGGATTATGATAACCTATACATTTCATTGATTATGATATGATTATTATGAATCCCATCAATTTTTATGGGTCATGATATGCAGAATGTTTTATTATATCGTTGAACAAGTATGTATGATTTTATTATGTATCTGTTGGGACCTATATCTCCCTCAAATTTACTGGGTAATGATAAATTGTATATGATCTCAATGGTTACATTGGTTGTAGCCTAAACCAAAAAACTAAAAGATAAATGAGTGCGTAGACCAAACATAAAAACAAAAAGATACATCATTTTTTTCCCATGACAAAAAATATGGATTTGTACGGGTTTTAGACCATGCTTCAAATTAAGAGGTTATATGAGCTATTTCCCATGTCCTAAAGAAATAGGGTACATTAGTTTTTTTCAAATCAAAAAATTTGAGGGTACAATGGTTGTTATCCCAAGCTTGAAGAAGGTTTATAGTTTTTTATCCTAGTCATATCATATTATAAAGGACATGGTAGGTACCCTTGTCATATGATTTAATATACTTATTTTTATGCCACAAATTTCATTTCATGCACTTATATTATGATTTCATGGATTATGCTATCGATCCCATTATGAATCATGCCTTCTGACATACAATAATTAATTTCATGACTCATTTTTAGGATCTCTAATATGTATCATGTGATGTTATAATGATATGATATTGTTCTCATTCCCTTATACTCATGTTTATGATTACTTATATAACTTATTTACACTTAAGGAGCATCTAAGCTCACCAGTTTTAATTTTTTTACATACACAGGTTATAAATATATATAGTATGTATGATATCTATAAGAATGGTGCTAGTCTTGGAGAACCCAGTGGATGATAATGTATCTCTATTAAGTACTAATGTTTAATTTTCCATGTTTACAAAGGCACAAGACTAATATGGTCTTTGGACATATTTTTTGTGAAATGTATTAATTGTTCCAAAATATATTGAGAAGTAATTATATTAAAAGATATTTTTTAATATTTGGAATTATTGAAAAATTTTAGTAAAGCTTTGGAAACTAGGATGCAAAAAATGAATTGAGGACTCCAAGGACATGTCTATTGATAATTATAAGGATAATTAGAGTATTAGAAAATATTAATAAATTGTGTTGAGTGATAGAGATAGTTGTTTCCTAGAAATAAATCCTTGTATAGATACTACATGTGGATATGGTTTGGTCATAGTTTTATTTATGGGTAACAACTCCAATAAGATATATTGGTCTTATCATTTTCATTTCCTAGTATATGACAACGATTCTTATTGTGCACCAAGTTTGAGACACCTACAGGATATGCTTTGTGAATTCACAAAGAATTCATGAACCATCCTGAAGGATTTAAAAAAGTGTTGGTAACGAATAACCTAGGATAAAACAAGGGTTTCATCTATTAATGAAGGTTACATGATTTAGAAATCCTATATGTGGTTTTCATTATTGTGAGTTTAGTCACAATGAAAATTATTTCGCATACTATGTTTTTTAGTAAATTTTAGTAACCTGAAAGAACCATGTTGAAAATGATTTTGATGGAAAATGAAATAATTTTCCTCCAAAAAATATGAATTATATGGGATATAGACTGAATAATATCATTATTAGGGTCACCGAACATTTTCAAGATATGAATCATGATGATATTGAAATTGATAAATGGAGGGAACAATTATATGTTGATACCATCATGAGGAAATAACAATCATCATTCAGTTATACTTCTATTTCAATATTTGTTGGACATTGGATCAGTAAAAATGAAAATATATTCTCCATTCTCTTGTTTCTAGAACATGATAATTTAATTATAATAATTTATCTATTTGAAAGTGAAGCAGACAAGTGGTAGAATCAAATCTAGTATATGAGTAAGTAAGATGAAATTTAGTCAATGGATTTGGACTACTTTAAGAACATATTACACAATGAGTAATTTTCATTTGTTCTTTGTATGAAGATAGATAAGGAGTTCCTTAAATTAAAGAAAATTTATGTTGAATCTATTAGAACATATGAGTATATTTTCCAAAGGCATGAGGTAGGATTCTAGAATTACTATCAAACCAAAATGTAATGTAGATAGTTTCTTCATTGGGTTAAAAAATGTCTCATAATGGATTTGGTCACACGATATTAAAGTTGTTACGAAGTGATTTTATGCTTCTCAATCAATGTTTAAATTGAGGTTGGAGTTTCAAATCAATGTCCAGGTTTTAACAAAAGGAGGAATATTGGGTTAAAATAACCATCTAAAATCCATGAAGATTTGAATATGAGCCTTACTTTATAATCTAAATATAGAAATATGCATGGAAGGAATTTGTTTAATGGGATAAGTAAATGTTTTATGTGTATAATGTAAGAAAATCATGTGACTGAATGATGTAGTGACTTTGAGAAGTAATATATTGATGTGAATAATGAGGAATCTCTACATAATTAACCTCCCACACATCAGTGTTCCTATTACTGGGAGTTTTTGAATTTTTCAAAAAATGTCCTAATCTAATGGTTAAGAGTGGCGATCAATGCCAGAAATAATTGATGAAAATGGATAAATGGATTTCATATAAAATCATATCAAATGAAGTTAACAATAATAATTTGGTCACTCTATAGTGGAGAATTCCTTGTGGTGTTTTGATAAAATATATTCTATGAAAATCTTGTTTAAAATTTATTGGAACATGATACGATTTTATGAATTGATTATATCTCTCTACATGAATTTTATATAAATATAATCTCAGTGATTTTATATATTTACATGGTTGGACACTATCATTTAATAGAAAAAATTCGAGATAAGAACATATTTACCTAATAATTTTTAATAATATTTTGGAAGAATGTATGTTTTTATATGAAATTATAGAAATTCAGGTTTTTACTATGTTTACGTAGAATATGTGATCAGGGTATTCACATGTTTGGTATGTAGAAATAATGACTTACTCTATTTCATATGGGGAATCAATGGTGGGATATTTTTTATAAATTCAATGACCTCCTTTATAATATTTTGTATTTTCATATTTAAAAGGGTTATAAGGATAAAAATTTGTAGAATTGTTTATGTTAAATTTATACAATGTTTTAGAGTATAATTTATTATCTCATCCTATGTGAATTAACTTATACTAGATGACATGTGATTTGATTTAGTTATTA
This sequence comes from Viscum album, assembly GCA_963277665.1. Taxonomy (NCBI): domain Eukaryota; kingdom Viridiplantae; phylum Streptophyta; class Magnoliopsida; order Santalales; family Viscaceae; genus Viscum; species Viscum album. The sequence goes on along the minus strand of OY728130.1, from coordinate 1,014,610,148 downwards.
TAAAACCTTATGGAATTATTGGTCGTTTTATTCACAGATTTCATTGTCTATTATTGCTTACAGAAACAAAACTTCTCCAACATTTAATATAATGATAGATGATGTAGATTTTGATCGAGGAATGTCAAAGGGAATGGTTTTCGAAAATCATGTTATTATATATATGTCCATTATAATTATAAAAAATTATGAGAAAAAATATTGAAACCAATAATGTTATCCTAGTACCTGCATTTTTTTATGAATCAAATGCCCCATTATATCATCACAGATATATGGATTTCTTATTGTTATCTTTCATATACCAATTTTCCCTATTTCTATCTAGTTGAACATTTTAGATAGAATTATATTCCATGTCCATGTTTTCGCTTCCCACTTATGATCTCCTATGCTAAATCCTAGTTATATGTTACTTTGGGTAACTATTATGTTTCCGAAATTCACTTTTTATAGGATGTTTTCATAATAATTTTTAAGATATGAATTTATTTGAATGGAACATTCAATGATTAATATAATTATAACCCAAATTATTATTTACTAAGAAATTAATTTTAATGGTTGTAGAATTTAACACCATGATATTTTGTCAAATATTATTTTTGATTTAATTTAATCATTCTCATCTGTTTCCTTTCACACAACACTGAAATCAATTTTTTATATTAATGCACTTAGTTTGGATTTCATTATACATTACAAGAAAATAATTATGCACGACACTTAACATAATGTTTATATTTCTCCACATGGAACAATGTGGTTGGTTGGAATTACACTGAAGAATAACTTTCTTCGATGGCTTGCATAAGATGCAAGAATGAGTTTTACCAAAAAATAATATATTTTTAAAAATATTATTATTTAATATAATAGGATATAACCGTGGAATTAATATTTTGTTGATGAACATGATTAAATTACTTATGAAAATACATGGTCTAATTCATTGGTTGCAAATTAATTTTTAATTGTTAAAAGACACAATTGTATTTAAAAGGAATATTTTTAAAAAACTTCATCAGGTTTATAAAGGAATTTATCAAAATAAAATAAATTATTTAATAATGTTAAAATATATTAATGAAATGTGTATTTTTTATATTAAATAAAATATTTCTTACATTTATAAATATTTTTTATAATAATAAGTCAAGAACAAACACAATTTGATATATAAAACCCCATTTTATATAAAATCCGTTTTAATGACTTTTAATGGAAGCCTATTTTAAATATAATTTTTGGAACTTTTATAAATTTTATATGTAAAGTTAATATTATTTATTGATATAAAAACATAAAAATTGGGTTATAGTGTATTTTTGTTATTTTATGTTAATGTTTCATGTTTTGATGAATAATGAAAATATACTGAATTTTACATCAAATCTAAATTTTCATCTCATTTATATTTAATTTAAATATATATATATACTATTTTAAATCATAATTATATCAATTATACATCAATCAGTAAAATATAGGTAATTTGGATCAGTTTCAATTTTAAATTATGTATAAAAACATATAGAACCTTTGAACAATTTTACCACTAAAACCTGTGTTTACATCCCATTTGAGGGATTAATTTTAAATTAATATTTTCAAAATGTGTGATTTGAATTTTAAAGAATAGATTAAATATTTTAAATCATATTAATCTATTATTTCTGATAATTTCAACATATTTTTTACAAAAAATATTAGTGAATGTAATTAAAATAAAATAAAACCATTGAGAAGAAAATTAGATTAACAGGGGTAGAAATAATAAAATTAATGGAAAAAATGACCTATTAATATTTCCAAAATCACCTTAATATTAAAATTTATACAGTATAATCACTTTTATATAATTATTTCCATTATTAGAGCCACTTTACTTGGTAAAAACGAGGGTGTAGATTCCTTTAAAAAAATTCACAAGAATGTCACTCCTCATATACAATAAAAAGTAACCTAGCCCTCCCACTAATTACCAACTATAAATCCATTTGGATCACCCATAAATATATCAAATAAGACCCCAATATCCATTAATAAATCATATAATACTTTATTTGAGAGAAATCCATCCAAAAAGCCCTTTGGTAAAAATCAAATGTTGTCACACAAAGAAGAGGTGACGTCCTTCCTCAAGAACCATTGATTTATTTTTATTATCCACCAACATAATTATTATTATTACATTATTATTTAATAAAATTATTATAAAAAATATACAGATATTTTTTTATTCAATGGTTTATACCTAAAATTACACACACTTCAATTTAATATGTAATTAACTTTCTTTTATTTTTCACAACGAACTACCACCTAATAAAAAGATTCTATTCATTTTTTTCCTTTACCATCTCTTATGGTTGGGAATTAGGATTAATTTTTTTTAATACTATATATATAAGAAATTTTATATGTATTTATAGTTTTGATATTATTATATAAAACATAAATTCATTATTTATATTTTGAGTAAATACGATAACTTCATCTATGGAAGTGTGGACTACCTCCCCCTCAAAGAGATGTGATCCGTTAAAATATTATAGGAATTTATTATTGTTGGGTTTAATAAATGATTATGTTATATAAGAAATAATAATTAGACCTTAATAATATTTATACATATAATCTAATATTATTATTTGATTATGATAATAAAATAGAAATAATGTTCATTTGTATGTACAACCAACCGTCTTCATGAATAGTGTATCTCATTTTATTTTTTTCATTAATATATTACATTAAATATTTATAAAATTAATATATATTATATATACAAAATTTTTAACATTCATGAAATATTTAAATCATTAAATATCTAAAAGGATCAAGAATATTAAGTCAAAACAATTACGATAATCAATGAGGTTATTACCCAAAACATTAATTTAACATGGATTTTTTAATAAATAGGTAATATAAAGACATGTGTGAAAAATATATGGTATTAGATATAGTAATATAGTTATGTGGTAGATTTATAATAAATATTTTTTTATTGTATAATATGATTTACTGTGTACAAATAAATTCAATATTTAAGGTAATGGAATATCATCCCACTTTTTATTTCAGGGAGATCATGCAATATTGCTCGCTCACTTTTTTTCATGGTTTATATACTATCCTATGAGATTTTATAATATTAAATTATCTTATTTAATGATATAAAAACATTTATATTGTTTATTTATATCTTGGGGATCACTGTTATAATCTCACTCATGAAAAAAGTGGGTTCCCCTATCATTTTTATTTCCCAGATGATATTAACCATATTCACCTCATATTTATTATATGTGGTGTGTATTATGAATATAGACTTATAATATGATTAATTTAATTAAATTTATTTTTATATACATATCCATTTTAGGTTCTTTAATATAGGGCTTTTTTCGTACATAATTTACGAATTTAGTTATGTAACATTGTCTCAATTTGCCTTCTTTGAGATACATGGCATGTTATGAACCTATATTTTTCTATGGGGTATATATACTTACTGTTGAAATTTTATATCATGAATATCATTATTTTAATGTTAATTATTCTTCATTAAATTTTATTTTTTTCATGGGGATTATGATTCAATGTTACAAATATGGTAATATTTTATTTCTATAGTTTCAACATTTATCACATTTTTTATGATTATTCCTCCATTGAAGAAATAATATAATCCATATCCCAATAATAATCTTGGATTTTATAATACACTGATTTTCCATCATATAGGCACATATTAATACAATTTTTCAACTCTTTGGTACATAATATAACTAATAAAATATTTTTATGGAAATATAACATTATTTATTAATTTAGTTAGATATCTATATTCATTAAAACCCATGTTTTCTAAAAATGTTCTCCAAAATGTTTTAATATTATGATATAATTATTAAATAACTTTTTAACCAGGTTCTACCTTTAAAAATCGTCTTCAAAATTAATATTCTTTTATTGGCACATCCACTACTTCTTTGAATGGTAATTTTAATTTAATATCAATTCATTCTTTGTTTTTTGGTTTCCAATTAATTTTGGTGGAAATGGTGAGTTTTCAAAATTTGGGCCAAACCGAGAGCTCAACATTAGATTTAAAAATAAATAGTGTTTCTTTCATAACTCCTTCATTTTTCAACATTTTAAACTCATTCCACTTCCCAATTAACATCCCCTAGTATATTAAAACCACTATATCAATTTGGAATACATAAAAATCCATAATTATTATGGATTTGGATTTTTTATTAATGTTTTGGGCCAGTCCAAAATCCCATTACCTGCTTTAAATTTTTTATTCTTTAATATCTCATTTAATTTTTATGTTTTTTGGTAATTCCAAATCACACCCGAGCCCACATACCCAAGGAGTGCCCCCAGTCATTCCTACCCCTCTTTAGAGATTATTTTAATCACAAATTTGGGCGAAACATACTTGGATTTCACAAATCTCCCCGATATGAAGAGGTAAATTGATTCTTTTAAAAATACATCAATTTTTAATAATTTTCTCCAATTATAGTTCCTAAATTTCCTCCTCATACTTATTCAAACCTCACTTTCATTTATGGTTGTTTTAATATTTAGATACTTTTGTATTTGGGTCATTTTCCTCAAGATTTATTTGGGTAAGTGTTTCCCTCTTCATTTCCTTCAGTCTCTTTAGGGTTTCCTCCATCTTTATTTTTTATTGACTTTTGGTAACCCTCCATTCAAGGTATGATGAAGAACCCTTACATGGCCCATTGGCTTAGAGATTGCATTTCAAAAATCCTTGGGGATATTAAAGGACCTGTAGGTATTAAAGAAATCATACACACTATGACTACTTGAAATCACCCCTCCCCAGCTTCTGGATTGTGATATGCTCCCCACATTTTCATGGATATTCGACTAAATATGCTATGCAGAGATGCACATGTCCTATACCGATCAAAAATTCATACCCTCTAATTCATCCAAATCTGTTATCCATGCTCTGGTGGATGTGTCCTGCTCTTGAATCCTTCTCTAGGGTTGGTTCCTTGTAGAATATGTCTGTGCATCAGCATATCAGGTGGCCTTGAAGGACTTAAGGTGGCCCGAAGTCCTTGAAGTATCCCAAAAGACTTACTGACTAGAAGGCATGGGTGGCTGAAAGGCCGATGAAATCCATTCCCAAGCCGATGTCTTGGAGGAGCGCTTGATCTTTCACACCATGATTAATGTTTTTTTGACTCAAAAGGAATGTGATTCCATGTGTAACCATTTCTTGAAATGTTTTTTTGATTGTTATACTTATTTCGTAGGTTCCTCGTATGTTATGTGTGGTGAGAAAACTATTTTTGATGGATTTCATTAATCATTAAATTCTATAGTTTCATTTTGATTTAAATTGGGGGTATTTCCATCTGAATATATTATGGTTTTATTTGTGTTATTATCTAACATATGAAAGTTTTTTATTAAATGTTGTATGGGATTACAATTATTATTTGGTAGGGATGTCGTCTAATTTTGGGTTTTATAGAGGGGTTTTAAGGTTTTTGATGTGTAAAACATTATTTTACATCATGCGAGAGTTTTATGAAAATCTGTGTTTTCCTGTGTATATTTTGTGGTGTTATTCGTGGCAATTTTATGACACTTGTGAGTAGTTTGAAAAATGTATCTTGGGATTCCAATTATATTTTGGGTTGGTATTTGTGTGATTTCGTCATGGAAAAGGTTTTTTAAATGGGGTTCATGTTCAAAGCTTTGGTGTACTCCTTAGAATTGTTCTATGAATGTTTTGAATGGTTTAATGATTTCTGTAAGAGGTGAAACCATATTGGAAAACTGTTTCAGTTTGAGTATATTCGGAAGTGATAAACTTTAAATATGAATGGGTTTGTTTTGTTATTTGTTCCATCATGTAAATGTTTTATAAATTTTTTTACAGGATTTACTAAAGTGTGAAAGAGATGTGAACGTGGTGTGGGTAGTTTTGTGAGGGTGTGATGTGAAAAAGGATTTTTTTTTTGAAAGGTGTATTATGTGACATATGTGTGGGATGTTATGTTATTTTCACTATCATGGAATTGATTTTCAAAATTATTTAAAGGATTTTTGGATTTGATAATGAAATGTGAAAAGTGTTGTTGGCTATTTTGGTGTGAGTTTTATTTAAAAATCAATTTGAAGAAAAAGGGGGATGATGTGACTTATGTGATATACAGGTGGAATGTTTGATGAATGTGTGATGTGAATGTGGTATTTGAATGTGTAAATTATATTTTTTGGCTTGTTGAACTTTTATTACCACCAGAGGGAAGCCCTGGTGTCTAGGTGGGTGGATGTGTACTAGTAAGCTAGTGATCCTGTGGGGTTTAGCCTTAATTTAATGTAGAATGATTGATACAAAAACAGTAAATAAACTATGGTAATGATCATGGGGGACCACAAGGTTATAGGTATGTTCTGTACTAGTGGCTCGTGCATAAGAACGAATATTTTTTATGGTTACTTTCACCGAGATATAATGTTCATGGGACCCACAATGAGCTAGTGTATATATGTTATTTTCCATTTCTTATGTTCATAAGTTACATTGTGCCTACTGTTAACATATTGTATGATTGGATGAAAAATTAAGTATCTTTGGGATTTATTTTAATAGTGTTGATTCTTTGAAATTGTCCGACATGAAACTATTTTTATTTAAAGCTGCATTTTTAGAAATTGAACCTAGTATTTCATGTTTTCAAAACATTCTTGATTTTCATCTCTAAATGTTTCTCACATAGAATCTATTTATGGTGGTATCCTACATGGATTTTTCAAACACCCTACTTACACCATTGGTTGTATTAGACTTGGTTGCTTTTGTCGCAGGTTTGAGTACATTTTTTATTGCTAGTGGTTCAGGTTTCTAGCAAGTCCTTCGTGGTGATGTCATTTGGATATGGCTTGAGGGATGTGCATGGTACCATGATGATGGCTCATGGTCTATAATTTTTTGTTTTACTAATCCGTATAGTCATTGATAGTTGTTTTAAACCATGTAATTCTATTCTGAAATTTTATAAAGGATGGTTTTAATTAAAAAACTAGATATTTTTTATTCGGATTGTTTGTTGTTTTATGTTTATAAACTTGGGTAAATCATTTCCAATTTTCAGTTTATGACACTTGATAACTTTTTCCAACCATTAGGGATTGATAAAACCATTTGGGCCTTGTTTCGGACCGTGTCGGGTGCCAGTTTTGATGGAGGACAGATCTGGTTTGTGACAAGATGGTATCAATGGAGGTTCTCTCTTTTGGTTCATGTTATTTGGGGAATAGTCTGGATAGTCTGAAGTTAGGAATGTCCGGACATGACAATATTGTTATGGGTATTGTGCTTGGCTAGAACAACCCATTATGGGATTCGTGTCATCAGTGGATGTCTGGATTTTTCTGGGTACTTTGGTTTCCTTTGTTTGATGATTATTAGGGGAAAAAAAAGAGAGTTGGGTTAATGGTCTCGGTGAGCTTGTTGGTCTTGTAAATCCCTGTATTGCTGGGAATATTTACCTAGATCAATCTCTATGATGGTTATGTGATTGGAGTATGTCTTCCAACCATATGTCCAAGTCAACCACTAAAACTAGTTTCCTCTTGCATTTCCTTGTGTTCTTTAGTTTTTAAATCATGGTTGTTTTGTTTTAAAGAAAAAATGATTGGGTTTTAAGAAACATACAGTTTTTGGGAAATTATTTTCTAATAAAAATGTAATGGACTGATTTTAGGAAATTTGGAACTAAATATTCATAAATGTTTTGAAATGGAAAATGGAATTTTTACACATCTTTTGAAATCATTAAATTTTGATAATGTTGGTTTTGAAAAAGTATTTCCAATAGTGTTTTCTAAAATTATGAACGGTTTTTAATGGGATGAGATGTTTTGAAATTTACCTGAATAGATTGATTGAGGGTTTTTTTTGAATTGTTGTTCCTTTATCAAATTTTTTGTAATATTTAAATTGGGATTTTTATCTCGTGGTTAGAGGTATTGACAAAATGGGAGTATAGATGTATTGTTCAGGTTATGAAAAGACAAAATATTTTTTGGTTTATCTTTTGGAACTTTCATGAGTGACTATATGCATGGGGTTATATGGGATGATGGATGGTTAATGGGATGGCTGGATGAGTTCTGGGATATATATGAGGGGGGTGACCAGTGTGGAATAGAAACAAGCATGCGTGAGGCCCATGGGGTACCATTAGTGGATACACTAACTGATAAACCATTTTTTCAATGAAATATTTTAAATGAAAATAGGATGTCTTGATGACTAGTTCGGGATGGAGTATATTAGGTGTTTCTGAAAATTATGATGTTGTGGGATGTTTTGAGTCCAAGAAAACCTTGTGTTTGAACCCTGTTTTGGTTTACTGTTTGGTCGGTAAGTTGAGTTGAAGGGCCGGTTAGTGGCCTCTTTTGAGAAATGCTTTTGGATTCCTTTACGGTGGATCCCTTCATGTGTTTGGATATAGTTTGTGTCACATCATGAACAATGTACCTTCTTGGTTTAGTCTTTGGGGTTTCTTGTTTGATATTTTACGCCGCCATTAAGGGTTAGTGCACTACTGAAGATCAACCCAGATTCTTTCACCTTAGAAAAATCCTCCAATTGATCATTATATGGAATATTTTCTAGCGCATTGTATAATGATTCTACACCATTTTTTTTGGTTTTGAGGATCCTCTTGTAGTAGGAGGGTCCTCATGGAAGGTTGAGAGGGACCTTTGTTTATTAAGTTACCTAATTCATTGAAGGTGGAATTAGTATGGGGTTGTTCGTGGGGATGAGTATCTGGATGGTGTCTAAGAGGGTATCTATGTCCTTCATAGTCTCTTCAAATTAGGGGTTTACATTAATCTACTAGTGTGGGTAATCTATTCATTATTGGGTGTTATGCCCATTTTCTTGTATTGTGTGATGTTTGGAGACATTACAGAAGGCCCCCTTCAATGTATTGTTTCTCTCAGTCCCATTGGTCATGTTCATTGATGTGTTGTGAGGTTTTTTGCTCGTTTGACTATAAGGTTCATGTTATAAAATCTTTTGGGTGTCTTAATTTTGTCATAATTATGTCTACTTTTGGGAAATCTCAACATCCTTTGTTTAGAGGAAGGTTTTTATAAATATCCTTTATTCCTTATCTTTGTCATTTGAAGAACCAACTGGTGATGTGCATGCATCTTCTAAGCCCTTGATTCAATGAAATGTCAGGTTAAAGAAAGATGAGTTTGGAGTATGTCATGTCTTGGTAAACATGTCTTGGATATCAGTTTAGTTGTTAGTGGCACATAATGAAGAAGGTCCTTACATGGGTTTCCAAATCCTAATTGTGAGGCCGAAGATGCTTCAATCTTTTGGGCTCTAGCCATAGGCCCCAATGTGATGCTGGCACGTAGTTAGGGGAAGTACCAGGGTAATTAAAACACTTTTACAATGTAATGTCCTTAAAATGAATGATGGTTGTATTTTATACCTCTGGAGTCATCTTCTGGCCTATGTTGTTCTCGTTCAGTGGAAAGATTTGTAGCGCCTCGTGCCCATGTTATCACCTAATGTCATTATTTTCTCCTTTGGTTTCAATTTATTTTTTGGTGTATGGATGAGAATTTGGATTGATAGGTTGAGATAATGGTTTACGCATGGTTATTAGAAACCATGCCCCAAAAAACTATTCAAGTAGAAGGATTCACATTGTTTGTGCACAGTTACTCAAATAGTGTGAATTAACCATGTGCTCATCCAAACTCTTTAAATTATGATTCTTCCTATGTCGACCCATGATGGTCAGTTAAGATGTTTGGATATTATGGTTGGGAGATGCACTATGATTATTTTGTATGTTCTTTGTAAATTTAGAATAGAGGTCCCCCCCCCCTTGAACGGGGGAGTCTGTTCAGGCCTCCCCATGTTAGTGTCTTTATCCTGTCTCGGGAAAATGTGAGTCGTCTCTTATGGTGGGGAGATCATTTTTGTATCCCTCGACTAGTAACTCAAATAGGTCGTTGGTCTTGGCGTGGTGGTAGGTAGTATTTTTCTGAGATATCTAACTACCTACATCTTCCTTGGGTAAACATTGGAAGTGGATAATTCACAACAATCTGGTTAAAGCAAGGTAAGTGTAAACTTGTTAGTTGTTGTTGTTTGTTTGGGTAAATTATTGGAATATTGTTCAGATTGTAACATCCCAAGTAAGTAATGAATAATAGATATTTTTATCTATGTCTATTAATTATTTAGATAGTGTTTTAGAGGCTTAAAATGAGAATAAATCCAATCTTATGCACGGAATACACTAATATTCTTAAAAGATTGTTTTACTGCCTTTTGATGGCAAACCCTTTTTAAATCAAACTTTTGGAAATTTTATAATCGCAATTTGTCAAAATAAACATATTCATTATGATTGGGACATTAAAATTTACATTGGATAATTTTTTGGTATTTTTCTGACAATGTTCATTTTTTAATGAAGAGTGAAAAATACTGAATTTTACATCAAAACTGCTTTTTCATTTAATTTAATTATATGGTTAGATTATCTTTTTTATTGGTCTTAAAGTGTAATCTGAATATATATTTACCATTTAAAACAATGGTGGTCATTTGGATTAATTTAACTTTTGAATTGGTCATAAACTAATTCCAAACTTTTCATAGATATTGTTTCAAAAAAACCCGCTATTTGTTTTGACAACGGGAATTATTTTTAAATAAATTATTGCAATTTATGTGTTTGGAATTTGGTAAAATGGATTACATATTTGGAATCAGAAGGTCCAAATTATGTAATCAAGACTCTTTTGTTTTTGGACATTATGAATAGTAACGATGGTAATTATCTCTAATTATCTTGATTAATGAGTAATCAGGTAGTGAAAGATAATAAAATGATATCATAATAATACAAAAAGACCACAACATGTGTCCTAAGTATACTTTTTGTCTCATGTCTGACCATAGTATTCCTTGTTCCAAACTTGGGGGCCCCATGGAATCACTTTTGTGAGAAAGTGACTTTTTATCTTTTTATTTTTTAAAAATGTTAAATGTGTCAAAGAATGTATCACCTAAGTAAAATATTTTTAATTTTGTCCACATAAATGATCTTTTAGACTATAAATATTCATTAGAAAGTAAAAATATTTCCTACATCATGATATTTTTTTTATAATTTTTAGACATTAAATTTATTAAATTATTTATGACATCATGATGATGCAGCGATTACCTCATTAATAAAGGATTTAAATAAAATGGAAATATAATGTAAAATATAAGACCTACACATGTCCAAAGCCCATTGGGTGGGTATATTTCGAACCCTTATCACCTTATCTTAGAATTATATCAATGTGAGACCTTTAAAATCTGAAACCCATTTGAAAATAATGTAACATTTCTTTACTTTCCAAGAGTGCCCCTCCTCTCCCCTTATAAAAGGCCCCCACCTCTACCTCTTTACCCACACTCACAAAGCCTTTGGCTCGGCCAAAACCTTCCCATTTTTTCTCTCCACATCCCTATCTTACTCCTTGAAGCCTCACTTTGGGCATAAGTCTTCTCAAGGAAGCCTTTGAGCTCAAACCAAAGGGAGTAACACGATTTTAAGGTAATGTCTTCACTTGAGTCCTTTTGTTTTATTTTGCTTCTCCAACCCCCTAAAATCTTTTTATTCATTTATTTTGTAACAAATACAGTATCTTCAATATACTAGGATGTTGTTATTAGAAGTATTAGAGCTACATTTACACACACCTGCATCTAATGGTTAAAGAACATACTGTTTCCGTGGATGGTGAATTTATGCCTCCCGAAACGATGATTGTTCAACATTCTTTTAACACCTTCAAAGGTGGAAATTAATATGTCACTATATTTATATATGATATATAATATGTTTATGTTTTCCTAAAGCTTCTGTATTTTTCATTTTGGGCATACCTTTATGGTTTCCATTATGGGTAAACGCGATTCTTCATTTAAGGAAGTGCGGACTACCGCCCCCACAAAGTGATTTGATTCATTAAATACCATATGAGGGAAGTATAAAGGATGGAACTATGATATTATATATGATATTATACTGGAATTATAATATACATTTATATCATTATGATTCCATTCTATAAAATATTAAATAGAAATGAAAGTAGCGTTCATGCGTACGTACGGCTTACCGTCTCCATGAACGGTGCATTTCATTTCTTACCTCTAAATGATTATGTAATATTATAAAGGCATTTATATACTGGATATATATGATATATATAAATAATTATTATAATTCTGGATATAATGGATACATTAAAAACTTGTAATTATAAAGGTTTTATTTTTGACTCAAGTACCAATGATCGTTAAAACGACCGTTATTAAATTAATAATTACATAGATTTCATGACATGGAAATAAGTGATATAAAAGGAATAATGAACTTGAAAAAGGTTCTTAATAAAGTATAAATTAACTCAAGTTTATTATTCAGGACATTAAAGAACGATCGAGTCAAGTCGGACCCAAGGAATGGGACTTTATCTCAATATCCTTTCATTGAGGAATATTTTGTTTTATACACAACCTTCTTTTATATGGCGTATAAACCCCCTTTGACTTTTAAATTTATTCAAAAGGAATCCTTTTTATACGAATTTTTTACTAAATGAAAAAAGGGATTGTTTTTGTCATACGTATGCGGTGACAACGACTTCTCCGCCGCCGTGACCATTATTTGAGTTTCGGCTTCCTCTACAAGCCATACCTTTTTTTAAAAGAAAAATAAATACCATGTTTTACTTTTATTTTATTTTGGTATTGAAAATGGTTTTAATAATATTTTTATATCAATGTGTTGTATTGATATCTTGTGATTGAAAGGTGGAAATGTTATGTTTCCTTTATGCATGTTTTATGTGATACGACTATGTTGAGGTTCATGGGCATTATTATGAAAACGGGTGGTTCCGTGATAAACTAAGGGCGGGTGAGCCCAATATATCTCTCCAATGCATTGGGTAACGCGAAGGAGTGAAACGTTAAGGTTTCTCCGAAGAGATTGAGGGAATATACTGTGATGAGTATTCCAAACGTAAGCAAGAGGGTTACTCCCTACGCAAGAATGTTATGAATGCCTCAAGTTACCTTTATGTCTTATGATTTCTATGATTTATTCATGATTTGATGAGGTATGTTAAAGTTCTTATGTTTTATGGGTAAAGTATGATTTCATTCTTATATATATATGTACCCATGTTTCCTTTCCATATTTTTATATCCCTTACTGAGCTTTTTATGCTCATCCCAATTTTTTTGAAATGTTTTTCACATGTCAAGGGAAAGTTACATGATATGATGATAGTGTCAAGGAAGTGTCAAGAAAGAATCAATGTTTTATTTTAAATATGTTTCCATTGATGGGAAACAAGAATATTATCTTTATGTAACCACTTTGTTTATATGTGGAATGTAATGCAAGTTTTATGATCTAATTCTCTAAAACTATATACCCGAAAAGATCCTCAATGTGTAATCTTGTAATAACTTAAGATTATGTATGGTTTAAGGCCGGGACCTTATAGTTGGTTTCAAAGGGAGGTTTAGATAACTTTAGGAGTTAGAATTCTATTAAATGATTATCCAATTTTTTTTTTTGAAATGATATAGAATTTGAAGATTACCAAGTTGCTTCATCTAAGAAATGTTTGTTAAGAATGTTTTTTCATAGAGGAAACAGAACAGATTTTTTGGGAAGGCATACAGAGGAAATGACCTATCAAAATAGTATCCTGAGATGGTCAGAGTCATAATTGAACAGTTTGTTGTAGTGATAGCTCAGTTGATTCAGGTGATAAATGGTGGTTTTCAATGATGATGTTTTGGTGTTTTCTAAAAGTAAAGAGGAGCATGAAAGAAATTTAAGGGTTATCTTGCAAACCTTAAAAGAAAATAAAATGTATGGAAAATTTAGTAAGTGTGAGTTTTGGTTGCAACAAATTTATTTCCTTGGTCACATTGTTTCTAAAGATGGGATAACTGTTGATCCTGCAAAAACAAAAGTTGTGGAAGACTGGCCAAGACCCACAAATGCAACTGACGTTCGTAGCTTCCTTGGTTTGACAGGCTATTACCGAAGGTTTGTAAGAAATTTTTCACGGTTATCTAGTCCAATGACTAAGATAACTCGGAAGGGTGTTAAGTTTATCTGGAAAAAAGAATGTGATGATTGTTTTCAGGAATTTAAAAGAAGATTGGTGACTGCTCCAGTTTTGGCACTACCTTCCAGGAATGGTGAGTTTGTTATATACAGTGATGCTTCATTGAAAGGACTTGGTTGCGTCCTAATGCAGAATGATCAAGTAATTTCTTATGCTTCACGACAGTTGAAAACTCATGAGGTAAATTACCATACACATGATTTGGAATTAGCTACTATTGTTTTCTCTTTAAAAATTTGGTGGCATCATTTGCATGGAGTAAAGTGTGAAATATATACTGATCACAAAAGTTTAAAGTATATATTCACTCAGAAAAAGTTAAACATGAGATAGATGAGATGGCTAGAATTAATCAAGGATTATGATTGTACAATTCAATACCATCTGGGAAAAGCAAATAAAGTGGTTGATTCTTTGAGTCAAAAAAGTAATGCTTCATTAGCAATGTTACGTTTGGAACGTGATCCTTTGGTTAAGGATTTGATGAACTTTGGCATTGAAGTTGTTGGTGCATGAAGTTCTTCTGTTTTGTTTCAGGTATCAGTGAGATCATCTTTATCAGATAGAATCAAGCAAGCACAGAAGAAAGACAGTGAGTTGCAGAAAAAGGTAGAGCTGGTTCAGAAAGGTAAGTTGCCTGAATTCAACATTGATAATGATTGTGTTTTGAGATTTGGGAAGAGATTGTGTGTGCCTTGTGATTCACAGTTTAAGAGAGAGTTGTTATGTAAAGCTCATATTTCCCCATTATCAGTTTATCCTGGCAGTACTAAGATGTACAGAGACTTGCGGGAGTATTACTGGTGGGATGGAATGAAAAGAGATATTGCGGATTTTACTATGAAGTGTTTGACATGTCAACAGGTTAAAGCAGAGCGGAAGTTACCGAAAGGGATGCTTCAACATTTACCAGTGCCATAGTGGAAATGGGAGAATATATCCATGGACTTTGTTGTGGGATTACCGAAAACATCTCGAGAAAATAATGCAATCTGGGTTATTGTTGATCGCTTGACTAAATCTGCACATTTCCTTACTATACGAGATACCTTTTCCCTAGATCAACTTTCCCATTTGTATCTTAAAGAGATATTCAGGTTACATGGAGTTATCTTCTCCATAGTATCTGATCGTGATCCCAGGTTCACTTCTAACTTTTGGAAAGGCCTTCAGAAGTCGTTGGGTACTGAATTAAATTTTAGTACAGCATTTCATCCTCAATTAGATGGGCAGTCAGAACGAACAATTCAGACCTTGGAGGATATGCTACGAGCTTGTTCAATGGATTATCAGGGAAGTTGGGACCAACATCTTTCTTTGGTTGAATTTTCATATAATAACAGTTTTCATTCCAGTATACAGATGGCACCATTTGAGGCGTTATATGGGAAGCGGTGTCAAACTCCAGCTTTCTAGGATGAAGTGGGTGAAAAGAAGTTGATGGGACCAGAATTGGTAGAAGAGATGGCAGAAAAAGTTCAGCTGATTCAGAAACACATGAGAACAGCTCAGAGTAGGCAGAAGAGTTATGCAGACAACAGGAGGAAGGATCTAACTTTTGAGGTAGGTGATCATGTTTTTCTCAAAGTCTCACCATGGAAATGTGTGATGGGATTTGGTAAGAAATGAAAGCTGAGTCCAAGGTTCATTGGAACATATGAAATTATGGAGATAGTTGGATCAGTTGCATACTAGGTGGCTTTACCTCCGAGTTTATCTCAGGTACACAATGCTTTTCACGTTTCGATGTTGAGAAAGTATATGCCAGATCTATCTCATGTTTTGAGTCCAGAGGTAGTTCAGCTGGAAGAGAACCTATCTTATGAGGAACAACCAGTCTAGATTCTTGACCACAAGGAGCAAGTGTTACAGAATAATGTGATTAATCAGGTAAAGGATTTGTGGAAAAACCACATGATGGAAGAGACAACAGGGGAATCTGAAAATGCCATGAGGGATAAATACCCCCACTTATTCGATAAGTAAATAAATTGCGGGGACGCAATTTTCTAAAGGGGGGAAGGATGTAACATCCCAAGTAAGTAATGAATAATATATATTTTTATCTATTTCTATTAATGATTTAGATAGTATTTTAGAGGCTTAAAATGAGAATAAATCCAATCTTATGCATGGAATACACTAATATTCTTAAAAGATTGTTTTACTGCCTTTTGATGGAAAACCCTTTTGAAATCAAACTTTTGGAAATTTTATAATCTATATTTGTCAAAATAAACATATTAATTATTATTGGGACATTGAAATTTACATTGGATAATTTTTTGGTATTTTTCTGACAATGTTCATTTTTTAATGAATAGTGAAAAATACTGCATTTTACATCAAAACTGCTTTTTCATTTAATTTATTTATATGGTTAGATTATCTTTTTAATTGGTATTAAATTGTAATATGAATATATTTTTACCATTTAATCCAATGGTGGTTATTAGGATTAATTTCACTTTGGAATTTGTCATAAACTAATGCCAAACGTTTCATAGATATTGTTTCAAAAACACCCGCTATTTGTTTTAACAACAGGAATTATTTTTAAATCAATTATTTCAATTTATGTGTTTGGAATTTGGTAAAATGGATTACATATTTGGAATCATAATGTACAAATTATTTAATCAAGACTCTTTTGTTTTTGGACATTATGAAAAGTAACGATGGTAATTATCTCTAATTATCTTGATTAATGAGTAATCAGGTAGTTAAAGATAATAAATTGATATCATAATAATAAAAAAAACCCCAAAATGTGTCCTAAGGATACTGGTTGTCTCATGGCCGACCATGGGATTCCTTGTTCCAAACATGGGGGCCCCATGGAATCCCTTTTGTGAGAAAGTGACTTTTTATCTTTTTATTTTTAAAAAATGTTAAATGTGGCAAAGAATGTATCACCTAAGTAAAATATATTTAATTTTGTCCACATAAATGATCTTTTGGACTATAAATATTCATTAGAAATTAAAAATATTTCCTACATCATGATATTTTTTTTATAATTTTTAGACATTAAATTTATTAAATTATTTATGACATCATGATGATGCAGCGATTACCTCATTAATAAAGGATTTAAATAAAATGGAAATATAATGTAAAATATAAGACCTAAACATGTCCAAAGCCTATTGGGTGGGTATATTTCGAACCCTTATCACCTTATATTCTAATTATATCAATGTGGGACCTTTAAAATCCGAAACCCATTTGAAAATAAAGTAACATTTCTTTACTTTCCAAGAGTGCCTCTCCTCTCCTCTTATAAAAGGCCCCCACCTCTACCTTCTTACCCACACTCACAAAGCCTTTGGCTCGGCCAACCCCAGACCATTTGTCTCTCCAAATCCCTATCGTACTCCTTGAATCCTCACTTTGGGCAGAAGTCTTCCCAAGAAAGCCTTTGAGCTCAAACCAAAGGGAGTTACCCGATTTTAAGGTAATGTCTTCACTTGAGTCCTTTTATTTTATTTTGCTTCTCCAACCCCCTAAACACTTTTTATTAATTTCTTTTGTAACAACTACAGTATCTTCAATATACTAGGATGTTTTTATAATAAGTATTCGAGCTACACTTACACACACCTACATCTAATGGTTAAAGAACATACTGTTTCCGTGGATGGTGAATTTATGCCTCCCGAAACGATGATTGTTCAACATTCTTTTAACAATTTAAAAGGTGGCCATTAAGATGTCACTATATTTATATATGATATATAATATGTTTATTTTTTCCTTAAGCTTCTGTATTTTTCATTTTGGGCATACCTTTATGGTTTCCATTATGGGTAAACGCGATATCTTCATTTAAGGAAGTGCGGACTACCGCCCCCTCAAAGTTATTTGATTCGTTAAATACCATATGTGGGACGTATAAAGGATGGAACTATGATATTATATATGATATTATACTGGAATTATATTATACCTTTATATAATTATGATTCCATTCTATAAAATATGAAATAGAAATGAAAGTAGCGTTCATGCGTACGTACGGCTTACCGTCTCCATGAACGGTGCATTTCATTTCTTACCTATAAATGATTATGTAATATTATAAAGGCATGTATATACTGGATATATATGATATATACATCATGATTATAATTCTGGATATAATGGATACATGAACAACTTGTAATTATAAAGGGTTTATTTTTAACTCAAGTACCAATGATCGTTAAAACGATCATTATTAACTTAAATAATTACATAGTGTTCATGACATGGAAATAAGTGATATAAAAGGAATAATGAACTTGAAAAAGGTTCTTAAGCAAGTAGAAATTAACTCAAGTTTATTATTCAGGATATTAAAGAACGATCATGTCAAGTCAGACCCGAGGTATGGGACTTCGTCTCAATCTCCTTTCATTGAGGCATATTTTGTTTTATACACAACCTTCTTTTATATGGTGTATAAACCCCTTTGACTTTTACGTTTATTCAAAAGGAATATTTTTTATATGAAGCGTTTACTAAACGACAAAAGGGAATGTTTTTGTCGTATGTATGCGGCGACAACGACTTCTCCGCCGTCGTGACCATTATTTGAGTTTCGGCTTCCTCTACAAGCCATACCTTTTTTTAAAAGAAAAATAAATACCACGTTTTACTTTTCTTTTATTTTGGTATTGAAAATGGTTTTCATAATATTTTTATATCAATGTGTTGTATTGATATCTTGTGATTGAAAGGTGGAAATGTTATGTTTCCTTTATGCATGTTTTATGTGATACGATAATGTTGAGGTTCTTGGGAATTATTATGAAGACGGGTGCTTCCGTGATAAACTAAGGGCATGTGAGCCTGATATAGCTCTCCAATGCATTGTGTAATGTGAAGGAGTGAAACGTTAAGGTTTCTCCGAAGAGATTTAGGGAATATACTATGATGGGTATTCCAAACGTAACCAAGAGGGTTACTCCCTACGTAAGAATGTTATGAATGCCTCAAGTTACCTTTATGTCTTATGATTTCTATGATTTATTCATGATTTGATGAGGTATGTTAAAGTGCTTATGTTTTATGGGTAAATTATGATTTCATTCTTATGTATATATGTACCCATGTTTCCTTTCCATATTTTTATATCCCTTACTGAGCTTTTTATGCTCATCCTATGTTTTTTGAAATGTTTTTCATAGGTCAATGGAAAGGTACATGATATGATGATAGTGTCAAGGAAGTGTCAATAAAGAATCCATGTTTTATTTTAAATATGTTTCCATTGATGGGAAAGAATAATACTATCTTTATGTAACCACTTTGTTTATATGCGGAATGTAATGCAAGTTTTATGATCAAATTCTCTAAAACTCTAAACCCGAAAAGATCCCCAATGTGTAATCTTGTAATAACTCAAGATTAAGTATGGTTTAAGGCCGGGGCCTTATACAGATAGTGTTTGAGTAGTTTTATTTAGGGATAAAATCAGAATATATATGATCATTTCATTATGTGGTTTATGTTTTGGTTTGTGAGATTATTCCATCCTCGATTGACAAATTGGAGGTTATTTCCCTTTTTGGGGTGGGCGAAACTATGAAAAAAAGTCCATTATGGCCTTTCTATTGGGTTTGGTTTTTTTCTTTGGCTTTTTTTGTGGGTTTATGAAGACATAAAGTTTTATGATGGGTATAATTTTCATATCAATGACTTCTTTTCGCGGAATTTTTCATTTAATCTTCATTCTTCCTTTGTGTTGGGGGATTTCCATTCATTTTGGTTTAAATGGTGGGTTTTCAAAATTTGGGCCAAGCCATGAGCCCATTTCCAGAATTAATAATAAAATTTTATTTTTATTTAAGTCCATAAATTTCACAATTTTAAACCCATTCCACTTACCAATTATAATTCCATGGTATATTAAAACCACTATATCAATTTAGACACCATAGGAATCCATAATAATGATGGATTTTGGTTTTTTATTAAGGTGTTGGGCCAACTCAAAATCCCATTTCCTACATTAAATTAACAATTCATTAAAATATCCTTCATTTTTTATGTTTTCTTGGTGATTATATCTCTCAACCGAGCCCACATACCCAATGTGCTCCCCCTAGGCTCTTGTCCCCTCTTTGGAGATAATTTTCATTGCAAATATTGGTGAAACTTCCATGGATTTCACAAATCGCAAAGATTTGAAGTGGTAAATTGATTCATTCATAAGTCATTCTATTTTTACTATTTTTCTCCCATTATTGTTTATACATGTCCTCCTAACCCTTATTGAAACCTCAAATTCATTTATAGTTATTTGAAATTCTGACACTGGTGTATTTTGGACGTTTTCCTCAAGATTGATTCAGGTAATTGTTTCTCTCTTCTTTTCCTTACTTCTCATTAGGTTTTACTCAGTATTCGTTGAATTTCTAGTGTTACCAAAACATAGGGTTCATAGATAGGGTTTTAGTTGGGGACTTTTGGTGGAATCTTATGGTTTAGGGTTTGTTTCCACTTCCTTGTGGTGCATCAGAGGTGCAATTGAGGTTTCACACCGTGATTCATGGGTTTTGGACTCTAAAGGTAGGTGATTCCATATATAACCATTTTTTTATGATTTATTTATCTAGTTTTACATATTTTTCGTCTACCTCATATGTTATGTGTGGTGGAAAAATAGTTTTTGAAGAATTTTGTTAAATATATAATTTTATAGTTTAATTTTTATTTAAATTGGGTGTATTTCCATGTGAAACTCTTGTTGATTTATTTTGGTTATTCAAAAACTAATAATTGTTGTTTTGTAAATGTTGTTTGGTCGTCCAATTCATCTTCGGTAGGGTCTTGGTGTGATTTTTGGTTTTAAAGAGGGGGTTTCAATAGGTTTCATGTTTTGAACATTACTATACTAGTTGATAGTATTTTAAGAAAATGATTGTTTTCACGTGTCTCTTTTTTGGTGTTATTCGTGATAATTCAATGACACTTTTGAGTTGTTAAAAAAATATTTGTAGTGATTCTAATTCAGTTTCGGGTTGGTATTGGTGTGATTTTGGCTTGGAAGGAGTGTTTTGAAATGGGTTTCATGTGAAAATCTTGGGTATACTCCTTGGAATTGTTCTATAAATGTTTTGAATTTCTTAATGATTTATATAAGAGGTGAAACCATATTGGAAAATTGTTTTGTTTTGAGTATATTTTGAAATGTTACTTTTTACGATGCTTTCTCCAGGGTACGCGCATCCGTCACGTAGAGGACACACAACTGTTACCCCGCATTCCCTCTTTCCAAAGGCAGGCGACGTTTGCTCCTTATTCAGGGACTTCTGCTCCATGATGAAAATGGGATGATGGGATGTCGGTTCTTCATTCAGTGGATTCCTCCTCGGAGCTCCTCACCTAGTCCGAGTCTTCCTCATAGATTTAATATGTTGTTCGTGAAACTCTTCTTAGTGCCATATCTTTATGGACACCAGTTAATCACACTACTTCTGTCCTGATACTCCAAGGGGTCCGGTCAGGGCAGCAACATTCGGTTAGGGGAGTAATCACGTTGGGCACCACTGGCGTGTCTTGGCGCTGTGGGATTGGTATATCTATCTTATGTCCCTTATTATAGGGAATCTCGAGGGCACAAAAGCCTGAGGAATCCCACATCGAACGTGGGGAATCATATACCATTGGCATGTATCTGAGGTTTTCCTCAGCTTCCTATGATTTAGACAGGGTATGCCGCGAATTTAACGTCTAGCAGAGATTGATCAGAGTGATCAAAATACTAATTAGAGTGGATCAAATTGAAGAACCCCATGGAGGGAACACCAATATTGGGGCCAACACGTGGGTGGCTCCATGAATGCTTTCAAACGGAATGGGGAATTATGTGGCATGATCTCACTGGGATGTGGCGGCTCGGGTAAGAATCGGGATGGATGATGGCTTTGGGCTTGAGCCTCAATGATAATTCCTTTGTATCCCCATGGTTGAGAATCAAAGTCTGCGTAGTTCGGTGAAACAATGTGGAACCTAAGGAGGTGACCCATGAGAATGGATGCATGGATGGGACCCATAGGAAGTGGAACCTCCAGGATAGGGCATGAGCTTCCCGAGACACACAGGCTCAAGGAAGAGGTCTGGATGAGACATGAGTGATGGGATTGAACCTCGTGGAGACTTCCTATGTATCTCTGTTGTGGGGAATCAAATACCACGTTGTTTTGATAGAAAATGCAGTTTAACGTCATGCGAGACAGGGGTGAATCGGCGTGAAGGGGGTCAGAATGACCGGGTGGTCAGCATGAACCTCGTGGAGGCTTCCTACGTACCATGACTTGACATGGATCAATGTCCTTGTATTTCAGAATGGATTGGGGATTACACTCTAAGGCGACCCAAGGTCTTTGGGATTTAACCTCGTGGAGGCTTCCTATGTACCATGCCTTGACATTGATCAATTTCCCCGTAGTTTCGAATGGATTGGGGCTTACAATCTAAGGTGGCCCAAGGTGTTTGGGGCGTGAATCTTGTGGAGGCTTCCTACGAACCATGCCTTGACATGGATCAATGTCCTCGTAGTTCGGGATGGATTGGGGCTTACACTCTGAGGCGGCCCATAGTGTTGGGTATTAAACCTCATGGAGGCTTCTTATGTACCTTGCCTTGACATGGATCAAAGTCCCCATAGTTTGGGATGGATTGGGGCTTACACTCTGTGGTGGCCCAAGGTTTTTGTCATTGTCGGTGCTTACTCTAAGCTCACATGATTCATGCTCGATGTGAGAAGCAAGAGACAGCAGAGACCTGATGATCACATCATGAATGGTGCGTATGAGGGAAGTGGGGTGGGGATTACATGCGGAGCGGACCAAGGAGAAAACAGGGGCTTACGCGTGGTTAGCAGCCCAAGAAATCGGGGAATACTCTAGGATGGAGGTCGGAGGGTGACAAAGCGCAGAGAGAGAGTGATTTGGGACCGACTAAAGGAGCAGCCTCATTCCCTTTCATGCCCTCCACTGGCCTTGAGGACCGTAGATGAAAGGAGGAGCAGGGATGCTGCCTCCTGGAAGGAAAACTAAGGGCTTACACCATGGTGGCTGCCCTTTACCGTGGACAAACACCACTCCAATAAAGAGGTTATTATCCCCTGTGAGGGGTGATCCCATCCCCATGGAGACGAGTGGGTGTGGAGAATGTCCAAAGCGGGGGGGGGCTGCGTGCGAGGCATGGGGTAAGGTCACAGTTTAACATCATGTTCCAAGGAAGAATGTGTGTGGTAGTTTAACATCCTGCAGCTCGGATGAGGTGGGTTTGCTCTATAGCCCTAGGACTTACATAACTGGTAGCCACTTCTCCTTATGGGACGGATGGAATTAGAAACTCCGTGGTGAGGGGTGTGTTAGGTAAAACCATCGAGGGGTCCACGTTAGCGTGGCTGTGAAAAGAAGAAATAGTTGTTAGCGTGCCTATGTGATGAAGCCTAAGACAAATCAACAGAATGAGAGGTGTCATCAAGGGGAATTTGAAGTTACTTCATACGAGCCTATAAGGTCGCACGGGAAAACAGCGCATGATGTGGATTCTCGGGGCGTGAGAGACACCTGCGAATAGCATCCATAAGAAGAGCATCAGGCACTCACACAAGGGGGTGCTCGGGGAGCACCAAGAAGAGGGTTCCCAAGGGGATTGCACGCAAACATTGAGATTTGAATGAAATAAGTAGGCCTATGTGAAAAAACCCGATATGGCGTGATATTAGTGATGCTTGCACGGAATTAGAGATGAGGTTTTGGGTGCAACTAGAAGGATTGCACGCAAGGTGCGGAAATGCGCAGAGGTGGGAGAGACTGTGCGCAATGACAAGGGTGTGAAAAATTGAAAGGACTACACACAATTGGCAGGGGGTGCATGCAAGGGAAGGGGTTGGATGCAATTGGTTGGCATGCGTGCAAGTGGAAGGGATTGCGTAGAAGGGGCAGATCCTCAAGGGATTGGAATTCAGTCTAAACAATTAGGATCTCACCTGAAGGCGGACCCCGAGGTGAGTTGGCGTGAAAAGAACCGTACTTAAAGGCCATATTTGCGCACACGGAAGATGAATTTCGTGCACGAGAGCTGATTCAAATTCTTTAGCTTTGAAGTGGAAGGGGGTTGCCTTCTATTTATAGGCATCCGATGGTGCGTAAACCAGGTTAGCGCAAAATAATTGCACGATGGAGGCGGCGATGCAGATTGGCGGCCGGGCGGGGTGGGGCGTGAATGATATAGTGCCCCCTCTGCTAACCCTTCACGAATCCCGGAACATTCCATGTGGGGAATAAATTTTTCGCACACCTATGAATTTATTTTGTGTGGCACCTGCGGGCCCCCAGACGGGGTCCCCGGGTCTGAATATGACTTCACATTGTATTTTCGAAACATTCTTCAGCAATTTAGTGCTTTTCAGCATCTATAAATCCCCCCCTCGGAATTAGATCGGCGACGGGTCACAATGATCAGATTATGAGGGAAACTCTGAAATGCAGGGATCCGTAGGGTCCATGCGCACAAAAAATCTGAAGCGGCATGCAAAACTTCAGAAAAGCGCGGAATCTAGTTTTTACACGGACGTGTAAACCAGGATTTGCTTATAAAGCGGTCGTGGGTCCCAAGCTCTGAAAAAATTCACTCGCGCGACAAGCTCCATGCTCTAGTGCGAGAAAATGTTTCCGGTCCCGTGGGAAAAACCGCTCCGGCTGCCCGCAATTCCACCGAGATCATGCTCCGTTTTACACAAAAACCTGAGGTTTTTCACACTGCAGTCTGAAATTTCGTGACACCAGCTGATTTTATGTTCCACCCTCTCCTATTTTGTGCCAACGACCAAAAAAATTGTCTGAAGAAGATGGCCACAAACCAAGATGGTGAGGGAGAAGCCGCTGCTCGAAGGGCTGAAATGGTTGCAATCCTAGAGGTTTATGGCACCAAAAGTATTGTCTCCAACAACCATAACCTCTTCAATATGCTAAACCCTACCCAAAAAGAGTATTATTTGTCCAAAAATCTTCCACTATGAGACTTCAGGATTCTGGACGATGTCCCTCTGACGGGCTCTGAGGTGGATACACTGCGGTCATGGGTGACTCGTGGGGAAGATCTTCCCCAGTAAAACATCCCCAAAAACTGTCATCCTGCCAGAGAAACCAGACACATGGACATATATGTTCGGAATCCTAGGACTAGGACCATTGCTGGGGGTGGCCCTGTCACGGAGAGTTCCTCGTCCCTCTATGCGAGCACTTTTCGTCAGAGTGTCACTAATGAGACTAAGGACCGGCTTTAGGATTGGGACCTATGACCTAGAGGCAACTTCACCATCAAATGGTCTTGGGAATACATGTTTCTCCATACTATTGACCAATTTGGGGCCGAGCAATGGTATATTGGTTTATTCGAGGCTCTATGGACATCACAATTCCACTTCTACAGCCAGCACAAGCTCGGGCCAGAGCTATTCACCCGGTGGTCCCCTGATACTAACTCATTTCATATCCATAATGTGGAAGTCATAATTAGTCTCTGGTACATTCACTACATCGGTGGTATCCCTTTGGAGGGACACCAATACGATGAATTCCTTCTACTGATGAGCACCTAGGGAGACAGATCACGAACCCCTATACTGACATGGCACCTGCTGGAGCTGGCCAAGGAGATGTTGGGGGTCAAGGACTTGCTGAAGGACATCACCTACATGGACTAGTTCAAACTATTCCTAGAGAGGGATCCATAAATCAAGATTATAGGGCGAGGGAGGTGGTGTCCGACCGTGCCATAGAGGTGCAAGAGTGGATCATACAGGAGGGTCCTGGAGGCGGGGCACAACTAGTCATGAGGTTACAACATAAATCAGATTCGGGACCTAAATGTTCGGTATGCTAGATTTCTCGCTACATTCCAGAGCGGGTGGCTTTTCTAGTGAGGGACGCAAGGATGAGATTCCGTCTAGTGACCCTAGTGATGGCTAGCATCATGGCTACCAACAAAAGATTCAATCTGGGAGTCCCCGTGATGTCTTTGTTATATGCCATTCTGGGTCGCATCTTGAGAGAGGGATCACCTAGGAGAGTCTGTGGCCTCTTCCATATTTTACATGGCTGGGTTACGACTCATTGCAATAGATACACCTTCCTGAATGCCATCCGTCCTCTAGGCAATGGCCTGCAACCCTCCCTATTGAACATTGCTGGGGTCACGCCGTTGAAGCTCAAAGAGGAGGGAGTAGAGATCAGAATGGGTAATCATGTCAACTTTTCCTCCAACACATTCTCCACCACAACTGTCTAGATCATAGACAATGGGCAAGGCTCACTAGAGAAAAATGAGTACTTCCAGAGCATTATAGGCGGGGTTCTTGTGGCCCCGATTGATGGGAAGATCGTCTGTGAGCCTTATGTGTCGTCCAGGTTCACCAGGTAGTTTGGGTGCCTCCAGCGGATGCCAAAAAAAAGTATACACATACATACGAGAAGAAAGGCATCCATGTGTTCTCCGTCAACTGTGGCTGATGTTCACGACCTATGGCTCTGACGACGTCATCACCTTTCCTCACACCAGAGCCTACGCTGGTCCCGTAACTGAGTATGCCGAACATTGGGCCCCAGCATACCCTGATGGGCTCTTTCAGAAGAGAGTTCATAAACTCAAGGATGCCAGTGTGGAACCTGGGCAGCGAGAGAGTACACAGAGTGACACTAGAGGGGGAATATCAGAAGCACATCAGATAATGGGGCCCGCACAGGCCTGGACCATAGTAGTGGGGATGTCGCATGGCGTGGCAACACCCTCATCTCATGGAGGAGTAGGGTCCCACGGAGCATCCAGAGAAATTCCCGGGAAGAAGATAAGATATATGCTTCATCCTTATCAAGATGTTATTTTACCTACGCTATGGTCGGCATGGCTAACCCTGCGGCAGTCGGTGAGCACCGAAACCCTCTGGAAGAAGACAATGCAGGATGGAATCTAGCTGCCAGAAGTTGGGCTAGCTCGGGTTGTTGATAGAGTGATCATCCATCGACGACATGCGTATCTGATAGCCATGGACCAGTATGCACGTCAACGTTCTCGTCATGTGGAGCCACCTCTCTTGGTGAAAGAGACACTCGACTAGGAGCATGACCCAGAAATTATGTCATCGAGGGATAATGATAGAAATGATGAGTCGAAGGGCGGCGAGACAGAAGAGGAGAATGCATAAGGAGAAGGTGAAGGAAAAGAGGAGCCCGAAGGAGAGGGGTCTCAAGGGGTATCCAACCAATGGAGTCTCTGGGAGAGCGATAATATTTTCGGCTCCAATATGGATGTTTTAACACCCCATGCTTCCACAGTACGCTTCTCTTTGAATAATACAGTAGCGTGTATTGTATGCAACCTCGAGTTCTAACACACCGCGACTAATAAAAGTAGCAGTTATGAATAGTAATACCCACCTTTTGAAATTATATAAATTTTATAATTCACAATGGACATCATTTTTTTATTCGTAATATCAAAATTATCCTAAGTTGATTTTTTTTGTAATTTTTTGAGAACTTCCATTTTTTTATGAATAGTGAAAAATACCTAAAAAAACTTTTTTAATCAAAATAATTTGTAGTGATAAATTATACTATTGATTGGTTTTAAAGTATAATTAGAATATATTTTTACCATTTTATCCAATGGTGGTCATTATAATTAATTTAACATTGAAATTGGACATAAACAATTGTCAATCTTTTGATATATATTGTTTCTTAAAAACACGCTATTTGTTGTGACAGTGGGAATTAATTATAAAATTAATTAATGAAACATATATATTTGGAATTTTTTAAAATAGAAATCATTTTTGAATTTGTAATATCAATTATAGATTAGGGTGAAATTCTGGCATTGTTCTAAAAAACTTTATTTTTTTATGAATAGTGAAACCACTAAGTGCCAGTTAAAAAACTGATTTTTCGTTTAAATGAAACTTTACCACTTCTATGAATTGAATTTCAAAAATCTGACATACATGGTTGTCATTAGGATGTAAAATTTGGTTCAATGGGATTAAAGTAATTTTTTGGTAAATAGTAACTTTTATGTTTTATTAATCGCGATTAAAGGTAATTAGTGAAATTTAAGGTAAAGATAATGTTATAATAATATGAAATGACTTTGACACATGTCCTAAACCTATTTTATGAGTCATGTCCGACCAAGGAAATCCATGGGTCAACTTGGGGACCCCAGGGAGCCACTTTGGTAGGAAAATGACATTAAAAACTTTTTATTTAATGTTAAAATAGAAATGTCACAAACATGAGTTGTTTTACTAAACAAAATTTTAAATGGGGTTATACAAGTCATTTTTTTGACTATAAATATTCATTAGAAATATAAAACGATTTCCTAAATCATGATATTTTTTTATAATTTTTAGATATTAAATTAATTAAATTATTTATGACACCATGATGATGTAGCGATTACCTCATTATTTAACGATTTAAATAAAATGAAAATATAATGTAAAATATAAGACCTACACATGTCAAAAACCTATTTAATGGGTGGATTTAGAACTATTATCACCTTATCCTAGAAATATATAATTTTGGGGCCTTTTAAATCCGAAAATCATTTTATAATAAAGTAACCTTTTATAACATTCTAAGAGTGCCCCTCCTCTCCTCTTATAAAAGGCCCCCACCTCTACCACCTTACCCACACCTCTCAAGCATTTGGCTCGGCCAACCCCTGCCCATGTTGTCTCTTCACATCCCACTCTTACTTTTAGAAGCATCACTTTGGGCAGAAGTCTTCCCAAGGAAGCCTTTGAGCTCAAATCAAAAAGAGTTACCCGTTTTAAAGGTAGTGTTTTCTCTTGTGTTCTTATGTTTTATTTTGCTTCTCGAACCCCCTAAACTCTTTTTATTAATTTCTTTTGTAAAAAAACATGTATCCTCAATAGACTAGGATGTTGTTATAAGAAGTATTCGAGCTACAATTACACACACCTACATCTAATGGTTAATGAACATACTATTTCTGTGGATGGCGAATTTCTGCCTCACAAAACGATGATTGTTCAACACTCATATAACACCTTCAAAGGTGGCCATTAAGATGTAACTATATTTATATATGATATATAATATGTTTATGTTTTAATTAAGCTTCTGTATTTTTCATTTATGTCATTCTTTTATGGTTTCCATTATGGGTAAACGTGATATTTTCATTTTAGGAAGTGCGGACTACCACCCCCTCAAAGTGATTTGAATCGTTAATGCCATATGTGGGATGTATAAAGGATGGAGTAAATGGTATTATACATTATATAATACTGGAATTATAGTATAACTTTATATAATTATAATTTCATTCCATTAAATATGAAATAGAAATGAAAGTAGCGTTCATGCGTACGTACGGCTTACCGTCTCCATGAACGATGCATTTCATTTCATACCTCAAAATGTTATGTAATATTATAAATGCATGTATATAATGGATATATATGATATATATGACATCTAAATCTTGAATATAATTCAGAATATAATTGATATTTCACCACATGAAAAACTTGTAATTAAAAGAAGTTCATTTTTGACTCAAGTACCAAAGATCGACAAAATGATCGTTATTAACTTAAATAATTACATAATGTTCATAACATGGTAATAAGTGATATAAAAGGAATAATTAAAATGTAAAAGGTTCTTAAGAAAATAGAAATTAACTCTAGTTTATTATTCTGGAGGTTAAAGAATGATCGAGTCAAGTCAGACACGAGGTAAGGGAACTTCTTAACCCAATTTTCATTCTTTGGGCTAATCTCCTACTTTCAAATTATGTCATGATATTATTATGCCATATCTTGTATTTGTACTTTTTTATGTGTAATTATAGTGAATACACATAATAGATCTATTTTATTTAAAAAAATGATCTTTGTAAGGGACTTCATCACAATCTCCTTTCATTGAGGCATATTTGGATTTATACACAACTTTCCTTTATACGATGTATAAACCCCTTTGACTTTTACTTTTATTCAAAAGGATTCTTTTTATACGTAACATTTTTACTAAATGACAAGAGTAATGTTCTTTCTTACGTATTTGCCGACAACGACTTCTCTTCCACCGTGACTATTATTTGAGTTTCAGCTTCCTCTTCCAGCAATAACTTTTTTTAAATGAAAAATAAATACCAAGATTTAATTTTTTTTTATTTTGGTATTGAAAATGTTTTTGAAAGTGTTTTTTATTATATCAATTTGTTGTGTTGATATATTGTGATTGAAATGTTGAAATTTTATGTTTCCTTTATGCATGTTTTATGTTATACGATAATGTTATGGTTTATGATATGTTTAAACCTGTTCATATGAGGAATGCATTGGACTTAATAAGTGGTGGGTGGAGCCCGCTATAGCTCCTCGATGCATCGGCAGGTCTCATGAGACAAACTAGTGTCTTGGCAAGAGGCCTTGACAAAATCTTATTTGTAGTCTTGGCACGAGGCCTTGGCTACGTGGTTATGATAGTCTGGCATTATGCATTCCATCATTATGAAAGTGGTTATTGATATGGAATGTGATTATTCGACCAGTAGAATATCCATGTGAATAAGTAAATTGAATTATTTCATTTTATTTTTTCCATATTATGTTGAAGTTCATGTTTAAAAGGATTTTGTTTAGTTATACATTGCCTTAAATTTTTATGTTTATTTATGAAAGCTTCAACTATATTATTATCTTTACTGAGCATCTGAGCTCACCCCTTTCAATGTTTTAATTTTTACAGGATGTGAAGAAGTATTTTAGGAATGACCTGCAGGGATAGTCTGAAGGGGATATGAGTGTGGAAAATGGAGACTATGTTATTTTAGTTTTTCACTTTATGATGTAATGTAACATTTATGAATGTATCTAGTGTTTTCCAAGGCTACTAAACTAATCGGTCTTTCGAGACTTGATCTTTTATGATCATACCAATGTTACGCAATAATGCACCGACGCTGGGTAACTGGGGTCAGGGCGTTACAGTTGGTATCAGAGGCAGTTTAGTACTAACCTTGGAAGCTATATTTAGTTAAACTCCGATTAGAGCACATATCTCTAAGATAGACATTGAGGATTAGTATAGGATAACTTCCTAGAATTTAGGTATTATAGAGATTTTGTGTGTTTTCCAAGAAATACTTTCCTGTCTGGATACGAACAAGTAGAGGCGGCTCCGGCATAGATGTACCTTGGGGTAAAACATGAAAACACCTCTTTGAGCTAGACTCGAATGGGAACTAGTGCATGACCACGTGTCTTGCTGCACTCTATGTTATGACACTCCCGGGGGATATGTTTAGGATAATTATTATTTTTTTACACACCATTATGAAGAGTTTATGAGTATATACTTCCTCAAAGAATTTTTTTATGATTATGGATTATATCCACAAAACATTCAATTTACATTAAGTATTGTACAAGTTTGGGATTATTCATTGCAATTCATAAACTAACCTAGTTTATTCCATTGTATAGAAATGGCACCCAGTTGAAGGAATGTGAACTCCATCAATACGTATGATCCAAAGAGTAAGAAGGATCATATCTTTCAAGGTATTAAGCCAACATTTAGAACGGAAATAGTCTCCCATGTGTTCTCAACATATGAATAAATTGTATCATGTGTTAATAAGATAAGTAAAGAATTCTCTGAGTCTTATGGCTTTGAATGGAAGAAAGATAAGAAAAGGATTGAAGAGAGAATGATGGATAAAGGGACGAGGGAAAAGAAGAATTTTCTAATATGTGATAACTGTACGAAGAAACACCTTGTAACTTTCCTGAAGGGAATGGGAGTTTTTTATAAGTGTGGAGAAAAGGGACACCAAGTGCGTGACTGCAAGGGTAAGAAAAAGGTTTCAAATGTATAGTGCTTCATCTGTAAGGAGTAGGGACACTACACAAACCAATGTCCAAATCATCAGAGTATGCCCCAAATGATGTTATTGGATAATAATAAAGTTATGATACTACTACAAATGAGGAGGAATGATTAGAGTTATTATGTTTTTATTAACGAATTTTGTCATTTGAGTGTTGTATCAATGATGTACAGGTTATAATAATTATGGATTATATAAGGATTGTACTACAGTACTATTTCATCAAGGACTTGAGATTGTGTGGAACCAAGAAAAGTGACTCCACAGCAAGTTAAATTTTTGGAAAATATATGGTTGAGAGAAAGATAAACCATAATATGTTTCTGATACCGAAATAGTGATTTTGGAATAATACATGATTGATTTGGATAAATTATATTGGATATTCTTAACTTCCTTGAAATTGATTAATGATTTGTATACATTTTTGGATAGAAGGAGTATATCTAGTATTTTATAAGGAATAAGGGATCATGAATGTAATAAATAAGGATTTATGGTAATTCCGGATGTTTCATTGTTTTAAAAGAATACATGATGAAGGTGTTCACATGTTGTTACGCGGAAAAAAGGATCTTCATTATATTTACCTTCCTTATAAAATTTGGACTGTGAGTTGGACAAAAGTATTTTGGATAACTATAAAGGTTGGAATGGATTAAGTTGAACCTTGTATAGTATTGTTTACAGTTAAAACATTTCTGAATATTATTTTTGGAATACTATAATACTATAGTTTTAGGAAAAAGGACAACCTGTAGGTCAAGGGATAACCCATCGCGTCGGACAAAGCTGTAGGAATTGAACCCACAACCATAGTGCGACAAACCTTTATTACCTACTATTATCCTACAGGAAGTCCCTAGTTATTAAAAAATATTTTTCCTAATCTAAATGGTATGTGTTAATATTTTTAACCTTGTACGATTAGGATAAATATATTAATTTTGAGTTCTATTATCTTTTTGAGTGAAAGATGAGTTTGTGGTATAAATTAGTTGAAGGTTGAAACTCTTCTTGTCAAGCATAAATATATATATACCTAACTATTATTCTATGAATAAATTAATTCATAAACTTTAGTAAAGGGATATTAAAAAAAATGTTTTATCCTAATACCATATGTCTTGTTGAACTGATAATATTTTAAATCAACATAGATTGAAGGCTTTGAGGCCCTAAAATTTACACTTGTTTATGATTAATTACCTCAATCACTCCCTATAAATATTTACTTTTTCCCTCCAATTATATGTCTCTAATTTCCACCAAAGTTCTCCTTCTCAAGATCATAATTTGTTCGTGACTTTTTCATTTCCCTTTCCCTCTTATTAAGGCTAAATTTTATTAACCTTATTTTTGATGTGGGTTTTCCACAAAGGTATTTTCTATTTTAAACCTTTTATTTTGAATGAAAAATATCAAATTGTGAGGATGAAATTTATTGAAGGAGGGGAGAATGTAACACCCCAAGCTTCCACGGTATGCTTCTCTTTGAATAATATAGTAGCGTGTGTTGTACGCAACCTCGTGTTCTAACACACCGCAACCAATGAAAGTAGCAGTTATGAATAGTAATACCAAATTTTTAAAATTATATAAATTTTATATTTCAAAATGGACTTCATTTTTGTATTCTTAATATCTAAATTATCCTAAGTTGAATTTTTTGTAATTTTCTGAGAACTTCCAATTTTTTATGAATTGTGAAAAATACTTAAAACAACTTTTTTAATCAAAATAATTTATAGTGATAAATTATAAAATTGAGTAGTTTTAAAGTATAATTATAATTTATTTTTACCATTTTATCCAATGGTGGTCATTAGAATTAATTTAACATTGAAATTGGATATAAACAATTGTCAATCTTTTGATATATATTGTTTCTTAAAAGCACGCTATTTGTTGTGACAGCGGAAATTAATTATAAAATTAATTAATGTAACTTATATGTTTGGAATTTTGTGAAATAGACATCATTTTAGAATTTGGAATATCAATTATAGCTTAGGGTGAAATTTTGGCATTGTTCTGAAAAACTTCAATTTTTGATGAATAGTGAAACCACTAAGTGGTAGTTAGAAAACTGATTTTTCGTTTAAATGAAACTTTACCGCTTATATGAATTGAATTTCAAAAATCCGACATACATGGTTGTCATTAGGATGTAAAATTTGTTTCAATGGGATTAAAGTAATTTTTTGGTAAATAGTAACTTTTATTTTTTATTAATCGCGATTAAAGTAATTAGTGAAATTTAAGGTAATGATAATGTTATAATAATATGAAAATACCTTGAAACATGTCCTACTCGTATTTTATGAGTCAGGGACGACCAATAAAATCCATGGGTCAACTTGGGGTCCCCATGGAGCGACTTTGGTAGGAAAATGACATTAAAAACGTTTTATTTAATGTTAAAATAAAAATGCCACAAACATGAGTTGTTTTACTAAAAAATATTTTAAATGGGGTTATAAAAGTCATATATTTGACTATAAATATTCATTAGAAATCTAAAACAATTTCCTAAATCATGATATTTGTTTTATAATTTTTAGAAATTAAATATATTAAATTATTTATGACACCATGATGATGCAACGATTACCTCATTATTTAATGATTTAAACAAAATAAAACGATAATGTAAAATCTAAGACCTAAACATCTCGAAAACCTATTTTATGGGTGGATTTTGGACTCTTATCACCTTATTCTAGAAATATATAATTTTTTGGACCTTTTAAATCCGAAAATCATTTTATAATAATGTAACCTTTTATAACTTTCCAAGAGTGCCCCTCCTCTCCTTTTATTAAAGGCCCCCACCTCTACCACCTTACCCACACCTCTCAAGCCTTTGGCTCGGCCAAACCCTGCCCATTGTGTCTCTCCACATCCCACTATTACTCCCAGAAGCCTAAATTTCGGCATAAGTTTTCCCAAGGAAGCCTTTGAGCTCAAATCAAAAAGAGTTACCCGTTTTAAAGGTAGTGTTTTCTCTTGTGTTCGTATGTTTTATTTTGCTTCTCCAACCCCCTAAACTCTTTTTATTCATTTATTTTGTAACAAAAACATTATACTCAATATACTAGGATTTTTTTATAAGAAGGATTCGAGCTACACTTACACACACCTACATCTAATGGTTAAAGAACATACTGTTTCTGTGAATGGTGAATTTCTGCCTCACGAAACGATGATTGTTCAACACTCATATAAAAACTTCAAAGGTGGCCATTAAGATGTCACTATATTTATATATGATATATAGTATGTTTATGTTTTACTTAAGCTTCTTTTTTTCATTTATGGCATAACTTTATGGTTTCCATTATGGGTAAACGCGATATTTTCATTTTAGGAAGTGCGGACTATCGCCCCCTCAAAGTGACTTGAATCGTTAACGCCATATGTGGGATGTATAAAGGATGGATTAAATGGTATTATACATTATATTATACTGGAATTATATTATACCTTTATATAATTATAATTTCATTCCATTCAATTAGAAATAGAAATGAAAGTAGCGTTCATGCGTAAGTACGGCTTACCGTCTCCACGAACGGTCCATTTTATTTCTTACCTCTAAATGTTATGTAACATTATAAATGCATGTATATACTGGATATATATGATATATATGACATATAAATCATGAATATAATTCTTGATATAATGGATATTTCACCACATGAAAAACTTGTTATAATAAGAAGTTTATTTTTGACTCAAGTACCAAAGATCAACAAAATGACAGTTATTAACTTAAATAATTACATAATGTTCATAACATGGTAATAAGTGATATAAAAATAATAATGACCATGTAAAATGTTCTTATTCATATAAAAATTAACTATAGTTTATTATTTATGAGGATAAATAACGATCGAGTGAAGTCGGACACGAGGTAAGGGAACTTCTTAACCCTATTTCCATTCTTTGGGTTAATCTCCTACTTTCAAATGTCATGATATTATTATATTTTATCTTGTATTTTTACATTCGTTATGTGTACTTATAGTTAATACACATAATAGATCTATTTTATTTAAAAAAATGATCTTTGTAAGGGACTTCGTCTCAATCTCCTTTCATTGAGGCATATTTGGTTTTATACACAACATTCCTTTATATGGTGTATAAACTTCTTTTACTTTTACTTTTATTCAAAAGGAATCTTTTTATATGAAGAATTTTTACTAAACGAAAAAAGGAATGTTTTTTCTTACATATGCGGTGACAACTTATTCTCTGCCGCCGTGACTATTATTTGAGTTTCGGCTTCCTCTTCAAGACATAACTTTTTTTAAATGAAAAATAAATACCAAGATTTAATTTTCTTTTATTTCGGTATTGAAAATGGTTCTGAAAGTGTTTTTTATTATATCAATGTGTTGTATTGATATCTTGTGATTGAAATGTGGAAATTTTATGTTTCCTTTATGCATGTTTTATGTTATATGATTATGTTATGGTTTATGATATGTTTAAACCTATTCATATGAGGAATGAATAGGACTTAATAAGTGACGGGTGGAGCTCGCTATAGCTCCTCGATGCATCGGAAGGTCTCATGAGACAAACTAGTGTCTTGGCACGAGACCTTGACAAAATCTTATTTGTAGTCTTGGTATGAGGCCTTGGCTACGTAGTTATGATAGTATGGCATTATGCATTGCATCATTATGAAAGTGGTTATTGATATGGAATTTGATTATTCGACTAGTAGAATATCCGTGTGAATAGGTAAATGGCATTATTTCATTTCACCTTTTCCATATTATGTTGAAGTTCATGTTTAAAAGGCTTTTGTTTAGTTATACATTTCCTTAAATGTTTATGTTTATTTATGAAAGCTTCCTCTATATTTTTATCCTTACTGAGCATCTGAGATCACCCCTTTCAATGTTTTAATTTTTCTAGGATTTGAACAAGTATTTTAGGAATGACCTGTAGGGATAGTCTGAAGGGGATATGAGTGTTGAAAATGGAGACTATGTTATTGTAGTTTTTCACTTTATGATGTAATGTAACATTTATGAATGTATCTAGTGTTTCCAAGGCTACTAAACTAATCGGCCTTTCGAGACTTGATCTTTTGTGATCATGCTAATGTTACGAAATAATGCACCGACTCTGGGTAACTAGGGTCGGGGCGTTATAGTTGGTATCAGAGGCAGTTTAGTACTAACCTTGGAATCTATATTTAGATAAACTATTATTAGAGCACATAGCCCTAAGATAGAATTTGAGGATTAGTATAGAATAACTTCCTAGAATTTTGGTATTAGAGAGATTTTGTGAGTTTTCCGAGCAATACATCCCTGTCTGGATACGAGCAGGTAGAGGCGTCTCTGGCACAGATGTACCTAGGCGTAAGACCCGAAAACACTTCTTTAATCTAGACTTGAATGGGAACTGGTGCATGACAAAGGGCCTTGCTTCACTCTTGGTTACGACACTCCCGGGGGATATGCTTAGGATA
This sequence comes from Viscum album, assembly GCA_963277665.1. NCBI lineage: Eukaryota > Viridiplantae > Streptophyta > Magnoliopsida > Santalales > Viscaceae > Viscum > Viscum album. The sequence continues at coordinate 1,014,572,440 of OY728130.1, read as the reverse complement.
ATTCTCATTTTTTTACAAACCATTTTGAAGGGTTTATGAGTATATACTTCCTCAAAGAAAACATTTTTTATGATTATGGATTATATCCATAAACCGTTCAATTTACATTAAGTATTTTACAAGTTTGGAATTATTCATTACAATTCATAAACTAACCTAGTTTATGCCATTTTATAAAAATGGCGCCCAGTAGAAGGAATGTGAACTCCAACAATACGTATGATCCAAAGAGTAATAAGGATCATATCTTTCACGGTATTAAGCCAACATTTAGAATAGAAATAGTGTCCCTTGTGTTATCAACATATGAAGAAATAGTTTCGTGTGTTAATAAGATAAGTAAATAATTCTCTAAGTCTTATGGCTTTGAAGGGAAGAAAGATAAGAAAAGGATGGAAGAGAGAATGATGGATAAAGGGACGAGGGAAAATAATAATTTTCCAATATGTGATAACTATGGGAAGAAACACCTTGGAACTTTCATGAAGGGAATGAGAGTTTGTTATAAGTGTGGAGAAAAAGGACACCAAGTGCGTGACTTCAATGGTAAGAAAAAGGTTTCAATTGTACAATGATTCATCTTCATGGAGTGGGGATACTACACAAACCAATGTCCAAATCATCAGAGTATTCCCCAAATGATGTAATTGGATAATAATCAAGTTATGATACTACCACAAATGAGGAGGAATGATTCGAGTTATTATGTTGTTATTAAAGAATTTTATCATTTGAGTGTTGTATCAATGATGTACTGGTTATAATAATTATGGAGTATATAAGGATTGTACTACAGTACTATTTCATCAAGGACTTGAGATTGTGTGGAACCAAGAAAAGTGACTCCACACCAGGTTAAATATTTGGAAAATATATGGTTGAGAGAAAGACAAACAATAATATTTTTCTGATATGGAGATAGTGATTTTGGAATAATACATGATTGATTTGGATAAATTATATTGGATATTCTTAACTTCCTTGAAAATGATTAATGATTTGTATACATTTTTGGATAGAAGGAGTATATCTAGTATTCTATAAAGAATAAGGGATCATGAATATAATCAATAAGGATTTATGGTAATTCAGGATGTTGAAGTGTTTTAAAAGAAAACATGATGTAGGTGTTCACATGTTGTTATTTGGAAAAAAGGATCTTCCTTATGTTTACCTTCCTTATAAAATTTGGTCTGTGAGTTGGACAGAAGTGTTTTGGATAACTATAATGGTTGGAATGGATTAAGTTGAACCTTGGATAGTGTTGTTTAAGGGTGAAAAATTTCTGAATATTATTTTTGGAATATTATAATACTATAGTTTTAGGAAAAAGGACAACCTGTAGGTCGAGGGATAACCTATTGCGTCAGACAAAGCTGTAGGAATTGATCCCAGAAGCATAGTGCGACAGGCCTTTATTACCTAAAACTAGCCTACAGGAAGTCCCTGGTAATTACAAAATAGTTTTCCTAATCTAAATGGTATGTGTTAATATTTTGAACCTTGTACGATTAGGATAAATATAATATTTTTGAGTTCTATTATCTTTTTGAGTGAAAGATGAGTTTGTGGTAGAAATTAGTTGAAGGTTGAAACTCTACTTTTCAAGCACAAATATATGTATACCTATCTCTTATTCTATGAATAAATTAATTATTAAACTTTAGTAAAGGGATATTAAAACAAAAAATGAGTTATCCTAATACCTTATGTCTTGTTGAACTGATAATATTTTAAATCAACATAGATTGAAGGCTTTGAGGCCCTTAATTTTACACTTGTTTGGGATTGATGACCTCAATCACTCCCTACAATTATTTATGTTTTTCCTCCAATTATATGTCTCTAATTTCCACCAATGTTCTCCTTATCATGATTATAATTTGGTGGTGACTTTTTCATTTCCATTTCCCTCTTATTAGGGATAAATTTTATTAACCTTATTTCTGATGTGGGTTTTACACAAAGGTATTTTCTATTTTCAACCTTTTATTTTCAAAGAAAAATTTCAAATTGCAAGGATGCAATTTATTGAAGGAGGGGAGAATGTAACACCCCATTGTGATATAATGTCCGTGACTCGCTCATCATGCCTTTGTTTTCACTCGAAGAGGTCTGCGTTACTCGTCATCTGGGTGGTAGAGCTGAACTGGTAAAGGAATTGCCTGTGAAGGTCCTCCCAGCTGGTCATTGATCTGAAAAGGAGCTGGTTGTACCAAACAAATGCTGGCCCCTCCAGTGTATGAACAAAAAATTGGAGTTTGGCAGCCTCCTGCAGAGCTGCAGTCCCTAGCATAGAGCCACACATTGAGTTAAAGTGGGCCAACTACTGTAGCGGGTTCCCCGTCCCATTAAAGGGTGAGAAGGTGGGGTTTCTGAATCCTGAGGTGCGGACATATCATTCACCAATGACGGATATGGCTTGCTCTCAAGTGGGATGTCCAACTATCGCGTTTCCCAATCCTCTAGGTGGGCGATGAGTGCCTCCATTGGATATTCTAGATGTGGGTCCCTGTCTTGACGGTGGTTCCTAACCAAGAGCGTGTTGTTGTGTTCTTAAATACGGTAGACAAGCTCAGCAGTTAGTGGAGCAGCTGGTGGAGGGACCCTTAGGGCTGCCAGAGGAGCCCGAGTGGGGTTACATGAATTTTTGTGCCATTAAGGAGGGTTTGGAAAGGCATACCGTGCCTTTTTGCCGTGAGCTCCAGCTTCCACCCTATCAGCGGGAGTGGCACGATCAGTGTAGCATGGGGGAATCTCATCGATGAGAAGTTGTTCCTGCCCCTGCTGCCCCGAACTAGGATCACCATAGTCAGGTCATCTCTCTACATCTCATTCATCTAGGAGTTCATAGACCAACATCTTCTTCTTGGAAAGCTGCTGGCAAAATGTGGCCTTGTCGGGATCCTCTTCTGTCTTTTTCACTGATGCGGACGGGTTGGAGTGCTTGACATCTCCGATGTCCTCTATGCATTTACTGAAATTCTGGCTAAGTACCAATGCCTCAGCGGGCGAAGGGAGTCCTAGGAGTTTCCTTTTCTAGTGAGTAACCCTCCTTGATGGGTCCAGTAGTGGTGGCGCATGCTCACAGAGGACATTCCCATCGAGAACTTCCAGCTTGTTTTCCCCTCCCGATAGATCGGTCATGTTAACTTCGACTCTTCTCGGGGGCATGTCCTCAATGTCGCCTAGCGAGTAGGGCTACCGAAAAATAGAACTAAAGAGGAGGGTAGCGTACTACCCCCAGCCGCGGACTTGCGCGTGGGGGGTAGACCCCTTAATAAATTTGTGGAGTACTTGAAATCTCGGAACACAATTCTGTTGGAGGGCCCAGTGGTGATAAGGTGACTCAGGGTGCTGGACCACGGGGTGTGTGTCTAGATCAACCAGGCGGGATTGTTCGCTGATGCCTTCAAGGTGCTCTTGGATCCTAGGATAAGACACTATCCGTTGGCGAAGACGGATATGAGTCACCTAGAGGGTCTAGCAGAAACATTCAAACTCCTCCGAGGTAAGCGATTCTGGCGTACCAAAATTTGGGCCTGCGACCAGCCAAAATTTCTCAGTGAAGTGGTCCACTGCGAGGATTGTCCAGAAGCACCTCAACATAGATCCAGGGTCTAACATTTTATTACCCCACTCATCAATTGGGGGTGGATGAGGAACTGGCTGTGGCGCTAAGGCAGAACGATGGGATGGCGGGATGGACAACAGAGAATACGACGTGCAGGCTAACTAGCTAATGATCCTTAAAATGTCCTCTGATGACTATAGCAACCCGGCCACTATATCACGATAGGATAGACCAGAAAACAAATCCCTTGAAATAGCATAAATGTCTTCCGAGGGTGGGATATGTTTTGGATATCCTGTCATTGACCCCAAAAATAGCTCTTTGTAGTCCCTAACCAAGACATAGGGCTCTCATGGAGATGCCGGTGGAAACTGCATTGTCGTTCCCTAGGGACATGCCAAGTTCTCGTCCTCCTGGATATACTATCGGAGGGAAACAGGGATCCTATGGATCTCACATTCTAGGAGTATGGGGTAGATGTGCCTCGTTCTTTCACCAACCCTTGACTCCGAGCACTGAGGAGAGGGCTCCAGCGCTGAGTCGTGCTCTGACTCGTAGTCCAAGAAGCGGACTGGTCTGATTCATGGATGGCCTTCTCTATATTTCCTCTTGTGGGGATGAGGGCCCACCTTCCTGCCCCTAGGTGGCTCCATGGGACATGGCTGATTTCTAACATGTGGTCCTCTGGCCACACTGGTGCTGGGGCGGAGAGGGTTTCCACTTGAGAATGCTAGGGTGTGAGGAGGACCGAGAAAATGTCAAAAGGGGAAAGGGGGGGACCTTCGTGCTTGTGGGTGACCAGACATGCAATATCTCCATACCTATAGTCTGATGTAAGGGGAGTGACCCCGTACCCGGTTCGGTGAGTACTGTAGGGACCCCTATACTGAGTTTTTATGTTACGGGGAAGATCCTCGCTTTGGTGGAAGGTGGCACGGGGCATTCTTCCAGGCTGAGGTTAGGTGACCAGACATACAATATCTCAATACCTGCGGTCTGAGATAGAGGGAGTGACCACGTACCAGGTGTGGTGAGCATTGGAGGGACCCCCATACAGAGTGTTGATGTCATGGGGAAGATCCTCACTTGGGTTGAAGGTGGAATAGGGAAGACCTCCAAGCCGAGGATGGAAGCATGGAGGACCCGCACCTTCCGTAGTGGCGGTACGGAGTGGGCCTACGCACTAGATGTAATTGCTATGGATTGGTCTGCAGCAGCCATTGCTTGTGCCGGTGACTGAGAGAGTCGACCCAGCTTGCCTATGGGGAGGTTGGGGCCCCGATCCAGGTCAGGAGTATAACTGTCCCTACTCGACGTATGCAGTGAGTTAGGGATATGAGTCAGTGGTGGCTCGGGTCATAGTAGTCAATGTTGTTGTCGCCTGATGGCAGGCGCCCTCTTCCATTTGCTCCTGACGCTGGCTCTGAGTCAGATGAACTAGATCCGGTGGTGCAGGCGAATGGCATACCTACTCCATGGCTCGGGGAGCCGGGCGGTGGTGCTGACGTAGCCTGGGGGGAGCCCTCACTGGGAGCCCTTGAAGAGGGACTCTGATTGGGCCAACCCGGACATCCCCTACCTCGTCAGTGTAGGGAAGGGAGTTACTAAGGCGTTCCATGGAAAATCCCTAGAAACTATTGAATGATGGGGTGGGGAGCAGCAGCTCCCTACCCGGCCCTCAGGGGTGGTGTTGATGGCGAGGCGCAGTAGCCCCAACATCTAGACGGGCTATATCCCTGGAGGGGATGATCCCCTCCTCCTCATACCTGTGTACATGGTCATTAATTACCCTTCACTGGATAATTTCCAATGGGGAGAGGGGGTGTGGGTGCCCAGTAGTCGTGGCGGTCAAAGTTTTCATGGAAGAGGAAGAACTGTGGGGGGTGGCTGCACCGGTATTACCCCTGCCACCACACCGGTGGTCAGGTGATCGATATCCGAATGCAAAAACTTGGTTCCTGTAAGTAGGGATATGAACTCATTAATAATGATAGGAAATGAAATCGACAACCAGTGCACCAGCTCTATTCCATCTTCCATGGATGGTAAGAGGGATCCATGCTGACAACGCCACAGAATGGAATTCTCAACATCCTGATTGTCCCAACATCTGGCGAGTTTTATGTCAGGCCCACTATTTTCATGGGGGACCTGGTGCCAGATGACTGGGTATGATGACATGTTAATACATTAGTGCCTAAAAAGAAACTAGTCTCCATGATGAGGAGAAGATATTCACATCGGGTTCACCATTTCTGTTTCTGATGCTTTAGTCGTGGCGCGCGCATCCATCATGTAGAGGACGCAGAGCGGTTACCACGTATTCCTGCTTTCCAAAGGTGGGTGGCATCCATTCCTTATTCAGGGAAGTGTTCTCCTTGATCTATATGGGATGATGGGATGTCGGTTCATCCTTCCTTGGATTCCTCCTCGATACCTGTCACCTAGTCCGGGTCCCCCTCATAGATTTAAGATGTTGTTCGTGAAACTCTTTCTGGTGAGATATCTTTATGGACAGCAGTTAATTACACAGGTTCTACCAAGACACTCCAAGGGGTCCAGTCAGGGCATCAACCTTCGGTTAGGGGAGTAGTCATGTTGGGTACCATTGGCATGTCTTGATGCTAGGGGATTCGAATGTTTGTCTTATGTCCCTTATTATTGGGATTCTCGAGGGCGCGGAATCCTAAGGCATCCAACATCGAACGCAGGGAATCATATGCCAATGGCATGTATATGAAGTTTTCCTCAGCTGCCTATGTTTAACATAGGGTATGTCATGAGTTTAACGTCCAGAAAAGACGGATCAGACTGATCAGAACACTGAATAGAGTGGATCAGATTCAGAAACCCCCTGGAGGGAACACCGATATTAGGGCCAACACATGGGTGGCTTCCCGAATGTTTTCAAATGGAACGGGGAATGGGGTGGCATGATATCACTAGGATGTGGTGGCCCGAGTAAGAATCAGGACGGACGATGGATTTTTCCATGATCCTCGAAGAGACTTCCTACATATCCCCGTGGCTGGAAATCAACGTCCTCATATTTCGGTGAAATGATGGGACACCTGAGGAGGAGACCTGTGAGAATGGATGCATGGATGGGACTGAGAAAGGGAACCTTCACATTAGTTCATGAGATTCCCGAGACACATAGGCTCGAGGGAGAGGTCAGGATGAGACATGAGTGATGGTCTAGATCCTCGTGGAGGCTTCCTACGTATCCTTATGGTGGGGAATCAAAGACCACATAATTCAGATGGAGAATGCAGTTTAAAATCATGCAGGATGGGGGTAAACTGATGTGAAGGGGGTTGAAACGAACGGGTGGTGGGCTTGAACCTCTTGGAGGCTTCCAACATACCATGTCTTTACATGGATCAATGTCCCCGTACTTCACGATGGATTGGGGCTTACACATTGAGGAGGGCCAAGGTGTTTGGGAATTGAACCTCATGGAGGCTTCCTATGTACCATGCCTTGACATGGACCAAAGTCCCCGTAGTTCAGGATGGATTGGGGCTTACACTCTAAGCCAGCCTAAGGTGTTGGGGAATGATCCTCGTGGTGTCTTCCTACATTCCATGCCTTGACATGGATCAAAGTCCCCATAGTTTGGGATGGATTGGGGATTACACTCTAAGGTGACCCAAGTTGTTGGGGCTTGATCCTCGTGGAGGCTTCCTACGTAGCATGCCATAACATGGATCAAAGTCCCCATAGTTCGGGAAGGATTGGGGCTTACTCTCTGAGGCGGCCCAATGTGTTTGGGGATTGAATCTAGTTCAGGATTCCTATGTACCATGCCTTGACATGGATCAAAGTCTCCGTAGTTCGGGATGATTTGGGGCTTACACTTTGAGGTAGCCCAAGTTGTTGGGGCTTGAACCTCATGGAGGCTTCCTACGTACCGTGCCTTGAAATTGATCAATGTCACTGTAGTTCAAGATGGATTGGGTCTTACACTCTGAGGCAGCCCAAGGTGTTTGTCATGGTTGGTGCTCACTTTAAGATCATGTGAATTATGCTCGGTGTAAGAATCCATAGATAGTAGAGACCTGAAAATTACATCTTGAAAGGTGCGTCCGTGGGAAGTGGGGTGGGGCTTACGCATGGGGCAACCCAAGGAGAAAATAGGGGCTTACACGTGCTTAGTAGCCCGAGAGGTTGGGAATTACTCTAGGATGGAGGCCCGATGGTGAAAAAGCGCAGAGGGAGAGGTATTTTGGGACTGAAGAAAGGAGGATCCATGTTCTGTATCATTCCCTCCACTAGAGTTGAGGACCGAAGATTAAAGGAGAAGCAGGGATGCTGCCTCCTAGAAAGAAAACTAGGGGATTACACCAAGGTGGTTTCCCTTTCCTATGGTCAAACGCCACTCCAATAAGGAGGATATCACACCCTCTGAGGGGTGATACCATCCCTGTGGAGACGAGTGGGCGTGGAGAAAGACCAAGGCGGGGGGACCCTATGTGTGAGGCACGGGTCGAGGTCACAGTTTAATGTCATTTGCTAAGGACGAAGGTGTGTGGTAGATTAATATCATGCAGCTCAGACGAGGTGGGTTTGTTCCACACCCCTAGGACATACATAACCAGTACCCTCTACTCCTTATGTGAGGGAAGGCATCAACAATGCTGTAGCAAGGGGGTTTGTAAGGGAAAAACATTACGGGGTCCACATTAGCGTGGGTATGCGAAAAATCAATAGTTGTTAGCATGCCTATACGAAAAATCATGACGCAAAGAAAAGAAACGGGCGTTGTTGTCCATGGGATTCCGAAGTTATTTTGTACGAGCCTAGAAGGTCACACAGAAAAACAGCACATGATGTGGATGCCTGGGAAGTGAGAGACACCCGCGAATGGCATCTATACGAAGAGAATCTGGCGCTCGCGCAATGGGGCACCCAGGGAGCACTGAGGTGACAGGTCCCCGGGGGACTGCGCGCAACCATTGAGGTTTTCACGAAATAAGTAGGCCTACATGAAAAACACAGGTCTGGCACAAAATCGGTGATTCTTGTGTGGAATTGGAGCCGAGGTTTTGCGCACGACTAGAAAGATGGAGCGCAAGGTTCAGAAATGCATGCATGTGTGAGAGACTGTGTGAAATGATAGGGGTGAGTGCAATTTAAGGGACCACGTGCAATTAGAAGGGGGTGCACGCAAAGGAAGGGGTTTCCCACAATTGGCTGGCCTACGTGAAAGTGGAAGGGATTGCGCGCAAGGGGAAGACCCCGAAGGGATTGTAATTTAGTCTAAACTGTGGGGATCTTGCGCGAAGGCATTCCCTGGGGTGACTTGGAATGAAAAGAACCATACCCAGAGGCCATATTTGTGCACACGGAAGAAGAATTTTATGCTCGAGTGCTAGTTTAGATTCTTCAGCCTTGTAGTGGAAGGGGTCTCCTTCTATTTATAGGCATTTGGTGGTGCAGAAACCAGGTTGGCGTTAGATTATTGTGCGATGGAGGCAGCGGCACGGAATGGCGGCCGCGCGCGGCGGGGCGCGAAAGATTTCGCTCCCCCGGTGCTGATATTTCTCATATCCAGGAACATTTTTCATGGGGCATAATTTTTTTGAATTCCTATGAATTTATTTCCCATAGCCCCTCCAGGATTCCCGGACAGGGTCCCTGGGTGGAATATGACTTCACTTTGTCATTTCGAAACATTATTCAGCACTTGAAAGATTTTTGGAATCTTCAGGTACATTTTTAATATGAAATGTCCTATTTTGTGACTTGTTCCATCTTGGAATTTGTTTTAAAATGTTTAATGGATTTAGTAATGTGTGAAGGAGATTTGAATTTGGTGTGGGTTGTTTTGTGAGGTTGTGATGTGAAAAATGTTTTTTTTTGAAAGGAGTATTACGTGACATGTGTGTGGGATGTTATGTTATTTTAAATATCTTAGAAAGGTTTTATTAATTTTTTAAAGGATTTGTGGATGTGGTAAATAAATGTGAAAAGTGTTGTGGGCTATTTTGGTGTGAGTTTGATTTCAAAATTAATTTGAATAAAAAGAGGAATGATGTGACTTGTGTGATTTACATGTGGGTAGTTTGGTGAATGTGTGATGTGAAAGTGGTATTTAAATGTTAAAATTATGTTTCACGTCTTGTTGAACTAGTTTGAGCACAAGAGGGAAGCCCATGTATCTAGGTTGGTGGACAGGTACTGGAATGATAGTGATCCTATGGGGTTTGGCATTAGTTTCAAGTAGCAATATTGATAGAAAAAATACTATCTAAACTATTATGGTGATTATGGGGTACCACTAGGTTATGGATATGTTCCCTACTCGTGGCTTGTGCATGAGAATATATATTTATGATGGTTACTTTCACCGAGATATGAGGTACCTGGGACCCACAACTAGCTAGTTCCCAGGGGTTATTACCCATTTCATGTGATCATTGGTTACTTTATGATTACCTTTGTGATATGGTATGATAGGTTGAAAATTTCATTAGATTCATAATTTATTTTAAGTGTTAACTCATTAAATTATCCCACTTGAAAACTATTATTTTTTAAATTTGCATCTTTTAGAAATTGTAGCTTGAATTTCATGTTTTGAAAACATGTATGCTTTTCATTTCTAAATGTTTATCACATGGAATATCTTATTAGTGGTATCCTACTAGTATTGGATTCACACCCTACATACACCACTGGGTATAAGTTGTCTTGTTTGTTTTTGTCGCAGATTTGGATATAGTTTTTAGTACTAGCGGTCCTGTTTTCTAGCAGGTCCTTCGTGGTGATATCTGGTAGAGATGGCTTGATGGCGGTACCTCTTTCCATGAGGATGGTTCTTGGGCTGTCATTTTTGTTTTTACTCATTTTTTAATGTCTTTCACTGTGGTTTTAAACAATGTAATTATTTTCTGAAATTTCTTAAAGGATTTTTTTAATTGAAAAACCCTGATTTGTTTTTTTGGGTTTGTTTGTTGTTTTATGTTTATAAACACAGGAAAATCATTCCAAATTTTTAGTTTATAATACCCATGAACTTGTACAGGCCTATGGGGATTGGGAACACCCATAGGCCTTGTTTCAAACCATGTCGGGTTCCACTTTTGATGGATACCAGATCGTGATTGTAAATTTCATGGTTAAATTACCTTTCTATACTTTTACGGTGGAAATAGAATGTTCAGTATTTACATAAATACCTACCATCATGAAATTAATTTACTTGAATCATCAATTATATTATAACTAGATTATTTTTAAATAATATTTCCCATAAAATTATTATTTTTTAAATTAAATTTGTTATCAAATATAATGGTCTTGAAAAATATTTTAGGAATAAAATGTGTTTTCAGTTATCTTCATGGAATCCTTTATATGTTTAAGAACGTTTATATTCAATGGAAATGATTACAACAAATTAAATGTTACTTTATTTGTTTTCATATAATTTTCAAAGAAAAAGGATTTTATATTTTTTTCATTATTGTTTTGAATTTTTATAAGGAAACAACTTTCAAAAATATTCTCAGGCATATTTATTTGTTTTCAAATTTATTTTCATGGAAAATGAATTTTAAAATGATTCATGTTCTAAAAACAATTTATCAAATATTGAAATATTTTTTCCTCGAGAAATGTTTTATGTGAAATTTTGAACCATTATTTATGAGAAATGGATATTGGAATTGTGTTTTATAAAGTATTCAAAATGAAATGATATTTTTGTTATGACATATATCATTTGATATTTTTTTGTCCATCTCCTTATAATATTTAATACATTGGTATATATTATTCCTTACTATGCATATGCACCAATAAAACACTTCATATTATTTCTTGAACTTTTTATATTTTTATCGAATTTGGATTATGACACCAATTCCTCTTCTATATGATAAATGTTCTTGAAACCCTCTACTTATCATGGGTTATACTTTGGTGAAAGATTCTTTTACCTATCTCTTTTCCATTGGTATTGATATGATGATTTTTTTATAATACCCATTTAATTATAAGGATAATGAGATTAATTTCACGAAAACAACTTATTTTAATGGGTCATGATATTATAAAAGTTTTATTATCATGTTGAACATTTATGCAAGATTGTATTACGTGATGGATTTGACCTATATCTCCCTCTAATTCATTGGGTATTGATAAATGGTATATAACCTAAATTGGTATATAGGTTGTATCCCAATAAAAAAACATTGAGATACATTGGTTGTATCCCAAGATAAAAAAACAATAAAATACAAGGGATGTAGAGAAATACCTAAAACAAGAAGGCTCACGAGTTGTAGCCCAAGCCTAAATTAATGTGGGTACATGGGTTTTAACCAATTACTAAATGAATGTATGTACACTTGTTGTAACCCCAGGATTAAAGAAGGGTGTATATGGGTTTTAATCCATATTTAAATGAATTTACATAGGGGATTGTCCCGATCCAATAATGTTATAATCATTATGGTAGGTAACCTAGACATAAGTTTTTTTATACTTACATGTATGCCACAAATTTGATGTACCACTCCTATATTATTATTTCATGAGGTATTATCTTGATCCAATTATGATTCAATTATTATAAAGTGAAATTATTTTTTACAAGAATCCTTTTTATAATCTTTGATATGTAGGGAATAATGTTATTATGATTACATCATTTTCGCATACCCCTTTCCCCATTTATATCATTACATGTCACCCTTGTTTACCCTTACTGAGCATATAAGCTCACCAAATATTATGTTTCCTTCCCTGGGTATTAAAAATATGTATTATTAATGATATGTATAAGAAGGGTTCTAGTCTGGGAAAAAATACTAGGAGAAAATATATCTCACTTATGTACTAGTGTTTATGTTACAATGTTTCCAGTGGAACTATAATAATATGATTTTGACCATTTTTTCTTGTGATATATAATGTATTTCAAAAAATAAAGAAATTTTATTCTATGAAATTTGGGGATTTATATATTATCCATTATGTAGATAATTTTTTGGTATTCTTTATAGATGATATTCTCACAAATTCCCAGATAAATCAAGATAAGCAATAATATTTTGAATTATTTTATAGACCTTGAGGATGGAGAATCTATATGGAAAATTTATAAAGTGTTAATCCTTTATATTAAAAGTATAATTATTTTTTCATGAAATCAAAATAAATGGTATATCTATGGATCATATAATGTTAAATGGTAATACAATAGTGGTATAAACCAAATACTATAAAAAATATATGTAATGTTCTTAGGAAAGAAGGATAATATCAAAGCATTGTGAGAAATTTATCATGAATATCACATCAACTATCCATGTTAACTCATATGGGAGTCAAGTTACTCAATATAGATGAATGTGAAACAAATGTATGGATATTAATATAATTTTTTTCACTTCATTAGTACTCACATAATCCTATTATAGGGCAGGGTTTTTGATAAGAAAAATTGTTTTGATAATGATTTTTGGATATTTTCTCATGTAAAAGGATATAGTGGTATCTTATGCCTCTGAAAAAAATATATTCATGATATAAATTACTCTAGGAATGATTTGTTTCTAGCAATGAAAATATTTTCACTGAATATATAGAGTAAGTACCACTATGTGGAAAATTATCATTTACATATATTTATATTTAATAATATATTAATGATTGTATTCACACAAAATTAGTTAAAAATTCACCAATGGTGATAGTTTCAGTTGATCAAGAACTATAACTACACATAACATTACACCCATTTGAAATGAAACAGGGTGGTTGAAACATTAATATAGAAGGATAATGATATAATATTCAGGATGAGGATTGAAAGAGACAAAAAAATCATTTATTTTAAATGGATATATTTCAAAATAATGTGAAATAGTGAGAAAACCTATCTATCAAAAATGAAATCCCCATCCATGCATCAATATAAATATTATAAAGGTATAGAAGGATGATATTAAGTTATAAAATATGTTATGGTAATTTTTTTATTTCAACTCTTATTGTGCTTAAATTATAAGATTGAGAAACAAAGACTTGATCCATCAATAAAAGAATTTATGATTGAGTTGTATAACGTAAATAGCTCACAATTATCTATATATCCTTGAATAACTAGGATTTATAAATTTATCAAGGATTGTTTTTGTAGGAAAACATGAATAAGGAAATTATAGTGTATATATATCGATGATTATAATTCTATAAGATATTATTGAATGAAAAAAGTTCAAGGGGTTGGTGAAATCAATACCCTAATATATAAATGGAAGAATATCATTATTTATTTAATTATAGGTATTTCTATGATTTTGAAAGGTTTTAATTCCATTTTTATTAATATTGATCAATCAATAAAGTCATAAAATTTAATTTCTATTAAAAAAACTTTCTTGACCATTCAACATTGATAAAATATACATTAATGAAATGGTAAGTCTACATGGAGTACCACTATCCATATTATCTAATCATGATTTATGGATTTCATTAAAATTATTGAAAATAATTTAACATGAATTAAATATGATGTTGACATTAATATACTCTTATCTTACTCAGAGTGAGGGGAAATATAAAATTACAATTCAAACTCTTGTAGAAATACAAGATCATGTTAGATGGATTTGAAAGGAGGTTTTGGTCAATTCCTTCCCCTGGTACACTTCTATTATAAAAATAGTTTCCATTATTTTATTAAAATAGATGAATATAACATTTTTTATAGAAAAAGGTTCATAAATACAACATATTAGGATGATGTTGGTGATCAAAAGTTTTTCGGACCATATCATGTTGAATTTATACCAAGAAATATTCAATCCATTCAACGGTAGATGAAAACTACATGAATTGTATATAAGAAGTATGTTTATAGACTACATTGTTATATAATGTCTGAAATATGATATAATGCATTCCTTAGAATATAACTATGTATGAGTATTATGAGGTTATATAGGAATGAAATGTTAAAAACAATATACAATGGACCCTTCAAATTACATTTCCAAGAGGATATGTTATAATTTCATATTACACTTCACCCAAACATATTTTAACTAAATGATTTGTTATAGGTGTCACTTTTGATGAAGAACATACCTGGAACTTCTCATGTAGTGAACTCAAATGTTTTAAAATTAGAACATGATCTCTCTTATGAAGAAAAATAGTAGGAATCTTGGATTGTAGAGATAAAGTACTATAAAACATGAACATTCGCCTAGTTAATAACCAATAGAGGAATCATATGTTAGACTTTGTAATGTGGGAACCTGAATCTTTAATGAGGTAAAAGTACCCACATCTTTTTCTTTTAGAGTAATGAAATATTTATGGTGAATTTAAATTATGGGGTTTGAGTGTAATACCTTATTATGTTAAAATGTATTTTTTTAAAATATAATATATCTAAAATCATAATTCACATTGAACAATGAGCTAAAATGAGACATAATAAATAATATTGAGATAAATTATTATAATTCCGTATAAAAATTAATATTTTGTGATAATTCAATATGAATCATCATAATGAAAAATTAATATTTGAATAAATTCACAAGTAAATAAAAATATCATACAAGAGAAAACTCTACATTTATGGTTTTTCTTGAGTATTGTACCGCATATTAAAACTATATAAAGAATAAAACACATTATAAATATAAAATTTATGGTTAGTTACAATTAAATGTTTAATATCATTTTAGTGATGTTCTTGTGGCTATATGAACCAAAAAAATATGATTGTTTTATATATAGATATAAAAAATATGATCATTGAATATTTAGTCTTTTGGTATTTGTAATAGGTGAGTAGATTAAGTAAACATAATAAATAATGTTATAATAAAATAGTGATGTAATATTTAGTTAAAATATTTTGGTATAATAATATATTTTCATTTTTTATAATGTCGTTATTATTTTTAAATTATGATTTGTTGAATTTATAAAATTCAATGAAATATTTTACATCTAATGAATTGCTAAAAGTTATTTTTTATAATATATATATTTAATTTTTAGTGTATGTGGTTAAAATCATTTAATTTTAAAAGTGATTAATCTCATAAAATAGTTTTTAAATAATTTGTTATATTTATCAAATTTAATTTAATTTATCCCTTTAAAATAATGAATATAATATTACTTTTTCATTTCTAAACTAATATATTAAAACATACTATATTTTTCATTGAAATGAAATAAGCTCAATAATAGTTATTATTATTAATGGTTATATTTCTATACGAATTTATATATATATAATATGATTCCATTTAAAAGAATAAGTTACTCTTCCTTCAAAATTATTGTGATAAAATGGATGTCATTTTTTTGGAACTAACATATTTAAATAAGGTTATAAGGATGTTTTTTAATTTTTATAAATATTAAAATATAGTGGTGAATTACAAAATATTGTATAGTTTGTGTGGATTATTCTACTACGTTCTATTGAATTTTTTTGGTTATGAGATGTTAGAGGAATATTGTATTATCCTATTTAGAGTTGAATGGTAATCCCATTATGATATAACCACATTTTGTGTTTAAAAACCCATGATTGGGATATTCCTCTCACGATGATGCAGATGAATCTATGTTAGGGGATTTTTAATCCAATTGCAACATTTTCTCTCTATACCTCTTTGGAGTGATAGGATATTTATTCAATAATTCACATTTTCCTATCGCATGAAAGTACCTAAAAGTAGTAAGGAATGGAACTAAATATTTTTACTAGGTTAACTTCTTACTAATTATATAATATCCATGGAATGGTCTGAAAGTAATCCAAAAAAAATTCACTAGGAAGATGTGATTTGATCATAATTACATATATTCCATTAAACCCATACATTTATGATGTACTTTAACCAATAAATTGTGCATGTTTAAAAGCTCTTGGCCGGATCATTAAACTACCTCTAAATATAATCTTATTGTTGTTAAATTTCATTGTAAAACCAAAAATTCTTTCCCCTTATATGTTTAATATTGAATGTAAAAGTTCAACAAAGTTATTCAACTAACATATTATCCAATTTTTTACATAAATTGTAGTTGGATGGAAAACATTATTACATCTCCCCAGTAGAAAAATGAAAGTCGTCTCTTGTTCTTATAATTTTTTTCAAAATAATATCTGTGTGTCATATACTGATGATCACAAAAGTATTCAATAAAAAAATTAAATTCAACTAACATCAACATAGTTAGTCCCTTCCACTTATTGCTATGATATGTGACACACAAATATTAGAAATTTTGTCACAATCTCTTTCGTCTTCAGTGAAAAAATGTAATCATTAAATTTAAGAAACCTTATTTATTGAATCAAAAACATCCTTTGTGATTGTTGAAATAGTAAAACCCAACTTGTATTATCAGTATATGACATTTTTAACATCCATAAAATATCAACAGTGAATGTAGAGTCAGTTATCTATTCTTTTTTACAATAAAAATGGAATATTTTTCAATATTTTCCACTTAAGAAAAACATGTATTTCAAAAGATTATTATTTAATATTCTAATGAAATTTCATCCTTACATAATCAGCATTAAATGAATATTTAATTTGAAATAAAAATAATGTAATTTCTCCTTGGATATTCTCATGAAAAACATAGCATATATGAAATATTATTCTACAATTTTCCAATGGTTTTCTTCAATCCATGCTTCTATGTTGTGCCAATTAATTTATACACTATTTTCATCATTTATGTTTAGGAATATGAGTTCACTTCATCTACCTTCACACAAAATAGGTGTGAGGAAACACATTCATGTAATATATCACCTTTACGTGGGTTCTCTATATATCACACACTGATGTACAAACGCACACAATTATCTTAAATTTAATTTCACATTCACTCCCTTCACATGATATCCATGTTTGGATATCAAACTATGTTTATAGAGCCAATGGAAATTCATTCATATGGTATTATACAAAAACTAAAACTAGTGTGTTATTGATTCTTCTTTTTCATAAATTTATTAGTTCGATTCTTCTTCCATCATGTATAAAATGTATAGACATGTTCTTTTTTCATCATTAATGTCTTCATCTTGTGGATCACTATCTACATGAAAATCAATGATATGGTCTCACTATATCTAGTTCACGTAACTGATTTATCATCCTGCATTCAATATAGATTATGAGAAGCGTGATAGAGTGAAACTTTCCTCTTCATGCAATATTTATATGTTTCTTCTGTCTTCATGAATCGAAATGGATCACGGCTACTCCATGTTTATATGATTTGTGTTAACCTCTACTAATAATCACATAGATGTGTCTCCTATATCTTATTTTCCATTTCATGTAATAAAAAATAAAAGATTCACTATTTTATAGAGATCTAGAGCTCTAGTAAGAAATATAAGTGTCTTATATTGTCTTTAACTTGGTCCCTCTCCTTTTATAGTCAAAGATGACTATCACTCCATTGTTAACTCACTTACTCAATTTCCCACACTTCCTGTTATGTATAAGACCTATTTAAGAGCCAATGAAATCAATATTAGTTCTATTATTCCATGAAATGTTAAATTTCAATTTACATGGTGTATTTGTGTCCCTATGGTCCTTCCCTTATTGTGAGTATCATGTACAAGCGATCATAAAATGAATTCGATTTGGTGCCACAAAATCATCTATAAAGATCAAACATATAGTGGCCTTTTCATATTTATTTTTTCATTCGGTCGAAACATATTCATATACATCTTGAAAATTGTGTTGCATTATATTTTTGATCATTTTCAGTTCTCAATGATGATAAAATATCATGAAAACCAAACTGTTATCCGATCATAAATGTAATGGTTTAATGCTTTCAATAACTAAATATCTTTCTCATTTGAGATCCAAAATTAATAAAAAAGAGGGAGTTGAAAAATACTGATTGATTAAATGAATGTTATCAAAGGTATTTTGTGGCCCATGAAATATAAATATATTTTAAGGATGGAATAATAGTAATGTGCTCAATATTATACCAAGTTTACATACTCTATAGTGGGGTGATTAATTGTTAAATAGACTTTTCAAGCTACTTGATTGAGAAATAACTAGTTTCAATGAATTGATTCAATTAACCTCCTTCACACATGTGTCGTGCCACACTTTGCAGTATGTGGGATCACCTACAACCTTTTGGACCTAACTTTGTTCACATTTGGTCAGACACTCTCTAGGACTTATACACAGCCTCTAAGATTATTGTGGCCACTATGTCCTCTTCCACCAAAAAATTTACTATTGATTATACTATAGCCATAATCGAGTCTTATGGTCACACATGTTCCCCTAGATGAGTGGAATATGAAGTTAATGAGTTGACCATGTTTTTTATATATGTCCTCCCTTTGTTTATATACTAATATAATTATATGTATTGATTTATTATTGAAAAATCAATTATCAAAATTAAATAAATTCATGCAATAATAAATATATTTCACGTTTATTCATAATGAAAAATAGAATCTAAATGTTCTTTACATTATCACTGATATGGTTTCCATTCAAATGTAAAATATTTCATATCCTTATTCAATTATACTCCTTCTACACTTTTCAAAATAAATTCTTCATCAACAAATCATCCTTCACTATTTTATATAATGTTTCACAATTGAAAGAAGATATTTTTACACAGAACCAATTCAAAAATTAATATAGTTACTATATGAATTATTCAATCATGAGATTCAAATTCATTTAATGAATACATAACTATTATTTAGGGATCTCCTGTTAAACTAAAAGTCTTCAAAATATTAATATGTTACATAAAATAATAATACACGATCACTTCATCCAGGCTCTATTAGATTTGGTACATCGTCATCATATTGACATCCATGAAATATTAATTTTTCATTGAAAACCATCGATATCCAAATAAAATAATTTATAACAAAAAAAACTAATACACAAAGTGTGCTCTTCAACATCCCCCATTTTATTTTTTGAAAACCCCATTAATGTTCATTCCAAAAGAATGTGTTAATTTTTGAATCATTTATCTTATTTATATCCAATTTACTTTTCAAAAAATAATATCACTTTCTCTCCCCCTTATTGAAATTAAATAAAAATTTATTGGGAAAATTGTATCGGTCCATAATTTTGAAATGTAAATTTCAATCTAAGTCGATATGAGTTGTCTCTTTGTAGAAAAAAAGAGGATTTTATTTGGATGATAATGTTGTCCATTACAAAACAATCATAATACCAGAGGAAATGAGAACTCATATAATCTTATTAATTGATTATTAACTTCCATTATAGGCTGAATATACTAAACGAGAGATCAATATTTTTATGAAAAATAAAACCAAAACTCAGTCCTTCACTTCAGAAATAGATAAAAACATTCATGTTCAATAAGATGGATATGTGACTGCAGGGAACATCCATCATACATATTTAATTGATTGTTTCAATTACTATGCCTTTATAAAATGATGTTTATTTTTATTAACTAAATACGAGAGGATTAGAATAACGTGCCTTAGCTAATGACATGATATTGAGAAAATTTCTAGAGTAATAATTATTTGATACTAATTTATGTAATGATTATAATAGCTTTATAATTTTTCTCCCACTCAAAGTAAAAACATACTATCTTTTTCAAAATATTGGATCTCAAATAGAATGGTTTTTAGGATATTCTATTATGGAGAATACACAAAAATAGATCTTCAGTTTTTGACATTCTGGATTTAAAACTTTAGAAATTTTTCCAAGGATATATTTATTCAATTCCTAATATTAATAATATCAAATATAAGATAAATCAATGCAGATATCTCCTTTATCTTTATTTTCTATGATGTGAAATCACAGGATTAAAATTCATCAATGATGATCCAATATCATGTTTTTTACTTTATATTGTTTAAGAGATAAGTTATGGATTTTTACGTATTTGGATATTCTATAAAGAATTGATATCAATCAATGCTTCTCATATTCTCTAATGGAGATCATTATTCCCATTTATTTCTCTGAATTACAGTAATAAATATAATAAAAAACATTCAGGGTAATAAGTTTGATACTTCGTGAATCATCATTTTAAATATCATGGTATGCAATGTGTGTTTAATTATGTTCTTCTATTTAGTTTTCTATTCACACTAGAACATCTGATTTGTAATTCTGTTTCAAGTTGTGTGGATATTATATCACCACAAATGTATTCTTTGAGTGAGCATCATTTCTTCAATATATTTTAAAAAAATATTATACTCAGTTGTAATCTTAATTAATTATTTATATAATTGGATAATAACCATGAAATTTATAACACCATATCTAGACATGTTGTAGTTTTCAGGCATTTATTCATTATCATCATGTGACATATTTCATTTCCCATTTTCACTTGCATTAGTTTGTGTATATTATATTGTTTTTTCCAACTAATCAGTCATGATAACTAATATGTCATTTGGAACTGTTTTAGAATGTTTGGATCCTACTATGTAATCTTCTATTTTCTATCCAACTTTTTAGTTTTTTGGCTGATTCTATTTTATTCAACATCATGGATTTGGAATGCAAGGTATTAATAGGTCCATTAATGGAATATTCATTGGGGAATTTTTTATCACATCAATTTTCAAATTTATTCTCACAATATCTTGTTCTTTCCTATATAGCTTCTATTTTCTTCATTTATGATCATTTTTAGAATTATTTTTAGATGAGCATGTATGTTTATATGATCACTTCCACATCATTCACCACATATGTTATTAAGATTTAATAATTATCTTACATTATTTGGATTTTACTAGACCTAGGGATGTTTCTTATTATTATCTAACTTTATCATTATTGAAAATGGGTTTCTCATTTATTTTTAATTTAATTGAATTTAATAACAATCTAATTTTGAATAGTAAAATCTATTGCAATACCATCATTGGCCCACAAATATTAATTTATTTGTATCTTATGCATAATTTTTTTGGATCCTCGTCTGGACATTTTTTTCCTATTATGGGGAACTAGATTCCACACTCTTCTTTTATATCCACTATTTTCGTGGTTGTAGGATTCCTCTATTAATTCTTTATCTATATTTATTCATGTTTATTAATTCTTTACTTTTTATGAAAAAAATGAAACTAATTATTGTATGTTCCTATGGATTGTACCTATAGACTATTAGTAGATTGTGATAGATCATTGGATAATGTCATGGTTCTTATATCACATGTTAGAGTAATTTTGACTATAGAATTAACTAATGATAATTGAGTAACAAAAATAATATCACTTCTTCTAATGTATCAATATTTGACTTATTGAGTTTTTTCAACAAAACTTCCAAATCTATCCATTCCATAATGAGGATGATTTTTAGTTCTTTAATCTTAATAATATTATATTTAAAATTCTTCATCACTATTTCATCGGAATATTCATGTATTGTATCATTGTTATAAATCAATGAGTCATGTTCTTTAAGCTTTTTATAATTTTCATCCAATTTTTAATTGTTGATATCAATGATACTTTTCAAGTTCAATTATAGTGTATAAATTATTTCTTAAAGGGGATTCTTGACACACTATTCTGAATGACATTTTTTGTGCCGTTTTAAAGAACATATTTTGAGTTATATATTTGTTTCTTCAATATTTCCAACCGGAATGAAAAGAATTTAAAATTCTACAATTTTTTTTGTAATCTTATCTCTATAAAATTATTTTATCTTTATAATTGAGTAATATATTGATTTTTAGGCTAAAAGACTCCACAAATATGGGGGACTATTTCTTCAAGAATTCCATGGATAATACCTCTTAATCAACAAACATATATTTCTTGATATGTTATAGATTTATCATCACCAATTTTTCTAGAATTATCGTCTTGAGGAAAATCTTAAAAAGGAACTGACACATAACTCTTGAACACTTGAGTTTGGAAGGATTTACATCTACACTTAGAAACATGATCCACATGCTATTTTACTTCAATGCATGATATATATTTTTTGTGGAAAATACAATTAAAAACTTATAAATATTCTTATATATATAATAGAAAATATTTTTTATAATTGTACTCTCTTTAAATTCCATGTTCATCACTATCTTATTAGATATAAAATTATACTCATTGATGATTTAATCATTACAAAAACTGAACAACATTGTTGACACAAGATTGAAACTAAAAACCATAAAACAAAATAACAATATTGAAAAGAATCTCAAATATAAAAACATGGATCTGATTTCACATGGAAATCCAAATTTCCGATATAAATAATGTGAAATTGGGGGAATCAATATTGGGGACTTTTTAATGAAAATATAACTTTTATCCATATAGATATTTGATATGATCATATATTCATTATATTATTCTCTTTTTATTAACATAATCAAATATATCAAATAATAAATGAATAAAAAATTATATTTACAAAAGGTTACCTACTAAATAAGAGTAACTAGTTATTCACATGGTCTAAAATATAATATTGGCATTAAAACCACTTGAAAATTTTCTATGAAAATAGTTTCTACTAGTAGGATAAACCTGTAAACATGTGATGTAGTTTTATCAATAAGTTTTGTGTGTTTTATATCTATTGGAGGGATCTATATTATAACTATAAATAATATATCGTACTTTTTGTGATTAATTATAACACTAATAGAATATTCCTCATGTTAATACTTTTCTTGGATGTCATATTTCTTCTTACTTCATTTAAAATCTTGTTAATAATTTTTTTATTTACACAACAATGACAATGAAATGCTTCCTATAACATCCATGTAACATACATAACGTTTCACTCTCTTATTCTTATTATTCTATAAGTCATAATAATATAAATGTTTTTTGAACTAATGATAATTAAAATATTATTAAACCAAAACAAAATCAACTGATATAATTTTGTCTAGTCATTTCCACTTCTTACACTAATATGAGTCACAGAAATATATGAAATTGTATATATAAGTGTGTCTTGATTTCATTCTTCATAAGTGAAAATTACTATTAATCTAAATCTTCTCCCTTTTTGAATCTCAAAGTTCGTTTTTATTATTTAATCAATAAATTTAATCTAATGTTTGAATCATATAAATTATTTACCTTCAATATAATATCAAAATATAATGTAGTATTGGTTATATAATTATTTAAAAAAGAAATATTAAATATTGTTAAATAACAGGATCTAAATCCATAATTTTTTGGGTATAAATATTATTCCCCCTTCAAATAAAATATTTTCATTTGATTAAAAACATGAAATAACTATTACATATGATATACACTTTCATCAACTATTTTATAGAAATTTTTTTAAACACCCAAGGACAAAAAAATATTCTTCTTGTTATTATATGTTACCTTATTCAAATAATGATTATGTTCTATTTTAATCACAATATTTTATGAATGTTGGTTCCCTACCGCATACTTCATTGTTACGAGGTGTGTGTGCACCCTATTCTGTTATATATTACCACTACATGATTGATTATTCATACACCTATGCTTGTTCACTTGAACATGTGCACTCCATTTTCGCATTATCTTCAATATATTCACACAAAAACCAAATTTGGGTATCAAAATGAGATTATAAATTCCATGTTCATTTTGAAAAAGATAAAATATGAAGATATGAACAGGCAAGCGAGTGAATATTATTTTTCACAAAACTATTAGTGTGATTATTCATTATTCACTAAATATTGTATATGCATTTTCAATGTTCTTAAAAAATATATTATGATTTCAGAACACTATCATAGAAAAACTCAGTGATATAGCCCCAATATCACTAGTTCACGGAATAAATATTTCATCATGTAGTCATGAAGGTGAAAGAAATTCAATAATTCAAGGTATGTTATTATTTATATAAAAACTATGTATTTGATCACCCTTCTCAATGAAAAACGAATAACGACTATTCTTCACCAAAAATATGAGCATGGAACTCCCTTACATGTGTGAAAAATAATAAAATATGCTTTCATGCATTTGTTTCACCTTCATGACTAAATGATGAAAATTATATTCATTGAACTCGGCATAGTGAGGCCATATCACTGAGTTTTTCAATGATAGTTTTCTGAAAAGATAATAGCTTCATGAAGAATAGTGAAAATTAATATAATATATTTAATGAATGTAGAATTATCACACTAATAGTTGTGTAAAAAATAATATTCACTCAAATTATTATTCATACATTCATATGATATCTTTTTTAGGCATGCACATGAACAATCATCCATGAGGATGGAACATACGATAGACATTTCAATGTCATTTTTCATTCATCTATAAAATCATCATATTGAACATGAAAATTATGATTCAAGATACAATAAATCATGTATAGTTTTAAAAGACAAAAAAAATCCATGATCACAGAATCTCGATTCAATCATTAGTGGACTAGCTGATATATATAATGAACAATATTTCATGTGGGAAAATTTTTCATAAAAAACAATTCATACTACTTTCTCAATCCAAAAGTAGAGTTGGAATGTAGATTCATAACACCTCATGACCACATGAGATGTTCCACACTATGTTTTCCATAGGAACCATGTCAGTCATTGGGACTAATATATGCAAGCCTTCAGGTGTGCACGATGTGGTTCTTATTCATATTCCCACCAAATATTCATAGCTACATTTTCCACTACCATAGATGGGATTTATAGGAATACTACATTGGATGTAGTTGACCTTCAACGTCCCACATGTTCCCTTCGATAAATTTCTATAGAAGATTATGATTTTTCCATGTTTTTTAGAAAAGGCCTCCCTTTATTTATATACATTGGGAATTCAATGTATAGATTTTTTGAAATCAAATATATTATCAACTTCAAAAAAACTTGTAAATTTATAAATATATTTTATAGTTATTCTTCACAAAAAAATAAAAAATAAATGCAATTCGTGATATCATTGAAACAGTTATCATGACATAGTAATTTATCGCATGATGTTCTTCAATTACTCTCATTCTCTTCTTTTACAAAAAACTATTTCTATAAAAAACATCTATATTTGCTATAAAATCTGTTTTATTATTTATACAAGTTCAATAGACATAGAACTATATAAGAAGGCATCATAGTTACATGGATATTTATTAAACCATTAAATACTATGTAATTAGTGAATCTAAAAAACATATCCACACACCACATTTAAATGTTAATGGTTTCAAACAATTTATTTGTTTCTTCAAATTAATATAGGTAATAACTTTATAATATGACTATTAACTTTGGAACACCGTCATCATATTTAAATCCATGAAACACTCCCATTTCATTAACCACCCTTGATATCCAAAGATATTAATTTGAAAAAAAAACTCACACACAATGTTATATATTTAGGTCTGATTTTTAATGATATAATATTATAATCTATTATATTATTTGAAAATAACCAATTCCTAACTTTATAAATATAGGATTTCACAACCCTCATTATCCTCACACATAAGACTCTTACAGTAATAAAACTCTACCAAAATCCCTCCCCTAACACCCATACCACATCCTAGATTTTTCGTTCTCATCAATAGCTTACCATTTTATAGAATAGTTTATTTAGAAAGGTATTCGTCATATGAAGTAATTTTATAACACCAAATCATTCTGTTTATTTTCTAATATTTTAAATATGATCCATATAATACAAAATATATTATATCTTCAGCAATTAACAAACATAAATATTTTAAATATACTTAGATCACATTATTTGTATATAATTTATATTATATACATACAACTATATTATTTTATAATTAAAATACCTCCCATATAATAGTCGTTTCATCACCTCCAAGGATGAAATATTTCATTTTCATCACCATCTTCAGGGATGGTCATAATATCACATTTTAGGGACAAATATAAACATAAAAATACTAATATATAATCTATTATGGGCATCATGGTTACAAAAAAAATCCTAAATAAAAATACCATTAAATGATAACAATTATACAATATGAAAATTGATATATATTTTTACTCTAATTGATAATTGTATGATTTTGAAATTATTTAATGAAATTATATATATCTGATTACAATTATATATTTATTTAACCTTTTTACATGTACATCAATCATTAAAAATAAAATTATATGATCATGGAATCATGAAATAAACTCCATCAAGATAAATGAAATTATTTCAAAGATTAAATAATATGATTAAATATAAACATTATTTAGATATATTGAATGAAATAAAAGTAAATATATTCCATTATAATGTATTTGATAAATTTAATTGGATTATTTAATATTTTTTAACACATTGTATGTTGATTCAAGATAGTATTTATGTTTTTATTTTCAAATCTCATATCCTAATAAATATTGGTTATGGATAAATTAAAATCTAGGAATATTTTATGTTTTTTTTAAAAACACATAAATCATCTTATACATTAGTTATTCATTGGTTTCTAATCATTTCATACCATTTTATGTCATTTTAGTTCTAAATTTACCAAAATTGATTCATGTAACTAAGACCAATAATATATCTTATTTCCCATGAAGAATCATTTTCTTCCATGTTTTTATTAATTTTTTGTTTCAAAAACGTCTTCATATATACATCATTGATTTATAAAGGTTATTTTTGACATAAATTTAGCTTATTTATTTACAATATTAATGAATAAATTTTATGATTTCCATATAATTCATTATCCATTAATTTCACTTTCTTTAGGGAAATGTGAAAACGATCCCCTTTACCAATTTCCAAATGACTACATTTTTCTCAACATTCTAAAAAATTTTTTATGAAGCTTCAAATCCTAGTTTTTTTGGTTTTCAACACAAATAATATTTCTACTTTTTGGGGAATTTTTCATTTAAAAGTCATAAAATGAAAATTAAATTTCTTATTTTTTTTAATTCAATTTCTTAATATTCTTATGAGAGTGGTTTTTTATATCAATAAACATAAATTATTTGTATGATTGAATAGGTATATTTTCTAATTATATAATATATAGATATCTTATCTAGGTGGATTATGATAATTCCTTATGAAATTTTTAATGAAACCAGTCTATTTCCCATTCGTTAATTAATATTTTATGGTATCATGAATATTTTATAGTTCATGTGGAAGAAGTATAAATGGATTTAATTATGGGGTGGATTGTTCTACTATTGGACTCAAATGCACTAGGTAATGTGTCTCCATATGAGATGACGTGGAATGGATAGTAAACCAAAACACCTAAGGAACTTTTCATACTATGTGGTAGGATGATCCATTATATCCCTCCAATTCTTTTGGTAAAGATTCATATCTCATAAGAAAACATTTATAGAATTAATTGGTAAATCTAATATATTATGATACTTTTTCCACAATGATATGATGGTCTTGGTGGTGATATTTGACACATGTGATGAATTTTTATGCTTATGTACGTTCCACATTTTTATTCCATTATTATCATTATTATTTCTCAAGATTACTAACTCATTTTTTCATGCCCCATTTAACCATGTACTATGTCGTAAGACATTCTACATGATTCTTGATTTGTTATCTATGATTTATTGAAATGATTTGTACAACTATGCAGCTTGTTAATGTTCTTATACACATATAATCATCATATCCTCACTTTTGATATTTGATTTGTATCCCCACTATTTTCAGTTATTGTGCATCAGATCTCCCACTTTCATATGTTTCTATTCCAAGGGTTATGAAGAAGAGTATAATTCTTGTTTTTTTAGAAGGGGTTTTAGTGTGGTTAAATTATGGAGAAATATTCATTGTGTTTTAAAATAGTTTTTTTGTATACATAGTCTATAAATATATTAAGACTATCAGTTCTATGATGTTAATTATTGTAATATGTAATTAATAATTGTATAAACTTTTTAAAAATGGATGTATAATATGTTTGGGTTTTCTTAATGATGTCCATGGATTCAAAGCACAAAAAATTAATATGAACCTATAAGAGTTAAATATTCTTAAATGGATTATGATTTTATCATGTATAATGATTATTTATGATTATATGTTATTGAAATTGATTATTTGGAGTACATTTAATTGACAATGGATTCTTGATGTGCTTCTCATGTTTGTGTCAAATGTAAGATATAATTTTTTTTATTAAATGTAGTGTTATCAAATATAGAGAAAATATAGAAATAATTGTTCAATTTAATATTGAAATATATTTTAAACCTCTAAAAAATTAAAAAGACGCAATATTAAAAAAATTGTAATTAAAAATAGAATAATTGTATTATTCTTTTCATTTGGGATAGACAACGTTCTATTTTTTATAGAAAAAAAATTATTTAGATACTTGAATGAATTTTTTATTGGGTGTTTAAATTTAAATACTATTTTAGATATATTTTTCTATGAGAATCTCATTTAAAATTTAATGTTTAATATGTTTAAATCTATTTATTCAAATACCCATAATAATTTATATTGTAACATAGTAATTAAAAATGTTAGAAACATAAACATAATTATTAACAAAATATTATTATTTCCTTATATATATATATATGAATCATTCATAAATGTAAAAATTAAAAATTTTCATTTTGGTAGATTAGGATAATAAATGAAGCAAACTATTAAATTTTTTAAATGTAAATATATATTTATATATGTAGATATATATTTATATATGTAAATATATATATATATTAAAATATAAAATAAATGAGGATTTTTATAATTTATAACCTTTACTTGTGACCATATTATTTACCATTACAATTGTTTATTGAACTAAAAGTATAAAAACATTATAATGTTTTTGAAGATTTTTAATAATTAAAAAGTGAAAATAGAAAAATAATTTATGCATTTTTATTACAATAATTTGTTTAATTATTTAGTTTAGATACCACTAAGTATGTATGAAAATATGGAAATGTGTCACAAGTTACATCTACAAGAATAATATCGCCTAATGATATATTTGAGAGAAAATATAATACTTTCCTGAAAAAAATAACCTATGGTGTGTCATCAGGAGTTTCAAATTTCCGTCTAAATTTTCTCCCAAAAAATTATATCATTTTCACCTAAATATAATCTATCTAAGAAAATATAAAATCCAATATAAGTGATAATAACTATTAAGTGTTCTAAATTTTAATTTTTTGGGATTCAAAATTATAAATTGTGTATATGTTATAATATTTTTTATGAACAACATAAAAAATCCGACAAGTTCTTAGGTCTTTATATTTTAGAGAAGTATTGTTTTATTAATTTTATAAACTATAACAAAAAAGTGTTTGTGTATTTAATTACATTATTTTTATTATTAAATTTTTTATAAAATAAAAAGATTTACTAAGAATATTCTATGTCAATTTCAAGACCAAAATTATTATAATACACATGTCATATATTAACATTATATAAGTTCATTTTTTAAGGCTTCCAGATGGTTCTGTATTGGTTCAAAATGATTGGGTTGATAGTTCAATGCTTGAAAAAAGTTTTTGGAGTTTTTGGGGTGTAGAAACTGGATAGAACCTTCCATGGTAGAATCCATGCTGAGCCTAAATATAATAGGTATACCATAGGTAGAACCAATAGGCCACTGTTGGGGAACTATTGTTGGGAAGGGGAATGTGGATTCTACCTATTTTCATGAAAAATTTGGAATCCACCATGTTCTGGTGAAGAGTATGATGAGCCCAAAATGGAAATTATTTCTATACCATGCCATTGTCAGTGGGTGTATTAGGATCCTCATCATTGCATGATCGAGACCAGAACAAGCATGGTGAATACACATCACATCATTTTGTCATCTGTTTCATAAAAATAAAATGCCAAAAAAGTCACCTGTTATTTTTGATTAGGGATTTTCCATTTAGTATAGAATGTGAAATTAGTAATGGAGGATTATTAACAGACTTTGGATCCCCCTTGATCACTATTTTATTAATTTCCTTCATGTGTTTTCAATTAAGTTGATTATAGTGAGTAAATTGGTTAACATATCATCATTTATATTATTTCCTATGATGATATCAACTATACAGGTCTTTTTTATATTCAACAATACTGGGATATCTGTCTATGGTAGATAATGACTACTTATTCCCTGATTATTGCTCGTTTCTTTATGAATCATTGAGGTATTTTTTTTTATATTTTACTTATTAATATAATTAATGGATGAACTAAGAATTAGTGATATGTATTCTATTGTATAGTATCAATTATCCATTTTATAGATACATTACCACATGTATTATGGATTTTATAAAATTCTTGGAAGACCATGTATATTGAAGTGGGTGGTTTTATGAATGGTCTTGTTCTATGAAGCCTTCATCCTTACTCATTTTGAAAGGTTTTTTTAATTATAATTGAATTCTATTTTGATTTGTTGAAATGTGAAT
Organism: Viscum album; assembly: GCA_963277665.1. Classification (NCBI taxonomy): domain Eukaryota; kingdom Viridiplantae; phylum Streptophyta; class Magnoliopsida; order Santalales; family Viscaceae; genus Viscum; species Viscum album. The sequence goes on along the minus strand of OY728130.1, from coordinate 1,014,541,352 downwards.
GTTTTGGATACATAATGAAATTGAATTTCTAATTAGTTTTGTGAAAAAAAGTAATTTTTAGTAATGTTGTATAATAATGATATGTGTTTCGAAATTTTTTTATTATTTTTATGCAAAATGATATGAAATCATTTTTTATAATTAATTCCTTATATGTATAGGTAGTAAATGTTGATGAATTTGAATTTTTTGGACATTGAATAGGTATATCAAATGAGAAAAAGTTGTGCTTATGACGATGATAGTTTTGTGACAATTATAATAGGAATTAATGATTTTTTTCTAGAATGTATACATGATTTAAAATATAAATAATTTTTTTATTTCATGATATTGTTAGGAGTTAACATTTATATCTTTTCTCCCATCCCTAGACCACTGATATTGTGACATATCAAAATAAAAGTCATGATTGTTCACTATATTGTGAGGATCGTAGATAGATTGGAATAAACTATATTAAGATATGATTCAATTTACTACCCATTGGGATTATTGAAATGGGTTTTTTGAATGGAAATGGATCAATTTAAAATTTTCATTAATGGGAATGGGATTTGACTAAAAACAATATGAAAAATGACTTGTTAAAAATTATTTATGATTTTTAAAAGCTTGATTTCCATTATTTACTATTAAATGTGAAAGAAATACCTATTTTATATTTTATTATAAAATTCATAAGTGGTTTATTTTATAAACACTTATCATGAAATACATTATGGTATCCTATAGGGAATATTTTTCTCACACCCTAAAAATGGTTTTGTGTGATTTTAGATATTTCTTTATCTAAAATATTTAAAGAAAGGGAAAAATTAGTGGACATGGGTATCTATACTATTTAGTAGTGGAATTTTAGTAGTGGGATTGTTATATGATTTCCCTTATATCACATGGATATTGTTTTTTTGTTTTAGATACATTTTTTCCCTTCATTGGTTTTAGACATGTATTTCCATAAAATTGATTTATTCATCTATCTTACTTTTTATTGGAAAATTGTCTTGTTTAATAATTTATATTTATTTTTTGTTCTATTCACTTGAGGATAAATCATTCGTTGCATTGTTTTTTGATTATAATGAACATTTTTACGACTATAGGTGATTATGATTTCCCTCCAATAATTTCCTTGAACTAGCTTGAGTGTCTGGTTTAGGGATGACCCAGTTCAGTTTATGAAATCATTTTCTCAAAGGGAGGTAGGTTATCCTTGATCATTATCTATATATTTTTCTTATACTAGAGATGGGATATTTAAGAAATATGAGGTATGTTTTGAGTGATTTTCTTTTAGCACTCAGGTGTTCATGAATTAAGTAACTATGGGATGTGGGGGATCATATAACATATGTTTTGTTTTGATATAATCTCTGGTGTTTTGACTCTGTTTATTCCTACTAATATGTATAACTTTGTTAATGTTCATTATTCTTTCTATGATATGGTTCTATGGGACCTAGAAGGATTCCAATAGTTACAGATGGGGGTGTTGTGAATGATTTTCCCTGAGGAAAAGGTCCAATCATTCGTAATCATATCTTAGTGGTAGTATGAGAGATCCAAAGATATGGAATAGGGTGTTTCCCCCACCATAGATAATTCTAAATAAGTGAATCCATAGATTATAAGATATAAATATCAATCAAAAGAGTTTCTATACCATGATCTACCATTATTCTAATTAATGAATGACCCTAAAGAAGTGGAAAACTAGGTCCGGATGACCAATTGGATTTTCATCATCCTTGATAATCTAAATTATATAAAGATGAAATGGGATGCTTTTAAGATAAATTTACCTATAATGATATGACGGGTCATAAAAGGTCCATAAAAACATTTTTTTAACTTGATGCACTTCAATACCATTTTATTACACTAGTTTTGTCACTAAATCATTGATGACAGATAAATATATGGAGTTCCTCATCCTTCATCACTATGGTAATACAACAATGTAATATGCTAAAAAAATTTATAATCCATTTTACTTATCTCATGATATTCTAGTTAATGTTTAGTTTAAGTATTAGATGTTTTATGTGGTCGTGTGATTGGATATTGGATCAAAGTTTTATAATATAGAGAGTACATCTTAAGCTGATGTAGTGTACTAATATTTGGTGGAAGATATTGAACATTTTTATAGGTTAGGGTTAGTTTGAATTACTTTTCTTACTATTAGTTTCTTTATCATCTACTATATAATGAAGTATAATTGGAGGACAACACATAATGGTGGTGGTAGTGGCTTTTAGCAGTGCTCTTACACCTCCCCTTCAGAAATAACTAGTGGTGGTCCTCTAACATTAAATATGTGTGGATTGATGGGATACAAAAAATTTCATTTCCCCATACCTCTTGATTTTATTTAATTTTTGGGATATTTTTGAATTTTTTTAAATTAAATAGGTATCTTTATACTCCATGTTACGATACAAGTTAATCGCCACCTAAAGGGTATTTGGTTCAGTCCAATACTTCAATGATTATATGGTTTTGTTCACGTTATTATAGAATGATGTACATGGATGAAGTTAAAGAGTCTCAGGTGGATGTTGATTTGGTCCCTACAACTATGGGAGGTTGTATTTTTTTCTTTATATTTAGTGAATTTTTTTAGCTAATGCTTCATCGCATAACATTTATACTAGAAACTACTTTCATATTTTGTATCATATGAAGAAACTCATGTCATTTATTATATAGTTGATGATGAATCTTAGAAAGAAGAATGAAAATGGTTTTAAAGGATCCACATGTTATCTTTTTATCTCAATAGGTGATACATTTTTTGAATTTTCATGTTCATAGATTTATCTCATTTATGTTATCCTCGTAATGGATTGGATAGTTTCCCATATTGATGATATTGAATTTTATCACCGGTCGGTGTTCTTTTTCCCCATATTGAAACATACAGGTGTCTTATTGAGAGTGAGAAGGTAGATATTGTGGATTAGGTTATAAATTACTAGAAAATTTAAAGATATATTATTATCTATCAGTTTAACAAGGGGAAGAAATTATGGGTTTTGATCTTCTGTACGTGTTTATGGAATTTCATAATGTTTTTCCAGCTAAATTATTTTACATTTCCAGAGAGTGATGTAGATATTTCAATGTATTTGGTGTCGAGAACCCATCTAATATCCATTCATTCAAGCTATATTTTGATGTAGAATTAAATGAATTGAGGCCTTTGTTGTAATATTTTATTGTTGAAGCCCTAATTCATTATAGTCTACTACCCTAGGAAGCCCTTATAATTTTTAACAAATTGGATTATATAATTCTCTATTAGGGTATCTATTATCAATTTATTAATCAGGAATGGATTAAGAACATTAATTTTTTTCCTCTTATCAATGACCTGTTTGATCAATTAAAGGGAATAAGTTTTTATTTAAAATTGACACTCAATCGGGGTATCATAAGCATATAGTTAACTTGTTGGATAATGAAATTACCTCCCATAGGAGAAGGTAATTCCACATTGAAAATATTATGATGTTTGTTATTTTGACTAACAATATTTCTATATTCATGGCCCTAATGAAATTTATTTTCTACTAGTTACTCAATTATATTTTTTTTGGTATTTATGGATGAAATTATGGAGTATTCTACAACTTGGGAAGAGAATGAAATCACCTAAAATGAATTTTTGGGATCATGAGGGATCAATTTTTTAATAATTTATCAAAATATCATTTAAGTATTCTAGATGTTATATTCTTAAGACTTGTTTTTTTGGAACATTTCATATCATTTGATCCTAAGAAGTGGAAAGATGTCTAATCATAGTAAGAGAAATTAAATGTCATTGATCATAGAATATTCATGGGGTTGGTAGTATACTATCAGTATTATGCGAAGTAACTCTATAGTGAATAATATCCATTGAATACTCTTATCAGGTAAGGGGTAAAATTCATATGGGTTTCTAGGTGCCAGACTTCCTTTAATGAAGTGAATAGACATTTGACCTCAAAGCATATTTTGTTTTACCATAAATGGGAATGAAAATATTTACTTGTTCATCAAGTAAATTTGGGTGATGTACTTATGAAATATGATCATTTTGTGGTGTTCATATCTCGTTAGCTTTGTCCACATGAGAAGAATTATACCACCATAGATCAAGAACTTGTAGTTCTCATTAATTTTCTCAAGAGTTAGAGACATTTCCATTTTATGAATAGTTCACTACATATTCTGACCATTAGTTTTGGAGTCACAAATTATTTCAATAGAAAATGAAAAACTTGTAGAGAATATGGGAAGAGTATCTTCATCCATTCCAATTTAAAATTTCGTATACCATGTGAAATGGGATTTTTTATACTCATTTGGCAGAAATAATTATTCTCAATTGGTAATGTAATTTAATTATGAATGGAATCATATGGGACTCCATACTCAGACCCACCTTGATGTGATAGAGGAATAGGGGAGTATTTATTTTTCTTGTCTAGTGTTTATTTTTTATCTTCTCCTATTGGTTTTCTAATAGAAATAATGGGGTGAAAAGTTCAGGAGTTTGATAAACTCGTTATATGGTAAGGATACCAAAGTCAATTTTCTCCATCCAAAAATGTAATTCCTTGTTTAGAAAATAAAATTTCCATTACATTATCTTGGAATATGGTGGTGATTGAATGTTTTCAATATTCTCAGTAGGAATTTCAAACTGGTAAAATTTTTATGTACCATTATATTTACATTAGGTTTTGGGGTTAGGTTTAAAATGATAGAAATCTAATATTTTTTATATCAATACATTTAAAAAAATATTATGGCAAAATCCAAACCCCATATATAATTCAACAGACGTGCATAGTGACCATTTAGAAAATGGATGAAGTTTCAATTAATTACATCGTACGGTTTCCAAAAAATATTTGATGGAAAATGTTATATGCCTGGTGATTTATTGATTAAAAAGTCAGAAAATGATGTTGTGATTTGAGATAATAAAATGTTTTAGGACACCAAGAATCTATATGTCATTGAAATTGTAATGTTTTATAGGGTTTCCTACAAAATTTTTTATGATAGGTATCCCCATTTTACCTCTCGATTTTGTATGATCCTGTAGACAGTAATGAGTTCTCATGTTATTATGTGAATTTTTTTCTATCCTCAGGAAAACAGATAGATGGAGAAGGTAATTAATATTTAAGAATATTTAATGTGTGATTGAATTATGGATGTTGGAGGCTCTTATGATACTTTTTTTTAATTGTTTATTTTTCATAAAATATAAATTAGTAATCACCCATCCCTTGTATACCTTTCAGGGTTTGTATGGATTTAATTGTAAATCACATATTTGTTAGTTGGAAGTGGATAAATAATATCTCTTTTTACAATGAATATTTTATTATTTATATTTGAATGTTTAGATAATTAAATTTTGGATGGTGACCACTAAGATCCCATAAATATCTTATTTGGATAGGAAATACCATCCTTCATAATTTTTTGTTGGTGGCTAGATGTTACTAAAAAAATCATTTCGGTTGGATCACTCTCTACATTGGAAGTAAATAATTCTAGATCTATGATACATTGGGACATAGAGATTATTTATTGGATCTGAAAGGTGGATTAAAAGTAATCTTGGTCATATCAGTTAGCTTCTAACCACTATTTTTTCCATGTGTCTTTGCATAAAAATTGTCATCACTATCCCTCTCTTGTTTTGAATAAAATATATATTGATTAGTAATTGGAAATTTTTATAGATGAAAATCCATTTTAAATTGATTATTATCAATAAAATATATTTAATTATATTTAATATTTTTTTCCATCATTTTATAGTGGTATATAATGGAACCTCATGATTCATGGAGTGAGAATCAATGATGAGATAGAAATAACCTCGGTATTTTTATGGACTATCCTTGTTCAACATGACAATATGGGGATATAAAATTATATAGTGGGTATATTTTCACATATTTTCTTAAGTAATATTCATTTAATAGATTATGGGATTTTTATTTTAGAATTTGGGGAGTTTTGGACGGAACCCAGTTGCTTAAAATTGTTTTTATTCATTTCTTAGAGAAAAATGATATAAATCATGTCATGGACCATTCCAGGTGTAAACTAGGAATTTCTTGTGTACCATGGGATGGAAAAACATGATAATCATATAAAATGGTCATGGGTGTGAGTAATTTGGACAATATTTTTGAAACATGTCCATTTTGGCCCCCACCATGCCATGATGTAGGGTATAATGAGTCTAAAAATGCCAATGTTTCAATACCACTCTATGGTTTGTTAATTTGTCAGAATAATTGGTGTTGTGAAAAAAAAATCTGACTATTAGTATGATGAATAACCACCACATTTTTTTATCACTAGTGTTATAATTTTGATCATCTTAATCGTCCAGGTGATCTTATGTAGAAGGTTACACCAATTTATTTAGGAAAATTATTTCATTTTGTGAGTATAATTAACCTCTTTTGTATCGGTTTTACCTCTCTTGATAATATTTCTATTAATTCCAATATATGGATTTTATTTAAAAAATTATTTGTTGATTGATGGTTGAACTATCATTATTCATGATATTACATAGGGAGATCTCAACCCTCCATACCATGTTTCAATTCAACCATGTTGGGATATTAGTCTGAAAGAGATAGAGACTGTATCATCTTTTATCATTAGATGTTTCATTGTGAATCATTATGATATGTTTTCCTATACAAATTACTATTCTATGTGATGGATTAATTCATAATTATTTATTTGAATTATTTGTTTTATGATCCCTTCACATTTCCATATATACACATTTTCTAATCTCTTGTGTATTTCATTCAATTGATGGAAACCCATGTGTTTTGGGGAAGGTGGTTTCATGAACGGTATTTCTATATCAACCATTCTTGGTATCTCATTATATATTGTTTTTTATATATTTAGTGTCATGATATTTTATATAGGGAAATGTGTAAGTTTTTTATAATATTGTGAAATGTAATTCCCCTTTAGTTTTTATAAGGGGTGGATTTTAACCATGTTTTATTTTGATAAAAAATGATTTCAAATAATTTTTTTGTATTTATGAAATATTTTTTGAATGTATCATATATGTAATTTAATTTTATCTATGCATATCATATGATATTTGATTTATTTTAATTCATTGACCTCAGCATAGACATATCCCAATGGTTCCATTGATATATATTATGGGTGATTGTTTTGGGTATTAACTCACAGTATGATTTTTTTTTAGAATGGATATATGATTAATACTATAAATAAACATTTTTTTGTTTTGAAATTGTCCGGGGTCCACTTATTGGGATTATCTCCCATTACTATGCCCATTAATCAATGGAGCAATTTTTATAATAGGAATGATAGTTCATCAAGGGGTGACGATCCTAGCAAACCAAAAACTAAACTACACTTGGATATGTGTCCATGATTCTACTAATTTATTATTATTGAAATGGTTTCCATTCAAATTAAATTATTCACTTTAAAACTAATTTTATAGAAAATTATTTTTAATTTCTTTTGAAAACTTTTTTATATAAAATTTATTTTTGAACAATTTTTAAAAGGGCCCAATCTCCATGATTTACCATAATATTTGAAAATCTACATTAAATGAATTTTTAAATGACCTTTATTGATTTGTTTTATAAATAATGATTATTAAAATTATGGTTGATTCCATCTTGTATAGTTTTTTCTACACCCTTCACATAACATTGGGTGTGTGTAAATATTTTTTCATCTAATTTATGTATTGTAAATGTGACCCTTTGTGTTTATGGGTTGTAATAATAGTAGGGTGATGGGGTTTTGTGGTGACCTAGTTGGTTGATTTCACTAATATCAAAAAGATATGGTTTTTTTTCCCAGCTAATTTTTCTCCCTATTTAGGTTTATCACATTTATTTCCTAGTAAAATTTTTATCTAGAATCTAACATTATATATCAATTTTTTATTTATTTTATACACATCATGTGTTTATTTTTTTGTTCAATATGATATAAATCATCCCATATGGTCATTCTATATAAAAAAAATCTTTTCATTAAAATTGGGATCAATAATTCACTTTCAGACCTAGCATAGTTCAACTTAAGTTCCTAGTTGAAGGATGAACTAGTTTGGTTTTCAAAATAGTTGATATGGTAGATAGAGTGATTCTCACATCGGTTAAATATGTTGAACAGCCTATTTATATAAAACAACAATGATTTCATTAAGTGGTTCATTATGATCTAGATACATACGTATTTACCATGGATTATATTGACTATGAGATATTCATAAAATATAACATAACCACATTCAAGAAATATAATATAATTTTTACACATATATTAGAATTAAATCCATGAATTATTTTACAAAATCATTATAAAATAGTTATTCTATTAAATTAGTTTATCTACATCATGGATTTAGAATCACATTGTGTAAATGGCAGCAGAGAAAAATATATATATGTAAAATAGAATTTATTCGTATAAAACATGATTAGTGGTATATAGTATAAATAAATGTATTTTACTGAATATGAATAAAATAATTTTCCATTAATTATTTTATATTAATTTTAAATAAACTATACATGTTCTCACTATTAATATGATAAATATAAGACGAATTTAAATAGTATGCACTACAATGAAATCCTTTTTATTATTTTATAAATAATAAAATTTAATGGTATTATGGAATGCAAAAACATTTCAATGGAAACCATTTTTCAATGATCTATTTATCGAATGATGTTTGATTATTGAAGATGGAATATTTATTTTTATCAATTAATCAAAGAATTTGGTTTCTAAAAAATGAAAATTCATATTATATTTATAGATAATATCACGGGAGTGAAATTATAATTATATTATTATATGTATATTTAATATATATTATTATAAATTGAACAATTCCATTAATATTTATAAAGGGTTGTTTGAGAAAAAATTTCTATGGTAATGAAATAGAATAAGGATCAAAAAACATGGTTTCTAGGACTATGGTGGTATATTACAAAAACATGCTTTTCTGATTGAATTTTCTTCGGTTGGTAAATTTATAAAATTTATAAATAGGGATAATAATACAAATGGATATTTTCCCATATTGAATGGAAATATTGTTACAATGGATCAATTTCATTCCTCAAATAAGAAATGGAACACAAGAGTAATATTATTAATGTGTGCATAAAATTATTTTTAATGTATACCATATTGTGTACTACATTTATTGCATCATATTATATTCTCATAAAAAATATATTGTAATAAATTCTAGGTAAATGTTATCAATTATTCTTCACAAATATTTTAGCTAAATTTAGATGTACCAAGTATGTATTTATAGTATTGGAAATGGAAAAAAACTTTTATATATATATATATATATTAATGATGTTATCATTTAAAATGAAAAAGTGGTTTTGAATCTCACCAAGAGTGTATACTATTTTATAATGTAAAGGATATGAGTTGAAAATAGTTTCTAACATTCAATCATAAAAAATTCTATTGTAAAATTTCAGCACATCATAGTATTATATTAAATAATGGAATTTAGTTAGACTGAGAAGTTAATTTCCCACAAAGTAATACTATTTATAACGACCCATACTTTACATACATTGTTAATACTTCAAAATTGAAGCACACTTATTACAACATATGACAAAACCACAAAGGGCCGTATAGGTATAGTGTCTTTAGAAACTGGGAAACATAAACAACTGGTTCATAAATCTTCTACAGTGTCTCCCATTTATTTCATCATATCTAGGGTCCCTTTTAGAATATTCTACTTAATATCCATCTTCCTGACCTGGGGAAAAGAAAACATAAAATGGTGAGCTCAAATGCTCAGCAAGGGCAAATAAAGGAAATAAAAATCATATCATATCTTTTTAAAAATCAAAATCTGCAAAAGAGATCATAATATCTTAACATGGAATAAATCATAGAAGTGAAAATGAGATCCCCATAATCATAACATAAAACTTGAAACTTTGTGGCATGCACACATAATCATGGAAAATAATTTCTTGTTAGTCATGACTCATTGGCAAGACTATCTTAGTGGACAAAGTCCCTTTCTGAACCGAGTTCACTCCTCGTTTCAGTCCAGTATCACTGAACCGAAATAACCTTCCGTTCCAGCCATGTCTATCTCATGAGATATAAAATCTTTACCCAATGCATTGGAGGGAGATATAGGTCCCACCCATCTTATAATGAATCCTTTCTTATGTGTCCCACATAATCATAAATCATACATCATCGCATAACCCATGTAATAAAAAATGGGATTCTTAAACAACATGACATCATAAAACAATTCATATAAGATAAAGGAATTCATAAAAATATTTCCATCACAACATAATCAAATCCATGTAATAATAGGGATAGAAACAGAACCCTTTATTATCTTAGATGGAAAATAATTTTGATAAAACACTTGAACTCCATTCTTGAGGAAAATATCCTTTCTACTTCAAAAACATTTTTCATTTCATAACATGTCATACACTTTAAAATAAAATAAGTTGATTAAAAATAAACTTGAAAACTTGTAAAGGAATATTCTTGGAAATAATGTTTTAAAAATTCATTCATGCCGTATAAGTAAAAAAACATTCTTCGTACTTTTGTCGGAAAAGTCAAAAAGTACCTCGTACGAAAAATGACAAAAGATTCCATTCATACATATTACTAAAAACTCACCCAAGGGTAAAAATGGATTTAAAAAAATTGTAGGTGGATGGAAATAATATTACATATTGATGAAACATGGATGTGGATGATAAAATACACCCCAGTAAATACTTACGAATAAACAATCTCGGATAAAAATGAGATTGTGATATTTCCCTTACCTTAGGTCCGATTAGCTTTGTACGTGTCCGAATCTCCTGTATAATGGTTTAAATAATGTTATTGACTTATTCCAGAATCATACATATTGATATGATATCATATATGGTCATATTCTAAGCTTCTTGTTAGTAATATTTCATTGTTACTTGTTACTCGGGTCTTTATTGCCTTTTGTTCTTATGCGTGTTTTGCCGAATACATTCTTATTCTTCTTTTAAGGTTATAGATACCTTATATCTAGAATGGTATTAGTTTACAATATATCATATTTATTCATTCAATTCATTTATATAATTACTATGTAATGATGATCATGTAGAACGAGTCACATCACATCGTGGAGACGGTATTCCGTACGTACGCACGAGTGATGATATCGTTCCTATGATCGTGGAACTGTATTGGAGTATATATATATTATTTCAGTATCAATATTACTTTATAATAATCATAAATAGTTACTCATTACACCATTATACCCATCCTTGTAAAGTGATGGTGGAAAAATAGATTACACCACGGCGTGGAGACGGTATTCCGTACGTACGCACGCGCGGTGATTTCATTTTTCCGTGGGATGGATAGAAGGTGAATTAGGGTTGTTTCATATTTATAATAACATATCAGTATGTATGTAATACTGATGTTATTACTTTATCATGAAACAACTAAAGAAGAAGAAGTTGAAGAAGAAAGAAATTGAAAAGATCGGTAATGGATATTACCTCTTCTTTGGAACGCCTCTTTGAATCCTCCACTTAGGGAACTAAGATTGGTCTTTGAAGAAGACCAGGACCTCTAGGATTATTCTAGGGAAGTGGAGAGGAGAAAATGGCAGGGTTTGGTCGAGCTTGAGTGCTCAAATTGGTGTGAGGAGGAGGGGGAGGAGGTGCCCTTTTATAAGGGAGGAGAGGGGCACCTTAGGAATATCTCAAAATATTATTTTATATTAAAGTCAAAATCGGTTTATAATGGCTCCAAAGGGTCTTATTTCGAAGATAAGGTGGGGATGGGTCGAAATCCTATCAACCAATAGGATTTAGACAAGTTTAGGGTATTATTTTAACCTTATCAATTAGATTTAACTCTAAGTTAAATAATTTAACTTTTACCGTGTCTTTTTGTTTTCTTTCACTATATGGTTAATACACTTACTATAACATGCCAAAAGAACCCCAAATTGTTTATTATTAATATATATATCTTTATCTAAGTCATTTGGCCGAACCTTAGATTTTTACGAATACAATAACATTTAATAATATAATATTTGATTTAAAAACTATTTTGTGTCAATTTTGACACTATTTGATATATGATTTTTGTGAAAGTCATAAAAGAATTATATGTTCGAACCAAGTTGATTAAATCAACATTAATATATCATAGTAACCTAGAAAATTAGTTTAATTCATAAAAAGTCTTAAATTACATTTATATTTGTGTTTATAACATCAATTATGTCAATATTTCATTAATAAGATAATTACTGCATCATCATTGTGTCATAAATAAATTAAATTATATAATGTCTAAAAATTACAAATAAACTACCATCATGTAGGAAATATTTTTATCTTTCTAATGAATATTTATAGTAGAATTTATCTTATGTATAACCCCATATTAAAAATGATTTACCTATTAAACTTTGATTTTAACTATTTTAACCCTTCTTTAAATAAATTAATAATAAATGTCCTAATCTAATCCAAGTGGGCCTAAATGGTCATATTTTATTCATAAGGTTTTTTTTGGTCGAATTACACTTATCCAATAGAATTAGGACATGTTTTAGGGTAATAATAATATCATATTTACCCTTAGTTACCCTATTTACTATTAACCGCGGTAAAAAAAAGTAAAAAGTTACTATTCACCAAAAAATTATTTTTATCTCATTGAACCACATTTTACTTACTGATATCAACCGTGTCTGTTGGATTTTCGAAATTCCATTCACAGAAGCGGTAAAATTAAGTTTTATGAAAAATTCAGTTTTTAACCTACCACTTAGTGGTTTCACTATTCATCAAAAATTGAAAGTTTTCAGAAAAATACCAAAATTTCACCCTAGGCTAATTTCGATATTCTGAATCCAAAAATGAAGTCCATTTTGAAAAATAAAATTTATAAAATTTCAAAAAGTGGTTATTACTATTCATAACGGCTATTTTTAATAGCATATTTTTGTTTAGTGAAACTCGGTATTGCGTACGACGCAAGCTATCGAGGAAGGTCGCGATTGCGTGTAAAGCAAGCCAAGCAAGTGTTGTGTAGAAAAAGATTCCTTTGATGATTCATATAACATAAAAGTCTCGGGTGTTACATTCTACCCCCCTTAAAAAGAATTTCGCCCTCGAAATTCGTCACTTTGTAACAAACAGATGAGGATACTTCTCCCTCATCATATCCTCAAGCTCCCAAGTAGCTTCTTCAAGTTGGTGGTTCCTCCATAAAACTTTCACCAAGAGAGTGGTCTTGTTTCATAGGACTTTTTCGCTACGATCCAGAATCTCTATCGGTTGTTCTTCATAAGAAAGATCTTGCTCCAGCGGTATAACTTCTGAGCTGAGTACATGTGAAGGATCTGGTATGTACTTTCTCAGGAGAGATACATGGAACACATCGTGAACTTGAGAGAGATTCGGTGGAAGCGCCAATCGGTAAGCTACCTTCCCAACACGATCCAGTATTTCGAAAGGACCGATATATCTAGGGCTCAACTTCCCCTTCTTTCCAAATCTCATAACCCTCTTCCAGGGAGATATTCGTAAGAACACTTTATCACCCACTTCAAACTCTAGGTCTTTTCTTCGGTTGTCGGCATAACTTTTCTGTCGACTCTGAGCTGCGCTTATGTGTTGTTGAATAGATCTGACCTTTTCTGCCATTTAATCAACGAGATCAGGTCCTAATAGCTTTCTTTCCCCAACTTCATCCCAGCATGTTGGAGTCCTGCATTTCTTTCCATAGAGAGCTTCATAAGGAGCCATCTGAATACTGGAGTGAAAGCTATTATTATAATAAAATTCCACCAAAGGTAGGTGTTGATCCCAACCTCCTTTGAAATCCATAGAGCAAGCTCTCAACGTATCTTCTAGGGTTTGAATTTTTCTCTCAGACTGACCGTCTGTCTGGGGATGATAATCAGTGCTGAAACTCAACTCTGTATCCAGAGTATACTGAAGACTTCGCCAGAACTTCGAGGTAAATCTCGTATCCCGATCAGATATAATAGAAAGTGGTACTCCATGCAATCTTACCACTTCCTTTACATATATCCTGGAAAGCTGATCTAGAGAGAAATCCTCTCTAATAGCAATGAAGTGTGCAGACTTTGTAAGACGATCAACTATGACCCAGATAGCATTATTGCCTTTGGAAGTTTTAGGAAGTCCTCTGACAAAGTCCATAGTGATGTTTTCCCATTTCCATTCGGGTATGGGTAATGGTTGTAACATCCCCTTAGACTTTTGTCTCTCAGCTTTAACTTGTTGACAAACCAAGCATCGAGAGACATATTCAGAAACATCTCTTTTCATGCCATCCCACCAGAAGTACTCTTTCAGGTCCCTATAAATCTTCGTGCTTCCAGTATGAATAGAGAATGAAGAACTATGAGCCTCATCCAGTAGCTCCTTCTTTAATTCGGGGATGGAAGGAACACAAACCCGATTCCTGAACTTTATTATCCCATCACAATCAAGGTTGAATTCAGGAACATTTCTCACCTTCTTTTGTAACTCAACATCTTCTTTCTGTGCCTCTTTAATCTTCACATGTATAGATGGTTGAACATTCATTTGAGAAAGATAAGATTTTTCCCTTTCCATTATAATTCCAAGATCCATCCTTTGTAAATCCATAAATATTGGATCTTTTGTGATCCTCATCATGGATAAACTATCATGGTCTTGTCGACTTAATGCATCTGCCACCTTGTTTGCTTTCCCAGGGTGGTAATGGATTGAGCAGTCATAATCCTTAATCAGCTCCAACCATCTTCTTTGGCGCATATTCAGCTCCTTTTATGTGAAAATATACTTTAAACTTTTATGATCAGTATAAATATCACACCTTTCACCATAAAGGTAATGCCTCCAAATCTTTAATGCAAAGATTACCGCAGCCAACTCCAAATCATGTGTTGGGTAATTTTGCTCATGGATTTTCAACTGTCGTGAGGCATAAGCTATCACCATATCATTTTTCATAAGAACACACCCCAATCCCTTCTTGGATGCATCACTTTAGATCACAAACCTTTCTCCACTACAAGGCAGTGTGAGCACAGGTGCACTGGATAACCTTCTTTTCAACTCCTTGAAATTCTCTTCACATTCCTCTGTCCAGACAAACTTAACTCCTTTCCGAGTCAACTTGGTGAGTGGATTAGATAATCATGAAAAATCTTTTACAAAACGTCGATAATATCCATCCAAACCAAGAAAACTTCGGATCTCAGTTACTGTTGTTGGTCTCGACCATCTTTTGATAACTTCTGTTTTTGCTGGATCCACAGATATCCCCTCTTTTGAGATTATGTGACCCAAAAATGCAACTTTTTGAAGCCAAAATTCACACATGGTAAATTTGGCATAAAGCTTCTCCTTTCTCAGGGTCTTCAATATAATTCTCAAGTGATCTTCATGCTCTTCCTTTCTCTTTGAACAGACAAGAATATCGTCTATAAAGAATACCACAAATTTATCAAGATAGTCTCTAAAGACTCTATTCATTAGATCCATGAAGATAGCAGGGGCATTAGTAAGACCAAATGGCATCACTATAAATTCATAGTGTCCATACCTTGTACGGAAAGCCGTCTTTGGTATATCCTCCCTTTTGACCCTTAATTGATGATACCCTGAACGAAGATCAATCTTGGAAAAGTATTGAGATCCGCGTAGTTAGTCAAATAAGTTATCAATGCGTGGGAGAGGATATTTGTTCTTGATAGTGATCTTGTTAAGTTCTCGATAATCAATGCAGAGTCTCATTGATCCATCTTTCTTCTTAACAAATAGAATAGGTGCTCCCCACGGTGATGCACTAGGGCGTATGAATCCCTTATCAAGATTCTCTTGGAGTTGCTTCTTCAATTCCTGCAACTCAATTGGGGCCATTCTATAAGGTGTCTTTGAAATAGGCAAAGCACCCGGTACGATTTCTATTGAAAACTCAACTTCACGATTTGGTGGAAGACCCGGTAATTCCTCCGTAAAGACATCATCAAACTCCCGTACAATGGGCATATTCTTAATTGTGAGTTTCTCACCAACCATTTGAGATAAATAAACTTCATTTAGTGGAATCAATACCCATAAGATGGAAGAAATTTCCACTGGAAGGTTATGTTCATCCTTGCATTGATAGACGATCGTAGATTGATCTGGAATATAAAATGTGACTTCCCTTCTTTGGAAATTGATATGAGCTCCATGTAGAGAAAGCCAATCCATGCCAAGAATCACATCAAATTCCACTAAAGGAAGGATCACATGATTTGCAGGAAGCACTTTCCCACAAACTTCGATCGGAGAAGAATTATAATCTTTTGATGCGACTGTTGTGCCATTAGGTGTTGTCACAGCTAACTCAACATCTAATTGTTGAGGTAATACGGTGATACCCTTAGAAAATTCTTTAGAAATAAAAGAGTGGGTGGATCCAGAATCAAATAAAACATTTGCTACTTTAGAGTGGATGGTAAGTGTACCTTTCACCACTTCATTATCGTACTCCACATCGCTGATAGAAATTGCATGTGACTTTCCTTTTTCTTTAGCCTAAAGATTTTGTTGACGTCGAACATCATCATCAACCCTTGGATTTGGGCAATGATTGGCATAATGCCCCATCTCCTTTCACTTGAAACATTGAAGTGTAGTAGGTTCATTCTGTGTATCCCTTCCTTTGTTTGCGTCATTAGACATCTTCTTCCCATTATCACGGCATTCAAATGCCCGATGACCTTCCTTTCCACATTTAAAACATTTACTTGTCCCTTTAAGACAACTCCCTCCATGTTTCTTTCCACACTTTGAGCATAAGGAAAAGCTCATCTTCTTTTCCGTGTGCTCTTTAGATTTTTCTTTGAATTCCATCTTCCTCTTCTTATCAAACCCATGTGACTGATGGGTTATTCCAATCTCCATCTCGACTTTGAGAGCACATCGAACGATTTCCTCGTAGCTATTGAAGTCCCTTATGGCTAACGCCCTTCGAAGACTTGGTTTTAAGCCACTAAAGAATCGATCGATCTTACTCTCCGGTTGGATAATAATACCAAAAGCGTACCTTGCAAGTCTTGTAAAATTTGCTTCATAGGTACCAACAGATTCATCATCCCTTTGCTTCAGTTCAAGAAACTCTTTCTCCATCTTTGTTCGGAGAATACGAGGGAAGTACTTATTGAAAAATAAGTTCTTGAACTCGTCCCATTCCATAGACTCAATTTCATCCCATTGCCTCGTATTCTTAATAAGATTCCACCATTGATCAGCATCTCCTTCCAAACGATACACTACTAGGATGACTTTATCATGTTCAGAACATTGAAGAACTGAAAATATCTTTTTAGTAGTACTAATCCATTATTCAGCAACTAATGGATCAGTAGACCCACTGAAAGAAGGTGGACGCTGCCTCATGAAGGATTCAACAGAATGTTGCTCCTTCCTTTGCTCGTTTGGAAGTCCTGCATGATTCATAGCTTGAGAAAGTTGTGTGAGCATGGCTACAAGATTTTGCATTCCAGCTCCCATATCGTTTGGTTTCTCAGGGGGACAATCATTGCATTTCCCATCGCATTCTGCATTAACACGGTTCCTTCGGGTTCCAGCCATTGACTAAAACCAAGAAGAATAGTGTGAGCAACACTAATTATAATAGGAAAACCACATAATTCAAGAATAAAATTTTCATGCTTAAGGTCTTATCCTAGGTTATTCAAGGCCATTTATAAGATTGTGTTCTATGCTTAGACTTATCCTTATGGTTCTTACTAAGGCTTTCACATCCTAGTTTCCAAAGGTTGACTATACCTTTCCTCTGATACCAACTATAACGACCCATACTTTACATACATTGTTAATACTTCAAAATTGAAGCACACTTATTACAACATATGACAAAACCACAAAGGACCGTATAGGTATAGTGTCTTTAGAAACTAGGAAACATAAACAACTGGTTCATAAATCTTCTACAGTGTCTCCCATTTATTTCATCATATCTAGGGTCCCTTTTAGAATATTCTACTTAATATCCATCTTCCTGACCTGGGGAAAAGAAAACATAAAAGGGCGAGCTCAAATGCTCAGCAAGGGCAAATAAAGGAAATAAAAATCATATCATATCTTTTTAAAAATCAAAATCTGCAAAAGAGATCATAATATCTTAACATGGAATAAATCATAGAAGTGAAAATGAGATCCCCATAATCATAACATAAAACTTGAAACTTTGTGGCATGCACACATAATCATCGAAAATCATTTCTTGTTAGTCATGACTCATTTCCAAGACTATCTTAGTGGACAAAGTCCCTTTCTGAACCGAGTTCACTCCTCGTTTCAGTCCTGTATCACTGAACCGAAATAACCTTCCGTTCCAGCCATGTCTATCTCATGAGATATAAAATCTTTACCCAATGCATTGGAGGGAGATATAGGTCCCATCCATCTTATAATGAATCCTTTCTTATTTGTGCCACATAATCATAAATCATACATCATCGCATAACCCATGTAATAAAAAATGGGATTCTTAAACAACATGACATCATAAAACAATTCATATAAGATAAAAGAATTCATAAAAATATTTCCATCACAACATAATCAAATCCATGTAATAATAGGGATAGAAACAGAACCCTTTATTATCTTAGATGGAAAATAATTTTGATAAAACACTTGAACTCCATTCTTGAGGAAAATATCCTTTCTACTTCAAAAACATTTTTCCTTTCATAACATGTCATACACTTTAAAATAAAATAAGTTGATTAAAAATAAACTTGAAAACTTGTAAAGGAATCTTCTTGGAAATAATGTTTTAAAAATCCAATCATGCCGTATAAGTAAAAAAACATTCTTCGTACTTTTGTCGGAAAAGTCAAAAAGTACCTCGTACAAAAAACGACAAAAGATTCCTTTCATACATATTACTAAAAACTCACCCAAGGGTAAAAATGGATTTAAAAAATTTTAGGTGGATGGAAATAATATTACATATTGATGAAACATGGATGTGGATGATAAAATACACCCCAGTAAATACTTACGAATAAACAATCTCGGATAAAAATGAGATTGTGATATTTCCCTTACCTTAGGTCCGATTAGATTTGTACGTGTCCGAAGCTCCTGTATAATGGTTTAAATAATGTTATTGACTTATTCCAGAATCATACATATTGATATGATATCATATATGGTCATATTTTTAGCTTCTTGTTTGTAATATTTCATTGTTACTTGTTACTCGGGTCTTTATTGCCTTTTGTTCTTATGCGTGTTTTGACGAATACATTCTTATTCTTCTTTTATGGTTATAGATACCATATATCCAGAATGGTATTAGTGTAACATATATCATATTTATTCATTCAATTCATTTATATAATTACTATGTAATGATGATCATGTAGAACGAGTCGCATCACATCGTGGAGACGGTATTCCGTACGTACGCACGAGTGATGATATCGTTCTTATGATCGTGGAACTGTATTGGAGTATATATATATTATTTCAGTATCAATATTAATTTATAATAATCATAAATAGTTACTCATTACACCATTATACCCATCCTTGTAAAGTGATGGTGGAAAAATAGATTACACCACGGCGTGGAGACAGTATTCCGTACGTACGCACGCGCGGTGATTTCATTTTTCCGTGGGATGGATAGAAGGTGAATTATGGTTGTTTAATATTTATAATAACATATCCGTATGTAAGTAATACTGACGTTATTACTTTATCATGAAACAACTAAAGAAGAAGAAGTTGAAGAAAAAAGAAATTGAAAAGATCGGTAATGGATATTACCTCTTCTTTGGAACGCCTCTTTGAATCCTCCACTTAGGGAACTAAGATTGGTCTTTGAAGAAGACCAGGACCTCTAGGATTATTCTAGGGAAGTGGAGAGGAGAAAATGGCAGGGGTTGGCCGACCTTGAGTGCTCAAATTGGTGTGAGGAGGAGGGGGAGGAGGTGCCCATTTATAAGGGAGGAGAGGGGCACCTTAGGAATATCTCAAAATATTATTTTATATTAAAGACAAAATCGGTTTATAATGGCTCCAAAGGGTATTATTTAGAAGATAAGGTGGGGATGGGTCGAAATACTATCAACCAATAGGATTTAGACAAGTTTAGGGTATTATTTTAACCTTATCAATTAGATTTAACTCTAAGTTAAATAATTTAACTTTTACCATGTCTTTTTGTTTTCTTTCACTATATGGTTAATACACTTACTATAACATGCCAAAAGAACCCCAAATTGTTTATTATTAATATATATATCTTTATCTAAGTCATTTGGCCGAACCTTAGATTTTTAGGAATACAATAACAATTAATAATATAATATTTGATTTAAAAACTATTTTGTGTCAATTTTGACACTATTTGATATATGATTTTTGTGAAAGTCATAACAGAATTATATGTTCGAACCAAGTTGATTAAATCAACATTAATATATCATAGTAACCTATAAAATTAGTGGAATTCATAAAAAGTCTTAAATTACATTTATTTTGGTGTTTATATCATCAATTATGTCAATATTTCATTAATAAGATAATTACTGCATCATCATTGTGTCATAAATAAATTAAATTATTTAATGTCTAAAAATTACAAATAAAATACCATCATCTAGGAAATATGTTTATCATTCTAATGAATATTTATAGTCGAATTTATCTTATGTATAACCCCATATTAAAAATGATTTACTTATTAAACTTTGATTTTAACTATTTTAACCCTTCTTTAAATAAATTAATAATAAATGTCCTAATCTAATCCAAGTGGGCCTAAATGGTCATATTTTATTCATAAGGTTGTTTTTGGTCGAATTACACTTATCCAATAGAATTAGGACATGTGTTAGGGTAATAATAATATCATATTTACCCTTAGTTACCCTATTTACTATTAACCGCGGTAAAAAAAGTAAAAAGTTACTATTCACCAAAAAATTATTTTTATCTCATTGAACCACATTTTACTTACTGATATCAACCGTGTCTGTCGGATTTTCGAAATTCCATTCACAGAAGCGGTAAAATTAAGTTTTATGAAAAATTCAGTTTTCAACCTACCACTTAGTGGTTTCACTATTCATCAAAAATTGAAAGTTTTCAGAAAAATACCAAAATTTTACCCTAGGCTAATTTCGATATTCTGAACCCAAAAATGAAGTCCATTTTGAAAAATAAAATTTATAAAATTTAAAAAAGTGGTTATTACTTTTCATAACGGCTATTTTTAATAGCATATTGTTGTTTAGTGAAACTCGGTATTTCGTACGACGCAAGCTATCGAGGAAGGTCGCGATTGCGTGTAAAGAAAGCCAAGCAAGTGTTGTGTAGAAAAAGATTCCTTTGATGATTCATATAACATAAAAGTCTCGGGTGTTACACTATTTGTCACGATTGATTTTATTGATCATCATTTTATCTATAATATTGTGATAACACAATATAGATTACCTTTTAAATGGAATCCAAATATAATACTCATAAAATATATTTATTTTTGGAGAATATGTTGGCATCTGATATTTATATTTTTTGAGTGCCTTCTAATGGAATCATTTATATATACTAAAAATATAAAATCCATTTTTTCAAAAATTTCATTTCAGGTCTGTTATATTAGGTTTATTATGGTATATATATCTAAATCAAGATTATATGATTTTTTATTATCCAATAAAGGACCTTTTTGTGTCCCTTATATATTTATGTCATGTTCATGAAACCCTTCCATGTAATAATATCATTCCTCCTTTTATGAAATAGACTGATTAATTCAAATATACTTATAATAACATTGAACATGTAATATTAAAAAAAACAAAAAATAGTTATTTGATGGTTTATTTTTACCAATAGAATTTTTTATAACCCATATTAAATATTCTAGCGATGTTCATTGAAAATCACTGCAAACCAAGACACCTACTTCTTTTCACAGTGGTTATGTTACGGATATGGTAAGGTAAAACATTATCTACTGTTATGTCAGTGTGGTATTTAAACCCCTATTTTTTGTTTAAAAATAGTAATAATTGAAATAGGAAATAAAAAAAGTATACATATTAAATAAAATATAGAGAAAGTTACGATGTCCAGAACCACCTCTATTATAAAAAACATAATCTTCCACATAGAAAAAAATCCATACACCATACTCCTCTAGAAATTGAACCTGGTATCAATGGGATTAAGGAAAACATGAAAACACACCATTCCATATTCAGTATTCAATATTAACATATATAACATTATATTTATATATGTGTGTGTATAAATTTACAAAAATAAATTTTATTCAAATATTATGTTTAGTCATTATTAAATATATTACCAATATAAGTGAATAAATGTATTCATATTTATATTATGTATTTATATATTTATATTCTGATATATTTATATGATACTAAATTGTTAAATATTATAATTTTTTCATATTTATGTTTAAATTTATATTATTTCCATTTATAATATAAAATTATGAAATTTATATTAATGTGTACACAAGTTTAAACATTGTATATTGTTGAGAAATATAGTATAATATACATATATATTAACATAATATTATATAATAATTATATTAGTATATAAATACTATTTTTCATAAAAATATTATATATATATATATCTACAGACCCACAAAGTTATATTTTTTATACAAATATAAATTATTTATTCTAATTAAAATAATGATATATTTATATATATGAATTCATGTCCCTACTAAATTATATAATTAAATATACATTAGTACATAAGTTTCTATATTTATTCAAAAAAAATCATATTATTTATAAAAATGTATGCACACACACAGATATATATATATATATATATATATATCTATATATATATATATAAATTTATGCACACTATTTATATAATTTAGGACACACACATATTCATATATAAATGTTTATTTATATGTATTTATAAGTATTTATCTAATTAATTTATATTATTTTAAAATTTAATATATATTAATACATTATATATTATAGAAACATGTATATATTTATTTATATTATACAAATTATGCTAAACAATGTATTATACGTACAAAAATATAACTAGGGGAGAGCGGTGCACAAGTGGTGGGTTGGGGCCAAGGTTGACATGTTTTGGCACCAAACTATACCTCATAAACCAATAACCTATTTGCTGATTTTGGATTTTTTTATGTGGTACCATGTAAGGATTCTAGTATATGACAATAGAACAAGTCTGGGATCGAGCCATGCCATAGAAAAATTTATATGGGGGCCACTGGAATGCTATTGGGGGGTTGGGCCCATAACAAGCACGGATTGGTTCCGACCTATACCTCATAACATAATAACCCTTTTTTGAAAACTATTATATAGAATAAAGGTCCCTCCCATTGAATGGAATTAATGTAGGATTAAGTAATTCCACATTAATATTTAGTTGGCGGTGAGTGGTTCCGAGGTGGTGGGTTAGTCCAGTGGGAGACATGATATGGAACCCACCTATACATTGTAATATAATAATGTTTTCACTTGGATAAGTGGTAAAGTGTAAGGAATCCATTCCCCATCAATGGATATGGTGTATGTTCGAGTCTGACCACACTAGAATATTTCTAGGGGTGAGCAGTGTGCATGTGATGGGTTTCCAAAGGACAAGTGTGGTCTGACTCCCATCGTTATATTATAATTTGAAAACTATTTTTCTAACACTGGATTGGTTAATTGGTATCATGTAAAGAAGACACACACCATAAATGAATTTCGATGTGGATCAAGTCCTTCCCCACTCAAATTAAGTTGAGGGTGAGTGGCGCATAAGTGATAGGTTGGTCCAAACAATGGTGTGGTTTGGTACACACCTATACCTCACAAACCAATAAAACGTTTTGTCATTTTTGGATCCTTTATGTTGTATCTTGTAAGTCGGTCACTCTACAACAATGGAAGAAGTATAGTATTGAGTCATTCAACGTATGAATTTCGATTGGGGGGAGTAGTGCATAGGTGGTGGGATCGGACCATGACATGCATGGTGTGGATCCCACATTTACCTCATAAACCCAATAAAACATTTCACCATCCCTGGATTGGTTTAGTGGTATAGTTTAAGGTGAAAAATCTTTAGAATTGGAATTAGGGTAGGTTCGTGTAATTACAAACTAGAATTGTGTTGTGTGTTAGTGGACCATGGGAGATGTATTGGTCCTAGGATAGTCGTGGTGTGACACCTACCTATACCATATAAGACAATAACATTTTCCCTAACTAGGGGTTTGGTTATTGGTACTTGGAATGGTAGACACTCCATGGAAGTGAAACTTGTTTAGTTTTAGTCCTAACACACCCAACCTTTTTTGGGGTGAGTGGCATATTGGTGGTGCGATGGCCCATGGAAAAGTGTGGGGTTGGGCCCACCAATAACTCATATCATAATAAATCCTATGTCGAAAAAGGGTTGTTTATGTGTTATATTGTAACAAGGAAACTCACTATCAATTTAACTAGGATAGTTTTGAGTCCTAAATAATCTAATTTAGATTGTGGAGAGATGCACATGGGTGGTGGGTCAGGCCAATGTAAGTCATGTCTTAACTCCCACCAATACATGAAAACCAAATAGTTAATTTATCATATGGGGGTTGGATATGTGGTATTGTATAAGGTGGAAACTCCAAGGAAATAGAACTCGAATAGGATTAAGTATTTCCACACTCGAATATGGATGGAGGTGACATGAGCGCAGATGGATAGATGGGCCTATGATAGGTGTGAGTTGAAACCCACTAATACCTCGCATCCTAATGAATCATTTTTCTATTGGAGGTTATTCCTGAGTGTTAAAATATGCAATCCAGTACCCACACTAGTCAGGGATTTGGGTCCATGAAATCCCTTTTGGGGATTTATGATACATGTGATGATTGAGGCATTGGTATAGGGGGTAGTGACACAGGAATAATACCAGATCGCAGGGATCCAACTATGATGGAGGAAAGAGTCGGAAGCCCATGTACATGATGATGTGTGCATGCCCTTTGGGCCATCAAACAAAGAGTCCTTCAGGCTATCCAATGTTATTCTTATGGGTCATGTACTAAATGGAAAAGTTCATGATGGGTAGTGTATCCCTTTTGTTGATATGATATGCCTTTTCGATTTGTGTGTGTGTGGTGTTAAAGTGTGTTTAGTTTCCATGATACCCCAACCACTATATATATATATATATTAAAACAAATATCTTCTTTTTTATCATTATAGGTATACAGATAAATATTATATACAATATATGTATATACTATAATAAAATATTATATGAATATATATTATACAAATATGTATACTCTACCAATATATATATATATTATACAAATGAAAACATATATTATATAAGTATATATTAAACAAATTTATATCATTCAAATATTTTATAATGAGTTATTTTAAGAATAGATTATAAAAATATATGGTCTAAAAAATTTATTCAAATTTACAGATTCTATATTATACAAATATATATTTATAAATACATATAATATAATAATAATAATATATAATATAATAGAGTATTATATTATGTTATATATAATAATAATATTATATTATATATATTATTATTATGATTATGATTTTTTGAATATTAAATATATTATATTATATTTAAATGTATTCATATATATATTTTATTTATTATGCCTATTTGTATTCAGATATACATTTTATATCACATATATTATATACTATATATTAATATGTATAAAAATTTGTGTGTGTGTTATATTCACAAATCAATTTATATGCAATTATATGTGTTATATATTTATAAGTATACAATTAAATTCATTTATATTATATCAACTGGGTGATAATCTAGTATTTTAATATACTATGTTTGTGTAAAAAATATAATATATATATATATATATATATATATTATATAACTGAAATATATATATATAAAATCAAAAAAATATGTAAAATAAAAATTACATGATTTTAATAATAATTGTTGATTTAATGGATTAGAGGATATTTTAAATATACTCTACATTTATAAAAAAATTAGATGTATTTTAGCTGATTTTTACCTAAAAGGGCCACTAAATATAAATTTGGAATAGATTTTGGAAAACCACCACTAAAATATAAACTATTTATTAAAAAATAAGTCAAATAAAATTGGTTAATTACTTCATCATATGTGCTAAATTAGAAACTGTTAATATCCCCTTCTAATTATTAAATTTTTAATAATTATTTTATATTTTAATGTTGGTTTTAAAAAATATGTAATGAATTATTATTTATATGTGGTATTTTCATAATCATAGCTAATGTATATAATTTTTTTATATCTTATTGTGCATTACCCATATATTAAACTAGATCTATTTTAATATTTTTATAGTGTTGGTTGACTCACATGTAATCTATATTATTATTTACTCTCTACATTAAATCCATATTTTAAGGATCCCATAAATGAAATGATATTCTTGGTGGAATATTTGATCTATCGAAGTTGAATATTTTATGGTGGAGTGATTGATCAAATTGTAGGGGATTTATATATATCTAATTTATGTGAATTGAAATAGGAATTGGTCTATTCCATATAATAATCCATCTCATTACATTTTAGGTTATCTAAAAGGGATAATGGTATGCCATTTATGGTCACATAACCAAGCCCCACAATGTTCTTTTTAAGGGCTTGTATCTAAGAATGCAATGTATTATTGTTAAAGTTCATATGACTATGACACTTGATTATATATTACTAGATATATATTGAATGATCTAATAATTCATGATAATTCATTACTTTATTTTAATGAGCGATGTGTCTGGGGAAGACCAATAGATTCTAGACCATGAAATACCTAGGTAATGGAGTCAATTAATGGATGAGGAAAATTGTTAATGGATATGCTACTATAATTCAAATCAAATAACTTTCTAGAAAAAGATGTATTTA
Organism: Viscum album; assembly: GCA_963277665.1. Classification (NCBI taxonomy): domain Eukaryota; kingdom Viridiplantae; phylum Streptophyta; class Magnoliopsida; order Santalales; family Viscaceae; genus Viscum; species Viscum album. Next base: position 1,014,514,176 of record OY728130.1, on the reverse strand, counting down.
AGGGTACCATTTTCAGACCCATTCATTATTGATCGATATATAAGGCATTGATTAGAAAGAAAATCCATGGAAAAATAGTATCGCTGCGAGGATAAGGCCTCAAACATGATATAAAGTAGCTCAATGTAGTTACAACATAGGCCCTATTTGTAACCCTAAATCCTTATATTATGATACTAGATTTTAGTAACATATTATTATTTTTTTCATGTATTCCTAGAAATTCTATTTTTAAAATTTTAAAAATATGTGGGCTACTACATGGTTGGCACCCGGTTTTCCAAAACCATTCGCACTCACAAACCAAAACATGCAAACCCAGGTGGTGGGGTTTTTCACAGTTGGCACACGTTTTTTCAGATCATAAATCCTCAGAGGTGAAACAATGAGTGTAATTTAAATGGTTTTACAAAAAGGATGAACTGTTTGGTTTATCCATGAATATCTACTTAGAAGTCTATGCATATAGTATTTTAAATCCAAATTTTAATTTAAAACTCATAAAACTCATTTTTTATAACCATCAAAATCTGTGGATGACACCCATTTTATTTCTTCTCCTTCAAGAGCTCCCAAAATAAGTTATTCTCATTTTGGATCTCTCACAAAATGACTCAAATATTAAGGAATGTTATTTGATTGCCTTCATGTTAGTTTCCTATGCATGATCCCTATATCCCACTATCTCTCTGTTCCTCCATACGATTTTTTGTAACCATGTGTTTCTTTTGGGATCTTATAAACACTATTTTGTGACCATAATCCTAGGTATGATCATTGTTTTCAAGATTATGTGATATTCATTCTACATTGATAGATCCCAACTAGGGTTTGGCATTGTGAGATTCTTTGATCCTGATGTAGGTGGTTCCATCATGATGCCCAAACATTTTTAACCCCAAATTCCGTTATTCAATTTCAGTTGTTTTAATAAAAGATAATTTTTTTAATTTAAATTGGTATTATTTCAATTGGTTTGTCGGGAAAAACCAAATCCATTGAACTTGTTTTTTAATGTGGGGTTTTGGAATGAAATTAGAGAACCCCATATTTTATTGAACTGGGGTTTTTTTGAAATTGTTGATATTTGAATTTTTAAATTTAAATTAGGAAATTAATTTTATGGAAAAATTATGGAAACCCCAATTACATTGAATTATAGGTTTGTTGTAAAATGGATGGAAATATGTTGAAATTAAATTGATTAATTTAATTGTGAAATTGAAATGTCAAATTTAATAGTGAATTTAATTCAAAATACTATTTTAATGAAATAAGTTTAAAATGGTTTTCATAGATTCTGTATATGTTTATCATTGAAAAGGATGGTATTTTATTAAAACTCAATTTTTGTTTTTATAAGGAAATTTTCATTTTGTAAATGGGGTAATGGAAAGTAATTGTATTTTATGGTTTTTTAAAATAAATATCAGATTATTAAACTGAAAATGATCACGTGAAATCGTTGGTAGTTAATGAGTCATTTGGATAAAAACTCTCAGATGTTATTTCCCTCGAAATATATTAATGCTTTAAAACATTAAAAAACATTGGATAAAACATCTTATATCCCTATTTGGAAAGGATTATTTCTCCATTACCATTTTTAGGGATGTGTTTACACATTTCAATTAATCAAATTAGTGTGTGAGGAAACTGACACCTGGAACTACCATACATATTTGTAACTAAACCTTTTTCTCACTTGTTTAAATGTACGATATAAATTAATTCAAATGTTTTAAATATTTATACATTCCTTTTGAATATATATAAACTATTTTATACATTATTTTTTATTTATTAAACTTGTGTAAACCTCCACCTCTTAAAATTATTTCCATCATTCTGAAAAGTATCTCATGATTGTTTAATGTACATTCATATTTTGAAACGTACAGAATTACTTTGTTAAATATTTTTTTGAAATGATAAAATTTTTTATTTGAAAATTTAAAACAAAATTATTTTGTTAATTTAATATTAGAAATTTCTTATTGAATCCTAGGTGATACCTACTAGGATTTTAGCTCACACCCTTCCAATGAATTTTGGGTTTTTGAGATTATCACCTTCCAATTTTCTCCAGGAAGAAATCACCACTTAGAGGTGGTTCTAGATGACGATTTGTGGACATGGAGAATTGAATCTGTTGGGACAAGGGATGTTTGTAATTCATGTTTGACTTAGTCTTTTCTACATTACATGGGGTTTCATACCTATTTGACTTCTGGTACACATCTTATTTTGGGTTTTATTTTTTATGCATACTGATTTGTTATCTTACATCTACAATGATTGTGGAAAATTCATTACCTCTTTAATTTTGTATAATTCCATGTAATAGTCCACATCCCATGGGGATTGGGAACACCCTTCATGCTATGTCAATTTCATCTTGGTTATCTGGGTACCCATGATAGTTTTTGACAAAGTGGTATCAGAGTTACAATATTTTTCATATTTATTTGATGTAAATATGAATTCATGTATTCTTATTGAAAAGTTTGAGGTAGTTTTGATGGAGTTCCTAAATAGTTCTGATCATAATGAAAATTTTGTCTCAAAGTGAGTTTAGGGAAATATATATATATATATATATATATATATGAATAGTTCCATACTTTTTACTACATTTTATGTGTATGGATTGAAATAAAAAAACTTATATGTCTATCTATAGGGATTAAATTCCCTCACTGATTGGTTAGAGTGTTCATTTGATATCTTTATTCTTTTATTTATGAGGTGTAGCATCATTCATCAAAGGTGATGTTTGAATTTGATCCAATAGGAAGTTGCTGATGATCCTTACCATGCCAATCCTCTTGTAGAACTGAATGTGGATGAGATGATTTTACGTAATGTACATGCTTTAGGACATGCACCCCCACTAGATCTCACTCAAGAACCGGTTTTGGATCCTAAATGGGATGTTCTCCAAGAACATTCTCACTGATTCCTTCAACATAATCCAAAACTATTAAAAGGATCAAATGATCCTCAAGATGATGAGGAATATTTGAAGAGAATAGAAAGTTTGATTGGGTTCAAGAAGACATATGATTAACTCTGAGTGATGTGATCCATAAATTTGATGGAATGTCTGAGAATGAGATAGTACAACAAAAATTTGATGACAATGAATCATGGGTAATTAGAGTAGAAACACTTCAAGGTTCTTTTAAATGATCAGTTCTATGTAGAGTCGATTCCGTTTTGTAGGGATATAGAGTTTATAAGACATGATCAGGCTAATAGGACTACGACTGAGTTTGAAAACCATTTTAATGAGTTTATGAATTCCTTACTAGAGATTGTATCTAATTAGATGATAATGGTTCGAGGGTTTTAGTTGGTACTTCCCTCAGATAATCATTCTCATTTTTTCCTTCTAAATATCCCTTCTAATGATTATGTACTAGATTGAATAGTAATTTTCGAAATGGAGCTACCTAGAAAGTAATGGTTATTGGATGTTTCTTTTTCTCCCTGTAGAAGTGTGGGTATATATAAATGAAAGTGGTTTCATTATTATATTTGTGCTACTTCTCAATAAATTATTCATTCTAACCTCATATAGTAACATTAAGAGTTCCTTCGATTTTATACTAGTCTAAAAATCTAGGGCAATCCTATATGGTATTCACTGAGGCAACCTAGATATGTGGTTCTTGTGGATGATTTTGAAACATAAGGATTTATTTAAATGTTTATTCATATCTATATAGTGTAATGGTATCTTAGGATCCTTCTAGAACTCTAGAAAAACTTGATTATTTGCGAATATAAGGGTTTAAACCACAAGCATAAGAAATAATGCTTCTTCATGTTGTGGGAGAGTCTCCAGAAGAAGCAGATTTGAGTCCAGTTACTATGAGAGATACCATAATTTTAGATTCATCATCATTTGATTTTTTATTTGATAATATTTCTTCTCATTTTATTATTTCAAATCGTTTTTTCAATCTTATAAATCATTTTATAGTGTTTCAATCATATGTCATGTATTTTACTACAACCCATATAACAGCGTGTGAATAGGGTCTCTATAGTCTTGCTTGTGTTTTATCTATATCAAATGTAGATATTTTTATATGTTTTTTGGATATCTACATTAAACCACATGATTAAATAATCCAGATGTATTTTATTATAGAAAATAAGTCATCAATTGATTGTTTTCATTGTTGGGTCACCATTGCTAGAACCAGTGGTGTGTGCTAGATCGTTCAAGTAAAATCAGATGAGAGGCCAAGTAAAGATGTAACTTCATATCCGTAGTTGGGAGAGTGATATTAAGGTATTATCTTGATCTTTAGGGGAAATATTTCAGTATTAATTCTCCTCAGGATTTTTTGAAGTTGTATATGATTTTCCGTATTAATGCTTTAGTTTGTTGCAAGTAAGGGAGATTGTGATTTCTATTGACTTTGTTCATGGTACTACAGTTGTTTCTATTAGTCCTAGCCATATTTCACAATATAAAATTACAGATATGAATAATTTGTTGAATGATCTTATATATAAATTTTTTATATCTGAGTGTGTCACCTGGGGAAGCACTGATTCTATTTTCTATGTAAGATGATGGTTCAGTTTTACTTTATGTTTAATACCCAAAGATCAATCAACTGATAGTTATGAAAAAATATCACTTCCCAAGGATTGATTAAATGTTACATCCTTTATAAGGGGTAATGTGGTTCTCAATGATTGAACATCGATCAGGTTACCACCGGTTGAGTATAAAAGAATCTGATAGTTTGAAAACTACCTTTTAGAGCATGTATAATCATTATGAGTACCTTTTTATAAATTTTTTTAAAAACTACAATCCTTTAGTCCATATATATTTAATGAAAATGATTTTTTAGATTTATCTAGATACCAAAAATGTGGAATTATTTGTTAGCATCATTATTTGATCTATGTCTGAGGAGTAACATGTGTATCATTTGGTAAAAGTTATATAATTGTAGAAAAAACAGTATCATTGTGTCTTGATTTAGATATGGGATTTCTATATTTTATATCCGAATTTCTTGGGATACATGGTGTCAAAAAATGTGATATCAGTTTATCCTAAGAAGGTGAAAGCTATTATTACATGGGACCTGTCGTGCATTATTATTGAGATTTGGAGATTCAATGTTATAGTTGGTTATTATCATAGGTTCATTAAAGAATTCTCAAAATGTGATTCTCCGATGGATTCGCTAACTTGGAAAAGATTATATTTTTTGTGAAGATAATATTATTGTTACTTTTTGGGATGAAAAGTATTTTGACTAGGCACTAGTGTTGACTCTTTGAGAGGCTAGATATGGCTATGTGATTTTCTATAATGCATCAGGATCATGTTTGGGATGCATCATTATGAGAGGTGATCATATCTCTGTTCATAGCTCTTGAATGTTTATCCCAAATGAGAACAATCCACCCCATGACATTTTACATGCATCATTGATTAACAAGCTTAAGAGTTTCAAAAATACATTTACGAGGGATGTTTAACCATGTTTTCTGACTATAAGATCTTAATTTACATATTCTCTCCGAAATATTTTAGTATATGAAAATGGGTTTTAATGTAATTATATTAAAATTACAACATTAAAATAGAGTATACCACGTGGAGAAGAACATCATCACAAAAGATCTATGAATGAATCATCCAACCCTAGCTATGAAATATTACTTATAAGACTGGAACATGATGGTTATCTTTGTATATTTTCATTTGAGATTCCATGTATCAATGGATTATATTTCATTTTCCAGTGTTTATATGACATCTTATCTTTTAAATATGATTCATTATGAAAAAATTATTCATTATTTGTTTCATAGAATTATTGAATCTCATTATGGTGGGGAGACAACTGTCTGATATACTTTCTCTAAAGAGTGATTTCAATGTTAAAGGTATCGCTCTCCAATTAAATTACTAGTAAATAAAGTTATGAAAGGGGTTTCCATAGTCCATAGCGGTCGGTGTGCTTAGGGGCCATGAAGTTTGTCTATGACATTTTTCAATAGTTCTGGTGTCCATGTGTGAGACGTGACATTGCTGATAATGTCTCTCATTGATATACATGTCAAAAGGTCAAGGTTGACCAAAAAATAATATAAGGTTTGCTTCATCTACATATAGGTCCTACTTGGAAGTAGAAATATATCTCAATGCTAATTAATTTCGGGTTTCCATGTACACCTAGAAGAAAATATGTGATTTTGGTAGTGATAGATCAACTGATGATATCATCTGAAATTTTACCCATTCATGATATAGACAAAGTGGATTAGTTCAGAATTATCTATGTGGAAGAGACAATTCATTTTCATAGAGTTCTATATAATATAGTCACTAATATTGATCTTTATTTCACTTCATGTTTTTTGAGAGGCCTTTGGGAGATACTGGTATCTGAAATCTGTTTAAGTATGGGATATAATCCACAGTCAAATGGTCATACTGAAAGAGCTATATAGATTATTGAGTATACTTATTTCACTACTATTCATGGATTTCATGGGGTTTGATTTGATCATTTATAACATGTTGGGATTGTATATAATAATAGTTTCTTGTCCATGATCAGATTACAACCTTCTGAGAACTTGTACATGAGGCCTTACATATATATGTTATGTTGGTCAGATACTGGTGAAAGTTCTCTGGTTGGACCACGATTGGTTCAATAGATATATGAAATGATTTAGGTTATTCTTTATTCAATTTTTATGGAACATATCCAATTAAAATATTATATTGATCTTCATTTTTTTTGGTGTTTTCAGTAGGGGACTAGATGTTCATTAATATTTCGTCATAGTTGGATCATCAATGGATTTTCAGGTAAGGAAAACTTGGCCCTCATTTTTTGGGAAAATTTAAATTGTTTAGAATGCGGAAAATTTTTATTACAATTTAGCAATTCCAACAATGCTTTAGTTGAAACGTAACATGATCCATGTGTTGTAGATGAGAATGTGCTTATCTGATCCATCTCATATTCTATGGTGGAGTGATGTTGAGGTTGAAACTAATTTATCCAAGATTTAATGGAAAATCATTTAATTGATAGATAAAACAAGTTACTTCATTAGAGGATGATGCATTTGGTTTAGGTGATATGGAATAATAGTTCTGATAATCATGATATGTGGGGGAGGTAAGCACTCACGAGATATAAATGGAATTATCTTTTTGGCATGGGAGATTCATAAAATAATTTTATTGGAAATAAAGTCTCTATGGTGTGGAGGTTGTTACATCCTATTACTATTTTCAAGTATTTCTAAACCTCCTCATTTTACCATGCTTTGGTTGAGTTTCATTTGGGGTTGTTTTCAGTTAAAATTTTAATTGTTTTAAATATTTTATGATTGCTCATGATTGGAGCATGGTTTTCCAAAATAGTGCACCCTCTAAGAGATACTATTGATAACTAATGTGGTGTGGTTTATCATAGATGTTCCACATATTGTCAGACTGTGCACTTTATTAGGAGAGATTTTGATTCTTGTTTATAGGGGTGTGTGACCATGAATCACATTTTGGTCTAACAGTGCAACTACGCTGAGGGACAGTGTATTTGAAAATTTTAAAACAAGATTTTAATTTTAAAATTTAGGAATTCCTCTTTTTTATGAAAATGGGAAAAGTATTCTTCATTCCCAAGAGAACCCATGATATGGTCTTGGCCTTTCAGATCCCATCCATAAATGATTCAATGATTTAATAACATTGTTCAATATCTGCCCAGTTATTTTCCTCTTCCTAATATCTATCTTATTCTATCTATCATCTCATCCATATGGTTCCTTGGATCCCCATGTTTCTTGGTAGATATAATAACCGAATTTTGGGAACATACACCTAAGTTTTATCCTTGTTTCCTGAAGTTTTGATAATCATTCATCATTTAAAAATCCCAAATATGGTTTGGTATTGTGCGATCAGTTGATATTGAGGAAGATTGTTTTTTCCTAACGCAAAGATTTTGTCACTAATGAATTAATTTATTTAATTTCAATTCCATATAATAAATTAAAATTTATGAATTTAAATTGGGTTGCATAAAATAGGATTGTTGGAAAAACCCAAATCCATCGAATTGGAGTTTTAAATTGGGGGTTTGGAGTGACATTATAAAAATCCCAATTCCATTTTTTTGGCATGGTTAATGAACTCAGTGATATGAAAATTGTTTAACTCTAATTATCGAATTTATTTAATGGGAAATTTTGAAAACATCAATTATATTTAATTGGTGGTTTTTTTGGAATTGATGGAAATTTGATGAAATTAAATTATATAATATCATTATGAAAGTGAATTTTTAAATTATATTGTGAATTGATATCAAATTCATACTTGTAAAAAATTCCTTCCAAATAGATTTCGAAGAATCCATAGGGTCTTAAAAATGGAAAAGTTGTGTTTTTTATTAAAAACAAAATTTGGTTCATTATGAAAATATACAATTTTAAAATAGGTGAATGACACGTTATTTTTTTTAAAGGTTTCTTAAGTAAACTCCTTATCATTTAATTGTAATAGAGAACATGATAAGATAGGTCACTAGATCATTAATGGGACAAACATTATAGATTTTAATTTCCATAGAAGCCAATTGGCACATTAAAAACCTAATAAAATATTTGTTAGACCATCTTCATTCCCCCCTGAAATAGGGAGGATAGCCTAATTATATTGTACATGGACATGTTTAATCACTTTTCATTATGAAATGAGAGTGATTGGATCCCATATCAAGGAACTATAATACCTCTTTAATGATAAATTTTATTTTCACATGTTAATATATTAAATATAAATGTATGCCAATGTTGTAAACTGTTTTACGTGCCCTATGAATGTATATATTTTTCTTATATAAATGCATTTAATTATTCCATTTTTGTAAGTCTCCATTCATTAAATTTTTTACATCATTTTGAAATGAAAATAATTATAATATAATTTAATTCAATCTTTTGAAATGTAGAAAATGATTCTCTAAAATACGGTTTTAAAAATTGATAGCGGATTATTTTTAAATTTTAAAAATTTGGATAATTTAATATTTGAATCTTGTTATGGAATCCATAGTGAGAACCTTTTGTGGATTTTCTCTCACACACCACATGTGCCTTTGGGTGTTTGTAGAATATCTATTTATAGGTTCGACCAAGGGTAAATCTCTAATTATAGGTTGTTCTAGTAATAAATCTGTAGACATGGAGTGTTTTTTCCATTGTGACTTAACTATTTATCATTGTTTTTTTATGAGTACTTTAATATAATTATTTTTGTACTACATGATTGACCACTAGTACACATTTCCTCATTGTTTTTTTGAGTTAATTCTGATTTTTTATCGAACTTCTAAAATGTTTGTGCAAAATTAATTCCCTCATTAAATTTTTATGATGTTTAGTTATAGTCTCCAACCCATAGGGATCAGTGACACGATTCCGATAATGTCAATGTCAGATTTGTTATCTGGATACCCCGGTACCTTGTCTACTTCTTGAAAATGATAGAGTTGTACAAGAATATTATCAATCCCATATATGAGATTCTATTCATTATGTGTTATGATAATGTTAAGTGAATTTTTTAGAACAAGAACCTACGGTTAACTATTATTGGTAATTAAAATTATAGGAGCATGTAATGCTTTATATTCGTGAACCAACTTATCACATTCAACTAACCCATATATATTTATAGTATTTATCTTTTCATTCATATTATTATATAATTTTAAATAAAATATATGAATATTTATTGAATATTTTATAGAAAATATTTTGAATACAAAAAAAAATTATTTTTCTTTCACATAAGGATCATGATATTCAATCTATGTAGAGAATTCCAAGGGGTATTTATGCAATCAAATAGAAATGGTTATAATTTCTTGTGGATTACAGTTTTGATAAACTGGAATCTGGGAAATTCCTTTATGATGAATATTTGAATTTTTCAGATCTTATCATTTATATATTTGAAGAGAGCCATCATGAAAATATAATACCAATGTTCCCATAATAGTATGTGGCATGATAAACCTAGGATTTTGTATCCTATTTTGGTTTTGGATAATTATTAATTCATCTAATATATAACTAGTTTCCACATAACCAAAATTTTCCTTAACAAAAATAATGAATATTAAATGATGAAATTAAATTTATGTATAGAGATACGTAGATTATAATTGTGTCTCATTTACGATTCATATCTATGGAAATACATATTGGTAAAGGGTGATAAGTCACATTAATGTTCGGAGATAGTGGGTGTAGCCAAGATGGGAAATAAGTTCTTGGTTATATGTAATATGGTTTATTAAAATGTGGGATACTCATTATCAACGGAGTATATAATTTGTAAGACTCTAAAGATCCTCATTATAGAGAATAATACCAATGAGACATCTTTTTTAAGATGAAATATTCCCATTATTCGAAGAATAAATTATAGTAGTGGTCTCATGAATGTGGTAAAAACCATTTAATTTAGATAATATTGTTTAAGGTTCAAAAGAATAACATTTTTTATGGGTATGACATATTGAAAATAATTCTATAGGAATTATAGAATCCAATATTAGAAAAAATGTTTAAGAGATGAACTTTTCATGGGTGGGTGGTGTACCCATGGTAACAATGAGAGATCAGTATGATATCCATATACAATATGTTCATATGTATTGAGGCATTTCACTAATTATTCTTAGATTTCTTCTTTTAGAGGTTTATTTCATTAATATATCTATAATATTGGGATAAGTGGTATTGTATATAGATTATGTGTTTAAAACCCATAGAACAATCATGTACACCTATTCTCAATCTCCTTCCTAGGGGTTTGTTATAAATAACACATACAAGGGTTTATGGTATCCTTGAATGAAAAAACTAGGGATCCACACAATCTGTTTCATAATGAATCCTCTAATTAAAAATTTACATGATGGGGTCCTTTATAAAAAAAATTTTTCGGGGTTCTAAACATTTATCGTAACCACTATGGGAACCCAACCTTGAATTAGGGTTCACACATGCACAAGAAAATGTATCTTATCAGAAATGTGAGCACATATGGGTTTAAATATATTATTATTAAATGTATTTATGTTAAATTGTCAAAAGGATGAATCTGTGATAGATAACATAGTTGATTATAATATTTTTTGTTAACAAATAAGTAAAATTTATTCTGTAACTTTCAATGAAAAATAACGGGGAACAACAAAATATACATCAAAAAATTATGTTTGTTCAGCAAAAAATGATTGTATTATACGTAATTTAATTCATTGTAACAATTTAAGGGATGTTGTGGGATGTTCATAGAGACTTGAAAACACAATACTATATCATGGGTGTGTAATGTAATTTTATGTGGCTATATTGTGTATATAGACACAAGTGTGCACCCTACTAAATATCAATCACCAATATGGTATATAAAGAACTATGCTCTCATTTTTATTAATAGGTATATTACCATAGAATATAACCTCATATTGTGAGAAAATTATTGACATATTCTCTCCTTTTCCTATAAATCAACTTTCATTCCTCCTCTAAAATAATATTGAGTGAACTAATACTATATAGTAACCATATAACATCAAATCATGTGTAAAAACATTGCACGAAAAAATTGAAGTATAGATCTAGGAAAAGAATTTATTTTCACTACTATGGGAAAAATAATATATTTAAATACAATTTGATGAATAAATTTAGCTTGTAAAAATTGTCACCCTCTTTAATCAATGGCCAAATTCACCCATTCATCTTCATCCACCAATCCATTTTTTTTATATACATTCACTAATATTGTTCCAAATTATTTAATTGAAATAGACTCATATTCATAAGTTAATTCTATTGGATGTACTACAATACAAATGAAATCAGCTGATAATGATGAGATTCCCAATGTGTGGGTCCACCCAAAGAAACAGAGATGAATCAGTGATGAATATAATTTTTTATTTAATTGACATGAAATAATATTTTAGAATTAATTGTGTTTTGAAAATATGAAATATTATCTTATCCTTACCCAAATGATGAAAAAATGATAAATTAAATTACTTGTTTAAAAGAAATAGACATAGTATCGGTACTTAGCCACCAATACACATGGTCTCTATCCCAATAAAAAACACTTAATATTTCCATAATATAAATGGCCTTAGTGGAATTTCCCTTTACCTATGAGACACCAGAAAATATATACAATTTTTTTATTTTAGCTCATACTAATTGTATTAATATTTGAGAAAATTAGAGAGATCACTTGATAATATCTTTTTCTCAAGTACATAATAATGATCGTCCTCTTGATCCTTTAAAAATGGTCAAGATAATATTATCCTTTATTCTATATCTTCTACATTAATGTAAACTGATATATATATATATATATTGTGATTTCTCATATCAACAAGATCTACCTAATGGAATAATTCCTAAATTTCATTATGCTGAATTATTGGGATTATTAAAAGTTTTTAATAATTCATTTGAACTCAATTCTGATGCACTATTTTCTCTTTATATTTTAGTTTATACACACTCTTAACCACAACATAATAAAAGATAATCATTTTATTATATATCATTTTAAATTATCAAAATAATATCATCTAAGAATTTTTTTTCATTCACTTTTTAATGCTGTAATATAACCATGATCATGAAAAAGATTATCCGAATTTAATCATTTGTCTAATTAAGTGCTACAAATGTAGTCCTTCTAATTTCATGAAATATAATATGATAAATATTTTGTAGGAAAAAATTCATCTTCAATCAATATTAAAATCATTGATAACTAAATTTAATTACAAATTTCAATTTTGGAAATTAGTCATATCCTCTTATCTTTCAAATGGACCATCTTCAATAGATAATATTTTTGCATATATCATATGGGTTCCCAAATCATAATGACAAAACACATTGTAGATAAAACACTTCAAAAAAATATTTAATTACTAAATTATTATATTCTTGTTATTAATAATCTGTAGAATAATAGAAAATTTTCTTAATTAAATTTCATAATCATATTATGAAAATTTTCATTTAACGAATTTAATTTTAGTTTATTAATCCTCTTTATGTAGTCATCAACAGGTGATCTTGTTTAGGTTTTGAATAACATTAATTCATCATCTATTTTTAATAAAAAATAATTCTTGATGTTTTAATCAATGAAAATCAATATATGCATAACCAAATACTTGTTACCACCATATTTTCTATTCTATAGTTACATAGGTATTTCATACTTCTGATAACTCATATTTCTAATAGCATAAAAAATATATGTAATCCACAAGGATTTTCTAATAATTTATATGACTTATAAAATTTCTATAATTTTGAGACCTTTACTTTTTCCAAGCCATAATGGAATCTTCACAAGACTCTAATTGTCTATCATTGCTTCTATAAAATGATGTATCTACTAATGTTTTGTAAAAAAACAAATTTACATGAACTCATATAAATTTCATTATATTTTTACCCAAAGTCTTATGTTTTTATAAAGTCAGACAAATTAAAAAATTTATTATAAGAATTATAAATTTTTTTATGAATTCCATAGGATGTATTCTAAACCTAACTCAAATCATAATGAAGTTAAAATAAAGTATTATTATCTCGAGAAAAAGTCTTACATTTATATCATTAAAATCATAAAATATTATCATAATTCTTATGATGTTTCTAAATAAATTATGTAGCGACTCGGGTTTTTGGCCCTGTCAGACTTTGGAATATTTCTACGAATAATTCCAGAGCTAGGCGCGAAGACGGCGTGCGATTCCGAGGCCCGGTGTGCCCGGAATTAATTTTATAAAAATATTAAGTATTTTTATACTATGCACGTGGCGGAGGTGTGATATCTCTTAAACGGTAGCTCAGAACGGGAATCTGAGGGCACGGTTGCGTCTGGAATGTGCCGTTTACCCTAGGCGGGGTGTAATATTTGCGGGCGCGGGCCTGCGGTGAGAAACGCCACCAGGGGCGTTTTCGTAAATAAGTGGCGAAGTTAGTGTGCTGGCGTCGGCTCAAATAACTTTTGAACGGAGTCTCGGATGGAAAACATGAGACCTCCGTTGCGTTCAGAACGGCGCGTTTACCCTAGGGGTGACCTTACTTTTGTTCGCGTCGGGCGCCGGGTCGAAGGCGGTCGGGAGCCGAACAGTTGGATGGAGAGGAGAGGATTTAATTAATTAAATAAATCATCTCCCCTTATCTCTCCTTTGTGCGTACGAAGGACAGGAAGCCCCTCCCCTCCCCTCTTTGGCGACGAACAATCCAGAGGCCAAATCAATCAATCAAGGTGTCGTTGAGCTCCGATTTTGACGGCGATCACTCCTAGATTGAGCAGCGGAGCACGCAAAGCGTCGGCGATCCACCAAAAGGTAGGTGTTTTACGTTTTGAAAATCCCGGATCCCTTTTATGCGTTGTTTTTCTTCAAATCGTCATAAGGGTTGTGTAGTTCGGGTCCCGAGGTTTCCGAAACATGTTTCGGATCTGATTTTGGAGCACCGGGGTGCTCCCGGGGGTCCCCGGAAGTTTTCCGGCGAAAATCCCGGATTCCGGCGGCGGCCATGGCGGAATCCGGCGAGGCAGGGCGGCGGCGCGGCGGTTTCCGGCGGCGGCGCGGCGGAATCCGGCAGCGGCGCGGTGGTTTCCGGCGAGGCTGGCGGTGGTCCGGCCAGGATTTTCCGGGGGTTCTTTAAACCCCCGTAACTCGCAAACCGTAACTCCAATTTGCGAGCCGTTTGCGGCGACGTGCTCCTTACGTCGAGACTGACCTTTTGAAATCACTTTGAGGGTTTAAGGGTTCGAGATCGTGGCCCGGTAGTTAGAAACGTCGTATAAAATAATATTATTTTATTATTTTACGACTTCGGGCCGTTGTAACTTCTACCCGGAGCGTCCGATTGACGTGCCGTCAGTGGCGTTAAGACCCTGATGGTACGACGGACTTTTTGAGATTGTTTCCGGGTGTTGGGTCTGTGAACGGGGTGCGGGCCCCATGAGGCCGGGTTTTGGCGTTTGCTGGGAAACGCAGCTTTTGCACCAGGAGTCCGATTTTGGCGGATGAATAGTCGATCCTGTGTGTTTTTCCGAGAGGAACGCAATGGTGTGTTCCGTTTGGTGAGTTTCGGAATCCAGGCGTGGGCCCCACCCGAGCCGGCCTTCGGTGAATAGTACCTTTTACACCGGGTGTCCGTTCTGGGCGAGCGAGTAGTCGATTCCGCTTGTTTTTCCGAGGGGATCGTCGTGGTGTGATCCGCTCGATGGGTTTCGGGATCGTTGTGTGGGCCCCGCACGAGCTAGCTACGGTGAATAGTACCTTTTTCACCGGTGCTCCGTTTCGGGCGAGTAAGCAGCCTATCCTGCGTGTTTTTCCGCGTGGAACGCGATGGTGGCTCCGGATTTGGCTAGGAGGTGCGCAGTGTGGCATTGTGGTGGGTCGCTCGGGTTAGCGACGCTTGGACCAGCAGTGGTTGAGGGTTCTCCCTTGGTTCGTTCCCACGAGGGTTCGTGTGGCATCACAACCTTCGTATGGGTTTGTGATCCTCTCGATGGGATGTTTAAACTGTTAGAGTTGTGGTATCCCTCCGGTGGGCCCGGAGTGGATCCTCTAGCATCTTTACCTAGATCGGGTTCTTGGTATCGCTGTGACCGCTTATGTACGGGCGACGATCCCCTATCTAGCAGGTTAACCCCGTAGGGTTTGTGGCATCATCGGACATATGATCCCCTACGCGGTGGGTCGTGCACAGTAGGGTTGTGGCATCATCGGGCTTACGATCCCCTACTCAGCATGATGTTTATGGTAGAGGTGCGGTATCGTTGGTTATACGATCCCCTACTCAGCGCGTGGTTTCGGTAGGGTTGCGGCATCGTCGGTTCGATCCCCTACATCGCGAGTTATACCAGATAGGGTTCCTGTATCGTCGTGACCATCTTTATATGGACGATGATCCTCTATCTGAGTGTGAAGCTTCTGTCGAGCGCCAGATCGGGTTGTTGCATCCCCCAGCGGATCCTGGGTGTGATCCCCTATCTGTGAAATCTACGTATTCCAGATCGGGTCGTGGTATCCCCCAGCGGACCCTGGGAGTGATCCCCTATCTGTGAAATCTACGTATGCCAGATCGGGTCGTGGTATCCCCCAGCGGACCCTGGGAGTGATCCCCTCTCTGTGAGCTACGTATACCGGAGTGGGTCTTGGTATCCCCTAGCGGACCCTAGCGGCGATCCCCTTTCCGGGGAGTTTGGTGGTTATGGTGTTTCAGCGATGTTTCCTCAGTGATGCTATCTGACGAGCGTGGTCTCTCGGGTGAGCGTCTGAGATGTTTGCGAGTATCCCGATGGAGTGTATCTCTCAGATGAGTGTCATCTGGTATGACAGTGTTCGTGGTGTACTCTCCTGGTTGGGACAGTTGCTGGTGATGAGGTCGGTACCTCTTGTGGATTTGTGGCGTGAGCTGTGTATATCTGGATTGTTCAAGGTGTATGTATGTGCATACACCTGAGCTGAGCTGAGCTGACTAGTTGTGTTTAGCCGAGGATGGTCACGGGATGGAGTTTCTCTCTCATCTGGGTTCCCTCTAGATGGGTTGAGAAGACTGTTGCCTTCAGTTGCTCCCTTGGGTTTTGGGTTTTTGGGGTGCCTACTGAGTATGTTTATACTCACCCCTGCACGGGCTTTGCCCGCACATGTTTGTGTCTTGTGCAGACCACAGGCCTTTTGACGGAGTCCCAGGAGGACCCGGAGCAGGCAGAGCTTAGTGAGCGAGTTGACCGGGGTGTTTACCGGAGCTGTGTCGAGGGAGCTTTCCGGTGGGTGTTTGTGGCAGCGTTCCCCTTCTTCAGAGCAGGTTGGACGCGCTTTGTAGTTTTCTTTTGGTGGGCCCTGTTTTTCCCTTGTACTTTTGCTGTTGCACTCTGGTTTGGGATAGATTGTATGCATGCATTTACTTTTGAGTTTCTCTATCTCTGCACTGTTGCATGGAGGTGTTTGTGGGTGCGTGTGTACAGGTACCTTAGGCTAATGCCTCCCATGTGTGTGATAGCCTACTCGGCGCTGGTCGCCAGCCCCTGGCCTATTGGAGGCGGTCTTGGGGAGTCGCGGCTCGAGCCCCGTTGGGTCGGGTCGTGACAGAGTGGTATCAGAGGAGGTTCCACCTTTGGGATCTCAGAGCGTAGCTGGTCTAGCTGTGAGATTGGTTTGGGTTGCATAGCGGCAGTGTTAGGGTGTTTCGAGTTCGGCTTTCAGGCCAGGGACTCCAGTGTTGGTGCGGCGGCCGACGTATCCATACACCAGGACTCTGATAACCTGCCTTTCGACTCGGGACATTCGTACACTGGTCGTGCGGACATCATGGTACATGCATCATATAGGACTGGGTTTTGGGTTTTCCTTGTCCTTCTTGAGTCAGCTCTCCAGATATACTCTTTGACTGTGGTGTGTCTTGAATGTATTTCAGGATGCCTCCACGACGACAGCCAGCGAGGGTTCCGCAACAGGATTGTGCGGACGACCCGCCTCGTGTAGTGGCTATGGAGCAGGGCGCAGGTTCTGAGGTTGCACCACCAGGTGGTCTGCCAGTTGAGCCACCACCTGTCGAGCAGCTGGTTGTGCCGGTGGTGCAGGACAAGGTTGCACGTAGGCTGAGTGCGTTGCACGAGTTCCAGAGGCAGCGACCTCTAAGGTTTCGGGGTGATCCAGACCCCCAGGCAGCTGATGACTGGCTCGAGGCAGTTACTCGAGTTTTCCGCCTAGTGAGGACGCCTCCAGATCAGATGGTGGTCCTAGCGGCGAGCCTTCTGCATGGTTCTGCCGGGCGATGGTGGAGTTTGGTGACGCAGTCCCATGACGAGGAGACGCTCACGTGGGCAGAGTTTGAGCGGCTCTTCAGGGAGGAGTTCTATCCGGTGACGCTGAGGTCAGTGCGGATCCAGGAGCTTCTGCAGCTTCGTCAGGAGAGCATGACTGTGTCGGAGTACTCAGCGAGGTTTACAGACCTGTCGTGCTACTCCCTGGATATGGTTCGAGACCCGTTCTTTAGGGATCGGACCTTCGAGCAGGGCTTACGCAGGGACATCCGAGCAGGTGTGGTTTCCTTGTGCCTTCCCACCTATGCTGGAGTGCTGGAGCGAGCGTTGGTGGTGGAGAGTTTTCTGGCTGAGCAGTTTTCCCCTGTTAGTGATGGGCACTCGAGAGCTGAGACTTCGTCGGTCGGATCGGCATCTGGTAGCTGACGTCAGAATCAGGGGTCTGGACATGGCCGACGTTTCAGGAGGCGACCCCAGGATGGGGGATCTGAGCCTCGGAGCTCACAGGGCTCGCAGGCCAGTTTTGGTCCGCCGCAGGAGAGGCGGTGTTACGCTTGCGATGGTCGGGGACATCTTGCTAGAGATTGTCCGACCCGACGTGCTACTGAGAGGGAGTCGGTCGATGGACCGCCTTGGCAGAGGCAGCATCTCGAGCAAGGAGGTACGCAGGGCGGCGGACGTGGCGGCGGAGCTGGTGCAGCGGGAGGCGGTGGTAGGCAGTACCAGTTGCCACCACCCCCACCCCCAGGTGGTCCACGCCAAGCTCAGGGAGCTGGTGGTCGAGGGCGAGGACAGCTGCATGCCCTGGAGGCAGTCGACCCAGAGGCACCACAGATGGATAGAGGTACACCTTGTGTCTTTTCTACTTACTGCAGTAGTTTGTCAGACACTGTTTAGCGGTACTCTTTCCTTTTGTTGCTTGCTCGAGTTTTGTTCAGGGCGTTGGTAAGACCCTGAGTGGTTGTTGTTGGTGAGCTCGCTGGTGTGGGAGACTCAGTTGAGAGTCCAATCGCTTTCCTTGTGCTTAGGGATTTTCGGGGACGAAAAGTTCTAAGGGGGGGAGGATGTAGCGACTCGGGTTTTTGGCCCTGTCAGACTTTGGAATATTTCTACGAATAATTCCAGAGCTAGGCACGAAGACGGCGTGCGATTCCGAGGCCCGGTGTGCCCGGAATTAATTTTATAAAAATATTAAGTATTTTTATACTATGCACGTGGCGGAGGTGTGATATCTCCTAAACGGTAGCTCAAAATGGGAATCTGAGGGCACGGTTGCGTCCGGAATGTGCCGTTTACCCTAGGCGGGGTGTAAAATTTGCGGGCGCGGGCCTGCGGTGAGAAACGCCACCAGGGGCGTTTTCGTAAATAAGTGGCGAAGTTAGTGTGCGGGCGTCGGCTCAAATAACTTCTGAACGGAGTCTTGGAGGGAAAATCTGAGACCGCCGTTGCGTTCAGAACGGCGCGTTTACCCTAGGGGTGACCTTACTTTTGTTCGCGTCGGGCGCCGGGTCGAAGGCGGTCGGGAGCCGAACAGTTGGATGGAGAGGAGAGGATTTAATTAAATAAATAAATCATCTCCCCTTATCTCTCCTTTGTGCGTACGAAGGACAGGAAGCCCCTCCCCTCCCCTCTTTGGCGACGAACAATCCGGAGGCCAAATCAAGCAATCAAGGTGTCGTTGAGCTCCGATTTTGACGGCGATCACTCCTAGATTGAGCAGCGGCAGCAGCGGAGCACGCAAAGTGTCGACGATCCGCCAAAAGGTAGGTGTTTTACGTTTTGAAAATCCCGGATCCCTTTTATGCGTTGTTTTTCTTCAAATCGTCATAAGGGTTGTGTAGTTTGGGTCCCGAGGTTTCCGAAACATGTTTCAGATCTGATTTTGGAGCACCGGGGTGCTCCCGGGGGTCCCCGGAAGTTTTCCGGCGAAAACCCCGGATTCCGGCGGCGGCCATGGCAGAATCCGGCGAGGCAGGGCGGCGGCGGCGCGGCAGAATCCGGCAGCGGCGCGGTGGTTTCCGGCGAGGCTGGCGGTGGTCCGGCCAGGATTTTCCAGGGGTTCTTTAAACCCCCGTAACTCGCAAACCGTAACTCCGATTTGCGAGCCGTTTGCGGCGACGCGCTCCTTACGTCGAGACTGACCTTTTTAAATCACTTTGAGGGTTTAAGGGTTCGAGATCGTGGCCCGGGAGTTAGAAACGTCGTATAAAATAATATTATTTTATTATTTTACGACTTCGGGCCGTTGTAACTTCTACCCGGAGCGTCCGATTGACGTGCCGTCAGTGGAGTTAAGACCCTGATGGTACGACGGACTTTTTGAGATGGTTTCCGGGTGTTGGGTCTGTGAACGGGGTGCGGGCCCCACGAGGCCGGGTTTTGGCGTTTGCTGGGAAACGCAGCTTTTGCACCAGGAGTCCGATTTTGGCGGATGAATAGTCGATCCTGTGTGTTTTTCCGAGAGCAACGTAATGGTGTGTTCCATTTGGTGAGTTTCGGAATCCAGGCGTGGGCCCCACCCGAGCCGGCCTTCGGTGAATAATACCTTTTTCACCGGGTGTCCGTTCTGGGCGAGCGAGTAGTCGATTCCTCTTGTTTTTCCGAGGGGATCGTCGTGGTGTGATCCGCTCGATGGGTTTCGGGATCGTTGTGTGGGCCCCGCACGAGCTAGCTACGGTGAATAGTGCCTTTTTCACCGGTGCTCCGTTTCGGGAGAGTAAGCAGCCTATCCTGCGTGTTTTTCCGCGTGGAACGCTATGGTGGCTCCGGCTTTGGCCTAGGAGGTGCGCAGTGTGGCGTTGTGGTGGGTCGCTCGGGTTAGCGACGTTTGGACCAGCAGTGGTTGAGGGTTCTCCCTTGGTTCGTTCCCACGAGGGTTCGTGTGGCATCACAACCTTCGTATGGGTTTGTGATCCTCTCGATGGGATGTTTAAACTGTTAGAGTTGTGGTATCCCTCCGGTGGGCCCGGAGTGGATCCTCTAGCATCTTTACCTAGATCGGGTTCTTGGTATCGCTGTGACCGCTTATGTACGGGCGACGATCCCCTATCTAGCAGGTTAACCCCGTAGGGTTTGTGGTATCATCAGACATATGATCCCCTACGCGGTGGGTCGTGCACAGTAGGGTTGTGGCATCGTCGGGCTTACGATCACCTACTCAGCATGATGTTTATGGTAGGGTTGCGGTATCGTTGGTTATACGATCCCCTACTCAGCGCGTGGTTTCGATAGGGTTGCGGCATCATCAGTTCGATCCCCTACATCGTGAGTTATACCAGATAGGGTTCTGGTATCGTCGTGACCATCTTTATATGGACGATGATCCTCTATCTGAGTGTGGAGCTTCTGTCGAGCGCCAGATCGGGTTGTTGCATCCCCCAGCGGATCCTGGGTGTGATCCCCTATCTGTGAAATCTACGTATGCCAGATCGGGTCGTGGTATCCCCCAGCGGACCCTGGGAGTGATCCCCTATCTGTGAAATCTACGTATGCCAGATCGGGTCATGGTATCCCCCAGCGGACCCTGGGAGTGATCCCCTCTCTGTGAGCTACGTATACCGGAGTGGGTCTTGGTATCCCCTAGCGGACCCTAGCGGCGATCCCCTTTCCGAGGAGTTTGGTGGTTATGGTGTTTCATCGATGTTTCCTCAGTGATGCTATCTGACGAGCGTGGTCTCTCGGGTGAGCGTCTGAGATGTTTGCGAGTGTCCCGATGGAGTGTATCTCTCGGATGAGTGTCATCTGGTATGACAGTGTTCGTGGTGTACTCTCCTGGTTGGGACAGTTGCTGGTGATGAGGTCGGTACCTCTTGTGGCTTTGTGGCGTGAGCTGTGTATATCTGGATTGTTCAAGGTGTATGTATGGGCATACACCTGAGCTGAGCTGAGCTGACTAGTTGTGTTTAGCCGAGGATGGTCACGGGATGGAGTTTCTCTCTCGTCTGGGTTCCCTCTGGCTGGGTTGAGCGGACTGTTGCCTTCAGTTGCTCCCTTGGGTTTTGGGTTTTTGGGGTGCCTACTGAGTATGTTTATACTCACCCCTGCACGGGCTTTCCCCGCACATGTTTGTGTCTTGTGCAGACCACAGGCCTTTTGACGGAGTCCCAGGAGGACCCGGAGCAGGCAGAGCTTAGTGAGCGAGTTGACCGGGGTGTTTACCGGAGCTGTGTTGAGGGAGATTTCCGGTGGGTGTTTGTGGCAGCGTTCCCCTTCTTCAGAGCAGGTTGGACGCGCTTTGTAGTTTTCTTTTGGTGGGCCCTATTTTGCCCTTGTACTTTTGCTGTTGCACTCTGGTTTGGGATAGATTGTATGCATGCATTTACTTTTGAGTTTCTCTATCTCTGCACTGTTGCATGGAGGTGTTTGTGGGTGCGTGTGTACAGGTACCTTAGGCTAATGCCTCCCATGTGTGTGATAGCCTACTCGGCGCTGGTCGCCAGCCCCTGGCCTATTGGAGGCGGGCTTGGGGAGTCGCGGCTCGAGCCCCGTTGGGTCAGGCCGTGACAAATTACTCGGGTCTGAGGAAGACATATGCAGCTTAGGATAAGACTTACACTACTCTAAGATAGTGTTACTTGTTTATGACTTTCCCAATTTTAGGATTCTCTTTCAAAATTCCATATTCACATCACACAAACACAAAAAATATTACACTTCATATAAGGGAAAATAAAATCATCTCTAATAAATTATAAATAGCTTATAAGGACTATAACATATAATTATTTATATATAAATAATTATTATTAATTTTATTGGATTTTTGATAATAAGAAATAACATTCTATATTTACATTGTGAACATTAATTCCCGCTCTAGATTTTTTGAAATTACTTGTTAAATTCATTTTAACGTATCACAACTGTTTTCAATAATTAAAATATTAAAATCATAATAAACTTGAAAAAACAATTCCTATATAATAATAGTATTACAAAAAACACCTTGATATTGTATTTGTGTTGAGATATTTTCTTACATCTCTGATATGAAATTTTTTACCAAAAACTTAGATATCCTTATCCCGATTGACACATTAAAATATCACCTCTTATGGAATATCTATATATTTTAAATAAAAATATAAATAAAAGACGAATAATATATTACCCTTTTGACGGAGAATTAGAAGAAGTTTTACCTAATCTATAAATTTGAAAAAATAATCCACAGTTTTTTTGAGGTAAAATTGATACTTCATCGTGTGAGAGGTGGGGGATGAATAAGATTTTTTAATCCTAGATCTTAAAATAACGTAATTTTCATCATATTTGTTAAAATATATACAATATAAACATTAGTGAAAATATATTATAATTTCAAATCACTGTTGTACACACTCTATTTAATGAAATAATATATGATATCAGTATTATTTGATCTTGAATGTAGTATGGGATAATTTAACTAAAAATGAGAGAATATGTTATCCCAATAAATATTCAATAGTCTCTTAGATTCAAAATAAATATTTACCATTTGAAAATTCATACATAACATTGATTCACATGTATGTGTTAGTGAAATATAATCTACATTAGTTTCCTTCAATGCTACATAAATAATTTTCTTGATATACCCACTTACATAGATTTCACTATGATGGAAGGATATACTATATTTTGATTCCATGTCAATCAATATTTTGACTATTACTCATTAGGGTTCAATATAAATTTAAATAGTTTATATATATATATCTATAATTCCAAAATATAGAGATCCTTTTATATACCTCAGAATTCTTTTTTTCTTATGGAATATGAGATTCTTTCGATTTACTATGAAATATTTCACACAAATTCATAGCATAGAAAATATTTTTCCAATATGATATTTGATAATGTATACTCTCTATGATTTTTCTAAAATCATTTTATCAGATAATAATTTCAAATTCTTATTTTCATAGCTTAGTACCAAAATTAGTGGGTATAGATAATTCATTACAATATTACAAGACAAATCTCAACAAATTGGTATATGGAATAAATATATTGTGATATAAATATTTAATTATCTATTTTTGTAATATGTAATAAAAACATTACCTAACTGAATATACACATCTCAACGTGATTTATAATCAATTTTGAAAATTATCCACATAGATATTCCTTTTCCATTAGAAATATAATATCATCAATATAAAACCTATGAATTAGATTCCTTGTGAATATCTCTATCGCATAGAGGTTCCTATCTACAATTCAATTAAAAAAATGTTTAAGTATTAAATATAAATTTAATTTTAAAAAATATGTTATACAAATTTATTTAAAGACATACAATGAATTACTTTTCATGATTTCTATGTTACTATATTTCTCATGAATGAATCTATTTGGTTTCATGGTAAAACATCCCCCTTCATAGTTCTATTTCAGAAGGAAAATTTGACATCTAATTTATAAACCTTGTAATGTTTAAGTGATACTACTAACCAAAACATTCTAATTAATTCTATACATTCCACTACTATAAATTTTCATTTAATATTTACCCAATCAATTAGGGTGTATAATTTTTTTAAAAATCTAGTTTTTTTCTCAAAACATTACTTTTAAATTTAATTTTTATCACGAACAAACTTATTTCTAATTAATTATTCATTTTTACGTTATGTAATGATCTCCAAAGTGGATTTATTTGGTATCTAATCAATCACTTCATTTATTGAATTTACATATTCCTCATGCTCAATTACTTCTGAATAATATTGTTGATCAAATTCATCAAAAATAGAAGTTACATTTTCAATTGTAAATTATAAAAATGTATTAACTTCTGGCACATTGATTTTTATATATTTTTTAAAAATCAATAATGTTCTTTAATCTCTGATTCATGATTGGATTAACAGACTAGAATTTTTATTCATTTTGGTTAAATATGTTTTCAACTTTGATGATAGGGGGCCCTTAAAAGATCCATATGGCATGTGGCACATGGGTCATTATATGACCCAAAGGCCTAGAGGCATAATGCCAAATACATGACCCAATGACTTATCCAAAATTTAAAACAACTACCCCTCCCCATTATCTTCCTCATTAATTGTTCCTATCACCCCACCTCTAATTTCAGACGAGAAAAAATATCCCCATGAATTGCTACACAATACCTTGTATTCCTATATATTTTCATACCCACTCTTTATTTCAATATGGTTAGCTCTCAACTGATGAATTAATAATATATTTTTAGCAAATTCATCTACTATAATAGTATATCTGGAGTCAACATTAATAATTTTCAACTCAATTATTTCTTATTCTAAAATATGAGTTCATGATATCTACATTATTCATGATGTAGTATTTTTAACATCTACTTCAAATATAAATTATATATTACACCAATTTAAAAAAAATAATGTCAAATCAATCAAAAATCTATCATAGTTCTTTATTCTAGTATTTGTAGTTAAAACCATTAGAAATGTGACCCATAAATATTATTTATTCATATTTATCCTATATATTTCCTTGAATTTAATTATTTATCTTTAGGAATTTTTTTTATAAAGACATTAAAGTACATAGTATGTTTATTTATATTTTTTGAAATTCCATATATGATAAGTATATCTCTGTGTAATGACCCCATATTTTATAGCTTATAAAAATAATGTTATGATCAATATTTTGTGTTATACGCTACAAAAAACATAAATATCCACAAAATATTTGAATTAAATTATTAATAAATATATAATAAACCTAAATATGTTAAAAAATTAAAATTTATAACGTTAAGTTGAAAATAATTAATAAGAATTAATATTAAAAAACGTTCTTTTCAATACCTTTTCTCTTTATATTATGTATTTTATTATTAAAAAGAAATTTAAAAATATTAAATTATATATTTAATGTCACAATTTTAATTTCATAATTCCACACAAAAAAATATACATATTTTGTATTATTATATTTTTTTGAATAGAATAATTTTTTTTTCAAAAAATTCAGTTTTGGTGAAAATTTTAATTTTTATGATTTTATCAGTATGTAATTTCTTCCTAGATGTATAAAACCCTGTTAAAGTAAAAAAAATTAATTAAGTAATAAAATTATGCTTTTCAGTATGTTATTTTCGCCAATAATTCCTATGTCCAAAATTTTTAGACTAAATTAAAATTTTAAATTAATAAAAAGTGTTTTCAATATATGTTATGAATATGTAGTTTTTAATAGAGAATATGTTTTTTGTAGATATAAATGAGTTAAATATTATATTATATTTATAATAAGCCAATTAATATGAGGGTAATGTATAATTTTAATAACTATGGATTAGAAATAAATTTAATTCTTAAAAAAATAATCAATTATTATGTAATTAAGCGTATTAATTTTAAAATTAACATATCTTGATTTTATAAATTTTAAATAATAAAATATTTTTAAAATACTAAATAATATTTTTAAAATATGTAAATATTATCAATTTTATATTTGGTGATTAAACATAATTACTAATGTTAATAAAATAGTTAAAGTACTAAAAAAGAAATATGAAATAGTCATTTACTAAAAAGAGTAGGAAAAAAATACTAAAAACATGTTTTCAAATTATTGGTTCGGATGAGTTTCAACCAATGAACACTTTTCCCTACTTTTTATATTTTTTTCATTGAACCTCGAATAGTAAAATTATATTATTGAGAATGTGAGGGTTACTTGAAGATCATCCCTTCTCTTCACTTATAAAAACCATTAGTTCCACAACATCAAGAAACTCCTTCCAATATAATTAATAATTTAGAATATGAATTTTGTATCATAATTAATCCATCTCCCACCTATAATATCCTATGGTTACTATTATTAATTAAAATTTGCTCATTTCGATAGAGAATTCCTTGTGAAAATTCATGTCCCTGATATGAATATCCACTTCATCATAGTTTTTCCCTCTTAATATTTTATATCCTAACCTTTAATAAAATAATTAATATTATTGAATAAGTATAATTATTTTACTAGAAATTAATTATGTCAAATTTTTAAAATATATTATTAATTTATTTTGATATAATAAAATTATACCATGTATCATGTGTACATGGGGATTACCACCTCTATGAAGTGATGTTGTTCATTTTTCATCCATCATCTTATTGATTATATAAAAATGAATTTGATGAATAAATATGTTTCTTATTTCACAAATACAATTACTAAATATTATTTTCTCATATAATATTTTCCCCGTCATCGATAAAAGGGATCATTAATTGTACATATGGAAGACCACTACCTCCACAAATAATGAATTTTTATTCTCATCACCACCCATCGTAGATGGTTCTGAGAATTTATTTACTATTTATATATTATTATTATGAAATTTTTATCATTCTGAACATTTGATATTATAATTATCTAAATACATTCCATTACTCATGAAAGCATTAGAAAACATTACCATTTGTGGTTTTTTTAAAACTTACCTCAACAATGTCACAACGTTTATATCATAAATAATTTTGGGATTACATATAATGTTAATATCATTTAACAAAATTATTTTCATATTTTCTTAAATATTCTATATAGGTGAAATTATTTTTTTTAATATTAATTAATTTGAAAAATATCTATCACTAAGAACATCAATAATAGTTTATCATGTTTTCCATTTTCATGGTCTTTATTGATTATTTCATGTAATGAAAAAAATATTTAAGGAATAAATGGGTAAAAATGAATATTTTATCCAGAATAATTAGGTAATTGTGAAAATAAAATCATATAGTAAATTTTGAGTTCGTTTCTATGATATTTAAAAAAACAAAAAAATAACTAACATTAATTAGTGAAAATAACTATAACAAAGTAATATATTTGTAATAATGGGTTATAAATAATAATATTATATAGTATTTGATAAGTGTTATATCCTAAATTAAGTCCTTAGATCAATTATTTTCATTATACATGATGATTGAAAAATATCCAGTTAGTGAAAACTAAAGGTAAGGGTTTTGATAACTCAATTACCTTTAATTAGTTAATACACCTTAATATTGAACCTTATCATTAAAACATGGTTATAAACATACTTATGATGTCATTTTGGAATAAAAAAATTTATTTTATATTGAATTATTTTATATATTCTTTTATTGTTCCATGATAATTTCATAAATAAAGTGTTAATGGGTAAAGAATAATTCCCAAATTTTCAAATGACTATGTCATTTCTTAGTCCATATTTTTTATCATCTTGGATTGGAATCCACTAAATTTGAGATTCGAGTCGGTGGGTTATAGTTCCTCAATCAAACCACCCCAAATTTTAGAGGCTACCAACTATGATCAAGGGTCCAACATGCTATAATGTGGATACAATAACCTTATATTTGAGTATCACATGATATATAATCAAAACAAATAAATAAAAAAATCATGACATAATGGATCCCATTGTACAAATATGTGCAACAAATATGAAACAAAAGTATAAAAATCCACACAATTCAAATGATAATAAAAATACCAAGGATGGTTCATGTGTATAATGATTGTATTTATTGATAAAGTATATAAATTGGAGACATAAGATTCATGTGACATGAACATACAAAATCATATACAAATGTAAAAAATTAAAAATAATAGCTCCACTAGAATCGTAATCCTATGATCAGTACTATAATACACAGATCCATGATATATGAAAACATATCAAGAATCTATGAAAATGTGCCTTCCCTAATCCACACCTATAGTCATGATTTCTAAATAGGTAGCAATTTTGGCCTTAGTAGTATCTGATATAAACTCATTTGGCCTCCACCAATATTTTATATTATGATCCAACTTGTGTATGTTTTAAATAAGTGTGTGTGAAAAAATAACAATAAGTAATTTTTGGAAATAAATACTAGTAATCTCAGGTTCCAATATGAAAAATGGAAAACTCTACCTAAATCGCCATAAGGTAGAATGAGTTTTATCGTTAATGAAGTGTATAAATACACACACACACACACACATATATATATATACATATAAGAAGAAATATATAATATTTATAGAAGTATATAAATGAGATACATGAGGATATATGGAGGCATATATGTGTATTCTAGGTGCCAGATGGACCCTGGGTATAACTCAGGCATTTAAAACTAGTCTAATAAGCTATAGGCTCTAGAATAGGGTACATTCCTTGAATATCATATAAATACGAGCCACCATTCTCATAGATATAGTTGTTTGGGTGAGTCTTAATTCCTAAAACCATATGTAATTGAATATAGAGTGGCATTCCCAACTTCCAAAGAAGTGTATAATGTTGTGAGACATCATGCCCATCCACCAATGTAAGGGAAGATGAAATATCACATTCATGAATCCCCTTAACCATTATTCAATAGAAAAACCCCATGGAATACTACTATTAAACCTAGGGGATTACATATAGGTATTTATAATCACAAATATCAATCCATCCATGGGAGTCTCAGTTATTAATCCAAAATAATATAAATATAAAACAACTGGCGTGTCATTTCCACTCATTAACAATTAATTTAGTTAATCCATTTGATTTTCAAGCAAGGATATTCGATTTAAGGTTCAAGATATAGACTTACCAGGTACTTATCTAATATTTAAATTTATATAGAAATGGAAATTTATTTTAACACACCCCAATGGGTTTCAATCAATGTGACTAATATCCACTAAGTATTCAATGTGGTTCACTAATGTAATTATACATTGTATAATTAATTTAAGAGGATGATTAAATATTAAATAAAACATATGAAAATTTATATTTTGTGGAACATTGTAAGAAAATATAAAAACACTAAATTGTTTTGTATAATTTTATAGGTCATCTATATTAGGATTCTAGAAGACTACTCATCTGGTATCAACCTTTCATTCCCATACAAACAAATGAAATTATATGAACAAAATTACACCCTTTAAAACAAACATAAGTATTCTCACAAAAATTTCACAAAATATAGAATGATAAATTTAGATAATAATAAATTTGATTAAATATGTTAATATTTTAAATCATACATGAATGATGAAAATTGAATCCGATTATATGTGTGGGTGTTATTCATAATCCTAACCAAATCATGGGATAGTTCACGAGGGAACAAAATGATTTCAGTCCACTAGATAATGTAATAAAAACAATGGGTTATGTTTTAATATTAATTAATATGAAATAAAAAAAATCCAAAACTAAATTGTTCACATAGTTTAGATACATGGTTGGGTAAACTGTGCACCAAACTTTTGACAGCCACTACATAAGAACACAAGTCGCATAGGATAGGCACACGGTTTGTCTCACCATGTTCATGTCATGTAAAATAGATCACTTAAAAAGTATGAAACATCACATGGGAATGTGTATGGATTATATGATTGTAGAAAAACTATTTGAAACATTTAATGAACTAGGTACTTTACTTGTTTGACTCACATGATTAGTACAAATATTTTGGTAAGAATGAGTCTCTATACATCTCTCTATTTTCAAGAACTTCGGACTCCAAATAAGACCCAAATTTTCCCAATTACTTTTTAGGTCATCGGGTAACCTCACTAGGATTAATCGGTGAACTAAAACAATAAAAGGTGATATTTATCATCATGAAATGTCTAGACATTAAAACCAACCTTATTTAAATAAACTTATCCCTGATTTGTCCTTTTTTACGGTAAAGAGGTACCATCTGAGAAGTGCTCTAGCTACTGAACTAGTATTATGGAATCCCACATCCATGTCTTATCTTATGCATGGTCATGATGAAATATCACTCGTAATAGAGTAAATAACAAACCCCATATATCTTTCTTTCTCTGATCTATGATACACACTTGGTACACCTTAAAATAATAAAGCATATATAACTCATCCTCCTTTTGATATATAACATGTGATGGGTCTTGATAATATTGATGGAGATAAGAGACCTGAAAGAAACATTTCATAAACTAATATCTCTTAGGAGGTCCTAATTTACAAGACTTATTCTGTCTAAAATCTCAACAGGTACAATGAATCATTGTGAATGCTTACCCTATATCTAAATCCTTGGGTGGCCCATCCTTGGTAAAACATGTCAAAAGAATGAATCACCATCCACAAACTATATATTTTGATGGAATTTATTGGAATAAGACTACTATCAGTACAATATTGTCAACATTTGGTTCCTAATTATCAAGATGTTCTCTATTGTTTCAAAAAAGAGATTGTTCCATGAAAACTTCCATGACCTACCTCTAACCATCACATTGGTGATCTGCATTTCCAACCATATAATTGAGTTAAAGATCCACATGGGTTGTATCATAAAAGTAATTATTATAGTGACTCAAGATTAACATACAAGAGTATTAAATCATTTTAGATGAATATTAATTAAATTATGAAATTACATGATCGAGGGCCATAATAGTTTAGTATCTCTGGAAACATGGAATGCATTAAACTAATTTGGTGAAATATCATCATCTTATCAAGTAATGATATTCTCCTTTATCAATCCTACTAAAAACCCAAATTTCCTAACACATAGAAATAAAACATAAGAATGGGTGAACTCATATGATCATTAAGGGTATCCAAGGTAGATATGTAATCCTAATCATGAGCATAAGGGTACAATAACATGATTATAGAATTAGAAGATCATACCATCCCTATCAGATTCATAATCAAGAGTTATGTTCTTAATATATTCATTCCATAAGGCATGAATCAATAGGTAATAATGGGAATAATACATGAAAGCGTAACATTAGAATAATATATGTAAATTTTTTCTTGACAAAAAAAATAAATTTATTTCGAATGTAGTAAAGGATTAATTCAAGAAAATATTAATGGAATTGATTCAATACCCAAACCAGATTAATAGACAAGGTTCACTCCCAACACCATCATAGTAGTCGGACATTACTCCCAATATCATCTTATAAAATCAAGCCCATTACTGAATATTGTTTTATCCCCGTTCTATCAATTTTAATAAAATTAAATTTAAATCATTACCCAATTAATTAGAGGTTTATATAGATCAGACTCATCACATAGTGAAATACTACATAGGTTTTTCAGAATATAAAAAAAATTTCTTCATATATTGACCCAAAAAAATATATTTATTTCATAAACATCACTTCACAACACATGAAATGAGATGGGAATCAGAAACATTTCAACTTTTCATAAATTGTGGAAAAGAGATTAGTTTCTAAATAATTTCATTATAGATGAACCTATCAATGTAAGTAGGTAGAAAAGTCATTTTATCATGGTATAACCCTCAGAAGCTTCATTTTTACCATAAAAACACATCTTAAACATAAACCATTCAAATAGATGATAATAACTATGAACTTGGATCACATTCCTAATAAATTTCATAATATATTGAAGGATTAACCCTTGGATAGAGAAGTATTTTGAATGATCACATGGAATATTTTATAAATAAAATAATATTTCATGAAAAATATATTTTTTAAATATGACAAATTTTAAAAATATTATTCATTGAAAACAACATTTTGAATCATATAAACATTGCAATGAAATTTATTTAAAACAATTTTTAAAAATAAAACATTTTTTACAATATAATTTATTTAAAATATCATTGAGTACTAATAAAAGAATCATGAAAAAAATGAAACAATTTTCCATGAAAATACATTTAAAACCTATAAATTATTCTTTAAATCCTTTGGAAAACCTTATTTATTAAAAATTCGTTGAATCATACAATTAATGAATATAATCATTTTGAAAACAAATTTCTTAAATATAATTTCAATAATTATATTGATATAATGAAATAATTTTGAAAAATATTTAATATTAAAATATGTTTAAAAATTATAAATAAATATTGGAAAAATATTTATAAATCCATTTTTCTAGAAATTAATTTGAAAATATATAAATAAAATATGAAAAAAAATTCAACCCATTTTCTTTTGAAAAACCCTTGAAATATTATAAAATAATCAATGAAATTTTTTATATCATTTTATTTATAAAACCCATTGAAAAAATATTTTTTAAATATTTGAAAAAAATAAATTAATGAATATATTTTATTTTTTTGAAAACTTTTCAGAAGAAATTATTTCAATATAAATATATATTTATATATATATATTAGTAATGAGAGAAATGAAGTATGATATTATTAAAAATATTTTTTTCATTATTTTAAGTACAGGTGAGTGGAAAAATATTCGATTACATGAATATGTCATGAATCACTATATGGAAATAAATTTCCCAAGATTTCCTGGGAGATGGTTAATTAAATTTCATCAATGGAAGCATATTCTTGAATAGTTTATGTAAATGATAAGTTTTTAGCAATATATTTTTACCACTTTGGTAAAATTGAATCAAGATGCCCAAGAAATAATAATACTATATGAATTCTAAAGTATATTTAGGATTATTATATTCATGGTAAAAACTTTAAATTGTCAGTATATAAACCAAAAAAAATGATTCTGTGTAACATAACTTTTTTTTATCAAAGAATAAAATTAGATACAAAACATCCTTAAAAATTTAGTAACTTTAAAAATTTTATCCCAATAAAAGATATATTATAAAATGGATTTTTATAAAACCATTAATGTAGTTATAAAACTAATAAATTAAATTAATTGTTTTTATATACACCTCACTATAAAAAAAGTTGTGAATATGAGATAATTATTGATGAAATAAATTTGGGAATAGAAATACACTTACTAAATGAGTAAATTGTGAATCACGATCACACTGAATAAAAATCATATTGTAAAAAGTTTAATATCAATAAATAATTTAAATTCATGTTAAAATATTTCATTGGTTAGTATATACACCAAATAAAATGAAAATGTGATGAATATTCTATGTACATCAAGAATAGAAAAATTGATATGAAATAAACATTCCATAATTATTGAATCTAACCATACTTGTTAAAATATAATATAAATTAAATATGACATTATTATACATATAACACATAACAATATTCATATATATAATGAAATATATAATTTATATTTGAATTTATATTACTCATTAATTAACAAAACCATGTTAAGGTTATGTGTTCAGTGATAATCACCTAGTTTTTAGACATGTTTTGACTTATTATTATTGGCCCTATTATATACACCATAGACTATATATTTTTGTATTTTTAACTGTGATAAAAATATATTAAATATATATGTATTAATTATAATCTATAAAATATTGTAATAAGAAATGAACTATATTGTTCACGGAGAAGGTTGGTTGTATACATGCATGGATGATATTTCTATTTTTTAATATTTTTGAAATAAAAAAAGTAAATGGTATATATATAAATATATTATGGTTTCCTAAAAATTATTATTTATTTTATAACATATATTTGTAATAATCACTTAATTAATCTATTCCTTCTAAAGCGTGAATGAATCACATCACTTTGAAGAGGCATTAGACCACACCTCCACAAGAAAAGTTATTTTTTCCTAAAAAATGAAAATCCTGATGTTACGTGTTATAAAAAAACTAAATAATAATAATTAAATCATAAATATAATTAATATCATACAATATAGTAATTCTATAACTATTACCATCATTTAGATGAGGTCATATAATAATGAATGACATCATTTCATGAGATTGTAGTGCACCATACACACAAACATTGAATGCATCTCCCATATGATGGAACTATGTGCGAGTGTAGAACATATTTTGAGATTATTATTTAATAATTAATTTAGAATATTTTAGTTATATAAAATTTAATAAATTGAATGTATATTTTGAAAAGATGATACATCTTCCTTGGGTAACTACTTTTTTTAATCACAAACGAGATTCGTTGGATGGATTTATACTACAAGGGATGCATCTACGATGAATCGAGTGAATTTGGGATATTATATAGTAATATGATAGAATATCCAAAGGGATTTATTGGTTTATACAAGTGATGGTGTTTGAGTTCCTCTTTATAGTTGTGGAGGTGCGTCATTATTCTAAATACATAAATGTAAGCATTATTGAGAGGTCTCCCTTACATAATGTGAACCCAATAATGGTCCCTTTCATATAAAATGGAGAATATTTTATAAATATGTCCATACAATGGATTTTTAAAAATTTTCTATGTTATTTTTTCCCTCATGTTATTGTATAACCACTATGTAATCATGTTTTCAACTTTATCGCATTAATTTAATTCCATTGCATTCACTAATATGTCTTTCAAAAATCTAAGTGGACCATAATAAAAATAATTAATTTTTAGCTGAAAAAAATTTAATTCATTTTTCCAATTTTTTACAAAAAATATGGATGAAATTTTTTTAAAATTAATCTCAGAGACAGAACAAGACAACAAATGTTTGATGTAAGAATGCCCAAAAGTTTAAAATGTTTTCATATAAAAATTTAATGTGAAATTTAGTCCAATGGATTAATTTATTTTAAAATATTTATATATGATATAAATATACATTAGTACCAATTTATAATTTTCTTTATCTATATATTTAAATTATATAATTTTTTTTCAATTGAAATTCAGGTTTTTTCACTATTGTTCATGAAAATGAATCATCTCAAAATAATACCATGAATTTTCCAAATGTAAATTTTGAAATTAGGATTTCCAAAAGTAATTTTATTTTGTTAAAAAAATTTATAATATTTTCTAAAATTATATTTGAAATTGATGTGCCATTAAAAGTAAGTGAAATTAATTTATATAAAATTTTATTTCATTATACGTACGATTATAATTATTATTATCTTTTGTGAAGACAAATAAAATGATAAATATTATATAGTTGAATGAATATATATATATATATATATATCATTGTAATAATTTATAAAAAGTAATTTAGTAAGTTTATTTAGGTAAAACCTTTTTTCTTTTTTAGGTATACTTTTCCAACAAAATAATTCTTATTATTTAAAAATGGATTTTTTTCATTTCTAGTTAATTAGACAAACGATAATTTTCTAATATACATTTTTAATCCATATTTTCATAATTTAATTAATATTATACATAATATCTATTCTAATGGATAGGTGGAAAATATAATAATATATTAAAAACATTATTAATACTACATTTTATTTTGGTAAATCAATTTGTTATGGGTAAAATTAGTTATGGAAGGAACGAAACACTATTTTTAACATAATAAATATTTTGTTTCATGTACCACAAAATAATCTATGTTTTGAATTTAGGGAAAACTCAATTAGGTGTTTCTTAAAAAGAAAGAGTAATTTGGTGATTTCATATAACCCAATCAATATTTAATGTTTTGTGAAATTCCTAGATTCAATAAAATTAAATTAACATAAAAAACATATTTCACAAAATATTAGGGTGCTACATTAAACCCCCCCATAAAATGAATTTATCCCTTGAAATTCATACTGGTCATCAATGGATTAATACGTGAATGTTCCTTTCATTTAAAACAACATAGTAAAAATGAATAGTAAAAGTTACATTAATATAAAATGTATTAACCATAAAGGTTACCCAATGAAACACATAACCAGGTTATCACATAAGAGAACATATTTGGAATGCGAAAACATTGTGTTGGAAGTGACATCTACCTATCATGTTCTAATGGAGAGTGGTAGAGAACATCTCTCAATAGAAGTGAATGGTCTTGAGAATGTTAATGATAACCCAAACCTGTATCTGTGGTTGCATTAGGGGATATTTTATTCAATGTAATTGAATGTAATAGGAAAAAATATTTGTTTCAGGATCCTTTTTTTAATGATGAATAATTTTCTCAAGAATATTTACTTTCATGATTTCATAAAAATTTCACCATTTAGTTATTCCAGGATCTATTTACACTTTATATATTATTATAAGAAATAATATTGAATTTCATTTTTCATAATAATAGGAATATTATTATATCTATAAATAAAATTATAGGTCATTCTGTTTAAATTTAGTTAACATCACAACAAAATGGATAACACATTTTATCCAATATGCATAAATCATCATATGGTGAAGTAACACATTTATATATAAAACTACTTTCAGTGTTTACCATAAAACATTCCATAAATGGTTATCCACATAACCCTTATGAAATATGAAAAAATATTATAAATAAGGTCAAAAAATATACAAAATAAACCTACCATTGATCCCCAAATATCAAAATATATCTATTTCTCTCCAAATAGTAAAGATTTGAATATCTCCATCAGGTATTATCTTGTATCGTGTTAATAAGCTTAATTTTTAGAAATCTATATTGAGAACATATTTCTGATTCAATACTTACACAAAGAATTTATTAGTTTATATATTCCTTAAATACAAACTCTTGTAAACTTCATTTAATGATAGCACACACCACATTTTAAAAAAAGCATAATTATTTCCTAGGTAATCAGTACCCTCTAATTTAAATATTCATATAAATCATTTCTTTATCTTAAAATAATTATATAATAATTAGGAACATATAATAGTTAAATTTCCCTTAATCATGTGTTTTCAATGAATATCCCTTTTCAATTAAATCATTTTTCTAGTCCATCAGAACCATTCAACATATTCTTATAAATCATTAGTACAAAACGTAAACATAACGATACATATATATTTCACAATTCATATTTCATAATTCTTCAATACAAATTCATATAAACAACAATTATTTATCTTCATACTTAAGATATTAAAACGACTTCTACATCCCATTCCATAATGCAACATTCAGTTCACCTTTCATATGAAGTCTCTTTAACATCAGAAATATACCATTAGTCATACCACTATGTCAATTCTCTTTATGAGATTATCAAATTTGATTTTTTTTCATAATTAACAATATTTTCAAATTTAATTTATTAATCCACTTATTGTTTCATAGGAAGACCAATATTCTTATCCATTACATTAACTGAACTCTTCATTTTTCATTTTTAGTTACATACATTGTGTCCAACTTTTCCATATTAAAACAATCTTCATATTCCCTTATGTGATTTACATAGGTGATTCATTCCATATTCACAAAACATACGATACTGAATCATTTATCCTCATTTGTATACATTACCTGAAATATTAGTAAAATCATTCCTATTATTAGTTTCCAAGTCTCAGAGTTGGTTAAGGTATACATTTATAATCGTTTTCAATGATAACTAATTTGGAATAATCAAAAAATAAATTAATCTAATTATTTTTTAATTTGACTTTTCATCAGCATATATTCTATCACATCCGTCATTAAAGAAGTTCCTTATTGTTCCCACAATTTTTAAAACCCACAACTAATAGTGTTACCAACACTTATTATAGAGGATTAACCACATAAAAATGAAAAAATTACTTATAGGATTACTAAATCATAAAAATTTATTATTTACTAAATAAAAAATTAGATTTAAAATATTTTATTCCAATTCATGTCCAATTTATATCCATCATGAGGGTTTATAATGATATTGTGATTTTCCAATCCATGTAACATGGGTGGTTCAAACAAGGTGTGTGGAAAGGCTTATTATTGTGAACCAGTTCAAGATCGATTCAAAATCAATATGGTTCTTTCAAGGGTTTTAACACTTTTTAAAACTATTATAGAGATAC
Source organism: Viscum album (assembly GCA_963277665.1). Lineage (NCBI taxonomy): Eukaryota > Viridiplantae > Streptophyta > Magnoliopsida > Santalales > Viscaceae > Viscum > Viscum album. The sequence continues at coordinate 1,014,475,584 of OY728130.1, read as the reverse complement.
ATCCACTTGTAATATATTAAAAGGGATGTTTTTTAGGAATCCACTTGATCTATCCATTACCAAAGTAGAAGGTCAATTTCATATATTTTAACCCATCCACAGACTTATCCTTAGATATATCCCTAGAAATAAAATTAGAAATATCCCTAGTGATATCATTAATATTTTCTCATAATTATTAATATAGTTTGAAAAAACCTTTCCTTTGATACCAGCTATAGTAACCCATAATTAACATACATGGATGTTACATAATATTTAATGAATATTTAGTACATTTTAAACTTACATGCATGTGTACCATAGTAGTTTATTGTGGTTTAAAACAATGAGAAGATGTTTATAATTTAGTTAATGAGATTAAATATCTAACTTAATGATAAACCACTATATTAATTCTATATAAAAAAAGTTATTCATAACCTAATGAAATAAAAAATTAGAATGGGTGAGCATAAATGCTATGTATGGGTAAACAAAGGGATATATACATGTTTCATTATGAATATAAGGGTATGTTAGCATGATAATAACAATAGAATAGCATTCCCTATATATAAAATATCATAATTACCCATCCGGGAATAAATATTGGTCATTCATAAGACATGTATCATATGATAACTAGGACCATTATCCATCAAGGAATAAAATAGGAATAAAAAAAGAAATTTTTCATAGAAACATACATATATAGAATTATTTACATAGTAGTCACATCTTACAATCAAGGCCATCTATATATAATGGGTTCACTCCCCAAACTGTATAAGTACTCAAGGTTAACTCCCAATTTCATCTAAGTAGTCATGGATAATTCATGTGACTAATATAAAGTAAAAACCCATTTATTAAATTGAGTTCACATTCAATTATATCTATGTATTTATCTTATGAGATAATAATATATACCCCATTATTTCTAGGTTTATATAGGTCCCATATTTTACATAATGAAATCATAAATACATGTTTCCAAAGAAAATAAAACATTCATCATAACATGACCCATAAAAAGATATGCGTATTATAAATATCATATTATAAACCATGAAATGAAATTTGTAATATTAACATTTCATGTTTTCATACCTTTATAATAGAAACAATTTCATTATTCATTTCATCATAGACTAACCCATAAAAGGAAGAAGATTTCACAAGCATTTTATCATGGTATAAACCGAGGAATAGAAATAGGTTTCATAAACAACCCTTCATCTTAAAAATATACCATTCATTTAATGAACAATAATGGGTACATTTGTTAATGTTATTATTAAATCAAAATCTATAGCAATGGATGTCACTATAGAATGGGAAGGATTTTCAATGATCACTTGGATCATTTCTAATGTAAAATAACATTACATTGAAAATAAATGTTTAAACATAAAACATTTTGAAAACCATTTTCATTGAAAATAACCATTAAAAACATATAAAGGTATATTTTAAAACCACTTAAAACACTTTTCAAACAAAAGTTATTTTTCAAAAACTTTTTCGTTGAAAATATTATTGAAAACATATGAAGGATGCTCGAGAACATATTAAAATATTTTTTTATTGAAAGTTACCTGAATACCTATAAATAATTCATGAAATTGTTTTCAATATCAGGTTAATTAAAAACACATTGAAAACATATAATAAAATCATAAAAGAATTATGATAGCCTATTTATATTACAATGTTATAAAAACATATCAATAATTCATAAAAAAAAATTTAAATTCGTGTTCCTTGAAAATAATTTGAAAAGATGTATTTATTGTTTTAAAATATTTTTCATTAATTTATTCTATGAACATACATTAAAAATATAAATAATGATTGAAAACCTTTTGAAAACCTTTTTCATTGGAAATACCAATGAGAAAATATAAAGGAAGAATTGAAATAATTGAAATGATTTGATTAGAAAATCCCTTTAAAACTTATAAATTTTTATTATTAAATAATATAAAACAATATGTAAACCTATAAATTTTTTGAAATTGTTTTTATAAAATACTATTTTGGGATTAAAAAATATTTTTGACTGAAGAGAGAAATTATGTTGTCTTTATTTAATAAAATATTAATTATCTTAAGTAACAATGTTTGAAAAATGGTACCATAAAATTATGATATCAGAAATAACTATAGGGAATGAAAATTATAGGGAGTTATAGTGATATGGATCAAAATATTTCATTATTGGAAATATAATCATGAACAATATAGATAAATGATGATTGTGTACTAATAAGCTGGTAGAATACGAGTAACATTAAATCATGATCCCCCCGAAAGAATAATATTAAATAAAGTTTCAAATATTAAGAAAATAAGAATACTCATGACACATTATATCTAATGGAATTATATGGACCACATAAAAGAATATAAGTGGATAACATAACATGAGTCACAATAAAGGAAAATAAAGACAAAAATACCATAAACATTTTATAAATTTTTTACCATAAACACTATGAAAGTGATATCATAAAATAGATATTAAAATACCAATAAAATTGAGGATAAAATTTATAAAATAAATTCATGGTAATTATGTACACCACAATAAAAAAAATATGAGTCAAGAATATGACAGAAGTTTCACAAACATAAATGTGACACTAGAAATCCACTTAGTACCTGAGTTAATTTTGAATCATAATCCCTATGAAGGAATAAAATAAATTACAATGTTTAATATCATTAATTAAACCTAATTAATGAAATAAAATATCATATGGATGTATATCATATATATATAATAAATTGGTGGTGAATATGGCATGTATCTCTTGAAAATTAAAAGTGAGATTATATTATCTTACCTTGAGTCATGAATCTCTTCGTACATATTCAAACGTAATATAAAATACATATAAGTATATTAAACTTCTAAAAAATAATATTTTTCATGTATTTAATACCATATATGATTTACTAAGGACATCATAGTACATGTTTATTAACAATTCCACGTTAGAGTTATTTTTCGAGTAGTAACAACCTTTTTTCATACAATGTTTGACTTGTTATTCTTGGTTATCATACTTATATAATGGTCTATTCATATAAATAATATAATACATGATGTAAATATCGATTATATTCAGTATATATGTATTAATGATAATATATAATAGTTTTAAATGGGAAATGAAATACATCATCCATAGAGAGGGTAAGTCATAGGCATCCATGAATGCTATTTCAATTAACATATCAAATTAAAAGAAAGAAAATTAAATGATACATATATATATATTCAATCAATTAGAAATATAATTTCATTATTAACCTATATTTTTTTAAAAAAACCATCCTTAATACCTTAAATTAAAAGGATGAACATATCACATCACTTTTGGGGAGGCATTAGTCCACACATCCACAAATAGAGTTATTTTATTCCCACAAATTGTAAAGATAAAGAAATGTGTTATATAATAAAAAAATAATTATAAATAAATCATAAATTTAATATATATATATAGATATATTAAATTGTTTTCATCATTATTACCATACTTGATTGGTGTTTATAGAAGAACGAACGACAACAGTACGTGAGGCAGTAGTCCGTTGTACACATGAACGGTGATGGTGTATCACAATTGACGGATGTGTCTATGATTGTAGATTGTATCCTCATAATGACAATATATCATTATATTTAATATATTGAAGTTATTATATTATCATTATATAATAATAATTTAAGGGTTCATAATAAATTGAACCAAAGTACTTATGAAAGGATGTTACCACTTCTTTGGGTAACTCCTTTTGGTTTTCATCAATGGGGTTGCTCAGTGGAATTTCATCCCAAATGGAGGTCAATAAGATGAATTTATAGAATTATTTATGTTATTTAGTAACAATTTGGACTATACATTGGACTTAGTTTGGTTTAATATTTTAGGGAAGTTGAGATACATTTTATAATGGAGGTGGAGTGACATTTTAGTAAATACAAAACAATAAACACAATTTAGAGGCCTCACATAAATAATTTTTCACCAATAATAGTACATTATTGAATAATTAATTATATTATCTAAATATGGTCAAAAAAATTATTTTTTATATGTTTCTAGTTTTCCCCTTATGATAAGGATTTACCACTATGTAAACACGTTTTTACCTTAACCACTATAATTAATTTTTATTACGTTAATCTTAATTTTTTGAAAAAATTAAACCTTAGTATAAACTATAAATTATATTTATTGTGAATATTGTGGCCATTTTTCCAAATTATATATACTGAAGTGAGAGAAATTAATTTACTATTAATCCTGTAGCCGCAATGAAGCAATGGGTTTTTAAAGTAAAAATTCTCAAAAGTTAGAAATGTTTTTAAATCAAATTTAAAATTAAAATTTAATCCAATAAAATAAATCGTATTGATAAAAATATAATTAATAAAAATATAATTTAAATCCATTTTGAAATATAATTTATCTATAAAATTATATTAGATGGAAATGCAGCTATCAATTATAATTTATTGTTTTTTATTATTCATGAAAAAATGAATCTTCTCAAAATACCATTATTGCAAAGTATGTTCTTATATTTATATTTATAAAAGGAATTTTATATTTTCAAATAATATATATTAATGTGTAAAAATTATATTTAAAACAGTTTCACAACTAAAAAATGGTAAAATTACCTTTTAAAGAATGAATATTTCTTTCTGCGTAAAATATAATTTATTCGTTTCTATTGTCTATAAAACACATAAGTTCAATATTTTATAGTTGAACTAATATAAAAATATATATACACGTATATCATTTTTATCTTTTGTCAGAATTTTATTAATTAATTTATTGAGGAAATATGTGTTTGATAGTATAAATATAGATTTTTTAACAAAAGAATTTCTAAATTTTCAAAAGGTTTTTATTTTCATTTCAAGTGAATTGGTGACCAAATAATTATTTTTATATACATGTTTTTACCTTATTTTTATATATTAAAATATTCTTATTTATAACATTCATTCCAATATCTATTTTTCAATTAAAATAATAATTTAATAAAAATATTAACAGTACATTATAGTGTGGAAAAAAAAGTTTAGTATCTCACTCAAGTTATGGAACAAAATCGACACTGTGTGTAATATAAAGAAAAAATATTATTTTTGTATGACATGAAAATATAAGTGTTGTGTGTAGTGAAATATGGAATTTTTATTGTGTACAAACCATGAATAACATGGTGATTTTATATAACATAATCTATATTCACTGTAACATGAAATAAAAAACATAAAATGGATAAAATTAATTTAAAAAAATATTCCACATAATTGCTAGGTGTTACAATTTTTCTTATTGAACTCCAATAGAAGAATATTATTTTCCCAAGAACCTCTAATGTTAATGAATCATTCACGGACCATGTCCTATAACATCGGAATCATGCGCTCCACCTGACTGTCAATATGTGGGGGATAGGTTATTAGCAGAAATAGATATGTAGAAAATTAATTCTAAAACTCTAGCCTACAATGTTACAGAAAACTAGAGTCCCATTTAAATATTATATATTTTTGATCACCATGAAGAAGTATGAACTCACTAATGTATACCCTCCATAGCTCTTTTGCAGATAAGGTCTCTAAAACTGGTATGCATATCGAGTCATTCACCTAAAAATAAAAAACTACCAAAATTGAATCATTTCCAACAGGTTATCTATGAAAAATGATAGTTATTTCCATAGATAAATATTCCAATTTCTACTTGGGAATGGATAATGGATGAGAAATCATGATTGGTCAATGATTTTTATCCTTCACCCGCTATATTATGGAACACATCATGATAAATTTGACAATATCTCATTTCAAATCTATCGACCAACATTAGAGACATATGTCATGATAAATCTTTGTGTCATTAATATGTACTTCCAAAACTAAGGCATTATAATCCCGCATCTGGTCCTCTCTTATGTCTACTGGTGTGAAGACTCACCCATGTATTTGTAATATATCAACCTCATCCATGGTAAAAACCGAGTGATGTATCCTCATCAGATATATACTCTCCCTTAGGAATAATCCCTATTGGTATGAAAGATACCTCATTTTAATCCATTCCATAATTGTAATGATCACTTATAAAGATTATAGGATAGTTTATACATGACCCTATTGAACCACAATGTGCATATCGGAGATTGATGACATTAACATTCATTAACCACTGTCCTCCTAAACATCTATTGTTGGACACTTTTGGGTTATAGAATCATCTACTACATTTCATTTTCTAAGAATATAATCAACCTCAAAATCAAAGTATTCCAGTTACACAACCCATCTTTTCATTCAATGATTCGTATAAACCTTGTAATGATGAACATGAGGATCTTGTGATTTGTGAAAACAATGAAATTGTGCCAATTAAATAATTCATCCAACAACATAATTCAGGAACAACATCTATAATCTTAAGGGATTTTTTCAGGTAATTATGTTTATGAGGCCTAAAATAATGAGGCTTTTACTCCATGAATAGCTCATCCTACATTTGAAAAATCTTCACCCGAATAAACAATGCATCAAAATATAATATATAACTCTAGAATATCTCTGATAGAATCAGGATCAACATAAATGTCAAATGGACCTTCAAACCATGAAATGTTTTTTCCTTAATTTATCGGAATATAAATTTCAAACTGTCATTATCCAAGACAATGATTGGTGTTTATATCTATCATAAATCATGGATGATACATATTTGATACCTGATTATCTCTAAGAAACTATATATATCAAATACATTACGGGGTTATTCCTAGAAAACTATAATGATCACTTTCTCTGGGTCCACTAATACATATGAATCTTAAATTATGTAACCAATAATGTGTAATTTTTTGGTAAAAACATACAATTTCTGATCTAATGATATCTTTTTTATTCTATTGATGTATTTTTGTGATGAAATTATTTTTGGAATGGTTGTGTCATGTGAGAGAATACAATAATATGTAAATCCCAAAGAATTCCATGAATGAATCTCAATTTAGGTGGAAATCCCTGTTGATCAAATCCATGAAAAATGTATCCATCATCATGATGTAGAAATACATTACCTGGTACCCATAATGTCAATACCTAATATAAAGATATACACGAGGTATGTATGAAGATATAAAATGTACATAATGATAGTACAAATTAAAATTAATCATTTAAAACAACCTCTATCCTTGAGTATAATCAATGATGTCAATTATATGAGGTTGTGGATAATTTTTCATTACCATAATTATGATAAATAATCACTATTCCACAAAAAGTCCTGATGGTACGATCCACCTTATTAGAAACAACAATCAATGAACACTATGGAGAAATATTATGGCATGTAAAACCCATATCCTCTAGTTAATCTATCTATTTCATGAGCTCTAGAAGCTATTTTGGTTCCATTCTATAAGGATTAATGGAACTGCATCCAGCCCTTGAACAATCTCAATGTTTAATTATGACACTCTCAATAGGGGTAACTCATTGAATTATTTAGGGATTAAGTCTCTAAAATGATCTACCAAGTTAGGGAAAATATATAGTTGTATTTCCTGATCATCCAAGAGAATAATCATGACCTAATTTTTCATTCTTCGTTGACCCATATACTCTTGTCCATTTCATGTTGCATGAACATACCATTCTCCTTTGTGAACATGTATACTACCCTATAAGGATGTAGACATCCCCTTTTGGTGATAAATATCTATATGGGATCGATAGGGAACCAACCTCACCATCTTGAGAATTATAACAATCCCAATAATGTTGATGTTGAAAATATTCCACTCAAAATGATATCTATTTATTTTAAGGGGAAACAACTTATTTCAATGAACTCTCTCAGATAAAATCTTTAATTGGATGTTATGTGTAACAGCACTAAAACATTTCTCTATATCAAGGCTTCTAATATCAATAATTACCTCATATGTATTATAATTCAATGCACCTATGTCAAATAAAAAAGACACTAATGTATATGTTATTATAATTGAGCATCAAACAATAGAAGGATTGATTATCTCCTCTTATGGAATAGAATACACAATCTATAATAGGCTCATACCACCACTCGGAGTCACAAGATGTCCTACCAAATTAAGACTTTTTTGCTGGCACTATATATCAGGAGTCCGATTCCCTCTACCTTGACCAAAAACTAAGACTTTATGGCTTGTGGTATTCCATTTAAATGCTTATAGAGATATTACTAGTGCCACTACAAAATTTTGATTTAGTTCTAGAATCCATTTTTTGTACTAGTGGTAATCCCTGATAAAAGTGATGTTATACACCATATTGTTATATCCTTTTCACTCATCTATATCTCATATAAATTTTTGTTTACGCCATCTTGGATTCCCACACCGGTGAAAAAAGATAAAACTATTAGTATAAGGTTCCTCAATGCAACATCCACCAAAATAAATCTCTAAGTGATGGTCACATATTCTAGAAGAAACAATTCCAAGTCCTAGTTCTGAACCTCTCACAATTGAACTATTGGATTCCAACAAATCCTACTCATTAATGAGTGATTGTTTACCAATCTCATAACTATAGGTATATTTTACGTAATTAACATTCAATTCAATGGTGTATGTCATAATATCATCAATTCACCAAGTATTAATACGCTCCTCACCCACTAGAGTTGTAGAGAATCATTACAACTTGATAAAACTGGTAGAATATTCCATCACATTCATGGAACCCTTCTTATGTTTCATGATTTACCTTACCAAATTAGCCCCCAAATTTTTATGAAATATTTAATTATAGAATATCATACAGAAATCCCTTAAAATCATGCCTTGATGCTGATATTAATGGGTAATTACATCCAAAAATCTCTTATCTGAATCAAAAGGTATATAATCAGAGAGATTTACCATCCGATCAGGATGCATCTAATTATTTTACATTATATGGTGTCTCTATTATATTATGTATGATATAACAAAATATAGACCATGGACTCAACCCAACAACTTTTCCCTACCCCATATAGTCATAACTCAATAGTATGTGACCCACAATCCCGTATAAATATTGGAGGAAGCTGATGTTGGGAACCCTCCAATTAATCTATTGTATAGTTGGGAATGGTTGAGATACAAGTTTCATATATTACATTTTATAAAAGAAACCTTCTCACAATTGGGAATCATTGGTAATATTAGGAAAAACATGAGGTGCCACATGAATCCCTCCATGAGGTATCATTGGTGGCTTTGGGACCACAACCTCTAAAGAATAGTCACCCATGATTCCCGAGATTAAATCTCTAGGATTTCATGGTGGAATGATTTAATATTAAAAAATTCATACCTCATGAAATAATTCATCATATGAATGATTACAGAGAAAAAATTAGGATAGGTACATTCCATTTCCAATGAAAAGTGTGACACCACCCTAGCTACTAAAAAATCCAGGTCTAGGTGATTAAGAATGTTCTTAGTAGGTCATTTGTACCATACATGTACCTCATATATACCAACTACTAATGCTAGGTGGTGGTATGTGTCTCATATTTGATGTCATCAATTCTAGTACATGGGGTTTCAATTTCATAGTCTAGAGGAAAACAACCTTTACATAGCAATTGGAATCCCTATTTAGTGGTAACTATTTCATTTATTTTTTCATTTTCATCAAGTTTATATTATTATATATATATATATATATCATGGGGTAGTTTAATATGTCTCTATTTCTAATTGGTAAAATCCAAAATCATTATTAATATCAACTGGAATGTCATCCAACCATGGGAAACATTTATATTAGGTATCAGAATATAATAATTCATAAAAATGATTTTATTAAATAAACCTACTTTAGGATTTATATAATATTTTTCATCATAAATCACATTTGGCATTCATGTAGCCCAAAAAATTGCATTTCTTCAGGCCATGGAACACATAGTTCTAGAACTAATAACCTGATATAGTATTCCAATTAATGTTTCATCAAAAATATACTTGGGAAATGGAAATTTAGATTAATATAGACACATTAACTAACCTAGTTATTAATCACCTTAAGTGGAATCAATAATTATATATATAATAATTTCGGTACAAACTATATGTAGTATGAAAATTCATGTAAAAATTTGTCAAAGAATGAAATAATGCATGGAATGTAAGTCTTACAGTTAAAATAATGATTCATAAGATGCTAACTACTTCATGTACTTGGGAAAGAAAAAAATATCAATAAAATCAAGTAAATAAAATAACAAATTATGTGTGTCACCCAATAATGTAATTGAATCTTTTATAAAAGTAATAATCCCATAATAATAATAACTCTGCCCAAATAATTCAGGGATCCCATGTACCTAGGTTATATACTCCCATGAAAAATTATATTATCAAATTCTATTACATCCTTGTCTCGGGTCTAATACCCAATTAGTAATGAAATGTAAAAGAAGCCCTCTTAAAAGATTGTAAGGAAACCTTGAGATCTAATAAAATGGTTCCTTGATCTAGTGGGTCATAGTTCCTCAACCTTGCATTCCAAAATATCAATGGCCACCAAATAGTAGTGGTGGTACAATTTGTCCCATTGGAGAGACGATACCATTATACGAGAGTATAAGATAAAATTTTATTATAATAAAAAAATAAAAATGATCTAATATATAAAAAATATTAAATAGCTAAAACAAATAAATATAAGAAATATAAGTTTCCAAAAAACAAAAAATATAATACAAACCACAAGGATGATTCATATGCAAAATGATTTCTTGGAATGCTATTGTAAAAAATGAGATACAGACTATAATAGTGATAGGAATATAAAATGATATCAAAATGTGTAGAAGTCAAAAATATAGATCCACTTGTATAATGAGAATATTATTAGTTCTCTACTTTCATGTTCCATAAAATAATATATTAGATCAAGCATCAATGATATGTCAATTACCATTGTCCATACATGTAGTCATGATGTTTACGTGAGTAATGATGTTAGCACGAGTAGTGTGTGAGAAAAACTCAGTAGGCCACCACCAAATTTTTTGATAATGTTCTAAATAGTGTATATATCATAGTAGAATGAATGGATAAATAATAATAATAAATAATGTAAAAATATAATTTATGATAGGTACCAATATAACACCTATAAGCTTTAAATTCTCTAATATGAGAATCAATATGTCTGATCGGTAACCATGTGAATCCATATATATATATACATATATGTTTTAATATAAAATATTTATAAATGTATATTCACTATATAGGTGATGAAATATGTAGGAATATACATGTATACTAGGATCTAATTAGACACGAGGTGTAACTATGGTTTTTATAACATGAATATTGATTTATAGGATCCAGTAGAGGGTACATATCTTGAATGTAATATGAAGGTGAGATATATTTATCGTTAATCGGGATGGTGGGGTGATTCTATATTCCCAACACATACAAAAATATAAAATAAAACATCATTCCCATTATCCAAATAAGTGTATATTAGTGAGAGGCATCATTACCTTTATCTAACAAAAGGTGACATGAAACATCATGCCCAACAAGACCGTTTAGAGACATTCAAAAACCAATAATTATGGAATAATAATAATAAATTTGAGAAATTACCTCTATAAATTTATAATCAATAATAACAATAAATCTATGGTATTTAAAATTATATAATCCATACAACTAAAAATAAGTACATATTGGTATAGTCTTTTCACCATCTACCATTTAATTTAATAAATCCATTTTGATTTTCAATCATGTAAAAACCAATGTAAGGTCCATCCAAACACATAGAAGTATATTTGGTTGATTGTGAATTTATATAAAAGATTTAAATTCAATTTACCTCACTCTAAAGGGTATGAATAAATGATTTAGACATCCTATAATTGTTCAATATGGTCTATGGTAGTAATTATACTTGGTACAGATTATTTAAGAGTTGGAATATATTTTTTAGAAAATATAAGTAAATTAGTGTTGTTAGGAAAATATAAAAACAAAAAACGTCAATGATTTTTTGGAAATTTTATATACCTCCTAAGTTAGGTCTATTAAAGACAACTCATCATGTATCATTCTTTTATTTGAAGATTAACAAAATTAATTAAAAGAACAAAACAATGGCCTAAAAATAGGTTATAAGATATTTCAATATAATATCATAGTATTCATATAGATTAATTATTATAGAAAGAATTATAATTATATGTATATCTATTTATCATCCAATATGGTTGATGATAACAGAATTAGAGTCCATGTGTAGAAGAAATCAGAATGACCAATCAAGCCTTGAGAGCGTTCACATGGGACTAAAATTAGTGCTTTTTGATGGACGGAGAATGTAAAATAGGGGTTTATGTATTCATATTACTTAACATAACCTAAAACATAACCCTATACAATGGGAAATTAATATTTGGCTACTTGGTTGGTAAAACCTGGTGAAAACCATGTGGCAACAACAAACCATATACCCCACTTGCATGGCATTGGTGCACTGTTTGTCACAATTTGTAAATATAATGAAAATTATCTCATTTTTAAATGAATGAAACACTACATAGGAATGAATATTATATTTAATTGTTGTGTACAAACTGTGAAACCTCTCCTATGATGTGACCTCCTCAAATGGAATAGTAGCACAAGTACACCTAACCATGTGCTAAAAATGCAGTACAGTTCACTAATCAATTTTTCATAACACCAAGCTCCGAATATTTCCAATATGTTATTGATACCTTATGTAGTCCATAGAGTAAAATGAATTTTTTGAAATTGTGAATTAAAATTGGAAAAAAATAAATATCTACCTTTAGTAAATGTCAAGTCATTATGATTTTCACTTTTCACTTGTGTTGTCTTTCTTATTTGGGAAGATATTATGTATTATCTCTCCTGACTGTCATATTACAAAGAACCACTATTTAAAATATATTTTATTAATTATTAAAATAATATATCATTTCATGAAAATGAAAAAAAAAAATATAAAATGATTTCAATTTTGAGATCTTATGTTTTATCTTATAACCCCACATTTTTTATAGATTAAAATTATTATTTCAAGATTATTTAATTTCATAAACAATTATTTAATAATATCGTTATATAATTATGAATAAAAATATAAATTATTTTAAAATGTATTTCAAATTTTTTTTCATGGGTTTCAGATAAATAATTTTCATAAATTATTCCATCGAATTACTTATATGTCTCTAAAATATTTACCTCTAATGGAGTTCTATTTCATGATTCGCCTTTTATATTATCTTATATTTTATTTAATTTGATATTATTTTTTTTAAATTTATTTATTTGTTATGCTATTTTATGATATATCATTTGATAATAACTAAAAACCATTTTTATTTATTTGGCTTTTTTTATTGTGGTATGATTTTTTTCTCATGTAGCACACAAATTTATGGATTATAATATGGGTGGAAACAATATTCCTCTGTCATTCCCTTTTTAAAGGTTTGTGTATGATCAGAATTAGATTTTGTGTGAATAAGTAAGTGAGTATCTTGGTTTACATGTGTATAATGTTGTGGTGGTTAGCTATACTCACAATATTAATGAGAATTTATTAGAGTGTATCTTTGTTTAGAAAGTGTGATTTCTAAGGTATTTAGTACTACTCAAAATTTTACAATTAAATAGGTTTGTGTGTAGCTAGGTTCACAATGTTAGGAAATCCTATTTTTTTATTATATCAAGTTATATCCTATATTCCATGAATCTTGTAATATGATTCAGGTTTTATTTTCCCTTTTTATTATAAATTTGTTGTCATTTGATATTTTGTGTCTATATTTCATTCATATGGAAAATAATTATTGGAATGTGTTATTTTAAGTCAGATGTTATTTCTTATTCATACATTCTCAAATATTTATGGTCTAACAATAATTGTCTCAATGATTTGATAACTCATTCACCCTTTATGATCACCACTTAATTTATGATCCCATCATTAATATTTTATGTTTATTTTATATCATGGAAATTTATAATAGATAATTTAGTTAATGCTATTATTTTTTAGCATGTAAAATTTGTCTTTCCATATTTCTTGATTCCATGATACTAAACGATTATGTCCTTGGGTTGGGAATAAATTTATAACATTTACTAATTAAATTGTGGTATCAATATATTGCTTGTGTATGCTTAGATTGGATTGAATCCATTAAATAGTAGAAAATATTATTTATTTTTTGATATTGGGATGTGGAAAAATAGAAAAACTCATAAGGATAAGTTTAAGATAACATTTTTATATTTTGGTAGAGTATTTATTATGTTGTTTTACTAGAAATTATATCCTTATTGGGAAGTAAGAATCTGGATGTCAGGTCATTCGAAATTGTACCAAGGTTTAATAACCACAAATATAGTGTTTTGGTTATTAAATCAACTAAAAAATGGTGCGTTAAAAAGAAGGCATAACTACACCCCATTCTAGACACACACGGGGTGATGTTGTTTTATTCATTAACATTCCTTCAATTAACCATTATGAATGATTTAGTTATTATATTGACTATCACGGTTACAAAAACATTGAAGGGAATAACCATGTATAACCTATATTGAATCATAGAGAGTTGTTATGAAATTATGTACACTTTACAAATGAGTAATTTCCTCTAAGACCAAAAAATTTCACTATAAAATGAGGTTAATTTCTTAATCAGAATTATATTTAGATCAGTTCATAAATAAAAGTCTCATTACATATATCATTGGTTGAAGATGATTTTATATTATCTTTTCACAAATATTTTCTCCTACATAATGAATTCTTAAGCTATTGTGATAAAGTAAATGTGATGGATTTCATGCATCAATTATTATTTTATGTTTTGGAAGCATAAATAGTTTTTTCCTCTAATGTATGATCAGTTCCATAAAATTATTGATGACATTGATATAAAAACTATGGAGAAATTATTTCTTCCACTAAATCTATCCTCTCTATATTTGGGGTATTTTTAAATTTTTTATCAATTCTTTCATATGATATATATTTGGATTTGGGAACCTAGAAGGCATGAAACCCTTATCTATAACATTAAATATTTATCTAGTAGGGATATATCATTATATATTCCACCATATTTTCTTCTAGTCTATAAACCATGTATTTCTCCATCTAGGTAATTTATCATGTGAATGGAAGAACTTAAATTTCTTCACACATATGTTATTCCTTTGAAAATATTTCAGCTATAATATTCTAGATGTTTTTCTATGAATCCAAAGAATAATCAATTTATCAAACATTTTTTGAGTGTCATTTTTCTATGTACATGTGGGGTATAATTTTGAAACTTTTTTAAATATATTTAATTGTTCAAAATGGGATTGAGAACATCTTGGTGTTTTTTAACACTCAATATGAATATTGTTTCTAAGAAATATGTTTCTGGGTTACTGTGGAAGAGGTATTCGTATACCATTTTATGGAACATGAACATTATAAGGAATGGTTAGAATGGTGTCGATGATAATTTTCAAATTAATTTTTTTTTCAAATCATCGAAATAGTGGATTATAGAAGTATTTATTGCGCCAATACCTATATTAATAGTCTCCCTTTTTCTAATAAATTTGGTATATGTTGTAATATAAGGACT
This sequence comes from Viscum album, assembly GCA_963277665.1. Lineage (NCBI taxonomy): Eukaryota > Viridiplantae > Streptophyta > Magnoliopsida > Santalales > Viscaceae > Viscum > Viscum album. The sequence goes on along the minus strand of OY728130.1, from coordinate 1,014,459,844 downwards.
TCTAATATTTTTATTCCTATTATTTGGAAAACTTTTATCATGTGATAGATAAATATCAACATTATAAGTTACTTAAAAGGTTTTCCTGGAGTAGAATGATGTGGGGGGATTTTTAGAGATGACTACAGTTGAGTATTCTCTTACTACTCTATGTTTTATGGGTTGTTAGTTTATTTTACAGTATAGATTGATATATTGAATACAGATATGTGAAATTATCTTGATATGAATTTTTTGAGAGATTATATTGTGAAATATTCAACTTTTAGTGTACATTCCATCAATATTGGAACATCCTCTCTATCTTGGTGGCGTATCATGACATATGAATATTGATTTCAATTTTATAAAAAACATAAATTTGTGGTGTATTGAATCTAAAATGCGTGAAAAGTTATTACTAGATAGATTTCTAAACTAGGGGTTCAGTCTATGAGCTATATTCTGGGATTTTATATGGATGATTTATTTGTGTGACATTTGTTCCTTTACACTGGTAAAATGTGTTCCTATAAGTTTTTAATTTTCTTTGGTCTCCTTGTTTTACTAAAGGGGAATGAGTGTAATTTTTTTTATTATCCTTATAATCATCATCAAATAATCCCTATATAATGTATTAAATTTAAATATTTAAAATAAAGACAATATTATTTGAGAATCAGGAAAAGGGTTTTATATTCCCCAGTGTTACACCATGGGGTACACTGGTAATATTTGTAATCAAAAATGATGAATCAATGTGATTTTAAGTCAATTGAATTGATCTCAAAAAATCATAATTAAAAAAAAGTGTCCACATCACTATATTGCTGAAATTTTTTATCAACTAATATGTTCTCATTTCTTCACAAATACTGACCTTTGGTCCGAATATCATTAAATAAGTGAAAAAGTTGTATTTTAAAAAAATTGAAATTCATAAAAGGTACGTACATTATGATTTTATGTTGATGTCATTATGACTAACCAAATAAACTTATATCTCAATGGATATTATTAATATATCCTTTTGAGTTTATATAGATCAATATTTTATATACAATATAGATGATATATTATATATTCTTAATATGTGGATGATCATTAATACCATATAAGGATTATATTGGAGAAATTTAATAAGGAGAAATGATATTCCAATCAAATTAAATTTGAAATATGGCTATAATATGTATCATAATTAGATCATGTAATCAAAATTTTGGTAATATATATATAACTCTAAATTAAATAGGTTATATAGAAATGTATTAGACCAACATATATGAATAAAATCCATATTTTTCATAGGTCAACTATATATTAATGTTTATTTTTTAGAAATTTCACATGTATATCAAATCCATTAACCATATAATAAAAAAGGGACTTATTTTCATTTGGATTGAAGAATGTGAGGAATGATTTATGGATATTATTTAATTGTTGGACACTATAAATATGCATACATTTCCTTTAAGCAGTTAAGGTTTTCAAAATCATTGTAATGCATTATTAAAATTATTGGGTTGAATCCGCATAAAATAGGACAAGGTAATTTCATATGAATCATTCCAATTAATGAATCAAGAGAAAAAATACTTATCTCAATATTTGGAATTAGAAGCTGGGTTATTTACATTGAATATTTAGTGAAATTATCTTTATGGTATGAAATGTAATATGTATACCGATAAAAAAATTAAAGTATATATTCAAATAGATAGATTTAAAAAACACTAATGGTTATGGATACAACTAATCAAATATTTTGAATACCGGATATATTATAAACCCCTAAAAAACAATGTGTATGATGCATTGATTAGAAGATATCATACTTTATTACCCAAGATAAGGATTGATAAATTGACAATACATATGGATCTGAAAATGTTTAATATTTAATTCATATTGGATGTGGTGAAATATTTTCATCCAACAAGGATAAGGGAAACCTCGAATAGTGATGAGACGTGATAACATACTACAATAAGAAAATATAGAGTGTGGGAATAAAATATTATATTGTATAACCCATATACAAGGAATGTGGGTGAAAGTTTAAACCATTTTGTGGAATATTAAAATAGAACAATGTCAAAAGAATAGTTATACTGAAATTAATTGAAGATGTCTATAACATGATGTGTGTGATAATGTGTTCCTTTGAATATATATATATATATATATATATATAGAAACAAGTTGTGATATTTTGGATGAAATGGGAGTTAAACCATATATGCAACCTTTCTTCTGAGAAACATTATCATGTTAGGGTCAATGTTTATCAGATAAAATTCCCTCATCACATCTCCCATGTGAATTAGGACTTTCTTGTTTGGTATTTAGGATTTATAGACCAAATCCATCACATTTTCTAAACATAAAATTTGTTAAAATAGAATATGGACTCTGATATACTGAAAAATTCATGAAGAACATAGATCGAAGGGACAATGTTATACTGAAAAGGTCCTCCCATCTTGTCAAGGTTCTCTGATAGAACTATAAGATTAACAATACTTAATGTGATCCGAAGGATGAAATGATATAAAAATTTCATCCCATTTTTCCCTTGGTAATAAAATTACATGGATTATATTTATTTTTTCATGGTATAATGTAATGAGTGAAAAAATATAACATATAAATAAATTTTATGGTCAATAAGTAGTGTTATACGTTAAAAACAATTGAAATATACCAAAATATATTTGAAAAACATTATTAACAATGATATGATAAACCAAAATATTATAAACCATAAAATTTTTCAATTTTTAAATGATAAATAACAAATATCAATTAATAATGAAAGGCGATATTTTTAATAAATATTTTTTCATTTATATTATGTATTTCCTTGTAAATAATAATTTCATGTATTTTAGAGTATTTATTTGATAAAACAAAATTAATATTTGAAATCCTTACATCAAAATTTAAATATTATATGTTTTTTATATTTTTCTAATTATATTATTTTAAAGTCAACAAATAATGTTTTCACAGAAATTACATATTTTATGTTTTATAATTAAATAATAAAATCATATAAAGTTTAAAAAAACATTTCTGTAATAAAATAATATTTTTGAAAATTAATTAATCATTATTGATATATTTTTTCCATTTATAAATCCCATATTAAACCTTTTTTTAATGAAATTAAAATTTTAGTTTAATAAAAACTATTTTAAGTCTTCTCTTTGAATCATGTATTTTCAAGGTATGAATTGTGTTTGGAATTCAATAAAATCCACATACCATATATTGGTTTTATAATAAACCAATTAATATCATGGGAGATGATAATTTTAAAAATTATTGATTAAATATAAATTTCAATCTTCAAAACACAATTTTCTTACAAAATTTGTTCACGTGATTAAGTGTGATTATTATAAAATTACCTTCTAAAAAAATTAGTAATTCTATATGATAAATCTATTTTCAAATTATTAATTATAAATTAATAATTAGATAAAATGTTTAATATTAGTTTTCCCATTGAAATTAATTTAAATGGTAAAATAACAGTCACCTTAGTAAAAAAAGCAGAAAGAGTAAAAATATTTCTTTACTTATGGGAATGGGCCAAAACATGATTTCACTTATAAAAAATAAAACATACAATAATTCAATACTCAAATTTCCTAAAAAAAATTATTTAAACACTACCAAATATATCCTTCCAGAACCATCTCCCACTTCAAAAATCATTGGACCATGAATATTACCAATAATCCATTCATTTAAAATATTAATTAATAGTAGAAATTCTAGACACCAGCATGAGTATCCACTTCCACTTTATCTTTCATTCATAATATATATTATCTTCAAATTATCTAATCAAATTAATATAATAAAATAATCTTAGTTATTAAATTAATATTTCTTTATATTAATTGGGAATAATTTATTCAGTCCTTTCAATTTGCTGAAAAAAATAACATCGATCGTACAAACATACAGATTTCCAGCTCTATAATGCGATGTTTTTATTTTCAACATTTCATATCTATGATAATATCATTAATTGATTTTACGAACACAAATGATTTCTATGACTAAAATATAATTCTCAAATTAACATTTGTCATATACCATAAATTATTCCATTCTCTAATAAATTTTATTGTTAATTGTGTGTATGGTGGACTACTGCCTCTATGAACAATTAATTTATTTTTCATCACCATCCATATTAGCGGGTCCTATAGATGGATTATATGATTATATGTTTTAATAATGACATTTTTATTCTTCTATGTATTTAATATAATCATTATCTAATGTCATTCCATAAGTCATGAAAAACATTATATAACCATACCATTTATGTTTATTTTACCTCATATAGGAATGAAAATATTATGTCTATGTGATAACCATTTTTGTGATTATATGTAGTGGTGATATCAAGTAATAATAATGAATATTTCATTACATAAAGTTTCTAAATTTTTTTTAATAATTGTTTTAAATTTTTTTAATATTCCACCTTTAAATCATTAAGTATATCAAAACTGGTTTTTCTTGTTTCCCATTTTCACAAAATGTATTATTTTATATAAATTAATGAAAATAATAAATTAATAATAATTATAACAAAATAATTATTATATCATAAAAACCATAGTGTGATGAAATTAAAAAAAACTTTACATGAGTCAACTCTATTATCATGATATTAGAGTGCAATAAAAAAATAATGATTTACCTTCCATTGGTAAAAATGACTATATGAAATATATTTTAATGAAGGATTGTAAAATAATTTAATAATGGGTAATAATTTGAATAAGGACTTCAATTAAGTACTTAAAATAATTATTTTCCTTATATAGGAGGTTATATAATGTTTTTGTCAATGGAAACTCAAGTTATGGATTTTTATAACTCAATTAACATTAATATGGTTATATTCCTTTTTATAGAACCTTATCATTAATAGTGACTTACAATGATCCATATGGAGATATTATGTTATAAAACATATTTAGTTTCTATGAATAATTTTTTATATTCGTTTATTCGTCCATGATGATATCATTTATGCAGTGTGAGATTGAAAAAAATATATCATATATTATCTAAATAAATTTTCATTTTTAAAAAAATATTTTACCTTTCTAAAAACATTATACTTCATATATAAAAATATATTTTGTTGTTTCTTTTATGAACCACATAATTCAATTTAAAAAATTCTGATACAAAATTGTGTAAACTATTAAAAAGATTTGGTTTTGAAAAAAAATTTATATAAAAGTATATCAATTTCATGATCATATATTATATCTTATAAAACCATTTTTTATATTAGAAAATGATTTATTGAAGACTAATTAAATAAAAAAATATCTTTTTAAAATAAATTATGATAATTTAAAAATAATGTTTTGGATAATATTTTAATCTTTTTTTTACAAATAGTTTATAAGGGTTTTTAATTAATTCACTTTTAAATGTTCCTCTTCCAATTTATTCATAGTCAATAAATAATTAACCACTAATGGAGTTCATTTTCATGATTCACCTGTTATGAACTCTTATAATTAATTCAAGTTTGAAGAAAAAAATTGTTATGTTTTATTTTAATTTTTTGTTTATATTATGGGTTGAAATTGGATAACGTAATGTATTCCCATTTCATTATATGAATTATATTCTGATGTGGTGGTTTTGTTTCATGTCGCACACAAATATATGAATTATTAAATGGTTTGGACCTATATCACCCTTAAATTGAATGGGTAATGGCATACCTCTAATGATATTGAAATTTTGTCCGAAAAAATTAGAGATTATGTTGTTTAAAATTTGTTGAGTGTGGTGTTATTTTTTCTCTACTAACAATTGAACATGTGAATACATAATCGAGTGTCTAGTTTCCCAATGGGTGTGTGTTATTGTGTTTATATATACACACAATATTATCTATAAATAGGTAGTTAGGTTGGTATGTTCATAATGTTTATAAATTGTATGTTATTTATCATTCCATTTTTTTCCTATATTCTTTATATCATGTTATATGCTCCACGTTCCAATTTCCCAATCCATAGTAAACCATTTAATATTTATTTGAGGTTTCTATATATCATTCATATTGTTAGAACACATTTATTTATCTCCTTTTTATATTATATGTTTTCATTAGGAATTATTAATCACATATTTATGATCTATCCTTTTTGTCCTTTGTTATGATACCCTTTAATAAGAATTTAATCTCAAAAACTACTAACATTTTCCCTTTCCAATGATTTAAAATTAATATGTACCATTTATTGTCTGATAGGGGATTTATTTTGATAATAAAAGATCAAATAATGTAAAATAATTATTTTAATGTTTCTAATCTCCAATATAGAAAACATTTTTGTCCATCGGTTGTGAAACAATTTGTGAGATGTAATAATTAAACCATGGTATCAATGTATTTCATGAGTATGTTTATCTTAGGATTCATCATTCATGTTTCATTTAAAACACTATTTCATATAGGGATGTTAGTACAAACAAATTATCTATGGATAAGATTTTGGTAGTTCTACTCAAATTATATTGGTATACCCATCTCAAGTATGTTTCTATTCTTTCTTAACTTATCACAATTTTCGGGAGACTATACAGTGCACTAAATCAGTGCTCAATTCAATGAATTAAAATTATAGTTTTTAAAATAATTATATGTATAATACCTACAAATATTATTTCATCAACATCATGATATAAACTCTCAAATCCTTTTCAAATATATTATATTGATGTTTAACAGTAAATAACTTATATTACATGTTTCATTAATATTATTGTATCTATCCTTGTGTAGTCATTAATAAAGATAATAAAATTAAACTCAGATCTGGAAAAAAATTATATTATTAGACTATACATATCTATGTATATATGTTCTAGTGGCCTAGTAGATAGAACATCCAATATTTTATGATATTCTTAAATCATATTCCCCTTTTATCATCTTCCATAAATATAATAATTCAATATTTTTAGTTATGAAACTTACATCATACCATCATATATATATATATATCAACATTCTTTAACTAAGCAGGTTTACTCCCATGTTAAAATGTTTATATTCATCTATTTCAATAATGTTGAGTGAATTATTTGGATAAAAATTTACAAATTTATTTTCACTCAATCCTTCAATTTTAGAGATGAATCTCTCAAATTTTATTTCTTAATGATGCATGACTTTTTCATTAATTTCACATCATTGTGAACATCACACAATTGGGTCTCACTAATGATATTATGTTCCATGACAACCATTTAGAGTAAATCCCTACACTTGAGTTTCTTGGAGTCAATCTCTGTAGTACAATAACATTTGATACAAAGATAATTATCATCTCCAAATCTCACTACCCCATATTCTTTTTCATCTATGTTTTTGAAAATTTTGTGATTTAAAATATTTTTTTGGAATAGACACTATCAAGTGTCAATTTAATTACATTATTTAAAGATTACAATGAAACGTCGATTTGAATAAAATTTTCACCCTAAAATTTATTCTGAATTCAATTCCCTTTTTAATATTACGAATGTTTAAAAGGGAGTTTTTTTTACGAATTCATTGGAATAATGACATTGTTACTCACAAATACCATGTAATTAGTCTAAAAACTATAATATATTATAGGTGTATTGTGTTGATTCTTTCTTTATGATGGATTTTTTCTTTTTGTAATATTTTCATGACTTCACCTAACACCCCCATTGATTCATGCTTTTTTCCGTGTATGGTTATATTATACTAGTAGGAGTATGCCTTATTCCAAAACCTCTAATAACACAATAAATATCCTCAGATTCTAGGTATTGTATGATAAACTTAATATTATCATGTTTTTTTACTACTAAATAATCATGTGATATAATTTTTTTACTCTAGTATTGGATGATTTTATTATGATATTATTTATTTATGTTGTTGTTATAGAGGGTTTATCAACACCCTTTTTTAACTAGACATTAATATATATAGATTCAAAAGTACTAGTATTGGTTATTAAAAAATAAATCTATCGTTATGGATGAAATGTTTTAATAGGTTAATGTATGTTCATTTTCATAGATTTTCTTTGTATATATGCATTAATTTTTGATACTTTATTATATTCATTTTTCCTTTTATTCAATTATTTCTCAGCTGAAAGTCATTTTTTATGTTTATTTAGTTCTTCTTATTCCAGCATGAATTCCCATTTATGTCTCTAATAATATATTCTTACTAAGTAGCTTCTAGCTTTGGGTTTTAATTTCATCAATGTCCCTGTAATCCTTATTATCAATCCCTTTCATATATTAAGATTTATTTTCCTTTTTTCCATTAAACCTATTTTTTATTTCTTGAGATTGGAATTCTTCTAAAGTATTTCTTCTAGTTATTATTTAATAATAGGATCTGTGTAATTTATCTCAACTTCATCATCTTCACTACTGATTCATTCTTGATGATTCTCTATATAATCAACGATATTTATTATCTCTTCAAGAACATATTCTTTAAATGGGATTCTCGATGAAAAATCATCTTATTTCTGTTTTATCAACAATTTTCATCCTTTTATTATTATAAATCTCCTCATTCAAAAAATATATTTATAAATTTATTTTGTGTTCTTACCTTATATTATCTTTTAAGACTGATGATATTGAAAATTAGCTTCATACTCTCTACTCTTCATATTTGGATAGTTAATTGAAAGGTGCCCTATTCCAACATATCTAAAACAATTGAGTAAATGATTACCACTATACATACCCTTAATGTTTCTAATATTTCCTGATATATGAAACCCAATTCACATATATTACTCATTAAATTCATCTACATCATCAGAATAATGTGATTCTTTAATATCTTCATCATTTATTTTGCGTTTATTAAAAAATCAAATTAAATTTCATCATTGGATTTCTTCTTAATCATAAGATATTATGACATCGCATATAAAATTATAATATTGTGTAGTTCATCAAGTGATAGTTACTCTTTATCATATATAAATTATCTATTAGGATTAGACCTATCATGAATTTTTTTTTATTATTCAAGATAGTATAATATTTAATATTTTCTCAATATCCTCTGATACTTATAATTGTTTAATTTATCATTTTAATATATTTTTAATTGTGTTTTTATTTATTAATCCAAATATCTTTGAATATGTTTTCTGGATTTTTAATTTAACTTCTTTAATTTTTAAATTTTCTATATTGAAAATTCCAAAAATTTCAAAAATTTCATTTATAATTTTACGTAATATTAACTCAGCATATAATTTTTCCAATAATAACATTAGAGTCGAGCTACCTGATTTCTTATCAATTTCAATGTTCATGTTATTATTAATGGAAATTTGAGTACTCATTTCAACATGATGAAACCCTATTATTGATATATCAACCACTTCTAGGACAAGAGATAATATATAAGGAAGAAAAATATTATTCCAAAATGGTATTTTATACGAGTAAAATTTAATATATATGTACAATTTTTATATTTATTTTAATCTATATCAAACAACTAAATGATTTAAAAAAAATTATCCAAATATTCTAATAACCGTAAATATTTATAAGGTTTGAGTGCACCACTAAAACATTAGAATGATTATATGTTAAAAAAAATTAATAATTTATTACATTTGAGATAAAATGCATAAATTAGTAAGGAATAGATCTCCTTAAATATTAACTATATATTACTTGAATGAATAATTGGAAATATAATGGATATGGAACATATAATATATGTTGTTCCAGCAAATATATATATATTCCCCTTAGGCATCCACAAAATGACCAGAATAATTTTATCACATCTTTGAGATATTTGATATCATATTTGACATGGTAAATATAAGGATTTGTCATAATTTCAGAAAAATAAAGCTATATCCGTAAATGATAAGATTATCAATATTTTCACACTGAATTCATAGTCAAATTTTATGTTTTTATTTTTTTATCTCTATATTAACAACCTATCTTATCAATAATTGGTAGTTTTCATGATCTCAACAACAAAACATTCTCTTTCTCAAATACTCCCCCTGTTTATGAAATATAAATATTCATGAATTTTTTTAATTGTAAAAAATTAATTATTATAATTATTAATATCTCTTATAATTGAATGGTAATATAAAATCCTTGTTTTTTTGTCTCAGTTACATTTAAATAGGGCCATGTATCCATAGTCTCAAAAATTATTCCCCTAATTTAATCATTTCCTTCTATAAAACATTCAAACTACCCTTAATCTATTTTCAATGAATTTGTCAGGAACCAGCCCGGGTCAACCCTGAACCGGTCACCCGAGCCGGTCCGCGGCAAGTCCCGAGGAGCGTTCCCGATCCCCCGGGATGGCAACAAGTGCCGGGCATTGAAACTTTAATCGTTGGGAACGATTTCAGACCAATCTAAAAATAGGATCGAAAGAATGAATATAAACTAAACATACAAACAGACACTAAAGACATAAACAAACCTACACCACGACATACCTCCACGTGACCTCGCGGTCACCACCCAACTACAACCAACGTCGCTCCCACACTGAGCGACTCAAGCCAGGAAAACCTGAACACAAGGAACCTGCAACTGAAAAGGTAAAAGATAGGCGTGAGCACAAAAGTACTCAGTAGGTGAGCCCCACAACAAATCCCAATGCACTGCCAGTAAATAAAGAATCTACATAATCCAGGTTTGAGCTATAATGTATAAAAGTAAGTTCTCACAATGCTTTACTTGAAAATCAAACACGAGACATTTCCCTTATTCCTTTTTGAAAGTTAGTTCCATTCCATTAGTTTTAAACTCATCCTGATAAGCAAAGTGTTACATTTTCAAATCTAACCCAAAGAGAATAAAGCATTTTCATTTGAAAACCGTTTTTCCCAAAGTCTAACAGTATAGGCTGTGAAATATGACTGAAGGCAAACAAGCAGGGAAACAAGTGCATGTAAAGGTAAACATGCAAGGAAAACCAAGTACAAGTAAAAATAAACCAGAAGTTATCAGCAATAACCATGGGCACACACACACACTCACACACTCACACACACACACATACTCACACACGCACACACTCACACCCAAGTGGTCCCCCGTATGCCGACGGAAGGCACCATGCCAGAGATGGTAGAGCACTATGGGTAAAACCCCTAAGGTTCATCTAGCTCGCGTGGGACCCTAGAACCTCGTGTCTCGGTGAAACGTGGCTTAGAAGGCCACGACCCTCAGAAAACGTGGCTTAGAAGGCCACGACCCTCAGAACACGTGGCTTAGAAGGCCACGACCCTCAGATATCATATGTTTAGTTAGTGTTGCAATCGTCAATCCAGCTAAGTGAAACAGGGACGACACCCATCCGGCTCACTAGCGCACTAGTTCTAGTCCTCCCACCTAGATACCCAGGGTTTCCCCGTGTGCTCAAACAAGCTTCACATTCACATAGTATATTTCTTCCTCATATCGCAGGCCAAACAAGATATCGCACACAAAAGTCACCATTTCCACACCCAAACAATATTTCAAAACTCACGCACGTCAAAAATACCTTTCTGAAAATATAATTTTCATTACCTAATCATTTCGCAAAAACCCCTTTTTGGAAACTCTCACACAAGAACATAAACAACTTTCACAACATAGAAAACATTATTTTTAATAACACAACAAGGGAAAACATCTTTCGTCAACCAAGAACCACACGTAAAGTTTCCAAAAACAATTTCAAAGGGTCACACGACGTTTTCTCTAATCAAGGTTATAAGAAAACACCATTTCCATAAACAGTACATTTACTAATTTACACATGCCAAAAACATTTCAAAACCCAATTCAACATGTCTTTCGTTACTCAGGAAGAACCATTTAGCGACATTACTATGAAATCCCACAATTGAAACCAAGAAAACACTTTTAATGAAATGCTAGAATTAAACAGTTTGCATTCTCAGCAAATCACCACACTATAAAAACTACTTAATATTTTTTTTTTAAATTTACTGAAATTTAATAAAAGGACAAGGAATAAATAAATCCTTAATTTAGAGGCAAGTGCATAGGGAGACCTACCTCAAGACGCAGCTCGGATATGACGACACAGTATACCTCGTACTGGCGTACAAGCACGCGCAAGCCGATGTTCGCGGTGTCATAGGGTTACCTTGCCAACACGCTGAAAAAAACACATGGTAACTAAGAACACGAAGCCACTGACTCAAAACAAAACAAACGAACAACCAATGCAAAGGAACCAGCTTGATAAATTTTTTTTTCAAAACACATCCCGCGAAAGAATAAGGATTTATCCAAATTAAATAAAAACACTGATGTTGAATAAAGAGAAAATTAAAGAAACAATAAGACATAAATACAATAATAAATAAATAATCAAAAGAATAAAATAATGAACAAATGAATAAACAAGTAGATAAATAACTAAAATAATACATAATTGAATGAATAAATAAATAATTAAACAAATAATTAAATAGATAATTTAATAAATGAAAGAGAGAATGAATAAGTAAATAATTAAATAACTTATTAATTTAACAAGTACCTAAATGAATAAATAAATAAATAAATAGATATTTTATTCATCAATTAATTAATAAACAAATAAGTAAATAACTAAATAATTGATTAATTAACAAATACCTAAATGAATAAATAAATAAATAGATAATTAATTAATGAATCAATTAATAAATAATAATAATAATAAGAAGATTCTAATAATTAAAATGATAATAAATATAATAATAATAATAATAATATAGTATTAATAATAATAACATAATAATAATAAAAAAAAACAAACAAACAACCAAACTTACACGGAGGGAGGGGGGGTGTGCCGGTGCTAGGAAGGAGGGGCGGAGTCGGGACGACGGGAAAGGGACGGGGAGAGGGAGGGTAGGGCGCGGCGGGGCGAGGCGGAGAGGAAGCCGAGACGGCGGCTGGGTGCAGGGCACGGCGGAAGCCGGCGCAAGGGACGGGCGACACCGGGACAGGGAGCGCCGGACGAAGGCGGGGAGTGGTGCGGAGCACCGAAAGGCCGGAGCAGGGCTGCTGTGGGGAAGCCGGGAGGCGGCAGGAGGCCGGGACATGCGAGGTGCAGGGGGTGCGGTGGTCGGGCTGGCAAAAGAGGGTGCGAGGCCAGAAGTAGGGAGGCGGAGGCGGCGGACGGCGCACCGGGGGAGCAGGGGCGGAGCAGGGCAGCGTTCGGGCCGCCGGACGCTGGAGCAGGGGCGTGCCGGGCCAGGGGTCGCCGGGAGAGCTGGGTGCGGGCAGCGGCGACAGAGAGCAGGGAGGGGAGGTGTTGCGCAAGGGAGAAGGAGGGAGGGAGAGAGAGAGGAAAGAGGGGGGTGGCGGCTGGGTAAAGGGATTAGGGTAGGTTTTAGGGTTAAATATATATATATATATATGAAATAATAATAATAATCATAATAATTATAATCACAATAATAATAACACTATAATAATAATAATAAAACTCATAATATTAATAATAATAAAACTTATATAACAATAATAAAACTTATAATAATAATAAATAATAAATTAGTTAATTCAAATAATAATTATTTTGATCAAATATTTAAAATAATAATTATAAAATAATTTAAAGATGTTACACTCACATATATATATATATATTTATACAAATATAGATCTATATAAATACATACATTATTATACATATATATATATATAAACATATATAAACATATATACAATAATAATAACACAAATAAAAAGGTATCAATAAATAAATACCAACATAAAAATTATAATATTTAAAACACCAGGTGAACACACTGTCACCCGGGCTGAACGCACGGTCACCGCTAACGATGCGGTGACCGCGCACCGGCGCGAAACCACCAATCGCAATTAAACTCTGAAAAATTTAAATCGGGACCAGAAAGAAGAACAATTACGGACATCCGCGGTTGGGGTGTGACAATTCTCCCCACCACAGACACTTTCTGCCCCCAGAAAGTCACCAAGCCAAAAGTTGGTCAAGATTTAAGTCCATGCCCCAACGGAACTAAAGGAAACAGAGAGAACTGAGAATCTCAGGGATGACCTTACTCTGCACAGGTCACACCCGACCTATTCAAGAGAAAACTGGGGTCCGAGATTGAGGGGAGAACACGAAGGGGTTCTCCCCACCACAAGAACTTAACTAGTGCAGGAAAGTTGAACATCTAAATAGAAAACCCTAGGGAAGGGGGGTCGACGCGGGAACTCCCAACCAATTCAAACCAACTCTTATAGCACGATTACTACAACACCTCCGTCGAAACCTTGAACCCACGACTAGAGTCATCAACTTCAACACCAGGGAAAACCCATAAAAAAAACATTTAACCAATATCAAATTAGAGATATGATTCACCGAAGTCCACGAAAAATAACCACATCGACAACATAACTAAAACGAGGTCAACCCACACGAGGGTCAAACACACCTTTCGAAAGACACACGATTCAGAAACAACACATCCACACGACAAGTCCACTTAGATTTATCATAGGACAAGTCCATTGTCACTTTTTAGAAAAACAACAAATTTACATAAACCAGACTACTTGGATTGTAATAGAACAAGTCCATGATAACCCCATGGTAAAACAATGAACATACAATAACGTCAAAACTTAACAGCAGAAAAACAAGTACTAAAAGATCTTGATTGTTCCACTGCTAACACGGAACACAAAACCTGGACCAAGGCTTCACACCCCTGGGGACTCCTGACTGTGCGCGAGCTTCACCCCAGGACTTGTGGCTGGGGCTCTGATGGCTGAAGCATCTTCTGCCTCACAGTCAGGTACTGACATTCTCCCATCACAGCTTCCTCTTCAAGCGACGCTTCCTGCAAAACTTCTCCAGATTACCTAGACAACCGCATCGATGACACGTCTTTGGAGGGCTGCGACAAGACGACTTTAAATGCCCGAAATGACCACACTGAAAGCATACCATCGAACGATCTGATTAACTGGAAGCTGGGACCAAAGGGAATAACTCATTAGGAACAGGTATCTCTGGCGCCTTTTCCTCACCAGAGGGGGAACTCTTACAAACGATAGGGGACGCTGAAGGATTAACCACCTGCACACCGGAAACCAACTCAGCCAAGAATGCTTCCTCTACGAGCTTCTCGAAACAAGGGTCTTTAGATGGGAGGACTCGCTCCTTGATCTCTGGACGCAGACCCCCAGTGAAAAGAGAGACCTTCATGAGCTCATGCGACACTACATCTGGAGAAAAGGAAATTAGTTCCTTGAAATTGTCAACATATGCCTTCACCGTCCGTCGACCTTGTTGAATATGCACAAGCTCCCTCTTTTCTCCAGCTTCACTTCCTCAGGTACAAACCATTGGATGAAAACAGTTTTAAAGACATCCCACGTCATTTGACCTTGCGTTGACGGTGGGGTAACCATCTTCCACTGGTCCAGAGCTGGACCCTCAAACAACTCCATAATTGCACGGACCTTAACACTATCGGGAGTTCCCAATATTCTAAAGACACGTTCCACTTCCTCGAGCCATTTCACTGCTTCTAACGGACCCTGATCACCATGGAGAATAGGCAAAGTCTGAGGAGGACCAAAAACTGGGCATGACATATCCGAATCCTTAGAGACCTTTCTGGGCGGCATTTCCTGAGCGATATATAAAACTCAAAGCCAAAACCAACATCAAATCGGAGCAACATCAATAAAAGCGTCTTCATCAAAAACAGTCAGCACAAGGACCAAACAGATACAACACAACCCAAAACAAAATCTCCTCTTTAAAATTCCCTTTTCATTTTTGATTTCAAAACCACCCTTTTTCAAGATCACTTTCCAAAAACCAATCCACTTTCAAACCAAAACTTTCCAAAACCGTTTCCCATTTAAAACCAATTTAGAAAACAAAGTCAAGCCTTTAACTTCAAATACACACCCAGGTACTCCCATGACCCGTTGCACATGTCTTTATCCACATTCCATTCATACGTGCATCAACACACACTTTCCATGCATTCTCACACATGTGCAAACGTTCATAAAGAGGAACCAAGGTTTCACCCCAAATCATTCTAAACCAACTCCAAGCAAACAACAGATTTTCAAATCAAGAGATTTCAGTTCTAAAACCCATTTTATACATTTAAAGTCCTTTAAAAGAAACCAATCCAATTTTTCAAAAACTTTTTTTTTCATTTCCAACAACGCACTCACACAAATGAAGACGAAAGCAGCAACCAAATTTGCATCAATCACTGAAATGAGGGACTAGTAGTCACGCTCAACCTGACGACATGGTAGTGGGCCATGTCCCAAGTCAGCGTCGACCACTAGGAGGAATTCAAACCATGTACTCGGACTTCACATGGGTCACTACTTCATGTGAAATCACGACGTAACGTCGGCTTGCCTCCATTGTCATCTCTCAATCCAAGACAAACCAGAAAAGTCAAGGACACAATTCCCGAACTACCCCTGGTAACTCGAAGATCAGTGCGAGCAAGAGTTCGCGACGCTCTTCCCATACTTACCCCTCGAGTTCCGACAGTCCTAGTCTCCTTCTACCGGACAACCCAAATAACAAGAACCACCTCTGATACCATTTTGTCAGGAACCAGCCCGGGTCGACCCTGAACCGGTCACCCGAGCCGGTCCGCGGCAAGTCCCGGGGAGCGTTCCCGATCCCCCCGGGATGGCAACAAGTGCCGGGCATTGAATCTTTAATCGTTGGGAACGATTTCAGCCCAGGCTAAAAACAGGATCGAAAGAATGAATATAAACTAAACAAAAAAACAGACACTAAAGACATAAACAAACCTACACCACGACATACCTCCATGTGACCTCGCGGTCACCACCCAACTACAACCAACGTCGCTCCCACACTGAGCGACTCAAGCCAGGAAAACCTGAACACAAGGAACCTGCAACTGAAAAGGTAAAAGATAGGCGTGAGAACAAAAGTACTCAGTAGGTGAGCCCCACAACAAATCCCAATGCACTGCCAGTAAATAAAGAATCTACATAATCCAGGTTTGAGCTATAATGTATAAAAGTAAGTTTTCACAATGCTTTACTTGAAAATCAAACACGAGACATTTCCCTTATTCCTTTTTGAAATTTAGTTCCATTCCATTAGTTTTAAACTCATTCTGATAAGCAAAGTGTTACATTTTCAAATCTAACCCAAAGAGAATAAAGCATTTTCATTTGAAAACCGTTTTTCCCAAAGTCTAACAGTATAGGCTGTGAAATATGACTGAAGGCAAACAAGCAGGGAAACAAGTGCATGTAAAGGTAAACAGGAAAGGAAAACCAAGTACAAGTAAAAATAAACCAGAAGTTATCAGCAATAAACATGGGCACACACACACACTCACACACTCACACACACATACACATACTCACACACGCACACACTCACACCCAAGTGGTCCCCCGTATGCCGACGGAAGGCACCACACCAGAGATGGTAGAGCACTATGGGTAAAACCCCTAAGGTTCATCTAGCTCGCGTGGGACCCTAGAACCTCGTGTCTCGGTGAAACGTGGCTTAGAAGGCCACGACCCTCAGAAAACGTGGCTTAGAAGGCCACGACCCTCAGAACACGTGGCTTAGAAGGCCATGACCCTCAGATATCATATGTTTAGTTAGTGTTGCAATCGTCAATCTAGCTAAGTGAAATAGGGACGACACCCATCCGGCTCACTAGCGCACTAGTTCTAGTCCGCCCACCTAGATACCCAGGGTTTCCCCATGTGCTCAAACAAGCTTCACATTCACATAGTATATTTCTTCCTCATATCGCAGGCCAAACAAGATATCGCACACAAAAGTCACCATTTCTACACCCAAACAATATTTCAAAACTCACGCACGTCAAAAATACCTTTCTGAAAATATAATTTTCATTACCTAATCATTTCGCAAAAACCCCTTTTTGGAAACTCTCACACAAGAACATAAACAACTTTCACAACATAGAAAACATTATTTTTAATAACACAACAAGGGAAAAAATCTTTCGTCAACCAAGAACCACACGTAAAGTTTCCAAAAACAATTTCAAAGGGTCACACGACGTTTTCTCTAATCAAGGTTATAAGAAAACACCATTTCCATAAACAGTACATTTACTAATTTACACATGCCAAAAACATTTCAAAACCCAATTCAACATGTCTTTCGTTACTCAGGAAGAACCATTTAGCGACATTACTATGAAATCCCACAATTGAAACCAAGAAAACACTTTTAATGAAATGCTAGAATTAAACAGTTTGCATTCTCAGCAAATCACCACACTATAAAAACTACTTAATATTTTTTTTTAAATTTACTGAAATTTAATAAAAGGACAAGGAATAAATAAATCCTTAATTTAGAGGCAAGTGCATAGGGAGACCTACCTCAAGACGCAGCTCGGATATGACGACACAGTATACCTTGTACTGGCGTACAAGCATGCGCAAGCCGATGTTTGCGGTGTCATAGGGTTACCTCGCCAACACGCTGAAACAAACACATGGTAACTAAGAACACGAAGCCACTGACTCAGAACAAAACAAACGAACAACCAATGCAAAGGAACCAGCTTGATATTTTTTTTTTCAAAACACATCCCGCGAAAGAATAAGGATTTATCCAAATTAAATAAAAACACTGATGTTGAATAAAGAGAAAATTAAATAAACAATAAGACATAAATACAATAATAAATAAATAATCAAAAGAATAAAATAATGAACAAATGAATAAACAAGTAGATAAATAACTAAAATAATACATAATTGAATGAATAAATAAATAATTAAACAAATAATTAAATAGATAATTTAATAAATGAAAGAGAGAATGAATAAGTAAATAATTAAATAACTTATTAATTTAACAAGTACCTAAATGAATAAATAAATAAATAAATAGATATTTTATTCATCAATTAATTAATAAACAAATAAGTAAATAACTAAATAATTGATTAATTAACAAATACCTAAATGAATAAATAAATAAATAGATAATTAATTAATGAATCAATTAATAAATAATAATAATAATAATAAGATGCTAATAATTAAAATGATAATAAATATAATAATAATAATAATAATATAGTATTAATAATAATAACATAATAATAATAAAAATAAATAAAATAAAACAAACAAACAACCAAACTTACACGGAGGGAGGGGGGGTGTGCCGGTGCTAGGAAGGAGGGGCGGAGGCGGGACGACGGGAAAGGGACGGGGAGAGGGAGGGCAGGGCGCGGCGGGGCGAGGCGGAGAGGAAGCCGAGACGGCGGCTGGGTGCAGGGCGCGGCGGAAGCCGGCGCAAGGGACTGGCGACACCGGGACGGGGAGCGCCGGACGAAGGCGGGGAGCGGTGCGGAGCACCGAAAGGCCGGAGCAGGGCTACTGTGGGGAAGCCGGGAGGCGGCAGGAGGCCGGGACATGCGAGGTGCAGGGGGTGCGATGGTCGGGCTGGAAAAAGAGGGTGTGAGGCCGGAAGCAGGGAGGCGGAGGCGGCGGACGGCGCACCGTGGGAGCAGGGGCGGAGCAGGGGCGGAGCAGGGCGGCGTTCGGGCCGCCGGACGCTGGAGCAGGGGCGTGCCGGGCCAGGGGTCGCTGGGAGAGCTGGGTGCGGGCAGCGGCAACAGAGAGCAGGGAGGGGAGGTGTTGCGCGAGGGAGAAGGAGGGAGGGAGAGAGAGAGAGGAAAGAGGGGGGTGGCGGCTGGGTAAAGGGATTAGGGTAGGTTTTAGGGTTAAATATATATATATATATGAAATAATAATAATAATCATAATAATTATAATCATAATAATAATAACACTATAATAATAATAATAAAACTCATAATATTAATAATAATAAAACTTATATAACAATAATAAAACTTATAATAATAATAAATAATAAATTAGTTAATTCAAATAATAATTATTTTGATCAAATATTTAAAATAATAATTATAAAATAATTTAAAGATGTTACACTCACATATATATATATATTTATACAAATATAGATCTATATAAATACATACATTATTATACATATATATATATATATATAAACATATATAAACATATATACAATAATAATAACACAAATAAAAAGGTATCAATAAATAAATACCAACATAAAAATTATAATATATAAAACACCAGGTGAACACACTGTCACCCGGGCTGAACGCACGGTCACCGCTAACGATGCGGTGACCGCGCACCGGCGCGAAACCACCAATCGCAATTAAACTCCGAAAAATTTAAATCGGGACCAGAAAGAAGAACAATTACGGACATCCGCGGTCGGGGTGTGACAGAATTTTAATTGATAAATATTGTTCAGTAAAAGCACCACAATAAATTAATATTAAAATATTTAATGAGTAAATGTAATTGTGAATTCCAAGGATACCTAGTAGTGATATCCTCTTCTCATTCAACTAGATCATGTTAAAATCATAATTTCTATAACTGTCTCTTAATGTGACCTTTCACTTCACATCACAACAATTCATATCTGAAACACATGAAAAATAATCTCGAATTAATAAAATATCAAATTCATTTCATTATGGAACATAATATTAGTATAAAATCATCCCAACTGAATTTTTGAATGGTCTTATGATGTATCTCACTTATCAATATCCATTTATATTGAATCTTAGTCACTAATAAGTTCTTATAAAGTTATATTTTTCACAATTATTTGATGATATTAGATTCATTATCAATCTAGAATCACAAATAAATTATCTTATAGAAAACAAGAACATAAATATATGCATCATTATATTAAATTTTCATAGAATATTTTATTACGTAATTACACAAATATTTCCCACATTTGTTTAAACACATTTATAAAGGACTATATAAATTCAGTCATCATCTATGATTTTATATGACTCAATAAGTATAAAATATATACATGCAACTCAAATACATCGTTATTTTTCCTTTAGCTAAAAAAATTATGTAAGAAATTAAATTTCATACAAATTCTCTTAATGAAAATTCCATGGATAGATTATAAAGAACTAAAAATATTATAATTTAATATGAATGTCTTCTGAAGTCGCTCAATGCATTAAAAAATATGAGATTGTATTTTAAACTATAAAATATGTTTTATTATGCCCTTATAATTTCATAAGAAGTCCCTAAAAAGGCATTAAAATTTCACTCAAATCAGAAAAAAGGGGACCAAAGCATTTTCATTTAGAAACAAAATCTTATACATAGCTCAATAATTTCTTGCATAAATATCAAAATTAATGTTATTTTTACTATGTTTCAAAATAGATCAGAGAAAGTATTACAAAAATCAGAATAATTGTTTTCAAACTTTGAGAAGGTCTTACTAAATCTATACATTTATAATTTTTAACTTCAACTTGAGAATTAAAAAATCAATCCTAGCACTCATGAACCGGTACATATCAACATAAGGGTGCTCAAGTCTTCTCAAAAACATTATAAATTTATTTCTAAGATTCATATTAATTTTTTAATTGATATAATATATTCATTGGTATACTAATTCATATTTTAAAACAACTAAAACACGTTAAAATGTATATATGGAACTTTATACAATATTTATCCTCAAAACATTTTCCAATACGTATCATATTTACAATCTCAAACTTATTCCCTAACATTGAAAAATATAAATATTCCAATACTAGGCTTCCATCCTTTATAAGAACATGAATTGTTAATAGATACAATGATTCCATGGAATTATTAAAATTTCCTCTTGTCTCAATTAACCCTGTACATTGTATTTGGAAATAGAAGACATTGGAATGTTGGAAACATATATATAATGAGGTATGGAAGTGTCTACATACATCATGGTGTACCTGAATAACAATAAATGTGATTTTAATCATGAAATAGAGACCACAACAAAAAATTATTATTAGTGATACCACATATTATTTACTGAACAACTCTGAGGATTCCATATGAAATAAAATTTACAACCTAATGGGGTATTTAAGATTATTTGTATGTGGGGATATTATGTTAGGAAAAGATATATAAAATTTTGATGATCATGGTTGAGTAGTGGGAACCATTGATTCTGGGTATGATTCACAAACAAATTAAAAATGAAATATATTTCGTTCCCAAATTCATAAGACAGTGAAATAAAAAACATTTTATCTATTAAAAGTTGATGTATGCATCAATAAATGGGATGATAAAAAGTTAGACTATCCCAAATAAATTTGATGATATATGATGATTATATCCCACCAATGTATAGTTGGAGTGATGCTAATCAATTCCTATTTTTAGAATAAAAACTACAAAAGGGGGAATATTACACCACTTTCATAAAGCCTCATCTGAGGATAGATTTTTTATCCTTTAGTAGAAATGTAGGAAATATATAATATGGGTTTAATTATAGTTTTCATAACCATATAATTCATATCAAACTTATGAATAAAATAATTTTCATTAAAAACTTCTGATATTCTAGAATCAAATTAGTGTATCAATGTTTAAAAAAACCCAAAATACTATTTCTATAATTTCAAGAACATTCTAAAAAAGTAGCAATAGGGTCGAAATAAATTATAAAAATTTAAAATGGATAAATAACAAAACATAGAGAATTTTTTAACTAACAGAATAATCAACAAAATGTTATTATGGAACTAAAATTTTATCTAATGTATAAGGAGATATTTAAACTATATGAGAGGTATCTTTATCATCTAGAACCTTAGAATAACATGACTATAATCATATTTTAAGGTGTCTTTATCTTCCTAAATAATATTACCGTGACTTTAACATGTCAGAAATTGGCATTATCCTTACCCTAATCACATTATCTCATTGTCCCAAACAACACATGGGAACACTGATCAGATTTAGATTCAGATTCATTCAAGAATCCCTCGATCCATGTATCAGAAATAGAATAATTACCAAAAAAACTTAGATCACATATAATTA
This sequence comes from Viscum album, assembly GCA_963277665.1. NCBI lineage: Eukaryota > Viridiplantae > Streptophyta > Magnoliopsida > Santalales > Viscaceae > Viscum > Viscum album. The sequence continues at coordinate 1,014,436,765 of OY728130.1, read as the reverse complement.
AAGCCTCATGACCATGTTTGGTAAGTTAAAATACATCAATATAAAACTAAAATCTAATGTGCTCTAAGAAATAATATCATTCCATTATAAAAATTAATAATGGATTTGTCTAGATTCTCTTGTTTTTTCAATATTTTAACAACCAATTCTCTTTTAAAATTTTCATAATATGTAAAAACAAAGATCAATGATTTAATTATGAATTATTCAACATCAATTAAAACTACATAAATATAATTAAATCTATTTTACAATGGAAAGCTCATATTCTTCAGATAAACCTAATTATTCATAACTTTAGTTATTTAATATATTTTGGATAAACTGTAGAAATAACCTCTAGGTCATCAAATTTACACCACATTGGTTTAATCCCAAGAAACTAATGTTATTTCATTTTCATTCTATTCACCATATGAAACTAAAAATAATCATGTTAAATAATATATATATATATTGTGTATTATGATTTTTAAAAAAAAATAAAGAAATGGATTAATTAACTATATAATATCCCCATTTTATTTATTCACTATACAAGGAAAAAATTTATTATAAATATATTGAACTCCAAAATGTTACCATAAAATAAATTTATTTATATTTACCTAAAAATGAGAATAATCATTAGTCAAAAGTTAAAAAAGAACCAACACTTTTAAAAAAATGATTTAATGAATATCAAATTAAATTAAATCATCCGATTTATGAAATAATTAAATAGGTTATCAAATTTTATAAATTACACATCCATTTATAATCATAAATTTATTATAATGTTTCAATAATTTTCCCCCTTTTAGATATAATAAATTAATATTTATAATTTTTAAAAAATTTCACCCCATTTGAGATTTTAAAAAAGAAACCAAAAATAACAAATCATGTGAGAGAAATATAAATTATATTAATCTGAAAAATATATATTTTAAATATATATATATATATATATATATAATTATTATGTTCACCACTTAATGAATTTTGATAAGAACACTAGAAATTGAAACAAAAATCATTATTTTCATTAATGATAATGAATATTATTTACATTTAATGAATATTTTAAAATAATTTATTATGAAATCATAAATAATGTTCAATGTAAATATAAGTCATAAAGTATAAAATAATTATCTCTCGTAATCATTTATTAAAAACAATTCATCAATGAAACTGAAATGATATCCCTCATAAAAAACATCAATGAAATTTAAAAACAAATAAAGCAAAAAATGATGTATATGTTCTCAATAATATTTCCAAATATAAATGAAAATAGATAAATTTTTCCTTAAAATTTAAATTCATTTATATATTAAACAATACATAAATATTTGATTTTTATTATTTTTAATTATTTGATGTTCAAATACTTACAACCATATAAAATTGAAAATATGAATTTCTTGGTTGAGTTTTTCTCTATCACATGTTATTTATTATTAATTTTTCACTTATAACCTTTAATATATGAATGATATTCAATAATATTATAATAAACATTCATTTTTACTTCATGAGCTCAAACATTTGGTTCTGAGAATCTTCCAACTCCTTCCACACTTCAATGGTCTTAGATTTCCCATTAATATTTTCTCCTTGAACATTTACAACACCTTCATGATATTCATATAATATTCAAGAAATCCAAATAACAAGGTATTATTATAAGGCCCCAGCCTTAAACCTTACTTAATCTTGAGTTATTACAAGATTACACATTGAAGATCTTTTCAGGTTTAGAGTTTTAGAGAATTAGATCATGAAACTTGCATTACATTCCACATTTAAACAAAGTGGTTACATAAAAGACAATATTCATTCTTCCCATCAACGGAAACATATTTAAAATAAAACATGGATTCTTTCTTGACACATCCTTGACACTATCATCACATCATGTACCTTTCCCATCACCTGTGAAAAACATTTCAAAAACTTGGGATGAGAATAAAAAGCTCAGTAAGGGTTATAAAAATATGGAAAGGAAACATGAGTTCATATATACATAAGAATGAAATCATACTTTACCCATAAAACATAGGCACTTTAACATACCTCATCAAATCATGAATAAATCATAGAAATCATAAGACATAAAAGGTAACTTGAGGCATTCATAACATTCCTACGTAGGGAGTAACCCTCTTAGTTACGTTTGGAATACCCACCACAGTATATTCCCTAAATCTCTTCGGAGAAACCTTAACGTTTCACTCCTTCGCGTTACCCAATGCCTTGGAGAGCTATATCGGGCTCACCCACCCTTAGTTTATCACGGAACCACCTGTCTTCATAACAATTCCCAAGAACCATAACATAATCTTATCACATAAGACATGCATAAAGGAAACATAACATTTCCACCTTTCAATAACAAGATATCAATACAACACGTTAATATAAAAACATTATGAAAACCATTTTCAATACCAAAATAAAAGAAAAGTAAAACATGGTATTTATTTTTCTTTTAAAAAGAAGGTATGGCTTGTAGAAGAAGCTGAAACTCAAAAAATAGTCACGGAGGTGGAGAAGTCATTGTCGCCGCATACATACGAAAAAACATTCCCTTTTGTCGTTTAGTAAAACGCTTCATATAAAAAAGATTCCTTTTTGGATAAACGTAAAGGAAAAAGGGGTTTATACACCGTATAAAAGAAGGTTCTGTATAAAAAAAGATATGCCTCAATGAATGGAGATTGAGACGAAGTCCCTTACAAAGACGGTATCATTGGTTCAAGGATAAATCAATTACATAATTATGTGTGAAAAACGAATACACCAAATATAAGTGGATATTAAGTGTAAAATAATCAAAGGTTATTCAGACATATTCAAAGGATAAAATATTCAATAACTACATGTTGAACTCAAAGAAATCGAAATTGGGTCAAGAAGTTCCCTTGACAACCGAACGACGTCACATCAAAATGAGTTGATGAGAGATAAAAAAGGGTATCTCATCACTTGGACATAAAAATTACATCAATAAGGATATATGACAACTTATCCCAATATAACAATATGTAAATTAAAAGACCCAATAAAAGACATCTTTTAAAAAGAGGAGGGTGAAAGGTTCCCTTACCGACATGGGTATCTTTCGAAACATACACCTCGTGAAAGAAGGAAAATACAACATTGATGTAAATACTCATAAAAGAAAGTATATTACACAATGAGTAAAATAATGGGAACTACATACACCACTCAAAGAAAATTGTGGCAAATGTAGCATAAATCTCACGGGAATAAAAGTGAGATGAAAAATCCCTTACGAAAACTCAGCAGCCTAACGACGCCACATAAAACTTACAAAAATGGATTGATGAGATCAAATAAAATATCTCATCATATTAACATAAAGATTATACAAATAGGAATGTAAAAGAACATCCCCCAACATAACAAAGAGTAGCTTAAAATAAGTGACATAAAGGAGAGTACTTAAAAAGAAAGAGAGAGGTTAGATCTCTTACGAAAATTCGGCAGCCTAACGGCGCCACTCAAAACATCCAAAATGGATTGATGAGAGATAATAGGGTCTCTCATCACATGAACACAAAAATTACAGTAAGATTAATATAAAATAACATCCCAATAACAAGAAAGATGATCTTTAAAAGGAATGACATAAAAGACTGTACTTAAAAAGAATGAGTAGGGTCCCTTACCTCAAGTCCAACTTGTCTTGTTTGTTTCTTTATATTCCTGAATAATAGACTTTGGTAAATTAATAATTGCCTATGTACCTCTTTTATAGATTATTATTCAGTTCATATCACATATTATAATGTTATAATAACTGTTTAATAATGTTATTTCATATCAGACGTTTTTGCCAATGTTTGGTACATGAGTCAAAAATGAACTTGTTTGAAAAAAGATTGCCCATGTAGTTATAAGTAAATAATTTCCATAATAGTATTAATGATTAAAATAACATATATATCCAGTAAATATTCATTTTATACTATTCCTTATCATTTGGAGATAAAAAACGAAAATCACCGTTCATGGAGACGGTAGGTCGTACGTACGCATGAACGCTACATTCATTTTTTGTCATATTAATGGAATTAAAACAAAATGCGAGAGATATATATATGTTATAATTCCAGAATGATATCCATAATTTAGATGTAATATATTACATATATATCCATTATATATATGTACTTATAATATTACATAACATTTTGAGATAAGAAATGAAATGTACCGTTCATGGAGACGGTAAGTCGTACGTACGCATGAACGCTACTTCCATTTCTATTTCATATTTAATGGAATTAAAACATAATTATACATAATAGTGTTTTAATTAAAGTATGGTATTATATATAATATCATTAAATATATTCTTTATATGTACCACATATGGTATTAACGAATCAAATCACTTTTAGGGGGCGGTAGTCTGCACTTCCTTAAATGAAGATATCGCGTTTACCCATAATGGAAACCATAGAGGTACGCCATAAATGAAAAATACATAAGCTTAAGTAAAACATAAACATATTAGATATCATATATAAATATAGTGTCATCTTAATGGCCACCTTTGAAGGTGTTAGAAAAATGTTGAACAATCATCGTTTCGGGAGGCAGAAATTCGCCATCCATGGAAACAGTATGTTCTTTAACCATTAGATGTAGGTGTGTGTAAGTGTAGCTCGAATCCTTATTATAAAAACATCCTAGTATATTTACGATAATGGATTTGTTACAAAATAAATGAATAAAAAGAGTTTAGGGGGTTGGAGAAGCAAAATAAAACAAAAGGACACAAGTGAAGACATTACCTTAAAATCGGGCAACTCCCTTTGGTTTGAGCACAAAGGCTTCCTTGGGAAGACTTCTACCAAAAGTGAGGCTTCAAGGAGTAATAGATGGAAGTGTAGAGATAAAATTGGCAGGGTCTGGTATAGCCAAAGGTTTTGGGAGTGTGGGTAAGGAGGTATAGGTGAGGGCCTTTTATAAGAGGAGAGGAGGGGCACTCTTGTAAAGTTACAAAATGTTACTTTATTTTCAAAAGAGTTTCGGATTTTAAAGGTCACACATTGATGTATTTAGAGGCTAAGGTGATAAGGGTTCTAAATTCACTCATCCAATAGGTTTTGTACATGTTTAGGTCTTAGATATTACATTATCTTTCCATTTTATTTAAATCGTTAAATAATGAGGTCATCGTTGCATTATCATGATGTCATAAATAATTTAATTTATTTAACGTCTAAAAATTATAAAAAAACTACTATGATGTAGGAAATCGTTTTAGATTTCCAATTAATATTTATAGTCAAAACTATGACTTGTATAACCCCATGTAAAGATTGTTTTGGTAAAACATCTCATGTTTGTGTCATTTTTACTTTAACATTAAATAAAAAGATATTTATGTCATTTTCCAACAAAAGTGTCTCCATGGGGTCCCCAAGTTGACCCATGGATTTTCTTGGTCGTCCATGACACATAAAAGGAGGGTAGGACATGTTTCTAGGTCATTTCAGTTTATTAAAACATTATTCTTACCATAAACTACACTAATTACCTCTAATCGCGATTAAAAACTTAATAAGTTACTATTCACCAAAAAATTATTTTTATCCCATTGAACCACATTTTACTTATTAATAACAACCAAGTATGTCTAATTTTTTGAAATTAAAAACACAAAGATGGCAAAATTTCATTTAAACGGAAAAATCAATTTTTATAAGTACCACTTAGTGGTTTCACTATTCATCAAAAATTGAAGTTTTTCAGAAAAATCCCAAAAATTCACCCTAAGATATATTTGATATTCCGAATTAAAAAATGAAGTCTATTTTACAAAATTCAAAACATATAAGTCACATTAATTAATTTAGTAATTAATTCCCGCTGTCAGAGCAAATAGCGTGTTTTTACGAAACAATAAGTATCAAACGATTGAAACTAGTTTAAGTCTGATTTCAAAGTGAAATTAATTCCAACGACCACTATTGGATTTAATGGTAAAAATATATTCTAATTTCACTTTAAAAACAATTCAAAAGATAATCTAATCATATAAATAAATTAGATTAAAAGATGTTTTTGAATTAAAATACAACATTTTACACTATTCATTAAAAAAATGAACTTTATCGGAAAGATACCAAAAATTTACACAAAGTAAATTTTGATGTCCCAATTCTTAAGAAGAGTCTTATTTAGTCCAATAGAATGTATAAGAGTGAACAAAACAATATTTAATGACGGTTCGCCATCAAAAGGTGATAAGTGAACCTTTAGTGAAAACTAGGGCATATACGCCTAAAATTGAATTCTTTCTGTATTTTAAGTCTTTATCTTTTATTGGATAAATGTAAAAACATTTAAAAACATATACAATAATATTTTAGTTATTTCTATCCATTCACTCCAATACAATGGCTACATGTTAACTACCATTTAAAATAATATTATTTTATTATTAGAGTGCAACGTAAGATTCCCAAGAAACTTGTTGTTGCGTGTTGAGTACGCCATCGAGCATAGCGTCCCCTTTAAAGTCATATTAATATTTTATTAACAAATATGGATAAATATGAAAATGTCATATTATTTATTTACCTGGGGTGTTACATCCTTCCCTCGTTTTGGGAATTGCGTCCTCGCAAATTTTAAAATTGAGCTTGGAAACATCCTTGAAAGTCCCACATCGGAACAAGAGTCGGTAAAACAATCACTTTAAAATAAAGCAAGATAAGTACAAAGGTCACCCGAGTTAACCCATACTAGTATTACATGTAGAAAAACATGGACATGGAAGAAAAAGAAAAGGGTCATGTTCTTAAGGGAGAGTGATAGTAAACATGTCTAGGAGAAAGTTAACCATAAGAAAATCACAAACTTGTGATGGGTTAAACGGTATTCGATTCCCCGGTAGGAAAAGTTAATAAAAAACAATTTTGTTTTAAGTTACTTTTTATTGAGGAATTTATTCATAAGGAAACATAATCACTTATCATGTTGACTTTCAACTTTTACTAGATTCCTTAATCAAACTCATATTTTGTTCGAAAAGACGAGTATTTAGGGAGACTTGTTCGCATTAAGAGTACTATAATCAAATTCTAGAGAATCACCTAATCCACCAAAGAGAACTATATACTTCCCATGTATTTATGCTTTAACCAAAACCAAAACCAAAAAGGTTAGTACAAGGTTAGATAATCTAGAAAAGGATAACCCTTTAAAAAGAAAATCTATGCTTAATCTCCAAAATTTGTCCAACAAAACCCAAAGTTCAACGAGGACCATCCGATAAACAATTTGTCCATAAAATTCTTCAAAGTAAACCAATCTAAGATTGAAACCCAAATATTTGAAGGATTTAGTCACATAGTCTTCCAAGTTAAATCGTAACATTTATCTCCAAACAACATCAGTTTCTCCTAAAGTCTCGTACTGAAAAGTAATTAACCTAATCACATATCCTCCATGATAGGTTAATAATTTTCATAAATAACCCAAAATCAACTTACTCTTAATTCATAAAATCATATAACTAAAAAGAATCAGTCAAACTAACCAGGGACTTCATGTAGTCCAGTGGTAGGTGATAAATACCAGTCGCACTTTGGTTGTGGGTTCGATTCCCGCAGCTTTGTCCGATGTGACGGGTAGTCACACGGTCTGCGTGTTTTCCTTTTTCCAAAACTATATAATTCTAAAATCATTCCCCAAAAAAGGGATAAAATCATCAAAAATAACCATAACATAATTTAACCTCAAATTTACCTCATGCCTTTCACTTCAATCATAATATATAGTAACCCATAATTACCTTAAAAGTAAGGATCATATAAACCCAAATGGTTCTTTATAACTATGTCCACAAAATAAAAGATAACTATTCCTTGAATAAAATTTTCATATATTAAACATCAAGGTTACACATAATATAAAAAGTCTTCTAATGTAACCCCATCATCAAAAGAGACTTAATACCCTTAAGAATTTCACCATAACTCTTGAAGACCTTATATGTTGACATCTTACTCATTCAACATTCTTCATGATCCATTAACCATTCCTTTCCAACTTATTCTGAAATACCTCTTTCCTACAAACAAAATCATGAATCATATCCTAAGAATCCAAAAAAGGAAAACAATAGTCATGAAATAAAACATACATTTGATTGGTCATTGTCAGTTTCTTCATCCTTAATCGGAATGGCATTAGGTATTGGTAAACGAACATTTTTATGCTTTTGGTGATCCCATTCACGAAAATTCTTCATAGGACATGTGTTTTCATAATGACCATCCACACCACATTTAAAACATTCAATTGATCCCTCAGAAATAACTTCTTTCCCTTTCCTTGAGTCAACTGGATGATTCCTTTTTCCATGGAAGGTTATTGCTTTATGACCTTCATTTCCACATCTATAGCATGTTTCTATCCCTTTGAAACGTTTTCCTAGGTGTTTTTTTCCACATCTTTGACACATAGGTTTTTAAACACACTTACCTTTATGATTATTACCTGTACATCCGTAGGGATTTGTTTCTCTCATATATGATGCCTTAGATAAATCACCAAGGTTTAGGTGGTAAATCATGACTCCAGATAGTTGGTTGAGGATAATCACAAGAGTTCTCATTGAAGCTCCCATATCATTCAGTTCCTTGCTCAAAAAACTGTCATAGTTTCCTTCACATCCACTGTTATTTTGGTGCCTGCTAGATCCATCCATTTACTAAAACCAAAAAGGTCAGTGTGAGTATATCAAAAAAAACCATCATGTACTAATGAGGAAGATTAACACTAAGATATTCTTACTCATTCACTTTATCTAAAACTAGGACTCTTTCTAAAATCCTAACCATTATGGTAATGCCACTTATGCTTAAAGAATACCCTAACCTCTAAAGTTATCTAAACCTCCCTCTGATACCAACTATAAGGCCCCATCCTTAAACCTTACTTAATCTTGAGTTATTACAAGATTACACATTGAGGATCTTTTCAGGTTTAGAGTTTTAGAGAATTAGATCGTGAAACTTGCATTACATTCCACATTTAAACAAAGTTGTTATATAAAAGACAATATTCATTCTTCCCATCAACAGGAACATATTTAAAATAAAACATGGATTCTTTCATGACACATCCTTGACACTATCATCAAATCATGTACCTTTCCCATGACCTGTGAAAAACATTTCAAAAACTTGGGATGAGCATAAAAAGATCAGTAAGGGTTATAAAAATATGTAAAGGAAACATGAGTTCATATATACATCAGAATGAAATCATACTTTACCCATAAAACATATGCACTTTAATATACCTCATCAAATCATGAATAAATCATAGAAATCATAAGACATAAAAGGTAACTTGAGGCATTCATAACATTCTTACGTAGGGAGTAACCCTCTTGGTTACGTTTGGAATACCCACCACAGTATATTCCCCAAATCTCTTCGGATAAACCTTAACATTTCACTCCTTCGCGTTACCCAATGCATTGGAGAGCTATATCGGGCTCACCCGCCCTTAGTTTATCACGGAACCACCCGTCTTCATAACAATTCCCAAGAACCATAACATAATCTTATCACATAAAACATGCATAAAGGAAACATAACATTTCAAACTTTCAATAACAAGATATCAATACAACACATTGATATAAAAACATTATGAAAACCATTTTCAATACCAAAATAAAGGAAAAGTAAAACATGGTATTTATTTTTCTTTTAAAAAGAAGGTATGGCTTGTAGAAGAAGCCGAAACTCAAATAATAGTCACGGAGGCGGAGAAGTCGTTGTCGCCGCATACGTACAACAAAAACATTCCCTTTTGTCGTTTAGTAAAACGCTTCTTATAAAAAAGATTCCTTTTTGGATAAACGTAAAATTCAAAGGAATTTATACACCGTATAAAAGAAGGTTCTATATAAAACAAGATATGCCTCAATGAATGGAGATTGAGACGAAGTCCCTTACAAAGATGGTATCCTTGGTTTAAGGATAAATCAATTACATAATTATGTGTGACAAATGAATACACCAAATATAAGTGGATATTAAGTATAAAATAATCAATGGTCATTCACACATATTCAAAGGATGACATATTCAATAACTACATGTTGAACCCAAAGAAATCGAAATTGGGTTAAGAAGTTCCCTTGACAGTCGAATGACGTCACATCAAAATGAGTTGATGAGAGATAAAAAAAAGGGTATCTCATCACTTGGACATCAAATTTACATCAATAAGTATATATGAGAACATATCCCAACATAACAATATGTAAATTAAAAGACCCAACAAAATAAGTCTTTTAAAAAGAGGAGGGTGAAAGGTTCCCTTACCGACATGGGTATCTTTCGAAACATACACCTCGTGAAAGAAGGACAATACAACATTGATGTAAATACTCATAAAAGAAATTATATAAAAAAATGAGTAAAATAATGGGTAGTGCATACACCACTCAAAGGAAATTGTGGAAAATTTAGCATAAATCTCACGGGAATAAAAGTGAGATGAAAAATCCCTTACGAAAATTCGGCAGCCTAACGACGCCACATAAAACATACAAAAATGGATTGATGAGATAAAATAGGGCATCTCATCATATTAACATAAAGTTTATATAAATAGTAATGTAAAATAATATCCCCCAACATAACAAAGAGGAGCTTAAAAGAAGTGACATAAGGGAGAGTACTTAAAAAGAAAGAGAGAGGCTAGATCTCTTACGAAAATTCGGCAGCCTAACGGCGTCACTCAAAACTTTCAAAATGGATTGATGAGAGAGAATAGGGTCTCTCATCACATGAACATAAAAATTACAGTATGATTAATATAAAATAACACCCCAATAACAAGAAAGATGAGCTTTAAAAGTAATGACATAAAAGAGTGTACTTAAAAAGAAAGAGTAGGGTCCCTTACCTCAAGTCCAACTTGTCTTGTTCGTTTCTTTATATTCCTGAATAATAAACTTTGGTCAATTAATAATTTCCTAAATACCTCCTTTAGAGATTATTATTCAGTTCATATCACATATTATAATGTTATAATAAGTGTTTAATAATGTTAGTTCATATCAAACGTTTTTGCCGATGTTTAGTACATGAGTCAAAAATGAACTTGTTTGAAAAAAGATTGCCCATGTAGTTATAAGTAGATAATTTACAGAATAGTATTAATGATTAAAATATCATATATATCCAGTAAATATTCATTTTATACTATTCCATATCATTTGGAGATAAAAAAATGAAAAACACCATTCATGGAGACGGTAGGCCGTACGTACGCATGAACGCTACTTTCATTTTTTGTCATATTAATGGAATTAAAGCAAAATGAGAGAGATATATATATGTTATAATTTCAGAATGATATAAATAAGTTAGATGTAATATATTACATATATATCCATTATATATATGTACTTATAATATTACATTACATTTTGAGATAAGGAATGAAATGTACCGTTCATGGAGACGGTAAGCCGTACGTACGCATGAACGCTACTTCTATTTCTATTTCATATTTAATGGAATTAAAACATAATGATACATAATAGTATTTTAATTACATTATGGTATTATATATAATATCATTAAATATATCCTTTATACGTACCACATATGGTATTAACGAATCAAATCACTTTGAGGGGGCGGTAATCCGCACTTCCTTAAATGAAGATATCGCGTTTACCCATAATGGAAACCATAAAGGTACGCCATAAATGAAAAATACAGAAGCTTAAGTAAAACATAAAAATATTAGATATCATATATAAATATAGTTTCATCTTAATGGACATCTTTGAAGGTGTTAGAAGAATGTTGAACAATCATCGTTTAGGGAGGCAGAAATTCGCCATCCATGGAAACAGTATGTTCTTTAACCATTAGATGTAGGTGTGTGTAAGTGTATCTATAATACTTCTTATAACAACATCCTACTATATTGAAGATACTGTATTTGTTACAAAATAAATTAATAAAAAGAGTTTAGTGGGTTGTAGAAGCAAAATAAAACAAAAGGACACAAGTGAAGACATTACCTTAAAATCGGGTAACTCCCTTTGGTTTGAGCTCAAAGGCTTCCTTGGGAAGACTTCTGCCCAAGGTTAGGCTTCAATGAGTAAGAGAGGGAAGTGGAGAGACAAAATGGGTAGGTTTTGGTCGAGAAAAAGGCTTTGGGATTGTGGGTAAGGAGGTAGAGGTGGGGGCCTTTTATAAGAGGAAAGGAGGGGCACTCTTGTAAAGTTACAAAATGTTACTTTATTTTCAAAAGAGTTTTGGATTTTAAACGTCCCACATTTATGTATTTCGAGGCTAAGGTGATAAGGGTTCGAACTCCACTCATCCAATAGGTTTTGGACATGTTTAGGTCTTATATATTACATTATCATTCCATTTTATTTAAATCGTTAAATAATGAGGTCATCGCTGCATCATCATGATGTCATAAATAATTTACTTTATTTAATGTATAAAAATTATAAAAAAAATACTATGATGTAGGAAACGTTTTTATATTTCCAATGACTATTTATAGTAAAAACTATTACTTGTATAACCCCATGTAACAATTGTTTTAGTAAAACATCTCTTGTTTGTGTCATTTTTACTTTAACATTAAATAAAAATATATTTATGTCATTTTCCAACCAAAGTGGCTCCATGGGGTCCCCAAGTTGACCCATGGATTTTATTGGTCGTAAATGAAACATAAAATGTGGGTAGGACATGTTTCTAGGTCATTTCATTTTATTAAAACATTATTCTTACCATAAACTACACTAATTACCTCTAATCGCGATTAAAAACTCAATAAGTTACTATTCACCAAAAAATTATTTTTATCCCATTGAACCACATTTTACTTCTTAATGAAAACCATGTATTTCGGATTTTTTTAAATTCAAAACACAAATATGGAAAAATTTCATTTAAATGGAAATATCAGTTTTTATAAGTACCACTTAGTGGTTTCACTATTCATCGAAAATTGAAGTTTTTCAGCAAAATCCCAAAAATTTTCCCTAATCTATATTTGATATTCCAAATTCAAAAATGAAGTCTATTTTAAAAAATTCAAAACATATAAGTCACATTAATTAATTAAGTAATTAATTCCCGTTGTCAGAGCAAATAGCATGTTTTTATGAAACCATAAGTATCAAAAGATTGACACTAGTTTAAGTCTGATTTCAAAGTGAAATTAATTCCAACGACCACTATTGGATTTAATGGTAAAAATATATTCTAATTTCACTTTAAAACCAATTAAAAAGGAAATATAATAATATAAATAAATTAGATTAAAAAAATGTTTTGAATTAAAATACAACATTTTACACTATTCATTAAAAAAATGAACTTTATCGGAAAGATACCAAAAATTTACACAAAGTTAATTTTGATGTCCCAATTCTTAAGAAGTGTTTTATTTGGTCCAATAGAATTTATAAGAGTGAACAAAACTATATTTAATGATGGTTCGCCATCAAAAGGCGATAAGTGAACCTTTAGTGAAAACTAGGGCATATACGCCTAAAACTAAATTCTTTCCGTATTTTAAGCCTTTAACTTTTATTGGATAAATGTAAAAACATTTAAAAACATATATAATCATATTTTAGTTATTTCTATCCATTCTCACCAATAAAACGGCTACATGTTAACTACCATTTAAAATAATATAATTTTATTATTAGAGTGCAACGTAAGATTCCCAAGAAACTCGTTGTTGCGTGTTGGGTACGCCATCGAGCATAGCATCCCCTTTAAAGTCATATTAATATTTTATTCAGAAATATGGATAAATATGAAAATTTCATATTCTTTATTTACCTGGGGTGTTACAATTATAACCCATTTGTAATCGATAAACACGATGTATTATGTATAATCCATTAAATACTTAGAAAACTATCTCATTTTTTAGAATGAAACTCACATTATTCAAAATCATTATTATATCTTACATTATCTTTTGATACTAATTCTTCCATATACATTTTAAATTTTTATTATTGAAAATCTAAAAATTTACTTGAATCATATTCACTAAAAATATTTATTTTAGTATAATATTTTAATAAAATCGTATTTTACCTATAAAATTACAATGAAGGACTATCATTCGTTAAATCCTTTGTGATTGAGTATATCAATTGATTTGGATGAAATATATTAGGTTTATTCCTTTTCTATTTTGTTTGATAATTTATCTATTGAAATCATATATTTTTAAGAAGTATCATCATAAATATTTATTGGATTACTATATTTAAAAATATCAATTCCTTTATATCTGTATGAAAATTCTAATGAAGAAATTCTTTATTATTTATCTTCAATTTATATATCATTAAAAGAAGGAAACATGGAAAGATATATGGCCATAGATTCATATGTGGTAAAAAAAATTATCATATGATATTTATTTTATACTTCTATTCCCCCTTCTTTTTTAATATATTATTCAGATTTGTTTTCATCTCCTTTCTCCGGAACAACAAATTTTGGAGTTCTAATAATTTAATCAGTAGGATTTCAATCTGTATATAGTTATTTATATAAAATATCACTATGATCTCTTGATGATATAAATTTTTTACTAACCCCTATTTCTTAATTAACCCCTCATTAATGATATGATAATAATTAGGATATACCATGAACATTCATCGATTATACATTTTCTCTTTTAGTGAAATCATGTTTAAATTGGATCATATTGTATTCAATGATTGAATTATTTATTTAAATGTAATAATTTGTGTATTTTATGGATTGATATTTAATAAAATTTATTGAATATATTTTACAATTTTCATATTACTTAATCGTATGGTCAAAATGTTTTCATAAAAAGTTTACATCAAATTCATTACAATAAAATATGTTCTACTGGTAGTTTTTTCCTCTTTATTATACTTAATTTATTAATATACCTTCTTCAAATAGTCACTTTTCTTCTCCATAATATTTTAGAATTATTCATCTAATTTTGATCGTAATTTAAATGAATATATCTTATAAACATCACATTATTTATCATCCATTTATTTTTGAGGAGGTGGTTATTTAAAATATGATGAAACCAATGAAACATTCATCATATCAACAAAACATCATTTTTAACATAAATGTTTTTATGGGGTTTCACCTGTAATAGTTTGAATTAATTTTTTTCCATTAAAATTATATTCCAATATCATCCTTCATATGTTCACAATATTAGATATAATATACATAGTTAATTCAGTATTTGCCTAATTATTAGTCCCTTTTACATCTAATAGCTTCATAAGAACCTTGTTCATCATTTGGAAAACCCAAAATGTATTGAACGGTAAAATTATTGTGAATATTTTCATGTTTTATATAAAATTAACATTACCATATTAAACTATTGGGTGTTGTTAAAAAAATATAAAATATAGGTATGTTGAATTTTAAACATGTCCTTAATCACATTCGTATAATAAAATTATTAAACCCACAAAATGATGATTCCTTATTCTGGTGTTAAATAGTGTGTCTTGCTAATTAAATCCTTTATATGTAATAACATCTCTATAACCTTATCATAAAAAATGAACCATAATATTTGGGTAAATTTTTGAACACAAACATATAATCACCATCCAATGAATGTCCAGAAATCTCATGATAACTCTCCAAATAAAAACATATGATTCCCAAAAACAACAAACATCAACCTTTTCACAGCTACTATTTTGATGAAAATATTAGATCCATAATAGTCATAGATGATACATAGATAGAACAAATCATAGAAATATAATTTAAAAACAACATTTAACTGTCCATGAATTTAAATTATATCATTGTTCATATTATCATACTTCAAAATTAGAACAATATATAGAACACATTTTTAAAAAATATACATTGATGAGATTTATCCAAAAAACCATTCCCCAAATATGAAATGAATTGTTATAAAAAAATAAATGAAAACATATATGTATTTGAATTCATACAAGAGAACCACCAACATTCTATGTTTCAATGATAGATATGTTAATGAGGAGGGATACATGGAGAGGAATCCACAATCTATGGGAACCCAATAATATTCCACAAATTAAACACCATAAAATCTAGAAACAGTAAGTGCATTGATAGAGGCTTTAAAAGATAGAATAAATATGATAAATGTGGTAGATAATAAAGAACCCCTAGATTAGGTGGCCAAAGTAATGTAGACCTATAAAAGGTGTAGACTCAACCAAAGTAGCCATATCCATAAAAACTACAAGCCTCAATCTATAAATTGGTCAATGAGACCTCTCTGGAAGAGTTGTATGAGGTAATTCTATCTCCAAAACATGATTATAACCTTATGTTATTGTTGGTTTTTTTACCATAAAATTCATATTGGTGTCAAAAACAAAAATATTGAGTGGGAGTGATTTGGAGTTCTATAATAATATCATTCCATGGAATATTCCATAGAATGTTTCAAATATCCCAAGGATTCTAAACATCAAGAGTAATCTATTTTTTTAATTATAGTAATAGAATAAGTAGAATCTAGATAATTAAGGGATAAACCTATAATAATACAATTATTAATAATTAACCATCATTAATGAAAAATTGGTGAATTATTAAAATCTTATTAGAGATCTATGAAAGGTATTTGAATATTTTATTATAAAGAAACCAAAACTACACCCAACTAAAATTTATAATGAATAATGTTGAATAATCTCTGAAAAGACATTGTTATATGACATTTCCATTGATTAATCTATAAAACATTATTGAGAATGGTTTTTAATGGTGTCCATGTCAACTATTCATTCCTTATAATTTTGAAACAATTAGGGCGATTCTATCAAATACTTATACTCCACCTTCCTTTAGTTTTTTAATTAAATTATTATTTAATCAATAATAATTTAGTTATATACTTATATTAAATTAATATATGAGTCTTTAGTGGTATTTGTACCCCATAAATTGGACTAATTTATAGTAATTTACTATATATATCCCCATGAATGAATTCCAAATATTTAGTAAAAATACCCAATGAATAATATTCATGAAATAAATTTATCTAAATAGTAAATGTTTATTTATTTAACAAATTTTTATTTGAAATAATTAATTCAATGGTTTAAATATTTTTTAACCAGTTGTCTTCAAAGACATAGACTCTCATGTAGCAATAAGTGGGATATATATATTGTATGTATGTTCTCCCTAAGATAAGTTAGAAAATTTAAATATCATATGAACAAGAGTATATTTCCTCTTAGATATGTGTTGACGCTCCTTTTCATCAAAGAGTCCAAACGAAGGGAAAATGGGAATACCTTAAGCACAAAGAGAGTCATCCTTTGATGAACATCAAAAAATTGACAAATGCATGAAGAAGAAACCCATTAAGAAGGAGTCACGTAAGTTTTCTTGTCGCCGCGCAAGTCTATTGCACACCCCATATGGGTTGTGCAAGTCAATTGAGTACCGTATTCCTTTTTTCACCCAAGGTTCCCATTGGCCTATAAATAGCCCCCGTGGGGCCCCCATTTGGGGGACAGATTTTCCAAAACTCAAATTCAAGGTCTGGTCGCCCAAGTCTCTTTCTAACATTTTCATAACACTTCTAAGGTAATTCTTTATCTATAATGGAAGATATAAGGAGGAAGAATAAGGCCTAAGTGTTGGAACTCATCAATACTTCTATGCCTAAGTGTCCACCCTTTAAGGGAAATGAAGACACTTGTGGACCGCCTTGCCCTCTCAAGGGAAATTTCATGCCATCCTCTTGGACACCTCTAGGGATGATACTAAGGGCTTGAGTTCAAATTCACCCAAGTATTACCCTATGGATTCTTCGTTACCCAAGGTGACTCATGTCGCGCAAGTGTACTTGCGCGGCCAGGAATTTCGCACCAGAACAATACTTGCGTGCCTCCTTCTTAGTCACCTCCATTCCTCAAATCCACCTCTCCTCTTCAAGACACAGCCTTCAAAACCTTCATTTAATCCATTAATGGCATGGTTTCTTTGTCGGATTCCTTATCTGAAAGGAATTTTGTGAGATACTCTCCCAAAATATCGTGACTTCCATGATTTATGTCACCGTGGTTAGGGGTTTCCTACATAACCCCATCCTTAAAGATGAGAAGAACCTTTGACCTGGGGCTCCTTCTCAGGAGTAAGCCCCAGTCATAATTTGTTTTGATTTGGGCCTCCCTCTTAAAAGTAAGCCCGAAGTCTCAAGTCCCCTTAACCTGGGCTTCCTTCTCATTAGTAAGCCCAAGTCATAATTTCTTTTAACATTGGGCCTCCTTCTTAGGAATAAACCCCAATCATAAGTCCATTTTAATTTGGGTCTCCTTCTCAATAGTAATCCTAAAGTTAAAACTCCAAATCTCCATAATGTACATGTACCTTTATGGACCCTACTCCTAGGATTCTTTCCTGAAGTATTTACTGGTCTTCATTTACTTTGGCAATCATACATACGTAATCCCCACACCAATTCTCATAATTGCATCATTCATCAATACATCGTTATGTTTATTGATACCTCTTGTTTCTCACACCGAGCATGACTCACGTGAGCTTAGAGTTTAAAAATAATCACGACATCTCTTCTTGGGCCATTAACCATGTATAAACCCCATATTTCTTAACCCGAACTCCGTGGAATTTGATCTCTTCCTTATAAGTAGAGTACTTAGGAAGCCTTTATAAGGTTCAAGACCATCTCTCATTAATTCCTTTCCGTCCCATATGACGTTAAACTATATCCTTCTAATCAAACTACATAGGTTCTGATTCCTTTTGAATGAGGATACATAGGTAGCCCATCTGCAGGTATGATCCTAACTCTAAAATAATCCCTGTCTTTTTGAATGACAATAAACTTCAAGTGCCCCACTGAGTGTCTCTAAAACTAGTATGGTCATCATTATGACCAAGGTATTTATATAGAATATATTGAAGGATACCATTATCTAAGAGTCCTCAATACATATGGATGATACTCTGTCGATAAAGAACCTAAAATGCATATAAAAGATTATCTAAATTCCATAGATATCAATCATTGATTTCCAAGTCTAAAACTAAGAGTGTCCCAGAGTAGGAAATAATTCCCCCATAATAGTTGTGATGAACCCGACCTCCCAACCTCTCGACCAATGAAAATTATTAAGCCTCCTGGGTCCACTACTAATGAGCACCTGCCTTTGGAAAGTAAGTCCAAAT
Source organism: Viscum album (assembly GCA_963277665.1). Classification (NCBI taxonomy): domain Eukaryota; kingdom Viridiplantae; phylum Streptophyta; class Magnoliopsida; order Santalales; family Viscaceae; genus Viscum; species Viscum album. Next base: position 1,014,417,470 of record OY728130.1, on the reverse strand, counting down.
GGATATAGAATCATTTGATGTTTCCAGCTCTACGAATAAACCCTTTAGAAATCGATTGGAAATTTTTAACCTTAAGAAAACAAGGTCATCCCCATTTCCAGAAGAAACATTTTTTTGCTTCTTCTAGAAATGGGGATGAAATTGTTTATTTAAGGTTAAAACTTTCCAATGGAGTTCTAATGGGTTTATTCATAGAACCGGAAAAATCCAATGATAGTATATCCATTTGGACTAACTTTCCAAAGGAAGGTGCTCATTAGTTGTGGATGGATCAGGCTTAATAATTTTCATTGGTCGAGAGGATGGGAGGTCATGCTCATCACACCTTTTGGGGGGGAATTATTCCCTACTCTGGGACGCTCGTATAGATTTAAGTTATGTTCATGAATCCTTATTAATTCAGCAAGCATGAAATGGGTTTTAGACTAGGAAATCAATGATTGATATGTTTGGAATTTATATAATCTTTCATATATATTGGAGGTTCTTCATCAACATAGAATCATCCATATGTATTGGAGACTCTTAGTCAATAGTATCCTTCAAGATATTATGGAGAAATATATTGGAAATTATGAGGACCATATTGGTTTTAAATCCACTTAGTGGGGAATTTGATGTTTATTTCCATTCAGAAAGATAGGGATTATTTCAGAGTTGGGATTGTACCCGCAGATGGGCTACCTACATAACCTCAATAAAAAGGAATCAGAACCCATGTAGTTCGATTTGAAGGATATAGTGTAACATCATATGGGACTGAAAATAATTGATGAGAGATGGGATTGAACCATATAAAGGCTTCCTACATACACTAATTTTAAGGAAGAGATCAATTTCCAAGTAGTTCGGGTTACGAAATATGGGTTTTATGAATTGTTAATGGCCCAAGAAGCGATGTCGTGATTATTTTTACACTCTATACTCACATCAGTCATGCTCGGTGGGAGAAACCAGAGGTATCAATAAACTTGAAGATGGTACAATGAAAGATGAAGTTATGAGAAATGATGTGGGGATTACGTATGTATGACTACACAAGTCAATTAAGACCAGGACTTGCATCAAGAATGAAGCCCAGAAGCAGGGTCCATAAAGGTATTTGTACTTTATGGATATTTGGAGTTTTAACTTGAGGATTAGTCCGGATAAAGAGACCCAAATTAAAAGGGGATTATGATTGGGGATTATTCCTGAGAAGGAGGCTTAATGTTAAAGGAAATTATGATTAGGGCTTACTCCTAAGAAGGAAACCCAGGTTAAAGGGACTTGAGATTTGGGGCTTACTCTTAAGAGGGAGACCCAAATCAATTGAAATTATGAATGGGGCTTACTCATGAGAAGGAGGCCTAGGTCAAAGGATATCACTACTGGAAATATGACCTTTCCCAACACTTCTATACCAATGGTTCGTAAAAACCGTTGGTATAGGTTCCCTTTCCCAATGGTTTGGCTAAACCGTTGGGAAATCCCACATTAAGGCCACCTTTCCCAACGGTTTGGCCAAAAAGTTGTGAAATCCCACATTTTGGCCACCTTTCCCAATGGTTTTGGCAAACCGTTGGGATAGGTATACCCTTTCCCAACGGTTTGGCCAAACCGTTGGGAAAAGTCCACTTTGTGGACATATTTCCCATGGGTTTGGCCAAAACCCTTGGGAAAGGGTATACCTATCCCAATGGTTTTCCAAAACCGTTGGGAAAAGTCCCCCACAAATCAACCTTCCCCCAGAATCAAAATCTAGAATCAAAATCTATACCAACGGTTGTCAAAACCATTGGTATAAGCCTATACCAATGGTTTTGACAACCGTTGGTATATATCCTTTGATTTTTTATCATTTATTCTTACCCAGAACATTATATAAATCAAAATTTAAAATAATTATGAGAATACATATATATATTTATGTAATTATATTCACAAAAGTCATGTTAGGTTAGTGGTTAAGTCGTTGAATATTAAACTAGGGGTCCTGGGATCAAATCCCATCGAATGTTTTTTTAAATACATATACCAACGGTTCCATAACCGTTGGTATAGATTTTCATATTAATTATACCAACGGTTTCCAAAACCGTTGGGATAGGTCTATACCAACGGTTTTGGGAAAACCTTTGGTATAGACCTATCCCAACGGCTTACTTGGCAACGGTTCTCCAAACCGTTGTTATAGGTTATACCAACGGTTTGAAGGCATATACCAACAGTTCCAAACCGTTGGTATAGGTTAGTTTTCCAGTAGTGTCTTCTCATCTTAAAGGATGGTGTTATGTAGGAAACCCCTAACCATGGTGAAATAAAGCATGTAAGTTATGATTTTTTGGGAGAGGTTCTCACAGAATTTCGTTCAGATAAGGAATCAAAATAAGTAACAATGCCATTAATGTATTTAATGATGGTTTTGAAGGCTGTGTCTTGATGTGGATATGTGGATTTGAGGAAAGGATGTGACTTGGAAAGAGGTACACAAGTATTGTTCTAGAGCTGAAGTCTTGGTCATGAAAGTAGAAATGCTCGACACGAGTCACCTTGGGTGACAAAGAATTCATATGGTAATACTTGGGAAACTTTGAATTGAAGCCCTTAGTATCATCCCTAGAGGCTTCCAGAACAATGGAACACATGTTCCCTAGAGAGGGAAAGGTGGTGTGAAAGTGTCTTCATTTCCATTAAAGGGTGGACATTTAGGCGCGCATGTATTGATGAGTTCCAACATTTAGGCCTTATTATTCCTCTTTAGAGCTTCCATTTTAGGTAAATAATTTCATTATAAGTGTTTAGAAGACGTTAGAAAAAGACTTGGGCGACCACATCTTGAATCTGAGTTTTGGAAAATTCGTCCCTCCAATGGGTGGTCCACAGGCGATTTTTATAGGCCACTAGAAACCTTGGGATAAAAAAATCAATAGGGCACCCAAGTGACTTGCATGTCCCATATGTGGCGTGGAAGTGAATTTCATGGCGAGAAGAAAACGTGCGCCGCTCCTTCTTAATGGTTTCCTTGTTCATGCCTATGTCAATTTTTTGATGTTATTCAAAGGATGACTCTCTTTTTGCTGAAGGTATTCATCTTTTCCATTAGTTAGGAATCTATGGCGGAATAGAGCATCAACAAAAGTCCCCCCTTAGACATAGATCTGAAAAAGGAAAGAGGATTTGACTCTGAGGAAAAATAGAATCCAGGGATCAGCGGCGCACAAGTTTTTTAGGCGCCAGGTTGCGGCGCGTAGGTTCCGGCGCGCAGGGTTCTGGGATCACCAATATATATGGGCGTCACATCGTGCAAACCATCCTACCATTAAATCTTTTTAGATCTCGTCGTGCAAGTGTATTTCATTGCTCGGTCGATCTCTCTTCTTTGTGTCTCACTACCCCAGTAAGGATTTTGACTTGCGTGGCAATACCTGCGCGGAAAAGCTTGTGCGAAAACACTTGCGCAGCAAAACATTTGCTCCTTAATGCCTTTTCCATTTTTTTCTTCAAAAATATTTATTAAAAAAAAATTCTTAAAACATAGCTTTTTGATCTTTTTTTAGATTCAATGGCTCCCAAAATAATTGGATCGAAAGATGAGTTGGCTAGCAAGAGAATAAATGATATGATGAGCATCGTCGGCCATGATTATTATGATATTTGTGACAACACACTCCTGGATTTTTCTAGGTACACGAAGAAATATCATGCCAATTTCCCACATATCATTTACTTTCCTTTATATGGCCACAGTCATCTTCATGGTGTCAATGTTCTAGAGGAAAAGAATTATGTTCCTCATTATTAGTTTCAAACTTACACCAATTTCTCTTCAGCAAATGTCTCAGTTGCTGGATCATTTCTCAATGATGGAACTGTGGAGAAGGCATACATAATACAACATAGCCCATGTGGTCCAGATCTGATGCATCACAAGCCTATGCTGCATCTGCATTTTTATCCCTCTATTTTCCAAAATTCTGAGATGAATAAATCTAAGGGATGGAAGAAGAGTTGGGATTTCCATCCGGGAGGAGGTGTGAAACCAACTTGGATGTGAGAATATTGGGTAAGACAAACCTGTGTAGATTTTGTTAGGGATCTGAAGGGAGATGAAATATATGAAGTCATCTAGGCTGGGTAGACATATGTCTACTGGAAAGATAATTTTGTGGTAGAGCTAATCAGTCGTTGGAGCCTAGAAACCAATTCTTTCAATCTTACTCATGGAGCAGTAGGCATCAGCTTGTGGGATGTCTTCAAGATCTTGGGGGATCCAATTCTGGGAGATATGTATGATGAATTAATCCCCCCAAGGTGACCTGGAATGATTCGAAGAAAACTCCGGCTTTGGATTGAGAGTTATTGAACATTTTCCACAAACTCAAGAATTCAAAGTCCACCAAATCTCAATCTATAAATGATATTCATCCTGAGGAGTGGATGGATATATTTTGGATCAAGAAGAAGTAGAAGGGACCCACTTGAACTCATCTTACCAGCTTCCTCAGAGCAGAGAAGAGGGGTGCTCTTGCCACATTCTGGCCAAACATGGAAGTAGGAGAGTTTGAAAAGTGGGGTTCTGAAGTGGATCAAAGAATCCCAGATAAAACCAATCTGGAGGGATTCTTATCCTTGTGTCTTAGTGTTTATCTTATTCCAGTTTGGGATTCGATGGTAGGGGTCAGGCCAGGGACCTTCGTTGTTGCAGCCAAGTTGGTTGAGAGAAAAATGGTTGGGTTGGCCACCCCGGTTTTGGCTAAGATTCATAGGAGCTTACTCCATGTCTATATGGGTAAGTCTCCTTTGAGAATAGTGGGACCATTCTACGTTTTGTGGGTATAGATCACCACTCAATTTACGACATCCACTGTACAGGGTGGAGTACAGGTTCCTGGATATTGTTTTAGGCCATCAGTGCATGTATTTTCCAGAATTTATCCATTGTCCCTTAATCCTTATGACCTAAAGGTGAGGCTGAGCATGTTCATCGAATTTTATTACATTACATATGGAAACCCACCATCTAGGAGGTCTGTTGATGATGGAACAACTATCCTTGAATTGAGGTCATATATGCTGGCTTGCAGAGATGGTGTATTGGACACCAGAATTGACGGAGATATTATATGCAAGGCCTATGCTCCATATAGATTTGCATGCCAATTCAAGTGTTTGTAGAAGATTGTTGAATCCCATCACGTGCATGTCAGGTTAGAGCACCATCCAATTGTTTCCCGACAACTATGGTTGCAGACTGATATGGATAAAAATGGGTTAGTGTTTGATCTACCAGTTGCTGGAGCGGCAAGTCAATTGACTACATGGTATGCAGTGAACTTGGTTGCATCATACCCGATTGGGGTATTGAATCTTCATGTCTACCGGGTGGGGATTAAAAAGATAACTGTTAGGAAATAAACCTTTCATCATGAAGTTGACTCGTCCTCACCAAGAGTTTATTCACCGGGTTCTTTACCCGGGGCTGATTCAACAGATTCGTAGGATGGGGATAATGAGGCACAACATGCGTCAAAATGGCCTCATGCCAGGTATAATCCTCCTACCAGAGTCAATAGTCCAACTCCATCGACTTAATGTGAGTTATATCATTGAGGAAATTTAGTCACCATTATTTTATAGACAAACAAGTTTCATTTTCTTGTCCTGTATCTGTGATTGCAGGAGCTGGGAAGAAGATGAAGTCCTAGAATGTAGGACCCTCCTCACAGCCTTTCGGTGCACATTTGGAATATTTATGACCAGAGGCTATCCATACATGGTGGAGTTTATATTGTGATACTGAAACTTCCTAGATGGATTTATGTAAAGGGCTACATATCCCTTGAGTGGTGAATTTCGGGGCTTCTGCTGATATCCGCTTTGAGTATAACCCCAATGAAGTGCGGGAATGCTTCAGAGTGCTGGAAATGCTCATATATGCCACAAATGATTCTATTCCTATCACCAAGCAGGTGAAGAAAATGATGAATCGTGGAACCACTAAGGGGATTGGTGCATTAGTAGATGAGTATTGGTATTATTACGTGGCTCCTGAATTTGTAAGATTCTTTCCTTATTTTCTTTGCAGCTGGATTTAAGTCAAAGCTATGTTACTGAAGGAAATTAATTTATTCATCCTGCAGCTTGATAAGGAAGGAACTAATGAGGTCCCTTCCCCATGGTATATCCCTGGTGTCACAGCTCTTGGAGCCACTGAATCTCCTCGCGATCCCGGTGAGGTATCTCTAGGACAACAAGCCACAGACGAGGAGTTAAATTGGGGCTTTCACTCTCCAATACTAGTATTTTGAGGTGACGATATCAACACACCCATGATGTCCAAGAAGAAAAAGCATCCAAGGAAGAAGAGCACAGCTAAACGCTTCATCAGTAGTGGTATGTCCTTTGGATAGTCATGAATCCTAACTCATTAAATGGGTTCTCATACTTCTTGGGATTTTAGGGGCTTCTTCAATTTCCCATTTGATGGAGAGGACTGACCCTCCATTGATGACAACAGAGGGTGATGGTGAATAGTATCAAATTCATGCTAACATGGATACTACTAAATAAATGACGAGAGAAGAAGATACAACATATGTTCCCAGTACTGCTCCTGTTGTTGTTGCAATGAGAGAAAATCCTGGATCTGGTAAATTTACAATACTTTATAGAACATTGAATGAAATCATCAAGTGACTTCCATTCTATGATTCTTTAGGTTCAACACCTGCACCAAAACATTTGGTGACCATTGCAACTGACTCCAAAATTTTCTCTGAGGAATCAATCTGGGGTCAGAGGTCGCAGGAGGAGGGTCGCCAAGAAGACATGTCAAATGCTCCCACTGGTGAGACTAACCAGGAATCTAGGATATCACTAGATGAAATGATTATACTTGGTGAATCGTTAGAAGAAAATGTAGATCATGTAAAAGTAACATGTGATTTAGAGGATTTTGGATGTGAGTGTTATCCTTAGTCCTGTTAAAAAAATATTTTACATCTCTGACAATGATTGGTTGAAATGTGCAGTTCTATCTGGGCAAGATGCTTATCTACCGATTCTTAAAGGGTGTAGAGACAACCCTATCATTGGAGAGACACTAGCTGAAGTGGAGATTAACCCGAAATATCTTCCTAAAACTCCTCCTGAAAATCCTATTGAATCTAGGAATAATGGGAAGGATCCTTCTCATGCTACTGATCTACCCTTGGGTAAAAGATGATAATATTTGTGGCTTCACGTAATTTTAATGATAGATAATCAGCTTTTCTTATCCTTAGACACTAACCAAAGTTTTCAATTGACTATGTAGGGTCGTTAACATCAGTGGCTAGATTTAGAGGTGAAGGCCCAACCTCATCCCCAACAGGAGTTGAAAGTAAAGTACCTACGGTCTGGTGGGGAGGAGAAGAACATGGCACTTCCTTAAGTGCATTAATCTTGGTCTATATTTCCCCCTATGATAGCGATGCTGAATCAGGACCATAGGTGCCAATGGCACTCCAATTCTCATGTCTCAAGGCATGGATGAATATATGGAATATCATATCTGAAGTGCCTCTTGAAGAGCTATCTTCAATGATCCCGCGACTATAATCCTTATTCGTAATGCTGGGACTTGGCAGTTTTGGGTATCAAGAGATCCATACCGTTGTTAACCAAATCATCTTTTGGAGGGAGAAGGTGAAAAAGTGCTGTCAAGATCTGACCAGGGTGATGATGCTGACCAATATCATTGAATTTGAAGCTGCGGTGTCATGAGTAGAGGTTGATCATGCTGCAAAGATGAAGAAAATGGAGCATAAGATTAGGAGAAAGTTGTCCAGCAGATTCCCCTTCAGCAATAGCTAGATGTCGTTACTGGGGAACTTGCCAACTTAACAATTAATTGGAAGGAGTCCAAATAGATGGTATGAAATCCATCACAGATTCCAAGAAAGCACTCTAGCATGCTAAAAAGAGTTAATTTGGTCGAGTGAATGAACTTCAAGTGGCTTCTGATGATGCTTGGTATATCGTAAATCAAATGAAAAATTATGTTTAAATCCTCTTGTATTTTTTGAAAATGATAAGATACTCCAATATATGGATGTTATTCTAATCTTTTGAATCAATTAAATGGACATTTCATCTTCAATCTTTTGTACATGCACTATCTTGCTAATTACTTAACTATTTTTTACCTAAGCCAATGGTCCTAGTAAGCAATGTTTGAATTTTTCTAGGATTATACGAACAACCCCAACAAACATTGCATATTTTTATTTATTAATATTTCCTAAATCATACCAAATGTACGTTTACAGATCTAGGACTCAACTTTTATTCCGAGTTCCTTTTATAGGTTCCCAATTTAATGAGTAACCTGTCTCTTTTTGGTAGTGTAAAGTCATACATGTCAGACATAAAAAGGACAATGTTTAAAATCGAATTGATTTGACATAAGGGATTAAAATTGACTCAATTCCTTGATAATTTGTTTGAAAACATATTACCACATTCAAGTATGGGGGAATACATGTAAACTATGACTTAATAAATTTTGAATCTAAGGGATGATATGAAAAGAGGTCTAAAAGGAATTAGAGAATGTATTTTCTAATATTGAAGTTACCACTATTTAACAACCCCATTAGGGGGTTGAATTATGTAGGGCCACTTAAGGGCATTGGAAGCATAGTCAAATGATAGAATCTTTTGGCTGACAGGTCTGTTATGTAGACTACTCATTCAAGGCCACCTGTGGACACGTGATGCATAGTCAGGCAAAATAACTCTCAGAAATTTTACTTTTCTATTGATAAAATAACGTGAATGTTTAAGGAGATTCAAATTTCCCAAAGCATAAAGTCTTCTATATGGAGATAGGTACTTGAATATGGAGAGGATATTCCCCATAAAGATTATCATAGAATTGGATGAATGTCACTCTTGTGAAGGTATGACCCAAATTTAGGGAAGAGAAATATAAACCATAGACATGAATACATTTAGATCATGAAAAAAGAGTATGGGACAAATATGTTAATGATGGTTGTTTTTTAGGATCCCTACATATCGTTGTTAAGACCAATAAGGAAAAATAGGTTTTCCCTCATGAATGATATACCACTATTTGAAAAACCCATTAGGGGGATGAATTTTGTAGGGCCACCAAAGGGCATTGGCTGCATAGTCAAATAATAGCATCATTTGGCTGAAAATTCCGTTATGTATATTATTTATACAAGGTCGCCTAAGGGCACATGCTGCATTGTCAAGCAAAAGAATTTCTGGGTATCAGACATTTTGTGACCAAAAGTAAAGAAAATGGTAATGGGGATCTAGAAGCATGTAATTTTTGGAGTATGACACATAATAATAGGTATTGTCTAATGCATGAAGGAGATATATAGACCAATGCTGACCATAATCATGTTGTGGCTAGGTCCTGAATTGAGATACTGGACTTCACTATATATCTCATTAGGATGAGAATCAAGACATACATAGTTCTTGAAATACAATTTAACGTCACGTGGGACACGAGAGTATCAGATCTTAGTTTAGGGTCATAGAGCTTGGATCATAATGAGGGAGACACAATGTGTGTTTGTTATAAACCTGATGTGAATAAAGACCAGGGTTTTCATACCACATTTATGTGCTCGTAGGGGGACTTTTTTTCCAAGGGACTGAAAGTGGTGTTTGGGGTTAGGCCCAATGACTTGGGGATGAATTTGAGGGATGCTCGAACAGTCCAATGTATCCCATAATGATGGGAATCAAGCCATGTATAGTTCTTGAAATATCCTCTATACAGATTTGGTTCGTACATGTGAAGGGTGAAAGGGGAATTTAGTGCAACGATTGTTGGGACCAAGATTAATGGTTCAGGAATTTCCATGTATGTACGTATTCCTTGGAATATGACATGATTTGAGATTAATGTCAATAACGATTCCATCTCAGGTGAGGGTGTCAGAGACTATTGTAGTTTATTATCATACAAGGAAAAAGTGTGAATTGTTTAAGGGCATATGCATGGACCGGTGCTGCCCAGTTTAGTGTCATATAGCTGGGACGTATTGCTATGTATTTTAATGTCTTATAGTGAGTAAAATTGGAGACTTTATAGTTTAACGTCATATAGCAAGGATGATGGTGCTGCACAGTTTAATGTCATGTAGTAGGGGCGAATGGGACGTACATAGTATAACGTCATGTAGGATGATGGTAAACAATGTGAATATATTGGTTTCAGGCGGGCTCCACTGTTCAACATTGTATGAGATGGAGGTGAACCAATGTGAAGATATTAGTTTTGGGCTTCAACATAGGGAGGTTTCCTACATACCCAGCCTAGAGGGAAAGGATCAAAGTATGAGTAGTTCGATTGAGAAAGAATTGGTGATTGAGTTGTACTTGAGGACAACGACCCGAAGATGGTGTTGGGACTTACGAGTGCTTAGCAGCCTAGATAGGGTGTTATGGTTGAAGCTTACTCTAAACTCATGTGATTCATGCTCATTGTGAGAAACAAGAGGTAGAAACAACCCTAACGATGCATAGATTAACATCATGTGGGACAAAGGGTGTTGTATAATTTATCTACATGTACCTTGGACATATTGTTGTGCAGTTTAATGTATTTCAGGACATATGAACAGTTTAACATCATGTAGGATGTATAAGGGAATTTTTACAGTTTAATGTCATGCAGGACGATAAAGAGGGACATAGATTAACAACATGTTGGATGATGGAGGGAACTATGCAGTTTAATGTCATGAAGCAAGGAAAATAGGGACCATGCAGTTTAAAGTCTTGCAGTGAGGACTAAAGAGTATATTTGTGTTACACAAAATACTTCTTCAACAATCTATCATTGGTTGGAGTGGTAATGAGTTCTCCATCCATTCAGATTATTTAATAAGCTCTATTGGAGTAGAACATATGTATTGAGTAACATCCTTGCCACTTTGGCTGAAGCTTCGCAGGTTTCTTTCTTGGTATCATTGCAGTTCTGGGTACCAATACCAATATTCCTTGAATTAATGAATTTAGATGAAATTTTTTATTGAAATCTCATTCTATTCGATTCTGATAGACTTACAAGTGGTGTAGGGTGCACAATCTTTTTTCATCTAATCATTCCAATTCATCAAATCACTTCTTAGATTGCTCATATGTGGATGACTGATCGCAGATGGCTACTATGAGCGAAGGTAATTGAACCTCAATGGGAATGACTACTTCTATTCCATATACCAATTAATATAGTGTTTATTGTGTATCAGTGTGGTTGGAGGTCCTATAAGACCATAAATCATGAGAAAGTTTAGCATGCCATGCTTTCTTATCTTTATCCACAATCTTTTGTAGTATGTTTGAAAGAGTCTTATTGAAGGAATCTATTTGGCCATTGGCCGCTGCATGATACTGAGATGATTGGTTGGATTTGATGTTGTATTCTTAATACAACATTCTCATCTCGGATGAACAGATGCTGGTGCCATTTTCTGTTAATATGGTAAGAGGGACACCAAATATGGTAATGATGTAAGACTTGAAGAAGGTAACAATGATTTTAGAACTATCTTATTTGATAGGTATTTCCTCTACCCATTTGGAAAAGAAGTCAGTAGCAGTAAGAATATACTTAAGCTGCTTGGATGTAGCCATAGGATAAGGTCCTACTACATCCATTCTCCATGTGGAAAATGGCCATGAGTATTTAGCTGTATGAAGCAACTCTGGGGGTTGATGAATGAAGTTGTCCCGGACATGGAAATAATGACACTTCTTTGTGAAATCAACATAATCTTGCACCATTGAATTTGACCAAAAAGTCTATGTCTAGACTGGTGAGCACCACAAACTCCTGCATGAACTTCACTTGTTAGGTTCACTAGTCTAGATACCCTAAGAGGGGGGTGAATCAGGGTATAACAGATTAAAACAACTGCCCCTTTTGATCTTGTTTTGGTATTAGACAAAACTCTCTTCTATCTCCTTTCCGATGTAGAGTATGAGAAAACTTTACATCATGCACATGACACATCAATTTTTACTTGGTTCACCCTCACTGGGATACATCCAAGAAGCATACACCGGTAGTGGTGTCGATGTACCAATTCCACTATAAGTGCACTGCTGTTTACAAGTTCGAAGTGGACTCACTATCCCTCATGGTTTACTACCACTCACAATTTGAGAACTCACTACTCTCTCAACTGAAGTGAGCTCACTACTTCTTCAGAAGATCCACTCACAGTTTATAGACATGTAGGTCTCCTCATTTGTATAAAAGAATGCATCATCAACTATTGATAGATTCTCTATTAAAGTCCAAATTTCATCCACTAATTAATAACCCTTTGCCCCTGAACACTGGGAAATTCCTTTGGAAAAACCTTCGCAAAGAACCCTACTTTGCGAGGCTCCCAATTTCGTGAAGCTCAAACAATCCTTCACAAAGCTCCTAACTTTTCACAAAGCACTCTCGCAAAGCACTATCGTGAAGCTCAACTCATTGTAGAGCAACTTCCATCATGAAACTCACTGAGCCAATGTGGATCACATGACTTTCGCGGAGCTAAAATAGCCGCCGCGAAGCTCTTCTTTCACGAAGCACACTACCTTCGCGAACTTCCTTCACGAACCGAGAGCAAAGTATTTTCTCTGAAAGTTCTCTCTACTTCTCTCGAGGGGTCGGCCTCTATTTATAGGCAATTCCACCGAACCTCGACCCTTCCATGCGAAGTCAGTGCCACATCATCACCAATCGCGAAGCTCCGAAGTTCCTACCGGAATTCCCTCAAAATCGCAAAGAACCACAACAATTTTCTGATCTCGGAGCTCGTCGTAATTGCGGATCATCACCATCAACATTCCTTCGCGCCTTCTCCGTGAAGCTCCCTCGCAAAGTCCTTCACCGCCGCGATGTGCTTCAACTCTTCCGTTCACGAAGATTTGACATAATCGCGAAGAATCACAACCATCATTCTTCTGGTCTTCGTGAAATCCAAACCATTAATCCTCTATTCGCGAAATTCATTCCTTTCCCATATTTAATTATGATTTTCAGGGAAATCCTACTTTCGCGATGCTCACCAAACTCCAAATTTTGGACCCCAAAAATTTGTCAAACACTGGGAAACGACGCCACATTGTTCTTCTCTTTTGTACCTCCTCCAGATCGTCGGTTACTTTGTCATCGTTCTTTTTCAACATGGATTGTCAACAGCTTCTCGAGAACTAGACAATTCTCCATGGAAACCTACTTTTTCAACAAACACAATCAACCCAAAAATACTGCAATGTTACCTTGAGGGATTTTTTCCCAACATCACTCATGACAACCATTGTCTCTTCACCATCAATACATATGAAGAGAATTCCATCAAAATATCACTTGTAGAGAATATTTTGGTGATCTGGGCTATCATAAAGTGTAAATTTGACCACATGTTGCCGAAATTATTCTTTCCCAGATCTGTCTAATGGGAGTGTTCCATTTTGAATGTATTCTTTGATAGGTGTCATCCATCTTGTAGTATGACCATATGGTTCAGAAATGGGACTGATTTCATTGATTTTATCTATTATGATTTGAAAAAAAGGTGAAAATAAATGATGGTGAGGAATACTGATGATTGTTTTTTCCATATTTGGATCTTCCACGGTTGTGGCTATAATAGCCAGTGCATCATCTTGGGAATTTTGTGATCGCGGGATATAATAAAATTTTGGTTCTAAAGGAAATTCCTCCACTAACTCTATGACATAATCACACAAAGGTATTAAATCTTCCTTTCTGATGGCATAATCCCCCCTGATTTTTTTGATTACCAAATCTGAATCACCTTTTACATTCAAGTGATTCACATTTTCTTAAAGCGCCAATTCCAAGCCAGCGATGAGATCTTGATATTCTTCTTCATTGTTTACACCAACATCTAGCAATATGAAGGAATAGGGTAGCACTACCTTTTCTAGGGAAATAAGAACGATTCCTAACCCAACATTGTTGAATTTAGGATCTTCCATTTTCATCCCTATTGGACTTTTGGAGGCACCATCAAAGTACATTTCCCATGTTTTAGGATTATCTTGAATAGAGAAGACATCCTCATCAAGATATTCAATATTTAAAGATGAATTTTCTACAGATGTGTGTTCAGCAAAGAAATATGCCAGAGCATGGCCCTTTATTTCTTTTTGAGAAACATACTTGATATCAAACTGCTGCAAAATAACTGCCCACCATGCCAGACGTCCTATAAGCATTGGACGACTAAGGATAAATTGGAACATGTTATTGCGAGATACCAATTGGACATCATGATGTTCCAGGTAGTGTCTCAATTTCTGAACTGCAAAGATTAATACTAGGAAGAACTTTTCAATACTTGAATATCTAGTTTATGCCTCAAGCATTGTTCGATTGACATAGTAAAGGCTGTTTTCATTCCCAGCATCATTCTTTTCAACAAGGAATGAACCCAATGATCGCTCTAAAGCTATCACATAGAGAATAAGTTGTCTTCCTACAACAGGTTGCATTAATATCTTCGGACTCAAGAGATATTTATTAAGGGCATAAAATTCCACTTGGAAATATTTGGTCCGTTGGTAGGTGACTCCCTTCTTCCTTAATTTGGTGAAGGGTAAACAATTTCCTGCCATATTGGAAATGATATGCCAAATATAGGACAAGTTTTATTGAATTACTCTTAATTCGTTCAACTTTCAAGGATTTAACATACCAAGGATTGATTTTGTCTTCTGAGGATTAACTTCGATACCATGATAGCATATAACAATGCTAAGAAATTTTCCTGAGGTTACCCGGAAATCACATTTCAAGGGGTTCATCTTCAAATTGTGTTGTCGATGTTTGTTGAATATGATTTCCAGATCATCCAAGTGATCAGAATATTGTCTGGATTTAACCACCAAATCATCCACATAACATTCAACAAATTTCCCTAAAAAGGGTTTGATGATATGATTCATGGAACATTGATATGTTGCACCTGCATTATTCAGTCCAAAGAGCATTACCTGATAGTAAAACACACCTTGAGGGGCTCCAAAGGCTATACATTCTTCATCTTATTGAGCCATTCAGATTTTATTATACCCATAATATCCATCCATGAAGGAATGAGATTCATCGCCAACTGTTTCATCAATTATGAGTTTTCCGATCAGAACTGGAAAATCATACATGGGACAATGCCGATTAAGATCTCTGAAGTCAATGCAGACTATATGTTTTCCATTCTTCTTTCTCATAGGGACAATATTATCAATCAATTTGGGATATTGAAATAATCTGACGAAGTTATCCTTTATAAGCATATCAACTTTAGCTTCAATTATGGAGGCATAAGTTGGGTTTGTTCTTCTTGAGACTTGCTTGAATCCTCGATGTTCATATGGAAAACCCAAATGATGAGTGGAAACATCGAGATCATGACATGGAATTTCTGTATAATTCTAAAAAAATACATCTTGATTTTTCTTGAAAAATGATGTATTCATTTCATTCTATTTAAGAGTCATGGCCAGACTAATTAAAATGTGGTGTAGATCTTCTTTCGTAACCAGATTTATTTCTCTAAGTTCATCCATAGTGGTAGAGATACCCTCTTCAAATGCTGGAGGAGCATCTCTAAGATCTTCCTATTCTTCTTCAATATGTGTTACTTCCTCTATTTTTATATGCATAGTAGATGATGAAGTATAAATTCTATGCTCAGTGGAGAATTTAAAATTTGATCCTCATGGAGAAGAGTCATCCATTTCCGACCCTATTGATAATGAAGGGTATTTATAGGGTGATAGAGAGAAGATGATGGATTGAGGATCGACATCATTATTTTCCTCTGGTATTGCTATAACATCTTCTGTTCTGGTTGATGAATTATAGAATTTCTAGATTTCAGTGGACGAAATGAAGACATATCCATCTAAGATTTCATCATTGCTTAGTGAATCAACAATTTTTACCATGCCGATTGGCTCGATTACCATAATTTACATTATGGAAGTGTCCATAAGAATGTTTGGATTTAGGTCTATCATGCCAATTTGACTGATATGCAACACATAATCTGTACTAACATGTATTAATGGGTTTATTGGAATCTTTTCCAAACCACTTGGAGAATTAATTTTGGTAACCTTCTTTGTTGTTGATTTTTCCTTTCCCTCTATGTGATAAAATTCAGCCTCAATGTATTGATATTCACATGTTTTTAATGGGGATTTGTCACCATATAATGTCCCAATTTGACCCTTGAGACAATATTTGAGACATCGATGGTATGATGAAGGTACAACCACATGATGATGTAGCCAAGGTCTTCTAAAAAAATGTTGAAGGATGTGTCCTGATGAACAACCTTGAAATATGAATTAGATACAAGGTCTCCAAACTGAATTCTGAGTGTAATCTCGCCCAGAGGTTCTTGTTCATTCTTATCATATTCTTGAAACATCGAAGTAGAAGTAGATAAATCAGATTCGGTGAGGCACAATCGATGAAGCGTACGAATATGAATGAGTTTGACTCCTGAACCATTATCAATGAAATCTCATCGAATTTCTATATATTTGAATTTTACATATAGATACAAAGGTCTGATATGTCCATTTACAACATCATATTCATCTTCATCTGTAAAAGAAATCACTGCATGGCATTCGGCGGGATCATTCTCTATATGGTAGACATTAGCCACAACAATTTCAGTTTCGAATTCTTGAGGGCTTGACAAAGCCTCAATAAGCTCCTCCCGAAGATCATTTGATAGATTCAAGGCATTCATAATTCATAATGTGGCCAGTACATTGGCCAAATATTTAAAGACATCATACTTTATGTCCAATTGTCTGCATTTCCCATCCAGAAAATGTGTTTTTGCAGGTGCCATGGAAGTTGATTCCCTGCAAGGAGATGCATCTTTTATCGAGTTAGGAGTTGGAAACAGTCCTAGATTCTGTAAATTAGACCGACTAGGTCTATCTATTAGTTAAGAGGAAGAAGGTGTGACCTCTAACCAGTCTTCCAAAATAACTACCTTAGGAAAAAATCATCCATGTGTGTAATAACTTTCATGTTCCTGTTGAGCTCACTGAAGGGATTTTCCATGAGTTTCTCCCTAATATATAGTTATAGCAGGGGTAGGATTGAAATAGTGTCTTCTAGAGAATCCAAATCTTCCCCTGTATCCTAGACCAATGTCTCTTCTTCTATTTCATTTGTTAGATACAGGGAACTTAGGATCAACATATTAAAAACTATCACTGGAATATGGATCTGTTAAATGAATCATGTTAACAGAACCAAAGATCAATTCTTCATCTGATGAAGATTCATCATGATTAACCAATTTTGGATGTTCCGTTTCGTGGGGAAGTTCCCATCCTTTTGAAATAAATGGCATAAAATATGCTAGAGTCAATGACAACTTAGGCTTTGACACGAGCTCATCTTCTTCTGACTGCTCTTCTTTCTTCAAATTATGCCGCTTCTTTGAGGAAGTTCTTTCTGATGAAGGGGTTTTTTCTACGGCATTAATAGCAGAAGACACAATTGCTTGATTCAATTGTGTTCGTAAAATAGTATGAGTTTGGTTGATCATTTTCCTGACCATCCAATCTTCATATTTATGCGCATTTGTTCTTTTGACTTCATGTCACTTGCCTTCTTCCTCTAGATCAGTAACTGTAACACATGCTAGCTAGGCTGAAGAACCTTTCAGCTTTACTTTTACAGAGTCCACCATCATTTTCAGGAGGTCTTTGATGATAAAACACACCTGAATAGGGTGCCCCATCATCTGATGAAACAAGAAATAGTTGGGGAGGTCTTCATATCCTTCCTTGTTTGGCCTTTTGGGCATTGGCAACTAAACCAAATTGTTTTCCAGAGCCAAGATGAAGTATCCAGAAAATTGTTCATTCCAGAAATAATAAACATTGTTCTTCAAATCTTCAAACTATTTCTGCCTTTGATATTTTTTATCATCTTGATGAGACAACCGTTGTTGTTGATGCTCAAGAGGGGGAGCCTTGTGATATGATGAAGGTTTTGAAGTTGTAGGAGATACAGGTGCTTGTTTCAGTTTATTTGTTGCAGTCTCTACTTTCCATATTCTCCTTATTGGAACTATTGGAATTACACATTTTTTAGTATTATTCATTGTAAGAGAATCTTCTATCTACTAAGAAATGGAAGTAATATCTCGAACCCCTCCTGCATATTTCATAGGGATCAATGGTGTGCGTAATTCATCATGCAGATTTTCCACATATATTGGCGACAATTTTTATTGAGGGAGTGCTAAACATAAGGAATATTTTAATCCCTTCCAGTGAGAAATGAAATATGAAACTATTTAATTTCCCCTTTGATTACAATTGGTAAGATCAAAAACTATCTTCTTTGGAAACGTTGAGCTAAATTTAAGAATAAATCTTTGACAGTGATCATTCAACCCAGTAATTAACCGCGATTGCCAAATTGTATACCAGACAAAAGCAGGTCCTTGGAATGACTTCACAAAACACCTGAGCTTAATTTCTTCTTGTTGTTTAGGAGTTCCCATAATAGGATCACAACGAGAAACATAATGTCTTAATTTTTGTTTAGGATCTCCTGAACCATTAAAAATTGGGAATGTGGTATTAACAAAATTTGATGGGGGGGTGATTGCATCTACCCATTCAGGGTAAGCTCTCTTTTCTGGTTGAACATGTACATGCTTTCCTTCCATAGATTCCAACCGAGCTGTTAATGACTCAATGGTAGTCATTAATTTTTGAGAATCATCTTGTTGAGCTTGGGCTTGAGTATGTGCAATAATTGGAATTTGGACGGGTGTGGCAACCTGTACTGCCACTGATGGTAGTATTACCAGTTGCTGTAGCACATGACCCATAAGATTGGACCTGTGACGGTGTACCTGTAAAGGTGGGAATTCATGATCTATCCCAGTAGCTATAAAAAAATCCCTTGATTGATTAACTCTAGAATGCTTAGTAGGAAGACTACCTTGAAGTAGTTCTACATTTATCCTCCATAATTCCTTCATTTCTTCTTCATGTTGTGCAAACCTTTCCTCTAATGAGAGTGATTGGACATTTCCAAAGGTAGGGTGGAATGTAACTTGACTTTTACCCTTTTCCTTTGCATGTGCCTTTCTGGTGTATGGAAGGGAATTACCCAAAGGAATGTCTTACCCCTAGGCAACCCTCTATCTTCTGGTATGAACACCTCCTTCATTTGTTTCTGTGTGTACAACTTCTTGAACAAGAACATCTTCATCTGATTCCTCTGAGTGAGCCTCATGTTCTGGGGGATTAGTGACAGTGGTATTGATGAAATTCATTGATGCATAATGCATTGTAAACCTTCTGTCAGTGCTTCTGTGATACTATCTTCTTCCATGTCCATTATGAGACATTGCCTTTTGTTTTTTTGATCCCTTTGGAACATCTTGATGAACCATAATTTGGATGTAATTTCATGATAATTCGGCCCTACGTTCCACTTTTGGATTCTTCCCTAATCAATGGAAGACAGAATATCACTGAGGAAGATATTGGGAATATGAAAAAATACCCAGTCCGGTGGACTGGGGCTGTTCCTATTTTTTCTGTTCAACTCCTTGAATCCTGTCTGTTGATCTTGAGGGTTGGATTAAAAGATGCCCCAGTTTGGCAAGGTGAGGTGGCTATTCAGATGGTACATCTGAAACTTTCTTAATATCTCTCTTGATTTTTCAGACATTAGTCCGGAAATTGGCCGGATTCATCATCTAACATCCACTCAAGTCACCTAGCTCAAATGGAAATTGTATTATTTCTGAAACTTTTTCACCTGATGATGTGCATGATCTAAACGAGAAGCCTTCTCTATATTCTCCTTTTCTTGATGAATTTGTAATTCAACAACTTGTTTTTTATATGCTTGAATTTGGGAAGAACTAGTTGAGGCCTGTTCTTCAGAAAGCCTTTGATTACACACAAAACCAGTTAAATTTGGCCAGCCATGGGCAATAACATTACATGAGTCTACTTTTGCAGGGATTTGTTGACTAGAGATCACAATAAAATGCAATGCTCCATGAACACCCCATCCCCTGATATAAATACCATATGGGGCACTGTTAATGAATTGGCACAACCATTTCAAAGCGCCAAGGCATGAACACTGAAGGGATCTCTGCAGCTTTTCAAACATTGTGTGTTGGGAAACTGAGAGAGATGCCAATTCAATTTGGAATTTCAACCCTTCTATTATCTTGACATGATTTTGATATTCATCATATGATAACATTTTCTCTTTTATGTTACAAATAGTTTTCCATATGTTGTGACTAATATCATGAATACAATCTTCTGCCAATGTCTTTGGAATATCATACTGAGAGTCTTCCAAAGACCAAAACATGACTGGTATTTCACCTTTCGCCTGTTTTTTCTCATATTCATCACTTCCCCTTTTTCATTTGATGAATATTATTCTACTTGATTGGACCAAAGCTGGTGCGTCTTTGTTGCTTCATCAGATTCAACATGTTTGGTATAGAATTAATTTGTAAAATTAAAAGATGAATTACCTGGGGGTGATTTAGAGAATGACCTACACCCCGGACTATATTCTGATTGGGAAAATATTTCACCTACTAGCGGTAAGGCATCAGACATGACTGGATTCACATTTGCAAGTGCCTCAAGATAATAGGGCTTTCTCATTAATGCATCGTCCATTGAAGAATTTTCGAGGCAATATGAATTACTACTGTAGATATGAATTTCACAGCTAAATTCATCATTCTGGGGAGGACCACCATGGTGGGTTATATCATATGATTAAACCTCTTGCTTCTTGGTCTTCCGGCCACGCAGAGGGTTATCGTGGCTCTCATCTGAAGATGATACTTCATGATTGATTGGATTGTCATGAAGCAAGCCTTCATGAGAATGTGTCTGAGGAATACCTTTGGACTTATTGCCGTTACTTCTCGAATCTAGAAATGAGTGAGTATAATCTTGAGTTGCAGAAAACATTTATCTAAGGTCTTCAAGAAATCCAGCATTGAGAAAGGCCTTATTGCAGATTGGCTATTGATTTTTCAACTGTGCTGGATGTGTCTTTTTCTTGGATGTCTTCTTACAAACATGGGAAAACACTTGTTGATGCAAGTGGTTATTATGGGCAGGTGAATGTGCCTTCTCAAGAGAAATGGTCAGGTTAGTCTTATTATTTCCATTTAAATCAGTTGTATGTTCCTAACTTGATTTTCTATATGAGATGGGGGAGTAGGCCCCACAACCCTCCTGGACTGGAATAGAGGTGTGTATCTACTCCGGAGTGACTTGTTGATGAGTCACTCCACTGGTATGGAAAGATTTATTATTTTTCCCTATGATGATGTTGAATTTATTATAATATTCTGACAGGTATCCAGAATATGGGAAGGGATTTGCTTTTGCTCTTTCGCCATTGTCAGAATGTTCTTGGTGACTTCACCTGTCGGAATGGGAATATACATCCATTCCGTGTTTGGAGTAGGTGTGTGTTCTTTCTCCTTTCCTAATTTTCCTGTCAGTGAATTCTGACAGTACTCATGTGTGGGGGAAGAAAGTTGTGTCTGTCTCATGTTTGTCATTAGAGATTTCCAATTGACATATCCATGTGCTACCAAACGAAACTATTGGCTAGCATGATGAATCACAGGTGTATGTGCCATCTAATTGTTCTCCACAAAATATGATTGATGAAATTTTTTTGAATACTAGTAGAGAAGACTGCTGGTAGAATTGATGAGTGTAAGCATGTGTATGTTTCTGTTTATAGGTGATCACCACATTTGATTGGCGAGATCTTTTGGATGCAGTCAGACGAGGATGCTGATTGGATGATGAATTATAAACAGGTGTATGTTCCTGCCTATAGTACTCCACCATAATTAACTGGTAGGATTGGTGGGTTGCTTCCAGAAGAGTCTGTTGGACAACAGGATTAGAACGGACGGGTTTGGGTGCCCACTCATTTCTTTCCATCAATTTAGGTTGATAGACTTCTCCGATGGGGAAAGAGGTAAGAACCTACTTCATATTTGACAAATTTCTCCTTTTATGGCTTTTCTTGTGTGATCGGGTCTGAGGGACTTGATCCGAACATCTAGAGGTGATACCCTCATCATGTTCAGGGTGCACTACCCCACAAGTCTGGCTGTGATTGTTGGTGTGAGTCCTCAAGAAGGACTCATGTCTTCTTAAACTGAGGCCTTTAGTCACCTATTCATTCTACTCTTTGTAATATGGGAGTGACTAGTTGTTTTGTTCTAGGGATAATGACCCGAAACAGTTAGAGAAAGTGGTTGGCACCACCTGCTTCTTGACCACTAGTCGTCGCTGTCCGGAAAACCAGGGTGAGTTGTTAACATAGAGGGCTTGTCAAACAGCCTCTAGAGTCAGGATGGTACCATGTTGACAGTATTACCTCACCAATGCATTCGTGACCCAGTGTTGAAGATTTTGAGTAGGTGATGTCGACATCAGAGCGGATGAGGATCCAGCAGGAGTAGTGGTTGATCCATTCACATGTGTGAAAATTAACTAAGCCATTCTGTGTTGTAGGGAGATCTTGTAAAATAGTGCATGTTTGATATATCAGACATTATCAAGATATGTTTTTCCAGAATACATCTATTGGATGAACATATATTTTTTTGATTACATTGTGGGCCTTAATATTGATTTTAATAGGGGCCTAACAGATTCCTAAAACATCATTTATCTTGGTTAAGGATTCACATCATGTTCACCATTTTTTTGTTTCTTTTGGAAATGGGGATGACCTATTTTGTTTAAGGTTCAAACCTTCAAATCGATTTATAATGGGTTTATTTGTAGAACTGGAAACATCCAATGATTCGATATCCATTTGGACCTACTTTCTAATGGTAGGTGCTCATTAGTTGTGAACCGATGAGGCTTAATAATTTTCATTGGTTTAGAGGATGGGAAGTTAGACTCATCACACTTCTTTGGGGGAATTATTTCCTACTCCGGGACACTCTTATAGATTTACATCATTTTCACATATCCTTATTAATTCACCAAGCAGGAAATGAGCTTTAGACTTGGAAATCAATGATTGTTATGTATGGAATTTGGAGAATATTTTATATGTATTTTAGGTTCTTCATCGACAGAGAATCATCCATATGTATTAGAGAATCTTAGTCAATGGTATCCTTCAATATATTATATAGAAATCTCTGTCATTATGTAACCATACTGGTTTGAAATCCACTCAATGGGGAACTTGATGTTTATTGTCATGTATAAAGACATGGATTATTTTATATTTGGGATCATACCCACAGATGGGATACCTAAGTATCCTCATGAAAAAGCAATCAGAACCCACGTAGTTCGATTAGAAGGATATAGTTTAACATCATATGGGATAGAAAATAATTAATGAGAGATGGAATGGAACCTTATAATGGTTTCCTACATACTATACTTTTAATGTAGAGATCAGAGTCCACATAGTTCATGTTATGAAATATGGGGTTTATGAATGGTTAATGGACCAAGAAGAGATTTTGTGATTATTTTTACACTCTAAGCTCACTTGAGTCATGATCGGTGTGAGAAATAAGTGGTATTAATAAACATGAAGATGGGGACATGAAAGATGCAGTTATGAGAAATGATGTGGGGCTACGTATGTTTGACTGCCCAAGAAAATGAAGACTAGGACTTACTTCATAAAACAAATCCCTCGAGCAGGGTCCATAAAGGTATTTGTACATTATTGAGATTTGGAGTTTTAACTTGGGGATTACTCATGAGAAGGAGACCCAAATTATAAGGGACTTATGATTGGGTTTTATTATGGATAAGGAGGCCCAATGTTAAAGAAAATTATGATTGGGGCCTACTATTGAGAATGAAGCCCATGTAATAGCGACTTGAGACTTGGGTCTTACTCCTGAGAGGGTGGACCAAATCAAAAGAAATTAAGACTGGGGATACTTCTGAGAAGGAGGCCCATGTCAAAGGTTCTTCTCAACTTAAAGTATGGGGTTATGTAGGAAATCCCTTACCATGGTGACACAAAGCATGTATGTCTCGAGGTTTTGGGAGATTTTCTCATTGAATTCCTTTCAAATAAGGAAGCAAACAATGGAAACATGTCATAAATGAATTAGAAGAAGGTTTTGAAGGCTATGTCTTAAAGATAAGATGGGGATTTAAGGAAAGGAGGTGACTAGGAAGGAGGCGTACAAGTATTGTTCTTGTGCGCAAGTTCGGGTCACGTAAGTAGACTTGTGCGGCATGAGTAACCTTGGGAAATGAAGAAACAATAGGGTAATACTTGGGAAAAATTGAACTCAAAACCTTAGTATCATCCCTAGATGCATCCAGAAGGATGGCACACGTGTTCCCTTGGGAGGTCAACGCAGCGCTCAAGTGTCTTCATTTCAGTTAATGGATGGACACTTAGGCGCGCAAGTATTGATGAGTTCCAACACTTAGGCATTATTCATCCTCTTTAGAGAATCCATTATAGATAAATAATTACCTTACAAGTGTTCGGGAAGTCATTAGAAAAAGACTTGGGTGACCAGATCTGGAATCGGAGTTTTGGAAAATTCTTCCCCAAAATAGGGGACCTATGGGGGATATTTATAATCCACTAGGCACCTTGGGAGGAAAAAGGAATAGGGCGCACAACTGACTTGTGAGACCAATTTCTGGCGTGCAAGTGACTTGCGTGGTGAGATGAAAACTTGCATTACTCCTTCTTAATGGGTGCCTTGTTCATGTCTTTATCCATTTGTTGATGTTCTTCAAAGGATGACTCTTTTTGTGCTTAAGGTATTCCACTTTTCCATTCATTTGGACTTTG
Organism: Viscum album; assembly: GCA_963277665.1. Taxonomy (NCBI): domain Eukaryota; kingdom Viridiplantae; phylum Streptophyta; class Magnoliopsida; order Santalales; family Viscaceae; genus Viscum; species Viscum album. Next base: position 1,014,392,554 of record OY728130.1, on the reverse strand, counting down.
TGACAGAAAGGAGCATCAAAAATATGTATTATTCTATTATTATCGGGTGGTTGTATAAGTATTGTATGTTCCATCATTTTGATACAATATTATTTTATAAAGATAAGTTGATAAATGATAGTTAACATAAATTAAATCATAATGGGGATTTAGGTTGAATGAAACAATGTTCAATAAGGGACTGGGTACTTCTGAAATTACATTATTAAACTTATTATATAAATTATAAAATCATTTTTTTTAATACCATGTAGGATCTCTAATTTTTACTGAGATCCATAGACCTAATGGGTAGAGATAAACTTTTAATAATGTAAAATGATAGTATCTGTATGTTTTTTTACCTTATTACATTATAAATTTTTCAAAGTACATGAAATAATTTATATTATAAAGTATTGAATTGAATATTTCAATGATATCATTTTATTAGTCTTAAACAATAAGAGTATTATGTATTATTCTTTTACATTTATCAGTTTTGTTAGTTGGTCCAAAGTTAAGTGTCGATAATTTAGGGTTATAAAAGACTATACTATGATTAAATATCCTTTTTATAGTCGTAAAAAATTAAATATATTGGAATTATATTTCAATAATGTTCATAACTAATATAAGAAACATTATTAATCGTACACAATTTTAAATTAATATAATATATCATAAACTATGAAGCACTAATGGGGATGACCTCTATTTTATTGATGAAAAATTTTATTAGAACTATGAAAAAGAGGAAATTTTTCAACATATTTATGATTAAAATATTGATTTAAAAAGTTATTTATCATTTTTGATTTTTTAATCATACATTTATATTTAAATATCTATGCATCCTGAATAGGGACTTATATTTTTCTAAATATTCACTTTTCTATTTTTTATCTTATAATGTTTTTTTGACATTTGAGTTATATTTATTGCTATTCAGAAATAGATGAAAATTATATGTTTATATTTTATGTACTTGTTTGTTAAACCAAAGTGTGGTTTTTTTCAGTCATGCAACATTACCCTATTTTGAGATAATGTCTGAGTTTAAATAGGTTTGAGAAATTTGGTGTTGTACTCTTAACGATAAGTGTAAATTAGAAACAATATGAATGAAAAATTTCAATTCCAATATGATTGAACTTGATGGGTGATATAGTAATAGTATAAATTCATATTTAATGAAAAAATTGGGTGTCTAGAGTTTATGGTGGAATGGATTTGACCCATGCATGGATCTTAGTTTTAGGATCATAGGGCTTATACCTCATTGGGTTCCTTTTTTCCCAAGTCACCCTTTATGAATTTTCAATCAGAAAGGTATTAGGAATATTTATTTTATAATTTAATGAATTTCATTTTGGACCAATACTAGGGGTCTATAATTTATTATTATGCAGATTTTTAAAATTGAATCTATCATTGATTTTTTTTCATAGTTCTTAGACTATAATAGGATTCCATTTTAAAAAAATCATCACTAATGTGACATCAATTAGTAATAAAACACACATGTAAAAAACATCTTAGAATATAGAAGATAATGAAAATATGGGGATGACCCTTGATTTAGAATTAATTTTAGTTTTTATAATATATGTGGACCTTGAATGAATTATGTGACTTTTTATAGAATAAAAAGTTGATTCCATAACCTTTAATCCTTTTTCCTTTTTTGATCTAACATTTATAATAAAATTTCAAATATTGTGATAAGGGACGTAGATTTTTATCAATCCAACATTGATGGGATTTCATCTTAAAAATTTATTCTTTATTTTTATTATAGATTATGAAATTAACCCAATATCTTAAAAGAATAAAATGTGATATAAAGTCTGTGACACGTTACTTTGTACATAAACAAACCACAAAAAATATAATTTTAATTTTGAAAATTATAACCAATCCATAGAACTGGTGGATATAAATATGTTAAATTTTATTATGATATATATGTATAATCTCCCTAGTCGTTATAAATTTATTGATTAATTCTTTTTAAAAAAGATATGAATTTTTAGTGAATCCATTTTAGGAATCAACATTACTTTTTTTTCATAAATAGATTTTATGAATTATTGTTAGAGAATATATTAATTAGATTATAACACTTTAAAGAAATTAATTATATAAAAATTATAATTTTTTTTAAATAATTATACCACATTTATAGATATATGATTTTTTTATTTTTCCGAATGAATTAATTTTCTAGTGAATATTGAAAAATACTGATTTTATAGAAAACCATGTTTTCTATTATATTAATTAAATATTACAATTTTATTTTTAAATGATTTTGAAGAAAATATTTTTTTATTATTAATAAAAATATATATATGGTCATTATTATTATTATTATTATTTATTTTGGTTTAAAAACATTTGTATATGTAAAAATGCATTTTATGGAAAATAATTTTTCACCATGTATGGATGGTTTATATTAAATGTAATTTTTTATAATAATAGGTATTGAATGTCATAATGTTGGATTAAATTTTAGGAATTTTAAATTCCTCAATTTTTAAATAGTGAAAGATTATTTTTTGTCATAATGAATAGTAACCTAGGTAAAAATGTTGTCTCCGTGGTAAGGGTATAACAGTTAGAACAATGTTAAAAAATTAAATAAGGAATAAAATAACCATTTGATTTCACCATATTTAATTTCATGAGATTAATTAGACAAAATATTTTTTATATTTTAAAATATTTTTTATTTTTTAAAAAATTTTATTTGATAAAAAACTTTATATTACTTTTTGTAAAGAAAAATTACCAAATTTGTATTCAATTATTTTGATAACCATAATTTGTTTTCAAATTTATAAAAAGATGTTATTAATTTTTATGAATATTTATTTTAATATTAACAAATTTTAGTATAATGACAATTTATTTTTAATATTTTGTGAATTAATAGTAACATTAAATGTTTAGAGGACATCAACACAATTCTTGAGAAATATTAATAAAAATATTAAAAAAAAATTAAAAATCTTAAATTAATATATTTTAGGCATGTTGTAGTGTTGAAATAATTTTAAATAAACAAATAATTTATTATTTATATTTTAGAAATATACATTCCAATTAAATTACTATCTTTGTATTTTTAAATAAAACTTATGTGGATAGTCTTGAAAATGAATTTAAAGATATTTTATTTTTAATAATATTTTATTCAATGAATTAAATTCATTAAAAATTAATGGACACATTAAAATGATATTTTTTATAATATAAATCATTCACTATTTATTGGTTACTTATCCTAATATAGTAACATTATTTACTCCTAATCTATAAAAACAATATAATTATGGTAATCATTAAAATGTTTAGAATGGGTTAATACTAAGAGAAAAGTGTTTAAAAATCACACTGACTTGTATAAAAATTATTGTATGAAATAATATATATGTATACCTATAATATATTCTAAATATATCAATTTAATTCCATATGATCATGAATATTACTATATATAACTTGACGGTAAATGTAATTCCATGTTTGACCCTCTCTTATCTTATATAAAGATGCCACAAATCCTAACATCATCACACATCCCAAGAAAATTATATTAAAAAATACCTACCGGAGTACCTTAAATTCCTTCATACTCATGTCTTATAGGATCTATTCTGATCAAAATACCATCCCAGTTGGATTAATATCTAATTGAAATGTTGTTTTTTGATGCGTTGGAATAACTTTTGGTGGAGTGTTTTTATTTTATCCCAATAATATGACTTAAAATATTTTATTACTATTAAAATATATGAAAATATTTATCATCCATATAAATAAATTTTATTATTAATATTGGAAAATATTTTTTCAAATATATTTCAATCTAATGGTAATTGAAAACACTACATGCTTGTTAGTACGACCTATCGTCTCACATAACAATGTATTTTGTTTTTCATCATCGTTTTACATGGATGGTAATAAATTTGGAATTAATAAATATATATAATAATAATTATATTATTTTCATTCTATAAATATAAAATGTCATTTAGATTTTTACAATTACACAAGATAAAAATTATAACAAAGCTCACAAGTATGGGTGGAATACCACCTCTAAGAAGCATTGTGATTAATTTTTCAATCAACAATTAATGGATGATTATATGTTTTTATATAGACAATATATATTATATTTTTATCATTATTAATGTTTTATAGATTATGAACTTGCTTATTTGATGCAAGGACTGAAACTATCGATCCAACACTTACATGAAAACTGGAATAGTTAACACCAATGATGACGATGTTAAAAATAGAATTTCAATAAATGGGTTGTGGAATGTTATAAGTGAATAAAAAATGGTATCATAATAGTAAATCTAGTTTTTTAAAAAATTATAACAAAAATAAATTTTTTATACTTTTAAATAATATCATATAAAAATAATGTTTGACTTAAAGTAATGGTAATTTTCTCTAACATCCACTTCAGTGGAAATTGTTGTACCTTATAAAAATAATTTTTTTAACATTTTGTTTATAATTCCATCTGAAAAGTTTTATTATGAATCCATTTATTATTCGGGTTAAATTTTATTATTAATTTTTTCTCTTTTAAGTGGTTTTGATTCAAAATTTACCAATGTATTAGGTTGGTATGTTACACTTTCATTTACTTTCATTATTTTCTATATTAAATTTATTTATAATGAAATTATATAGATCAAAGAATCGTAAGGATATATATTTTATTGTAATCTTATTATTACATTATTTTTTATGTATTAGTACAATTTCACACTCCTTGTTCCCTAAATTAGTAAATAAGTAGTTTCTAAAAAAAGATGGCATTATTATATCTTTATTCGATGAGTTCTTTCTTCCACGTCTATGATCATCAAAAATATTATATAATTTGTTATCAAGACATGAAATTATTTATAAAGTTGATCTTCATTACCATTTAATTTACATAGAAAGTATTGAATGGAATATTTTTAACGATATATTTTCCTAACTAGTTGTTGTTTACTTTTTACCAAAAGTGTGAAAAAATGTTAACTTTTAACATATATGTTATGAATGAATGTCCATGCCTTCATAAGAATTAATTTAATTGAATCATAGATTAAAATGTTTTTATTGATATACTATAATAAAAAATTATCAGTATTTTTTGAATTTTTATTAATAAAATACAAGAATAAAATTTTATTATATTGTTAAATGGATAAAATGAATTTTGAATAGTAATTTATAGCTATATTCTTACATGAAGTTACAATGGAATTATTTTAAAATAATTTTATATTTATTTATTTTTATAGTATATGTTTTTACTATAAATACATAATTTATAATGAATTGATGTTATTCTATTATCTTTTACTGATAATGGATTATAATTATTTTGAGATCATTCACTTTCATGTGCACATGTTCAATATTATTTCCCATTATTCATTGGACATTATATTTCAATTTTTTTACATATTTTTTTACAATAGATGAATTAAGAATAAGTTATTTTAATTTAATGATATTATTACTATATATCGTTTCTATATACGGTATCATTTCATGAATATTTTTTATGTATGTTACTTCATTTACTAAAGAAATATTAATGACCCATATTGTTGATTAAATGTGAATAATTATTGAAATGGAAGTAAAATTGAGAAATAATAGTATTAATAATTAAAAATATGGAGAATTCATAGGATGTGAATGTGATGAGTGGATATTGATAATAGTTATTCCTTTAATGCAGCAGCAAGTCTAATGAGATAAAATATACGGCCATATTATATGGCTATTTACGAACACATTTATTAAGATGTATGACATGGTTCTGAGACCTTGTGTTATGGTTCATGGTATATTTTTTGAGAGGCCTCGATGAAATTTTTATGAATGTCTATATTTATACATTAACATTATTTATAATTTAGTTTCAATATCTATGTAATATTTAGGTTTATATAGTCAACATATGAAAATTTGAATAAATTTTTTCATTGAAATTTCTTGATTTCTTTTATCAACTATAAAATATTTATTATTTCATATCTACTCAATATATATTTTATTAAGATATTTCCCGTACTTATTATTTAATATCACGCTTTGTTTTTTTGTTTCCCTGAGATATGAAGGAGGATATCATAAATTATTTCATGGATGAACGAATGTTCCTTATGATAAATTTTTTATTTAGCATATATTATAGGATTCATATATATATATACATATATATATATATATATATATATATATATATATCCACCCATGATTGCTACACTATTTTTTCCTTTGGGGTGTGATCTATTTGGTGTTGTACTAATATAATAACTGACCATTGAATTTTGGTTTTTTGGGTCATAATGAAACATTTTGTATCATAGGAAGCTAGTAAGAAAATAAGAAAATAGATTGTATATTAAAATATCTTACATGAGGATTGTGATAATTATTAACAGTATTTTAAAAAATTAATTTTTTGTTCCATTGATCAATATTCACAATGGAATTCGGAAAATGGTGGGTGTATCATTATTTATGAATTGTTCCTTGAGTAAGTAGGTAAATCAATAGTTTTGGTCAATGTAGGGATAACCATCATAATATTATTATGTTATTTATTGATTACAACATATGAAACCCTAAGTATTATTAAGGTAGTGAGAATTACTTTAGAATCATTTAGTAACTTCAGAGAAAAATTAAATATATTATAAATAAAGAAAATTTTCATGTTGATCTTTGGACTTTTTGTTTTCATATAATTATCTTCCCAATAAATGGAATATTTATTGATATTTCCAAAAAAATTAATTTTTCTCAGATTAAACATTTAAGGATTTGAATTTATTGTAATTATTTATAATTTCTTTAGTGTATGATTGTGATATTGTTATATTCTTCAGTAGTAGTTTGGTATGTGTATTGACAGAAATACCAAACTATAGTTCTAATAATATTCATTTATATCGAAAATTTATGTTAAGATAATTTTGGAAACATATATTTAGTGGTTTCTACCACTCTAAAAAAATATTTTCATGTCAATGTTATTTTTTAGGTATTTATTGAATAATATTTAGATGGACTTTATGACTATTATGTGATAATAAAAGGACTTCCTTGGTCAGGTTTGCCACATTTTTTTTTATTATCAATGGAAATATGTGTTTAGGGAATATAAATATTTGAAAGATAAAGGATTATTATGGATGAGAAACAAGATGATTTTGGAATAATATTTGATCAACAATATCAATTTTTTTGGTCAAAAATTAATCAATCAAGTGTGAAGAGTTTCAAATTGTTATTTAATACTATTATTATTTTGAAGATTATTATTTTTTTGATTTTTTTTATATTGATTATTATTTTCTCCATACAAACAATTTGAATTTTAGGTAGTGGGTATATATTTTACTCATTTTAAGGATCTAATTGTTTATTTAATGTTTATTTCATTGATTTAGGAATGAAAAATTTAGCATGATCATTATAATTAAAATTTAAGGATGAAATCATACTTATATAATGGAATGAAATCCACTAAGTAAATTTTATCATATTTTCTATCCAAACAATACTTTAGTTTATGAAACACAAGGAAACTGAATTTAAATCTATCTTGTATTATACGGAGGTAAAAACTCTTATAAAAAGTTATATTTTTAGATACTTATTTTTAAGTCAACGTCTTATTAAGGTATTTGTGTAATAAGTTTCATGGTCATAAAAATTAAATTAATCTTCATAATAAAATAAATATTTTTTTTTAAATTGTGATATTTATTTTAGGGAATAATATCCAAATTTAGGTGTATAAAATTAATTTAAGGTGGAACAAATATATAACATTATATTTTAAAAGAAAATTGTATTGCATAACATATATGATATTCTACACTGATCATAAAAAACATAAAATATTATTATTTTAATTATGACTATAATAACAAATATTTTAAATTTGTGGGTATGAATATGAGTAACTTTATTATAAAATATTTTTATAATTTTCATATTCAATACACATATATTGATTAATTATTTGAAAAAACACTCACTTTTTAGTGAATTGATTTTATGCATTAATAATTTATTTAATTGAAATTTTTTTATTTCATTTTATGAGAAACTATTAAAAATAATTTATTACACATATATACATATATTTAATTTTAAATAATAATATCAATTTTTAATCATGGTATGAAAAATAGAATATGGTTAAATTTTGGAATTTTCTGGAAAAGAATTTTTTTTTGTGAACAGTGACGAAATTACATTTTTTGAATAAAATTTTTATTTCCATTAATATATTTACATAACCCCAATTTATAAATTATTATTGAAATATAATTAAATCCATTTTAATAAAATAAATCAAATTATTTTCCTTATAAATTTCATTATGCTTAATTTTTTAATAAAAAACATATTTCAATCAATAATTCATTTTTCCATAAAATATTTTTTCATCATTTTTTGTGTTATTTTTTAAATTATATTTAATAAAAATTAAAAGTATTTATTTTGATAAAATTAATTCAATAATTTGAATCAAAATATAAAATTTTTAATAAGGTCAATATTATTTTTTTGGTTAAAATAGATTTTATCCTCGGTAAATATATTATCACCACATTGAGGGAAAATCAGTTAGAATAAGGTAAAAACTAAAAAAATGGATTTAAATTCATATATAAACATACCTGTAATTGAATTTATGAGAATAATTTTACCAAATGCATCATATATTTTAAAATGTTTCATTTTGGTTCTATTTTATTTTATTGTAACCATTAGAGTATTTTAAATATAAGTAATTTCTAAAATGCCTCTTTCTTCATGTTAATATATATAACATATTGTGATAGGGATAATTTTTTTATTATTTGTCCTAACATTTTCTATTCAATAATAACATGTTTACTTTAATATTTAATTTTATTTTCAATATTTAGGGATGAAATAATTTAATTAAATTCTTATGCAACGTCAAAATTGTGCTTGTGTGGTAAGTAGAAAAATAAAGTAATTTATATAGAGAACTATAAAAGTAATTTTTTTTGGTAATTTAGGGTGAATTGATAATTTTTAAATAAATATAATTTATTTTTGAGGTCTTAATAGTTTATATTCTATATAATTAACTATCCTTGTATTTGTTAAATAGTAATCATGTGAATAGTGTTGAAAATGATTTAAATGACATTTTATGTTAAATCATATTTTATTTAAAGATTTAAAATTCATTACGTTGTATTTATTTTTCATGTCAATATAATTTAGTTATTAATATAAATCATTTTCAATTTATGTATCATTTGCCTACATAGAGTGAATTTGTTACCACATAGTAGTAGAAACATAATTCTAGTGGGAATCGTTAATATGGTTAATAGGAGGTTAAAAATAATTCATATGGGTTTAGAATGACATAAAAATGTATGTATATATATATATAACATTTTTCAATTATTTTACATATACCCATTATATATTTGATATATATAAATTTTTTCAACCTGAACCTGAAAATTTATTTTATATATCTTAATAATTAAAACTATTCTATTGGTTCCCATCTCATCTCTTATATTAGGATAAAACCTCTCCTATCTTCCCCAAAATGTTGTAGCCACATAGCTTCATGAATTTATGAATAAATTCCTTAATTGAAATCCCCCCTGGGTTCTAGATTCTTTTTTTTCATCAAAACACTATCATATATGTCTTGAATTGTATGACCAAAGTTATTTTTCTAAAGAATATGTACAACACATAACTGAGTGTTTTCATTATATTTCACCTTCTACATAATTTAACTATTTTGTTACCACTAAAAATATAATACTATATGTTTCATAAATATACATAAATTTAATTATTATTATGTTACAAACGTTTTTCTATTTCATTAACATGTAATGGAAAATTAAACCATCGCTCCCCCAAAGTATACGACCTATAGTCTCCACATAGAGATGTATTTCATTTTTTATAACCAATTTACATAGACAAATATAAAGAGGAATTTTATAAATATATATACTTTTTATGTAATTATTTTGATTCAGAAAATATAATATATTATTTATATTTTTACCCTTCCACTAATTAAAAATTATTATTCGACTCTTACATATGTGCAGACTACCACCTCTATTATGTGATAATATTCAACTATCCTGTCCTCCTTTAATGGATGATTATAAGTATTTATATAATGATTTTATATATATGTGATTATTTTTATCATGATTAAAATTAAATAGATTATCAAACTATCACAAATATGTAATTATCTAAACTATGATACTAGAACATACATGAAAAAAGGAATAGCTAAAACCTGAGTTGATGAAGTTAATAATTAAATATTAATAAATGAGTGTTCAAATATTATAATGGGACCATATATGGTATTATAACTATGAGTATTATTTATTTATATATTCATAATATATTTAAATATATTAAAATATATATTAAGAGTGCATAAGAAGCAATTTGGACATGATGTAAGGTTAATTTCACCTCACTTCAACATCAATAAGATATGTATTAATGTATTAACCTTATTAATTTTAGAGGGAGTGTATAATTCCCCTTAAACACTTATACTATGACTAAATATTCATTCATGTTATACAAATTTATTATTTATATTTCCACTTTTAATGGGTTTTGATTTAAAAATTACAAAAGTAGTAAGGGTTTTTGTTAAAATCTCATTTCTTCTTAGGAAAAAAAATATTAGATTTCTATTGAGAAGAATTATATGTATAATATTATTTAAACAATATATATTTTATTATATATGTTTTATTATATTATTTTTTAGATATTTGTATTAGTTTTCTCTCATTGTTACTAAAAATTATTGAGAAAATTCTTCCAATGAAACAATGGTCGTATTTATTCTTTTGTAAATGAAATTTTACATCCATATACATGATCTCCAAAAATGTTTTAAGGATTTTTCTACTTATAAATGAAATATTTTAAATATTTTATAATCATTTCATTTTAAATAAATTATAATGTTTTATAAATGAATCTTCTTTAATTAATTGTTTCCAAATATGTTGTTTTTGGAATTTTTAAAAATTGTTAATAGAATGTTCTTAGTTATCATATAGAGAATGAACACAATTTTATATTGTCATGGAAACTATTTTAATTGAGGAATCATTTATTTTATTCCATTGTGATTTTTATATAAAATATTTTTCTCAATATTTTCATAATTTTTATATAATTTCAAATAAATAGATATAATTTTCTTAATAGAAAGAAAAGAATTTTCAAAATTGATTTATAAATCTATTCATACCCAAGGTTACAAATAAGGTATTTTTATTTTGATAAATCAATATAATTTTCTAGATGATTTATTTTACTAAAAACATCAATTTTTATGAATTGATGTTCATCTATCATCCAATACTAAAAATGTATTGTACCTTAATTGGAGATTATTGAAATGGATTTGATCATGTTCAATACCAATCACTATTATTTATTGGATATTCATTCCATCATTCATGTCCAAATTTATAATGTCAGATAAAAAAATCAAAATCATTTGTAGTAATTTTGATTAATTTTAAACTATATACCATTTCTATATATTTTATCTGTTTAAGGAATTTAATTATGTATGTTATTTAATTTTTATGATAATTATTTATATTGTATATTCTTAATTAGATAAATTTTATTATAAAATTAAAAAAAATTATGAGAATTAATTTTATTTTCCATTTAGAGTATTTGGAATGAATTAGTCATTCTAGTGACTGTTGGTGCCTGGTTATAGATAACCCCTTAATTCATCAACATCTCTTATGAGACAAACTAGGTAGCTATATTATATTAGAGTTTTTCACACCTACTCTATATTCAAGAATGATGTTTTTATTAATAAACCTTGATGGTATGATCCATGATATCTTTTTTGAGATTAAATTATGGAATGTTAGTGATTGGTAAGATTTATTAATTAATATTATTGAGATTTAAATTTTTATTATATATGAGATCTCTATGATGATACTATCTATATATATTCTAAAAAATAAATTGTTTTATTCAAATAGAATTTGTTTTGACTATCCAGTTTTATATATTAAATATGGTTTATCTACTCATGATAAATAATGTTGTATACATTTCATTATTGACGATTTTAACCCGCAGATTATTCGTTTTACATTCCCCATTATATGAAGAATGATATTTTTTATTATTTAAATGTTTCGGGAAAGTTTCATGTGATTTGTTTTTTATTTTTCCAACGTAATATAGAAATATGTTATTAATGTAGTATCCAAAGAATTTTAAGATGATCAAAATTTCTATAAATACCCAATCCTTAAACACATATGATCTCCAAATTCATAATATAATTTTCTAATAAATAACCTTTGGTGATCTAGAGGTTTACTATACATAGATGGTTATATATAAAAATAATTCATATGAAAAATAAAAAAATCAATTTTTTAAAATTGAAATTTTTCTACTAACTCTTTTTGATCATATAATGGTTCATAAGATTACCTAGGGATTATACATCCATAAAAACATGACATTGAAATCCTACTAAGGGGATACACATGAAAATAAAGTGTTTCATGAGATTCCTGACATAAACATGATATTATAAAGAGTATGATCATACATAGGAAGACATGTAACACAGAAATGATATAATAAGGTTAAACCAATTTTAGAAAAAACAAAAAAATGATATTATAAACATAAGTATTGGTTTACTCTTAATACCATCATCATAAAGTTTACAAAGTCACATTCAGGGTTAGTTTTACTCTGCAATCAGTTAAATAAAATACAATGAGATATAAATAATTACCCTATGTATTAGAGATATATATAATTCCAAGACCAGCTATAAAATTACTAAAAATCATACATATGTATGTCACATGAGGAAAATAAACCTAATATAAATCATAATAATAATAAAATCGATGAGAAGGAACTAGGTTTCATAATTCCTATTCAACTCAAAACCACGTGAAAAATCAAAAGGATTCCTAAAAGTGTAAACAATTAAATTATTTTGATGTTCATATTATAAAATGAAATATTATAATTTATCAGAGTTATAATATATATATTTTTAAAAAGGGTATAGGTAAATAAAAAATAAAAATGTATAACATTTTTAATGAAATTTGAAATAATTAAAGGATTATATAAATAAAGAAATACCTTATTGTTTCCATTAAAAAATCAAAAATTTGTTCTATCCAAAAAATAATTAGGTATTCTAAAATTTAATTTCAGGGAAATAATATTTTATGGTGTGATGCTAAAGGTGAGGTATGATTTTGTAAAGTTCCCTTAAACCATATTTACATAAATGATTGTATTTTTAATGGAAGTAAATAATATATAGCCAAAAAATGAGAATTATATATAACTAGGTAATTATATGTGGTAAATATAACGGAAATTATAAAAACATATTGAGAATAATGTTTTAAAAAATATAGAAAAATAATGAGAATGGTTAACGTGTATGTCCTGAGGGTGGTGAGGAAGTTCACTTGCCACATTTATGAAAGTGATTTGTAGTTGCACTTTACTTCATAAATAATATAATTTGGGTTAAAAAATTATTTTTTAATAACCTTATCATACTTTATTTATTTTTATAAGGTCTATTTAAAATCACATGTCACTAATTTATTACATCGTTTCCACTTATTCTATTTACATAATATTTTTTGGTCAATTTCTCAAAAATATGCATTTTATTTTACCAAAGTCAATGTGTTGTAAAATAGTTGAATAATGTCTACAATTATAATTCATTTTATCATTTTATACTGAATTGTCATATAATGTTGATAGTTAAAATATATTTCCATGAATAAACTCATATTAGATAATGTATATTGATATGTCCATTTTGTAGTTAAATTTTCCCCAACAATTTATTGTCAATATATCTTTTGGAATATATAATTTTTTTATTATAATAATTTAATGGTTTTTAAAAAAATTAATACATTAAATTCATTTTTTTATTCCACTAATGTAGATTGGTGTGGATAAAATAAAGAGAAATATCATCATGTGTAGGTGGTAGTCCACATGTACCTGAGAATGAGACTCATATTTTTTCAAATTAGAAAGAAATTAGAAAATAAAATATCATTAAATTAAAGAGTAATTAACATGTTATAAATATCATATTATTTATTTAAATATTTTTTTAACCATGCAATAATAGAGTTGATGGAGAAAAGAATAGTTCGTTCAAAGAGGTTGTAGTCCACACATATGAATAATGATGTCTTAATTTATTATAATGTTTTATATGATGGTATAAAATGGGTGATACATCCGTATAAAGAAAAAAATAAAATAAATAATAATTATTTTATAATAATATACATTTTATAATACTTATAAGGTTTAAAAATTAAAAAATAATTAATAAGGTGTTATGGAAAAAACTACCTCTCGATTTGGATGTTCTCCTATTGTCACCAACTTAACGAATCTTGGCTTAGTATTTTGGGATAATAAAATATTATAAGAAGTGGAGATATGGGTTATTAGAGCCTATGGGATATTGGTTTTTATCCAAAGGTTATTATTATGTTATTAAGGTAATATTCGAAGTTTTTTACTTTTATAACTTAATATAATGTCATTTTCGGCATATATAACACGTTAATAAAAAGTGGTCACATGTTTCACGGGGAATGTAAAGAAAATATTGAGAATAATATATTTTTGGTAGTTTTAATGTTTATGAAACCTCAACAACACTTTTCCACACATTTTTTATATATTTTAATTTCATTTACCATTATATTTTTAAATTTTACTATTTTTTTTATTTTTACCAACGTAACTATTTTTTCCCAAGTAGTGTATTTTTAATGACAAAATGTAAAATTAAACTGTTTTTATATTTGTAACATAATTATTATAATATGAAATAAATATTTATAAATTAAATATCTTTCTGTATGGAATATTAATTTTAACATTATCCCATGTAACATGTAAAAAACCCATATTCATAAAAGGTATACTTTTATGCATAAGTTTTATGTTTAAGATAAAAAATATAAATGTTAATTTTTCAATTGATATTCAAATTATTATTATTATTATTATTATTATTATATTAAATTTATATATACATTCATAAAAAACATAATTCCTCCATGTGATAATTTTAATTAGAGAAACAGACGAAAAATACATTTTGTTAAATCATTAGATTAAATTTGTAAAATGTTATGCATGTGTTTTATATATCGACACACTATTTTAAATTAATTAACTTTAATATCAAAAATATATTTTTATTGTTAAAATGTTTTCAAAAAGTTCATGGCCTTCATGTACAATAATTTCATAAAAGTGATAGTATTTATAAAATCAATATATTTCACTATTAAAAAATTAATAACTTATTTTAGAAAAATACCTAAAATATATTTTATGATAATATTTTTATTATAAATGAAAAATTAATTTCATTTTTTATTTTCAAATCAAAAAATATATAAATTCTATTTTTTAAATAAAATTCAATAAGTAATTAAAACAATTTCATTGAAAAATAGATTTTTTTTAACATTAAGTGTTCTTAATATTATTTAATATAAAAATAATATATAAGGCTATTCATATATTATATCATATATAATAACATTTTAAAAGTGTTCAATTTAATAGATTATGATAAAATATATAATTCTTTTAGAAATTCTTATTTTTTTTTAAAAAAAATTATTTTATAATACGTACTCTTAAAAGTAAATTATTTGTATTATAATGTTTAAATTTAATACTCTAGAAATATAAAAATATTTATTTCAAATATATATATAATAAAATATTATATTATTATTAATATTAATGGGAAACATATTAATATAGAAATATAATATTTTAACGTCATATTTTTATTTTGTTGTGGATAATATTATTCCAAACACAATACATAACAATGCATGACTTTAGTATACCTACTGTATATATAAAAAAGAAAATATTTTCAATAGCCATTTTTGTAATGATTGTATTTTTAATTTCAATATTTATAATAAACATATTTTATTCTTATATATATGCTTTCAAAATCTTTCATTCATTCCCCTCTAACTTAACAATGAAAAATTCTAATTTCATATTATATATTTTACATAATGATTTCTCCTTTCATGGTTCTATTAACCATTATTTTTTTTATATTGGTGATCTGAAAGGTTAAAAATGAGCTGATAGATTTTATATTGATGAATATTTTTTTATTTTATATCATTATCGCTTATTTATTTATTCTCTTTTAATGTATGTACTTCACCCATGGTGAATTATAATTCATAGTGTGAAATACTGAGATTTATGTTCTTTTATTATAGTTCCACACTTATGAATTAATAAATTTCATTTTTATTTATTCAAATATTTTTTGGAATATCTTCAAATCATTATGAAAACTTTTGAAGGAATATAGATACATTCATTAAAGGTTTTTTTTAATATTATTATTATTATTAATGGCTCACAAAACCTATAACATTATATTATCCCATTACCGTAAATAAATTTCATCCATTCAATTTTAATAATCACTTGTCAATTTAAATAGTCTAAGGGTTTCTAAATTATAGATTCCATATAGGATCTCTTTTCTAGAGAGTGGTCATCTTTAAAAAATTGGGAAACATATACCTTTACATAGAATATGACTATCTATAATATTGTGTTTTTCAACTGTTTGAGGCCAAATAATACTGTTATATGTTAGCATAAATCCATATTATATATTTTTTTCTAGATGTTTTTTATTATTATCATTGAATTTATTTAACATCATAGGTTAATATGAAATTTGTTTTACTTAATGAATATAATTTTTCCACTACATAGTGGGAACCAATACATCACTAAAATTATATTAAATTTTTCTAGAGGAAGGATAATCAGATATACTCAAAGTGTATTCATAGAGGATTCAACTTTTAATAAAATAATTACATGATTATGACATTTCATGTTCAATAAAACAATTAATGTTATTGTTTAATGGTCTTAGGCAATTTCATAGATACAGTATCATTCCTATAATTAAATTCTAGCAAGACATATAAAACTCCGGATTTGAGGGTTCACATAAGAGTCTTTATTAGAATCTAGTTCTTCTTTAGTTCATACATAGATATTAAATTTTACTATTTTACTTGAAGGATAGTAATGCTCGTTATCTTGGTTAGTCCTTGTATTAGGATATTGACAAGGATATATCCCTATTTCCCCAAACAAAAGTTAATAAATTATTAATGGTACCTTATGATGAACTATATTTAATTCAATTGTGGTAACCAAACTCATCATTTTCCTAAAGAAGTGTAATAATTTATGTCCCTCTCATCCACTAGTAAATAATCTTACAATCCCCTAGAGGAATTCCCATTGCTGCTACCTCCCATATATTTTACATAGATGAAGATAAACATTTATTTACGTCATGATCGTCATAAATTTATCTTTTTGGAAAATCTATCATTCATGTCTATGTGGTGTTTGGGACGTATACTATGTTCATACTATTTATCATATTAGATGATAGATCATCTTGAATAATCACATTATTTTTCAAGAAATATTCTATTCTAAAGGGTTTATTATTTAGGTATTCATCTCATTTAACTTCACACCTAAGATTAAATCGATTCATTCTGCTTTCATCCATTAGTACAATTATAATGGATGACATCATTGAATAATATTTAACTTAATTTGGGGATTATCATAATCAGTTATATAAAAAGTTGCAACATAAAAACATTTTAATCTTTTAAATATTCATATCATCATTTAATTCATTTATTTCTATATATATGTATATATATATCTATGTATAAACTAAATTACATAATTCTTTAATATCATATACTTCCTCCCCTTGAACTTTGATGTTACTATAAAATCAATAATTCATAGTAGTATTTATATAATTTATGAATATCCAAATCATATCCCAAGGGTGTGTATACCCTAGGGGGAAATCTTAGTCCCACTTATTGTGTTCCATTGTGATGATATAACAAATGCTCATCCAACACTTTTTGGGTTATTACGACTAGGTAAATATTTACCATAGATAAATCCATAATCTAGTATTTAAGAAGAGATGTGATTTCAAAGAAAACCATGTTCAATATACTCTATTTAAATTCCAATATGTTATTTTATACTTATACTTATATATAGGGTATTATAGAAGGTTCTCTGAAACAAATTTCCTAAAAAATATATGATGACCTCTATTATAAATTATAGAGAACCATTCCGTAAACACATATTATTTCATATTTTTTAAAATACATTCCTAAATTAATCAGTCAAATGATATACATGCCTAGTGTATTTGGAACATTATTCATAAAAATACATAATCATAAACATAAAAACATATTATTTATTTAAAACTACACAAAAGCTTCCTACCTCACGTAGATCTTTTAAAATTTCATACTATATCCTTGGGAAAAAATATAAGTAAAATTGTGAGCTATAAATCTAAGTAATGTGAAAAAATGAAACTAAATCACTATATTAGATCAAGGGTCAAGACATGATATCATTAATAGGATGTTCATAACCTTGGATATATGGAATAATTAAATTACTTCTTAATAAAATAAACATATATAAAAAACATAAAACATGATATCATAAACATAGTTCAATGTTTAAAATCAAGACCATCACCGTAATGTTTACACGTCTCGTGGTGGATTACGTTTGATACCAAATCCATTAAATAACATATCACGAGATATAATGAATTATACAATTCTTTATACTGATAAATAAATATATTCCCTAAAACAAGATAAATTATGACCAAATATTTGGCTTACATATTATGAAAATAAATCATACATATATCGTAATTTTGATCTGACTGATGAGATGGAAGTGGGTCTTAGAATCCGGATTCACTGCATAAATAAAAGCTAATTCAAAATTACCTTCACATTAACAAGAAATTAAATCATTTTTATCAAATTTCAAAATTAAACATGGTTCATTATCATTATCTTCCAATAAATTTATTTCATTATATAGATAATGGATATTATAAAATAAAAAACATACTAGTTGGGTAAATCATTATAAAATAAGTAAATTTTAGTTAATAGAATGAAATAATTTATTTTTTCACCATAAAACATAATTAATCCAAGTGTGGTTTACAATAAAATAATGTGGGATTTTATATGATATTCAAGGCAAAAAAACATGGATTTGGGGATGCCCGATGTTAGACATGAATTTGGAAAGCTCTCATTAAATGGGGTTATGTAAATGAATGAATTTCAAAGGGAACTAAAAAGATGTATAACACAATAAATGAAATGGATATTTATGTATGTATATATTTAATGGAATTATAAAAAAATAAAAGAAGGATAGTAAAATATTATTTCAAAAGGGGGGGGGGATAAATAGGATGCATAACCGAAATGTCATGAAGGACGTACTAAGGATCCATTTCCACATTTAAGAAAGTGTTATTAACTTCAAAATAACGTCTTGAATAATAAAATTAATTTTATTTATAACATTCCTAATATACTTATACATTTATATTTATTTTTATATGGTCTATTTATCATAATGTGTAACTTTTTTATTAAATCATTTCCACTTATATTAGTTTCGTGATGTTCTTTATCCAATTTCTCTAAAACATTATTCAAATATTGACAAAGTTCAATGTGTACTGAAATAGTTATATAAAATACAAAGTAGTATAATAATACATCCAATAATATTACAAAATCACTTAGTATATAATATTTAATAAATTTACAATGAATTGACTCAAATTAGATAACATACATAGATATATACTTTAACAAGTTAAATTTACTATAAATATTTATTATTAATATTACATTCTCAATATCTAATATTATCAATTAATAATTTTAATGGTTTATAAAATAACCATTTTATGTATTACATAAATTTTTTTCCACCCATGTTATTCATTAGGGATAGAAAATGAATGACCTCAACATATGGATGTGGTAGTCTGATCGTTCACATAGACAACACTCTCCTTTTTAAAAAATAATTATGATGGTAGAAAATATAATATATTATCTTTTCATAAACATATAAATATTAAAAATATAATATTATTTTTGTAAATAACATTTTTAACTGGTTAATAATGGCATTGTTGAAAAATAGAATATTCTGTTCATTGAGGAGGTTGTCTATACCTACATAGGATGACATACTCATTATTTATATGGTTTTCAGAAAGCTTCCAAATGGTAGTTACATTACTATAATAACATATAATAATAATAATATTTTATTAATATAAAATCATTTTTCAAAATAGATTTTTTAAATTTGATGTAGAAAATAATTAAGGTGGTGCTTTGGAAAATATTACCTCTTACTTTGGATGTTCTACGTTGGTCATCATATTAAAGAACCATGACGTGGTCATTTGGTAAGATCAAAGATTCTTGTATATAGGGAGTGGGATGAGCAGCGAAAATGGTAGATTTTGCGTAAATCCAATGGGGATATGTACGTATGGGGAGGTGGATGGCTGGTGGTTCATTTTAAAATAGAATTGATGGGAATTTTTGGAACTTATAACTCATTAATATAATAAAATAACATGTTACATGTGGAATCAATGGAAAAGTGGACGACTAAGGATTTAGGGATCTTTAATGGTCTAGAAATTATAAAAACACATTTCAAAACATGATTTATATATTTTTATGATATTTTATCTTATATTTGTACATTTACCATTTTGTGATTTTAGTGACTTAAATAAAATCCAAGTAAGTAATTTATTTTTGATGATTAAATAATATTCCTAATTAAATAATTTGGACTTACGTATTTTTAATAAAATAATCTTATTTATCATATATATTTTCTATGGGAATGGAAATTAACTTTTAACTTCACCGCATGAAATGTTGATAAGACCATTTTCATAAAATTTGTATATATATGCATAGATTTTATTAATACAATAAATTTTTTAGTGTTATTAATTATATTTATATTATTATTATTATTATTCAAATAATATTTAATGAAAATTGTATTAGTTCAGTAATCTTATTCCCTAATGTGAATGTTTCCTTATGGGAGGTAAAGGAATAATAATTATTTGTGAAGACATTACCAAAATTTTAAATAATGCAAGAATTAATTTTAAATAAAAACATGAAATTTCTAGATAAATAATGCATTTCTATAAAATTTATTTTTAATATTATATTTATTATGAATCAATTATGGAATTATTGTTTAATAATGTGATAAATGTGATAATATTTGTAAAATTGATATTTTCATTATTTTCATAATAATCAATCATTTCAAAAAAAACTAAAAATGTAATAATAATATAATATTGTTATTGTAAAACAAAAAATGATGCCAATGTTTTCAAAATTAATTTTTTAAAATTTATTAATTCATTTTTTAAAACAAAATTTTATTTATATGAAAAATTAATGAAAAAATAATTTTAAATGTTTAATGGTTTTATTATTATTTTTTATTAATTTTTTATTTAAAGTAATTTAGAATATTATTTCATATATAATAATATTTTAAAAGTGTTTAGTATAACCTATTAGGATAAAATATTCAACACATGACATAATGGTCCTTTAGAAAACATATTTAATTTATAACATATACAATTATTATTCAATTATTCATAAAATAAATTTTAGTTGTACTAATACCTTGATATTAATATACATTTTTTAAATATTACAAGTTATATAATATTTTTATGTTATTTTAATTTTTTATTTAAAAAGTAAATATATATTTATCATATTTAATATATTATTTTTAATTCAAAATGAATTATTTTATTCTAAATTTATTACTTAACAATAAATAAAATTATTATACCTATTGAATATATAACCAATAATAATTTTTCTAATGACCAGATTTTTAATAACTATTTATATAATGGCCAAATTTCATTCCTATATCAAGACTTACTAAATTATTTATTCATTCCACTAACATTACAAGGAATAGTTGTTATTTTATATCTTATATTTTTTTAATTCATTATACTTACATGGTTACTTTCCTAACTATTGGTTTTGTTTGACTATTGGTGAACCACATGTTTAAATAATTTATATGATATTTCTTGAATTTGATAATTTTTTTCATTTCTACATATTGTCCTCTAGTAATTTATTCACTATTACTGGATGTAATTCATCCATGGTGAGTAATAATATATGGTGTGTAGTAATTATTTAATAATCATTTTATGTAATACCCTATTTTTGAATAAATAATGTTTATTTGGATTGATATAAATCATGTAGGAAATATTTTCTAATGACATTTCAATAGTTATTAAATAACAGAGAAATTTTCTTTAAAATTATAGACGTAAATAATAATAATAATAATAATAATAATGACTCTTAAAAAACAAGGAAGTATACATTCATGAAGAAATCCATTGAATCATGTAACGATGTAGTTAGTGAGAACTGGTAGTGGGATTCTGGAGTTGAGTTGTTACAACTTATGTATTGAAAACTCGTTGAAAATCACATGTCTAGTGTTTTTTAAACTAATTATAAAATATTGATATTGTTTAGGGTATTAATATGTTACTAAAATTGGTATAATGTTTTTGGTCATACATCATTGAAAAAAGTGAGGTTTCAGACATTTATATAAGTGTGATGTAAACCATATGTTAATTTAAAACAAAAATCGAATATGTGAAAACTCAACGGTTAAAATATTCATAGTTTCATTTCATATTTTATAAGCCATATTGGACGCTAATGTATAAGGTTTTATGCATATCGCCAATTTATTGAACATAGTTTGAGTTTCATATTGAAAAGTCATTATTGAGAGACTCAATTTTATGTTCACATTGATTTGAAAAATTCATGGCTCCTAGACTATGAGAATAAATCTCATACAATATTAAAAGGTCGCTAATGTAAATAATTATAAAAAATTAACTAATAATATGTAACGTATCACATGTATTAGAGACCTTATAATGGGTGATTTTGGGTGTGGATTTGGTGATCGAATTATTTAACAAATGTATATATTAAACAATAGTATAAGATCTATGAATATTAACAAGTAATTGAATAGAATTATGTTTGGTAATTAAAATCATATATTGAGGTATATAAGTTATATATTGCTGAAATATTAATGAATATGAAATAACAACTATTTAACGTATTAAAATAATGTGTCTATTATGGTTCCAATAAAAAAATTATATAGTATTACTACTAACCATGTTTTAATAAATGGTTCTACTACAAAAGTGAGTAGGGTCCAGGTACTTATTTCGATAGGATCTTATATTCCTTAGAATGGTATATGTATGATACATAATAAATTCAAAAACTTTCCCCATACAAAATAGATCCTTTTGGATTTGATATTCTCATTACCAACATCTAGAAAATGGTTTTGGTAGTTATAGAAAAAAAGTGATATGAATTATAGTATTCCTTGAAAAGTGTTCAAATTTAGATAAAATATTATATCTCAAGATCAATCAAATTTACATGACATGATGGGTTGATGAGAATATGTATTTAGATAATAAGTTTAGGATGAGCCAAGGACTAGGAATCCATGAATCACTACATATCATATATTTACATGAATGATGTTGATAATAGTTAAATAGAATGTGTAATTTTTATCTTAATATTGGGAAGATAGAGAAAGCATAGTTGTATTTGGAAAACCCCTAAACAAGGATGGAATAAGTGGTTAGAAGAGAAAATCAATGTATTTTTTTGTGGATATTCCAATTATATGTGATATGGGTTACAATATATGTCCTTCGAGTGTATGGATAAAGCAGAAAACATAATGTGAATTGGAAAAAAAGACACTATGATGATATAAATTGGGAAAATTATGATTAGTTGTTTTGTGAATGGTTACAAAATAAAGATCATGATATCACCTTATATCCTATTTGAATGGGAATCAATCCATAAATAGTTATTTGGAAGCGTATCATATATCCTGGTGTAGATTTGATAGATAAAACCCTACATGAATTGGATAACTATGAATTATCAACTATTATAAAAATAAATAACTTATAAAATGGGATTTTTTTGTGTTTGATTTCATAAGTAATGGAAGACTAAAATAAAAATTGGGTTACATATATAAAAACTCATGTCATGAAATTTATGTTCATGAGGTAAGTATTGTACACTATGCATTTTAAGTTTGTGTTTTAAGAACTGTATGTAATGATGATTAGTGTCAAGTAAGGAGGGATATACAAATGCAATCCAGGTTTAAGAAATGTATTTCTAGATAAACCACTAATCTATAATATTTATAGAATGCACTTCATCCTGAGTGATTATATAGTATGATCCATTGGAGTATACTATGGGTATAATGAAAAGTCCTTTAATTGGATTAAAATTTCAACGGATTCCTTCCATATATCATTAATATGTTTAAGGTTAACACAAATTATCTATGAATTAATGAGAAACCATAAACATTGATATTTATTTCTATGGATATACAGTTATTATGATGCTCAAGGTAACATAATGAATACAACCTCCATTCATTAAGTTACTCCATTTCATCAAGATAGATATGCAATTCATTATCCTCAGTCAGTTTATTGTAAATTTTTATTCAAAGGAAAGGAAGAAAAAAATCAATAGGAAGGACTACCTCAGTGATATTCACATGTTAATATGGGGTCACCTATATATGACGGTGCATAGTTTTTTCTTAATCCTAGAAAACATAAAATTGATTTTTAGGGTGGGACTTCATATCATTATTTATAACCTACTATATTATATTAAATAATGTAATGTTTAAGGACTCAATTTATCCATTTAAAACCATATCATAGTGAGTTAAACTATTTGTAAAATATGTCAATTTAAATATAACCTTCTATGGTTATATGTGGAGATGATTATTCTATTATCTATAAGGATTATGTGAGGAACTCCGAATTTATATGTGATATTACATATCAAAAAAATATAATTACCTTTATCATTATATCCATTGATGGTTTATCATCATACCACTAGCAATTTAATTTTTTTAGTGATTATTATTTTAAATTTTATAATATGCAGTATAGGGTACAAATCTAGTTCTACCCCATTTTTTATGTGATTCCAGGGGCATCCTTTTGGGGTCTTAATTCAATTGGATGCTAACAGTTTATAATGGGGGATTGGGGTTATCATATTATATAAATCCAACATATAGAAAATAACTAATGCTTGATAAAAACTATGGGTTGAAATATGAAATTTTCATGTATCCATCACTCATAAAAAATCTAGGTAAATTTCACACAATCATGCTCAATAGATGAAAAAAATTCATTCCACCTTATTTGATGTGAGATGTTAGACTATATTTGATGCACAAAGCATGTTCTAGTATTTAGTTTATTCATAATATTAAAAAACACTTATCAATCATTACAGTAGATAATTCCCCCAATGAAGCCCCATTTATTGAGGACATTCTATAAATTCAGACTATGATAGAGAATAAAATTCACTGATCACCATATAATCTAATTCTTTTTGGATCTCTCTTATAAATAAAATTTATTTCGTTTGTGACCAACTATCAGTGAAATTATTTATATTTCATTATTTTTTTCTATGGAAGAAGATCCAGTCATAGATGGGGTGTTATCCATCTAGATGATACCGTACAATATAATATTGATTAGTAGTTTAATAAAATTCTAATTCATGATGTTCATTATAATACCTTCATGATTCACATATATAAAATAATTTTTCTATATTAGAAAACAAATTTTTTTAATAGTTATACAATTAAGTAACATATGGTTTCATTAGTTCTAATGGAAACAGTGCCATCAATTATATTATGTGTTCAAGTAAGGGTATTATTTTCACTTTTGTTATATCATATTCTAGTTTAATATTCATATTAACTAACATTGGTGTAACATCCCGGACCCGGGTTCCTTGTAACGGGTGCCCCGAGCCCGGTTCGCCATGTGACATCAAGCGCATTTCCCCAAATGCCATAGGCTGCTGACTAGCAGCGAGGGCTCAGGTCTGATAGTGGGGAAACTATGCCCTCATTTGTCAAAGTGTAGCATAGTGGAATTGAAATAAAACATACAACAAACAACGGAAGCAGTAACATACACAACGGAAATAAACTACAGCAGTGGATATAACAAACAATATATAAATGATGATGCTACATGTTTCAAGTTCTAAGAAAGCAGCCAAAACATGTTATACATCAATACAGTACAACAAAAACAGGGTACAGCAAAGCAAGAAAAATCTTACAGCGGCATCGCGAGCCTAGGCTCGGTCTCATGCCCTCCTACTCCTCAGCAACAATCAAGTACCTGTATAGGGACTCTTGCCCCTATCTATACCTACAGAAACATAATCTGTTTAGGCCGAAAAGCATGACCCAAACATGGTGTGAAAAATATATCTCAGTAGAAAGGCTCATGCCCAACTGCGTGTAAGCATGCAACAATAGTGTGTAGTAGTAAGATGCAATAAAGTAAGTAGTACTCAAAAGTAACTAACTACCTGTTATATTGCCATTTTATTATTCATTTAACCATTTAACTTATTAACATTCTGTGCTCAATGGAACCAAGCCGTCAGGCCAACCTGTATCTCACCCTCAGGCTAATATAGTGAACCACGCCCTCAGGCTATACAGAATCTCGCCCTCAGGCATTGTAACAGAATTCTCGCCCTCAGGCAGACGAAGTGTCGCCCTCAGGCACAAAAGTCAAGCCCGCAGGCACGAAATGTTACCCTCAGGTGGAATAACGACAGCCCTCGGGCTAAAACAGTAATGCCCTCAGGCCAATCCCAACAACGCCCTCTGGCTAAACAGGTAATCAGGCCATGCCCAACATCTCAAAATGCAGGAAACAAGCAATTCCTCTCAAGGAAATTCTACAGTTACTACATTTAAGGCATACCCTCGGGTATCCTGGCCAAATGGCTAAATAGTGGAACACACCCCGGGGGTGGTTCCAGATCCAAGCCATGATCCCAACCAACATTTTATTATCATAGTTTAATCACCTATGAAATTCTAGGCATTAAAAATAGGAATGGCCTCAGCCACACGACACCCCAACATGGGTTCATGGCACAAAAACGCACAAAAACGCACGACCGTTGGAAAATAAACACAAAGCCACCTACCTTGTATGCCAGCAAACGTTATACTCTAACGCTGACTCCAGAAACACCCAAGAACGACATAGATCTGACGAAGAACAAAACCCATTCAAACGTAAATAACTTACGTTAGGATAATAATTTGTAAGAACGGTACCATGAGAGGAGAGGGCTTACCCGTGCGATTCCAACGAGATCGTCCGAAGCCGAATCGGATTCCAGACGAACTCCCGGTAGATCTTCAAAGGTTAAGCCATCCTCCTTGGCTCCAAACCGGCTCAAGTGTCTCCTCTGCCAAATGAGGAGACTACTGCCTGTTTTGAGCGGAAAAAACAATGTACACGGTGTGTACTTCTGACTACACGGTGTGTACTTCTTTCATTTAACCGTTCATTTGGCGGCACCACCACACTGTTCATCCATCGACATGGGTACACGGCATGTACTCCAAAGTACACGGCATGTACTGTTGACCAACTAGCGGCGACTCCACCGCCTTACTATTCAAGCCTGCCGACTGACTACATGGCGTGTAAGGTACCACTACACAGCATGTAGTCGGTTCCTACACCCCTCGTCGACGATAAGGCTACACGCCCCGTGTACCCATCCCACACGGCCAAAAGTACACGGCATGTGGAAAAGTACATGACGTGTAGTTCCAAAATTTAGGATTTTCCCCCATTTTCCATATTTTCTCAAAAAAACTTAAGGAAAAGGAAAAAGAAGAAGCACGTACCTCAAAAATAAGAACTGGGTTCTTACAAACGTCCCCCCTTATAGCAATTCGTCCACGAATTTCCCTTACAAGGTTGACGAAGATAAATCTCAAAACAGCTCTGGCCACTGAGCACGTACATCGGCCTCCCACTCCCAGGTCTCGTTCTGCACTCGGCCATGCTGCCATAACACCCGTACAAGAGGAACTGACCGGCCTTAGAGAACCTTCGTGCTCCTGTCAACAATACGGATCAGATGCTCCTCAAAGGACACATCATGCTGAAGCTCAACCTCCTCTGGTTGAAAGGTGTGAGACGGGTCTGAATGGTAGTGACGCAACTGAGACATGTGGAAGACGTCGTGCATGGCTCGGTACCGCTGCGTAACTGTAACCGATAGGCAACCAGCCTGACTCTCTCCAGAATCTCAAATGGTCCCACATACCTCGGTGAAAGCTTACCCTGTCTCCTGATCCGTTTGTGTCCCAGCCTCGGGGAAACACGCAAGAAAATATGATCCCCAACAACGAACTCCAAAGGTCATCTACGGCGATCAGCATAAGACTTCTGATGAGACTGCGCGGTAGCCATCCGCTTCCGAATCAACTGGACCTGCTCAGATGTCTCCTGCACGAGCTGTGGCCCCAGTAAAACTGCCTCACCTGCCTCTAACCAGCACAAGGGTGATCTGCATGGCCTACCATATAAATTCTCGTATGGTGCCATATCAATAGTTGCCTGATAACTATTTTATAGACAAACTCGACTAAGGGTATATGCTTCTCCCACGATCCCCCAAAGTATAGGACGCATGCGCGCAACATTTCCTCTAACACCTGTATCGTCCGCTCTGACTGGATATATGTCTGAGGGTGGTATGCTGTGCTCAGAAGCACCTGTGTACCCAGCTCCCTCTGAAAACTCTGCTAGAAACGAGATGTAAAGCAGTCATCCCTATCTGAAACAATAGAACGAGGGACCCCATGAAGACGTACGATCTATCGGATATACAGCCTTCTGAGCTCGTCCACACCGATGGTCTCCTTGATCGGCAAGAAGTTAGCTACCTTCGTGAGTCTGTCCACAACAACCCACATGGCGTCATAGCCTCGTGGTGACCTCAGAAAACCCATCAAGAAATCCATCACAACATTATCCCATTTCCAATATGGAATGGGAAACTACTATAACAGTACAGCTGGTCTCTAATGCTCTCCCTTCACCTGCTGACAGGTGGAACATCTCGTAACAAACTCAGCTATCTCTCTCTTCATACTCGGCCACCAGTACTGATGTCTCAAGTCTCGGTACATCTTGGTAACCCCGGGATGAACTTCCCAAGATGAATCATGAAACTCCCGCATCAGCTCCTCGCGTATATCCCCTGGAACCCATACTCATCCATGGAAACGCAAAACCTCATCATCGCCTATCGTCCAACCGGGAGCAGGGTCCTCACTTGCCACCGACTCTCGTAAACTAGGCCTTCTGAAACCGATAGTTGCCTCATCCTCACTCTGTCCAGGAGGGTAGAAGTCACAAATAACGAGGAAAGATAAGTCTACCCCTAACTGTCATCCACCCCTAGATGTATCTCAGAGAACAAAGCCATGAGCTCCCACTCACCACTGGCCTCTTGCACTGCCTGTATCTGAGTCTTCCTGCCCAGTGCATGAGCTACTACATTACCATTACCAGGTTTATAGGTAAGCTCAAAATCGAAGGACTGTAGGTACTCAACCAACCTTATCTGCCTCAGATTCAGGTCACGCTGAGTAAAGATATACTTGAGGATTTTTTGGTCGGTGAAAACCACAAAATGCTCTCCCAACAGATAGTTTCTCCAACAGCGCAAAGTATGAAAAACTACAGCCAACTCGAGATCATGTGTCGGGTAATTCCTCTCATGTGGCCTCAACTGACAAGACCCGTATGCAACAACTCGATCGCCTTGCATCAAAACAGACCCCAACCTAATCCTTGATGCATCACAGTAAACTGCATAGCTCTTCCCCTGCTCTGGGAGAATCTGGATCGATGCTGATGTCAACCTTCCCTTCAGGTCCTGAAAAGCTGCCTCACAAGCTTCTGACCAAATGAACTTCACACTCTTCTTAGTCAGACCTGTCAACGGTTCTACTAAGTGGGATAAGTCCTGTATGAAGTTCCTGTAGTAACCAGCCAGCCCTAAGAAACTCCGTATTTCAAACACGTTCTTAGGCTGCTCCCAGGAAACTACTGCTCTCACCCTCTCTAGGTCTACTGCAACTCCTGCATCTGAGATAATATAACCCTGGAAGTGAATCAGGTCCATCCAAAAGTGGAACATTGAGATCTTAGCATATAGTCGATGCTCCCTTAGTGTACTCAATACAATCTCAAGATGGGTGGCATGGTCGTGTCGAGTGTGAGAGTACACCGAGATGTCGTCCACGAATACTACAAAAAATGAATCAAGATATGGATGGGACACACGATTAATCAGAGCCATGAAAACTGCTGGAGCGTTCGTGAGTCCGAACGGCATAAACGTATACTCATATAGACCAAACATACTCCTGAAAGCTGTGAGAGGTATATCAGATGGTCTAACGCGCAGCTGATGATATCTGAATCTCAAGTCAATCTTCGAGAAAACTCGTTCTCCATGAAGCTGATCAAAAATATCATCAATCCTCGGCAAGGGATATCGGTTCTTAACCGTCAACTGGTCCAACTTCCTATAATCCATGTAAAGTCTGAAGGTACCATCCTCCTTTTTCGCAAAAAGGACTGGAGAACCCCAAGGAGAAGTACTGGGTCGAATAAATCCCTTTGCCTATAACTCCTCTAACTGCCTCTTGAGCTCCTGCAAATCAGGTGTGGCCATCCTATAAGGAGAAATGGACACTGGTTCTGCTCCTGGAACTAGCTCAATAGAGAAATCCACCTCACGCACAGGAGGAAGACCTGAAAAGTCGTCCGAAAAGACATCCCTAAAACGATCGACAACTGGAGGGAAATCTATCTGACAAGACCCCTGATCATCCAGATATAAGCTCGCAATCTGGGTTGTGACTCCACCTATCCCATGATGATCTGGTCCAGCTGGACTCGCCTGAACATCCCATTCGTCCTTGTATAAAAACTCTTCGCCCGCTGGTGATGAGAAATGCACCCTGCGACGATAGCATTCTACAAAATCTCGATAGGGAACCAACCAGTCCATCCCGATAATGGCGTCATAACTCGTCATCTCTAAGAAATATAGGTCCCAAAAGACGTGACACCCACCAACCTCAAGGGGTCACTCCTTGTACTGATGCGCACTAGCCGTTCTAGTCCCCAACGGACTGTCTAGCGTCATGATATCAGAAGAAGAAGAAACATCAAGCCCAAGGCTCTCCACTACGGGTACATATATGAAACTATGCGTAGAACCCATATCAAAAAGTACCGAAGATAAAACAGAAGCTACTAGAACAGTCCCTCTGACTGTAGAAGGTCTGGGATCCTGCTCCTGCTGGGTATGTTACACTGTGTATGTCTGCCCAGTGTCGTGGCCCTACGACACAGCCTGGCTACCCTGAGCTGTCCCACCCTTCGGCCTCTGAGATCCTGGTGTCTGGCTACCACGGCCATGACCACCATCTCTGCCTGCACACCCTGACGTATTCCAGTTCCTTGACTGGTAAGAATCCACTAGTCCTGATCCCGTACGCGGAGTCTGCATAGAACCCCTCTCACTAGCCACTGGTAGAAACGCCCTAAAAAAGCACTGCAGATGACCCATCTTGCCGCAAGCTCGACACTCCACTGGGTCTCGTGGACACTTCGGTCTCTTGTGCCCCTCTCTTCCACACTGGTAGCACCTGATCGGAACACCTGAAGAGACTGCCTGGCTGGTACTACCACCCTGAGAGAAGTCCATTTGTATCTTCCTCTTGACTATAGAAATAGTACCAGTAACTGCTGATGAACCACCTTGGCACACACCTCTAGATTCCCACAGCTTCCTCTCTGTAATCAGTGCCTAATTCAAAATCGTGTGTACAGTAGGAAACCTAAAAACATTCACCAACGCTCGGATTTCATACTGAAGACCATCCTCAAAACGTCTTCCTCTCAATGTCTCATCACCCACTAGCAAGAGTGCAAAGCGCTGAAGCTCCGTAAAAGGAGCATAATAGTCTATCACTGATATAGCGCCCTGCTACAGATTCATGAACTCTCAAGCTCTATCTGCCCTCAGTGCCTCGGGAAAGAAGAAGTTATAGAAGACTGCCTGAAAATATTCCCACGTCATGTCCCTGTGATGCTCTGACTGGGTGGTAACATCCCACCACCTCTTGGCGGAATCATGCTTCATGTAAGTCGCGAGCTTGACCCTCCGCCCCGGAGGCGTCTCAAGATGCTCAAAAATAGTCTGCATCGATCCTAGCCAAGAATCTGAACCCTATGGTCTGCCATCCCCTAAAAAAATAGGCAGATGCTGCTGCTTAAAGATACGCGTCATCTCAGCCATAGATGTGGCAGCCTGCGGTGCTCCCTGAAAGGACTGCATGAACCGCAATAATCCTTCACGGAACTGCACCTCTGCGCCTGTGTCTGGTATAACTGCTGGGGCCACTTTTGGCTCTACGGGAGGATAAACTTGTAGCCCATGGTCCACCATCTCCGGTATATAATCGCCGCCGCTCTCCAGGTGAACAACTCGGGGTCTTCTAGGCGGCATGACACTACAAGGTCAAAAGCACGCCTCAGATTCAAGATTATTAAGACCGAAAAGAAAAGGAACCACAAGGGAAGCAAGAGGAAGAAGGCATTCAAAACTTGCAAAACAAGACTACACGGCGTGTACAATGACTACACAGCATGTACTTGAATTCCCTTCCCCTTCCCGGGTCCTTCTACACAGCTAAGCCAAACGGATTCCGTTCAACAAAACTACGCGGCATGTATAATATCTACACGGAATGTACGATGTTATTTTCCAACTGCCTGTGTCATCTGTGACACGACCGACTACTCAGATTTACTCTACATGGTGTGTTACACACGCACACGGTGTGTACACCACCCCGTTTCCCAGACACATGGCTAACTCCACACGGTCTATCCTCGAACAAGACTACACGGCGTGTCGCACAGGTAGACGACGTGTTCAGGGAGATGTGACATCGGCCCGTGCTGTTAGTTACACGGATGAGTCCCCAGGTCACACTACAAGGCGTGTCTATAATTGACACGGCGTGCTCTGTCAAGGAGTTCACTGACCCGTGTTGTTAGTTACACAGCCGGACTCCGGGTCACACTACACGGCGTGCACAAAAATGACATGGCGTGGTTTACCCAAGTCCTTCCCTACCTCGTGTCACCGCCCACACGGTTTGTGACACAGGAAGAGACTACACGGTGTGTACTCAGGGTACACGGCGTGTACTCAAAAAGTTCATTTTTCTTCCCGAACAGAAGAACATACACGGCGTGTATAAAAATACTACACATCGTGTAGACTGGGTTTCCAGACAGTATACCTCAAAAATTTCCCCGGAACCCATAAAATACTGAAAAATAACACCTAAGTGTCAAATTATGACCCGTGGGGGCCCATACTCCCCACGAATCAAAGTTTGACATCTGATCTGTGTTATAACCAACAAACAGTCAATGATCCACCAATTTACGGTCAATGGGGGCCCATACTCCCCAAAAACCAAAGTTTGGCGTTCATTCTATAAACAAGCTCGATCAAACATACGATATCACAAGGCAAGTATTTATCAAGCAGCTATCACAACAACATGCTTTATTATCACAACAACTATCACAACAACATACGAATTTCTAATGCATCTACATGGCATGGAAACTATGCATGGAATTGGATATCTAGCGTGTGCCTATATGATGCATGAGATGGCATACCCTCATCTCCTCGGTTTGCAACTAAATAGAACCCACAGATAAAATATAAACAACACAATCCAAGTGCGTCACCCAGTAGTGAAAACATATCAACCGTAAAATTTGAAAAATCAATAGAATGAAAAATATGAGGTAGACTGGCTTTTCCCTGTACATGGGTTAGCTACACCCGGGCACAACTTATTACCAACTACCGTTTCGTCCTATCCATGACTACGGCTTCAAATAGTAATTCAAAGAAAAGAAACCACCTTTAATACCACTTTGTAACGTCCCGGACCCAGGTGCCACGCAACGGGTGCCCCGAGCCCGGTTCGCCACGTGACCTCAAGCACATTTCCCCAAATTCCAGAGGCTGCCGACTAGCAGCGAGGGCCCAGGTCTGATAGTGGGGAAACTATTCCCTCATTTGTCAAAGTGTAGCGCAGCGGAATTGAAATAAAACATACAACAAAAAACTACAGCAGTAACATACACAACTGAAATAAACTACATCAGGGGTTATAACCAACAATATATAAATGATGATTCTACATGTTTCAAGTTCTAAGAAAGCATCTAGAACATGTTATACATCAATACAGTACAACAAAAACAGGGTACAGTAAAACAAGCAAAAGCTGGCAGATGCATCGCGAGCCTAGGCTCGGTCCCATGCCCTCCTACTCCCCAGCAACATTCAAGTACCTGTATAGGGACTCTTGCCCCTATCTATACCTATAGAAACTTAATCTGTTTGGGCTGAAAAGCATGACCCAAACAGGGTGTGAGAAATATATCTCAGTAGGCACCCACCAAAGGCCCGTTCCCAACTGTGTGTAAGCATGCAACAACAGTGTGCAGTAGTAAAATGCAATAAAGTAAGAAGTACTCAAAAGTAACTAACTACCAGTTACATTTCCATTTTATTATTCATTTAATCATTTAACTTAGTAACATTTTGTGCTCAACACCACCAAGCCCTTAGGACAACCAGTATCTCACCCTCAGGATAATATAAGGAACCACGCCCTCAAGATATACAGAATCTCGCCCTCAGGCATTGTAACAGAATTCTCGCCCTCGGGAATACAAAGTGTCACCCTCAGGCACAGAAGTCAAGCCCTCAGTCGCGAAAGGTTTCCCTCAGGCAGAATAACAACAACCCTCAGGCTAAAAGAGTCACACCCTCTGGCCAATCACAATAACGTCCTCAGGCTAAACAGGTAATCGGGCCATGCCCAACATCTCAAAATGCAGTAAACAAGCAATTCCTCTCAAGGTAATTCTACAGTTACTACATTTAAGGCATACCCTCGGGTATCCTGGCCAAAGCGCTAAACAGTGGAACACACCCCGGGGGTGGTTCTGGATCCAAGCAATGATGCCAACCAAAATTTTATTATTATAGTTTAATCACCTATGAAATTATAGGAATTAACCACAGCAATGGCCTCAGCCACACCACACCCCAACATGGGTTCGTGGCACAAAAACAGACAAAAACGCATGACATTTGGAAAATAAACACAAAGTCACCTACCTTATATGCCAACAAACGTTATACTCCAATGGTGACTCTAGAAATGCCCAATAACGGTGTAGATCTGATGAAGAACAAAACCCATTCAAACATAAATATCATACGTTAGGAGAAGAAATGGTAAGAACGGTATCGGGAGAGGAGAGGGTTTCCCCGTGCGGCTCCAACGAGATCGTCCGAAGCTGAATCGGATTCCAGACTAACTCCCAGTAGATCTTCAAATGTTCGGCCATCCTCCTTGTCTCCAAATAGGCTCAAGTGTCTCCTCTGCCAAATGAGGAGGCTACTGCCTATTTTAAGCTGAAAAAACAAAGTACACGCCGTGTACTTCTGAGTACACGGTGTGTACTTCTTTCATTTAACTATTCATTTGGCGGCATCACCACAATGTTCATCCATCGACATGAGTACAAGGCATGTACTCCCAAGTACATGGCATGTACTCTCACCCAATTGGCGGCGAATCCACCGCCTTACTATTCAAGCCTCCCGACTGACTACACAGACTGTAAGGTACCACTACACGACGTGTAGTCAGTTCCTACACCCCTCGTCGACGACAAGGCTACACACCCCGTTTACCCATCCCACACGGCCAAAAGTACACGGGGTGTGGAAATGTACATGGCGTGTAGTTCCAAAATTTAGGATTTTTCCACATTTTCAATATTTTCTCAAAAAACACTTAAGGAAAAGTAAAAATAAGAAGCTCTTACCTCAAAAATAAGAACCGATTTCTTACAATTGGATTACCTATAATGTTATTAGTTTTAAATAGAATTTTTAATTTCACTTTTAGGGCTGTTTTAACTTATTATTATTCTATATCATTGTTGGTACATCCCACTATAACTAATAAATATTATAGAAAGAACATTGTTGTAGGAGATCTAAATAAAACTACTAAACAAATTAAAATTACTTTTCAATCCAACAACTATTTCATTGTTTGACTTTGGGAGGATCCATCAAAATAAATATCCTATATTTATAATGGTTCATGGATAGAGAAAATCCCATCATCATGGAGTTTTCCATCTAAATGTAATTCCAATGTTCAACGGTGTCCTTATAGAATATATGGTAATAAATTAACTATAATTTCATTTTTTGTGGAATAATGTATGTTGAAAAATTTAAATACAATAGAGAATACCTCAAATAGTCCTTTAATTTTATTATATATAGGGATATATTATAATGGATCAATGTATAAGATGATGTCAAACTTGTGATAGTTCAAATAACTTCACAGATTAGACACTGTACTGATTAAAGTAAATAAATTATTTTTAATGAAGATATACCTTATATAAAACACCAACATTATATGGATGATATATAAAATTTTATTTCCTTTTACAAATAAAATTTCTAGGAAATAAGATTACCATGTGATTATTGTAGATATACCACATATGGGATAATCATGTTTCCTTCCATGGATTGAATTAGTACCAAAGGATGTGAATGATATTTTTTAAGTCTATCAGAATTATTTTACCAATCATTTTCTCACTGATGCATTATTCACTTATCTACTTTCTTTATGATGGGTAAACATTTTATGAAAAAATTACAATGAAATTATTGGCATAAACGATCAATACATGAATTAGAATCAACATTTAATAGTTTTAAATAGTATTTATTTTATGTATTTCCTATATTTTATTCATGTTTACATAAATACCATGAAGATGGATATAAAATAAAAGAGGTTTGATTAATTTCATTCTAAATGGTCACTTCAAAGGATTCGTCTCCAATTCATGGAATCAAAATATAGAAAAAAATTACTCTATATTGATATAAATGTTCTAGATATAGGAATGAAAAGAAAAATAACTAAATTTCTTATCAATAAATAGTATTTATAATATTATATTTGAAGATTTTATGTTTCTCCCATTGATATATTTATTCATCGTTTTTAATAATAAACTGTCTCAATTTGTATCAATACATCCCTTTGGGTTCCATAAAATTAGACGAGTCATCATCTCTGTTGGTTATTCAGATTTAGTTATATCCAAAATATTAATATATGAATTATAGTTCTTGAACAATTGTTATTTAATCAACCCATAATTCTATGGTTATGAATGGGAAGTCATCTTCTGGGAAATGAACACTGAAATCCCAAAATAAAATGAAAACACCAATTTTCTAATTTTTCCACATTACGAAGATAACTTTGAAAATAAATTTGGTGTATTGGACGTAACATATATAAATTTATATGATCTTTTAATCCACCTCTAACTCAACTTTACCATTTTGGAATGCATGAATTCATCTCAATGTTTTTTTTGTAGTTATGGTGTTTGGGAGGTAAAAATATGTAATGAATACCTACTCATGGATCCCAACCTATAATTTCTATATATCTATATCTGAATAAATCCTACTATTTCTTGATAATGGAAATATACCACTCTTTATCCAATAGATACATTTCTTTAATGATCAATGAGGGTCATGGGGATTTCTCAATACCCAAATTAAAATATTTTATAATTTCAGTAGTAGTGGAAATTCCTTACAAAAAGCGGAGTTGGTCATGTATGATCTCATAAGAATTATATACATTATGTATAGTGGGAGAAACAACTTCAATTGATTAATAAACATCTTTTTTATGGAATAGGGATTTCAATATAAATATGAATTTTTTAGAAATAATGATTATGAATTATTATATTTTTTTAATTCGTACTGAATATTTAATTATTGGATGTACTAACGTGGATTCCATTTTAAATGTTCATGGGTATTCATGTGATTAGTATGTCCTCTCTAAGGTCCTTTGTGTGAGTATTTCAGCTTACATAAGGGCCCTTATGTGATCTGGATGTTATTTTCAAGAGACTTCACATAATCAGGACAATATATCTAGGGGCCTTTGTAAGTGTAGTCCTACATTTATAATGGTGAACAAATGATCAACTATCTAATCATATTAACTATGTAAGACCTCCATGTGAAAAAATAATGTAACTTCCATCATGTAAGGTTAAAATTATTTATCAAATTTATGAAATGATCTGGTTTGTGGTTTTAAAGTGTTTGTAAACTAGGTTCCAAGAGGGTGTCATGTGATCATCTGTGGATCATGGACTATGTTATTTACCTTCATAGTGATATACATAATTTGTTTTATATCAATGTTCCAAATTAAATTTCATGTAATATGTTGTGATTTATCCCATGAATGTGATCCCATTGTATTAATGCTTCTTCTAATTTTTCATTGTCCAATTTTATACATGTGATTCTGATATTGAAAACACAAAATTTTTCAATTCTAATTTGGTGGGTGTTAATAAATTCCACCACTCATAAGTGACGCCTAAAGAGAAATTCAAAGACATAATTCTGAGGAAGTAAAGACAACCATTTCCCTTTTTAGGTTTCACTTGTCGGTATACCATGTGAATTTTCATCTGCTGAGATTACTTTTTTATTCAATGATATGGTCTATAAATATTATGGAAGGGGTTTTAGCTATATGACCTTGACTTCAACTAAACAATTGATGTTATTTTTTCTCCTTCATTATGTAGCCACTTCATAATACTCGATCATGTGAACTAATCTTGTAGTTTGATCACATGATTTCATGGTATAAACACTTTGTTTGGAAAATAAATACAATCATGTCACTAATTAAACCATTGTAATTCATTCAAACCATGTTTCATATCCTTCACCATAAGGCCG
The DNA here is from genome assembly GCA_963277665.1 of Viscum album. Classification (NCBI taxonomy): domain Eukaryota; kingdom Viridiplantae; phylum Streptophyta; class Magnoliopsida; order Santalales; family Viscaceae; genus Viscum; species Viscum album. Next base: position 1,014,353,366 of record OY728130.1, on the reverse strand, counting down.
TTTCCTATGATTCATCTGAATATTTTGTGGGGGCCTTCATGTGATCAATGAACAGATCATAGAAATTTCATAATAGATCTATGTTATCTAAGGGTTTCTTTTTATCACAAATGACATGAATAATGTTGTTTTAATGAACTATATGAAATATCTATGTAGTATAATATGATTCGCATGACCTTCCCAATATCAAAAGTTTTTGTGATGTTTGAAAAGTAATATACCCATTTAAATTAGTTCCCCACATAATTATTCCCTATACTAAAATTATATTTTTCCAATATATTGATGTCTTTGTGAAATGGTTATACAGTGGAGGTGGATCTCTATAATTCACTTATTATTTGTGAAGATGATGAGATATGTTTTATTATCTGATAATCTCATGGGAATATTGCAAGGTGCATGTGGAACCCCCCCCCCCCCCCCGAAATATCCTATATCAGATTGGATGCTCATTTATGTATTTTGAAAGTAGAATTATTCTCTTATCAAAGAACTAATATTTGGTTTTTTACATCCTTACTAGATTCTAAAGACTCATAATATGTTTTGGGTGAATGTATCCCATGATGTGTAATTTATTTTTTTGTATAAGAATTTAGATAGGAATATTCTGAAGTTTATTCCAATATACATGGAATGAAAACATCACAATCATGATCATAATATTCCTATGTACCAATCATTAATGAGGAATTCTATTTCTAACCAGATGATTGGATTGGTGACCAACTCAGATATGTGATCCGTGGGGACCTTCAGAAAGATGTGGGGTCAGACTTTTTGGGTTCAGCATGCCACTGTGGATTTTGTTTACAATCCAAAATTTATTGGGATGTATGTGGTTTTATATATATCATAAAACCTTCCTATTTAAATAAGTGACTAATGTAAAACTTGGCCATGTAGTGGAGTTATGAAATAAAAGTATTTCATTACATGCTTGGTGATGTTGGAATCCGTCTCTCTGAATTATATATGATCTATGTCCTGCCAATATTAGGAGACATGTGTGATTAATTTCTTCCTATTTCATGATATTGGGATGAAAATGAGAAAACAACATAAATTTATATAGAACTAATTAAATTGGATGAATATAACATTATATGGAACAATCTCCAGGATAGACTATGCAATTAAAGAGGAGGGATAAATAATTTATCAAGATTGTTGATTTTGTTCCTTCAATAAAAAAATCCAATGGACTACCCATCATAGCATTCTTATGAGATATAGGTTGCCTACTAACGTGGGGTCGAATAAGATTTCTTCAAGATATTAGGTTGTGATTTCACATCCTATGATAATTAACATTCTAACTACTTGGATTTATAGATGTGTACATGAGTGCATAACTAATATTTTTTCTTAAAAATGGGTGTGCTGATAGTTTCAACTATTATTATGGAGGAAACCATGGTAGGGAAAAATTACATTTGAATAGACATCCTCATGCCAGTCAAACTATATCACATAATGCCCCACATCAAAGATTGGAATCTCACAACCATATTATTTTCCCATTCATGGTTTTCTAGTGTTATATGGGGTCCCACCTATGTGAATTCAATTATATTGTCATAAAAAAGATCCCTAGTTCATATTTTAATTCTGTTTTTCTAAGAATCAGTGGAGCCAATCTTGTTGAAAAAAATAGATGGTGGATAAGAATCCACTAGATTCACTATGAATAGTTAAAATTCATTCAACATGAGGCACACTTCAGTAGAAAAATAAACAATGTAAAGGGAACCCAAAGATCTTGATCTTATCTAGTTTCCACAATTGTGGATGTCCTATCAAATTTAATTGTCCTAAATCTTATCTAAGATTGGTGTATACCCTATTGATTATGGAGGAAATATCATGACTGAAAAGAATATGTACATTCCCTCCCTACATCTACTCATATAATCATCTAGCAGTGGGTTATCAATATTTTTTGATGTTTACTATGGAGGAGACCCATATTGTTTCTGCATTTCCTTTGATTATGATTGAAATTGTCTTTTGATAACCAATTTTGATTCCTTGAACTATTCATATGTGAGTATCAAACTAGATGTACGAATGATGAAAGACAATGGGATACTATTAAATGTTTAAATATAAATGAATCCACATATTAGAAGTAAACCTTTATCAAGATGACCAACTATTTAAGTGATTCAATGCAAATAGGTATAGTGTTTGGGGACAAAATCAGTATCAGATAAAGGGGAAACTAATTTAACATTCAATATCATGATTTATATAAGTGAAACAAAAATAATGAACACATTTATTATGTATTTTAAGAAATTGGACATATTTTGGGATGAAAACACAATTATTTGGTCTTAGTGGATAATTTATCATACATAAATGCATCTAGATAGTTTTGGGAATGCAAATTCTAACCAATGATTGTATTTTTAATTTCATTATAATAATTTCAATGAATTCAATATGGACATGGATTTGGAAATTCAATCATTGAAAGGCCAGTTTTACTAGTCACCTTGGGTCTGGAAAATAATGGTTGTCGATATGGTGGTTAATTACATGAATAAGGAAGAATCATACAATTTTTTTGATGATGTAAGTATATTTCATTGTATGAATTTTAAATTATTATTTCAAAATTACAGTAATAATTATTAATCATTCTAAACATTACAAGAGTTTGGGGGTCTTTAACCCTATGAATCCACATTATAATCTCATAGAGGCATGGAATCTACACCCAAAATAGGCGATAACCTGAAGACTGAGGATTAATTTTTCCCTATAAAGATAGATATAAGGAAGGTAGAGACCACTGGTTATGACGTCAAATGATCTATGAATCTATCAGTTTCTTCCTCAACAACTTTAGTGTCTCCCAATTAGTATACCCATAGATAAAACAAGAAGATTGAGTGGGATAAATCATTTACATTCTCCCATATGAGATCAATATTTATGATTTTTTACTTTGATGATTTGTTTTTCACTACATTCATAATGGGATGATTTAATAGATTATCCTAACATCCTTAGTTGTACCAAATCTCTCCATGGTCACTTATAATTTGAGCAACCCACTAATGTGGTTATAGACACATTTTATTCCTCCAGTCAACCCTTTGTCTTCTTGTGTATGTGATGGAGGTGTAGAGATGGTTGGGATCCCAAAATGATCATCTTAGTGCCTACTTCTGATGTGTTATCTATCATTCATTTCAATGTGGTTGATGGGATTTCACTACTAGAAGAGGCCAATGTCAGTATCCACATCTCCATCAATATGTCCATGATATATTTAATACTAGTTGAGGATAATAACTCATATTTTTAATGGAAAATTATATTTTTTAAACTATATTATATCATATATAATTTCATCATGCATGTAACTATTCAAGTAAACACACAAACTATGAAAATTGGCAAATCATCAATGATTCCACTAAGTCATCCATTGATATTAAGTGTCACTTATTCTCTTGAACATTGAACTAGGTATACATATAATAAATGTATTGTATATAATATGAGTATGTTTCTAGTACTTATCAAATTAGTTAATTTTTTTGTAGAATCATATTACTTATATGCTAAAATAGAATCCATCATATGGTTCATTACAACACCCTTTCCTTAGATCAGAAGTTCCATAGGTCATCCTAGTTAGAGATCTCACCCAAATGGAATTACTATAATGAAATCCTTCTATATATGAGTATCATCAAATGATGGAGGCATGATTTAGTAATTCAATGAAAATATCCCATAGTGTATGGTCCTTATTTTATTAAAATTGAGCCAAGGTTCCGAGCCTGAATAATTTCATCAACATCAATGATGATGACTATTGGGTTATATCTAGATTTTTATTATAGAGGCCCCCCTGCAGGGAGTTAGTGGTCTATTTTGTTCAGCTAAAATTCATGTTCACCACTTTTGGTTAGGGCGATTAAAATATCAAGATCTTCACACATGGGTATAATATATGGTTTATATAACGGAAGTGAAAAGATCCCACAAGATGACGATGGTGGTGGAAGAATCCTGAACATTATCAAAACATCACAATGATGATGATCTAAATGAGCACTCCCAATATGCAATAGATGTATCAACACACCAAAAATTGTTATGTACTAGGAAGACTAATATTAACATGCTACCATCCAATATTGAAAATATCTACCATGAGATATCTTGATGTTATATATTCTAAATTCCATAGAGAGGATGGGGGAGAATCAAAAGGGTTTCATCAACCATGAATAAAAGGCTGGAATTAATGTAATTTCATAGGTTGAGGTATTTAAATACTCTGTATGGATGGATACTGAATCAAATGATCAATTGAAGCAATATTTAATATAATTGAAATATATGACATCATCACTCAAGAAATAATCTTATTAAATTTTGTAATGGTACTTTACATTTATGATCCTTATATTAATTGGGTTCTCGTTAGAGATACACCAGGTGGTAGAGATTATGTTTTCCATTTATTAGTTAAAAATGAACAAATATTTTGAACACAATATATTTTTTTCAATCCCTCATCCATTAATTATATTCATGGAATTTTATTGACTCTATATCATATAGATTTAAAATGACATCAATATTTTTATAATACCTAGTGAACCCAATCATGAACACAAACTATGGAGTAATAAAATACAACTACTAAGAATGAACCATGACTGATTAATGAAATAAACATATTCACTAATTTATTGTTTCTATTCATTCATGGATAATATAATTCAGAAGGATGATTTGGTTAGACATTTCACCTAGGGAGAGTGTTGAACCATTTTAATAATCCAATTTCCTAGAGAGCATAACATGATTTATTCTTGGGCTATATGATGGTAACTATATGTATTGTATATCTTGTTTTTGAACCTATAATCTCCCTTAGATGTTGAATAAGAGGATTTTTTGGAATGGGCTATCCTTTTTTATGAGGATATTCTCCATGGTATTTTAGTCTTACATGTTTTCTTCCATATCCATTTTTTAATGGTGAATGTTCCCCAGACCACATAATGTGTGTGTCCGATGAGAATAGACTCTACATTTTTTAGGCCTCCCTTTGTAGGGTTCTAAACTAGAGAGTGTTGATTCAATTTAAATTGTATATTATGGTCTATGGAATTATACAAACATGGTGATGTTGTTTTATGTAAAACATATTAGACATTCTTTTGTTGTAGTGTTTGGTAATATATCTAGGACAATATTTTTCTGTAGTTTGGGGACTTATATCTTGAAAATTATTTTATTTTAGTTTGGCATCTTATATCTATCACCTTATTTAGTTTTAGTTTTGGGTCATAGATATTGATAATTCTTTTGTTATAGTTTATGGTCTTATAGATCAGGCCCTATTTGATGGTATTTTAGGATCTTATCTCTCAGAAGATCTTTTGATTTAGTTTATGATCATATATCATGAACATTATTTATCTATATTTTACCGTATTGTTGATGAAAAATATTTTTTATTTTAGTTTCTAATATAAAATACGTAATATTATTGTATATTAGGTTTATATAACATGACCATATTTTATAATGTTTAGGTTCATATATCCTAGACCTTATTTTTTTAGTTTAGGGTATTATATCGTGACAAATTATTTTTTTAGATACCAAGTACATGGTATATGTATTAAATGGAGAATATGAGTGATGCGTATACATGTAGTGTCACAATAACATGCATCCATTTTGATTTTTTTATGAATGAATATCATGAATGGAACTAACCCCTTATATTCATATGGAAGTAATGAAAGTTGAATATTCGTGATGGGTTTTGGTACATTTCATCCCTTCTTTAAAGGTCGTTATTAGGGAGGGGAATAATATTAGTGATTCTATGTACACCATGGTTTTTTTTAAATGACATGTGTAAATCTTGAATCTAGGAGATCAGATCAAAATTAATGAGGTGAGATAGAGATGTTGGGTATGATCTCAAGAGACCTCCAGTATATTATTTTAGTTATTATGTTGTTGGGGACTATTTGTATTGGATGTCATTTATTACAAAAAATATATTGATTATAAATGAAATTTCAAGGTCCCTTAAGCATTATCCTAGATGGGATTAGATGAATAAGGAAAAAGTGGGGTCCCCTCTCCATTAAAAAGAATTCAGAGGATTTTTAATGATCCAAATTCATGAGTAGTAGATTAGGGTGTTGAAGAAAGACTATCAAATGATTATTTTGTAACTCTATTAGTAGTTTTTTCAAATCATTGGAACTAAATGATGTGTCTTGAGATCATGTGACAAGGACCGTAAAAATGCAATAATGATTTTCCACATTACATCTTGGATAATATGTACTATACATGGTTATGTAACATCAAGGATATTGAATCCACATGTATTGTTAGTTCATGGTAATTATAATTTATAAATTAAGAATATATACATTAATGAGAAGTTGAGACTAATGGGTACAATTTGAAAATTTGTAATAGTGGAACCTATATAACACATAGATAGGAAAATATCTTATGGGTTTTAGGGGGACATTCTTTTAGGACCAAATCATATAGTAAGATCAATATCCAAGGTATCGCATTATAAAATAGTGGATCTTATTGGGGTCCATTTATAGTTAATAGAACTTTTTCTGAGTACTCTACATGGAAGTAACAAGAGGAATGACTAAAGGATATGGGGTTCCAAGAGAATTATATCAACTATAAGAAAAATGGGGTATTATTTCGGACATTAAATATGGGAATGTATTTTATGAAAAATATACAATTCAATACGTGTTTTAGAACCCAAAAAGATGTTCCACCACTGACTAGAAATTTTATTTTATTGAGGTGATGTGGTAAAACATCTCCCTATCTTTTTCCAGGACCATATGGATCCAGTAATCATGTCATGGATTATTTTATGTACATAGGTTGTGCTCTATGAGAGTTATTTATTTTTTAGATATACATTATCTTTTATTTAATAAAATATAAGATATGAGCAAGCATAGAAATGGATTTTTCACTAACCAAACATTGAGGTTTTTTATCAAGACATGTTTATGAATATTTCATTATCTATTTATGGTCTTGTGATTTAGAAAATTTGAGAATGGTTTTTTAGGTCATAATTCTTTGACCGAGGAGAAAATATTTTAAGGTTATTGTACATTGACCTTGTATCTGTGGAGTGTTATAAAAATGCCAAATTGGGCTCCCAAGGTATACAGTACTCCAACACGCATTTAATAATTATATATGAATGTTTAAAATCATGCATCAATGTTGTCAAAATATGAGTAATGTAAAGGGAAGTTCATGTCAATGAATTTTTTTTAATGCGACTATGGTGAGAAGTTACACTACAATGATGTTAAGTCTCACAAGGATAAGAAGTATTTTACATGTAAAAGACACATCTAGATGACATGTCTAGTGAATATATATATATATATATATATATGATCTGGGGGTAGACATTCATAGATAAAAAGTGTGTCCCTTGAGTAATAGTGTTTTTTCTATGGTTGCTGATTGAATTGTGGAAATTTGAAACTCAAGTCACAAAGTGTGTGTTATGGATTTAGGTTCTAAAAATGATGAAAGTCTCACCATATATATTGTTTTACATGTTCAATATCTTGTGTTCCTTAAATAAGGAATGATGATAGATTATGTTCTAAATAGTCTAACATTATGCTGTAAGGATACACTTTCTATATTGTCTAAAATCATGGGATGAGGATGTAATTTTCATGTTATTTATCATCAATTGACATGAATTTATCACAATAATATTTTCATATTGAGGAAATGTTTTGGTATATGGAATTAAAGTGTTAAATATATCACCATAGACATTGTGAATTACTCAAGGTAATTTGAATGTGGGTGGAAATTATTTCCATATGATTATTGGTAATTCACCAACCAATTATCATCATTTTTCATAGTTCTCTCTTATGCATAGGCTACCATTCATATATTTCATTAATACAAAGTTTTAATAAGTATTTATTGCTTGATTTTTTTTATTAATTGTATGGTATTATAAGAAACACTAAGAATATCACCAAATTTTGGTCATGATAGTCCATGCAATGGGTTTTCTCAACCCTTTAATCTCATGCGAGCAATCATCGACGAGATAAAGAATATTTTCAATTTGAATAAACCAATTTATTATCTCTAGTGTTATATTAAATTTATGTTTGTGAAAAACCCTTATGAATCATTATTCATTTTTTAAGGGTAGTAATTAGGAAACAATTCTCTTTTTTTAATAAATCCCCATAAATAGATCTACTTCTTTTTTGAAAATTGATGGAAAAATTTATGCCTTGATTTTTAATGCACCAATGATAATAGGATCTATAATTTTCTATGTATCTTGTAATAATAGAAATAAAGAATAATATAGTTCTTATGATACTATATATATATATCAGCCTCAAATTTGGGGTGGGGGAGTTTCCTCTTTAAACTAAAGTCACCCATTATTTCCTAGGTTCATGATCTCAAACCAATGGTGATATCATCATGTAAAAGGTCTCTAATATTTATTTGATCTCTTCATTGGTGGTGGTATATTACATTCTTATGGGAAAATAATTTTTAGAGAATCGGGGTTTTGATAGTCTTAATCTGATAATTGGGACCCACAAAATATACATGGATTTCACTATATATCATGATAGTTCACAAATAAATCTTCATGAAGTTTTTATGAGAGATGTCTCCCTTTATAGATTCGGTTATTTCATAAGGAAGGTATATTTATTATGTTTAATTTTTTTTCTAGGAACAAGGTTATAGAATCTAGGAGTCTCTATATATCTCAACAGAATGAGAATCCAGCCACAAGTGGTTATTATAATGAAATTGTCACTAATCCAGATCTAATTCATATGTGTGGGAGGAGGCATTTACTTCTATTCTTAGCATTTTTGTCGGGACCTTGATTGTTGAATACATGAATCATTATGTATCCTGTATGGAATTTAATCAATTCACACATTGTTTTTGTAAAGATAAACCCTTTATTGGTTTAAACCATATGCATGGGGAGGACATTTTTCATCATTTCACCTAAACATAATACATAAGATTGAATCATCACTATATATCTCAATGGAAGGGAATCACGAAAAATATATTTCATTATAAAAAACCTTGAAAAAATCATATACAGTGAGGGTATAATTTTTATATTCTCTTGGTTATCAAGGAAACTGTTGTCGTCTAAATTTTCCTCCATGTAGATCGATATCATACATCGGGGATGTTATCTCTAATATTTTATTCAGTTGTAGTGATGAAAAATCTATCAATATCACAATATTATGGACCTGGTACACTTATCCTTGCACGGTTCTTGATCTAATATAGGTAGTGTGTCCCATAGGACATGCCACTCTAATAGTATTTTGTCATCCATGATGAGACATATTTCATATAGTTTAACATCAACTTACTATTAGATAATGAGGGATTATGATCCATTATCATGAATCATTAACCAAATTGGATTTACAAGTGAATTAAGTATTCTCAATGTACTTGGGTCTTCAAAAATGAAGCATAAACCAAAATTAAAGGGTATATTAATATTATGATATTACCTTTATTTGAAAATGAGTAAAATACATAGATGTGTTATATAAATATTTTTTAATTTGGTTTGAATAATTTTCTTATGGGAATTTTAAATCACAACCCAATAAAATCTGATTTAATAAGAGGTGGAGACTAAAGGGTACAATCCATCAAATAATGATGGCTGAATCACATAACACTTGAATATAAGTTAATAACTTATAAAATTATTGGGTTCTCTCCCCATGTTCCAGAACATAGTTTATGAAAATGCACTTTGGCATTGTGTTATTAACCAGTGAATCCTAATGGAATAAATTTTATTATCCTATCATTATTTTTAGTTTTCTAAATGGTAGACCTAATTGTAAATAGGGATTAGGTAATGGGTTTCAAATAGATGTATATTAACACAAGGAAATGTTTTTTATTAAGTCATATATTAAATTCATGAGGTTTTTCCAGGATAAAATAAATTTCATTAATGGTACGTGCACCCTAAATGGTACGCCAATTTAAATTGAATTCATTTTTAGTGTTAAAGTATAAAACATACAATATTTTTAGTACAGAAGCATTATAAGGGAGGATTTAAAAAATAATGAAGACCTCATTTCATGAAATTTAATTCAATCTGAAATTGACGTGGTTCCCTATCCTTGAATAAGATATTTCCCAATCATGATTATCAAAGTGTATTTCTAGGTTACTCTGATCACATGATTCATGTTTGGCATGAGAAACAAGAGACGATTGGGAATCCTATTGATTAATGTGAGAATACCTGATAAGTTATATTCATGTGTATTTTAACATTGATACAATTGTGAATTGACACATGAATATGGATCTCATTTAGGAATATTATTTAGAGTGATAATAAATCACAGTGGGGCCTGAAATGGATGATGGAGGCATCTCTACAGTTCCCATTGTGATCAAAATCAATATACATGTAGTTATCATAAGAAATATTAGTTTGTAGGTATGAATAATACAAAATAAAATTTTTTATTTTATTTTTATGGGTCTAGGATTTGTAATATTTGAATCACTATACATCCTATATGAATTGGAATAAATATACACATATTTCGCCTTACAAAATACCATGCATTAATTTTTCCCTCATACAAGGGAATGTAATTTTATTACATTAGGTTGGGCCTTAGTTTAGTGATCTAGGTGTCACAATGTATCCAATATTAATAAGAGTCAATAAAAAATTAGATCTTACACGAGCACCCATAGGATGTTATGGATATCTCATAAGGATGGTGGAATCTGATTTTCAATATTTAAGTATCCCATTTTATATTATTTTAAATGAATATGTATATTGGCTACAAAAATAGGGTAACCTAATGGGGATAAGTTCTCAGGTCTAGGATGAAGGTGTAAGTTCTTTTCCTTGTGAAGGGTAATTGGATAAAACTCATTTATGGGATATTAAACCCCTATAAAAAAGTTTTTATACATATCTAACTCTTAAATAATTGGTGTTCTATTCCCAATGGGGTGACCATATGTCATGAAATTTAATTTCATGTCACTACGATAAGATCTAGTGTAGTTTAATGTCATACTATATGGATCTACAAAATTTTACAGTATAAATTCTTTCTTACTAGACTTTCATGTAGAGGTATAAAAAATTAGTCATTCTAAATCCCTCTTGGACAAGGGAAATGGGTAAGATAAATATTTTCATTAGATACACATATCAAAGATGAATTTTTATTGAATTGAAGGAAAAATTTCAGATCATTTGAGAAATATCAAATAGATTTTGGTTGTAACGACCCTATAGGAACAAAGCATCACTTAGGAATAATATTTCAAGAATAAGTTATTCACTAATGAATCCTAGTACGCTACCATAAAATTAATCATTGTCCATAAAAACCCCTTAGTAAACCATCCTATGAATTGAGTTATTCACCATCAAAAAATTGGGTTCCCTTCAGATTAGCGAATCCTTATTACTTATGTTTAAAAATGGAAGACCAGTAGAATGCCATCTCATGGTCCATTAAATGATAAGAGAATATTCAATCATGGAATCATAAATTTTAGAAATTAAAAATGTACAAGATGTTTATTAGGTAGAAAAGGTGATGTCCAAAAAGATTTTGAAACACATGAATGTTGGGTTTTCACATTAAATATATAACGACCCATACTTTACATACATTGTTAATACTTCAAAATTGAAGCACACTTATTACATCATATGACAAAACCACAAAGGACCGTATAGGTATAGTGTCTTTAGAAACTGGGAAACATAAACAACTGGTTCATAAATCTTCTACAGTGTCTCCCATTTATTTCATCATATCTAGGGTCCCTTTTAGCATATTCTACTTAATATCCATCTTCCTGACCTGGGGAAAAGAAAACATAAAAGGGTGAGCTCAAATGCTCAGCAAGGGCAAATAAAGGAAATAAAAATCATATCATATCTTTATGAAAATCAAAACCTGCAAAAGAGATCATAATATCTTAACATGGAATAAATCATAGAAGTGAAAATGAGATCCCCATAACATAAAACTTGAAACTTTGTGGCATGCACACATAATCATGGAAAATCATTTCTTGTTAGTCATGACTCATTGCCAAGACTATCTTAGTGGACAAAGTCCCTTTCTGAACCGAGTTCACTCCTCGTTTCAGTCCTGTATCACTGAACCGAAATAACCTTCCGTTCCAGCCATGTCTATCTCATGAGATATAAAATCTTTACCCAATGCATTGGAGGGAGATATAGGTCCCACCCATCTTATAATGAATCCTTTCTTATGTGTGCCACATAATCATACATCATCGCATAACACATGTAACAAAAATGGGATTCTTGAAACATCATGACATCATAAATCAATTCATATATGATAAAGGAATTCATAAACATAATTCCATCACAACATAGTCAAACCAATGTAAAAATATGGATAGAAACAGAACCCTTTATTATCTTAGATGGAAAATAATTTTGATAAAACACTTGAATTGAATTCTTGAGGAAAATATCCTTTCTTCTTCAAAAACATTTTTCCTTTCATAACATGTCATACAACTTTAAAATAGAAGAAGTTGATTAAAAATAAACTTGAAAACTTGTAAAGGAAGCTTCTTTTAAGTAATGTTTTAAAAATCCATTCATGCCGTATAAGTTAAAAAAAACATTCTTCGTACTTTTGTCGGAAAAGTCAAAAAGTACCTCGTACGGAAAAACGACAAAAGATTCCTTTCATATTCTTTACTAAAAACTCACCTAAGGGTAAAATTCGATTTAAAGTATTTCAAGTGGATGGAAACAATATTACATATTGAGGGAACATGGATGTGGATGATAAAATACACCCCAGTAAATACTTACGAATAAACAATCTCGGATAAAAATGAGATTGTGATATTTCCCTTACCTTAGGTCCGATTAGCTTTGTACGTGTCCGAAGCTCCTGTATAATGGTTTAAATAATGTTATTGACTTATTCCAGAATCATACATATTGATATGAGATCATATATGGTCATATTATTAGCTTCTTGTTAGTAATATTTCATTGTTACTTGTTACTCGGGTCTTTATAACTTTTTGTTCTTATGCGTGTTTTGTCGAATAAATTCTTATTCTTATATTTAGGTTATAGATAATTCATTTCCAGAATGGTATTAGTGTAGTATATACCATATTCATTCATTCAATTCATTTATACAATCATTATGAAATGAAGATCATGTAGAACGAGTCGCATCACATCGTGGAGACGGTATTCCGTACGTACGCACGAGTGATGATATCGTTCCTATGATCGTGGAATTGTATTGGAGTATATATATATATATTATTTCAGTATCAATATTACTTAATAATAATCATATATAGTTACTCATTACACCATTATACCCATCCTTGTAAGGTGATGGTGGAAAATAGATTACACCACGGCGTGGAGACGGTATTCCGTACGTACGCACGCGCGGTGATTTCATTTTTTCCGTAGGATGGATAGAAGGTGAATTAGGGTTGTTTCATATTTATAATAACATATCAGTATGTAAGTAATACTGATGTTATTACTTTATCATGAAACAACTAAAGAAGAAGAAGTTGAAGAAGAAAGAAATTGAAAAGATCGGTAATGGATATTACCTCTTCTTTGGAACGCCTTTTTGAATCCTCCACTTAAGGAACTAAGATTTGTCTTTGGAGAAGACCAGGACCTCTAGGATTATTCTAGGGAAGTGGAGAATGGAAAATGGCAGGGGTTGGCCGAGCTTGAGTGCTCAAATTGGTGTGAGGAGGAGGGGAAGGAGGTGCCCTTTTATAAGGGAGGAGAGGGGCACCTTAGGAATATCTCAAAATATTATTTTATATTAAAGTCAAAATCGGTTTATAATGGTTCCAAAGGGTCTTATTTCGAAGCTAAAGTGGGGATGGGTCGAAATACTATCAACCAATAGAATTTAGACAAGTTTAGGATATTATTTTAACCTTATCAATTAAATTTAACTCTAAGTTAAATAATTTAACTTTTACCATGTCTTTTTGTTTTCTTTCACTATATGGTTAATACACTTACTATAACATGCCAAACGAACCCCAAATTGTTTATTATTAATATATATATCCTTATATAAGTCATTTGGCCGAACCTTAGATTTTTAGGAATAAAATAACAATTAATAATATAATATTTGATTTAAAAACTATTTTGTGTCAATTTTGACACTATTTGATATATGATTTGTTTGAAAGTCATAACAGAATTATATGTTCGAACCAAGTTGATTAAATCAATACTAATATATCATAGTAACCTAGAAAATTAGTGGAATTCATAAAAAGTCTCAAATTATATTTATTTTGGTGTTTATAACATCAATTATGTCAATATTTCATTAATAAGATAATTACTGCATCATCATTATGTCATAAATAAATTAAATTATTTAATGTCTAAAAATTAAAAATAAAATATCATCATGTAGGAAATCTTTTTAGCTTTCTAATGAATATTTACAATTGAATTTATCTTATGTATAACCCCATATTAAAAATGATTTACTTATTAAACTTTGATTTTAACTATTTTAACCCTTCTTTAAATAAATTAATAATAAATGTCCTAATCTAATCCAAGTGGGCCTAAATGGTCATATTTTATTCCTAAGTTTGTTTTTGGTCGAATTACACTTGTCCAATAGAATTAGGACATGTGTTAGGGTAATATTAATATCATATTTACCCTTAGTTACCCTATTTACTATTAACCGCGGTAAAATAGTAAAAAGTTACTATTCACCAAAAAATTATTTTCATCTCATTGAACCACATTTTAGTCCTTGATATTAACCGTGTCTCTCGGATTTTTGAAATTCCATTCACAGAAGCGGTAAAATTAAGTTTTATGCAAAATTCAGTTTTTAACCTACCACTTAGTGGTTTCACTATTCATCAAAAATTGAAAGTTTTCAGAAAAATACCAAATTTTCACCCTAGGCTAATTTCGATATTCTGAGTCCGAAAATGAAGTCCATTTTGAAAAATAAAATTTATAAAATTTCAAAAAGTGGTTATTACTATTCATAACGGCTAGTTTTAATAGCATATTGTTGTTTAGTGAAACTCGGTATTGCGTACGACGCAAGCTATCGAGGAAGGTTGCGATTGCGTGTAAAGCAAGCCAAGCAAGTGTTGTGTAGAAAAAGATTCCTTTGATGATTTATATAACATAAAAGTCTCGGGTGTTACATTCTACCCCCCTTAAAAAGAATTTCGCCCTCGAAATTCGTCACTTTGCAACAAACAAATGAGGATACTTCTCCCTCATCATATCCTCAAGCTCCCATGTAGCTTCTTCAAGTTGGTGGTTTCTCCATAAAACTTTCACCAAGCGAGTGGTCTTGTTTCGTAGGACTTTTTCGCTACGATCCAGAATCTCTATCGGCTGTTCTTCATAAGAAAGATCTTGCTCCAGCGGTACAACTTCTGAGCTGAGTACATGTGAAGGATCTGGTATGTACTTTCTCAGGAGAGATACATGGAACACATCGTGAACTTGAGAGAGATTCGGTGGAAGCGCCAATCGGTAAGCTACCTTCCCAACACGATCCAGTATTTCAAAAGGACCGATATATCTAGGGCTCAACTTCCCCTTCTTTCCAAATCTCATAACCCTCTTCCAGGGAGATATTCGTAAGAACACTTTATCACCCACTTCAAACTCTAGGTCTTTTCTTCGGTTGTCGGCATAACTTTTCTGTCGACTCTGAGCTGCTCTTATGTGTTGTTGAATAGATCTGACCTTTTCTGCCATTTCATCAACGAGATCAGGTCCTAATAGCTTTCTTTCCCCAACTTCATCCCAGCAAGTTGGAGTCCTGCATTTCTTTCCATAGAGAGCTTCATAAGGAGCCATTTGAATACTGGAGTGAAAGCTATTATTAAAAGAAAATTCCACCAAAGGTAGGTGTTGATCCCAACCTCCTTTGAAATCCATAGAGCAAGCTCTCAACATATCTTCTAGGGTTTGAATTGTTCTCTCAGACTGACCGTCTGTCTGGGGATGATAAGCAGTGCTGAAACTCAACTCTGTATCCAGAGTATGCTGAAGACTTCGCCAGAACTTCGAGGTAAATCTCGGATCCCGATCAGATATAATAGAAAGTGGTACTCCATGCAATCTTACCACTTCCTTTACATATATCCTGGCAAGCTGATCTAGAGAGAAATCCTCTCTAATAGCAATGAAGTGTGCAGACTTTGTAAGACGATCAACTATGACCCAGATAGCATTATTGCCTTTGGATGTTTTAGGAAGTCCTGTGACAAAGTCCATAGTGATGTTTTCCCATTTCCATTCGGGTATGGGTAATGGTTGTAACATCCCCTTAGACTTCTGTCTCTCAGCTTTAACTTGTTGACAAACCAAGCATCGAGAGACAAATTCAGCAACATCTCTTTTCATGCCATCCCACCAGAAGTACTCTTTCAGGTCCCTATACATCTTCGTGCTTCCAGGATGAATAGAGAATGAAGAACTATGAGCCTCATCCAGCAGCTCTTTCTTTAATTCGGGGATGGGAGGAACACAAACCCGATTCCTGAACTTTATTATCCCATCACAATCAAGGTTGAATTCAGGAACATTTCTCACCTTCTTTTGTAACTCGACATCTTCTTTCTGTGCCTCTTTAATCTTCACATGTATAGATGGTTGAACATTCATTTGAGAAAGATAAGATTTTTCCCCTTCCATTATAATTCCAAGATCCATCCTTTGTAAATCCATAAATATTGGATCTTTTGTGATCCTCATCATGGATAAACTAGCATGGTCTTGTCGACTTAATGCATCTGCCACCTTGTTTGCTTTCCCAGGGTGGTAATGGATTGAGCAGTCATAATCCTTAATCAGCTCCAACCATCTTCTTTGACGCATATTCAACTCCTTTTGTGTGAAAATATACTTTAAACTTTTATGATCAGTATAAATATCACACCTTTCACCATAAAGGTAATGCCTCCAAATCTTTAATGCAAAGATTACCGCAGCCAACTCCAAATCATGTGTTGGGTAATTTTGCTCATGGATTTTCAACTGTCGTGAGGCATAAGCTATCACCATATTATTTTGCATAAGAACACACCCCAATCCCTTCTTGGATGCATCACTGTAGATCAAAAACCTTTCTCCACTACAAGGCAGTGTGAGCACAGGTGCACTGGATAACCTTCTTTTCAACTCCTTGAAATTCTCTTCACATTCCTCTGTCCAGACAAACTTAACTCCTTTCCGAGTCAACTTGGTGAGTGGATTAGATAATCGTGAAAAATCTTTTACAAAACGTCGATAATATCCAGCCAAACCAAGAAAACTTCGGATCTCAGTTACTGTGGTTGGTCTCGACCATCTTTCGATAACCTCTGTTTTTGCTGGATCCACAGATATCCCCTCTTTTGAGATTATATGACCCAAAAATGAAACTTTTTGAAGCCAAAATTCACACTTGGTAAATTTGGCATAAAGCTTCTCTTTTCTCAGGGTCTTCAATATAATTCTCAAGTGATCTTCATGCTCTTCCTTGCTCTTTGAATAGACAAGAATATCGTCTATAAAGACTACCACAAATTGATCAAGATAGTCTCTAAAGACTCTATTCATTAGATCCATGAAGATAGCAGGGGCATTAGTAAGACCAAATGGCATCACTATAAATTCATAGTGTCCATACCTTGTACGGAAAGTCGTCTTTGGTATATCCTCCCTTTTGACCCTTAATTGATGATACCCTGAACGAAGATCAATCTTGGAAAAGTATTGAGCTCCGCGTAGTTGGTCAAATAAGTCATCAATGCGTGGGAGAGGATATTTGTTCTTGATAGTGATCTTGTTAAGTTCTCGATAATCAATGCAGAGTCTCATTGATCCATCTTTCTTCTTAACAAATAGAACAGGTGCTCCCCAAGGTGACGCACTAGGGCGTATGAATCCCTTATCAAGATTCTCTTGGAGTTGCTTCTTCAATTCCTGCAACTCAATTGGGGCCATTCTATAAGGTGTCTTTGAAATAGGCAAAGCACCCGGTACGAGTTCTATTGAAAACTCAACTTCACGATTTGGTGGAAGACCCGGCAATTCCTCCGGAAAGACATCATCAAACTCCCGTACAATGGGCATTTTCTTAATCGTGAGTTTCTCACCAACCATTTGAGATAAATAACCTTCATTTAGTGGAATCAATACCCATAAGATGGAAGAAATTTCCACTGGAAGGTTATGTTCATCCTTGCATTGATAGACGATCGTAGATTGATCTGGAATATGAAATGTGACTTCCCTTCTTTGGCAATTGATATGAGCTCCATGTAGAGAAAGCCAATCCATGCCAAGAATCACATCAAATTCCACTAAAGGAAGGATCACAAGATTTGCAGGAAGCACTTTCCCACAAACTTCGATCGGAGAAGAATTATAAACTTTTGATGCGATTGATGTGCCATTAGGTGTTGTCACGGCTAACTCAACATCTAATTGTTGAGGTAATACGGTGATACCCTTAGAAAAGTCTTCAGAAATAAAAGAGTGGGTGGATCCAGAATCAAATAAAACATTTGCTACTTTAGAATGGATGGTAAGTGTACCTTTCACCACATCGTTATCGTACTCCACATCGCTGATAGAAATTGCATGTGACTTTCCTTTGTCTTTAGCCTTAAGATTTTGTTGACGTCGACCATCATCATCAACCCTTGGATTTGGGCATTGATTGGCATAATGCCCCATCTCCTTGCACTTGAAACATTGAAGTGTAGTAGGTTCATTCTGTGTATCCCTTCCTTTGTTTGCATCATTAGACATCTTCTTCCCATTATCACGGCATTCAAATGCCCGATGACCTTCCTTTCCACATTTAAAACATTTACTTGTCCCTTTAAGACAACTCCCTCCATGTTTCTTTCCACACTTTGAGCATAAGGGAAAGTTCATCTTCTTTTCCGTGTGCTCTTTAGATTTTTCTTTGAATTCCATCTTCCTCTTCTTATCAAACCCATGTGACTGATGGGTTACTCCAATCTCCATCTCGACTTTGAGAGCACATCGAACGATTTCCTCGTAGCTATTGAAGTCCCTTATGGCTAACGCCCTTCGAAGACTTGGTTTTAAGCCACTAAAGAATCGATCGATCTTACTCTCAGGTTGGATAATAATACCAGAAGCGTACCTTGCAAGTCTTGTAAAATTTGCTTCATAGGTACTAACAGATTCATCATCCCTTTGCTTCAGTTCAAGGAACTCTTTCTCCATCTTTGTTCGGAGAATACGAGGGAAGTACTTATTGAAAAATAAGTTCTTGAACTCGTCCCATTCCATAGACTCAATTTCATCCCTTTGCCTCGTATTCTTAACAAGATTCCACCATTGATCCGCATCTCCTTCCAAACGATACACTGCTAGGATGACTTTATCATGCTCAGAACATTGAAGAACTGAAAATATCTTTTCAGTAGTACTAATCCATTGTTCAGCAACTAATGGATCAGTAGACCCGCTGAAAGATGGTGGACGCTGCCTCATGAAGGATTCAACAGAATGTTGCTCCCTCCTTTGTTCGTTTGGAAATCCTGCATGATTCATAGCTTGAGAAAGTTGCGTGAGCATGGCTACAAGATTTTGCATTCCAGCTCCCATATCGTTTGGTTGCTCAGGGGGACAATCATTGCATTGGCCATCGCATTCCGCATTAACACGGTTCCTTCGGGTTCCAGCCATTGACTAAAACCAAGAAGAATAGTGTGAGCAACACTAATTATAATAGGAAACCACATAATTCAAGAATAAAATTTTTATGCTTATGGTCTTATCCTAGGTTATTCATGGCCATTTCTAAGATTGTGTTCTATGCTTAGACTTATTCTTAGGGTTCTTACTAAGGCTTTCACATCCTAGTTTCCAAAGGTTGACTATACCTTTCCTCTGATACCAACTATAACGACCCATACTTTACATACATTGTTAATACTTCAAAATTGAAGCACACTTATTACATCATATGACAAAACCACAAAGGACCGTATAGGTATAGTGTCTTTAGAAACTGGGAAACATAAACAACTGGTTCATAAATCTTCTATAGTGTCTCCCATTTATTTCATCATATCTAGGGTCCCTTTTAGCATATTCTACTTAATATCCATCTTCCTGACCTGGGGAAAAGAAAACATAAAAGGGTGAGCTCAAATGCTCAGCAAGGGCAAATAAAGGAAATAAAAATCATATCATATCTTTATGAAAATCAAAACCTGCAAAAGAGATCATAATATCTTAACATGGAATAAATCATAGAAGTGAAAATGAGATCCCCATAACATAAAACTTGAAACTTTGTGGCATGCACACATAATCATGGAAAATCATTTCTTGTTAGTCATGACTCATTTCCAAGACTATCTTAGTGGACAAAGTCCCTTTCTGAACCGAGTTCACTCCTCGTTTCAGTCCTGTATCACTGAACCGAAATAACCTTCCGTTCCATCCATGTCTATCTCATGAGATATAAAATCTTTACCCAATGCATTGGAGGGAGATATAGGTCCCACCCATCTTATAATGAATCCTTTCTTATGTGTGCCACATAATCATACATCATCGCATAACACATGTAACAAAAATGGGATTCTTGAAACATCATGACATCATAAATCAATTCATATATGATAAAGGAATTCATAAACATAATTCCATCACAACATAGTCAAACCAATGTAAAAATATGGATAGAAACAGAACCCTTTATTATCTTAGATGGAAAATAATTTTGATAAAACACTTGAATTGAATTCTTGAGGAAAATATCCTTTCTTCTTCAAAAACATTTTTCCTTTCATAACATGTCATACAACTTTAAAATAAAAGAAGTTGATTAAAAATAAACTTGAAAACTTGTAAAGGAAGCTTCTTTGAAGTAATGTTTTAAAAATCCATTCATGCCGTATAAGTTAAAAAAAACATTCTTCGTACTTTTGTCGGAAAAGTCAAAAAGTACCTCGTACGGAAAAACGACAAAAGATTCCTTTCATATTCTTTACTAAAAACTCACCTAAGGGTAAAATTCGATTTAAACTATTTCAAGTGGATGGAAACAATATTACATATTGAGGGAACATGGATGTGGATGATAAAATACACCCCAGTAAATACTTACGAATAAACAATCTCGGATAAAAATGAGATTGTGATATTTCCCTTACCTTAGGTCCGATTAGCTTTGTACGTGTCCGAAGCTCCTGTATAATGGTTTAAATAATGTTATTGACTTATTACAGAATCATACATATTTATATGAGATCATATATGGTCATATTATTAGCTTCTTGTTAGTAATATTTCATTGTTACTTGTTACTCGGGTCTTTATAACTTTTTGTTCTTATGCGTGTTTTGTCGAATAAATTCTTATTCTTATATTTAGGTTATAGATAATTCATTTCCAGAATGGTATTAGTGTAGTATATACCATATTCATTCATTCAATTCATTTATACAATCATTATGAAATGAAGATCATGTAGAACGAGTCGCATCACATCGTGGAGACGGTATTCCGTACGTACGCACGAGTGATGATATCGTTCCTATGATCGTGGAATTGTATTGGAGTATATATATATATATTATTTCAGTATCAATATTACTTAATAATAATCATATATAGTTACTCATTACACCATTATACCCATCCTTGTAAGGTGATGGTGGAAAATAGATTACACCACGGCGTGGAGACGGTATTCCGTACGTACGCACGCGCGGTGATTTCATTTTTTCCGTAGGATGGATAGAAGGTGAATTAGGGTTGTTTCATATTTATAATAACATATCAGTATGTAAGTAATACTGATGTTATTACTTTATCATGAAACAACTAAAGAAGAAGAAGTTGAAGAAGAAAGAAATTGAAAAGATCGGTAATGGATATTACCTCTTCTTTGGAACGCCTTTTTGAATCCTCCACTTAAGGAACTAAGATTGGTCTTTGGAGAAGACCAGGACCTCTAGGATTATTCTAGGGAAGTGGAGAATGGAAAATGGCAGGGTTTGGCCGAGCTTGAGTGCTCAAATTGGTGTGAGGAGGAGGGGAAGGAGGTGCCCTTTTATAAGGGAGGAGAGGGGCACCTTAGGAATATCTCAAAATATTATTTTATATTAAAGTCAAAATCGGTTTATAATGGTTCCAAAGGGTCTTATTTCGAAGCTAAAGTGGGGATGGGTCGAAATCCTATCAACCAATAGAATTTAGACAATTTTAGGATATTATTTTAACCTTATCAATTAAATTTAACTCTAAGTTAAATAATTTAACTTTTACCATGTCTTTTTGTTTTCTTTCACTATATGGTTAATACACTTACTATAACATGCCAAACGAACCCCAAATTGTTTATTATTAATATATATATCCTTATCTAAGTCATTTGGCCGAACCTTAGATTTTTAGTAATAAAATAACAATTAATAATATAATATTTTATTTAAAAACTATTTTGTGTCAATTTTGACACTATTTGATATATGATTTGTTTGAAAGTCATAACAGAATTATATGTTCGAACCAAGTTGATTAAATCAATACTAATATATCATAGTAACCTAGAAAATTAGTGGAATTCATAAAAAGTCTCAAATTATATTTATTTTGGTGTTTATAACATCAATTATGTCAATATTTCATTAATAAGATAATTACTGCATCATCATTATGTCATAAATAAATTAAATTATTTAATGTCTAAAAATTACAAATAAAATATCATCATGTAGGAAATCTTTTTAGCTTTCTAATGAATATTTACAATTGAATTTAGCTTATGTATAACCCTATATTAAAAATGATTTACTTATTAAACTTTGATTTTAACTATTTTAACCCTTCTTTAAATAAATTAATAATAAATGTCCTAATCTAATCCAAGTGGGCCTAAATGGTCATATTTTATTCCTAAGTTTGTTTTTGGTCGAATTACACTTGTCCAATAGAATTAGGACATGTGTTAGGGTAATATTAATATCATATTTACCCTTAGTTACCCTATTTACTATTAACCGCGGTAAAATAGTAAAAAGTTACTATTCACCAAAAAATTATTTTCATCTCATTGAACCACATTTTAGTCCTTGATATTAACCGTGTCTCTCGGATTTTTGAAATTCCATTCACAGAAGCGGTAAAATTAAGTTTTATGCAAAATTCAGTTTTTAACCTACCACTTAGTGGTTTCACTATTCATCAAAAATTGAAAGTTTTCAGAAAAATACCAAAATTTCACCCTAGGCTAATTTCGATATTCTGAGTCCGAAAATGAAGTCCATTTTGAAAAATAAAATTTATAAAATTTCAAAAAGTGGTTATTACTATTCATAACGGCTAGTTTTAATAGCATATTGTTGTTTAGTGAAACTCGGTATTGCGTACGACGCAAGCTATCGAGGAAGGTTGCGATTGCGTGTAAAGTAAGCCAAGCAAGTGTTGTGTAGAAAAAGATTCCTTTGATGATTTATATAACATAAAAGTCTCGGGTGTTACAAAATATGTACCCTAAAATGATGGGGTACAAGAATTCGATGTTATAAAATATCATTGGAAATGAGTACGATTCACAGATGAGTAACATCAAGGGTATCTAAATATGAATGAAAAGTTGGGTTTTATGAATTTAAAATCATGACCCATGAATATTTGAGTGAATATGAAGGTACGAATAGTGGAAATAAGTAAACCATTAATTGTGAAAGAAGTCCATATCACATGATGTTAGAACTATAGCTCTTGTATTTATGGTGGGCCTCCCCTCTTTGTCCAATCCAGCACCTACGTAGAAGCTCTTTAGAAATTTTTCAGTAGGGAATCATATAAGGGTACCTTTATATTTTCATGTCCTTAGTACAACTAAAAAATATGCTCATACATATATTATTTAGGGTATAGGTCATTAGGTCAAATGAAATGTGTATTAACACAAGGAATTAGTTTCTATTAGCTCCAATATAGATGGTATGAGGTTTTTCCATCAACAATGAAAAATTAAAGAGGGGTTGGAGCACACTAAATGTTATACAAATATATGTTGGACACAATTTTGATGCAAAGGGTTAAGACATACAATTATAAAGAACAATATAATTAGGAGAAGTGATCTACCCAACCATCAAGACCTTATGTCATCAAGCATAATATAAAGTGACTCTAACATTGATGCTTTCCATTAAATAAGACTCGTATAAATCATGATAAGCCACGTGGATTTCCATGATTCATAATATCACATTATTCGTGATATGAATTATGAAAAATGGATGTCTGGGATGTTGATTACCCTATATAAGAGTACATGATATGAAACACATGGGGTGTCCACATTTTAATATTTGATGGAAAATATACACATATTATTTTTTTTGGAGGTCTCTGGTTGATAGTGATGAAGATTCAGGGTTGGTCCTTAAATTGAATATCTAGTCATCGATATATAACACAATGTATGAGAAATAATATTCAAATTGTTTGCATATATGAAAAATTACAATTTAGGTTTGACTCACATGTAGGGAAGGGATATTTTTACATTATTTATATTATGAATGGGCCAAGGATTTGAGATCTATTCACCATAATGATTCATATATTAATAGGAAACAATCAACATATAGTTATCATATAAGAGTTTACATATATATATAAGGCTTAGGGGAAGGGAAGGGGTAAATTATTTCACTCAGGAATAAGATATATGTGTTCCAATATCTTCAACATAGTACTACTTCTCATGTAAAGAATAAATGGCGTCTAAAATTAGTAGTCTATTATAAATAGCTTATAGTCATAAAATATGGAATCTCACTAAATAGTTTAAAATAATAAGAGGGGAGATGTTGTGAAGTATAAAATAGTATGAACGGGACATATATTTCATTCTATTTGAGGTCATGTGGTGAGGGCCTAGGGTTATCTTCTATTTAATTCCATTCTACCCGGACTTGTGTTTGAAGTTTAACATAATGTGACTTGTAGATTTGTTATACAATTTAATGTAATGTGACCACTATGTATCTATTGGTGTTCTGATTATTTAAATTAGTTCTTAATAATTCTCACATTAGAGGGCGCATGATGGGTTCCCAATCCACAGGGGAAAATGTGTATTCTTCATTACGATATACATAATGTATTATGTAAAACCCATATCACATGGGTTCCAACATTAGGTGTTTTCTCTCTTATGTCCTTGTGGTTCTACAAACTAGTATCAATTCTCCTTGAAAGAATGATAAGAGATGTAAATTTTTATTTATGTACCACACATTAAGATTCTAATGGACCTTAAGGTTCTATTTCATAAAAACCCTTTTCTCATCGAGACATTCAAACAATTTATGTTGCTTATGTGATTGTTCTTCATCTTAGAGTTTCCAATAGATTTTTGTTTATAGAGAGGGAAATTGGATCTTGATTCGTAATACTACATCTATTCTATATAAATACGAGTATGGGATCTCTTACATAACAATATGGGTTGGGTTATGGTAGGACCATTAGGTATGAAAGATCATATCATTGAAATACATCATGTATTTTACCAACATTTCATGATGTATCTTCGATAGTGTCCTATAAAAGGATTATAAATCAATTTTTCACTACATGATTGTAAGATGAATGGTTAGACATGATGTTATACCCCTAATAGTTCCTATTAATAATGAAATATCAACATTTGGTACTATTTTTAACAATATTTGGTGTGGTGATTCAATCCTATTAAGGATAATTGTCATTATATGTTTATGGTACTATTTTTTCTTAATGTATTGGGGGTAGGGAGTTGATGTACTTAAACGGATTATAAGTTTATATGGGATATAGTACAATGAGATCTATTCCCTTTATAGAATATAGATAGGAATATTTATATGTTTATATTAACATTAGGGGCTAGTGGATGTTTGTTTCATGGATCTGATAGGAATGACAATTTCTTCTGAAATCGAGGATTTCATGTGTCATTGTATACCTAAAGTAGTGAAGCCTCTTAATTAGTTTAGAGGTCTTATTCCAGAATATTCAACACTATAGGATCCCAAAAATACTACCTTCATGAATGAGGGTTACCTTTTTTGTACAATGAATATGAGGAGTGCCCCATTAATGCCATGTTTAGAATGGATTTTATATATCCAGAAGGTAGGATTTCAGTGCCTGATTTCAGATATACTCCCTTTAGGATCTATCCAAATAGTGGGTCCCATTTTGAAGATAATATTTTATAGGACCCATCTATCCACGGATGTATATTACATCATCCAAGCCTAGGGTATCTTTTAGCTGATTGATTTACTCCATATATTAGCCAAAGAAAAGAGAGACTACACATCAATGAGTGATGGAAAAGAGAACCTCATCCAAATTGGGATTGGATAGGATTGTGGAAGTATTAGCTAGTGCATTAGTGTGATCATTCATTGATCAAGGGAAATAATGGAGTATTAGTTCAACATATAATTACACCATTAGTTCTCTTACATAACACATGAGGGGATAACTCTTTATACACGATGGAATTTTCACCAAAAAATCTATGATTAATATTTGATATTTTGATTAGTTTTCTACAGCTGAAAGACTATCTCCTAACATATAATAAGGGTTTTGATTTAATCCCCATTTTAATTTTTGAAATTGTTTTATTTTACGTAAAAAAATTCCCTTGTCTAGAAAAAAAATACAATACCAATATAGACCTATAAATTAATTGGGGAGTCTTATATATTTTCTATCATACAATAATATGCCCCTTTAAAATACATATCCCATAGTTTGGGAGAATCATCAGAATCTAAAACATGATCATAAAGAAGTTCCATGTTCACTAGAATGCCTAATGGGATCTGATGTGTTGTAGAAAGTCGGATAGAACATTAATGTTGACTCCCTTCTAAGACATGAATTTAATATAAAGGATGAACTATTCAGATTATTCATAATTTATTCATATTTAAGCTCATGCTTCCTTTGGATCAGTTAAAAAGGAACTTGTCTTTCATTACTTCTTCCATGAGATTCGTACATCTGTTCATTATCTCCGGTATTCCATGAAAGTGATATATCAAAGAGAATTGAATAAACCCATCTCTCATCTTGATCAAAACAACAAATAAGATTATTTTACATATTAAAAAAATTGATTTGACCTTATAGGATTTGAGGATCAACGTCTAATCCAATTGATATCAATCGATCATCGCATATACTCCATTGTGGATTAGATCATTGTTCAATGAGTTTTACTACACCATAATTTAGTCATCCATTCTACATCAAGATCATATTAGATATTTTAGTACCCCTTAATCGAAAATGAGTGGGTTTCGATGGTGGGAGAATCACGTAAATATAATCCATGTATCTATATTTTTGTGACATTAAATTGTAATTCAGACATGGAGATTCATTTTAGAAATAGATATGTGGTTGTTACAACAAATTTGGTTACATAATATCCCTATACATTTAGGCTACATAGGTAGCCACTGAATTTTTCTACATCAATTGGTTTCCAAAATCTCCCATGTGAATGGAGAATCAGTTGTCTATATCCCAACTGCATCCAAATATTAATAATGAAATCTTGTATTAAACATTCATCAAAGAATTATAGTTAAATATTCATTTTCAAATTAATAAAAAAGATATTGAAATATATAAATAAACATAATTCAAAACTAAATGTTATTTTTTAAAACATCATATAATAAATCATTATAATTGCATTACATAAATTATTTAAAAAAATAATTAATTAACAAAATTTTTAAAGAGTAAAAATTATATAATAAAGGAATCCTTATTCATTGTTACTGAATATTAAATTATTTAAAGATTGAGATTAAATGTGGAACATTATTTTATAAAATATAATATTAAAATGAAATAAAAATTGTGGAAAATGTAAAATATAATGAACAAGAATCTTAAAAAATTCACACTAAATAAAAAAAATTCTAATAAAAATTAAAATTAAATAAAATAACTCAAAACTATATAAAACTTATTTTGAAAACATAAAAAACATATTAATATATAAAACTAATATTTATATAATAAATTGAAACTAATTCATTAATTAATTGAATAAAAAATAAATTATCCTAAAAACACAACAAATTGTAAATAAATATGTTGAAGAATGTAAGGAATAAATGTGATATAAATTTCCCCCAAAAAAATACCGTTCATCAAGAAATTATTATCCAATTGTTGGAAAAAATAAGTCTCAAGATGGAAAAGATGAAATTCCACTAAAAATAATTTAAATATTGATTTTTATTCACAATTCCTCTATAATACTTAAAAACTAATTCCCCCTTTAATTAAATTTTTTAGTAATTTTTTTTATTGTTTAAGAAAAATTATTTAAATTGGAAAACATATAGTGAATATTTAAAGCATAAAATATTATCCAAATGAAAGTCCAAACATATTTTACCTATTAGATAATATAATAATATAATTTATAACTCATAATAAATAAGAAAATATATTGGATAATGTATAGTGAAAATGTGTTGATTGAATAATTTAACCATATAATGATTTGATAAATATAGAATCAAAATAATTAATGATTTATTTCATCTTGGATTAGGTTTTTTATTTCTTAATCTATTTTTATACGTATCTTATAAATTAAATTATAATAAATTTTTGAAACATAATGGTTCATAAATTTTACTCAAAATTTTACCAAAATTTATTTTTTCATGTCAGATTGAAAATCTATTTACCTAATTAATTCCAAACGATATTAGATATCAAACTCTTCTAGGTGGATTCAAACCATAAATATTAAGAAATATATTCCTATGTATTTATCAAAAACTCATAACCTTCAAAACCTGTGGGGGATTTTTATGGTATTATAATAGACCACAATTAACAGTCTTAAAATTCCTCACCCCCACAATTAAAAAAAAATTCTCCATTTTTGAAGTCATTTGGAATGAAAATTTAAAATAGTTAGAGTTAGAAATTAATTTCAATTAAATAGTTAAAATTCATGTTAGAGGGTTAGAATATGGCTCAAATTTTAATGATTCACTCAAAATATATAAACAAAAAAATTGAAAAATAATCCATCGACATAATAATTAACAAATAAATCATTTCAAAAATTCATAGAATATGAATACTACACATTGAATTTAAAATTAGATAGTCAAAATGTCACTAGGATGATAATGAAAAGAACAAATTTTTCATTCAAATTAATTACAATGGAATCAGTTAAAAGCAAGTGATACATGAAAATTTCATCATAGAAAATAAATTAAAAATGAACTCTACCATCCATTATTATACCTCATAAAACAAGCTATTGTTAACATAAAGTTAAAACAATAACTGTGCACATTGAATTATAATTACCATATAATAGTTATTTATAACACGAATCATAGGAAAATTAACCTTCCATCTATACACATGAGAAAGAATATATGGTAACATAAAATTCATCACCTACAATATGACTATGATTCACATTAATTAAAATAATTAAATTTCATAATGAACTATTTAGAAAATTTTGATATGTTTAATATAGTTTTATTGAAAAAGAATATCCTTTATCATTATTACACACATGGAATCTTCTAATGATGTACTATACTGAAAATACATATCATTAGTTGTATACTTCCAAATTCATCAAAACAGGGCCACATAAAAGTGGTACTTTTTTCATAAAATATTAGAGGACAACACTACTAGGAAGAAAAATTTTATACAATAAAATAGAAATAGATAATGCTAAAAAAATCATGGGTTTCCTCTTATTAAGTGATTAATTGGAAATCGTCATACAGACATATAACCTTGAAGTGTTCTATCGATTTTCATTTAAAGAAAATGATTCTTTGTTAGTTTCCAATTCTTTAATCACTGTTAAAATTGTTGCTAGCACTCGTGGGGCTTCAAACAATCCACCATCACAAGGAACACTTAACAAATACTATGTCGTTCTATTATTTAACAACCTTCCACTGAAAACATCATGGTAATTAACATAAAATAGTAATTTAAATATTGAAACAAGTTACCTATAATTTCTTTCCAAATAGTGAAATACACTTCCAAAAATCATTCCACACCATATGGAATCATGTAGTCATTATTAGGTTCATTAGTGATTAGAAATGTCTCAATTTATTTCTAAAAATTTCTTTCAAAATAAACATCCTTATGAGAAAAAATTAAATAATTACATCAGAACATCTATGAACATCCAATGCTATGAGAAAAACATTCAACATTTATATTCTAGAATGAATCATGGTTAAAAAATGGTTCAATAGTTTTATTGTATTTCACAATAAAAACCCATATTCATAAATTGAAAAAAAAATTGTTTGTAAGGGAATAATTTTAAAATATTTTTTAATAAATCTCTAAACTCTATTTTATAGAAAATCATAATCAACCTAAGTTAAATGTTTTAGATTATAATTTCTCTCATTATCTATAAAAAAATACATATTCTCACTTGTTACACTCTCAACTTATTAGGGTGACTCAATTTTATTAAATAATGGTTAATAACACACAAATTATTTTTAATTAACCCCAAAACACAATTCTGGTTAGTATAAGAGTAAAAACAATTGAATCACAATTTTGATGATGATGATAATTTGAAGAAGATTCAAAATTGGAAATAATAGAGGTTCGTTAACCTAGAAAATTATTATGAGAGTAATATTAAATGTGAATGTATGAGTAAGGGTGTACCACTTCATAAACCATAATAATAAATATATTTGTCTATCACTAATGTTTCTCCATAATTTTTAACTCTTGTATGGACTCAACATCAATTTTTTTTTAAATTTCATTAATAGATGCATTGATAAAATCATCAAATTGATGATGATTTTATGGTATACAATCATTTCATAAAACATCGTTACCCCCAATGATCTATATTAAATTATCCCTAATACGTGACTCTTCAAAAAACATAATTCCACTAGATTATCATTAACCTAAATGGTAAAATTATCCTTTGAAATATAGAGTATATCCCTATTTGTAGATAAAATAGGACTCTTAAAATGTGTATAACCTCGTTACCACATTTAATTTAAAGAATAATTATGTTTTTAGGGAAATAATGTTTCCCAGTGTCAAATAATAGGTCTTATACAATTAGAAAATGATAGGTCAGTGATGTGTGACAAATTTTCAAAGAAAAATATGTTACATTCACATCTCTAAGACCTAACATTATTAGTAAGGAGTATTCTATAATGTTAATTCCCACACGTAATCCCCAAAAGAACATATTCTTCTAAATTTCACTAATTTTATAAGATAATGGAATGAAACCTATATCATTTATTTTTTATGATATATTTTAATGAACAATGGAACTACAATCTTAGTAAATATTTATTAGTGAACACTCATACAAATCCATATTGTAAGATAATAATATTATTAAAAAATTCACACAAGTTTTAAATTTAAAAAAAATATCCACAATGTCTATATTACCATTTAAAATTATAAAAATGTCTAATAATTTTAGGTAATCCATATCACTGTTATTTTTTTGTATCTAAAGAAAATTGATGGGAGGGATATAATTTTAAAAAAAATACTAAAATACACTCCACATTGTTAACAATCACTATCATATTACCATCGATAATATGTGTAAAATTAATTTTTCTTTTTAATTAATATGTTACACTTGAAAATGAAATATTTTTTAATATGGAATCTTTTATCAGGATTTCCATATTTTGGGTTTTTAGAATTTCATATTCAGTTATATCTAAAACTACATGTTAAAAATGAATTATATATTGACTAATGTATTATTTAGTTTTCAAATGTGATCTAGAAGTAATAGCCATAAATTTTTATTAGGATCTAACAATATATTTTAGGGTAACATTCCTTTGGATCTTCCTCCAAAATAGCTATCATATTGACCCATCTGTAACTCATGATTATGGAATCTGTAATTTTTAAGAACTATATGAATCAAGTATATTATGATCAGAATCATACTCATCATTTTCATAATAAAATATTCATATCAACTACTAAAACGTTCACCTTAATTCCTGTTCATAATTATAGGATTCACTATCGAACTGATTCTGAGACGATGGTCTAAATTTTAGTGGGTAAACAAGAGTATCTATTTTATAATCCCACCATTCTATTTACATTATAAACAAGGATGATTGTTTCAAACATCGATGTATTGAATAGAAAGGTATAATAATATATTAGAATATATCCATATATTCTTAAAAAATCTATATCTACAACCTTATAGAGATATCGATGTTAGGAAAATAGTATTGAGAAGAACCATACATCCCCAAATGAGAGAACTGCACCCTAAGAGAATTTTTATTAATTAAACCAACCAGGGAGATAATATCACCATTAAAATACTACTATTTCACTTTTGATTTGTTGATTTAAATTTTATGAACGTATTTAATGATTTTTTTGAGCTCATACACTAACATGTTTGTGAAATCAACACCCCATGATTGATCTAATGAATTATTATTATAAAGAGTGAGGCTATTATATAATGTATCTATCCGGAGATAAGGAGAATGTCTGTTATTGGTAAATTTTCTATACTACCGCTATATAATGTCCAATGTATCATGAAAGATATTGTAATATTTATGAATTAAACATGTGATTCTATGACTCAATCAGTTGTATTTTCCTAGTATTAACATTCATAACAATGGAGTTGAAAAGTTGACCATATGTGTAAAAATTGACTCATCTAAGATACATAGATACATCCCAGATTTAATATTTAAACAAAATGTAAATGTTCTCAACCTTATAACCTCCTAAAAAATCCCTTGAAATATTTATTATTAAACCATGCAATAAAAATTCCTAATGAATTCTTGATAATCCTCACTTAGCTTACAACTAAAACAAGGTATGATATAGAAGAAATATTTATTCATCTTGTAATTTATATAACTATGGGAACACAATATACATGAAATATTAGGTGAAAAAACTGGATTATGGAAATCATAAAGAATAGGTTAGATGGTATTCTCATTCATATGTCGAGGGGAGAAATTTTATCTTCTGTTACTTCGGCTCTTCGATTTTCTAGATTTGGATTTCCCATTTTAATTTAATTCATATTATTAAGGGAAGAAAAATGTTTTCTTATTTAATTTAAAATTGGTACATTTCTATATTTATCCCTTTCTATAATTTTAAAATGAATTTATTGTCAAATTGTTCAAAAACTACACAAATTAGTGATGGAAATAATGATTTTTAGTATATTTATTTAAAAATCATTTTTTGAAATAGTTTAAATGTTTATAAAATTATTTTTTTATCTCATGCATAGTCATAATAATTTGTGAAATTTTTTGATTACATTATCCTTGATAATGTTTAAAATTTAATTATTTTTAAAACTTAAAAAATAGTATTTTATTAGTATGTAAGAGTATAATTCTCAACATGGAAGGAAGAATAAAAATTGCAACCAAAACAAACAAAATAAGACTAGGTGAAAAAAAATCAAGGTAAAATTGTTCAAAATATAGAATACAAAATATTATGTTTACAATGGTGAGATTTTGTTTATGTGATCAGAAATAAGGTAGTTATAAATGAATTCTTGGGAAATTGGATTGTATTGTTTTTCTAAATACCACTTCTCATGTTATGAAAAAAAATAAAGGTACCAATTTTCATGTTAATATTCTTTTATAGTAACTTTTCATAAGGATTGAAATTTATATAATGTACTTGAGATAAAATTGAGGCTCTTATTAATCATGAATTAAGGAAAACATTTTCCAATTTATTTACCTTAGTTGGAGTTAATGAGGTATATATACTTACAACTTCTAAACGTTCAGTACTTAATATGTGGTAGGAATGATAGTCATGAATAATTAAAATAAGGTACTACACTGGATGAAAATGATAACTTGTGAATTTCATACAAAACATTTTGTGGTCTATTGATTTTAATATAATAAAAAATTGATTTTCAACTACCTTAAAAATTCAAATCTAACATCATTTTCCAACAATTGTCTAGAGAAGAAAGAAATTGATGGTGGATAAAATAAGTAAGAACCTAAACCCCTATGAAATAATCTAAATATGACTATTGAATAAAATACAACTCATTATAATTCATTCACCTAAAAAAATTCATTTACACATGTTAGTACAACCAAAAAAATAATTTTGGAAATTCATTAAAGATAAATATTAATTGATGTAGTATGAAAATTGATTAAAATATTATATACTAGTGATTATTTCCTCTTCGAAATATTCTACCATAATTATTTTTTATTTTTATTCTGATCCCATAATTCCTATGATATCTTAAAAAGTATGTATGTGCCACTGTCTGTAATCATCGTTTATTTACTTTTAAAATTTTAACAACATTTGTTCAAGTAAAATTGGTGATTTTAAAATGATTGTGTATACTATTTATATTTATGTCAATGCAGTACCATTTAATCACTTCACTCCAACAAACTCTTAGTAGTTTTATGGAGAAATGATTAATCAAACTGAATTAATTTAATTTCTTATAATATAAAACATTTTTTTTCTTATTATGTGATAATATTTCTAGGTATCTTTATAATAATCCAAAATATCATAAAGATGACTAATAAACCTCTAAATGAAAATGGATTCTAATTTATTATAATTAATTTATAACTTGGGAAACTCATATACTAGATTATAAGAATAGATTCATGTTCCTATTAGAATGCTAACAACTACCCTTCACACAATACATCCTCCTGTTAGTCTTCTTCGGATGTTGAATGACATTTTAACTAAAACATTTCTTAAGAGGTGTGGATCAAGTGATAATTTCATCTCAATAGATCATTACATAGATCATTATTCATTAAATACCATTCAAAATCATATTAATTGAAGTGGAAGGAAATAATGATCCCCCATAAAAATATTCAACAAGAACCTTCAACATAAAAATCATGCAAAACAATGTTTTATATAGACAGTTCATATGAAAAATTCTCATCAAAATCATCATAAACTGAAAAAATGAAACCCTAAAAATGAATTATAAGTCAAATCTAGTCATATAACATGACTCGTGTCAGGTAATAATGAATAAAAATTGAATGTTTAAACCTTGGGTAAACATCAATCACTCGACTCACCTAAAATTCTCGACTAGTATCAACACCATGAATAATAGTGGACTCATCGTGGGTGTTCCGATTTGATTGTCAGTAGAGGACAAATTGAGGATGAAATAGAGTGCCTTGGTAAGACACTCTTTAGATTAGTTCCTAAAAATCACTAAGAATAATAAAAAACACTCATCATTTGATACATCTTCATTGATATGCATACCCCAGTTAATCATAATGGGTTTACATTACATTGAAATATCAAAGAGAATAGACCAACACCATATTTGGAAATGATGAAAATGTAGATATTAGAATAATAAACAGATCAAAAAAATATATTTATACATCTAATATAAGATAAGTTACATCAGATCCCCTTGGTATTGGGTTATCTTCTGCCATAATGAGCTAATAAAATTTTCTTGTTCAAGGATCTTTTTTATTCATCATTCAACCATACATTCTTAGGTAATCTTGTATTTGACATATCTGCAGTACTTGATCAATATCAAGTCGCTTTTAATGGTGGGAGAATCAGATATGTGGAATTTAAATTCCAAAATATTGATTAAATTAGTATCACATTCAAATATCTATATTCATTTCCACAATTGGATACATTGTGGTTATTATAAATTTCTCTAGGTGATCCCACTCTAAAATTTGGATACATTGGTAGCCAAAAAAATTGGCTACATATGCTTCATTCCAACATATTCTACATAAATGTAGAGTCATTTGGCTATGACTCCACAGAATCCAAACATCAATACAAATAATGTGATGATCAATTCATCAAAGTATAAAAATTAAATATTAATTTTGTAATTAATTAAAAACAAAAAAAATAAATTAAAACAAATTAATTACAAATATTAATTTTACAAATAATAAATAATTAATAACTACATTCTTCCTCCTTAAATTAATTAATTATTTATTTATTTAATAGAATTAGTAATTGAGAAAAATTGTAATGGAAAATATTTATAATTTATTCATATTAATTATTAATTTATATAAAAAATTATGATAAAATATAAACATTAATTAATAAAATATTATATTAAAACCAAAAAAGGAGAAAATTAAAATTACACAGAATAGAAAATAAAAATAGAAACTAAATAAAAATAATATTTTATGATAAACATCATAATTAAGTAAAATAAACCAAATTTTTTTAAATATATATAATTTTTAAGACAATTTACACATTAATAGAAGACATTAAAAAATTTAATTTTTAATCAACCAATTGAAAACCACTCAATAATTTACCAAATAACATAATTTATCCTTGAAATAAAATAATTTCTTAAAAATGAATTTGAATCTTTAATGAATAAATGCCACAATATTTAATGTCCTTAGAAAAAAATAATTATTCCATTGGTTTTGGAACATAGACTTTATCCTTGGTTTATATTTTTAGAATTTTATGATCTCTATGATTTTTTTTAATAATTCATATAAATTAATAAATTAATACTAATTCCGTTAATAAAAAATAATATCTTTAAAATATTAACTCAAATGAAGATTATGAAATTGTGATTAGGGTTGAAAATGAGTGATTTGTCTAAGAGATGTATCAATTATGTTCTTGGTTGATAATCTAGAAAACAATAATTTCATGGTGTTTATTTATATTATTAAATAATCTAACAAAAACAAATAATTATTTATATTCCTAAATTAGTGTTTTGGTGTTGGAATGACCTTTTTGTTTTGGCATGCCATGCTATATTGTTGTGTAATTATTGTTTAAATATATTTTACCAAGGAATAATGGGTGTCTTAAAATAAAAATTCATTGATTTTTTTGATGTTTGTTAAACATTTAATTAGTTGGTGACAAATTAAATGGTTTTGTAAATTTATAATGGGATGATCATTTTGAAAATAGAAGCATTTCATCTCATGAACCTCTATAATCTATCTTGAAGGGACCCTTAGTGACGACGACATAATGGATTATCATTATATTCATGGAAACATGACCAAATGAAAAAAAATATATAATCAAAATTTTCTATCATTTACTATTAACTAATAAGATAAGACTCTTGAAATTTCTACTCTATATTCTATAGTTTATTCATTTTGATTTTTTCTTATAATTTAATAATCTCTATTCATGTAATGAAAAAAATTCAAATTTATTTTGTTTTTTCAGATTCATTATATTATATGAAAATAATTAAATAAAATATTATCTTTTATGGGTGTAATAGTATGGATGTATATATTAAAGGTGTCTTCAAATAAAATTTGTTACATTATAAAAATTATTTCCCTCATATTATGAATCAGATATAATTCTCTATTATTTATAGTTCAGTGTTTATTGAAATTCTATAAATTAAATTTGACATGGTATTGATATTAAATAAAAACCCAATATTTAAAAAATATTGGGTTAGGAAGGAATTTAGAATATATTTTTAATATGAATTCAAATGATTAAAAATTCAGGACTATATGATTAATAACACATTACCAATTAAATCTATTATTTATTATTATTCCTAAATAGAAATATATTTTTGGGTTTCCACTAACAATGTTTGCATGGTTAATGGTATTTTTTCCAGATATTTATGATGATAAAAAATAATAATAGTGTTTATAATACAATTAATATTTTGATAAATGGATTTTTTATAAATTTTAAAGTGATATTGAGTCATATATATTTATTTACAATAATAAAATAATTATTTTAATAAATAATTTCTTTATATGATTTTGATCATCACATTATGGTAGTTGTTGAATGAAATGAATAGAGTTTAATTATGATAAGTGAAAAAATATCTAATTTCTCAATAAATTCTTTGATATTATAATTTCTATGTTCTATAATGATAAAAAATGTTAATCAAATTTTTGGAATTCATAATTTTACATGAACAACTATTACTCTAATATTTATCCCCAATATTCATACATTGGTTCACCAATTGATGAGTGTTATCTGGAATAGTGGGGATAACTGATGTCAGTGAATCTTCGGTGTGATTTGTTGGATGTTCCAAGGGTTGTGGATTTAGTCATTAGGGAATGTGCATATAGAGAGAGTGGAAAAAGTAGTGTCCACTGTATGAAAATTAAGATACTAAAATATTAGATTTATAAGATGTGTGTTATTCGATCACACATAATGTATTTTAATATTTAAAAATTGTGTATTGTCATTAAAGCAATATGATATATTTCCTTGACATACCTATCATGTGTGTGGAGCCTATAAATGACTATGATTTTCATAAAATTGTAAATATCACAGCTATTCATACAGTTAGTCACATGTTATGTATTATGGTTCATGTTTCTTTCATAGGATCAAATTGATGATTTCATTCCCACACATAATGTGATCATCTTATACTATATATATCGTGAACCCATATACATTAAATATTCCTAGAAGAACCACTGGCATAACAAATTAATATATCACGCCATGTAATTTGAGTCCATCCATGTTCTCATAGATTTCCTAGCTTCAGGTATCCATAGTTCACAACTTCAAAACTGGTATATTTCAACAAACAATGTGGGATTGTTCATGTCTGGTGACTATGTAATAGGGCTGGGAATGTACTTATACTAAAAACCATGTATAAAATTGATTCAAACATTCCATTTAATATTTTATGCAATCTATTTAGGTTTACCTCACACAAACTAAACTACAATTCCTTCTATATTGCTATAGTAAAAGATTATACATTATCTATAAGATAACATACAGTGATTATTTTCCTTGTCATTTATAAATTTGATGTTGTGTGTGGATGGATCATTAGAGGAGACACTATATAAGTTGTTCTCCTAGAAGCATATGAATATTAGGGGAAGGTCATAATTATATTTTTTAGAGTATGAATCCCTCTTGTAGCCATATGGTGAGTGTCGTCCATATTTGGGGTTTGTAATATGACCACAAGGGTATTTAGTGAGAGAAACCGTGAGAGGGAGGGCCAATAAGTATATGTGACTCATTCCAATTAAAAAAACATACTCTTAAATCTCTGACATCCAAGAATATTCATGACACCATAGTTAGTAGGGTCAAACATATGTTCCTCATTTAATGATGGTATGTTGGTCATTTCAAATATGTATTCCATTAATTGGGTTGGATAATTTATTATTAACAAAATCATAGAAATTTATTTCTTATTAATGCTAATAAGCTGCACACACAAAAAATTCACAATTATTTTAAATGCTCCACCCACACCAGGATTATCATAGGAGGATGCAAATATAATGTTTTGATATACCAGAATCCATGAAGAACACCATTATATGGTAGGTTTAAGAAATTAAACTACCTTCCTAAGTTTACAAACCTTAAATGGTATATTTTTTCTTCACTAAATCTCATGAATCACTCTGTTACTCCTCTATATTAATCATTTCATCAAGAAATGTAAAATGATTTAGATTTTAAGGCAATACATATTAATATTGAAATTGTTATTGATATATCAAGTGTAAAAAGGTGACCATTTATCTCCACAAGCTTCTCTAACATTGTCTCTATATGAAAATAATATAAAACAATAACATCACATTCCATTACTCATAGTAGAAGCTTCACCCCCTTATCTATAATGACCATTAAATGGTTATAATTGTCTATTTAATCTTCTACCACTAATTTTTATTATGTTTCAGATATGTCAATGTTCCTCTTTATTCATCACTATTAAGCAATGACAATATGTACTAGTTATAGATGTAAATATAAACATGTTGAACATATCTACAATATTCTATTTGTTTTTCTATGTAATATTCTCTATATTTACCTCATTAAATATTTTCAGTTATCCATGAATACTATAAGAAAATCCATCCCATGATATTCTTCATATCTGAGTCATTTTCACTCATTAAATATTCATATTCTCTTTTTGAAATTATTGTTATTTGAAATATGGAAACTTGTGGAATCAGCTTCATCATAACACATATACTATATTCATAAAGTTATGCTTAGCTTATGTTTAAAATGAAAACCCAAATACATTCCTATAAAAAGACTCTATGACATTGAATACATTATCACTAAGTGATCTAATTCAATAACTAGGTCCACATCATATAATAATATATCATTTTGAAATCCTCTAAATATTATATCATGATCATCTAATCTTTTATTGATCATCAAAGCAGTTTTTGTATTATAATTTTTAATATAATGTGATCAATTAATCTTTAATAAGACAATAATGCATATTTTTTTGTAGCCAAGAACTGTTGAACCATCTCAACCAATACTTTAATCTTTACATTCTTCCATATTTATAAACATAATGTGATCTTATTCCTTAGAATGACTACATATTATATTTTTTCATTTACAAATATAGTAAAATTAGGCCTCTTATGTATACTATTTATGGTGAATCTGACCAAATGTGAAATTTACCAAAAAAATAATAAAATGTATTCTTATTTTTTAATTAAAAAATTCCATTACAAGGGATATGATTTGTCTATAAAAACTAATATAAAATAATCTTTGGATTCCAACTGAGTCATTCCTTTGGACTTATAAACTGTAAAATGATTATGTCAACCAAATGGGTGAGTAGATGAAAATTATGTCCCATTTATAAGTTATGGCACATTACTCTTTCACTTGGGTTGAAAGAGGGTTATTTTTTAACAATATTTCAAGGAATACGCATTCACATGAAATTCATTCAATTTTATTTGATTGGTTACTATGGTTATTACCTCAGTATTAGTTATTTATATTGTAAATAACAAATTTTGTAGTTTTTATTGAATTAATTGATGGTGGAATAATATATAATCAATTCTTTTGAATGTTTCAGTAGTTTTTCATATGATTAATTTTAATATTATCTAAATTTATTGATTTAAAAAATATTTCCATAAACACTTTTAAATTTTATTCTCTACTAAATATGATTATAATTTTATTTAATTGGATAAAAATATTGATACATATGATAAATAAAACAATTTATGATTAAATAATATGAATCTAATGACTTCATAATAGTTTCCCTGAGAGGAGGTAGTAGTGGATAATGATATTGGTCGTATTTTAATAACATTAATATGTAAAATTTTATTTGATAGTGGATTGTTTTTATTGTAATACAATTCCATAAAATATGATATAGGGAACTATGATATAGATTTTTTCGGAGGGGTGTGTTTTGATTTGTAGAAACATGCCTCCATTATGGCCTTAGTAGAGCAAAAGGTGGATAGTGAACATCATGTCCCATTGGAAATTAGGTTGAATCCCCATATAACATATTCTTTAATCATATGATCAGATCTAATATACCATAAATAAAGTTATGTAGTTCATGGATATAGGTAACTCGTGAGTTTCATCTTCCATGTGTGAGATGTCATGTGAGTTTTTTATAAAACACCCACCATTTTTCTAAGGTTTTGGGGGACCACGAGCTCTAAAAACTATGTAGAGTTCATTCATACTATATTTAACCATATTAAAACACCCTTATGTGGTGGGTGAAATTACAGGTTTATATGTTATGAGGATCAACTTAGAACTAGTGGTATATTTGAATATGGTCTAACCCATTTATTGTGTTATCATGGGAGGATTTTCTATCAATGTTTTGGTATTATTTCTTCTTGTAAAAATTCCAGGAGGATAGGGCCAGGGAGATCATATATATAACATAGTGTGGAAATGTTATAAATGTATATTGTTTCATGTTTTATTGAGCTACCATGATTTTCAAATATGATGGATAGAAAATATATATAGGTCTGGGTTCTTTGATTATGGGGTGAAATTTTTCATTCATGTATAAGAGAATAAATTTCACTGGTAATCATTTTTGGAGGTGGTCAATTAACCCCTCATGAAAAAGATAGAATATAAATAAGGGAAGCTATTTTGGTTATATTACTTTTATTTTGTGGAATAATAATAGACCCTTATATGGTAAGAATAATCATTTTGATGGATTATTCTAGGGTGGTAGTGTAATGAGTAATCAGTGTGGTGACCAATCTTGACATCCTGAAAGTGGTGTATTGGTGGAGTGTTATAAATGTGATGGGAATGGTTGTAAAACATCACCCATGTCAATTGTCTTGAGTTGAGGTAAATATCTACTGGCTTTATTTGAAATCCCCAATACACCAAAAGGTGGAAATAAATGCCCAGAAAATTATAGGACATCGGGGGTGATTTTCACATAAATAAATACACACTATTAATTGAAATAAAACATCTTAAAATAGACTAATTAATTCATGAGAATAAATTACATAACTTTGAATAATATAAATATTGAATAACATCAGTGTATATTAGATAATGAGAAATAAAATCAAATGACTAAGAATCCATGTAGACAGACATCTGCACGAGAATGGAAAAATAAATGACCAAGATGTAGACACTGCAATTTTCTGTCATTTGAAACCAAAGAACGATGTCAACGACCACTGCTAGATAAGTGAGATACATGGTAATTATCAATATATTGTTCAGGAACATAAAAAAATTCACAAAAGTTCCAAATAATGGAGTAGGTATGACACTTATTAGGATCCCCCCAATAACACCCAACCACAAGCCACATGTATAAGAATAGTTTAGCACATTTTACAAAAACAAGAGTGAAGTAGAAAAGTAAATCATGGAAATCCATCAATAGACCTCATATAATAAAAATTCATGATAAGTCATTTAAAAAAATTTCATTTCCATTAACATTATCATAACATTTAAAACCGACACATACATGCAATTAATGCAACCATTGAACTCCCAATACTCAATAGCCATTTTATTACAAAGCCTTCACCTATTGATTAACATAAAAATGGTACATATAATAAGGATAAATCTATAATTATAATTATTTGATGGTGGTAATGAAGACCATTACCCATCCCAATTTATTATTACTAAAATGTCGTAGTTTCAACCATTACCCATTACATAAACCTGAATAGACACCAGAAAATTATTCCAAATTTTCAATGAAAACATTTATATGAAATATTATCATCTTTCAAAACCCACACATTTTGAATTATGTAAATTGGGGTCTTCTATTAAATTAAAAAAAATTATTCCAAATTTTCAATGAAAACATTTATATGACATATTATCATCTTTCAAAACCCACACATTTTGAATTATGTAAATTGGGGTCTTCTATTAAATTAAAAAAATGAATTACATATACAATAGAAACAATATTTAGAGCATATCATGCAAATAAGTTCATGAATTGTAGAGTGGGGGGAGAATCAAACTACCTTGACGATATTATTGATATGGATCCAAAATTATTCTAGTGATTGAATAATTATTTTCCTTTCCTTAAAAAATAATCAATGCATATTATGTCATCATTTAAAAAACTGATCGTTCGAATGGTTTCTCGAGA
Organism: Viscum album; assembly: GCA_963277665.1. Lineage (NCBI taxonomy): Eukaryota > Viridiplantae > Streptophyta > Magnoliopsida > Santalales > Viscaceae > Viscum > Viscum album. The sequence continues at coordinate 1,014,309,543 of OY728130.1, read as the reverse complement.
GAACATGCAATATGTGCCACCTCCTTTTCAAAATTTTCAAGCAATTGCATATTTCAGTTCCTGGCCCCCACCATATCCTTCATTTATGACGGTGTTCGAACCTCACATTTCGAGTGTTCTTTCCCCGGCGTATCTTCCAACCTTCCCTCTCAGGGCCCCCATGTGACCTGAAAATTGTGTAAATTGTATATTTTAGATAGTTACTTCTCCCAATGGACCCGGTGGCCCCCAGGTTTCTCTACTTTTCGCTGCCCTTCCCCCCTCTTATAGCCATTACCCAGGAACATGATTATTATTTAGGGACACCCTCTGTGGTTCGTTATAGAATCTGCTACACACATGATTCATAGTGGATTTTGTGGAGAGGTTTCAAACATTGTGGGAAGGACATCACGTCCGCCTGAACATCCCATTTTCTACATTTGAGGAAGATAATTCACTACTAAAATTTATGTTGGAAGATCATTTTGGGTTGAAAATCCATACCTTTATGCTTTCCTACCCTAGGTCACATTGTGGGGCCCTAAAAATAATTGGATATTTAGATGATTCATAGGATATCCTTTCGCATCATGCTAGCTTAATAGGATGATTTTGTTAATGCATGGTGAAATTCATCTAGAACTATGGGGAACTAAAGCTTCATCTTATCTAGGTGGTCCTTGTATGTTCATATTGGTATGGAAAACATAGTGGAATCTGTCTAGATTTGGCTCCCGAGTTTTCTATTACCCTTCTATAATGAAGGCATCCTCAATGTTATAGGGGATATCTTGGGGGTTTTCTCTACTCTGATAGAAATTCCTGGAGTGTCTCGGGCACTTCTGAAGTGAGGATGTGTGTGGTACTAGAAATTTCTCATCCCATACTGGATCAAATAGAGATTTGGGTAGACGATACACTCACATGGTTTCAATATATCACAATCCTCATCATTCCTAGTTATTTATCTCATTCTTTTTTACATGTCCGTTCTCTACAGTTCTTTCGTTGTTGTAGGTTTGTTGGCCATCACTGTCCCCAGGACGTGGTGGAGGTCAGTGGTACCATGGAGGACCTTCCCACTAATGATTCCCATGTAGAAGTCATAATAGAATATTAGGTCATTCATTTAGATACCCTACCTCCTCATCCTGAGGATCATCCAGAGATGTTTCATGCCCTTTTTAGTTCGTAGATCCAGTGGCATGTTGGGCTTTAGTGCTATTTATTCCTTGGTGGATCCCCACTCAGGCTTACACTAGTCATTTCTAGTACCTCAATTACATGAATCCATTTAACTTTCACATGCTAATGGTTCCTCTATGTATAGATTTCTGATCCTTGATTGCACTATCGTTTCATTCCATAGACCTAGTCCTTTTTGGTAGTACTTCTAGGTAATATGAGCGGGATCTCCTAGATGTTCTTCAATCTATTATTTTTTCTTCTGCTGAGCTCCCCCTTATTTTAATTTGGGATCCAGCTTGGTATAATCAGTAGGATCCCTCCCTATAATCCAGTTTCTAGAAATAGAGGTTCACCATCATTCCCTAGAAACTGCTATAAGTAGAAGGTTGGTTATCAGGATGTTTCTTCAACACAAGCAATGGTTGTGGTGGTTGGGGTGTGCACTAGGTCCAATTACAAGGATTATTATGTGAGGCTATCATCCCACATCAAGAATCCTACATGTTATGGAGAAAATCTCAGGACTCTCTCTTACCAATGAATCCATTAATCATACAGAATGATCATGGAATTGGTTCTCGTGAGAAGCCAAATTTCCTTCCTTTTGATATCTTTATTCACAAGGTTAAAATTTCTTGGGTTCTTGAACCCGATAAGCCCCAAAATCGGATTTGGGAGTTCTCTAAAAAGATCAAATTGCATTGCAACATGCTTGAATACCCAATTGACTAATTTATATGGATATTCTATAATATTCATTTCAATGTGGATGTATTCCATGTCGGTGACCAGATCATTATATTTAAGGTCAGGAAGGGGAATATTTCTTTATTCCTTTTATTTTTTATCAATGTTGGGACCACAAAAAAGAGTTATTTATTGGAATGATATCGACATGTTTGATCATGGTCTAGATCCATGGATAGTAGGAGGGGATTTCAATGTTTTTGCTGATATAGAGGGTTGTATGTGTAGGGGCCCATTCCCCAAGAAATCCATCATAGAGTTAATCGAACATGCATTCCATTTCTTCTTTCTCTTATACAATTGTTAAACACTTGGTACATGGTATTTAATATCAGTCCCCACTTCTAGTTTCATTTTCCATTATATAAGAGTGAAAGGAACGTTTCAGATATAGAGAGTCATTAGAATACATACTAAGATATCAAGCCCTAGTTAAAGGCACTTGGGATGGGACTTATCTTGGAAACAACTGGAATATTCTACATAAAATGTTGTGCATACATTAGTCTAGGTTTTAGTCATGGAAAAAGGTTATCCTTCCTTATAACGGTGATATGTAAGACACTGTACAGGGGGTTAAACATCTTGATCAGCGTTTGTAGGATGTTTCATATGACCATGTATATGAAGAGTTATGGGAGAAGAACGATCCTCTATAAGACATGGCACTAAAATAGGAAAATATGGCTAGTGAGGGAGTGAGGATCAAATGGATAAAAGAGAGAGATAGTAACTCTACAATCTTCCGTGTATTTATTAGGGAGGGGAAATATGGGTTATTCCAAACATCTTGTCAGATTATGGGTCTTATAAAGAGGATAGAGATGTTGTGGGAGGCCTTCCCAATTCATTTTTCTTAGTACTTCTTGATGGTCCCAATGATGGAATTCCTGATAAAAATCCCTCGAAAGATTCAGAGAGTTTTTGGTTTAATTCCCACCTCATTTATGATAAATATATTGAAAACATGGGGGAAATTACATGTGAAAAAATAGATCCTAAACACTTTTTAGCTTCTGAACCTTGATTGAGTTGGAGGATTGGATGGTTTTCTATGATGTTTTATTTGAAATTCCTAGTTTGTTGTGAAGGAGGCGATGATTACAACCATATAATATTTCTTTCGAGGGTGTATTACCTCTTAGTTCATGTGATGCCACTGATGTACTGCATCCTAAAATTAATATTCCCACCTCAATATCATTCAAACACCCAATGAGAATGTTCAATTTCGCCTATAAAATTCATCATATCTTAATCAACCTTACACTAGATATTTATCTTCCACAGTAGGTGTTTTTTGAACAACATGACTTTTTCAGCTCTCTCTCGATCCCGAAGGACATTTTTGGGGTTCATGAGATGCTTGAAGACATTAACTTCAATTCCCAAGGGTTTAATTTGGAAATCAAACTCAACATTAACAAGGACTACAATAAAGGGAATAGAGCTTTTTCAATAAGGTTTTGGAAGATATGGGTTTCAAATCCTAGAGCATTGATCTTATTTTTCATTGTTTAAGTTACTCGTTGATATCAGTTACATTCATGGGAAAATCCTACAGTTTATTTAAATCTACCTGTGGTCTAATATAGGGGGGCAGATGTCTCTAATTCTTTTTATTATTGTTTAAGATGTTCCGATCCATCTCATATATATCAGGATTAGTGGTGTTGTTATCCTACTATATCAGAGGTGGATGAAATCTATAGTTGTGTCCCTCCTCATGTTTGCTGATGACACTATTTCATAATTGAATTCCTTGCATCAATACATATAATTACTGACCAGAGTGTTTGGAGAGTATTGCTTCTATAGTGGTCTGGTTGTCGATAATAATAATTGAATCTTCTATATTTAAAGTGGGTGCACCTCCAGGAGGATATCATATATGAGAAGAAAGCTAGGAATTTAGAGAGGGATATCTACTATTAAATAACTAGGTGTCTGTATTTCATATAGTATAATGTACATCATTGACATTGACCCCCTTTTCAATAGGATCATAGACTAAGTACTTAACTAGAAGAATATGTTTCTTTCATTCATGGGTCAGATTTCACTAGTTAGCAATTTGTTGTTGGCTACCCATGTTCATGCAGTTGTGAGCATTAACATCCTGAAAGGAGTCAATAAAAACAATGACACAATAATGGGAAATTTCATCTTTGATCTTCTCTCCAAAGAGAAGAGGAATTGGGTCTACTTAAATTACATTTCGATGTATTTTATGAAAGTAGGTATTAACGTGTTCTGTTTGGCAGACACCCATAAATACATGAATGATAAACTATACTGGAGTATTCTATAGTTGCATTATTTATATTGAATTATCATGTACATGTATTTCATGGGGGTTCAAGAACTAGTGGAGGGATATGCCTCAACTCTTCGGATGGTTGATTTTCCTCTGGTCATATCCCTTCTCCCATAGGCTTGACGGATTTCTGGGAGAGGGGACCTTTTCTTCTAGCATGAGAACTGGTGTGGGCATGTTCATGGATTTCTGGGGTACCCTGTCTACAATATATCATTTAACGGATCCAAATGTTTCTCATCTTTCATCAAATAAATTATATACAATATGTAGCATGAACAGTTTAATCTTATTGAACTATGCTCAATGGTCGATTATTGTGTGTTCACTCCATCCTCATCGGTGCGCTTTATGTCAAAAGATTTTTCCCAATATTTTATTTTTCCTTTTTGGTAGATCGATGGGATTGATTTCAATGAGAGAAGACTATACACACAAAAATAATGTTTCCTCACCTAGAGGATTAAAAATGGGATTTTCCAACGGATGAGAATATCAGGTGATGTAATAAAAATATTCCTTCAAGGTGTGTGTTCTCTAGGTAATCTTTTGAGAAAATCTCAAACCATTTATTCATTAAGAGTAAATAGGCATGTGATGTGTGTAGGAATTTTGGGGAGTTTAATATGGTCTTCACCAATTTTTTGGCTACACACCCCTTTCTATAAAGATAGTTCCCTATCAGTAGAGGTGGTGGGACAGAATGTTTGGCTCGAACAGTGGTGTATCATGTCCAATGTTAGAGTATCTGTTAGGTGAGGAACAAGGTTCACCTTAAATATTTTTCTACCTTGGCTCATTCTATCATTGTTAGGATGAAATACAGTTTAATATACTTTTCCTGGGTGGTTGTAAAATAGAGGGAATCTCTTTCTCTTTCTCGGTTCAAATCGAGACCATCAGATGAGCTTCCCGACAATGTCAATTGGAGTAAAATGGGGAAGGTCAAGGCCCCCTTTAATGGGTTTTATATCTTATTATGAATGGATTTTGTGCTATTGTTTTCATTGACATTGTACGGGTGGTGAGATATGCTAGTGGTTTGTCAACATGGATCTTACTATCGGGTTGGGGATAGTTCATCACTATATTTGGAGGACATGGCGATGCTCATGGGGATCTTACTTTTCAACTAGCATGGGTTTGATATCAATGGTGATGAAATAGATTACTTGGTGTTTTATAACTCCCTAAATAGATATTCCAATCCTCCTTGGTCAATGAACTATGTTATTAGAATGTGTCAACATATCCTTGGTACCAATATTGATGTTTTACACAAATGGAGGGAGGGGAACAAAGTTGTTTACCACATGGACAGTTGTGATATCTAAAGACCTAAGGATGTCTGATTCCATAATATAGACACCATTCATCCCAAGGGGGTGAACTTGAAAATATTGGATTCCATCATTCTAGATTATTTTATAACTTCCTAACTTCACTAGGCGTGGACTGGTGGGGTCTGGCCTATATGTTCTCCATGTTCTTCCTTCCCCTCGAATTAAAAATTACTTACTAGGAAATAAGATCTTTTCAATATAAATATGAACTCATATATATTTATGGGTATAAAATCACCATTCTATGATTCCAATCAATATTACCCTAGGTGGACGAACAGGAGAAAAAAAAACTATAACCTTTGACTCCCTATAGTATCGTTCAATGATTTGATGTCACTAGAGTTCGGATGACTAAAAACCTATAATTTCAGCAAAATAAATAGTAAATTTTAAGAAGAAAATGAATTTAAAATGTGATAACAAAACATAGTGTATCCATATCTAAACATGTTAAATATAGGGGTTTATCGGTTGTGTACACAACATTAAAATCATGTATTTTCATGTGCCCACAAATGCCAAAATTCTTGTTGCTTAATTTTCCTTATGGAAGACTAATTTAGACAACATGAATATACTTTCAGATGCCAATTTTTTTCACACTATAAAAATATAAACAATAATTATCCCCAAAACATCCAACACATGTAAAAGTTAGAGGAAATTAATTTTTTCTATGGTATTTTCCTGTAGTAAGACACATTATTTTCCCCAATTAAGACTTAGAGTTAATTAAACCCACACCCATTGAACAAAAGAAAAAACATTAAATTCCATCATACCTCAATCCATGCGTACTACAGTCTTCCAAACATTTGGATTTCTATCTTCAGGAAATCAAAAAAATATGGCCTTTTCTACCATATTAATTATTCAATTACCCAAGATTCCAATTAAAAATAACCATGTTTCCATAACTATGTAACTAAAAATTGATTACCCTTAACTGTTTTTTCTACCTATCCATAACACATGATATTAAGTGGATAAACATTATATATTTCTCATGATAAATATGATTCCAGCTGATTACATGTTGAGGATCCAGGTGATTCTTCCTTTGTTGAGAAATATGGTTGTTATTATGTAGATAACTAAATCTAAATGGAAACACTAACATGAATGCAATATTTCAAATCCATTTTATAAACTCAAATGGTCTCAAATATCATGTCTCTAATATTCCTTATTTCCATAAGAATTGATGACGTAGTATTTGAGAAAATTTGTATAATGTTTGTTCACATAAAACAAAATATAAAGGATTTTGAATATTATATTCATATGAATTATATAGCCATTTGGCTATTTCCATACATATTCATATCATCTAGATTATCATTATAGTATCATGTAAATGACTCGGTCTAATATTGGGTTAATCTCATATTTCCTATCAATATTAAGTAAGACAACAAGGACGACCATACAAATCCTCAAATGGTTGCATCTGAATTGTTTCTTGATAACTGTTGTTATAATGAAATTCATCCATTAAAATATGATCTTCCCAAGAAAAACTAATATCCATAAAAATTTCACGCTGAATATATTACAATTTTTGAATATTGTGTTCTGAATATCCATAATCGTTGGATGATATGATGTCCCTAATGTTTGTAGACTTCCATGATCCTGTTGAAAAGATTTCCAATATCAAAAATAGAATTGGGTGTCACTATAAGAGAAACTTTAAACTAGAACTCCATGTAACCTAAATATTTCCGATATATATATTTACCATGTCCTCTATGATGTTTTATTATTTGATAAGGATAAAGTGTGTTGACATGGTAAGTTGATCTAATAATACCCATATCACATCATTCTTTCATAACATTCCCAGTAGGCATGTGAAAAAATCCATCACAATATTGTCCCACATCCATAAAAGTATATTAATATATTATAGCATATGAGTTAAAATTTGATTCTCTACCATTAAAAACTAGAATGTTAATAATTTCATCACATACTCTACGATCCCTCATTTTATTCACACCCTCAAAAAATTTCCTTTCACTTCATTGTACATTTTCTGAACTCCTATATGAATTTCCAATTTAAAATGGTCATATGAAGAAACAATTTGTTCCTTTTATGTCTACGAAACAATTATCCATTTATTAAATTGTAATAATTAGTTCTTATCTATTTTACAATTATTCAGAGTCTCCCTAACATTTAATAATTTCGTTAATGTGATTCCCTAAAAAACTAATGTTTGATATTCATTTACTAAACCTTCCCAACTATTGAACAACACATACATAAATGATAATTGTCTATTCACCCAGACCAACATAATCTAAACACATATCATCAATCATCCACATAAACTGCCATTGGTTACAAGAACAATATACCACTTCTATGTATGATTTATGATTCAATGAATCAACCAAAAATAAACCATATACATGTATTCATATCTTGTTGAAATCAAACATATGGAATCATTTCATCCATATAAAATAACTCCTATTTTTTTTATCAATTATAATGTATGTATTTAAAACATTTATGATCAGTGAAAACTATTAACTTTTTCACATTGAGGTAATGACACGAAATTATTAACTCATGGAAGACTACAAATTATTCTATATCTTGGGTTAGATAATTCATCATATGTTCTCATAATTAACTCATACCATATACCAAAACATGTTAAAACCATAAGATATGTAAAAAAACATGATCCAGATCAATCACAATAAAGCACATAGTTGTTACATATTTCTAGAAATATTTTGAAAACATATGTGTCAAGAAAAGTCATAAGTTCTAAAATTAATGTATAACATTCATTAGTCCATACTAATGTTAGTATTTTTCATATTACAATATTCATGGGAGAATAAATCCTACAAAAATCCAAAATAATGTTGTGATAATAACATACAAATCCTTTGAAACATCATAGCTCAAAAAATCATTATTTTCTGCAAAAGACCACTTATTATACATTTATCATATCAACATATATTCCTTATTCATAAATTAAATTCATAAGGAAATGAACTCGTTGTATATAGAATTCTAACATAGAATACATATAATAAAAATGATGTTATCATAATTGATTCAGTGTAATTTTCATTTTCTCTTCATTTAAGTCAATTTTCTAGAATACATTAGAATATCATCAATAAAAACCACAATGAAATAATGTATGTATTTTAAGGACATTCATTACTTTAATGTGATGAAAATTTCTTGTGTATTAATATGATCAAAAGTTATGACATTTTTTGTTTCATAACTTCTATAGTGACTCCAAAATGTTGTTTTTGGTATATCCTCTATTTTGAATCTATGTTAGTGATATCATAATAATAGATAAAATTTATAGAACCATTTGTACCACTTATATTGATCAAAAAGCTCATTAATTTGAGGAAGATGATAATAATTTTTAATTGTATCTTTATTTAACTTGTGATAATCAACAAATAACTGCATATTACCATCATATTTTTTTATGAGAAAATGGGTGGTTCCCATGGTTGTGTAAAAGGTCTAACAAATCCTTCACTTTCCAATAACACAAGATGAGCCTTTATCTCTCATAACTCATATATAACCTTTCTATATGGTAAGGAATAAATATTTTTTTGTACCTGGGAGTCAGTTGATAGCATGTTCAATCTCCCACATAGGTGGTAACAAAATGAAATTATTTAAAAAGCATATGGGTATTGATCCATTATAACATGATGATTTACATTTCCTATTTCATTAGTAGCATCCAAAGACATTGTACCTAACAGATCTAATTCTTCATCATCTACTAAAACTAATGGTCCCAATATACCATCATTCATATAAAAATCACCCTAGAATCCATGCATATCTCTATATGTATATATAAATGTCACATGCCAAGAATAAAAATCTATATAGTCTTTAAACACTTCCATTCAGTCCACACTAAATACCAAATAAAACAAGTCTATCTCTAGGGTCATAAATATCTAATGAAACTACAATTTGTTAATGGTATTGGAAAATTTGAGGTATTTTAATCCATGTTCGTCGTATTATCTAATGGATTCATCATATTAAGGACTTAAAACATCATTTCCTTGTTCAATACCGATTGTTTAACCATAAAACAATCCAGTAATGAATTTTGTGTTCTAGTATCAAAAAATATATGCATACGAGTAGAGTTTAGAATAATGGTACATCACACCATACAAGGACCTTGTTTCCAGATTATAGTATCTTTTTCGTCTGAATAAATATATCACTAAGATGTCACATGAGTGATCTTTCATCCCTAATGAGGGGTCAATTGAACAACCGAATTGTTCCTAGAAACAACCTCAATTATATATGACTATGTAAGGGAACTAGTCTGATTGTCTATTTTATCCGATCATATAAAGGATGTGGCTATATTTTTCCTAATCCACCCACAGATCATGAAATCATTTGATAATACTTTTTAATAGATAATTTCATTCCTTGGTGGTGGAAATTTTGTTTTGGGGTAGTACATTATATCCTTATTTTCATTAATGACACACGCTCAAAATATCCTAGTTTTATATTATATCAGGGAATAATATTATATGATTATATAGTCAGAGAATGGGGTGAACTACCTCAATGATATTATATTACCCTTAATCTTTTATTTCATGTACTATAGTTGAAACATGAACCCTTGAGAAAAATAGACTACATATTATACAATTCACAATGAGATATTTTTATCCATTGTTTCCCTATAAACCATATATTTATAATCTATAATACAGAGAAACTATATATTGGAATGAATATCTTTTCAGAAACCCCACTCAACAATGAATTCCTTAAAGGATGCAGTTGCAACTAAATCTTGGGTTAAAACCCATGTTTATAAATTGTGATGCCTATTATATTAAATTGACGTTTTCATTATTTAAGAGGATAAAATACATAATTCATTTAATATTTATAGTGTGAGGATAAAATTGTTTAATGAAAAAATCATCAAAATCATCCCATAGACGTCCCTAGTCAGGATTATCTTAGATTTCAAAATCCCACCATTTCATGAAATAAAATCTAAAATATAGGCATAAAATATAATCATCATATCTATCAGTGTACCAAGAATAATCTATATTTTTATTTATTCATATTATTTATAGTTGTACATTTTTCGGATTAGAATACAAATGAAACATTGATCGATTCTTCTTTCAATGCTCTATGAAATGATCAACTTGCTCTAGTAGATCTTTTCAAACATATATGTCCATATCTTGAAACTCATTCACAATACCTTTCTTAATAAAATGGTTCACCTATGATTTAGGTGAAAGAAAATTTTTTACATCTTCTTCTAGATGTTTTCTATGATATCTTCATGGTAACTTGTTATATATGTATAAAAATAGATCATTATAACTATTTATCTTTATGAAATTAACTCTTGAATAAATTCAAAAACATCATAAATAATCCTTAATAACATAAGTAATAACAAGGGAAACCATGATTTAAAAATAAAAGATTTTTTAAAAAAAATCATTTGAATAGAATGTGAATAATTAAATCCCAGGGGGTAGTCTTATTATAATTTTTGGAATGAATCATTCTTCTTCTAATCCCATGATGATAAGAGAAAAAATTTAAGAAGTCTATTATAAAATAATTATACCCAAAACACCCAATTAAATTTATGTTCAATAGAAAAGTCTAGATATTTCTTTTTATAATATAAATATCTTGTTTCTCGATACTACTATCTCCTTACTACCAACCCAAATCAAATACTTGGGAAATGTTATACAAAATTTCACCTAATGACCAAAAAAACCATTTATAATAACCTCTTTTAATTTTCTTGTTAAGAGGTGAAATAAAAGGATAATATCCTAAGGTGAAATCCCCAAGGCACCGATGGCTTGAAATAAATAAAAAAATATTTAGAGGATGGTTGATGATGGTTTTCCGTAAAAACAAAAACTAGTTCAAGAGATATACATAATCACAAAATAAACAAAACTATTCAAAATAACAAATAAAATAACATAATATAACACCAATAAATAATAAAATTATGGTATATTGAAGAAATATAAATACATCTTAAAGTCTAAGACTCCATATAGAAACACATAAGCACCAAAGTGACATTATTGAAATATAACATACAAACACTCCCAAGATCCAACTTTAGTAACAAAATCATAGTTTCAATGAAAACTATTAAACATTTTAGAAATGAAAACCTTTATTGGATCTTTATAGATGAAATTAGAAAACACACAAAAGATCCAAGCATGGATTGAGTATAAAACTCATTAGTATTTCCCCCCAAATACTTCCCATCACATGCCACTAGGAAAAGAATAGTTCATCACATTTTATTAAAATAGGACAGTGGATGAAAATAAAATATAAAAAATAAAAAATAGATCAATTACAATATAACATAAATGTAATGGTCTAAAAAACATTTAATACTAATTTTTATAATCATACCATTTCACAGTCAAGCACACACAAAATTCATGCAACCAAGTAAGTCCCTATACTAGTGAATTGTGAGTAATCCTATCACCAAGCTCTCACATGGTGACCAACATTAGAGTGCTACTTTCGACCAGAATCTACCCCAAATTTAAATTACTTCAAGGTGGTACTCCATACCATTAAAAATTCCAAATTAGTTTTATTCGATGGTGGTACATCCACAATTACCCAACATATATAAACATGAACAAAAACCACCCCATTATGACAAAATCTATAATGAAACATAAATTTACCAAAATTCCATCTATCAAAACCCACCATTTTGAAATTACATCAACGAGTGTTCCTCAATCTGTTCCATACATGATTTATAAACATATAATTAACATGATTTAGAATATATTAAACTAAAAAAGTTAATAAATCATAGAGAGATAGAGAATCATCCAACCTCAATAATATTACCACAAAGGGTCTATGAAAATTATATGTATTAATCATTTTCATCTCATTTCATTACCAAAATACAAAAAGATATCATCAATATATATTCATACTTGTATATCTACGTACAAAAACATAGATCTTTGGTATCAAATAACCCACCACAAGGAGAGACAACATGATTAGGAAGAATGGAAATCTAACCTTTATTCCATAAATAACCTCTCAATGACTCATTGACACCAAAGTTTAGAGATCAAAAATATTAATTATATTCCTATGTAAACCCTATTATTTCCAACTGAAATAGGGGTTTATATGATGTGTAACCCACATTCACATCATGTATTTTCGAGAGGCCACATTTTCCAAAATTCATGTCTCTTCAATTATTATTCTCTAGAAAAAACATTTAAATGATGTGAATATCATATATGGTAGTACTTTGTATCACACAATGGAATGTATTCATGGAATATATCCCTAGCACTATTACATTGTGTAATAGTTACACGATGTAAATTTATTCTGTAGAATTTTTAAGAATCTATGATCATTGATTTCTCCCATCAACACCTTAAGTAAAATATACCAAGACTCCATGAATAAATAAAAACACATAAAATGAATGATTAACTCATAAATTGAGTCCTACACTGGTCTTGTTCAATCATAGTGGATTATGAAACCATTCATGTATATGATTTTTGAGAATATGGATAATGAAAAAAAGTATTCTGCAGATGACCAGTTATATGAAAGTGTAAAGGTATCAATGAAAACATGTGGACAAAATAATAGATTGGGTACCACATATTATAATTTAAGATAGAGTTCCATAATACATTTATGTTATGTTTGAGGTTTCTATGACTTGTGATAATGGAAGTGATGATAATATGGGAGTATAATTTATGAGAGTCAATAAAGTGGACATTCCATTGGTTCAGGCTAGTTTTATTTCGTAATGTTTACTCTAATTTATTGTGAAATCAGACCTTCAATTTTCCAAGGTACAATATTATTCACCTTTAACTTTTCATCGTCTTTGTATGATTTAGTTTCATTACACCCATTTATATATTCTTGATTTCTGGTGGCATAGAAATAAGTATAGAGATATATTTTTGGGTTAATATCAATTGATATCGATATAGATAATTGAATTGAGATTGTTTAGAGATATTATTATTGTTTCATACTGGTTGAATGATATAGATTATGTTATATCTTTTTTACATTAGAAATTACCAAATTTTTTATTATGTATGTAATATATAACTGTGATTGATATTGATATCGTATATACCATTATCATTAATGATCATTCATTATGTCTTTTGAGGGCGATAATTATGATTTTTTCAGAGAGAGTGATATAGTGGTTGGTTGTGTGGCTCCTTACAACAAATAAATGGATTGGATTTTAAGCCAGGTTTATAGTATGATTTTGAATAATGAGGAGGAACATTAAGTTGTCTTTCATCCAATGGTTATCCAATTTCACGATTCATGATGATTTATCATGATTTACCCCATTGTTTTATATTTAGTTTGATTTTGATATTTTATTAATTAATAGTGATTATATCCATTCCACCATATATGACAGACCATATATAAATTCATGATATAAAATCATAAATGAATGATCTAGCAGATAAGGTTTATATAAAAGTTACTATCCTTGGTCATTGAGCCTCAACATATAACCTAAATCATCATAACCAATGAAACATTATATAAAATTATGAAAATCCAAATCCCAAAACCAAAACTATGCCATAAAATTTGATTAACTCTTTTTACTATATTTATATAAATAAATATTTAATAATAATTTGGTGCTAAATGATTATTTGTTATATAAATTTATTGATATAATTGTTAAAAATATTATTTCCTTATTGAATGTTTTATACTCACTACTCTTCAATATTCTTTTTGATATCTCAAAATATGGGATAAAATATTGGTAAACAAAATGTTTTATATCATTATACAATGCCTTACTAAATTTATATATCTATCATCTATTATTAATAAATAAATTATACATTACCAAAAACTCAATCTTTATTAAAAATAAAATTTTATCAGATTATTTAATAACTATAAAATATAATATTAAATATATAAATAGTTAATTAAAATTTTATGGTTTAATTGATCTTAAAAAATGATAATGTTGTCAAACATAAAAATGTTGTTCCAAATTATCCAATTCAATAATGAGTTTTAATGGTCATATAAAACCCATTTATTTATTTATTGAGTTTACACACATTATTTTCAACGTTAGATTTAATGTACATGATTTTTCTGTTTATTACTTTTCGATATTATATTGAATTATTTCAGGACCAAGAACTAATACGGCAAGATATTTCGAGGTCTCATGTCCCTAGATTAAATGTTTCAGAAATATTAATCATTAAATATCTTGTTTTAGTGGTTTTCCTAATAATTTGAAATAAAAATTAGATACCCAAGTCCACCATTACATTTAAATCTACAGTTTTCCCTGGTCAGGTACTAACATCAGTTGATGAGGGTTAGTTGTGAAATATTGTTTTTAGTGTCTTAATGAATAAGATTAAATAATGATTTAATTTATTTTAATGTTACACAGCGATGTAGTGACATGTTTTCTTTTTTATTATTCATTTTCAATGATATTTATGGTTCTTACCATAACCCTATTATCCCTCTGAATCATGGAGAATTAATTGTCTCAACGTCAAAATATGAAAACATTGTAGATTGGAGATCTAAAGAATTTTTTTTGAAAGATCTTGATATGATAGTGACATGAAGATCAATCCTATTCAATGAACAATCCAACCCTGAGGTAGGGTGTGTTATATGGAATTACAATCCCCATTTCTGAACTCAATAGTGAATACAGACTATCCTACAAACAAGTTAATATGTGGTTCATAGTTCTTTCTGGACGGGAAGGTATTGTGGGATTATTATCAAGATAATTATTTATTTTCCCTTTATTCATTATTCTAATAAGAGCAATTGAGGCCAGCATGAAAAAAGTCCATGGTTCTTTACACAGTAATTTCTTGGTGATTTTCTCTCTATCATTCATCAAGCTTTCATTGTTGAATCCTCATGCTCATGGATTTACATGTCAAGTGGTTCCAAATGTGATCAGACCCCCAAGTGGTGGAAAACAAGCAGTTGATTCTAGATTTGGGTAGATCAATTCCTTTGGAAGATATATCTACAAATTCATCAATCCTCATACATTGTAGGACTCTTGGTTCTCCACCGAAGGGACCACTGGCATTGCGCTTCTATGAGGTGGGTTGGCGCCACTGGTGAGGCAAGGTAGTGGAGGCTGGAGTGGCATGTGGAAGTTGTAGCAATAGTGGTCGAAGATGGCTGCATGAGGTGGTTTCGTGACGAGAGAAATGGTAGATATAGGGGGCTCGAGTGGATGTGGTAGGGGAAGCCAAGGATCCCATAGCGGCAGTGATACCATGACATGGTGGAGTGCACAGGGCACATGTGGAAGTGGTGGGATGACCATGTGCTATGTGGGACTACACTACGAGATGAGGGGGTACATGTTCATAGTGAACCAAATATGGGAGAAATACTTGCCTGCATACATGTGGGCCAAACCAGGGATCCATGATGCACTAGGCAGTCCAATGGATAGTGTCGAGTCAACCAGTGGGTCCTATTGGGGATAGATGATACCATTCACTCAAAAACATATCTTTCAAATATAGAGGATATTTAATGCGTTTTATGCATATTTGGGCTCTTTCAAGTAAAATATCCTTATAAAACCTTTGGTGGGTTATAACATTGACATATTTATAGTGGAATGGGTCATTTACACAGGTAGTACTTGGGGTCTAGGGGAATTGAATGTATGACTACTACTCATCGTTCACCATCTGTTTTCTACGTGAATTGATTCCCCAGTCCATAGTATCATGTTTGAGGTTAGTTTGGTTTCATTACATTTTTCATTTCCCTAACGGTTTGTGGTTTTCATTTCCTACTCATTGGAGTGTGATCCATTCATCAAGACCTCCAGGATAGAGTGTTTGGAATCCCCTAATAGTCCCATAGTATATCCTTTATTCCTATTTCATTCCCTTGGTAGAGTCATCAGTATTGACATGACTATGTTCAGCAGGCATCAATCCTCATCTAAATGAGTTAATCTAGATAGATTAGTTGGTATCACCCAATCTCAATGGCTATAACCCTCATCAGATGTATCATATCATTATCTCATGGTGGTTTTTGAAAAATAGTACTTCTCAGATGGACATCATCATTGTAAACAAACTCAGGTGTGTCTTCTCATAGTTTTTTTCTTTCTGTAATCTTCAAACTAAATCCTTAGAGTCCGTATACAGTGGTTATGACTTACCCTAGATTATGTGGTATAGTTTGAGTGTATCTAAATATTCTTATTATAAGTTCAATAGACATATATGGGTGTAGAGTTGATTATATCTCTCTCTTTGTGTATTTCTTTGTTATTTTGGGTTGTACTACTGAATATTGTTATACCCACCCTAACATGGGATTTACTGACATGTGTCATGCCTTTTGAAGAAGAGATACATTTTTATAGTTTAAAGGAAGGACCAAGACTTGGTGGAGCCTTATGAGAATATATAGGTTGAGGTGTTACCACAACTTCACACAGTGGTCCCATTACCTTACCATCATTTAAGATTTGCTAGGTTTTTTGGTGGATAAGTTTTAGGAATTTTTTTACAAATTATAATTTTTGTAGGCTTGTATTATTGCCTATTTTAATTTCAATCACTTTCACTATTATATACTATTTGTGGGTTATATTGGTTTTCATGCATTTATTACATACTTTAATTAAATTTCATCCTTTTTGGTCTTGGAGATGTGTGCATTCATAAAGGCACTGAGGTAATGCCAACTAAGTTAGTGATATGAATAAAATATGCTATTTACCATCCACTGCCTTATTTGGGGTGAGCATGGGGTTCCATGACATGGTACCATCTTGGACTGTTCATGATAGGGTTTAATCAATTATGGTCTGTTCTATGATATGAGCGAGAGTATGTGAAATTGTTTTGTGTAAACGGTGATAAGTGTTTCGAGTTGGGATTTGATGCTAGGGATTCCAATTTTGTTGTGGAGGTAGAGATATCCATACAATATGACTCTGATAACCTTCTATTTGACAAGTTACATGACAATACTGGTTGAAGGTAAAGCAATTGTACATTAATAATATAAGAATGTGTTGGGATTTTTATATCCTTATTGAGTAATCTATTTAAACGTACTCATTGACAGTAGAACATCATGTTTTGTTAAATGATGCCTCTATGATGCATACCAGCTAGGATTCAGTATCGTGATGATGATGAAGACCCCCTAAGTGACAAGGCTTTAGTATATAGGACAATTTCCTAAATGTTACCTCTATGTGGTGCACAAATCTTACCTCCAACTATTGAGCAGTTTGTGGTACCTATAGTACCTGCATATGAGGAGTGCATAACGAGTGTGATTCATAAATTTTAGAGACATTAAACCCATAGGATCATAGGAGAGCATGAACCTTAGGTGACTGAGGACTAACTTGAGGAAGCGACCAGTGATTTCTATATAGTTAAAACACGTGATGATCATATGGTGGTCCTAGCGCCGATCCTTCTTCATGGATCAGTATGGATATTATGGAGTTTAAAAATACATAATAAAGATGAGGTGACTCACTCATAGGTATAGTTATAGGGACTCTTAATAGAGTATATTTCACCAGTTCTACTGAGAGATGTTCTTATATAAGAGCATCTTCATCTCCAGTATGGCAGTATAAGAGTATCAGATTATTTGTCATGGTTACCTAACTTTCTAGGTAATCGATGGATATTGTTAAGGATCAATATTTATAGGTGCAGACCATTAGGAGATGTTAGTGTAGAGATATCCAATAGAGTATTATGCCTATGAAAATTCCAACTTATTTTGGTGGTGTTTGAGAAGTCTTTAGTGGTTGAGAGATTCATGACTGAGTAGAGAATGCTGGTGACAGTCAATAGTGGATGGGAATGTGTTGAGACCTCAGTAGCTTGGAGATGATGTCTTTATCAGGTATCTAAACGTGGGATATATTTTAGGAGGAGTTCCTAGGACATATGATATGAACATAATGGTTTACAGGGAAGATCCAATGGTCATAGGGAGATGAAATTCTACAGTTGTGATGGAAGGGGATATATAACTCGAGACTGTCCAACATATCATTCTACTAACTAGGAGACTATGGATGGGCGACCATGGTAATGGAAGAGGTTGGAGTAGAAATATCTATAGGTAGGCATATGTGGAAGAGTAACCGGGTGAGCAGCAGGAGGTGTTCGATGTTTTGACTTGATACCACCACCACCAATAGGTGGTCCGCCCCAGGCTTAGGGAGATGGGGGAATGGTTCGAAGACCTCATCATGGATTTGAGGACTATGACCTCGGGGCCCCATGGATGATTAAAGGTAAGATATTTTTCTTTTAAACATTAGATATAGTATAGATAGACACATTTTCTAGTCAATACTTTTCACTATATATCTTGTTCAAGACCTAGAGATTTATGTAGAACTGTTAACTCGACCCTTATGCTTAGAGGCTCAAACTGGGGGAGATGTGATGATCTCACATCTATTCCAAAAGTGTGGCCATTCCATTGGAGGAAATAATTTTTGTTGGAAAGTTCTGGTGGCAGTGTCGATGTCTTTTGATATCATTATCAGTATGGATTTCTTATCTTTTCTCTATACTCAAATTGATTGTTTTAGGTGAAGGTTGTGGTGTGTTCGTAGTTATATAACATTTTTCCCATTATTAGTGAAATTGAATCACTGGAATAAAATGATGGACTCATTCATAGGAAGAGGTAGTCAATCAATCACTAATTGGATAGCCAAACCATCGTGGAATGAAATGTCACGAGCTTTCGATTTCCAATATTATTGGAAGAGTACAGGGATGTCTTTATCGAAGATGTTCCAAGGTTACCTCCCCACTAAAAGATAGTCTTCTTCATTGACTAACACCATGTTATAAACCCAATATCTTCCCCAACATATCATATGTCTAAGGATGAGATTCATGAGTTGATCATATAGTTAGAGGATTTACAGATGAAGGGATTCATTAGACCATGTGTTTCACTCTGGTTAGTCCTGGTGTTGTTTCCCAAAATGGCTGACAAAATCATGAGGTTGTGTGTGGATTAACGACTCTTGAACAAGGTGACCATTAATAATAGGTATCCACTACCAATGATTTATGGCCACTTCATCTAGTTGAGAGTGGAACGATGGTTCTCAGAGTTTGACCGTCGATCAAGATATTACCAGCTGCAAGTATGGGACATTGATATACCGAAGATGGATTTCAGATGCTTATATTTATATTATGAGTACTTGGAGAAGACATTTGGAATGATGAATACCTTAATAGTTTTCATGGAACACATGAACTGGATCTTCCATCCACATAAGGATCTGTTGGTGGTGATCATCATCCATGATATCCTTATACACTTTGTGTTTGAGGAGGAGCATGAAAGACACTTAATGGTGGTTCAGGATGCACTATGAGAGAACTAGATGTATGGGAAACTCTCGAATTTCTTGTTCTGGATTTATGTAGTCGACTTTTAGGGTCATATTATCTTCATATATGGATTGGAAGTGGGCCCATCCATGGTTGAGGCCGTTCTAGCATGGGATCCACCTAGGAGGGTGACAGAGGTGCTGAGAGTCCTTAGGAGGGAAGGCTATTACCATAGATTCATAAATAATTCAACAAATATATTAGTCCCAATGATATGTTTAACCCATAAATGTATCCTTTTATGTGTATTTAGAAGTTCCAGCATGCCTTCTAGCTATTGAGGAAGAGGTTGACGAGTGATCTAATCATTAGCTTGCGAGAGGAGGGTGTTGAGTATGTATTTTTCTAAGATGAATCTTGGATGGGACTTTTGTTTTCTTCAAGAATTGGTATGGTTTGATTGCCTATTGTTCACACAAGTTGAGACCACATGAGAAGAGTTTCATGAAACATGATCTTTATATCACAACTGCAGTCTTTTCATTGAAGATTTGGTGACACCACTGGATGTGAGAGAAGTTAATCATCTAATATAATAAAAAAGTATCAAGTATATCTTCTCTCAAAATGATATAACCCTGATATAGAGGAAGTGTCTAGAGTTTATCCAATATATTAATTTAGATTCTTTATACTAATGGAAAGAGGAATGTCGTTGATGATGTCCTTGTTAGGATATAGATTTCCCAATTATTGGATGAGGTGTATGAGTCATTGGTCTTGTTGCAGTTATCCTTTGTGTTTGGATATGGGGGAGCATACCTCTTGTCAACAGTTGTTAACCATATAATATTATAGTGGCTCGGGGAGGGTCTGATTGGGGATAAAAATTACAAGACTGTAAAACCTCAGTCATCAAAAGTACATTCTCTTGATGGATATTTGAAATATGGGGAGCATGTCATTCTTTTAGGAGGGTGCATAGATCTAAAAGTGGCATTGTAGGATGTGGTTTTGATGGAGTTCCACACACACCCATTGGAGGTACATCAGGATGTGGTGAAGATGTACCTAGACCTATAATGTCAGTTTTCAGGGATATGGATGAATAAAAAAGTGGAAATTTCTTTTCTCTATTCCACAATTATCATCAAGTAAATGTTGAGAAACATGTTCTAGTAGGGTTGAACCAACCCCTCGAGGTTCCAAAGTTGATGTGGAATAAGGTATCAATGAACATCGTTATGGGTTTTCAACGTACATCATGGGGACATTATATCATCTAGGTGGTCATTGAATAACTCACCAATTCGGCTCACTTCCACCCTATATAGAAGTAGAGTTATTGTAGAGATATTGGGATGCCTCTCTGTGTGAGAGATAGTTCAGTTTCACATAGATCCATCAATGATTGTATCAGATTTGAATACATGTTTACCATCAGATTTGTGGAATGGATCACAATAAGTGTTTGAAAATCAATTAAACATGAGCACGACGTTTAATCCTGATATGGATGGCCAGACATAGATGACAATTTTGATTCTGGAGGAAATGATGTGGGCCTACAACATATAATTTAGTCATAGTTGGGAGGGTCACCTAACATTGGTGGAGTTTTTATACAACAACATCTACCACTCCACCATTTTTATAGTACCAATAGATGCTCTATATTGGAAACCCTATCGGTCACTACTTTCTGGACTGATCCAGGACAATCAGCACTCATTCGCCCTGAGTTGGTGTGAGCTACTATAGAGAAGATGCATATCATCCAGGAATAGATGTTGAATGCATAAAGGTGTAAAAATTCATAATCATACCTGATAAGAAATCCTTTGGAGATCAAAGATAGATACCACATGTTCCTTCGGGTCTCACCTCGACATGGTTTGTGGAAATTTGGCTGAGGTGGAAAGTTTTATATGAGGTTTATCAGCTCTATTCAGATAATTTTTATAGTTTGAGAGGTGTAATACCACCTACATCTACCCCCACAGTTTCATTGGGTATATGAACTCTTTCAAGTGCTATATTTGAGGAGTTACATGCATGACCTATCACGCGTTATCAACTAGGGCATGTTGGACATCAACGATTGGGGGACATTTGTGTAGTACCTAATGGAGATAAAGGATAGGTATGAAAGGACACATAATGGGTGATTAATTCCCTTTGTGATTGTAGATGGAATTATAGGAATCTCTAGGAGAGTACATGGGAGGGGGATGCTCTGATTCATTCATAGTACCCACATCATTTTTAGTAGCATTTTGTTTTTTATTTTCATAGACTTAAACAACTATGTTGTGGAGAATGTAATGTCCCAAATTTATTACATGTATTATATTAAATATTATATTTAATTATTTTTATACAAGGTATTGAGTCAGAGTACGATTCCAAGGACTAGTGGATCAAGAATAAATTTTAGAAAAATATTAATCATTAAATAGCACATGAGAGCATTTTTTCTAAAAAAGAGAAATAATATCAAAATGGTTTCTCGATTCAGAAATATGAGGGCACCATTCCTTTAAGAATTTTAGCTTTAGCCTAGGTGATTCCTAAAATTGGTCGGATTGGGTCATATGTTAAAAAATGATTTTGGAAATTTTAAAGAATAAAATAAAAAAAAAATCATATTATTTAAACGTTATGCAATGACACAATGATTTATTTTAATTTTATTAAACCTTGTTAGAGAAATCCATGGTTATCCTAATAACCATGGAATCCCTCCAAATCATTGATAGATTTTCCTCTTAGTGAATAATGATGATGGGATTGCAGATCGGCGATCGATAGACGTTGTTTTGATGGGTCTCACAAATGAAAACAATGTGATGATCAATCCGTTTCAGTGAACGATCCAACCCAAAGGTATGTGGAGTTATTCAGATTTCTTTACCAACATCTGAATTTAACAATGAACACAGACCAACCAATGAACAAGTTTATCTGTGGTTCATTGTTCTTGTGGATGGAAAAATATTATCGGGATATTTATTTATTTTAACTTCATTATTCATTCCAATGAGAAAGGATCGAGGTCGAGATAAAAAAAGTTCAATGATTATTCCATATGGAATTCCTAGTGATCTTATCTTCCATGTTCTTCATTCCTTAACTATTGAATCACTATGGTTGCAAATCAACTTTTTGGTTGGTTCCAAACATTATTGGACCCCCATAGTGTTGTAAAACTAGAAGTACGGGATGGATCTTGGTAGATAGATTCCTGAGGATCCCATATCTATAAAAATATTGATTTACGGACATCATCAGTGGAATGGGGGTCCATGGATGGGACCCCTAGTGTGGGTTAGACATGTTAGTACAATAAATCATGGAGGTAGCAGTGGTTGGAGGTGTGTTTGACAGATGAAGTAGTGGCGTATAGAGTAGTGACAACCAGAGGAGTCCAAAGATAACAGATAAGGAGGGTCTCATTATAGCATGATGTAGCAGGGAGGCCTTTGGAAGTCAAAGCTTGCGAGGTTCATGATGACATGGCTGTATGAAGACATGGGACACAGTGTGGAACTTCCTGACCAGGGGGCATTCGGTCAGGGCAGACCACATGCGGCGAAGAAACCATACCACATGTGTGTGGGCTAGACTAGGGGATCTAGGTTATTCATGGTGTCATAGTGGGTTGTGCCATACAATTCCCATTAGAATGGGTCAGGTCGAGTCCACCCAAATGGATCGAGTCATCCAGTGGGTCTGGTCGGACCCAGACTAGACCCGGACCAGACACAGGTGAGACCTTATCACTAAAAAATCCATATCATTTAAATGGAGCGTCAATTTTATACGACGTTAGTTGAGTGGTGACAAATACGATGATAAGGTCCTTATAATGACCATTGAAGGATATAAATAAGACAGATTTGTAGTGAAACAATCTAATTACACAAACAATGCCTATGGTCAAGGTGTACAACAAGTGAGACTACTATTCACCGTGCACACTCTTTTTTCAACTTGAATTTATTACCTTATCCACCATATCTTAGACAAGTTACATTAAGGTTTTATCCCATTATCATTTCCACATTGGTTTTTTGGGATCATTTCTTACCCATAATATTATGATCCCTACAAGACTTCATGGATATAGTTATTGGAATCCATCAAGAGGTTGGAACTAGATCTTTTCTTCATTCGTCATGCCCTAGGTAGACTCTTCATTATTGACGTGACCAAATTCACTAGGCACAGATACTCTATATAGTAGGTTAATATAGACTGAGTTATTGGTATCACCCCATGTCCCTCGTTGTGATCCTCATTCAATGTTCTATATATCTCTCATAGTGGATCCCGAAAATAGTACTTCTCAGATGGACGTCATTATTTCTATCACAAATTTGATTGTGTTACTATAGATGTGTGCTTCATAGAATATTTGGACTGAGTCCCTAGTGGTGGTAAGAAGTGGTTTTGACATAACCTTTTATGTGTGGTATGGTTTAAGAATATCTGGATATTTGGGTTATATATTATGTAAACATATACACGTGTATATGTTACAATATATCTCACTATGTGTATTCAATTGTTGTTTTGGGGTTTCCTACTATGTATTGTTATAATGACACCTACACAGGATTTTCCTATACATGTAATTTATTGTGAAGATGAGAGTTTTCTTGACATAGTCTAGGGAGGACTGAGACTGGATAGAGACTTGTGAGATCAGACAAGTCGAGGTGTTCATATGGCTTCAGATAGTAGTTCTAATACCTAGCCTTCACATCAGATCGAGTAGGGTTTTCTAATGGTGTGTTTCATGATTTTTTTTATGGACATTATTTTTTTGGGCTTTTAATCTAGGCATGGTAACATTCCCACAATTTTACTATTGTACTCTGGTAGTGGTTTATTGTGGGTTTCAAGATTTTTTTTTTCTAGATTTATGTATTTTTTGTCTGGGATATGTGTGTTTCCATACATGTACTTTTGAATTTCCTCCCATGTTAGTTATATCCATACTTGGTGCTTGTTACATACCCCTAACCTATTGGTGGTGGGATTTGTGAGTTGGGGAACAATCCCTTATAGGATGGGTCGTGAAACTGGTAATTAATATTTAATGAATCAAATCTAATATTATATGCCCTCTATATAATCTACTAATTATCATCTTATGGATGTTTACCAAAGCAGTTATGTTTAGTCAAGTCTTGTTGATTCTTACAAAGAATTAATAAATTTTAACGTAATTCCATGATCATCCTTACGATGGATAAGATTCATGATTATGAATATAGAATATCATGGTCACATAGAATGTATGATAAATATGTGGGATAGTTCCTGAAAACACAATATAGATGATTGTTATGCAGGGACCACATGATGATTACGCAAATCATAGGATGACCCTTAAAAGAACACCCTTATGATTAATAAACCTTACATAAAATTGGACTAGGTAGTACATAATGATAATTCATAATGATGCTTAAAATTATAATTCATATGAATATAATTAGTATATAAAATTATCCATATGAAATTGATGATTAAATAGGTTTTTAGGCTAATGAAAATAGATAATTTCAGGGAACTTATTACTATTATATATTTCTGTAAAATCTAAATGATTATTTCTTTTTATTGGTATTTTAATGTTAAATAATGGAATGGAATATGTTTTGAAACAATCATTTCAATTAATTTCCACATACACAATGGTAAGATATATTCTTCTTTCTAGGCTTGACGCTTTTGACCTAAGATTTTCTCCTACTTGATAAGCTCATATATATGTCTATATAACTCTTTTATCAAAAATATTGGTGACATGAGTTTGTGAATAAAAATTAATAATCGTTGATTTGTGTTCTTAATATTATATATTCTCTTAATAGATGAAAACTCATTCATCATGAGAAAAAAAGTAGTATTTGTTTTCTTAAAAAATAATAACAACATATTTAATTTCAAGAATATCTTCATCAATTGAAGAACAATAGCTAAATATAAATTGAAAATTCATATTGATTCTCTATATTTACATAGTTTTTTATTTCATTATTATATTGTTTGTTGTAATGACCATTTTTTTAAATCGGATGAAAATAAAATTTGATTCTATATTTTACCTTTATTGGAAGGGTTTTTTTTTTAAACCTGACCTCATAATATAAATATAAGAGTTGGAACACTGAAATCGGTTTTTTCGGATTTTTGGTAAAGACCCAAGTTATTTCTATACTGTTTTTTGGATGTTTGGGAGAACCTATGCCCAAAAACTCATGTTTGGGTGATTTGAATAGGGAACACATTTATTATGAAATTGTGATACCCTTAGCAGCACATCATGTGCACCATATCAGAGGAGAAGATATTCCATGAATGATTTGTTCATTGTTTACCGAAACAGTGCATCATTCTATCATGGGTACTTCAACTTAGGTAGTACCCTTACGCTATTAATATCATTGTTTTCATATGGTTACTATAATTGTACAACCCAAAATGTGTTGTATGAATTCATAGGAAATGGGTTGCACATGGTTGGATCATGTTTTGGCCAAACATTGTGTCCAAAACATGAGAAATTGTTTGTAGGTATAAAATTAAAATATTTTGTTTATTCGGATTAAATTTTTTCCCATATTTCTTATCCACATTGAATCTGAATGAGGCTATCTTTGAGAAATGAATTCATTATCCCTATCCAAATATAATCTTTGACCTTCCTCCTCTATTCAAATTCAAAATCAGTTACCATCAGTATCTATGGAACCACATTGGTAATCTCTTGAATCAACTATAATATTTTTTTATGTTCTTCATTCCCTTGGCTGCACTATTCTTCTGTGTGGTCATTTTTCCCATTTTAAGGGAGAAGGTATGTTTCTCTGATCACCTCTATAATAGATTTAATTAGAGCATGATATTGGATGAGTATGTCATTCTATGTATGATTTAGGGTGTCTATGACTTATTTTCAATTTTTTTAACTCGTTATTACTTTATTCGTTGTGCTATTCACCTTATTTTTCCTAAAAATTATTTATTATTGGTTCCTTTATATGAACAAGAATGTTTTACCATGATATATGTCCCTTGATTCATAGTTGGTTTTATAGAGGATGCAAACATCATATAAAGAGACCCAATGCTTGTTTCAGCTTGTTTTTCCCTACAAATTATAAATATTAAATTCCGTATTGCCTTATAAGAATTATTAATGGATTGGATGTCATTTTACCCCTTGCACAACATTTTTTTAATGATAATGGAACCTCCTTAGTTCCATGATAAACTTTTATAACGTGAATTTCCATGTTGGGTAGTATTTAAAAAATTGAACTTTGTTGAATTGAGTAATGATATTTGGATAGGATTATTAATGATTCTTAATGAATTTTTTTAAATAAATTTCTTTCATTTATAACAAAACACCTCAATGAAGATATGTTGTCTTCAGAAATAAAACGTGTTTATTAGTGTTTTTAAACATGTTTGTCCTTTTTACATTTTTTTAAGCTTCAATTACATGAAGTCATTGTTTGGTATATGTAATGATGATAAATGTCCTTCATTGATGTTATAAAATTAATTTCCACCCTTTTGTTTAAATTTTTACCAAACCAATGAACCGCAACAATGTTGTTGGCTCATTTTATTAATGGAATTTCCTATATAAGCATTTTCTGTTTATACCATGGAACCTTATAAGTTTCCTTGTACCTTAATAAAGTTAATTTTCATGATTAGTTTAATTTATTGTAATGTTTAAAATAGAATAACATATTCCTGTCAGTTTTCTCTTACCAAATTGATTTAATTATTTTTAAGGGTGGAAAGGCCATGACTATTTCTTATTCATGTAATTAATTATATGAATTGAATTGTCTTAATAGAATTGAATCTTGATAATTAAATGAATAATAGGTTTTGAATTATAAATTAT
The DNA here is from genome assembly GCA_963277665.1 of Viscum album. NCBI lineage: Eukaryota > Viridiplantae > Streptophyta > Magnoliopsida > Santalales > Viscaceae > Viscum > Viscum album. Next base: position 1,014,281,511 of record OY728130.1, on the reverse strand, counting down.
ATTTTAAATGTGTTACCCTTGATTATAATTCATTATTAAAATTCAATGGATGTGAGGTATTTCCTCATTGATTGTATTCTAAAAATTGGGATACCTTTATATGCGCTCGATAAATGTAAGGCATGAGATGTATTGCCTCACTTACATCTATTATTAATTATTACACATTGTACATATGAAATGGAATGATGATAAGGGTTTAATTGAGCATGGTGTATCACGCTCCCTTATATCAGGCGTTCAACATGGAATGTTGCACCATTGATATTATATGGGAGACGGGCAATATGCTCCATGCACCATTGTTATAGTATTTCCATGAGGAATCACTATCCATCTTGATTTTTAGTGCATTATTTATCTCAATAATTATGGGATATGCATAATGTACAAATTTCATAGTATTTTAATCTAGTTTGACTATTCATGGATGCATGAGTAACACCGTAGTCCAGCAAGCACTAGTATTCAATGTAAACGGGCATTAGGATTCTTCGGGAATTGGGTAATATAGGAGGATCAATAAATAATAGAACTATATATATATATGGTCATTATTATATTTATAGTTACTGGTCAAACATCTCATCATGATAGCGAGGTGATGCTAGTAGAACCGTAAGATGCTCATTATGAAATTTTGTATGCATGTAGTTATTTATTTCTATTATATTTATTATTCATATTTCCTGCATACTTCCAAACATTACATTATTGACTAGTTTTAGTAATATTCAACATGGTTGGGAACCTTCGAGGATTAATTTCTCACACACTTTTTGAATTCCATTTTATAGTGGTTACGAGTTGTATTTATACTTGTAGGACCTTGGTTGATTTCAAGAGCTAGTTAGCTAGTTCCTAGGAATTTGGGACAAAGACTGAGTAGGAGCATGGTATTCTCATGGATATCACCATTGAGGATTTACATTTCATTCCATTCTCATACTATACTTTATTTTGTATTTGGTTATTTGTCCACTATTTTAGTTTATGTATCATCATTAAGACATGAATGCATCTATTGTATATTGGCATTGGGAATTATTTATATTTATTTTACATTATCCATATAATGACTTGTTATTCATTTATTACTGCTTCTATTATTGTATGTTCATACTTATGATAGATAAAACTATGAAAATATGAGATGTGGGTATTATAGAAACCCTGTATTTTCATACATAAACATTACATAACGTTTGTGGAATACATAATATAGTGTAAAAATAAGTTCCCAAACTCCATACTAGTCTAGTTACTTTTGAATCATGGAAGCAAAAAAATTAATACATATTTGGGCTAAAATATATCCAACTACATTCTTCTTGAGTAAGACCCTTCTTAGACACATAAAACATAATACATATCTTTATAACCTGGGGAAGGATACATAAAAATGGTTGATCTCAAATCCTCATTAAGGGTAAATATGGTAGATATGTACGAATAATTATGATTGTATTGGTATGAGAAGCTGATCCTGAAAATAGAAGATCATACCCTACATATCAAATATCATATACAGAATTAATGGAATAAATCTTGTAGGTTCATTAGACATGAATCATAAGAATATAAATAACATAAGCTATGAAATCATAACATAGTCATAAATCATTGAATTATGACAAACACATAAGCATATAAAAATATGACTTCCATAGTAGCCAGAGAAACACTTCCAAGTCCCTCTTGGTGGCATAGGTTGACTACCCATACCATCTTGACAATCATGGTTTACTCCCATGACCATATTAGTAGCATGAGTTCTCTTTTCATACATTCTCGTTAGTCGTTGTTCACTCCCATTGAATTCTTATAATTGATTATTTATTCCCAATACCATCTTATTCTATCTTATGAGATATAAATATTTATGAAATACATTGGAGGGAGATATTGGTCCAACACATCTCATAGTGAAATCATACATACATATGCTAAATAATACAGAAACAATCATATCTTAACCCATGAAATGAAATGGGTATCATAAACATATAAACAAATTAGAACACATGGAAAAATATACATATTTTATAATAATTTCTTAAAAATTATATCTCATGAATGGGAATCCTATATCATCAATATATAATTGGTGAAAGAAAAATGGCTTTCATAAAGATCATGAAATTAAGAATTACCCATTTATATAATTAATATGAACATAACTTTTATATCATTACTTATAATGGAAGTATTAACATCAAAAAATGTCATCTTATAAAGAAATAAACATGAAATATACTTCAAAAATGTTTCTTAAGGATAATATAATTTCTTATTTAAATATAATTATTTAAAACGTAAAATATTTTACAAACTTTTCATTTTAAATTAATTTAAAAATATATAAGTATGGATTGAAAACATTTTGAAAACCACTTTCCTTCAAAATAATATAATATTATATAGAAAATAATTGAAAATAATTTTCAGGAAATCTTTTAAAATATTCATGAAAACATTTTCAAATTAATTTTCCATGAAAACATATAAAATTATATTAAAAACATTTTTAAACACATTTGATTTAAAATAATTTTCAAAAATAAAAATGAGGCTTGAAATAATAATGAAAACCATTAATATATACAATAATCATGAAAAATTTATGAAAACATTGTCCCTTGAAAACATTTAAAAGTATATTGGAAAGATTTTGAAAACAATTTCATTGAAAATGTGTTTTAAAAACATTATCAAAAATTAACCCTTAAACATGAAGGGAATGCTTCAAAATATTGATTATTGATCAATACATACATATCATATTATATATGAAAGAACATTCCTTTGAAATGGTAAAAAGGATAAAAAATGTATCGTTTTGAAAGAGAAAAGAAGATTCCATTGAAAACGTAGAAAAAAATTAAAATGGCACGTATTAATTTTAATGTCCATTTGTGATTAGAATAGTAATCTTGGAAATCATTTTTATAAAAAATATTTTTAAAGAAACACAATTTTCTGACTGAAGAGATGGTATTGTCGGGCATTCATAAAAAACATTATTAACTATTTTATTTAACAAAGAGTGGATGAAATGGAAAGAAATATGAATAAATCATTTATTACTTTAGTATAATAAAATTAATGAATTTTATTGAGATATGGGTAATAATATTTCATCAATGGAAGCATATATATAAACATTATTGAAAAGAGATAAAATTGTCTCAATAAACATTTTTTTTCTTGTTAACCTGGGATCATACACTCCTTGTTAAAAAGAAAATTACACGAATAATAAAATATCATTAAGATATTTAAATTATTTCTATAACATGATAATTTATTTATATACACGATAAAAGATAATTAAGGTGCATAACAAAACCATAGTCTTAATGACGAGAAATTGAGACAAAACTATTTCACATATTTTGTATCTTTTTAAACATATACCTCAGGAAATAAAAATTGGAAATTGGATATGTGAATACCAAAACATTTAATTAAAATACACATATAATACAAAAATGGGAAGTAAATACACTTCTTAAAAGGAAGTAGTGTCGAACGAAGCATGTATCTCATGGAAATAAAATGTGAGACGAAATCACCTTACCCTTTATCATGACTCTCAATGTACTCTTTCAAAAAACCTGTATAATAAATATAAATTTCCCATTATTATTTAATAAAACCATATTCATATATATAGTACCATATATATTTTTATTACGACCTTAAATTACCCACTAGTTTACTATCCTATGTTAATGTTTCACTTTGGATAATATTTACTTTGTTCTTCGCATGTGTCTAAATTTGTTATACTATAGGTTTTTATACATATATATGGATTACAGAATGTAAATAGTGATATAAATGTCATTTATATTCATTATATGTTTTTTATAATAATCTATAGAATATAGAACTTTGAAATGGAATATACCATTCATGGAGACAATAAGTCGTACATGCCCATGTATGTTATTTCTATGTTTATTATCTTATTGAATGAAAAAAATGTTGTATATATTTATATATATGTGAATATCATTATTAAATTAAATTTATGATATCATATATATCAAATAAATTCACTAAACCATCCCTTATAAATACCATTTAGATTATAAAGGAATCATATTTCATTGAGAAAGCAGTATTCAACACTTACTCAAATGAAATTATCTTATTAAGAAAAATTGAAAACTAAAAAAAATGTGTTGTAAAAGGAATAATGAATACATTATAAATAATAAATATTATATATAATTTATATAAATATATTTTCCATCATAATTTCTACATGGATATACAGAATGTAAAATTTAACAATCATCATTTTGTGAGGCAGAAGTTCGATTGAAAATTGCCATTTTTTATTATATCATAAGAGTTACTCCACCCAAATACATGATGTGCCACGGGGGTCTGAAATGATGTAACCCGAGAGTGTCCCCATGCACAAAATTATTACACTCCTGAGGTAAGGTTACCAAACTAGAGAACACCATCAACGGTCCTTCCGAACTACTTCCACGCGAAAGAGAATCTGACAAGAAATTTTCCTCCCTTTTCACATGCCAGAACGAGAAAGCACTCATGAGTTCCACCGCACAGCTGCGAACCAAATAGGCTAAGTGCCATGGAGGATCAATATGTCCGTTAATATCTCGGAAAGTAGTTTCAGAATCAGATTCAACCTCTGAACAGCTCAGTTCCAGGTCCTTGCAAAGCCAAATACCTATTTTTATCACCTTTAACTCTGCACCCAGTGAACTCCCCGGCCCGTAGAAACTGCTGAAGGCAAACAACACTGATCCATACTCATCCCTCAACAGAACTCCCCTACGTAAAGTGTATTCTCTTTACCCCTTAGAAGGAGGTGTGTGTATGTGTACGTCGAAAAATAATCATAATAAAAAAATATTATATGTATTATAGTGGTGTTTTTATATCAAAATGGAATAAATTGAGTGTGGGGTGGAGAATAAAAATTAAATAATGGATCTTGAGAGAAAAAGTTACCTCTAAATCTAGTATCTCCTTTTTGATTATGCCAAATGGATTCCTTGGATTTCCTTATAACCAAGGGAAGGATTATAGTATGAAGGGATGGATTTTGGGATGTTTAATATGAAGATAATTGTTTAGTACAGTAGTTTTTATAGTTTTCATGATGGGGGATAGGTGGTAGCATTTATGATGAAGGGAAATGACTCACTTGGAATTTTTTACAACATGTTTTCTGTAATAATTTTATCACATAGAAAAGTCATACCAACCCAAAACAATAGTTCTTGGAAGGTTATATGATTCTTAATGGATATAAAATAGGTTTCCAACAAGTTTTGATTTTGTTTTGAGTCTTAAATTTAAGGGTTAGTCCTTAGTTAAGCTCTATTTTACTTTACCTGATGTAATTAATTTTTATTTTATTCATTAATACTTTTGGTCAAAAAATGTTTAACAAATTATTAATTATTAATTATTTTTATTCCAACTATTGAATACATTTTTTCAAATTTTAAACTCATATGTGGCACAATTTAATTTAAAATTTATCCCATAGTGGGGTCCACAATTCGTGTTTTTAAGTAAAAACATTCAAAGGATTAATATGTTTTTATACCCAATTTCAAAGTGATATTAACCTCAATAAACAAAATTATATTAAATGATAAAAATATTATCTTGTTAACCTTTTAGAAAAAATAAATTAAAATTTAACCTTATTAATAAAAAAGATTACAATGATGTTTTGTACTAAAATTTAGTGCTTTTAACTATTCATTTAAAATGATACATTATAGAAAAATACAGAAACATTATCCTAAACTAATTTCTATGTATGTATATTTAATATGAAGTATATTTTGACATATTATTTCTATATAAGTTAAAAATTTTGGATTTAAAATGGATTTGCCATTTAAAGTCAAACTTCATTTATAATAATATATGTTTTTAAGCATAATAATGGGTCAATTATTATATTACATCAGCCAAATCAATTGAATGAATATAATAAACATTTGATTAAATAAATAAAATACATATTAAATTAGTATCACTCAATAGTTATATTTAATTTAATTTATTATTGTAAAACTGCTTTGTTGCAATAAAAATAATAGTATTTCCCTATACGTTAAATTATTTTTCATATTCATTTTTATTTAGTTGGTACATTGTGAATTCATATTTTAATGTGTAAACCCGATACTTTCATAAATTAAATAATAATATTCATAACCTCAAATTTAAAAGGTAGTTTATATATTATAATATTAATTAAAAATATTTTAATGTTATACTATTGTTTTATAAAACATGGCCTTGCACGTTACACAATGCATCAAAGGAATTCATTTTGTGCGTGTAATTCAATATAACCATAGTTTTCTATATAGAACAAGATAATTTTTATGTAGTGTGGTTTTCATGATTTATGTTGTGTTGAATATAATTGAATCCATACATAGTTCTTTACAATAAAATAATCTATCTTTAGTGTTGTGTAAAATGATCATTTTCAAAAAGGTAAAATTAATTTGAAAAAAAATATTCAAAAAATATTAGTTTGTTACATTCTACCCCCATAAAATTAATTTCACCCTTAAAATTCATCTGGTTTTTCAATGGATTAATACTTTAATATTATATTTATAGAAACCTACATCCTAAAAATGAAAAATAAAATTTCCCGTAAATGGGTATGTTGGAACAGAAACGGTCAAAAAAATTAACATAGAACTGGGATTATACATAGGAGAACATAAGATGGGAGTGATGATTTTACATGGAGTAAAAGTATATATATTTATCATGAGTTATTGATATGATTAATCACAAACAGGTGAATGATAAATGAAAATTTGAGGGCCTCATTGTCTTAAATACGTGATAATTAAAATTTCCATTGGTTTAAAAAAATGTTGTACTAGGAATAAATAGTTTCTTTTGATAATTATCTTAAACTTGAGAAATGATTTTATTGACCAAGAATATAATGAAATATAGTTACATTATATATTTTTCTAAATAAAATTTATTTCTTTAGTTTTATTTTATCAGTTTCCAATTCATCCATTACTTCGTGTAATGGACATCTAGAAATTAACCTTAACATATGAATTACTAATGTAAACTTTTAAAAGATCATACAACCCATAAAATAATTAATTTTATAACAATTTATATATAACTATTCAAAAAATAATAAACATGGTTAAGACATTAATATCAAAATATAATAAGTAACACTGATGATTCATCATAAATAATTAATCATTAAAAATAATTATACATTAACAAGGACCTCATTTAAGCAAGTGGTATGCGTGAAACCGTTATTTTCCTTTTGTCCAGGGATCCAAACCTAAAGCCTTGCTAGACTGGATTGGTTTTCATCTGAAAAAAATAATTTTATTTTCTAAGACCATAAAAATATAATTTTGAAAATAAATGAGATAGACATCCATGAAATAAATTTAATCACTAAATATAATTTTATCCAAATTTTCAAAAAAATCTCATTTCATAAATACTTCCTCTAATGTTTAACATAAAATATTAATGAATGGTTAACATTATAATCCATCTCAATGTTAATAATCCAAAACATTAAAATAGAGTCACAAAATTCTTTAACATTAATTCCTCCATATATATCAATGTATCTATTGGTTTTCACATTCCAAACATGTGAATACCCACATCATATATTCTCTTGAAACATTTTGATAACATGAATTACCATAATGACATACAAAAAACATGCATTATTTATTATTCCATAGATTGCATGATATATTCCATAAATCTATGAGGTTGTAAACTTCATCTATGATAGAATAAACTACTTATCAAGAAGTCTATAATTATATCCAAGGTAATAAGTACCATAAAACATACTTATTCATATCCCGTATATTTTTATCCAAACAAAATTATAATAAAATTATAAACACATTAAGGGTTATCATTCCCATAATAATGTGTTTTCCAGGTATATCACTTACCATTATATATCTTTTGTGTTTCATTATAACCATTTAATGTGTTCTTGTAAATTTGAAGAGAAATGCATAAATTGAACTATCTGTATATATTTCTCCTTTCATATAACATACATCTTTAATCCAAATACATAATTTTTTTTATTATTCCACTTAATCCTTATGCCATTACCAAGTCTACCTCATCCTATAGCATAATATCAATTTCCTTTCGAATTTCATCAGTACTCTATTCTTCTTCTTCATTATTACAGTCACTCGTATTGCATTTTTGATCCTCATTAATTGATTTAATTTTTGGATATTGGGTTTCATAATCATCATTCATTACACATTTTAAACACTTAACATTCAATGATTTATTAGGATGACCAATATTCTTATCCATTCTATTAACTAAAATCATCATTTATCCTCTGTAGTAACTTCCTTTGTGTCATTATTTAACATAGGCAAACCGTTTTCTTCTTCCTCTAAGATATTCAAATAGGTTACTATTTCAATATTCATAAAATAAAGTAATCTAATTCTTCATTCCTCCTGGATCAATTTTACTAATATTCTCAGCAAATGTGTTCTTTCTCTTCCTTGGTGAGTCTGACAATTGGTTAACATACACGTTTTTAATCTTGTTCCATGAAAATTGACTTGGAATGATCATAACATATCAGACTGCAGTGATCATACCACATGAATGATCGTTTTAAAATCATCAATCACATTCAATATTATTCTATATTCCTCTGGTTCCTGCCATTGAAAAAATCGGAGAATAGTGTGAGAATTACCTATCATAGAAGAAAAATAATTTTCATTAATAGAAATACATATATCATGTATAAATCATGACACCTTACTCAATATATGGAACCCTAGAATTATCCCTGAATGTTCATTGGTATGTTATATTTAAATTACGCATGATGTTTCCTAAATACTTTTTGAATTCCCAAATCATATCCCCAAAGAGTGTCAAACAAGGGTGTAGCAAGGCCCGCTATAATTTACCAAATTACATTGAGTTTGGACTTGAACATATTTTTAGAGTTGTTACACCTAGTAACATTTATGACAAAGGCACATACACATATTAAATCTAGAAATGGATGTATTTCTAGGAAACCAAACCCCATATCATTTACCAAAATTCCATTACATTTTCATATATGTTTAATAATACTTATACTTATCCATAAAGACATCCCAATAAATGTCCTTATAAATATACCTAGGGATCTCATTGGTGTTTTTTAATACTAGTTTCCATGTTGTAATAAAAACCTTTCTATGATACCAACTATAGATACCCTTTTCTTTTGATATATTAACATTACATAAAATTTATGGAATAGTTAAAATTTAATACAAATAGATTCCCAATAACCGTACAAGTTTTGTGCATTTTTAAACAAGGAAAATTAAACACTGATACATAATTGAGCTACATTATCTACCACTAGGTTCCTCTTGACTAGAATCCTTCTCTGACACATCTCAAATAATACATGTATAAATAACTTGGGGAAGGAAACATATAAATCGGTGAGCTCAAATTATCAAAAATAGTAAACAATAGATATAATAGGGTATAATCAAGATCATAAGGTTATGAGAACTTTAACATGAAAATAGAAGAGCATAATATGCACATCTGAGAATATATACATGAAACCTGGAATAAAGCATGTTGTTTATATGATATTAATTGTGAAAAATTAAAGAAAATAATCCATTAAATCATAACATAGGAATAAAACATGTAATTTTATAGACACATAATAATATAATAAGATTTCAATAGTACCAATGGAGTCACTTCCAAGACCATCGTGGTAGTATAGTTCCACTCCCCATACCATTTTGTTAGTAATGGTTCTCTCCCATAACCATATTATTTTAATGATTTCACTCCTCAAAACATGTAGGTAGTCATGGTTAACTTCCATGTCAATCAATGTAGTCAAGATTCATTCCCAAGACCATATTAGTATATCTCATATGATATAAATCATTACCCAATGTATTAGAGCATGATATATATCCCACTAGTCTCATTGTGAAATCATACATACATGTAACAAAAAATCATTAACAATCATATATTAATGCATGAAATGAAATTGGTATCATAAACATGTAAACATATCATAACATGTCGAAAACGATATAGGTTTCATAATAATTTCATCAAAAAATAACTCCTGAATGAGAAACGAGTTTCATAAACATATAACCAAGTAAAGAGAAATGTGTTTCATAAATACCATGACACTAAAATACCATTCATACAAATAATATAAATGGGCCGTTATGTCATTTCCTACAAGGCCATAAGTAAAATAAAAAAATATTAGGATCATTGTGAAAATAATTATCCTTCAAAACTTATTAAATAAGCATGAATATCATTTGAAAACATTTTCCCATGAAACATTATAAAATCAATTTGAGAAAAATGTAAAATAAAATTCCTTCAAAATACTTCTCAAAAATGTTAATGAGGCTTGAAATAATTTTTAAAATTATTATCTTTAAAAAAAAATACAAATGTATCATGAAACATTTTGAAAATAATTTTCCATGGAAACATAAAAAAGAATCCTTGAATATTTTTTAAATTAATTTCATTTTAATTATATTTTAAAAAATATCTTAAAAAATATCCTTTAAACAAAAAATTATAGCTTCAAAGAATTCATGTCAGAAAAATCTGTACATGTCGTAAGTGGTAAAAAAGAACATTCCTTTTTTATGGTAAAAATAATTGAAAACTTTCTCATTTGGAATGAAATAAGAAGATTAAGTTGAATAGATTTTCATTTGAAAAAATGGATAAAAATTGTTTCAAAGATCATAGTATATTCATAAAATATTCTTGGAACCACCTTTAAGAAAACGAAATTTTAAAAGAACCCATATTTTTTATGAAATAGATGGTAAGATTTTTTATTCTTAAAAACACTTTATTAATTATCATATATACAAAATAGTGGAATAAATGGAACCAATATCTTAAAAATTTATTAATATCCATAGTAAAACAATAGACTAATTTTATTAAGATATGAATCATAATATTTCATAAATTGAATCATAAACATGAACAAACATGAAATGGGATAAGACTATCTTGGTATTCTCATATAACATGGTTACTATAGATAATACTCTCCATGTAAGAAAATGAAAATACCTGAAGTATAAAATATCATGAAAATAAATAAATTAAATAAATAAATTGTAAAATTTATGTATATATACCTCGATAGATTATTAAGGTGCATAAAAAACACGAGTCCCAATGAAGGAAAATTGAGTCAAAACTATTTCAGTAATTTGTAAACTTCTGAAACATATACCACATGAAATTAAGATCATAAAATGTATATTTTTGTAAAAAAAAATTTATATTATATATTGAATAAAATCATATTAATTAAATAAAAAACATAAAATGAAATTGTTGTGAATATACCATGTATCTCACTAAAAGTCTAACTGAGATGAAATATGATTTCCTAGCATATTGACTCTCATTGTAATCATAAAAACCACATTAATAGTAAATATAAATATATTATAAATATTATACATAACCATATTATTATATCTAATACCATATATGGTTTAAATATGACTTTATATTTCCTTCATTATAACCAACATATGTTATGGTGTCACTTTGGATAATATTTTCTTTGTTCTTCACATGTGTCTATATTTGATATATCATTGGCCCTTATAATTATATAACGATTATATAATGTAATCAACGATATGAATTTCATGTATATTTAATATATCTGTATTATAAAAATATATATCATATATATGAAATTAATGGAATACATCATTCATGGATATGGTAAATTGTATGTATGCAAGAATGATGTTTCCATTTTTATAATCATATTGAAAAAAAATAAATACAATAAAATATATTTATATATGTATATTAATATTATAGTTTCTTTATGATATGATATATATCATATATATTCACTAAACCCAACCTTAATTCATTCAATGTTGTGTATCAACGAATCATATCGCGTTGAGTTGGTGGTAGTCCACACGTCCAGAAAACAAATTATTATATTAACATAAAATGGAATGTAAAAAATGATATTTGTTGTAAAATTAATAAATAATATTTAATATTTAATATATATAATATATAAAATATTGTTTCCATCATAAAATATACCATTTAAGAATTCAAACAATCATTATTTTGTGACGTCGAAGTTCATTGTACACATAAATAGTATTTTTGTTACCCATTAGATGGAGGTGTGGTTAGGTATAGGATAAACACTAATCATAAAAAATTACAATTATATATATGATAATTTTTTATACCATAATAGAATAATGAGTGTGGATGTGGAGGATAATGAAAAAATAAAGGATCTTGAGAGAAGACGTTACCGCTTAATCGGGAAACCCCTTTTCGTTTATTCCTAAAGGCTTCCTTGGATTATCTTCCTCCCAAGGGAAGGATTCTTGGAAGAAGGTTGGGATTTTTTATTTTTTTTATATTAATGTTTAAAATTAATATTTTTGAGATTTATGAATAAGGGTGTGATGTGGTGGTTGTTTATAAGAAATGGAAAAGACTGACATTGTATTTTCGAAAACATCTTAGGTGTACCAACATTTTTACCGAAAAAATAATTTCAATAAAAAAACTTAACAATGGAATATTATTGGATGAATAATGCTCCTAAACATGTTTTTTTACTAGATTTTATGTCTTTTGGGGTGTCAAATTTATGTTTTAGTGCATAGTTAAACATAGTTTTACCTTAACTTATGTAATTTATTTTAATTAATTTCACAATTATTTTTACTAAAAAAATTGACCTTATTAGAAATTATAAATTATGATGATTTTAAATATAAAATAATTTTTATAAAATTTTTATAAAATAATTAGAATAAATTATTTTAAAATCAGTCTTGTAGTTGGGTCAACAATGAATGGTTTTAATGAAAAAACATTCAAATATTTGTTATGTTTTTATTCAAAATTTAAATTTGAAATTGATCTCAATGACCTAAATATTATTAATGTGAAAAAAATATTATCTTATTAATCTTGTAACCCAATATAAAATATAATTTATCCTTAAGAATAAATTATGATAAAAAGAAGTTTTGAATTAAATTATTTATTTATAACTATTAATTAAAAATTGAAACCTTAGAGAAAAAATAAAAACAAATTAACCTCATGTAATTATTATGAATCCCATTAAAATATGAATTTTATTTTCAAAAAATATGTCAATAAAAGGTCAAAAATTGGCATTTTAAATTGGTTCTCCTTTAAATGGTGTCAAATCAACATTTATAACAATATATGTTTTAAACTAAAAAATATCATTTGTTCTTATCTTATGTTTATCAAACATATTCAATGAGCATAAAAAATATTTTATTCAGTATATGACATATATATTAAATTATTAAAACTCCATTATTGTATTTAATTTAATTTGTTATGGTAAAACAACATTGGGTCCATAAAAATAAAATATTACCTTTTTCATTCAATTAGTTTTCATATTCATTAATAATTAATTGGTATCCTATCAATTCATATTATATTTTGTAAAACACATATTTTATTAAATTAGATAATAATAATTATAACCACTAATTTAATAGGAAGGTTGTTTCTTATTATATAAAGTAATAACATTTTAATGATACATTATTGTTCGGTAAAACTCAGTCTTTCGTGTTATGAAATCTATCAAGGAAAGTCATAGTTTCGTGCAAGAAAAGTTACCCTTGATGTTCTGAGAAGAGTATGAAATATTTTATGCTATGTGTTGTGAACAATTAAACCGGTGTCGTGTATAATACAAGGAAAAATAGTTTTATTATAAGGCCCCATCCTTTAACATTACATAATCTTGAGTTAAGTCAATAATTCATATTGGGGATAATTTTAGGTATAGATTTTTATATAAATTAGGCCATAAATTTTACATTATATCTCAAATATTACAATGTAGATTCATCAACTCTATCTGATTTTTTCACAACAATGAAAATCCTTAAATAAAACAAAAATTCTTTTCTTGATATAAATCTTATTGAATTCTTCCTTTGTCTTACCCTTCCTTATACTCTGTGGAAAAACATTTCAAAAAAACATGAGATGAGAATGACATAGTCAGTAAGGGTTATAAAATCTAGAAAGAAGTCATTAGTTCATGAATACATTAAAATCAATAAAATCATAATTTTCATTCATAAAACATATTCAATTTGACATATCTCATGAAATAATAATATTTTATGAATAACACACATAAGTTATAAATCATAAAGGTAACTTGTGGAATCCATAATTTAAAAACATTATAGCATTCAAAGATACATACAGAGTTATATTTGGAATACCCATCACAGTACATTGTTTAAATCACATAGGAGAAACACTAACGTTTAGGTCTATCACATAACCCAATGCATTGTAGAGATATCATAGTCACACCCACCCAAGATTTATCACAGAACCACCTCTATATGTCAATAATTCACAAAAATGATAACATTTTCATAAAACATAAAACAATAATAATGGAATGATAACATTTTCAAAATGAATTAAAAATATTTCATTTCAGGATATTGATAAAATACATGCACTCTCAAAACCATTTTCATTACAAAAATATATAAAAAAGGTATATGCTCTTTATTTTCCTTTTAAAAACATTACGGCTTGTTTAGAAAGCCAAATATCTAATAATACTCGGGGTGGTGGAAAGGTCCTTATCACCACGCACATTAAATAGAAACATTCCGTTTTTCATTTAGTAAAATTATTCATTGAAACAATGATTCCATTTCAGAGAAATTAATAGTCAAAATGGTTTATAACCCGTGTAAAAGGAAGCCGTGTATAAATCAAAATATGCCTCAATTTACGGAGATTGAGATGAAGTCCCTTACAAAGACTGTATCATTAGATTAAGGATAAATAAATGACATAATTGTGCGTGAAAAACAAAAATAAAACCAATATAAGTCGATATTATTTGTATAATAATAATAGTTTATCCACAAACATTTTTTGAAAAACAAAACCAATGACATGGATATTTTACTCAATTAAAGGAGATTGAACAAATATTTCCCAAATAAAGGTCATATAAATGATGTAAGAACTTGTCAATAGGGTGATTAAGTAATTTAAAAGAATGTCAACACAAAAGGATGTGGAAATTTAAAAATAAATAAATAAACAATGATTTCACAAGTAATATTGGCAAAATAAATTCAACAAAATATGCATAAAATTCAATGGATGAAATTGAGTTTAGAAATTCCCTTAAGAAATTTGGCATCCCATTGCTGTCACTTAACGATTCAAAAAAATGAGTAAATGAGAGAGAAAGTTGTCTCTCATCACTTGGAAATAAAATTTACAACAATATGTATATATAATATCATATCTCAACATATGAATATGTAAATTTAATGACATAACTTAAAATAAGTATTTCACTAAAAGAGGTGGTTGAAGGGTTTCGTTAGAAATATAATTTTTTAAATAAAATAGATTGATTATGTGTATTCACTATATGTACAAAGAAATAATGTAAAAATACATGATTTTATGTCAAAATATATTTCCCACATAATCATCTCATGACATAATCAATAAGTAGATGATTATTCCAATGAATGGATGTTGGGATAAGAAGTTCCATTAACATGAGTATGACTTGTCACGTTCATTCATTATATTCCTGAAAAATAAACATTTGTTAATTTATAATTTCCTCAGAACATTTTTCTTGTTTATTAATTTTATTTTACTTATCATCATTTTATAAAAAATACATAATTCTTTAAGTTCATATCGGTCGTTTTGTCGATGTTCGGTACTTGAGTCAAAAATGACTTTCTTATAATTAAACATTGTCTATGTGGTCAAAATTAAATTATCTATAGAATAATATTCAGGATTTAAATATCATATATATTCATTATATATTTATTTAGATCCAATATATCTTTATTTATAACAGTCCATGATATTTGGAGATATGAAATGAAATGCACCGTTTGTGGAGACCGTATGTCGTACGTACGTATGAACACTACATTCATTTAATTTTCATATTTAAAAGAAAAAATGATAAAAAGGATCATTATAATTCCATTATAATGTATATGTTATATATGATACATTAGTTCATTAATTGCATCCTCCATATGTTCCATGTATGGAATTAACGAGTCATATCACTTTGAGGGGGCGGTAATGTGCGTTCCCTAAAATGAAATTATTGTATTTACAGAATATGGAAAGCATAAATGTATTCTAAATATGAAAAACAATGAAGAATAGATAATATATAAATATAATATTTATCATATATATAAATAAATTTCCACCATGATATGTGTGGGGGAAAATTTAATAACCATCATTTCGTGAGATAGCAGTTAGTCATCCACATAAACAATATGTTTGTATCCATTAGATGGTGGTGTTTGTTTGTGTAGTTAGAATCCCTTTCATAAGAAAATCCTTATATACTATGGAAACTAGTGAATTTTTTTATTAAAATAATATAAAGATCATTGTATGTTTATAATTAAAATAAAATAAATTAACTTGAGAGAACACGTTACCTCTAAATCAAATAACATCATTTGACTTGAACTAAAATGATATCATGAATTGAATTCATCCTAGGTAAATGATTATAGGAGGAATTTAGGGATGTTGGGATCTTATTAGTTCTGAATTTGGATGAGACAATGTGATTTAGAGTTGTGATTAAGTGAGTAGAGGTGGTGTCCTTTTATAGGAGGGAGGAGGGGCACTTTAGGAATGTCTAGAAATATTATTGAATTTTAAATTGATTTTAATTTTAAAATGGTCCCAAAACCAATTATTTCAATTATATTAAGGTATAAGGTTGAAAACATTTAAAAAATATGTTTTTAACAACTCTATGTCACATATTTAACCATATCTATTTTCTTTAACCCATAGTTAAAAACATTAACTCTTACCATGTCTTCTTGCATTTTCATAATTTACGGTTCGTATAGTTACTATAAAATTCCTAGAGAACCACATGTAGTTTATTAATGAATTTTTGTAAATTATCTATTTCATTTGGTATAATGTTATATTTTTTGGACTATTATATAATTTAATAAAATAATATTTCTTATAAAAACTCATTTATGTCAATTTTATACAATTCATATCATGAATTTTTAAAAATCCATAAATACATTATTATTAATAAAACATAAATAATTAAATGATAATAATCCATACTCATCCCGAAAATAAATTTATGGATTTAAATTTTAAAAAATAAATTTATTTTAATATTTATAATATCATTTATGTAAATCATTCAATAATAAGATAATCACTTCAACATCAATGTGTCATATATAAAATTATTTATTTAATTTAAAAAATTACAAATAAAATTCCATGATTTAAGAAATATTTTTAACTTTCTAATAAGTATATATAGTAGAATATATCACTTATATAGCCCTATTGAAAAATTGTATTCCTAAAAGATGCATATTTATGTTATATTTCTCTTTAAATAAAATTTATTAATATAACAAGTCATTATCACTCGCATGTGGCTCTATAGGGACCCAAAATCAACCAATGGATGCAAATTGTCAGAAATATCTCACCCAATAAGAATAAAAAATGTTTTATTGTTGTTTTATATTATTATAATGTTTATTTTTACCCATGTTTTCAAGATTCTCCCATTAACCACGGTAAATAAAATAATTATTAAAGTTAGTATTTATAATGTCCAAAAATAAAAGGTACCTATTTACAAAATTTGTATATCCTAATTACAAAATTATAATCCATTCTTTAAAATTCATAAAAAAAATTTGTAGCAATTAATTTATAATTATTTCCCATTGCGAAAAGAAAAAAAATCAGGTTTTTAAAAAACAATAACTATAAAAATATAGACATATGTTTATGTCCAATTTAAAAGTAAAATTTCATACAATGAAAAAATTTGTTAAATAATAATGATATATTAAATTTATAATTTAAATCCATTAAATATTATTATTAAACCATTTAAATTATCTTGATGGAAAAAGAGGTTTTCAATTAAATTGTAGAGTTTTTTACTATTCATCAAAGCATGATAGCTATAAGAAAAAAACTCAAAAATTCATCCCAAGTAAATTTTAAAACCCCACATATAAAAAGAAGATTATTTTATCAAAATTAACATATAATTGTTTCAAAAACTATATTTTAAAATGGTTCTCCATCAATAGGAGTTAAAACTATATTTTAAGAAAAAATTCTTATTTTATCAGAAAATTTGAGTTTCTTCTTATAACATATAAGAAATAATATAAGATAAATTTAAAATATTGAATTTAACATATAAAATATATTTATAATAAAATAAATACCCATAAAGAATGATATTAGTTTAAGAACACTATTATTCCCTTCTAAATAGGTTTTTATAAAAACATGTCATTTATATTCAAATTCATTTATTTCAATTTATATAAAAATTGGTAACAAATGCATAATTATTTAGACATGTTTAAACCAAATTTTAATGATCATTTGATAGTTTTAATTCCCTATATTCCAATTTCTATGCATTAACTACCATTTAAAATAATAATAATTTTTTAATATTTTTTAGTATCACACAAAGTAGTGTGCAACGTAAGATTTCTGAGAAACCCATCGTCGTGTGTCGAGTAATCTATCAGAGAAATCATCCCCTTTA
Organism: Viscum album; assembly: GCA_963277665.1. Lineage (NCBI taxonomy): Eukaryota > Viridiplantae > Streptophyta > Magnoliopsida > Santalales > Viscaceae > Viscum > Viscum album. Next base: position 1,014,262,724 of record OY728130.1, on the reverse strand, counting down.
ATTAAATGATAATTTCTTATCCTAATAATTATTATATATGAAAAATTATTATTCTATAAATACCTAGGTCATTAAAATCTCCCCCCTTTTGAAAATTGTGTCCTTTCATTTTAAAATTTTCTTCAGTAACATCATTAAAACTCCCACATCGGAAAGAGTCAATAAAACTATCACATTAAAAGAAATAAAGATAAGTAAAAAGGTCACCTGATAAAATACATGCTATGATTTCATGTTGGAAAACATGGATATGAAAGAGAAACTGTCCATCATGTTTTGATGGAGAGTGATAGAAAACAAGACTAGGAGAAAGTTAACTACTAGAAAACAATAAACTTCTGATGGGTTAAATGGTCTTTTATTCCATGGTATGAAAAGTAAAAATACAATGTTTTTTATTTATGTTTCATTTTATAAATATAAGGAATTTATTTATGATATTGACTATCAAAATAAGGAAATATAATTACTTTTCATGTAGAGTTTCATCAATTAATAAATTTATACCACAAACTCATCATTTCTCTAAATGATGAGTATTAAATATGAAAATGTCACAGTTGATGTGCATGAATAAACTTCAAGAGAATAAAATAATCTATAAAAGATTAACTATATATTTTAAATTCTTTTAGGAATTATCCAAAACGAAAATGGTTAGTATGATATAAGATAATCCCCAAAAATGATATTCCTTTATAAAAAAAATAATACTCTAAATCTAAAAAATTCAAGAAAAAATACCCAATGTTCAACAATAACCATTCAACATTAAATTGTCCTTATAATTATTCAATATAATCTAAACTAATATTGAAACCCAAAAGTCATAGGAATTTGATCACGTACTCTTCCATGAAAAATCGTAAAAATTTAACTCCAAATTAGATCGACTACTCTTAAAATATCATACTAAAATGTAATTAACTTAATCAAATATTCTCCAAGATAGGTTAATCATTTCTATAAATATCCAAAATCTTTATTAGTCTACAATATTAACACAGATTCTTCCCACATAAAATTCATGCATTACTCCTTACAAAAAATTCTATTTTATTCTATATTCCATAGACATATATTGTTCCCAAAAGAGATAATTTCTTCCTAAATAATAATTATAACATAATCACTAATTAATTTTTCAATACCAATAATATCCATTTGATAAATCAGAAGTTATCATAATCAACTTATTGTCGATAAATAAAACCATTTAACTAAAATGAATAATTTATACTAACTAGGACTTCATGTAGTCTAGTGGAAGGTGATGAATCCTTATCACGCATTGGTTATGGGATCAATTCCTGCAACTTTGTCTAATGTGACGAGTTGTCACACGGTTTTCATGTTGTTATTTTTAAAAATAACAATATAATTATAAAAAATATTATCATAATGAGATAAAATCCAGAGAAACTAAATTTAACATGTTTTAACCTCAAAGGTTTTCTCGTACCTTTCATTTTAAAACCCAAAAACTAATAACCCATAATTCCCTATAAGATGAATGTCTCCAAAAATACCTTTAATATCCTTGAAATAAAATAAGACAAAAAAGTGGTTTTATGACATTGAACTTATAATATACCTTATAATTATAAACCCATGATCATATCCATAAACCTTAATAAAACATCCTAATCTTCAATGTTGTCTAAACCTTTTAATTGGTACCAACAATACGTCCCCCAGCTTAATCATTACATTATAATGAGTTAAATCAAGAAGTAACATTAAGGATATTTTCAGGTATAAAATTGTAGGTAATTTTAACATAACTATTACATTACGTCTCAAATATAAAAAATTAGATAGTTATACTCTATCAAAAAAATTTCACACCAATAAAACTCCTTAAATAAAACAACAATTATTTTCATTATATAAATATTCATCAACTTTTCATTTATCTTACCCTTCCTTTTACCGTATGGAAAAAATTTCAAAAAATATGGGTATGTTCATAAAAACAATGCAAGGGTTATAAAATAATGAAGGAGAAGACTAGTCTATGAATATATAAAATTCAAAGAAATCATACATTTCAATCAAAAAACATAATCTCTTTAACATATCTCATGAAATCATAAGATTTATGAATATCACACATAAATCATATATCATAAAGGTAACTTGTTGCATCCATAACATACATACATTATAGCTTTCAAAAATTCATATAGAGATGCGATTTGAGAACCCATCACAGTATATTACCAAAATCTCTTGGAGAATCATTAACCTTTACCTCTAATACATTTCTCAATTCATTGGAGAGATATTTTGGGCTCACCTACCCATGTTTTATCATGGAACCACCAGTAAGCATAATAAATTCCCAAGAACTATAACATATTCATAACACATAAAACAAGCATAAAGGAAAGATAAATTTTAAACATTGCAATCATAATATATCATTTCAGGATATTGACATAATAAATTCTTCCAAAAAACCATTTTCAATACCAAAAATTGTAAAAAATGTATATGGTATTTATTTTCCATTTAAAAACATTATTTTTTGGTTAAGGAAACCTAATATAAAATAATACTCGCAATGGAGAAAAGGTCATTATCACTAAGTACGTTAAAAATAAAAAATCCCTTTGTTGTTTTGTATAAATCTTCTTATAAAAAAATATTCCCAATGAATGATATTATAAGTTAAAGGGGTTTATAAGAAATATAATAGGAATCCACGAATAAATGAAAACATTCCTCAGTGAATGGAGATTGAAATGAAGTCCCATACAAATATTGTATCATTAGGTTAAGGATAAATCATCGAAATAATTGTATGTGAAAAATATAAATACACCCAATATAAATTAATATTATGTGTAAAAAAATTAGAGGACATTCACACAAATTCTTGGAAAAATAAAACCATTGACATGGATATTTTACGCAATGATTGGACATTGAGCTATGATTTCCCTATCAAAGATCATATAAATGACATAATAATTTTTTAGTAGAGTGATTATGTGTTGCATAAGTATATCCAAGAATAGTGTTTCATATACAAAAATCTTATACACTTTTGCATATAGTGAAAGTAAATCTTGGTGTATCATAAAAAAAAGACATCAAAGAAATTAAAAAAAATCTATCTCATAAAACCTATGGGTGTCACATTATAACCCCCTAAAAATGAATTTTATCCTTGAAATTTGAAATTGTTATAAATGTTTTACTAATTGAATGTTTTATTCACAGAAACCCACTTTTTAAATAGGAATACTAAAATATATTTTAAAAAATGAATGTTTGAAACATAATGGTTTCCCAATGTAAATCATCATTAGGGTTCCACATAAGAGAACATAGATGAGTATTGCATACATGGATATGTAATAGAAATATAACAATCATGTTATGATGGATAGTGAAAGAGAACAAGGTTTATAGAATGCTAACTACCCTGAATCCATGAATCTGTGATGATTTAAGGGATAATATAATTCACAGGATAAGAAGGTATGAGGACCACATTTTTGGTTTTTAATATCCCTTTCCAAAATTTGTTGGATTTTTTATGATAATAAATACTTACATGATTCTAGTATAATCTCACTATTTTTCATGCATTGAAAAATTTCAACATCTTATATTTTTGAAAAACTGATGTTGAATTTATCATTATTCAACCGTTAATAGATCATGAGATAGAATGATTGGTCATTGAATATGTCTAAGAAAAATGGTTAGTAAAATTAATCAAATATACATAAATCCACCTATAGGGATATAATACAAACATCAACTTGAATAAAACTTAATCTATCCCTATAGTGAAAACATTATAATTTTTCAAGAAACATTAAATATAAATCATTAGAATGAGGTGAACTTAATGGAATTAACCTTGGTCTCCCATAAAAAATTTGGTAGTTCTTGGTTGTCACATTCTAGACATTTTAATACCTTATTCATGTATTCTCCTAAAAGATTATAATTACCTGAATTACCATATAACCTTGGTAAAAACATGCATTCAGTCAAAATTAACAATTTCCACATATCAATAATTCCAAAAATTATATAAACACAAACCATGATATCACTTTTTCCTTAAACCAGTCCTGAGGTCATTAATACTATCAAATAGGCCATTGTCTACTTATCCCTTCATTATATGCATATCAGGTTCTTTCCAAATATATTTCAGTCACTTTTCATGGTTACATGTACCATATACATATGGAAAACTACAATGGACCAATACATTGATATTCCTATATTCCATAATACTATAAAAGAGATTCAACAAAACTATTTTCTAATATCATTACATAAACAAAAAATCATTCCACCACTTTAACGGCATACTCCACATCACCAATAATGATCTCTTGTGATTTTACATTATATTTGTCCTTAAAATGTTGTTGGCATTGATAATCATTCATATCCCTTGGATTAGGTAATTTGTTTTCATAATACACCAATTTCCTTTCACTTATAACTCTTATTTATCAGAGGGGGAACTCTTTGGATATTTCTGTTTATTCTCATTACATTGGTAGTAAGACTCTCTATAACCTTCTTTCCCACACATAAAACATTTTACAGTCCTCTTAAGATAAGTTCCTTCATATTTTCCCCCACACACAAAGCATAACCAAAATTTAATATTATTTTATCCTTAATTTTTATAGTTTCCTTTGACTCTTTTCTTATAATAACCATGAGATAGATGAGAAATTGTAATCCCTCTTTCTATTGGATGAATGAGAGAAAGGTACATTTCATTGAACCGATCCTAATAAATGGAGTCAATATAATCTTGTTGCCTATTATTATTGATATTGTTCCACCACATAATCTCTTTATATTCCGAGAAATAAGTGTCCAACATATCGGTTTTCGATGCTTTTGTCGGGGCGTGTGCTTCCATCTGCTACCTCATCGGCGTAGGGAATGGAGTCATCGAGGTGTTTTGGGGAGAGGCTCCCGTAATAGTTGAAGGTTGGAATGGGGAGTAGCGTCTCCCTGTTCAGCCCTCGGGGGTGGTGTTGATGGTGAGGCACATAGGCCTCTAAATCGAGGCGGGCCATGACCCTCATAAGGATGACCCCTTCCTTCTCGTACCTACGTACAAGGTCATTGGTTACCCTTCATTGGATAATCTCCAATGGGGAGAGGGGGCGAGGGTGCCTAGTAGTCACGACAGTCAAGGCCGTCGTAGAAAAGGATGAACTGCGTGGGGTAGTCGCGGTGATATTGCCACTGCCCCTGCGTCGGTCGGCAGGAGGTGATCGAGTTCTGGATGCAGCAACTAGGATCCTGGAGGTAGGGAGATCAGCTCATTATTAATGACAGAAAAAGAAATCGACACCATGTGCCCGAGAACCATTCTGTCCTCCATGACCGGTAAGAGGGATCCATGCTGACAATGTCACATACTGAGATGCCCAACATTTTTACTACCCCAACTTTTGGTGAGTTTCCCTCCAGTCCCACTTTTCTCTTAGCGGGACTCGGCATCGGATATCTAGATATGGTGGCACGTCACTCTACTGATGTCTCGATCACTACTAATATCCACATTGAGGAAAATAAATTCAAATCGGGTTCACAATTTTTGTTTCCAATGGTTTCTTCATGGCGCGCGCATCTGTCATGTTTGTGGGACGTTGGCACAGTTTTGTTGCCCCACATTCCAGCTTACCAAAGGCAGGAAACATTCACTTCTTATTCATGGGCGTCTACTCTTTGAACGAAATAGGATGATGGGATTTCGGTTCTTCCTTCCATGGATTCCTCCTCGGAACTCATCACCTAGTCTGGGACTCTCCTATAGATTTAATACGTTGTTAATGAAACTCTTCCTAGTGACATGTTTCCATGGACGCCAGTTAATTACACTACTTTTGTCAAGATATTCCAAGGGGTCTAGTAAGGGAAGCAACCTTCAGTTGGGGGAGTAGTCACATTGAGGCATCACTAGCATGTCTGGATGCTGGGGAATTGGCGTGTCTATATTTTGTACCTTATTATAGGGCTTCTCAAGGGAGCAGAAGCCATAGGAATCTAACATCGAGTGCGGGGAATCATTTTCCATATGCATGTATCTGAGGTTTTCCTCAGCTTCCCATGTTTAACACAGGGTACGCCGCAAGTTTAACATCCAGTGGAGATGGATCGGGTTGATCAGAACACCAGCTAGAGTGGATCATATTGAAGAACCCCCTTGAGGGAACACCAATATTGGGATCAGCACGTGGGCAGCTTCGTGAATACTGTGGAGGGGAAATGGGAGGCACAGTCTCATCGGGATGTAGCGGCCCAGGTAAGAATCATGATGGGTGATGGAAAATTGAATGGAGTAAAGGAGAAATGAGATGGGACCATCGTGGAGATGACAGTAGTGATGGGATTGAGCATCGACGTGACCTCATATGTATCCCCGTTGCAGGGAATCAATGTCCACATAGTTCAGGATGGATGCCGGTGAACCGACATGAGGAAGGAACTTGGTCAAATGAGTGTTGGTCTTGAACCTCCAGGAGGCTTCCTACGTACCATGCATTGACATTGATCAAAGTCCACGTAGTTCGGGATGGTGTACAGTTTAATGTCATGCGGGATAGGGGTGAACCGACGTGAATGGGGTCGGAGTGACCAGGTGGTTGGATTGAGCCTCGTGAGGCTTCCTACGTACCATGCCTTAACATGGATCAAAGACCACATAGTTCAAGAGTTCATGTTGGTGAACTGACGTGAAGATGGGCCTTGGTCTGATCGGTGTTGGGCTTGATCCTCCTGAGGCTTCAAACGTATCATGCCTTGACATGGATTAAAGATGATGTAGTTCAGGTGGCATGTGTCGGAGGGCCAATGTGAAGATGGACCTTGGTCCAATGGATCATGGGCTTGAACCTCTTGAGGCTTCCTACATACCATGCCTTGACATGGATCACAGACCACATAGTTCAGCTGGGTGTGTGTTGGAGAACAGACATGAATAAAGACATTGGTCCAGGTGTGTGGTGGGCTTAAACCTCATAGAGGCTTCCTACATACCATGCCTTGACATGGATCAATGTGTCCATAGTTCGAGTTGAAAAGGGGTTGTTGAAATGATGTGAAGGGGTGTCAGATCAACTAGATGGTGGAATCACAACGGCTTACCGGTAGATTGGGATGCAGTTTAACATCATGTGGGATGGGGGCGCATCAGAGAACCGGCATGAATAAGGACCTTGTCCTAGGCGGGTGGTGGGATTGAACCTCGTAGAATCATCCTACGTATCATGCCTTGAAATGAATCTAAGTCCCCATAGATCGGGATGGCCACAATGGCTTACTGCTGGATTAAAATGCAGTTTAACATCATGCAGGATAGGGGGCTTATGCTCTGAGGTGGCCCAAGGTGTGTCATAGTCGACGCTCAATCTAAGCCCACATGAGTCATGATCAGTGTGAGAAACAAGAGGTTTTAGAGACCTGATGATCACATCGTGAAGGGTGCGTCTGTGGGAAGCGAAGAGGGGCTTACGCATTGGGCAGCCCATGGCACTGGGACTTACTCCAGGATGGAGGCCAGAGGGTGAAAAATTGCAGAGGGAGAGGGATTTGGCACCCGGGAAGAGAGGTAGGGGGGAATGTTCCTTATCATGTCCTCCACTGGCCTTGGGGACCAAACATGAAAGGAGGGAGCAGGGGGCTCTGCCTCCTGCAAGAATGGCTAGGGGCTTACACCAAGGTGGCTTCCCTTCCCCGCAGACAAACAACATTCCGAGAAAGAGTATATCATCCCTTGTGGTGACTGGGGGCGTGGAGAATTTCCAAGGTGGGGGAACCCCGCATGAGAGGCATGATGCAATGTAACTGTTTAACGTCATGTTATGAGGACAAGGGTGATTGGTAATTTAATCTCATGTAGCTCGGATGAGGTTAGTTTACTCCGCACCCCTATGTCTTACATAACTGGTACCCTCTACTCCTTGTGGGAGGGAAGGTACCAGCAATTCCATATTGAAGGTGGGTCACAGAGCTAACCATCGAGGGGTCCATGTTAGCGTGGCTATGTGAAGAAGCAATATCCATTAGCGTGCCTATGTGGAGAAGAATTAGGCGGAGAAACACTACGTGAAGTATTTCCCAGGGGACTTTAAAATCACATCGTGCGAACCTAGAGGGTTGCACGGGAAAAGGTATTTCCAAGAAGAGGGGTCCATAGGCGGGGGCCTTGTAGAGTTTGGTCGCTCTGCGTGGTGGCAGGAACTTGCGAATGGGTGTGCTTCATGAAGTGGGGTGCCCTAGCCTTACCATGGGGGCAGAGGTGAAAATGTGAGGTGCTTCGCGAAGTGGAAGGGGGGTAGAAGAGCACTGCCTCACGGAGCACAGGCACCTCGTGAAGCGAAGTTTCGTGAAGCAATGTGCTTTGCGATGTATAGTGACCCTGCCTTGGACAATGGATCACGTGTATGTGAGCGGTGTTTCACGGAGCCTAAATGATCCATGACAACCCGAGTCCCCTTGGGTATCCTCTTCTTTCATGAATTCCGTTAGGCTTATCAAAGGGAATCCCTCTCAGATGAAGGGATCAAAATGATAAAATGAGGAGGCACCTCGCGAAGGAAAAATACATCGTGTAGCTCGTGGTTCGCAAAGCAAAGGGTTCTTTGCAATTTGGGATCTAGGAAGGCGAAAGGTCAGATTGTCTGTTGTCTGGGCTCAGGGGGAGTATGGTATTTATAGGCAAGTGGTGCCGCGAAGCAAAGCTTACACGGTGTGAAGAGAGCTTGGGTCTCTTCGTGGTGGTCCGTGAACATTAGGGGCGTTCATGGAGGGTACCGCCTACTATTCTTCGCGGCAGGCTCGCAAATGTCAGGGGTGTTCATGGAGGGTACCGCCTCCTATGCTTCGTGGTGGCCGCATTGCTTGGGGGGTCTCCGCATAGTGGCTTCGCGAGGCTGGTCACGTGGCCTCTTTATCGTCTTTCTTTTATTCCAACATTTTGGCGCCTAGTGCCGTCTTGGGGAATTTTTCTTTGTTCCAAATTTTGGCACCCACAAATTCCCCCCTTAGACATGGAGCCATGGAAAGATCAAGGGTCAAAGTCTAAGGTAAATCGCCAAAATCTTTTAGGAATTTTCGGTGCGGATTCGTGAGACGTGATCATGAGGTGGACAGGGGATGCGCGGGCTGGGCACGCCGCGAAGCTCCGTGCAGCCAGGATGCGCCGCGAAACTCCGAAGGCCATCACCTATAAATAGGGGGCCAGCCCCCTCTTTTTCTCCTTTCCTTTCTCCACGATATTTTCTTCTTGCGCTCTCGATTCATGAAGCTCTGCGTACTCCGTGAGTGATCTCTGCGAACTGAGGCATTACGGTGCACAGCGAGTCTTCGACTGCGCGCTTACACTCCGCGATCTGGCTTTGAACGTTGAGTAAGAGCTTCCGCGAATAGCCTTCTCAAGAGGCCTTTGTGAATTCACTTCCGGAGTGATCTTAGTGAACCATCCAAACAAACGTTCAAGTAACAGAACCTAATGGCCCACCAAGAAGCTTCCTAGGGGGTCCTTGCGGATGTTTCCCGGAGGTATGAAATGGTGAACAACCTGGGGCTAGGAGAGCTAGTACGGAGCCACTCAGACCATAGTTCTTTGGTTGAGCTGCAATCGGAGATCCAAAAAGCTAAATTTTGTGTAAGTTTCCTCTTTATAGATTTGGGATGAGAGATGATGTCTTCATCCCATAGGCATGTAGGGATGAGCCAGCGTACTGGTTACGGAGCATGTCGTGCCAGCACCGATGGATCAGGGCACCTGATGGTCATGCCCAGGAGGATTTCACGTCTATCCTCATAGACTGCCTATAAAATCACCAGAAAAATGTCAATGGGAGGGCATTGTATCTGGAGAAGTCCACTCCCCTAAACCGAACCATCCTTTTGGCGGTGATGGGGAACCAGAAGAAGGGGTGGTCCAAGGAATGCGACCTGCCCCAGGGTGGCAACTTTACCGAAAATTGGGATTGGGCCTACTGGGTAGGCGCTTCGTGCGAGGAGTTCAGGGTGGACCTAAGAATAGTGGGACTATATAAGGAAGCCTTGGCATCCTAGTTCCACATCTACCAGCCGAAGCAGTTGATGCGGGAGCTGTTGAGCTGGTGGTCACTAGGGACCAATACCTTTCACCTGCATCATGGGGAGGTCAGCATCAGCCTATGGGACGTCATCAGATCTCGGGGGACCCGATAATGGGGGCGATGTACGATGAATTCCTCTCAACCATGGGTGCATGGGAGGATCTGGAGAAGATTTTACATCTGGCGATGGCACCGATGGAGCTCGTGCCCGGGGAGGATTAGGAGGCGGTGAGGGATGTCCACATCAAGAACTAGTTAATGATGTTCTTGAACTGCCTAGAAAACAGGTAGTTCCTAGAAAGGCCTCGAACATGCATGAAGGGTTCCCAGAGCAAGGAAAACTCGTACTAGCAGCTGCTGGAGAATAAACAGTTGAAGACCTGGGGGTCAGCACTGAACAACGACCAATAGTCAGGCTGGCGGCATTTATCGCATCCCTCCTCTATGGTTGGATCCTATCGGTGAGGGATACAAACAATGGAGTGTAGCCAAGCACTTTCATCATGGATTCCACCTTGTCGACAGGAGGGAGGGTCATCCTAGGGATCCCGATGCTCGTAAAGGAGTACAAAATGCTATGGAACATCAGTGATATGAAGAGGCCACAAAGGATATGTGAGCCATTCCACCTCCTTTATGGGTGGATGGCGGTGCACATAAGTGGGATTTTAAAGTATCTAAACCCCATCTCACATCTAGGTTCGAACATTCCTCCATCAATCTTGAATGTCGTAGGTAGTTTTTCGACCAAGCTAATCACACCATCGGTGCTGAACTGTGTGTGGAGGGTGGAGGAATTAAATTTTTACTCGTTCCCATTGCCGACAGAGGCCTTCACGGATGATGGCTAGGGAACAGAAGAGCATCAAGCCTCCCTCCTGGCCTTTCGAGGTGGCGTCATGGTGGCCAGGGTGGACCACGAGCACCTCTACGAGCCATATATCCCACACCGGTTCGCTAGGCAATTTTGGTTTTTGAAGCGGTTGACCCTGCAGGTCTACCTGGGTGTGTGCTACGAGGAGCACTTGTGTGTAATGAGGAAGATTTGGATCATGTTCACATGAGAATATGGAAATATTCAGAATGTATTTCCTCCGCCGACTGTCGGTCTTCGGATAATAAAAGAATACGCTCAGAGCTGGGGGTAGCCTACTCAAGGGAGATGTTGAAGCGACCATCTTTCTTGGTAGGCGAGGGTGAGCCTCCCCAATCTCGGGGCCAGGGCCGGAAGGTGAAAAAGGCATCCTATAGTGGTGGGGCTACTGTAGAAGCAGCGCCTGCACTAGATGAAGTGGGAGCCGCAGCAGCGGGTATGGTAGCGTCTATGGAGATGGTGGTGCCAATGGAATAGAGTCATCTAGAGGGGTGGCCACCGAGAGGGTTCTACAGGATTTCCACTCAGGCCCTAGGGAAACGTCTACGCCACATTTATATTTTGTAGAATGCCACCTTCCCAGAGTCTTGGGACATCTCAGAGGTCAACCAGAAATTCCTTTCCCATCTGAGTTATTGAATCACCTCAATTGCCTCGGGATGGAATTTTATTGGATCGGCCCCGTTAGAGCCAGATTCAAAGTATCCCAGGTGGAGGCGGAGCAGTACATAGCCGAGCTAGACGAATTCATCCATTCCCGAGGCACCCTGCACCCAATTTCACACTGGGTGAGGGTGCTGCTGGATCGGACGGTTCCTCCGCATGTGTTGGCCGCTGATCTGAGGGAGCACTTCCCCCTGCCAGATGAATCAGACGAGTCCTCCTAGGGAGACATGGCTAGTAGAGAGATTCTGCCAGAAGAGATCGAAGTCGGCATCCAGCCCTCTAATCTTGAATATGTCACGGATGCTCTCGAGGTAAAACCCCATGTTCCTTCATCAGATCCTACCCTTTGGTTACTCTGGATTCCTTATCAGCGACTGTAATGTGCAGGAGGACCTTGTGCATAGACCTTGTTCTTGCCCCACAACGGGTGATGATGCCAGACCATCAGGATCTGTGCCCATGGTTGCATCATCCTCCATGTCTGGCGAGGCTGGGACAGTCAAGGCGGCTCCCCAGGAATCTCCAGACCTTCCAACCATAAACGAGGGGCCGCATCTCAGGGTTCCAACGACATCAGCCCAAGAACGAGACCATGAATTTGACCTCTATAAGTATTCTCTACTACATCCACAACTTTCATCCCCTAACCTCATTAACTGACATTCAAGTCCCATTCATGGTGTGTACAGTCCTTCAATTGGCATGGGCTGTTGCGACAAAGTTGGTCGGGGCTTCTGTTAGCACCCTTCCCAGGGTCATGATGATGGTCATGGAGGTGAACATCCCGCCCGACCGAACCGCAGTTCTCCCGACCACCGGAGGGGGCACCAGTGGGACTACGAATGAGATCATCAAGGTGGGATCTGATGATGAGTATCGACCAGACGATTCAGGCCCTACCGTGCCTGATCTGATGCAAGAAGTGGATCCAGCCGAGGAGTTCTTGCAGTCATTCCCTACATACAAGCCCGCCAATCATGCCGATTGGGAGAATATGGATTCTGAAGAGGAGGAAAACAAGATAGTCAGTCACCGATCGTGGAAGCTAATCACATGCCTCATCGATGACACCCCCAAGTGCTATGGTTGAATAAGAAGGACAAATTTCACTCACACCTGCACAAGCATTGTGCTGGGGGATTGGATTACCGATGTCCTCACATGCTCATCTGATATCTTATGGTAGAAATTATTCGAGAATATGAACGAGTCCTTGGAGTAGGCTGGCAGTGAAGGAAGGCGATAAACATCATGAGGCTCTAGAAGGCTGAAGACGAGGTCCAGTGGCTGCAAAACCGGGCGGACGAGCACTTGACCACCCTCAATGAACAATTTGTGCTGATATCATGACAAAAGGCCAAGCTGGATGAAGTAGAAGAGGGCCTGAGTCAAGCTTTTGGGGAGATGATCGCCATCCGGGCCGATGTGGAGCGTGCGCAGATTGCGGCCAATGAATTGTGCCCTCTCGCCACCAAGTAGGAGCAGAAGGTGAACAAGCGGAAGCATCTCTTGGATGCCAAGAGACAGAGGGTGGCGGAGCTGGAACCATCCTTCAATGAGGTAAATCCATCCATGGGTGGATTCCACCCCGGGTACTATAATGATTACAAACCCTTAAATGTACTTTCGTGCTATGATTGTTTGAATGTTGTAGCATGCACAAGTTCTGTTGTTTACATTGGTCGACTTCATCTTTATGATGTTTGCAGAACGTCCAACGACCATTCCTTAAGATCACATGGGTCGAGCCTAATTTGAGAAACAATGGATAGCCACCACATCACCCCATCCAAACGTAGGAGTGAAAACCAACCTTAAGGCACACAGGGTTTGGACAACCGGTCCGGATTTTCAGGAAATGGGAGAGACCTGGCTGGAGAATGAAGTTCTCCGAACAGCCAAATTACCGTTTTTCCAGTGTGCTCTTGTGCATGAATGGTGTAACACTAGGGGATCTGAAATTGATCTGAATAAATGGGAATGGGAAATGTGAATCACGATACCCAGGATTCGGAACACTGTGGGGGTGGCATGACAATAAAGTATAACTATTGTCTGCATTCGAAACACGGTATTATTATTATGTTAGACTGAAGTGGGTATAGACAAACGAGGGTCAACCATTGACCATGTTCGAAACACGGGACCTTTCACAAATGTCATCCATTAGTCTTCCAGAATGTTGGCCCAGGACAGTAGGCGGGCCATAGGCCGAGCATCCACACTGTTAGGGGGTTCCTCCACACATAAAAGAGGACTAGGGTCTGAATAAGGGGCGCACACAACATGGGATGTTGAGTGAAGGTTTTTTCAAATAGAATCCAGCACTCACGAAATTACGCCACCGTGGTGGGAGTACACTAAATGGGTGTATCAGTTTGATCATTGATCATTCCTTCTTTCAGACAGGGCCTCTCTGGTGAGGGGGTCGCTATGTCCCAATGTCATTTTGTGGCATCCCAAACTTGTTCATGGAAAAGTTGTAGTTCCACGGTTCCTCATGAGGGGTCAGGCCCTGGGTCATAAATGGAGAGGAACAAGACTTATGATTCATGTGATGGACCCCAGGCAAAATACTGGGGTTTCTCTACATATCCCATGAGGATGGGAATCAATCCATACAAACTTCTCAGAGGGAATTTTGAAATCATTCAGGATGATGAGAAGCCCGGCTGCATCGGTACACATCCTACTAGAACTACAAATCCCATGTGAGTCGTACTCAGTGTGGGAAACAAGTAGTGGTGGGACTTTCCTAACACAGGAAGGGGAATTCTAGGATGAAGGGAAACACGGTGAATACCGGCCCAATGATGCTAACTCGCCCATGAAGCACACCTAGACGCACAAAGAGACAAATCTGAGTATGTCATAATTCCACTCTGACATGAGAAAGTGTAAATGTGTGAATCATGACGCTCAGGATTTGGACCATAATGATGGCAGCGTGACGATGGAGGATAACTGTTGACAGTGGCGGAAACGAAACATCCATATCGTGCTAGCCTGGAATGGGGACATACAAATGAGGGTTGACCATTAACCATGTTCGAAATATAGGACCTGTCGCAAATATTGTCCGGGATCTGTAGGGATGTTGGCCTGAAACAATAGGAGAGCCCTTAGGCCCAGCATCCATGGAGAGGCGTTAATCCTAGAATCCATGTCTTCTGAGGGTCCTTCTGGATGTGGAAGAGGATGAGGATCTAAATAGTTATCTCACAAAGCTTGGACATGGAATGAGGGGAATGTCCCCATGATAATTCCACACTTTGGGCTCTCTGTCAAAATACATTTGAATACAACAACAAGAAATATTAGATAGAGGGAGTTGAATCCCTTTTAACATGGAGATATTAGTT
Source organism: Viscum album (assembly GCA_963277665.1). NCBI lineage: Eukaryota > Viridiplantae > Streptophyta > Magnoliopsida > Santalales > Viscaceae > Viscum > Viscum album. The sequence continues at coordinate 1,014,247,713 of OY728130.1, read as the reverse complement.
TAGGGTCGTAGAACTCGGATAGTAGGTGGTAGGAAACATGAGAGGCACATGGTGGGGAATTAAAAAAACCCATAGTGAATGGGAACCGGGGGTTCCTACCACCACGTGTTCCTTGGAGAGCTTTTAGGACAAGGGACCGAAAACGTGAATTGAGCTGGGCCTGAGGAAAAGTGTGTAGGCATTCCTACGTACCCAATTAGAAAAGGTATCAAGCTGCATTTAGTTCTCGAGGGGGGCATGGTGATGTACCAGTGCCAGGGAAAAGAGGGGATCGCGGGTGTGGCCCTCTCACCAAATGAATCAGCATTTGAAAAATCATGTATGTACTTTAAGGTGAGTGATTTATTGTGTGAAGCGACAGGACTAGGGTAGTAGGCCCTGGCATCGCCACAAGAATCAATCCGTAGTAGGAGTTGACTAATGGTATGGCGTGTGCCCAATACCAAACATGGTGTCCCTTTGGGTGGGGACATCACATTGTAGTGATGTTTTTCATCGTGCAGTCAGGATGATAATATCACAGTTTAGGGTCATGTGATCGGACCATGCATGAATTTTAACGTCACACAGCGCAGACGTAGTAGAGACGATGCTCGGTGGGGAATGTGTATGGTATAATAGAACATACCCGACGTGAATGGAGAAATGATCCCATATCACACCATACACAATTCTGATAAGGTAACCTTAGGACAAAGGGCCCAAATAGGCGTAAGAGAGAAAGGGGAAGGAGAAACTAGCTCTCAACTGAGCTGGACCTGAAGATGATGTGTTTGGGTGGTCATGCGTATCCCATGAGGATGGGAATCAAGATTCACGTAGTTATTAACATGATCATAGTTTATGGTCTTAGAGTTAGGACCGTAGAGGAGTGAAAGACACTCACAGTAAGTGCAGACCTCAACCCAATCCCTATGCCCACGTGAGTTTAGACTCGAGGTGGGAAACAAGGGAGGAAGATTTATATTGCAATACCTAGAACGCATGCCAAAGGGAAACCGGTGTGGAGCCCCTATCGTGGCTTTGGTCCTCCTAACACGAGGATGTGCACTGAGTAATAGTACCAGGAGTTTCAAAGTTCTACTTGGACATGATGAGGTGGAGAAAGATGTGAATCATGTAATCGACTTTTTGGGCTTAATGGGGTTGGAGTGGCAATGGAGGAAAACTATTGACTGTGGCGGAAATGCAACATCCATATCGCATTAGCCTGAAGTGGGACGACAAATGAGCATCAACCACTGACCATATTCACAACACAGGGTTTTTATCAATTTTTTGTCCACAACCCTCGGGGGCGTTGTTCCGTAATGGCAGGAGATCCCTTAAGCCTAGCATCCATGCCACTCGGGGGTCCCTTCGGGTGTGAAAGGTGATGAAAGCCCTAAGGAAGAGAAAAACGAAGCCTAAAATGAAGGTGGAATCATGTCCGAGCAGAGTCTGAAATTCTAGTTACTAAACCTGAGTACCCTTAGGAACATCGGTGAACCACCTAAGTGGGTCAAAGAGGTGGATGAGGAGGGAGAGGTACATGGCATGGTCGTTAAAAGCTCGATGAGAACAAGGACATAATCCCATACCATGCCATATACTCCCCTCTCCAGGGAAGGGTAGTCCATGAGGCCAAGGTGAAATGGATATTTCTGGGGAATGTGGCTAGACCCAAAGTCTAGACATTCTGATGGTCCTACGTATCCCATAAGGATGGGAATCAAGCTGCACGTAGTTCCCCAGATATAGTTTAACGTCACGCAGGATGAGTAGGGGAGTAGGATACCCCTAAAAAGGGATGTGTACGACATGGTGAATAAATTGATGTGAATGAGGATGTAATCCCGCACCACACCATAAACTCCCATGAGAGAGCCTAGGCTGGGGGCCCGAGAAGGCCAAGGGGCCTGAGGTTGGGCCTCGATCAGGGCGGCCTGGCTGGATTGCAGTTTAATTTCATACAGTGAGGATGAGGACTAGGGGCCCGAGAAGGCCAAGGGGGCTGAGGATGGGCCTCGTTCAAGGAGGCCTGACAATGTTGTAGTTTTAACATCTTGTAGTGAGGACAAGGGTCGGGGGCCAGAGAAGGCCAAGGGGCCTGAGGCCGGGCCTCGGTCAGGGAGGCCTAACCAGCTGGCATTTTAATGTCTTGCTGGGAGGATGAGGGACAGGGGCCCAAGAAGGCCACGGGGCCAGAGGCTGGGCCTCGGTCAGGGACGCCTAACCAGCTTGCAGTTTAAAGTCTTGCCTCGAGGACGAGGGCGGGGGGCCTGAAAAGGCCAAGGGGCCTGAGGGTTGGCATCGGCCAGGAAGGCCTGACCGGCTTGCAATTTAACATCTTACAGTGAGGACGAGGAGAGGATAAGGTGTCTCATCCAGGGATGTGTACGACACGGTCAGAAACCCAATGTGAATGAGGACATAATCCTATATTACACCGCACAATCCCATAGGAGACAACCTAGGTCGAGGGCCCACAAAGGCCAAGGGTCCTGATAGTTGGCATCCCCCAGAGTAAGTACTTCGCTTGGAGATAAAATGGGGAAGAGTGAACCACTAAACCCGATGTTTGGGACATCTTGGGGTGGTACTAATGCTTCGGGACAGCTGTTGACCATGTTCGAAACACAACATCCCTATAGTGACCATTCAGGTGCAACAAATGAGCATCGACTGCTGACCATATTTGGAGCGTGGGATTTGTATCAATTTTTCGCTCGACTTCCTCGAGGGCATTGGCCCAAAGTGTTAAGAGATCTCTTAGGCCTAGCATCCCTTCCATTCAGTGGCCCTTCCTGACGGGGAAGGTGACAATATCCCAGTCAAGGAGTGGGTGAAGCATATATGTACCCATCTCTCATAAAGGTGAATATCTCTAGAGGAGGACGTATGGCTGGATCGAGGTTATCTCGACATTAATTGGGGAAAACGTTTGCACCCCTTCTATACATCATGACCCAGGGAAACGATTCTAGGGTTTGGGCTTGGCCAAAAGATGAAATGTCTGGGAATTCCTACGTATCCCATGAGTATGGGAATTAATCCATACATAGTTCTTGAAGGCCATGCAGGTTAACGTCATGTGGTGAAGATGAGGGAGGATAGAATAACCGGCGTGGGAACATATTGCGACCATTATAATCCTTGTATGAGTGGGGATAAGGAAGCCTACTCTATATCATGCAAGGATCCTCCGAGAAAGCTATACCCAGGGGGGATAGTTGAAGAGAAGAGTTTAGGTCTGGGATCAAAACAAAGCGCATGAGATTCCTACGTATCCCATTAAGATGGGAATCAATCCATACGTAGTTCTCACGATGCATTTTAACGTCATGAAGGACGATGTACAGTTTAATGTCAAGTAGGAATGGATAATTTATGGTCATGCAGGACCATCCAGTTTAAGGTCATGCAGGACCATGAGGCTCAGGAAAAGTATTGCATGAGGTATTTGGAATTGGTGGGATAGTTATACGCTCACCATCCATGCTCACTACGGAGTATGCTCCCTTGGGATAAACCCTGTGGACTATGTAGGGAACTTCCAATTTGGGCTCTATCTTGGGTGGATTCAAACCAGGGATCATTGGTGCTCGGAGGGCCAGTACCAGTTTGCCTTGCAGAAAAGGGCATAGTCAAACCTTTTTATTTAAGGCTCTAGCCATCTTGTTCTAGTGCCTTTCCATATTGTGTAGGGCACGAAGCCTACTCTCGTCCAGTGCTTCCAATTCAGCTAGATGGATTTCTGCCACCTTATATGGCGCCCGCTGGTCATAGACTGCAGTACGTAACGAAGGCAGCTGGATCTCGATGGGTAGGACGACTTCAGCTCTGTACACTAGGGAATACGGGGTCACCTGGGTGGAGTTATGAGTCGTCGTCGGATAGGCCCATAGGAAATTGTGAAGCTCATCCGGCCAACTCTTCTTGTTCTGACCAATCATTTTTTGAAAAATGTTAGAGAGGGTTTTGTTAAATTTCTCAATCTGTCCATTTTCCTACGCGTGATAGCTTGATGTATGGTTCGAATGGATAGTGTACTTGGCGTATAGTTTCTTTAGCCCGGATTCTCGGATGTGGGTGTCGTTATCGGTGGGGACGACTTGAGGAACTCCAACCGATGGATGCTATTGGAGCTCACGAAGTCAACTATGGAACGGGCCTTGACATCCTTGAGTGGAATTTCCTCTACCCACATGGAAATGAAATTTGTGGCATTCAGGATGAACCTGCACTGGCGAGTTCTTGCAAGTGGATATGGGCCCACGACATCGAGTCCCCACACTGCAAATGGCCAATATTATTTGGTGGAGTTGAGAGGTTCTGACAGTCGATATTGGAAGTTAGCATGCACTTGTCACACATGACATATATTGGAAAACTCAATATAATCATGGAACATAGAGGGCCAGAAGTACCGCATCCCTATGGATCTGATGGTACAGCTTCAGCCCAGCCTAGTGGGAACCTCGAGAAACGGTATGAACCTCTTAAATGACATGTGGAATCTCGACTCCTTGAATGCAACGGAGAAGAACACCATCAAAACCGTGCTTATATAGGATCTTATCAACACTGGGACCACTCTGGAGGGTAAACTGCAGCGCGCGGCATCGAATTTTAGCGTGCTCAGCCGATCTACTGGGAGGGTACCATTTTGGAGATACTCAAGGGGATCTCCAGTTCGGAGTAGCTTAAAACACTGGATCTGACGAGCCTAGAGGTCCTGAAGTCAAGGATCCGGCAAAATGATGGGTTACTCGTAGGCCATCGCCAACCTATGGGGTGACAGGAGTAATGACTCTCTAGTGTGCCACATGTATAATCAGATCATCCTGCTCAGGCTCTGCGAGTGACACCACCAAGCCTGCCAAAGCGTCCTCTCGACCATTCTGTGACCGAGGGACATGGGTAACCTCCGTTAAAGATGGGAACTGGGCCATTAGATTGAGGGCGCGCTCCAAAAATGGTATGATCTCTAGATTTCAGACAACATATCCACTGTTTACTTGCTTGATGACTAGGTCGGAATCCCTTTTCACATGTAAATGGGGCACATCGATCTCAAGGGCCAGCTCGAGGCCAGTGATGAGGGCCTGATACTCTACCTCATTGTTGGTGTATCCTTTTTACAACAGGAATGAGAATTGCAATATGGCTTGTGTTGGGGTAATGAATATGATATCGAGGCCCACTATTTTGATCCATGGATCAATGATCCTCCTACCTGTGGGACTCCGAGAGGCACCATCAAAGTGAATCTGCCAACATGGGATGGCTTGATCAACTAAGAGGATTATCTGATTAGGAAAATCTAAGTCCTGGGACTGGTCCATGGATGTTGGATGGGCAGCTAGAAAGTCTGCCAATGGCTTCCCCTTGATAGTCTTCTTGGGAATGAACCTGATTTCAAACTGCGGTAGAATCACCACCCACCGCTCTAGATGGCCGGTCAACATGGGGAGATTCAGAATGTACTTTAGCAGGTCTACCCAGGAGACAAGCTATACCTCATGGTGTTGCAGGTAATGCCATAAGTTCTTCACGGAAAATACGAGTGCAAGGCATCTCTTCTCGATAGGGGAGTATCTGGTCTATGTCTCAAGATGCATACGGCTGAGGAAGTAGAGACTGTTCTCTTCCCCCTCGTTGTTCTTCTAGGTGAGAAGGGCGCCGAGAGATCGGTCCAGGGCAGTGACGTATAGGATTAGTGGATTACCGGAGACCAGTGGCCTTATGACCAGAGGCCAGAGAAAATATTGTTTGATTTCCTCAATGGTGGCCTGGCACTCCTCATACCATTCATAGGTGGAGCCCTTCTTCATGAGCCGAGAAAAGGGATTACAATTTCCATCTATATATATAATGAATCAGAGTATGTAGGCTAAGTGTCCTTGGAGACCTCAAAGCTCATGATTATTGCTCGGGGGAGTCATCTGGCTGATTTCTTCGATCTTCTTTGGGTGGATCTCAATGCCTCGGTACCTAATAACAAATCCAAGAAACTTCTTGGAAGGGACCCCGAAGGCACACTTCAATGGGTTCATCTTTAAGTGGTGAGAATTGAAGAAACTGAACACTTTATCAAGGTACTTGTGATGGTCCTGGAATAGGTGATATTTGACCACCAGATCATCCATATAGCACTCCACCAATGTCCCGAGGATTGGCTTGAATATGCAATTCATGGCCTGCTGATAGGTGGCACCTGCATTCTTCAAGCCAAAGGGTGTAACCTGGTAATACAAAGTACCTTGGGGCGCCCAGAAAGTAGTAGACTTCTCATCCTTGAGGTCCATCCGAATCTGATTATATCCAGAATAACCATCCACGAAGGAGAGGGCTTGGAACCCAGTTGATGCGTCGATGGACAATTATGTCGCCGGAAGGGTAAAATCATCCATCGGATATTGATAGTTGAGATCTCGGAAGTCGATACAGACTCGTATTTGTCCATTTTTCTTTCTGACCATCACTATGTCAGCTAGCCACCTGGGGTATTGGACCTCCTTAATAAAGTTGGATCTGATGAGCTTTTCAACTTTGGCCTCAACCATGGTACCATGGAAATGATGCATCTTTCTGGGAGGCTTCTTGAACCCGCGATGGTTTGTCGGGAGACCAAGGTGGTGGATGACTACATGAGAATATAGTCTTGGCATATAATCGTAACTATAGAAGAAAACGTCACAATTTTGTTTAAGGAAGTCCACGTACCGCTTATGCTGCTCAAGGGACATGGCGGCACTGATCATTCTGGGTCTTGGATCTGCCTCCCTACCAAGGATCACCTGTACTAGTTCATCGACTATGGTAGAGATGCTTTCATCAAAGGCAGGGGGAGAATCCTCCAAATCCTCTTCTTCACTTGCGGAGGAGGTATTCCTAGCGGTTGAAGCTTCCCCTCGGTCAGAGGAACTTGACAGGAGGCTGGAACAAACCTGGACAGCAGTGGACATCACATCAGGAGATTCACGCACTGTTCTGACCATGGCGATGAAAGTAGTGGATCCAATCCCATATGGCCTTAGGCACAGGGGGCCATGCTTTATGATATCAAAGAAATAGTGGCACATTGACTTGAGCTGGTTAATTCCATCCCGGAGGAACAGACAGGTATGACAAACTTCTATTACCATAGGGTGGACATCCCGGTACGAAACGGGGGTAGGAGGTTCCAGAACCACCAGGGCCTAGTTTGTGTAGGAGTACGAGGTGATTTTCCACCGTCACTTGGACATGAGAATATGACCTACTCTTATACCATAGAAAACAAAGTGTTTCCCCATATCGGGGGTCATGGCCTCTAATCGATGGATTGGGAAGACATAAGCGTCATCCAGACCTGCCCAGGGATCACTAGTGACCGGGGCGGGTTCAACATCACTTGCCAGAATATGATTATCATTGCTCTTGTAATAGTTAGAATCCAGATAACGGGCTTCACAAGAGGAGAAATAAGATGAATCACCTTGGAGTATTCCTACTCGACCAATAAATGAGTACTTGAGGCACTAGTGATATTATGTGGGGACCACCGTGTGTAGGTGGAGCCATGGCCTTCCCATAAATGCATTGCACACGGTGTCTTGGGAGACAACCATAAATTTAGTACTGGAAACTAGGCCACCGAATTGGGTCTTCAAATAGATCTTTTCGGTGAGGGTCTGCTCTGTCCTATCATATCCTTGGAACCTTAAATCGGAGGGAGTCAAGTCATCTTTAGATAACCGTAGCTTTCACAGTGTCTGCGTTGGGATAGGTTTGATCCTGGAGCCTATGTCAATGAGATAGCGGTGAACCTCAACATAGTTGAATTGATCGGTGATGTAAAGCGGGCCGATGTACACCTACATGGGAGAGCCTTCGTCTTCTCCTGATAAAAAAATTATGGATTGGCATTCGGAATTCTCAACTGCGTCAGCATGGAAGGCTTCTACAGCTGCTACCTCAGTCTCAAACTAGAGGGGGCTCTTTAAAGCCTTAATGAGGGCCTCACGCATATCTGACAACAATCGGAGGGCTTAGAGGATAGAAATCCTCACTGGAATGCCGGTGAGATTCTTTATAACATCATAATTCCGTGATAGATGAAAAATACTTCTTACAGGAGGCCGCTCTGCGATTGGAGTCACGATAGACCCTGTCGGCTAGATTGAAGACTGGCTGGTGTTGAACATATCCATCTGCGCACTAGTCGAGGCCTGAAGAGTAACTACCAGATGAGGACCAGAAAACTATGATTGGCTTGTAGAAGGGAGAGACTGGCTGCGGTGCGGACGGAGTGGCTCTACCTGATCCAGTAGCACAAGCGGTGGTGGAGGCAGACCTGACGACACCGGATGAAGAGGCTGCGAGTGCTGAGCTCTATGCTAGGCCTACTGTCTGGTATCATTTTCATGCATGGCTTGGCTACAGGTTCCAACTAGTGCGCCTCGATGACCCATGTAGTCGCATCTCCACCGATGTTGGCGTTGGCTGGGGGTGTTGGGGAGGTTCGTCTGGTGTTCCCCCTCGTCGGGAGTCATATAGGGGTTTACCAACTCAACAGTGTTAACTGAAGTGTACCCTTGACTGGCACTCAAAGAATTATCCACCATTGGGTGAATTATAGGACGGATCCCCATCTCGGGGGGGCATGAAGTCACCAATAGGATAGGACAACGATGGCATTAGCGGGGCACGTTTCTTCTTCTTGCGCTGCCGATTCATGATCTTATGGGAAGAGGCCGGCTGAGATGACGATGCAGAAGTGGTGGCTGCCGCTTCCAAAGTCTTTGTCTGGTTCAAGAGTGAATGGATAATTCACTCTGCCACTCGCCTTCGTCATTGATACCACTTTCTGACCTCACAAAGACACCTGGCACTTGTGTTGGGGCTAAGCTCAGCCTGACTCTGTTGTTATCTACATGGTCTTGGAGACAGTACTTAAACACATAGTACTGATTGAGGGTGTTTCCCAGAATCCGATGGTAGGGGAAATAGTTTGGGCGATCAGTGAGATTCACCTCTACATGTATTTTACACTCAGGCAAGTGTACAATCCCCTGCTCTATGGAAATATGGAAGTAACGGGGGACCTGATTCTCATTGAACATGTAATTCAGGTGCCTTATTTATAGATATTGAGCCTTTGTAGCCTCGCCTTGACGAGGAACCAGAGGGGCTTTCCAAGGAGGTGGACCCTGATTGTCCCACCTGGTTGTTGGCAGCACATTACGCAGAGGGCCCTGCCAATTCCGAGGATGCTGCGGGGCTGAAGGCTGTGCCTGAGGTCGAGGGTCTCAGTGAGGCTACGGGGCCGGTGCTACCGGTATAAACTATAGATTCATGTGGGCTTCTATTTGGGCCACTGTGGTGGGCTCATCTCTGGAATCTCTCCGTGTTGGAATTGCAAGGGGCGACTAATGTGCCTGCATGTCTGTTTCAGGGCTTCTTTGAGGCACTGGGCCTTATCTGAGAAGTCTCAGAATCCTCCAGGATTATTCTGAGTGATAATTGAGGGAACCAGCTCCATCTTGACATTCCCCATGCACATCGTCAGTAATTTCTCTTGAGTCAGTGGCATATCAAGGTAGTATGTGAGCCCCTTCCACCAGGTGATGAAGTCCACGACTCGCTCATCAAGCCTTTGTTTGCACTTGAAGAGGTCTGCGATGCTGGTCTTCTGTGTGGTAGAGCTGAACTAGTAGAGTAACTTTCTATGAAGGTCCTCCCATCTTGTCACATATCTGACAAGGAGCTGGTTCTACCAGACGAATGTCGGCCCCTCCAGCGTCTGAACGAAACAACGGAGCTGGCCGACCTCTTACTGCGTTAGAGTCCCCATAATTTTCCCACACCTCGAATTGAAGTGGTCCAGGTATTACACCGGGTCCCCTGTCCCGTTTAAGGGGGAGAAGGTGGGATTCCTGAAACTCGATGGTGCTGAAATATGATCCACCCAGGCCGGGTATGGCTTTCCATCCGGTGTGATTTCCACCTATCGCGTTTCCAATGCCTCAAGGCGGGCAATGACTGCCGCCATAGGATCGTCCAAGAGGGGGTCCCTATATTTATGGGGATCCCTAACCACAAGTGAATTGTTAGTCTCTTCGACATGGTAGATGAGTTCAGCGGCTTGTGGAGCGACTTTTGGGATGGCCAGTGGGGAAACTGGGGGAACCCGGGCTGGATTCCTTGGATTTTCATGCCGTTCGGGAGGGTTTGGTGAGACATACCACACTCTCTTTCCGTGAGTTCCGGCTTCAGACCTATCTGTAGGAGTGGCATGATCAGGGTTTCCTGGAGTCATCTCACCGGGGGGAAGTTGTTCATGCCCCTGCTGCCCCGGCCTAGGATCTCCATAGTCGGGACGTCGCTCTATCGTACGTTAATCCAGGAGTTCGTCGACCAACCTTTTTTTCTCATCAAGTTGCTGGTGCAACATTGAATTCATAGATTTCTCCTCCATCTTCTACACTGAGGCGGATAGGTTGGAGTGCTTGACTGCTCCGACATGCTCTTTGCCCATACCGGCATTCCGACTGAGCAATAACAACTCGGTGGGTGCAGGGAGACCAAGGAGGTTCCTCTACTGATGGGTAATCCTCCCCTATGGGTCTAACAGTGGTGGCACACCCTCAGGGGGTAATTCTCCATCGAGAAACACCAGATAATCCTCCTTGTACACTATATTATCCATGTGAACTTTTACAATTTTTGGGGGAATGTCCTCAATATCGCATAGCGAGTCGTGCTGCCGTCGGATAGGGCTGAAGAGGAGGGAAACATACTGCCCCCATCCACAGACATGTACGTGGGGGTTTTCTTCCCTAATGATTTTTCATAGTACCTCAATACTCTAAACGCCATGCTACTGGAGGGCCTCACGACGGCCCAGTGACTCAGGGCGCTGGGCCAACAAGAGTGTGGCATGGTTGACTAGACAACACTGCTCACTGATGACCTCAAAATGCGCTTGGCTCCTTGGATACACCATGCGCTGATGACAGAGACTGAAATGTGTTTCCCAGAGTGTGTAGTGAAGAACTCAACATCCTCTGGGGTGAGGGACTTGGGTATGCATAAATTCTGTGTTGCTAGGGTCCAAGACTCCTTGGGGAAGCGGTCTACCGCATGGATGATTCAGAAGCTCCTCGGCTCAATTTCAAGGTCTGGCCCTTGATTTCCCCACTCGCCAACTAAGGGTGGTTGATTAATTGGAAACTGTATTGAGGTAGACCACTGGTACGGGAGGTTGGCTGGTAGAGAATATAGCGAACAGGCTGACTAACCACTAATTCTGGGGCTTTCCTTCGAAGAGTGTAGCGACCTGGCCAGTACGCCGCGATAGGATGGGGTAACGGCCACCATTCTTGGCTCAGGGGCCAGGGATACCAATGGTGGGTCGCGATGCTGCTTTCCTACCATTGGTCCCCAAAATAGCTCTTTGTGATCACTCATGGAGGTAGAAAGCACTCCCAGTGATGATGGTGGTGATTGCATGACCGTAACCTGCGGGGTTTCCAAATCTTCATTTTCCTGGATAAACCTATAGAGGGAGGTTGGTATCTTGTGGACCATGCATTATAGAAGTATCAGGCTGATGTACCTCATCTCCGCTCTGGCCCTTCACTTAGATGAGAGATAGGAGGGTTCATGAGCTGAGTCGCACTCCAGTCCAGAGTCTGAGAAGCGGACCGGTTTGATCTCTGTTCGGGCCTTCCCAGGATTTTTCTTGTGTCAGCGATGACCTGCCTTTCATCCCTTGGGTGTCTCCTCAGGACAAGGCCGATTTCCAACATGTGGTCCTTCAGCCGCGCTGGTGCCAGGGTAGAGAGGACTTTCACTTGAGACATCCGGGATGTGAGGAGCACCGGGAAAAATTTTGAATGGGACATGGGGAGGACCTCAATGAACAACGCTTGAGCGGCCGACAACTCCACTGGAACTTACTAGAGCATTGACGAGTCGTTCCACCGAAGTTATGTTATCGGTGTCTCAAATTACAATTACCATAAAAATTATAGCACCAGAAGAGGTCAATCCACAAGGAACTTTAAGAGGTACTCTTATCTTGTTTCGACTTTGTTTGTATATTTCTTTTAGAGAAGGATGTTGAATTTAGAGTCGATTTTGGTTTGTTGTTTTTAGGTACAAAACAAAAAATTGTTTTGTAACTTTTTTTAAGCAAGTAATTTCTAGAATGAAAGAAAAGTCGTGAAAATTGGTTTCAATGCAAATAGGAATAAGAATGCGTTGGGGTTAAGGATTTGTGATAAGTTGATTATTAAATTAAATAGGTTATGAGGTTCTATTGTTCATCATAATCCAACACTCTGGATTACAATTTGTAATTAAGTTACCTTGGTCTGGATCACTTAATATTAAGAGATTAAGTAACCAACTCATTGGTCCGGTAGTTAGTTTTTAACAGATCTTTATTTGTCTTAGTCTATTTTGAGCCGACGAATCCTTTCAATGGTTATGAAATTATTTTTTGTTATTCTTCTTTTGAATCCCTGAAGATTCTTCCCTTTTTCTGGTACAGAATTTTCATTGATAATATGAAGTGATTTAAGAAGAATATGAAGAGATTGTTAAAACAAAAACATTCAAAACATCTTATTCAAATTACAACTTATCAGTCTCCCCAACCCCAACACACTGGTTGTTTAGTTACACATATTGAAAATGACAAACACCAAATTATTAATACCTGATGAAATAATGCTTGGAATTTTGAGGTAGAAATGATTCTTCGGTAGAAGAACGGAGGTATCACAACGGTAGAGCATCTCTCCATCAGAACTTCGTCTCTTGTTCTCCACAAAACACATCAATATCCACTTCTCAACTCCTAGGTCCAGATCCCAAGGCCTCTTTTTATAGGAAAATTAAGTACACGGTGTGTATTGAAAGTACACGCCGTGTACTTTCGTCAAAGCACTTTTGGCCTCCTTTTCTCCTATGTTAGGCGGCCTAACACTCCTTCTTTAACTTTGAACACGGCGTCGTTTGGTAGGTGAGTGTACACCGCGTGTAGCGCCGCCATACATTGCGTGTAGTATCAAAATTTGGCCAGCAACTCCTTCTAGAATAGTAGAAACGACATGTAGAAATGGAACACAGTGTGTCTCCTTCAGTGGCCACATGGGCGTGTAAAATCTTCTCGGCCACCAACCGCTTCTAGAATGACATACATTTCGTGTAACACCAACCTAAACTGCATGTAGTCTCTGGCTGGTGACATGGGCGTGTACTCCCCCGTTTGATCTGGGTCCCTGTCTGAAGGTACACAGTGTGTAAAAATATGCACGCCGTGTAGTTGCAAAATTTTTACAGACTTCCATAGATTTTGTGTATTTGGATATATAACTCTTTAAAATAGACAAGGTCACCAAAATCAAAGTATGTTCCCTATAAGAAGTAGGTATTTGGTGAAAACTTGTTTTTATTGTGATTAAAGTGTTATGAAAATGCATACACAAATTGAGTGTATCAAACTCCCCCATACATAGTCCTCTGCTTTCCCTCAAGCTAATCTCAACATCTAATTATCAGAGTATATACATTAAAAGGAAGGACTTAAGTTAATCATATTTGTAAATAATAAGTTACTGGAGAAAATTCCCAAATTAATACACAATAGTTTTAATTCTGAAGATATTCTAATCATGCCTAATTTATAATTCAATTAACTATTTTTATCCTCTTCTAACACATGTTTCAACCTTTCAAAAACAACCAAGCCACTTGATGATATACCTCACAATAAATAACTCAAAAATTAAGAAATTTTAAATAAATTTTTTTTCTCAATCCAAGAAATATACACTCTATCCATAAGTTTGCAAGAATTCGTGTTCTCCACTTTAGAAAATTTAACATACAAAAATAATGAGGGCATTCCGAATAGGGTCAGATGTTTCTGTGGCTAAAGTTTGGGAGGTAAAGATGTGAAAAAAAAAATTATGAGGCTTGAAAAAGGAGGCTAAATTCTTAAATAACAATGCTTAATATCAAAACTAAACTCAGTGTAAAAATATCCTCAACAAGATTAATCAACGATCTCATCACCACCATATCCATTAGCTGAGTAGGTGTCACAAACCATAAAGTGTGTATAAGGTCCCTTTTTTTTGTACCTTTTTTTTGTTTTTGTTTTTTATTCACAAAGGGAACCCTTCTGAATTTTCAAAATAGAGGTTTGGAACTCTTTGCTTTTCTCCCCAAATGATCAAGATGCACTCCCCCATACTTAATTTCTTGACAATTCACAAATTTATTCCATGTGTTTCCAATCCATTATTTTAAGCTTAAATGAATAATCATGTAAAATCACAGAAGAATTAGGGTAGGAAGGGAAATAAGCTAGTAATATGGCTTCCTATTAAGGCTATTCATGGATTCTATGGGCTTTACAAAGATCAAATGTAGGGTAGGATCAAGATAAAGGGGTTAACAATCTTATGCCTCAATAATTTTAATGTAATTAAAAAATTCATCATGTTTTGAAAAGAAAACTTTCAAATTATGGTGGTTATGTATATTCTAGGAATCTCTCAAGAAATAGGGTATTAGAAAAAATATGACAAAAAGGTTTAGAATACCTCTCAGGAATGGGAATAAATAAGAGACAATGAGGAAATGAATTGAAAATAATTTATTAGTCTAATCGATGTAATTATCCACTGATTACAAGTTTTAATTTAAATTATATCAGAAATCATTTTAAACACTTAAGAATCAAAATAATAATGCAAATTTTTGAAAATTTTCCTCTTTAAGATTTATTATTTAAAAATATAATTAACCAAAATATCTTTAAATTTTAAAAATATATATTCTAACAATGATGTCTCCTAGATTGATGATAAGGGTGAAGTCTAAAGCGGCCGAGTAATATGCCCCCCCCCCATACTTGAGAGTTCACGTGGTCCACCAAGTGCACAAAAAGCAGAACAAGGTAAGGTGGGGACACAATAGTAGACCAGACCGAGGGGAAGTAACAAAAGTAGTAATATCAAGAAAGAAAAGAAAATAATGTAAAAAGAATACTCCCCTCGTCTCTAGGTGAAGAGAAATGGTAGGTGATGGAAAATAGCAGACCAAAATGTGTCATGGTACCTGTGATGGTGGGAGAAAGAAAAAAAGGCAAGCATACAAACCATACTCAAGGGTGAGAGAGCACAAAAATTTATATACAATGAATAGCATATGTCCCAAAACAAGTCATGGGGTTTCCCTAGAAAAGGCATCATACAGTACAGAATTGGATGAAAGAGACGGTGCAAGAGCTGTGGAAGCTGGAGGCGTGGACCCGGCGGTAGCATGGGAAGTTGGAGATGCAGGATCGGAAGGTACCAGACTCGGGAAGGGAAGCTCAGCAGCCTCCCCTAGTCTGTAAGTAGTGGTGGTGGTAGGAGAAGTAGAAGTATGGCCCACAGTAGATAGCAGAACTGAATCCGTGTCCAGTTCCGTGAATGGCGGTGGAGCAGCAGAAGGGCCAGGAACAGAGGAAGGATGTTGGGGCGAATGAATACACAAATTCTGAACAATAAGGCCCAACAACTGCTCCATGTAGTCTTGTAGGCTGTCTATACGAACAAAATGATCCCCAATACTGTCCCGACGGCCGGCGAGACGAACCAACTACTGCTCCATCGTGGTGAGGCAGATGTAAAAGGTGACAGCAGCTGAGGGTGCAGTGGTAGGTGGTGGGACAGAAGAAGGAAGGCTAGAAGAAGTGGGGTCAGTGGAAGGTGGGTGAGGTGGAGAAGCTGGAGGGGCGGGGAAGGAGGAGTTGGGGCATCAACTAGTGCACGAGGGTCAGCGGGTGGCTGGGGACGATCATGAGTAAGGTTTTAGGCACCCCCTGCTTCCGGACCAATCCCATGAGAATGAGAATGACAACGTCCATCCGCTGGGAAGAACCTAACATGTCATTGGGTAACGAAGGCTTAAAAACCCCAAGGTGGTGGGTGAGGTGAGTGGCGTAAAACCCGCCGCTCAGTTTTTCATGACGGCCGGTAAACATAGAGTGCAAATAGGAGGCGTCTAGATAGGGGAAGTCCGGGTAGTCGTGCCTGATGACACAGGTAAGATGCTCCATGTCATGGTCGGTCAGAACCCCCATATCCTCATGGCAGGGAAAAATGATGGAACTGAAACACCGGTGGGTGAAGCGATGAATGGGGTCGGTGATAAGGGTGATCTTCTGGGAAGTGGGGGAATACAGTTGGTCAGGCCCAGCGATCTCCCACCACATGGTAACGAGCTCAGAGCGCTCGGGTCGGGTAAAGGTAGAAATGCAGGGTGGGGTGTTAGGATGGGGGTAGAAGTCGCACCCTAGGACAAACTCGGTCTTGGTGAGGGAGAATCGCCATCCGTCCGGCCGGAATCAAACCATGGGCACCGCATCACCATGTGTCTCCCGGTACTCAGCTCCATGAAACTCGAAAGATGCCGCGAACTCCAAAAATAAATCGCGGAAGACAAGAGTGCTAACCTGGAAAATAGCGAGCAGTGGAGTGTGTCCATGGAGCTCCTCCAAGTCCTCCCAAATACTGGGTTACTGCGGAATGCTGCTGTCAAGGTAGTGGTCACCCAACGGTATCGGCCGGCGAGAGAAGTGTTGGACCCTGTCATGTTCAAGATCGGTGACCGGGAAGACCTTGCATGGGTAAGGAACACCTGCAGGTCCCGGTCCTGGTGCAGGTGCAGTAGCAGGAGTTGTCTCTGTAAAAGGTGAAGGCTCGATAGATGAAGCGGTAGATGTGGGACCACATGCTGATAAAGATGGCACAGGTTGGGTGGAAACTGGTGGAGAAGAAATGGAGGTGCTCGGAGACTCTGTGTTGGTAGGTGGACGTACAGCCGTGCTAGGTCCCGACTCTACTGGGGTAGTCGATGAGGGAAGAATTTACATTGGAGGGATCTCGTAGATCGGTGCGTCTCGGTTTGGATGTGTCAGAGATCGGAGTCGAATCCGCCGAAATATGTGCCCCTCGCCCTCAGTGGTGGAGGTCGGCCGCTTCCCCCTGGAAGAATCATGATCTGCCATATCCTGAAATAGAATGAAAAAGGAAACAAAAGAAAAAGAAAAGAAAGAAAACAAAGAAAGCATGAGAAAACATGAAAAGAAAAGTACACAGCGTGTACATCTAGAGTACACGACATGTAGTGAAAAATTTTCAGGATCCTATGTTCTCTGGATAAACACGCCGAGAGAGTGGGAGGAGACCATGTAATGGTACATGGCGTGGACAGACCATACATGTCGTGTTCAAAGAAAGTAGTGATGGTCGTGTATTACAAAGGACACAACCATGTTTTTATCAGTTCTAAGAATAAAGGACACGCCGTGTAGTGATCAGACACCACGTGTTCATTACTCGAGGAACATGGCGGTGTGGAGGTGAGACACGGGCCGACTAAAAGAAATAACAGACACAGCGTGTACCGAACACACATGCTATGTTTGGGAACATGGAGTGAGAGGTCGTGTTATGTTCTACACACGGAGAGTCTAAAGAAAATGCTATACACGGCAGGTACCGAACACACACGCCGTGTACGTGAAAATGGTGTGTAAGGCCGTGTGCAAAATGAAACCTGGTCACGATGAGGAAAGGTACACGGTGTGTACCGAACACACACACCCTATATATTCGAATTTCGATGTATTTAGTGGGTGGCCATGTACATAACTACATGGTGTGTGTTCTTCATGTTGTGGTCATGTATCGTGGAAGCCGAACGGTCGATGGATCCAAAACTCACCCTAAACGAGTCTAAAAATTTGAAATAGAGGGTGTAGAAGGGCGTACCTTGACTGAGGATCACAATTCAAGAGAAATCAGAGCTTGAAATGAACCAAAATGACAGATCTGAGAAATGGGGATGCGGGTGTCGTTTGGGAGAAGAACCGGGATGAAAGGGGAAGAAATGGGGAGTCCGCGCGACATGACGTGAAGCCGAGTGGCCCGCGGCTTATATAAAGGAGTTACATGGCATGTACATCTGGACTACATGTTGTGTATTCCCAAATTTGTTTACAAAAATAAAATATACTATATAATAATAAATTTTATATATTAAAATAAAATTAAAATAGGTATATATATGTATATACAAAATTAAAAGAAAATAAAACTATACACATAATGTAGTGGGAAAATACACTCAGTGTATTAAAAAAATGTTAAAAGAGAAGTACAACCTCTAGTCCGGTGGTCGAGGTGAGGTTCGAACCAGCGATCAGCCGTTCTGAATGGAAGCCCTCAACCACTGGAGCGAAGGTTGTACTGCTGCCCATATTTATGATATATATATATATATATATATTCTATATGGCATATACACATGGGAAGAAAGAAAAGCATGGTGTGTGGTTTTTAATTATATAAGAAGGGGATGAAGCTAGGAGATTATCCGAGTTCGAACCTAGGTATTTTGGATCCAAGGCAGAGACTTTTCTAATCTACCAACTTCATCTGCATGAATTTATTTTATAAGAAAACATTTTTAAAATTAGTAATAAAAAACATGGCACACACAACGTATATCGAAATACACGCTCTGTGGTTTTCTTAAAAGACTAAATGATGGAAATGGTATGGTTGTCAGGATTCGAACTCGGGTCTTTTGGATCCGGTGTACGATCCTAACCAACCAGTCCATACCCATCATGGGTTTTCTTATAAGCAAGTATATATAACTATAGAAATTACTACACACATCATGTAAGAAAAGGAGGAACCTCGTGCCGAAGGTAGGTCAGGAGGATTCGAACCGGGGACGGCTCGGATAAAATCCACTGACATTTCCATCAGCACCAGCATCATACCTGGTTATTTATTTGTTATTCTACAGATATATACTATTAAGATTATAAATTAAAAATATAAATACATTACATGTATACAAGTGGGACACGACGTGTAACCTCTGGGTTGCCTCCCAGGAAGCACCTTTTTTTTAGGTCATTGGCTCGACCTTCTTACCTTGACTTACCTGAGAGGTGTGGTGGAAAGCACTCCCACAGTATCTTCCATGGGATGGTAAATCTTTAGTTGTTGGTCGTTCACCTTGAATGGTTGACCATCCTCTTTAGAAATTTCCACCGCTCCATGGGGGAATACTCAAATGACATGGAATGGTCCGAACCACCTCAAATTGAGTTTTCCTGGGAATAAGTGAAGATGAGAGTTGAAGAGGAGTACCTGATCACTGGGATGAAATGTTTTTTGAGAAATCATCCAGTCGTGGATGTCTATTTTCTTCTCTTTGTACAATTTAGCATTCTCGTATGCATCTATTCTGATTTCATCGAGATCTGATAGTTGGAACTTACGTCTCTCTGTGGCCGCCTTCAGATCAAAATACAGGGCTTTGATGAACCAATATTATTTGTGTTCCAGCTCTATTGGCAGATGGTATGGTTTTCCATAGACGAGACGAAATGGTTACATCCCTAGTGGTGTTTTAAAAGCGGTGCGATAGGCCCACAAAGCATTGTCAAGATTTTTGGACCAGTCCTTCCATGAGGTATTCACATATTTTCTCCAAAATTTGTTTGATCTCATGGTAAGAGAGCTCTACCTGAAAACTTGATTGGGGATGGTATAGTGTTCCCATCTGATGTTTCACCCCAGATTTTGACAGCACTCTTTTCATTAAAGTGTTGTCAAAGTGAGTCCATTTGTCACTGATCAGCACATAAGGAATGTCGAACCTGCTGAAAATGTGCTTTTTTAGAATGGTCATGACTACCATAGCTGTGTCGTGGGCCGTTGCAGTGGAATCTACCCATTTAGAGACATAATCAATGCAGACAAGGATATAGGTATGCCCAAAAGAAGGTGGAAATGTTCCCATGAAGTCGATTCCCCACACATCAAAAAAATCAACCTCAAGGAGGGCGTGCTGAGGCATCTATGCTCTTCGTCCGATATTACCAGTACATTGGCATGGATCCCAATGGGCAAGGAAGGATCGAGCATCTTTATTCATGGTGGGCCAGAAAATCCCATATTGCATAATCATTTCTATGGTAAGATCCAGTACATGATGTCTTCCAATGGGTGAGGCATGAAAAAATCCTAGGACCCCTTTGACATCCGTCTCTGGGATCGACCATCGGATCACCCCGTCTCCACAGGATCGGTATAGGAGTGGGTTTTCCCAGAATTATCGCTTAACATCAGAGATGAACCTTTTCTTCTGCTGGAAGGATTGGTCGGGATGGATGGAACCTGTAACTAAATAGTTAGCAATATCAGCAAACCAGGGCCTTGGGGACTCAATAATAGAAAAGAGATGCTCATCAGAAAAATCCTCTCTTATCTCTTGATCCTCCTCTTTCTCCAAGTGCGGCATCTCCAGATGGGATAGATGGTCAGCAACCATGTTCTCACTCCCCTTATTATCTTGGATCTCTAAATCAAATTCTTGTAAGAGGAGGACCCATCAGATCAATCAGGGCTTTTCATCCTTCTTGTTTAATAGGTACTTAAGTGCTGCATGGTCTCTATAAACAGTAACTTTAGACAGCACAATGTAAGAACAAAACCTGTCGAAGGAGAATAATACTGCCAGCATCTCCTTCTCTGTAGTGGTTTAGTTCAGTTGGGCCTCATTGAGTGTCCTGATTTCATAGTAGATGGGTCGGACGAATCGGTCCAGCAGCTGACCCAGGACAGATCCCAACGCATAGTCGATGTCATCGCACATCACTTCAAATTGTGCCTCCCAGTTGGGGGAAATTATCACTGGAGCTTCGATCAAGCATTACATTAGATGCTCAAAAGCTGAGGTGCATGCCTCAGTGAATTCGAAAATGGAATCCTTTTTCAAGAGATTAGTGAGGGGCTGGACTATCTTTGAGAAATCACAGACAAACCACCTGTAAAAACCTGCATGGCCCAGGAAGCTGTGGATGGGTCTAACAGAAGATGGAATGGGAAGACATGAAATGACTTCTATTTTTTTGGATCCACCTCTATCCCCTTTTCTGAAATTCTGTGGCCCATAACTATGCCACTTTGCACCATAAAATGACACTTTACCTAATTTAAAACTAGGCTAGTGTTTTCGCATCACTCCAGTACAAGTTCTAGGTGCCAAAAACAGGTGGTGAATGACTTCCCGTAAATGGAAATATCATCAATGAAGACCTCCAGGATTTGTTCTTCTATGTCGTAAAAAATGGCCAGCATGCATCGCTGGAATGTGGCCGGAGAATTGCACATTCTGAAAGACATCTTGTGGTAGGAAAATATTCTTTATGGGCAAGTGAAAGTGCTCTTCTCCTGATCTTATGGGGAAATGGAGATCTGATTATAGCCAGAGTAGCCATTGAGGAAGCAGTAATATTCATGCCCAGCTAGCCTTTCTAGCATCTGATCCATGAAGGTCAAGGGAAAATGACCTTTCCTTGTGGCGTCGTTCAGCTTCCTGTAATCTACATAGACTCTCCAGCGCGTGACTATGCGAGTGGGGATGAGCTCATTCTTGTCGTTTGATACGAAAGTGATGCATCCCTTATTAGGGACCACATACATTGGACATACACATGGGCTATCTGATAAAGGGTATATGATTCCTGCATCTAAAAGATTGATTACATCCTTATTTACGACTTCCTTCATGGGAGGGTTAAGACGCCGCTGGGGTTGTCTAGATGGCTTTTCTCCTTCTTTGAGTAGCACATTGTGGGTGAAAATGGTAGGGTTGATACCCTTCAAATCTACAAAAGTCCATCCAATTGCCTACTTTATTTGCTTCAAGACTTGAAGAAGCGCATCCTCCTGTTCCTGTGATAGTGATGCACTATGTATAATGGGAAATGTATGATGATAACCCAAATACTTGTACATCAAGGAAGGTGGGAGAGGATTTAGCTCTAGCTCAGGTGCCTTGAGAACTGAAGGTACCAGTTGTGGCACTTCCACCCTCTCTAGGATGTTAGGAATGACAACTGTTTGTATGAAAACCCTGCTTTTATTACAAACTTAAACATGATTTATTACATAAAACATCACTTGATACAACAAGAAGATCGAGAGGTTTAGTGTCCTTGGGGCTTAGGATCATTACATAAAAACTTAAAACATGAAATACAACATCTTTATTAAAAACATACTTTACTTGACCACTATATTCCCTCGTACTTAGCATTGCATGGGATAACCTGAGAACATGCATAAGAAAAGGGTGAGCTATAAAGTCCAGTAAGGGAGTACACATGGAATAACATGAGAAGTACAATACATGTTAAAAAATAGGAATATAAATAGATCATAAAATAAACATGAACATAAAGTCATGATAAAGCATGATAATCATAACATTGAAGTGTGGAAACAACAATTAACGTGGAATTAGCATGATCCAAGGCTCATTGCACATGGAGCATGAGTAAATCCTCATTGCACATAAAGCACAAGTAAACCCTCGTTGCACTTGAATTATCATGATTCAACACTCATTACACCTAACGTATCATGATACTATACTTTTCCC